>JAPQWV010000082.1:0-2775000 GCA_027422505.1 Craterostigma plantagineum
TTAGGAACGAGCGCAGAGGGAGAAAGAAGAGCTCGAAAGGCTCATGGAAGAGAATCAGAGGAAGATGGAAGAAGCTCAAAGGAGAGAAGCTTTAGAGCGTCAGAGAGCAGAGGAAGAACGATATAGAGAACTCGAGGAGCTTCAAAGGCAGAAAGAAGAAGCTCTTCGTACGAAAAAGAAGCAAGAAGAAGAAGAACGAGCGAAGCAGATGAAGGTGTTGGGTAAGAATAAATCCCGCCCTAAGTTGTCGTTCGCCCTAAGTATGAAATGACGAACACAAACACAATCCTCGTCTGTTCTCCGGCCATTTGTTGTTGATGCGCTTTTTTGTGTGTGTTTCCGTAATAGAAGATGGTTATTGTTATTGAACAACGCTGTGTTGTTTATCGTATCCAATATTCGTGTGAGGGAGGGAAAATCTCTATAAATAATACTTATAATTATATAAACTCTTTAAAATAATAAAATCTTCAGTCCCGACTGGGCTTTTGTAAAAAATTATCAAGTTCGATAAGATAAATTATAATTTTGGAAAATCGTTTTATAAATATTAGGTCCCATAAAAATTCTAAATTAATAATTTATAAATATTACAATTATAGATTATGAAATTGCTAAATAAGAATCTATTTATTACTATATTTTCTTAAATTTTAATCTAGCTAGATATCATCCCACTTTTTAATTGCAAAAACAGTTCCGATGTCGAGTCTCTAGCTGCAACAGAAAAATGTGAAGCTTATTGTCGTCATGTGGTCTTCTGAAAGTTGGCTGAATGATGCTCCAATGATATCCTGAGAGAATATGATATTGTACCTTGACTAATTTTCAAATGATATTTTTTATTAACACTAGTAAATCGTTTTGAGTACATGAATATAATTAATGAAACATATTTGAAGTCGTCAATACATTCTAAATTTGTTAAATTTAAAGTCTCTCTTTTAATTAATAAAATTAATTTATCGATATATTAATATCTCTCTAATTAATAAAATTTCATGTTACCAATGTTATTAATTTATAGAGGTTTCCTGTATATCGTGAATTCGATAGTGTTATGTCTTTGTCCTCAAAACTAAGGTATTGTGAAAATTGGTTAAGGCCCTGAAAAAGATTGAATAATCTTACTTTAATATACAAAGCAGTAATTAATAAACTATTTATGAATAATTATGAGACAAAGAAATATTTATTTGACACGTTTTCGGAAGTGCAAAGCGGGAAACAGAAACCACGCCGATTCCGAGAAGATAAGGCAAAAATCCCTCTGAAAATTTCAATCGCTAGTAAGGAAATGATGTCGAAGTTCGTCTACGCGAAGCTGCCACCTCAAGAATAGTCGGAGCGCTGCACCAATTAAATATCGCGAGGAAGTGTCCGAGGAAGACCTCAAGCGGCGAGACTCCGACTTCATTTGCGGTCTCTACGCACGGGTCCTGACACGTTTTGAATCTAACCAGTGAGAAACGGAGTCTTTTGGTTCTGAGAGCTGATGATTGTACTCGTTTATTGTGTGTTTTCCGATTTATGTTTGGTTCGTTCATGAATTTGAGGACTGAGGTCAGATGCGCGTTTTGTGGAATTTGGGATGGATGATGAAGTTTTGTTTGTTCGTAGATGTAGGATAGATTACTGCATGTCGCTCTTGCAAATTGAGTTTGGATTACGATTTCTGATTGCGATAATTTTTTAGAATTTCTGCAGCGTTTTGGATTGTCTTTGGCGTGCATCCGTAAGTGAAATGTTTTGTTTTATGTTGTTCACACTCACAATGCTTAAAGCTTGTGCTCTGGGAATTACTGGTGCATTTGAATGAGGTAACTCGATGATGGCTAGGAATTAAGGTGAGAAATATAATCGAAGAAGAAAAAGAAAATGATTTTCGAAGATCGAGCTTGGTTTTGGTATTAAGTAGGGAATTGAAGTATTAATCGAAGATTGAGCTTGGTTTTGGTTTTCGGAAATAATTTTCCATTGGCTTTTGCAACTTGCTTGGGATGGTTCGCACTGTTTTTCATTTCTTTGCGTGGCGATATACTTGATATGAAAATAATCTTTTGAGCCTTCTCAAACAGTTTGTTAATGGCTATGACTTTCAAATTTATGTGTTTCTAGAGAGAGCTTGGACCAGGGCCAGATGGAGTTTGGAGCACTAGAGCAACTCGAAAATCCTGAGCACCATGCTAACTCTATTCCGATGATGGACCTTTACAGAAAGACTCAGCATCTCCTATCTGCAATCAAATCCCCCAAGGCATTCATTTTCAAAGATTTTGTGAAGCCAGAGCCAGAGCGCACTCTCTACTTTCTGGGTGTCCTTCTGAATTTTTTAATCTATAGGTAAAATGTTTGTTTCTCTTGTCATGATACTACAGTTTCTATCATCATGTTCTAGGTTGACGAAAACCCAAACTTGATTGTTTATGTATTGTCTTTAGCGAACAGCAGTTGGAGATATTTGCTAATGTTTTTGGTGACATAGAAGTGTTAGAGGAGCAGAAATCAGCTATTGAAGCGAAAAAATCTCAGGTACTATATTGCTGATGGTTGATGTCTGCATATGTTCTCATTGATATATGATTTTCTTATTGAATATTTTTATTCTTCCAGCTGAATGCAGAGATAAAGGAGATCGAAGAATCAAGAGAGAGCGAGTCGCTGTTGGTTGAAGATATAAAGTTCGAAATCCAAAAACTGCAACAGAATATTTCAGAATTTAACAATCATCAAGCTGCTTTAAAGACATCAAGGAAAAAATTGAAGGAGAAAGTCAAAGAAACTAATGAGAAGGTTTGGATATTGAACGTTGGTTTGTTATGCACCCCGAAAATTTCTCTCGTATATTGGCAGCAAGCATGCAAAGCATGCTGATATCTGCTTTTCTTATCAGATCTCTGATGCAGATTTCTCACTACACCAAACTACCCAAGAAAATGCGAGATTACGTTCTAACATCGTCCAGTCGCCAGACAAGCTTCAGGTAACTTCAAAATGATTGTGGTCAGAATGCGTAGATTTATAGAAAGTTAATCACGTTATTAATGTATGACATTGAGATATTAATAAATACTCCCTCTGTCCCAAACCATTTTTCACATTTTACTAAATCGGGCGTCCCACATTTTTGTACATAATCTTATTTAGTAAAAAAACTATCACAAACAATCAATATAATAATATTAAATATCTTAAAGACGTGTCAAAATATACACTTTTTTACCTTTTAATTGTACTATATTATTAAAATATTCAGTTTCTTAATTCCCGTGCAAACTTCCAAATGTCCAAAAACATTGGGACGGAGGGAGTATTATTTTCTAATCATAGAAGTCTTTGTTTATTATGACTGAATACTTTTAACTTCCGTTTAATGCATTATTTTTATATCTGGTACGTTGGCACAATGTATTGAGGTTATTGACAATGATGAAGTGGCTTTTTTATTCTTGTGATGATCGTTAGACACCAAGTAATTCTCGTGATGGGGTTCTTTTATGCACTAGAATAGCAAACATATGAAATATTCTCAGGGTGTTCTTGACTCTTGTTGATGCTTTCATTACGAGAATCTCACTCGGGGAATGAAGTCCTCATTTCCAATCTTTTAGTATATGTATCTTTAGTGTATTTCATACAACTTCCTCAGTGGTATCTATTGCACTTCATTTTGAATATGATACAGAGGTTCTGAAATTGCTTAGGCTTTTTTGTGCATGGCATATTGAAAAATTAAACGTGCAGTTTGTTGTAAATCATATCAAAGATTTTATTATAGGTTCTAATTGGAAAACACATACTTATATGACTAGCAATTATTCCTTTTTTTTAATTCTTATTTTCTAAAATTTGGCAGAGTGCACTAGAGGAGAAAAAGCATGTCCAAGTTGAGATAAAAAATGCCGAAAAAGCAGCAATGCAGTCTTTTCAGGAGAAGAGTACCACACTGGAGGCCTATGTTAAGGTTTTCTATGATGATTCCTATTTTCATCTTTTTGTGTTATTGTTTGTACAGTTTTTCCCATTGCATCCTTATTTGGGTTAAATTCAGCTCGGTGAGCTTAGTGTGGTTGCTATGATATTCGCTCTTGTTGTTAAGTTTATAATCCTGATTTATGAAGACATATTTTTTTTGTAATCAATAAAAATTAATAAATCTTTTCCATTTTTTACACTCAGGCCTGCAAGAAGATGAATAAGCATTTCACCCAGCTGAATGCCATACAAGATCAGGTTAGTTATGTAAAATACGCATGCTCCATTAATCTAGTAATGTAAGCTTATTGTGGTGTCCCTCTCGTAGAATTTCATAATTTTTCCCTGAGTTTGTGTTCTTTTGACTTCTATAAACCCCATTATATCAAAACCTTCATACATGTGAAATTATGTATATTCCTACAGGCCAATTCAATAAAATCGGTTGAGAAAGAAGTGAAGTTCTTCAAGAATAAAATCAGTGATGAAGGGGTCGTAATCAAGTCCCAAGAAATAAAACTCATCGAACTTCAATCAAAAGGTAAGCCATGCCATGCCAGTTTCATTGCACTTTCGAGTCAATGCTCTTCTTACACCACTTTTACTTCGTAAAATACCACATTATCTTCCAGCTGATCAGTTGAAAGACTATATGAAACAATTGGAGAAAGAGATAGCTGCCAACAATGAGACGGCTAACAAGGAGTTAAACAACGTGAGATCAGAGGCCGAATCGAAAAGGCGCGAATTAGAACAAAGGAACAAAAAGTTGGAATCTATACTTGCAGAGGTATATGCAATTATTTCGAATCATGTTTGCAATCCTTGTAGCCGTCATTCGATTCACGTGTATTGAGCTCGAAAAAGGAATGAATGCTTCCTCCATTTATGCGTACCTACTTCTCAGGTGAAAGCTATTGCTTCGAAGAAGATGATTGTAAGGGAAGAAGGAGAAGCCAAAATGCAAAAACTGTGCAGCAAGGCTGAACAGATTATGGCTGAGGTAGGTAATCTATGGTTTGTTTTCCTCTACAATTAAGGAGCAGCTAAAACATTAATAGTATAATTTGTGTTCTTTCTCTCCTAATTCGATTGCAGTTTTATAACTACTCAAAACGAGTAAGTGAGTTGCTCCCACTGAATGAAGAGGTTAGTTAGTTTACAGGAAGGGAATGTAATATTGTGCATATGCTTTTATATTTCACCGATGCAGATATGATTTGCGAACTTGTAATAATTTGCAAGCTTGTTTCTATAATATTTATCGGAGCTGTATTATATAATTTTGATTGTTTTCTTTTAGTTTTTTATGGAGCAGCAGTCAGCAGTAGCACTACACAATCCTATTTTCTAGTTCAAATATTGTTAAATTAAAACTAATTGTCTCTTAAGTTCGTTAAATTTCATACTAGTCTATAAAATATTTGATAAAAAGAAGTTTGTGGGGTGAGAGAGGCTCGAACTCTCGACCTACGCGCTACCCAACTGCGCCACCACCCCTTTGTTATATTAAACTTGATTTACGTAAAAAACGAAAAATAGGTTTAAAAATTTATTGTAAAATTTCGACCACAGTGGGAGTCGAACCCACGACCTTCTGATCCGAAGTCAGACGCGCTAATCCACTGCGCTATGCGGCCGTTCGTGCAAATTTCATATATAACTTTGAATCTTCTGCTATCACAATCATTAGAGAACAAGAAGTTTTCCAACATCTCCGCTCCGCCCTTCAAACCGCTGACACACGGCCGGAAACTTCGACTTCAGGCAAACATTTGTACTGACCGCCGGAAGTGCTCAGCGCCTTCACGGCCACGGCGGAGCACTACACTCTACGCTGTTTGATTATTAAAAAGATACATCTCCATTACTGATGACCGCATATGCGCTGTTCAGCAATCCAAATTTTTTTATCAATGCAATGCAATAATATCATTCTAAAAAGAATATATGTCCGAACACTCTACTAAACGATCGAAAACAAAAAATCGCTCCATCTAAAACGAACAAACAAAAAATCACCTACGAACAAAAATGGATAACAGTCATGAAGAATACATGTATAGCTCCTAACTATCTCAAGACAATAACAACACGGAAGATGCCATGAAAATAGCAGCCACCAACAACATCCTCCTCCTCCCCTTCCCCAACGCCCCGCGCTAGACCTTCCCTCCGTGGGCAAAATCGGGAACTGATCGGGCGAAGGCATAACGCAAGTCTCCCCATTGAACGTAATCTTCCGAGGAAAAGCCCATCCGTTCCTAAAGCTAAACGCTCCTACCTCTTTGTGCAGTATCATCTCAGACTGAACGTTGCCGCTCTTTCCAGACCTTAATAGCATGTCGTTGTAGTACTGAATCCCGTAAAACATCCCCGTGTTATCTGCCCACGCAGTACGTAAAAATCAAAGAGTTACGCAGTAATTATCTCCTTCTATCACCAATTGATTTTAGGACGAAACCCTCAATTTATCTTACTTATGTCGCCGTACGAGTTGAGGGGCTTGTAGTTGAAACTGAAGACTTGCGTGACGCTTTCGAGGTTGGGATGAACCACGACGAGGTTCCAATCGGTGTAGTTTTTCGCGTAGTTGAGGTTCGTCACGGTCACCTTCACGCGCCAGTACTCCTTGTAGCTTTGCTTCACGTGCCAGTGGACTTTTATCGGGCACATGTGGTACGTGCATTGGACGACGGGCTTCGGCGGCTCGTCCTCCCTTTCCATCTTTATTATCGGAGGCAAGTCTCCCTCCCTAAGAACCAAAAAAAGTCGTTTTCAAAAAAAATAACAAAAATAAGGGACGAAAAGAATTTGATGTAGTTGGAGATATGGGCCCTACGTACTTGACGCATTTGGAATCGCGGAATCGCCTCGACAACCGCAGCTGCACTTCGGGCACGCGATGATGGTTTTGTTGTAGAAAGCCGATAGCGAAACGCAGCACGTGGGCACCGCAGACGCCCTGAACTGCGAGTACGAGCAAGTCACGTTCCACGTCGCTGCATCATGTATCAAATCATCCCACAATCAAAATCTCCAAACATGCATGTACAAATAATATACGGATGGCTGCTTTTTTTTTTTTCGTCCCGTAGTTAGAGGAATGATGTTTTCAGGACACTCAACTTACAAGGCTGCAAGAACACTTAACATTCAAAATTGAAGAAATTTACGGACACCAAGCGACCGTTAGTCACCTAATTTTTGCTAGTACTTCGACAAGTGATCCGCACATGCTAAATGATTTGGGATAAATAATACGTGGCGTCAGGATAGCTTATCTTGTGATATAAATCCTACATGCCAGTTTCAAGACACCTACGTCACACGTTTGCAATTTAAGGGCATAAACTTGTTGGGAATAAAATTCCTCTTAAAGCTCAATCCCACAAGCCCAAATTCATAAGCTCAGGGGTTCCACTTTAAAATCAAATGTCAATAGAGGGAGTAGCCCACAAGCTCATAAACTACTCACAACTATCTAATTATCGATGTGGGACTTCGGTTTACTACCCAACATTCAAAATCGAAGCAATTTAAGAGCACAATAGGTTCCCGCCCATGTTTCCTTAAACTTATTTAGCTCCGTAAGTTGAGAATTATGAAAGTGCCACCAGTAGCATCCTAAATTACAGGACGAAAAAGAAAATAGAAGAAGCAGTTTCTCAATACCGACGGCCTGCGTGTTACGACGCCCTTGATCCTCGCTATACTTAGTCGGAGGGACCTGAAAGGGCTCCCCGCACGTATACCCCGCGACCCCTAAGCTGAAGTTTCCCGGGATTTTAGGCACCAACTCGCTCGTCGCCCCGACGAGCATCGAGAGCCCCGCGATGTGATTGACGGGATTTTGGTTCGCGGAAGACAGTACGCCTCCCTTGCAGCAGTTCCTCTCCTGCCTGTTGTACGCGGCGCCGGGCAAGAGGTCGATTATTACGCGGCGATTTTTCGCAGCTGTGTGGGAACTTCCTACCCTTGAACGACGAGCAGTTGCCTTGCTCGGTCGCCTCGGCCCCTAAAATGTTCCATATCACTTCGTCGCCCGGCCATGTCCATTGAAGCTTCCACCCTGGGCTTTCTATGTGCCGAAATAGCTGGTAATTTACTATCGATAACCCTACCTTCAAACATATATATGAAAAAACTCAACACACACTCTCTTACACACATAGACACATACATATGTATATATATGTACTTACATTCTGTGTACCATCGTCATTATCTTGGATAACGTCCCATCTTATGGTGATGTTTCCATTGGGATCCAAGGGATCATAGCCATCTGTATATATCATCGTGCGTATATATATATAAGACAAACTCATCATACACAACACGAACGTATGAAGAAAGAAGCTAATGAAACGAAACTCACGAGCAGGCGAGACGAAGGAGTAGCTGAGGGCGAAGAAGAAGAGCGTTATGGCTTTTCATCGTACGGAAATGAGATCCATCCCATTTTTTTCCTCCTCTTTTTTTAGATAATTGAATCCTTTTTTTTTCCGTTGAATGATGTAGTTTTATAAGATCGTCTCTTCCTCGGCCGGCCGATGTTTCTGATGGATGGCGAGCAAGGTTATAGAAAAAATGGCGAATACGAAAACCCTACACGGCTGTTTAATCTGTGCGTGAAAGGAGAATGAGAAAAAGGAAGTGTTTTGTTTGATGTGTTCAGTGGTGTGGCAGATTTAGTAATTCTCGTAATCTTCGTCTAATTATCTTTATTTCAAAAGCGACCGTTTAGTTAAATCTCGGACAATTCTCGTGCAGGCGACGACGTATGTTATTTTCCTCTCTTACCGTAAGAGATATGTTCTTTCTTAGAACAAAAGACTAGTACTTACCTCGCCACGAAATAAGGGGCTGTGCCAAGAATGTGTATTTGCTGAAAATTAGCATTTCAAAATCACGCATTTTGTGGTTCCTTGAAGAATAATGATTAATGGATTTATATATATATATAAAACACATCAAATTCGATTATGATACAACCATAGTTTCTCGTGAGACTAATGCTTGAGTTATGTTATGTGTTCAGTTCTCAAGTCCATATTCACTATTCACTGCTACGTAAAAGATTAAGTGAATTGTCCAAACACTCACTTGGAGATGTCATGGTCCGGCCATTACGAACTTGACCTCCATTCTTCTTATGATTATTAAATTCTAGATTTAAGTTGATTTTCATTTTCATTTTTACCTTACCGTTATATTTCATTTAATGTCATTAATGCTTACTATAATAGCTTTGATTTTTGCTAAATGGACGATTGCACCAACTTTTTTCTTCTTGTTTATTGCATATGTGCTCTCTAGTCTAAGACTTAAGAAACATAATAGAGTGAATTACACGGAACGGAAGGAAGAAATGTTATTGTCCAAGGCTAGGGTTGTCAATGGGATGGGGATTCCCCGTCCCCGCGGGGATGGATCCGCCCCGAAAGGGGCGGGGAATCCCTGCTATTCTACCCCCGCGGGGCGGGGACGGGGGGAAATTTTTCCGCGGATATCCCCACCCCGATTATTTAAATAATATATATTATATTCAATTAATATTATTATAAGTTAAATAATATTAAAATATACTTTGGATAATATTAAATAATATAAATATGATTAAAATTGTTTAAATAATATAAGTAATGTTAAAATATAGTTTAAATAATAATAAAATAATATAAAATATTTTTTAAACAATTAAGACGGGCCGGGGAATCCCCGCGGGGACGGGGACGGGGACAATTTTATCCCCGTTTGCCTCGCGGGGCGGGGACGGGGATTAGATCCCCGCCCCGAACCCGCCCCGTTGACAACCCTATCCAAGGCTAGATTGAGGTACTACTTCACCCTAAATAAAATAACCCATTCAACCTCAAATATATAAGAGCAAAGACATAATTCATGGGTCGTGGACTTGGTTACTTTGATCGGATTCATCGACCCGACCGACCCGGATCCAGATCCGATGGAAGTAGTCGAATTAGTAGGTAAGGCTTCACATAGATTGTTGACTAATAGTTTTAAAAAGGAAATGATACAAATATGCAAAAGAAAGTAAATCAGTATTGTCGGCTTCACGCAGGCAAAGAGTATTCCTGCCTAATTTTCTTCCATCTTTCTCTCTCTTTGATTCCTTCGCTAAAAAGAGAGAGCTTCTGCGAATCCTGAAAACATCCTTAAATATTCAGAGATCCTCGGCTAAGATCCTCCACGGTTAGTCAAACCAAAAAGTTTCAGCTGTGATTAGAAAGGTAAGTTGTTATTTCGTTTGTCTTTTTTATCTAGGGATTTGATCGTTTGTGACGACGATAGGACGGTCGAGATTTAGGTGTCTGGAGATGTGGTTAACTGCGTTGGTGTGTTTCTGTTGACTCCTTTCAGGTTCAATCTAGTTCACGCGCTTGTATTACTGTGTTTAGTCCTTTGTGCGTCTAGATCGATTTTAGCTGATTCTGGTACGCGTCTGAAGCTTGTTGAATTTTTTTTTTTTCAAGTGGTTCCAGTTTGAGATTCGGTGATTCTTGGAGGTGCTAGTGCTAGTTTACCTGTGTTGATTGATTCACCTTTGTGAGAATTTAGGAGAAGTATTGAACGAGGGCTCGATGTATGAAATCGTTAAGCTCTTGTTCTTCTTGTTATGAAACTCTCCATGCTTTGATGATGGGCGCTTTAGCAAACTTGAAATTGTGATTTAGTTTTGTTTTTCCTTTATTTTTGTCTTTTTGCTGAATCTCAGTGAAAAGTTCAGAGTAGGCACGATATAACAGCTTTATGGTTTCAGGATGTTTTCTTTAATTTCATTCACGTTGTCACATAAGCAACTGATACGATTGTAACAGAACACTGACAGATCACGAGAATTAACGGTTCGTGGAATTTTTAGTTGATTTTTCCATGTCACAAGCTGCTATGAACAATTTTCCAGGAGATGCTCCACCAGGTTTTTTCTCCCTCTTTTTTTTATATATATATTTTAACTAATAAATACCTTTACGCCCGTGCTCATTTATGCATGTACTAGCTAATTCTTTATTCTCTATTGTTCCAGGATTATTGAATCATGATTTATACAAAGAACTTTGGCACGCATGTGCGGGGCCACTTGTCAATGTTCCACGTGAGGGGGAACGAGTTTATTACTTTCCGCAAGGACATATGGAGCAGGTTATTTGTTTTTCTATCATTCGATAACAATCCTTTGAATGTTTTTTCTTGACATGATGTTTCTTGGCCTCCATTAGGCTGCTAAACGAACTTTATTTTTCTTTAACTCTATGGCTATGTATTTCAAATGCGTCAAGGTTCCTGATATACTGTTTGAATGTTGTTCTTCTCTTCTGCTCCTTCCACAATGGGTCACGTTTCTCCCTTCAGATCCTCATATCTTTGCTAGCTTTAATATGACCTTGACCTTTGAGATTACCAGCACTTTTATAAATTATTAATTAATGTTGTGTTTTCTCTCAGCTGGAAGCGTCTACACACCAAGGATTGGATCAAAAACTCCCGTTGTTCAAGCTACCTAGTAAAATCCTATGCAAAGTGATGCACGTTCATCTTCGGGTATAGTTCCTTAACTTGTCAAGCATGTAATTATCATATATTTTTTGGCTGCTTATATTAAATTTTCCACCCGTGTCATCACAGGCTGAACCCGAGACAGATGAGGTCTATGCTCAGATAACATTGATTCCTGAACAAGATGTAAGTTCTTGCTCCAATCTGTTGCTTTCAAACTCAGTATCTTAGTTGAGCAACAAGTGAAACTTCGATTAGAAAAAAAAAAAAGCTGTTAGTTTAGATGGAAGCACTGCCTGACCTCAACGGTGTAGATGTTCACCATTTTTTTTGGTAAATAAGAATTTTTCCATATTGTGATATTTTATTTGTTGGATCAGCAAAGTGAGGTCACAAGCCCAGATCCTCCTCTTCCTGAGCCTTCAAGATGCACTGTTTATTCGTTTTGTAAAACTCTTACTGCTTCTGACACCAGCACGCATGGGGGGTTCTCCGTGTTACGAAGGCATGCTGATGAGTGTCTGCCTCCCCTTGTAAGCATTTTGAGTTTTTTAATGGCTGCTGCTTTCTTTCTCCACTTGTTGACATGTTTTTAAATTTTCACAGGATATGTCTCAGCAACCACCATGGCAGGAATTGGTTGCTTCTGATCTTCATGGCAATGAATGGCATTTCCGTCACATTTTCCGAGGTGAGAATCTGGCTGGTTATGACCTCCTCCTATGGAAATGTGAACTATTTGAGGCTTATCCTTGATTTTCTACATCCACATGTAATACTAGTTCTAGTAGCTCACTGTTCATGACTGATTATTTTTATCATATTCCAACATGAGGATTTGGTTGTGTCTGATCTTAAGGCAAATAGGGATAATTTGATAGCAATTGCCAGCTTCCTTAGCTTTTCCCTATCTCGTTTTGGTATAAATCTGAATACATTGCATGGCGAAAGAATATTGAAATACAGCTGCCCAGCAACTTTACATGTTTGGAACTGTGATGTGTCATTGTTATTAGGCCAACCAAGACGTCATTTACTGACCACCGGATGGAGTACATTTGTTAGTGCCAAGAAGTTAGTTACTGGAGATGCATTTATCTTCTTGAGGTTTGTGGATATCATCTCTTTTTTTATATGTGGGGCAACTGGCATGTAATAATAAAGAACATCAATCTTTGCAGAGGAGAGAACGGGGAACTTAGAGTTGGGGTTAGGCGGCTTATGAGGCAACAAACTAACATGTCTTCTTCTGTCATATCGAGCCATAGCATGCATTTGGGAGTTCTTGCTACTGCATCACATGCCATCTCCACTCGCACCCCCTTCTCAGTATATTATAAACCAAGGTTTTGAGTTTTCTCTTCTGGTTTGTTAATTTTTGTATTTTAATTCTTCACTCTTAAGTTGCTCTCATATCGATAATGCTGTAAGTATTACTATGGCATAAATACAAAGGTTCCTTATAATGCCGTGGCACTACCAAGGTTGCATGGTTGTTACTAGTGATCATGATATTTAACAAATCCATGTTTTTCTTTTCTAATTGGAGTATTGTTGCTTAATTGCTGCATTCTGACATTACTATACTATCTTGACAACCGATTGTCAGGACGAGTCGGTCGGAATTCATAGTAAGTCTAAACAAGTATCTTGAAGCTAAGAGTCACAAGCTATCAGTTGGGATGAGATTTAAGATGAGTTTCGAAGGTGAAGACGTTCCTGAGAGAAGGTAATCGTAATTGTACTGCTGTAAGGATTTTCATTAGGACGACTTGAGTTTTTAGAGTTGAGAAAGTGAGAACCTTATCCGTGATGTCATATTTTCCTTTTGGCAACTTATTGCAGCTTTAGTGGAACAGTTGTCGGTCTTGGAAATGATGACACGTCGTCTCACTGGACCGATTCCGAGTGGAGAACTTTGAGGGTGACTAGTTATAACACCCTCTTGTATATGATCGATTCATAACCCACCCTCTTGCATTTACATTTTTCTTATATTGCCTTCATATATACTCAAATGCAGGTTCAGTGGGACGAGCCTTCCTCAATTCTACGCCCAGATAAGATCTCGTCTTGGGAAACCGAACCACTAATTGCATCCATTCCTCCAAATTCACAACCCCAACAACACAGGATCAAACGGGCCCGCCCAGCCATATTACCTTTGCCTATGCAGCAAGGCGTACCCCCACTCGGTATTATTAGCTCATGTGAAGTTTGCATTGCACATGTCAATCATTTATTTGCTGTAGTCTCTGTCTGATAAAGGACTACCTTTTGCTGATAGGTACTTGGAAATCACACGCCGAGTCTCATCTTTCCTTCTCATTCAAAGATCCATTGCAAGCAAATGACCTCAACGACTCCCATAATCTCAACGCTGTCCTCCAAGAAAGTCGAATGGAAACCGAGGCAGAGTCTCTAACTCCTATAAGTGAAAAGAAGCAGAGAAATGGCTGTAGGTTATTCGGGATTGAACTGGTTGATCATTCGAATTCAGTGGGCCCTCAACTGAATATCGAATCTCGAGAAGCAGTGGAGGAATCCCATATTCTGACCAATGCTGCTGTCTCTGAACATTCTGACCCTTCGAACGAAAATAATCCCACAGAAGTTCCCTCTATTAGCTTCGACCCCGATAAATCTTGCCTGAGATCTCCCCATGAGCCACCACACACCAGGCAGATTAGAAGCTGCACAAAGGTAGTCTAGTATTACCTTTTCGTTTTCCTTGCATGATGTGAATGATCAGCAAGGAAACATACTTTCATTGTATTCTTGAAAATTCGTCTTAGGTTCACATGCAAGGAATCGCCGTTGGGCGAGCGGTCGATCTTACCAGGTTCAGTTCTTACGAGGAACTGCTCGAAAAACTCGAAGAGATGTTCGAAATTTCAGGCGAACTCTCTGGGTCGATGAGGAAATGGCAGGTCGTCTACACCGACGATGAAGATGATATGATGATGGTCGGCGACGACCCATGGCAGTTAAGTCGAATAACTTTATATCGAGAAATGCAAACATATTTTGCTCCCCCAAAAAAAACGGAGATTATAACGGGTATGAGATTGATTTGAATTTCTGTTGCAGTGAGTTTCGTTCGATGGCGAAGAAGATTTACATATATACGGCTGAAGAAGTCAAGCGACTGTCACCCAAGGTTAAGCTTCCTTCGCCTGAAGTTAAATCGGATCAGCTACTTCGCAGTGATGTGGTGATGATTGGAAATGAAGAGCAGTCATCGAACTGATTACACGCAAATTAAAAAAGATAACATTTTTATGTGTTTCAATTGAAGAGCTTGTAGTAAAGTTACTAATTGTTACATGTTAAAATCTGGCAAAATCTATTAACAGTAATTTGGCATATTTTTACTACAGCTTACGCTTAAGTTAATGATCCACTTTTTTTAAACACTTCATAGTTCTCCAATATCACTTCACGGGTCTGTGGTAACACTTTACGGGTCTGTGGTATCACTTCATTGGTCTGTGATAATACTTCATGGATCTGTGGTAACACTTCATAAGTTTGTGGTAACATTTAATGGATCTGTGGTAACTGGTAACACATATGATTTTTTTCTCTAAATGAAACTTAAATTGGGTCCTTATTTATAAATGAAACTTATATGGGTCATTATTTCTAATTAAAAATTCATCCTTATTTCTAATTAAAAATATGAATTGGGGCTGATTTTTAATCTGCACATAAAATTACCATGAAAAATCGGCATCTTACTCGTTACAGCTAGCTGTTAGCTCCGTCTTCTGATCACCTCACTACCCCCGCCGTCGAGGCGACCACCGCCGTTCATTTTCATTTCATATTCTTAATCTATCTTATTACAGATTTTCAACGCCTGACAATCCTTGAGCCTCGCGACAGACTACCGCCGGAAAATGGAGGTTGCACTCTCGGCAGTGAGCGTAAGACCTATTCTAAGCAGCAGAAATCGGCCTAATTCTCACTCGGTGTTCAATAGAACCAAACACATACCATCGATTTCTTTACCTACTAAACTTCCAGGTATTTCTTACTCTCGTTTTTGTGTTTTTTAGGATGTTTCTTACCTGACCAGGCCATACTCACAGTATTTTGGTTTCGTATTAGCTAAAAACTTGCCATGTATTTGGGCTTTCTTCTAAGAAGAATATTATCTTTAATTGCTAGTACCTATCCACCGAAGCATGAGGTTAGCTAATCTGTGGGTGATTGTAAAATATCTTTGTTCTGTGTTTTCCTTCTATAGTACGGATGAAGAAGAGTTTACAGAGATGCAATAGCTCTACAATTCATGATAACCTTCAAGATAAATGGAGATTAAGAGAAGTATGCATTTTCTGAAAATTGTTTAACTCGCTTGTGTCTTTCCAATGTAGACTTGGTAATGGCACGTAACGGAAATCGACCGCGCACTTTGCTTGTCGCTGCAGCTGTAAATAATACAATCGATACAAATGCCGAATCTGCCCAAGAAAATGAGTCTACAAGCACTCATATCAGAGACGATCGTAATGAAAAATTGGATGATGGAAAAATGATTCGTATATGCGACAAGCTGATTAATGTGTTCATGGTGGACAAGCCGACGCCGACCGATTGGAGAAGACTGTTAATCTTCAGCAAAGAGTGGGATAGTATTCGACCACATTTCTTTAGCAGATGTAAGGAAAGAGCTGACGGTGAGAGTGATCCTGGAAAGAAGCATCAGTTACACAGACTTTCGAGAAAGCTAAAAGAGGTACATATGTTCCTTACTTGTTTTATTACAACATATTTCTGTGAATGAATGATGCAATGATCTAATTGTTTGTAGCTAATTCGTCGTCATTGTTAGGCTCTGCTTCCCTGTACGAAGCATTAGTTTTTCATATTTCTGTGAAATTTTTCTTCCTAGATCGACGAGGATGTTCAGAGGCACCACGAGCTTCTTGACGCAATACGAAATTCAGAATCAGAGATCGGAGAAATTGTGGCCAAACGGCGTAAAGATTTCACCAAAGAATTTTTCGTCCATCTCCACACAGTAGCAGAATCGTGCTTCGACAATCCAGCTGAACAAACTGGTGAGAGCTTCATTTGCTGCTAGTAGCATCTATTAATCTTTGATGATTATACGTCAATATATATGACTATTAGTCTGAGGCTCTTTTTTTATTGTAGTTTTTTAATCGAACAATCTTTTTTTCTGTGATTAATCGAATGAAGCGGTGGCGAAAGTTGGGAACAAATGCCTAGCTGCAGTGCAGGCTTACGACACAGCAACAGAAAGCATCGAAGCCCTAAACGCAGCCGAGCTTAAATTTCAGGACATAGTAAACTCTCCTTCCGTGGAAGCTGCTTGCAAGAAAATCGACGACTTGGCTGAGAAAAACCAACTCGACTCAGCGTTGGTTCTCATGATCACAAAGGCTTGGTCTGCCGCCAAAGAATCAGACATGACGAAAGGCGAGGTACCAAAAATATTCGTAAGAAGGAAAAAAAAATTACTTGTCGAAGATGATTCGATACGTTACCATCTCTGTATTATAACAGGTAAAGGACGTATTGTACCACCTGTACAAAACAGCAAGAGGCAATCTTCAGAGGCTAATGCCTAAGGAAATAAGGATACTGAAATACCTCCTGACGATCGAAGATCCCGAGGAGCGGATGAGCGCGTTGAATGACGCTTTTACCCCTGGCGAAGAACTGCAAGGACCTGAAGTGGACTGCCTTTACACGTACGTAAATGCATTTATTATTACAAGAATTATCTGTCTGTGCGAGAATCCCGAAAGTTAAAGCCTTCGACGTATTCCTTCCTCATAATTAACAGAACGCCGGTGGAGCTCCATACGTGGATTACGACCGTGGTCGACGCTTACCGTTTCAGCAGAGAAGGAACGCTGATAAGGGAAGCTCGAGACTTGATGAATCCCAGGCTTATTCATAAATTGGAAGAATTGAAAAAGACAATTCAAGACAAATTCATGTGAACTCCGACTTTACATTTCACCGCACGAAGACAACAATCGAAGAAGGAAAGCTCAGGGAGAAGGAAACAAAGAAAAAAAGAAGCATTGCATTCTTTAGATAGTATTGTAATAAGAATCACATAGATATGAATTTGACTCAATCCGTCAACTAAAAAGGTGCTGTAATAAGCAACTCTTAGACTGATGGTAATATATACGACTTTCCTTTCTCTATTTACGACGACCAAGCTGTGGGTACAGTCCCAATACATGTTCCTCCATGAAATCATGCCTTGTCAAGATCCCAACTATTGGAGGCCTCTGCAAAAATATAGTTTTGCATGTCATCAAATATTTACGTATGCGTGGGCTCTCTTGAAATAAAATATAGGAAAATTATGACTTCCCAACGTACCCCAGGAGTCCTCGGAACGACGCAGAGGTGCCTAAGCCCGAGCTCCCGAAATAAAAGAGCAGCCTTAGCAAGAGACATAGTCTCCACCACCGTGTAAGGAGACGTATTTGTAATAGGATGAAGGTCGACGTACATCTCCATCTCCTCCTCGCTCAGCTCAACGTCCTCCACCTTGAGCCCCTTCCCCAGCCCGGCCTTTGCAAAGTCGAAGGCGTGGAAAACCCTCAAAACCCCCGACCCAGAAACAACCTTATTCTTGGTGAACTTCTTCCCCTTCAACAACACGAGCAAGTGAGCCCTCAACACCAAACCGCAGAGCTCGGGCGCTTCAGAAAATGGCGGTTCGTCTATCACGGGGAACCCATTGTGCCCCGTCATCCTCAACGCGTGCATTATGTTCCCCACCTTCTCCACGCCCGAGAAGGTTACCAGAGGGCCCGAGCACACGTCCCTGGCGACCAAATGCCTCATGTAGGGCTCGGCGTGCGCCTCCATGAACGGAAAGCCCTTCATCACCACTATCTGATCGTACACTCCCCTGTTGAAGACGTCGGCCACCGTCTTCGATATGAGGAGCACGAGCATCACCATGGGGAGCATCAGAAGGTTGTTGGTGAGCTCGAGGAGTATGACGCACAGCGAAACGGTCATCCTCATCGTGCCGCCCAGGAAAGAGGCGGCGCCTAAGAGGGCGAAAACGCCTATATCGAGGTCGGAGAGGGAGCCCAGGAGCCTCCCCGTGAGTCGGCCGTAGGAGGAGCCGGCGAGGATGACGGGGATGAAGAGTCCCGAGGGTATGGCGATGCCGTAGGTGACGACGCCCAGGGAGTACATCCCGGCGAAGAAGGCGAAGAGGGTGGAGATGTGGAACTCGTTTCTGTTCTTGTTGCTGAAGAGGTTCTTTATGGCGTCGTCGTTGGTGTTGAGGAAGAGGGACGCCAGGTCGTTGTAGTGCCCGGGCGGGCACTGGAAGCTCTTGTAGTTTCCCGCCCCGCCGATCGTCGGGCACTTCCCCGCCGTCCCGGCGGGCAGGGCGTGCACCGCCCGAGCCAAGGGAGGCCGTAGGCGCAGCACGAGGTTAGGAGGGAGATCGTCACGACAAGGAGGACTTTGAACCCTCGGCCTTTCCTGCGCGTTGTAAGAAAACGAATATTGTGTCCGTTTTTTTTTTCTAACGTTTCTGTTGAACGATCGATCCACCTAAAAGGTTTAAGCATGTAGGAAATGTGTCATTTTTCTAATCTTATGTATTTGTATTTCCAACACGCCCCCCTCACTTACGCTGATTTCTTTATTTATCTAGCCTTTGGTTTGTAATTCTCTTAAATGGATGGCTGTGAGGATTCGTACCCAAGACCTCTTTGATCCATTAGCTATTATATCATGTTAGAATGATCACTTTACCTAAAAGTTTAAGCCTGTAAGGTGTGTAGTATCATTTTATAGTCTTATATACTATATTTCCAACAGCTTTTACTACAGACATTAGCTATTTCTATGGAGTAGCTTACTCGTTGACGATGGCGTATGTCCGAAGGACTTTGTCCACGAGGTAGTTGTATAAGCTCCCGAGAAGCCCGCCTAGGACGCCGATCAGTACGACTGCAAGGAGATCCATCGTGTTGTAGAAAGGCTTAAAAGAATCGAGCTCGAACATTATCAGACCGCCCTTTCCAAACAGCCCACAGTTGCCGTTGCTGCAGAACTGTATGAAAGCTCTCAAAACCACCGCCACCACCGCCGTCGTGAAGAACGTCCTCCACAGAAGAGTACTCCTCCACCTAAACCATACCAAGCAACCATCCATTGATCAGAGAGAGAGAGAGGGAGAGAGAGAGAGAGAGAGAGAGAGAGAGAGAGAGAGAGAATAAGTACCAAGAGGCAGCTTCTTCCAAGGCGAAAAGAACGCCGCCCACTGGGGCGCGAAAGGCCGCGGCAACGCCGGCGGCGGCCCCACAAGTGATCAAATCCCTTCGGTCCCTATCGTTCTTGAAGTATCTGAGCCACTTCCAAGTCAGATGGTACTTTCGCGAGCCGCCCTGTCCCAGCAAGTTAGCCAGGCACGCGCCCGTGTGGACCATCGGTCCTTCCTTCCCAACGACGAACCCAGCCGACACGCCCAAGATTGAACCGAATATCTGACGAGGATATGAAAATCTTACACACTCTGTCAAGCAGGATCGTACATGAAACTGTAACGAATATAGAATGCTGAACCTTGACGAATAGGGTATTGGGAGCTAATATTGAATGTGCGTCTATTCCGTTGAGATAGGCTTTGACCTCGGGTATTCCCGAGCCAGCCGCCGCGGGCGCGATGAAAGCGCAGAGAATTGCAGCGCTGGCGGCGAGCAGAACGTTGAGGCCCGCGAATGCGCCAAACGCCTGAAAGTATCTGCTTCGATCGATTCATATCAGACGAAGTCTCGTTCCCATATTGAAGTGTGATGTGAGAAAGTTCAGCTTACCTTTCCCTGAGCATCAAGTTGCTGGTGAGCAGAAGCTTGAAGCCTGCGATGTTTTCGACAGCGAGGTTATTGAAGAAGCCTACGAGGCCAGTGAGTATTCCGATTAGAAGGGCGAGCGTCCATTTCAAGAAGATGTACTGATAGATTTCGATCTTCTTCCTCGATCTCCAATCTTGCTTGATCAATTCGTTTTCGATTAGCCTGGGAAGAAAAACTCAAGGATGAGATGAAACAGTCGATCAATCGCCGATCTTCACTATTGCATCGTATGGATAAACAGTCGATTTTCAAAAGCAAAACACGTACTCATAATCGAGGCTTTCAATCGGATAAACCTTCGATCCAAAAATGGCAATCTGCGAAGTATTGTTGACTCTGCTCCTCATCGACAGAAGCAGAGGCTCTCTTTCGGACGTAAACGACGACGCATTGCTGCTTCCCCTCCTCGTCAGCACGTGACCGTCGTTCTCTATATCCCCGCCGTCGCACTCCGCGTCACCGCCGCCGGCGATGCGATCCATTACAAACGCATAAACGAACTTGTCGCGCCGAGTGTCGAGGTAGATGGCGGTGGTTCGCGGAAAAAGAAACAGAGATTTTGTCTCTTCTTTTTTAGCTAATTATGTTCTGACCATTGCGATGAATGAAGGGAAATGAAGAATGGTCGATTTCAAAGAATTTAATGTTCGCCCCATTCGCTCGATAGTTCTTATCTAGTCCGTGTTTAACATTAATGCACTTAATTTATTTATTTATTTATTTTATTTTAAAGACAGGTGTGTGATAGGGTGTGGTTGCGAAGGCGCGAAGGGTTCACAGAGGTCGATGGGGCCATGTGGCGCGAGTTGTATGGCTTCGCCGTTAATGACGACGTTTTTAACATTAATTTTTTTATTTTACAAGTAATTAAGAATGTAAGTATGTACTTTGTAATTTGTAAGAATCGTGAGATGGTGTCCGTCATCTAATGCAAGTTTTAGTCAGAATCTATTTCCCACTTATCTATTGGACGAACCCCGTTAAAAAATATCTTTTTTACATTCGCTTTCTCTGAATAAATGGAATCGTCAGGTGTTATTAAGGTCTTATCTAGTGGTTTGTAACAGTATATATAGAGACATATGTATTGGAAACCACATGCAAGCACAATTTTTGGATCTATTAAAAACAGTCGATTTAAGCAATTTGGCCATAAAATAACTCAATACTAGCAATTAGGATAAGTATTGAATCACCGCCCTTGTTGTCTCATGTCGTATTAGTTTTCATTATGTTAATCATAGTTTGTATGATTATATACAACTATACAAATTGACGTTACGCAATGCATGACTTGCACGCAATCAGTTTGCATAAGCTTGACCTTTCAAATTTGGAGTTTCTAAGCAACACTTGACCGTATATTCGTTAACGAATAAAAAAACATCGAATATAAAAAACGAAGCTGTATCATCACAACGAAGGCAGCCAAACTCAGACATGTTTTTCACTTATATATTGGAAAAGAAAATGAAGATTCATGGAGATTGGAGACTGCGTACATCTTGCAAATTTATGCTTCTTGGATTTAATTTTTTTTTTCAAAAAAAAAGGAGGGAATGATAGACACTCCTTTTCCATATGGATTTTTACTCGTTAAACCTTGAAAAGAAATCAACCGAGAAAAACAAAAGGTGGTGTGGACATAGAAAGCAACTCGAACCAAAAATAAATCAGAAAATCACCGTTAACAACCTAAATCCTTTACAAATAAGTTTCTTTTTCAATCCACCACAAAAATTTTAACTTGAACCACCATTTGATTATAGGCCTCTCCCAAGAGGCATAGGCGAGCCTGGTGGGCTCAAGGCTCGGTCGGGATCAAAGAGGCTAAGCTCAACAAAACCTACTTCATTAATCGGTCGAATCGACGAGTCCCTATCAGGGCTATCGATCAATTGTCGGTCTTCGACGGTTCGATCAGCCATTAGCGATACATAGTCATCATGGTACTCGTTATGTCTTCTTCTCCTATGAGCCTCGAAACCACTTCTATGAAGATTCCTCAGAGATAGAGAATCTGCAATGGGAAGGTAAACGAGCAGCCAAATTCCGATCCCAGCGCAGATGAAAAGGGAAAGAAAAGCCAAGAAAGTTATCGCTTCGAAAAGAGCTCGTCCTGGTTTGGACAGAACTGTTAAGCCGAGCAGAATAACTCTCAACGGAAGGAAAACACAGATGGCGAATATTAATGCGTACACTCTCCTCTGCAAACCCTTGTTGATGACCAGTCGAAGAATACGTCTGCCTAGCCATAAGAGGTAGGCTGTAAGAAGTGTGGCGAAGAGCCCGAGAAAAATGGTGCTGAATAGAGGGTAAGTGCACACATCGCCGTCGCCAGATCTCTTAGGGGTGGAAGCTACTCTTATGAAATACGAAGGAAGATTGCGGTTGTGGGACTTTTTATACGCTGGCCCTACGAGTACAACTACAAGCTGAAGAGCTAGCATCGGTAGGCAGTAAAGGAGAATGAAGAGCGCAGTTTTTGCATTCCATCTCTGGCCGAGTAACCCAGATCTCTGTATCGAGGCACGGAGGAGAAGCGTGAGAGTTAGAATCAAGCATGGCTCGGCAAATCCCAGGTTTGAGACGATGTAGCACTTGCAAAGAGTTTCTTGCCATTTCGACGAGGAATCAAAGACTCTTCCCTTGTGTCTCAATAAATTCAAACGGAGAATCTCACCAATACCCCACCACACTGCGAAGAAGATGAATGAGATCCTGATAATCCAAGGACCGCTGAAGTAGCTAAGACGCTCGAGGCCTTGACCCAGTATTCGACTACGGAAGTAAATCGAGTATAGTATGCAGAAGAAGCCCAACAAGAGTAGAGCAGCAACAAGACAAACCGTCAGCACGCCGAGTGCATCAGCGATTAATCTCATCAGGGGCATTACCCAAAGCACCAAGTCCACGCATACTATAAACCAGCATGGACACAGTGAAAATCCTCTAAGGGCCGAACTATCAACGAACTGAGCATGAAAAGATAGTAGTTACTGAAGACCTGTACGGGACCTGAAATAGCCTTGACACGGTATCTTGAGTGACCAGACACTCAAGCAACAAGATGGAAAGTGGAAATATGATAGATTTCTGATGCTGAGATGTTTCAGCTTCCGACACAAACAGTTTCGACGTCAACAACTATTTTAGCACTCGGCTGAACACCCTGAAACACCAAACAAAAGGTAGAATGAATTGTCTATCCAGTCAAACAGAGTTAATCGCTTACCTCATGCAAACTTTGAAACTGTTTATAGAACAGAGACAAAAATACTGGCACGAAGCAATATAGAGTGCGGATAAAATAACCTTACGTTCAATGCTCACATGTCAGAAATCAGGTGAAAGCAAATAGATACGATGAGTATCATAATATTTGTGATGTCTCCCAGTTGGATATGTGCTAAGGGATCACATCGTAAAAGTCACCGTGGTGGTAAGTTAGAAAACCAAATGAATATGACAGGCTTGAAATGAATCATATGAGAAGCATAAAACTTGTCAAATGAGAACACCACATCAGCCATGGAATCTATCCGACACGTGTGGGAATCTTCAAATAGAGAAATATCTTTACAGGAAACTGAGAAACTTTGAATAGATGAATATATCATTGTCATGAAATTGCTGGGCCGGTATCAATATAATTCATCGTACTCAGCTTCCTTAAAGCTTTATGCTTAGTAGATTAGCAACCATTACGTGTCACTCCAGGCACACCAAGGGAGACAGCAACACTATAGAAGTTCAATATTTCGCGGCACATATGCCAATGATATTCTACATTCACTAAACCCTAAAACCATACAGCACCACCTGTAGGTTATAAAACATTGCTATCTTCGACGCAATCCTAACGATGTAAACATTTTGTTTCCAGTAATGTTTCAGATTCTTCAAGGAGTCACAAGTCATCTTCTAGATATCCACCAACCAAATGAGAGAATTGTCTAGGAGTATTCATTAGTCTGCAAAACCTAGATAACTTCTGAATCCCTAAGGAGGAACTGTTACCAATTTCTATGACAAAATTCACTTCACAATAATATCATTCCCATGTAAAATCAAAACAAATGCTAATCAAATACAACACCCAAACATTCATCATCTCCCCCAGAAGACTCACAATAAGTCAGGCGCACAAATTAACTTAACACCCCAGCTTATGCAACATATCTCTCAAAAAGGATTCCCGAACAAAACCACAACGGCAAAATATACGCCAAAAGGAGAAGAGAAATAGACGCATTCATCAACAAAATGCGAAACACATAAAACTCAGCAAAGCAACCAAATGGCGAAATTCAAAGATACGGTAACAAAAGTAAACAAAAAAACCCTCGCACCTTTGCAAATCAAACGATCCGACGATTGGCGACGACGAAGCAGCAAAGTCTCCCAGAGAAGGCCAATCAAACCCTAGTGAGAGAAAGAGGAAATACCAAAACAGCGGTTTCGAAGCTAAGAACAGGAAATTCCAATGTGTGAGATGAGAAACAATGTGAGGTGAAGAGAGAGAGAAAGAGAGTTTTTGAGGTGTATGTATGCATGACAGCCTGTTGCCAGCAAATTAATCTTTATTTATTTATTTTATCTTTTTGTTTTCTTTTGCCGAGCGCGTAAAATACAATTAAAAAAGAAAAAAAAAGGAAAAAACCATCGCCCATAATATAAAGGGTAACAAACAGAACTCGTACATAATGGTGTACCAATTAAATCAAAATTATGTAAAACTAACATCTTTTGATACATATAATTTTAATTTTCAATTAAAAATTGCCTCTTTTCTACATAGAGTCGATCATATTTTACAATATTCCATGAAATGTTATTCAATTACATATGTCATCTTGACTTATATATCTTGACCATGTGTTACAATTGTCATTCTCATTACCACCTTGTCCTAACAAGCAATTACTAAATAAAATACAAGGTTCGCAAAGGGACATGGATCCTTCCTCGTTTCTCAAGGGAATTCCCACTGTTTAATAAAATGACAAGTTAAATAAAAAGAGACATAAATGTTTTCCAACCCTAATGTTCCCTATAGTTTATCTATTCTATGATAAGTCGATTATGATCTTTGAGGAAAGCACGATGGGGACACATCGTCGTACTACTAACTATGCTTAAAGATTAAGTAACTTGAAGTCTCATATTTTTATCATTGTAATAACTATATGTGACAACACAAAAATTCGTCGAAAAAAAACACAAACTTTATAAAAAATGGTACTCCCTCTGTTCTATAATAGAATAATAGATGTCGTTTCAGATTTTATTTTTGTTTTTAAATACACGTCGTTTTACGGTTTTCAAGATAAACAATATTGATTATTTTCAGTTTTACCCCTTATATTTGTTAAATTAAATTAGATAACATAATTAATTAAGGATAAAATGGAGATTTTACTTTATTTCTTAATATGCGTGTAATATCCTTAAACGACATGTATTTTGAAATAGAGGGAGTATAAGATTATGTCGCTACAATTTGGTAAATTGTATAAAGTATTAAATGGTCATTGATTATCATAAAGATATTATGTACATGGGATTGCTCGTTGACTTAAAACGTACAATAAACATTTCTCCACATAGACCTATCTAAACCCTTTCATTGAAATGCTGATCGAACGGCTCATATCACTGATCTCCCAACCAAGGAATCAGTAATAACCGTAGATTTAGCTCAGGGTTTAAGAGACAGTATCGCCATTCAACACACGCCTCCATCGTGTGTTCTTTCTATCTTCCCATATTATCTCTGGAAAATCCGCTTGGCTTTTGTTTTCTTCAGCTCATTTCTCTGTAAAAGCTTAAACTCTATTTGAAAGGTGGGTTTTTTGTTTCTGTTCGATGTAGCTTTTTTGTCGGGTTTCTACTTCCATCCTATGCTGTTTATGGGTTTTGCTTGTTGTCTCTCTGTGCTTGAGGTTTTCATGTTCTTGGATCTCGGCTTGTTTATGCTTCGAATCGTTGAGATGTATGATTTTATGCTATGAGCTTACTTTGAAATGTCAAATCCCATGAACAAGCTTAGATTTCGAAGCTTTAAAAAAGGTGGGATTTGATTTTTTTTTTTTTCTATTGTTTGTTGATTAGTACTCACGAAAATATTGAACTAATCGTCGTCTTTCTCGGTTTTTCCTTTGCGTTTTTTCTTCTTTTGATCTTTTTTTTACGTTGGTGGTATTAGTCCATTTAGCTTGTGAAAGATAATCTTAAATGCATTCATGGTGTTGCGTATTTCTCTGAGGTAATCCAGTATGATTTCTCAAATTTGTGGTCAGACAAGCTGATATTTTTTTTTGGTGATTTTCCGATTGTGTAGGTCAAAGATTTGACCTTTGTTCCTGCCCTTTCATTAGCTTTAGATTTTTTTTTGTTGGACGATGGATGAATGACTTAGATTTTCTTTCCACTTCAAAAGAAAAATCCCTTTTTTCTTGGGATTTTATGATTTTCCTGAATTTCTTGGAAGAAAATTTATTTTGTGTTTCTCTCTTGAGCCACGTAATCCCTTCCTTGCAATTTGATGGGCATAAGTTGAGTGCTTCTTTTTATAGGCATATATAATCTATATTGATTGTAAATATAAAAGAGAAAGAATCCTGTGCTTTCTCTTTATGAAAGAGAAGATAACAATGCCCTTTGGCAAGGGGGTATGGAATTTTTCCATTCTTTTTGATAATATATTTTCTTACCATGTGCATGATTACGTTCTTTACTTACCTTTTGGCTTGAGATTGTAGTAATTTTTTTTACTGGAGTCATGGGGCTGCTCTGCTCTGCTTTCTTTTTTTTTCTTACACCCTTTTCATGGCTTTTGTTTGCTGTAGGTTGAAACGTTTATAGTCGATTATAATGTCTGGAAAGAAGCATGTTGAAACACGTACTGCTTCTTCTCTCTTATCTTCTTAGTTTTTCACCGATGAATGTAACTGTTCTATCACTTGACTTCGAACGGTTTACGTTCTATTACAAACGACTTCTGTCCAATGATTTGATTCCCTATTCTCGACGTTTCAGCCAAGCTGAAGACAACTGATTCCATGCCTTCGACGATGAAACTTGCCGAAAACAATAAGGTTAGATCGTCAGCACCTTTCACCTTCATAACAATGTCGCCTTGTTCTTTAATTTCCTTCGATATCCTTCCTCAGAATCCTTCCTCCGTTCTTGCGTCATCCTTTCCGAGAAATTCGTATATTTTTTTTTAAATTTCTTTCAGGGTCAGCCAAGAATGCTATCGAATTCAATTCCTAATCAAGGAGGCAAAGCGAACGATCGACCGCCTTCAATGGAGCAGAGTAGCGTTTACTATCCGCCTACTAGCTTTTACGAGTATTACTACCCAGGTCAAACGATTCGAGCCCGCCTATATTATTACAGAAACTTACAATGAAAGACCCCTAAATCCATTATTTAATAACAAAAACATCCCTGTTTTGCAGGCTATGGTGCCACCTTTGGACAAGCGGACGACAAAGGTTACTACACCACGCCAGGTGGTTCTCAAACGGTATATATATCACAATCAATTCGCATAACAGTTTCGACCTTTTTATTGGTTTTTCATTTTTTTTTCTACTTTCCTCCGATTTTCAGGCAGACAGCAATGGGTCTCTCTTGTACTATCTCCCAAGCTATGGACCGTATGCTACTGAGTACCTTCAGCAACCTTATGGCTCAGAAGCCTTTTCTTGCTACACTTATGATGGGACTTACTCAGGAAATGGCTCGAGCGGTGGTCCAGCAAATGATAAGGTGGGTCCCACGATGGGTCCGAGCGGTTCGGGGAAGCCTAATATGGCTGCTAAGCCATCAAATCCCTCGAACAAGGCTCAGACTTTGCCTTACAGTTCCAAAGTTCAGCAGTCTCCCAACTTTATTACCAAGTCGGTCTATCAGAATCCACTGGACAAGGTAATAATGCCTTTCTATACTTCGTAGGAACAAAAAGTCTTTTATCTTCCCATGAAACTTAATACGAACCTGTTTGCAGTTTGGCTATGGCTACGACTCCTCGAGCCTCATGAAAGGATATCAGCCCGCCGCCAAATTCTCATCTTTGGGAAATCAGAATATGTTCTTGCAATACAATCCCATGAGTTATTACCAATCTAATGGTAGATCATGGGACAGCAACAACAATTACAAGTACAAAACTAGGGA
Source organism: Craterostigma plantagineum (assembly GCA_027422505.1). NCBI lineage: Eukaryota > Viridiplantae > Streptophyta > Magnoliopsida > Lamiales > Linderniaceae > Craterostigma > Craterostigma plantagineum. The sequence continues at coordinate 28,569 of JAPQWV010000082.1, forward strand.
AAGTTTCGTCAAGAATGGGAATACTGAAGCCTTGGGAGAGCTGACTCGTGGGCCCAGATCTGAGAGTCGAAGCACCTCTCCGAAAATGGCTGCTTCGAAAGGGACCGATCAGCAATCCATCGAAAGGAACGCGTACAACTTGCAGGAATTCAAGACCGAGTACGACGAAGCGAAGTTCTTCGTCATAAAATCCTACAGCGAAGACGACGTCCACAAGTGCATCAAGTACAACGTATGGTCGAGCACTCCCAACGGTAATAAGAAGCTCGACGCAGCTTTTCAAGAGGCGCTCGCCAAGGCGGGCGGCGAAAGGGGTCAGAAATGCCCAGTTTTCCTATTTTTCTCGGTAATTTTTTTGCTGACTATAAACCATTCTCTCCATATTATTCTGTACTTTCCATTCCCCATTGTCTTAGAACTTTTTTTCGGGGAAACGACAGGTGAATGGGAGCGGGCAATTCGTGGGCGTTGCTGAGATGATGGGTCGGGTCGATTTCGCTAAAAATATGGACTTTTGGCAGCTCGATAAGTGGACGGGCTCTTTTCCTATAAAGTGGCACATAATCAAAGATGTGCCCAACACGCTATTGAAGCACATTACTCTTGAGAACAATGAGAACCGACCCGTTACCTATAGCAGGGATACGCAAGAGGTAATAAAATCTCGGGCTTATGTTTGCTCATATATTGCATTTTCGTATTATCGATTTCTTTGTTGGGCAGATTGGGTTGAAGCAAGGTTTGGAGATGCTGAGCATATTCAAGAACTACAGCATACGAACATGTGTATTGGACGACTTCAACTTCTACGAAGATCGAGAGGATAAGCTGAAATCGAAGAGAAACGCCAAGCAAGCTAATGCTCAATCTGCTGGTGAAGGGGCAAAAGCAGTCGGAAAAACTGCTGAAGGGAACACAACAACTGAGTCAACGCTCGTCTCTCTTACTCAGAATCTTTCCCTCAACTCTCAGCTGTCGAAGAGTGTCGGGCTTAAGTAGGAAAGGGATTTTCGAGGACACTTCCGCCGGCGATATTAATCGAACGCTGGTTTTCGTCTTCGATTCTTTCGTTTAGGATTCTTGCGCCTTTTCGTTCGGTCATTTAGTGCTAGTTTTTAGACTTGAGATTCTCCTCTTTAACAAAAGGAGAAAGTGTGTGTGTGTGTGGTTTTTGCAATTTTAATTTGGTCTATGTTAGTTTCTCAAATCAGTTGTTTTCTTGGCTCAAGCTTTGAGATATGTAGCCAAAAATTGAAAGAAAGGAAAAGAAGTATGGGAATCATTTCCTAGTTTACTTACATGTAATAATAAATCAGACTAGAATAGAATATCAAACTTCTAATAAAAGGAATTAGACTAAACAACCTTACAACTTATCCAAAAAACCTAAGTCCGCCGTTCGTCTGAGGCACGTCCTCTCGCCCGTTACGATCCTCGCCGGAAAGTGCGATGAAAGGCTGGCCCGCCGCCGCCATCGGAATCTGCGAGAACATATGGGGCGGCGGCGGCGGAGCAGCATAGTAAGGAAGCAACGAAACAGAATTGTGCTCCAAAACTACTTCGCGCTTGAACTGCAAATTCCCGCCTGAGTTCGAAGAACTCCCAAATTGCACGTAGCGACGGTGGTGGTCGTAATCAGCCACGTTATTATTGCCGTCGATCGCCGCAAACCTAACCATCGCACTTGGATTCGAGCCAAACTCCATCGAATTAGGGTTTCCCTGGTGAATCTGGTACTGATTGAAAGCAACCGCCGCTTGCCCGCCGCCCATCACCTCGGCGAAGCTCGGAGCGTAGAATTGAGTCGGCTGGCTCATCCTTGCGTGGTGGCTCATCATCAGTCCGCCGCCGTTTCGGCCGATTTTTAAAAACTCGATTACCGACTTGACGAGCTCGATTTTCGAGGCCAGCTCGGCGGCGAAAACCCTAAGTCCGTCCTCTTCCATGCGGCCGAGCTCGGCGACGGCGGTGGGGTATTTGGCCTCTAAGTTCTTCCGCCGGAGCTTGGCGAGGTCGTCCTCGACCTTCCTCTTTCGCTCGTGGAAGAAGTCGGAGAGTGTGTAGGCTTTGCTGCCCAAGTCACTGTTCTTCGACTTGTATAGCCCGATGATCCGTCGAACCTCCTCGTGGTTCTCCGGCGGCCACACCTCGGGCTCCACGGGTCGGGTCGGGTCGAGTTTCGGGCCGTAGATGATCATGCACGCGCTGACGTCGCAGAGGGTGGTGAATTCCTTCATCTTTCGGATCAGTCCCTCCTTTCTCTTCTTGAACGTTATGTTTCTTGACTTCTCCTTTGGGATGAGTTCGAGGGTTAGCTTCTTTCTCCCCATTGATTTGATTGATCGACCTTTTTCGTGAGTTTTGATCGTTCGACTGTTGAGATTTTCGAATGGGTATTTATAGGGCAGGGAATGTTGTAAGAAAAGAGAGATCTTTGACTTTCTTGATTTCTGGGAATGAAATCATTATGACCGTTGAGGAAGATTTTGTATGTAATGTAATTCGAGATTACGATGACGTGTAGTGTGTGAATGGGCTCCATATGTGTGTTTATTTATTCTTTATCTACGGAATATTTTGTAGATGGGTTCTTGATTGGTGAATTAAAGAATTTGAGCAAAAATTTAAATTATTCTAATTGATTGTTATTTCGAGTTAAGTTTCCGTGAACGAACCAATAGCTGTTCGACACGCTATGGGTTGTTACCGATTGAATGTTTAATTGAGGTAGAAATACTCTTTGATATTAAAACAATATATATATAAGGTCGATGATTAACTATAGCTTAAATCTTGAGCTCGATTATTAAACGAGTCGTGGGCCGGGCTCGAGTTTAACACCTTGCAAAATATGAATTAAAAAAGGGAACATTTTTCAGTGGTATACTAAACTACTCCATCCAACATCCATAAAAGAGCACACAAACTTGTAATAATTCCAGACAATTAATGACACAGCCATGATTGATAGAGACCGTAGCATATTCTTTTGATTTCTTGATATTTTCATAACAAGAACATCCACTCCAAAAAAAGTTAAAAATACGATTATTTCTCTTTTCCTAGTACCTACTTTCACTTTTTTTACCTTTATTATGGTGTATAAATTCACACAGGTGCATAAATTGCTTAAATCGATTGCGACTTCCATCAAAATAAAATAAGAAGATACAAAAATTTAAACATACGTACCAAAGACAGGGGAGAAAAGTAACAATAGCCATCATCCACGAACCAATATCGATGAACGATCACTTAAGCGGGAAGGGACCAACAATTGATTTACATTAATTTCGTCCCACTAATACACATCCATCAATCATCCTCTCACCTCAAACAAAGATAAATATACTAAATATTTCAGATTGAAATATTCATCATATCCACCGTCAAACTCTCCATCATCATCGTCGCCTCGGCCTCTCCACTGCACTGCTGGCTTTTAGACACGTTATTCTTACACTTCGTCTTCTTCATGGGACAAGAAGATGGCGTCAGCGATGATGTAATGGGGAGAATTGGCAAATTCTGACAGTTGCAGATCTCAATCATATAACCGTCGGGGTCGTGGAAGAATATCTGATCGACGGTGACGCCGTCTTCCCTAACGACGGCTTTAACGTATTTTATGTTCATCTCCTCTAGTTGGGAGATGAGTAGTTCCATGTCCGTACATTGGAATGATATGTGGTTGTCTTTGGGGTTTATCTTGTCTTTATTTTGTGGGGCTTTGCTGTCTCCCTGTAACAGATGAATCCCAATTCCATGGTTGAACAGCCTGTGAAAGAAAATTATATACCAGTTGAAAAAAAATTAATTCTCTCGCTACTAACCATTATTTTCTTGATATTTCTTTGAACTTTGATCTATAGTGTTTGCTAACTTTTTCTGGGATCAATCAAAATGCAGTTTTGTTTGGGATCGTGTAACAAAAATGCAAGAAAAATAGTTGATCTTGATTAGCAAAATTTAAGGAAAATGTTGAAAGATGCAAATTTTGCAGCAAAAGAATTAGTCTTTACCGTTTTTTTAAGAGTGTCACATGTCCGAATTTATCAAAATTTTAGAAATAGTTGAAAGAAAAAAACAAAAAAGGAAAGAGCACATATACTTACCAAGCTCCTTCGAAGTCAAAGGAAGAGGGCCTTTTGATGAGAACGAAGCCAAGAACTGTCTCATAGAACTCAACTGATCTTCTCACAGATTTGCAGACAAATGAAACATGGTTTAAAGAAAGAAATGGCAATTTCTTGATGTTTGATGATGCAATGCTGCTAATCTCTTCTACTACTGGATCAACGTTGATCTCTTTGCCCATTTTAATTTACTGTTTTTTTTCTCTCTCTCTATATATATATATTATTTTTCGGGGAAGGGCTTAAGGGTTTTTGCTAGATCTTTATGTTGGGAATTAATACTATGAATGATTCTTGATTTGTAATGAAGTGGATGACAATTGACAAGTTGAAGAGGGGGGTATATATCTATTTATAGAGAAATTGTATCGATTGCTTGGGTATTGTGGTTGACGTGTTTTTTATAATAAAGACAATAATATAATCGACGTGAAACACACGTGATATTTTGCTAGAGTGAAGAAAATGACAAATAATTGTAGCAATAAATAAAAAAAGGAAATATTAAAGAAGAGGGGTAATCGATCTTATCCTGAGTTGAGTAGGCACCTAACCAGTTAAAAGAAGCGCGTCTAAGACCATCTCCCACCGAAAAACTCATTTTCAAACTCAAACTCATTCACAAACTCATTATGCAGTAATTTTTCTCCAACCGTCAAACCAATTCTCAAACTCAAAAGACCATTTTATAATATTATTTCTACCAGATTTTTAATATTACCCATATAATTTTTAACTTTACAAATTAGATCGTACTATTATTTTAAATTCGATTAAAAAATAATTTTACAAAATTTAACTAAACTCCATATTTTTTCATATAATAAAACATAGAATAAAATATTTATTTATAATAAAGACCTTTTATATATTTTTATTAGAAACCATTTAATTCCTACATTCATTTAACATACTATATTATCAAACAACAAATGAAACCTTATTAGGAATAAAAACGCCAACTCAATGAAATTTAGACAAGACAATAATAAAAAGAATATTTTCGCTAGCACCAAATTGAAAAAGTCGCCCATGTTGACTCTCTCCTCCATTCAACCAACCCACGCTTCTTTATAATATATTTATCCATTTGTTTTATTTGTAGCATGGATGTGTTTAATAATTAGAGAATTAAAAGGGCTTGAATGGAATTTTGAAAGAACAACCGCATCTACTTGACGCAAAACGCATATTTTCGTCCATTCGACGAGAGAGAAATGAAAAATCGCATTTTGAGTGTTGATTTGGGGTACGGTTGGAGCATTTTTATCCCATATTTTGAGTTTTGCAGTTCGATTGGAGATGCTCTAAACAATCTCATACAATACGACCGTTATTGAGTAGTCCAATCCAAATAGATAATTTGGAAATGGTCATGATCACTATTATTATTATTATTATTATTATTATTATTATTATTATTATTATTATATACCAAGAAAACATTTGGTGATTAAAATTTGGTTTTTCTCAATCCTAACATTATATTAGACTGACACCAATTTGTAGACATTCTTATAATCTTGAGCTAACTGCCCACAGCTTGTACCATTATTTACAACATGACAGACATTTTCATCGACTGATGCGGCATTTTCATTTATTTATTTATATAGCTTGGTAAAAAGGGAATATTATCATTTAATTCAAATGAAGGACCACGATATATATATATATATATATATATATATATATATATATATATTATATCAAGTAGAATTAAATTAAAATGTGGAAACTTTTCATAATGACGTGATTTAAAGTAGGTCGAGACAGCATATATAACAACTTGACTATGATTGATTATCTTAACCATTCATGATAGCACATTGGACAATAATTTTCCTACATCTACAAGTTACATAAGAAATAGATAAGTTAATCATAGTTTGAGTTGAGAGACTCGACACTACTATAAATAAATATCCAAGAATGGTTACTTACAAGATTGTTCAATGAATGATTTGAATATGTTATAATTAATGAATCCAACGTGTTAGCTGACGAAGCTCTTATAAAATATCTTTAAATGCTTTCAACTTGCCAATTAAATAACTATATAAATATTTTTTCAAAGAGTCTTTGCTTGAAAGTAGCCAAGTTGCGATTAAATATTTTCTAGATGTGCTGGCAATTGAGAGCTTACCATGTCATCAAGCACATGGTATGTATCGATGCTTATTAGATATACATGGCCTATTAACATTTAATATTATACTTGCAAGTATGGCATAGTATAGAATTTGATATACGTTTTGTATATACATTAGTGGTACTCCATTTTCTCTAAATTTAATAGTAATACTTTCTGCGGTATAGAGGAGCCTAATGATTTCCTTATTTATTATCATATGTATATAATGACCAATTATAAAAGCAACGGTAAACCTTAATGTATGTGCGTGTGTGTGTGTATATATATGTAATAAACAAATAAAGCATGAACCGTATTCCATTGATCTCCATTGACGATTTGTGGAAGTAAGCCCTAATATTTACCTTCTAAGAATCAATATAATATACCATGAAAAATATTAGAAGAAATAAAAAAAATTACGAAGAATTTTGTACCTAATGCATTAATGCAGGTAATATTGGTTGGTGGCAAGACGTAATAAGTAGTTATAAAAAAACTAGTTGGGAATAATGTGGATAAAATACTACGGAAAGGAATGATATCTTACTCTACATTCTTTTTATAATAAATGAGGCAGTTGGGAAAATAATACACACACACATATATTATATATATATTTGCTATGGTGCCCACCTACCGTGAGCAGTCACAGTGAGCATCATACGCAAATCTCTCAACTATGGTGCTTTTTTTTTTTTCAATTTCTATCGCCGCCATAAACTCCGCCGACCCTCTCAGATATGTTGTCACCTAAATCACGCTCTCCAACACGTTGATTTTTAAGAAAATTTGTAATCTATCACTCATATGTGGACGACATACCAAGATGATAAATTTTCTTAGAATCAACATGTTGGAGAGCATGATTTAGGCGAGAATATATCTTAGAGGGCCGACAGAGTTGATGTTGGCGCTAGAAATTGAAAAAAAAACATCATAGTTGAGAGATTCGCATATGGTGTTCACGGTGGTTGCTCACGGTAGGTGGGCACCATAACAAATCTCATATATATAAATATGAGTAATATTATGGTGCTCACCTTGCGTGAGCACCTTCGTGAGCACCAACCACATCAACGCGCCAAATCAGAATACAATGAGATTTTTTATTGATCTATACCCTACATATGAGATTAGTGAACCCGTCGGGAGTTGATTTGGCACGTTGACGTGACACAAATAAATGCCACACAACATGTGCCCACGGATGGTGCTCATGCAAAGTGAGCACCGTAACAGTTCTATATAAATATGTAAATAAATATATAACGCGTTCAGACATGTTTGACTAGCACCCCACATGACAGAATTTATGTATTGATCCGCCTACCCCCTTAAAAATAAAAGTTGATAATGATCCAAATAAATTGAATATTAGATAACATTATGGGACTAAAATATTAAATTACGGTCGGGGAGTATAGACCGTTTCCCGTCCCAGTGAAAAGCTTATCTAAGATGAAGCCATAGCTTATATAGTCAATATTGTGGAACCCTAGTATTCAATTTTATGATTAAAAGAAAAATGGAAGTAGCTAGCAGACAGTGGAGTTCACGTTCTTATTAATGTGTCCACCGTTGAATACAAGTATTCCTACTAGATACTATTCAATAATACGATCGTTTTAGTGACATCTATAATATCCAAATGAATAAAAAATTTACAAATCAGTACCCATGCCAGAAATTTTAACAATAGGTACCCGTTTTACAGGGCCGGATTTTCATTTTATGTGGCCCTGTCCATGTAGTATGTAGAGGCCCAAAATTAATATAAAGAAATATAAAATTAATAATTTAACATAATTTTAAGGCCCAAAATTATTAATTATTGGATGTGGGCCATAATTTTTTTAATTTTAAATTTTATTAATGTATTTTGGACCATAATTGGAGGCCCCAAAATATCCCTCAAAACATTTGGGCCCTGTGCAACAGGCCTGGTTGCATAGGCCCAAATTCGGGCCTACCGTTTTACTGTTTGTACCAATTTTCTCAGTCTTGCCGTACCTTTATGCGTATATTGCGTACCAAGTCACGCGTTTATACGGTACCCTGCAGTTTCTATATGGTACCTTATTGTTTTATATGTGACGTACCATTTTCTCAACGTATTACGTACAAAATTACGTTGCTATAGGGTACCTAGATGTGTTATATGACGTACATGCAGCGGATCAGGTAACTATGTGCAAAAAATTTATTCTATTAGGTACCTACATATAAAAAAATATTGACAAGTATTGTATTATAAGCTTTTATACAAATGAGTACTTATGTGTAAAGAACCCTTCTTTTATCATATTATACAATTTTTGTTTATTGCCTTCGACAATAAAACCATGGGCAGACCGGGCATCATACAATCAATAATCATCATCTTTGTCTATTTTGTCTTGTCGGATGCAATTATAAATATCCACGCGGATGTCCTAAAATCTTCGTATTTATCTCAAGTGACTATTATAACATCATTAAAATGTTGTGAGAAAAAGACAAGTAAAAAAAGTCGATTCTTCTTGTCCTAGGAATGCAATGCTTTCACGTGAAGAATGCAGCAACGAGAAAAAAAAAATCATTAAAGAAATAGGTCGGAAAATAAAGTTACCTATTATAAGGTCCACAATAAAATTTGCATGTATTTTTCACGTGACTGAATGTGATGATAAAAAAATTGAAAAGTTGTACATGAAAATATGTTAAAATAAGCTTCACAACATATTATACCTTATCGACACAAACGAAGCTTTAGCATAGAGTGATGGAGACTGATTCTTTGAACGCACTAAATAACATTTTATTAGGTATGAACACTTTATTGATCAAGCCGAGTTTTTTAATTTTTATGAATTAAAAATCATTTTATAACCATCTACATTAATGATCAAAAGACAGGTTTTCGTTTTCCCCAAACATTTTATAGAACTCATAGGGAATTACTATTCACCACCCCCTTTTTCCTAGTTACCGCCCCTAAAGATCTTGAAAATGACATTTTTGCCCTTATGATATTTAAATTAATTTAAAAAGAAAAAACTAACTAAATATATAATTCTGGTACGAAATACTGAAAACTCATATACAAATAAATTAACAATAATTTCGGCCGGGCCTGTGAGGGCCGAACAATAATTTCGGCCGGGCCTGTGCGGGCCGAAAATGTCGATCGGCCAGCACACAACCCGGCCGAAATTTCAGTTCGGCCCGTGCACAGCTCGGTCGAAAATTTTGTTCGAATTTCCTTATCGATCGATCGTTCGAATTTATTTGTGTATGTAATTTTCAGTATTTCGTACCAGAATTATATATTTAGTTAGTTTTTTCCTTTTAGATTAATTTAAATATCGTAATGGCAAAAAGGTCATTTTCGAGCCCTTTAGGGGGCGGTAACTAGTAAAAAGGGGGCGGTGCATAGCAATTCAGAACTCGATATTGATGAGTTATAATTCGACATTAATAAACTATAATCTAGTTCGAGAAAAAAAAACCCGACGAGCTCAAGCCCAACATAGAACAGAGTCCCAGCCCAATAGAAAGTAGCTCGAGCTGAACGACCTAGGCCCATTTAAAGGCCCACTTCAAGCAATAGAGGAGGGTCTATTCTATGCCATGCCAAGTTTTTACTGTTACTACATAACATTCCTTGTTCTTCTTACATATAAAGGAAAGGCCTGAACTGATTAATCTTCAATTATTCCAAGTTATTACTATTATTTCTTTCACATGTAAAGAACTCAAGGCAACAAACATACCAACCAAAACCATAATAAATAAGCGGCGAAGAAACGTCTAGCATACATAAAGAAAACGTGGATTTCGAATCCCAGGGAGAAGCAAACAGAGTAAAGAGTCCACGAACAAATCGTGCGCTGAGAAAAGCAGTCACTTACGAATTTTCGACGACCTACCTAACTGCCCCGAGTCATCTTCATCTTGGGCATGGCCTTCTTCATCTGACGAGCACGTTCGTTAGCTTCCTTCTTTCGCAGAGCCTCTGCGCTCATCTTGGACTCAGCTTCCTCCGTCTTCTTCCTCTGCTCTGCTTTCTTCCTCTGCAGAGCTTCTTGCCTGGCGTTTTGAAGCTCTCTGTAGATTTCCTGGGCGACTTTCGCCCTAGCTGCTTCAGTCTTCGATCGAGCCTATAGACGAGCCGTGAATTCGGTCGTAAGTTGAGCAGCAAAATTCAGACAAAAAAGGGGGCGAGCGAGCGTTCTTACATGTGGGCTTGGTCTGTATCGCCCTATGAGGTCGATGTAATAAGGCACGAGCGCAACCAATCTGCTCATGTCGGCCATGTTGTTAGCGTTGGGGAGAGCGAACTTAAACGTCAGCATTTTCTTGTTCGAGCCCGCTTGCTGATCGGAGAAATGCATTGAGATGAAACCCTTTCCATGTTTATCGAACGACTTCTCGCCAAAAACCTCAGAAATCCAACACAATCCAAGACATCAATCAGCACAAAATTACTTCGGAAGAAGAGGAAAAACTGCAAGAGAAAACAGAGGAATGATGTATAGGTACCTGATCAAGAACTGCCTCGGTGATCAAATCTGCAGCGATCTCCTTCGATTCAGCCACGACCATAAGGTCCTCAGCCACCCATTTTCTCCCGCTTGGCCCGGCCCCAACCAATCCCGCGAACCTCTGCAAATCCTTAGCTTCCTTGTGCATCGTCTTGGCCAGCTTCTTCCTCGCCAGTGCGAAGACAACGTGGTCCATTGCATCATCGTTCATGTAAACCTCGGAAGGATTTCCATCGATTCTGTTGGTGTGAACAGATTCAATAATAGCCTCCACGTCTTAGACATGTACAGGAAAATCCTAATGCTCTTCATCGAAGCTCCACCGCCCTCAAATGCTGAAAGGAGAAGCCCGACGATAAGACCTAAAGGACATAAGTTTCGAACGCAGTGTCTTAACTCTACCCCACATAGTGGTCAACAATGCTTCAGAATCGCGCTACCTTAACCTACTGGCGTTCGAGCGCTTACACGTTTCGGCGGGAAACGAAGTGAATTCATACGCATCTTCATGGCCAGCATATCATCGGAAGTTCTAGAGACGTGCGCCTACTTCGCCGATGGTCCGTAGGTTGGAATTTCTGTTCTTTCTGCCTTCTACTTGTCGACCCTTCAGAAAGTCTATACCATCTTGGGTTATTACTACAAGAAATCATCATCAGGTTAGTTAATTAGTTGGAAACATAAACCCTAGCTAGCTTGTGAGTGCTGCATGCATTAAATTGCTCTTGGCTTGGTTCTTTTGTATATTTCTGTAACAATTTTATTGATGTAGGTAGATATGTAATTTGAATGTGAAACATATATAGCATAAAAAGAAAGAAAAAGAAAAGAATAAGCACACAAATACCAAGTCTAATGCAAATCGAGGTATCAATCAATAATTGAAGGCAATCAGAAGCTGAGGATCGATGACTGAGAAATTAAGTATATAATAATGATCAGCTTGGATTAAAGTATTGATCTTGGCAATAATGGAGAGGTCGTAATATAATCTCGTGCACACACCTACTTCACCTTATACCCGCTCACATTACGGTAGTTAGGAATTGGCATTAGTTTTTATACTAACAGGTTAGTCAGCTGACTCAGCTCCTACACACTGCTGATCACATTACGGTAGGTAGGCATTGCCACTAGTTTACATAACAGGTTAATCAGTCACCTCCTACAGTCTACACTGCTCACATTATCTCTTGGCCGGCGGGGAAAAAAAAAAAAGAAAGAAAAAAGAAAAGATGGATAATAACGATCGAAGACAAACGATCACCAAGGTGTACGAGGATCTCCGTGAGGTATCAATATCCTTTGAAGAATCGCAGAGCAAAAGATTCATCTACCGCATCCAAGCATACCTGAGAGATGAAAAGAGGAAAGCCTGCTACGAACCTCAGCTGGTCTCTCTGGGCCCTTACCATCACGAATCCGATAATCTAAAACCGATGGAGATACACAAAAAAAGAGCGGTGCGTCGCTTTGTCGAGAGATCAAAGCAGCCGCTTGCAAACATTTTCGACGCCTTGAAGCCGTTTGTTAAGGAGCTCAGAGATGCCTACGACCAGCTGGGGGATCCGTGGCAGACCGACGACCAAAAGTTCTTGGAGCTCATGATAATGGATGGATGCTTTGTGCTGGAGATTCTAACGTTGTTTGATTATACTAGGTCTAATGCTAATGATAATAACGAACAAATATTCAGTCTGCACGGGTTGGACAACGCCATGCCAACTCTGAAGAGGGATATGCTGATTCTGGAAAATCAATTGCCACTACTCCTTCTTTGGGAGCTATACAAGCTGCAGGACACCTCGCTGCGAAACATCGATCTGATGCAGGAGATCCCGATGAGAAACACCTTGGTGCAGGACGCCTCGCTGCAGGAAGCCTTGCTGCAGGACGCCTCGCTGCAGGAAGCCTTGCTGCAGGACGCCTCGCTGCAGGAAGCCTTGCTGCAGAAGACCTCGCTGAGAAACGCCGCGCTGCAGGAAGCCTTGCTGGAGGAATTCTTGATGCAGGGCACCTTGCTGGAAAACACCTTGCTGATGGACACCTCGCTGAGAAACGCCGCGCTGCAGAGAGCCTTGCTGTGTAACACCTTGCGGCTAAACACCTTGCTGCAAAACGCCTTTCAGCAGGACACCTCGCTGCAGGACTTGCTGCAAAACACCTTTTTGCAGGACGACTTGCTGCAATACACCTTGGACCAGGAAGCCTTGCTGCAGGAAGCCTCGCTGAGAAACACCTGGCTGCAGGACACCACGCTGAGAAACGCCTTGCTGCAAAACACCTCGCTGCAGGAAGCCTTGCTGCAGGACACCTCGCTGCAGGACACCTCGCTGAGAAACACCTTGCTGCAAAACAACTCGCTGCAGGAAGCCTTGCTGCAGGGCACCTCGCTGCAAAACACCTTGCTGATGGACACCTCGCTGAGAAACGCCGCGCTGCAGAGAGCCTTGCTGTGTAACACCTTGCGGCTAAACACCTTGCTGCAAAACGCCTTTCAGCAGGACACCTCGCTGCAGGACTTGCTGCAAAACACCTTTTTGCAGGACGACTTGCTGCAATACACCTTGGACCAGGAAGCCTTGCTGCAGGAAGCCTCGCTGAGAAACACCTCGCTGCAGGACACCACGCTGAGAAACGCCTTGCTGCAAAACACCTCGCTGCAGGAAGCCTTGCTGCAGGACACCTCGCTGCAGGACACCACGCTGAGAAACGCCTTGCTGCAAAACAACTCGCTGCAGGAAGCCTTGCTGCAGGGCACCTCGCTGCAAAACACCTTGCTGCAGGACACCTTGCTGCAAAACTCGCAAGCGGTAAATATATAGATCGATTTCATTAGCAGTGTCGCAAACTAAAAATATTCATTCCACAGGTCAAATTCTCAGAGCTAATACTCAGGTACATATCACCCCTGGCCCTATATGAGATGTTCACCAACGGTGTCGACAGAGAAATCGATGCTTTCAGAAAGAACTTCCATCTCTTAGGCATCTACAGGAATACCTTACTCCATGATCCACCGCCAAATAATACGACCAGGAAACCAGCAGAAGAAGCCGAATCCTGGTATGATCGCCGAACACAGTTCAAGAAATTATATGAAGAAATGGAAGAAGAGAACGTCGTCCTGGCAATGAAAGCTCGTTCGGTCACGGATCTAAAGGAAGCAGGAATTAAGATCAAGAAGAGCAAGACAGGCAGCATCAAAGACATCTCATTCGAGGGCGGAATCCTTACGATCCCCCAAATCACGGTGAACGACGGTTCGGAATCTCTATACCTCAACCTAATGGCGTTCGAACGCGCCCACCTCGGGCCGGGAAAGGAAGTGAGCTCATACATGTGCTTCATGGACGAGATAATCGATACTCCCAGGGACGTCCGCATACTGCGCTCGTGCAACGTCATTCGGAACTTCCTTGGAAGCGACGAGGCCGTGGCTACCATGTTTAACTCCCTGACTAAAAACGTCACGATGAGCAAGAGAGGTCCTTTGGGAAAGGTTCGCAGGCAGATGGATGCTTACTGTCGACAGCCTTGGCATCAGTGGAGGTCTAATTTCATGAGCACCTACCTCTCCAACCCTTGGGTGTTCTCTTCTGTTCTCGCCGCCTTCCTACTCTTCGCTTTCACCGTCCTTCAGACGGTTTACACCTTATTGGGTTATTATCATACATGAAATAATAGATGCGGAAGTATATGCGATATTAATTTTACTTTTGCCGAGTGTATTTTCAATTTAATATGTTTAACATATATGATATGGTGGTGAAGAATCTATTTTAATCAAGAAATCTTTCGAATTATGTAATGGGGGAAGAGTAAGAAGCGGGAAGACACATATTACCCCCATTAATTAATGCATACCTGACTCAACATTTTCTTCTTAAAAGCGTCTCCTCAACGAACCCCAATTTGTGATTGTTTACAGACAGACTATCGTTTTCAAGTGCAAAGGATAAAGGTTTATTATAATACCACAGAAGCACTCTTTAACTTTTTTTTATCAAAGCAATAGCTTACCAACATGAACCCAATTCAATCTCAAAATTTGCCAATTATCAAATGACTTAAAATAAAGCACATAATCTTCGACATTAAAACGACATAAATCAAACTAATTTCCATCCATCTCACAATCACATAATTAAATCACAAAAACAAAACATTTTCGGGAAAGACCGAATAGAATATACGTAAAACCTATTCAACCCCGACGGTTGAATCCAAGCCACTAAGTCAGAGCTACCGTAGTGAGCGTGCGGCAGAATATCGTGCGCTGAGGTGATCGGAGATAGTTGCTATTGTGGTGACTGTTGTTCGAATCCCAACTGGGAATTAGGGTTGTTGTGCTGAAGCAAGTTTTTCCACCGTTAGAAGATTCCAAAATGTCGTCGTCTTCCTTCGATTTTAGGGTTAGCCTGGGTTTTTACTTCCTCATGGCCGGCCGTCGTCGTCGTAATGTTCTCACCGTGATGTTTAATGAAAGTGAAAAACACAAATAGAAAGACAGATACTGAAACGCAACTGCAAGTCCTTTGTGCAGTTTTTTTTACTGGATTGCTATTCACCGCCCCCTTTTTCCTAGTCACCGCCCCCTAAAGGACTGAAAAAAAGACTATTTTGTCCTTTTTAATTTAAATTTCTATTTAAAGTCATTTTCCATACAACTCTTTTGATATCGCAATCAGACATCCAAATCAGAGTCAAACATAACAAAAAAATAAAACATTTCAATGAATCGTCTATTTGGGAAATTGAAAAGTCAAAAGAAAGTGTCTATTGGCACGGATGGTAAGCAAATTCTCGTAAATTCCGTTAGTATAGACGTGAATTCTCGGACTTACATTGGATTCGATCGAAAAATTCGGTCCGACCGAAATGTAATTTCGGTAGGCAAAAGAGGTGACCGAACAACAATTTCGATCACCACTCGGTCCGACCGAAATTACATTGTTCGGTCACCACTGTCGTCGGCGAGATCGGATTTCGGCTACCTTGGAGGCGGCCGAAATCTTGTTTCGGTCGCCTCTTAGGGTAGCCGAAATCCGATTTCGGTCACCATTTTTTTTTAATTTTTTTTTCAGACGCGGAGATTGTCCCGGAGGATTCCACGGGTGACGGGATAAACTACAGTGAGCATTTCCGCGAAGGAGGACGATTTCCGACCGACGTGGAAGCCATTAACTGGGCGAAAGGCGTCGCTATTGGTATTGGTTTCGAGGTGATAATTTCGTCGCACAAGAAATTTGGAACCAAAAAATTGATTAGATGTTCTCGCGGAGAACGTTATAGAGGCAAGGAGGATGAATTGGAGAGGATGTCCAAGTCTAACAAGTGCAGGTGTCCGTTTGTAGTCATAGCCCAACAGGATCCAGCTACTAGGGAATGGTACATTCGTACGGGTGCACCCGAGAATTCCATACACAATCACCCTCTGATACAGTATCCAGAGGGACACCGCCAGACGAGTGGGTTAAGCAGCCAGGCAAAGAAGGTCGTAGAGGAAATGACTGCTGTCCAAGCGAAACCAGCACATATCCTCTCAGCGATGAGGGCTCGACACGCAGAAGATAACGCGACGATCCGACATATATATAATTACAGAGATCGTTTGAAGAAGCAATATTCTGAGGGTCGAGACGTCGTGAGCCAGCTGATGCACCAGGCGACAGAGTCCGGAATTCTTACTTTTTATTATATGTTAGCTTTTTAAATTATTTTAAATAACATAGGGGCAAACTAGTCTTTTTTCAGTCCTTTAGGGGCCAGTAACAAGTAAAAAGAGGGCGGTAAATAGTAACTCCCTTTTTTATTCATATAGTGGTTGATTTGAGAAACTCGTGGAGATATTTAAAAATAAGTAGGACACATGGCGCATGGAGAACGAACTACATTATAGGATATGATGAGGCAGTTGGAAAATAATATATATTATAAGTAAATAAATATATAACGCGTGCTTGACTAGCACTAGCACCCCCACATGACAGATTGAAATGTATTGATCCGCCTACCCCTTAAAATTGAAAATGATCCAAATAAATTGAATATTTGATAACATTATGGGACTAAAATATTAAATCACGGTCGGGGAGTATAGACCGTTTCCCGTCCCAGTGACAAGCCTATTTAAGACGAAGCCATAGCTTATATAATCAATATTATGGAACCTTAGTTTTTATACTAGGTAAGTATTCAATTTTATGATTAAAAGAAAAATGGAACTAGCTAGTAAACAAGGAGTGCACGTTCATATTAAAGTGTTCCACCGTCGAATATAAATATTCCTACTAGATACTATTCAATAATACGATGGTTTTCTTTTTATCATATTAAACATTTTTTGTTTATTGCTAACCATGGGCAGACCGGGCATCATATCAATCAACAATCATCATACATATCGAATGTAAATATATATATATCTACGCGGATGGCGTAAAATCTTTGTATTTATCTTAAATTAAGTGACTATTATAACATCATTAAAATGTTGTGAGAAGGTAAAAAGTCAATCCACGCGGCTTCTTGTCTAGGAATGTAATGCTTCCACGACATACTACATTTTAAATTTGCATGTATTTTTCACGTGACTGAATGTGATGATTGAAAATTTGTACATGAAAATATGTTAAAATAAGCTTCACAACATATTATACCTTATAGACACAGACGAAGCTTTAGTATAGAGTGATGGAGACTGACTCTTTGAACGCACTAAATAACATTTTATTAGGGATGAACACTTTATTGATAAAGGCGAGTTTATTTTATTTTATGAATTAATAATCATTATATAACCGCTCAAGGCCCATTTACAGGCCCACTTAAGCAATAAAGGAGGTCCATGCCCATGCCAAGTAATTACTGTTACTAATAACATTACATGTTCTCGACTTGCATATAAAAGGAAAGGCCTGAACTAATCTTCAATTATTCCTTACTAGTACGTTTCTTTCACATGTAAAGAACTCGAAGCAACAAACATCCCAAAACCATAATAAATAAGCGGCGAACTAATGCAGAAAAGGTCTAGCATACATAAAGAAAACGTGGATTTCGAATCCCAGGGAGAAGCAAACAGAGTAAAGAGTCCACGAACAAATCGTGCGCTGAGAAAAGCAGTCACTTACGAATTTTCGACGACCTACCTAACTGCCCCGAGTCATCTTCATCTTGGGCATGGCCTTCTTCATCTGACGAGCACGTTCCTTAGCTTCCTTCTTTCGCAGAGCCTCTGCGCTCATCTTGGACTCAGCTTCCTCCGTCTTCTTCCTCTGCTCTGCTTTCTTCCTCTGCAGAGCTTCTTGCCTGGCGTTTTGAAGCTCTCTGTAGATTTCCTGGGCGACTTTCGCCCTAGCTGCTTCAGTCTTCGATCGAGCCTATAGACGAGCCGTGAATTCGGTCGTAAGTTGAGCAGCAAAATTCAGACAAAAAGGGGGCGAGCGAGCGTTCTTACATGTGGGCTTGGTCTGTATCGCCCTATGAGGTCGATGTAATAAGGCACGAGCGCAACCAATCTGCTCATGTCGGCCATGTTGTTAGCGTTGGGGAGAGCAAACTTAAACGTCAGCATTTTCTTGTTCGAGCCTGCTTGCTGATCGGAGAAATGCATTGAGATGAAACCCTTTCCATGTTTATCGAACGACTTCTCGCCAAAAACCTCAGAAATCCAACACAATGCAAGACATCAATCAGCACAAAATTACTTCGGAAGAAGAGGAAAAACTGCAAGAGTAAACAGAGGAATGATATATAGGTACCTGATCAAGAACTGCCTCGGTGATCAAATCTGCAGCGATCTCCTTCGATTCAGCCACGACCATAAGGTCCTCAGCCACCCATTTTCTCCCGCTTGGCCCGGCCCCAACCAATCCAGCGAACCTCTGCAAATCTCTAGCCTCTTTGTGCATAGTCTTGGCCAGCTTCTTCCTCGCCAGGGCGAAGACAACGTGGTCCATTGCATCATCGTTCATGTAAACCTCGAAAGTTATCTCATCCTTACACGGGACAACCATGTTGTACAGCCTAGATATCAAATCTTGCCTGCTTTTCAGCTCCATGGTCGCCACCAGGCCAGAGCAGTACCTCCTTCCACTGGCGTAGAATTTGAAGACGGTTTGGCCTTCTTTCAGCAGCAGGGGAGAGTCATCGTTCTCACCCACGCCTAAAAGGCTGAAGTTCTTGTCGAAGATGGAGTCTTTGACGGCGAACTTGCTCGCCCAAGCTAAGGCTATGTTTTCGTTCTCCCTTTTGCCCGTGAAGTAATTAACGGCGAAGATGATTAGGAAAGAGACGCAGGCAATTTCGACTAAGTAGTTCTTCAGCTTCTTTGGAAGCCCAACTTCTGGTTCGGCCAAAACGGGCGCCGATTCATCGGGTTTCGGGTCCGATTCGGATTGAGGAACGTCGGATTCGGAGCTCGGCGGCGCGGTCTGCGGCGGGATGCCTTCGAATTCGTCTTCGTCCCAGAAATCAAACGACGAAGACGACGGCGTAGGCTTAGCGGTGGCGATCTTCGCATCAGGTTTAGGGTTAGGATCTGAATCGGCGATTGGATCGGAGGATAGAGAGATGGGAGGAGGCGGGGTCCTTGTGGCGGCGAAGTCGCCGTCGTCTTCGCCGTGGAAGGAAATGTCCTCGTCTTCTTCGGCGTCGAAGCCTTCGAAGTGGGGCTGTCGCTGCGCGACGACGGCCGTGGAGAGTAGTTGTAGTAAGAGGAGAGAGAAGAAGAAGAAGAAGAAGAAGAAGAAGAGAGGGGCGCGTGACCTTTTCGCCATTGTCGTCGTCTCTGTGAGCTGGGATTTGATTTCCTCTGTTTTATCTTAATGATAGATTAGGCTCTGTTTTCTAACAACAGTCATCTTTAAACTGTAAAAAAAAAAAAAGAAATCACTGCTTTATTATTTTAATACATCACAATTCACAAAGCTCATCATTCACAACCTTAAAAGCAGAATAAAAAACAAGATCAAGAAAACGTCCCCAAAATCGACACCATTGAAGAACAAAACAGAAACATAAAATCGTAGCAAGCATGTTTACGAAGAATCAAAAGGGGCCGCCTTTTTCCTTGAGAACAAATCTCCAACAAGTGGAACAATGGGCTTCTTCTTCTTATGCCTCTTATTCTTGAACAAACCCTTATCTCCACCAAGGCTCAGAATCTCAGCCAATGTCGACGAATCCAACCCCTTCTCTCCCTCGCCGGCGTTATTTGTCTCCATTCGCTCCAATAACCTCATCTTCTCCACCTCGGCTAGGGCGAGCTTGGACATGTTCCTATGTAGCTCGGCGTTTAAGGTTGCCAAGATCACCTCATTCTCCGACTCCTTTTCCTTGAGGGACTTGAGCTCGGCCTTGGTCTGCTCTAGCTCGAGCTCGAGCTTCTTCACCGTTTCGAAGATGGTGATCGAGCCCGAGCCTTTCGAGCCGAGGGCTGGCGAAGGTGGCTCGATGGGGCTCAGAGGGGCGAAATGGGGAGCTTCGTCCTTGGAGAATTCGAAGGGCTTGTTTGGGCTGTAGATTTCGCATGCTAAGAAACGTTCCCCGAATATCTCAACTGCTTCTTTGACTGAGCGGAATGGCCTTGATGTGTCGATGTTCGAGCTGTAACACGATGATGACGACGACGATGATGATTCTTGAGCGTTGTTATTACTGTAGTTAACGTTGCTGCTGCCTTCATCATCTGCTTCATGATCTGTGATCTTTTCGTCCATTTTCTGAGAAAGTGAGGTGTGTTTGCAGACAGTTGAATGAGTTGTATATAACGTGCATGAGTTTTCTTTGATTCTAAGCCAAATTGTCAGAGAACGTGGAAGTTTTCAGATAAAACAGAGCATGCTCATTATGTATATGTTGAGCTGGTGAAAGAATGAGAGATACTGTGGTTTCAAAGTTACGGCAAAGGAGGTGATATTGTGGTTGTGAGAAGCCGACATCTCAACGAACATTCAGTTATTATTCGATGATTCTTGATTTAGGAAACACAATTGAAACCTACGAGTGATCGAAGTAAAACTAATTCTTGATTTTCTAAGAGTTAAGCTCCTAAGAAGTGAAGTTCAAGTCATACCCTTTTTTCATTTCTTACTAACCCAATACATATCGCAACGCACCGTAACTCCAATACTACGAACAAATTGAATCGTCGTTACATATGTTAAAGTTTTATCCTTTTTTTTTTTTATTTATCTTTTTCAATAAGATGATATAAATACTTGCAACCAAAGCCACACATCATGGCGACTTGAGTGTAGGAAGGCTATCGACGACCACAGTTAGCGCACGCCGTAGCTGAAAATCAGAATCGATGGTTACGATTTCGAACCCTAGCGTATGCTCTTCTTGCAGCTGCAGCTTCGTACAAGCCTCGTCGGATCAATCCCTCTTTCTGGGCATTAATCATCGGATAATCAGTAGACTTCCATGGGGAATGCGAGTAAGAATCAGACGAACGCCTCTAATACGTATTGGGCTGCTGCCACGTGGCTCCGTCGCAGCAGGTCAGCATCTCCTCTGTGTGTGTATACTGTATGTGATTTCACAAATCAAGCGTATGGGTGAAATGGGCTTTGTCTTCCATGTTTCAGTAGCTTCGCTTTGAATTTCCATGTCCCTGAAAGATTCGGTTTAACGAATTACTCTTTTTGCTTCGCAATCTCGGCCAAAGAACTCTGCTTTTCCTTGTTTTATGTCGTTATGTGGCTTAAGGTAATCTGGGCTCGTTTTGAATCTTTAAAAATCCGATTGGTTCAACCGAAAAATTATGACAAGCTACAATTGTTCCTGAAATTCTTACAAGGAACTTTTTCTGTAGTAACGAGTGATTTCTCTCCCAAAGTTGGGGTTCATTTGCTATGTTAGAAAGTGGTTTTTGTTCAGGTCTAAAGACTGTTTCTTTGAGCGTTTGCGCCTACTTACCCCTGACGGAAGAGAACGTCGAGAAAGTTTTGGACGAAGTTAGGCCTTACCTCATATCAGACGGAGGCAACGTAGCCTTGCAAGAAATCGATGGAACGGTAGTAAGGTTGAAGCTTCAAGGGGCGTGCGGTTCCTGCCCTAGCTCCATGACCACCATGAAGCTGGGAATCGAGCGTCGTTTGATGGAAAAAATACCCGAAATCGTCGAAGTGGAATCCGTCCAAGACGAAGAGACGGGCCTTGAACTGAACGCAGATAACATCGAAAAGGTGAAGTCTTTTTTCTTTCTTTATTCTGGGATTGTCTGAGATTTCTTGGGTCCGAAATCGATGCCCAACTCCGAAAATTTCCTTTAGGTGCTCGAAGAGATAAGGCCTTACCTTGTGGGTGCATCGGGCGGCGAACTCGAGCTAGTGGAAATCGAAGAGCCAATCGTTAAGGTGAGGATAACGGGCCCCGCAGCTGGCGTGATGACTGTACGTGTGGCTGTTACTCAGAAGCTAAGGGAGAAGATTCCCTCCATTGCAGCAGTTCAGCTTTTGTCGTAAATGTATACGATTGTTCGGATATATTTTGGTTTGAAGGAAATCTTCGCAACATACACACATTCTTTTCCCAATTCACATAACAGACTGCTTTATTCTTGTGCTATGATGTTGTTCGCAATTCGGCCTCAAACGAGGCCATCAGCGTACATCAGAAATTCACTATTATTCGATGATCAGAACAATTCCAGGTAACTATAGCAATCTATACTAGGTTGAAAGAAGAAAAAACAAATACTCGAGGTTTTGATGTGAGTGAACTTCACTTTTTTAACTGCTTGAGAAGGCCAGCAACTGATGCACAGTGTGTTGACTTGTACTCACATTGCTCGCAGCAATGCTGTAGTAGCTGAATGGCTTTGACACACCTGAATCGTTATTAAGACATGCCAGTGAATGATCACAACAAAGCTAATATATACACAAACACAAAAGAAAATAAAAAAAACAAGATTGGAAAAAGAAAGAAAAAGATGATGAGAGGAAGGGGGCTTACTTTTGGGAATTGAAATTGTTCTTGGAGAGGCATGCTTGAATGTCGCAAGCTTGTTTCTTACACGGTTCTTTACTAGGTTGGGCCATGCCTTTGCTTGCTTCTCGAATTTCTTTCCTTCCTTTTGGGTAAATTGAAGGGTTTTTCTTCTTAATTTCCGTTCTTTGTTGATGATCGATTGAGTATGTTGGAGGGTTCTTGAATATATATATACGTGTGAAGAGCTAGGCGGCTATTCAAGAAAGGTATAGATTTAGAATTTAGATAATGGGACTGATTCAATTTCCATAAATTCTAATTCTACAGTAAGATACGGGGATTTTTTTTATCGATGCTTAGAACTAGGATTAAATTTAAGGTTTTGAATTGATGGTAAAAACGCAATCTTTAATAAAAAGAAAAAAGAAACATGGATATCGCATCGCAGGTAGCTTAACACGAGGATCAAAATCAAGAATCCTAACGCTCATCGATTAAATCCCACGACGCCACTTCAATGATTAAGGTTGTTGTCCAGCCTCTCCATAGTTCTTTCAGTCGATACGTATGCCCATGAGCTGATTTCTCGAAAAACTTGGAACGGAGAGAATATTTACTGGTCAACAGTTCTATCGTCATCATCAAGACGAAAAAAAAAACACAGAGAGAATATATCCCTTAACGTCGTTACTTGTCGTAGGTCGTGAAGTGAAAAAAGATTCTATCTTTTTTGTTGGTTCTTTCCATTCCTTAGAAGCCCAGAAAACCAGTACCGTGGAGTCTTGATGGATTCAAGGAAAAGGGATTTGATGCACAGTTTATGGGTTAAATTGAAGCAGGCGACCCTTCTATGGCTTGATGGTTTTAAAGAGGCTTGCTGTCTTCATAGGGTTGTCATGTACTGTCGCAGGTAATAAAACCCTGTTCATGTTCTATTTATTGTTCATCAAATGCTTGAAACTCTTTTTCTTTTTTGTTCATATTTTTCATTGAAGGTCAAGAGAGCTTGCAATTCGTACAGGACAGTGTTTCCTCTTGAATGGTTTCATTTTCTTGGGAAGGTCTGTTTTCCTCTTAAAGTATTTGTTAAGACTTTTGGAGCTTCTATATTTTGGGCAACCCAAGCTTTAATTTGTTCATTCTTGATTTCATCTGGCATTTCTAATTAGCTGAGATTGTCCGAATAATACTTACCTAAACATCATAGGATAGGACATACAAGTGAACCTTTGTCTCCACGGATTTTGTCTAGAACTTATTGCATTGGAATCTGATATGATTTACTTCAAACAAAAAGCACATGCTCAGTTTCATACATGACTATTTGGGACACTTATTCCTATTACCTACCTTTACAACTTTTTCTTTGCAGCATCTTTGTCCTTAGATCAGTTGTCATTCCTTCGTTGCGATGGATATTGCCCGAGCAATGTCCAAATATCAATCCTCAAGAACCGTGCCTGTTTGAGGGGTTTTTCGGATTCTATTCCTCGTTAAGGACTGTGCTGGTGAACCTTTTCTATGTGAGTATCTCTTGCTTATCATGATGATCTATACTGAGTGGAATTGAAGCAGAAGCACCTTACTCGTGTTAATATTATTCCCTATTGACTGAAAATGAATACCTATTATGTTTCAGAAAATCTCTCTCTTCTCCTCTCTCCTCTCTCTCTCCCCCTTTGCTCTCTCTTATGAGTGTGTGTAGGTATGTAGATGCGTATTGAATCTTATTTTGACAATGGGAAGTTGAAGAAAAGCCATTATATCATATTCTTTGCATCTATTGACTTGGCTGTTTTTTTACAGGTATTCTGGTTTTATCCTATGTACATATTGAGCTTTATTCTCAGCACATTATGGTAATTTCCTTCTATATTCTCTTATGGATTCATTTGACTCTGTTTACCTGCATTTTTTACCGTTCATCACTATATTTATCATCACAGTTTATTCCCTCGCATTTTTTGTTCTTCAAGTTCTACCTGTTTCACGGGGCTTAATAGTCAGCTGCACATATATTGATTATTGATCGATGTAGGTATAGTGACATTGCAAAATATGGGTTCTTTGCAATTGAAAAGTATGCTACTAAGGATTCCGATGAAAAGAAATCGAAACCAAAAGACAGTAATCAGCCAACTAACCTCGACGGGTATGTCTCTCAGTCGTGTTATTCTGTTTATTACACACACACACACACTTAATATTCACTTTCTAGTTCTATCTAAAACAGGGTAATGATTGGGATAGCTGAACAGATATACTCAGTTCTGCTATTGACATTCTTCTTCTTAGAGGTACCTAATATGCTCGATACTGCTGATTCCACCTTTTATGGAATATTTTATAACAAAGCTATCGTCTTTAAGGTGTATCTTATAGGATTCATCCCTTTGATTGGCAAGTTTCTAAACTTCTTGCTCCTCTCATGGATGTATGCCTATTACTGCTTCGAGTAAGTGGAGATTTTCGTAATCCATATCTTTCTTGAATCTTATATTATCTGGTACTTCTCTTGTGGCACTTTTTCTTCATTTTTAATTTTTATTTTTTTCAATTGAAGGTACAAATGGAACTACTCTGGCTTGAGCTTGGACAAAAGGCTGGACTTTTTCGAATCTAACTGGCCATTTTTCGCTGGTTTCGGTATGGATAATTTTACACAATATGCTTAGCTTTCTTTTACAGTTTCGAGTCCGTTTCATTTAGCTTATTTTTAAATGATCATCGACTAAAACATTCTCTTACAAGAAACTTTCTGCGTTATCATTCAACATAAGCTATCAACTCAATCATTTCAGGGAGCCCATGTGTGTTGCCTGCGTTCGTTTTTTCTCCTCTTGTGGGCTATGGAGTTTTGGCTATATTATATCCATTAGTGAGTTTCTCTCTTACGGGCATCGTAGAAGTCAATTGTTAGGCTTCTGTAATGAACTTATGAACTGAAATCGTCTTCTTTTTTTTTTTTTTTTCGTTTTAGTTCGTTTTGACAGCTGCTGGCTCTGAAGCAGATTCGTTAGCTACGTCTCCGAGGAAGAAATGGAAAGGCAATGGATTGGGAAGGGTCCCTATATTCGCCTCCGCCGATTATCTATCGTAAGCCATTCGTATATTCGTATTTAGGACGAAACAACTTTCGACTTGAAATGCTGTTTTTATCAGAAGTT
Organism: Craterostigma plantagineum; assembly: GCA_027422505.1. Lineage (NCBI taxonomy): Eukaryota > Viridiplantae > Streptophyta > Magnoliopsida > Lamiales > Linderniaceae > Craterostigma > Craterostigma plantagineum. Next base: position 54,478 of record JAPQWV010000082.1, read on the forward strand.
TGAAGCTATTGTTGGGTAGAATTAGTACCGCTTTGATGTTTATTACACTTTCTTGATAGGATGAAAGTGCTGTCTCTGTTCCCTATTGAAGCTCGGCAACAAGTTGTGCGCCAGAAAGAGATTTGATCGTTGGATATTCTTCTTCATTTGTCTACGATTTGTGCATAGTATTCCTTTGCTTTATGATGTTATTTTATTACAGCTAGAGAAAGTTTTTTATTTTTTATTTTTAATTTATCACGTAACCTCTGTATTATATTATATGGATAGTACTACATGCAGATATGTAATCAGTGCTTGAAGTTTGAAATTTGCAGAATATTTTATGAGACTAACAAACAACTAAAATACAGAAGTGAAAATAAAATTATTTAAAGTGCGCAAAGGAAATTTACGAAGTTAAGCCCCAAATAGTAATGTTATTGCAATTAGACCCCTATTTAGGAGTCCGGTTTTTCCCCAAGTTTTCGAGTCATCTTCGTCGTCGGAGCATATTGCAGAACCGTGTTTCAATTGTATTGTATCCGAACTAAAGCTTTTGATCTGTATATGGCCATAACTGAGTGAATGCACATATGCAGATGATGGTCTTTTGAATTTTTGTTTTCCTTTGAAATTTAATCAAATACAAGGGATACAGTAGCTGGCAGCTGAAGAAACAAGTGATCGGAAAAAATGGCGAGGTGGCGGTGCGACTATAGGTATCTCCTCCTCGTTGCGGTGGTTCCGTTCATCTATATCCAGGTCAGAGCTAATTACGTCGTTTGAAAATTGAATGTCTCCAACTTTTATGTCAAAGATCACGCCTTTGGCAAGAAGAAAAAATGTTGATATGTTTGTTTATTGACTTCGATTTACTGTGTGGAATGAGGGTTTGTAAGAGCGTGAGTTACTTCTTCAATGTTTTGATGATTGCCATTGAATTTGTTCTTACTTCAGATGCGGCTCTTTGCTACTCAGTCTCAGTATGCCGATCGGCTCGCTGGTGCTGTAAGTACATCTCGTGTTTTTCCGATTAATCGATTCTTTATGGGGTCATTTCTTACAATCTGTAGCTTGAGCTCTAATTGAGATTCTTATCTTCATTTGATTTTTTATGTTCATGGCGTAGCCTTTTCTCTTTCTTTCAGATTGAGGCAGAAAATCAGTGTACTCGACAGACGCGTTTGCTAATTGATCAAATTAGCACGCAACAAGGACGTATTGTTTCACTTGAAGGTGATATATTAGATTGAGTAGCTATTTACTCCGATTTTTGTGAGAGTTATTCTGTTAGATGGTTTTTATTTTTTGGGAACACGATGTTATTTCAGTATCCATGATCATTAACTACCTCTGAATTTCAGAAGAAATGAAACGCCGAGGGGAGGAATGTAGACAATTGAAAGCGCTTGTTCAAGATCTTGAAAGTATGTTTCCACTCCCTGATCTCCCTAATGCTAACTTCCTGCTGTCATTAACATAATGTATGACTGTATGTTACGTGTAAAATTTTATTACCAATGTTGGTATCATGGAAGCACTCTTATTCACACTCCATTTGCATACTAATTGCAGAGAATGCATATAAGAAGTTGGCTGGTGATAAACAGGTTTGTAATATATAGGAGATTAATGGTGTTGCATTTGAGCGGTACTCTTCTTCAGCAAAATGTTATTGAATGGACAATCAGGTAGCAGTTGCAGCGGTAGTAGTAATGGCTTGTAATCGTGCCGATTACCTTGACAGGACCATCAAATCTATTCTAAAGTACGATAATGTATTGCCTATCTCAGTTGCTCTTTTTTGTTCCAACTGTCAAGCTAGTCTTTTTTATGTCTATTAGGTATCAAAGTTCCGTTGCATCAAGATATCCTTTGTTCATATCACAGGTGTGCAAATATCAAGAAGTCTCTATTAATGGTTTTGGAATTTTTTCGTGTTCCTTGCCTTGTGAGATGTAAAGTGTTCTTTTTACGCTTTTTATTAGGACGGATCAGATCCCAATGTCAAAAGCAAGGCGCTGAGTTATAACCAGCTAACCTACTTGCAGGTATATAGCTCGAACGGTTATAATATTTCTTGCAAGACATTGTAATACAAGCATCAAATACTCACATTCGTACAAGCATGGATATATATAGTCTTTGATAGCTTGTAAATCTTATATTTATCAAGGATGGTTGAACGGTTACAGTTTTACCCCTTGTGGTTGATTTTCAAAGTTAATATAATTATTTTTTCAACCAGCATTTGGATTACGAACCTGTGCATACAGAAAGACCTGGGGAGTTGATTGCATACTACAAGATTGCACGTAAGTTCTCATAGTGGAACTTTCGTTTTCCTTGGTGGACTTCTAAGGATTATTGGCTAAATCTCCTTTTTAGGCCATTACAAATGGGCTCTCGATAAGTTGTTTTACGAACACAACTTCAGCCGAGTCATTATACTTGAAGGTGCTTACTCTTCTTTTTTCATAGTCTTTTCTTTAAACTCTAAGATCTTGCTTTGCTTAACCGTCTGTCATATGCAGATGATATGGAAATTGCACCTGATTTCTTCGACTATTTTGAGGCAGGAGCTGCCCTTCTTGACCGAGACAAGTGAGTATTTACTTTATAAAAGCGTAACTGTCTTTTGTGTTTTCCAACTTTTTCTTACCAGATTTTCAATCGTGTCCAACTTAATAATGGCAGATCCATCTTGGCAATTTCTTCGTGGAACGACAATGGACAAAGGCAATTTGTGCATGATCCTTGTAAGTCCCTCAATTTCCTGTTGATAGTCTCACGGACCAGTACAGATACATGAAGGCGATTATATGATTTCAATTTAAAAGATTCTAGAATATTCTTAAGTATGATAATCAATTGCACATCAACCCAGACCTTTGGAACTTCCTTGAGTTTATTGCATTTGTTTTCCTAAATCTCCTGCAGATGTGCTTTACCGGTCAGATTTTTTCCCCGGTCTTGGGTGGATGCTTTCTAGATCTACATGGGACGAGTTGTCTCCTAAATGGCCTAAGGCATATCCTCAATGAGTTTGTTTTTTCGAAATAACATTAAAAGCATTAATATTTTGCATACATGATGATTTCGGGTATCAAGATGTTTACATATCATGAACTTAATTTGGAAAACCTCCTTGACTAAACTACTTACCTATTGGGATGACTGGCTGAGACTGAAGGAAAATCACAAAGGACGACAGTTCGTACGCCCAGAAGTGTGTCGAACCTACAATTTCGGGGAGCATGTAAGTATCATAGAAATTGCATATTTTATGTTCCATAACGACATTTTCCATGCATTCTTCCATTTCTTTTATCTAGTTCTGCAATTTTCAGTTCTGATTTTCTGTAGCTACTTGTCAAAACACGATAGATGAATGTCATGATTGAATTCTCAATCTTACTGTGCATATATAATTCGAACTTACCAACAAGATTCCAGTTAACAATGCATATTTCTTTTTCACAATGCATATTTTAACAATTGTGCCCATCATTTTTTCCATAGGGTTCCAGCATGGGCCAGTTCTTCAAGCAATATCTTGAACCTATCAAACTGAACGACGTCTTGGTATGCATCTTGATATAATCCTTTAGTTCGTCGCATCTCCCTTTCCTTCATATTTTCCTGTGCTTGCTGACGTTTCTCCTCGCTTGAGAAAGGTTGATTGGACTTCATTGGACCTGAGCTACTTGGAAGAGGTACATTTCGTTTGTATATTTGTGTTATGATATAGAACTTTGAAAAAATCAATTTTGGACGTGAGGGGACGGTCAATAGACTTTTGCAGTAGCATAAGCTTTTCGAAAATTTCGGTCATATGAAATATACCATTGAAACAAAGCGTCACGCTGATATTGCTTGAAGTAAGTTACTGAGAATTATGTATGTTTATACAGGACAAATACGTGGAACATTTTGCTGGACTGCTGAAAAAGACAACTCAAGTCCAAGGAAACGACGCTGCTCTAAAAGCTGCTAACGTGGATGGAGATGTACGGATTCTGTACCGCGATCAGTCAGATTTCGAGCATATTGCTCGTCAGTTTGGCATTTTTGAAGAGTGGAAGGTAACTTGTTAGTTCACCTCGTTCGCCTCCGTGTCACTGCTGCTAAATGACATTTATTGTTCAGTGCTATCATGGAATACGTAGGTTCATTTTATGACATGTTCAAACCTAGTTGGATAAATTATCAGTATTTACGGGCGAATGACTTCGATTGAGGTGCAATTTTTTATTTTTTAGGATGGAATTCCAAGAACTGCATACAAAGGAGTAGTTGTTTTCCGATATCAAACTAAGAAGCGCGTCTTCTTGTTTGGCCCAGACTCTCTCCGCAGGCTCGGAATCGAATAGTTTGAGATTTCAATTCGTCGGTGTTGTGAGCTCATTAGCAAATACAGAAGTTTCTATCTGATCATCTGAAAGAAGAATACCATTTGTTAACAGTAACTTTTTTTTTTTTTTTTTGCAATTTTTGATGTAATAACTCTGAAAGATGGGTCAAATATGTACAGGATTAATTCTTACACGAGTCTCCGAATGTTAGGGATTTTCTAAATCACAAGAGTATTGAAGGCATCTGAGCATCTATTTCTTCCTGCAGACTTGCTTTGGCTTGAATTTCCTCTTCCTGATAACAAGTATGAAACCACCATCGGAAAACTAGATAAATATGTATGTAACAAGAAATATGCAACATGCCGAATCCTAAGAGTTGAATTTGCCAATCTAATCATCATAATAAGGTAGCGATACGTTGAAGAAAAAATGAGACGTACAGATTTTTCTGGCGATTTTTTCCTTGCAAAGTTTTCGCCTGATCGTTCATTCAAGCACAGCAGTTTGGCTCCGATGCCTGGTGAATTTGATGTACCGACGGCCTCATCATCAACCAAAACAGTATCGAAATATCCTCCCCCAGGTTTTGCATCGGGAACCTGTAAATATGAAACGATTATATATATTTAGCAAGGTAAAAGTAAAAGATCGAAAAACAATTAACATATGCCAATTCTTATCAGGTTAACAAATCGCAAGATATTTACACTACAGATTCACAAGGAATTTGAACTTCGAGACAAATTGTCAACAAGTGATTGTTAATATTTTTGGGTTTTTTTTCCTCCTTCAGCATATAACCTCAAACATGGCCTCAGTAAGGATATTTTCAAGAATGGATCGTAATCCACGCGCGCCAGTGTTTTTGGCAATCGCTCTCTTTGCAATCAGTCTCATAGCGCTGTCTGTGAACTTCAATTCGACCTTAGGAAATGAAGATAGATGATCAACAGGTATGTACAAAAACCGTTAACTTGTAAAAACTTGTCCCAAGAATCAAAGAGACTAAAAGTATTACTTACGTTATTCATGCCGAACATTCTTTTGTATTGTTTACAAAGAGCATTTTTAGGTTCGGTGAGAACCTGCAAAGCCAATTTGAGATTTTAAAGGAAGAGTAAGATCAGTGAGGAAAAAAGTTAAAGAAAAAGGAAACCCAGTATTACAGAAGCTGGTGTGGCGATGATAAAGTAAAAAAGACAGCTTGTAATTTTCACTTGATTGAAAGGTAATATAAGATATATCGAGAAATAATTAAAAATAGAGCCACACACCTGAACAAGTTGATCCTCATCGAGACTCGATAGACTAACCAGCACAGGAAAACGTCCAACAAATTCGGGTATAAGACCGTAGGCTGTGAGATCGCCACTCTCCACCTGAAAAACCAAGTCGTTACCACTGATACTACTCAGGAATAACATCTAAAGCGGTGCTCAAAATTCCCACAGTTCACTGGTACTGCTTGGAAGCATGGAATTTATACAGAAAAATCAACCTTTTAAACTTTGACAGATTCCTGACTCACATTTTCAAGAAGCGACGAGGATGCAGTAACATTCGAGCCACCAAGTCTCATATTAGCCCGGATTGGTGCTCCAAAACCAATAGAGGAATCTTTTCGTCTGGAGAAATTGATAAAATTTAAACCTCACCAGCAATTGTATAAGTCTTCAAGATGTGACTACCTTTCAGAAATGGTCTTCTCCAGATCAACGAAAGCTCCACCACAGATAAAGAGTATGTCTTTAGTATCCACCTGCCAAGTCAAACAAAATAATTTGCAAGACGAATATTCGATGGAAATTATAATATAATTGTAGCATAAGACTACAGCCTATCTAATTGGGACTACAAGAAAAAGAAAAAGGAGTGAGATACAACTCCATCGAAACCTGAATGGTGTCATTTCGCGAATGCTTTGGAGCTCTATGATCGGGGACACTAACAATCTGCGAAATTGGATAACCCAGCGAATGATTCAGCAAGCATCAAGACTGAGAAATCTAATGATAGTTCACAGAGTATACAAGTCGTTCCAAATTTAGAGAATCTTTGTAAAATCTATGCAAAATTACTCACTGTTCCTTCGAGCATCTTTAGCAATGCTTGCTGAACTCCCTCTCCAGAGACATCTCTACCAATGTTTGAGTTCTCACTCTGGATAAAGTCGAAAATTTTACAAAAAATAGCCCTTACTTATTATTTAGAAAAATGAACATCTTGTGCACCTTTTTAGTTATCTTGTCAACTTCGTCTATATATACAATTCCTCGCTCAGCTGCTTCTACATCGAAATTAGCAGCCTAGAAAGCATAAAAGAAGACTACATATATATGGGCAACAGATATCGAATATGTGATAAATTCTCTGAATTTCCAGCAGAATGGAATGTTTTTCGCAGCAGCAATGAAGCAGGTTAATCTGGTAAATCAAAATTATGAGTGTGAAGGCGGGGAGCGAGAGATTTGATATTTAATTAAAACCCAATCAACAAGAGAATAAGATCATTTAAAAATCTCATTCCCTTATCTCGATTTTATACCACAAAAGGGCAATAAGAAACCTTTGGCTCCTTATTTTTGCATTTGTAGCCTCCAGTTAATTAATTTCTTATCGAAAATTACGAAACTAAAATAACGTGAACAAGAGAGCTAGGCAATCCAATGCCAACCAAAGACAATATTATTCTTTTTATTCCACATTCTTCAAAGCTAGCTTGAATAATATCATTCTTTTTAAACCACAGTTCTTTAATCTAGCTTGATTAAACATATGGATACTTTATATTGTATGTTTAAACAACAGACTTACCATCAATAGCTTGTACAGCATGGACTCCACATCTTCCCCAACATAACCAGCCTGTGTACCCATATGCAACAAAAGTCATCTCAATAAAAGCATAATTGACTCGACAATCGGCAAGAGAGTAAAATGTGCCAGATGGTGGGCCCGTAAAAAGATGATACTACATCAAACCTGCCTGGGTCAGGGAGGTTGCGTCGGCAATAACAAATGGGACATTCACTACACGGGCTAGTGTTTTAGCAAGTAATGTTTTCCCTGTTCTTCCCATCCCATTAAAAGACATTAGAACTTTGAACCCTAAATAGGATGGCAAGGACATTAAAGAAGAAACTTGCATTAGACCTGAGCCAGTAGGGCCAATCAGCAACACATTGCTCTTATCCAGCTCAACAGCATCGGTGTCGTTAGAATCAAGATTTTCTGATTCGTCACCTGTCCTGATAGATATATGGCAATCAATGTTCACAACACAAACTTCCATGTTTATTTTTAAGCACCACAATAAAACTATGATGTCTTACATCATACAAGCAGTAGCCAATATCACTCAAGCTATTATGGAGAAGGAATAAAAATCTGTATTGTATGCCGTGTAACCATTATCGTGACTAATATGGCAAAACATCAGAGAAAAATACCTAAAACACTAGAATCTCAAGTTGCTTACTGAACAATGACTTTATAGCTCACCCTTTCTGTAATGAGGCAAGATTTATTCTTTTGTAGTGGTTGTAAAGAGCAACTGAGAGCACCTGCAATAAATACACAAGTCATTTTTTCGTTATGCTCGATACAAAAATTGGATATTTCAAATTAAGGGAATCAAAGGTATGCATAGGTACTACGCTCCCTCAACCCAATACCTTGTAGGGCATTGAATGATCAATTTGTGAGTGCGAGACGAATTCCACCTCTACCATTGTCAACCACAATTTCACATATGTACAATCTACTACCCAACAGCTATCAAAATGGAAATACTTCAAAACCAGGTGGTTTGGTAATTCAGATAAACATAAAACGTGATCATTGTAAACTTCTACCAACACAAGTAGGCATTCGCTATTCGCATTCCCACGCCAAAACACACAAGACAAAACCAACATGATCACGAACCTTTTTTGCCCTGTCTTGCCCAATAACATACTCATTCAAAAACCCGCAAATCTCCTTCGGAATTGGCAACACCAACTCCTCTCTCCCCAAAGTCCCTTCATCAGAATAACACTTTTCGTCATTATCATAATCACCACCACTTTTCTCCTTGATTGTTTTAACATCACCATAAGACCTCAGCTTCTCCCACATCTTACCCCCATCCTTCCCGCAATTTCCCTCCACGTCCTTCCTCACAGTCCCAATCTCCCAGAAACTCCCCTGCAGCGGCTCGAGCTTAAACGGCCTGAAATAAAACGCCGCCCGACAAGCATGGCACATGTTCAGAGCGTGGTAAACACCAGGTTCGGTAGATATAATCGAAAACGGGCGATTAGAGAACAGGACGGTCATCAAATTCGAGCATCGAGGACACTCTAACTGCGCCTTGATTTGATCGTATTTGTCCGATCTACCCTCCCACTTGTGGCGTTGTTGCTGGACAAACCCTAATCTGATCGTGCAATCCATGGACTTGCTCAGAGGCTCAGACGTCGCTCGTAAGGTTCTGGCGGTGAGCACTGTGGCCGAAGCGGCGGCTAAATGCCGTAGTCTTGACGCCGATGATCGGAGCATCGCGCGCATAATTTCTTGTTTCTTTCGCCTCTTTAGGGTTGTTTAGCTGGTTTAGCTCACTTCTTTCACTCACCACTGAAACTCCCTCTGCATTTTACAGAATACGTTACTGTCGATGTCAAGTTTTATCCAATCTCTCATCACTTTCGGATTTAAATTAAATATATTTCGTTTTCCTGTTTATAATAATCTTCTTGCTCTACTAATATATATCATCAGAGATATATTATGTTCAGTTCAAATTCACTTATGGATGGCTTCATCAAGTGATTGGGTCGAAGCAGCTGAGATTTCTATTTCAAACAAAATTTGGGACGATTTCACATGATTGCATATTAGTCCCAAGTAAATTGAATGGAACCCTCAACGTATTATACTTCGTTTGGATTATTTTACACGAGTTTTCAAAATACAAAAAAAGGAAAGATTCAATCAAATGTTCGACGATCTTCCTAAAATAGCAGCAGCAATACGAACACGATAACCCTCAACGCTCACCTTTTTCTCATACTCCCATATTTCATCCGTGTCGTAAGCGAGACAATGCAACCACAGACAAGCGTAAACGCCGCAGCTAACGTCCGATCCTTGCTGGCGGCACCGCTCTTTAGCCACGTCCCGACTCGCCAGCTCAAATCCCGAGAAAAGGCGCAAGTAATCGCCAAGAAATTTCACCTTCGAGCATAGCACGGACTCAAGAGTTTATGGTTTAAGGTTTAGGGTTTTTGTATTTTTCGATAAACCGAACGGAAACGCTTACGTAGGCTTCCGCCGTCCCCGTCGAACGCCCGTCGTGCAAGGAGCTCCAAAGCTTGAAAACCCCTCGTCGGGCGTCGAAGACCAACAGAAACCAATGCCATCGACTGTTGATTGGGAAAACAACGTATTTGCATCTCCTAAACGTGTCTTCGTTCAGCTCCATTAGCCCGCGCCTCGTCGAGGACGAAAGCTTAGAGAGAAAATCTCCGTACTCAGTCTCGGGCACCGTCCTCTTCCTTCCGTACGCTTTCTCGAGGTGGTAGAGGACGTTTTCCTAGACGAAATATGTTATTCCTCGTGACTTTTTTTTGCAAAAAAAAAAAAAGAAGAACGGAGCGTTTACGGACCTGAACGTTCGTGTCGACGCAGTGAATTTCTGATCCGTTTTCGAGGCTTTGCTTTTGCATTATTCGCATGTAGGCGTTGATTATCCCCGACTCGACGGGCCCGCGGAAGAGTAAGGCGCGTAATTCACGCCCGCTGAGGTTCTTACGCCCGTCGTCCCAAACGATTGCGCTGCAAGAAAATCAAGAAAATTATACGTTGCGAACGGCGACGGCGTCGAGTTACGAGGTTAAAGAGAAATAAAAAAGGCGACTTAATTACTCCAAGTCGTGTTCTCCGGCTAGAAATTCCATCACCATCTCGACGTCTTCTTCAGATGCGTCTTCGCGGCCGATGAAATTCGACCTACCTCTGAACTCGTCGGCGTCTTCCTTCGTCGTTCGACTAGCGTTGTATACGTCGACGTCTATGAACGGCTGCCGTCACAAGGCAGAAATAATAATATAAAAAAAAAGCGGATTAAAATGACGGCGCGTCGATTGAAATAAAGAACGCTTGATCGGAGTAACATTATTACATCTCCTTTAGCCGGCGACCTCGCGAGCGTCGGGCGTCTTCTTTTCCTCACTCGATCGCCGATGCTCACCGTTGCTTGGAAAGGCTTATTATCCTCTTCACTCGAGTTGGAAAAATCGTCGAGTATTACGACATCCTCGGGCACGTCGTTTTCTCGGGATTTGTCGACGCGTTCGGCGACTTTCCCACGCTGCGCCTTTTTACGCGGCGCGATTCTCGAAGACTTTATCTCGTCGATTTGGCTCCTCAGGGTACCATCTTCCTCGCCCTCGTTGGAAGGCTGTACAGGCAAAATCCGCCGAAAAAAGAAACTGAATTTCGAGCAATTAGGTTAGAGGAAAACTCAAAGAACACATACTTGAGTTGAGTCCATTCTCTTCAGCAGCGATTCGAGCTTCGACCGAATCGTCGAGATTTTGAGCCTCGGATAGGCGTTTGAGTTGAAGCAATATCCTAAACTCGGGAGCGTTTGATACCAAAGCCTAAAAACAAGCGAAAATAAGTCAAGCACACCGATCAAAATCGACAAATAACTTTCTCGAAAAATTTGCTCCCAAAGCGACATATTTCTCTTGTTTTCGGAGATCGCTTTTACGTCTGAGAGGAGGTTGTAGCCCTAATTTTATAAAATAAAAGCGCTAGTGCTTGACTGATGTATATAATCTAACTAATAGAAAGTAAAGGGACTCTATCATCGAATCTAAAGATCAAAAAATGGAAGGAGGAACTCTTTTGCTCGCTCGCCCCTATCTTAAAATCGAAAGCAATCTCAGGTTAGAACGATTAAACAACTGAAAATTGGATATGTGCTCATCCACTATGCTACTGTTATTCTTACTTTTTTGGTTCAGCGCTTCACTGCATTCTCCATTTTCGGGCTTATTTGGGTTGGAAATGCTTCTCTTCTCCCTTTGCCCTATTATCCTTCTTCGAAACTTGAGAACAGAAAATCAAGTAAAATAGAAAACTGAAAGCAGGAAAAAACGAGCTCCCCACGAAGAGTCCCTCATGTTCAAAAACGAGCTCGCCAAAAAAAGCAGGAAAAAACTGAAAAAGGAAAACGAATGCAGAAACAATAAAATCAGAGCGATGGATGAACTAACTCACAGCTAAAAGCTTTAACTCAGATCCTCTTCGGTCTCTGTCACTGACGAGGGAGGAGGTTGAATCTTCATCTTAAGCCTAAGCTTCAGCTTGGTATTTGTACATTTTGTAGAGAGAGGAGAGGGTAAGTATTGGATAATGGAACAGGGAAAGCAAGCATTTTGCTGGGCCTGAGGAGACAGCTTTGGGCCCAGATTTTTTTAATATTATTTCCAACAACATGTGAGTCACTCCTAGGTTTATTATTTAAATATTAAAGTGAAAATATTAAGACTGCAGCTTTATCCGTCTATACTCTATATACCCTTACTCCAATAAAAGGTTGTTGAAATGTTACATGTTTTCTACATAATCTTGCACTCCCATTAAGATTTAACAATTTGTAACTTAATAAACTTGTACTCCTTGCACACTTTAACGTGTGTACTATAATATATAAATATGTAAATTTGATATTATCTAATTGATAATTATTATTTAAATTCGGTTATGTATGTATATAAATTATCTATAAGATTAAAGATTAATAGTTTTTAACTAAAATAGTAATTAACCAGATATAATAAATAGCGATGGATTTATTTATTTTAAATTTACGGACAAATTGAGACCAAATTCACGGTTTATTGTTCGACACCTCTCTCTCTCTCTAAAATCAAAGAAAAGAACTACGCTGAGCAAATTCCCGATGAATCGCCACTGGAAATCTAGGGCTCGCCCTTTTGGTTCGTTTTATCAAGTTACCCAGCAATTTTAGATAAAATTTTCATCTGCGTATGGTCGTCAACGTAAATACCTGGGTCGCACTTGATTCTTATGTTGTAATTTGTGTGAATTCCGGGAAAAATCTCAACTAAACACACTTTTGTGGGTTTCAATTTGGGGTGTAGAAGTGCCATGTGAATTTTCTTGATTCGATCTATCTGTATATCTGAATTCCGCTTGTTCTTATTCATGTTCCGAGATTAATCCCTCTCTTGAATTCATCGTTTGAACAGTATGTGTTTTGTATCCCCGCTTTTACTTTTTGTAGGATGGTCCTTAATGTCTGCAGAAGACTACTCATTGGCCACTTCGACGCCAAAGAAAAGGCAATGCAAGCAACAAAAGTTGGCTTCTTCTGATGCCTCAGCGAGTAACAGCTTACAGAACTTCCCATTCCTCGATCTGCCTCTCAACGTAATGTGCGATGTCCTTTCAAGACTGCCTCTAAAGGACATACTGCGCTGTAAGAGCGCCTCTAAGATGTTCCTCGAAGTGATCAAAGATCCTTATTTCATCAGCTTGCATCTCGCCAGAGCACCAATCTCATCAACCCATCTAATCCTTCAATTCAACATTGGGAGACATGGAGCCCTTCACTTCTTTAAGTTAGACCTCGATGAGTCGGGCTCGTTTTTCTCCTCAAGCAGTGGCGATGAAGACGATGATAAAAAAAGTGGGATTCGTCTTTATAAGGGGCTCGGGTCGTTGAGAAGGCACACTTCTGATTTCACTTTCAAAGCTAAGAGTCAGAGGGTTTATCTCGTCGGTTCGTGCAATGGGATACTGTGTTTGTACTTCGATGCGAAATATGCTTCGAAAGCAAAGCCCTTTTATGGAATCTACAACATCTTACTCCATGAGAGCTACAAGCTCCCCGATATAAGTGTGCCTAATCCGCATATTTATACCCGTGTATGTCGTTCAGGATTCGGTTACTGCCCGGGGACTAAACAGTACAAGGTTGTTCGATTCATGATTCCAAGAGATCCCAAATTGCTCACGCCCAATTGCTCGAGGTCAATTGCAATGGAGATACACACCGTTGGATCAACCACATGGAGAACGATCGAAAACGTCCCTAATCTGAAATGGGACTCATTCGATCCATTCTTGAACGGAGCTCTTCACTGGATAAACAGCAGCAATAAGGCATCAGAGCTTATAAGCACATTCAACTTGGAGCATGAGATTTTCCTATTCACGCCGACCCCACCTCATTTCACGCAGAACTACGTGGACAAAATCACTTGGATCAATACAGGGGTGTTAAGGGATTGCCTCTGCCTATGCTACACTTACATGGACTTTGAGTTCGAAGTATGGTCCATGAGGGAGTACGGCGTTGGAGAGTCTTGGACGAAGGAGTTCACCATTCAATTCAGCTTCTACTGTAACTTGCGAGTGAAAGACCTCCAAAGGCCCATCAAGTTCTTGAGCAACGGAGAGCTTTTGTTCAAATCTACCTCTGCGTGCCTCGTCGCTTTTAGCCCGAGCAAGAAGACTTTTCGAGAACTGAGGTCGATGAATTGGGGTAGTTCGATTACCGCACACAACCTTGGGTTCACTTCCATCAAGGATATAGCTGGAGTGAGGAAGGAGAAAGTGAAGAGCTTCGAGCTAGTTCGCTTGAAACGCGATGTCTGAGTATTAGGAGAATGAGTGAGTTCTATATACTGTTCGTTGGTTATGTGTTTTATGTAGGCTTTGTTTTGTACGTGGGCAGGAGGTTTTTGTTTGAGTCCCTTAACCAACGTACTAAAATTCAATATTTTATAAGTTGTGGAGCTCCCAAGTTATATTATAGATTTGATTGTAATTTGTAAATAGTAGTGGGATTAAAATTATATATAACAAAGTTTAAGGATAAAATGTGTAATTTCGTGTCGGGACCTTGTCCGTGAATCGATGGGAGTCGTAAAATGAAATCTTCTCCATCTCTTCAACGATTCTTCTTCTTCTTCTTCTTCTTCTTCAACAATCTCATCTTCTTCCTTCGTTTTCTTGTATTACATCTATTTACAGTCTCGAAGTATTAACAAAAATACCCAAAAATAGTATTGTTTTTATTATCTATAAACCAATATACAGAAGAGAGCAGCCCCAACTCGTTCTTCAATCGATCAGAGCTGCCCGGGATCTTACATTTTGCCAATGAGAGACGACATTTCCAAACCCTAAACCCCAAATTTAGGACAGCACTTGCTCTGAGTGCGCTTTGCATCGCTAATCGCAATCGTTGTAGGCAAATTGGTGTAGTTTGTGATGAATCGTTCGTTGTTTCGGGCATTGGCCTGTCGAAGAATCGATTTTGGCGTACTGTCTTCACGATCTGGCTTACGATGTTTATTGCACAACGCTGCTTCGATATTTACGAGTGGTGAAAGGACCATTTTGAGTCGCCCCAATCAAGTTAAATCATGCTTTGGTACGAATCTAGTGTGTAAAAGATCATGGCACTGTTAAAAGTTTGCAGAGACGTATAAAAATTCAAGCTTTTGCTTTTTTAGGATACTAATCTTATAATTGTTTCTTTTAGGAGGTTTGAATATTGGGAGATCAAAATTTCCGGCACCTTCTTGTCTAAGAAGGAGACTACAGAGTTTGAGTGAGAAAGAGAATGATTGTTCTGCTGTTCCACAATCATATAGTGATCGACATAGTGAAGGTGTTGCGAGTTCTGCTGAGTCCACTGATATTGATAAGTTAAAGGCTAGAACTTTGTCCCAAAAGTCTGTTGATTTTACTAAAATCCCTATCGACAAGCTTCCAACTATCCTTATTATGGGGCGTCCAAACGTGGGCAAGTCAGCTCTATTTAACCGGTTAGTCTGATTCTTGGCATTGGTTACTTCTTTCAAGTTATGAAGTTCAGAAAGGATTGTGTTTGATGAAATGGATAATCAGCTCATTGCCACATTACTCGAAAAGTCTATGACTCTATGTAGATATACAAATAATTGTAATCTGATCTAATTTTTTTCTCAAATCGTAGTTTGATTCGAAGGAGGGAAGCTCTTGTTTACAACACTCCTAATGACCATGTTACGCGCGACATAAGAGATGGGGTTGCTAAATTAGGTGACTTGAGATTTCGCGTTCTTGACTCTGCTGGCTTGGAGGCAGAGGCTTCTTCAGGTTCTGTTTTGGGAAGAACTGCAGCAATGACCGGGGAAGTGCTAGAGAAGGCCCAACTTGCCCTCTTTTTAATAGATGCAAGGTGATGTCTTATTCACATAAGATGATTTTAAACTTTATTTTTCTGTCTTATGTATGCTTTAGAAGTTGAAAAGTCGTTTATGGTAAAGCTTCTCTTTTCGTAGTTATATTCACAGGAAAACCATATAAATATGATGAACACTTGATAATACGCTAATTGTGTCCTATCCAATTTCGTAGCTGAACTGTTCATAAACCAGGCCATGTGCTTGAGTTGGCTGCAACATTCACTTGAGAAGCATTTTATTACATGTGGACGTTGTGAAGATGCATGATTTCCTAACCACCCTGCACTAATCATAAACGTTTAAGTTTTCCTTGCAACTTTTTGAGTTCAGAGATGGTTTGCAGCCCATGGATTTGGATGTCGGAAAATGGTTGAGGAAGCATGCACCTGGGATGAAGGTGATTGTGGTCATGAACAAAGCTGAACTTCTTGATGATATAAATGGTTCTCTTGCTTCAGCTGCTGGTGAAGCATATACTTTAGGATTTGGTGATCCTATAGCCTTATCTGCTGAAACTGGGCTGGGAATGACTAGCTTGTATGATGCTTTGAGGCCATCTCTCCAAGAGTATGTGCTCCAAGTTTTAAATGGTAAGCTAGTGAGTTTTTCGCTTGCTTTATTATTGTGCTTGTTTCAAATTTCTTATTCTTACATATCTATGCTTTCTGTTTTATTGTGGAACTCAGATGATTGCACACAAGATTGTGAGCCTAGCTCATCTCTCGACGAGGACATGGACTCTAAGCTTCCACTGCAATTGGCAATCGTCGGGAGACCAAATGTAGGCAAATCTACGTTGCTTAACGCAATATTACAAGAAAATCGTGTCTTGGTTGGACCAGAAGCTGGTCTGACCAGAGATTCAATCAGAGTTCATTTCGAGTATGAAGGGAGAGATGTGTACCTCGTGAGTATACGGTGACTTGAGATTTTCTTTTAGGGCCAATATATTTCATTGAAGAACTTATCCATTCTCAGACATGGTAATGGTACTCCTCGAAGCGTCACACTTTTTTTGGAGCTCTTTTTTTCAGGTCGACACCGCAGGTTGGTTGGAGAGGACAAAACAAGACAAGGGACCATCATCTCTCAGCATAGTTCAATCGAGGAAAAATCTCATGCGGGCCCATGTCGTCGCTTTAGTTCTTGATGCTGAAGAGGTCTGTTAACTGTGCTCTAATTGCTTTAGTTGGCTTAGTTGAGGATCTCAATATTAATAAATATATGTATGGCTCCACATATTTTGCTATTGATGTTTCAGCAGATTGATTTTATGGTTATTCTAAGCAGATTTCCAATGCTAGGCGAAGCATGAACCACGCCGAAGTAGTGATAGCAAGACGAGCCGTGGAAGAAGGGAGAGGCCTCGTAATCGTCGTGAACAAGATGGATCTTTTGAGGGGCAAACGTAACTCGAAAACCTACGAAAGCGTAATCAACGCCGTCCCCGAAGAAGTACAGACAGTCATACCTCAGGTTTGTTTGTTATTGAATCTCACCTCCTTCAACACCCATTATTCTTCGCAACTCTTTCCAATAATCTCAGATAATACTAAATTTTCAAGAAACATTTATCGATCTAATATCACTTTCATCTAGGTGCGTGGAATACCAGTCGTTTTCGTTTCTGCCCTCGAGGGTAAAGGAAGGTTGGCCGTGATGAATGAAGTCATACACACGTACGAAAAATGGTGTTGCAGATTGCCCACAGCTCGTCTCAATCGCTGGCTAAGAAAGGTTTTGCTTGCCTTTCATTTTTTTTAAGCTCGTCGAGTACTATTATAATGTTGATTGCAGAGTAATACTCGAACTTATTGGCATATCAATATTTGTGATAAGATACTGAGCAGACATTCTTGGAAGGACCAATCTGCCCAGCCGAAGATTAAGTACTTCACTCAGGTCAAGGCCAGGCCGCCGACGTTTGTCGCTTTTGTGGGGGGCAAAGCGCAATTATCCGACTCCGAGCTGAGGTTTCTGACAAACTCGTTGAAGGAAGATTTCGACTTGGGAGGGATTCCAATTAGGATAACTCAGCGCAGTGTGGTTAGGAATAGAGAAGGTAGTAATAGCAAAAGCAGTCCAAGCAAGAAGAATGGAGCTGATAGAGCTCATGGGAAAGCCATTAATAGAACTATGATGTCTTCTGATAAGAGAAGTGCTTGTAATACTTCGGACAAAACTGCTGTGGTTGCTTCATGAAACGGATGTTTTTAATCTCTCTCTCTCTCTCTCTCTCTCTCTCTCTCTCTCTCTCTCTCTCTCTCTCTCTCTCTCTCTCTCTCTCTCTCTCTCATTATTTAATGTGGACATTAGTCCAAAAGGATGATAGTAATTGGACATTCAAACTAACAGTGTGACCATTGGCCTGCATATTTATTAGGATCACATGACGATGATGTACTAAGAATCAAATTTATATACAATGCCTCGATTTCGGGTGCTCTGCCCTCGAATTAAATCGAATATACATGTATTCTTTTTGTGCTTGTTCTTCTATTTATTTGTTTCATATATTTTACATAAAGAATATAAACAATATACTTGGTGTCAATTTTGGCTCGTGAACGAGGGTCCAACCTACCTATATACTGTCCCCCCTTAGCAGTCGTCTGCGAGTCAATGATGAGATATCATTTAATTGGCATCAATTGCATTTTTCTAAAAGTGTTATGATATTTAGTAGAAGATAAAGAAAGACTGATAGAGCAAATAAATATAAATAAAGTGATCAGAAAAATACTAACACACAACAGAGAAACCCTAAACATATGACTCCATTCCCAGGTTAAGACACAATGTAGGTATACTATACTATATTATTCTTCAAACAAAGGCAAGACATACATACAATCAGGCACAATCTCCTGTTTAAATAAACATCATTAACAGTCTTGAAATTACAAGAAATAAGAAACATATATTTAAGAACTTAAAAACCATGGGTAGAATAATAATCTTCGCTTGCCTCGGCGGACATTGCAATGCTCCAATCCCACATCAACCTCCCCGAATAGGTCGAAGGTGTCGAGAAAAGAGAAGCTTGCTGTAACGAGTACCTATTATTATCGTTGTTACTGTTATTCACAATCTTGTGAAGATCGTCGGTATGATCTATTCTTCCATTGCTAGGACTCGCCGAGGCCATTATAGGGATCGAATGATCGATGGGAATTAAAGAGCTTTGCTGCTGTGTAATAGCTAAGGATGTCATGCCCACGATGTCATCATCGTTGCTTGTAATACTTTCGATCGCCGTCGACTTGGTTGTTAATAGGTCATCTTCTTCGTTTTGCTGCAAGGCTTTTTCGACGAAGTCGAACTGAAATAATTGTTCATTATCAGGGTTGGCTTGCTTTTGTTTCTGAAGAGATTGACGAGATTGGACCGAGCGATGATCTTCCACCCCGACCCTTTTGTAGACTCTGCAAAGAGAGATCTCAGGCTGAAAAGCAAAACGAAAAGAAAATATAAAAATTTGAAAGAACACATAGTAAATAATAAAGAAATATCAATGGGACGTATTTAATGATTTCTCAGTGTTTCAAAGAAGGTTTAGTTCTTCCACGATTTGCCTGTGAGTTTCTGTGGGGAACAGTTTAATGATTTTGTGTTCAAACAAGAATCCTCGTATAACTGAAGCAGACATAAGTGTGTCAGAAAGGAAAAGATCGGAAATTTCAAATGGCCCAGCAAAGTAAATAACACAACATCCACAATTTCTCCAATCAATCAAGAATTTATTTTTTTTTTAAATAAAAAAAAAATCCCACCTTTTGCAAGCGTTCGGTTTCTTGGTGAGGCAGTCGATACTCGTTCATAACCCAAGTCGATCGAATCCCTTTCGGGGCTTTTCCCGAGTAGAAAACTAGGGTTTTCTTCAGCCCAATAGACCTCGAAGAACCCTCGCTTTTGATCGTTCGATCAGCGCCAGTTGCTTTCCAATATCCCGAGGCAGTCACTCGATTGGGCCTATCTCCATTCCTATACTTCTTATCTCTCGGCACGTAAAAGTACCATTCTTTCCCACCCATAGCAGCCAAAGCTATACACATGAGTATATACATACAGTTGAAATTTTTAGTTCAATTCCCACTTGAAAATTTGATCAAGTACAACCATATATGTATAGTTACCAGGAAGTTCCCAAGGATCGTAGCGATATAGGTCAAGAAAAGCGATGAGCTCAAAGCTGAAACGCTTGCCTTCGACCTTACGTCTAAGGTAGAATTCGATGAGCTCTTCCTCGGTGGGATGGAATCGAAATCCAGGCATCAAAGCGTCGTCTTCGTTGCTCTCTTGATCTTTCTTGTAATGATCGAAATCGAACCTTGTAATAATATTAGGGTTGCTGCCGACGGCATTTTCTTGACTGTTAGTAGTAGTACAGTGATTCATCACATCTGCTTTTCGATTCATCTTCTTCTGGGGCATTTAATTTGTACAGCTGCTCCTCATTTCTTTATTTTGTATAATTTAGGTATAGGAGATGGAAGTATGATGAAGGAAATAGATGAATGGAGATGAGTATACAGAGAATAATCTACAATAAATTAATGGAGGGCCTACTTGAAAATTAGAAATGATGTGTATTAATTAATTATCGGAAATGGACTTCACACAAGAGGGATATCATACAAGATAGGGTTTCTAATGAGCGGTGGGTTTGAAGCACTTGTTAAATTTTATTTTACAAGTTTGGTTAGTTTTGTTTCTTACACAAACTGCTTGATCGTAGTTGAATAAACTTTTAGAAAGCTATAGATTGAGTACGAGGTAGATAAATAAAATATATAAAGCTACTTAATTAGGAGTACACGCAAATACACACACATTTGGACAAAAATGGCTTTTTTGGCTCTTCATTTTATAATTTTGGAAGAATAAGGAAGGTCTTACATATAGTAGATAATTGACATTCATGAAATTCATTCGACTATGGTAACATGTAATGATGTGAGATGATTTTATTTCACAGCTTCTTAAGATGAAGGACAAGAATTGGTGTATGAAGGGGCAATGTATGCTATTTAATTTTTGTTTTAGGTCAAATATATACGACAAGAAGGTGAAATATATATGTTTACATATAATTCTTGTATATATGTGTGTGTGATGGATCTGCATAGTCAAGAGAAACCCGTGATAACTCCATTATGGTACCAAGTTCTTCTAGCAATTTTGTTTTGTCTCATCAATTCTTTTTAAATTTCGTAACGCTTAAATCTACATTGAATGTCAAGACTTGGTGTTTCATTACAAGAGGTTCAACTAATAATTGAGCTTGCATCTATAAATTGACCGTTGGAACCCATCCATTCATTCATTGCTTGGACTATACATAGACTCGTTTATACGTAAGAACGAATTCGAGAATTTTCAACGACATGGAGTATATAATATATAATATACGATATAGAGTAGCATGAAATGCGTACGCGTACGACAAAACACTATCAAATGATCGGAAATAATGTACGTATTAAATTATGCATATCCACTCGGCCAAAATTTGAGGGAAAAAAGTTACTTTTTCTTGTAATAGGTGAATTACATAGACGCCTCACTAACTCACTACCATATGAGCAATGAGTAATTAATCATGCAAATTATTGTAAAGTTGAATCTCGACATTTTCATAGTAATTAATTAACTACGATCCATTCATTTAAATAACAATAAAAGCGTGTGTCACTTTATATATGACACAAACACAAGTGTAGATCGATTGGTGACGACTGACAACCAAAAAAAACTTTTATTATTAATGAGGCTCCGACTTTTACCCATTTTTTTCTTTAGCCTAGATATTTTCCAAAGTAATGAATGAGATTAAAACTTATAAATGACGATGATTATCATGATAACTAGATCCGACATATTATATAGAAAGTTTTGTTCATCAATACACACATTAAAAGAAATAAACAAACTGCTATATATATTTTTGTATACTCAGTTATAGGATTGATTTAAGACTTAATGATCTATGCATTAGTAGCTTAGTTTGTCTCTAAGATCCTTGAGAGCATTTACAACTTCAGAATCAAGATTGTGCTTCAACAATTTACCCTGCATAGACGTTGATCTGCAAAACACCATACAAAAGAAAAAGAACCCTTAAATTAGATACGAAAAAGCAATAAAAAAACATTGAATTAGTTGATATATATATATATATATACAAAAAAAAATCTAGTGAGAAAATAAATACCTATGCTCTTGCAGCATCTGCTCCACCTCCTTATGTGATGCTTTTATCTGCAATATTATTTAACTTCACTTCATAAGGAAAACAGAAGGTGAAGAGACAATAATAGAGCCCTGTAATTATTCGTCGAAAAATACCTCGGAGACTAACGCCTTAGAACTCCATACGAAAGCTCCCTGCAATAAAATCAAAGGCAAGAATATGCATTTGTTACTAGTCTCTCTTTGTCTTTTGACGATTTAACAGTTTTACGGTAGGGAAGAAGGGATATATGGCTCTGTAAGCCTGAACTAATGAAGGGCTGAGTTTGCAACGAGATAATTATTACGCACAAAAATAATAATTACCGCTCCATGAGCTGCGTGCTGCTGAGAATGATCAGACGTAACTACCCACACTTTTGGACAGCCATCCTCACGTAAAGCTACAACCTTTTATTAACACAAAGATGTAATGAAATGGAATAAGTAACAATGTGAGTGTAAGTGCAAGAGAATTTTAACCCTACATATGTTTAGCAGGCTTGAAGAAGAACTGTCAACTGTTTTCTAGGTATCATTGATACGACAGATTTCAGTGGAATGGGTAATCAAGAATTTCTGTGTGGAAATTCAAGTTTTTGGTTTTTTACTCACCTCTTTCTCAATCCATGCATCGGCGCAGGTTTCAGCTGAGTATACTATATCGATACTGCACATTTCAGAACAAAAAAGAAGTTTCTTTGTGCACTCAAATATAGAAGAAAAAAAAAATTGATGATTCCTAATGCTTAGGTTCATACCCAGCAAAGTTTTCTTTATGCGTCGGTAGCCCAGACATCATGGCGTCGAAAACTACCACAACTTTCACCTCTGTACAAGTAAGAAGCAAAATATGTATAATAACGCTTCGACAAACCTAGATCAAAGACACATACATAGGCGTGCGAAAATATTATTCATGCAAAAAAATACCAGCACATTTACCCCTAAGCATGCTAAAGGTAATTAGCTCATCTATTAGCTTCTGGCGTGCGATGTCGAGCCTTCCACCCATGAAATGCTTCTTCAGCTTTGCCCAATAGCCACATACATTGTAACCATCGACGAGCAACACGGGGCTTGCTGTTTCCAAGCCCTGACACGTACTTTGGAAAGAAAGAAAAAAAAAAAAAGAAAGGTGATCAATGTTTACAACAGATTACAGAGAAGAGAAAATGACAAGTCCATTTTTTTTTTCGAAACTGAATCCATTACTAGTAAAGTGACAGGGTAGGATCCCGATAGAGCTCGGTATCTTCTGGCAATTCGTCCTTCTCTAATCTCTTTCTTCGGTAACTAGTTGAAGGCCTCGGCGTACTAGATTTGCTCTTTTGAAACTCCTATCGTTCCTTAATCGAAGCAGTAAATAAATACAGATAAGAGAGGAACACGAAATTGGGATGGAAAAATAACCTTCCATAGCCTTAAGAACTGTAAGTTCTGTTTCACGTTCGAAGTAATTCTTGGTGGTGGTGGTTCAGAACCCTGCCAAAATCAACACTCTTCACTTCTCAAAAGGATAAAAAGAGTATCTCTTTCATAACTATATGCTACACAATTAAGCATCAGAAAACGAAATAAACTCTGCACGGCGAATCAAGAATAATGTTGTACCAAACGTGATTCGAGTTAACAAGCTAGTTCTCTAATCAACTCATAAGCTCAAGAATCAACAGATCACACAAAATCAGCAGCAATTACCTTGGGAGACGGTGATTGTGGGGTCTTACCCTTCTTAGCCACGACATTGGAAGAATAGTAATAGTATCCCAACGCCGACGGCGACGTCGACGGCGAGGCGGTGGATATGGGTTTCATTTCATGGGTTCACCGCAGCTCCTCCGTCGCTCATATTTCTTGCGCTATTTGATTTCACTCAACAATCCTCAGTCACCTTTGCATCACATCATAGGGAAAAACAAAAAGATTCTGTCTTGCGCTGCTGCTATAGAGTGTTTGTGGAGATTAAAGAGATGGAGCTCAACTGATCGTTTGATTTCGATAGA
Organism: Craterostigma plantagineum; assembly: GCA_027422505.1. Taxonomy (NCBI): domain Eukaryota; kingdom Viridiplantae; phylum Streptophyta; class Magnoliopsida; order Lamiales; family Linderniaceae; genus Craterostigma; species Craterostigma plantagineum. The sequence goes on from JAPQWV010000082.1 coordinate 78,310, forward strand.
AGTATATTATTCAGTTCTCTTTTCGGCAGTTGTATAGACTTCCCAAGCAAATAGACCATTCGATTGTCTCGCCCGTTAGCCGACAGTTGTAAGCACTGAAGCCTCATAAAATCTTTTCATTTAAAAAAAATAATAATAAAACAAGAAAAAGCTTTAAATTGAAGGGAAAAAAAACCTATTCATAGTTTAAATACTAAATTCTTTCTTTTGTTACACAAAGATTGGTCAGCGCCCTAAGGAAGGTAAGTAATTCAGTCTACAATTGGGACAGAAACAAAAAAGAATTAGTTAGGTTGTAAGCTAATTGGTGTCTCATAATCAACAAGGAGATTCATGATATCGACTAAGATGGTACTTATTACTACATTGAAGTGTGGAACTATGATGCTTTCTTTTAAAAAATAGAATTACAAAACTCCAACACGCCTATAAATGTGCTTACAACTGTGCCAAATGAATACTGACAAGTTAAATATTGTTGAATAACAAACGAATAATACTAAAGATCCATTACTAATTTTAGTCGAAAGTAGCCATAATTACAATTGATTACATAGATCCCAAGAAACGAGCTAAAGTTGACTTTCTTACCACCGCAAACTTCGTGCTTTCTCCGTTCTATTTTCTTTTTATTGCAAATTTCTATCACCAATCACCGTAGGTCAACTGCCTACGTCGTGTAAAAAGAGCGAATCGAATTAAGAGCGTGGCGTTGTAAGTTTGAATCTAAATCTTAAGATCCATAATTAAGTTGACTTCGCTTCACTTGCATGAACGTGGAAGCCATGCCGAATCCTAAGACTATGCAGAAGCAAAAAATTCAACGGAAATTAAATACCTTCTTCGCCTTCACGTATGCACAAGCATCAAAACTCCTCTCCGTAAACACATTTCAGACAACACCTTTCATTTCACTCCATATTTTTCCTCCCATTCCAAGAAAAGAAAAAAAAAAGTGTAATAATAAAATGAGAAGCCAAGAAGATACAAGCAAGAACAAACAAGGTACCAAAAGGAGGCAAACGATCAAGGAAAAGCTCATCATACTCTTACTCATCATCACCACCAATCTCCTCACCATATACATCTTCAAAAACCCTAATATCAACCTCCCAAATCCCATGTCAAGGCTCACCAACACACAAACCCTAGAATCATCACCATCGTCGTCAACTCTCTTGCAAAAGATCGATTCGACCGAAAAAGAACTAACACGAAGCCAGGCACAAATCTCATCGCTTCGAAAGCAGCTCCAGTCGACCCATTCGCTCGTCGATCGCCTCCTCGCCGAGCTAGCACGCCTAAACGGTGCCATCGAGAATGCCAACTCAGAGCCCAAGCCATCGAGCTTCGAAGACCTCCTCGATAGCCTATCCGAGGAGGCCAAGCTAGCCATCGGGCCCCACGAACTTCCTCTAGGGTTCAAGCATCAGATTGGTTCCCACTCAATCTACTCTTCAGTCGGTGCTGCTTGCTTAGAGTTCAGAGGGGATTTGGACAAGTACATGTCCTACAACGTGGGGCAAGAATGTCCCCCCGACGACAACTTCGCCCAACACTTGATGCTCAAGGGTTGCGAGCCCCTCCCGAGGAGGCGGTGCCACCCAAAGTCCCCGCATGGCTACGTCGAGCCCAAGCCTTTGCCCGAGAGCTTGTGGGCCATCCCTTCTGACAAAACACTAAATTGGGATTCTTATACGTGTAAGAGCTACGATTGCTTGATCGAAAGGAGGAATAAGCCAGGGTTTTCGGATTGTAAAGATTGTTTTTTTCTCGATGGGCGGGAGAAGACTCGATGGTTAGAAGATAACGGTGGGTTGGATTTCAGCATCGATTTTGTCCTGAAAACTAGGGTTAAGGGGACGGTTAGGATAGGGTTAGACATAGGAGGCGGGGCGGGCTCGTTCGCGGCGAGGATGAAGGAGAGGGACGTGACTATCGTGACGACTTCGATGAACTTCGATGGGCCGTTCAATAGCTTTATAGCTTCGAGGGGTTTGGTGCCCATGCACGTTACGGTCTCTCAGAGGCTACCGTTCTTCGAGAACACTTTGGATATCGTTCACTCGATGCACGTTTTGAGCAACTGGATTCCCGACCCCATGCTCGAGTTCATCTTGTACGATGTTTATAGGGTTTTGAGGCCCGGCGGGCTTTTCTGGCTCGATAGGTTCTTCTGCTTCGGGTCGCAGTTGAACGCTACGTACGTGCCGATGTTCGACAGGGTCGGGTTTAGGAGGCTGAGGTGGAACACGGGGATGAAGCTTGATAAGGGGATTGAGAAGAATGAGTGGTATTTTTCTGCGTTGCTTGAGAAACCAATGAGTTGATTGGATATTAATAGGAGATTGAGTTGTTTGTGTTGTTTCAATAGGGTTTTGGCTTGTTTATGGACGTATATTCAAGCAATCTTAGGGCAATGAATTACACTAAAATTGCTTCAATTTTGAAACTCATTGTCCTAAAAGAAAATGCGTTTCTTGTTTCAATTTTGAAACTATTCAGACGTCTTTATAACATGACCACACCAAATACACAGCACAGCACCCTCTATGGTTAGCTTTACAAACGATAAGTACACCACGGTGCAGTTAAAAAACGTCGTAAAAACGCAGTGCACCACACCGCAAGCCAAGATATATCACACGCGGAAAGAAAACGCCAGAAAAGGACTACACATATAGGTCTTTACTTGGGCACCAGCTTCGAAGGAAGATAGCCGCCGCTAAAAGCGAAGAGGCTCTCATTACTATAAGGATGCTCGAACCCTTTGCTGCTCGACCCTTCATAAGTAGCCGAAGTATTGGCCGACTCGGCGTGAGGATTAAGGCCGGCCAATTCCATCACGCTCTCAATCTCCTTAACAACCTCGCCCATGGTGGGTCGGTTTGCGCCCGATTCTTGCACGCACCTAAACGCCAGGTCTACGAATCGCTCGACGCTCTGAGAGGACATGCTTGAGGCCACCAATGGGTCGAGGATTTCTTGGAGGTTGTACATGTCCTTCGACGTGTCCATTGCTACTTTCACCTCTCGGACGATGTATTTGCTCCTCTCGATGGGCGGGCGCGATGTTAGGAGCTCGAATAGTAGGACGCCGAAGCTGTATATGTCGCTCTTCTCTGTCAGCTTCTGGGTCATGTAGTACTCGGGATCCAAGTATCCCTATAAAAACGTGAGAGATAAAAAGGCAAAAAAGATTAGTTTTTTTTTATGAAGTATTGCGAAGCAATTGAGGGGATTAGTTTGTAGGATCTATACGGACCATTGTGCCTTTGACTTGCGTGGTGACATGGTCCCTTTCGGTGTCGCCGAGGGGCTTAGAGAGGCCGAAATCGGCTACTTTGGCGTTCAAGCGAGCGTCCAATAAGATGTTGTTTGACTTTACGTCTCTGTGTATTATGGGAGGGTTTGCGAGTTCGTGGAGGTATTGTAAGCCTCGAGCTGCTCCGAGGGCTATTCGAAGACGCCTCATCCAGTCTAGACGTATTCCACTCCTTCCTGAAACAAAAAAAATTAAATGGATCGATGACTGCATAATCATCAAATAATGTTCAAGACGAATTTGATTTTGATTTTGACGACAGGGACTTTGCTACTGCGGACCAGTTATATTGCAGCTTATGTAGAGAAGGACGAGCATTGTGGATTGTGAAATGTTGATATTCCACAAATTATCAGTGTGATAATCCGTAAGACGAGACACAATGGATAAACAGAATTTGGGATGTAGGAAAGTATAAAAAGTACCTGTGAGACTGTCCTTTAATGACGCGTTTGGAATAAATTCATACACGAGCATTTGCTCGCCTTGATCGAAACAAAAGCCTACAAGGCTGACGACGTTCTTGTGATGAACTCTTGAGAGGAGTTCGATCTCAGTTTTGAACTCCAAACCGCCCTGCATAGATCCTTGCTGAGCTCGTTTGATGGCGACTAGTTGACCATTGGAAAGATTTCCTCTATACACCTGAGAAATGTAAGAGAAATATGAACTTCAAGTCAGAACATTTATGACAAATTGGATACCTACCTAGAGCAGAAACTAGCTACAAATAAGACATTACACGTTCAGGTTACTACTTGACGTCAAGTTTGGCAGATGAAAGAATAGAGATGAGGAAACAACCAACCTTCCCATATCCACCATTCCCCAGTACGTTCGTCTCGTTGAAGTTATTTGTCGCTTTCTTAAGTTCATCAAAGGCAAAACTTTTCGCTCCTTTCAACTGAGGAACTCCACCGCTATTCGAGTTTACATCCCATGTTGCTGAAATCAGAGATTATAGTAAACCATTATCCTATTACACATTCCCAAAAGTAATACAATATGAAATCTCTTACCGAAAGGATCACTTTTCCTCACAGCTGTTTCGGCTTTTTTCTTCTGTCTGCAGGCGTACACTCCTGCGATAACTAACAGTATTACTAGGAAAGCTCCACCAACAGCGGCTCCAATGATGACACCTATGCTCACGGACTTGTGCGACCCGCCACCTATCAGATATATACAATTAGTTTATACTAATAACTACGAATGGAGGGAATTCAAGATGTAACTGAGCAACGGTTACAGGGGTAAAGAATACATATGTGCCCAGACAATCTTAGATGAGTTTACCAGGGAAATACTGATAGTCTTGCCCGAAAAAAACATATGGCCCGAAACCAGGCGGTGGCTTAAATATCTGATTGGTGAAAACGAATGCAATCGCAGAAATCCCTGAGCGATTGAAGAAGTCTTGGCCAGACGGGAAAAATTTCACGGTGAGCATGAAATAGTTCTGTATGTTTCTCGAGGGATTGGAGACAGATATTACATCCACTGGAAGCTGATGGGATTGAAATACTGACATAAGCTTCTGCTGCAATGATGAAAGGGTAGTGGAGTTCCCAAAGTTGGAAAATGAAGGAGATCTGAAAGTTATCGTCCCAGTGTATGGATTTGCACATTTGCAGTTTGGGCTAGAAACTTGATCTGAACTGCATGGTAACGGAATGCAATTTCGCGGTGGCGCTGAGTCTGAGAAGTTAGTCTGTTGAGGAACGGTACAGTAATCTGATGCACCTCCACCGCTGCATATGGGGTTGCCTACAAGTCTGCATAGGACATAGGTTGAATTGAAGGACAAACATGGAAGAGTATTACAAACAGCAATTTTCTTGAGAAATCATGAAGAGAAAGAGAGAGTTGGGAAAGGATTTTGGTTGCAAGGCGAAATATTACATGACTTTGAAATTGTAGCCAGCGCCTTGCGTGACGAATTCGATTTTGTTATATTCAAGATCGATCAGCTGTAGCTGGCTACTGAATTTGGCACCGAAATTCAAGGTACCGTTGATCTGATTGTTCTTCATGGAGCTGATCCATAGAAGGAGAAATGAGACAATATTCAATGGTGGTGACTTTTATGGACATATGCCCAACAAGAAAGATAGTGTTTATTGGAGTTGCATGAATTTTGTAGCATTATCATGAGGAGTTTGCTTACACAGTTTGCAGCTGGAAAAGACTAAACAGAGAATCTGGAAGCTTCCCTCGAATTTTTGTGTTATCCATTGTCCTGCAATAAATTGGAGTTACTGTTCAAATTTAATGCCATGAAACAAGAGTAAATACATCAGGTGGAGTAAATACATATTGCATGTATATATATATATATATATATATATATATATAGAGAGAGAGAGAGAGAGAGAGAGAGAGAGAGAGATTACAATGAACTCAATGATGACAAAGATGACAACCATGCTGGAACATCAGTTGGATCAAATGAATTATTACTCATGTCCCTGCAAGAGTTGAATCTTGAAGTCAAACATCCTAACCATGATCATCAAACTAACTGTAAGTGTCCTAGAATGACAACTCAAGCAAAAAACCAAATATATGATAGTGAACATGAAAAAATGGCATTTCGCTTACAGAAGGTTGAGCACATTCAAGCCAGTTAGGTCGGGCAAGGGTCCAGTTAATTTATTATTTGCTAAGTACCTGAAAAGATTAGGAGTGAATGTAATTAAAGAACAAAGCAACTTATGCTAGAACTAAAGATCTTAAACAGAAAAGAATTGACTGCATGATTCCAACGATTTCCACTTACAATTCCTGGAGAGAGGTGAGGTTGTTGAGATTCTTTGGAACAGTTCCGCCAAAAGAGTTCCTATCGAGCCGCCTAACGTAAACAAAGGATGTTATAGTTTTTAAAGAAACTTTCTGATGTCCGCTCAAAGAGCTCCACATCTGTGTAAAAAATAAAAGTAATAAGTCCGCTTACAAAACTTCGAGATGGTTCACAAGTCCCAGCGTCGAAGGTATGTTTCCAGTTATCTGATTGTTCTCCAGTAACCTACTCATTATATATTTGGAGAAAATTAACTCTTAATTTACTATGTACTAAAGAGAGAGTAGAAATTTGATCGCATCATTGTTCAGTTTAACGTTCATCCGAGACCTGAGAGATACTTACAAATGTATAAGATTCATGTTGGAGCTGAAAACCTGAGGTGGTATTGGACCAGTAAACTGATTTAATCCAAGATGACTGCAACACAACAAACATATTGTAATTAAAACCATCAAATTCATATAGGAACTTTAACACTATGTGAAACATAATTCGCTTACAAGTGCTTTGCACCAACAAGCATATCAAGCCCTAGTGTGCTTCCATTAGAAACTGGAAGAGGCCCAGTGAGTCGATTATCGGCTAAGTCCAGCCAATAGAGATTCGACAAATTACCGATGGTAGGTGGTATCTCACCCACAAGGTTGTTTGAATTAAGTGACCTTGAAGGGATTAAAATAATAAAGACGTCAAAAGAGAATCAAGGAAATGAAGATTAAAGATCATGGTACTGACTGAATACAGAATTCCACCAAGTGATTAAGCAAGAGCTAAGATTTCTTACAGGTAAACCAGTTGTGGCAAAGAACCAATTGATGGTGGTATTGGACCATAAAATCCACAATCAACGAGGCTTCTGCAATGGATAGCATTTTTAGTGAAGACAACATATTGTCGTAAGCTGGTGATAATAGTTGTCAGTAGTTTCTTACAAGCTTGTCAGTTTCTTCAAATTCCCTATTGACCCTGGAATAGTCCCCCTCAAGCCTTTGTTGTACGATAGATCTCTGATACAGAAGATAATGTCACGTAAGAATGGAAAATATGCAATTACGTCAGGAATTAGAGAGTATGAAATCAGCATAGCAGTATTTGCAACGGACCAACAGAATCTGGTGTTAATGGATTTGCATAGGGAAATCGTGAAACAATTCCTCAGAAATATCTACAGAGACATACTATGATCTCTCTACTATCACAATCTCAATTCTAATGTTCGAACATCAATACTTAGATGCATAGTCATCAGCTGTTTCTTCATACATACGCAATCTCACAACAACAAAAACAAATAAATTTTTGAAGAAGATACGCATGTAATAAATTCATTCCCAGGAAAAGCAGAGAAGCAACAATACAGTATCTGCAACTCGGACAATGCTGTGACGTCTGATGGAGCTGACCTCGTAAGCCGATGTTTGCCAGTGTGCTGAAATTAGAAAAAAAAAAAAAGACAAGGAATTACAAAAAATTTAGGATCAAGTGTTACTCATTAAACAACAGAAGAAACTCACAGAGAAACAATCCGATTGTTGGTGCAACCAACATTTTCCCATTGGCCATCACATGGATCAGAACCAACCCAATTTGGAGGCGTATTAGCCCAAGAAGATTTCAGAGATTGTAGAACAGCAGCTGCAGAAATAAACCATTACATATATTAAAAGGTCATGTTGCAGTACATCAAAAGGCATTTTAAACCACAAATTTATACATAAAAAAATATGATATAACAAAAGCACTTTAGAAAAGCAAAAGTGCACATACAATCAGTTGGATTTGTCCATGCTGCTACAAGCAAAACTTGAGCCACGGAAAGTAACACAAAGGTCTTCCAAATCCTTACAATAAATACCATATTCTCATATAAGCAAAACAAAAGATCAATCCAGCTTATTGCAAACTTCAGATTCCTAACATATAACTTGATTTCGGGAAAAGAAATCACTTAAAAAGTAAAGCTATTTTTCTTATTTGAAGTGTGCCCAACACAGAGGTCAATGCTATAGTCCTTTTCTATCCCAACTCATCCTCCCCCAGTTTCTTTGCCTATTCCTTTATTTTAAATTGACCAAGCATTTTGAACATGCGACTATGTCAAGTAAACTGCTTCTATTGGTCCAAACATAATAGAAAGTCCACCACTTGATGGTCTATCATAAATATAGATTATGTCCAAGAATTCGAGCAAAATAGTTGGCCAATCATTTTCATTTCCCGCGGTCTGACTCATGAAAATAATATCTACTATCTACTTCAACTACTACACGAAGAGGTAAGAATACTTTCGACAGGATTGTACATGAATGTTCATGCAGAAAGAGTAAGTTTTTCAAGGCCTTCTATGATTATATAACTATTTCTTAACAACTTGACAGATCGTGGGTTTTTTTAACTCAACTAGCAAATTCAGACATGTTGACCAACTTGAGCACAATTATCGAACCGATCACATTCATGTATTGCACAATTCTGAAGAAATGGATATTAGGTGGTCATAATTGTCAACGGGACATGAACATCAATACATGTTGATCACTATTAATTGCTTATTAGATAATAATAATTATTATTATTGGAGCGCGGTTATCTATATCATAGAATATAGATTCCTTTCCTACCCACATTAAGCTAAACTTTTACCCGAACCCAAAAGATGCTTTAACAGAAGAAAACACCAATTTTTATTTTTATCTCGTCCCAACCAGCAGTTCTACCATGAGCCAATCCGAAACCATGACGTATAAAATATATGCAAATGATCCTCTCATAAATTCCAAAAACTAACCTATCAAATCTGTCAAGTAGCAGCATTTATCAGTTGACCAGCTAGGTTCGCCCAACCTCGGTCCAGATCATATCTACTTGGACTAGAGGCATTGACTGATTCAACCTCGAAACACTTATTTTCTTTAAGGGGCAATCATCACCATAGCAATTGGACTTCATCGAAGTAGACAGATGATCAAAGCACATCGAAATGATTCCCACCACTGTCGTATAAATCGAAAGACCTTTATTTGTCAACCACATTTAGGGATTTGCCCGATTTGGAAGCAAAATTACCCGGGACGGTTAAACCCTGATTTCCACAATTCACCCTATTATTTAGCTAATCCAATTGAAATCACAGCCGTTTATTTAGACACGTGAAACAATCATCGACCGTTAGATAAATCCCATGGAACGGAGTACATATTGGGCTTCTACTTATTTTATTAATGGGCTAAGCTCAATAAGCACACATGAAATCGAACCATTTAGCTAATTTATCAAAGCGTATGTGTTAGTAGGGGGTATCAATTTAAGCTAATTTATCGTCTTTTAAAGGGACGGCCTATTTATTAGGCCCATTACGCAGTGATTTAAAGTGCATTGAAATTGATTTTTTCCCTTTTTTTTTCTTGAATAAGCATTTACATGGATATTGATTTTACTGATTCACGTGATTTAATTGGTATTCAGAATCTTAAATCGGGCTCCATTATACATTTTTTATGTCGTTAATGCATCTAGGGAAAAAGTAGATTGAATTAAATTATTAATAATTGGAGTGGGACCTTGAGAAAATGATCGAGGCTAAAAAAGGAGTGAAATGAAAATTAGAGGTTTCATGGGGTTGGATTGTTCATATTGGGGAGTGTGACACATGTTCTTTCAGCTGCGTCCACCTGGCGATCTACACACACACACCCTAACACCTGTAGTTCCGTGTAATTTAGACCATAAAATCCGCTCACAACAAAGAGCAATCGATCGAATGATTGTGTAGTTGATCGTAGATCATTGTCTAGTCGACGCTATCGATCGATTTAGGGTTTACAAGGCCGAGGTTGGAAGTGAGACGACGATGGTGAAGAAGAGCGTACCTGATTGGCTCAATAGCTCTCTCTGGTCAGCTCCTACCTCGCAGCCACCTCCTCCGCAGTCGCCGAAGCAAGAGAGCGGCGCCGTTGTAGATCCCGCGACTCAGGCGCCGGCGCCGAGGGAGCCGTACCGTGGCAGGACTAACGCAGTTGGTGGGGAAATCAGGGATCCGTTAGCTGCGAATAATAACTATGAAGTCGGGAATACTAGTGACGGGCCTAATGGAGGAGGCGGCGGTGCGTCGACTAATTACGGGAGTGATGATGAGAATGAGGGCTCTTCAGTGAATTCTGCAAATTCTGTGACTGCTCGTTCGGTTCCTTCTCCAACTGTGGCGGGTCCCACGATTACCCCAGATTTTTCTAGACAGGCTCAGATTTTACAAGAGGTATGATTCGTTCTATCCGTAATGTCCGTCTCCGTGTCCTTGGTGAGTAAGTGCACTGACATTTTGTAAATCAGAGGCGTCGTTGACAATATGTGGGGTACGCACTTATTGGTGCAGTTATCAGAAGTATTTGATGTTCCACTTTGTTATATCGTCACTGAATGTGAAATTGGATTGAAGATGGAACCCCTCGAGTATGTTTGGGTGATTTGAATTTGGGGTTTTATCATCTATTGATTGTTTTCCATCACTCGATGTGTATTTGGTTTAAACAAAATCGCGGGAGACTGTTGAGATTGCTAATATCATGGTGGTTGAGAGAAAGAATCCATCTTTTTTTTTTTTAAAATGAAGCCATTCCCTTTTTCCACATTGTTTTAAAGATTGACTTAACGTACTCCTAATATTTAACAAAAACGTTGAGCAACGAGCTTTTCTAATCTGTACAATTGTACCATGCACCTCTTAAGTCAAGTATCAGTTTGTGTTTTAAATGCTTTTTTACCGGTTCGGTGGGCATTGCTCCTATGTGGAGAATGGGAGAAATATGTCCAGATGACCGTCCTATGATTCATTCACCTGTCTTAGAAGCTTCATTCTCCCATGTTATAGGGTTAATTAGGTGTTTTGAAATTGAGAAATTTTGTAAGTACATACTATTTTGGAGAATGCCAGTAGCATTCTCTGAATAAGCTACTAAAACTGAAAAAAAATGGTGCATGTGGAGTGTGAAAAAAGAAACAGCCAATGGATATTATTCATGTTTCTGGTTTCTTCCTATCCCAGCCTTCTGAATTATTGTATGACAGCTATAAGGTAAGAGCATCTTGTTTGATTTCATGTCTTTATTTGAAAGCATGTCGATTATCTGAATGTAGCTTTCAAGGAAGGTCATCAACATGGGAGAATTAAGAAGGTTAGCATCACAAGGCATCCCAGATGGAGCGGAAATTCGTCCTATTGTCTGGAAGGTACAGTTGTTGAATGTAATGATGGTGTATGTGACGCTTACTTTTAAATACATGGTCTGCGAGGATGATACAAGGTCATGATATCTCCTACTATCTTTCATTTCTTACCTTTTAGATTTCAGTCAGTAACAAGCTTTTTATGCAAAAGAGATGTTGAGGGATGTCTTTAATTGCTTCTCACATGATATTAATTTGGATTTTATTCTATGAAGAATAATAACATTATAGCTGATGACACAATAGTTTATATGTGTTTTGTTTATTTTATTTGATAATTACTAAATAAGGTCTTTTGGGCCGTTACAGCTACTACTAGGGTATCTTCCGGCTGATCATTCACTTTGGCCTTCAGAATTGGCAAAGAAAAGATCTCAATATAGGCATTTCAAAGACGAATTACTGATGAATCCGGTAAGTATATTACTTCATAGGACCTAGTTAAGAGAAATATATTATGAAACCTATAGTCCAATAAACAATTAATTTCATAAGTAAATAAATAAGGAAAGATTTCCTTTGATCAGAGTACTAACCTGATCAGGAATATACGAGTAAAGCCAGTATATAATAAATTACATGCTGGGTTGCTTCATAATTATTTCTCTAGCAGATTTGATTGTGTAATGGTCATCCGTATGGCGCATCCTTATGCTTCAACCTAGTCTCTATGTTCTCGTACTTTCTTCGTTGTTACAGTCCATGATGCAACTATAATTATATGAGCGACAGCATTCCCATTCTGTAATATGCTTATTAGGCTAAATATGTAACATGCATCATGAAATAGTATCTGCGAGCGTCACCTTTGACCTTGTAACATATGTAACATAACTTGCATATTTTCAACCTTTCGGCAATTTCTTAATATATTCATGGCTAGTCAGTCAGAGATTGCTAGGAGGCTGGAACATTCAAGTCTTGAGAACAATGAAACTATGGGCTCCCCCGGTTTCCTCTCTAGATCAGAGGTCACTCAGGGGGAGCATCCCTTAAATCTTGGAAGAGTAGCATATGGAACCAGTATTTTCAGGTACTACCTTTAATATTATTTTTCTGTAGTGCAGTATAAGGGTAGTTTGGCACATCATAGTATGTCAATTGACATGAGCATGCACTTTGAAGGACTCGGAGATTATTGAACAGATTGAGCGTGATGTCCAGCGTACCCATCCAGACATACAGTTTTTCTCAGGGGACACGACTTTTGCTAAACTCAACCAGGTCTATTGTAGTGTTTTATTTCTTGTAATTTTCTTGTTGTTGGTGATGCACTGTAGCAAATTGTTCACTTTCTCTCCATACTCTTTTTTTCAGGAGGCATTGAGGAGAATATTGATTATATTTGCAAAGCTGAATCCTGGAATAAGATACGTGCAAGGGATGAATGAAATCTTAGCACCATTATATTATGTGTTCAAAAATGACCCGGATGAAGATAATGCAGTACGTTTCAGTTTCTGTTGGTTGTTTTTAGTGATGGCCCTGAAGAGGTTGTAATGGTTTATGATTTAGTGTTAATGGTTGTGCCCTTTTTCTGTTACTTTCTTCAAGTTACAATTACACAGAGTGGACTATAACACTTTTTTATTCTGTTGCAGAATTACTTGCAATTTCATATTATGACTGGTATCTGTTGAGTAATTCTTCCTCTTGCAAGTTCTGCAGGTTTATGCTGAAGGAGACTCTTTCTTTTGTTTTGTGGAATTGCTCAGTGGGTTTCGGGATAATTTTGTTCAACAATTGGACAACAGTGTTGTGGGAATACGTTCTACCATTACTAGGTTATCAATGCTTCTGAAGGACCATGATGAAGAACTATGGCGCCATCTTGAGATGACAACAAAGGTAAGAAGCTAAAGTACTGCTACTTTGTTTCATTTTACTCGTCGTTTCTTGGTTGATGGAATACATTGTTTCATGTGGGCTCCTTGCTATAATAATGGTTATCGAAACCATGTAAATACCTATCCGCTAAAATAACACAGATCGTCTATTTTCTAACTTCGGCTGACTTGCTAAGTTATCGATTTTATAGCTCGCTTCTTTTCATTTTTTTCAAGTAGCTCTCTTTTCATTGGTCTTTTTTGAACAGGTCAATCCACAGTTTTACGCATTCAGGTGGATCACACTTCTCTTGACCCAAGAGTTCAATTTTGCAGACTGCCTCGTCATCTGGGATACACTGCTTAGTGACCCCGATGGTCCTCAAGTTAGTCCTTTTTTTTTTTTACATATTCTCAGTTTGTGGATGTTCATTCGAAAACTGAAAAAATCCTTGCCAAAAATCGGGTCTTACTTTGTGACAATTGCAGGAAACTCTACTTAGGATCTGCTGTGCAATGCTTATCATTGTCCGTAAACGCTTGCTCGCCGGTGATTTCACATCGAATCTCAAGTTACTCCAAAACTATCCGTCGACGAACATCAGCCACCTTCTCTACGTCGCCAGTAAGCTGCGTATCACAGGCTAGACAATTGTCCCAAGTGCCTTAAAGCTTTGTTCCTTCCCATGTTCTCCTCTGTCACGCAATTCACTTATTAATACCAGGATTTGCTGGTGGTAATGCTATTAGAATGTATATGTTGTTTGTTTGGCTGTGATGCCTAGCGCCTTTCTCTTTTTTAGCTTCCGTGTCTTGTCATTGAAAAAACAGATAGATGGTGATTTTGATGATAGGGGAAAGATTTTAGAGATTTTAATATGTTTGGCAATGCTCTGTGTTCTTAGTATTGGGGATAACAACTTTTGCGAGTGGGTACTTCCATCCTACTACGGATAATGGATTTTGCTCCGAGGAATGTTTTCCACGCTTCGACCTCGCGGGTCCCACCTATTCCGATCCCGGTATCGAATGTCGATACTGTTTTCGGGATATTATTAATCAATAACTCTTATCCTAGTTTGGAATCGTAAACCCTGAATTTTATAAATAAGTAGGGAATAGTCTGAAGTGAAAACAAAACCTATTTCGAAACTTAACGTTGAAGACCTAATTAAGATTTCCTGTAAGTCTTTGTTAAATAGCTTGACGTACAATATCCATAGAATTGGGCCAATTTGGATTGGGTAGAATAAGTATATATTACAGTTGAGGAATATGGGGCAATCCTTGAATATAAGGAGAAATGGGCCAAAGGCCTAAGTAGTATTTATTTACAAATTAATATGGTAAAAGCTCAGCCCTTTTAACTTGAGAGTTAATGAGTGTTTGTCCTTTCACTTGGCAGCTCCGCGTCTGTGCCGTGACAATTCAATTTTCTTCGTCGTCTTCAATATGTACGGCGGAAACCAGCCGCCTTTCCACCCCAACGGCGGGAATCAACCGAATTTCCATCCTAACGGCGGAAATCAGCCTCCTTTCTATCCAAACGTCGGGAATCAACCGCCTTTTCATCCCAACGGAGGAGGCGGCATGCCGCCGATTCATTTAAACCCGAACGTCTTCCCCAATCCAAATTTCGCGTTATTTCGTCAGCCAAACCCTGTTTTTTATCCTCAGTTCGCTCCAAACGCGGGCGTTTACCACCCGATTCAACAACGCGCCCCCGTTCAGATGAACGTTGGTGAAGGCAGTGCCTTCACTAACACGACGCCGCATACTGATGGTAAGTTTCCGCCGCCGAAGAATCATGGTACGGTTGCTTCGCAGGGCGAGGTTATTGAGAAAGTCGATAGAGCAGTGAGGAGAATTCACCGCGAGATTTTGGATTCGAATGGGAATGTTTCGGCTTGGAAAGTTTCGGAGGCAGCTTTATTGGCTGTTAAAGCAGATTCTTGGGAGAGTTTGGGGTTTCAGATGCAGCAAGTACCTTCGCTCAATCGTCTAATCGTAACAGAAGGGAAGGTTCGTTAACTATACTGACGACTCGACAATTCTTTTTTACTTTTTAGGTTTTGTGGGGTATATGGTTTTCGTTTTGTTTTTTCTTGTGTGGCGCACAGTGCGGTTGTTAATTATGAAAAATTGCTAATTTTAAGGTTAAACTGGCGGCATAGTGATTGCAACATTATGAGTAGGTTTGAGAGAAATTGTAAGCTGGTTTTATTATGATATTAGCATGTGAAAAAATTCATAATTTGTGTTGTTTGTGTTTCACCCTTTTATAGGTCTATGCGTTTATCCATTGTTTTGTTGCTGTTAGAAGAGTCGCGACGTTGCACGATTTAGAAGAGGCAATATGTGAAAATGAGGGCATCGAAAAGTTCGAAAAGCTGGAATTGGGTCCGTTGTTGCGGCACCCCCTTGTTGTACATTATTTTTTCTATCACTTCTGATATGACGGAAGTGCATAAATTAAGAATGGACAAGATATTTCCCTACCTTTGCGAATTCATGGATACTGCCAAAAAGAAAGAATTGAAAGTTGATGCCTTTTTAAAGTTTATATCCAAAAATGAATCTGTGAGCAGCCCAGAAAAGCTTTGCGTACGCATCCAGAATTTTGGGTACGGAACTTCTTTTTGCTGCTTTAATGTTTTAAATTGTTACTTCATGTAACAATGTACCATCACGACAATCTGAATTTCTGTTGATAGTTAGAAGTCTTGCCGTTGTTGTCTGTCTTAGACAAGAGGCTATGGGACCTCAAATTCAAGGCATATAATTTGATCATTACTTATTTCTTTTTTGTTCTGTTATTCTTTTGCATATAATTTCTCGTACATTTTTATGGAGCACATCATGTTTATGTATTGTTTTCAGCCAATAGGTCACATCCCTGTTTAAGACGTTATGCAGTATTTATCTGAGGGTTATCGGTAGCGATATGCATAATTCTCTTGCCAACACTATCATCACGGAGCTGCATAAAGTAGTTCTTTTTCTTATTCTGATTGTTGAAATGCCTTCTTACGTGGACTGTTTTCTCCAGAATGTTGATGAGTCATATAAGGAAGACCAAGCACTCCGAAGATGCTGTGCTTGAAAAATGTTATGATGATTTGAAAAAGAAATCCGCTAAGATGAAAAACAGGAGACCCCTTTTTTCTGCACGCAAAAAGCAGATGGATGATCATTTTACTGAGATTTCCCGACGTATGAAATTTTTTTCGTCAGAAAATGTTCATATTTCTGGTGAACATGTAAATATTATTTCTTCAAGTTCAGAAGATGATGACAGTGACACCAATGCATTCGAAAATTTACAAAATGAGAAGAATAATGACAGAAGATGGAGTTCGTCTACGAAAGTTGCTCCATCAGATCGTGTCAGTTGCTGCCCATACCCATCAGCAAATGAGGAAATGTCAAGGTTGGGGTTGAAAAGTCAAATGGAGTGCGGCAATGTCACGATTGACGGTAAGAAGAGTTGCAGAACTGATAATGACAGTCCTCGAAAGAAGAGCACGTCTCAGACTAATCATCCATCTATATCAGGAAATTTCCAATTTTCTGGTAAACATATAAGATTTCTTTCGTCAAGTTCAGAAGATGATGACAGTTACACCAACCAACGTAGAAGTAATAAGCATGCGAAGAATAATGACAGCATCTGCAGTTCACCTGTGAAAGTTGTTAAGTCAGACCGTGTCAGTAGCTGCCCTTACCCATCGGTGACTGAGGAGATAACAAGATTGGGGTTGAAAAGTGAAGTTGAGTGTGGAATTAGCATGAGTAATGGTAAGAATAGTTGCAGCGCTGATAATGACCTTCCTCGAAAGAAGAGGAAGTTTCAGACTAAGAATCCATCTTCACCCCGGAAGCTGCCCAAAAAGGATGTCTCTTCAAATCTGATGCAGAAGTGCTGTGGGAATGAGGACATCATCTCCCAACCTGTTTCTGATGAATCCGTAAGGATGTTCCTTGCAACCTGGAAAGAGGCATGCCGAGAGAACACTGCGATGAGGTAAACGTCTTGGTAGATCCTGCATGCACAACTGTACTATGTACATTTCTTCAGCAAAAAGTTACTTTGGATTATATAAGCTCTTTACTCAGACATGAATTAATCACCTTAGTAGACCTATATGTTATAGGTTTTGAATGATGCATCATATTTCCTGGTACCCATGATTTGATGATAATTTTTCATATATAGGTTTTGGAGAGGATGCTACTGTTCTATGACACAAAGAAGAAGAAAAAAGTGAAACGTTTGTTTGCCTCCTACCCATTTGTTGGATTGCTTTATGCTGCTGTAAGTATGCAGTGTTTTTTGAGTATGTTCTTTGAGCTTTGATAGATGTGACATAAATGGGTTACGAAATGTTGATCTGGGCCCTGAGGATCGTAAGTGCAACGTGATATTCTTTTTCTTGCTAGAACGACCTCATGCCCATCACATTTGTGAGGGCTGTTGCATTTAAATTATGATGTATATTTCTTGTTTCAAAGATGTTACTGTTTGGATCAAGAAGAATCATTTTCCTCTTCGCAATTTGTTATGCATCCAATGGGACTAACTACCAGCTGGATGATACAGGTGACTTGCATCAAATATGGAATGCTGGATAACTTGTATGAAACTTTTGAGTCGTTTAACAAGCTTGGGAAGGATAATAAAGAAATTGAGAGTTCAAGTGATTTTATAAGTGTTAATGTTGAACCAGATAAGAAGAATCATGATGATTCAGGACAGAGAACTGCTATAGACAAACACAGTGAGTCGCTATGTCTTAAAATTTCGCTTTAACATCAATGAATGCTTTCTTTACATGTGCTGTCATCGAGCATACCCAGTCTTCCGATGAACTAATCAGTTTCCTTCCTTTCTTACTCTTTGAGTATAGTTGAAAACTTTCGATGCGGTTGTGTTTGTTCATTTATTCTAGTTTAGTAGTTAGTTGCTGGTTTATCCTCCATTTCAAGGTGGCTGAGGCATGTTTTTAGTTGTTATAGCACGGTTCAGTGCATATTAAATGGTGTCACATTGAGAACGAGATATCTATGCTTCTCTTGAAAATGCGTTCAACTTTTTAATAAAATGTATGATCTTTGTTAAACATAGGCTACATCGATATCTAGACCAGGGATGACAGTTCTCGCTGATTTTTGTTGCCTTCTGTAATAATGTTTTATGGTGCCAAAAAAGTTTCTGAAGGCTAAGATCTTGGTTTAATTGCTTTATCTGCTTTCGACATATGTTGGTTTTTACGTCTATTCTTTCTCATATTTTCGTCAATTTCATAGATATTACAGCAGAAGATATTATAAAAGCAATTGCTGAATATTTTGAGGAACACACCTTGGACGGTAAAACATCGCGAGAAGACGAGTTCCATGTCATGTGGAAGCTTTGCAAATGTGAATGTTGGCTTGTTGAACGATATTCTATTGGAAGATTTGAATCCCTTGGTTATGGTGACTATTTACAGTTTTTGGTGAAATACAGAGACCGGTTGCCCCACACGCTCCCCAACTATATGTCACAAGACATGCATGAGAATGCTTCTTTGGAGGCTCACTTGCTTCCAATTCAATTGGACACATTATTATCACAAACACTAAGTAGTTTATGGGATGATAAAAATACAGATGTGAAGGATATCTCTGAGTTGCTTGCAAGGCAGTTCCCTTTGGTAGTTCTTAAGGTCCAGGATAATGTGATGCCAAAATTTTCGGATCTTTTACGAGAATTAAGAGGCAAAGGAAGTTCAAGTTGTGTTTTGTTTTCAACACCATTGTTGAGACTGAGAACTTCTAGTGATTCCTTGGTCCACAATGAGAAGGAACACAAAGAAGCTGGACATTTGGCTTTCATTGCTGCAACCTCACAAGGAATGTCATTTACAACAAAAAATGCCATCGAAATCTTGCTTAAGGCCCCTATGCTTACTGATCTGTATCTTTGGTCTCATTGGACCTTCTATTTGCTCCCTCTCTGGGTTCGATGTTGGAATGGCTGTTAAAAGAGGTCAACAACAAAGAATTGCTGTGTTTAGTAACCAAAGATGGCAAAATAATCCGTGTGAACCATTCAGCTTCTCTGGACTCATTTTCAAAAGCTTTTGTCCAGGGATCTTCTTATGAAACTGCAGTGGAACTGTTGTCTCTCATTGCATCATATGGTGGTGAAAGGAATGCTCCTCTTGCTCTTTTGAAGTGTCATGCACGTAGAGCCTTTGAAATGATGATTTTTAATTATTTGGAGATGGAATCAGACAATGAAATGAACCACCAAATCTTGAACGAAAAACCATCCTTGGATCATCTTACTTTTGGGGATACGTCATTCTTCCCTTCAGAGAGGAAGATTCGTCGCAGTAGAAAACTTGACGAAGCAGCTCCATCTATGTCAAGGTTTATACTTGATTGCTTGGGCTATATACCGATAGAATTTTGCAGTTTTGCTGCTGATATCTTCATAGCTGGTTTAAAATCTTTCATGAAAGATGTCCCTTCGGCAATCTTGGGTGTATGTAATGAAATAGAACAGCGACTCATGCTTCACGATGTGGGGATATCTCTAGGAATAATAGAATGGATAAATGATTATCGTGCATTTTGTTCCTCTCGGGAGATGGATCCTCACACGTCAACAAGGGTGATTCAAAGCTTATTACTAGAGCCAAAGTCAGCCCAGATGAAGTAGACAAGCATATCTCTTCAGTTGAACCAGTGGTTACTCAGGCTGATAAGCATGGTGTCGATTCATTTGAAATTGAGGACCATCTGGATGCAAAGTTGGAACGTTTGAGCTCAACAAATGATCTTAATGATGTTGATCCAAACAGAATTATTGAGTCTATCAGGCAAGAAGAATTGGTCTTGATCCACACCTTTCAGCCACTGATAATATTGTGTTAGAGAAGCAACATGCTAGGTTAGGCAGAGCACTTCATTGTCTTTCGCAGGAGTTGTATTCCGAAGATTCACATTTTCTTCTGGAACTGGTATGCATAAACTCAATAACCGTAAGGGACACCTATCACCTCTTTCATTGTTTGACTTGCATGTCGGCATTATTATTTCTGCTTTTCTTTTCTGAGACCGTGAAATAATTTGGTTGCTAAGGCCTGCAAGCACAAGGATCTCAGGCCCCGATTAGAAATTAGCAATTCATTGAACTATTTAGCAGATAATTAATTGCAGCAGTTCCTTTTGTTTGCAAAGACTGATGGATTTTCTTCCTACATTATCCCTGAAATGATATTTGATCGCCGTTTATCTATTCAGTAATTTCTAAAATATATTTGCATGCTTCTTTCCTTTACTGCATAGTTCATGTTTTTTTAGGTTCAAAATGCTGATGATAATACCTATCCTGAAAATGTGGAACCAACTTTGATATTCATCCTTCACGAGAAAGGCATCGTTGTGCTAAACAATGAGCGAGGTTTTACGGCTCGTGACGTCAGAGCACTTTGTGATGTTGGAAATTCGACCAAAATAGGTAGTGCGGGATACATGGGAAGAAAGGAATTGGCTTCAAATCAGTATTCGGGTACCTCTCTCTCTCTCGCTTTCTCCACTCTCATCTTAGTGTCCATTTTCTCTTATTCTTGCACTATATGTTCCTATAAATGTCAGAGTTTAGTATGCTTTAATTCTTCCAGTTGTCACGGTTTTCAGCATGCATTAATTTCCATTTCATCTGTTCCCAGGTTACTGATGCACCCGAAATTCATTCTAAGGGATTTCATATTAAATTTGACATACCAAAGGCCAGATCGGTTTTATTCTCCCAACTATTGTACCTCCATGTGATGTAGGGTTGTATGCGAAGTTGGCGTCAGCAGATGATCGCAGCACTCATCAGAATTCTGGAATACGTGCATACATCTCCCTTTTCAGATCAAACTTCTCAAAAGATCAGTCCATTAGCAAGCTGGAGCCCATGCTTTCAGATCTTTCTCATCTTGCTATGTTTCTTCATCGGCTCAATGTATTAAAATAAAAATAATAGTTAATGGTTCACACATTGTCATGAGGAAGAATGTCAAGGGAGATGGCATAGTCGAGGGTTGCTCATGGTAAGGATAAGATGACCTGGTTTGTACAGTCCCAGAAAGTTAAGGTGATGTATCCACTCCAGCGCAGAAATGACAGAAAATTCGATAGCATTTGCATTACAAGAAAAGCTGATGGACAATATGAATATTTGTGAGTAGATAATAAAAGAATTTCAATCTTTAAATTGATTTGTTATCCTTTCAAAACAGTTCCAGGTTACTTGGTCTGGAGCCCAAATTTATTTTTTTATGTAGTGACTACTGAAAAAAAACTACCTCCAAATGTCTGAACTCCATTTATTCAACTGTCTACAGGTTATGGACTTTGCATCTCTTGAACTGTCTCCAGTTGATGGCCGTACACTGACTGATTTCATGCATCTGAGAGGATTGCAGATGCACTCTTTAGGTCGTGTGGTAGGTTATATACATTCCTTAAAGTGTTGATTTCTTCTCTTTCTGGCTTTGGAACTAATATACAATCGTAAAACCAGGTTGAACTCGCCAATAAACTTCCTCACATACAGTCTCTCTGTATACATGAAATGATCACACGAGCTTTTAAGCATGTGTTGCTAGCTGTTATATCGTCAGTTGAAAGCATCGATGACATGTCTTCTGCTATTGCTGCTACCTTGAACTTTTTGCTCGGAACGTGTGATGTGGATAGCAATAGTGCAGGAAACTCCACTCCTCTCCATATACAGTGGCTTAGGGTATTTTTGGAGAAAAGATTTGGTTGGGAATTGAAAGATGAATTCCAACATTTGAGAAAGTTTTCAATTCTCAGGGGACTTTGCCACAAGGTAATGTTGGAAACAAGTACAAAATGATATGGTCTCTTACTGCTTAAGATTTAAGAAAAATGTCATTCAACTGTAATTTCTGATAATAAGCTTCTTTATACGTTGAGAATTTTAAAATTTAGTTGAGTTTCTCTTTTTTTTTCCAGGTCGGTTTAGAGTTGGTTCCTAAGGACTACGATTTGGATAGCTCCGCCCTTTCAAGAAGACTGATATCATCAGCATAGTGCCAGTCTGCAAGGTAGTAGCTGATCCTCGTTGAAGTTATCATCGCTTTTATAGTACTTGTTCAGCGATCTGATGAATCTGATTATAACTCCATGAATCTATAGCATGTTGTCTCCGCCTCTGCTGATGGACGAACTCTGCTTGAATCCTCGAAGATCGCATTGGACAAAGGAAAGCTTGATGATGCTGTAAACTATGGAACAAAGGTACATAAATCTGTTCCCTATTGTAATTATTGGGAAATATATACAATGGATATTCCCCTTGATTAAGCCATTTAATGGAAATGGTCATTCAACATGATAGTTTTAGGCCATAATAGATCGTGTAATTGAATCCTCACGACCACTCATTGAACAGATAAGAAAAAATTCACACATGAGACCTACAAATCTAAAGTGATAATCCGTCAAAAGATTTTAGTAAAATTCAAGAGTATCCTTTCCTCATCTCACATTAGACTCAATTTATGATTGGTTTGAAATTGAAGGCTCTGGCAAAGATGATAGCAGTTTGTGGACCTTATCATCGTACAACTGCTAGTGCTTACAGCCTTCTAGCAGTGGTCTTGTACCACACTGGTGATTTTAATCAGGTGAGAAGAATTTTTCAGATTTGTTCTTTCTTGGTGTTTGCTCTAATGATCATCAGAACACGTATTTACATGAGAGGGTGTTGTTGTTGCATGCCAATCGTGTAGAGAAAATTTTGTCTAACGGCATTCTTCGACAGGCGACAATATATCAGCAGAAGGCATTAGATATTAATGAGAGGGAGCTTGGTCTTGACCATCCAGATACGATGAAAAGCTACGGAGATCTTTCAGTGTTTTATTACCGCCTCCAACACATTGAATTGGCTTTGAAGTGAGCATATAACTCTTCGATCTGGATATAAATATCTTTACATCATTTCATTTATAGTGCCCCGTTCCATCCGTAATCTTTCTCTATTTACCTTATGTTGACTTTATCTTGACTTTATTCATAACCTTGCACAGATACGTAAACCGGGCTTTGTATCTTCTTCATTTTACATGTGGCCTTTCTCATCCAAACACAGCAGCCACTTACATAAATATTGCTATGATGGAAGAGGGCATGGGAAATGTTAATGTTGCTCTTAGATATTTGCACGAAGCCCTTAAATGCAACCAGAGGCTCTTAGGAGCAGATCACATACAGGTTTGGTGCCACCTTACGATGGCCTTCTATTAAATTTACATACATGTTAAGCAAATACACGTTGACTGGATCCACACATCCTAATATGTGAAAAGCTTAGTTACTCGCATATTTAGTGAAGTGGTCAACTCATTGAGTGCTCTATGTGTCAGACTGCCGCGAGCTATCACGCCATAGCCATAGCTTTGTCATTGATGGAAGCATATTCTCTAAGTGTTCAACATGAGCAAACTACACTGCAGATTCTTCAGGCTAAATTGGGTGCAGAAGATCTTCGTACTCAGGTTCGTTGAGCTTCATTGAGTGTATGAAGTTAAACATGCTAGTAAATTGTACAAACCTGAAATATACCATGTTAAATTTGTGATTTTCCATCCTAAATAACTTGGTGTTAGGTAGAATAATCTTTTTTTTTGATTTATATTTTAAGTAAATCTTCATAATCGATATGGCACAAATATTCTCAATAGTTTGTCAACATCCTTTCATTCTCTGAACTGAAACAAATTAGATAAGAGCTGAGCAGCGTAACCCTAAACAGTTGCATGAAGTTCACATGTTCCTGAATTGAAATTTATTAATTGACCAATAGAGCGTTGCAATCTTCACGGTCTTTTGCATAAGTCAGCACTCATGTACATAGTATCTTCAGGATGCAGCTGCATGGCTTGAATATTTCGAATCAAAAGCCTTGGAACAGCAAGAAGCGGCCCGCAATGGAACTCCAAAACCAGATGCATCAATTGCCAGCAAAGGTCACCTGAGGTACTGTTTATGATAATTTTAACAATAGTAATAGGTTTTTGAACCCTCTCTAATACTTGTATGCACTCTAAACTTTCTCGTAACAGTGTATCAGATCTCCTCGATTACATAAATCCAGATCTTGAGTCAAAGGCAACGGATGCTCAGAAAAAAAGGCGCTCCAAGGTACCAGTTAGTTATATGAGAAACAAAACTTTATATAACAAAATTTTGGATGTATCATTTATACTACCCTGTACGCGTCACTTGCCGAGCCACTATTGCCGCTACTCATATTACCTTCTAACTATAACTTTTCGACAGCCTTTTTGAGATAGAGAAGAAATTCATTTCTAATATAATGCATGTTATCTCAGGTTTCACAAGTAGGCGAACGATTGCCCAAGGATATACCAGAAGAAAAGAGTGAAATCATCATCAACGATGAAATATCGGATAACAGCGCTATAGTCGACGAAAGTAGCAGCGAAGAGGAGAAACTAGACAAAGGCAATCTGATGAGTTATTGGACAAGGATCCAAAACCTAGCCTTGATCGCTCACTCTCAGAAGAGTTAAACTCAGACGAAGGTTGGCGAGAAGCTAGTTCAAAGGGAAGATCTGGTAATGGAGCTGCTAGAAAGTACAAAGGAAGACTCCGTTCAAATTTAAAGATCAATACCGCCCGCTCTAACTTCAAGGATGGTATTCATAATAATGCAACAAAGGAGGCTGTTTCATTCACACACAGGGCTATTACAACTAAGTCTGTTTCCTCTGAAGTATCTGCTTCAAAAAAAAGTACCTCATCTGGCATTGATAATCGTGTAAGTAAAGTACAGCAGAAGATCTCAGTGCCCAAAAGTTCTACCACAGCTGTCTCTCAAACTCCTGCGAACCTCTTGGCATTAGCTTCAAAATCTCTGTCGTACAAAGAAGTAGCAGCTTCTGCGCCAGGTACTGTTCTAAAGCCCTTAATGGAGAAAGTTGAAGAATTTATAGAAGGTAAAAAAACTGATAGCGAGATTTACGTTAGCCCGAAAGATCACACAGAAAAAGGAGCCACAGTTTCTGTAGGGGATGATGGCTCATCAACGTCAGCTACATCAATCATAACGACTCAAGCGCCAAAAAGGAAGATTGCATTCAAGAAAACAAGGCAAATCCCACCTCAGACACAGACGACGATTCGAATCCCGACAAAGAGGACAAGCCTTTGGAAACTAACGGAAGTAAGAAACTTTCAGCCTCGGCTCAGCCGTTTAGTCCTGGATCTTACCCCATGGGTCAAGCACTGAACTCACCTGTTTCAAGTGGGCCCACCGAACCCATCAGTTCCTTCCCCTCAGTTGCTTCGCCCGTCCCTTGTGGTCCTCGATCTCCAATGTATTACAGGGCGGGCCACAATTTCAGGTTTCTGTCTGGGTTCTTGAACTATCAAATGCCAGCCATTTTGGAAAGAAACCCTTCTTCTTCGTCAAAGTCCATGAACCCACACGCGCCAGAGTTTGTTCCAAGAAAAGCATGGCAAGGAAATACGAGCGTCGAAGACCCAAACCCTACTAATGGTTCTGATGATGCAACGGTGAACCGAAAGGGCAAAGCGGAGGCATCCAAGAAGAGTAAGTCTGAAGCAGAGAAGGCTGAGTTGGCTAGCCAGATACTTCTCAGCTTCATCGTGAAATCAGTGCAAAACAACGCCGAAACACCTCAGATCAGCGACAAGAACAAAAAATCTTCGAGTGGCAATGCCTCAGAAGCAATAGCTAATGACACTGCGATCATAAAGATTTTATATGGCAACGAAGGGGAAAAGACATCATCAGCTCAATCATGTCCCGAGATTGCTTCTAACAGCGATAAAAGCCAGGCGAGGGACGGCGAAGGGTTTGTGCTCGTGACTAAACGGAGACGAAACAGACAGCAGATTGCAAAGAACGTCGATGGGTTGTACAGTCAGCACCGATCGATAATGGCTTCCGTTCGTTGAAGGGATTATGATTTTTTTTATCGAAGAAGGTATGGATCGTTCAGTTTCTTTTGATGTTTGATATCTTTTGGCGTTGAAGTTGAAGCTGAAAGTGTAAGAGTCGAGCTAGTATGAGGTGTTGAAGTTGGTAGTTATTTTGTCTCACCTCAGAAGGATTTTGGTTGAATTGAGATGTATAAACAAAATAACCATAATCTCATCATTGAAGCTGCCGTTGGATTTTTGATTGAGGGTTTTTGATCCATATGGAATAGGGTTTACATATGTTCGATCACCATATTCGTACATACATATCTTAATCTCCAAGTATTTTCATCGTCCATGTTCTAATTTCGTCTCCATAAATACTAAATGTATATTTATTTATTTTCAATTAGCCTCGCGGAAAAAGAAGAAGAATCGCACATTATACAGATTTGGATGTATTTGATACAGTTTGCTATTTTATTTCTTCTATGACCAAGGTTATGAATTATTAAAGAGCAATGCGGGCACAGTTTGGTCTTTATGTGCTGAATATAATTATTTTTAGTGTGTCTATTAAAATTGACATCGCTATTCGACAAAAAACTTGTTTTATTTGGTCTAGTCTAGTATGTAGAATATGTTTATGGGATTGCTCAATATAAGATAATAGAAAAAGAATACTGAATTTAATCTTCTAAAGTTTACATTTTTTTATATACATGCATTCATGAAGCTTTCAGACAGCTAATTTAATAAAATTATCCATTGTAAATTATTACACGCCATTCAATGCCTAACGGACGTTAGGAACCACTCGTTCACCACTGCCTGACAAAATACCTCTTCCCACATACAATATCTAACGGCGAGACGATATCAGCTACACCACGGTGCACTGCTCCTCCATAAATATCCAAGAACTAATAGTTTGGTAGGATTTACTTTAAATTAATTATATATATATAATATATATTTATATATATATACAATAATAAACTTGAAACGTTACTTCTAAGGATCAGTAACATGTGATGAATGCTTGTTTAGTTAAAAGCAGCTAAGGGTCTTTGATTTTTATGATAGAAGAAAGTCATTATTCGATATGATGAGATATTTTTTTGCCATTCTCTCTACCTTCCAAAAGGAAGAGGAAAAAACAAAGACGTCTGAGCTCTTTATATTGGATAGGATTCCTCATATTCGAATAAAAGCATAAAGGGAAGATAATAATTTAACATAAAAGGTGAAATGAAGGAATCGATAAGGAAAACGATAAAAACATCCCAAGAAAAAAACAAATTGGAAAAAATGAAAGTTAAATTCCGTGTTGCATTCACCAATGTGCTATAAGAATCTTACTTATAAATATATATTATTAGAAATAAATATACAAGTGGTGTATGAGACGGGCCAAGCGATCATCATAGGCACACATATACGAGTAATAATATAGCATTCAATTAAGCAATATGATACAAATAAATTTGTAATTAATGTTTCATTCTCGTCTGAATGATATCACTTTGATTACATATGACATTATTACGAATAAACACAAGGTTTCTCTAAAAACTAGTAACTTGTGCACTCTCCAAAGTCCAAAGTCCAATTAGTAATATAGTGAGGGGTTTAATTGTAGTTATATACGACACGTGGGAGGGTTTTTACACGGCACGGTACACCTGTCCACACCATAACCCTCCCTTGCATAAATTTCGTATCCGAGGAATTACTCACAGTTGGGTATTTCCAATCCACCCTATAAATAAGGCAATCGATATCATTTCTACACACTACCTCAGCGTCCTCTCATCCAATTAGCATTTTCCATTTCTGTTTTCGTTATTTTTATTAATTTTGTTTGTTGTTTTTCGTTTATTTGGTGTAATGGCGTTGCTTCCAGATCTGGGGGCGGAGATCGTAATCCCTGTGTGCGCCGTCATCGGAATCGCTTTCTCTCTTGTCCAGTGGTTTTTGGTCGCGAAGGTGAAGCTCACCGCCGAGGCGCCGGCGGCGAAGAACGGTCGAAATGGGTACAACGACCCGCTGATGATGAGGAGGAAGACGGTGGAAACGATCAAAGCGTCGTCATCAAGTGCGCCGAGATACAGAGCGCTATCTCTGAGGGTTAGATCTGAACCTACTGACGCCCAATTTTGTACTGAATTTTTGTGGGGTTTGTGTGATTAGCTGGTTCTGTGTTGCTAAACAGTGATATGTGTGAGATTTGAAAATAGCTATGGTTAATTGCCTTTCCTTGATTTCGAAGGCGTGTTTATTTTACTGCTGCTTATATGGGAGACCGTCGAGTAAAATAAAAAGGTACAGCTTAAAGGTTTCATTTTTTTGGTGGAGAGTCGTCTGATGAGTGAATAGTGCTACTTTAATTTTCTGAGGTAGGTGTTGCGTTTGGCACAAGATCAGATTCTTCATACTTTCTTTTCTTATTTTATTCCGGTTTAATTGCAATATTTTATTACATGATGTCTATCTCTTACAACACACACTGTGTAGGTGGGGGGTGGGTAGGTGGTGGGTGTTTAACGTCGTATTGCATATCAATATTGTCTTTGGTGGGATGGAGTTAAATATTGGATTGAGATTTCCATTTAGGGAGGAATGAGACAGATCTGATAATTCGAATTCCAACATCATAGATAAATATTTTTTAATTTTTCTATTGCAGATCTTGAGAAGATATGGTTATTTAATTGATGAGGCAGCTTTTCTCTAGAAAGTAATAACTGGGATTTAGTATTTGGCTCTCTGTCTTATGTGGAATAATTTATTGACTTCGTCGACCTCTATAGATAAATAGTAAAATTTATGTCTTTGCACGTGTCATACATATGAGAAGGTTCTGCGTGCATAGGAAACTAGTTTTCCTTTTCGTAATAATTCCGTGGGAAATTATAGATTCCAGTAATTAGTAATGTTCCTTTTCTTATGAAACTTATTTTGAAAAGATGGGTTCAGTTTTCACTATCAATTTTCAAGCTTTCATTAACTTCTTCGTATCATCAACACATTCGGTGTGGTTGTCCTTTGTGGTTCAGACTCTGTTTGTGATAATTTTCTTGCTGCCATGCTTGCTCATGTCCTTCCCTTGCATTTAGCTTATAATTCTTTTTACTTACAGGTGCAACGTCTTTCCTTTTCACTGAGTACCAGTATGTGGGTGTCTTTATGGTGGCATTTGCTATCCTCATCTTTCTGTTCCTGGGTTCAGTCGAGGGTTTCAGCACAAAGAGCCAGGCTTGCACTTACAACAAGGAGAAGATGTGCAAGCCTGCCCTTGCTACTGCCATCTTCAGTACTGTGTCCTTTTTGCTTGGTGCTGTCACCTCTGTTGTTTCAGGCTTTCTCGGCATGAAGATTGCTACTTTTGCAAATGCGAGGACAACGCTAGAAGCCAGAAAAGGAGTTGGGAAAGCTTTTATCGTAGCATTCAGATCTGGCGCAGTCATGGGGTTCCTCCTTGCTGCAAATGGTCTCTTGGTTCTCTACATTACAATTAATTTGTTCAAGATTTACTACGGAGATGACTGGGAAGGTCTTTTTGAGGCCATTACTGGCTATGGTCTCGGTGGATCCTCCATGGCTTTGTTCGGGAGAGTTGGAGGTGGTATATACACCAAAGCTGCTGATGTAGGTGCAGATCTCGTCGGTAAGGTCGAGAGGAACATTCCAGAAGATGATCCTAGGAATCCTGCAGTAAGTAACGTTTGTTTTTTGAATTCATTATTTCGAAATGGTGAAATTGGACACAACTTTCGTTATTTATGACAGGTTATTGCTGACAATGTTGGAGACAACGTTGGGGATATCGCTGGTATGGGATCTGATCTATTCGGTTCGTATGCTGAATCATCGTGCGCAGCTCTTGTTGTGGCCTCCATTTCCTCATTTGGAACTTCCCATGACTTCACTGGCATGTGTTATCCATTGCTCATAAGCTCCATGGGAATTCTAGTTTGCTTGATTACTACTCTTTTTGCAACGGACTTCTTCGAGATCCGGGCTGTGAAGGAAATCGAACCAGCACTGAAGAAGCAACTCATCATCTCCACTGCTCTCATGACTGTGGGAGTTGCAATTGTCACTTGGACTTGCTTGCCATCATCCTTCACCATCTTCAATTTTGGCACTCAAAAAATTGTGAGAAACTGGTACGTATATTTCTGGCCTTCAATCAATGCATTTTACTTCTCAGTGGGGCAACTCAAAGCTCTTTTAATTGTAGATCTTTATTGACATGTATGTTGCTAATATTCCAGGCAGCTATTCCTCTGTGTATGTGTTGGGCTCTGGGCTGGACTCATCATTGGGTTTGTGACTGAATATTATACCAGCAATGCCTACAGGTGAACAATTCGGTTCCCCGCCTTTTTTGGAGACATTAATGCAAACTTACAACTTATTTTCATATATACCCACGTTGGCAATTTCCTTTTACAGCCCCGTCCAGGACGTCGCTGATTCCTGCAGAACTGGAGCTGCCACCAACGTCATATTTGGCCTCGCCTTGGGTTACAAATCCGTCATCATTCCCATCTTCGCCATTGCCATTAGCATCTTCGTGAGCTTCTCATTTGCTGCTATGTATGGTATTGCTGTGGCTGCCCTCGGAATGCTGAGCACTATCGCCACTGGCTTGGCTATCGATGCTTACGGTCCCATCAGCGATAACGCCGGCGGTATAGCTGAGATGGCTGGCATGAGCCATAGCATCGCGAGAGAACTGATGCCCTCGATGCTGCTGGAAATACCACTGCTGCAATTGGCAAGGTAATCACGGTTTATTACATTGTTTCGAAGCTAGATAGAAGCTTAGGATAAACTATCACAATTTCGGGGTGCCCAAGCATGAAAACACTCAACGCTAATCCTTTTGTGTAAGTTCTTGAATCCCGAGCATGATGATTCCTTGTATAGGGATTTGCCATTGGCTCAGCTGCGTTAGTTTCACTGGCCCTCTTCGGCGCCTTTGTGAGCCGAGCTGCAATCTCGACCGTGGACGTGCTTACCCCTAAGGTCTTCATCGGCCTGATCGTGGGCGCTATGCTCCCTTACTGGTTCTCGGCCATGACCATGAAGAGCGTGGGCAAGGCAGCTCTGAAGATGGTGGAGGAGGTTCGTAGGCAGTTCAACACCATCCCAGGCCTCATGGAGGGAACCACAAAGCCCGATTACGCCACTTGTGTTAAGATCTCCACCGACGCGTCCATCAAGGAGATGATCCCGCCCGGCGCCCTCGTCATGCTTACCCCTCTCATCGTCGGGATTCTCTTTGGCGTCGAGACCCTCTCTGGCGTCCTCGCTGGCTCCCTCGTCTCTGGCGTCCAGGTTCGTTTTTTCGATTGCTTTTCTTTCTTTTTCTTCCCTACCTGCAAACTGTGTTAGGTATTACAGTCGACGTGCGATGGATTCATGGAACTATGGGGAACTTTTTTTTTTTTTCAATCCTCTGCATTTGTTACTTACTACTCTTGTCCACTTCGTACTTCAATTCCCGCATGATGGAATATGATACCCCCTTGAATTCTCTTTCGAAGAGAAAAAACTGTAGTTATAGCAGTTGCCTGACTATAAGAACTGTTTTTTTTTTCAAAAATCAGATTGCAATATCTGCATCCAACACTGGAGGAGCATGGGACAATGCCAAGAAGTACATTGAGGTGATCATAGAAATATATCCCCCAACACATTATTTGATTTTGTAGTGAATTAAAATGTTCATTTGTATGAAAAAAGGCTGGTGCTTCGGAGCATGCTAGAACCCTCGGGCCCAAGGGTTCGGACCCACACAAGGCAGCCGTGATAGGCGACACGATTGGCGACCCTCTAAAGGACACTTCTGGCCCTTCTCTTAACATCCTCATCAAGCTCATGGCAGTCGAGTCGCTCGTCTTCGCTCCTTTCTTCGCCACTCATGGCGGTCTTATGTTTAAGATCTAAGAAAAAGGTAGGGAGAGAGATTGACAGAGATAAGAGGTAAGGTGGTGCTTAAAACGGTTTGTTCACCGTCTCTGTTTAGCTTCGTTAGATCTTAATTTTGCTTTTGCTTTTGCTTTCTTTGATTATGATTGTGACGATGGAAGTTTTTCATGTCAAATGTACTCTAAATTTTGGATGTTTTAAACCGTTTAGTGCTATTTCTAAAGCTTGTTTTGCCTGTCATGTCATAACAAAGAAAATGATTCGGTCCTTCGAGGCGTAGGAGGTTGAATTGAAATGCAATGTATCTGATTTTTTTTGTCTTTATTAAGGGATATATTTAGTGGGCAATGTTGACTTTAGAGACATATTTTGATTGGGACAAAATTACATGCAGAGACGCGTTACTTTCCAACGCGCTTCTTACCAAAATTTCCGAATGCGACATATTACAGAATAAATACCTTATACACTGGGATTTTGACCCATACGAGAACACCTAATCAAAATTGCTTTATTCGTAATAAAGAGCTCTTGTGTAGCAAAAAATATAAGAAATTGGCAATTTATTTTCCTTAGTGGAGCATGAATTAAGTAGATTCGTTATTTAATTGTCATTTATAAGCTTGTTACTTTCTGTTGCTAGCCTATAATTAACTAATGATAAGCAGCAAAAGCACGCATTCATTTTCGACTATGCAATAACACAAACTTTTTCACAATATCTAAATATGATTAATTTCGTACACTCGCAAAGTCAAAAAGAAGCGACGTGTTTTATCCTTTGATAATCCTCTTTTATCTAAACCTAGCAGACATGAAAAGCATTACCTGCATGGCGGTGAATTAAATTAAAAACAAAAGGCAAAGCAGTGACAACATTTATAAACATAAACAATTAAAATCTTACCCAAACTCCACCATAAATTTTCACTTTAGCCGTAGCCACCATTAGTAATCTCTATAATGCCTCACAGCTCATAATCCATTACATCTATAATTATATATCCACTGTAATAAGCCATGTGACGATTAAGGTACATTGGCACATAATAGAAGATTTTATATTTAATCACTGTCGTCTTCTCCATTCAAAATTGGGATCTTCCATGCATGTGTGTATATATATACCACCTTACTGTCTACACAAAAATATCATATACATTATAATCAAAACACGAGAAAGAAAAACAAAATGAAATTCTCCCGTAACCAAAAAATGTCAACAATAATCACCTTACTAGTCATCTTGCTCTCCAATCCACTCACTGAAATTCTAGCCCAAGACACTCGGGTCGGGTTCTACTCCACCACATGCCCGCGGGTCGAATCCATAGTTCAGGCAACGGTTCGAACCCACTATAATTCTAACCGTGCGATCGCCCCGGGACTACTTAGGATGCATTTCCACGACTGCTTCGTCCAAGGCTGCGATGGCTCGATCCTCATCGATGGCCCCGACACAGAGAAAACCGCCCCGCCGAACCTTTTGCTGAGAGGCTACGAAGTTATAGACGATGCAAAGAAGCAGCTTGAGTCTGTCTGCCCTAATGTCGTTTCGTGCGCCGACATTTTAGCCCTTGCTGCTCGAGACTCCGTGGTTCTTGTAAGTCTTTCGAGTACTTTCTTTTGGGATTTTGTAGTTTTTTGGCCTAATCTCATTTGGGATTTATGCGCAGGCGGGCGGGTCGAGTTGGGTCGTTCCATTGGGTCGAAGAGACGGGCGGGTTTCTATGGCGAATGAGACCTCGGATTTGCCTGCGTTCTTCGATTCTGTTGCTGTGCAGATACAGAAGTTTGCAGCCAAGGGACTCAATACTAAGGATCTTGTTACCCTTGTAGGTTAGTAGTTCATCAGCTTCATAGATTCCAAGGCTATATTTCAAGAACGTTATTATATAGATAGATAATAAAAATGCCATATACGCATATACACAAACACGTTATAGGCGGACATACCATAGGGACGTCGGCGTGCCAGTTCTTCAACTACAGGCTCTACAACTTCACCACCAGCGGCGGAGCTGATCCGACCATAAGCCCCAGCTTCGCGACGACGCTGCAGACGCTTTGTCCGGCGAACGGCGACGGCACGAGGCGGATCGCGCTTGACACCGGCAGCGAGGATCGATTCGACGAGTCGTTCTTCCGCAATTTGAGAGACGGCAAGGGCATCCTCGAATCCGATCAGAGACTGTTCGGCGACGATTCGACCAAGAGCGTTGTGCAGAGGTATTTGGGGATTAGAGGTTTTCTAGGGTTGAGATTTGGCTTCGAATTTGGGCGAGCGATGGTGAAGATGAGCAACGTCGACCTCAAAGGCAAGAACGATGGAGAGATACGGCGAGTTTGCTCCGCCGTTAATTAAATAAATATTAAATTTAAAAAAAAAATGTTTCTTTTTCTCTTTTTTGTTTTAGTTTGAATGTAAGAGAGTATTTGAAGTTTAAGTTATTACACTCTACGACGGGCTTAAAGCAGTATCATTCTTTAAAATGGGCCCAATATAAATGGGCCAAAGGCCCACATAATTCCGCAATAGGCCCAATTGTAATCCTTGTAAAAGTCGATATCACGAGGAAGAATAAGATTTGCTGTAGCAAATCAATCAATCGATTGAGAAAGCAGTGGTGGTCAAGTACCCCCACGAAGGTATTTTCGCCGCCGGCAAATGGACTACAACCACCACTCACCCAACTCCTCCGCCGCCTCAAAAACCCAAAACGATGCCGTTCATTCGTGGTGGGAATCGATCTCCAAAGCTCGGTCTCGCATCCACCAATTATGCGAAATCTTGCCGAAAGACGGCGACGGCGACGATGAATTTGATCAAATCTATTCCCTCGCGGACACGGATCGGCCTTCGGCTTCCCTCCTCCACTCGTCCGCCGCGTACCGCCGTATCTCCTCCGTTCTACGCCACCCGCATTCCGGCACGTCCCAGGATCCGCTATGTCAGTGGCTGTACGACACTTACCAGTCCCAACAAATCGACCTTCAGCACGTCGTTTTGGCGTACCTACCTCTGATTTCATCCATCTATCTTCATCGCGTTCATTACCCTCGCGGCGATCAAAGCCCATCGCTGGCCGGATTTGAAGCCGTGCTGTTGGCCATATACTCGGCAGAAACGAAGGCTAGGAATGGGAAGCCCGTGACTGTTACGATCGCGGATCTATCTCAACCGTCCCTCTATCATAACCCTAGCGTCAGGCCTACGAAATCAGGAGCTGGGTCGGCGACCCCAAACCCTAATTCGAAGAATTTGATTGGGGTTGTGACGAACGTACTTGAGCCTCAAGTGGCTGTGAAGTCCACCAAAAGGGCTTGTATCGTGGGAACTTGTTTGGATTGCTATTACAAGCAGATCTCTCACATGCCTTTCTGGTCAAAAAGTGACTTTTGCAGGTTTGCATCTGATTGGGCTGGTAGAGATTGCGAGTGCGCATCAGAATTCGATACGAATGGCGCTGAATTGGGTGCGAATAATGGTGAGACAGAGATTAGTAATGTCGTAATAGAGATTGAGAATGGTGGTTCTGTTGATGAAAATGGTGATGGTGGTAGTGTGGATGATGAAGATGAGGATGATAAGAGGATCCCATTGCCATGGGAGTTACTACAGCCCATTTTAAGGATTTTAGGGCATTGCTTGTTAGGTCCTATGATTCCAGATGAGGTGAGGGATGTCGCTTCCCTAGCAGTGAGGAGGCTGTATGCTCGAGCATCGCACGATTTGATGCCTCAAGCAATTTTAGCCACGAGGAGCTTGATTAGGCTGGATAAGGGTGCAAAAGAGCAAGCCAAGTCGAAGGAGGGTGCTGCTAGTGTTTCGGGGGGCTCGAACGTGACTACTCCAAGTAAGGCAAAAAAGCCCGAGATACTATTGGTTTCCAAGTGAGGTGAATGGTCAGTAGTTACTTCTGTGATTTATTATCTTGTTGTGACTTGTGAGTGTTTTCTGTGGGCAACTTTCTTGCTGTGTTGGAGAGAGGAGATGATGTGTATTTTATTAGTGTGATTATCTTTATGTATGTGAAGCATGGGTGGGTTTGGGGTGAAGAGATGAAACTATTCCTGCGTAATCGATCGATGAATGTTATATATTTTCGAGTTTGTGCTATGGGTTGTTCCTGGTTCAGTTATTAATCGAAGCAACGATGTTTATCTGCATTAGCTTTGGGCATAAAATCGCATCGTTTTCTGTCTTTTTTTTTTGTATTTCTTCTGCATTTGTTTGTGTAGCATAGCCTGCCATTATACACCTGATGAGGCAACTTGCCATTCTTGTTTATAGTATCCTTTTCTTCTTATTATTGAAAATACCGATAGTTTTACGATCAAAGTGGTGAAAGAAAACAAGCAAATTCCGCTGCCCGCTTGAATGTGTTTCCTGAAATATAGTGATCTTTGAACTCCAGGAAATATATGTAAAACAAGTCTTCAACTGTCTACATCACGAAGATCCTTTATGAACTCTGAAATTTGTGTCCTCCTTCCAAATAGTTGGTGAACCTCTTGTATTTCCGTCAAGGTTGGGCTTAAGAAAATTATTATGATTATACTAATTGTCATGGGTAGAAACTCCCAACATCCCAACATTTATTCGTAAATTATCATGGCCTTGAGCTAATTTAGTGATGATGAGTATATTTGAAATATCCAACAAGCAATATAACCTACACTTCATAGCAGTATATAAACTTAGATAATAAAAATCTCAACAAAAAGGGTTCCCTTCCCTCCAAATCGAACACTTCTCTGTTACTTCAAAAGTTTCCAACGTTCTCATGAATTCCCTTTGGAGTGAAAATGCAGCACACCACCCAACACACACACACACACACACACACACTTCATAAACAAATAAAATTATAGCCAAAACAGCCTACATATAATGCTTTATATCCCTTTTCTTTTATTTTGATGTCTGATCAAAACCTTGTTTTTTTTAGGTGCCTATAAATACATCACTAACCTCAACTTGGGGAATAGTCTCATCACTATACATGCAATTCTTGACTATCACATAAGCCAACACATACACTCATATTTCTTTATTATTGTTATACAAGAAAATCATTTTCTTGATCATTCTGATCAAATGGGTGATCATGAAGATTTCAATTTGCCGCCGGGTTTTCGGTTTTACCCTACCGATGAAGAGTTAGTTGTCCATTTTCTCCAGCGTAAAGCCCTCGTTCTTCCTTGCAATCCAGATATCATCCCAGATCTTGATATTTGTCCCTATGATCCTTGGGACTTAGATGGTATTTATATATGTATATCATATAAAATATATAATGCATATGGTTATTATTCAATATTTATGTT
This sequence comes from Craterostigma plantagineum, assembly GCA_027422505.1. NCBI lineage: Eukaryota > Viridiplantae > Streptophyta > Magnoliopsida > Lamiales > Linderniaceae > Craterostigma > Craterostigma plantagineum. The sequence continues at coordinate 115,742 of JAPQWV010000082.1, forward strand.
ATAGACATGCATGTTTGTACATGATAAAATGGAAGGTAAAGCAATGTGTGAGGGGAAGCAGTGGTACTTCTACAGCAGAAGAACTAAGGGTAATGTGATCACAGAAAGTGGTTACTGGGAATCGATAGGCGTCGAGGAACCTATTTATTCGAGCAATAATAATGGCGAAAAAATAGGGACGAAGAAGATTCGTGCTTTCTTTATAGGCGGAAACAGCGAAAGCAGCAATAAGACAGATTGGATCATGCAAGAATACAGGCTTTCGGGTTCGTGTCTGAAAAGTAAACATTCTCGAAAAAGAAACTCAAAGGTACATCGACCACTCTAAAACCCTAGATTTAATGAACCCTTAATCAATTATTGAGATGTTTGTTTCTTTGTTTGTCCTTGTAGGATTATAGTAAGTATGTTATTTGTCGAGTGTATGAGAACGATGGCGGGGATGATGATGGCGATGATAATGGAAGAGAGCTTTCTTGCTTGGATGAAGTTTTCTTGTCAATGGACGATCTTGACAATGAGATTAGTTATTTGCCAAATTGATAATTAGGAAGATTGTATGTTTTTGTGACAAGTTTTATTTGAGTGTACGATTGTAACCCAGTTGATTAAGTAATGGTAATTAAGTTTTTATGATTACACACGAATTATTACGTACGTACCATGCAAGACGCAAACCCTTAAAATATATAATCTTCACGTGTAATTAGTCATCGTTAACCCATAAATATGTATATGTTAAACGTATCATAATCATAATGGATCAACTGATACACTCGAATGATCTTATTTAAGCTTTTTCTTTGGGGTTTGGTTGTCATAATCCAGCTACATTGTGATTTGGACGTTATCTTGTATAGCAAAACTAATAAGGTTAGGAAAATACACAAATTATATATTTATATATATATCGGTGGCTGCTTAGGGAAGCATTGAGTCACTTATGATGCAAGCACACTCGATGAAAATGATATGAAGTTGATGTAAGAACTTTGGAACAAAACTGTAGGAACAATATATTATTTATGTATTCGTTTGAATTAAATAAAAGTAGGAATTTGAGATAACTTTCTGGTTAAGCATAGTTCGTTGATATTTACGAGCCAAAAATTAAGATTAAACTATTGGCCTGACACACATGCCTGCCTTGCCGAGTTCCTAGGTTGCAAGATTTTAATCCTACTCAACCTTATTTTAATCGAACTCAACCATTAATCGAGGTCTCTTGCCCTTAATTTAAAAATAATTAAGATGCGTGCTGCATAATTAATTAGATATTGTTATAGATGAAGCACATGAAATCTTCACTACTATTGTTCTGAGAGAGAGAGAGAGAGAGAGAGAGAGAGAGAGAGAGAGATTGTAATACACACGACTCTCTAGACAATAATAGAAGTAAATGACTTAAGCATGACAACAATAATCATCTCAACGTATATATACTATATATATAACTTATAAGATAGAATTTGATGTACCAAACTCATCACATGCACGTTGTTGCTGCATGAAAGATTGTGCATTGTGTCTGTCCGAAGGCAAAGTGTCCTCTCCTCATGTAGAAGCTTAGCTATTTGGTTGGTCACTTACTTAGGTTACAACTTTGCTTGTAAAAGACCAAATTGAACTCAAAGTCATTATGAATGATGATACATAGCACACAAAAGACATGCCATGCCATGCCTGCCTATCAACTTGTTCGTAAAGCTTCTTTACATACGTACTTATATTTTTAATTTTTTTTTCTACAAAAAATAGGTAGGAATTAATTGGGATGTTTTTATATGGGCCTAATGGGTTTCTGTAGGAAAAGCCCAACCCATTAATAACTTCCGTTGATCGATCATTGATGGGCCCAGTCTCAACAAGTCCAACTCTCTCTCTCTCTCTCTCTCTCTCTCACACACACACACACACACACACATACACATATTGGATTGCAATTCGCGCGTACGGAGAAGAAACGAAGAACTTTGGAAGGGTAATGGAATATGTACGAAGAAACCGTATGGGAGTCAATGAGCTAGCTGCGTTCGATTGAACAGCGTGAGCTCTCATATTTTGTGTGTCCTTTGGCTGATTATTGAGAAGAGTTTGAATTTGGGATTTGTGAGCTTTTAACTCTCCAGTTTTCCGAAATTTTGCGGCGTCGGCGCGGCTAAGGTGGAGATGTAAGTTTGCTTTAAATGTTCATTTCTCTTCAGTTGTTTGTCGGCGTGTTGAAGTCGGGGACAAAATTTTACTGAGCTTGCGTTATATTCATTTCTCTTATTGTATGAATCCATGCGAAAAAATGATGAATTTCCCCGTTACTATGGTAAGTCAAGGTTTAAATGTACTATGAGATGGTTTCTCGCGAACAATAGCTGTAAAGGTAGGTATATAGAGAACTTTGCAGACCAAAAATCAGTAGTAGTCAGGACTCGGAAGTAGACATGATTAAAGGTATTATCTGATGTTCTCAAATCTAGTTTGTAACACCTGCTGTATAGTGTAAAGCTTCTACGATTATCTTAAGCACACATTTCCTCTCCCTTTCTCTACAATATTTCAGACCATCCTCTGCATGTCCTGTAACTGTTCTTGATTTCACGTCTTCCCGAAAAAAAAAAAAATAGAGAATATACTTTTCAATACGTTCTTGCATAAGGATTCTGCTGCTGTACCTTAGCTAAACCTACCTGCCCTTGCATCCCATCTCTCTTATACTGCTGCCAAAGCAACTGTTCCTCCACTAACAGTCTCTGCTTCTTTTCCATATCAGACATCTGAACATACGCAGGTGGGGCCACACTCATCGAGGCTGCAAAAGGATCCATACTCACTCCCGCCGCTGTCTCACCACCATCGTTCGCCGGCGGGGCCGGCAAGGCCAGCATTGCGGGCCTACCCGCCGAGCCCAAAGCCACACTGCTAGCACTGCCCGTGGGCACGAGGCCCGAATTGGCCGCAGCTTGAGAAATCGCGCCCTGTTGGTACATCCCATCAAGGATCAGAGTATCGAAACCGCCGGGAAGATCCATTTTCTGATTCGATAAGTGGCTTGCAGATTGAACTAGGGCTGTTTCCCAGTCTCCAGACGAAGGGAAGGCCTCCCAAGGCGTGGCTGTAGTTGTGCTTTGTGGGGCTAAGCCGCCGTCGAATAGGGCTAAAGCGAGCTTATCTCCGTGTTCTTCTGTGGTCGGCACGTCGGCGCTTAAGTTGAGTAAGTCTCCTTCGTCTTGTGCTTTGGGTTTGGGCTCTTCTTGTTTGAGCTGTTCGTCTTCTTTGTTTTCCTCTGTTTCTTCCGCCCAGCCTTCGGGCGGGGGTAAGGCCTTGATATTGTTCATGTCCTCTTCGGGCGCTGCCTCGCTCTTTGGCTCTTCTATGGTTTCGACCTTTGGCTCTTCGTTCGAAGGAGCCCTATTCTTCGACCTAACCGACTTCTCCTTGATGTAATTCTCCATCATGTCTAGCTTCTTCTGTTCGATTTTTTCCACGTCGGGATACTCCGACGAGCGTGCGATTCCAGTCGCTTTACCCCAAAGGTAGAATGCGTCGAGCTCGTCGTACTGCTTGGACACACGGCAGAAGATCTCATGCACTTTCACCATGTCAGGTACGTCAAGCTGCATGAATTTGTCCACTAACACGCCCATGATTTCTGTTATATCGTAGCATAGCTGGAAACTCTCCTTCATGAGAGGATATAGAGCTACAATCACAACCCTGCTGTCCTTAGCGGCTCCTGCGTGGAAATTTACGTCGATAACGTCAGAGGGTTAATTTTTTTTAAGTCCTGTGATTTAGGATGGGTGGCATCATAAGGATAGAGAACTTAGGGGGTGGCATTATACGGACAATTACTTTCAAAATTAAGCAATTTAGGGACGTTATACGCCTGAAGCCTAGATTTTGTCCCAAAATTGCTTAATTCTGAAAGTTGTTGTCTGTATAATGCACCCCCTAAATTTCTCGGAAGTCTAAAATTATACGCCGGAACCCTAGAATATGGCACAAAATCAAGGGTTCCGACGTCCCTAAATTGTTTAACTTTGGAAGTTATTCCCCCTATAATGTCAACCTTTAAATTCATTGTCCCCATAATTCTACCCTCCATAAATTACGAGACTAGAAAAAAATATTGAAGCCTAACGTCAGCCGACACTTGAAAAAAAAAACTGCGAAATCACTAACATACCCGTTGGTTTGCAGGCCAAGAACCTCTCTAGAAGCTGCATCAAATGATGGGCCCTCGAAAAGATTGCCTCCACCTTCATCTCCCTCGCCGGAGTCGCCCTCACCACCACCGCCCCGCCGCCCTCCTCCGCCACCTCCTCCTCCACCGCCCGATAGGAGGAGTACCCACCTTTCCCGCCCCTCCTCTCGTGCATCCTAAACTCCAGCCGCTCGTCGAGGTACAGCGCATAAGTCCTCACGAACGCCGAGTAGTCCCAAGCGTTCGACCTCCCCGACCCGTCCCTGAAGTCTGACATGTTCAGAAGGCGGGTCCCGCGCCTCGTGGCGAAGAAGATCTCCTCCTCGTAAGATGGGTCCCCCTCGGACAGCAGGCGGTGGACCAGCATTAGGGACTTGAGTGCCACCACCCAATTCTTGGTCTTGCTCAGTCGCCGTGCGATGGTCCCCACGCAAGAGCCAACGAAGGATCGGGAATATGAGGTGAGGCTCAGTATTTCGCGTACATATCGTTCCTCGGGCGGTTGCTCCTCGTGCTTTGTGGCCTTGACGATGGCTACGTCGAGGTCTGACAATGAGCTGCTGCTCGTCCCTACCTTGGCTAGGCTGATGCTCGTTTGGTCTTTTACTGCCCCAATGGCTTTTCTTATCTTGCTCGGAGCCATTTTTTATGCGTCGAATTGTTAAGGTATGTTTCCCTTTTTTTTTTTACTGGTGTTGAGCGAAGAATGTTTTGATTGAGTGCCTTCTTTTCTTTCTTTGGCAGATCGAATTTGATTGCCAGGAAAGAGGTGTGTAGGGGGCTTGGGGCAGTAGAAAGGAAGAAATAAAGAGAGGTGAGATGTTTTTCTTTCTGATATTTGTCACGTATCTTCCTTTCCCTCGTTCACTTATTTTATTTTCTGGTACTTTTTTTGTTGGCTGATGTTGAATTGATAAACATGATCATTGATTTTAGCGTGAAGGAAGGGCTGCTGCCCATTGAATTCTTTTAAATGGTTGAGTAATATTACATGGATGAACCGAGTTGAGTACCTTTATATTACATGATGATATCATTCATGGTACTTCCTTGCAAATGCATCATGATATTTATATCATTTTGTTTAAAGGAAATGTACCCATGAGATATATAGCATGATTTATTCGGGTCAACAGATCGGAGATTGAGTTAAATTACAAGAAATGCTTTCAAATCCAATTACAAAAAAAATCTAATATTATTAATCAACTCGGAGTTAACAATCAAAATCTCCCCTCATCCCGATTAGTTCATCACTTGCGAACAGTTGGAAAAAATTCGGATTTTATTTTATTTTTTTTTTTTTCTTTTATGATTGAATTTTTATAAGAAAAAAAAAATCCATGATTATTAAAAATTAAATAATACAACGATTTCCAGGTTTAACCTTGAAGAATATGGTAGTTCCAAAAACCTTGAAGGCGGACTACTGTGTGTTTCTTCTCACTGGGTTGTCTTGCCGCTGCCTTCAGCCCTAATTTCCGACGCACGCAAACTGAACCCAAACGCGAGCACAAAGAGTCATCTAATCCCATCTCTCAATCGCTTAAACCCATTCTGATTCATTGTTCGTCGAATCCTAAATCCATGAATCGTCGATTAATTTCCTCGAATTTAATGCCCTGAAGCGAGAAAGAAATAGCATCAAGAGGCAGCTTCTTGACAATAATGCTATTTGTGGCTCAAAGGGCATCGATTTCCAGAGTCTTTGCGCCCGCTTTGTTCCATGGTAACGCCGGCATAGAGTCGTCGCACAACGCTGCTGCTTCGTCGTCGGTTTGGTTCACTAAAGTAGTGTGCACTCTCTGTGTTCGCAGCTCTAGTTGGCTTTCCGTATTTGGGAACGATTATTTTAGTGAGAATATGGATCCTTTTGTAGCTTTCGACGTCATACATCGATTGAATGATGGGTTAAATCGTCCTGATTTAGCATTTAGATTCTTCAGGCATTCGAGGTCGAATATGAATCTCACCCATTTAGAGCCCACATTTAATTTTCTCTTGAGGTCTACTTGTAGGATGGGTTTGATCGATTCGGCTAAGCTAATCTATGAGTATATGAGGGCTGATGGGTTTTTGCCGAGCAGCTCATTATTGGATTTTGTAGTATCGACGTTTGCCAATGCTGGGGAATTCAGGGTTGCCCAGGATATTTTGATTGCTACAGCAGAGATCTGTTGTGAGAAAGATGAGATAGTTAGTCCTTTTGTATACAATAATTTTTTGAGCTTATTGATAGGTAGGCATAGAGTTGATGAGGCGGTATCATTCTTTAAGAGTTACGTTTTGAGATTGAGAAGTTTTCGTCCCGATACGTATAGCTTTAACATTGTACTAGGAGGGTTATGTCGTGTTGGAAGGGTGGATACGGCTTTTGAGCTGTGTGACGTTATGAAGAGCTTCAATTGTGAACGAGATAACGTTACGTATAATACTATCATAAACGGGCTGTCTAGCGTTGGTAAAGTGGAAAGAGCTGAGGATTTGTTGAGAGAACTTAAAGCACAATCTGATTTTCTGCCCGACGTCGTGACATACACTTCTCTTATATCTGGATACTGTAAATTGGGCAGGATGGAGAACGTTGGGATGCTTTTTGATGAGATGCTCAGTTCTGGGATTAGACCAAACTCGTTTACTTTTAATGTAATAATCAATGGCTATGGAAAAAACGGGGACGTCGGCTCAGCCTTGAGAATGTACCAGAAGATGGTAAGCTGTGGTCTTCTGCCCAATGTTGTGACGTTCACCTCTCTAATCGATGGCCATTGCCGTTTTGGAGAGGTGGAAATGGGCATGAAGGTTTGGGATGAAATGAATCATAGGAGGGTATCTCCCAACATACGTACGTTTTCTGTCCTAATCAGTGCTCTCTGCAGGGAGAATAGGTTAGGCGAGGCCCGCGATTTGCTGAGGCAGTTACACTCGAGAAAAGACATCGTCCCTCCGCCCTTCGTCTACAACCCAGTGGTAGATGGATTCTGTAAGGCTGGAAACGTCGACGAAGCAAATGCAATCGTTGCAGAAATGGAGGCAAAGGGTTGCGTTCATGATAAGATGACGTACACCATCCTCATTCTCGGGCATTGCATGAAGGGGAGAATGGCTGAAGCTATCAATGTGTACGAGAAGATGCTGTTAGTGGGCTGTGCGCCCGATGATATTACCATCAGGTCGCTAGTTTCGCGCCTGAGGAAGGCAGGCATGGCCCGCGAAGCTAACGAAATACAACGCAAGGCGTTAGATAAGGTGCCCACGAGGTGTTCTTCGCCACCCGAGAGAGATGTTCAACATAGAAACAACTTGAATATTACCATGGCAGTTTAGTGGTGAACACATTTTCAGTCTTACCTCAATGCGTAGTCTCGACTCTCGCCTCTTCTTCAAGAAAAGAATACATAGGCTGACATTCTTGGTTTAATTCAGAATAGGCAAGTTTCCACCGTGTCCTCGGCAACTGATTCAGACCACGGAAAAGAGGTAGTAAGAATAAGTATGCTATAAACTGCTATGCTTTTCTTTTTTTCTTACTCTTTTTTTTGGTGATTATAGATTGACTGATTAGTGCAACTAAATGCATAGACAGGGACATGCGAACAATGTTTAGAAGAGTGGCGGATCATTGATGCGATCTGTGCGTTAAAATCAACTTCCCGAAGATATTATTCGCTGATTTCGGTCTCGTCTGGTAATTTTCTAACTGTGAGCTCCATTGTTTACGTATGTGTTTTGCTCGGAAGCTAAACTATTCTCTTACACATTTCTTTTCAGGGATGTCGTAAAACTGTTTGAGTGGTTGGTTGATCAAGCGTTAGCTCTCCTCAGCCCCCAACCACTTGTTTGTTGCGAAAAGCGTTTCAAATGTAATTTTGGGCTTATGTATCCATAATTGGGCTTAATGTATCCAAAGTTGGGCCTTTTGTGAGCCATATGTATACAGTCCAATAGTCGATCACAAAAGAAATATTCATGCGAGGGCAAATTAGTCATTCAATTCAAACTACACAATTATTCGTCCTCTCAAAACGGGCCTGGTGGGTTTCGTAATGGGTTGGCCCAATCATACGTTATTTTGCCTATAAGTATAAAGCCCACGAAACGTAGGGTTTTCGGACAATCGCAGTGCAAGAGAGTTCTTCTGGTAACTGCGCAGTCGCTGATTCTCTCTCGCCTCTGCTCTTGGCAAGCATTGATTCGTTTCCGAATCTGTTATTTGATTGTTTTGATTTGCAGGTGAAGATGTCGCATAGGAAGTTTGAGCACCCGAGGCACGGTTCGCTTGGTTTCCTCCCGAGGAAAAGGGCTGCTCGACACAGGGGAAAGGGTATTCTTTCTTTTATTATTAATTTGTTATGTTTGATTGTGTTGTTGGGGTTATCTGTCTATTCTTTGCATTTGAAAGCTTAGGCTCGTTGTTGTTGTTGTTGTTTTTGCCCTATTGTTACTATTCCATGCTGATTGATTTGGCTGAGCGATTTCATCAACATTTTTGTTTTGATGAGTGAACTCGGTGACCATGATGCTGAGGTTTCGTTCGTACTTAATAATACAGTGAAGGCTTTCCCAAAGGATGATCCCACTAAGCCCTGCAAGCTAACAGCCTTCTTGGGTTACAAAGCTGGGATGACCCACATTGTTAGAGAAGTCGAAAAACCTGGGTCAAGTAAGTATATTTCTTCTCACTAAGCTCAGTCTTTCAGATTTGTGTCAAAGCACATGAACTTGATGAAGTATGAAATGGTTGATTGCAGAATTGCACAAGAAGGAAACCTGTGAAGCTGTTACCATCGTTGAGACACCGCCGATGGTTATTGTTGGAGTGGTTGGCTATGTGAAAACTCCTCGTGGTCTCCGTTGCCTCAACACGGTTTGGGCTCAGCATCTGAGCGAAGAGGTCAGGAGAAGGTTTTACAAGAACTGGTACAAGTCCAAGAAGAAGGCCTTCTCCAAGTACTCGAAGAAGCTCGAGACTGACGACGGAAAGAAGGACATCCAGGCCCAAATTGAAAAGCTCAAGAAGTACTCGTCCGTCATCCGTGTCTTGGCCCACACTCAGGTACTAAATCAGCTGAGGACTCTTTCTAAAGTTTCGAATTTTGGGTTTCAAAGCATAGTCAAATTTATCCACGTTATTTATCTGGCATGCATCTGTTGTGCAGATAAGGAAGATGAAGGGCTTGAAGCAGAAAAAGGCCCACATCATGGAAATTCAGGTGAACGGTGGAACCATTGCTCAAAAGGTTGACTTTGCCTACGGTTTCTTCGAGAAGCAAGTGCCCATCGACGCCGTGTTCCAAAAGGATGAGATGATCGATATCATCGGAGTCACCAAAGGTAAAGGTTACGAGGGCGTTGTGACCCGTTGGGGCGTGACCCGTTTGCCCCGCAAGACCCACAGGGGTCTCCGCAAGGTGGCTTGTATCGGTGCTTGGCATCCAGCCAGAGTTTCCTTCACAGTGGCCCGAGCTGGTCAAAATGGATACCATCACCGTACTGAAATGAACAAGAAGATTTATAAGCTTGGCAAGGCTGGGAGCGAAGAGTTCGGCGCCAGCACTGAGTTCGACAGGTTCGAAAAAGAACCAAATTCTAACATACAAATTGGTGGTAAATTGTTTCCTTAAACTCGAAATGTGGACAGGACTGAGAAGGACATTACGCCGATGGGTGGTTTCCCTCACTACGGTGTGGTGAAGAGCGACTATCTGATGATCAAAGGTTGCTGCGTTGGCCCGAAGAAGAGAGTCGTCACCCTTCGACAGTCCCTTTTGAAGCAGACTTCACGTCTTGCCCTCGAAGAGATCAAGCTCAAGTTCGTTGATACCTCTTCCAAGTTTGGGCATGGGCGTTTCCAGACAACTCAGGAGAAGCAGAAGTTCTTCGGTCGCCTCAAGGCCTAAATTGCTTTTCCCCGACATCTCCTTACAATGTGTTGTGTCTCCTTATTCAACTGCAGTTGGCTTTTCGGTTAAGTGATTCTCAGACATTTGCTGGAGTGGAGTCTTATTTGCCTTGTTTGATGTTTTGTGTTGGTACTTCGGTTTTGAAAGTTATGTCATTGTGACGTTTTAATTCTATCATCTTCTCTTGATAAAAGGGCGTTGAAAAAAAGAGAATTTTATTTGGTAATTAGCAATTTAATTGGAGGATGAAAATCGGGTGAATAAGCGATGCGATCCTTTTCAAGACCCAAATACACACGACGTTCACATAAAGAAATGAAGAGCAGAGGAAACGAGGAACACTAAGAAAGCGTACTCACAAGTTGATTGATTACATTCGCATCATAAGCGTCTGCTGATCTCCGTTCTCTCCGCGACGAAGCGCAGGCTAAGCTAAGGCGTGGAATCTCATTGCTGACCACATAGCATGCAAAAGGAGCTGCGAAATTGTGGTAGAGAAGGATAGTTGCCGGCATATGATTCTCAGGCACTGAAACGGCAGCCTTGGTCGGGGCCAATTTTTGTCCTAGCTCAGGATTTAGGTTCTTCTTTTGTGTATATATCCAATTTGGAGGTTTGTTTGCGACGATTAAACCAAATCCAGGAATTGGATTCGGTTTGTTGGCGTTTTGTGTCATTGATGCTTTTAGGTTGTTTCTGATTTCTCTGTGGTGATCTTTGTGGCTTGCTGGGCTGATAGAAACCCCTTGGATTTACGGGACTTTTTTTGTTGCTTTATCGGTCTTGTTTTTGTTACTGCATGGAATATCGGGCCTAGGGTCTGACTATCTGCGATTTTCTGTCGAGTGAAGGATTTCTGAAATAGGTGAATCATTTTGTTCTTTGGATGTTGAATTTAATTGTATGAGGTGATGCTGCTTTGTTTTCCCTGAGCATCGAGAACCTTGCGAAGGATTAGTTCGTGCTATGCCGGTGTTGGTGATGTAACATTGAAAAGTTTTGACGTATCATAGCGAGTGAAAGGTGTTTGGGATTATTGGACAGGTTAGAAAACTCGGATTATATTGGAAACCTCTCGACTTTCGTTAGGACGCTTTTACTTAAGACTGAATCCCTGATTTTTGGGAATTTGTTGGAAGCCACGCACAGATTTTGAAGAACGTGTACGAGGTTTTAAACGCCCAGGGAATAGGCAAAGAGAAGTTAGACCCTTTTTCAGAAGCCACATACAAATTTTGATTAAGTTGTGAGAGAGGATGATGCCTAGGTAGTAAGGCAAAGAGAAATTAGAATTTGTTGGGAAGCCATTGAAAAAATTACTAGGCAACAGGCAAAGAGAACTTACTACGTAGACAGACATAGCCCAATAGTGGGAAGAAATTTTTGTAGCATTCATCGAAGGGATTAGTATCTTGTTTGGTTTTACAAGTGTCCTATTAGTCGAGTGAGTGCATGGTCATTATTTAGGTGGGGACAAGTCGCTAGCCACTCAGCTGACTTGTCATGTCTGATAATGTTTGGCACTAACTATGGAAAGAAGTGAACCTACACTGATTCCAGAATGTTTAAAATGCTGGAAGCTCAAATGGTGGCGCCGCTACGTCACCACATTTCGGTAATTCTTATTTTTATTTGTTAATCATATAAGCAAACATCTTTTAAACATTTACGTTCGATATTCACCTGTATCTTTGTAATGTAGACAACCACTCGGCTTCACGGATGGCGAGTAACAAGCCATTTGGGAGCTATAATAGTAATAATGCTGCCAGCGATTCTCCGCGATCTTCCTCTAATTCTGGAAAAACTGCCTCTTCATATTTTCAACGGAGTTCAAGTATTAATGGAGCTGGTAAATTGAGGTCTTATGGTAGTTTTGGTAGGAACCATCGTGACAGAGACAGGGATAGCAAGGATAGATATAATTCTCGCGAAAAAGACAAGGTGGGCCATCTCTGGGACTTTCCAGATACTTTGGTAGACCTTACGTTGAGTAACTTTGAGCGCGATGGTTTAAGACGTTCTCAGTCGATGATCTCTGGAAAACATGGTGAGGCATGGCCCAGCAAAGTTGTCAACGACTCAAAAATGAGATTGTAAATAACAACGGTAGCAACAATGGGGTATTGAAAAAAACTGGTTCCATTATCGGGGTGAACAAGCAAGATTTCGGGGAATTTCCATTGTTGAGTGCAGATGGACAAACAATTGCGTCAGAGATCGACAGAGCTTCTTCCCCTGGCTTAGGTTCTGCTCTACGGAGCTTGCCAATCAGTACTTCTGTTGTGTTAGGCGGTGAGAAATGGACATCATCTTTAGCTGAAGTTCCTGCAATAGCAGATAGCAATGGAACTTCTACATTGTCTGTTCAACAAAACGCTTCTTCATCGGGGCTTAGATCAATGGCTACAAGTCTAAACATGGCTGAAGCTTTAGTGTTTGGTCCTAATCGTGCGCAGACTCCTCCGCAGGTACATTTTCTTGTCCTAACATTTTGGGAAAGATGCTTCGTGAGTGAGGCTCTTGAGATTTCTCACCAACTGTTTATGGGAAAGATCCTATGTAAGTGAGGCTCTTGGGATTTCTAACGCACTGGTTATTTTGTAGTTATCTGTTAGCACTCAGAGGCTTGAAGAGTTGGCGATCAAGCAATCTAGGCAGTTAATTCCAATGAGTCCATCCCTGCCAAAAACTCTGGTAAGATCACACCCATCACCTCTTAGAAATCAATGATTTTACAGCGTTACGCAAGAAAATAAGCGCTTTTGAGATTTGATTCCCTTATAGAGATGACTTTTCCTTGTTTTCTGTATATCTTAGGTGTCTGTTTCATCGGAAAAACAGAAAAGTAAAGCAAGTCCACTTCATATTCCTGGGTCATCTTCACTTCCTCTCAATCAATCTCCCCGTGGTGGGCCCGTCAAGGGCGACGTTGTGAAGGCACCTGACGTGGCAAAGCTTCACGTCTTAAAGCTCGGGCGGGAGAGAAATGGTGCCAGCCCTATTTCGAAAGATAACTCGAGCCCGAAAAATGGGGGCAAAACTGTGAACCCTTCGCTGCCTTCTTCTCCATCTTTCTCAGCCTCTGCTGCTTCAGCTAAGGCCCCACAAGTCAACTCAGCCGTACGAAGTAAACTCTTGCTGGAGAAAAGGCCAACATACCAAGCCAAGAGTCGCAACGATTTCTTCAATTCGGTGAGAAAGCAATCGATGGGAAACTCATCTTCTCCCTCTAACGCCACGTCAGCTTCCTCTTCGGAGAAATTTCCTGAGATTGGAGCTGAACCCACTAACGGCTCGCCTCAGCCTTTGGACATGTCTGTGGATTCAAACTCCATGCATGGAGCTCAAATGAACTGTAATGGTGATGATACTTCTTACGACGACGTTCAAAGGCATGTTAATGTTGGAAAGGAGAACATTTGTCTCGATCCCAAAATTCCCGAGGAAGAAGAAGCTGCCTTTTTACGGTCTTTGGGCTGGGAGGAAGATTCTGATGAGGGCGGCCTCACCGAAGAAGAAATCGATGCTTTTTACAGTGATCTGAACAAGGTAAGTTATAGACTTCTTCGAGTTCATTTCTTCGGTTATCAGCTAGTTCTTTGAGGGTATGATTTTAGCTCTTCGATGTCGTTTTCTTGCAGTATATCAGTTCAAATACTGCTTCACTTGGGATATTGCAAGGCATACAACACAAGCTTTTGCTTCCTCAGGTCAGAGGATTAAGTTCTTCAGATGCTATGGAGTCTTGATTTTCTTTCTTTTCTTTTTTTTTTTCCTTTCGATGTTAAGAAAATAGAGATCGACCAATGTTTTATATGTGCCGAAGATCTTGGTTTGGCTGACTTCTTATACATTTATTTATTTTTGTTTTGTGCATGTGCTGAAGAACTATTCAATGTCTACGAATCAGTCGGCGGAGGATTATATACTCGTTGAGTAAATAATAAAATTATCGAAACATATTTTTATATACTAACTCGAGATTCATATACATGTTTTATTATTACATGTAAATTCTCCTCGTTTTAGGACTAAATTCTCCGCGTTTTAGGACTAAATTTTCCGATGTGTGCGCTTAAGCCCATCACAATGGGATAAAGCCCGGCCCGCAATGTATTGTGTAGTTAACTGTATAAATAAATTCACATCTGTCGTCTTCTTCCCAATCATATAACACGTACTACGAAAATAACCAAAAAAACGCTGCTCTTAAGAAACCTCTTTTCCCTCCAAATTCGCCGCCCTTCGACGAGGAGAAAATAGCGCCCTAAGAATGGGGAAAGACGACGCCGAGAACCGAGACGAGGTCGGCGAACGGTTGATCAACGATGAGTACAAAATCTGGAAGAAGTACTCGCCGTTGCACTACGATCTCGTGATAACACATGCGCTCGCGTGGCCGTCGCTGACCGTTCAGTGGCTCGCCGATCGTTCGGAGAAAACGGAAGGGGGATATTCCGTACAGAAGATTATTATTGGGACGCACTCTGCGGCCGGCGAGCCCGATTATCTGATGCTGGCCGAAGTTCGTCTGCCGTTGGACGACGTGACGATTGACATGGTTTACGACGACGAGGGTTCGGAGCCTGGCGGATTGGGCCTTCCACCTGGGAATAAGGTGCTTTAATTTTGTCTAAATCTACTTTTCCGCCGCAGCGTGGTTCGTACTGTTCTTTGTTGTTTTTAGTTTACAGTTGCAAGTTGTTGTTTGTTCTCATGTGGTTGAGGATCTTGAATTTTTACATCTGTAATTCTTCTTCAATCACTCGATCTTGTGCAAGGTTTAGTAAATTCGTGCGTGAAACCTTAGTAACGTGTACTTACCTTGACCGAGTCAATCCAAGTTGTACTAAGAGGGTTGGATATCGAGATGTTGATTGATGTTAAACGCTTCATATTCCTTTGACTTCATGCTGAATATTTGCCACCCATATATCCAAATTAAGAAAAACAGAACCTGTCGTTATGGCCTTTCTTCTTTGTGAGGCTTGCATGTGGACGAGCTGTTGCTGATGTTATTCTCTTTACGTCCCTTTCCAACGCAGACCAACTTCATTAGTTTCATCTGGTATGCTTCAGAAGGCTATGAATACATCTTTTGCTTTGTCTGCAGGTTCAGATCGTCCAGCAGATACATCACGATGGCGAGGTCAATCGTGCTCGTTACATGCCTCAAAACCCATCTGTTATCGCAACTAAAACAGTCGGTGCAGAAATATTTCTCTTTGATTGCACCAAACATCCATCGAAGCCACCTTCGAATGGCTCGTGCAACCCTGATTTGACGCTACTTGGTCACGATTCTGAAGGGTTCGGCTTGTCTTGGAGCCCGTTTAAACTTGGTGATCTGTTAAGTGGTTCAGATGACTCAAAAATATGCCTTTGGGACGTTAACGCAACTCCAAACAACAAGACTTTAGATGCAGTTCAGACATTTAAGGTATAAATAGCAGTAGTCCCTTGTTACAATCAAGGGAAGCTTGTCCATGGTGTGTGATTCCTCAATTCTTTAGGCAAAATCCTATCAACAAAATATAATACTAATATTGATTCATTTTGTTGTATGAACGTAGAATCATGAAAGAGGGGTCGAAGATGTGGCATGGCATCTCAAGCACGACTACATGTTTGGTTCTGTTGGAGCTGATGGGTATCTCCATTTATGGGATCTTCGAATCCCAGCTGTTACGAAGCCTTCACAATCGGTACTCGCCCATCACAGTGAGGTTGGTGTTACTTTTGCTTTCGTTAGCCTTCGAATCAAGCACAAAATACTATGATCAATGAATCGCTGGCTTCACCATGGCGCGCCACCAAACGGCAGAGTTAGCGATGAATATGCTTCTTACAACATGTGTTTTATCAGGTAAACAGTTTATCTTTCAATCCATCCAACGAGTGGGTTGTTGCCACTGGCTCTAACGATAAGACTGCAAAACTGTTCGATCTCCGTAAATTCTCCACATCCCTCCACACATTTACATCTCACAAGTAAGCATCTTTCGTATTTTCTCTAGTATGAGATCGTCGTCATTTTTTCTTTTGCGTGATTCTTTCTACTTCTCGACCTATGCGTGTGCGCTATTATACACAGGGAAGAGGTAATCCAAGTAGGTTGGTGTCCGCAGGATGAGACTGTCTTGGCCTCTTCCTGTCTTGGTCGAAGAGTCCTGCTTTGGGACCTTAGTAGGTAAAGTTTCTTTAATATCATTGATTCAATTTTTTCGGACCCTCCATTAAAAGAAAATGGCATTTCTTCAACCCCATTCAAAACATGTTTTTTTTTTTCGTAGGATTGGCGCAGAACAAACGCCGAAGGATGCCATGGATGGGCCGCCAGAGCTTTTATTCATTCACGGCGGTCACACTTCTAAAATCTCGGAATTTTCGTGGAACCCTTGCGAGGATATGGTCATGGCTAGCGCTGCAATGGACAACGTACTGCAAATATGGCAGATGTCTGAGAGCATCTACCTACCATGATGGTTTCTTCTGAAATTCCCAAATAGGTATTAATCATTCTTTGGATTTTACAGTTCATTGTTATTCATTAAACTGATGGTCCTAATGCAAACCTCAAGTTCACCATCTTTCAAGCAAAAAGTTCATATCATCTCGTTCCGATAAGAAGAACCAAGAGTCACCATTCGAGCACATTAGTTATTCATCTTCGTCAAGAATCAGTCGCCATTTAGTTTAGCTTTTGCATCCTCCAAAACCTTCAGTTCGTCACGCCAACCTTCTAATTTGGCTATCTTCTCCAACTGCTCGGGTTTTAAGTCTCTTTCCCCGGCCTTCTTCTGCTGATCCTCGGTGAGGCGAATCTGCAGAGCAAAGAGTAGTTGAAGAATAAACTAGGAATGTCGATCATCGAAAATTATTATTACCTTCTTCTTCAGTGCCCGAATCTTCTTATCGATATCTTGGCAAGGATCGCCCGAGGCAGAGCAATCGGTCGAATCTTGAGGAGTCTTCGAGGTTGAGTTTTCGCAAAGCGTAAGACCTTTCATATTCGTAACGACTAATTCTGCATTTTCTGCTGCGCTGTTCGAATCACTTGCAGAAGACACATCGTTGCTTTGATCTGCGTTTCTACTAGCCTTGTCATGAGCAGCCTGGTAAACTTCATAGGTTAAACAAAGAAACAAAATAATCTTTAATTAGATAGGTAACTGCAAAAAGAACTCTTAACTAACCGGCTGACGCTTCTCTTTTCTTTTCTCGTTTCTCTTTGCTGACTTGGACTTCGGCTTAGGGTTTGCTTCCTCGGGATCGTACCCCGGCGGAAACTCTTGTAACGTCGAAATCTCCTTTTTCCACTGTTAGGAATGAATATACGTGAAGCGAAAAACCTTTACGAATAGAAACCGACGAAGAAAATTGACAAATCGGCTTCATACAAGAACAACGCAAGTTGCAGTTAAATGCACAACATTGTCCGACTAATACACTGCAACGGCCGCCATAGCTACTCAAGCTCGACTTACATACACTCAAATGGATAACATTGTCCGTATTCCAACATTCCTTCTTAAATTTATGAACATAGAAACGAAATACTTCGATTTTGCCAAACCTCAGACTCAAATTTCTTCACAGCCTTGGTAGAAATCACGAGCTACAAGGAGCAAAACTATGGTAAGCAAAATGGCGGTGTGGACGAACTCACCAAAGCGCCCTTTGACTGGTAGATTGCGACTTCATCCTGAGGAACATAACCGGCCCGAATCCGAACGGGTTTACGGAGCGTTCCGTCGGGTCGTCGGGTCGGGGCGAGGATCCTCTCTCCTTCCTTTGGAGCTTTCCCCTCCTCAGCCGTCGGCTTAGCGGAGTCATCCGTCGATCTTCCACTCGCCATGATGGAGTCTGAATTTTCCTTCGTAGCTCTAATTTTACGGACAAAGAACCTTTTCGACAGTGACGACGACGACTCGGTTTCGATTCGATCGATCGATCGATGGAGAGAGGTAATAGTGAGCTGAAAAGAGTTGTTCGTAGAGTTTGGGCCTATTGTGGTCCATTATTGGGTTAAATGGGCTCTCTAGGCCCAATTACCAATATATATTTTTTAAGTGGCTGAAAACGGCGTCGTCCTCTACGTGGAACTCATCTTTGACTTGCATTCATAACACACGTAGGTACTTCCTTCGAGTGACGGTCGATTTTCGGCCCAAACACCACTCCCCCGCGACACGTCACCCATTTTACCGTTATCCTTGTCTTGATTTCACGATCCACTAAGCTCTAATGGAGAGAAAAAGCAACTTTCAATAATCATGATCATCAGCGTAACAGTATATATATAGTAAAATTAATGTCACGACTACATTTGAAGGACAGCTCATGCCCTACCATCTCCTGCCTATAAATAAAGCCCACCATTTACTCCCATTACAACATAAGAACATCGTAATAATAATAATACAGAGTACATAAAGCATGGCTCGCAAAGGTAATAACAATATTAATACCATCGCCATTACCGCAATTGTAATGCTGATAAGCATTATTTCCCCAAATGTCGTAATAAAAAACTGCGATGCGCTGATCGTCGGCGTTGGCGTTGGCGGCGGAGGCATAGGTTGGAACGTCGACCTCGCCAGCTGGCTCCAAGGCAGGAATTTTAGGGCCGGCGACACCCTCGGTATATACATATACATACATACATGCATATATATATGCATGGCATTATTTATGATCGAGTATTTAATTTTTTTTTTTTTTTGTATTATGAAATGTTTATATAATATGAAGAGTTCAACTACAATCCAATGCTTCACAACGTGGTGGTGGCGGACAAAGAAGGGTACGACAGGTGTCGGGCCCCGCGGGGGGCGTTGGCTCTGAGGAGTGGGAAGGATTTGGTGAAGCTTTCGACGGGGATGAACTACTTCATATGCAGTGTGCCTGGGCATTGTGAGTCTGGGATGAAGCTTGCTGTTAGGGCTCACTGATTAATAAATAAAAGCCAAAATAATCATCGCCTGTGCTTTTGCTTATATATATGTATTAGAATGATACGTGTGTGTAGTGTTTGTGCTTCTGCGTTGTGTGTCTAATTTACTATATAGTGTCTCTACTCTAAGCTCCTACTACATATAGGAGAGATGTATCGTGTGTTGTGTATGTGTGTAACTCGACTCAGTTCGAGATTTAAATAAAACTGAACGTCCGTAGTAGTGTCATTGTACGATTATTATTATTATGCAAATTGCAAACACAAAAAAACACCATATATTCGTCGTCCAAGGATAAGGAACAAAAGAAAACATTTAATGTCATAATATCCGTTGTCGTCCAGCGGTAAGGATATCTGGCTTTCACCCAGGAGACCCGGGTTCGATTCCCGGCAACGGAATTTTTTTATTGAATTTTTATCAAATTTATTTTTTCTTCTGAAACCCAGTAAAGCCCATACGTTGTATATTTAACGTTAAACCTAAGCCCAATTCGTAGGCCCATATATTTTGGAGGGGGTATATATACACATGGGAAGTCGCTGAAATTTTTTCTATAATTCGCCAACGTCAGAAGAAAAGAAAGGCAAAATCGCAAAAGATTCTTCCTCGATATTTCCCCAAATTCTAGGTTCTGCTTTGCATCTCTTCGTCTGTCACCGTCGTATGCCATTCTTGTCGCGATGTTTGTTCGTTAACGAGCTGCTTGCGATCTTCCTTGATTGAAAATTTTGCGTATTTTCTCCACCGGTTTGGTGGATTCATCGGTTTTCTCTTCTTCGTCGGGAATCATATTAACTAGCTGAGTTTTGCAGGTGATACGTGTTGATCATTAATTGTGACTTGGATCGATTGGATGGGTAGAGATAGGGAAATATCACGATCTCCCTCGCATCGTCGTAGGTACTCTCCTTCCCCGTCTCCGGTGAGGTACGGTCGCCGGAGTCGGAGAGATAGAAGCCGTTCACCCTATAGTTATAGGAGGTGATACCCTTTTACTTATACCGGCTCCTTTTATCTAACGCATAATTTGTTTTTTTTTTTGTGCTTGTTAGATTAATGGTCAAACAGGCACTTTGTTCAGGTTATGAGTAGATTTTATAGTTTTTGTAGTTATACTTTTGAGGTTTTCAGCCTCGTATTGCTGTATATGAAGGGTGTTCTATTTTGTACAAACTACAGCCTCTGATTTATGAATATAAAAATATCTTCTTTTTTTTCCATAAATTGATCTGTTAGTGTTTTAAGTTTTTATGGCTGAGTTGGAATTTGGGGGTTCATAGGTCAATCAGATTACAACGTCTTTTAAGCATCATTCTTCATACAGGCTTTTCAGTATTACTAACCGAACCTATCATTGGATGGTCATATTCTGAGCAGCCACGGCGTAGTGTCCTGCATCTTCTTTATGTGTCAGTTTATCTTGATCTTATTCGATGATCCACATGCTAATGTAATGTGTTAACTTGGTCCTCTTGACATGTTGCTGTTTGTGATTATCATCACTTCCCACCAGCTGCTTTACATTCTAGATATGTTATCGCTGTTGCTTTGGTCATTGTTAGCGTGCCGTCGCAGTGGTAAAAATGTCGATCATTATTAAACATTTCATGGTTCACATTCTTGGGTATCAAAGCTGAGAGTTGTATCTATGTGCAAACAAGTAAACTGAAACGTCAACAACGTTCATATATAAGGAATTTAGCAAAATAAAAGTGGCTTCCTCAAATTGGGAAGTCAACAGGTGATGGTTGCCGATGGGTGTGATTTCACTGCTCGATTGTCTATTAGCGGTTTCTTATGATAAAAGATGGAGGACACAAGTTTATTCTTTGCAATGTATGAGGTAACTGTACATGCTTTCAATTGATGGTGACTATGGACTACGCGAGGTTACGGACATTGTGGATTGGAGACCAGACCAGTATGTTCTTTTTTTCTTCAAACTCTAACTACTTTTCTTGGTTCTACAGAAGAAGTCGTTCACTATCCCCTCGACGTTACAAAAGTCGATCCCCTACTCAACGGCGCCGTAAAAGTCGGTCTCCCACGTCAAAACAAAACAAAAGGCAAAGAAAAAGGAGCACCTCCTCGTCTCCTTTTAGAGCATCTCTTACTGCGAATGCAGGTGCTAAAGGGCCCAAAGATGCAAGTGAAAGATTAAAACAAGAGGAGGAAAGGAAAAGGTAATGTTTAAAATAAGCACCTTTTCCTTGTAAATCAGTTTATGTTTTGATGGAAGCTTCTAGTATTGTCTATCTTATTGATTCACGGATGCGCCCCGGATTTGAAACCATAGTTTGGATCAGGAATTCTTTAGAGGTGTGCTTTAAAAGCATGATCATGTATTTTTGTGCCATTCTCACTCAGCCCAAGGTTAGTTGTCGAACACTTATTTGAGTTTCCATAGTAAATATGGATAGACAAGCATCTTAAGGCAGTGTTCAACTTCAAATAGAAAGAGCTATGGTCTTCTCATCACTTTTTCTCTTACAACTTGTTCGAATCGTACTTCTAATGCATTTTACTTGTTCCTCCAGGCGCCAACGTGAAGCGGAACTCAGATTAATTGACGAAGAAACTGCTAAAAGAGTTGCAGAATCAATCAAAAGAAAAGTCGAAGAACGTCTACATACAGAAAATTTCAAGCTGGAAGTAGAGAAACTGGTGGAGGAAGGAAGGAAGAAACTCGTATATGAGGTTGCTGCTCAAATTGAAAAAGAAAAGGAAGAGGCTCTTATAGAGGCGCGTCAAAAAGAGGCGAGCGTCCATTTTCTGCTATTTTTCTGATATTCAATATTTATCTAAAACGACAGATTTCCACTATCATCTATCACAACCGCGAAAATGTTTGCATTATTAGGAACGAGCGCAGAGGGAGAAAGAAGAGCTCGAAAGGCTCATGGAAGAGAATCAGAGGAAGATGGAAGAAGCTCAAAGGAGAGAAGCTTTAGAGCGTCAGAGAGCAGAGGAAGAACGATATAGAGAACTCGAGGAGCTTCAAAGGCAGAAAGAAGAAGCTCTTCGTACGAAAAAGAAGCAAGAAGAAGAAGAACGAGCGAAGCAGATGAAGGTGTTGGGTAAGAATAAATCCCGCCCTAAGTTGTCGTTCGCCCTAAGTATGAAATGACGAACACAAACACAATCCTCGTCTGTTCTCCGGCCATTTGTTGTTGATGCGCTTTTTTGTGTGTGTTTCCGTAATAGAAGATGGTTATTGTGATTGAACAACGCTGTGTTGTTTATCGTATCCAATATTTGTGTGGGGGAGGAAAATCTCTATAAATTAATACTCTATAAATTATATGCTCTTTAAAATAATAAAATCTTCCAGTCTCGACTTGGGCTTTTGTAAAAAATTATCAAGTTCGATAAGATAATAATATAATTTTTGGGAAAATCGTTTCATAAATATTAGGTCCATTAAAATTCTAAATTAATAATTTATAAATGTTACAATTATAGATTATGATAATTTGCTAAATAAGAATCTATTTATTACTATATTTTCTTCAATTTTAATCTAGCTAGATATCATCCATAACTTTTTTTAATTGCAATAAATAGTTCCGATGTCGAGTTCTCTAGCTGCAAAAGAAAAATGTGAAGGCTTATTGTCGTCATTTTGTGTCGCTTAATATCTCCACCCTTCTGAAAGTTGGCTGAATGATGCAATGATATCCTGAGAGAATTTGATATTGTACCTTGACTAATTTTCAAATGATATTTTTTATTAACACTAGTAAATCGTTTTGAGTATGAATATAATTAATGAAACATATTTGAAGTCGTCAATACATTCTAAATTTGTTAAATTTAAAGTCTCTCTTTTAATTAATAAAAATTTATCGATATATTAACATCTCTCTAAATTGATAAAATTTCATGTTACCAATGTTATTAATTTATAGAGGTTTTCCTGTATATCGTGAATTCGATAGTGTTATGTCTTTGTCCTCAAAACTAAGGTATTGTGAAAATTGGTTAAGGCCCTGAAAAAGATTGAATAATCTTACTTTAATATACAAAGCGGTAATTAATAAACTATTTATGAATAATTATGAGACAAAGAAATATTTATTTGACACGTTTTCGGAAGTGCAAAGCGGGAAACAGAAACCACGCCGATTTCCGAGAAGATAAGGCAAAAATCCCTCCGAAAATTTCAATCGCTAGTAAGGAAATGATGTCGAAGTTCGTCTACGCGAAGCTGCCACCTCAAGAATTAGTCGGAGCGCTGCACCAATTAAATATTTGCGAGGAAGTGTCCGAGGAAGACCTCAAGCGGCGAGACTCCGACTTCATTTGCGGTCTCTATGCACGGGTCCTGACACGTTTTGAATCTAACCAGTGAGAAACGGAGTCTTTTGGTTCTGAGAGCTGATGATTGTACTCGTTTATTGTGTGTTTTCCGATTTATGTTTGGTTCGTTCATGAATTTGAGGACTGAGGTCAGATGCGCGTTTTGTGGAATTTGGGATGGATGATGAAGTTTTGTTTGTTCGTAGATGTAGGATAGATCACTGCATGTCGCTCTTGCAAATTGAGTTTGGATTACGATTTCTGATTGCGATAATTTTTTAGAATTTCTGCACCGTTTTGGATTGTCTTTGGCGTGCATCCGTAAGTGAAATGTTTTGTTTTATGTTGTTCACACTCACAATGCTTAAAGCTTGTGCTCTGGGAATTACTGGTGCATTTGAATGAGGTAACTCGATGCTGGCTAGGAATTAAGGTGAGAAATATAATCGAAGAAGAAAAAGAAAATGATTTTCGAAGATCGAGCTTGGTTTTGGTATTAAGTAGGGAATTGAAGTATTAATCGAAGATTGAGCTTGGTTTTGGTTTTCGGAAATAATTTTCCATTGGCTTTTGCAACTTGCTTGGGATGGTTCGCACTGTTCTTCATTTCTTTGCGTGGCGATATACTTGATATGAAAATAATCTTTTGAGCCTTCTCAAACAGTTTGTTAATGGCTATGACTTTCAAAGTTATGTGTTTCTAGAGAGAGCTTGGACCAGGGCCAGATGGAGTTTGGAGCACTAGAGCAACTCGAAAATCCTGAGCACCATGCTAACTCTATTCCGATGATGGACCTCTACAGAAAGACTCAGCATCTCCTATCTGCAATCAAATCCCCCAAAGCATTCATTTTCAAAGATTTTGTGAAGCCAGAGCCAGAGCGCACTCTCTACTTTCTGGGTGTCCTTCTGAATTTTTTAATCTATAGGTAAAATGTTTGTTTCTCTTGTCATGATACTACAGTTTCTATCATCATGTTCTAGGTTGACGAAAACCCAAACTTGATTGTTTATGTATTGTCTTTAGCGAACAGCAGTTGGAGATATTTGCTAATGTTTTTGGTGACATAGAAGTGTTAGAGGAGCAGAAATCAGCTATTGAAGCGAAAAAATCTCAGGTACTATATTGCTGATGGTTGATGTCTGCATATGTTCTCATTGATATATTATTTTCTTATTGAATATTTTTATTCTTCCAGCTGAATGCAGAGATAAAGGAGATCGAAGAATCAAGAGAGAGCGAGTCGCTGTTGGTTGAAGATATAAAGTTCGAAATCCAAAAACTGCAACAGAATATTTCAGAATTTAACAATCATCAAGCTGCTTTAAAGACATCAAGGAAAAAATTGAAGGAGAAAGTCAAAGAAACTAATGAGAAGGTTTGGATATTGAACGTTGGTTTGTTATGCACCCCAAAAATTTCTGTCGTATATTGGCAGCAAGCATGAACTGTCAATTGATGAAAGAGATTAGATATCTATTCTGCTGATTCCAGATTTGTAGCTCTCTCTGAAAAAATTCCAAAGCATGCTGATACCTGCTTTTCTTATCAGATCTCTGATGCAGATTTCTCACTACACCAAACTACCCAAGAAAATGCGAGATTACGTTCTAACATCGTCCAGTCGCCAGACAAGCTTCAGGTAACTTCAAAATGATTGTGGTCAGAATGCGTAGATTTATAGAAATTTAATCACGTTATTAATGTATGACATTGAGATATTAATAAATACTCCCTCTGTCCCAAACCATTTTTCACATTTTACTAAATCGGGCGTCCCACATTTTTTGTACATAATCTTATTTAGTAAAAAAACTATCACAAACAATCAATATAATAATATTAAATATTCTTAAAAGACGTGTCAAAATATACACTTTTTTACCTTTTAATTGTACTATATTATTAAAATATTCAGTTTCTTAATTCCCGTGCCAACTTTCAAATGTCCAAAAACATTTGGGACGGAGGGAGTATTATTTTCTAATCATAGATGTCTTTGTTTATTATGACTGAATACTTTTAACTTCCGTTTAATTCGTTATCTTTTATATCTGGTACGTTGGCACAATGTATTGAGGTTATTGACAATGATGAAGTGGCTTTTTGATTCTTGTGATGATCGTTAGACACCAAGTAATTCTCGTGATGGGGTTCTTTTATGCACTAGAATTTTTTTACAGCAAACATATGAAATATTCTCAGGATGTTCTTGACTCTTGTTGATGCTTTCATTACGAGAATCTCAGCGTTGAAGTCCTCATTTCCAATCTTGTCGTATATGTATCTTTAGTGTATTTCAATACAACTTCCTCAGTGGTATCTATTGCACTTCATTATGAATATGATACAGAGGTTCTGAAATTGCTTAGGCTTTTGCATGGCATATTGAAAAATGAAACGTGCAGTTTATTGTATCAAAGATTTTATTATAGGTTCTAATTGGAAAACACATGCTTATATGACTAGCAATTATTCCTTTTTTTTTAATTCTTATTTTCTAAAATTTGGCAGAGTGCACTAGAGGAGAAAAAGCATGTCCAAGTTGAGATAAAAAATGCGGAAAAAGCAGCAATGCAGTCTTTTCAGGAGAAGAGTACCACACTGGAGGCCTATGTTAAGGTTTTCTATGATGATTCCTATTTTCATCTATTTTGTGTTATTGTTTGTACAGTTTTTCCCATTGCATCCTTATTTGGGTTAAATTCAGCTCGGTGAGCTTAGTGTGGTTGCTATGATATTCGCTCTTGTTGTTAAGTTTATAATCCTGATTTATGAAGACATATTTTTTTGTAATCAATAAAAATTAATAAATCTTTTCCATCTTTTACACTCAGGCCTGCAAGAAGATGAATAAGCATTTCACCCAGCTAAATGCCATACAAGATCAGGTTAGTTATGTAAAATACGCATGCTCCATTTAATCTAGTAATGTAAGCTTATTGTGGTGTCCCTCTCGTAGAATTTCATAATTTTTCCCTGAGTTTGTGTTCTTTTGACTTCTATAAAGCCCATTATATCAAAACCTTCATACATGTGAAATTATGTATATTCCTACAGGCCAATTCAATAAAATCGGTTGAGAAAGAAGTGAAGTTCTTCAAGAATAAAATCAGTGATGAAGGGGTCGTAATCAAGTCCCAAGAAATAAAACTCATCGAACTTCAATCAAAAGGTAAGCCATGCCATGCCAGTTTCATTGCACTTTCGAGTCAATGCTCTTCTTACACCACTTTTACTTCGTAATAAATACCACATTATCTTCCAGCTGATCAGTTGAAAGACTATATGAAACAATTGGAGAAAGAGATAGCTGCCAACAATGAGACGGCTAACAAGGAGTTAAACAACGTGAGATCAGAGGCCGAATCTAAAAGGCGCGAATTAGAACAAAGGAACAAACAGTTGGAATCTATACTTGCAAAGGTATGCAATTATTTCGAATCATGTTTGCAATCCTTGTAGCCGTCATTCGATTCACGTGTATTGAGCTCGAAAAAGGAATGAATACTTCCTCCATTTATGCGTACCTACTTCTCAGGTGAAAGCTATTGCTTCGAAGAAGATGATTGTAAGGGAAGAAGGAGAAGCCAGTATGCAAAAACTGTGCAGCAAGGCTGAACAGATTATGGCTGAGGTAGGTAATCTATGGTTTGTTTTCCTCTACAATTAAGGAGCAGCTAAAACATTAATAGTATAATTTGTGTTCTTTCTCTCCTAATTCGATTGCAGTTTTATAACTACTCAAAACAAGTAAGTGAGTTGCTCCCACTGAATGAAGAGGTTAGTTAGTTTACAGGAAGGGAAGGGTTGTAATATTTGTGCATATGCTTTTTATATTTCACCGATGCAGATATGATTTCGGGCGAACTTGTAATAATTTGCAAGCTTGTTTCTATAAATATTTGTCGGAGCTGTATTATATAATTTTGATTGTTTTCTTGTTAGTTTTTTATGGAGCAGCAGTCAGCAGTAGCACTACACAATCCTATTTTCTAGTTCAAATCTTGTTAAATTAAAACTAATTGTCTTCTTAAGTTCGTTAACATTTCATACTAGTCTGTAAAATATTTGATAAAAAGGAAGTTTGTGGGGTGGGAGAGGCTCGAACTCTCGACCTACGCGCTACCCAACTGCGCCACCACCCCTTTGTGTATATTAAACTTTATTTACGTAAAAAACGATTAAAAATAGGTTAAAAAATTTATTGTAAAATTTCGACCACAGTGGGAGTCGAACCCACGACCTTCTGATCCGAAGTCAGACGCGCTAATCCACTGCGCTATGCGGCCGTTCGTGCCAGGTTTCATATATAACTATGATATCTTTCTGCTATCACAATCATTAGAGAACAAGAAAGTTTTCCAACATCTCCGCTCCGCCCTTCAAACCGCTGACACACGGCCGGAAACTTCGACTTCAGGCAAACATTTTGTACTGACCGCCGGAAGTGCTCAGCGCCTTCACGGCCACGGCGGAGCACTACACTCTACGGTGTTTTGATATTATTAAAAGATGCATCTCCATTACTGATGACCGCATATGCGCTGTTCAGCAATCCAAATTTTTTATCAATGCAATGCAATAATATCATTCTAAAAAGAAATATATGTCCGAACACTCTACTAAACGATCGAAAATTAAAAATCGCTCCATCTAAAACGAACAAACAAAAAATCACCTACGAACAAAAATGGATAACAGTCATGAAGAATACATGTTATAGCTCCTAACTATCTCAAGACAATAACAACACGAAAGATGCCATGAAAATAGCAGCCACCAACAACATCCTCCTCCTCCCCTTCCCCAACGCCCCTGCGCTAGACCTTCCCTCCGTTGGCAAAATCGGGAACTGATCGGGCGAAGGCATAACGCAAGTCTCCCCATTGAACGTAATCTTCCGAGGAAAAGCCCATCCGTTCCTAAAGCTAAACGCTCCTACCTCTTTGTGCAGTATCATCTCCGACTGAACGTTGCCACTCTTTCCGGACCTTAATAGCATGTCGTTGTAGTACTGAATCCCGTAAAACATCCCCGTGTTATCTGCCCACGGAGTACGTAAAAAATCAAAGAGTTACGCAGTAATTATCTGCTCCTAGCACCAATTGATTTTAGGACGGAACCCTCAATTTATCCTTACTTATGTCGCCGTACGAGTTGAGGGGCTTGTAGTTGAAACTGAAGACTTGCGTGACGCTTTCGAGGTTGGGATGAACAACGACGAGGTTCCAATCGGTGTAGTTTTTCGCGTAGTTGAGGTTCGTCACGGTCACCTTCACGCGCCAGTACTCCTTGTAGCTTTGCTTCACGTGCCAGTGGACTTTTATCGGGCACATGTGGTACGTGCATTGGACGACGGGCTTCGGCGGCTCGTCCTCCCTTTCCATCTTCATTATCGGTGGCAAGTCTCCCTCCCTAAGAACCAAAAAAAGTCGTTTCGAAAAAAAATAACCAAAAATAAGGGACGAAAATGAATTTTGATGTAGTTGGAGATATGGGCCCTACGTACTTGACGCATTTGGAATCGCGGGAATCGCCTCGACAACCGCAGCTGCACTTCGGGCACGCGATGATGGTTTTGTTGTAGAAAGCCGATAGCGAAACGCAGCACGTGGGCACCGCAGACGCCCTGAACTGCGAGTACGAGCAAGTCACGTTCCACGTCGCTGCATCATGTATCAAATCATCCCACAATCAAAATCTCCAAACATGTATGTACAAATAATATACGGATGGCTGCTTTTTTTTTTTTTTTCGTCCCGTAAGTTAGAGGAACGATGTTTTCAGGACACTCAACTTACAAGGCTGCAAGAACACTTAACATTCAAAATTGAAGAAATTTACGGACACCAAGCGACCGTTAGTCACCTAATTTTTTGCTAGTACTTCGACAAGTGATCCGCACATGCTAAATGATTTGGGATAAATAATATGTGGCGTCAGGATGGCTTATCTTGTGCTATAAATCCTACATGCCAGTTTCAAGACACCTACGTCACACGTTTGCAATTTAAGGGCGTAAACTTGTTGGGAATAAAATTCCTCTTAAAGCTCAATCCCACAAGCCCAAATTCATAAGCTCGTGGGGTTCCACTTTAAAATCAAATGTCAATAGAGGGAGTAGCTCACAAGCTCATAAACTACTCGCAACTTATCTAATTATCCGATGTGGGACTTCGGCTTACTACCCAACATTCAAAATCGAAGCAATTTAAGAGCACAATTTGGTTCCCGTCCATGTTTCCTTAAACTTATTTAGCTCCGTAAGTTGAGTATTACGAAAGTGCCGCCAGTACCACCCTAATTACAGGTCGAAAAAGAAAATAAAAGAAGCAGTTTTTCAACATACCGACGGCCTGCGTGTTACGACGCCCTTGATCCTCGCTATACTTAGTCGGTGGGACCTGAAAGGGCTCCCCGCACGTATACCCCGCGACCCCTAAGCTGAAGTTTCCCGGGATTTTAGGCACCAACTCGCTCGTCGCCCCGACGAGCATCGAGAGCCCCGCGATGTGATTGACGGGATTTTGGTTTGCGGAAGACAGTACGCCTCCCTTGCAGCAGTTCCTCTCCTGCCTGTTGTACGCGGCGCCGGGCAACAGGTCGATTATTACGGGCGATTTTTCGCAGCTGTGTGGGAATTTCCTACCCTTGAACGACGAGCAGTTGCCTTGCTCGGTCGCCTCGGCCCCTAAAATGTTCCATATCACTTCGTCGCCCGGCCATGTCCATTGAAGCTTCCACCCTGGGCTTTCTATGTGCCGAAATAGCTGGTAATTTACTATCGATAACCCTACCTTCAAACATATATATTGAAAAACTTCAACACACACTCTCTCTCTTACACACATAGACACACACATATGACGTATATATATGTACTTACATTCTGTGTACCATCGTCATTATCTTGGATAACGTCCCATCTTATGGTGATGTTTCCATTGGGATCCAAGGGATCATAGCCATCTGTATATATCATCGTGCGTATATATATATATAAGACAAACTCATCATACACAACACGACCGTATGAAGAAAGAAGCTAATGAAACGAAACTCACGAGCAGTCGAGACCAAGGAGTAGCTGAGGGCGAAGAAGAAGAGCGTTATGGCGAGCTTTTCATCGTACGGAAATGAGATCCATCCCATTTTTTTCCTCATCTTTTTTAGATAATTGAATCCTTTTTTTATTTCCGTTGAATGATATAGATTTATAAGATCGTCTCTTCCTCGGCCGGCCGATGTTTCTGATGGATGGCGAGCAAGGTTAGAAAAAATGGCGAATACGAAAACCCTACACGGCTGTTTAATCTGTGCGTGAAGGAGAATGAGAAAAAGGAAGTGTTTTGTTTGATGTGTTCAGTGGTGTGGCAGATTTAGTAATTCTCGTAATCTTCGTCTAATTATCTTTATTTCAAAAGCGACCGTTTAGTTAAATCTCGGACAATTCTCGTGCAGGCGACGACGTATGTTAGTTTCCTCTCTTACCGTAAGAGATATGTTCTTTCTTAGAACAAAAGACTAGTACTTACCTCGCCACGAAATAAGGGGCTGTGCCAAGAATGTGTATTTGCTGAAAATTAGCATTTCAAAATCACGCCTTTTGTGGTTCCTTGAAGAATAATGATTAATGGATTTACATATATATACAGTAGAAACTCTATAAATTAATACAGTTGGGGCCGGCCAAATTTATTAATTAAAAAAGTTATTAATTAATCGATAAGTTAAGAATTATTAATTTATCGATAAATTAATAAAATATTAATTTATAGTGTATATTACCTTTCAAACTCCACAAACATCAAATAAACTTCAATCTCCTATGTTCTCACGTCAAATTAATGATCAAACCTTCAATCTCCCAGATCTATCATAATCCGCATGGTGTTAATGTACATTTAAGTAATATTAATAAATATATCTTCTATATAATACACTATGAAAAAAGACCCACAAACAACTCGTACATGGCATCTCATCTTAAAAGTGTGAAAAAAAACAACAATGACCGACGAGAATGTTTTTACATATGAAATTATTAATTTATAATTTATACGGGACCTATAGAAATTATCAAATGTCTATTATCTTATAAATTTAGAGAATTATTAATTTAGTACGTTATCCCCGAGTCCGGGCCGGACGAAAATATTATATTAAAGAGTTTATTAAATTATCGAGTATTAATTTATAGAGTTTCTACTGTATATATAAAACGCATTTTGTGGTTCCTTGAGTTATGTTATGTGTTCAGTTCTCAAGTCCATATTCACTATTCACTGCTACAGTACAAGATATTAAGTGAATTGTCCAAACACTCACTTGGAGATGTCATGGTCCGGCCATTACGAACTTGACCTCCATTCTTCTTATGATTATTAAATTCTAGATTTAAGTTTGATTTTCATTTTCCATTTTTACCTTACCGTTATATTTCACTTAATGTCATTAATGCTTACTATAATAGCTTTGATTTTTGCTAAATGGACGATTGCACCAACTTTTTCTCTTCCTTGTTTATTGGCATATGTGCTCTCTAGTCTAAGACTTAAGAAACATAATAGAGTGAATTACACGGAACGGAAGGAAGAAATGTTATTGTCCAAGGCTAGGGTTGTCAATGGGATGGGGATTCCCCGTCCCCGCGGGGATGGATCCGCCCCGAAAGGGGCGGGGAATCCCTGCTATTCTACCCCCGCGGGGCGGGGACGGGGGGAAATTTTTCCCCGCGGATATCCCCGCCCCGATTACTTAAATAATATATATTATATTCAATTAATATTATTATAAGTTAAATAAATATGAAAATATACTTTGGATAATATTAAAATAATATAAATATGATTAAAATAGTTAAAATAATATAAGTAATGTTAAAATATAGTTTAAATAATAATAAAATAATATAAAATATTTTTTAAACAATTAAGACGGGGCGGGGAATCCCCGCGGGGACGGGGACGGGGACAATTTTATCCCCGTTTGCCTCGCGGGGCGGGGACGGGGATTAGATCCCCGCCCCGAACCCGCCCCGTTGACAACCCTATCCAAGGCTAGATTGAGGTACTACTTCACCCTAAATAAAATAACCCATTCAACCTCAAATATATAAGAGCAAAGACATAATTCATGGGTCGTGGACTTGGTTACTTTGATCGGATTCATCGACCCGACCGACCCGGATCCAGATCCGATGGAAGTAGTCGAATTAGTAGGTAAGGCTTCACATAGATTGTTGACCTTAATAGTTAATTAAAAAGGAAATGATACAAATATGCAAAAGAAAGTAAATCAGTATTGTCGGCTTCACGCAGGCAAAGAGTATTCCTGCCTAATTTTCTTCCATCTTTCTCTCTCTTTGATTCCTTCGCTAAAAAGAGAGAGCTTCTGCGAATCCTGAAAACATCCTTAAATATTCAGAGATCCTCGGCTAAGATCCTCCACGGTTAGTCAACCAAAAAGTTTCAGCTGTGATTAGAAAGGTAAGTTGTTATTTCGTTTGTCTTTTTTATCTAGGGATTTGATCGTTTGTGACGACGATAGGACGGTCGAGATTTAGGTGTCTGGAGATGTTGTTAACTGCGTTGGTGTGTTTCTGTTGACTCCTTTCAGGTTCAATCTAGTTCACGCGCTTGTATTACTGTGTTTAGTCCTTTGTGCGTCTAGATCGATTTTAGCTGATTCTGGTACGCGTCTGAAGCTTGTTGAATTTTTTTTTTTCAAGTGGTTCCAGTTTGAGATTCGGTGATTCTTGGAGGTGCTAGTGCTAGTTTACCTGTGTTGATTGATTCACCTTTGTGAGAATTTAGGAGAAGTATTGAACGAGGGCTCGATGTATGAAATCGTTAAGCTCTTGTTCTTCTTGTTATGAAACTCTCCATGCTTTGATGATGGGCGCTTTAGCAAACTTGAAATTGTGATTTAGTTTTTGTTTTTCCTTTATTTTTGTCTTTTTGCTGAATCTCAGTGAAAAGTTCAGAGTAGGCACGATATAACAGCTTTATGGTTTCAGTTTTCTTTAATTTCATTCACGTTGTCACATAAGCAACTGATACGATTGTAACAGAACACTGACAGATCACGAGAATTAACGGTTCGTGGAATTTTTAGTTGATTTTTCCATGTCACAAGCTGCTATGAACAATTTTCCAGGAGATGCTCCACCAGGTTTTTTCTCCCTCTTTTTTTTTATATATATATTTTAAATAAATATCTGTACGCCCGTGCTCATTTATGCATGTACTAGCTAATTCTTTATTCTCTTTATTGTTCCAGGATTATTGAATCATGATTTATACAAAGAACTTTGGCACGCATGTGCGGGGCCACTTGTCAATGTTCCACGTGAGGGGGAACGAGTTTATTACTTTCCGCAAGGACATATGGAGCAGGTTATTTGTTTTTCTATCATTCGATAACAATCCTTTGAATGTTTTTTCTTGACATGATGTTTCTTGGCCTCCATTAGGCTGCTAAACGAACTTTATTTTTCTTTAACTCTATGGCTATGTATTTCAAATGCGTCAAGGTTCCTGATATACTGTTTGAATGTTGTTCTTCTCTTCTGCTCCTTCCACAATGGCTCACGTTTCTCCCTTCATTACCTTGACCTTTGAGATTACCATCACTTTTATAAATTATTAATTAATGTGGTGTTTTCTCTCAGCTGGAAGCGTCTACACACCAAGGATTGGATCGATCAAAAACTCCCGTTGTTCAAGCTACCTAGTAAAATCCTATGCAAAGTGATGCACGTTCATCTTCGGGTATAGTTCCTTAACTTGTCAAGCATGTAATTATCATATATTTTTTGGCTGCTTATTTAAATTTTCCACCCGTGTCATCACAGGCTGAACCCGAGACAGATGAGGTCTATGCTCAGATAACATTGATTCCTGAACAAGATGTAAGTTCTTGCTCCAATCTGTTGCTTTCAAACTCAGTATCTTAGTTGAGCAACAAGTGAAACTTCGATTAGAAAAAAAAAAAGCTGTTAGTTTAGATGGAAGCACTGCCTGACCTCAACGGTGTAGATTTTCACCATTTTTTTTGGTAAATAAGAATTTTTCCATATTGTGATATTTTATTTGTTGGATCAGCAAAGTGAGGTCACAAGCCCAGATCCTCCTCTTCCTGAGCCTTCAAGATGCACTGTTTATTCGTTTTGTAAAACTCTTACTGCTTCTGACACCAGCACGCATGGGGGGTTCTCCGTGTTACGAAGGCATGCTGATGAGTGTCTGCCTCCCCTTGTAAGCATTTTGAGTTTTTTAATGGCTGCTGCTTTCTTTCTCCACTTGTTGACATGTTTTTCAATTTTCACAGGATATGTCTCAGCAACCACCATGGCAGGAATTGGTTGCTTCTGATCTTCATGGCAATGAATGGCATTTCCGTCACATTTTCCGAGGTGAGAATCTGGCTGGTTATGACCTCCTCCTATGGAAATGTGAACTATTTGAGGCTTATCCTTGATTTTCTACATCCACATGTAATACTAGTTCTAGTAGCTCACTGTTCATGACTGATTATTTTTATCATATTCCAACATGAGGATTTGGTTGTGTCTGATCTTAAGGCAAATAGGGATAATTTGATAGCAATTACCAGCTTCCTTAGCTTTTCCCTCTCTCGTTTTGGTATAAATCTGAATACATTGCATGGCGAAAGAATATTGAAATACAGCTGCCCAGCAACTTTACATGTTTGGAACTGTGATGTGTCATTGTTATTAGGCCAACCAAGACGTCATTTACTGACCACCGGATGGAGTACATTTGTTAGTGCCAAGAAGTTAGTTACTGGAGATGCATTTATCTTCTTGAGGTTTGTGGATATCATCCCTTTTTTTATATGTGGGGCAACTGGCACGTAATAATGAAGAACATCAATCTTTGCAGAGGAGAGAACGGGGAACTTAGAGTTGGGGTTAGGCGGCTTATGAGGCAACAAACTAACATGTCTTCTTCTGTCATATCGAGCCATAGCATGCATTTGGGAGTTCTTGCTACTGCATCACATGCCATCTCCACTCGCACCCCCTTCTCAGTATATTATAAACCAAGGTTTTTGAGTTTTCTCTTCTGGTTTGTTAATTTTTGTATTTTAATTCTTCACTCTTAAGTTGCTCTCATATCGATAATGCTGTAAGTATTACTATGGCATAAATACAAAGGTTCCTTATAATGCCGTGGCACTACCAAGGTTGCATGGTTGTTACTAGTGATCATGATATTTAACAAATCCATGTTTTTCTTTTCTAATTGGAGTATTGTTGCTTAATTGCTGCATTCTGACATAACTATACTATCTTGACAACCGATTGTCAGGACGAGTCGGTCGGAATTCATAGTAAGTCTAAACAAGTATCTTGAAGCTAAGAGTCACAAGCTATCAGTTGGGATGAGATTTAAGATGAGTTTCGAAGGTGAAGACGTTCCTGAGAGAAGGTAATCGTAATTGTACTGCTGTAAGGATTTTCATTAGGACGACTAGAGTTTTTAGAGTTGAGAAAGTGAGAACCTTATCTGTGATGTCATATTTTTCTTTTGGCAACTTATTGCAGCTTTAGTGGAACAGTTGTCGGTCTTGGAAATGATGACACGTCGTCTCACTGGACCGATTCCGAGTGGAGAATTTTGAGGGTGACTAGTTATAACACCCTCTTGTATATGATCGATTCATAAGCCTCTTGCATTTACATTTTTCTTATATTGCCTTCATATATACTCAAATGCAGGTTCAGTGGGACGAGCCTTCCTCAATTCTACGCCCAGATAAGATCTCGTCTTGGGAAACCGAACCACTAATTGCATCCATTCCTCCAAATTCACAACCCCAACAACACAGGATCAAACGGGCCCGCCCAGCCATATTACCTTTGCCTATGCAGCAAGGCGTACCCCCACTCGGTATTATTAGCTCATGTGAAGTTTGCATTGCATATGTCAATCATTTATTTGCTGTAGTCTCTGTCTGATAAGGGACTACCTTTTGCCGATAGGTACTTGGAAATCACACGCCGAGTCTCATCTTTCCTTCTCATTCAAAGATCCATTGCAAGCAAATGACCTCAATGACTCCCATAATCTCAACGCTGTCCTCCAAGAAAGTCGAATAGAAACCGAGGCAGAGTCTCTAACTCCTATAAGTGAAAAGAAGCAGAGAAATGGCTGTAGGTTATTCGGGATTGAACTGGTCGATCATTCGAATTCAGTGGGCCCTCAACTGAATATCGAATCTCGAGAAGCAGTGGAGGAATCCCATATTCTGACCAATGCTGCTGTCTCTGAACATTCTGACCCTTCGAACGAAAATAATCCCTCAGAAGTTCCCTCTATTAGCTTCGACCCCGATAAATCTTGCCTCAGATCTCCCCACGAGCCACCACACACCAGGCAAATTAGGAGCTGCACAAAGGTAGTATAGTATTACCTTGTCGTTTTCCTTGCATGATGTGAATGATCAGCACGGAAACATACTTTCATCGTATTCTTGAAAATTCGTCTTAGGTCCACATGCAAGGAATCGCCGTCGGGCGAGCGGTCGATCTTACCAGGTTCAGTTCTTACGAGGAACTGCTCGAAAAACTCGAAGAGATGTTCGAAATTTCAGGCGAACTCTCTGGGTCGATGAGGAAATGGCAGGTCGTCTACACCGACGATGAAGATGATATGATGATGGTCGGCGACGACCCATGGCAGTTAAGTCGAATAACTTTATATCGAGAAATGCAAACACATTTTGCTCCCCCAAAAAAAACGGAGATTATAACGGGTATGAGATTGATTTGAATTTCTGTTGCAGTGAGTTTGGTTCGATGGCGAAGAAGATTTACATATATACGGCCGAAGAAGTCAAGCGACTGTCACCCAAGGTTAAGCTTCCTTCGCCTGAAGTTAAATCGGATCAGCTACTTCGCGGTGATGTGGTGATGATTGGAAATGAAGAGCAGTCATCGAACTGATTACACGCAAATTAAAAAAGATAACATTTTTATGTGTTTCAATTGAAGAACTTGTAGTAAAGTTACTAATTGTTACATGTTAAAATCTGGCAAAATCTGTTAACAGTAATTTGGCATATTTTTAATACAGCTTAAGCTTAAGTTACAGATACGGTCGCATAGAATGATCCACTTTTTTCATAAACACTTTGTGGTTCTCCAATACATTTCACGGGTCTGTGGTACTACTTCATGGGTCTGTGATAATACTTCATGGATATGTGGTAACACTTCATGGGTTTGTGGTAACATTTCATGTATTCGTGGTAATAGATAACACATGTGATTTTTTTTTTTCTAAATGAAACTTAAATTTGTGTCCTTAAATTGGGTCCTTTATTTATAAATGAAACTTATATGGGTCATTATTTCTAATTAAAAATTCATCCTTATTTCTAATTAAAAATATGAATTGGGGCTGATTTTTAATCTGCGCATAAAATTACCATGAAAAATCGGCATCTTACTCGTTACAGCTAGCTGTTAGCTCCGTCTTCTGATCACCTCACTACCCCCGCCGTCGAGGCGACCACCGCCGTTCATTTTCATTTCATATTCTTAATCAATCTTATTACAGATTTTCAACGCCTGACAATCCTTGAGCCTCGCGACAGACTACCGCCGGAAAATGGAGGTTGCACTCTCGGCAGTGAGCGTAAGACCTATTCTAAGCAGCAGAAATCGGCCTAATTCTCACTCGGTGTTCAATAGAACCAAACACATACCATCGATTTCTTTACCTACTAAACTTCCAGGTATTTCTTACTCTCGTTTTTGTGTTTTTAGGATGTTTCTTACTCTCTAAGAGTAGAACCCTTGTTTCCTTTCATCTGAATGTGAACTCTTTCCTTCATCCTTGAAGGCTCGCTTTTGCATCAGCAACATATCGGTTTAAGTCTCTTTTAGATGTTAACATTGCATTCCTAGCTGACCTTCGTATGGCTTATAAACTCCATTCGCACAATCTTCTTAACCAGCAAATATATCAACAAAACCCCCAAATCACGTCAACCCTCATATTCAATATTCAGCACCTTATCTTATCAGCTTCTGTAGACTCGTATTGCACTTCACTGCTAGTTTTTTTTTTTTTTTTTTTTTTTTTTTTTTTTTTTTTTTTTTTTTTTTTTCAGGGTTGGTCGATTCTGGTTTGAATCATTCTGCAAATGGAGGATACCGATGACTTTGAGTATGATAGGGAGCTGTTAGAAAAACTCCGTAAATTTAAGCTTTCTTCGTTAGAAGAGAAAGAGATAGAACTGGAGGAACAAGATGTAAGACAAAGTATGGAAGAAAGTAAACGAAGCTTAGTAGGTCGGATCTTTGGAGAAAAGAAAGCTAGTTTTATGGGGCTTAAAAATACGATAGCTTCTGCATGGAGAATGAAAAATGGCTTCCAACTCAGAGAGCTAGGGAGCAACATGTTCCAATTCGTCTTCGAAAACCTAGAGGATAAGAAGAAGGTGCTGCTGGGCAAGCAATGGACTTTTGACAACCAGTATCTTATTCTGAAAGAAGGGGAGGGTAAGCTGAAATGGAAAGAATCAGATTTTCATATCATTGAACTCTGGATTCAAGTATGGGGAGTACCCAACCAATGGCTATCTAAAGGGACTGGAGAGAAAATTGGTAAGCTTTTTCCTAGGCATCTGGATACAATAATCTCTGAGACGGGTAGCAGTGCCGGGCGTCACATTAAAATCAAAGTGGAAATCGACCTAAATTGCCCAATGATGAGAGGAGCAAAAATCAAATTCAAAGAGGATACATGTTGGGTCGACTTCAGATATGAGAATCTAAGTAACTTATGTTACTACTGTGGCCACATTGGACATGCGGAAAGGAACTGTGCGAGTAGAAAACAGGATAGGACTCTTAAGAATCTCAAAGAGGGACAGTTTGGTGATTGGCTAAGGGCAGTAACCTACAAAGTACCAAGCGCAAACAGACCAACTAGCTTCACAGCTGTACATCAAGTGACAGAGGAGAAACAAACGAGAGTTACACCTGAAGAGAAGACAAATTGCCCTCCATCCCCAACCTTAGAACCTAGCACTAAATCTAATTCAGCTTCACATACAAGCACTGAGCCTGAACCCAATGAGACACCCCTTCATACCCATTCTAAGAATACCAAAAATGGCTTTACTGTTAACCCTTCTTATCCCGACACAGATATACAGACAGCTACTCTAACTACACATACCCATGAGACGCCCTCAAATAAACCATCAATGAACCATGAACCTAATGCCCACTCTACTGTGATGAAAACACAACCTACTGATAACCATCTTACCACTTCAGACCAGAGCAACCACTCCAGAACCCCCCTATTAGACATCACCTTACAACATACACAACCTCGTCCTCGTACCTACAAAAAACAAAAAAGTCGGGCCTTCTCTTCAGGTTTAGATCATCTTCCAGCATCTACAACTGCAAAACTACTCCCGCACTCGGGTGGAAAAAGGAAAATGTCAGTCATAGAAGATAATACCAGGGAAGGAAACAAGGAAAAAAAAAAACCAAAAATTAAGATATGCCAGGAAATGTCAATAAAGGTGGAGGTGGCCAGCCTTAATTGGGCCCGTGGTGATCAATGAAAGTTTGTGCGTGGAACTGTAGAGGACTGGGAGGGCCCTCTACAGTTTCCCAAATGAAGGAGTCTATACGACTTCACCTCCCAGCTTTAAGCTTCTTTTGTGAGACTAAAAAGAAGAAGTCATTCATTGATACAATCTGCAAACAAATGAAGGTGGTGTCTGGTTGGCACTGCATTGATCCGATTGGTAGAAAAGGTGGCTTACTTGTTTGTTGGGATAACACAATAGAGATCATCGAGATTGTTAACTCCATTTTCTGCATTGAGATCCACTGTAACTCTAGGGTGGAGAACATACATTTCTGGGCAATTTTTGTTTACGCGAGTACTGATTTCAAGGAAAGATCTGAGCAGTTTAGCTACTTGGGTAGAGCAAAAGTTAATTGGGGAGACATGTGGATCATGGGGGGTGATTTCAATGATATCAGACATGGGGGTGAGAAAGGAGGAGGCAGAGTTCGATCTGAGTCAAGTTACATGCATTTTAATTCCTTTATCTCTTTTATGGGAATGGCCGAGGCAAGCTTTAGGGGCAGAGAGTTTACATGGGCAAATAATAGGGAGGGAGAGGGATATGTTGAAGAGAGGCTTGACAGATTTTTTTGCTCCCCACAGTGGATCCTTAAATTCCAAAATACCATTTGCGTTCACGAAGAAAGACATTCATCTGACCACAATATGATCATATTGGATAATAAATCTGGAAAGGGGAAATTCAAAAGAAGGTTTGTTTTCGATTCTAGGTGGATTAGTTATGAGGGGATCAATGAGGTGATTTCTAAAGCTTGGGAACATGACCTTTCTTGTCACCCTGTTACCAATTTGGTGGAAAAAATCAAGTGCTGCAGACTTAGTTTGTTGGAATGGAATAGGAAAAACAAGTCAAACTCTGCAAAACAGATTGAATCACTTAACAAGGAACTCGACAAGATCAAGGAACAGAAAGGAAACAGGGACTGGGAATCATGGGAACGGTTGAAAAGAAAACTTCATAGAGCATACAAGGACGAGGAAGTCTTTTGGTCCCAGAAGTCGAGAGTTTTGTGGCTGAAAGAAGGCGATAAAAATACGAAATACTTCCATGCCACAACAGTTCACAGGAGAGTTACTAATTCTCTCACAAATCTCACAAGAAGACAAGGTGGTTTGTGCTCAACAGAACATGAGATTGAAAGGGAGGTTGCTGACTTCTACCGAGAGCTTTTTCGAACAACATCCCCATCATGCTCAGATGAAATCCTAAATGGTATTCCACAATCCATTTCAGAAGACGATAACCAGAATCTCATCAGCCCTGTGGATGACTCTGAAATTCATAAAGCGCTCTTCAGCATGCATCCTACAAAATCGCCCGGCCTTGATGGTATGACCCCTGCCTTTTTCCAAAAATTCTGGCCTATTATTAAGAGTGATTTATGTTCAGCAGTTAAACACTTTTTCACCCATTCGAAGCTGCCAAGGTGCATAAATCACACTTTAATTACCTTGATCCCCAAAATTAAAAATCCTCAATTCATTACTCAGTATAGGCCTATCAGCTTATGCAATGTTTTTTATAAAATCATTTCTAAGATCTTAGCTGAGAGACTTAAACCATATCTTGACCTGTGCATTAGTGAAAATCAAGCAGCCTTCATACAAGGAAGACACATCTCTGACAATGTAGCAATTGCTCATGAATGCTTACACTACATTAACTCTCTTAGGAAAGGAAGAAGAATGGTTATGGCTCTCAAGTTAGATATGGCTAAAGCTTTCGATAGAGTGGAATGGATTTTTATTTCTAAGGTGCTTCAAAAAATGGGATTCCATGAAAAATTTATCAAATGGATTTTTGTTTGCCTTAGTAGTGCTTCATTCTCGTTTAATATAAATGGCAAAACATGTGGTTTTGTGATACCTTCTAGAGGGATCCGACAAGGCGATCCATTGTCGCCTTATCTGTTCTTGATATTATCTGAAGCGTTTTCTAACACTTTAAAGCAAGCTTGCTTATCAGGGATTTATAAGGGAGTGAGAGTTTCAAGGAATGGGCCTCTTATTTCCCACCTCCTTTTTGCCGACGACTCTCTACTCTTCTGTGAGGCAAGCGGGACTCAAGCTAAGGCTGTCAAGGAGATTCTTTCTAAGTTTTGCTTAGCTTCAGGACAAGCAGTCAATCTTGAGAAATCTTCAGTCTTTTTCAGCTCCAATACTTCTCAAGAAACTAAGAGAGAAATTGGCCATGTGCTTGAAGGACTTCAGGAACAGAAAAGAGCAAAATACCTAGGACTTCCACTTGTTATTGGAAGATCAAAGAAGGAAGTTTTTCATTATGTATTGGAAAGTGTTAAAAACAGAATTGGGATTTGGCACTCAAGTCTTTTATCTCAAGCTGGTAGGGAGATACTCATTAAAGCAGTGCTTAATGCTCTACCAATTTACGTCATGGCTTGCTTTAGACTTCCTGAAGGCATTTGCAAAGAAATTGTTAAAGAAACTGCAAGGTTTTGGTGGGGAGGGAAATCTGAAGGTACGTCGAAAATCCATTGGAAATCTTGGGCCAAACTTTCACTTCCCAAAGATGAAGGTGGCTTAGGCTTTCACAATATTCAAGCCTTTAATGAATCTTTACTTGCGAAACAACTTTGGAGGCTTATCACAAGACCGAATCTTCTTATTAGTAAGGTTCTTAAGGCTAAGTACTTTCCCAAAGGAGGTCTGCTCAACGCCAAAGTTCCGGCTAACGCTTCATGGCTTTGGAAGTGTTGGGCTCAAACGAGACACATAATGAGACATGGACTTTGTTTCAAAGTTGGTGATGGCAAGTCTATTAAGGTTTGGGACGATCCATGGATACACAATCTCAAAGGGCCTTGTACGCTTTTGGAGAATCGATCAACTCATGGAGTTGAAATGGTTCATGAGCTGATCATGGAGGATGGTCTGACCTGGAATTCACACTTGCTAGCCCAACTCTTTCCACCAGATATTGCTCAGGTTATCTTAGGAATAAAGTTACCACAAAGTAATCAGAGGGATCGTGTCTTCTGGACTCTTGAGAAGAAAGGAAACTTCACAGTGCAATCTACCTATAAGAAACTGATGGATAACATTAAGAGAGCTAATGATAGACCAGAAAGTAGTGACTTTGAGGGCAGAATCAAAAGGATGTGGAGTAGGACTTGGAAACTGCGAATCAAGACCAAAATTAAGCACTTCCTTTGGAGATGTCTGCATCAAATTCTGCCAACAAAAGATCAACTAATCAAAAGAGGACTTCAAGTGGATCCTATTTGCGACTGTTGTGGGGAGGGAGTCGAGTCCATTGACCACCTCTTCATCCAATGTCCTAGAGCCCGAAAGGTTTGGAAGTTGGCACCGATTAAATGGTCTGAGATGGAGGAGAAAGGGGCGAAATTTGATAGCTGGTGGAGAAACATATGTAGCGGTCCTTGTGATGAAGTTTTTCAAAAAAGAATGCAATTATCGGCCTACATATTATGGATGCTCTGGAAGACAAGAAACTTGTGGGTTTTTCAGAAGGAGAGAAGAGAAGAGAGAAATATAGTGGAACAAGCAATTCACGAGTGCGAGGAATTCGGGAGTTTTTCCATTAAGCCATATATGGCTTAATTTTTCTGACTTTTTGCTGCTTTTGGCGAGATTTATGTTTCAGGATGGACAGTGTTCAATCTCTCTGTAGGTCTTGGTTTGTGACAGTGCAGGGAATCGTTGAATTGGGCCTAAACAACCACATGGAACTCAATCTCTTG
Source organism: Craterostigma plantagineum (assembly GCA_027422505.1). NCBI lineage: Eukaryota > Viridiplantae > Streptophyta > Magnoliopsida > Lamiales > Linderniaceae > Craterostigma > Craterostigma plantagineum. The sequence continues at coordinate 159,480 of JAPQWV010000082.1, forward strand.
TCTTGATGCTTCAGTACTGCAAATCTCTCTTTTTCAGCGTTAGCATCAAATTTTGTCTTTCTGTTTCAGGCCTTTGGCTACTTTTGCAGTTTTCAAATTCCTTTGTGTATTTTGGTTGGTTAGCTTGTGTTTTTTGGTTCTTCTAACAATCTGCCTTCGTTATTCTTTGGACGTCTGATGTACCAAAGATAACCTCTTGGCTATTAAGCCACATGTAATTATTTTTTGTCATGAAATGAGAATTCAATCGCTTGGGAAAAAAAAAAATATTAGCTAAAAACTTGCCATGTATTTGGGCTTTCTTCTAAGAAGAACATTATCTTTGATTGCTAGTACCTATCCACCGAGGCATGAGGTTAGCTAATCTGTGGTTGATTGTAAAATATCTTTGTTCTGTGTTTTCCTTCTATAGTACGGATGAAGAAGAGTTTACAGAGATGCAATAGCTCTACAATTCATGATAACCTTCAAGATAAATGGAGATTAAGAGAAGTATGCATTTTCTAAATTTTGAAATTGTTTAACTCGCTTGTGTCTTTCCAATGTAGACTTGGTAATGGCACGTAACGGAAATCGACCGCGCACTTTGCTTGTCGCTGCAGCTGTGAATAATACAATCGATACAAATGCCGAATCTGCCCAAGAAAATGAGTCTACAAGCACTCATATCAGAGACGATCGTAATGAAAAATTGGATGATGGAAAAATGATTCGTATATGCGACAAGCTGATTAATGTGTTCATGGTGGACAAGCCGACGCCGACCGATTGGAGAAGACTGCTAATCTTCAGCAGAGAGTGGGATAGTATTCGACCACATTTCTTTAGCAGATGTAAGGAAAAAGCTGACGGTGAGAGTGATCCTGGAAAGAAGCATCAGTTACACAGACTTTCGAGAAAGCTAAGAGAGGTACATATGTTCCTTCTTCGTTTTATTACAACATATTTCTGTGAATGACTGATGCAATGATCTTATTTTGTTAGCTAATTCGTCGTCATTGTTAGGCTCTGCTTCCTTGTACGAAACATTAGTTTTTCATATTTCTGTGAAATTTTTCTTCCTAGATCGATGAGGATGTTCAGAGGCACCACGAGCTACTTGGCGCAATACGAAATTCAGAATCAGAGATCGGAGAAATTGTGGCCAAACGGCGTAAAGATTTCACCAAAGAATTTTTCGTCCATCTCCACACAGTAGCAGAATCGTGCTTCGACAATCCAGCTGAACAAACTGGTGAGAGCTTCATTTGCTTGCTGCTAGTAGCATCTATTAATCTTTGATGATTATACGTCAATATATATGACTATTAGTCTGAGGCTCTTTTTTTATTGTAATTTTTTAATCGAACAATCTTCTTTTCTGTGATTAATCGAATGAAGCGGTGGCGAAAGTTGGGAACAAATGCCTAGCTGCAGTGCAGGCTTACGACACAGCAACAGAAAGCATCGAAGCCCTAAACGCAGCCGAGCTTAAATTTCAGGACATAGTAAACTCTCCTTCCGTGGAAGCTGCTTGCGAGAAAATCGACGACTTGGCTGAGAAAAACCAACTCGACTCAGCGTTGGTTCTAATGATCACAAAGGCTTGGTCTGCCGCCAAAGAATCAGACATGACGAAAGGCGAGGTACCAAAAAATATTCGTAAGAAGGAAAAAAAAAAATTACTTGTCGAAGATGATTCGATACGTTACCATCTCTGTATTATAACAGGTAAAGGACGTATTGTACCACCTGTACAAAACAGCAAGAGGCAATCTTCAGAGGCTAATGCCTAAGGAAATAAGGATACTGAAATACCTCCTGACGATCGAAGATCCCGAGGAGCGGATGAGCGCGTTGAATGACGCTTTTACCCCTGGCGAAGAACTGCAAGGACCTGAAGTGGACTGCCTTTACACGTACGTAAATGCATTTATTATTACAAGAATTATCTGTCTGTGCGAGAATCCCGAAAGTTAAAGCCTTCGACGTATTCCTTTCTCATAATTAACAGAACGCCGGTGGAGCTCCATACGTGGATTACGACCGTGGTCGACGCTTACCATTTCAGCAGAGAAGGAACGCTGATAAGGGAAGCTCGAGACTTGATGAATCCCAGGCTTATTCATAAATTGGAAGAATTGAAAAAGACAATTCAAGACAAATTCATGTGAACTCCGACTCTACATTTCACCGCACGAAGACAACAATCGAAGAAGGAAAGCTCAGGGATAAGGAAACAAAGAAAAAAAGAAGCATTGCATTCTTTAAATAGTATTGTAATAAGAATCACATAGATATGAATTTGACTCAATCCGTCAACTAAAAAGGTGCTGTAATAAGCAACTCTTAGACTGATGGTAATATATACGACTTTCCTTTCTCTATTTACGACGACCAAGCTGTGGGTACAGTCCCAATACATGTTCCTCCATGAAATCATGCCTTGTCAAGATCCCAACTATTGGAGGCCTCTGCAAAAATATAGTTTTGCATGTCATCAAATATTTACGTATGCGTGGGTTCTCTTGAAATAAAATATAGGAAAATTATGACTTCCCAACGTACCCCAGGAGTCCTCGGAACGACGCAGAGGTGCCTAAGCCCGAGCTCCCGAAATAAAAGAGCAGCCTTAGCAAGAGACATAGTCTCCACCACCGTGTAAGGAGACGTATTTGTAATAGGATGAAGGTCGACGTACATCTCCATCTCCTCCTCGCTCAGCTCAACGTCCTCCACCTTGAGCCCCTTCCCCAGCCCGGCCTTTGCAAAGTCGAAGGCGTGGAAAACCCTCAAAACCCCCGACCCAGAAACAACCTTATGCTTCGTGAACTTCTTCCCCTTCAACAACACGAGCAAGTGAGCCCTCAACACCAAACCGCAGAGCTCGGGCGCTTCAGAAAATGGCGGTTCGTCTATCACGGGGAACCCATTGTGCCCCGTCATCCTCAACGCGTGCATTATGTTCCCCACCTTCTCCACGCCCGAGAAGGTTACCAGAGGGCCCGAGCACACGTCCCTGGCGACCAAATGCCTCATGTAGGGCTCGGCGTGCGCCTCCATGAACGGAAAGCCCTTCATCACCACTATCTGATCGTACACTCCCCTGTTGAAGACGTCGGCCACCGTCTTCGATATGAGGAGCACGAGCATCACCATGGGGAGCATCAGAAGGTTGTTGGTTAGCTCGAGGAGTATGACGCACAGCGAAACGGTCATCCTCATCGTGCCGCCCAGGAAAGAGGCGGCGCCTAAGAGGGCGAAAACGCCTATATCGAGGTCGGAGAGGGAGCCCAGGAGCCTCCCCGTGAGTCGGCCGTAGGAGGAGCCGGCGAGGATGACGGGGATGAAGAGTCCCGAGGGTATGGCGATGCCGTAGGTGACGACGCCCAGGGAGTACATCCCGGCGAAGAAGGCGAAGAGGGTGGAGATGTGGAACTCGTTTCTGTTCTTGTTGCTGAAGAGGTTCTTTATGGCGTCGTCGTTGGTGTTGAGGAAGAGGGACGCCAGGTCGTTGTAGTGCCCGGGCGGGCACTGGAAGCTCTTGTAGTTTCCCGCCCCGCCGATCGTCGGGCACTTCCCCGCCGTCCCGGGCGGGCAGGGCGTGCACCGCCCGAGCCAAGGGAGGCCGTAGGCGCAGCACGAGGTTAGGAGGGAGATCGTCACGACAAGGAGGACTTTGAACCCTCGGCCTTTCCTGCGCGTTGTAAGAAAACGAATATTGTGTCCGTTTTTTTTCTGTTGAACGATCAATCCACCTAAAAGGTTTAAGCATGTAGGAAATGTGTCATTTTTCTATTCTTATGTATTTGTATTTCCAACACGCCCCCCTCATTTACGCTGATTTCTTTATTTATCTAGCCTTCGGTTTGTAATTCTCTTAAACGGATGGCTGTGAGGATTCGTACCCAAGACCTCTTTGATCCATTAGCTATTATATCATGTTAGAATGATCACTTTACCTAAAAGTTTAAGCCTGTAAGGTGTGTAGTATCATTTTATAGTCTTATATACTATATTTCCAACAGTTTTTACTACGTACATTAGCTATTTCTATGGAGTAGCTTACTCGTTGACGATGGCGTATGTCCGAAGGACTTTGTCGACTAGGTAGTTGTATAAGCTCCCGAGAAGCCCGCCTAGGACGCCGATCAGTACGACTGCAAGTAGATCCATCGTGTTGTAGAAAGGCTTAAAAGAATCGAGCTCGAACATTATAAGACCGCCCTTTCCAAACAGCCCACAGTTGCCGTTGCTGCAGAACTGTATGAAAGCTCTCAAAACCACCGCCACCACCGCCGTCGTGAAGAACGTCCTCCACAGAAGAGTGCTCCTCCACCTAAACCATACCAAGCAACCATCCATTGATCAGAGAGAGGGAGAGGGAGAGAGAGAGAGAGAGAGAGAGAGAGAGAGAGAGAGAGAGAGAGAGAGAGAGAGAGAAATAAGTACCAAGAGGCGGCTTCTTCCAAGGCGAAAAGAACGCCGCCCACTGGGGCGCGAAAGGCCGCGGCAACGCCGGCGGCGGCCCCACAAGTGATCAAATCCCTTCGGTCCCTATCGTTCTTGAAGTATCTGAGCCACTTCCAAGTCAGATGGTACTTTCGCGAGCCGCCCTGTCCCAGCAAGTTAGCCAGGCACGCGCCCGTGTGGACCATCGGTCCTTCCTTCCCAACGACGAACCCAGCCGACACTCCCAAGATTGAACCGAATATCTGACGAGGATATGAAAATCTTACACACTCTGTCAAGCAGGATTCGTACATGAATTTGTAACGAATATAGAATGCTGAACCTTGACGAATAGGGTATTGGGAGCTAATATTGAATGTGCGTCTATTCCGTTGAGATAGGCTTTGACCTCGGGTATTCCCGAGCCAGCCGCCGCGGGCGCGATGAAAGCGCAGAGAATCGCAGCGCTGGCGGCGAGCAGAACGTTGAGGCCCGCGAATGCGCCAAACGCCTGAAAGTATCTGCTTCGATCGATTCATATCAGACGAAGTCACGTTCCCATATTTAAGTGTGATGTGAGAAAGTTCAGCTTACCTTTCCCTAAGCATCAAGTTGCTGGTGAGCAGAAGCTTGAAGCCTGCGATGTTTTCGACGGCGAGGTTATTGAAGAAGCCTACGAGGCCAGTGAGTATTCCGATTAGAAGGGCGAGCGTCCATTTCAAGAAGATGTACTGATAGATTTCGATCTTCTTCCTCGATCTCCAATCTTGCTTGATCAATTCGTTTTCGATTAGCCTGGGAAGAAAAACTCAAGGATGAGATGAAACAGTCGATCAATCGCCGATCTTCACTATTGCATCGTATGGATAAACAGTCGATTTTCAAAAGCAAAACACGTACTCATAATCGAGGCTTTCAATCGGATAAACCTTCGATCCAAAAATGGCAATCTGCGAAGTATTGTTGACTCTGCTCCTCATCGACAGAAGCAGAGGCTCTCTTTCGGACGTAAACGACGACGCATTGCTGCTTCCCCTCCTCGTCAGCACGTGACCGTCGTTCTCTATATCCCCGCCGTCGCACTCCGCGTCACCGCCGCCGGCGATGCGATCCATTACAAACGCATAAACGAACTTGTCGCGCCGAGTGTCGAGGTAGATGGCGGTGGTTCGCGGAAAAAGAAACAGAGATTTTGTCTCTTCTTTTTTAGCTAATTATGTTCTGACCATTGCGATGAATGAAGGGAAAGGAAGAATGGTCGATTTCAAAGAATTTAATGTTCGCCCCATTCGCTCGATAGTTCTTATCTAGTCCGTGTTTAACATTAATGCACTTAATTTATTTATTTATTTATTTTATTTTAAAGACAGGTGTGTGATAGGGTGTGGTTGCGAAGGCGCGAAGGGTTCACAGAGGACGATGGCCCATGTGGCGCGAGTTGTATGGCCTCGCCGTTAATGACGACGTTTTAAACATTAATTTTATATTTTAAAAGTAATTAAGAATGTAAGTATGTACTTTGTAATTTGTAAGAATCGTGTGATGTTGTCCGTCATCTAATGCAAGTTTTAGTCAGAATGTATTTCCCACTTATCTATTGGACGAACCCCGTTAAAAAATATCTTTTTTACATTCGCTTTCTCTGAATAAATAGAATCGTCAGGTGTTATTAAGGTCTTATCTAGTGGTTTGTAACAGTATATATAGACATGTATTGGAAACCACATGCAAGCACAATTTTTGGATCTATTAAAAACAGTCGATTTAAGCAATTTGGCCATAAAATAACTCAATACTAGCAATTAGGATAAGTATTGAATCACCGCCCTTGTTGTCTCATGTCGTATTAGTTTTCATTATGTTAATCATAGTTTGTATGATTATATACAACTATACAAATTGACGTTACGCAATGCATGACTTGCACGCAATCAGTTTGCATAAGCTTGACCTTTCAAATTTGGAGTTTCTAAGCAACACTTGACCGTATATTCGTTAACGAATAAAAAAACATCGAATATAAAAAACGAAGCTGTATCATCACAACGAAGGCAGCCAAACTCAGACATGTTTTTCACTTATATATTGGAAAAGAAAATGAAGATTCATGGAGATTGGAGACTGCGTACATCTTGCAAATTTATGCTTTCTTGGATTTAATTTTTTTTTAAAAAAAAAAAAGGAGGGAATGATAGACACTCCTTTTCCATATGGATTTTTACTCGTTAAACCTTGAAAAGAAATCAACCGAGAAAAACAAAAGGTGGTGTGGACATAGAAAGCAACTCAAACCAAAAATAAATCAGAAAATCATCGTTAACACCTAAATCCTTTACAAATAAGTTTCTTTTTCAATCCACCACAAAAATTTTAACTTGAACCGCCATTTGATTATAGGCCTCTCCCAAGAGGCATAGGCGAGCCTGGTGGGCTCAAGGCTCGGTCGGGATCAAAGAGGCTAAGCTCAACAAAACCTACTTCATTAATCGGTCGAATCGACGAGTCCCTATCAGGGCTATCGATCAATTGTCGGTCTTCGACGGTTCGATCAGCCATTAGCGATACATAGTCATCATGGTACTCGTTATGTCTTCTTCTCCTATGAGCCTCGAAACCACTTCTATGAAGATTCCTCAGAGATAGAGAATCTGCAATGGGAAGGTAAACGAGCAGCCAAATTCCGATCCCAGCGCAGATGAAAAGGGAAAGAAAAGCCAAGAAAGTTATCGCTTCGAAAAGAGCTCGTCCTGGTTTGGACAGAACTGTTAAGCCGAGCAGAATAACTCTCAACGGAAGGAAAACACAGATGGCGAATATTAATGCGTACACTCTCCTCTGCAAACCCTTGTTGATGACCAGTCGAAGAATACGTCTGCCTAGCCATAAGAGGTAGGCTGTAAGAAGTGTGGCGAAGAGCCCGAGAAAAATGGTGCTGAATAGAGGGTAAGTGCACACATCGCCGTCGCCAGATCTCTTTGGGGTGGAAGCTACTCTTATGAAATACGAAGGAAGATTGCGGTTGTGGGACTTTTTATACGCTGGCCCTACGAGTACAACTACAAGCTGAAGAGCTAGCATCGGTAGGCAGTAAAGGAGAATGAAGAGCGCAGTTTTTGCATTCCATCTCTGGCCGAGTAACCCAGATCTCTGTATCGAGGCACGGAGGAGAAGCGTGAGAGTTAGAATCAAGCATGGCTCGGCAAATCCCAGGTTTGAGACGATGTAGCACTTGCAAAGAGTTTCTTGCCATTTCGACGAGGAATCAAAGACTCTTCCCTTGTGTCTCAATAAATTCAAACGGAGAATCTCACCAATACCCCACCACACTGCGAAGAAGATGAATGAGATCCTGATAATCCAAGGACCGCTGAAGTAGCTAAGACGCTCGAGGCCTTGACCCAGTATTCGACTACGGAAGTAAATCGAGTATAGTATGCAGAAGAAGCCCAACAAGAGTAGAGCAGCAACAAGACAAACCGTCAGCACGCCGAGTGCATCAGCGATTAATCTCATCAGGGGCATTACCCAAAGCACCAAGTCCACGCATACTATAAACCAGCATGGACACAGTGAAAATCCTCTAAGGGCCGAACTATCAACGAACTGAGCATGAAAAGATAGTAGTTACTGAAGACCTGTAGGGGACCTGAAATAGCCTTGACACGGTATCTTGAGGAACCAGACACTCAAGCAACAAGATGGAAAGTGGAAATATGATAGATTTCTGATGCTGAGATGTTTCAGCTTCCGACACAAACAGTTTCGACGTCAACAACTATTTTAGCACTCGGCTGAACACCCTGAAACACCAAACAAAAGGTAGAATGAATTGTCGATCCAGTCAAACAGAGTTAATCGCTTACCTCGTGCAAACTTTGAAACTGTTTATAGAACAGAGAAAAAAATACTGGCACGAAGCAATATAGAGTGCGGATAAAATAACCTTACGTTCAATGCTCACATGTCAGTAAATCAGGTGAAAGCAAATAGATACGATGAGTATCATAATATTTGTGATGTCTCCCAGTTGGATATGTGCTAAGGGATCACATCGTAAAAGTCACCGTGGTGGTAAGTTTTAAAAAACCAAATGAATATGGCAGGCTTGAAATGAATCACATGAGAAGCATAAAACTTGTCAAATGAGAACACCACATCAGCCATGGAATCTATCCGACACGTGTGGGAATCTTCAAATAGAGAAATATCTTTACAGGAAACTGAGAAACTTTGAATAGATGAATATATCATTGTCATGAAATTGCTGGGCCGGTATCAATATAATTCATCGTACTCAGCTTCCTTAAAGCTTTATGCTTAGTAGATTAGCAACCATTACGTGTCACTCCAGGCACACCAAGGGAGACAGCAACACTATAGAAGTTTAATATTTGGCGGCACATATGCCAATGATATTCTACATTCACTAAACCCTAAAACCATACAGCACCACCTGTAGGTTATAAAACATTGCTATCTTCGACGCAATCCTAACAATGTAAACATTTTGTTTCCAGTAATGTTTCAGATTCTTCAAGGAGTCACAATTCATCTTCTAGATATCTACCAACCAAATGAATGAATTGTCTAGGAGTATTCATCAGTCTGCAAAACCTAGATAACTTCTGAATCCCTAAGGAGGAACTGTTACCAATTTCTATGACAAAATTCACTTCACAATAATATCATTCCCATGTCAAATCAAAACAAATGCTAATCAAATACAACACCCAATCATTCATCATCTCCCCCAGAAGACTCACAATAAGTCAGGCGCACAAATTAACTTAACACCCCAGCTTATGCAACATATCTCTCAAAAAGGATTCCCGAACAAAACCACAACGGCATAATATACGCCAAAAGGAGAAGAGAAATAGACGCATTCATCAACAAAATGCGAAACACATAAAACTCAGCAAAGCAACCAAATGGCGAAATTCAAAGATACGGTAACAAAAGTAAACAAAAAAAACCCTCGCACCTTTGCAAATCAAACGATCCGACGATTGGCGACGACGAAGCAGCAAAGTCTCCCAGAGAAGGCCAATCAAACCCTAGTGAGAGAAAGAGGAAATACCAAAACAGCGGTTTCGAAGCTAAGAACAGGAAATTCCAATGTGTGAGATGAGAAACAATGTGAGGTGAAGAGAGAGAGAAAGAGAGTTTTTGAGGTGTATGTATGCATGACAGCCTGTTGCCAGCAAATTAATCTTTATTTATTTATTTTATCTTTTTGTTTTCTTTTGCCGAGCGCGTAAAATACAATTAAAAAAGAAAAAGAAAAAGGAAAAAACCATCGCCCATAATATAAAGGGTAACAAACAGAACTCGTACATAATGGTGTACCAATTAAATCAAAATTATGTAAAACTAACATCTTTTGATACATATAATTTTAATTTTCAATTAAAAATTGCCTCTTTTCTACATAGAGTCGATCATATTTTACAACATTCCATGAAATGTTATTCAATTACATATTTCATCTTGACTTATATATCTTGACCATGTGTTACAATTGTCATTCTCACTACCACCTTGTCCTAACAAGCAATTACTACTATATAAAATACAAGGTTCGCAAAGGGACATGGATCCTTCCTCGTTTCTCAAGGGAATTCCCACTGTTTAATAAAATGACAAGTTAAATAAAAAGAGACATAAATGTTTTCCAACCCTAATGTTCCCTATAGTTTATCTATTCTATGATAAGTCGATTATGATCTTTGAGGAAAGCACGATGGCGACACATCGTCATACTACTAACTATGCTTAAAGATTAAGTAACTACTTGAAGTCTCATATTTTTATCATTGTAATAACTATATGGGACAACACAAAAATTCGTCGAAAAAAAACACAAACTTTATAAAAAAATGGTATAAGATTATGTCGCTACCATTTTGTAAATTGATTATCATAAAGATATTATGTACATATGTTAAAACAATAAATCTAAAATTGTTGGACATGCACTTGGGATTGCTCGTTGACTTAAACGTACAATAAACATTTCTCCACATAGACCTATCTAAACCCTTTCATTGAAATGCTGATCGAACGGCTCATATCACTGATCTCCCAACCAAGGAATCAGTAATAACCGTAGATTTAGCTCAGGGTTTAAGAGACAGTATCGCCATTCAACACACGCCTCCATCGTGTGTTCTTTCTATCTTCCTATATTATCTCTGGAAAATCCGCTTGGCTTTTGTTTTCTTCAGCTCATTTCTCTGTAAAAGCTTAAACTCTATTTGAAAGGTGGGTTTTTTGTTTCTGTTCGATGTAGCTTTTTTGTCGGGTTTCTACTTCCATCCTATGCTGTTTATGGGTTTTGCTTGTTGTCTCTCTGTGCTTGAGGTTTTCATGTTCTTGGATCTCGGCTTGTTTATGCTTCGAATCGTTGAGATGTATGATTTTATGCTATGAGCTTACTTTGAAATGTCAAATCTCATGAACAAGCTTAGATTTCGAAGCTTTAAAAAAGGTGGGATTTGAGTTTTTTTTTTCTATGGTTTGTTGATTAGTACTCACGAAAATATTGAACTAATCGTCGTCTTTCTCGGTTTTTCCTTTGCATTTTTTCTTCTTTTAATCTTTTTTTTTACGTTGGTGGTATTAGTCCATTTAGCTTGTGAAAGATAATCTTAAATGCATTCATGGTGTTGCGTATTTCTCTGAGGTAATCCAGTATGATTTCTCAAATTTGTGGTCAGACAAGCTGATATTTTTTTTTGGTGATTTTCCGATTGTGTAGGTCAATGATCTGACCTTTGTTCCTGCCCTTTCATTAGCTTTAGATTTTTTTTTGTTGGACGATGGATGAATGACTTAGATTTTCTTTCCACTTCAAAAGAAAAATCCCTTTTTTCTTGGGATTTTTATGATTTTCCTGAATTTCTTGGAAGAAAATTTATTTTGTGTTTCTCTCTTGAGCCACGTAATCCCTTCCCTGCAATTTGATGGGCATAAGTTGAGTGCTTCTTTTTATAGGCATATATAATCTATATTGATTGTAAATATAAAAGAGAAAGAATCCTGTGCTTTCTCTTTATGAAAGAGAAGATAACAATGCCCTTTGGCAAGGGGGTATGGAATTTTTCCATTCTTTTTGATAATATATTTTCTTACCATGTGCATGATTACGTTCTTTACTTACCTTTTGGCTTGAGATTGGCTTGAGATTGTAATAATTTTTTTTTACTGGAGTCATGAGGCTGCTCTGCTCTGCTTTCTTTTTTTTTCTTACACCCTTTTCATGGCTTTTGTTTGCTGTAGGTTGAAACGTTTATAGTCGATTATAATGTCTGGAAAGAAGCATGTTGAAACACGTACTGCTTCTTCTCTCTTATCTTCTTAGTTTTTCACCTATGAATGTAACTGTTCTATCACTTGACTTCGAACGGTTTACGTTCTATTACAAACGACTTCTGTCCAATGATTTGATTCCCTATTCTCGACGTTTCAGCCAAGCTGAAGACAACTGATTCCATGCCTTCGACGATGAAACTTGCCGAAAACAATAAGGTTAGATCGTCAGCACCTTTCACCTTCGTAACAATGTCGCCTTGTTCTTTAATTTCCTTCGATATCCTTCCTCAGAATCCTTTCTCCGTTCTTGGGTCATCCTTTCCGAGAAATTCGTATATTTTTTTTGAAATTTCTTTCAGGGTCAGCCAAGAATGCTATCGAATTCAATTCCTAATCAAGGAGGCAAAGCGAACGATCGACCGCCTTCAATGGAGCAGAGTAGCGTTTACTATCCGCCTACTAGCTTTTACGAGTATTACTACCCAGGTCAAACGATTCGAGCCCGCCTATATTATTACAGAAACTTACAATGAAAGACCCCTAAATCCATTATTTAATAACAAAAACATCCCTGTTTTGCAGGCTATGGTGCCACCTTCGGACAAGCGGACGACAAAGGTTACTACACCACGCCAGGTGGTTCTCAAACGGTATATATATATCACAATCGATTCGAATAACATTTTCGATCCTTTTTATTGGTTTTTCATTTTTTTTCTACTTTCCTCCGATTTTCAGGCAGACAGCAATGGGTCTCTCTTGTACTATCTCCCAAGCTATGGACCGTATGCTACTGAGTACCTTCAGCAACCTTATGGCTCAGAAGCCTTTTCTTGCTACACTTATGATGGGACTTACTCAGGAAATGGCTCGAGCGGTGGTCCAGCAAATGATAAGGTGGGTCCCACGATGGGTCCGAGCGGTTCGGGGAAGCCTAATATGGCTGCTAAGCCATCAAATCCCTCGAACAAGGCTCAGACTTTGCCTTACAGTTCCAAAGTTCAGCAGTCTCCCAACTTTATTACCAAGTCGGTCTATCAGAATCCACTGGACAAGGTAATAATGCCTTTCTATACTTCGTAGGAACAAAAAGTCTTTTATCTTCCCATGAAACTTAATACGAACCTGTTTGCAGTTTGGCTATGGCTACGACTCCTCGAGCCTCATGAAAGGATATCAGCCCGCCGCCAAATTCTCATCTTTGGGAAATCAGAATATGTTCTTGCAATACAATCCCGTGAGTTATTACCAATCTAATGGTAGATCATGGGACAGCAACAGCAATTACAAGTACAAAACTAGGGAAAGTTTCGTCAAGAATGGGAATACTGAAGCCTTGGGAGAGCTGACTCGTGGGCCCAGATCTGAGAGTCGAAGCACCTCTCCGAAAATGGCTGCTTCGAAAGGGATCGATCAGCAATCCATCGAAAGGAACGCGTACAACTTGCAGGAATTCAAGACCGAGTACAACGAAGCAAAGTTCTTCGTCATAAAATCCTACAGCGAAGACGACGTCCACAAGTGCATCAAGTACAACGTATGGTCGAGCACTCCCAACGGTAATAAGAAGCTCGACGCAGCTTTTCAAGAGGCGCTCGCCAAGGCGGGCGGCGAGAGGGGCCAGAAATGCCCAGTTTTCCTATTTTTCTCGGTAAATTTTTTGCTGACTATAAACCATTCTCTCCATATTATTCTGTACTTTCCTTTTCCCGTTGTCTTAAAACTTTTTTTTCGGGGAAACGACAGGTGAATGGGAGCGGGCAATTCGTGGGCGTTGCTGAGATGATGGGTCGGGTCGATTTCGCTAAAAATATGGACTTTTGGCAGCTCGATAAGTGGACGGGCTCTTTTCCTATAAAGTGGCACATAATCAAAGATGTGCCCAACACGCTATTGAAGCACATTACTCTTGAGAACAATGAGAACCGACCCGTTACCTATAGCAGGGATACGCAAGAGGTAATAAAATCTCGGGCTTATGTTTGATTTTATTGCATTTTCGTATTATCGATTTCTTTGTTGGGCAGATTGGGTTGAAGCAAGGTTTGGAGATGCTGAGCATATTCAAAAACTACAGCATACGAACATGTGTGTTGGACGACTTCAACTTCTACGAAGATCGAGAGGATAAGCTGAAATCGAAGAGAAACGCCAAGCAAGCTAATGCTCAATCTGCTGGTGAAGGGGCAAAAGCCGTCGGAAAAACTGCTGAAGAGAACACAACAACTGAGTCAACGCTCGTCTCTCTTACTCAGAATCTTTCGCTCAACTCTCAGCCGTCGAAGAGTGTCGGGCTTAAGTAGGAAAGGGATTTTCGAGGACATCTCCGCCGGCGATATTAATCGAACGCCGGTTTTCGTCTTCGATTCTTTCGTTCGGTCATTTAGTGCTAGTTTTTGGACTTGAGATTCTCCTCTTTAACAAAAGGAGAAGGTGTGTGTGTGTGTGTGTGTGTGCAATTTTAATTTGGTCCATGTTAGTTTCTCAAATCAGTTGTTTTCTTGGCTCAAGCTTTGAGATATGTAGCCCAAAAATTGAAAGAAAGGAAAAGAAGTATGGGAATCATTTCCTAGTTTACTTACATGTAATAATAAATCAGACTAGAATAGAATAGCAAACTTCTAATAAAAGGAATTAGACTAAACAACCTTACAACTTATCCAAAAAACCTAAGTCCGCCGTTCGTCTGAGGCACGTCCTCTCGCCCGTTACGATCCTCGCCGGAAAGTCCCATGAAAGGCTGGCCCGCCGCCGCCATCGGAATCTGCGAGAACATATGGGGCGGCGGCGGCGGAGCAGCATAGTAAGGAAGCAACGAAACAGAATTGTGCTCCAAAACTACTTCGCGCTTGAACTGCAAATTCCCGCCTGAGTTCGAAGAACTCCCAAATTGCACGTAGCGACGGTGGTGGTCGTAATTAGCCACGTTACTATTGCTGTCGATCGCCGCAAACCTAACCATCGCACTTGGATTCGAGCCAAACTCCATCGAATTAGGGTTTCCCTGGTGAATCTGGTACTGATTGAAAGATACCGCCGCTTGCCCGCCGCCCATCACCTCGGCGAAGCTCGGAGTGTAGAACTGAGTCGGCTGGCTCATCCTTGCGTGGTTGCTCATCATCAGGCCGCCGCCGTTTCGGCCGATTTTTAAAAACTCGATCACCGACTTGACGAGCTCGATTTTCGAGGCCAGCTCGGCGGCGAAAACCCTAAGTCCGTCCTCGTCCATGCGGCCGAGCTCGGCGACGGCGGTGGGGTATTTTGCCTCTAAGTTCTTCCGCCGGAGCTTGGCGAGGTCGTCCTCGACCTTCCTCTTTCGCTCGTGGAAGAAGTCGGAGAGTGTGTAGGCTTTGCTGCCCAAGTCACTGTTCTTCGACTTGTATAGCCCGATGATCCGTCGAACCTCCTCGTGGTTCTCCGGCGGCCACACCTCGGGCTCCACGGGTCGGGTCGGGTCGAGTTTCGGGCCGTAGATGATCATGCACGCGCTGACGTCGCAGAGGGTGGTGAATTCCTTCATCTTTCGGGTCAGTCCCTCCTTTCTCTTCTTGAACGTTATGTTTCTTGACTTCTCCTTTGGGATGAGTTCGAGGGTTAGCTTCTTTCTCCCCATTGATTTGATTGATCGACCTTTTTCGTTATTTGCTGGGAAGCTTTGTGAGTTTCGATCGTTCGACTGTTGAGATTTTCGAATGGGTATTTATAGGGCAGGGAATGTTGTAAGAAAAGAGAGATCTTTGACTTTCTTGATTTCTGGGAATGAAATCATTATGACCGTTGAGGAAGATTTTGTATGTAATGTAATTCGAGATTACGATGACGTGTAGTGTGTGAATGGGCTCCATATGTGTGTTTATTTATTCTTTATTTACGGAATATTTTGTAGATGGGTTCTTGATTGGTGAATTAAAGAATTTGAGCAAAAATTTAAATTATTCTAATTGATTGTTATTTCGAGTTAAGTTTCCGTGGACGAACCAATAGCTGTTCGACACGGTATGGGTTGTTACCGATTGAATGTTTAATTGAGGTAGAAATACTCTTTGATATTAAAACAATATATATAAGGTCGATGATTATCTATAGCTTAAATCTTGAGCTCGATGATTAAACGAGTCGTGGGCCGGGCTCGAGTTTAACACCTTGCAAAATATGAATTAAAAAAGGGAACATTTTTCAGTGGTATACTAAACTACTCCATCCAACATCCATAAAAGAGCACACAAACTTGTAATAATTCCAGACAATTAATGACACAGCCATGATTGATAGAGACCGTAGCATATTATTTTGATTTCTTGATATTTTCATAACGAGAACATCCACTCCAAAAAAAGTTAAAAATACGATTATTTCTCTTTTCCTAGTACCTACTTTCACTTTTTTACCTTTATTATGGTGTATAAATTCAAACAGGTGCATAACTTCCATCAAAATAAAATAAAAAGATACAAAAATTTAAACATACGTACCAAAGAAAGGGGAGAAAAGTAACAATAGCCATCATCCACGAACCAATATCGATGAACGATCACTTAAGAGGGAAGGGACCAACAATTGATTTACATTAATTTCGTCCCACTAATACACATCCATCAATCATCCTCTCACCTCAAACAAAGATAAATATACTAAATATTTCAGATTGAAATATTCATCATATCCACCGTCAAACTCTCCATCATCATCGTCGCCTCAGCCTCTCCACTGCACTGCTGGCTTTTAGACACGTTATTCTTACACTTCGTCTTCTTCATGGGACAAGAAGATGGCGTCAGCGATGATGTAATGGGGAGAATTGGCAAATTCTGACAGTTGCAGATCTCAATCATATAACCGTCGGGGTCGTGGAAGAATATCTGATCGACGGTGACGCCGTCTTCCCTAACGACGGCTTTAACGTATTTTATGTTCATCTCCTCTAGTTGGGAGATGAGTAGTTCCATGTCCGTACATTGGAATGATATGTGGTTGTCTTTGGGGTTTATCTTGTCTTTATTTTGTGGGGCTTTGCTGTCTCCCTGTAACAGATGAATCCCAATTCCATGGTTGAACAGCCTGCGAAAGAAAAAAATATACCAGTTGAAAAAAAAATTAATTCTCTCGCTACTAACCATTATTTTCTTGATATTTCTCTATAGTGTTTGATAACTTTTTTTAGGATCAATCAAAATGCAGTTTTGTTTGGGATCGTGTAACAAAAATGCAAGATAACTAGTTGATCTTGATTAGCAAGATTTAAGGAAAATGTTGAAAGATGCAAATTTTGCAGCAAAAGAATTAGTCTTTACCGTTTTTTTAAGAGTGTCACATGTCCGAATTTATCAAAATTTTAGAAATAGTTGAAAGAAAAAAAACAAAAAGGAAAGAACACATAAACTTACCAAGCTCCTTCGAAGTCAAAGGAAGAGGGCCTTTTGATGAGAACGAAGCCAAGAACTGTCTCATAGAACTCAACTGATCTTCTCACGGATTTGCAGACAAATGAAACATGGTTCAAAGAAAGAAATGGCAATTTCTTGATGTTTGATGATGCAATGCTGCTAATCTCTTCTACTACTGGATCAACGTTGATCTCTTTGCCCATTTTAATTTACTTTTTTTTTTTCTATATATATATATATATTGTTTTTCGGGGAAGGGCTTAAGGGTTTTGCTAGATCTTTATGTTGGGAATTAATACTATGAATGATTCTTGATTTGTATTGAAGCGGATGACAATTGACAAGTTGAAGAGGGGGGTATATATCTATTTATAGAGAAATTGTATCGATTGCGTGGGTATTGTGGTTGACGTGTTTTTATAATAAAGACAATAATATAATCGACGTGAAACACACGTGATATTTTGCTAGAGTGAAGAAAATGACAAATAATTGTAGCAATAAATAAAAAAAGGAAATATTAAAGAAGAGGGGTAATCGATCTTATCCTGAGTTGAGTAGGCACCTAACCAGTTAAAAGAAGCGCGTCTAATACCATCTCCAACCGAAAAACTCATTTTCAAACTCAAACTCATTCACAAACTCATTATGCAGTAATTTTTCTCCAACCGTCAAACCAATTCTCAAACTCAAAAGACCATTTTGTAATATTATTTCTACCAGATTTTTTAATATTACCCATATAATTTTTAACTTTACAAATTAGATCGTACTATTATTTTAAATTCGATTAAAAAAATAATTTTACAAAATTTAACTAAACTCCATATTTTTTCATATAATAAAACATGGAATAAATATTTATTTATAATAAAGACCTTATATATTTTTATTAGAAACCATTTGATTCCTACATTCATTTAACATACTATATTATCAAACAACAAATGAAACCTTATTAGGAATAAAAACGCCAACTCAATGAAATTTAGACAAGACAATAATAAAAAGAATATTTTCGCTAGCAGCAAATTGAAAAAGTCGCCCATGTTGACTCTCTCCTCCATTCAACCAACCCACGCTTCTTTATAATATATTTATCCATTTGTTTATTTGTAGCATGGATGTGTTTAATAATTAGAGAATTAAAAGGGCTTGAATGGAATTTTGAAAGAACAACCGCATCTACTTGACGCAAACGCATATTTTCGTCCATTCGACGAGAGAGAAATGAAAATCGCATTTTGAGTGTTGATTTGGGGTACAGTTGGAGCATTTTATCCCATATTTTGAGTTTTGCAGTTCGATTGGAGATGCTCTAAACAATCTCATACAATACGACCGTTATTGAGTAGTCCAAATCCAAATAGATAATTTGGAAATGGTCATGATCACTATTATTATTATTATTATTATTATTATTATTATTATTATTATTATTATTATTATATACCAAGAAAACATTTGGTGATTAAAATTTGTTTTTCTCAATCCTAACATATATTAGACTAACACCAATTTGTAGACATTCTTATAATCTTGAGCTAACTGCCCACAGCTTGTACCATTATTTACAACATGACAGACATTTTCATCGACTGATGCGGCATTTTCATTTATTTATTTATATAGCTTGGTAAAAAGGGAATATTATCAATTAATTCAAATGAAGGACCACGATATATATATATATATATATATATATATATTATATCAAGTAGAATTAAATTAAAATGTGGAAACTTTTCATAATGACGTGATTTAAAGTAGGTCGAGACAGCATATATAACAACTTGACTATGATTGATTATCTTAACCATTCATGATAGCACATTGGACAATAATTTTCCTACATCTACAAGTTACATAAGAAATAGATAAGTTAATCATAGTTTGAGTTGAGAGACTCGACACTACTATAAATAAATATCCAAGAATGGTTACTTACAAGATTGTTCAATGAATGATTTGAATATGTTATAATTAATGAATCCAACGTGTTAGCTGACGAAGCTCTTATAAAATATCTTTAAATGCTTTCAACTTGCCAATTAAATAACTATATAAATATTTTTTTCAAAAGAGTCTTTGCTTGAAAGTAGCCAAGTTGCGATTAAATATTTTCTAGATGTGCTGGCAATTGAGAGCTTACCATGTCATCAAGCACATGGTATGTATCGATGCTTATTAGATATACATGGCCTATTAACATTTAATATTATACTTGAAAGTATGGCATAGTATAGAATTTGATATACGTTTTGTATATACATTAGTGGTACTCCATTTTCTCTAAATTTAATAGTAATACTTTCTGCGGTATAGAGGAGCCTAATGATTTCCTTATTTATTATCTTATGTATATAATGACCAATTATAAAAGCAACGGTAAACCTTAATGTATGTGTATGTATATATATATATATATATATATATATATGTGTGTCTGTGTGTGTGTGTAATAAACAAATAAAGCATGAACGGTATTCCATTGAACTCCATTGACGATTTGTGGAAGTAAGCCTACTATTTACCTTCTAAGAATCAATACAATATACCACGAAAAATATTAGAAAAAATAAAAAAAATTACGAAGAATTTTGTACCTAATGCATTAATGCAGATAATATTGGTTGGTGGCAAGACGTGATAAGTAGTTATTATAATAAAAACTAGTTGGGAATAATGTGGATAAAATACTACGGAAAGGAATGATATCTTACTCTACATTCTTTTTTATAATAAATGAGGCAGTTGGGAAAATAATACACACACATATATATATATATAATATATATATATATTTGCTATGGTGTCCACCTACCGTGAGCAACCACAACGAGCATCATACGCGAATCTCTCAACTATGGTGCTTTTTTCAATTTCTATCACCCCATAAACTCCGCCGACCCTCTCAGATATGTTTCACCTAAATCACGCTCTCCAACACGTTGATTTTTAAGAAAATCGTCATCTATTACTCATATGTGCACGACATACCAAGATGATAAATTTTCTTAAAATCAACATGTTGGAGAGCATGATTTAGGTGAGAATATATCTTAGAGGGCCGACGGAGTTGATGACGGCGCTAGAAATTGAAAAAACACACCATAGTTGAGAGATTTACATATGGTGTTCACGGTGTGGGCACCATAGCAAATCTCATATATATAGATATATTATAAAATAAATATATAACGCGTTCAGACATGTTTGACTAGCACCCACATGACAGATTGATATGTATTGATCCGCCTACCCCCTTAAAAATAAAAATTGAAAATGAATCAAATAAATTGAATATTTGATAACATTATGGGACTAAAATATTAAATTACGGTAGGGGAGTATAGACCGTTTCCCGTCCCAGTGAAAAGCTTATTTAAGACGAAGCCATAGCTTATATAATCAATATTATGGAACCCTAGTTTTACATATATATGTCTTCAATTTTATGATTAAAAGAAAAATGGAAGTAGCTAGTCGACAATGGAGTGCACGTTCATATTAAAGTGTTCCCACCGTTGAATACAAATATTCCTACTAGATACTCCCTCCAATTTTATTTACATGTAGCTCTCTAATTTTGTTTCTAATTTGTTGTCGTTTTACATATTTCAATACAAATACTTATCATATTTCCAGTTTTACCCTTTTTTACTCTTTTCGATTAATAAATTGAAAGTAAGTATATTGAATAGGCTTAAGCAATTAATTAGGGGTATATTAGACATTTTATTCTATTCTCAATATAAGTGAAAAAACCTTAAACGACATGTAAATAAAATCGGAGAGAGTACTATTCAATAATACAATCGTTTTCGTGACATCTATAAAAAATACTCAATGAATAAAAAATTTACAAATCAGTACCCATATAAAAAAAAATTTAACAAAATAAGTACCCGTTTTACAGGGCCAGATTTTCATTTTATGTGGCCCTGTCCATGTAGTATGTAGAGACCCAAAATTAATATAAAGAAATATAGAATTAATAATTTAATATAATTTTAAGCCCCAAATTTATTAATTATTGGATCTGGGCCATAATTTTTTAATTTTAAATTTAATTAGTGTATTTTGGACCATAATTGGAGGCCCCAAAATGTCCCCCAAAAAATTTGGCCCTGGGCAACAGGCCTGGTTGCATAGGCCCAAATTCGGGTCTGCCGTTTTACTGTTTGTACCAATTTTTTCAGTCTTGCCGTACCTTTTTATGCGTATACTGCGTACCACGTCACGCGTTTTTACGGTACCCTCTACGGTTTCTTTATGGTACCTTATTGTGTGATATGTGACGTGCCATTTTCTCAAAGTATCACGTACAAAAATACGTTACTATAGGGTACCTAGATGTGTTATATGGCGTACCTGCGGCAGATCGGGTATCTATGTGCAAAAACTTTATTCTATTAGGTACCTACATATAAAAATACTGACAGAGTATTGAATTATAAGCTTTATACAAATGGGTACTTATATGTAACAAAACCCTTCTTTTATCATATTATACAATTTTTGTTTATTGCCTTTGACAATAAAACCATGGGCAGACCGGTCATCATATCAATCAATAATCATCATCTTTGTCTATTTTGTCTTGTTGGATGTAATTATAAATATCTACGCGGATGTCCTAAAATCTTCGTATTTATCTCAAGTGACTATTATAACATCATTAAAATGTTGTGAGAAAAAGACGAGCAAAAAAGTCAAGTCACGCGGCTTCTTGTCCTAGGAATGCAATGCTTTCACGTGAAGAATGCAGCAACGAGAAAAAAAAATCATTAAAGAAATAGGACGGAAAATAAAGTTACCTAGGTCCACAACATACTATATTTTAAAATTTGCATGTATTTTTCACGTGACTTAATGTGATGATAAAAAAATTGAAAAATTGTACACGAAAACATGTTAAAATGAGCTTCACAACATATTATACCTTATCGACACAAACGAAGCTTTAGCATAGAGTGATGGGAACTGATTCTTTGAACGCACTAAATAACATTTTATTAGGTATGAACACTTTATTGATCAAGCCGAGTTTTTTAATTTTTATGAATTAAAAATCATTTTATAACCATCTACATTAGTGATCAAAAGACAGGTTTTCCCAAACATTTATATTTAAGCGAACCTGAAAGCTAGAACTCGATATGAAATTGATGAGTTATAATTCGACATTAATAAACTGTAATCTAGTTCGAGAAAAAAAAAACCCGACGAGCCCAAGCCCAACAAAGAACAGCGTTCGAGCCCAACAAGAAGTATCTCGAGCTGAAAATGGGCCGATCTCGGCCCATTTAAAGGCCCACTTCAAGCAATAAAGGAGGGTCTATTCTATGCCATGCCAAGTTATTACTATTACCACATAACATTCCTTGTTCTTACATATAAAGGGAAGGCCTGAACTAATCTTCAATTATTCCTTACTAGTACGTTTCTTTCACATGTAAACTCAAGGCAACAAACATACCAACCAAAACCATAATAAATAAGCGGCGAAGAAACGTCTAGCATACACATAAAAACGTGGATTTCGAATCCCAGGGAGAAGCAAACAGGGTAAAGCGTCCACGGTGTAAGTAAAACTACGAACAAATCGTGCGCAGAAAAACGCGGTCACTTACGAATTTTCGACGACCTACCTAACTGCCCCGAGTCATCTTCATCTTGGGCATGGCCTTCTTCATCTGACGAGCACGTTCCTTAGCTTCCTTCTTTCGCAGAGCCTCTGCGCTCATCTTGGACTCAGCTTCCTCCGTCTTCTTCCTCTGCTCTGCTTTCTTCCTCTGCAGAGCTTCTTGCCTGGCGTTTTGAAGCTCTCTGTAGATTTCCTGGGCGACTTTTGCCCTAGCTGCTTCAGTCTTCGATCGAGCCTACAGATGAGCCAGGTCGTAAGTTGAGCAGCAGATTCAGACAAAAAAAGGGGCTAGCGAGCGTTCTTACATGTGGGCTTGGTCTGTATCGCCCGATTAGGTCGATGTAATAAGGCACGAGCGCCACCAATCTGCTCATGTCGGCCATGTTGTTAGCGTTGGGGAGAGCAAACTTAAACGTCAGCATTTTCTTGTTCGAGCCCGCTTGCTGATCGGAGAAATGCATTGAGATGAAACCCTTTCCATGTTTATCGAACGACTTCTCGCCAAAAACCTCAGAAATCCAACACAATGCAAGACATCAATCAGCACAAAATTACTTCGGAAGAAGAGGAAAAACTGCAAGAGAAAACAGAGGAATGATGTATAGGTACCTGATCAAGAACTGCCTCGGTGATCAAATCTGCAGCGATCTCCTTCGATTCAGCCACGACCATAAGGTCCTCAGCCACCCATTTTCGCCCGCTTGGCCCGGCCCCAACCAATCCAGCGAACCTCTGCAAATCCTTAGCTTCCTTGTGCATAGTCTTGGCCAGCTTCTTCCTCGCCAGGGCGAAGACAACGTGGTCCATTGCATCATCGTTCATGTAAACCTCGAAAGTTATCTCATCCTTACACGGGACAACCATGTTGTACAGCCTAGATATCAAATCTTGCCTGCTTTTCAGCTCCATGGTCGCCACCAGGCCAGAGCAGTACCTCCTTCCACTGGCGTAGAATTTGAAGACGGTTTGGCCTTCTTTCAGCAACAGGGGAGAGTCATCGTTCTCACCCACGCCTAAAAGGCTGAAGTTCTTGTCGAAGATGGAGTCTTTGACGGCGAACTTGCTCGCCCAAGCTAAGGCTATGTTTTCGTTCTCCCTTTTGCCCGTGAAGTAATTAACGGCGAAGATGATTAGGAAAGAGACGCAGGCAATTTCGATTAAGTAGTTCTTCAGCTTCTTTGGAAGCCCAACTTCGGGTTCGGCCAAAACGGGCGCCGATTCATCGGGTTTCGGGTCCGATTCGGATTGAGGAACGTCGGATTCGGAGCTCGGCGGCGCGTTCTGCGGCGGGATGCCTTCGAATTCGTCTTCGTCCCAGAAATCAAACGACGAAGACGACGGCGTAGGCTTAGCGGCGGCGATCTTCGGATCGGGTTTAGGGTTAGGATCTGAATCGGCGATTGGATCGGAGGATAGAGAGATGGGAGGAGGTGGGGTCCTTGTGGGGGCGACGTCGCCGTCGTCTTCGCCGTGGAAGGAAATGTCCTCGTCTTCTTCGGCGTCGAAGCCTTCGAAGTGGGGCTGTCGCTGCGCGACGACGGCCGTGGAGAGTAGTTGTAGTAAGACGAGAGAGAAGAAGAAGAAGAAGAAGACGAAGAGAGGGGCGCGTGACCTTTTCGCCATTGTCGTCGTCTCTGTGAGCTGGGATTTGATTTCCTCTGTTTTATCTTAATGATAGATTAGGCTCTGTTTTCTAACAACAGTCATCTTTAAACTGTAAAAAAAAACAGAAATCACTGCTTTATTATTTTAATACATCACAATTCACAAAGCTCATCATTCACAACCTTAAAAGCAGAATAAAAAACAAGATCAAGAAAACGTCCCCAAAATCGACACCATTGAAGAACAAAACAGAAACATAAAATCTTAACAAGCATGTTTACGAAGAATCAAAAGGGGCCGCCTTTTTCCTTGAGAACAAATCTCCAACAAGTGGAACAATGGGCTTCTTCTTCTTCTTCTTATGCCTCTTATTCTTGAACAAACCCTTATCTTCACCAAGGCTCAGAATCTCAGCCAATGTCGACGAATCGAACCCCTTCTCTCCCTCGCCGGCGTTATCTGTCTCCATTCGCTCCAATAACCTCATCTTCTCCACCTCGGCTAGGGCGAGCTTGGACATGTTCCTATGTAGCTCGGCGTTTAAGGTTGCCAAGATCACCTCATTCTCCGACTCCTTTTCCTTGAGGGACTTGAGCTCGGCCTTGGTCTGCTCTAGCTCGAGCTCGAGCTTCTTCACCGTTTCGAAGATGGTGATCGAGCCCGAGCCTTTCGAACCGAGGGCTGGCGAAGGTGGCTCGATGGGGCTCAGAGGGGCGAAATTGGGAGCTTCGTCCTTGGAGAATTCGAAGGGCTTGTTTGGGCTGTAGATTTCGCATGCTAAGAAACGTTCCCCGAATATCTCAACTGCTTCTTTGACTGAGCGGAATGGCCTTGATGTGTCGATGTTCGAGCTGTAACACGATGATGACGACGACGATGATGGTTCTTGAGCGTTGTTATTACTGTAGTTAACGTTGCTGCTGCCTTCATCATCTGCTTCAAGATCTTCATGATCTGTGATCTTTTCGTCCATTTTCTGAGAAAGTGAGGTGTGTTCGCAGACAGTTGAATGAGTTATATATAACGTGCATGAGTTTTCTTTGATTCTAAGCCAAATTGTCAGAGAACGTGGAAGTTTTCAGATAAAACAGAGCATGCTCATTATGTATATGTTGAGCTGGTGAAAGAATGAGAGATACTGTGGTTTCAAAGTTAAGGCAAAGGAGGTGATATTGTGGTTGTGAGAAGCCGACATCTCAACGAACATTCAGTTATTATTCGATGATTCTTGATTTAGGAAACACAATTGAAACCTACGAGTGATCGAAGTAAAACTAATAGAGTTAAGCGCCTGTGAAGTGAAGTTCAAGTCATACCCTTTTTTCATTTCTTACTAACCCAATACATATCGCAACGCACCGTAACTCCAATACTACGAACAAATTGAATCGTCGTTACATATGTTAAAGTTTTATCCTTTTTTTTTTTATTTATCTTTTTCAATAAGATGATATAAATACTTGCAACCAAAGCCACACATCATGGCGACTCGAGTGTAGGAAGGCTATCGACAACCACAGTTAGCGCACGCCGTAGCTGAAAATCAGAATCGATGGTTACGATTTCGAACCCTAGCGTATGCTCTTCTTGCAGCTGCAGCTTCGTACAAGCCTCGTCGGATCAATCCCTCTTTCTGGGCATTAATCATCGGATAATCAGTAGACTTCCATGGGGAATGCGAGTAAGAATCAGACGAACGCCTCTAATACGTATTGGGCTGCTGCCACGTGGCTCCGTCGCAGCAGGTCAGCATCTCCACCGTGTGTGTATACTGTATGTGATTTCACAAATCAAGCGTATGGGTGAAATGGGCTTTGTCTTCCATGTTTCAGTAGCTTCGCTTTGAATTTCCATGTCCCTGAAAGATTCGGTTTAACGAATTACTCTTTTTGCTTCGCAATCTCGGCCAAAGAACTCTGCTTTTCCTTGTTTTATGTCGTTATGTGGCTTAAGGTAATCTGGGCTCGTTTTGAATCTTTAAAAATCCGTTTGGTTCAACCGAAAAATTATGTGACAAGCTACAATTGTTCCTGAAATTCTTACAAGGAACTTTTTCTGTAGTAACGAGTGATTTCTCTCCCAAAGTTGGGGTTCATTTGCTATGTTAGAAAGTGGTTTTTGTTCAGGTCTAAAGACTGTTTCTTTGAGCGTTTGCGCCTACTTACCCCTGACGGAAGAGAACGTCGAGAAAGTTTTGGACGAAGTTAGGCCTTACCTCATATCAGATGGAGGCAACGTAGCCTTGCAAGAAATCGATGGAACGGTAGTAAGGTTGAAGCTTCAAGGGGCGTGTGGTTCCTGCCCCAGCTCCATGACCACGATGAAGCTGGGAATCGAACGTCGTTTGATGGAAAAAATACCCGAAATCGTCGAAGTGGAATCCGTCCAAGACGAAGAGACGGGCCTTGAACTGAACGCAGATAACATCGAAAAGGTGAAGTCTTTTTTCTTTCTTTATTCTGGGATTGTCTGAGATTTCTTGGGTCCGAAATCGATGCCCCAACTCCGAAAATTTCCTTTAGGTGCTCGAAGAGATAAGGCCTTACCTTGTGGGTGCATCGGGCGGCGAACTCGAGCTAGTGGAAATCGAAGAGCCAATCGTTAAGGTGAGGATAACGGGCCCCGCAGCTGGCGTGATGACCGTGCGTGTGGCTGTTACTCAGAAGCTGAGGGAGAAGATTCCCTCCATTGCAGCAGTTCAGCTTTTGTCGTAAATGTACGATTGTCCGAATATATTTTGGTTTGAAAGGAAATCTTCGCAACATACACACACGTTCTTTTCCCAATTCACATAATAGACTGCTTTATTCTTCTGCTATGATGTTGTTCGCAATTCGGCCTCAAACGAGGCCATCAAATCATTCAGTGTACATCGGAAATTCAAGATAAATGCAGCACTATTATTCGATGTTCAGACAATTCCAGGTAACTATAGCAATCTATACTAGGTTGAAAAACAAAAACAAATACTTGAGGTTTTGATGTGAGTGAATTTTACTTTTTTAACTGCTTGAGAAGGCCAGCAACTGAGGCACAGTGCGTCGACTTGTACTCACATTGCTCGCAGCAATGCTGCAGCAGCTGAATGGCTTTGACGCACCTGAATCGTTATTAAGACATGCTAGTCAATGATCACATTAAAGCCTATACACACAAACACAAAAGAAAATAACAATAAAAAACAATATTGAAAAAGAAAGAAAAAAGACGATGAGAGAAAAAGTTTGGCTTACTTTTGGGAATTGAAATTGTTCTTGGAGAGGCATGCTTGAATGTCGCAAGCTTGTTTCTTACACGGCTCTTTACTAGGTTGGGCCATGCCTTTGCTTGCTTCTCGAATTTCTTTCCTTCCTTTTGGGTAAATTGAAGGGTTCTCTTCTTAACCTTCGTTCTTTGTTGATGATCGATTGAGTATGTTGGAGGGTTCTTGAATATATACGTGTGAAGAGCTAGGCGGCTATTCAAGAAAGGTATAGATTTAGAATTTAGATAATGGGACTGATTCAATTTCCATAAATTCTAATTCTACAGTAAGATACGGGGATTTTTTTATCGATGCCTAGAACTAGGATTAAATTTAAGGTTTTGAATTGATGGTAAAAACGCAATCTTTAATAAAAAGAAAAAAGAAACATGGATATCGCATCGCAGGTAGCTTAACACGAGGATCAAAATCAAGAATCCTAACGCTTATCGATTAAATCCCACGACGCCACTTCAATGATTAAGGTTGTCCAGCCTCTCCATAGTTCTTTCAGTCGATACGTATGCCCATGAGCTGATTTCTCGAAAAACTTGGTACGGAGAGAATATTTACTGGTCAACAGTTCTATCGTCATCATCAAGACGAAAAAACACAGAGAATATATCCCTTAACGTCGTTACTTGTCGTAGGTCGTGAAGTGAAAAAAGATTCTATCTTTTTTGTTGGTTCTTTCCATTCCTTAGAAGCCCAGAAAACCAGTACCGTGGACTCTTGATGGATTCAAGGAAAAGGGATTTGATGCACAGTTTATGGGTTAAATTGAAGCAGGCGACCCTTCTATGGCTTGATGGTTTTAAAGAGGCTTGCTGTCTTCATAGGGTTGTCATATACTGTCGCAGGTAATAAAACCCTGTTCATGTTCTATTTATTGTTCATCAAATGCTTGAAACTCTTTCTTTTTTGTTCATATTTTTCATTGAAGGTCAAGAGAGCTTGCAATTCGTACAGGACAGTGTTTCCTCTTGAATGGTTTCATTTTCTTGGGAAGGTCTGTTTTCTATCTCTGCAGATGATCGCCGGTTTCTATCAGTTTAAAGTATTTGTTAAGACTTTTGGAGCTTCTATATTTTGGGCAACCCAAGCTTTAATTTGCTCATTCTTGATTTCATCTGGCATTTCTAATTAGCTGAGATTGTCCGAATAATACTTACCTAAACATTGAATCATAGGATAGGACATACAAGTGAACCTTTGTCTCCACGGATTTTGTCTAGAACTTATTGCATTTGAATCTGATGTGATTGCTTCAAACAAAAAGCGCATGCTCAGTTTCACACATGACTATTTGGGACACTTATTCCTATTACCTTTACAACTTTTTCTTTGCAGTATCTTCGTCCTTAGATCAGTTGTCATTCCTTCATTGCGATGGATATTGCCCGATCAATGTCCGAATATCAATCCTCAAGAACCGTGCCTGTTTGAGGGGTTTTTCAGATTCTATTCCTCGTTAAGGACTGTGCTG
This sequence comes from Craterostigma plantagineum, assembly GCA_027422505.1. Classification (NCBI taxonomy): domain Eukaryota; kingdom Viridiplantae; phylum Streptophyta; class Magnoliopsida; order Lamiales; family Linderniaceae; genus Craterostigma; species Craterostigma plantagineum. The sequence continues at coordinate 188,594 of JAPQWV010000082.1, forward strand.
GTCAACCTTTTCTATGTGAGTATCTCTTGCTTATCATGATGATCTATACTGAGTGGAATTGAAGCAGAAGCACCTTACTCGTGTTAATATTATTCCCTATTGACTGAAAATGAATACCTATTATCTTTCAGAAAATCTCTCTCTTCTCCTCTCTTCCTCTTCTCTCTCTCTCCCCCTTTGCTCTCTCTTATGAGTGTGTGTAGGTATGTAGATGCGTGTTGAATCTTATGGAAAGATAGATTGCTGAAGAAAAGCCATAATATCATAGTCTTTGCATCTATTGACTTGGCTGTTTTTTCACAGGTATTCTGGTTTTATCCTATGTACATATTGAGCTTTATTCTCAGCACATTATGGTAATTTCTTTCTATATTCTCTTATGGATTCTGTTGACTCTGTTTTCCTGCATTTTTTACCGTTCATCACCATTTTTATCATCACAGTTTATTCCCTCGCATTATTTTGTCTTCAAGTTCTACCTATTTCACGGGGCTTAATAGTCAGCTGCATATATATTGATCGATGTAGGTATAGTGACATTGCAAAATATGGGTTCTTTGCAATTGAAAAGTCTGCTTCTAAGGAATCCGATGAAAAGAAATCAAAACCAAAAGACAGTAATAAGCCAACTGATCTCGACGGGTATGTCTCACAGTCGTGTTATTCTGTTTATTACACACACACACACACACACGTAATATTCACTTTCTAGTTTCTATCTAAAACAGGGTAATGATTGGGATAGCTGAACAGATATACTCAGTTCTGCTGTTGACATTCTTCTTCTTAGAGGTATATGCTCAATACTGCTGATTCTTCCTTTTATAGAATATTTTATGACAAAGCTATCGCCTTTAAGGTATATCTTATAGGATTCATCCCTTTGATTGGCAAGTTTCTAAACTTCTTGCTCCTCTCATGGATGTATGCTTATTACTGCTTCGAGTAAGTGGAGATTTTCGTAATCCATATCTTTTGTTTTCTTGAATCTTATACTATCTGGTACTTCTCTTGAGGCACTTTTTCTTCATTATTTTCAATTAAAGGTACAAATGGAACTACTCTGGCTTGAGCTTGGACAAAAGGCTGGACTTTTTCGAATCTAACTGGCCATTTTTCGCTGGTTTCGGTATGGATAATGATATGCTTAGCTTTCTTTTACGCTTTCGAGTCCGCTTCATTTCGCTTATTTTTAAATGATAGTCGACTAAAACATTCTCTTACAAGAAACTTTCTGTGTTATCATTCAACATCAATCATTTCAGGGAGCCCATGTGTGTTGCCTGCGTTCATTTTCTCTCCTCTTGTGGGCTATGGAGTTTTGGCTATATTATATCCATTAGTAAGTTCCTCTCTTACGGGCATCGTAGAAGTCAATTGTTAGGCTTCTGTAATGAACTTATGAACTGAAATCGTCTTCTTTTTTTCTTTTTTCGTTTTAGTTCGTTTTGACAGCTGCTGGCTCTGAAGCAGATTCGTTAGCTACGTCTCCGAGGAAGAAATGGAAAGGCAATGGATTGGGAAGGGTCCCTATATTCGCCTCCGCCGATTATCTATCGTAAGCCATTCGTATATTCGTATTTAGGACGAAACAACTTTCGACTTGAAATGCTGTTTTTATCAGAAGTTTGAAGCTATTGTTGGGCAGAATTAGTACCAAGACTGAGCTTTGATATGTTCATTACACTTTCTTGATAGGATGAAAGTGCTGTCTCTGTTCCCTATTGAAGCTCGGCAACAAGTTGTGCGCCAGAAAGAGCTTTGATCGTTGGATATTCTTCTCTATTTGTCTACGATTTGTGCATAGTATTGCTTTGCTTTATGATGTTATTTTATTACAGCTAGAGAAAGTTTTTTATTTTTTATTTTTAATTTATCACGTAACCTCTGTATTATATTATATGGATAGTACTACATGCAGATATGTAATCAGTGCTTGAAGTTTGAAATTTGCAGAATATTTTATGAGACTAACAAACAACTAAAATACAGAAGTGAAAATAAAATTATTTAAAGTGCGCAAAGGAAATTTACAAAGTTAAGCCCCAAATAGTAATGTTATTGCAATTAGACCCCTATTTAGGAGTCCGGTTTTTCCAAGTTTTCGAGTCATCTTCGTCGTCGGAGCATATTGCAAAACCGTGTTTCAATTGTATTGTATCCGATTCCGAACTAAAGCTTTTGATCTGTATATGGCCATAACTGAGTGAATGCACATATGCAGATGATGGTCTTTTGAATTTTTGTTTTCCTTTGAAATTTAATCAAATACAAGGGATACAGTAGCTGGCAGCTGAAGAAACAAGTGATCGGAAAAAATGGCGAGGTGGCGGTGCGACTATAGGTATCTCCTCCTCGTTGCGGTGGTTCCGTTCATCTATATCCAGGTCAGAGCTAATTACGTCGTTTGAAAATTGAATGTCTCAACTTTTATGTCAAAGATCACGCCTTTGGCAAGAAGAAAAAATGTTGATCTGTTTGTTCTTTGACTTTGATTTACTGTGTGGAATGAGGGTTTGTAAGAGCGTGAGTTACTTCTTCAATGTTTTGATGATTGCCATTGAATTTGTTCTTACTTCAGATGCGGCTCTTTGCTACTCAGTCTCAGTATGCCGATCGGCTCGCTGGTGCTGTAAGTACATCTCGTGTTTTTCCGATTGATCGATTCTTTATGGTTCATTTCATACAATCTGTAGCTTGAGCTCTAATTGAGATTCTTATCTTCATTTGATTTTTTATGTTCATGGCGTAGCCTTTTCTCTTTCTTTCAGATTGAGGCAGAAAATCAGTGTACTCGACAGACGCGTTTGCTAATTGATCAAATTAGCACGCAACAAGGACGGATTGTTTCACTTGAAGGTGATTTATTAGATTGAGTGGCTATTTACTCCGATTTTTGTGAGTCATTCTGTTAGATGGTTTTTATTTTTTGGGAACACGATGTTATTTCAGTATCCATGATCATTAACTACCTCTGAATTTCAGAAGAAATGAAACGCCGAGGGGAGGAATGTAGACAATTGAAAGCGCTTGTTCAAGATCTTGAAAGTATGTTTCCACTCCCTGATCTCCCTAATACTAACTTCCTGCTGTCATTAACATAATGTATGACTGTATGTTACGTGTAAATTTTATTACCAATGTTGGTATCATGGAAGCACTCTTATTCACACTCCATTTGCATACTAATTGCAGAGAATGCATATAAGAAGTTGGCTGGTGATAAACAGGTTTGTAATATATAGGAGATTAATGGTGTTGCATTTGAGCGGTACTCTTCATCAGCAAAATGTTATTGAATGGACAATCAGGTAGCAGTTGCAGCGGTAGTAGTAATGGCTTGTAATCGTGCCGATTACCTTGACAGGACCATCAAATCTATTCTAAAGTACGATAATGTATTGCCTATCTCAGTTGCTCTTTTTTGTTCCAACTGTCAAGCTAGTCTTTTTTATGTCTATTAGGTATCAAAGTTCCGTTGCATCAAGATATCCTTTGTTCATATCACAGGTGTGCAAATATCAAGAAGTCTCTATTAATGGTTTTGGAATTTTTTCGTGTTGCTTGCCTTGTGAGATGTAAAGTGTTCTTTTTACGCTTTTTATTAGGACGGATCAGATCCCAATGTCAAAAGCAAGGCGCTGAGTTATAACCAGCTAACCTACTTGCAGGTATATAGCTCGAACGGTTATAATATTTCTTGCAAGACATTGTAATACAAGCATCAAATACTCACATTCGTACAAGCATGGATATATATAGTCTTTGATAGCTTGTAAATCTTATATTTATCAAGGATGGTTGAACGGTTACAGTTTTACCCCTTGTGGTTGATTTTCAAAGTTAATATAATTATTTTTTCAACCAGCATTTGGATTACGAACCTGTGCATACAGAAAGACCTGGGGAGTTGATTGCATACTACAAGATTGCACGTAAGTTCTCATAGTGGAACTTTCGTTTTCCTTGGTGGACTTCTAAGGATTATTGGCTAAATCTCCTTTTTAGGCCATTACAAATGGGCTCTCGATAAGTTGTTTTACGAACACAACTTCAGCCGAGTCATTATACTTGAAGGTGCTTACTCTTCTTTTTTCATAGTCTTTTCTTTAAACTCTAAGATCTTGCTTTGCTTAACCGTCTGTCATATGCAGATGATATGGAAATTGCACCTGATTTCTTCGACTATTTTGAGGCAGGAGCTGCCCTTCTTGACCGAGACAAGTGAGTATTTACTTTATAAAAGCGTAACTGTCTTTTGTGTTTTCCAACTTTTTCTTATCCAACTTAATAATGGCAGATCCATCTTGGCAATTTCTTCGTGGAACGACAATGGACAAAGGCAATTTGTGCATGATCCTTGTAAGTCCCTCAATTTCCTGTTGATAGTCTCTCGGACCAGTACAGATACATGAAGGCGATTATATGATTTCAATTTAAAAGATTCTAGAATATTCTTAAGTATGATAATCAATTGCACATCAACCCAAACCTTTGGAACTTCCTTGATTTTATTGCATTTGTTTTCCTAAATCTCCTGCAGATGTGCTTTACCGGTCAGATTTTTTCCCCGGTCTTGGGTGGATGCTTTCTAGATCTACATGGGACGAGTTGTCTCCTAAATGGCCTAAGGCATATCCTCAATGAGTTTGTTTTTTCGAAATAACATTAAAAGCATTAATATTTTGCATACATGATGATTTCGGGTATCAAGATGTTTACATATCATGAACTTAATTTGGAAAACCTCCTTGACTAAACTACTTACCTATTGGGATGACTGGCTGAGACTGAAGGAAAATCACAAAGGACGACAGTTCGTACGCCCAGAAGTGTGTCGAACCTACAATTTCGGGGAGCATGTAAGTATCATAGAAATTGCATATTTTATGTTCCGTAACGACATTTTCCATGCATTCTTCCATTTCTTTTATCTAGTTCTGCAATTTTCAGTTCTGATTTTCTGTAGCTACTTGTCAAAACACGATAGATGAATGTCATGATTGAATTCTCAATCTTACTGTGCATATATAATTCGAACTTACCAACAAGATTCCAGTTAACAATGCATATTTCTTTTTCACAATACATACTTTAACAATTGTGCCCATCATTTTTTCCATAGGGTTCCAGCATGGGCCAGTTCTTCAAGCAATATCTTGAACCTATCAAACTGAACGACGTATTGGTATGCATCTGATATAATCCTTTATGCGGTCGCCTCTCACTCCTTCATATTTTCCTGTGCTTGCTGACATTTCTCCTCGTTTGAGAAAGGTTGATTGGACTTCATTGGACCTGAGCTACTTGGAAGAGGTACATTTCGTTTGTATATTTGTGTTATGATATAGAACTTTGAAAAAATCAATTTTGGTACGTGAGGGGACGGTCAATAGACTTTTGTAATAGCATAAGCTTTTCGAAAATTTCGGGTCATATAAGAAGATATACCATTGAAACAAAGCGTCACGCTGATATTGCTTGAAGTAAGTTACTGAAAATTATGTATGTTTATACAGGACAAATACGTGGAACATTTTGCTGGACTGCTGAAAAAGACAACTCAAGTCCAAGGAAACGACGCTGCTCTAAAAGCTGCTAACGTGGATGGAGATGTACGGATTCTGTACCGCGATCAGTCAGATTTCGAGCATATTGCTCGTCAGTTTGGCATTTTTGAAGAGTGGAAGGTAACTTGTTAGTTCACCTCGTTCGCCTCCGTGTCACTGCTGCTAAATGATATTTATTGTTCAGTGCTATCATGGAATACGTAGGTTCATTTTATGACATGTTCAAACCTAGTTGGATAATTATCAGTATTTACGGGCGAATGACTTCGATTGAGGTGCAATTTTTTATTTTTTAGGATGGAATTCCAAGAACTGCATACAAAGGAGTAGTTGTTTTCCGATATCAAACTAAGAAGCGCGTCTTCTTGTTTGGCCCAGACTCTCTCCGCAGGCTCGGAATCGAATAGTTTGAGATTTCAATTCGTCGGTGTTGTGAGCTCATTAGCAAATACAGAAGTTTCTATCTGATCATCTGAAAGAAGAATACCATTTGTTAACAGTAACTTTTTTTTTTGCAATTTTGGATGTAATAACTCTGAAAGATGGGTCAAAATATGTACAAGATTAATTCTTACACGAGTCTCCGAATGTTAGGGATTTTCTAAATCACAAGAGTATTGAAGGCATCTGAGCATCTATTTCTTCCTGCAGACTTGCTTTGGCTTGAATTTCCTCTTCCTGATAACAAGTATTAAACCACCATCGGAAAACTAGATAAATATGTATATAACAAGAAATATGCAACATGCCGAATCCTAAGAGTTGAATTTGCCAATCTAATCATCATAATAAGGTAGCGATACGTTGAAGAAAAAATGAGACGTACAGATTTTTCTGGCGATTTTTTCCTTGCAAAGTTTTCGCCTGATCGTTCATTCAAGCACAGCAGTTTGGCTCCGATGCCTGGTGAATTTGATGTACCGACGGCCTCATCATCAACCAAAACAGTATCGAAATATCCTCCCCCAGGTTTTGCATCGGGAACCTGTAAATATGAAACGAATATATATATTTAGCACGGTAAAAGTAAAAGATCGAAAGACAATTAACATATGCCAATTCTTATCAGGTTAACAAATCGCAAGATATTTACACTACAGATTCATAAGGAATTTGAACTTCGAGCTATACAAATCGTCAACAAGTGATTGTTAATATTTTTGGGTTTTTTTTCCTCCTTCAGCATATAACCTCAAACATGGCCTCAGTAAGGATATTTTCAAGAATGGATCGTAATCCACGCGCGCCAGTGTTTTTGGCAATCGCTCTCTTTGCAATCAGTCTCATAGCACTGTCTGTGAACTTCAATTCGACCTTAGGAAATGAAGATAGATGATCAACAGGTATGTACAAAAACTGTTAACTTGTAAAAACTTGTCCCAAGAATCAAAGAGACTAAAAGTATCACTTACGTTATTCATGCCGAACATTCTTTTGTATTGTTTACAAAGAGCATTTTTAGGTTCGGTGAGAACCTGCAAAGCCAATTTGAGATTTTAAAGGAAGAGTAAGATCAGTGAGGAAAAAAGTTAAAGAAAAAGGAAACCCAGTATTACAGAAGCTGGTGTGGCGATGATAAAGTAAAAAAGACAGCTTGTAATTTTCACTTGATTGAAAGGTGATATAAGATATATCAAGAAATAATTAAAAATAGAGCCACACACCTGAACAAGTTGATCCACATCGAGACTCGATAGACTAACTAGCACAGGAAAACGTCCAACAAATTCGGGTATAAGACCGTAGGCTGTGAGATCGCCACTCTCCACCTGAAAAACCAAGTCGTTACCACTGATACTACTCAGGAATAACATCTAAAGCGGTGCTCAAAATTCCCACAGTTCACTGGTACTGCTTGGAAGCATGGAATTTATACAGAAAAATCAACTTTTTAAACTTTGACAGATTCGTGACTCACATTTTCAAGCAGAGACGAGGATGCAGTAACATTCGAGCCACCAAGTCTCATATTAGCCCGGATTGGTGCTCCAAAACCAATAGAGGAATCTTTTCGTCTGGAGAAATCGATAAAATTTAAACCTCAACAGCAATTGTAGAAGTCTTCAAGATGTGACTACCTTTCAGAAATGGTCTTCTCCAGATCAACGAAAGCTCCACCACAGATAAAGAGTATGTCTTTAGTATCCACCTGCCAAGTCAAATAAAATAATATGCAAGACGAATATTCGATGGAAATGATAATATAATTGTAGCATGAGACTACAGCCTATCTAATTGGGACTACAAGAAAAAGAAAAAGGAGTGAGATACAACTCCATCGAAACCTGAATGGTGTCATTTCGCGAATGCTTTGGAGCTCTATGATCGGGGACACTAACAATCTGCGAAATTGGATAACCCAGCGAATGATTCAGCAAGCATCAAGACTGAGAAATCTAATGATAGCTCACAGAGTATACAAGTCGTTCCAAATTTAGAGAATCTTTGTAAAATCTATGCAAAATTACTCACTGTTCCTTCGAGCATCTTTAGCAATGCTTGCTGAACTCCCTCTCCAGAGACATCTCTACCAATGTTTGAGTTCTCACTCTGGATAAAGTCGAACATTTTACAAAAACATAGCCCTTACCTTATTATTTAAAAAAATGAACATCTTGTGCACCTTTTTAGTTATCTTGTCAACTTCGTCTATATATACAATTCCTCGCTCAGCTGCTTCTACATCGAAATTAGCAGCCTAGAAAGCATAAAAGAAGACTACATATATATGGGCAACAGATATCGAATATGTGATAAATTCTCTGAATTTCCAGCAGAATGGAATGTTTTTCGCAGCAGCAATGAAGCAGGTTAATCTGGTAAATCAAAATTATGAGTGTGAAGGCGGGGAGCGAGAGATTTCATATTTAATTAAAACCCAATCAACAAGAGAATAAGATCATTTAAAAATCTCATTCCCTTATCTCGATTTTATACCACAACAGGGCAATAAGAAACCTTTGGCTCCTTATTTTTGCATTTGTAGCCTCCAGTTAATTAATTTCTTATCGAAAATTACGAAACTAAAATAACGTGAACAAGAGAGCTAGGCAATCCAATGCCCACCAAAGACAATATTATTCTTTTTATTCCACGTTCTTCAAAGCTAGCTTGAATAATATCATTCTTTTTAAACCACAGTTCTTTAATCTAGCTTGATTAAGCATATGGATACTTTATATTGTATGTTTAAACAACAGACTTACCATCAATAGCTTGTACAGCATGGACTCGACATCTTCCCCAACATAACCAGCCTGTGTACCCATATGCAACAAAAGTCATCTCCATAAAAGCATAATTGACTCGACAAATAGGCAAGAGAGTAAAATGTGCCAGATGGTGGGCCCGTAAAAAGATGATACTACATCAAACCTGCCTGGGTCAGTGAGGTTGCATCGGCAATAACAAATGGGACATTCACTACACGGGCTAGTGTTTTAGCAAGTAATGTTTTCCCTGTTCTTCCCATCCCATTAAAATACATTAGAACTTTGAACCCTACATAGGATGGCAAGGACATTAAAGAAGAAACTTGCATTAGACCTGAGCCAGTAGGGCCAATCAGCAACACATTGCTCTTATCCAGCTCAACAGCATCAGTGTCGTTAGAATCAGGATTTTCTGATTCGTCACCTGTCCTGATAGATATATGGCAATCAATGTTCACAACACAAACTTCCATGTTTATTTTTAAGCACCACAATAAAACTATGATGTCTTACAAAATATCATACAAGCAGTAGCCAATATCACTCAAGCTATTATGGAGAAGGAATAAAAATCTGTATTGTATGCCGTGTAACCATTATCGTGACTAATATGGCAAAACATCAGAGAAAAATACCTAAAACACTAGAATCTCAAGTTGCTTACTGAACAATGACTTTATAGCTCACCCTTTCTGTAATGAGGCAAGATTTATTCTTTTGTAGTGGTTGTAAAGAGCAACTGAGAGCACCTGCAATAAATACACAAGTCATTTTTTCGTTATGCTCGATACAAAAATTGGATATTTCAAATTAAGGGAATCAAAGGTATGTAGGTACTACGCTCCCTCAACCCAATACCTTGTAGGGCATTGAATGATCAATTTGTGAGTGCGAGACGAATTCCACCTCTACCATTGTCAACTACAATTTCACATATGTACAATCTACTACCCAACAGCTATCAAAATGGAAATACTTCAAAACCAGGTGGTTTGGTAATTCAGATAAACATAAAACGTGATCATTGTAAACTTCTACCAACACAAGTAGGCATTCGCTATTCGCATTCCCACGCCAAAACACACAAAGACAAAACCAACAGGATCACGAACCTTTTTTGCCCTGTCTTGCCCAATAACATACTCATTCAAAATCCCGCAAATCTCCTTTGGAATTGGCAACACCAACTCCTCTCTCCCCAAAGTCCCTTCATCAGAATCACACTTTTCGTCATTATCATAATCACCACCACTTTTCTCCTTGATTGTTTTAACATCACCATAAGACCTCAGCTTCTCCCACATCTTACCCCCATCCTTCCCGCAATTTCCCTCCACGTCCTTCCTCACAGTCCCAATCTCCCAGAAACTCCCCTGCAGCGGCTCGAGCTTAAACGGCCTGAAATAAAACGCCGCCCGACAAGCATGGCACATGTTCAGAGCGTGGTAAACACCAGGTTCGGTAGATATAATCGAAAACGGGCGATTAGAGAACAGGACGGTCATCAAATTCGAGCATCGAGGACACTCTAACTGCGCCTTGATTTGATCGTATTTGTCCGATCTACCCTCCCACTTGTGGCGTTGTTGCTGGACAAACCCTAATCTAATCGTGCAATCCATGGACTTGCTCAGAGGCTCGGACGTCGCTCGTAAGGTTCTGGCGGTGAGCACTGTGGCCGCAGCGGCGGCTAAATGCCGTAGTCTTGACGCCGATGATCGGAGCATCGCGCGCATAATTTCTTGTTTCTTTCGCCTCTTTAGGGTTGTTTAGCTGGTTTAGCTCACTTCTTTCACTCACCACTGAAACTCCCTCTGCATTTTACAGAATACGTTACTGTCGATGTCAAGTTTTATCCAATCTCTCATCACTTTCGGATTTAAATTAAATATATTTCGTTTTCCTGTTTATAATAATCTTCTTGCTCTACTAATATATATCATCAGAGATATATTATGTTCAGTTCAAATTCACTTATGGATGGCTTCATCAAGTGATTGGGTCGAAGCAGCTGAGATTTCTATTTCAAACAAAATTTGGGACGATTTCACATGATTGCATATTAGTCCCAAGTAAATTGAATGGAACCCTCAACGTATTATACTTCGTTAGGATTATTTTACACGAGTTTTCAAAATACAAAAAAAGGAAAGATTCAATCAAATGTTCGACGATCTTCCTAAAATAGCAGCAGCAATACGAACACGATAACCCTCAACGCTCACCTTTTTCTCATACTCCCATATTTCATCCGTGTCGTAAGCGAGACAATGCAACCACAGACAAGCGTAAACGCCGCAGCTAACGTCCGATCCTTGCTGGCGGCACCGCTCCTTAGCCACGTCCCGACTCGCCAGCTCAAATCCCGAGAAAAGGCGCAAGTAATCGCCAAGAAATTTCACCTTCAAGCAGAGCACGGACTCAAGAGTTTATGGTTTAAGGTTTAGGGTTTTTGTATTTTTCGATAAACCGAACGGAAACGCTTACGTAGGCTTCCGCCGTCCCCGTCGAACGCCCGTCGTGCAAGGAGCTCCAAAGCTTGAAAACCCCTCGTCGGGCGTCGAAGACCAACAGAAACCAATGCCATCGACTGTTGATTGGGAAAACGACGTATTTGCATCTCCTAAACGTGTCTTCGTTCAGCTCCATTAGCCCGCGCCTCGTCGAGGACGAAAGCTTAGAGAGAAAATCTCCGTACTCAGTCTCGGGCACCGTCCTCTTCCTTCCGTACGCTTTCTCGAGGTGGTAGAGGACGTTTTCCTAAACGAAGCATGTTATTCCTCGTGACTTTTTTTTGCAAAAAAAAAAGAAGAAGAACGGAGCGTTTACGGACCTGAACGTTCGTGTCGACGCAGTGAATTTCTGATCCGTTTTCGAGGCTTTGCTTTTGCATTATTCGCATGTAGGCGTTGATTATCCCCGACTCGACGGGCCCGCGGAAGAGTAAGGCGCGTAATTCACGCCCGCTGAGGTTCTTACGCCCGTCGTCCCAAACGATTGCGCTGCAAGAAAATCAAGAAATTTATACGTCGCGAACGGCGACGGCGTCGACTTACGAGGTTAAAGAGAAATAAAAAAGGCGACTTAATTACTCCAAGTCGTGTTCTCCGGCTAGAAATTCCATCACCATCTCGACGTCTTCTTCAGATGCGTCTTCGCGGCCGATGAAATTCGACCTACCTTTGAACTCGTCGGCGTCTTCCTTCGTCGTTCGACTAGCGTTGTATACGTCGACGTCTATGAACGGCTGCCGTCACAAGGCAGAAATAATAATATAAAAAAAAAGCGGATTAAAATGACGGCGCGTCGATTGAAATAAAGAACGCTTGATCGAAGTAACATTATTACATCTTCTTTAGCCGGCGAACTCGCGAGCGTCGGGCGTCTTCTTTTCCTCACTCGATCGCCGATGCTCGCAGTTGCTTGGAAAGGCTTATTATCCTCTTCACTCGAGTTGGAAAAATCGTCGAGTATTACGACATCCTCGGGCACGTCGTTTTCTCGGGATTTGTCGACGCGTTCGGCGACTTTCCCACGCTGCGCCTTTTTACGCGGCGCGATTCTCGAAGACTTTATCTCGTCGATTTGGCTCCTCAGGGTACCATCTTCCTCGCCCTCGTTGAAGGCTGTACAGGCAAAATATGCGCCAAAAAAAAACTGAATTCGAGCAATTAGGTTAGAAGAAAACCCAAAGAACACATACTTGAGCTGAGTCCATGCTCTTCAGCAGCGATTCGAGCTTCGACCGATCGTCGAGATTTTGAGCCTCGGATAGGCGTTTGAGTTGAAGCAATATCCTAAACTCGGGAGCGTTTGATACCAAAGCCTAAAAACAAGCGAAAATAAGTCAAGCACACCGATCAAAATCGACAAATAACTTTCTCGAAAAATTTGCTCCCAAAGCGACATATTTCTCTTGTTTTCGGCGATCGTTTTTACGTCTGAGAAGAGGTTGTAGCCCTAATTTTATAAAATAAAAGCGCTAGTGCTTGACTGATGTATATAATCTAACTAATAGAAAGTAAAGGGACTCTATCATCGAATCTAAAGATCAAAAAATGGAAGGAGGAACTCTTTTGCTCGCCCCTATCTTAAAATCGAAAGCAATCTCAGCTTAGAACGATTAAACAACTGAAAATTGGATATGTGCTCATCCACTATGCTACTGTTATTCTTACTTTTTTGGTTCAGCGCTTCACTGCATTCTCCATTTTCGGGCTTATTTGGGTTGGAAATGCTTCTCTTCTCCCTTTGCCCTATTATCCTTCTTCGAAACTTGAGAACAGAAAATCAAGTAAAATAGAAAACTGAAAGCAGGAAAAACGAGCTCCCCACGAAGATGTTCATAACGAGCTCGCCAAAAAAAGCAGGAAAAACTGAAAAAAGAAAACGAACGAAACAATAAAATCAGAGCGATGGATGAACTAACTCACAGCTAAAAGCTTTAACTCAGATCCTCTTCGGTCTCTGTCACTGACGAGGGAGGAGGTTGAATCTTCATCTTAAGCTTCAGCTTGGTATTTGTACATTTTGTAGAGAGAGGAGAGGGTAAGTATTGGATAATGGAACAGGGAAAGCAAGCATTTTGCTGGGCCTGAGGAGACAGCTTTGGGCCCAGATTTTTTTAATATTATTTCCAACAACATGTGAGTCCTAGGTTTATTATTTAAATATTAAAGTGAAAATATTAAGACTGCAGCTTTATCCGTCTATACTCTATATACCCTTACTCCAATAAAAGGTTGTTGAAATGTTACATGTTTTCTACATAATCTTGCACTCCCATTAAGATTTAACAATTTGTAACTTAATAAACTAGTACTCCTCGCACACGTGTGTACTATAATATATAATTATGTAAATTTGATATTATCTAATTGATAATTATTATTTAAATTTGGTTATGTATGTATATAAATTATCTATAAGATTAAAGATTAATAGTTTTTAACTAAAAATAGTAATTAACCAGATATAATAAATAGCGATGGATTTATTTATTTTTAAATTTACGGACAAATTGAGACCAAATTCACGGTTTATTGTTCGACACCTCTCTCTCTCTCTAAAATCAAAGAAAAGAACTACGCTGAGCAAATTCCCGATGAATCGCCACTGGAAATCTAGGGCTCGCCCTTTTGGTTCGTTTTATCAAGTTACCCAGCAATTTTAGATAAAATTTTCATCTGCGTATGTTCGTCAACGTAAATACCTGGGTCGCACTTGATTCTTATGTTGTAATTTGTGTGAATTCCGGGAAAAATCTCAACTAAACCCACTTTTGTGGGTTTCAATTTGGGGTATAGAAGTGCCATGTGAATTTTCTTGATTCGATCTATCTGTATATCTGAATTCCGCTTGTTCTTATTCATGTTCCGAGATTAATCCCTCTCTTGAATTCATCTTTTGAACAGTATGTGTTTTGTATCCCCGCTTTTACTTTTTGTAGGATGGTCCTTAATGTCTGCAGAAGACTACTCATTGGCCACTTCGACGCCAAAGAAAAGGCAATGCAAGCAACAAAAGTTGGCTTCTTCTGATGCCTCAGCGAGTAACAGCTTACAGAACTTCCCATTCCTCGATCTGCCTCTCAACGTAATGTGCGATGTCCTTTCAAGACTGCCTCTAAAGGACATACTGCGCTGTAAGAGCGCCTCTAAGATGTTCCTCGAAGTGATCAAAGATCCTTATTTCATCAGCTTGCATCTCGCCAGAGCACCAATCTCATCAACCCATCTAATCCTTCAATTCAACATTGGGAGACATGGAGCCCTTCACTTCTTTAAGTTAGACCTCGATGAGTCGGGCTCGTTTTTCTCCTCAAGCAGTGGCGATGAAGACGATGATAAAAAAAGTGGGATTCGTCTTTTTAAGGGGCTCGGGTCGTTGAGAAGGCACACTTCTGATTTCACTTTCAAAGCTAAGAGTCAGAGGGTTTATCTCGTCGGTTCGTGCAATGGGATACTGTGTTTGTACTTCGATGCGAAATATGCTTCGAAAGCAAAGCCCTTTTATGGAATCTACAACATCTTACTCCATGAGAGCTACAAGCTCCCCGATATAAGTGTGCCTAATCCGCATATTTATACCCGTGTATGTCGTTCAGGATTCGGTTACTGCCGGGGACTAAACAGTACAAGGTTGTTCGATTCATGATTCCAAGAGATCCCAAATTGCTCACGCCCAATTGCTCGAGGTCAATTGCAATGGAGATACACACCGTTGGATCAACCACATGGAGAACGATCGAAAACGTCCCTAATCTGAAATGGGACTCATTCGATCCATTCTTGAACGGAGCTCTTCACTGGATAAACAGCAGCAATAAGGCATCAGAGCTTATAAGCACATTCAACTTGGAGCATGAGATTTTCCTATTCACGCCGACCCCACCTCATTTCACGCAGAACTACGTGGACAAAATCACTTGGATCAATACAGGGGTGTTAAGGGATTGCCTCTGCCTATGCTACACTTACATGGACTTTGAGTTCGAAGTATGGTCCATGAGGGAGTACGGCGTTGGAGAGTCTTGGACGAAGGAGTTCACCATTCAATTCAGCTTCTACTGTAACTTGCGAGTGAAAGACCTCCAAAGGCCCATCAAGTTCTTGAGCAACGGAGAGCTTTTGTTCAAATCTACCTCTGCGTGCCTCGTCGCTTTTAGCCCGAGCAAGAAGACTTTTCGAGAACTGAGGTCGATGAATTGGGGTAGTTCGATTACCGCACACAACCTTGGGTTCACTTCCATCAAGGATATAGCTGGAGTGAGGAAGGAGAAAGTGAAGAGCTTCGAGCTAGTTCGCTCGAAACGCGATGTCTGAGTATTAGGAGAATGAGTGATTTCTATATACTGTTCGTTGGTTATGTGTTTTATGTAGGCTTTGTTTTGTACGTGGGCAGGAGGTTTTTGTTTGAGTCCCTTAAACCAACGTACTAAAATTCAATATTTTATAAGTTGTGGAGCTCCCAAGTTATATTACAGATTTGATTGTAAATAGTAGTGGGATTAAAATTATATATAACAAAGTTTAAGGATCAAATGTGTAATTTTGTGTCGGGACCTTGTCCGTGAATCGATGGGAGTCGTAAAATGAAATCTTCTCCATCTCTTCAACGATTTTTCTTCTTCTTCTTCTTCTTCTTCAACAATCTCATCTTCTCCCTTCGTTTTCTTGTATTACATCTATTTACAGTCTCGAAGTATTAACAAAAATACCCAAAAATAGTATTATTTTCATTATCTATAAACCAATATACAGAAGAGAGCAGCCCCAACTCGTTCTTCAATCGATCAGAGCTGCCCGGGATCTTACATTTTGCCAATGAGAGACGACATTTCCAAACCCTAAACCCCAAATTTAGGAAACAGCACTTGCTCTGAGTGCGCTTTGCATCGCTAATCGCAATCGTTGTAGGCAAATTGGTGTAGTTTGTGATGAATCGTTCGTTGTTTCGGGCATTGGCCTGTCGAAGAATCGATTTTGGCGTACTGTCTTCACAATCTGGCTTACGATGTTTATTGCACAACGCTGCTTCGATATTTACGAGTGGTGAAAGGACCATTTTGAGTCGCCCCAATCAAGTTAAATCATGCTTTGGTACGAATCTAGTGTGTAAAAGATCATGGCACTGTTAAAAGTTTGCAGAGACGTATAAAAATTCAAGCTTTTGCTTTTTAGGATACTAATCATATAATTGTTTCTTTTAGGAGGTTTGAATATTGGGAGATCAAATTTTCCGGCACCTTCTTGTCTAAGAAGGAGACTACAGAGTTTGAGTGAGAAAGAGAATGATTGTTCTGCTGTTCCACAATCATATAGTGATCGACATAGTGAAGGTGTTGCGAGTTCTGCTGAGTCCACTGATATTGATAAGTTAAAGGCTAAAACTTTGTCCCAAAAGTCTGTTGATTTTACTAAAATCCCTATCGACAAGCTTCCAACTATCCTTATTATGGGGCGTCCAAACGTGGGCAAGTCAGCTCTATTTAACCGGTTAGTCTGATTCTTGGCATTGGTTACTTCTTTCAAGTTATGAAGTTCAGAAAGGATTGTGTTTGATGAAATGGATAATCAGCTCATTGCCACATTACTCGAAAAGTCTATGTAGAAATATACAAATAATTGTAATCTGATCTAATTTTTTTCTCAAATCGTAGTTTGATTCGAAGGAGGGAAGCTCTTGTTTACAACACTCCTAATGACCATGTTACGCGCGACATAAGAGATGGGGTTGCTAAATTAGGTGACTTGAGATTTCGTGTTCTTGACTCTGCTGGCTTGGAGGCAGAGGCTTCTTCAGGTTCTGTTTTGGGAAGAACTGCAGCAATGACCGGGGAAGTGCTAGAGAAGGCCCAACTTGCCCTCTTTTAATAGATGCAAGGTGATATCTTATTCACATAAGATGATTTTAAACTTTTGTCTTATGTATGCTTTAGAAGTTGAAAAGTCGTTTATGGTAAAGCTTCTCTTTTTGTAGTTATATTCACAGAAAAACCATAAAATATGATGAACACTTGATAATATGCTATTTGTGTCCTATCCAATTTCGTAGCTCAAGTTAAGTTTGTTCACAAACCAGGCCATGTGCTTGAGTTGGCTGCAACATTCACTTGAGAAGCATTTTATCATATGTGGACGTTGTGAAGATGCATGATTTCCTAACCACCCTGCACTAATCATAAACGTTGAAGCTTTCCTTGCAACTTTTTGAGTTCAGAGATGGTTTGCAGCCCATGGATTTGGATGTCGGAAAATGGTTGAGGAAGCATGCACCTGGGATGAAGGTGATTGTGGTCATGAACAAAGCCGAACTGCTCGATGATATAAATGGTTCTCTTGCTTCAGCTGCTGGTGAAGCATATACTTTAGGATTTGGTGATCCTATAGCCTTATCTGCTGAAACTGGGCTGGGAATGACTAGCTTGTATGATGCTCTGAGGCCATCTCTCCAAGAATATGTGCTCCAAGTTTTAAATGGTAAACTAGTGAGTTTCTCGCTTGCTTTATTATTGTGCTTGTTTCAAATTTCTTATTCTTACATATCTATGCTTTCTGTTTTATTGTGGAACTCAGATGATTGCATACAAGATTGTGAGCCTAGCTCATCTCTCGACGAGGACATGGACTCTAAGCTTCCACTGCAATTGGCAATCGTCGGGAGACCAAATGTAGGCAAATCTACGTTGCTTAACGCAATATTACAAGAAAATCGTGTCTTGGTTGGACCAGAAGCTGGTCTGACCAGAGATTCAATCAGAGTTCATTTCGAGTATGAAGGGAGAGATGTGTACCTCGTGAGTATACGGTGACTTGAGATTTTCTTTTAGGGCCAATATATTTCATTGAAGAACTTATCCATTCTCAGACATGGTAATGGTACTCCTCGAAGCATCACATTCTTTTTTGGAGCTATTTTTTCAGGTCGACACCGCAGGTTGGTTGGAGAGGACAAAACAAGACAAGGGACCATCATCTCTCAGCATAGTTCAATCGAGGAAAAATCTCATGCGGGCCCATGTCGTCGCTTTAGTTCTTGATGCTGAAGAGGTCTGTTAACTGTGCTCTAATCGCTTTAGTTGGCTTAGTTGAGAATCTCAATATAAATAAATATATATATATATGGCACCATGTATCGTTATTCTAAGCAGATTTCCAATGCTAGGCGAAGCATGAACCACGCCGAAGTAGTGATAGCAAGACGAGCCGTGGAAGAAGGGAGAGGCCTCGTAATCGTCGTGAACAAGATGGATCTTTTGAGGGGCAAACGTAACTCGAAAACCTACGAAAGCGTAATCAACGCCGTCCCCGAAGAAGTACAGACAGTCATACCTCAGGTTTGTTTGTTATTGAATCTCACCTCCTTCAACACCCATTATTCTTCGCAACTCTTTCCAATAATCTCAGATAATACTAAATTTTCAAGAAACATTTATCGATCTAATATCACTTTCATCTAGGTGCGTGGAATACCAGTCGTTTTCGTTTCTGCCCTCGAGGGTAAAGGAAGGTTGGCCGTGATGAATGAAGTCATACACACGTACGAAAAATGGTGTTGCAGATTGCCCACAGCTCGTCTCAATCGCTGGCTAAGAAAGGTTTTGCTTGCCTTTCATTTTTTTTAAGCTCGTCGAGTACTATTATAATGTTGATTGCAGAGTAATACTCGAACTTATTGGCATATCAATATTTGTGATAAGATACTGAGCAGACATTCTTGGAAGGACCAATCTGCCCAGCCGAAGATTAAGTACTTCACTCAGGTCAAGGCCAGGCCGCCGACGTTTGTCGCTTTTGTGGGGGCAAAGCGCAATTATCCGACTCCGAGCTGAGGTTTCTGACAAACTCGTTGAAGGAAGATTTCGACTTGGGAGGGATTCCAATTAGGATAACTCAGCGCAGTGTGGTTAGGAATAGAGAAGGTAGTAATAGCAAAAGCAGTCCAAGCAAGAAGAATGGAGCTGATAGAGCTCATGGGAAAGCCATTAATAGAACTATGATGTCTTCTGATAAGAGAAGTGCTTGTAATACTTCAGACAAAACTGCTGTTGTTGCTTCATGAAATGGATGTTTTTAATCTCTCTCTCTCTCTCTCTCTCTCTCTCTCTCTCTCTCTCTCTCATTATTTAATGTGGACATTAGTCCAAAGGATGATAGTAATTGGACATTCAAACTAACAGTGTGACCATTGGCCTGCATATTTATTAGGATCACATGACGATGATGTACTAAGAATCAAATTTATATACAATGCCTCGATTTCGGGTGCTCTGCCCTCGAATTAAATCGAATATACATGTATTCTTTTTGTGCTTATTCTTCTATTTATTTGTTTCATATATTTTACATAAAGAATATAAACAATATACTTGGTGTCACTTTTGGCTCGTGAACGAGGGTCCAACCTACCTATATACTGTCCACCCTTAGCAGTCGTCTGCGAGTCAATGATGAGATATCATTTAATTGGCATCAATTGCATTTTTCTAAAAGTGTTATGATATTTAGTAGAAGATAAAGAAAGACTGCAAATAAATATAAATAAAGTGATCAGAAAAATACCAACACACAACAGAGAAACCCTAAACATATGACTCCATTCCCAGGTTAAGACACAATGTAGGTATACTATACTATATTATTCTTCAAACAAACGCAAGACATACATACAATCAGGCACAATCTCCTGTTTAAATAAACATCATTAACAGTCTTGAAATTACAAGAAATAAGAAACATATATTTAAGAACTTAAAAACCATGGGTAGAATAATAATCTTCGCTTGCCTCGGCGGACATTGCAATGCTCCAATCCCACATCAACCTCCCCGAATAGGGCAAAGGAGTCGAGAAAAGAGAAGCTTGCTGTAACGAGTACCTATTATTATCGTTGTTACTATTATTCACTATCTTGTGAAGATCGTCGGTATGATCTATTCTCCCATTGCTAGGACTCGCCGAGGCCATTATAGGGATCGAATGATCGATGGGAAATAAAGAGCTTTGCTGCCGTGTAATAGCTAAGGATGTCATGCCCACGATGTCATCATCGTTGCTTGTAATACTTTGGATCGCCGTCGAATTGGTTGTTAATAGGTCATCTTCTTCGTTTTGCTGCAAGGCTTTTTCGACGAAGTCGAACTGAAATAATTGTTCATTATCAGGGTTGGCTTGCTTTTGTTTCTGAAGAGATTGACGAGATTGGACCGAGCGATGATCTTCCACCCCGACCCTTTTGTAGACTCTGCAAAGAGAGATCTCAGGCTGAAAAGCAAAACAAAAAGAAAATATAAAAATTTGAAAGAACACATAGTAATAATTAAGAAATATCAATGCGACGTATTTAATGATTTCTCAGTGTTTCAAAAAAGGTTTAGTTCTTCCACGATTTGCCTGTGAGTTTCTGTGGGGAACAGTTTAATGATTTTGTGTTCAAACAAGAATCCTCGTATAACTGAAGCAGACATAAGTGTGTCAGAAAGGAAAAGATCGGAAATTTCAAATGGCCCCAGCAAAGTAAATAACACAACATCCACAATTTCTCCAATCAATCAAGAATTTTTTTTAAAAAAAAATTAAAAAAAATCCCACCTTTTGCAAGCGTTCGGTTTCTTGGTGAGGCAGTCGATACTCGTTCATAATCAAGTCGATCGAATCCCTTTCGGGGCTTTTCCCGAGTAGAAAACTAGGGTTTTCTTCAGCCCAATAGGCCTCGAAGAACCCTCGCTTTTGATCGTTCGATCAGCGCCAGTTGCTTTCCAATATCCCGAGGCAGTCACTCGATTGGGCCTATCTCCATTCCTATACTTCTTATCTCTCGGCACATAAAAGTACCATTCTTTCCCACCCATAGCAGCCAAAGCTACACATGAGCATATACATACAGTTGAAATTTTTAGTTCAATTCCCACTTGAAAATTTGATTAAGTACAACCATATATGTATAGTTACCAGGAAGTTCCAAGGATCGTAGCGATATAGGTCAAGAAAAGCGATGAGCTCAGAGTTGAAACGCTTGCCTTCGACCTTACGTCTAAGGTAGAATTCGATGAGCTCTTCCTCGGTGGGATGGAATCGAAATCCAGGCATCAAAGCGTCGTTTTCGTTGCTTTCTTGATCTTTCTTGTAATGATCGAAATCGAACTTGTAATAATATCAGGGTTGCTGCCGACGACATTTTCTTGACTGTTAGTAGTAGTACATAGATTCATCACATCTGCTTTTCGATTCATCTTCTTATGGGGCATTTAATTTGTACAGCTGCTCCTCATTTCTTTATTTTATATAATTTAGGTATAGGAGATGGAAGTATGATGAAGGAAATAGATGGAGATGAGTAAACAGAGAATAATCTACGATAAATTAATGGAGGGCCTACTTGAAAATTAGAGATGATGTGTATTAATTAATTATGGGAAATGGACTTCACACAAGAGGGATATCATACAAGATAGGGTTTCTAATGAGCGGTGGGTTTGAAGCACTTGTAAATTTTATTTTACAAGTTTGGTTAGTTTTATTTGTTTCTTACACAAACTACTTGATCATAGTTGAATAAACTTTTATAAAGCTATAGATTGAGTACGAGGTAGATAAAATAAAGCTACTTAATTAGGAGTACACGCAAATACACACACATTTGGACAAATGTAGCTTTTTTGGCTCTTCATTTTATAATTTTGGAAGAATAAGGAAAGGTCTACATATAGTAGATAATTGACATTAAATAAAATAAATACCAATTGCGTCATGAAATTCATTCGACTATGGTAACATATGTGTGAGATGATTTTATTTCACAGCTTCTTATAGATGAAGGACAAGAATTGGTGTAGGAAGGGGCAATGTATGCTATTTAATTTTTGTTTTAGGTCAAATATATACGACAAGAAGGTGAAATATATATGTTTACATATAATTCTTGTTGGGTTGGGCTCCCTTCCTATGTGGAGAAAGGCCCGAAAACACGTAAGCCCACTTGTATACTTGTAAATACAAGTATTGGGATCATTATTGAGGGAGAGAGGTGAGATCAAGAGAGAGAATTATCCATAGAGAGATCTAAAGAGAAGCAACTCGTCACTTTCAGCGCAGCGTTTCGTGATCTGATCATCCCGGGTTCATCCACCGTTGGATCGGGCTGAAATTTGGTCAGCAGTTCCTAACTCGTGGTTCTTCAATCCACCGTTCAGATTTTGATTTCGTTGTCCGAGGCTTGAGATATCTGGCTCGTACTGTAGCTGTTCTTTTGTGAGGGTGCTCTTTGATTTTGTCTCTCATGTTGAAGCATGTTGCTTTGGGGTTGATTGGTTGATTCGTGCTTGTGTTAGAGCTCGATTGTAACTCTCTTTGTACTCTATTGATCATAGTGGAGCTTGCTTTGGTGGTCGAAAGACCCGTGGTTTTTGCCCTTGATTTGAGGGATTTTCCACGTTAAAAATCGGTGTTTCTTGTGTCGTTTATATCGTGCTTTGCTATTCATCAAGTGCTGCTATTTCAGATTCTTGCGAGTAGGGGGAAAAGCTTTTACGGCTGTTCGTATAATCGTTTGGCGGATTATCATTTTGCGTTTCTTTTCCCATCAAGTGGTATCAGAGCAAAGGGTTTGGTTTGATCATTTTTGACTCGCTTGAATGATGGAGGCAATTACGAGTAGAATGGCATTACTAAATGGCACGATTATCACATGTGGAAGTGCAAGATGAAGGATTTGCTCTTTGTGAAGAATCTACACTTACCCGTGTTGCGTCTGAGAAGCCGGAATCTAAGACTGATGAAGATGGGCTTTGGATCATCAACAAGTTTGCGGGTTTATTCGGCAATTCGTTGAGGACAATGTCTATAATCACAGCTGGTGAGACGCATGCGAAGACGCTATGGGAAAAGATCGAGTCCTTGTATGCCGCGAAGTCGGGTAACAATCAACTTTATCTGTTGAATTGTTTGATTTGTCTGAGATACAAGGAAGATTGCTCCATATCAGATCACTTGAATGAATTTCAAGGGCTCCTAGATCATTATCAGGAGTAGGTATTAAATTTGACGATGTGGTTTTGGCATTATGGCTGTTGAATACTCTACCTGAATCTTGGGAGACGTTTCGAGTTTCAATCATAAACTCGACCCCTAATGGTGGTATTTCTTTGGAAATGGCGAAGGGTGCAGTGCTTAATGAGGAGATGAGAAGGAAGGCGCAAAATACTCATCTCAATCCGATGTACTGTTTACTCAGAATAGGGGGAGAGATCAGAGAAAAGAGTCGAATGGTGGTAGAGACAGAATAGATACAAGGATACTGTTTGTCATTTCTGTGGAAAGAAGGGACATATTAGGAAGAACTGTTGGAAGGACAAGGAAGAAAGGAAAGCAGGTTGTGAATCAGGGGGAGGATTCTCGGGTTAATACTACTGCCGCAGACGATCTTGTTGTTCTTCGACATGTTGAATCGATAAATCTTGTATCTGATGACAGCTTATGGATCATCGACAAGTGGTGCCACATTGCATGTTACGCGAGGAAGGATTTCTTTACATCTTATTCGTCTGGTGATTTTGGCGTATTGAAGATGGGTAATGACGGTGTATCTAAGGTGATTGGTGTGGTGATGTTTGCCTGCAAACCAACATGGGATCTAAGTTGATGCTGAGAGGAGTTCGACATGCTCCTGACGTTCGCTTAATTTGATTTCAGTTCCTATGCTTGATATTGATGGATATGAGAACGAGTTTTGTTCAGGTATCTGGAAGCTTACTAAAGGTAACGTGGTCGTGGCTAATGGAAAGAAGACTTCGAGATTGTATTGTACGAAAGCTTCGATTGCTCGAGACAGTGTCAATGTCGCCGATATGAGTGATTCTAATTTGTGGCATCGAAGGCTTGGGCATATCAGTCAGAAGGGATTGAAGTGCTTAGCAGGGAAGAATTTGCTGTCGGGTTTACACAATGCAGAGTTGGAGAATTGTTCTCATTGCATGGCAGAAGCAGACTCGAAGCTCATTCAAGAAGCAAAATCCATCAAGAAAGCCAGATTTACTTGATTTGGTGCATTCTGACGTTTGTGGCCCGTTGAAGGTACGATCTTTTAGTGGTGCACTTTACTTTGTTACTTTATTGACGATTGTTCCAGAAAGTTGTGGGTTTATGCCTTGAAGACGAAGGACCAGGTCCTTGAGAAATTCAAGGAGTTTCAAGCCTTGGTTGAGAGACAATCTGGGAAGAAGCTGAAATGTGTCCGTTCTGATAACGGGGGAGAGTATTGCGGACCGTTTGATGTGTATTGCAAGCAACAAGGAATCAGGCATGAGAAAACTCCACCAAAGACTCCTCAGCTTAACGTTTTAGCAGAGAGGATGAATAGGACGCTGATGGAACGAGTTAGGTGTATGCTTTCTGAAGCAAAGTTACCTAAGCAGTTTTGGGGCGAAGCACTCTACACGCGGCGCACGTCATTAATCTCAGTCCTATTGTAGTCTTGAATGGTGGTGTGCCAGATATGGTTTGTTTGGCAAGGATGTGAATTATGATCACTTGCGCGTGTTTGGTTGCAAGGTGTTTGTTCATTTCCAAAGGATGAGAGATCCAAGCTGATATGAAGACGCGACAATGCATCTTTATTGGTTATGGTCATGGTGAATTCGGTACAGGTTGTATGATCCTGTTGATAAAAAGCTTATTCGAAGTCGTGATGTGGATTCATTGAAGACAAACGATTGATGACATTGATAAGGCGAAGACGAGTGAAGCGTCGTATAAGAGATGTCTTACTGATGTTGAACCAGTGAGGTTGTCAGTAGATAATCCGGATGATGTTCATGAAGGTTCAAAATCATGGTGGGTTGGATGTTCCAACAGGTGATGTAGAAGAACATAGTGAGACTGCAGATGTCCCTGAGTCATCTCAAGTTCAAATTAGGAGGTCGGACAGACAGAGGCGGCCATCGGGGAGATATCCGTCTGATGAGTTTGTGACCTTGACTACAGCTGAACATGAGACAAGTTCTACATCTTCGATTGAGGATACTAGATCACTTGAAGCGTACTGCTTGGTCGCCGGTTTGGCGACGATCTCCACATAGTCGTGAGGGGGAGATTTGTTGGGTTGGGCTCCCTTCCTATGTGGAGAAAGGCCCGAAAACACGTAAGCCACTTGTATACTTGTAAATACAAGTATTGGGATCATTATTGAGGGAGAGAGGTGAGATCAAGAGAGAGAATTAATCCATAAGAGAGATCTAAAGAGAAGCAACTCGTCACTTTCAGCGCAGCGTTCGTGATCTGATCATCCGGGTTCATCCACCGTTGGATCGGGCTGAAATTTGGTCAGCAGGTTCCTAACTCGTGGTTCTTCAAATCCACCGTTCAGATTTTGATTTCGTTGTCCGAGGCTTGAGATATCTGGCTCGTACTGTAGCTGTTCTTTTGTGAGGGTGCTCTTTGATTTTGTCTCTCATGTTGAAGCATGTTGCTTTGGGGTTGATTGGTTGATTCGTGCTTGTGTTAGAGCTCGATGTAACTCTCTTTGTACTCTATTGATCATAGTGGAGCTTGCTTTGGTGGTCGGAAAGACCCGTGGTTTTGCCCTTGATTTGAGGGATTTTCCACGTTAAAAATCGTGTTTCTTGTGTCGTTTATATCGTGCTTTGCTATTCATCAAGTGCTGCTATTTCAGATTCTTGCGAGTAGGGGGAAAAGCTTTTACGGCTGTTTCGTATAATCGTTTGGCGGATTATCATTTTGCGTTTCTTTTCCCATCAATTCTTGTATATATGTGTGTGTGATGGATCTGCATAGTCAAGAGAAACCCGTGATAACTCCATTATGGTACCAAGTTTTCTAGCAATTTTGTTTTGTCTCATCAATTCTTTTTAAATTTCGTAACGCTTAAATCTACATTGAATGTCAAGACTTGGTGTTTCATTACAAGAGGTTCAACTAATAGTTGAGCTTGCATCTATAAATTGACCGTTGGAACCCATACATTCATTCATTGCTTGGACTATACATAGACTCGTTTATACGTAAGAACGAATTCGAGAATTTTCAACATGGAGTATATATATATAATATACGATATAGAGTAGCATGAAATGCGTACGCGTACGACAAAACACTATCAAATGATCGGAAATAATGTACGTATTAAATTATGCATATCCACTCGGCCAAAATTTGAGGGAAAAGAAGTTACTTTTTCTTGTAATAGGTGAATTACATAGACGCCTCACTAACTCACTACCATATGAGCAATGAGTAATTAATCATGCAAATTATTGTAAAGTTGAATCTCGACATTTTCATAGTAATTAATTTAACTACGATCCATTCATTTAAATAACAATAAAAGCGTGTGTCACTTTATATATGACACAAACACAAGTGTAGATCGATTGGTGACGACTGACAACCAAAAAAAAACTTTTATTATTAATGAGGCTCCGACTTTTACCCATTTTTTTCTTTAGCCTAGATATTTTCCAAAGTAATGAATGAGATTAAAACTAACAAATGACGATGATTATCATGATAACTAGATCCGACATATTATATAGAAAGTTTTGTTCATCAATACACACATTAAAAGAAATAAACAAACTGCTATATATATTTTTGTATACTCAGTTATAGGATTGATTTAAGACTTAATGATCTATGCATTAGTAGCTTAGTTTGTCTCTAAGATCCTTGAGAGCATTTACAACTTCAGAATCAAGATTGTGCTTCAACAATTTACCCTGCATAGACGTTGATCTGCAAAACACCATACAAAAGAAAAAGAACCCTTAAATTAGATACGAAAAAGCAATAAAAAAACATTGAATTAGTTGACATATTATACAAAAAAAAATCTAGTGAGAAAATAAATACCTATGCTCTTGCAGCATCTGCTCCACCTCCTTATGTGATGCTTTTATCTGCAATATTATTTAACTTCATAAGGAAAACAGAAGGTGAAGAGACAATAATAGAGGCCCGTAATTATTCGTCGAAAAATACCTCGGAGACTAACGCCTTAGAACTCCATACGAAAGCTCCCTGCAATAAAATCAAAGGCAAGAATATGCATTTGTTACTAGTCTCTCTTTGTCTTTTGACGATTTAACAGTTTTACGGTAGGGAAGAAGGGATATATGGCTCTGTAAGCCTGAACTAATGAAGGGCTGAGTTTGCAACGAGATAATTATTACGCACAAACAATAATAATTACCGCTCCATGAGCTGCGTGCTGCTGAGAATGATCAGACGTAACTACCCACACTTTTGGACAGCCATCCTCACGTAAAGCTACAACCTTTTATTAACACAAAGATGTAATGAAATGGAATAAGTAACAATGTGAGTGTAAGTGCAAGAGAATTTCAACCCTACATATGTTTAGCAGGCTTGAAGAAGAACTGTCAACTGTTTTCTAGGTAGCACTGCTACGACAGATTTCAGTGGAATGGGTAATCAAGAATTTCTGTGTGGAAATTCAAGTTTTTGGTTTTTTACTCACCTCTTTCTCAATCCATGCATCGGCGCAGGTTTCAGCTGAGTATACTATATCGATACTGCACATTTCAGAACAAAAAAGAAGTTTCTTTGTGCACTCAAATATAGAAGAAAAAAAAAATTGATGATTCCTAATGCTTAGGTTCATACCCAGCAAAGTTTTCTTTATGCGTCGGTAGCCCAGACATCATGGCGTCGAAAACTACCACAACTTTCACCTCTGTACAAGTAAGAAGCAAAATATGTATAATAACGCTTTAACAAACTTAGATCAAAGACACATACATAGGCGTGCGAAAATATTATTCATGCAAAAAAATACCAGCACATTTACCCCTAAGCATGCTAAAGGTAATTAGCTCATCTATTAGCTTCTGGCGTGCGATGTCGAGCCTTCCACCCATGAAATGCTTCTTCAGCTTTGCCCAATAGCCACATACATTGTAACCATCGACGAGCAACACGGGGCTTGCTGTTTCCAAGCCCTGACACGTACTTTGGAAAGAAAGAAAAAAAAAAAAAAGAAAGGTGATCAATGTTTACAACAGATTACAGAGAAGAGAAAATGACAAGTCCATTTTTTTTTCGAAACTGAATCCATTACTAGTAAAGTGACAGGGTAGGATCCCGATAGAGCTCGGTATCTTCTGGCAATTCGTCCTTCTCTAATCTCTTTCTTCGGTAACTAGTTGAAGGCCTCGGCGTACTAGATTTGCTCTTTTGAAACTCCTATCGTTCCTTAATCGAAGCAGTAAATAAATACAGATAAGAGAGGAACACGAAATTGGGATGGAAAAATAACCTTCCATAGCCTTAAGAACTGTAAGTTCTGTTTCACGTTCGAAGTAATTCTTGGTGGTGGTGGTTCAGAACCCTGCCAAAATCAACACTCTTCACTTCTCAAAAGGATAAAAAGAGTATCTCTTTCATAACTATATGCTACACAATTAAGCATCAGAAAACGAAATAAACTCTGCACGGCGAATCAAGAATAATGTTGTACCAACGTGATTCGAGTTAACAAGCTAGTTCTCTAATCAACTCATAAGCTCAAGAATCAACAGATCACACAAAATCAGCAGCAATTACCTTGGGAGACGGTGATTGTGGGGTCTTACCCTTCTTAGCCACGACATTGGAAGAATAGTAATAGTATCCCAGCGCCGACGGCGACGTCGACGGCGAGGCGGTGGATATGGGTTTCATTTCATGGGTTCACCGCAGCTCCTCCGTCGCTCATATTTCTTGCGCTTTTTGATTTCACTCAACAATCCTCAGTCACCTTTGCATCACATCATAGGGAAAAACAAAAAGATTCTGTCTTGCGCTGCTGCTATAGAGTGTTTGTGGAGATTAAAGAGATGGAGCTCAACTGATCGATCGTTTGATTTCGATAGAAGTATATTATTCAGTTCTCTTTTCGGCAGTTGTATAGACTTCCCAAGCAAATAGACCATTCGATTGTCTCGCCCGTTAGCCGACAGTTGTAAGCACTGAAGCCTCATAAAATCTTTTCATTTTTTAACAAAAAAAAAATAATAAAACAAGAAAAAGCTTTAAATTGAAGGGAAAAAAAACCTATTCATAGTTTAAATACTAAATTCTTTCTTTTGTTACACAAAGATTGGTCAGCGCCCTAAGGAAGGTA
The DNA here is from genome assembly GCA_027422505.1 of Craterostigma plantagineum. Lineage (NCBI taxonomy): Eukaryota > Viridiplantae > Streptophyta > Magnoliopsida > Lamiales > Linderniaceae > Craterostigma > Craterostigma plantagineum. The sequence goes on from JAPQWV010000082.1 coordinate 218,013, forward strand.
AGTAATTCAGTCTACAATTGGGACAGAAACAAAAAGGAATTAGTTAGGTTGTAAGCTAATTGTTGTCTCATAATCAATAAGGAGATTCATGATCGACTAAGGTACTACTTACTACTACATTGAAGTGTGGAACTATGATGCTTTCTTTTAAAAATAGAATTACAAAACTCCAACACCTATAAATGTGCTTACAACTGTGCCAAATGAATACTGACAAGTTAAATATTGTTGAATAACAAACGAATAATACTAAAGATCCATTACTAATTTTAGTCGAAAGTAGCCATAATTACAATTGATTACATAGATCCCAAGAAACGAGCTAAAGTTGACTTTCTTACCACCGCAAACTTCGTGCTTTCTCCGTTCTATTTTCTTTTTATTGCAAATTTCTATCACCAATCACCGTAGGTCAACTGCCTACGTCGTGTAAAAAGAGCGAATCGAATTAAGAGCGTGGCGTTGTAAGTTTGAATCTAAATCTTAAGATCCATAATTAAGTTGACTTCGCTTCACTTGCATGAACGTGGAAGCCATGCCGAATCCTAAGACTATGCAGAAGCAAAAAATTCAACGGAAATTAAATACCTTCTTCGCCTTCACATATGCACAAGCATCAAAACTCCTCTCCGTAAACACATTTCAGACAACACCTTTCATTTCACTCCATATTTTTCCTCCCATTCCAAGAAAAGAAAAAAAAGTGTAATAATAAAATGAGAAGCCAAGAAGATACAAGCAAGAACAAACAAGGTACCAAAAGGAGGCAAACGATCAAGGAAAAGCTCATCATACTCTTACTCATCATCACCACCAATCTCCTCACCATATACATCTTCAAAAACCCTAATATCAACCTCCCAAATCCCATCTCAAGGCTCACCAACACACAAACCCAGAATCACCATCGTCGTCAACTCTCTTGCAAAAGATCGATTCGACCGGAAAAGAACTAACACGAAGCCAGGCACAAATCTCATCGCTTCGAAAGCAGCTCCAGTCGACCCATTCGCTCGTCGATCGCCTCCTCGCCGAGCTAGCACGCCTAAACGGTGCCATCGAGAATGCCAACTCAGAGCCCAAGCCATCGAGCTTCGAAGACCTCCTCGATAGCCTATCCGAGGAGGCCAAGCTAGCCATCGGGCCCCACGAACTTCCTCTAGGGTTCAAGCATCAGATTGGTTCCGACTCAATCTACTCTTCAGTCGGTGCTGCTTGCTTAGAGTTCAGAGGGGATTTGGACAAGTACATGTCCTACAACGTGGGGCAAGAATGTCCCCCTGACGACAACTTCGCCCAACAATTGATGCTCAAGGGTTGCGAGCCCCTCCCGAGGAGGCGGTGCCACCCAAAGTCCCCGCATGGCTACGTCGAGCCCAAGCCTTTGCCCGAGAGCTTGTGGGCCATCCCTTCTGACAAAACACTAAATTGGGATTCTTATACGTGTAAGAGCTACGATTGCTTGATCGAAAGGAGGAATAAGCCAGGGTTTTCGGATTGTAAAGATTGTTTTTTTCTCGAGGGCGGGAGAAGACTCGATGGTTAGAAGATAACGGTGGGTTGGATTTCAGCATCGATTTTGTCCTGAAAACTAGGGTTAAGGGGACGGTTAGGATAGGGTTAGACATAGGAGGCGGGGCGGGCTCGTTCGCGGCGAGGATGAAGGAGAGGGACGTGACTATCGTGACGACTTCGATGAACTTCGATGGGCCGTTCAATAGCTTTATAGCTTCGAGGGGTTTGGTGCCCATGCACGTTACGGTCTCTCAGAGGCTACCGTTCTTCGAGAACACTTTGGATATCGTTCACTCGATGCACGTTTTGAGCAACTGGATTCCCGACCCCATGCTCGAGTTCATCTTGTACGATGTTTATAGGGTTTTGAGGCCCGGCGGGCTTTTCTGGCTCGATAGGTTCTTCTGCTTCGGGTCGCAGTTGAACGCTACGTACGTGCCGATGTTCGACAGGGTCGGGTTTCGGAGGCTGAGGTGGAACACGGGGATGAAGCTTGATAAGGGGATTGAGAAGAATGAGTGGTATTTTTCTGCGTTGCTTGAGAAACCAATGAGTTGATTGGATATTAATAGGAGATTGAGTTGTTTGTGTTGTTTCAATAGGGTTTTGGCTTGTTTATGGACGTATATTCAAGCAATCTTAGGGCAATGAATTACACTAAAATTGCTTCAATTTTGAAACTCATTGTCCTAAAAGAAAATGCGTTTCTTGTTTCAATTTTGAAACTATTCAGACGTCTTTATAACATCACCACACCAAACAGCACAGCACCCTCTATGGTTAGCTTTACAAACGATAAGTACACCACGGTGCAGTTAAAAAACGTCGTAAAAACGCAGTGCACCACACCGCAAGCCAAGATATATCACACGCGGAAAGAAAACGCCAGAAAAGGACTACACAGATAGGTCTTTACTTGGGCACCAGCTTCGAAGGAAGATAGCCGCCGCTAAAAGCGAAGAGGCTCTCATTACTATAAGGATGCTCGAACCCTTTGCTGCTCGACCCTTCATAAGTAGCCGAAGTATTGGCCGACTCGGCGTGAGGATTAAGGCCGGCCAATTCCATCACGCTCTCAATCTCCTTAACAACCTCGCCCATGGTGGGTCGGTTTGCGCCCGATTCTTGCACGCACCTAAACGCCAGGTCTACGAATCGCTCGACGCTCTGAGAGGACATGCTTGAGGCCACCAATGGGTCGAGGATTTCTTGGAGGTTGTACATGTCCTTCGACGTGTCCATTGCTACTTTCACCTCTCGGACGATGTATTTGCTCCTCTCGATGGGCGGGCGCGATGTTAGGAGCTCGAATAGTAGGACGCCGAAGCTGTATATGTCGCTCTTCTCTGTCAGCTTCTGGGTCATGTAGTACTCGGGATCCAAGTATCCCTATAAAAACGTGAGAGATAAAAAGGCAAAAAAGATTAGTTTTTTTTTTTTTTATGAAGTATTGCGAAGCAATTGAGGGGATTAGTTTGTAGGATCTATACGGACCATTGTGCCTTTGACTTGCGTGGTGACATGGTCCCTTTCGGTGTCGCCGAGGGGCTTAGAGAGGCCGAAATCGGCTACTTTGGCGTTCAAGCGAGCGTCCAATAAGATGTTGTTTGACTTTACGTCTCTGTGTATTATGGGAGGGTTTGCGAGTTCGTGGAGGTATTGTAAGCCTCGAGCTGCTCCGAGGGCTATTCGAAGACGCCTCATCCAGTCTAGACGTATTCCACTCCTCCCTGAAACAAAAAAAATTAAATGGATCGATGACTGCATAATCATCAAATAATGTTCAAGACGAATTTGATTTTGATTTTGACGACAGGACTTTGCTACTGCGGACCAGTTAAATTGCAGCTTATGTAGAGAAGGACGAGCATTGTGGATTGTGAAATGTTGATATTCCACAAATTATCAGTGTGATAATCCGTAAGACGAGACACAATGGATAAACAGAATTTGGGATGTAGGAAAGTATAAAAAGTACCTGTGAGACTGTCCTTTAATGACGCGTTTGGAATAAATTCATACACGAGCATTTGCTCGCCTTGATCGAAACAAAAGCCTACAAGGCTGACGACGTTCTTGTGATGAACTCTTGAGAGGAGTTCGATCTCAGTTTTGAACTCCAAACCGCCCTGCATAGATCCTTGCTGAGCTCGTTTGATGGCGACTAGTTGACCATTGGAAAGATTTCCTCTATACACCTGAGAAATGTAAGAGAAATATGAACTTCAAGTCAGAACATTTATGACAAATTGGATACCTACCTAGAGCAGAAACTAGCTACAAATAAGACATTACACGTTCAGGTTACTACTTGACGTCAAGTTTGGCAGATGAAAGAATAGAGATGAGGAAACAACCAACCTTCCCATATCCACCATTCCCCAGTACGTTCGTCTCGTTGAAGTTATTTGTCGCTTTCTTAAGTTCATCAAAGGCAAAACTTTTCGCTCCTTTCAACTGAGGAACTCCACCGCTATTCGAGTTTACATCCCATGTTGCTGAAATCAGAGATTATAGTAAACCATTATCCTATTACACATTCCCAAAAGAATACAATACGACATCTCTTACCAAAAGGATCACTTTTCCTCACAGCTGTTTCGGCTTTTTTCTTCTGTCTGCAGGCGTACACTCCTGCGATAACTAACAGTATCACTAGGAAAGCGCCACCAACAGCGGCTCCAATGATGACACCTATGCTCACGGACTTGTGCGACCCGCCACCTGTCAGATATATACAATTAGTTTATACTAATAACTACGAATAGAGGGAAGTCTAGATGTAACTGAGCAATGGTTATAGGGGTAAAGAATACATATGTGCCCAGACAATCTTAGATGAGTTTACCAGGGAAATACTGATAGTCTTGCCCGAAAAAAACATATGGCCCGAAACCAGGCGGTGGCTTAAATATCTGATTGGTGAAAAGGAATGCAATCGCAGAAATCCCCGAGCGATTGAAGAAGTCTTGGCCAGACGGGAAAAATTTCACGGTGAGCATGAAATAGTTCTGTATGTTTCTCGAGGGATTGGAGACAGATATTACATCCACTGGAAGCTGATGGGATTGAAATACTGACATTAGCTTCTGCTGCAAAGACGAAAAGGTAGTGGAGTTCCCAAAGTTGGAAAATGAAGGAGATCTGAAAGTTATCGTCCCAGTGTATGGATTTGCACATTTGCAGTTTGGGCTAGAAACTTGATCTGAACTGCATGGTAACGGAATGCAATTTCGCGGTGGCGCTGAGTCTGAGAAGTTAGTCTGTTGAGGAACGGTACAGTAATCTGATGCACCTCCACCGCTGCATATGGGATTGCCTACAAGTCTGCATAGGACATAGGTTGAAGGACAAACATGGAAGAGTATTACAAACAGCAATTTTCTTGAGAAATCATGAAGAGAAAGAGAGAGTTGGGAAAGGATTTTGGTTGCAAGGCGAAATATTACATGACTTTGAAATTGTAGCCAGCGCCTTGCGTGACGAATTCGATTTTGTTATATTCAAGATCGATCAGCTGTAGCTGGCTACTGAATTTGGCACCGAAATTCAAGGTACCGTTGATCTGATTGTTCTTCATGGAGCTGATCCATAGAAGGAGAAATGAGACAATATTCAATGGTGGTGACTTTTATGGACATATGCCCAACAAGAAAGATAGTGTTTATTGGAGTTGCATGAATTTTGTAGCATTATCATGAGGAGTTTGCTTACACAGTTTGCAGCTGGAAAAGACTAAACAGAGAATCTGGAAGCTTCCCTCGAATTTTTGTGTTATCCATTGTCCTGCAATAAATTGGAGTTACTGTTCAAATTTAATGCCATGAAACAAGAGTAAATACATCAGGTGGAGTAAATACATATTGCATGTATATATATATATATATATATATATATATAGAGAGAGAGAGAGAGAGAGAGAGAGAGAGAGAGAGATTACAATGAACTCAATGATGACAAAGATGACAACCATGCTGGAACATCAGTTGGATCAAATGAATTATTACTCATGTCCCTGCAAGAGTTGAATCTTGAAGTCAAACATCCTAACCATGATCATCAAACTAACTGTAACTGTCCTAGAATGAGAACTCAAGCAAAAAACCAAATATATGATAGTGAACATGAAAAAATGGCATTTCGCTTACAGAAGGTTGAGCACATTCAAGCCAGTTAGGTCGGGCAAGGGTCCAGTTAATTTATTATTTGCTAAGTACCTGAAGAGATTAGCAGTGAATGTAATTAAAGAACAAAGCAACTTATGCTAGAACTAAAGATCTTAAACAGAAAAGAATTGACTGCATGATTCCAACGATTTCCACTTACAATTCCTGGAGAGAGGTGAGGTTGTTGAGATTCTTTGGAACAGTTCCGCCAAAAGAGTTCCTATCGAGCCGCCTAACGTAAACAAAGGATGTTATAGTTTTTAAAGAAACTTTCTGATGTCCGCTCAAAGAGCTCCACATCTATGTGTAAAAAATAAAAGTAATAAGTCCGCTTACAAAACTTCGAGATGGTTCACAAGTCCCAGCGTCGAAGGTATGTTTCCAGTTATCTGATTGTTCTCAAGTAACCTACTCATTATATATTTGGAGAAAATTAACTCTTAATTTACTATGTACTAAAGAGAGAGTAGAAATTTGATCGCATCATTGTTCAGTTTAACGTTCATCCGAGACCTGAGAGATACTTACAAATGTATAAGATTCATGTTGGAGCTGAAAAGCTGAGGTGGTATTGGACCAGTAAACTGATTTAATCCAAGATGACTGCAACACAACAAACATATTGTAATTAAAATCATCAAATTCATATAGGAACTTTAACACTATGTGAAACATAATTCGCTTACAAGTGCTTTGCACCAACAAGCATATCAAGCCCTAATGTGCTTCCATTAGAAACTGGAAGAGGCCCAGTGAGTCGATTATCGGCTAAGTCCAGCCAATAGAGATTCGACAAATTACCGATGGTAGGTGGTATCTCACCCACAAGGTTGTTTGAATTAAGTGACCTTGAAGGGATTAAAATAATAAAGACGTGAAAAGAGAATCAAGGAAATGAAGATTAAAGATCATGGTACTGACTGAATACAGAATTCCACCAAGTGATTAAGCAAGAGCTAAGATTTCTTACAGGTAAACCAGTTGCGGCAAAGAACCAATTGATGGTGGTATTGGACCATAAAATCCACAATCAACGAGGCTTCTGCAATGGATAGCATTTTTAGTGAAGACAACATATTGTCGTAAGCTGGTGATAATAGTTGTCAGTAGTTTCTTACAAGCTTGTCAGTTTCTTCAAATTCCCTATTGACCCTGGAATAGTCCCCCTCAAGCCTTTGTTGTACGATAGATCTCTGATACAGAAGATAATGTCACGTAAGAATGGAAAATATGCAATTACGTCAGGATTAGAGAGTATGAAATCAGCATAGCAGTATTTGCAACGGACCAACAGAATCTGGTGTTAATGGATTTGCATAGGGAAATCGTGAAACAATTCCTCAGAAATATCTACAGAGACATACTATGATCTCTCTACTATCACAATCTCAATTCTAATGTTCCAACATCAATACTTAGATGCATAGTCATCAGCTGTTTCTTCATACATAGGCAATCTCACAACAACAAAAACAAATAAATTTTTGAAGAAGATACGCATGTAATAAATTCATTCCCAGGAAAAGCAGAGAAGCAACAATACAGTATCTGCAACTCGGACAATGCTGTGACGTCTGATGGGAGCTGGCCTCGTAAGCCGATGTTTGCCAGTGTGCTGAAATAAGAAAAAGAAAAAGAAAACGAATTACAAACAAATTTAGGATCAAGTGTTACTCATTAAACAACAGAAGAAACTCACAGAGAAACAATCCGATTGTTGGTGCAACCAACATTTTCCCATTGGCCATCACATGGATCAGAACCAACCCAATTTGGAGGCGTATTAGCCCAAGAAGATTTCAGAGATTGTAGAACAGCAGCTGCAGAAATAAACCATTACATATATTAAAAGGTCATGTTGCAGTACATCAAAAGGCATTTTAAACCACAAATTTATACATAAAAAAATATGATATAACAAAAGCACTTTAGAAAAGCAAAAGTGCACATACAATCAGTTGGATTTGTCCATGCTGCTACAAGCAAAACTTGAGCCACGGAAAGTAACACAAAGGTCTTCCAAATCCTTACAATAAATACCATATTCTCATATAAGCAAAACAAAAGATCAATCCAGCTTATTGCAAACTTCAGATTCCTAACATATAACTTGATTTCGGGAAAAGAAATCACTTAAAAAGTAAAGCTATTTTTCTTATTTGAAGTGTGCCCAACACAGAGGTCAATGCTATAGTCCTTTTCTATCCCAACTCATCCTCCCCCAGTTTCTTTGCCTATTCCTTTATTTTAAATTGACCAAGCATTTTGAACATGCGACTATGTCAAGTAAACTGCTTCTATTGGTCCAAACATAATAGAAAGTCCACCACTTGATGGTCTATCATAAATATAGATTATGTCCAAGAATTCGAGCAAAATAGTTGGCCAATCATTTTCATTTCCCGCGGTCTGACTCATGAAAATAATTATCTACTATCTACTTCAACTACTACACGAAGAGGTAAGAATGCTTTCGACAGGATTGTACATGAATGTTCATGCAGAAAGAGTAAGTTTTTCAAGGCCTTCTATGATTATATAACTATTTCTTAACAACTTGACAGATCGTGGGTTTTTTTTAACTCAACTAGCAAATTCAGACATGTTGACCAACTTGAGCACAACCATCGAACCGATCACATTCATGTATTGCACAATTCTGAAGAAATGGATATTAGGTGGTCATAATTGTCAACGGGACATGAACATCAATACATGTTGATCACTATTAATTGCTTATTAGATAATAATATATTATTATTGGAGCGCGGTTATCTAAATCATAGAATATAGATTCCTTTCCTACCCACATTAAGCTAAACTCTTACCCGAACCCAAAAGATGCTTTCACAGAAGAAAACACCAATTTTTATCTCGTCCCAACTAGCAGTTGTACCATGAGCCATTCCGAAACCATGACGTATAAAATATATGCAAAGGATCATCTCTTAAATTCCAAAAACTAACCTATCAAATCTGTCGCGTAGCAACATTTATCATTTGACCAGCTAGGTTCGCCCAACCTCGGTCCAGATCATATCTACTTGGACTAGAGGCATTGACTGATTCAACCTCGCAACACTTATTTTCTTGTAAGGGGCAATCATCACCATAGCAATTGGACTTCATCGAAGTAGACAGATGATCAAAGCACATCGAAATGATTCCCACCACTGTCGTATAAATCGAAAGACCTTTATTTGTCAACCACATTTAGGGATTTGCCCGATTTGGAAGCAAAATTACCCGGGGACGGTTAAACCCTGATTTCCACAATTCACCCTATTATTTAGCTAATCCAATTGAAATCACAGCCGTTTATTTAGACACGTGAAACAATCATCGACCGTTAGATAAATCCCATGGAACGGAGTACATATTGGGCTTCTACTTATTTTATTAATGGGCTAAGCTCAATAAGCACACATGAAATCGAACCATTTAGCTAATTTATCAAAGCCTGTGTGTTAGTAGGGGGAATCAATTTAAGCTAATTTTATCGTCTTTTAAAGGGACGGCCTATTTATTAGGCCCATTACGCAGTGATTTAAAGTGCATTGAAATTGATTTTTTCCCTTTTTTTTTCTTGAGGAAGCATTTACATGGATATTGATTTTACTGATTCACGTGATTTAATTGGTATTCAGAATCTTAAATCGGGCTCCATTATTACATATGTCGTTAATGCATCTAGGAAAAAGTAGATTGAATTAAATTATTAATAATTGGAGTGGGACCTTGAGAAAATGATCGAGGCTAAAAAAGGAGTGAAATGAAAATTAGAGGTTTCATGGGGTTGGATTGTTCATATTGGGGAGTGTGACACATGTTCTTTCAGCTGCGTCCACCTGGCGATCTACACACACACACCCTAACACCTGTAGTTCCGTGTAATTTAGACCATAAAATCCGCTCACAACAAAGAGCAATCGATCGAATGATTGTGTAGTTGATCGTAGATCATTGTCTAGTCGACGCTATCGATCGATTTAGGGTTTACGAGGCCGAGGTTGGAAGTGAGACGACGATGGTGAAGAAGAGCGTACCTGATTGGCTCAATAGCTCTCTCTGGTCAGCTCCTACCTCACAGCCACCTCCTCCGCAGTCGCCGAAGCAAGAGACTGGCGCCGTTGTAGATCCCGCGACTCAGGCGCCGGCGCCGAGGGAGCCGTACCGTGGCAGGACTAACGCAGTTGGTGGGGAAATCAGGGATCCGTTAGCTGCGAATAATAACTATGAAGTCGGGAATACTAGTGACGGGCCTAATGGAGGAGGCGGCGGTGCGTCGACTAATTACGGGAGTGATGATGAGAATGAGGGCTCTTCAGTGAATTCTGCAAATTCTGTGACTGCTCGTTCGGTTCCTTCTCCAACTGTGGCGGGTCCCACGATTCCCCCAGATTTTTCTAGACAGGCTCAGATTTTACAAGAGGTATGATTCGTTCTATCCGTAATGTCCGTCTCCGTGTCCTTGGTGAGTAAGTGCACTGACATTTTGTAAATCAGAGGCGTCGTTGACAATATGTGGGGTACGCACTTATTGGTGCAGTTATCAGAAGTATTTGATGATCCACTTTGTTATATCGTCACTGAATGTGAAATTGGATTGAAGATGGAACCCCTCGAGTGTGTTTGGGTGATTTGAATTTGGGGTTTTATCATCTATTGATTGTTTTCCATCACTCGATGTGTATTTGGTTTAAACAAAATCGCGGGAGACTGTTGAGATTGCTAATATCATGGTGGTTGAGAGAAAGAATCCATCTTTTTTTTATTTAAATGAAGCCATTCCCTTTTTTCCCATTGTTTTAAAGATTGACTTAACGTAATCCTAATATTTAACAAAAACGTTGAGCAACGAGCTTTTCTAATCTGTACAATTGTACCATGCACCTCTTAAGTCAAGTATCAGTTTGTGTTGTAAATGCTTTTTTACCGGTTCGGTGGGCATTGCTCCTATGTGGAGAATGGGAGCAATATGTCCAGATGACCGTCCTATGATTCATTCACCTGTCTTAGAAGCTTCATTCTCCCATGTTATAGGGTTAATTAGGTGTTTTGAAATTGAAGAATTTTGTAAGTACATACTATTTTGGAGAATGCCAGTAGCATTCTCTGAATAAGCTACTAAAACTGAAAAAAAATGGTGCATGTGGAGTGTGAAAAAAAAAACAGCCAATGGATATTATTCATGTTTCTGGTTTCTTCCTATCCCAGCCTTCTGAATTATTATATGACAGCTATAAGGTAAGAGCATCTTGTTTGATTTCATGTCTTTATTTGAAAGCATGTCGTTTATCTGAATGTAGCTTTCAAGGAAGGTCATCAACATGGGAGAATTAAGAAGGTTAGCATCACAAGGCATCCCAGATGGAGCGGAAATTCGTCCTATTGTCTGGAAGGTACAGTTGTTGAATGTGTAATGATGGTGTATGTGACGCTTACTTTTAAATACATGGTCTGCGAGGATGATACAAGGTCATGATATCTCCTACTATCTTTCATTTCTTACCTTTTAGGTTTCAGTCAGTAACAAGCTTTTTATGCAAAAGAGATGTTGAGGGATGTCTTTAATTGCTTCTCACATGATATTAATTTGGATTTTATTCTATGAAGAATAATAACATTATAGCTGATGACACAATAGTTTATATGTGTTTTGTTTATTTTATTTGATACCGAATAAATTACTAAATAAGGTCTTTTGGGCCGTTACAGCTACTACTAGGGTATCTTCCGGCTGATCATTCACTTTGGCCTTCAGAATTGGCAAAGAAAAGATCTCAATATAGGCATTTCAAAGACGAATTACTGATGAATCCGGTAAGTATATTACTTCATAGGACCTAGTTAAGAGAAATATATTATGAAACCTATAGTCCAATAAACAATTAATTTCATAAGTAAATAAATAAGGAAAGATTTCCTTTGATCAGAGTACTAACCTGATCAGGAATATACGAGTAAAGCCAGTATATAATAAATTACATGCTGGGTTGCTTCATAATTATTTTCTCTAGCAGATTTGATTGTGTAATGGTCATCCGTATGGCGCATCCTTATGCTTCAACCTAGTCTCTATGTTCTCGTACTTTCTTCGTTGTTACAGTCCATGATGCAACTATAATTATATGAGCGACAGCATTCCCATTCTGTAATATGCTTATTAGGCTAAATATGTAACATGCATCATGAAATAGTATCTGCGAGCGTCACCTTTGACCTTGTAACATATGTAACATAACTTGCATATTTTCAACCTTTCGGCAATTTCTTAATATATTCATGGCTAGTCAGTCAGAGATTGCTAGGAGGCTGGAACATTCAAGTCTTGAGAACAATGAAACTGTGGGCTCCCCCGGTTTCCTCTCTAGATCAGAGGTCACTCAGGGGGAGCATCCCTTAAATCTTGGGAAGAGTAGCATATGGAACCAGTATTTTCAGGTACTACCTTTAATATTATTTTTCTGTAGTGCAGTATAAGGGTAGTTTGGCACATCATAGTATGTCAATTGACATGAGCATGCACTTTGAAGGACTCGGAGATTATTGAACAGATTGAGCGTGATGTCCAGCGTACCCATCCAGACATACAGTTTTTCTCAGGGGACACGACTTTTGCTAAACTCAACCAGGTCTATTGTAGTGTTTTATTTCTTGTAATTTTCTTGTTGTTGGTGATGCACTGTAGCAAATTGTTCACTTTCTCTCCATACTCTTTTTTCAGGAGGCATTGAGGAGAATATTGATTATATTTGCAAAGCTGAATCCTGGAATAAGATACGTGCAAGGGATGAATGAAATCTTAGCACCATTATATTATGTGTTCAAAAATGACCCGGATGAAGATAATGCAGTACGTTTCAGTTTCTGTTGGTTGTTTTTAGTGATGGCCCTGAAGAGGGTTTATGATTTAGTGTTAATGGTTGTGCCCTTTTTCTGTTACTTTCTTCAAGTTACAATTACACAGAGTGGACTATAACACTTTTTTATTCTGTTGCAGCATTACTTGCAATTTCATATTATGACTGGTATCTGTTGAGTAATTCTTCCTCTTGCAAGTTCTGCAGGTTTATGCTGAAGGAGACTCTTTCTTTTGTTTTGTGGAATTGCTCAGTGGGTTTCGGGATAATTTTGTTCAACAATTGGACAACAGTGTTGTGGGAATACGTTCTACCATTACTAGGTTATCAATGCTTCTGAAGGACCATGATGAAGAACTATGGCGCCATCTTGAGATGACAACAAAGGTAAGAAGCTAAAGTACTGCTACTTTGTTTCAATTTTACTCGTCGTTTCTTGGTTGATGGAATACATTGTTTCATGTGGGCTCCTTGCTATAATAATGGTTATCGAAACCATGTAAATACCTATCCGCTAAAATAACACAGATCGTCTATTTTCTAACTTCGGCTGACTTGCTAAGTTATCGATTTTATAGCTCGCTTCTTTTCATTTTTTTAAGTAGCTCTCTTTTCATTGGTCTTTTTTGAACAGGTCAATCCACAGTTTTATGCATTCAGGTGGATCACACTTCTCTTGACCCAAGAGTTCAATTTTGCAGACTGCCTCGTCATCTGGGATACACTGCTTAGTGACCCCGATGGTCCTCAAGTTAGTCCTTTTTTTTTTTACATATTCTCAGTTTGTGGATGTTCATTCGAAAACTGAAAAAATCCTTGCCAAAAATCGGGTCTTACTTTGTGACAATTGCAGGAAACTCTACTTAGGATCTGCTGTGCAATGCTTATCATTGTCCGTAAACGCTTGCTCGCCGGTGATTTCACATCGAATCTCAAGTTACTCCAAAACTATCCGTCGACGAACATCAGCCACCTTCTCTACGTCGCCAGTAAGCTGCGTATCACAGGCTAGACAATTGTCCCAAGTGCCTTAAAGCTTTGTTCCTTCCCATGTTCTCCTCTGTCACGCAATTCACTTATTAATACCAGGATTTGCTGGTGGTAATGCTATTAGAATGTATATGTTGTTTGTTTGGCTGTGATGCCTAGCGGCTTTCTCTTTTTTAGCTTCCGTGTCTTGTCATTGAAAAAACAGATGATGATGATGATTTTGATGATAGGGGGAAAGATTTTAGAGATTTTAATATGTTTGGCAATGCTCTGTGTTCTTAGTATTGGGGATAACTCTTTTGCGAGTGAGTACTTCCCATCCTACTACGGATAATGAATTTTGCTCCGAAGGAATGTTTTTCCACGCTTCGACCTCGCGGGTCCCACCTATTCCGATCCCGGTATCGAATGTCGATACTGTTTTCGGGACATTATTAATCATATAACTCTTATCCTAGTTTGGAATCGTAAACCCTGAATTTTAAATAAGTAGGGAATAGTCTGAAAACAAAACCTATTTCGAAACTTAACGTTGAAGACCTAATTCATTAAGATTTTCCTGTAAGTCTTTGCTAAATAGCTTGACGTACAATATCCATAGAATTGGGCCAATTTGGATTGGGTAGAATAAGTATATATTACAGTTTAGGAATATGGGCCAATCCTTGAATATAAGGAGAAATGGGCCAAAGGCCTAAGTAGTATTTATTTACAAATTAATATGGTAAAAGCTCAGCCCTTTTTAACTTGAGAGCTCTTTGCCTTCCTTCACTTAGCAGCTCCGCGTCTGTGCCGTGACAATTCAATTTTCTTCGTCTTCTTCAATATGTACGGCGGAAACCAGCCGCCTTTCCACCCCAACGGCGGGAATCAACCGAATTTCCATCCAAACGGCGGAAATCAGCCTCCTTTCTATCCAAACGTCGGGAATCAACCGCCTTTTCATCCCAACGGAGGAGGCGGCATGCCGCCGATTCATTTAAACCCGAACGTCTTCCCCAATCCAAATTTCGCGTTATTTCGTCAGCCAAACCCTGTTTTTTATCCTCAGTTCGCTCCAAACGCGGGCGTTTACCACCCGATTCAACAACGCGCCCCCGTTCAGATGAACGTTGGTGAAGGCAGTGCCTTCACTAACACGACGCCGCATACTGATGGTAAGTTTCCGCCGCCGAAGAATCATGGTACGGTTGCTTCGCAGGGCGAGGTTATTGAGAAAGTCGATAGAGCAGTGAGGAGAATTCACCGCGAGATTTTGGATTCGAATGGGAATGTTTCGGCTTGGAAAGTTTCGGAGGCAGCTTTATTGGCTGTTAAAGCAGATTCTTGGGAGAGTTTGGGGTTTCAGATGCAGCAAGTACCTTCGCTCAATCGTCTAATCGTAACAGAAGGGAAGGTTCGTTAACTATACTGACGACTCGACAATTCTTTTTTACTTTTTAGGGTTTTGTGGGGTATATGGTTTTCGTTTTGTTTTTTCTTGTGTGGCGCACAGTGCGGTTGTTAATTATGAAAAATTGCTAATTTTTAAGGTTAAACTGGCGGCATAGTGATTGCAACATTATGAGTAGGTTTGAGAGAAATTGTAAGCTGGTTTTATTATGATATTAGCATGTGAAAAAATTCATAATTTGTGTTGTTTGTGTTTCACCCTTTTATAGGTCTATGCGTTTATCCATTGTTTTGTTGCTGTTAGAAGAGTCGCGACGTTGCACGATTTAGAAGAGGCAATATGTGAAAATGAGGGCATCGAAAAGTTCGAAAAGCTGGAATTGGGTCCGTTGTTGCGGCACCCCCTTGTTGTACATTATTTTTCTATCACTTCTGATATGACGGAAGTGCATAAATTAAGAATGGACAAGATATTTCCCTACCTTTGCGAATTCATGGATACTGCCAAAAAGAAAGAATTGAAAGTTGATGCCTTTTTAAAGTTTATATCCAAAAATGAATCTGTGAGCAGCCCAGAAAAGCTTTGCGTACGCATCCAGAATTTTGGGTACGGAACTTCTTTTTGCTGCTTTAATGTTTTAAATTGTTACTTCATGTAACAATGTACCATCACGACAATCTGAATTTCTGTTGATAGTTAGAAGTCTTGCCGTTGTTGTCTGTCTTAGACAAGAGGCTATGGGACCTCAAATTCAAGGCATATAATTTTGATCAATACTTATTTCTTTTTTGTTCTGTTATTTCTTTTGCATATAATTTCTCGTACATTTTTATGGAGCACATCATGTTTATGTATTGTTTTCAGCCAATAGGTCACATCCCTGTTTAAGACGTTATGCAGTATTTATCTGAGGGTTATCGGTAGCGATATGCATAATTCTCTTGCCAACACTATCATCACGGAGCTGCATAAAGTAGTTCTTTTTCTTATTCTGATTGTTGAAATGCCTTCTTACGTGGACTGTTTTCTCCAGAATGTTGATGAGTCATATAAGGAAGACCAAGCACTCCGAAGATGCTGTGCTTGAAAAATGTTATGATGATTTGAAAAAGAAATCCGCTAAGATGAAAAACAGGAGACCCCTTTTTTCTGCACGCAAAAAGCAGATGGATGATCATTTTACTGAGATTTCCCGACGTATGAAATTTTTTTCGTCAGAAAATGTTCATATTTCTGGTGAACATGTAAATATTATTTCTTCAAGTTCAGAAGATGATGACAGTGACACCAATGCATTCGAAAATTTACAAAATGAGAAGAATAATGACAGAAGATGGAGTTCGTCTACGAAAGTTGCTCCATCAGATCGTGTCAGTTGCTGCCCATACCCATCAGCAAATGAGGAAATGTCAAGGTTGGGGTTGAAAAGTCAAATGGAGTGCGGCAATGTCACGATTGACGGTAAGAAGAGTTGCAGAACTGATAATGACAGTCCTCGAAAGAAGAGCACGTCTCAGACTAATCATCCATCTATATCAGGAAATTTCCAATTTTCTGGTAAACATATAAGATTTCTTTCGTCAAGTTCAGAAGATGATGACAGTTACACCAACCAACGTAGAAGTAATAAGCATGCGAAGAATAATGACAGCATCTGCAGTTCACCTGTGAAAGTTGTTAAGTCAGACCGTGTCAGTAGCTGCCCTTACCCATCGGTGACTGAGGAGATAACAAGATTGGGGTTGAAAAGTGAAGTTGAGTGTGGAATTAGCATGAGTAATGGTAAGAATAGTTGCAGCGCTGATAATGACCTTCCTCGAAAGAAGAGGAAGTTTCAGACTAAGAATCCATCTTCACCCCGGAAGCTGCCCAAAAAGGATGTCTCTTCAAATCTGATGCAGAAGTGCTGTGGGAATGAGGACATCATCTCCCAACCTGTTTCTGATGAATCCGTAAGGATGTTCCTTGCAACCTGGAAAGAGGCATGCCGAGAGAACACTGCCGATGAGGTAAACGTCTTGGTAGATCCTGCATGCACAACTGTACTATGTACATTTCTTCAGCAAAAAGTTACTTTGGATTATATAAGCTCTTTACTCAGACATGAATTAATCACCTTAGTAGACCTATATGTTATAGGTTTTGAATGATGCATCATATTTCCTGGTACCCATGATTTGATGATAATTTTTTCATATATAGGTTTTGGAGAGGATGCTACTGTTCTATGACACAAAGAAGAAGAAAAAAGTGAAACGTTTGTTTGCCTCCTACCCATTTGTTGGATTGCTTTATGCTGCTGTAAGTATGCAGTGTTTTTTGAGTATGTTCTTTGAGCTTTGATAGATGTGACATAAATGGGTTACGAAATGTTGATCTGGGCCCTGAGGATCGTAAGTGCAACGTGATATTCTTTTTCTTGCTAGAACGACCTCATGCCCATCACATTTGTGAGGGCTGTTGCATTTAAATTATGATGTATATTTTCTTGTTTCAAAGATGTTACTGTTTGGATCAAGAAGAATCATTTTCCTCTTCGCAATTTGTTATGCATCCAATGGGACTAACTACCAGCTGGATGATACAGGTGACTTGCATCAAATATGGAATGCTGGATAACTTGTATGAAACTTTTGAGTCGTTTAACAAGCTTGGGAAGGATAATAAAGAAATTGAGAGTTCAAGTGATTTTATAAGTGTTAATGTTGAACCAGATAAGAAGAATCATGATGATTCAGGACAGAGAACTGCTATAGACAAACACAGTGAGTCGCTATGTCTTAAAAATTTCGCTTTTAACATCAATGAATGCTTTCTTTACATGTGCTGTCATCGAGCATACCCAGTCTTCCGATGAACTAATCAGTTTCCTTCCTTTCTTACTCTTTGAGTATAGTTGAAAACTTTCGATGCGGTTGTGTTTGTTCATTTATTCTAGTTTAGTAGTTTAGTTGCTGGTTTATCCTCCATTTCAAGGTGGCTGAGGCATGTTTTTAGTTGTTATAGCACGGTTCAGTGCATATTAAATGGTGTCACATTGAGAACGAGATATCTATGCGTTCTCTTGAAAATGCGTTCAACTTTTTAATAAAATGTATGATCTTTGTTAAACATAGGCTACATCGATATCTAGACCAGGGATGACAGTTCTCGCTGATTTTTGTTGCCTTCTGTAATAATGTTTTATGGTGCCAAAAAAGTTTCTGAAGGCTAAGATCTTGGTTTAATTGCTTTATCTGCTTTCGACATATGTTGGTTTTTACGTCTATTCTTTCTCATATTTTCGTCAATTTCATAGATATTACAGCAGAAGATATTATAAAAGCAATTGCTGAATATTTTGAGGAACACACCTTGGACGGTAAAACATCGCGAGAAGACGAGTTCCATGTCATGTGGAAGCTTTGCAAATGTGAATGTTGGCTTGTTGAACGATATTCTATTGGAAGATTTGAATCCCTTGGTTATGGTGACTATTTACAGTTTTTGGTGAAATACAGAGACCGGTTGCCCCACACGCTCCCCAACTATATGTCACAAGACATGCATGAGAATGCTTCTTTGGAGGCTCACTTGCTTCCAATTCAATTGGACACATTATTATCACAAACACTAAGTAGTTTATGGGATGATAAAAATACAGATGTGAAGGATATCTCTGAGTTGCTTGCAAGGCAGTTCCCTTTGGTAGTTCTTAAGGTCCAGGATAATGTGATGCCAAAATTTTCGGATCTTTTACGAGAATTAAGAGGCAAAGGAAGTTCAAGTTGTGTTTTGTTTTCAACACCATTGTTGAGACTGAGAACTTCTAGTGATTCCTTGGTCCACAATGAGAAGGAACTCAAAGAAGCTGGACATTTGGCTTTCATTGCTGCAACCTCACAAGGAATGTCATTTACAACAAAAAATGCCATCGAAATCTTGCTTAAGGCCCCTATGCTTACTGATCTGTATCTTTGGTCTCATTGGGACCTTCTATTTGCTCCCTCTCTGGGTTCGATGTTGGAATGGCTGTTAAAAGAGGTCAACAACAAAGAATTGCTGTGTTTAGTAACCAAAGATGGCAAAATAATCCGTGTGAACCATTCAGCTTCTCTGGACTCATTTTCAAAAGCTTTTGTCCAGGGATCTTCTTATGAAACTGCAGTGGAACTGTTGTCTCTCATTGCATCATATGGTGGTGAAAGGAATGCTCCTCTTGCTCTTTTGAAGTGTCATGCACGTAGAGCCTTTGAAATGATGATTTTTAATTATTTGGAGATGGAATCAGACAATGAAATGAACCACCAAATCTTGAACGAAAAACCATCCTTGGATCATCTTACTTTTGGGGATACGTCATTCTTCCCTTCAGAGAGGAAGATTCGTCGCAGTAGAAAACTTGACGAAGCAGCTCCATCTATGTCAAGGTTTATACTTGATTGCTTGGGCTATATACCGATAGAATTTTGCAGTTTTGCTGCTGATATCTTCATAGCTGGTTTAAAATCTTTCATGAAAGATGTCCCTTCGGCAATCTTGGGTGTATGTAATGAAATAGAACAGCGACTCATGCTTCACGATGTGGGGATATCTCTAGGAATAATAGAATGGATAAATGATTATCGTGCATTTTGTTCCTCTCGGGGAGATGGATCCTCACACGTCAACAAGGGTGATTCAAAGCTTATTACTAGAGCCAAAGTCAGCCCAGATGAAGTAGACAAGCATATCTCTTCAGTTGAACCAGTGGTTACTCAGGCTGATAAGCATGGTGTCGATTCATTTGAAATTGAGGACCATCTGGATGCAAAGTTGGAACGTTTGAGCTCAACAAATGATCTTAATGATGTTGATCCAAACAGAATTATTGAGTCTATCAGGCAAGAAGAATTTGGTCTTGATCCACACCTTTCAGCCACTGATAATATTGTGTTAGAGAAGCAACATGCTAGGTTAGGCAGAGCACTTCATTGTCTTTCGCAGGAGTTGTATTCCGAAGATTCACATTTTCTTCTGGAACTGGTATGCATAAACTCAATAACCGTAAGGGACACCTATCACCTCTTTCATTGTTTGACTTGCATGTCGGCATTATTATTTCTGCTTTTCTTTTCTGAGACCGTGAAATAATTTGGTTGCTAAGGCCTGCAAGCACAAGGATCTCAGGCCCGATTAGAAATTAGCAATTCATTGAACTATTTAGCAGATAATTAATTGCAGCAGTTCCTTTTGTTTGCAAAGACTGATGGATTTTCTTCCTACATTATCCCTGAAATGATATTTGATCGCCGTTTATCTATTCAGTAATTTCTAAAATATATTTGCATGCTTCTTTCCTTTACTGCATAGTTCATGTTTTTTTAGGTTCAAAATGCTGATGATAATACCTATCCTGAAAATGTGGAACCAACTTTGATATTCATCCTTCACGAGAAAGGCATCGTTGTGCTAAACAATGAGCGAGGTTTTACGGCTCGTGACGTCAGAGCACTTTGTGATGTTGGAAATTCGACCAAAATAGGTAGTGCGGGATACATTGGGAAGAAAGGAATTGGCTTCAAATCAGTATTCCGGGTACCTCTCTCTCTCTCGCTTTCTCCACTCTCATCTTAGTGTCCATTTCTCTCTATTCTTGCACTATATGTTCCTATAAATGTCAGAGTTTAGTATGCTTTAATTCTTCCCAGTTGTCACGGTTTTCAGCATGCATTAATTTTCCATTTCATCTGTTTCCCAGGTTACTGATGCACCCGAAATTCATTCTAAGGGATTTCATATTAAATTTGACATTACCAAAGGCCAGATCGGTTTTATTCTCCCAACTATTGTACCTCCATGTGATGTAGGGTTGTATGCGAAGTTGGCGTCAGCAGATGATCGCAGCACTCATCAGAATTCTTGGAATACGTGCATACATCTCCCTTTCAGATCAAACTTCTCAAAAGATCAGTCCATTAGCAAGCTGGAGCCCATGCTTTCAGATATTTCTCCATCCTTGCTATTGTTTCTTCATCGGCTTCAATGTATTAAAATAAAAAATGTAGTTAATGGTTCACACATTGTCATGAGGAAGAATGTCAAGGGAGATGGCATAGTCGAGGTTGCTCATGGTAAGGATAAGATGACCTGGTTTGTACAGTCCCAGAAAGTTAAGGTTGATGTTATCCACTCCAGCGCAGAAATGACAGAAATTTCGATAGCATTTGCATTACAAGAAAAAGCTGATGGACAATACATGCCAATGTTGGACCAACAGCCTGTTTTCGCATTTCTTCCTCTAAGAACATACGGCCTTAAATTTATTCTTCAAGGTGATTTTATATTGCCTTCATCCAGAGAAGAAGTTGATGGGAATAGTCCTTGGAATCAACAATTGCTGTCAGCGTTCCCTGATTTATTTGTTAGTGCTCTGAGATCATTTTGCAATCTTCCTTGTTATACGGGCAACCCAGGAAAAGCTATTAGTGTTTTCATGAACTTTATTCCTCTTGTTGGCGATGTACATGGATTTTTCGCTAGTCTACCTATAAAGATAATACAGAAATTGCGCATGGCGAACTGCTTCATTCTTGAAGATAATGAGAAAGAATGGGTAGCTCCTAGCCAGGTCCTAAGAAACTGGAGCCGACAAACTCGATCTCTCCTACCTGATACGTTGCTTCGTGAGCACGTCGGGCTTGGATTCTTGAACAAAGACATAGTCATCTCTGATTCATTGGCAAGGGTACTGGGGGTGAAGGACTTTGGACCTAAAATCTTACTCGATGCATTATCTTCATTGTGCAGTTCGGGAAATGGTTTGGTTGCAATGGGCTTCAGCTGGTTATCTTCTTGTCTCAGTGCTATTTATATGATGCTATCACAGTCATTTGTGCAGAAATCCCCAAGTTTTGGGACTGAAGATGATATTGCGGATGCACTGCGAGGACATCGATTTATTCCCCTTTCAGATGGAAGCTATGCCTCACTAAAGGATGGCACAATTTGGTTGCATTCCGAGGGAGTTGGCTTGGGCAGTAATGATGAAGATCTTCTCAAAGCCTTCCCAAAATTGTTTGCTAAATTACGAATTGTGAATCCGGCCTTTTTATCTGAGGCCGCCTCTGTGCAGGGCTCATCCTCGTACTCGACAGTGGTTGAAGACGTCATGAAGCTGCTTTATAAAGTCGGTGTGCAGAAGTTATCTGCTCATGACATTGTTAAAGTGCAAATACTACCTAACATATCTGATGATAAAAATGCAGTTGGCCAGGAAGAATTGATGATAGAGTACCTTGCATTTGTAATGTTTCATTTGCAATCAAGTTGTGTGATGTGTAACACAGAAAAAGATGGCATTGTTGCTGAGTTACGCGAGAGAGCTCTTATTCTAACAAATTATGGCTTCAAACGACCGAACGAGGTTCCTATTCATTTTACTCGGGAGTATGGAAACCATATTTTGGTTGATAAACTTATATCTGGCCTTAATATGAAATGGCATGAAATTGACTCTCGCTATGCACGTCATGTGATATCCAAATCTGTTTCTGGTGGGGTGTCTAACTGGAGGTTCTTTTTTGAGGAACTTGGAGTAACTGATTTTGTGAAAGTGACTCGAGTTGGGAAGAATGGTGTGGTGGAGTCAATCCATAATTTTATGGACAAATTAAGCTTCACAGACGTGGTACCTGATGAAGCAGTTGCAGAAAATTGGGAATCCGAAGAGTTGTTCCACTTGTTGTCTGGTATTTCTTCAAGAGGTGATAATGAGAAGTCCAAAATTCTCATGGAGATTCTTGATAGGATATGGGATGGCTACTTTGGTGACAAGCTTGCCGGTTGTTATTTATCCTCTGGAGAACGCAGACCATCCAACTTGTCGCCGGTTGTCAAAATGATACGAAATTCCCCGTGGATAATGTCTACCATTGATGATGCTCTGCACTGCCCGAAAGATTTATATCATGTCTGTGAGATGGTAAACTCAATTCTTGGCGTTAGTGCCCCATACACAATCACAAAGGTTAGCCTTTTTTGGTAGCTCTGAGTTACTTTTCAGCTTAGCCATAGTTTTCCTGCGAATTGGTGGGACTGGACTCTCTATCTAAACGATCATTTTCAGAATTCTCATGCAGATATTATTTTGATAGATGTGAACATTCATCTGTGTATGCTTGCAATATCAGGGCTGAAATTATCTTCATTTGTCAGGGTTTTTAGTTGTGTAATTATTAATTAATTATCATAGGAAGTTGTAGTTTTCAACTATTGCATGACAGTTACCCTTGCCGATGCTCTATGTGCTTGTTTGAAATCATTATATGCTCTAAACTGGGACTAACTATAATTCATTTACATTCAAAACAGGTGAGAAGCGAAAAATTTCTAGTTGCTATTGGTTTAAAAACTGAAGTTACCCTTGACGATGCTCTATGTGTCCTCAGAATATGGCGAACTAATTCTTCTTTTAGAGCCAGGTAAAATATCACTTAGTCATTTCCTTTCCCAAACGTGGAACCAACCACTTGCTTTATGCCTAGCTTTCTTCTGTAATTGAAGTCATCCACCCAGTTATATCTTCTTTCATATTTCCAGAAGATATATGATTTGTGTAGTTGCACGACGTAGCCGATCTATAATTAATTGCTCTTAGGAATTATTACTCTTAAGTTGAAGTGTTGATGCTATTATAATTTTCTGCAAAGTGATTATCTCTATCAAAGTATATATGTTGTTATCATTGTGAAACATCAGTTCCAATGCTTTCTGTTGGGGCTTAATGACATTGGTTACAACCAGTAACTTTTTTCTTCTGCCAAATAGATCTGTTATCATTTCCACTTGGATACTCTTTTTGTTCAGGCCCAAGTAAATTTTCTTAAATCTTGTTTGTGTCAACTCTTTGGTGGGACTCATTGAACTCTTCTAAGCCCTCATAATGCACCAGACACTTGACGCATTTTCTATCTTGCAGCGTATCACAAATGTCCAACTTTTATGCATTCCTTTGGAATAAAATGGCCCGTGAAAAAGAGAAGATTCTTGAAGAATTGTTGTCTGGGCCTTTCATATTTGTTCCAAATGTCTCAAGCCTCTCACCAGAGGATGTGGTATCTGGTCAACTTTTATCCCTTAACCAAGTGTATTGGCACGAACCTATTAATTCAATTGACCAAATAAAGTTGCGTTATCCATCATATCTTGAATGCACAGCTAGTGGTCTTAACAGAAAAGTGCTGTGTAGCTTCTATCCAAACTTGCAGAACTTCTTTGTAAATGAGTGTGGCGTTGATGAAAAGCTTCCATTCAGTTCCTACCTCCAGATTTTGATGCAGCTATCCACTGTCACTTTGCCACATCAATCTGCAAAGACGGTAAGCTACTCTCGAACTGGTTGATTTGAGCTTGGTTTTCCATTTACGTCAAATTTCTTTTAAACTTGTGATAGGTTTTCGAGGTGTTCTTAAGTTGGGCTGATGCCATCAAATCTGGATTAATGCATTCTCTTGATATTGGGTACCTGCAAGAAAGTCTCCTTAAACAGGAATACACAGTGCTTCCTACCAGACAAGATAAATGGGTTTCCTTACACCCATCATTTGGCGTAATTTGTTGGTGTGATAACGATAGTTTGGGAAGGGAATTCAGACGCCTTTCAGGCATTGACTTCCTGAAATTTGGTAAATCTACTGATGAAGATCACATGCTTCAGTCCAAGGTTTCCACTCTTATGCAAGAACTTGGTATTCCTGCGCTGTCTGAGGTTCTCTCTCGCCTCTCTCTCTCTTTCTCTCTCTCTCTCTCTATATATATATATATACACACATATATATATATATATATGCTTCTTTTCCTTGTGTTTGGGAGATTAAAATTAAATGAATTTTTAAATAACACCAGTTTCTTTTATCTATTGTCCCTGCCTGTTGCTCACCACATAAAGTTTGCTAATACATCTACTCCTTGGCATTGCTCCAAGCTTAATTATTTTTTTTACCATGGTACAGTGTTTACCTTTGTTATTTTGGTTGTATGTTCTCATTCTCCTTTTCTTTTCTTTTTATGACATTTTGACTGGGTAATATTTTTATTTTGGAATTTTGTGGACTACCTTACTTTCCTTCATTATTGAAGGTGCCACACGCCAATTCTTAATGGAAATTTTTAAATTCTTAGTGAAGCAATGCGAGCTGATTTCCCTATTTCAAGCAGCTAGACGGCAAACCTCCTTGCTGGTTATGTGTTGCTTGTTTAGATATTAATTTTTTCTTAGCAATACTATGTATTGCATATTATTTGCCTCTCTGAGGTCTGAGGCTCGTGCCCTGGAAAAGGTGGGCACTTGGTGAGTATCTCAGACATGCACAGCAGCCAAAATGATGTTGCCGCCTTTATATAAAAGGCTGTATTGTGCTGATTGCTCCGGCAAGAGATGAATTTTGTTAAATTTCCCTTTCTCCTTTTTTTTAGTTTTTGGATGTTTGTCTTTCTTTTTTTTTTCTTTCTTTTACTGAATTTCAATATTTTTACTAATATTTCATCTTTGGGTTTGTTTGGAACTTTCTGTCTGGGTTCCTACACTTCATTTGTCCACTCAGGAGATGATATTGCTTTTGATTTGTATTCTCCGAACCAAGTTGGTTCATGTTATCAGACAAGATGTGAAAATGAAGTTCAGGTCCAAGTTTTGACAATAAGATTGTCAGATATTGTTGCATTTATTAATTTTTACGCCATTATACTGTTTGAATTGCTCTCTCTGGGATTGGTTGCCACATCCCAAGTAATTATACATTATATTGAATAACTTTCTATTTCGCTAGTTGATGCCCAGCTATAATCTGATGTAATATTCGACTGTTTTTTGGAGTGCATTTCATTATGGATGAATCTTTTGTCACTACCTGCCAACACACGTGCCGACTCTCCCGGATCCATTGTAACTGAAGAATTCAGTTTGGCATTTGTGCGACAATTAAAAGAGCATTTATTCTCTTGCAGGTTGTAGTTCGTGAGCCAATCTGTCATCTTCCAGTGGACTGTAGTACAACGTATTCTCTGGTGAATTGGATTCTTCCTTACGCTCAGCGTTATATGTACCATACTCATCCCGAGAAGTACTCTCAGCTGAAGCAGTCTAGCTTTGAAATTATAAGCCATCTGCAGATTGTTGTTGTCGAGAAACTGTCCTATCGAAATGTTATCAAGAAAACAGAGATAAAATCCAAGAAAACGCATGAATGCAACTGTCTTTTCCAGGTATGGAACTTCTCGTGCCAAGTCACGTAATTTGATATTCATTCCTTTAAGCCCACAGGCCAAAATTTGACCTTTGTTTCCCTCTTATCAACGTTTACAGGACAACATCGTATACTGCAGTAGCGGGTCAGACCCACACTCGATATTCTTAGAGCTATCTTCTCTGCTATTCAACGGAACTCAAGAGCTGCATTTTGCGAATTTTCTTCACATGATCACGACGATGGCAGAGTCGGGTGCAACCGAAGAGCAAACAGAGTTCTTCATTACAAACAGTCAGAAAATACCAAAGCTCCCTTCCGAAGAAACTAACTGGTCCCTTCAATCCATTACATCACCGTCGTCATCAAAGGGGAAAGCAGCTCTGTCAGAAAATGATCTTTCTCCTAATGTTGAGCAGAGAAAATCCACCTCAATCTCTAAGTGGCCACCTGCAGATTGGAAGACTGCACCTGGTTTTAGTCCTTTTAGTACCACTCACAGGCCAAAGAAACCAATAACAAGTGCCTCGCAAATTACAGAACATAGAGAACCAGAAAAATCCAATTCATCTCCCCCTCGTGAGGTCGAAGGTGAAATAAACGTCGAACTTGACCCACCTGACATCACAGTTCCTTCCAACACACAGCTTTTTGAACCAAACCCTGCAATTAATGTGCTGAACGACGCTGTTGATGATGGCATGCCCACTTATATCCACAGTTTCGCTTCATCAGCCTCAGCTGAGAGAGACAATGCAATGGCCCAGCAGGCCATTGTTACGGGTAGGTTGGGAGAGCTCGTAGCTTATAAGTATTTCGTAGGGGAATTGGGCGAGGGGCTCGTGAAATGGGTCAACGAAGCGAGTGAGACCGGGCTGCCATATGACATTGTCTTGGGCGATGAAGAGAGTGGCAGCAGAGAGTTCGTCGAAGTTAAAGCCACAAAGTCTGGGAAAAAGAACTGGTTCTTGATATCGATGAGAGAGTGGCAGTTTGCCATCGAAAAAGGCGAGGCTTTCAGCATCGCCCACGTGACTTTGGCTTACGACAGCGTGGCTAAGGTCACAATATACAAGAATCCCGCGAGGTTGTGCCAGCTTGGTAATCTGAGGTTGGCTATGGTTATTCCCAAGAAATAAGGGGGAAATCGTCCGTCACCTTGCTTCACGAGGATCGCTTCTCTGTAACATTAGATCATTTCATTCTTGGACGTACAGTTTCTATTGATTAGCAAAGTTCTAATTTTAAGCTTATGGTCATTGAAATAGAAAGTGCAAGACTAACTGATGATGGTGAAGAAAGTCAAGGGCGATGGTCATTTGGTTCTCACATGCTCCTTCTCATTGCAATGCCAACTAGTAAAAAGCTAAGGAAAAACGATCCAAAAAGCAGTCAAAAGTGCCCAGTGGACTTCTTAAGGCAAAAAAGAATATGGTACAAATCACCGAATGCTAATTTCACAGTCAAAATTCAACCAACAGGCCCAACACAACTACCCATAGCTATGTAATGTATTACACAAGTTCTCCCGTTACTGGGCTTTCGGTTTGTCGATTTTCACGTAGGGGAAAGCCCCGTAAAAGTGCCTGATCTTGGGGTTCCACCCTCGTTGCTGAGCACGGCAGTACATGAGGAACGTGTTGGCGAAATAGGAGTTGAAGCCCATAAAGACGTGCCAAAGCGCGTGGAACTGATTGAAATACCAGCGAGACACATCCTTGCAGAAAAGGCGGTCGAGAAGCCAGCACAAGCTCCCAGTCAAGAGGGTGATCACGTACAGCTTTGCAATCCACTTGGCTGATTTGTCTTGTGTGTGGATGTAATACTTGTACATCCTAGGAATGCAAAGGAGGCAGAGAAGAACATAGTGCAACTTGAAACCGATGTCAAAGCGAAGCTGGGAGTGTGCGATGGCAAACAGTGCACCGTAGAGGAACAAGAAGGTAGGCATCGTACTCCTATAGTGCCAATCTGGGGAGTAGAGGATGTATATGTAGAGGAGCATTTCCCAAACCATGGGTGTTTCGTCCCCTTGCTGTTGCCTGAAATGATTAAATTAGTTTTAAGCAACTATTGAGGCACGACAAGGTGTCGCTTAGGTGGATGATAGTAAAAGCTTACAGGCGCTGCAATGTGGCGTGATAAAGCATGCTTCCAAGGGCAAGTATCATATTTGATATGTGAAGTACGCTAAACCTTTTCTCAAATCTCTGTCTCAGGGAATTCACAAGACCAATGAATGCTAAGAGGAAGCACGGCACATTAGAGATGGTGTTGAAAAATTCGGCAATGTAAGATGAATAGACGTAATTTGGTTCACACCACTCGTGGGTGGATGTGACTGGCCCCCAGAAACTAGATACTCCATCAGCCATTCCTCGAACCTCCCCAAAAATGCAAACGACCTACCAGCAGAAGTGCAGTAGGAATCTCTATCAAAACATGTATAGTCAAGCATTGAGAAAACAACCATAAGAATAAGAAGGTTTAGGAAGTAAACAGATTCTACAACGAGATACATTCATACGCTTCTGCCGTTACTAGAAAGAAACGCGCTAAACGACATGCAGTCCTTTCATTTCATATCTTAAACTAACGAAAATTGAGTCACTCCACATTCCGAAGATGATTCGTCATCAACGACGTAATTGGGTCAAACCAACTACCAAGTAACACGAACCAGCACGAATAGTCCATTTCAAATTGGATATCTCACATTATAGAAAGTGCATAAACCCAACGACCCATGACCAACGACCAACGACTTCAATAATGAATGGAGTTCGGAACGAGATAAAAGACATTTAAAATTGCTCGTTCATAGCAGATCACTAGAGCACATAACAAAGATCAATTCAATGGGTTTCAATGCCAGTCAAATAGAGGAATCCTGCCTCTTAGTTATCCATATCACGCCACAGCTACCAAAATTTTAACAGATATTGCAATAAGCCACCTCCTACACTAGGTCGAAATAGAAAAAGATACATACTTTCCGAAATCATGCCTACAAACAACTAATCATCTCTTTACAGTTGCATTAACACCACATGTCAGGGGCATCACAATTATATAGCAGAGCTTTGGTCTCAAAGCCCAAGCAATCATCACACACAAAAAAAAAAAAGACAAACAACAAAGAGATTGACAATGAAAAAATACCAATCGCCAATATCATCACATCTAGATCATGCATACGCTCAGTTAGCTGACACATTACATCCACCGCTTCCAAAATAGTAAAAAAAAAAAACAATGGAAATCTAATAAACAGATAAAAAATTTCCAAAACATTACGAGACAAACCGCCGCTGGAAATCAGATCTGAGCAGTAACGCACCTAAACAGCTTCGAGAATCGATTCACGCCGCCGAATAACACGCGTATTGTATCTATCCGTGTGCGTAGGGCGTATGTAACTTTACCGGCAAATGACAATACGTTGCGTTTCGATTCCTTTTCCTTTTTCCTTGTTTTTTTCTTTTGTACAGAACGATATAAACTGATTTTGAAATGCGTAATTTCTTCTAAAAAAATAAAGCCGTAATCTTTTACATTTAGTCCCTAATAATATCATTAAATTCGATTCTATCCTCTAACTTTGCATCTGAGCATATGCGGTCCTTATGATTCTGATCCAACGGTTTAAATCGATGGTGCGTGCCACACAAGAGAGGGAAAGTATCAAATTCAATGTCCAATGTCAATTCCAAACAAATTCATTGTTTTTTCCAATATTCCAAACAAATTCATTTAAAGATGAAATTATTATTTTAATATTGTTTTTCTAGTCTTTAATTCGAAAGATTGCATGAACATATATATATATGCATAAGACCACATGCCATGTGGCAAGTTAGATGAGGTGACCCCATCTTCGAAAGTAGGAATTAAAAGAAATAATAATTAACAAAATAAAGAATGTTAAAAATGATACAAACGTTTTTGTTCCTCATTTTCGATCGATAAATTTTATATACTTTATATAACTATTTCTTGCACTTATTTTGCAATTTGATGAGTGATGAGTTTATACCAAAAATTGTAATTCACTCGTCGCAAGGAAGGAAGATAACTAAACGCCGAAAGGGCAGAGGCGGAAATTCAATTCTATTCTACCTCATATATCTCAGTCTCCCTCACATCTGAATTTCAATGTGATAATAGCAGCAGTAAACCCTAAATCAAGCAATCGCTTTGTAATTCTTCAATTTGCTGATGGGAGGGCACTCTTCAGCTTGAGAGCAAGGGCAGACGAGGAAACTGATAGTGAAATTGGGCACCATTCTGGTCTCCGATATCAAGGTACGGGATGAAAAAAATCGCAACGTCTTTCGTCGCTTTACGTACCCAGTGCAATTCAACATATTGATTGGTAGGATTTTGCTGTTGCTGGAGAAATCGAAAATAAAAATTGTTGGAAAGAGTGTCGCTTTCTCCGATGGAAGACCTTAATCCTGCACGTTGATGTTGATTGATGTCTTTCAGATTCGGATTAGTCCCTGCGTGGCTTTCGTTTTAATGGTCTGTTTATTTTTTTTTTTCTCTCGACGTTTTTGTATAGGTTGTCTGTGCTGGTTCTGGTTGTGTGGAGGAAGAATTGGAATATTTTTTTGGGTGTTGTTGCCTCTGGTCTGGTTTTGTGGAGGAAGAATTGGAATATTTTTTCTGGGTGTTGTTGCCTCTGTTAGTTTGTGCTGATCATTCCTTGCCAAGGCCAATGATATTCTAAAGTATTGAAATTTGTGAAAATTGTTACCTTCCTATCAATTTATTGAAGTTTTGATTCTAATCCCACAGGTTGAAGGACGTAATTTATGTTTGAAGGTCAAATTAGTAAATGACTGTCTTTGGACAATTGTAACCTACATATTTGGTGGGGCTAATGGCGACTGATCGGCGCCGAAGGATGATAAGTTCAGCCAGTTTGGTTTGCAGCACATCTCAGGAGCAGATTAGCGGAAAGTTGACGAAAAAAGTTAAAATATCACCTCAAGACCTGACTGTGAGACCTAGCATATCTCTTGAGTGGGATGGAAAAGGAAGAAGTGTTGTTTCTAAGAGAGAGCAGATAGGTATTTCAAGAAGGCAGTTGATGCCCTATAAAAATTATGGTACCCACAGACACAACATATTGGCTGATGTTTGTTCGCTTCCTCTGGAGATATTTGAAGTCGAGAATATATCTGCCCTCCTGTCGTATGAGGTAACGACTTATAGTAGCCAATCCTGTTTTCTGGATGATATTTGTTTTGTCAGAATAGTCATTGGATGGAACTTGTTATAGGTCTGGCAGAACTATCTGTCTGAAACAGAGAGGGGCCTTCTTTCGGAGTTTTTACCTAAAGTAGCTGAACCAGAAACAATTGTCAGAGAATTGCTTGATGGGGATAACTTCCACTTTGGAAATCCTTTGCAAAAATGGCAAGTTTTTCGATGCATTTCTCTAGGGTAGAAATGTTATTATTTATTAATTTAATGGCAAGTTTTTACCTATTGCTAGTATCATCATGTAATATAGCTGGATCAGCACTGTGGGATGCCTGTTAGATTTTTGCTTTGTTAATGCAGGGGATATTCTCTTTCTTCTGGGGAGCTTCATCCAGATAATGTTATAACAAGGGAGCAAGCCCTAAAAGATGGGAAGAAGGCCTACTACAAAGATTTAGAGAAGTATCATAGCACGTACGTCCTTTTTCAAGAACATTCTAGCATACTCTATATAAGTTTTGTTGGTCTTAATGGTATTTTATCGTGATAACATGGGCCTCTGCAGTATGATCGGTAGCTTGCGTACGTTAAAAGAACAATGGTCCAGTTCCCAGGATCCTGAAGCGGAAGTTGTGCAGGATACTTGGAGGTAACCCTTTTTATGAAGTGTTGATGTATTAGTGTATTTGTATTCTTTCTTGTTATAACATCCCTTACTGTAACAGGTCTCGGAAGCATGCTCAATCAAGTATGCCTACGTCAGAAGATAGAACCTGTAATCCTGATGAAAACCTTGCTGCCACACCTGAATCCTGCTCTTGGGGTGATTCCGATAAAGCTTACAGCAGCGATAATCAAATCTCAGGAATTTTGCATGGAGAAATTCAAAGAAGGTAATTTTGTGCTGTTGGCCTTTTCTTTTATCTCATCGCCGTAACACTACCTGTGCTAACGCTTTTTCTCTTGAACTGCATCATTGCATTAATCATTGAAGCATTATCGTTATGCTTCTTTTTTTCTTGTTGGACCACTAACTCAGAATTGATATACATAAATGATTCTGCAGAAAAAGCTTAATGAACAGCTCACCATATATTTCTTCCAGCGGTCTTAAGGGATTTACTACACCAAGGAAAGGAGATACAGTCAAAAGGCGCAATATCCAGCATGGAAATGGATCCAAATATATGTCATATGTCAAGGTTCTCTCTCATGTGGCAAATGCTTCAGTTTGTTTTCGCTCACTCGTGGTTTCTTAAAAATATTCTAAATGTCTTATTGACTCAACAATTTTACTTTCAGTGGGGAATCAATGGTGATTCCATATGCCTCCTTTTGTTTTGTCCATTAACATTGGTCGACAGTTTGGTGTTACTATAATGTTTTCCTTTGGTTGTTGGCTTCTCTTTTGGTCTGATAGATTTTTTATAATTATTTTCTCAGATAAGCAAGGAACAGCATGAACTTGTTAAAAACAGCATGAAGAATGTCGGCAGTAGCATTAAGCCGAAGTTTCTTAGCAATGTTTTAGGCAGTATTGATTCCCTAAATGTACAACCATTTGAAATATTTGAAGAGGAAGAGAGGACAAAGCTGCATAAATGCTGGTGAGTTGCTTTGTTGTAGCCTGGATCTAGCTATTGTGAAGCTCTACAAATGCTCGGCCTTACCTTATAATTTTGGTATTGCAGGTTAAAAGTCGCAACCATTGACATTCCAAAAGCTTTTGCTAATATGAGAACGCACCAATCACAATTACAACAAATACTACTGTTACTAAATTCAGAAATGGAACAACATCTGAAGCACAAGGAGGTTTGTGTATCCATTCTAATAATTGATGTTTTTGACCGTGGTTAATGATTTTGCAATATTATGAAAATTTCTTCACCCATCACTTCTTGGCCTTTAACTTCTGCAGGTGGTACCAGACGAAGAGAAAGGAGGTTCTTGTGAAAAAACAACAGAGCAATCGGACGACGACGATGAGGAAACGCAACTTCCAACGGTTAAGGTACACGAGCGCTTCTTGCATGTTGCTGATTTCACAGCTTGTTCGACGAATCATGTTTCGCATCTGCCTCGACGCAGTTTATATTTTTATATTTCTACGGACTCTTCCTTCCCTAAACTGAACCATTAACACAACTGATTACTGATCAGGGTGTGGAGGAACAAAATTCTGATCCAATGCTTGTCGGGCAGATTGACAACGACGATGAACCGATGCATGAGATGACACCAGAAACAGAGGTGGATTACAGTTTTTTTTTTTCCAATAACGATTATTTTACTTATTTCTCGGTTGTGTCGTATCTACTTTCAGGATGAGCAGCAGACTCTATGCAGTGACGAAGAAGAGAAGGAGATGAAGGACGACTACGCCTATGCGGGGCCCACACCCATCGATCCCAACAACATCGAGCACGAGGTTGCTCACAACCACGTTCTGGGTCAGGACCACATCGATCAACGGCCACTGATCGCTCCATCGCCCGATCCACTTCCTTCTTCGTCCAATGATGTCTGGCCAGGTGGCGACAGCGTCCACGGATCTTATTACCACCATCACGCCACCTCAGCAAACGGAGGCTACAACAGCACAGCACCGCCCGGCCATGACCTGCTGTTGCCCCCCTTTATGACCGATCAAGGAGTCGGGATAATAGACGATTGTGCCCCTGGAAGGCGTCCCCAAGGCGAGCCTTTCTTCGCCGGCCCCTTCCCCAACGAAGTAGACCGAAACGAACTGCTTCAGTCTTTCTTCAAGGGTCAGAACAGTAATATCATGCCGTACCATACCCAGCCAAAGCACCCCGCCTTGGAATTACAACAACCCAACAACGATTTACTGATGCAAGCTACTCAATTCCCTCAGCAACACCTTCATCAAGTGCACGACCACCACCCAATGGATCAGCATAACATTCCCGAGGCTGTGTATCCTTCCAACGCTCGCTACACCACCATGCCTCACTTGAGCCAAGCTCAGAATTGGTTCAGCAGCAGCGCTGAGAATCATTCCCTATGGCCTTCTTCTTCTTCTTCGTTTGGCAATGGGAATCATAACATCAACAACAGCAACAGTTCGGACCAAACCCTATTCAGCGTTCTCTCTGAATGCAACGAGCTAAGGCCACCGCTCGTTCCTGGCTACGGTCCGCCCATGGCCCACCACAGTGACCCTCGGCTTCTCAATATTGGGAACTATAATGGGTTCGTCGGCGGTGGAGGGATGATGATGCCTTCGAGCGGCGGTTTCTTACAGCAGTCGGCGAACGGTAACAACCCCATCGGTTACTTTGGCGGTAATGAGGTTGCTTCGGGTAATAATGGTAATAAGATGGGTAGTAACAACCTCGGGTGGATTGGTATGCAGCAGCAGAATACCGAGTCGATGGGTAAGCAGCAACAGCCGTTTCTGAGGTCGTGGAATCCATGAACATGGAATGTTTTTTTTGGGGGGAGTTGTATATTACATACTGGAAATTGTCTGCTAGACGAAGATGATGGTCCTAGGTGTAACGTTAAATGAGAGTGTGAAGCAGAAAGAGAGGGCAATATTTCCTTTTTTTTTTTAATCTTGTAATTATATATCTTTGTTTTACTGTGGTTGATATTATTGTTTTCAATCTTATATGCTGCTTTATTAATTTGGTTGTTAATTTTTGTTTGTTTAATCAGTTTATTTAATTATTAAAGTATTTACTAGATGAAGATACTATATATAGCTTGTAAAAAGAAAACTACGATGAAGGAAAAAGAAACGTTGTTGGGGATAGCGCTTTTGGTACAGATACAGTGGTTACGTAATATGCATTGTAGGGCGATGTCACTCCCGCCCAGTCCACAAATCAAATTCAAACATCTTCTCGAGCAGATTTGAACTTTCTTAACCTAAATTAATCTCGATATATGGATTTGCGATCAGGTACGCTCGGCCTCCTTGGATTTATATGTCATTTACCTGCTTTGTTTTATCTATAAATGGAGCAATTGACGTTCAAGGTGATTTTGGTACAGTGGACCTCCGTTCAGAAATTGCACAAGAAGAAGTGATAGAGACGGAATTTGAAGTAATTCATGGGACGCAGAAGGCTAACTCCATCGTACAGAAAGATGATTCAAGGTCGTGGATTTGTTTCTCTGGATTTTATTTTCGTTCCTTTTTTTTTAGTTGTGGTATTTCATCCTATTGCTTTGTTAGTTCAGTAGGAGGAAGAAATCGGAACCAAGTGGTCGGAAGAGCGTGTGTGTTCCTAGTTTGAAGAGAGTCAGTTGGAATCGTTCTCTTTCGACTAGGTTTGTGCTTTTTCAGCAAATTATTTTATTCTCTTTCAAAGTTTGGGATGAGTGATATCGTGTTTGCTTAGTTTCGGAGTATCATTGTTCTTCCAACAGAGGAAGAACGAGCATTGCAGCCACTGTGTGCATAAATCAACCACATCAAAGGAAACCCGGAAGAAAAGCTAAACCACCTCTTCCTAGAGTATGATCTTAAATCTTTTTCAATCATTTACGTCTCCATTTTCCCGGTTGCATTGCGTTAGAGAACCACCTTTCCTGTTGCTTGGGCAGGCAAAAGAACCACCTCCTAATTATGATAAAGAACGAGCATACTTCCAGGAGGTTGATGCTTTTGAGCTGTTAGAAGAGAGCCCATCACCGAAAAAGGCTTTTACTTGGACAATGGATGCCCCAGAAAAGATGTTGTGATACCACAATTGTCCTCAGTGCTGCGAAAATGGCTGATCTCAAAGAAAATGAACCGAGCATATGCATTTCCTGGTTCACTTTCTAAAATATTGGAGACTCCTGAAATAGCTAAGGATCCCACGGCTCATAATAGTTTGACAATGTCAACTTTGAAGACTCCCGGAAAACATTCCTCAGAATTTCGTATGAGGCCAGATTCTATGCAGCAAGAATGTGGTTCGGGCTTAAATCATGAACAGAGCTATTTAATGCCAATCCAGGAGACAAGCGAAGATATCGAAAATGCAGTTGCTCAAATCTCGTTGACTTCAAGGGTTTCGTTACTAGATGGTCATGGCTGGAATTCTTTTTCGGCTCTATTAACGGCTTGCGGGCAGTCGACACCTTCAACATTTGGTGACATGCTTTTGACTT
The DNA here is from genome assembly GCA_027422505.1 of Craterostigma plantagineum. Taxonomy (NCBI): domain Eukaryota; kingdom Viridiplantae; phylum Streptophyta; class Magnoliopsida; order Lamiales; family Linderniaceae; genus Craterostigma; species Craterostigma plantagineum. The sequence continues at coordinate 254,485 of JAPQWV010000082.1, forward strand.
ACAGGTGTGTCTCTGCTCCCATTTTGCCATAATCTATATCTGTAGTGGATTGTCTTTTACCTTACATTTTGTCTAGTGCTACAACTGAGACCCTTTATGTTTTTTGATCTCTCTTAATGATCCAATAATAGGTACGTTCTCATTGTATTTTTAAGGAAATATATGACTTTTGGATGTGATGAATTAATATTTCAAATTAGGAAGGCATTCCTTTTTACTTTGTTTCCATTTGATATAGTAATTGCGTTCTTTTCTATAACAGTGAGGGACGAAGCATCGCCAAAGTTGGGGAGGGAACATATGGTGAAGCGTTCAGAGTTGGCCGTCATGTTTGCAAAATTGTTCCATTTGACGGGGATTTACGAGTCAATGGAGAACTTCAAAAGGTGTATTTTTTTGGAGGGAATTATTACCTATCTCTGAACCCACCGCTGTCTCTTCCATTTTTCTTTTTTCTTTTTTTTTTTTTTTTCAATTTAAGTATGACCAGTGGCATTCCTTAAATGTTTAATTTTTGTACCTGCATGTGATTCAGAAATCAGAAGAATTATTGGAAGAGGTTGTACTCTCTTGCACTTTAAATCACCTACAAGGTGGTGCATCTAATGCATGCAGTTCATTCATCCGAACAGTAGAGTAAGTTTTCTTCCTCTTGTAAGAGAATACCTGCCTCATTTTCATTCCAAAATTACACTAGTGCCTGGAAAGTATGTGCTATCGCAGCCATCCCATACAGCCCACAGGCTTCTTCATGTAAATATAAAATCTCATACCCATTCTTCCATATGTATATTTATTGAGTTGAGAAATCAGAAATGGATAAATCTGTATTTCTTTCATCCTATTTCATAGTTTGAGAGTGTGCCAAGGCCACTATGATTCTGCTTTAATACATGCATGGGAAGAATGGGATGAGAAGCATGATTCAGAAAATGATAATCCAAGAGATTTTACTGCAGATCAGGTAACCTAAGGGGATAATCCTGTATATTCCCTTTTAAGGTTTCCCAAATTCGCCTCAATATGAGTTGACATTTCATAACAATTTATCATCTCAGTGCTATGTGGTATTTATACAAGAACATGGTGGTGTGGATCTTGAAAACTTTGTGCTCTTGAACTTTGATGAAGCAAGGAGCTTGATACTTCAGGTAAATGATATTCATCTTTTTTGGATTTATGTTTGAGTACATTTCAGTTTTTAACTATTTCTTACGCTGTAATGTATTTTGCAGGTGACCTTAGCTTTGGCTGTAGCTGAGGCTGCATACGAATTTGAACACCGAGATTTGCACTGGTATACTCGTCATATTTGCTACATTATTAAGCCATTACTTTGGTAAGTCGTTCATTTAACATGGTTATTCGTCGAAAAACAGGGGAAATATCCTCTTACGCCGGGACGATTCTCCTACTCTACAATTCATACTCGAGGGGAGAAATATACAAGTCAAAACATTCGGGTTGATTGTATCTATAATTGATTTCACTCTCTCCAGGATTAATACAGGTTGGTTTGTCAATTTATTTACCGATTTTACTCGTTTGGATATTGCATTGACATATATATTCAATGAATGTTTGTCTCAACAACAGGTGAAGATATACTCTTTCTGGACCTATCATCAGACCCAGAACTTTTTGAAGGTCCAAAGGGAGACAAACAAGTAAGAAAATAAGCGAATCCATTTAATCGTATTAAGATTTACTTGCGAGTTAGAACACAATTCTCTTATGTGCAGGCCGACACATATAGGAAGATGAGGGACGTTACTGATGAATGTTGGCAGGAGAGGTAAATACTTCTATCAACTCTGTTTTAAGATATTTTTTCTCTTTGCTAATGGAACATTAACCTCCACCTAGATCTTCCTTATTGTCTCTAATAATCGAAAAAAGAATATCAAGGAATGCTTGGTCATTGGATTGCTCGTACACAATAATATCCTAAGCTTGTAAGCTAATCATTTCATGTTAACAGTTTCCCCAAGACAAACGTGTTGTGGATACAGTACTTGGTTGACATTTTGCTCCTCAAGAAAGCCTACGTAAGATGGCTTCTTGTTATCTTCGGCTTCGTGTCCCCTCCCCGAAAGTTATTACTTACGGCTAATAAGAAAATCATTCCTTTGTTTTTCAGCAAAGAAACTCTAATGATGAAAGAGGACTACGTTCGTTTAAGAAGCGCATGAACGGCTACGAATCGTCCAAAGAAGCCATCTCCGATCCTTTCTTCGGCGATCTTCTGCTGATGATAAGTTAGAACTCCAAACGACTTCAATTCTATGATGTGTATAATACCTACCATTTGCAAACGTTACTTACTTTGGGTTTTAATTTATGGCTGTAACAGACACTTTTTTTTATATGTTATAGTTTAGTCATGCGACGAAGATTAGAGGTATTCTTTGTTTTTTCTTTTCACTTGGATTCCTAACATAATTTAGAGGCAAATTCTTGTCCGAAATTCATTCTTCGTGACAAAGAAAACACCTGCCTTTTTCTCATTCCATAAAATTCCTACAAATTCATTCCTTTCTTTTCACTTTATTCTGCAAAGCCCTTTTCCCCTAGCCTTTTTGTTCACCTTGGATCGACCCTAAATAGGCCAACCTTTTCTTTCTCCTCATCTCATATCATCAAAATCAATACAAATGGATAATAAACCCACAAAAGCTCCCAAGCTTCTCCTCTCTTTCCTCCTCTTCTCCCTCCTCACAGTCCACATATCCGCAGGTAAACTCTCTCTCTCTCTCTCTCTCTCTCTCTCTCTCTCTCTCTCTCTCTCTCTCTCTCTCTCTCTCTCTCTCTCTCTCTCTCTCTCTCTCTTTCATCTATTATAAGCTCATAGAGAAACCCATTCCTCACAAGATTTGCTTCGATATTTTTCCAATCTCAGGTGATCCCGAGCAAAAAACAAAGCCAGCCAGCGACGACGAAGCACTCAACCACCACCACCGCAGAGAACTATCCATTAAATACAACGACGATCCTCCGATCGCCTCGGCGACAAACCCGCCCTCCGTAACCATCCCACCGACAATTCCCGCCTCTCCAACTTACAATCCCGGGACGACCGTCGACGGAAGGCGTTGGTGGTGCGTGGCCAAGAGCGGGCTCTCCGAGGCGGCCCTTCAGTCTGCATTGGACTACGCTTGCGGGGGAGGAGCAGACTGCTCGGCGGTTCAGCAGGGCGGGAGCTGCTACGAGCCCAACACGCTTTTGAACCACGCTTCGTACGCCTTCGATAGTTTGTATCAGAGGAGTATGGGCAAAGTTACGTGCGATTTCGGGGGATGCGCCGTTCTTACCAGCCTCGACCCGAGTAAGTCGTAGTAGCCATAGCCATGCATGCATTTGCATTCGTTCATGGAGACACGAGTATCATCCACGTGCAAAAAATAATAGTAAAGTAACAAAAACAAAGTTATTATGATTTAGTGATTTAAGGCGGAATGCCATTATAGGAACAGATTATTAAAAGTGAAAAGGATAATTAAGGTCGGAATCTTGTTTTTAGGGTTGATTCATGGCTTCAGTTGTGCTCGTATTGCTTCTTTTCCTAAAAGGGTATTATTATCCTAAAAATAATTAAAATTTGATTTCCGTGCAAAACATAGGCTTGGGTTCATGCAGCTTCACTGGCTCCTCGCCGTCGACGCCAACAGGGATACCATCGCCGCCGACGAGCGCTGATATTCCAAGCCCAACCACACCTTTTGGACCACCGCCAATTAATGGGTAAATAATATTACATTTTCTCATACATATATAATATATTATATGTTTTCCTCTTATTAATATCTTCTTTTCTTGTGTTTGGTCATTATAGTGTGAATATTATAGGTGGTGGTGGTAGCACTCCAACGACAAATCCAAGCAACCCTTCGACTGCTACTACAGGCGAAGGCGGCGTTGCTTATCAGAGCCCTCCATTAACTGCTAATACCTACGACGACACGCCTTTAGCCTCAATTTCGTCCAAGTCTCTATTACGGCCCGTCGCCGCTCTTCACGTCGTCTTCTTTATTACACGATTAGCGTTCGTCATTTAATTGAAATATACATACACACATTCGAGGCTGTACAGCTGATTGCATGAAAACACAGTCAAGAATCGAGCCAAGAATCGGTCGATGCTATGTTTGCATGACTTCCTATTACTTGCATATACACTCGACATATATGTACTCTATTAGTTCGTCTTACCCAATATGGGACATGTAATTGTATGCATCGACGAATGAGACCTTGATAGATATACATTTTCCTACAGACAAAACTCTATCTACCTTAAATCCACGACCCTTGGGACTACATAGAGACGCACGAAAGCCAATCATTTCTCGCAATATTATCAGCGCTTTGCGAACATTACCAAGACCAGCATCGACATGGAAACTACGACCTTGAAACCATAGCTTTCCCATATATTATTGTTACTACTACGATTATTCTCATTACCTTTTCGGTCGTTGTTCTCACTGTTTCCTTCTGCACTAACGTCGTTTTGCCGTCTAGATGACAACTGATCTCTCAGCTCCTTCAACGCTTTGTCCCTTCGCTCTCCCATCTAAACACAGAAAAAAAAAGTTCGAAATCAAATATATGCAATGATCCCGAGCTATAATTAGGTTGTAAGAACTGAGAAAGGTGTAATTACTCTCTGCAGTTTGCGAATTTGACCGCGAGCTTCTTGGAGGCAAAACTCCAACTTCAGAACCTTCTTCTTCAATTCTTGATCGACCCTACGCTGCTTCTCTAACTGAGATTCCATCTCCTCCGTCTTAAGCTTCCAATGAGCAGACATGATCTTCACCTCATCTCTAAGCTTATCTATCTCGCCGTCTTTTACGGACAGAAGCCTATTGATTCTCTCGACGTTCTTCGGGGAAACCTCGTCCAAGATTCTTCTTAATTCGCAGTCCTTCTTAGACCCAGAGATGGCTAACGACTGCATTATCTCACGCTCGATTCTAAGGACTTCGTCTCTCAGCTGCGTTTGGGAGAGTTCTCTAGCTTCGAGATCCTTTTGGAGGAGTTCCATTTGTTGTTGCAGTTTGTTTACGTTGATTTCGTGTTCTTTCAAGGAGGTGTCTTTCTCTTCCAATTCTTTCGCTAAGGCGCAACACTGTAATTGAGCTGATTGAGCAGCTCGGGCACTTGCTTGGGCGGACTCTTTGGTGGACGATAGGGCTAAGCTAAGATCGTCCAATTCTTTAACGTACTGCTAAGCAAAAAAAAAGGATTTTTACTACGAATCTTGGAATTTTGGACTATACAATATTTCGGAAAAAAAAAAGGCGAAAATCGTTCATATATAGGGCCTGCATCAAGCTGCTATTTAGCAAGAGATAAGAGGAAATAGTATACACAAAGAGGGCCAGAGATAGCACAGAAATAAGGCAATTGATGAAAAAGATTATTATTATGTGGTTCAACAAGATTCACCTTTATTACCAGCTAATGTTGACTAATGAGGGAGACAAGTTCCTAGATTTGTTCAAACTATAATCCCAGATTTTTTTAAAACTAAAGTGAGACAATTTCAGATGCTTTGCAGCACACTTGAATAGGATTCACACTTCCCAGATGCAACAAACAAGAAAAGCCAAAAAGGGTTCTTGAGAAGAGGAGTGGATTCAAGACGTGTTTTTTTCTAGTCTTTCAAGACAAACCACAAACACCAAAACCGAGATATAAATATAATAAACCTAAAATGAATTCACTTCAACAACCATGATCGATTCCCATGAACAAGAAATCTCACTCAGACAATAATTAAGGAAGAACTAAGGATTATTATTACAGTTTCAGCAGCTGATGTTGAAGCCTTGAGCTGCAGATCTCTCTCCTCTAAACTCCTTTTTAATCTGCTCATCTCCGATTCCATGTTCTTCACCCTACTTTCTGCTTCCTACACAGAGAACAGAAAAGCTTACGAAATTAGAAAGGAAATCAGAAAAAACCAAGAAAGCCCAAAATAAAAGATCTCATCTTTTCCAATCATTGTACTTCCATACAGCAAAAACCCAAACCAACATACCAAAAAATCATTTCAAACGGACACATCTCACACCTCATAAGAAAGAAGATAAAGAAATACATACATGCGATTGTATAAATAGTGAGCCAATTCATTACACACCTGTCTAGTCAAAGCCTCTCTAGCTAAAGAGTTCTGCTGAGAAGCGAGTCGAGCTCTTACATCCTTAAGCTCAGCCGCCAAAGAAACGACGCCGCGCCTGAAGTTCTGCTTCTTCTCGCTAAGATCCTTCAGCAACGGATCAACCTCCCTTGAAGATGATGTCAGCTTCTCCGATGGTGACGCCATCGCCGCCGCAGCATAAATAAATACGGAATTCTTGAAAAAAAAAAAAAAAACCCAGATCGAATTTATCTAAACAAGTAGGTGTAATGAATCGGGCCCTAGAATATAGAGCGACTTCGTTTCAGTAATTGCTCTTCTACGACGCTCGCGGTCGCATTTAATGGAGGCTAATCTTGCCCAACTGCATGTGGATGGACTTCCATATATAAGGAGTATATATTTATTTATAAAATTCGAACCTTTTCTGCCGATAATTCAGAAAGTTGACTATTTGTTTTACTTGTAGCTGTAAGAATAAGAGTTTGAGAAGCTTAAGAAAAACATCAACTTTTCGAAGCGAAACAAAACTCTAAAAAAATCGTTGTCTTCAAATAAAAGGGGAAAACGACCATAATTCATAGCCACCACATATTTATTAACTCAACTATTTCGTATGAAGGAATAGTAGAGAAAAATTCAAATTCGAACTGAAAATCACGTGTTCTTGCGTGAGACTGATCTCAGCTGTAATTAAAGTCTTTGTCTTTATCCCATGTCCACGAAAATATTAAAGATAATTATTAAACAAGATGACAAAAATGGGACTCGCAAGCATAATAAGTACACATGCAAATTCTAATCGATTTTAATATTAATTTATGAACAATTCATTTGAACATACCCCACGAAGAAAGGCTCGGATCCTTTAATTGTTTAGGTTCGGAGAAACCGAACCTCGAATTGTGGTAAAGACAAAGATTCTTAAATTTGGTTCGGAAATTGTTTGGGCGCGGCAATCACTACGGGCTTTAGAAATGTCCACGTGTCCAATTGTGACCTGAATTGGGCTTATATAATGGGCTTTGGCCCAATTTGAAAAAATCCAAGAAAAATTGCACCCTTTTTCCTTTCTTTGCGTAGTGTGTGCAGTAGTAAGTTCATCGCAGAATCAAAATGTGAGCTGAAAACGTGTAAAAATGGCTTCCGATGAAATTAAGCTTGAATGGGACTGATACTCATCTCACGGCTTCTGTTCATGGCCGTTAAGCTTCGATCATTGGTCCTAACCAAGAGGATTCCCAATTGGATTCTCTTCTCAAAAGCCTCGGCGTCTTCGGTGTCTCGCGCGACGATGAAGTACCAAAACACTAGCCACGAGGAAGAAGAGAATCGAACAATCAATCCACCTTTTCATGAGGAATCCGAATTTCAGTTTCTGAGAAGCAATCTCCATCCTGACAACTTAGTTTCTGTGTTAGACAGCACGCCTGATCTGAACTCTTCGCTGAAGCTATTCAGATGGGCTTCTCTTCAGAGAGGCTTTCGTCACACGGCAGAGACCTACTGCGCGATGATTTCGAAGCTGGGAATGGCTGGCGAGTTGGATGAGATGGAGGGTTTCTGCCGAGAAATGGTGAGGGAGAAATTCCTCGGTTTGGAGATGAAGCTATTGTCGTTGATTGATTCTTTTGTTGCCAACAATAGGCTTAGTGAAGGTCTTAGGGTTCTTAAAGTTATGAACATGAGCAGCTTTAAGCCTACAATAGGAGTGATAAACTGTTTGATGGGCGCACTCGTTGAGGAAAAGAGAGATCTTAAGGATGTCGTCTTTGCGTACAAAGAAATGGCGAAAGCTGAGATTTTGCCCAACACAGAAACTTTGAATTACTTGATCGATGCCTTGATTGAATCTGGGAGAGTTGATACAGCTTTAGATCAGTACAGACGAATGTGCAAGAAAGGATGCAACCCTAATGTTAGAACTTACGAGATACTGATCGATGGGCTCGTTCGCAGAAATATGGTCGATGAGGCTTTAGACGTATTAAACGACATGGTGTATAAGCGCAGATGTGAGGCGAACTCTAAGTTGTATGATCGTGTGATACCTCTGTTTTGTGGGCTGAGAAATCTCGAGGTTGCCTTGTGGCTCTTCAAAAGGATGAAAGCTCGTAAGATAATTCCCGATTCTGCAACTTATGGGGCGATGGTAAAATGCTTGTGCGAGCATCTTCGTATGGATGAAGCTATCGAAATCTATGAAGATATGATAGAACGTGGCTTAGAACCCGACCATCAAGTCTACCTAGATGTAATTACCGGCCTTTGTGAGATAAATAAATTCGTCGAAGCTCAAAGCCTTTTGCAGGAAAGTGAAATCTTCGACGCATCTCTGTATAACATACTTCTCAAATCTTGCTGTGACTGCGGCAATTTCACAGTGGCGAAAGGTTTGTTTCTCGATATGTATGAGGAGAATATAACCGACACAGAGTCTTGGAATATCTTTATTCGTTTTCTCGGCGAGAATGTTCAGGTCAATAAAGCACTGGAGTGCCTTGGTAGAATGTTTACTTCTTCCTTTGCTCCCAACTCTGATACATACTCTGCCATCATTCTTGCTTACTGCCGATCAGAGAAACTATTGAACGCCTTAGATTTGTTCCTTCGCATGAGATCGAAGTGTTGGGCTTTGGACTCGTTATCCTATGCAGAATTCATACAGCAACTTTGCGAGAATGGAGACATAAAAGAGGCATTCGAGGTTTTCAATTACATGTCTGAAAAGGGCCGTGTCCTTCAATCCAACGCCTTCGATACGCTGATCGAAAAACTCTGCACAAATGGAGGGATCAGCTCAGCAATCAAATTACTCTGCTCATCATCAGCATCTGTAGGAGTAAGTACGACCACCTATAACAGCATAATGAGAAGCTTACTCAAATCGGGCCAAGGAAAAAATCAAGCCACTGCAATACTCCCACGAATGATAAATAAACGGCTGCGATTTCGACGCAGAAACGTACTGCCTTCTCATCGAAAGCACCATTTCCGCTCATCGAATCGGAGAATCGATCCATCTCTTCAACGCAATGCTGAGGAGCGGCCTAACGCCCGACGCAGAAACGCTATCTCTTTTCTTGCGGGCCTTGGCTGGATATTCTCTTATGCATGCCGTCGTCTCGGCCGTGAAGGAGAAACTCGTCGATTTTCTCGACTCGACAATGTATAACGTCGTCGTAAGCAGCCTATGGAGAGAAGGTTACCGTAGAGAGGCTGACGACTTGCTCGACGTTATGTTGGCAAAAGGATTTGTCCCTAGCGAGCCTACTCACGGGCTTTTGATGAAGGGCTCAGTTTGCAATGACGAAGTATTGGATCTGAGAGATGGCGTTAGCTGCATACTCGAAGAGGGCCTTAAAGAGATGCCACCATGAGATTATAGAAACAGTGTAATGAAGAAACAGTGAAAGATTATAGAAACAGTGTAAGAAAAGTGACTATAGAGAGCTTTCTCCTCTTCAGCTGAAAGAGCATACAGGGCAAAGAAAAAACCCGTCATTTCGATAGACGGGCGCACGTAAACCCGTCCCTCACTAGTTCGCCCACGGAGTCCCTCAACCTGTAATAATCCTCTACGACGTTGTACACCTGATGGGATATCCTCGCATATCCCGTGATTCTACTCTCATCCTCCCCTCCCTCGACAGCGTGGGGCCCGCCGCTGTAATAAATCGGAACCTCCACCCTAAAAGCAACCCTCAGGTGGGCCCTCAGCCTCGACGCGTCGGCCTCGCCTGAAATCCGCAGGCACGCGGGGAGGCCAACCATGGCCATGCTGGTGCACATCTCCCTCGGCGCCCCGAGGTGGGTCCCCCAAGCCCGAGCCAGCATCTCTGCCATCTCGAAGGCCCGCTCGCGGTTCCTGCCCATCAGTCCTTCGAGCCCGCCCTCGAACCGCCCCGCGAACCCAACCGCCTCGGGCAGGACCAAATGGGCGCTGTGGTCCCTCGTCCCGGCCCACCACTCTCCGCCGTGGTGGTGGTTGGGCGGTGGCTTGGCGTGGAGGAAGGCGGAGGAAGGGGGGCAGAAGAGCCACTTGTGCATGTTGCTCGTGTAGAAGTCGGCGTCGATTTCTTGGACGTCGACCTCTACGTTGCCTATGGCGTGGGCCCCGTCGACGAAGATTTGGCCCACGTCGTGGGCCCGACACATTTGGACGAGCTGCTTGACGGGGATGAGCACGCTGGGCATGGAGGTTATGTGGTCGATGATGGCTAGTCGGATCTTTCCATTGTTGTTCGATTTGCCGATTTCTAGGGCTTTTGAGAACTCCGTTATGATTTCTTGCTTCGATTTTACGGGGAATGGGAGGTTTACCTATATATATATGTATTCAAATGCATGTAAAAAATTAGCAGTTAATGTTGATCGGGGGACGAAAACGGCACAAATTGATAAAATTGGGACAAAAAGTGGCATCTTTAGTTTCAACGCGAGGATAACAAATTGCTCAATGATTAGGACAAAATGTCATTTTTTTTTCCTGGGGGCCAAAAATGTCATTCAATGTTGTCTTTGTATTAGAAGAAGAAACGAAAAGGAATGAAGATGTATATGTTTACCTCGATGACGTGTCCGCCGGCGCGTGTGATGTAGGCCTCGACTGACTTCTTGACGGCCCCATAGGCGTAGTGGAAAAGTATCACGGCGTCGCCGGGCTGGAACTCCCCGGAGAAGAAAGACCACGCGGCTTGCTGGAGGACCACGGCGGCGGCGGTGGTGGCATTGTCGACGAAGGAGACGTCGTCCACGTGGCGTGCGTTGATGAGCCTCTGGACTATCCTTCTTGCGGAGAGTTCCGACGGCTGCAGCTCGCGGAGGTAGAACCGATCGGGCTGGCGGAGGAACCTTAGCTGATGGCGGCGCTGGGCGGCGATGACGGAGGCGGGACAGCAACCGAAGCTTCCGTTGTTGATCCGAGCGATGGACGGATCGTGGTGGGAGAATTCGGCTCGGATCTCGGCTTCGGTGATGGGTTTTTGGGTCGGATCTTCGCCGTCGCCGCCGGCGATCTCTCTCTGAAGAGGCATACCTTTTTTGCTCGACGTGGAAGAAATACCTTGGTAGGGACGAAGACGAAGAGGACGTTTATTTAGTTTATTGCATCGCTTAGTTGACATTACGCTGAACCACGTGAGCCTCACGTGCCGATAGATTGATTGCTTTATTCTTCCTCAATGGATTTGCTCTTTATTTTGAATAAGATTTTGGTAGGTACGAAGATGGGCATATATAATACAATATCCATATTAACTTTGTCACACCACAACGAGCCTTCCACTACAAACCCTTAGCTTTTTTTTTGGTATGCTTCCACTATAAGAAATGGAATTATTCGGAGATGTGCTGAGTGGGCTTAAAATTTTCCGAAATAGATGGATCATACATTACAACCTTAATATGGATGGTGATGAAATGAAATAAAACACGTACATCAATGTCACGGTTTCTTGTCATAAGCTTCTATGTTTTGGGGTTCGCATTCTGGGCTGAAAAGGCGAACCAACAAAGCAGTGGTTGCGCTCGTAGAAACCGCACCGCAAGCAGCCCACCTGAGACTCCGAGGGACAGTGATTCTTGGACCTGATGATTCACCGATTAATCAACAAAAAATGTTATGCTTGATATAGGTAAAAAAGAAAAAGAAAGATTGAGAAAATATATCAATCTTTGACAGATATCAGCATCATACGTCAATGCTCTCAGAATGTTCAAGACACTTCCAAAGAAACGATCAAAGCCCACTTAGAGGAAGTTCAAGAGAGACAGATACAGTAGAATGAACGGCCAAGAACAACAATTCGCCAAGACATCTCATATCGCTAAAAATTGAAGTTACCTAAATGGTTTGCATGGCATCAGTAGCGTGTAAGATCCCAAGTTGCAGCCTTTTAAAGCGTTTTGAAGTCGAAAGGAACTAATTCCAGGCGATACGATAGGACAGAAGAAAACACACTGAGAGCATCAAATGGTAAAAATCCACTGACCATAATGCAAGCGGCATAGAATCCAAAATCCCAATCCTCCTCCAACCGTAAAGATACCAGCAGTTTGCCTCATCAGCCGAGAACATGGTTTGCAATCGGACCTCATCAGTTCTCCATCGGAAAATCCAAGCACTCGCCTAAGGGACATCTTTTCTACTTTCCTTCGAAACCGCTGGCCAATATGCAACAAGAAAGCAATTTGCATGGTTAAGATAATAGAACATTTAGAGATCATATTCCAAAATCTCTTATTGGCCAAAAAAATCATAAAATAAGTAAAGAAATTCAGAAGCTTTCAGGCTAATTCTATCGTCATAGCTGCACAATGTGTGTGTGTGTGTGTGTATGTGGCATGTCAAAGAGCTTATCGGCGGTTGTTGCCTGTTGGAGAAAAACAGCAAATGACAAGACACATAGGTGAAGGTGTTCTATTTTACTCGCATCATGAGAGTTAGGCTGCTTTTAGGTCGCTGAGACATTTCATCGAACAGCTAGAAGACGATTATAAACTGACTACACATAAGATTGCCGACGGCGCTCACCTTTCGGTTTAGCTTCAACGCTAATCAGCTTCGTATCCCACCAACGATTTCTCAAGTTTCAGACTTTCTTTGATTTGCAATCAATCATCAACGCTCGCCTACTACGCGATTAGGTACAGTATTTATTTTTGCTTTTTTATTGCGCTGGAAGAACATATATATAATAATACAATCGGGTAATAACAAATTAGCCCCTTACATTTGATGAAATTAAAGAATACACACTAAAATACAACCAAGAAAACTATATGCCCCCAACGGCCATACAAGAGTCAAGACCAACCCCCGTCATTTCCTACAATACAACCTTAACTCAATCAAAAAGCACAAGATACAAATATATTACAGTCGAATGAATGTTTTCATTGTCCGCAAATGAAGTAACAATAACGAGGTTTAGCATTTAAAAGATGAAGTGAGTCGATTAGAAACGAGACAAACTGGTTCAATATTAATTTTTCAAAAACATGAGAAATTGCATTACAAATCATAGAGCTGATTCCAAATATTAGTTTGTGCCTTCTTCTTCCTTCGTCTTCTTCTTCTTGCAATGTGTGGTGCAAACACAGTAGGGCTGAGTTGTCCTCGTATCACATCGTACCCCTATGAGCTTTGGAAGCTTTAAGCATTGCCAGCATACTTCTATGCCTTGCCTCGCACATTCTGTCTTAGGAAATACGTATACGCAGTTCTCCGCCCGAACCCATACGAATCCTCCTATCTCGCCTGTGCTTCGATATATCAAAAAATAAATAATCAGATTTTTAATTTAGTATATATATATATATAAATATATATGTGTGTGTGTGTGGTAGGAGTTATTGTTATATCTTAACTTATCAATGGTGTTTTTGTTAGCTATTGTCTATGTCATACCTTGTAGCATCAGAAAGCTTATGACAGCCACAAGCAAGACATTTGCTGAAAGCTTTGCCATAGTAATGTGAAGAATGGAATGAATATTATTGGTGTTGTTCTATATTTATAATGGTATTGGCCCTTCATGATATATACATAATTATTAATTAGAGAATCGCCATGCCATGATACATATATATATTGTACAAATATATGCATGTCTAGGTTTTCGGCTGTGAACAGTTTTTTTCCATTAATATGACAACGGCTAGTTGCTGGTCGTTATTTGTAGGGTATGTAATATCATTTAATGATAAAAACTAGGGTTTTTTCCTCAGAAAATATCATTAAAAAATACAAGGATTGCATGTTAAAGAAGCATAAAATCGGGTCTTTTTTTCTCAGAAAATATCATTTAAGAATATTACCATAGCTAGACTGCTAGTGCATATTGAAGAAGCATAGATCATACATATCCGTTGGATTAACTTTGTTTTCGAACAATGTATCAATCGAAAAACTCATTTTTGTGTTAGGACAAATCAGGCGCCGTTTGCATAAGAGATAACGCCGTCTGTGGAATAATATTTGAGGATGCTCAAGAAATTTGGGGCATCCCATTTTTACATCGAATAAACAACAACCTTATCCATATTTATATATATATATATTTATATTTCGGACACGGCCCCGTATTTAATTGATTCGAACTGGTGACCTAAGTCGAGGCGGCTTAATTGATTGTTTCGAAAGATGATTGAAATGCAAAAAGTTTTTCTTCATTGTTTTTGCAGAAATCCATGAGAAACAAATGGTCCTCACCACAAAAAAAAAAAAATAAAATAAAAAATTAGAATCGAGTGTGTGTGTGTGTGTATCAAAGATTATTACGTCATAAAACTAGATCATTTTTCGATCGAAAATCTCAGGCGCCTTATTAATTAAGGGTTTGATGGTTTGTGCTTTCTTTCTTGCAACGCGTGACGCAAACGCATAGGGACGGAGTAGTCTTCTTATTGCAGCTTATGCTAATAATGTTTGGAATTTTTCTGCATTCTTCGCATACTGATATGCCTTGAAACGTACATTCGACTTTAGGAAAAACGTGCACACACTCCTTCGCCCCAACCAATACCAATCCTGAAAACAAAATCAGATTTTTTTTTATACTCGATTTGATCACTGTTATTAATAATAGCCTCCAATGGTTTTGTTGCCTAATGCGTGTAATATAATGTTCGTACCTGCAAGAATGAGGAAGCTTAGGACAGCCACGAACAAGAGTACTTTTGGCAATGGGGCGGGGCGGGGGCGGGATCTAATCCCCGTCCCTATCCCCGCGATACCTTCGGGGACGAAATCGTCCCCGTCCCCGATCCACGCGGGCGGGGATTCTCCGCCCCTTAATTTCTTTAAAAAAATAATATCTTTAATATAATATTTAAATTTGAATATATTTTTGTTATAAATATTATATAAATTATAATTTTATATATTATTTGTATTAATTTAATATTTTTTAGTCTATATTTTGATATTATTTTACTATTATTTAAATCATAATGTAATATTATATATATATTATAATATATAAAAGAGGGTTCGGGGACGGGGCGGGGAACCCCACGGGGATCCCGCGGGGAGACATCATTCCCGTCCCCGCCCCGCGGGGATAAAATCTCGGGGATTCCCCGCCCCATTGCCAACCCTAGCTGAGATCTTTCCCATTTTTTTGTGAGTGAGAGCGAGTGAATGAATGGATTATGATTGGTGTTTGAGATGGTATTTGTACTTGTATTTTTGACATTCCTTGTATTTATAATGGCTTTTGCATGGCCTGATTAAAGGTTTAAAAGAGGGGGCGATAATCCCATTGATATTACTTTGTAATAACTCCTCTAGAGGTGGTCAACAAATATCAAATTGTGTGTGTTTTCAATCACAAGGTAACTCCTCCACAATTAGTTCTATTGTTGTAATCTTTGTTTGTTCTCTTTTTTTTTTTTTTCATTTTCTTTCCTCTAAACTAAAATTTCAGCTGTTGTTATGGCCGTACGACGTACAATCATCCATGACAAAATGAGACAACATCGTCCATGAACTATATATAGATCTTGCTCGTGATTGGGCAGCCCAATTCATTACATGTTGGCATGGCCTTTGATTGTTGTTTTGAATTATGATTGGAAACTTCTATTTGACTCTTCAGTCTTCCAGCGTATATATATAATGTTTATAGTTAAATATATGTGCACCAACTATTATTAGTATTAAGCTTACTATTGAATTCTATCTGACTTCGTCAGGCACGTCCCCACTCACCAGAAGCCAAAAATTGCAGAAAAGGGGGACCAGATTTTTATTTTAACGTTTCCACCATGAATATATACATATATATATAATATAAATGTCAGACCCAGCAGGTTGTATACTTGTATACATATATATATATATATATATATATTTCTGAGGATTCATTGCTGCAGAAACTGTTGGGATCAAGCGAAGCATTTCCCTTTGGTTCAACAAAATAAATCTGAAAAATAGTCATGAGAGAATACAACAATTAATTGGAAAAAAAAAAAAAGAGAATACAACAATTAAAGGTGGGCTCGAATTGAATAATTTATATTATCTTGGCTTGCTCTTCCCACATCGTTGCAGAGATTGTATATTTATATCCGTTGGAAACGGCATCTTTCTTCCATCCAATAGATTACCACCAAAGTCACAGATTAAATGTACATTCATTCTTGACTTGCTACGAAAAAATACACAAGTACGTAGGCTACGAAAAAATACACAAGTACGTAGTGTGTAATAAAGAAATAAACGAGGCAGGCTTGGCTTGGCTGCCTTCTATTTATTTTAGTGCTAATTAAGTTTCGGGGCCCAAAAGATGTTCTTTAAGTTATGTTCAGGCTTCTGTCAGAAAATTTTAGAGTTAAGGACCCGATTGCTGTAAAATTTAGAGATAAGGACCTAAAATTTACGCAAGTGCTATACAGTGTATATGAACTTATATCGGACTATCAGTTTGTGTTATTACAGAACAATGAAGTGGTACTCACGATGAAGTGATACTGCAGGTCCATGAAGTGATACTACAAATCCATAAAATGGTACTGAAAAACTCTTAAGTGTATCGGGTTCTCAAAACCAAAAATTTCTGACAAGGGTCTGAAACCTAGATAAACTTATGTTGGGGCCTGAAATCAAATTGCCCCTTTATTTATTTATATAGATATATATATATACTATTCATGATAACATATTTTACATGTAATTATTAAAAGCAATAATTGTACAAATGTGCCATGCTAGGCTAGCATATATAATCGTCCTAATTTTTCACTTCGTGTCCAACATGTGTGTACTTGCTAATATAATGTGATATAAAAATAAAGTGTCCGACGATTAGGACTTGGCAATGGGGTGGGAATTTCCCGTCCCTCCAATTGCCCTTTCGGGGAAGAAAACCCTATTTTCCTTTCCCCGTCCCATGGAAATCCCCACCCGCCCTATTGGGAAAACCCTAATTTTTGATCCATTAGTAACCAACCAAGAAGAGAGGATAAATATATTAGGACACAATAATTATGTAAGAAACCTAATGGAGGCAAAAGAAACGTCACTTTTAATTTCTTCTAAGACAACACAAGTACATAAAATTGATATACATGTCACTACAAAGACAAGGGATCACGTGAAGTACAGCAATCAACCCACGTCCTCGCTATATTTTCCCATCAAATTATGCAGAAGTGTACAAGGTTTTTTTGGTTTATAGTATGCTATGTGGACTATACTTATTCATCGAACCCCAATATATATATATATATATATATATATATATATATATATATCGAGCTATATTTTATTGATTTAAATTATCAACGTTTCTACAAATAATGCAAGAGAGAAGATAATGATTTAGCCATGTGGTGGGGATACGTCTAGCAAGCATCAGTCTAATATTTGATTTTGTCGCTTTCCTTTTTGTGGAGATTGGGATGAGCTTTCTTTTTTTTTTTTCCCTTCTATAATCATTTAATTTCCGATTCTTTTCTTTTGTTTTCATCGGAGGCATTCATTTCCATAGATAGCATAACATGAGAAGAGAAATCTTCATTTACCAATATATTACATTTGCGAATGGTCAAATAATCAGTTGGAATAGAGATTGTTTCAAAATCAAACATTTGAAGATATAGAATATAGAACCAAATTACCTAAGAGAACATCGTTGAAATAAATTTTCAGGAGGAAAATATAGATTGGTTAAAATATTTAATAAATAAAGAAAACATTGACCAAATACAACGCACCTTATCTCTGTTAGGGACAAATCGTCACAATTCTCAGAATCTGATCCTATTCACTGCGGTTCGTGCACAGCAGCATTCACGCCCCAACTCAAGCCTTATTTCTCAATAATAAAAAAACGAATATTTAAATTCGAAATGATTATTTAAGACACACATGATTATTTAAGAATAATCACTTAAATATTTTTAGTAAGTTTGTCTTCATCAAGTACGCATAGCATCATTCAAAGCCTGACAGGCCAATTCATGTAGCAGAAGAAGTAAACTTTCCATTTATTCATCTCATATACCACCTATGTTATTGCAATAATGAGAACTTTCTGTTCCTTAATTTCCCCAAAATCAAATTTATATTATAATAATACATAATTCTACCAAATTAATTCATTTGGATGTTAGACATATGATTTGACTTGCAACAACTACTGAGAAAGAATAGTGTTTATAAGGTGCGTCATATGAATGTTTGCAGCATGCTAAATTTTTCCTGCCGTGGATTTAATGTATAATGTCCAAAGCGTGACACCCTATTTTTTTTTTTTTTTCTGTTACTAATTCTAATTATAGGAAACTTAGTTATACAATGTCAACTATTTGTATCTTCCAGATTTGGAAAATCTATTTTAAGAAAAATAAGAAAGGTAAGCTTTATTTTATATTAAAGCCATAAACGTTAATAATAACTCCTTTTATTAGACACCATTAATTAAGCTACGCTAGAGATCCTCAGTTTTCCTCACCGCCATAGAAAAACTTCTCTCTATTCTTCATACTTTCTTCGTATATATATGATGTCAGAACACCACAAGTCTTTACTGTCATATATTTCCTCTTCCAAGTTCAACGCTTTGCTGGTGAGAGAAAGATCGGAGCTCTGAGCAGAGAGAAAGAACGGTTGGGGCGACGCAGTTGAATCTGCAAAGTCTTTCGTTTTCTTCAATATTACCATCATTGCTCACAGCTAAAAGGAGTGAAAGAGCAGCAAAAAGTACTTTGAAGATTGAGTTTTTGGGGAAAAAAGAAACATCCCTAGAGGACAGGAAAAAAAAAAAGATTGCAGCTTTGAGAGATGTGAAGTCTACTATTGGCCTGTTGAGCTGATTTGTGAGGTGGGTTTCCTGAGATTTATCGTTTCTTGGAGATTTGTTAAGGCGTGTGTGTGATCTCATGATCTCAAGAGAGGGATTAGTTGTCGGCTGTTGAATAATTTAAGAGATCTAATGTGGGATTTCTCTTCTAATGATTGGATTTGGGCAATAAAATAAGAGGAAAAGCATATTTTTATCTCTGTTGTTTGACTTAAGCTAAGCTCGATTTGGTAGTTCTTTAAGGAATCAACTGTAGCTGAAATCTTACTTTACTTCCGAGATTAAACTAATCTGAGGTGTTTTCATTTTCTATTTATAGAATAAGCGTTAACCTTATCTGAGATTTAGCTTTGATTTGTCTCTTTGTCTCTAAGTTGACATCTCTGCTGTCTTGAAGCTTAAAATATCTTCTTCTGTTTATAACTGATCAATGTTTCAATTCATACACTCAAAAACTGACTTGATCTGTCTGTTTCTTACGTTGGAATTTAGGTTCTTGAAACTGTAGCATTTGCTATAGAAAGAAAACTCAGGAATTTTCTGATTGCCCATCAACAACCAGGCATCCTCTGTTCATTCCCCATGCCTCTGTCCGAATTTCTGAGATTGGCCAGACTCAGAGGAAACCTCGAACCTAGTCAGCTGAACGAACCCTTTTCTCGGTGCGACTTCCTTTTCTCGTTTTCCTCGAGGACTCTTCGATTCATTTACATTTTGACGCTCATATCTGCTGGTGATAATGCTTTGCTGGTAATAATGCTTTGTTAGACATTATGTGCAGGGCCGACGATGGTTTGATGGAGTTAGTATGGGAAAATGGCCAGATTGTAATGCAAGGCCAGTCGAGCAATAAAGCCTCGAACGCTCCAAGAGCTAACGGGCCCGCCTTATTACAGCAAGCTCCTTCGAAGGTCCCGAAATTCAGCGAAGTGGAATCTCTCTTGGACGATATTTCTCCAGTCGTGCCCTCAAATGGCTTAGATTTGATGACTCAAGACGATGATTTGATTCGCTGGCTAAACTGCCCCTTAGAAGATCCTCTTCACCAAGATTACTGCTCTGATCTCTTGCCCGAAATCTCGGGCGCCACAGCCACTCACAACAGCTTATTACCAACAACAGATGGGAGAACTTTCGGCGGGGATTTCCATGGTGGAAATAGTACTATGAAGGCTTCTTCTTCCTCCTCAAAACCTTGTCTGGGATCTGCACTTTCGTCGGGCGTAGTTACCAATAATAACCCGAGCAGTAGTCAAGGCGTTGTTGCGTCTGCTACTCCCGCCAGGGGCAAAACCGTCGTAAACGATTCTACGAACAGGCAAAATAGTACTCGCGCTGATCTCATGAACTTCTCCCATTTTTCGAAGCCTGCATTTCTTGCGAAACCCAATGCTCCAAACTCCGCTGCTGCTGCCCCCCTTCCTCCCAATGTAGCTCCCTCACTGCCCATTAAAAAGTCGGGATTTTTTCCGAAGGAGGGCGTTGTGGTAAACTCACTGCAACCTATGGTGAAACGGAGCGAGGGGACGAGCGCTTTGAGGAGAGAGGCTTCGGATGTTAATGAGAAGGTCGCCGAGGCTGTGGTGGTTACCTCTTCGGTGGGGTCGGGGAACAGCGCAGATAGGTTATCTTACGGTCAGACTCAGAATTCGAAGAGGAAGTTTCACGACGTCGATGACTCTGAATGTCGAAGCGATGTATGTCGTTGCTGTATATGATATGGAGAGAGATTTTTGGAACTCTGTTTTTTGTCTGTTTTTTGGTTGTTAGTTCATCACCGTGCTTTGTAATGAAAACAGGATGTTGAAACAGAGTCTGTTGGGGCGAAGAAACAGAGTAACGGTCGAGGAGGTAGTGGATCGAAGAGAAGCAGAGCAGCTGAAGTGCATAATCTTTCTGAAAGGGTGAGTGCTAGCATCATTATCTCTCTCTTCTCTCTCTCTCTCTCTCTCTCTCTCTCTCTCTCTCTCTCTCTCTCTCTCTCTCTCTCTCTCTCTCTCTCTCTCTCTCTCGGGCTATTGATCAAGTTTATGATGCTGTGTAAACAGAGACGAAGGGATAGGATCAACGAGAAAATGCGTGCTTTACAAGAACTTATACCGAACTGCAATAAAGTACAAAAGTCATTATTTTTAGAAGAATCACCTATCAATGAGTAGACCAATTCCTTAGGTCTTACTTCACGCCCTTTATCGATATTTCGTTTTTCAGGCTGATAAAGCATCGATGCTCGACGAAGCCATCGAGTACCTAAAGACCCTCCAACTCCAAGTACAGGTGAATAATCTCCATTAAAGACCGTTCTCCTTTTTATTTGCATCGAAAAAAATTCGTACCATCGAAGTTCTTTCTATTACAGCCCTAACAATACACATACACGTGCACAGATGATGTCCATGGGAGCTGGGCTTTGCATGCCACAGATGATGTATCCTCATCCAACTCATCACTTTCCACCATTGATGGGCATGGGCATGGGCTATGGTATCGGCGGGTCCCACATGTTCCACCCGTTAAATTCAGTACAAGGCCCACATTTCCCGACGATTCCTCATTGTCCTAATAACATGGCGGGATATGGTAATTTAGGACAGGGAATGCCTAGTTTAGTACTGCCAAGACCACCTCAACCGCCCTTGGTTCACACTCTCATGAGCCATGCGTCTAATAATAATAATAGTAATACATCTGCTTCTACTTCGCATTTGAATTTGAATTCTTCGGTTCGAAGTGGTGGAGTAGCTTGTTCTTCTTCCTTGCCTTCGAACAATGTTAGCTCGCAGGTTTGTTTTTCGTTTCTTCCTTTTCGTTGATGAAATAGCATGTACTTCATTTTTTCCACAATGTTTTTCGTATTCTTAGCAGCAAAAGGTCACAACGAGTGAAGGCATGATGAATGAGTCCATGAAAGCTGTGCAGGAGAACGAACAGACGGGATTTAGGGTTCATACTTCGAAGAACGATAACAGCAAATTATGTATTCCACCTTCAGCGGAGCTTAACGACAAGGAAGAAGCTGGTAAGCCTACTGCTCCTCATTCTTCATCATCAATTCATCATCATCAGCTCTCTCTCCTTACGTAATGTCTATATATATGATCGTACGTTTTATGTAACAATCTTTGCAGGTTGTAGTTAACAATATGCATGGAGAAGAAAACAACACATTGTCGACGCCATGCATGCATGGAAATCGAGTCAAATTTTTAATTATTGAAATCGGCTTTCAAGTAAGGTAAAGGTGGCTTTTTTACCTTACACAGTAGACATACGATCCGTTGAGGTTTTTTTTCCTCAGCATTTGTGTCGTAGTACTACTTATCATTCAACGCCTGAGCTTTTGGCTAATCATTGGCTGCTGCGTAAATATTACAACAAGCGAAAAGTAGGGTCTTCCTGCGAATAATAACCTCGTAGCCTTATCTTAAGGTTTATTGACACATAACTCCCACACCTCGATAATGTTGTTCAAGTTTTTCGCGTGTACTTTTCACCTTTTTTTGTCAATTATTTGATCTTCGTAGACTTTGTAATCGAGATTCTTTCAGTATTTGAAATACTTAAAAAGGGAAATTATCTAATATATAACCAGGTTAAAAGCGAAACAAACCATAAAGAAACAAAAGAAAAAATACAACATGATTCTTGCGAGTCAAAATCTTGGATTTTAATTAAGTCAATCGACCACACCACCTTTGAAGGGGGAAAAATCAATATTTTGGCTTTCAAACGCTGATCGGCTACTTAATATTTTTCAATTCTGAACCATTACAAAATCAAGAAAATGTGATTGCCTCTTAATTAGGAATATAGAGATCATGAAGGGGGCATGCAGCCCATTATAAATATCAATATGCTATAGCAAACAACGAGCGTAAGCATATATCATTCACTCATTTGCTCGCTCCTTTCGTTAGCTCACGATGGAAAAGATTCCAAGAAAATTCTTGTTTGCAGCTATCCTAAGCTTTCTGATAATTGCAGGTAATAACACACACACACTCACACAAAGATAATCATCGACACTAATTGAGATATAACAGATTGAAAACTTTTCTTGTCCTCAGGCGACGGCGAATTGGGGCCATTAGCGAAAGAGTGCAAATTCTTCTACCCAAAGACAGAATGCGCTAAACAAGGGCCATTAGCTTGCGATCAATGCTTTAAGCTTCCAAACCTCACTGCTATTCGCTGCGATACTTCGACCTTTCAGCCCTACTGTATTTGTGCCGCCCGTTGCGACAACAAGGCACAAACCAAAGCCTAGCTAGCTAGCCCGAGGAAAAAAAAAAAAAGCGCCTGAGCGTGATGATTTTACCTTCCCAGCATTTTCAATCTTTCTTATGTGTGAAAAAAACTATCGAAAGTCGATCGACTTAACGCTTGTAAGTTTAACATATCAACGAGCCAGACTATATTATCCCAATGTGCTTAAGAACAACAGAGCAATTAAGGAAATCCCTACAACTTGATGCTCACTCAGTGTTACCTTGGCCCTGCATTTGGCGGCTGCTTATTACCTGAGGATGGTGCTTTAGGTGACATGTCTAAGTCGATGAGGGAAAGATCGTAAGGCATGGAGACGGTGTGCGAAGCGTCGAAAAGCAAGGATGAGTTCATGGCCTCGGAGGACTTGGGATTCTCTTGCGAGTTTCTGGCGCTGTTGCCGCTTGAAGATGAGAAGCTCGATAACTGTACTTCGTCGGTTTTATTACCCGGGACTTGCTTGTTCTTGCGCACCTTGTCCATCTCTGGACCCGTCGGGACAAAAGTTCGAGCGCGGTATTTTGTGGCTCCATCTTCGCCTTCTCCTCCGTGGTTGTACAGCACATAGTCATGATACGTTGGTGCAAACTGTACAAATTAAATTAAAAAAGAAAATATCACGATTCAACCCTCTCACACCCCATAATCTTCGACCACGTCATCCTGAAACAGACAGATAAAAGTTTACCTGGTGTACAGTATCATGGTAGAAGTCATTTAACATCAGTGCATGTGCAAGGGCTGTGGTGAACCCACCACGAGTTCCTATATTGGCGCCTGCGTATTCTTTGTAGGGGAAAGCATATAAATGACCGACAGCAGCAATGAGCATCTCGACACAGATTATGAAGCTTTGAAATTCTGCAGCTTCCTCTGTATCTTTGATAAATCCGGATTTTGCAGCAAGAAAAACAAGAACCCCCTGTAAGAAGAAGAAAAAAACATAGGCAGAGGTTGCAATGCATAAGCATTTGAGTTCAGCTATCAAATACTTGAAATACATGAAGCTTCAGAAAGATTATATAATTACGGGGTATACTAACAATTGTCAACATTTAATATGCCATTCAGAGTAATTATAGAGAAGTAGATGGGGTGATAATTCAAATATAGCAACAACTCTGCCAGGAAAAAAAAAAGATGAGCCATAATCTTTGGTAATCAATATAGCTCCACTGACATGTTTCCCTCCACTAAAGAGATTTTGTACAGTAGTTGACATATGGGTTTTGGCATCAACACATTTCATTGTAATTACGGCAAGACAATTGCTGCTATAATGTAGTTTGAAAATATATTACCTGCCAATATGTTAGAAACACGACTGATTTAATTATGATGAACTTGGGAACTGGATTGAATGGCCGAAGCAGATCTTTGCACGCCACATAAAACAAGGCCAAGGCATAAAGTGCCACAGAGTACGAGACTGTGTAGATAATGGTGAGGTAAAGATAGGATTGATTTGGGTTGAAATTGCCATCTTCATATTTCCCCTTTGCATAGAGTATAAAGGTAACTGCAACCAGAATGGGCTTAAGGATCACAAACTGCAGACACCCTTGTTTGCATCTCCGTATAAAGCGACTGCATAGCATCACAACCACAATAAACCACTAATACAATGATATGAGAAATGAGATATTTCGTAAAACAAGCTACTCAACTACACATTAGGATATAAATTGGCCTGCAGTGACTCACCCGTCCAATGGGAGAGGGGGGAAACAACAGGTCATTAAACACCAATTCGGCTTTAGAACTTTCCCTGTTAGGCTTAACACAACAGATCCCGGACCACCTACCCATGCCAAGCACAGTGAGAGGAAATTGTAAATTACCCAAGCTTCGTATCTGCCAAAAACATATACCAGAAACATCAATACACCAAACTCATGCCATCTTCAGAAAAAGCATCATCAGGTGTAACATGGATATCAACGTCGAAAAGATTAAATCATGCTATGAAGGTCACGTTAAGGACACTCTACAATAATATAGAAGCAACTGAATTACATAAGGAAAAACTTCGAACCATACTTACATTTCTCTGATTGAATTGAAGTATATTGCACTCTTATTAAGAACCAGGGACAGGAGAGACATCAATGCATAAACCTGAAAGAGAGCAGTTTCAATTATACAAATCAGAAAACACCCGTTGATCCCAATCACATGAATCAAAGAAAGGAACAAAATCTGAATCATCAATATACTCACAGGAACCATAAAGATAATGCGAACGATGTATCTCTGATAAGTGGGCTCTGTATAGTTAATCAAATGCTTGTAAATGTGGGATATAGCTAATGCCATTGCCCCGATTGTACACGGGAAAGCTATGAGTATATACAATATTGGCCCCATCTGAAGCGCAGAGCAATTCACCACAGACCAAAACAAGAAAGTCGAACTCCCTCTCTGCCAAAACATTAGAGATAGGAACGAACTCACAATTAAGAATCTCGCAATCAACAAACTTTTCGAGAAGTAAACAATTCAACTTCAAAAAAAATGGAAATCCCTGAAAACCTGAACGATCACCAGCCGAAGTCTATGGCTTTTCAACAGCTTAATGCGAGCAATACCGCCATCCAAAAACACCCGAAGAAACCCTAACCCTCAATTACAGTAAAACCTGCACCAAAAAGGGAAATATGTCGGTACCGAAAACCCATATCAGATAAAGATATAACGACGGGGTATAAATTACCTAGTCTATCAAATATTTCGGAAGATCCTTCGTTCGGGAAGCAGAGAAATCACATTCAAGTACAATAGCGACAGATCGGCTTCGCTTACAGAGAAATCGAAGAACCAATCGCTCAATTAAAACCAAAGAAAGAAATCAAAAGAGGCAACGCTTGTTGTTGTGATAGCGCTATTGAGTTGTCGCGTATCATCTGACAGAACATGGGAAGCAAGAAATGGCGGCTTCAAAATAATTTTCTTTCATCATATAAAGAATTGATAATAAATTATTAGAGTTTGATGCTAATAAATCACGCCTTAATTATGTAGCAAGAAAGTCAAGAATAAGATGATCGTTCAATTAGATTAATTTAATAGAAATATGTAATCTTGGTGACCACCATGCATGACATTGTGTAGGGATGAAAAAAATTACTAATTGATAAGCTCAAAGAGCTTCAAAGATTGGAAAATAACATTTACTATCTAATAATCTATAATCTTATACGGTAAATTAAAATTCAGTTAAAGAAATAAGCATTAAATAGTGACGAAACTTGCTGGGAACTATATATTTGAAATCCCTCAACTTCGTAAATAATACGTAGGTTGGCTAGACAATGATGAAAGGGGAGAGGCTCTTTGTGGTTTTGGTTTTGCTTTTGGCCCTCATTGCTGGTTAATCATTTTTTCACATTGTTTCCTTGATTTATTCATATATAAAAAAATTGAGATATACGTGTCAAAAAAATTCACATAATAAGAAAAAATTGCAGGAGATTATTTAGTGCTGAAAACAGAAGCAAGAATGTGCGTATCGAAGAGCCGGGAATACAATGGGCGAGAGTGTTATGATCATAACTGCAATATAATATGCCTTTACGAGCATTTCAGCTATGGAAAATGCTCAGGCGGCAATAATTCCAGGAAACGACCAAGGAAATGTCTGTGCTACAAACCCTGCGAAGGTGGCGGCGCCGGCGCCGGCGGAGGTGGTGGCGGCGGTTCTGGTGGAGGAGGAGGCATGGGCGGTGGTGGTGGAGGAGGAGCAGATCCTAATCCGCCTATGCTGCTGCTGTATAATTGAACTGATGATGGTAGGTGTTGTTATGGAGATGATGGAAAAGTCCAATGATGTAATAATGACTTGGAAATTTACCAGTGACATATTTGAGAATCACGCCCCGTTAAGGGGTTGATTTCGAATTCATGCCATATTTGAGAATTTTTTAGGTTAAATGACCTATTTTGTGTGGTGTAAAAAAGTGATATGAAAGATATACGAACTGGTATAGAATGATTGTTTTGTGTTACAAACATTCAACTACTGGTATGCCAGAGCAATAAAGTGGTACTGCATAAAATAAACTGGTACCGGATTATAGTTTTGTGGTATAGAATTTCAACATACTGGTATGTAAGGGCAATAAAGTGATACTGCATAAAAATGGATCCTTAAAACTAAATTTTTTCCCAAGAGGGTCTGAATCCTAAATGATACTTATGTAGGGGCCTGAAATGAAAATACCCCTATAAAAATTATATTTCTACAATAATAAAAATAAGGGGAAATTTTCGTTCAGTCCCCTGTCAGGGTCTGAAATTTTTGTTCAGGCTCTGTCAGAAAAAAAATTAGTTTAAGGACCCGATTATTCAGTAACAATTTATTGGTCTGCAGTGACAATTCATTGTTCCCACAATAACAGTTCATTGTTATGAAAATAACAGAAAACGATCATCCGATAACAATTCATACACATTTATAACAGTTGGTCCTTATCTATAAATTTTACGAAAAGTTGGTCCTTTAAACTAAATTTTTTCTTAAAGGTCCTGGAAACTATTTTTAATCACTTTTGGGGCATGAATGATAATTTACCTTAACAATAAAGTTATTGTAGACTGTAGCGAATAGTCCGTACGGACACTGACGCCTGACAGAAAGTGCAGGACTAAGTGTACTTCAACTTGCGTTTAATCGCATTCTAACGTTCGAAAAACTGTATCTTTTAAGTCTTAACCTTACATTACTGCCGTCAAAAGCCATATTTTGAAAAGGCAAAGAAATAAGATAAACAATCACGGATCTCTTTCATATGATCCAAAGAATCCCAACGTATTTGTTCTTTCTCTCAGAAGCTGTAGTTTGGCTTGAACAGCGTAGGCCTACTCGATTTCTTCTCCCTTACCACGTCGCCGTCATCGCCTGCGCCGCCGCTACTGCTCCGATCTTCGCCGACGCCGTCATCGTCGCCGCCGTCGAAGGCTGGATGGCTCAGAATGCAGCTCAAAAGCTGAGTCCCACGGAGGGCATTGGTCAAAGGCAAATGACCGTAAGGAACATCCTCGGAAATCTCCCACGTAAACTCATCTGGGAAGGCTCTGTAGTTAAACTGCTCAACCTCGCTTCCCTCGAGCTTCTTCATCCACCCTAGCTTGATAAAAAAGCTCGTGAAATCCTTGTTTACTTTGTTCCATACCTTTTTCTGAACGCTGTAGCCGAACCTTCCATCGCTGTGCTGCCTCCACAGCTCGTCGATGGCCTTCAGATCTTGCTCGGAGATGAACTGTACCTCGGAGAAGAAGACGTAGCCCCTCTTCACGGCTTGCTCGCCGGCGAGAGCGATGAGGAGCCGCCGTGTCTCCTCGTCGGCCTGACGGAAGTTCTTGGCGGAGAGGTGGGCTTCGAGGGATTCGAGGGAGGTGTCGGCGGCGGCGGCGGCGGTGGATGTGGTGGAGGAGTATGTGGCTGCTGCTGCTGAGAAAGTGGTGGCGATGGGGGTGGTTTTCGGCGGCTGTTTGAGGAACTGTGGGCTTGTGGCGGTGGTGGTTGCGGTGGTTGTCGGCGGGGAGGCGCGGCGGTGGAGGGTGGCCTTGTGGCGGCACACGGTGGTGAATGTGTTGGTGGCCATAAGAAGCGATCTTGACCGAAGAATGGATGAAAAGCGTAGTGTAATTGATGGTTTTTTTGTGCGCTGTGGTGAGATAAGGAATGAGTGAATGATTATTTGAGGAGATAAAATGGAGCGATGTGATTGGTTGGGAATAGATACTCAAGATTTCCCTCGTTTTATCTTACTACAACCAACTTTTGCAACATTACAAATTACAATACAATGTTGTTTTCTTTGTTTATAGTAAGTACTGTGTCGTCATCATGTACAAAAAAATGGTGCCTGTGAAGATTTTCCAAAAATTAATGTGTTCTTTTAGCAAAATTGAAAATGACAATAATACACAATGTTATAAATTTACCTAATAAGGCCACTCTTAATAGCAATACAGAAAACATTGCAATAGATTAAGAATTGGTAAACAAGTCTATACCCCAATTTATATAAAAACCTACTAGCGTACACATACAAAGGCTTTCTCGATACACACCAAAAAATATGGGGTTTCTCTAAAACAACCTATAACTAAAGCAGCTGCTAAAAACCATTCCATATTCTGCAAGCATATACAAAAAACTACAGCATACAACAAAACAACCCGCCCTCACAAGACGGCCCACTTACGAAGAACCGTACTTCCCTTACGCTGCGAAAAAAGCCACGGTTTTTACGTCACTGCGCTCATTCTTCTCATTACGGAGCTTTAAACCAACTCCTAGAAGTAGTTACTACCGCCCGAGCTCCCTATAGAGCTTGGGACATCACGGACCATAAACTTTGCAGTTTTCGCGCCCATAAAGTCGAGTATGTCGAAGCACTCTTGAAGATCAGAGTCGGTTACCAACATCACCCATTCCTCCTCGTCGTCGAGGTACTTTAGCTGAAAATGTTCGGTCTGCAGTTTGAATCTCTTGGCCACTTCTTGGTAGAGCTGAGCACACCCTAAAGTACGCATGTACTTAAACCGTACTGTATCTCCGTTGTAATTAGCCTTTACCGTAATTCTATCCCCACTGTCCCCACACAATGCCTCGCTCTGAGGGTTTCGAGGTTTGCCGAAGCTTTTGGAGCTCGACGAGCTTCCACCGTCTAGAGAACCTGATCCAGGCCCATCTGATATTCCCGAGGTAGTGGGCTGTTGGTTATTACCGTCGGGTAATAAGCTGTCTTCCATTTTTGCGTCGTTTTCGTCGAAAGTATCCATGGAGAGAGAGCTTCGAGAGTTGATATGAGATTCAGATATCTCTTGCTTCATATTGTTAGCATTATTGTTACCTGCTGGTGATCCCCATTTGTTGCTGTGTCTTTCTCTCGGGAAGAACGAAGACGATGGGACTTGCGTAGAAGTTGTCCAAGGCACAGTGTTGAGGCTGGAGGGATGTGATGGGTTGATGTCTAATGCAGCTGACTTCGATTGGCCCAAGGATTGAATGCCCTTCGAATGATTTTCAGACGCATGATTTAATCTGGGAAATGATCCATCGTCTTCTTCAGTTTTCACGGTGGGTATTCCGTCTTGAGTATGGGGTGAGGTTTGTGGATTTGGAAAGATTGCGTTGTTGTCTGAATTTGCTCGGCTGTAGAATTGTTGGTGGAGCGAGGGGCCGGGGACAAACCCTACCATGGCAGGATCCAACTTTAATCCTCCTTCAACGCCCTGAACAGAGTTGAGCACGCTTTGTATCTTTCGTAGGGAACGATTTACCTTGTTAATCTTACGAGATGGCCACCTGGCGATGCCATGTTGTCTGCATATCCTTTTGAGTGTAGTGGGGCACACTGTTGAACCCGAAAAAAAAGTCTTAAGATTTCAATTTTTATATAGATGTTGAATCTATCAAGTGATAGAGGAGAGACCTCACATCACAAAATCGGTAAATACTGGGACTCACCACCGATGGCTTTTGCAGCATCTTTAAGGCTCCCTGAAAAGTATTGTTGAAGTACGCTTAGGCTCACATACTTCTCGGCCGTGCTTCGCCTGTTCTCCACATGCTTCTTTGGTATAGTCGTTGCCTGTGAAAATCAGACGAGATAGTTAGATCCCAGTTTGGCTAGCAAAGGAAAAAAGCAAGGCATATTACAGTCAATGATAACTGTTTGGATTTTTGATACAGTAATCGGTCTAGGGAAGTTCATTTACACTAGGAGATCTATTGTTTACATTGTAACATTCTTGCAAAATTTTGATTTTCAACCACCATTCCCCTATTCTCTACCATCAAATAAAGCATGCTTTTTGTATTCCCAAATATCCGAAATAGGAGTTAACGATATAGCAGTATAAAAAAATGAAAATGAGAAATACCTGTTCTTTACCGTCGGAATTCATCCCCTCGGTTCTCAGTTCAGACAGATTGCGATCCACAGAGTTCGAACTTCCACCGATAAGTGACTCTTCAGGACTCTCATATGATGGAATCAGTGGCATCTCTTGCAAGCTATCTCCGAGATCTCTTGTCCCAAGGAACTCAGCCTCTGATACCGTCCTCAAACTCTTACAGATCCTCTGCATGGTACTCGAGAGATTATTGAGCAACAGTTGTTGCTCAGTGCTTCCTCTGATGTTCACAGGAAGAAAGAACTCTAATATGTAATCACTGCTACCAGTGAAAGTACTTCTTAGCCTGATGGCAACAGCAGCAGTTAAGCCAAATCTCCTAGCATGGTGAACAAGAGGATACTCGCCTATATCGTACTCCTTAACATCAGCGTAAAAGAACGGGTGAATCGATTGAAGAGCCTTGCCAGCGATGCCTTGTCCTTCCTCGAGATAATGTTCAGCACATGCGTGCACAAAAGCCTCCATAGTTTTGTCGTTCACATAACACGCTGAAGCTTCAAGGCACAACACATGCTTCCCATCTGTACTGAAATTACTGTCCTGAGAGACTGTGATAGATTCGCAAGCACCCCCCTCGTTGTACTTGCAAGTTATCCATGTCAGCGCAAGAGGCAACCGATGCGCATGGCAGACGACACGAAGAACATCGGCAATCTCAGATAAAGCTGCCCTTTGATTCTCCGATAAACTCTGCAGTAATACTTTTCCTTGTTAACCATCATGATTTCAAATTAGGATAACAAGGAAGAAATAAGAAACTCCCTCATACGAACCTGCGGATAAAGTCTTGGCGGTAATGTGCTTCTCAAATTCACAGCCTGACAATGGTCAGGGCACAGAGTTAGAAGCAGCGTAGAAGTAGAACATACAAACATGCTAGTAACAGGTCAAAATAAGCTTGGCATAGTGAAACTAATCAAGAGATGGTGGTCAGCAGTACTAGCGAATATAACAAATGAATTCAGCAATTCAATACAGAAACGAGTGCGTAAAAGCTACATGAGACAGAAATGAACCTCCAGTGCCCGGCAAACGTTTTGCATCTCATTATCGAAATCTGACTTCTCCTTCATGGTAACGAGCTCGAGCACAGCACAACAGGACCTTTTGAGAGAGTCGTCCTCAAACACAGGCAAAGCAATAGATCCCCGAACTTGATGATCGACAGCATATTCTACCCGCAAATACTCATCCCTGTTGTAGTAGATCACATTTGAGGTCCACTCTGGAATCTTTGATGAAAATACACGCCCAGGGAGCCCGAGGATGGAACCAGGTTTCGATTCTGCCGCAAAAGTAAATGATCTAGAAACTTCACGATATCCAGAAAGTGTTGGGTCCAGTAAATACGGTTGTTCAGAAGTGCTTAAGACGTGTCGGTCCCCATTCCTTATCGGAACCCAAACTTGTGCTAAAATACCCCCACCAGATAAATCTTTGAAGAGATGCAGTGCTCTTAGCAGTTTCTCATCTAGTGATCGCATACATGGCCGTGGGATTGTTCTTTTCTCAACATCAACAACTAAACTATCTTCATTGGAGCTTTCATCTCTAGTTTGAATCAAACCAACGCCATCATCAGTAGAATTTGGTGAAGAATGGAAGTGGTCATTCATCTGTTGAGAAGTTGGCCTATTTCCAGTGACAATCAGATGGCTCATAATGTCCCCATCAAAAACTGATCCTTGATTATACTGATCAACGAAGTTCAATCCATCGAAGGGTGAGAAATTCCCAGAAGCTGCAGTGAGAGGCGACATGGCTAAATAAGAAAGCATTTGATCGGAAAAATTGTTGGGACTGCTGCACCATCCGTCGTATTCATCAAAATTCATAAGTTCTGTAGCATTATTGAGCGATTCGTCTAGATTAGAACCATGTACGCCATCACCAAATAAAAGTGATGCCATACCCTCAGTCTTGACCCCTGCATATCTTAAATGACCATTATCTTTTTCTTTAGACGAGAGCGGGTACTCCATACAACGTTGGAACCAGTGCTACACTAAAGACAAAAGAAAGAGGCAGAATTTTTTGTTAGAATTGAACTGAAATTATTGTTCTGATTTACCAAAAAATTGGAACATGTGAAAACAAAAATAATAAATGTTGATCCATGGCTGATTAAAGATGTAAGAGTTGTATACTGGCCAGCTAAAACATCTACTCCTCTCGCCTTTTCAAGTAAAAAGCCCATCAATTTTTCATGTATCTAATCGATCAATCAAGTCAGCAGAAACATTATGTAAAGAATTCCAAAATCCAAAACGATAAGGCAGCAAGTTCATATAATCTCTCAGAAGTCAATTACCACAGAAGAGGCACTTCATGAAATTTTACGAAAAACATCCTTTTCAACGAACATGAAATTGACATATAAACCAAGATTTACTTTTCAGATGTTGAACTTTCCTGCAACTAATAACCTTTAGGAATTCCAATCAAACCCATATTTCAACTAAACCAAACTCTAATCACAAACTGTTAAAGTCTACACCAACTCATCCCCGAGAACCCAATAGAGTCACACTGTCTTGCTCACAAGATTAGGCAAAAAGAAAACGCTAAACAGATCTCCAAAGCTCGAGTGACAAAACAAGAACGAAACCCATTAGGTCATCCAGATTAAAGAGTTCAAATCAGCTGAAATTTTCAAATTTCTTTTCGTCTATTAAAAGTACGGTTAGTACTTGAAAAAAACTAGAAAAGGTAACAATACAACAGTTAAAAAACACAAATCAACAAAGCTACCTTAACTGAGGAGGTCTAAACTCAATCGACGGAACAGTGAACAACAGAAAGAGGAAACAAACGTACGGCTATATATCGTTTCCTTCTGTTCTGCCCACGTCGTCGATTTGGAAACGTTTACTTTTTAACCTAATTACTTTTTTAGCCCCAAAACTACGCAGAAGTATAGAATTCGCCTCTCTATTTAGGAAAATGCACGTATGTTAAGTGACGTCATACGACGATAGCCCACAGTTTTATTATTATATTCTATTCACAGAACAGACTAGCAGATATATTTATGAATCATCAAAGTATATTCAATTTAATGGTGTCACTTGCCATTAGAATCTTGACAAAGTAAAGTGAAGCAAAGAAAATACGAAAAAAAAAAGAGCTTTAGGATCGTCATTTACCGTAAAGTTAGATGAAAGTGATATTTCTTATCATTGAAGTATTTAATTTATGGGTTTTTATGTAGACAAAGACCAACTTCAACTTGTGTTTTACTGATGACGATATTGATTATTTTATGCTTAGATCACCTCTTTGACCTATAGCGTAATTACATGCGCATTATCCAAGAATCGTACTTGTGATGTGGTTTTTTTTTTTTTTTTAATTAGGAGTTACTTAAACATTATGTAACATAATCACTTCTGTATATATCGATGATAAAATCAATAGAAAATTAAGAATCCAAGTTTTTTTTGTTATAAGATTCCTTCCAAAAGTAATAAATAAGATTCCTTCCAAAAGTAATATGAAGTTTCTCTCGTTACGAAGAATGATTATAATGATTATGTCAGTGTAATTCAATTATTTCTGATTAAAATTAGTGATTATGATTTATGATGGTGGTGATGATGTAATAATCAATAATACAATAATTGGACGAATAATACAGAGGTGACTTGGCAACACGCGTCAGTTGAAAATAGGGTTTGCAACAGATGCCTTTGATACATGGAATCTTGACTGAAGGCGAATCAATAATCATTAGATTCCAAAACATAATATATATATATATATATATATATATATATATATATCAATAAATATTATGGTAATATAGAGAAAAATAGAGATTGATATCCAAAGACAGCCTAACACACACCTGTTAAACACGTCGTGTTTGTTTAGTTTTCATGATTCCGTATCTCTAATTTTGTGCAATATTCTAATCTGATTCTAATTGCTTACTTAGCAACTCGATGACATCACTATTTAATATTATCTTAGGATCCCTATGTTATATTTATGGAGATGAGTGCTGATTGTTGTAGTGTAGGACGTGCCACACACGTGCATGACGCCATAGTCGCAAAAAATATCTTTGGAATGATGGGCAAGTTGAATTTTTTTCTTGGTTTATTTATAACATCTCGTTATGCTAAATATATTATTTTAATACAATACGAACCACTTTTAGTTTGTGCTGTGGCATCGGTTTTTGTGTAACAAATATGATAATATCACGAGATCGGTAGATGATTAGTTCCACAACACAAGCCCCCACGTAAACGGGTCAGCTGCTGCTTCGGGTCGGGTCATTATGATACGGTGCTGTTGGGTCGGGCCGTCATAGTTTGGATCGGTATGGCTCAAGTCCAGCCCAGCCTAACCTTACTCGGACCAATTGGGTCAAGTCAACCAGTCGATACAATACGATAATTAAGATTTAATTCAATCTGAACTTAGTTAGATTACGAGGACTAACAATAATACTGATACATGATTATGTTCTTCTTTTTATCCTTGCAATTCTTCTTACAACGAATATTCTTCCTATTTTCTATTATGGTACGTAGTACTGTCAATCCCCCGCGGCCCGCGGGCTGCAATTTTTTAGGCCCGGTGAAGGGCGGGCCTGAGCGGGCCAGCCCGCGCGGGCCGCGGGCTTTGGCGGGGCGGGGCGGGCTAGCCCGCGGGCCGCTCCGCCAATTTAAGGTATTATATATATTATATAATATATACTAAATCTATAATAAATATTAAATTAATTAGATATTTAATTAATAAATCATCTAATTATTATCATGTTTATTAATTAATAAATAATTAATTGCATATTTCTATCTAGTTTTTTTAATAAATTCAACAATTAATAATAAATTATTAATAAATTAAAACTTTTAAATTAGAAAAAATAATATTAATTTTTAAATGGGCAGGCCTGGCCCGCCGGGCCCGCGGCCCGCCACAGGGCGGGGCGGGCTCCTATTTATAGGGCCCGCCAAACGGCGGGCCGGCCCGCCCCGCCCCGCCAGATGGCGGGCTTTGGCGGCCGGCCCGCCCGCCCCGCCCCGCCCCGCCAATTTGACAGCTCTAATGGTACGCATGTTAGGTTCAAGAAGTGACTGCATAGTTTTGTATGTACGTTCTTTTTTTCTCAATACACGTCCAAAAAAGACTTTCGTCTTTGCTCGACAAAGGGCATGCATGAATCATGATGTCCCGACTATATATTACTAATTTATTTAAATAGCAACAAAAACAATAACATCGTAGCTTAAATAATAATACGAAAGCCATTGTCGTGTTGATTAGGACAAGACACGGTAGTTTTCCACCAACAGCTTTCATTCCTCGTGACGCTTCTCTTTTCTGACTAACATCGTCCTCACCTTTCAGGTGCCATTATTAACCATTTATATTCACCATTATTAACCATTTTCATAAGCTCCATCTTTGTATTTCACTTTTTTCTTATTCAATTAAATTTTAGCATATATATATATATATATATGGAGAAAAACCCTAAAGAAGAAGAAGAAGGTTCGATACCGTACGTTCTCGAGCCAAATCTCGTATATTCTTCGCCAAACCGTTCATGGTCGTGCCCTCCGAGCGACACGTTCGCGGTGCGGGGCCCACAATACTCGAAGACGAAGGCGAAAATCCCGTGTAAGAACTATCTCCTCGAGCCGCTCGCCTTCGACTGGGTCAAAGGCGGGCCCCACAAGGTATCGAACCCCCTCGCGGAGAACCCTAATAACAACCGCCGAGTTCGAAGATCGATGGAAGAAGACGACGGCTCTTCGTCCGTATGGGCCTTCAACTTCCAACTCCCGACGAAGGAGAACCACAGCATGATCGCCTATTTCTTGGCCCGAGAGCCCTTCTCGGAAGATTCTTTGACGGGCCGATTCCTAAAGGGAGACGAGCGTTTCAAGAATTCGAGGTTGAAGTTGATCGTCAACGTAGTGAACGGGCCTTGGATCGTGACTAAGGCCGTCGGTAATAATAATAATAATACTGCTGCTGAATGATCACTTCACCTAAAAGCTTAAGCTGATAGAGGTCGCGTTATGTTTTTTTAATTATTTTCGACAGGCAAACAGGCGATTTGCCTCGTCGGGCGAGCGCTCACCTGCGCGTACCGTACGGGCGAGGGTTTCTTCGAGGTGGACATAGACGTTGGGTCATCGATAGTTGCGAGGACGGTGTTTCTCTTGGCATTTGGGTACTTCAAGAATCTTACGGTCGACTTAGGGTTTTTGATCGAGGGTCAGGATGAGTCGGAGCTTCCCGAGCAAGTGTTGGGCGCGGTTAGGTTCTCGGGCCTCGACGGCGGGTCCGCGGAGCGGATCAAATGGGTCAACGGAGGCGGAGTTTGATTGTTGTGGGAATTAATAAGTTGGTAAAAGGGTTATTATTATACGAGGTACGTATCAACTTCAACTTTATAGTAGTAGTGTTGTACTTCATGACTACGTTACGATACGAATATTGTTGAGCTCTATATTGTTGATATTGTTGGGTCGGCGAAGGACGACAAACTTTGAAAGCTCATTCATGAAATAAACAAATCACAGCAAACAATAGCAGTAATCCAATTCAATAGGTGGTTTCACATATAGGTGGGTTAACTATACCGTATACGGGACTTCTCGAAAAGAATCAATACACATAACCAAAAGACCGGAAAATTACAACTATATAAAGCTTGCATTATCCTCTCAGCAAAATGGTTTCCTGCAAAAAGTAAAAAGAAGGCAGAGCATCCTTCCGAAATCAGTAGCCTCCACCATATGGCTGCTGTCCATAATATGGATTTCCAGGCCGAAATCCCGATGGCTGCTGCATGTTAAACCCTTGTCCCGTACCCATATTCATATCCATACCCGGACCCATCCCACGACCCATGGGTTGGCCCACTCCGTACCCACCCATGCCCATATTACCCGTACCCATCATTGAGTTGGGTGGTGCGCGGATAGCACTCGCCCCAGCCCGGCCCAAGCCCATGGCTTTGCCCATGGTAACCGTAGACGTTGGTGGGGCAGCAGTGGAAGACGTCGAGGTTGGTTTTTCCATTCTTCTCTCCTTTCGGTTTATGGCATCAAAATCAACTCCGATATCAGCCAATGGATTTGTTTTATCTGTAGATGATGGATATTGTTAGATATATAGACTGTCAGCATTCAAAATACTACGTAGTACGAAAGGTGGTCAGAGAACACGTGAATAATGACTTACGTCCAGAGATATTGAGATCCACCAATCCACGGCTAAGAGTGTCAGCCCACACAGACGACTTCATCTCAAACTTTTCCTTCGATGGCTGAGAAATTGGCCTGGTCGAAGATGGCTGTACTTGTGAAGCATGTGAGCCCATATACAGAGGAGGCACGTAATTGGCCGAGCCAGGCTGTGCAGGAGCATTTCGCTGCAAAGCAGGCCCACCCGACATAGGAGGAACGGCGCTGAAGTTCGACGGAGAAGGACCACCAACAGATGCCGACTGGGCACTGTAATTGCCATAAAAGTTGATATTTGCCTGATGATTGGTCTGCACCATACCACCTTGAGTACTCAAAAATGGCTGAGATGCTTGGACTGGGAAACTCGGAGCCATGGTCTGGCTTGTATAACTGGTTTGTGGGGCAGATTCCACCGATTGGAGAGGATTGGATTGAAGGAAACGCTGGTCAGCTTGGGCTGGAAATCCCGAGCCAGGCAGATTGGGCTGGGATTGGAAGCTGTTTCCATGGAATGGCAAGCCAAACTGTGGTGGTGGAGGCTGATTTGTGGTGGTTTGCAGAGCAAAGCCTCCTTGAGGCATGAGTTGTGGTGGAGCGTTGTAACCATTCTGTGGATTAATGGATGATGAAGGTGCAGATGGAGGGAGAATATCTGCTAAAATGTCAATGTCTTCGATGCCCGACGACTGTGGAGATATGGTGTTTGTAGGCTCAAACCCAAATGCGTTTTGAGGAGCTGCTTCAAAACTTGAAGTGGTGTCAGTGGATGGAGTGGTGTGTTGTTGAACTGGGGTGGTATCAGCAGCAGAGGGGATAGCTTTAAATGGACCATCCCCAAAAGGATCATCAATAGGCTGTAAAACAGGGCAATCCAATCGATTGATATGCTATATATGCGTAATAGTGAGATAGAAGAAAGAAATCAATTACGAGAATGCTAAAACGTGAATTTCCATAGCTGACCAATCTTTGATTCAATCAATTCGTTTATAAACATGAATTAGCAGTGGGTCTACATAAAAAGATTCTCTAAGTTTCCATGAAATTCTTGATTCTGATGCAGAAACAGTGGTAAACATGTCTACATATTAGCACATAGTATGAAAGAACGCTCATTCGGTCCAAAAATTTTGCACAAGTGAATCATGATAATATATAAAGATTTCTGCCAAAGTGGCCCATCATGTTTCATGGTCCAAAATCCTAATTATCAGGATTCATCACATGAACCAACCTTCAAATATTATTACGTAAAAGAAAAAACTAGCCATGATCACTCTGAAAATGGCAGGCGAAAAAAAGGTTTACCTGATCGTTCACTGCGGATGCCAATGATGCAGTCAGCGAGGAATCATTTTCAGTGCTAGTGGTCACAAGAGCTAAAGAATTTGAAGAAAAAGACTCGGTCAAAGAGCCCAGAAGATCCACCTCAACAGCAGATGCAGCAGGAGCAAGTGATGTGGAGGTTGGAACTACTAGAAATTATGACAAAGAAAGTGTTTATACGCAGAAAGTAAACCGTATGTATTGCACAGAAACAAAAAGGTAATCAGCGGGTGGCTTTGATATAACTACAAATGCTAGATAATTATTAAAATTTTACCTGAAGATGCACTTCGTGGATCGAACTCGTCAAAGCCAAATTCCTCCATTTTGTTGCTATCTTGTCCTGTAGGCTGGGGTAATGATGGTGAAGGAGAGACGGGAGCAGCGGATGCAGTTGGAGATGTGGCTTTCGGGGCATAACTTACTGATTCACGATCCCTATAAGTGAGGGGAGAATCGTTATACAGCAGTTCAATTTTCAAAAAAGGACTAAATAAATGTCACAAGTTTGTGTACTTTTCACTATAAGTAGGACTTTGCCCGGCACTGACAGCCTCCTCATAGCTAGGTGGTGCACCGAGACTTTGCTCGGAATATTTACGATCAAGTCTGTTGACCATTGAGCTGCTAATTGAGAATTCAGGAAGTACTAAGGTAAAAAATGTGAAATAAGAAATAAAAACGGTACCTTCCATCCTGGGATTGTTCATCAGCTCTGGCACCACTTCCTCTGAAAAAGTAAACATGATGAAGTCAAAGTTTTCCACCCACCGACTCTAATCTCCACGTTGTGTTTAGATATTCCAAATTCATTGTTACACGACCAAATCAACTTCTAATATAACGACAAGACTTAGTAATGGTTCCAACAATCATACAGCCAGGATGAATTGATAGAACATAAAGTAAAGAAGAATACCATGAGACTTTGATAACGGTTACTATAGAGATTGAACAAGACCTGGAAGAGTGCTGCTCGTCATCTTCATTTCGACCGTATCTATCTCCATCAGCACTTCTACTTCTTGATCCATAACTATAATCACCAATGCTTTGACTTCTTGCTCGGTAATCATCATTTTTATACCCATCTCGGCTTGAGAGGTCCTCACCATATCTGCCATACCTATCGCCTTCTCGACCATAAGAGCCTTCGTATCGAGATCTATCATCATCTCTGGAAGCCCAATCTCTCTCTCTCCCATTGCTATAGCGATCATCATCATACTTTTCTCCATAGCTTCCAGACCCTGGACGATACATACCACCTGCAGTGGTATTCCGATACCTAAAGCAGTGAAATCAATACCGCCTTAGCTTAATAAGTGATCATGATTTGGCTATTCCTGATGCATCCAAGACTAGATTGTATAATGTAAATCATTCACATTAAAAAGTTTCAGGTTCAATATACGTATAGCAGAAAATATTCAACTATTTAAGAAAGACGGAAATAGACAGCAGAACAGCATTAGATCATGTAGCAACCATTTGCTCACAAAGCTATCTTACTTGTCTCTGTTAGCAGCAGCCTTCTGACGAACTTCTTGCAGTCTTTCCTTGTCGTTCACGAGAACGACAAGACTCTGAGATTTTCTTCTGATGTTGTTTCCCTGATCTCTTCCACTGGAATCAATGTACTGAAAATCTGACAATGTCTACAGATACCAAATTGAACATAATAAACATAAATGATCGATATAATTAGTAGAATAGCTCAGAAGAAAATATTGAAGATATCATGAAGAAACTAACTGAAATTTGGTATCCATGTTCCCTGATATCATCAATAACACGTTCCGAACCATGAGCTACCAAGTATTCGAGAACAGTCAAAGCCTGCACGAGCACAAACAGAATGGTTACAAAAGCTAGCCATTTACTGAAGGGAAGCTTACTCACAACATAAGAGGATTCAGAATCTTATGTTGGGATAGCTAATAAGAGTGACTAAAAGAAAACTGATAGATAGTCCCACAATGACAGTTTAACCAATCTCCTAGTCCTATTGGAGGTGGACATTCATAAGTGGTTAGGAGAGCATCAAACATTTCAATTTTTAATCAAAATGAGGAAAACAAACCTTGTAAACGTGCCGCCAGTTTTTTCCAGTATCATTGATTCGCTTCCATATTACTGCCATGATCATCTGATGCTCATGGCTATTGAAACAAGGGATCAGTAACTTATCAAATCAAAAATCAATTCTTGTGGGATAGTGTGTTGGTAAAGAGTGACACATACTAGTTTTTTGTTGCCTGAGCGATATCAGCAAGAACTGATCCATGCGGACCCCAAGACTCATTGCTAGTTGCATCAAGAACCTGCAGAGTTGTCCCAAATTAAAAAGAAATTCATTAAAAATGGTGAAGATAACCCTATAACAATCATAACAAACAACCAAGCACCTTCTGCTCGATTGAAGGGACTTTCAGAACTTTCTTGTTCACCTCTCTTTTTCTGCAAGAGACAATTATGTCATGCAGAGGTATATATGTTATATCATATCACTGTTAGAAGCTGAAAACACTTGAACGAAAACAAATTGGCAACGCAAGTGGCAAGGACCGAAAAAAGAAGTAACAAAATAGCTTAGAGTTACTCATCCAACCGAAAATATACATTTTTTCAACTCGTCCGAACAACTCTAAGGATTTCCTTTTCAATCTTTCCTAAAAAAATACTGTGAAATCTCAAGTCCCTAAAGTATACACTGTGAAATTAACCAAACATTAAGGATTACATAAGAAATGAAAAGTTAAACTTACAGGTCTCGCACAGTTTGATCAAATGCCTTCTTCATTTCACAATTCGCTCAAGTATTATTTTGACACTTAATTTATACGTCAAAGACAGTTTGATCAAATGCCTTCTTAATATTTTCCCTTTAGCTAATGTGGTCCATCATATGCCAAACTAGCAGCAAACCATGATTAGATTCCTGCAAAAAACAACATAAATCATTCAAAAAGATCACATCCAATATTGATTACTCAATAAGTCAAAAAAATAATGTCTTCTAGGAAGAACGATAACAATTGCTCAGAAATGCGCTTATTCATCCAGTTCATCGCGCACGGGATCAATTAAATTATGTGATAGGCATTACCAATCAAACAATCGATAGATACCCAATCAATGAAAATCGCAAATTCAGCAAGCAAACAATAGCCCCGTATTCAGATACAAGAAGCAGAATACTTCAATGGACTTTGAAATCTTACATACCGCGCCAGCTAATTCACAAAGAAAAAGAAATCTAGACTCGTCAAGACAAGGGCATAATTTCTAACCCCCCACAGGCATACAATTAAAGAATCGAATGACCGACTAGATCGGATAGATAAGAACCAAGAAATCAACACCACAATGAGCAATTGGTACCGAAGGCGGCGAAAGAGCGAGATTGCATCGTTCCCCAACCAAGTCGTAAGCAAAAATGGCAGATACTTAATCGATCGAAGGGAGAAAAAATAAAAGGCCGATCCCTGTCCACAGAGAAACAGAGTCGAAGGACAAGCTGTCCAGAGAGACGAACGGTAAAAGAAAAAAGAAGAAAACAAAAATGAAAACAGAAATGCAAAATATCCGTTGGCTGGTAATTAGAAAGAGCTGTAACTGCCAATTACTCAATAAATAAATAGAATATGAATATTTGTGGTTTTTCCATAAAACTAGTTGTTATTTTCTTATTCATGCAATGTTAGAGCATCTCCAACGGGTACTTCATTTTTGTGTAAAACACAAAAATAAAGTACGTCTTTACTCCAATGGGACTCTATATCTAACACTAATATTGTGTTGATTAGCAGAGATACTCTAGATGTAGAGTACACACAATTTTCAACACAAAAATTGTGTTGTACTTTCTATTTATTTATAATTTATTCAAATAAAAAATATTTTAATTATATTTAAATATTTGATTTTCTTATAATAATAAAAGTAAAAATAATATTATTCCTATTTTTATTTATATTTTCGTTTTAATTTAATAAAATTATAATTAAATAATATGCTAAGTTTATAAGTTAGTAAATATTAATTATTATAATTTGTTGACTTTTTAATTAATACAATATAAAGTTTAATATATGAATTTGATTTTTAGAGTAGAAAATAGAGTTAATGGGTTGGAGTGAAAATTAGTGTAGAAGTAGAGTTTATGGGTTGGAGTAAAAGCACTGTAGCAGCTGTAATATTGTGCAGAATCAACTGTATTTTCATGCTGCGGGTTGGAGATGCTCTTAGAGATTGCTATTGGTTTTCCTTGAAATAAACTGATCCGTTTTTTCATGTAAGGTTATTTTAAATTGATTTAGTGGTAACTCAGTTTTAATTTGTTCCATATATCATCATAACCTGGAGAAGAGGCATTTTTTTTTTATTTTAACAGAATACAATAAAGTAAAAAGGTGTCGTTCTTTCATATCGATTTAATTATTAGGTACGGTTTGGTGGAAAATCGAAATTTCCACTTCATTGCAGAGGCTGCTGCCAAAGATCAAGACAAAAACATCGATTCAATTATGGAGGCTACAAATATAATTCGAGACTTATATTTAAAATAATTATGAGGTGTACCACTAACATCTAATCTCACTGGCTTCCATGATATAACAATCATGCAAGAAACATCATCATACAATAATGCGATTTTTGTCAACAAGCCCATAAGATATTGAAGCAGTTGGTATGGTACGCTAAAGTCTTGTTTTTTTTCTGAATAAAAAAAAAAATTCTGTAATCAATACTGTCGAATGAAATGAGATGAAC
This sequence comes from Craterostigma plantagineum, assembly GCA_027422505.1. NCBI lineage: Eukaryota > Viridiplantae > Streptophyta > Magnoliopsida > Lamiales > Linderniaceae > Craterostigma > Craterostigma plantagineum. The sequence goes on from JAPQWV010000082.1 coordinate 298,956, forward strand.
ACGATCATTTTATTGAAAACATTGAAGCAAAGAAAATACACATATAACAACAATGGAACTAATTTGAATATTCAGAATATCTATAGCTTTGATGCAAGAGAGAAAAAAAAAAAAGAAAAAAAAAACACAATTCAGACGACAGGCCGTCTCTTCAACTTCCTCGTGGAAACAAACAGTTCATCTTCTTCCCCTGCATATGAGACAGAAGACACATAAGCATGTACGATGTCAGCTGTCCGTACGCAGAGAATTCCGAGGTTTTCGATCCATGGAGGACCTTATTGAATAATAAACTAGTTGCTTCGGAAAGTTGACGTTTGATCGATCCCCTTAGCCTGCCTTCTCTTATTCTGCATTTGAAAATAAAACCTGCATATATAGAAAAAAAGAGAAAAAAAAATGAGACGACACTAATAAACAACTAAAGGTGTAACAGATTCGTCAAGGTGTGCAACTTACAAAGAAAATCGCCGAAGGACTTAGTACGGTTTAGGAGGAGGAGGAGAAGCGTAGATGTAGACTGGTGGCGGAGATGGAGAAGGCGGTGGTGGGGATGTGTAGTGGTAAGGTGGTGGTGGAGATGGAGACGGTGGTGGTGGGGATTTGTAGACGTAAGGCGGCGGTGGTGGAGATTTATATACGTAAGGTGGCGGTGGTGGGGAACTGTATACGTGTGGTGGTGGAGGGGGAGGGGATTTGTATACGTAGGGCGGCGGCGGTGGTGGAGATTTATATACGTAGGGCGGTGGAGGTGGGGAGCTGTATACGTATGGTGGTGGAGGTGGGGGGGACTTGTATACGTAAGGCGGTGGGGGTGGAGACTTATAGACGTAAGGTGGTGGAGGCGGGGAACTGTATACATAAGGCGGCGGTGGTGGTGGAGACTTATAAACGTATGGTGGTGGAGGCGGGGAACTGTATACATAAGGCGGCGGTGGTGGTGGAGACTTATAAACGTACGGTGGTGGAGGTGGGGAACTGTAAACGTAAGGCGGCGGTGGTGGTGGAGACTTATACACGTACGGTGGTGGAGGTGGGGAACTGTAAACGTAAGGCGGTGGTGGTGGGGATTTGTAGACGTACGGTGGCGGTGGTGGGGAACTATATACGTAAGGAGGCGGTGGAGGAGACTTATAGACGTATGGTGGTGGTGGTGGGGAACTGTATACATACGGTGGCGGTGGTGGAGATTTATATACGTAAGGTGGTGGAGGTGGGGAGCTGTATACGTAAGGTGGCGGTGGAGGAGACTTATACACGTAAGGTGGCGGTGGTGGGGAACTATATACGTAAGGAGGCGGTGGAGGAGACTTATAGACGTATGGTGGTGGTGGTGGGGAACTGTATACATACGGTGGCGGTGGTGGAGATTTATATACGTAAGGTGGTGGAGGTGGGGAGCTGTATACGTAAGGTGGCGGTGGAGGAGACTTATACACGTAAGGTGGCGGTGGTGGAGACTTGTAAACGTACGGTGGTGGGGGTGGGGAACTGTATACGTAAGGCGGTGGTGGTGGAGACTTGTAGACGTACGGTGGTGGTGGCGGAGACTTATACACGTACGGTGGTGGGGGTGGAGAACTGTATACGTAAGGCGGTGGTGGTGGAGACTTGTAGACGTACGGTGGTGGTGGTGGAGACTTATACACGTACGGTGGTGGAGGTGGAGAACTGTAAACGTAAGGCGGTGGTGGTGGGGATTTGTAAACGTACGGTAGCGGTGGTGGCGAACTGTAAACGTAAGGCGGCGGCGGTGGAGACTTATATACGTAGGATGGTGGGGGTGGAGAACTGTATACGTACGGCGGCGGTGGAGGAGACTTATAGACATATGGTGGTGGTGGTGGGGAGCTGTATACATATGGTGGTGGTGGAGGGGACTTATAGACATATGGCGGCGGTGGTGGGGAGCTGTATACATATGGCGGTGGTGGTGGGGACTTATACACGTAAGGCGGCGGTGGCGGAGACTTGTAGACGTAAGGTGGTGGAGGTGGAGGAGACTTGTAGACATACACTGGTGGTGGAGGGGGAGGAGACTTGTACACGTATGGAGGCGGTGGTGGAGAGCTGTATACGTAAGGCGGTGGTGGTGGAGACTTATAGACGTAAGGTGGCGGTGGTGGGGAACTGTATACATACGGTGGTGGAGGCGGAGATTTATAGACGTACACCGGCGGGGGAGGCGGTGGAGATTTGTACACATAAGGAGACGGCGGTGGATTGCTGTATCTATAAGGCGGTGGCGGCGGAGGAGACTTGTAGACGTAGACTGGTGTCGGAGGCGGCGGTGGTGGAGAACTGTATACATAAGTCGGGGTCGGCGGCGGAGGAGACTTGTACACGTAAGTGGGGGTCGGCGGCGGCGGAGAATGGTAATAATAAGGCGTATGCTTCGTGCACTCCTCGTAAGGCGTCTTGGGGGCGTACGCAAACGGCTTGGCGTAGAGGACGACTTCGTGTTCGTCCTTCGACTTCACCTTAAGAGTCGCCCCGCTTTTCCCGTTGTGTAGGTCCGTAGGGATGCTGCACTTTGAGCCCTTGGGAGGCGCGTGGAGTTTGGCCTTGCAAGCCTTTGCTTCGTGCACGCCGTAGTCGAATCCTTCTATTGGGATGCTGAATTTTCCGTTGTTCTTTGTCTTGCCGTAGGCGATAATTTTTTTCTCGCCCACCTTGCATGTCACCTCCACGACGGCACCTGAGTCAAAAAATTATTGGTAATTAATTAAATATATATTTATTTGATGAGAATCTTTCTAGGATAAAAAACAAAGGACATCAATTATTAAGTGGTGATTAGTATTAAATGATGGTGCAGTAGTTACCACCAAACCAATTGATTAGGTCGTACGGGAGGAAATTTGCTATTGCCATATTATAATGATAAGGTTCGTCCAATCAAATTGCAGTTTCTTGACCTAACATCTTTCTTTTGTCTACTTCCCTTTAATTGTATTTCAACTTTGGATTGTTTATTTTTCAAAAACATGCTAGACTAGGCTCCACTGATCACGTCAAAATCATAAGTAAACACGACGATACACCACATCTAAAATATAAAGAAAAAACAAATCAGATGTCGTCGTATCGAAATCCAAATTGAAAAAAAGAAAATAAACGATTTATCAATGATCTAACGAGTACTGGCTGGCTATCACTAAGAAAGATAACAACGTTTTCTAAGGATTCCGTAATGAGACTAAATCCTTAAGCACTTATGTAATATAAAATCTAAGGGAAAAAATTAATGAGCAATCTATGAAAATAATAATTAATTAAGAGAGTTGTGGTGGGTACCTTGAAGATGCTTCTTGTCATGGGATTTATCTGGGTATGTCCAATTGTAGCACCTTTCGCAGTACACTTTTCCCACTACTTTGACGACCAATGGATGGTGAGGAGGGTAAGTGACCGGCGGCGGCGGTGATGTGTAGTAGTAAGGCGGCGGTGGTGGAGACTTATAAACGTACGGTGGTGGTGGTGGTGGGGAACTGTAGACATAAGGTGGCGGTGGTGGAGATTTGTATACATACGGCGGTGGTGGTGGTGGAGATTTATAGACGTAAGGCGGCGGCGGTGGTGGTGACTTATACACGTATGGAGGCGGTGGTGGAGAACTGTATACATATGGAGGCGGTGGTGGAGACTTGTAGACGTAAGGCGGCGGTGGTGGAGACTTGTAGACGTAAGGCGGTGGCGGTGGTGGAGATTTGTAAACGTAAGGCGGTGGCGGTGGCGGTGGTGAACTGTATAAATATGGTGGTGGAGGTGGTGGAGACTTGTATACGTAAGGTGGCGGTGGTGGGGACTTATAAACGTACGGTGGTGGTGGTGGGGAACTGTATACATATGGCGGTGGTGGTGGAGATTTGTATACATACGGCGGTGGTGGTGGTGGAGATTTATAGACGTAAGGCGGTGGTGGTGGGGAACTGTATACGTATGGCGGTGGAGGTGGAGGAGACTTGTAAACGTAAGGCGGTGGAGGTGGGGAACTGTATACGTAAGGCGGCGGTGGTGGAGATTTGTAGACGTAAGGCGGCGGTGGTGGAGAACTGTATACGTAAGGGGGCGGCGGTGGTGGAGACTTGTATACGTAAGGCGGCGGTGGTGGAGAACTGTATACGTAAGGGGGCGGCGGTGGTGGAGACTTGTATACGTAAGGCGGCGGTGGTGGAGATTTGTAGACGTAAGGCGGCGGCGGTGGTGGAGAATTGTATACGTAAGGAGGTGGCGGTGGAGATTTGTATACATATGGCGGCGGTGGTGGTGGAGATTTGTATACATAAGGCGGCGGTGGTGGTGGAGATTTGTAGACGTAAGGCGGCGGCGGTGGAGAACTGTATACATAAGGCGGTGGCGGTGGTGAAGACTTAGGCGGCGGCGGCGGTGGAGAACTGTATACGTAATGTGGCGGCGGTGGTGGAGACTTAGGTGGTGGTGGTGGAGAGCTGTATACGTAAGGCGGTGGCGGCGGTGGAGAACTGTATACGTAAGGCGGCGAAGGCGACGGAGAAGGTGGTGGTGGAGAGCCGTAGACATAAGGATCGGCCGAAGCAACATTAATTGTAGCTAAAAAAGCCACAAATAATGCCGCCGATGGCATCATCACACGGCCCCCAAAGTTGGGTCCGCGGCGGAGGAGCCTCATTATCTCTCGCCGGAAAATGCCCCACCAATTCTTACGCACGCTTTTTTTTAATCAGTATTCTACTTTGTGTAAGAATAATGGAACTGTTGTTATTATTCGTTACAAGTGGAAGGCTTTGCTTGCCTATGGATTCGAGATAATGTTCTAGCAAGTGTGTATATATATATATATATATATATAGAAACTTAGTATACTAACATAAGTTGAAATAGAGGCAGTCGTTAGGACAGAGCTGTCCAACAGTGACCTATTCAAGCTTTGGAGATTTGATTTTTGTATATTAGTTCAATCGGCTAATTACAGCTGGATGATATATTTTAATTATCATTATCGAACCACCTCAATGCGGTCTATGTTATTAAAGTCTGTTGTTAACTACTTACTACATTAACTGCTGCTTAAAAAACATACATGGCGATGTAATACTAATTAATACTTATTCCACTCTCGAGGCATATTTTGACTTTGTTTTTGGTTGGGTTATCTCCTTGAAGCTTCCAATGAACAGTGCCAGACTTGATTTGCTCCTTTTTGTTTATAATTGTTTAGGTTAAATTATTAAGAGAAAACTTGGAACTTGCTTTCTTGATTTAGTCTTATGGTTTTGTTGTTCCATTTGGCTCATTACTTCGATTTTTCGATCGTATACAGATTGGAGTTAGCTAGAAAAATTAAGCGTACACGCAATTATTATTCTTTTCACATATATAAATATATATATATATATATCTCGATTTTAGCTACCTAATTATAGCAAATAAAACATTTAATTTACCCACACTCCGACACATCTCCCACAAAATAAATAAATCTGCAATGCACTGAGCTTCAGTAATCACAAACTGAATGTAACCTTAGTTTAGGTCGTGTTACATTTTAGCCTCATTAACAAAGTTATTTTTTTAACAAATTCTTACTCACCCAAAATAAATATAAAGAATTAGGTAATGAGAATAAAAACATATGTAAATAGAGTTGACCTGAAGGGAAGATGTAACTTGGTAGCAGGTATATCTTATCCCGCATTAAATAGTTACGTATTGCTATGCATAAATTTATAATTTCTATCAATTTGCTATACATGAAATATACCTAATATATTAAAATTCAAACTTGCTTCGAAATATTATATATATATATATAGATATGTATGCATGATCGAGTCTTAATAATTGGACTCGGCTAGCGTGTTGAATAAATCCAACTTTATGAAGCATATATATGTAATAAAGAACACATAAAGTAAAAGGTGAAAAGGTATATGTTAGCTCTCGAAAGAGCCTTTCGTTCACAGCAAAACTCAATGATTAATACGAAAAGTCTTTGTAAGTGGGAGAGTCTCACATGCAATGCAATCAACATTTATTCACACCGATATGTATAACATATATTGTTGGTGTATAATATATAATATATTGTTGGTATACCAATGCATGGGATACATTTTTAGGGTAAATCCGTTTAACCTACTCGATCCCAGCAGTTACGATATTGTTATGAGTTGTTACCTTGTTAACTGTAATAACTCTATGTCTGATTACTTCAATAAGTTCAACTTAAGAGATTTAAATAGTGTATTTTCTTACGTCATCTTTATATGCTCCTTTAACTATTCGACATTATTGGCTTCGAACTTTGTCCCTACTGTCGAGTTTTCTTCGTTTGGTTTCTTTGAACAAGAACAAAATAAGATGTACCACATTACATATATATGTTAATTAATTTTTATGAAAAAAAACATAAACACAATTTACATAGGATGGAACAGTTACTTTTGTTTGGCATGATTAACATTTATTAAGTATAGAAAATAAAATAAAATTAAAGAGGGTGGCTTATAATAACACGCCATTGACGAAGAAATTGTGAAAAGATTGAGGCTTCGTGTCCCAAGACTACAGGGATTAGGTGAAATATATAGTTGTATGCACATATATATCGAAATGATTGGATTTAAAAACATGGAGTATTACTTAACTAGCCACTTCGCTTGTATCCTCTAATCAATAAACCGCGAAAATTCTAGATAAAATTCGAGATTAAATAAATGATTTTAAACATTTAGGTTGATGAAACCGTTAGTCATTGACATAGACAACACAACAAATGAAACGAATTAATATACTAGTCGCGCAATCGTGTAATGACAACACAACATTTTAATGAACTCCATCCCATTCTAAGACTATACTTTTGAAGAAAAAAAATGCTTATAGAAATATTATATATTTGTGTTAGATATATTTTAGGAGTAACGAAATTTAATGGTAATTCAAGAAAGTTAGTATGACGTCCTTTTCAAATTGCTAAAATATTTCTAGCAATCCTTTTTCACGTTTTTTACTGGTCCACTTATCCATGTTACTTGAGAGAAATTTGAATTTATGAACATTCATGATTGATGTGCTATTGAAATTTCGCGACATATATGTAATTCAATTATTTAATGATTTTACAAGCTGTCATATCGACTCTGCAGAAAAAAGGAAACCATATTGAATATGAAGATACATGTGAAGCTACAATAATAGGAAATGCTTATTTTACACGAGTGCCATATGGTTAGGTAACAGAAAGCGAGAGGAGAAAAGATATTCTAAAATATTTATGAAAAATAACGAAGCAGCCTATAATTTGGCAGTACGTTTGTGAACATTTTGTTTTTGTTTTTTTGCCATTTTTTTTTATCAATGCGAATCCGGCAAAATATGTGTGCGTATATTAATGGACGGCTAAAATATTACTCCCCCATATATTTATTGACAATTTACATGCGAGAATATAAACACAGACAACGTCAATACTATTTAAAACATAATATCTACATCTCAGTCAGAATCAATTATTTACAGAAGTATCACTAAAATTATAGTGCATATAAAAAAAATCGTCGGCTCGAAACGTTTGACTATTGCAAATTTAATTTCAAATTTAGATTGGCAAAGATGCACGTTCTCATATGTGATTGGTCTTGTAATTTAATCTTTAAATCACACATTATCTTACGTACTGCAAAAATAACCAAATAAAAGAAAAATCACTCCTAAATTTTGCTGATCTGTCTGATTCAAACTTCAATTATCAATTTAACATTTACTACATGTACTCTGATTGGATCTGAGAAACGGCACAAATGCATACGTTACAAATATTTAAAACGTTTTTGTTTATCCACACTTGACCAATCATGTTGCAGTTATATCATTCATCGTTGCCTGTTATCTGAGATCATCATAAATAATATATAGTATTAATTTTTAAACCTCTCTCGTCGAGGTATATTGCATTGCTCAAGTTTTGTATATCCAATTGAACGAACGGTAAAATTAATTTGACATGCTTGGCACTGATAATTAATTAGTTGTATACTTTCTTGAAAATAAGCATTGAATTTTAATCATATTTGTCCGTACCGTACCCTTGTGAAAAAAAAAAAAAAAGAAGAAAAAGACCGTGCATAGTCATGACGACCACTTAGGAAGACGTTCGAATATTGAATGAAGATTAAGACATTAAAAATATATGATCGATTTCCGCAAATTAGGGCTTAAAATCAGGGTATGCATATCTCAAAATATCGACCATGTCCATGCATATGATATCCTATACAAGCAGGCCGCACTCTTATTACATTATAAGTTCAGTACCTTTGACATTAATCTTAAGTATATATACATAATATTACTAGTCAGCGTTTATACATAATGTTGAGTAACATGCAAATACAAAAAAAAAAAAAAAAAAAAAAAAAAAAAAAAAGATAAGATAATGACCATATCAATTTTTGCCCTCTCAAGCACGGAGAAGCCACAAAGGCCAAATCTCTCATGATGTATCTTGAATTTAATATATGCATGTGAATATGTGTTTATATATTTAGTTATTTCAAAGCAAACAATGTAAGTATAATCATCATCATTCTTTATGGGCAATGTTTGTCTTACGATACAAATATGTAGTTATAAGCCCAATGCAGAACAACGTATATTTTCCTGTTTTCTTATCCTAACCATAAATTGAAAAGAAAAAATGCTGAATGACGGGGGGCCGGGGGACAAATTTGAAGAAAATAGAATTCGTGAAACAATATTGTTTTTGAAATTTGATGCAAATTTCATATGTTCTTTCTTAAGGAAATGTGGAACTAAAATATATATAATTTTTTCTTAAAAATACTATGTTCAAAGAAAAAACTTGATATTTTTTAGCACGCATAAAAATTCAAATCTTTGTGTCAGTTTGGGAAGAAAGAAGTAACAAAATACATTTCCAAATAGAATCAACCCCTTTAAATTACAAGCTGTCCATAATAAAGTGTAGAATTGAAAATCTCAAGAAAAAGCATTGCATATACTTTGAATGAACTACTATTTAGTTCCAAGAGTGGCCTGAGACTGTGCAGCCATTGAAAGTGCAAACTGCTGCAATGAAACTGAAGCTGGTAATAAAAACGATGGTCCTTCTGCATCTTTATTATTATTATTATTATTATTGTTATTATTATTATTATTATTAGTATAAGCTTTTAGAATTTCTTCACAGCCATTTTCTTGAGCCCTTATTGCCTTCGTAGAGCCATCCAATCCAATGTGTGTGAGGTGCTTCACATCAGTTGGAAACCCTATTTCCATTTCCTTCTCATCTTCTTCTTCCTCTATCTTCAAAGCTGCCCAATGCAAATCGATTATATTATCTTCACACACATGCACGCACTATATGCGTATCTGTATGTATTTTTTCGTATATTAGGGCTTACCGAATATCTGCGAGAAATTGTCGAAGCGCTTCATTAATTTACGAATCGCAAGCGATAGAGAAGCTCCCCAAGGAAGACGACGTTGGCGTCTTTTAATACGATTTTTCTTCCTTAGTTCAACCTTGTCTGCTGAAGATGAACAGATAATTTATGACAACATCGTACGTTAAAAATGTCAGAGTGAACACTAATCAAAGAGTGTAATTTTCGTGTGTGTGTGTATTTTACTTCGAATCAACAGCTTGATCGTAATTTTGACAATTATGGCATGCGAATTTCTTGCGAAAATCAAGATTGCTATTCTATATATATGATTCCAAAAAATCATGAATTTAAAAGCGGCGATTAAAATTTTAGCTTACTTGCAGATAGAGAAACACTTGATTCAGAATCGCATCGTATTGCCGACGATATTAAATTCAACGGAAGAAGAACGAAGCGATCGATTCGTTTATTACCTCTTTCGACGACCATCGTAAACCTAATTCTATGATCTTAAAACAGTATTTCAAAGTTTGGTTGATTGAATGATTGCATATAGTTAGTTATATATGGTGTGGATATGCCTTCAAAAAGATGTAATAAGGTTGTGTCTATGTAAATTAATAAGGTATTAGAATCGAATCATTCCATCTGCCGAAAACAATACGAAGATAGTAACAATTAAGCAATCATGCGATGGTTTAGTTATGTCGTGGAGTGAGTGGTTTATTAGACAATATAGGAGTTGTTAATTACAGGTTAAATAGTAAGTTAAACTGTACAACTCAACCTTCTGTCGTGTAAGAGGACTCTCATTCCTTCAAAATATTCTACATATACATATTCTTTTATTTTTAAATCAAAATGTAGCTATAGGCTATAGCCCGCCCACTAATCCAATCCAACCTTTGAATGATTAGTTGTATTTTCTTCTTGTTAAATCAATTGAAATTATGATCTCCAATGAAGTGCCCATTTTTATTCCTTCCTTTGATCCTAATAATGAAAGGTTGCATCGTACAAATGTAACTTCCTTTTTTTCAATAATTGAGTAAGAATGTCTTGTAATTGAATGAGTAGTAGGAAGAATCCTCCTTTTGAATTGTCGAAATGAAAAATGCTATATAATATCTCAAGTATAGTCAATAATAAACTAAAAAAATAATAGTTTTCTAACAACGAAAACTGAAGGATAAAAAAGCGAACAAACTGATTGAAGCAGGGAAGAGTTTTTTTTTAAAATGCTTATATATGCTTATTATCCCATCTCAATCACTCTCTTTCTCGAGTGCTTATATCATTGTTTGAATGATTAAACTCCAAGTATTAAATGTCATTACATTACAACAATCAAAATTCGAGAGCACATTTACAATCGCAGCTTCACAACTCTACTATCGAGAAGCTATGAACGGATATTAATTTTATAATCATACTTGGGTTCGCTCAGTTGCTATAATATATATGAATTCATTCTCTTGCAGAGGGTATTTTTGTCGGAGACCGAATGCATGTGCACATGCTGTGGTTGCAGATAATGTGACAAAAAATCGAATAGTGAGAAATAATAAATGGACAAAATTCCCACTATATGTAATGTAATATTAGTAACTAGTATCTTTCTTTCACTACGTTGTGTGGGCCTCAATTAATTCTATCATCTTTTAAGGCATTCCACTATATATGTCATTCTATTTTTATTATTATTTCTTGAAACTATTTTCTATTTATTTTTTCGGTTCACGGTTGAATCGAATTAACTACATACCAAGTAACCAAGCCCTCGATATCAAAAGAAAATCGAGTGTAAGAGAATATTAAATAGCTTACTTTGAACTCAATCTTGTACGTATTGTTAGTTAGCACTTTCCATTTGAAATTCTGACATTCGAGTTTGTAATGTAAGGAATCTTTGTCCAAGATTTCCATACAAACTATTCATGCCAAGGCAAGAGACGAACGAACGATGAAGGTGTGATAAAAAGTATTTGTTGGGGTAGGACCAAGGACCATCACGTTACTTTTCCCAAATATACCTACATATTTAAATATTAAACATTTACTATAAATATTTCCAATATAATTTACTTTTTGGGCATTCCCACCTCTATATCATTGTACGTTAGCAGCCCGTGACTACCTCACAATCACCATGTGAACTCAATTGTTTTTGTCATGCATGGCCAACAAAAGTTTTTTGGACTTATTTACATATCTTTATATATAATATAATATAATATTCATTATGTACTGTCAATCTTTGTGTTTGCTGCCCCATTTGAAAGGTAATTGCTGGGCATTACAACAAGCGTTAACTTGCGTTGCAATAGTGGTCATTGGCAGAGAAAAAAATCAATAGAAAGTGAAAGAACAAAACCTAATCTTGAAATAGCAAAACTCACACATGATTAAATTAAATAAACGTCACAAGACACATTATACCACTTTTAACACTCTTTCAAGAAAATACTGTGTGTGTGTGTGTGTTTGTACTCTTCCTTGTTTGTTCCCACACACACAATCTATCAACCTCCCACTCGAAATCTTAACCTATTTCCATAACCCACTGATCTCCTTCTTCCTCAACAGCATAGCCTTATGTTTGTCTGAAATATTACTGTACAAACAACTGCCATGGAAGAAAGGACGAGCTTTTCCTGCGCTGTACTGATAGTGACGCTTTCTTCTCTCCTCTTCTTAACTCGACCCATCTCTTCCCAAGAAAATCTGCAGCTAAACGACGACGTATTAGGCCTCATCGTCTTCAAGTCGAGCCTCCAAGACCCACAAAACGCCCTCGAAACATGGAACGAAGACGACCCATCTCCATGTTCGTGGCAATTCATCAAATGCAGCCCATCAAACAACAGAGTCTCCGAGGTTTCCCTCGAAGGCTTGTCCCTGTCTGGAAAATTGGGAGGGGTTTAGAGAATTTGCAGTCCCTCAAAGTGCTTTCGCTCGCCATGAACAACCTCAGCGGCTCGATAAGCCCACAGCTCGCGCTATTGCCCAACCTCGAAAGGCTAAACCTCAGCAAGAATTCTTTATCAGGGAACATAATCTCCGACATTTCTCCTTCGCTTCAGTTTCTTGACTTGTCTGAGAATTCCCTGTCTGGCCCATTGCCCGACGCCATGTTCGAAAACTGTGGGTCCCTTCGGTTCCTCTCTCTGGCCCATAATCGCCTAGAAGGGCCGATTCCCAGCACTCTGTCGAAGTGCGCCGCCGTGAACCACCTAAACCTATCGAGCAATAGCCTGTCTGGGAACCCTAGCTTCGCCGGCGGGATATGGTCGTTCACTCGCCTGAGAACTTTAGATCTCTCCAAGAATTCCTTTTCAGGCTCTATCCCGCCCGGCGTGGCGATGGTACACAACTTGAAGGAGCTCGTCTTGAGCAAGAATCGATTCTCGGGCACCCTGCCCGGCGATATCGGGCTCTGCCCCCACCTGAGCAAGGTCGACTTCGCCGGCAACATGTTCGCCGGAGAAGCTCCACAGTCTCTTCAGAGGCTGACCGCTCTCACCTTCTTGAGCTTAGCAGACAATTCCTTGGCCGGAGATTTTCCTCAGTGGATAGGCCAACTGACTAGCCTGAACCACCTCGACCTTTCGAGCAATGGGTTCGCTGGCTCGCTTCCCCAAACCATCGGCGGATTGAAATCCTTAAACTTCCTCGGCGTGTCGAACAATAAGCTAGCCGGCGAAATCCCTGGCTCGATAGGGCTCTGTTCAAGCCTATCCGTGGTTCGAATGAAAGGCAATGCATTGAGCGGCAATGTCCCAGATAGTCTATTCGACATGGAGCTCGACGAGCTCGACCTATCGAGGAACAATTTCTCGGGGTTCATCCCACATGCTAACCGTAAGCTTTTCGAAGCTCTACAAGTGTTAGATCTTTCTCAGAATGGTTTTCAAGGAGATATACCTTCAGAGATGGGGCTATTGAGCAAGCTCAGATACTTGAACCTTTCATGGAACAGATTGGAATCTAAGATCCCACCTCAGATCGGCTACTTTCAGAACCTAACCGTACTCGACCTTCGATACAGTGGCTTGGTAGGTTCGATTCCCGGCGACGTGTGCGACTCGGGCAACTTAGCCATTCTTCAGCTCGACGGTAATACGCTGACTGGGCCCATCCCTGAGGACATAGGCAACTGCACGTCGCTTTATCTGCTGTAAGTAAACGATCCCTCCTCGTAAAAATCTCTGTCAGTTCGTTCTTTCTTTCTTCGATTATATCAGCAATGGTGTTCTTTTTCCCCCCTTTTCCCAGGAGCCTATCGCACAACAATCTCAGCGGCCCAATTCCAAGAACCCTTTCGTGGCTAAGCAAGCTCAAGATCCTAAAGCTCGAGGCAAACGAGCTCAGCGGAGAGATACCCCAAGAACTTGGAAAGCTCGACAGTCTACTAATCGTAAACGTATCCCACAATAGGCTCGTCGGGCGACTGCCTTCGGCGGGCGTTTTCCAGACGTTAGACGCCAGCGCAATCGAAGGCAACTTAGGTCTATGCTCGCCTCTACTCAAGGGCCCATGCAAGCTCAACGTTCCCAAGCCATTGGTCCTCGACCCATATGCATACGGGACCGAACAGAGCCACCAGCGGTCAAGGGGCTCGCACCATCGGTTCCTAAGCGCGTCAGCCATAGTAGCCATCTCAGCCGCCGCTGTCATAGCAGTCGGCGTTGTGATCATAACCCTTCTCAACGCCTCGGCGAGGAGGAGAATCGAGTTCATCGAAAACGCCTTGGAAAGCATGTGTTCGAGCTCGTCGACTAGGTCTTCGAACTTAGCCGTGGGCAAGCTCGTTTGGCTGGGCCCGAAGCCATCGATCGACGGCCATCCTTCGCTCGGCGAAAACATTGAGTCGACGCTCGTCAAGGCTTCTGAGATAGGTGAGGGAGTTTTCGGCAAAGTCTACAGAGTGGGCGGTTTCGTAATCAAGAAGCTGGCGAACACTCTTCAGTACCACGAGGAATTCGACAGAGAGGTTCGAATCTTAGCCAAGGCGAGAAACCCTAACCTGAACCCTATAAGGGGATATTACTGGACCCCACAATTGCAGCTCATCGTCGCCGATTATGCAGAAGGGAGCTTGCAAGCGAAGCTCCATGAGCCATCACCTTCTTCCCTGCCACTCACTTGGTCCGAGCGGTTCAAGGTCATAATTGGGACGGCGAAGGGCTTGGCCTATCTGCACCACTCATTCAGGCCGCCGATTGTGCACTATGGAATAAAGCCCAGCAATGTTCTCTTGGATAGTGAGCTCAATGCGAAGATCTGCGACTTTGGGCTGACGAGGCTTGTGAATAAGGGCGCCGACAAGCACCTGAGCGACGGCAGGTTTCAGACGGCGCCGGGCTACGTTGCCCCCGAAATGGCTTGTCAGAGTCTGAGGGTGAATGAGAAGTGCGATGTCTATGGTTTTGGGGTTTTGATTCTTGAGATTGTGACTGGGCGGAGGGCTGTTGAGTACGGCGAGGAGAATATGGTGATACTTAGCGACCATGTGAAGGCGATGCTCGAGCAAGGGAGTGTTTTGGATTGCGTCGATCTGAAGATGGGCGGAGAGTTCGCCGAGGAGGAGGTTTTGCCCGTGCTTAAACTGGCTTTGGTCTGCACTTCTCAGATACCTTCGAGCAGGCCTTCAATGGCGGAGGTTGTTCAGATTCTTCAGGTGATCAAGACTCCTCTTCCACAGAGGCAGCAGCATTGAGGCTCTCCTATGAATGAGCCTTTCCACGGTTTAACTGTTGACATTATTGTGCGCCATCACAAAAAGTTTGCTTCTTTTGTTTTTCTCCTTCTTCTGCCTTCTCTTTCGTTGATGTTTGTCGATTTTCTTTCACATTCAACTTTCATCTTCGTTTGATGTCAGAAGACGTACGTACCATTGCTGTGTGATTACTGAAAATGTACAAGAAAATTTCTTCAGGTTTCTGAGTTCTGCTGATTTTGATCATATAGAACGTTTCTGTATAAAGAAAGTGATCATAAGGCAGCCTTAAACTCCACGATCTTCTTACGTTCGTTCTCATATAAATTTGTCCCAACATAAATTTAATTTCATCATTACGAACTCCAAGAAGAAAAGGGAGGTGTGTCAGCATGCATCCATGTATAACCCATATGAGCGTATCTTTCGCCCTTCGCAAGATCGACCAAGCCGCTCAGTTTGTTCATCTCCTCGGGGGTTAGATTCACAGACAAAGCACCGATGTTTTCGTTAAGGTTGTCAATCTTGGTGGTTCCCGGGATAGGGCTCACATCGTCTCCTTGGTGGTGAACCCAAGCCAGGGCTAGCTGAGATGGCGTGCATCCTTTCTTCTCGGCCATTTCGCAGATTTTTAGATACAGCTGTTTGTTCTGTTCGAGGTTCTCTTCTTGGAACCTAGGAAATATCTGGCGTTACCATGTGTGAAATAGTTTAGATATGGGGCATCTATCACTGTCAATACATTGAATAAAAAAAACTGACATAGAAACTAACAAACCTTGCGAAAATCTCCCTCGGACAAGTTCTGTACCAACTTTGGACCAGTCGAAAAGAAACCTCGTCCAAGTGGGCTGTAAGAGACAATCCCAATGCCAAGTTCTCTGGAACGTAAGGAAAACGGCAAAACAGAACGTGGGTTTGCGACTGAATTGTTGGCCAATTTCAGTTAAACACGGAAGGAAAAGATCGCATACCTGCAGGTGGGCACTAAGTCTGCCTCGATGTCTCTTGACCACAGAGACCATTCGTTCTGAACAGCCGTTATAGGATGAACTGCGTGAGCCCTTCTGATTGTGGAAACCGAAGCTTCTGAGAGCCCAATGTATTTTATTTTCCCTTCTTCCACAAGTTTTTTCAGTTCTCCCATCTTGGATATGGCGAAAGAAACAATTACAGAGATTATAAAAGAAAAGTAACTGCTGTATTACATTATATGCCAAGAACTGAGGCCCGTGAAATAAACTTGAACATGTCAAACAAGACCCAACCACCATTTTTTTTGCAGTCAGTGTAGCTTATAGATATGGTAATCAATCAATTTCGCCAACAAAGAAAACTCACCATTTTGAAATATAAACACAATAAGTGGTAAGTATTGATGAAGAAAGAACTCACAGTGACTTCAATAGGAATACTCGTATCAATTCGATGAACATAATAGAGGTCAATACAGTCCACATCAAGGCGTTTCAAGCTCGCCTCACATGATGCCCTCACATACGCTGGATCGCCCTTAATCTCAATCTTCCCATCCTTCCTTGTTATACCGAATTTCGTAGCTAACTGCACTTTATCTCTACTCAGCCTTTTAAAGCCTGGGTAAAATCACCCCCACAAAAAAAAAAAAAAAAAACCCCAAGTGAATGACATCCACTGTAATTTTGCACATATTTCCTTTCCTAACAATAATCGATTATGATCGTACCTTGCCGACGAGTATCTCGTTTGTGTGTGGACCGTAAGCGTCCGAAGTGTCGAGGAAAGTGATCCCCGACTTCACAGCGTGGTGAATGAGTTCGATCATGTCTTCCTCGGGCTTCGCCGGCCCGTAGTTCGACGACATACCCATGCAGCCAAGGCCTTGTTTCGACACCTCGAACCCCTGCGCGCCCAATTTGATCTTCGGAACTGTTACCGCCATTCTTATTCTGTATCTGTCAATTCGATCGCTGCTGTTGAAGATGAAATAGTGAGAGCTGAGTGTTGTTTTGCTTCAATTGAGGAGGGAAGGGGGTTTATAAAGGCGCAGCGAAGAGATATGCGGCGTCAGGGGTGACGTCAGCGTCTTCTATTTTTTCATTTATCATATTTTTTATTATTTTCTCGAATTTCTCTTATGTTAAAATATAATTCCCTCTAGATAAAGGACAACAAATATATATCAGAAAAACATTAAAATAGGGAAAAAGGAAACAAACGTCTATCAAACAAAATGAATCTTCTTCCTCTTCTTCATCTTCTTCATAGTTCTTCATCTACCAGTTGCAGAAGAACTCCGTCCAAATTGAATAACAATGGGTTTTCCTTTAAACACATAGCCATTAGCTTCATTCTGCAACAAAAATTAAATCCACCGTATAAAAAAAGAACGATCGCATATACTAAACCGTGTAGTAAGTTGGCGTAGCGTAGCATACCAAAGCAGTACGAGCCAATTCGACCGTCGGGAAAGTAACAAAAGCTTGCCCTCTCATTCTTCCCTCCTATACGTACATATGGGCCGGCGCTAATCTTGATGCAATAATCTTACCAAATAAAAATAAAAAAATAACACGCCCGGAATCTACCTGCATCAGTTTCACGCCAAGATTGGACTTTGCAGCATCCAAGCTCTCGAAAAACGATCCTTTGCACCGAAATGTTAGGGAAATGATTAATATGAGTGTGTTTATATGTGCGTGCGATTAGTTCACCACCGAATATGAAGTAGAGATCATCTACGACGACATCTTTGGCCAAGTTCTTTATATACAGCACAGGGCTGGGATCCCCAGCTGAGTAATTCTGTCAAGGAAGGAATAGAAAAACACAATCTTTTTTTTTTTTGGGTATGAGAAAGTTGAGATCTTTCATCTGAGGCCGACGAGATAAGAGTGTGTTATTGCGATTATTTTTGCTATTGCTCGACACCTTAAATCTGGGAAGCGATAAGATCTCCTCGGGCGGCAATCTTCCACGCTTGAGCTCCTCCGAAGTTGCATAAGGATGATGGGAAGGTTCATTGGGGCTTATTTCTCGTGATTTTTCTTCAACAGCGACCTCTTGCTCCTCTTTGGATTGGATTTGCTTGGGGGCTAAATTAATCTGTAATAAAAAAAAGCGCAGAACATTGATACACCATATCACAGAATAGAACATATCTTTACATGCCTTGTAAGAACCAACGAAGCATCAGAGGTAGAGAAGGGTAGTAAATGTGACACCTTTAGTACAGGATTCTTCTTTTTTATTATTGCCTTTTCTTTCGGAACTAGCGTGGCTGGTTTCAGTCCAACTGCTTCGTGGGCAACGCCTTGATCAATGGCGGGACCCACGATTGCTTGTCGCCTGGCACGCTTCCTTCTGTTCTCCCCCTTCCTTTCCTAAGTGATTCAAGAAGAAGGGCTTACAAAGGCCATGCAATAACCTCAGATGATATAACAACTTGTACTAGGAATGAATGGTTAGTTACCTCGTCTGAAGATTCCATTTCTGACTCGCTAGTGGTTGGATTTTCTGCATTATTAGTCTCCGATGATAAAGGAGGAGGAACGGGCTGCAATGGCTCGGGTAGAGGCGGGCTAGGCAAGGCCTTGCGAAATGGGGCGGGAATGTTCATTTTGTTCATCAAATGCAAAACCTGGCTATTCCACGAAGAACGCTTCAGAAAATTACTTTTTTCGTGTATCGAAAACAGAGCGTGAAAAAGCTCTCAAGCTACCCAACCTGCGTATAGAATCGAGGGACAGCAATCAGAGCATTCATGATGTTGGTCAGAATGTTTCCATCGGGCGGAGGGTATGCATATCTGTCCAAGAAAGCAACTTCATTGCACCGAGACGAAATAATAATAGGAGGAAAGTAGAGTCATACTCGAGGTGAGGTGGAAAAGGATAGTCGATGCCGAGCTTTTCTGCTATTGGCTCGCCATGGAAGTTAAAACCTTCCCTGGATTTATCCGAAGGATCTTTGGTAAAAGAAGTATTTTTCTGAGTAGTGCTCCTAATTTGTTTTTCACCTTCTTGATTATGAGTGTCCCCAACTCCTTTAACAGCCCTCTCTACATAGAGGACTTTGCCTAAAAACCGTAACCTGACCCACCAATTGAAGTTTCATTACAAGTTAATAATCGTAAGACACACCATTGCTAACGTTAGCGATGTACTGATCCCTGACAAAGAAATCAAAGTTGCATACACACCCATGTAGCTGCTTCTGAGCTTGAAGAGCCATAACCTCATCCTTGAAGTCGACAAACGCACAATTCTTCATCCTAAAAATCCCAAACTAACAACTCCGCAATAACAGTCGAAAGAGAAGAGCTAAAGAGGAAAAGTGGGGACTGAGAAATAGAAAACCTTTCATGGCCGCAGGGCCGTACAGAAGAAGCGCCGTAGTGAGCGAATAGGGCATTCATAGTGCTGTGTGGAATCGCCTCGGGCAGATGTCGGATCAAAAGAGTCGCCGCCGCCGCCGGCGACGACGACTCACCTCCCAATTGATGATGCCCTTGCATCATTGCTCCGTAAACTTGGCTGGAAGAAGAAAAACCATGAAAAACCTACAAACTTCAAAGATAAAAAAAGCTTCAAAGAACACAGCACAGCTTTCCTTTGAATTGATTTACGATTGGAGCTGGGAATTAGAGTGTGCTCTTGTCTTCTCTTAGTCTTAGCTTATTAGACAGCAACTTTTTCTTAACCTCAGGCCTCAATGGGCTCGTTTGATATCAAGCAAACATGACCGAGCCCAATAGTAAAAACGAACTTACTTGCAATAATATATAATATAAAATAAATTGACATAAATAATAACAGCAAACGACCTTGAAATTTTTTACGTTTCTACTTTTATCTTTCAAGTAGTTTATTATACCTATTTCTATTTGTATAATATCTTTCTCATAATGAGAAAGAGAATCTGTCTAATTATTATTACGGGAACCAAAATGATATGTAGAAAAAACCCAAGGAAAAAAAACGGGAAATTGGTGGAGAAATAATGCACCGTTATGATATGATCCCACACAGCGATATCTCACGCGCTGCTGTCGACTCACGCGCTGCTATCCTAAGACCATCTAACGTTGTTTAAACTCATACTCAAACTCAAAATGTAATTCTTCTAATCGTTCACTCTCATACTCATCTTTTGTAATATTCACTCCACAACAATTTTTAAAATTTTTCAATATTACCCATATATTTATAACTTTACAAATTAGATTAAAATATTATTCAGTAAATTTAATAATAAAATATATGTATACATATAAATGCATCGAAATATACTAGCAAATTGTTTATTAATAGGTACTCAAACCATGATTATAGTACTAGCAATAGTAATATCTACGTTATTGGTCTATTAATTTTCAATGTGTAGTACAATAGGAAATAGTTGTGTCCCCAGTAATGACGTTATACAGTGTAATAGAAAGATAAATGATTATGTTTTAAAAAGTAAAACGCAAACACGGTATTCAATCGCATATAT
This sequence comes from Craterostigma plantagineum, assembly GCA_027422505.1. Classification (NCBI taxonomy): domain Eukaryota; kingdom Viridiplantae; phylum Streptophyta; class Magnoliopsida; order Lamiales; family Linderniaceae; genus Craterostigma; species Craterostigma plantagineum. The sequence continues at coordinate 319,542 of JAPQWV010000082.1, forward strand.
GCGACTATTTAGGAGAGAGAAATCGCAATTCCAAGTTTGAGTTTGGTTTTGAGGTTCGGTTAGAGTAAATTTCAGATATTTTTTGGATTTTGGAGTTCGATTGGAGATGTCTAAGACTTAAAAGCCCTTTCGTCTAATTTTTAGTGCTGTGCAAAGTGCAAACGCATGCCAGCTCCGTCGTCATCATCACAACTCATTCATACTCACATTTCACACACACCTTGCGCAGTCATTCACTCGCTGAAGGGGCAGAGGTAAGAGGTTTTTCCGAAAATGGGTTCATCATCGGAAGACGAAGGCGGCGAAGAGTACCTTTTCAAGATCGTCATCATCGGCGACTCGGCGGTTGGGAAATCGAACTTGCTCTCTCGATACGCTAGGAACGAGTTCAATTTGCATTCGAAGGCGACGATCGGGGTCGAATTTCAGACGCAGACGCTTGAAATCGAAGGGAAGGAGGTGAAGGCTCAGATTTGGGACACGGCGGGTCAGGAGCGGTTTCGCGCGGTGACCTCGGCGTACTATCGTGGGGCTTTTGGGGCGTTGGTTGTGTACGATATTTCGAGGAGGTCGACCTTCGACAGCGTGTTGAGATGGCTTGATGAGCTCAAGAGTAAGTCTTCTCTTCTATGTCGTCTCTCAATTATCTTTTCATCGTCTTTTTTGTGTTGCCTTTTTTCGGTTTGAGGCTTGGACCTTTTTTTGACCTGAATTGACTGATCTACTAGGCAAAAGGGTGCTGAAATTTTCTACTCGATGCTTGGGGTTTCTATGAAATAGGCTATGATCATTTGCAGCTTAGTTCATTGAATCTGGGCACATCTCTGTGATGTTCTAATCAAGCCAAGTGAATTGAATTTGTGGAAATTGTCATCTGATTATCTTGGCATTTTTAGATTGTATCCTCCCATGGTAGACATTAGAGACTATGTTTTCCTGGATCCAAACTGTCCTTTATCCATGGGATTTAGCTTGATGACCCTTTTGTTGCGATCGAGGAACCACTTCAATTTGATTCCCCATTGACTAAAAAGAATGATTTTTTTTTTCTGACGTTGACGACTTGTTTAAGGCCATATACTATTTCTATCAGTTTGTATGGTCTATACTTCTACGTTTACTCGATCAAGAGTTTATTTTTGGTGATAGATGGATTGTAAGTTCTATAATGTATGTGAATAGCATGACAAGCCTTATATGTTCCACCTTACAAAATGGCTAGACTATGCAATTGTTGATTCTTGATGCTCGTGCCTCTCATTCGTATCATTTATGCAATATCAGTATGCTTAGAGCTTCGTGTTTCAAATGATTTCAATGACCTAATATATTGACAGCAGCGTAGTACTCACGTTCTTAATGTTCCCTTGGCCCGTAATGTGGTGAGACATCTGAAAACTTGCCCTGAACTGTAATAGAAATCTTTCTTCTTCAATGAAGCCTAGTTCTTGAAGTTATACAGTTTCCTGATCGTTTCTTTTCTGCTAAACAATGCTACAAATTCGATTCACAGCTCACTCCGACACAACCGTAGCGAAGATGCTCGTTGGGAACAAATGCGATTTGGACAACATTAGAGACGTGAGCATCGAGGAAGGTAAGAGCCTCGCTGAATCCGAGGGTTTGTTCTTCATGGAAACCTCGGCATTGGATTCGAAGAATGTCAATAAGGCGTTTGAAATTGTCATCCGCGAGATTTATAACAATGTGAGCAGAAAAGTGTTGAACTCAGATTCGTACAAAGCCGAGCTGTCTGTGAACAGAGTTTCCCTCGTCGACGATTCCCCCGATGGATCGAAGAAGAGCAGAGGAACCTTCTCATGTTGTTCCAGCTAAATGAGATGTGGCTGGTCTTTCTTAATCATATAAGTTTTCTATTTTTTTTCTTTATAATTTTATCATTAAGATATGTCAGCGTTTTTATTGAGCAGAAGTGCATGGGGTTTTAAATTATTAAATTTTATATTGCATTTGTGGACTATCAATTTAAATCATAGAATCTCGGGGTTATTTTCTTTTCATTTCCCTTGCTCTGTTTAACCATTAAAAATTAAATGAACATATTCCACTTCCAAGAAGGCTTGTTGAGTGGTTCTAGCAACGACCAACTTCTAGAAGGAAAATCATGTTGTAATGGATTTATATTTTGTACATCAACTCAACAAAGTCCACAAGAAAGCTTTTTTCGTCCCACCATAAAAAAAAAAAACAACCAAGAAGAAAAGTAATCATATAAATAAGTTTTTAAAAAAAGCAATAGGAAAATAAAAAAATGCCCATCATAATCACAACCACAACTACAAGTATCTATCAAAAGACAACAAATAACACTTGTTACCAGACTTAAAGAACAAATCTTCTAGAAGCATTAGAGCAGAACACAGTTAATCCATTATTCTCATATCGGAAAAGAATCATCACAAGGAAGATCTCACAATGATAATCAATCCTTTCAACACCAAAGAAAAACATACAAAGACAAACAATAATTTCACTAGGCCGACGACGACCTCCACTGCCTAGCCATTTCGAACCCATTCCTAGCATAGTTATAGTCCATGATGGTCTCCTCGATCTGAGCCTGCGTGTTCATCACGAACGGACCGTACTGAGCCACGGGCTCGCCCAGCGGCTCGCCCCCGACCAGCACGAACCTAACCGCCCCCGACGACGACTCGTTCCAAACGCTCAGCCCGTCTCCCCCGCCGCCCAGCACGAGGATGTGGTGGGCCCCGCTCGGTAGAGAATCTCTATTTCCGAAAACGCCCTCGCCCTCGATGACGTACACGAACGCGTTCCACGACTCGGGGATCGCCTGGTGGAAATGGCCGCCCGGGGGACGGTGAAGTCGAGGAACATTGTCGGGGTTCGAGTGTAGACGGGCGACCGAGCGCCCATCGATTCTCCCGCGATGACTTTTACAGTAACTCCGTTTTGTTGGGCCGCGGGTACGTCGTGGCTCAGAAGCTCTTGGTACTTCGGCTCGATCCTAAAAACGTTGAAATAATATGAATTTCGAATGTGCCACGTTCAATATGGTATCAAGTTCGAGGCGTAGAGGTTCTGGGTGCGAATCCTCACGGTTACTCTTTAAGGGTGCGTTTGGTTCCGGGGAATTCGATGCGGAAAAGAAAAGAAAAGTGTGATCATAGGCATTAAATAATTGTACATTATGCTTCACGTGTCGTACCATTCCACTTTTCCTTTTCTTTTCCACGTCGAAATCCGTAAAAACCAAACGGAGCCTAAAGGAAAATTTCACGACTAAGGCTGTGTAAGAAAGAGATCAGCCAAAGATGCGAGGGGCGCGTTTGAAATAATAATATGTAAATTTAAAACATGATACACCCCTTTTTCAAACTTAAGTTTTTAAGTGGAGTGGTCATTAAACGTGGTATCAGACCTAAATGCGCCGATACACAGACCGCCCATTAATAGATGAGGATATATAATCATGGGTTAGAAAGTGAACTAACATTTTGTCCTTCGAAGAGAGGTTAATCCACAGCTGCAGGCCGACGTTCGGGCCTCGGCCCGCGGGCATCTCCGAGTGAATGATGCCTCGACCAGCCGTCATCCACTGCACATACGCATGCACAAAACACACACTTGAGTGTTTTTATTACAGAATTGTCGTCGTCTTCATCATCTTCGTCGACTATGTACGTTTATTTATGTATGTATTTTTCATACCTGCAAATCTCCAGCTTTTATGGTACCCTTGTGGCCATTGAAGTCTTGATGAGTTATACCGCCCTGCAATTTACTCACAACGTCAAATCAGGCGAGCTCGAAAGATTAGATTTTTAGCAATATGGGTTCGAAATTTCCTACCTGCAAAACATATGTGACGGTTTCGAATCCTGAAAAAGAAGAAAGTAGAAAGTTGGATCATTTGCATATCGTATTTATTCGTTCGAAGGGGAAACTTCGATCGATCGTAAGGATTTCGCAGCAGATTGTACCTCGGTGTGGATGGTCGGGAAATCCCGCCGGAGGGGAAACTGAAAGATTGAACATGAAATTTAGTTGAAATGAATCTCAACTGTGTGTGTGTTTTGTTGTCTGAAGATTAATATGCTATCTATTTACCAGAAAACTCATCAAGCATGAGGAAAGGGTCCAGGTTCTTCAACTCAGGCCTGCATTGTATTCGAACGAAAAATCATAATCCTTCATCACTAAGATTCATAGGCAAAAGGAGGCGCAGAAATCTTTTTTATCCCAATAAAAGAAAAAAAAAAAAAGAATATCCCACAGAGATTCATATTAATCTAAGGATCAATAGTGAAAAAAGGTCAGACCTTTGACCATAAACACATCATCCAAACATGGGTTTCAGCTCAATTTGATAAAGACTGTTTTTTTTTTTTACTTTCTTACAGAGTACCCAGAAAAGAAAGAACAGTCGACTGTAATAATAATACTAAATACCTGCCAATGCTTCTTCTAACGATCGCACCTTCACCTTCGCTCTGTGATTTCGCCAACAGCTTCTTCACAACTAACCTCGACCGATGATCCATTGCAGACACGATGGAACAGAAGTTGCTCGTAATTTCTCTCTTTATCGTACTGGCGTGTTGTCGGAAATTTGAGAGTGCGGCTCTATTTATAGAAGAGATCATATAAAAAGAAGCAATTATCTTTCTTGATCTTCAGAAATGTGCTCAAGCTTGTCTTGTATAGAATCTGGCTAATTGAGGGTATATATAATGTAACAGGTGCCAAGATTGGAAAAGAAACCAAAAAGAAGTAAAAAAAGGATAAATATTAAATGCAATGGTTGACTTTTTGTTGGCCTGCAGATTCGGAGGAAGTGGGCTACTAATGTGGACCTAATAGAATAGAAGGTTGGGATGACGTAAGCCTTACGTTACGGTGGCGTACGCTTCCCTGACATCAGTTAGACGGCATTTATATGTCAACAGTGCGAAATTTAAAAAATACGAGGACGAAATTTTAGTTGACTACAAATTGAGGGTAGATTGTGTTATTATCCCAACCAACCGTCTATTTTCCTCTTCTCTTGGACGTGTGTACCAATTCCTAACGATGCTCTTCAGACTTTGATTTACTTCATTACTTCAACTAATTGTATGCCCCAACCCAAACCTTCTTGTTTGATGATCGGCAGTGTACGATCGCAACAATTGCAGCAGTCTGTAGTGTCATAAGCTCGTTAATCGTCTGCAAAATCTGGTTATATGGTGCATATGTCTCTTCCGAGGGAAAGACTGTATTTGGGGCTTGTAACTTTAATCCATTTGGGGGTTTTGTTGCCTTCCCTCTCATCAACTGCGGAGGCTAGTGGAGAGTTATCTAACCCCTGCAGAAATGACTTCCCGTTGGTATTGGGCCATTTTTTTTTTAAAATCTTGTAGCTTAAGATCTGGGTGTTTCTGATTCAATCTTGTCTATTGCTGTCTTGCCTGACATGAATTATTTATTTCCGTAAACAAGTAAGTTTGAATTATTCGATCATGAAAAGCGAGTGGCTTCTTGACTTTTGGTGCATCAAGAAGGAAATGCATATGGTGACGTGACTGAGTGTAATTGTGATGATGTTCTACCGAAGAGTGTTTAAGTCAATGTTTGCTGATCCATGGAAGCTAGAGAATCCATATTTACATATGGTCAAGTCATTGATTAATTTGTTAATGTTCTTTTTTCTTTACCAGGTAAAAGTTAAGAGGTGGGTTAATGGTATTGAAGAGAAGGCGTTGAGTGGATTAGGTGCAGGCTTTGGTACTAAATTGCCTGAATATGCTTCGAAAAGCCAGAAATATTCAGCAACTTTTTCAAATCCCATAAAGGGCTGTTCAGCCTCTTCATCTAAGGTGCATTTTGACCGCCTCTCATGTTCTAGTTATTTTGTTATGTGTTCACTGCTTATAAGAGGTATCATGGACGGAACTAGATCAATTGCCCTCATCTTAAGAAGTATGAAGCAATATCTTTCTTGCCGTTAATTGCCCCCTCAAATGACTGTGTTCTATCTCCTTCTAGATATTAGGCTCTATAGCATTGGTTCAACGTGGTGATTGTGAATTTACAAAGAAAGCCGAAATTGCACAAGCTGGAGGAGCAGTAGGACTGATTGTAGTTAATGACGATGAAGGTAACCTCTATGTAGCATTTGTTATGAAACTCCATTGTGCTCGCTAGCATATGCTACTTCCTAATCTTTGATATATTTCACTTGAACCTTTTCTCAATTGCTGCCTCATCTGCTGAACTTTTTGCAGGCCTTGTTGATATGAGTTGTGCTAATAACACTACTTTGAACATTACCATTCCCGTCGTTACCATTTCAAAATCAGGAGGAGATGAGCTGAAAAAATCAATGGTTGGAACGGCAAAGGGTAAGCGTCGTGTATGTAGTTCAGTTAATGTAATCTTGCGCAAAAGTTTGTGGGAAGGCAATAAGCACGATGCTTGAAATGTTAAGTCTCATGATATGACATTACTTAAGTTTTTGGGAACCTATATGCCTGTTTTTCCATATGTAGGACTTCTCTTATTTACTGACTTTTGTTCAGATTTTCATTTCCAGATAGCGTTTTATGCTAATTGTATATCAAGAACCCTTGATGCTTATTTTTTATATGTTTTATCACAGTGGAACTTCTTTTATATTCCCCACCTCGTCCCATAGTAGATTATTCAGTAATATTCTTGTGGCTGATGGCGGTTGGAACTATAGTTTCCGCATCCCTTTGGTCGGATCTCACTGGATCGGAAGAAAATGATGAGCCTTATAATGTGTTATCACTGAAGGTTAACTCAGAACTACTTCTTTCATGTTTTACGATACTGATCCATAATATGTGAAGCTATAGATAGCTGTTAATCATTAACCTGTTATGACTGTTTGCCTAGAAGAATCTTCACCCTGATAGATGATTTGTGAGGTCCTTAGTTGGATATTTATTTTTCATTTCAGGAATCTGATGACGCTGCAGCCAAAGATGAGGAAAACAAGGAAATAATCCACATTAGCACAAAAAGTGCTGTAGTTTTTGTTATAACTGCATCAACTTTTTTGGTGCTTCTCTACTTCTTTATGTCCTCATGGTTTGTTTGGCTGCTAATTGTACTCTTCTGCATTGGAGGTATCGAGGTAACATTTTCACTATTATTATTATTCAGTTTCTAGACTTCGTAATTGTATCTTCGATTGCTGCTTCGAAGCATTTTTAGGCAGTTCGCCCCTCGGCCTCGGTAGTAGCGGAACCCCTTTGCGTAGCTTAATATTCTATTGGTCCCTTGGTTACAATATTTCTCCATATTACAAATTCGTTCGGAACCGATGACAGATGTTTTTTTTCTTTCTTTTTACTTGTTTCTGATGCAAAGTATAAGGATATCTGATATGTCATTTTAAACATTATTAATCTACTGTTCTCACCTCTAGTTTCTGTTGGCTGTCAGGGAATGCATAATTGCATTGTTTCGCTGATATCTGGGTATGCTTTTTCTACTATTTTGTATAAGAAAAAAACAATATTTCGTATAAGTCACAATTATTTTGGCAGGAAATGGAAAGGATGTGGGCGGAGGACATTGGATCTGCCTCTTCTTGGGGAGATCTCTGTTCTTTCGTTGGTGGTCTTCATTGGCTGCCTTGTTTTTGCCATTATTTGGGCTGCCGATCGGAAAGCGTCTTACTCATGGATTGGGCAAGATATTCTTGTGAGGATCGACGTTTTACAATTGGTCGTTGTCACTTGAATTAAACAAACCTGACCTGCTTCTAATTTGGATCTGTTATTCGCATCCCTCCCGCCACACATGCATAAATTGTGTGTTCTTTAGAGAGCTTGATTTCTATGAAATCGTGACGGCAAAAGGATTTTGATTTATTACTTATTTTAAATTCAAGATGATGTAATGCAGGTATAAATCATGAGCAGATGCTGAAATTGTGATAATGGCTTAGATGAAGTATAAGCCATTTATATTGGTACTTGAGTGCCATTTATTTGCTGTTTATCAAATGTATATCATGATTTACGTCCATATGGTTTTGGGAACATCTATCTGTTGTAGTCATGTTTCTCTCTTGATTTATATATTGGGATTTTCAATATCCCCCTTTTTTTTAAAAAAATTATAGTAGCATCTTCAGTACTATGTGTAGTAGGATAATAAAGGGAAGTAGGAGTTTGTCAATCTGCATAATTTTCATCATTTACACTAACGTCTCGTCAAAATATCCATAGCCATGAATAATAATGATTGATGCCCTTTAGATTAGCTGTATAACTCAAATTTTATGTGTAATTGATCTCAGGGCATCTGTATGATCATAACAGTCTTGCAATTGGCGCGGTTGCCAAACATAAAGGTTTGTGGATTTTTTTTCGAGTCTTTACAATTTTTTCTAATATGTCCGAACTATTTAATTTCTTTTTTCCATAGGTTGCTACGGTGCTTCTGTGTTGCGCCTTCGTCTACGACATCTTTTGGGTTTTCCTATCTCCATTTATATTCCATGACAGCGTTATGATTGCGGTAATTTAGTTACACATTTATTTGAATCCAACCTTTTGTTGTTGTTTCCCACAAGTGTTCCCTGTCTCCATTTCCTCTATACAACGTATTATGAAGTCAGAATGTGCTATGGGGTACTACTTGTTTGATCCTCTAGTCTGAAGACGACCATTACATAATTTAATTCCTAGTGTTAACTTCTTAGTAGAGTTGACTAATCTGTTTTTTATTTCTGTTCTTGGTATTTTTTCCCCCATTTAGATCATTCCATCAAAAATCTTGTTTCTCTCCTTCTCCAAAATTAGGTAGCCGAAGGTGATAAAGCCAGTGGCGAATCAATCCCGATGCTCCTTAGAATTCCACGACTTGCCGATCCATATGATGGTTATAACATGATTGGCTTTGGGGACATTCTATTCCCTGGTTTGCTAGTTTCATTTTCTCACAGGTACTCTTTAGTTTGCTATTTGCACTTTGCTCCTAATATCAAGTTCTCGTAATTGCATAGATACGCAATATCAAGTTCACATTTCACACATCTCACCCGCTATGAACGTTTCAGGTTTGACAAGGCAAAGAAGAAGAGGATGCTCAATGGATACTTTCTATGGCTATCAGTAGGCTATGGAGTCGGTGAGTGTTTGGTTTGTGTAGCACTATTTGCTGTAACCGAACATTTTAATACAACAAATTCCAAATCAACACAATAAATCATAATGTTAGACTAAACTATGGATCTTCACCGCAGGATTATTGTTCACTTACCTGGGCTTGTATCTGATGAATGGACATGGCCAACCTGCTCTCCTCTACCTTGTCCCATGTACTTTAGGTTCGAAATTATTTCAACTCGTCGATATATATTACTTTCGTTTTCTTACATTAACACAATAGTTATCATGAAACTTAATTTTTCTGTAACGAACTGCAGGAACTTGTGTTGTTTTGGGTTCGATTCGAGGGGAACTGAATCAGTTGTGGAACTACGGTAATGATAATATAAGGGATGAAAACGCGTCTGCTCCCGGCGAAGCCTAACGGATGTCCGTGGCTGGCGAACATATCAATTAGATCATAATATGAGTTCATTTTGGTCTCTTTTTTTATGTACCTCTGAATCAAATTTCCCCGTGAACAAAGATCTGCTGCTGAACTGATGTTATATATTTTAAGCTGAAGTAAATTTGTTGTAACCTTTATGTTATACATGTGTAATAATTCAGCTACAAAAACTTTAGGCTCCGTTTGGTTTACGGATTGCGACGTGGAAAAGAAAAGTAAAGTGTAACGGTACTACGCGTGAAGCGTAATATAGGATGATTTTATGCGTACCATCACAATTCTTTTTTTCATTTTCGCGTCGAGTTTCGCAGACTAAACGCACCCTTAAAAAAAGATGCAGAAAGATTGAATGTCTTCCTTCATTTTTTTGACTTATTTTGTTATACGGTACAGTATTTATTGCATTACTATACTAGCAATGGTCAACATACATAGTACATAGACATGGGAATTTTTTAAGGCATACAATGGTGATAATACAACTCACATGGTAGAAAAAAAAAAAGAAAAAGAAAAAGAAAAGAAATGGTCCCTTTGTTTTCATTCAGATTATTATATATTACCGTTGGTAAACGACCGCTCACTAAAACCCTAATCATTTAAGTAGAGTTTGCTGATGCAACAGCAGATCACACACGCACGCACAGACACCAAAGCACAAGGAAGATTCTTCCCCGTTCCGAGGGAGTTGTTTCGTCTTCTCTTTCTATCTAAACACTAGAGAGAGAAGACGAGGGGCAAGGAATATCTGTTTTTTTTTGTTTGATTAATCGTGTTCTTTTTTTTTTTTTGGGTACGAGAAAGGGGGGGAATTCGAATGGATCTTCAGAGCTTGGCGGTGATATTGCAGGGTGCTTTGAGCCCCAATCCAAGTGAACGCAAAGCCGCTGAAGAAAGTCTCAATCAGGTATTTGCTAGTTTCGTGTTTCATCTGTGAAATTTAAGATTGGGATTACTTGTTATCTGGTTTTTTATGTACTGCTGAATGTTAGTTTGTTGGATTGGTTTATAGGATTTGTTTTTCTTTGTCGAACTTTTGTGACATAGGCAATTGATTTTGGTGTTCGTTGGTCTTCTCTTGCAGTTTCAGTATGCGCCTCAGCATTTGGTGAGGCTTTTGCAGATAATCGTTGACGGAAACTGTGATTTGGCCGTCAGACAAGTGGCCAGCATTTCGTTCAAGAATTTTATTGCAAAGAATTGGGACCCACATGATCCTTGTAAGATTTCACTTACCATCAAGAGCTATTCTTTTTTGGTTTGCTCTAATGGTTGAGTCTTATTTTAGCCCAATTTATTGGGATCGTGGAAGAGTTTTCGAAGAATAATTGATGGACCCTTTTCTTGATTTGTATTTTTTATGTTGAAGTTACAGGGAAAATGTTTTTTAACACTTTATGTCAGTTTCGGGTTTTGGTATAACATTGACGTCAATATGGCCTGACGGCTTTTCCTCAGAGTTATGCCACATTTGTCATGTTGGTGTTGTAGAATACCCGAGCAGAAGTTTGATATCACATTTTGAGAATGGATTGACAACACTCAAGTTTTGGTTCTTATTTTTTTCTAAAACGAGAAATTATGAAGTCGCATTAGTTGAAAATGGAGTACTGACTATGGCATTTATTGTTTCCGTAGCTGAACAATCAAAGATCTTACCCGAGGACAAGGAAATAGTAAGGCAGAACATTCTCAATTTTGTTGTCCAGGTTCCTCCGCTTTTGAGGTATGTAATTGTATCAAAACATCTGTGTAAGACATGGGGTGCATTACAACCAATGGCAATATTGTGCACTAGTTAGGGAAATATTATAATATTGCAGTGAGGACAATATATCATATATGTACAAAAAGTGTTCAGTTTTTTCTTTAATGGAGCATTGCGAATCGTTTGATATTTTTAGATGGTATGGTTCATCGTACAGTATTTTGATAATCATGGATCTTCAACAGATCACAGCTGGGTGAATGCTTGAAAACTATTATACATGCGGATTACCCAGAACAATGGCCAAGGCCTTTTGCACTGGGTGAAGCATAATTTGCAGGACCAGCAAGTTTATGGGGCATTGTTTGTTCTCAGAATTCTTTCAAGAAAATATGAGTGAGTTTCTCTATCAACCTATGTCTCTATTTGCTTTGAAAACTTTCTCACATCATCTATTATATTAGCTCCTTATCTTTGAATATGCAGGTTTAAGTCAGATGAAGAAAGAATACCAGTCCATCACATTGTTGAAGAAACATTCCTGCATCTGCTTAACATTTTTAACCGGCTTGTTCAAATTCCCGAACCTTCAATTGAAGTATCCGAATTGATCAAGCTGATCTGCAAAATATTCTGGTCATCTATCTACGTAAGTTCATATTAATGGAGCTGTAAGCCCATGGTTGCCTTCGGTAATGTATTAGATTGGACTCGGCATATAACACATAACCTGATACATTTTTTCTAGTGCAAATATAATGCATTTTGAATGGGAATATGTCTTGACTATGCATTTTCTCACAAAGCTCAGGAATCTTCTCAACTATATCTATGCCTTTGACTTTTCGATTTGATGTCTGAATGATTCTTGATGGGATTGATTTAATTTATTATGTGATATAAATTAAAATGGCTTTTCCACCTGCTTCTTGTATAGGATAGATAACTGTTTGCATGTTTTATGTTGGCAGTTGGAGATACCAAAGCAATTATTTGATCCTAATGTGTTCAATGCCTGGATGACACTGTTCTTGAATATGTTGGAGAGGCCTGTCCCTTTAGAAGGACAACCTTCTGATCCTGAGCTGAGAAAATCATGGGGTTGGTGGAAAGTGAAGAAATGGACAGTCCACATACTAAACCGCCTGTATACACGGTAGGATCATCTGCTGTTATTAACAATGACTCAGTTATTAGTATAGCTCTGATTTTGGTTGATATTATTTTCATGTACTACTCTATTCAAGCTTTGGAGATGTGAAGCTTCAAAACCCAGATAACAAAGCCTTTGCACAAATGTTCCAGAAGAATTATGCTGGGAAGATTTTGGAATGCCATCTTAATCTGTTGAATGTGATCCGCGTTGGTGGATATTTACCAGACAGAGTTATCAATCTTATTCTGCAGTACCTCAGTAATAGGTTGGTGGCAATCTTTTGTAATTGTTATGTTTCTATGTTAAAGGATGGAGCATTTACAATCTCAAAAGAACTCGAAAAAATGAAGGCCTTTTTTGCATAGTTCTCAGTCAGGCTTTGACAATTTCTTTGCATGATGCGTGCCTTACTATCCATGGGTTTCATAATGCAGTATCTCGAAAAGCACCATGTACAGTCAACTCCAACCAAGACTTGATGTTGTTCTGTTCGAGATCATCTTTCCACTAATGTGCTTCAGTGACAATGATCAAAGACTCTGGGATGAGGACCCTCATGAGTATGTGAGAAAGGGATATGGTGAGTCAAGAATCTCACACCCAATTTCAGTTACTTTAGTGTTTATCTTTTAGTTCTCTAACTTATGCTCTACAGATATTATTGAGGATTTATATAGTCCTCGAACTGCTGCAATGGATTTTGTGAGTGAGTTGGTACGGAAACGTGGGAAAGAAAACCTTCAAAAGTTCTTATTATTTATTGTAGATATTTTCAAGAGGTACTTGCACAACATGTACTTACAACGTAAAAATATGAATTTCCCAACAACTTTATTACAGACCTTTTTTTTTTTTTTGAACTAGATACAATGAGGCAGCACCAGAACTTAAGCCTTACAGGGAGAAAGATGGTGCACTTCTTGCCATAGGTGCGCTATGTGATAAACTTAAACAGACAGAACCTTATAAGTCTGAGCTGGAACGCATGCTCGTACAACATGTTTTTCCTGAATTTAGCAGCCCTATTGGACATCTTAGAGCTAAGGTAAGGTCTTATGTCGTTACATTGGGGTCCTCTTGTATGTTGTGATATGTATACAGTAGTGAAGTTTAAGGCTCTTTGTGGTATCAACATTTTGATTTCTATATGCACTGATATTTCGGTCAACAACTTCTAGTTCTAATTAGACAATATCCACCTGATACATAATCTTTTGCATTCAAACTTTGTGGAGTTCAGGCAGCATGGGTTGCAGGCCAATATGCTCATATCAATTTTGTTGATCCAAATAACTTCAGAAGAGCATTGCATAGTGTTGTTTCTGGAATGCGTGACCCAGAACTTCCTGTTCGTATTGACTCTGTCTTTGCCCTGCGCTCTTTTATTGAAGCTTGCAATGGTCTGGTTTTTTCTCCTTCTATGAGTATCAATTCGTCTCTGTAGCCTTTAAGTTTTAGATATAGTGGCATGTGCTGATTCAATTATCTGTGACGTACAGATTTGGGTGAGATTCGACCGATTCTTCCGCAACTGCTTGATGGTAAGCCTTTGAATTGTCATGTCTTCCTGGTCTTTATCAAGAAGCAGCCTTCTGACTAAATTTGTTTCCTAAATTTAAATTCCCAGAATTTTTCAAGCTAATGAATGAGGTTGAGAATGAAGATCTTGTATTTACACTTGAGACAATTGTGGACAAATTTGGAGAAGAGATGGCTCCATATGCTCTTGGATTATGCCAGAATTTGGTGAGAGGAGTATCTTAATATATAGATGCAAATCTTAAATATATGCTGTGTGCGGCCTCTTATTATTTGATTGTGGTTTAGGCTGCTGCATTTTGGAAGTGCATGAATTCTGCAGAAGCTGATGAGGAAGGGGATGATCCTGGTTCTTTGGCCGCTGTTGGTTGCCTGCGTGCAATAAGCACTATCCTCGAATCAATCAGCAGACTCCCTCATCTCTTCGTGCATATTGAGCCCACCTTACTGCCGATAATGCGCAGAATGCTTACCACTGATGGACAAGGTCTAAAATCATTCATCCATGATTAACCACCGTATGATGTGGTTTCTTCTGTCCGTAATATGGCTCTGCCATCTTATTTTTTTTTGTTTATCTTTATTCGATAAACATCTAATTATGCAGAGGTCTTTGAGGAGGTTTTGGAGATTGTATCGTATATGACTTTCTTTTCACCATCTCTATCCTTGGACATGTGGAGTCTATGGCCCCTAATGATGGAAGCTCTGGCTGATTGGGCAATCGATTTTTTCCCTAGTATGTTGCTGTATAATTTGATACCTGTCTCCTAAGTTATTTTGTTTGTTCACCGTCTCTCTGTTTTTTGCTCCTTTATTTGGCTGTTTTTGATATATATGCTATTGCTAAAATTCAAATACTGTTAGCTTTAATCGACTCGACTGTTAATATAAGCATGGTATTGGCTGGAACTGTATATTATGCTTCCAACCAACATTTTTCGTCGGTGCTTTCGCTTATATTGCACTCATGATCCGTGTTCTTGTTTTATATTTTCAGACATCTTGGTTCCATTAGACAACTACATATCCCGAAGTACTGCACATTTTCTGACATGCAAGGAACCAGATTACCAGCAGAGCCTTTGGAACATGATTTCTTCTGTGAGTTGTTTATTTTCTTATATTTCATCTCCTGTCTTGATATGTAGTTATTTACTGACAGATTCCGATAACATTATCCTTGTTATGAAGATAATGGCTGATGCAAATCTTGAGGATAGCGATATTGAGCCTGCACCTAAGCTCATTCAAGTGGTGTTCCAGAACTGCAGAGGACAAGTTGATCACTGGGTTGAGCCCTATTTAAGAATTTCAATTGAGCGCCTTAATCGCTCCGAAAAGCCGTACTTGAAATGTCTTCTTCTGGAAGTGGTAAGAAAATTGGAGGGCAAAATATGTATGGTTATCTGTGATGGTTCTGTTTCCTTGCTTGCTAATGACCATTTGCATTTCTCCTAGGCTGTTGGCTATCCGTGATTTGTCAGTTCTGAACACTTCCTTAATTTGATCTTCGCTTGTGCCCACTCATTCTTTCCATGTGCTACCTGATTTGGGTTTTCATAAAACAATGACATTTTACAGGTTGCCGATGCTCTTTACTATAATGCATCCTTGACGCTTAGCACGTTGCAAAGGCTCAATGTTGCCACTGAGGTTTTCAACCTGTGGTTTCAGATGCTGCAACAAACCAAAAGGAGTGGAGTACGAGCTAATTTCAAAAGGTACTACAGTTGTGACGGGGCTTAGATTTTTTAATATTTGTCTTTCCCCATGGTCAACTATATGAGCTTAAATGTTTATTATATACACAGGGAATATGATAAGAAGGTGTGCTGTTTGGGCTTGACATCACTGCTCCCTCTCCCTGCTGAACAATTGCCTGGAGAAGCATTGCAGCGTGTTTTTAAGTCTAGTCTTGAATTGCTGGTTGCCTATAAGGATCAACTAGCAGGTATCTGTGTCTTTAACTGCAGCTAATTCGTCAATTGCCAAAGATTAAATTTAACTAGGGCGTTAATATTTCTTTTTGTCGATATTTTTCTTTGCATCTCTTCAACATAAGCAGAAGCTGCGAAGGAGGAACAAGAGGGTGAAGATGATGATATGGATAATTTTCTATCTGACGACGAAGACGACGAGGATGGTTCCGACAAGGAGATGGGAGATGACGAGGTTGGCGATGAAGCTGAGAGTGCTAAACTTCACAAATTGGCCGCTCGGGTGGGTTATTGTGAAGTGCATCTATCATACCCTTTTTTTTACCTCTGCTTATGACATTAGAATCGTTTATTGGTTATCTACAATGCAGGCCAAGGCCTTCCGTCCAGCAGATTCTGACGATGAAGACTCCGATGATGATTTTAGTGACGATGAAGAACTTCACTCGCCGTTGGACGATGTTGACCCTTTCGTTTTCTTTGTCGACACGATGACAGGTAAGAATGAACATAAAGCCACTCTTTATCCTATTTTCTGGAATTGCATTTACACGGTGTTTAAAGACATAATCATATTCCCTTGCTCTTTCTTTTCTTTTCTTTATTTCCCCTTCTTGCAGCTTTGCAAGCAACTGATCCAATGAGGTTCCAGAACCTTACTCAAACGCTCGACTTCCATTATCAGGCGCTAGCAAACGGTATTGCTCAGCATGCCGCACAGAGAAGAACTGAGATTGAAAAAGAAAAACTGGCCAAGATCGCGGAGGCCAACACAGCTTCTGCTGCCTCTTGAAACATCGTTCCTTCATATAATTCTAGTCTGAAAGAAAACCCATCATTCATGAGTTCTCCCTTGAATTTTTTGTGTCCTTTCAATTGGTTCTTTGGTGGTCCGTCCCGCAAAATTATACAACTGTGTTGCTATCTGTTCGCTTTTCGGAGAACATAAATGCGGGACATGGGACAATATGTCATGCGGGAATTGAAACTCCTCGTCTTGATTTCCCCCGATTATAGTTCGGGTAAGTCAATTCTTCATCGGAATGTGCCAGTTTTTCAAATTTCAGTCCACATGGGTTGTACTAAAGTCTTTGTGCCAGACTTGTATTGTTACGAACCATTTTTTGAGTTATATTTCTTTTTACTGCGTACACATTTTTCATGGATTAGATCTTTGTTGTTGTGGATTCTTTATTCGGAGGGATGTTGGAATTGGATATGGTTTCTTTCTTACTGGTTATTCTTTAAATTTTGCGAGCTTTTGTCATAGGGCTTAATGGCCACGGTCCCAATGTTGCAATAAGCAGTAAATTCGTCACCGTCTATGGCGCTAACCAAATTGATCTAACCATAACATAAAAAACGCAGCTACTATCAGCAACTCTTTCTTCACCTGATATCAATTATTCAGTGATAGGAAGATAAGACATCCTCTGCTCTGCTGCCAACCAAACGTTATCAGGCTTCTTATCCCTAACACCGCAAACCTTAAAACAAACATATTTTTCAGACAAAATACAGCAATTTTGTTCGGCCCAATATTGATCTTACTCATAGAATGGGCCCGTTTTCACGATTGGGCTTTGTCCAATAAGGCCTAAAGTTGGGCCCAATTAAAACAATGCAATGCACGCATAAATAAATGCAGAAAAGATTCTAAGTATCGGCGCGGCTTTATTGAAAGCGTCGTCGCTGCCATTAAGCGCGACGACGCATCCATTAGCCGCGACGCCCAGTTAATTGGGCCGTAAGTCGGCCCAATTGATCTTTACAAAAAGGCCCGCGTTAAGCCCGAGTTAAGCCCAATTGAGCCCTCGTCGCGTTTAATGGGCGCGACGTCGCGGCCAATAAGCGCTTTCGATTTTATTAATTTCCGCCCCATTTGCCCTATTTTATTGAATATGGGCTCTAATTACCCTATTTTAATTAAAAAAAACCTATTTCTCACATCACACTAAAATAACAATAAAACATATACGATTTCCTCGTCCATATTCGCTACCTGACATGGAGAAATAAAATATATCCATTTATTATCTTATTGGTTATCATATCACCAAGAGGTAATATAAAATAAACAAATAAATATTTCACGGGATTTGACGTTAATATTTTCCCTAGAGCAAAAAGGACGAGAATAGATCTTAGGAAATGCTATCTTAACTAAAATATTATAGCTTCATTCAACGTTTCAAATAATGTCACTTTTCCACTATTGAAATAATAAATTTGACGGCCGCGCTTTATTTTTGATATTATATGTTTCGAGACGATAATATATACAATACTTTACGTCGCGTCGTATCGATCGACCTATGTGGATGTGAAATGATAACTAAAATAATTCATAAGAATCTGAAAATGCGGGCTCTTACATTATGTTTGAACCAAATGAAGTCTATTAATGCAGAAAAATCCAAAATAAAAAAACTATACAGATGCACTATTCAATAATGCACAAGACTGAATTATTGTTTCCTATGTGATGTTTCTAGTTGACATGCACCTGTACATGGACAACATACTTAAAAGGGACCATTTTTATTTATATTATTTTAATTTAATTATGGGCATAATGTTTTAGGTCCACAAGACAGGAGACACCTGTAACTCGGTGTGCCAGCAAACAGTATCCTTGTTAAATATAATGTCAAAGTTTGCGGGTCCATATATTATAAGTTATGTATTTAAAATCGATGGCTTCTATAAAGGGGTTCAATTCCAAATATATATTTGATGAAAAAGATTTAATGACTCATTGAACATACGAGAAAAGAAACGTTCTTGCTTATTATATTATTGAATTTATATGACGGTTGGTAGTGAGAAAATTTCAAAGGTTATCGACATCGAAAGGAGGCTATAATGTAAACTAGTATATTTGCACGCAGTTGCACTCAAATGCTATATATAAATGTATACTAAAAAAGAATGGTAAAATTTAAATATACAAAAACAGATGTAGTGGTTAATTTTTTAATTCTAATATCATTATTTTTAATTAATTTAAATGACAGACTAAAATTTAGCAGTTTATCCCAAGCCTTGATGCTTAATAAATGAGTACTCTTACTTTTCGCACATCCTATATGTGTGTGTAAAAATATAAAATTAATTATTAGTGGATGATTTTAATAACTTAAATACTGAAAATATGAGGTTGTTATTACGAGTTTTAAAGCTACATGGCTTAATAAGTTTTTTTAAATAATTGATATAATAAATATAGATGAGGTGGTTATTTTGATTAAATTGGTTTTTAGTTTTTAAATTGGTTATTTTGATTGACCAATTTTGACAAACGAATTTAGTTTTTATCTCGTCTAGACTCATAAGAGTTTAGATAAGATTTGTTAATTTTATGACGGTTGTAAGGAAATTTCAAAGATAATCGACAGAAAAAAGGGGGCTTCAATCGCAATCGATTAAAATATAAACAAACCGACTCTTATAGTAGTTTGTTGAACTGAGTCTCTATTTATGTTCTTATATATATCATGCCGACTTGTGAATATAGGTAAAAATCATAATTTGCGAATACATACAATAATAACTAATGGCGTTACGTATCTGCCTGTATTATTGTCAGTCTAATGAAAAAGATCGATTCGACAATTGTCGTTAGTTAATAGCGACCTTATTCATTTGGCCATAACATTATTCATCAAAGCAATGGAGATAGTAATATGAACATGCACCTTCGCCTAGCATAAATTATGATCCTTGATTCCTATAATTTCCTATATTACTGCAACATAAAGGATTACGAAATAATTATGAAAATTAAAAATGAGATTATCAGTTAAAAAGAAAAATCAACGAAAGAGGCAGGCAACTATAGCTACAAAGTAATAGTTATTTGTTTGACTAGTTGAACGTAAATCATTGAAAGAGGCAAATGCATTGACTTTTAATAGCATATGGTTAAAAGGTTTTAAAAAAATTATACGTAAGATATACATATAATGATGCCGACTGCTAATATACATTCGTCGTAATATAATTGGTGAATTTTGAGTTTGAATTTTTTTTGAAAAAAAAAATCATTATTCAAGAAATTATAGAGATTCACAAGTTGTAACACTAGGTTATATATTAGCAAATTAGCAGTATATCTATTGCATGTATTTAGTGTATAAGATATAATGCAAGAAATGCCTAATTTCCATACAACTACTATAACTAAACACACTGATGAAGCAAGTCTTTCTCTCCACCATTGATTTAACTTGTTAGGTTTAAGCTATACATAAGGAAATGGAAGAGAAGAAGTCATCCTCTACAAGCTTCTACCAATTATCTTTTGTCTTGTTAAAATTAAATCGATTGAAACTACGAGAAAATATTAATTACATCGCCTAACCAAACCAACGATTATGACCATCAATTCAATCTACTTCTGGACCACGTCGTGTATGTATGTGTAATGCCTAAACAAACAAAGCTTTACATCTCACACCACTCATTCCAAATTCAGATTATACATATTATGTTCAAAAATCTCTCAGCCCAGAATTCTCCAATGCAAAAAAAAAAAAAAAAAGAAACGATCATTCTACGTAAGAAGAAAATTAAAAAAAAAAAAAGACCCATAAACAGAAAATCCTCAACAACCTCAAAGATCAAACCGTTTTTCCCTTTACCAAGTTGAGAGCAAAAAACAATTAGTACTTAATTACACTAAGAGAAGCAAATCCTTACAAAGTCGTGTGAAAGCGAAGAGACAATAATAGACACGATCACCTTTGAACAGGAAAAAAAAAAAAAAAACTTGCTTCAAACTTTTTAAACAAAAGCGATCTCCAAAAAAGAAAAAGAGAAAAAAAAAAACTAGTCATTGCTATTATCATTCTCCGAGCACTCTCCTTGCC
Organism: Craterostigma plantagineum; assembly: GCA_027422505.1. Taxonomy (NCBI): domain Eukaryota; kingdom Viridiplantae; phylum Streptophyta; class Magnoliopsida; order Lamiales; family Linderniaceae; genus Craterostigma; species Craterostigma plantagineum. Next base: position 340,314 of record JAPQWV010000082.1, read on the forward strand.
AAGTCCACACTATGTCCTTCAACCCTTTCCTTACATCCTCGTCGCAGAACTTCTTATACTCAAGCGTATCGCCCGAAGACTTGGAAAACTCCACGACAGAAACCTCGGGCGCCACCTCGTAAACCTCGGCGGTGACGAGCAATTTACCTTTACGCCCCTCGGCGACCCCTTGCATCTTCAACTTATAGTCCTTGCTGAAAACAACCCTAAAGTTGAGCTTCTTCGCAAAGCTCTCAAGCTTGCCAACTATGGAGGAAGCTGAGAACTTCGAAGTGAACAAAGATCCCGACTTAGTTCTGCTCTCGAACATGCTCGAGAGATCGAAGCCCGACGACATGGAAGATATGAATTCGAAGGCGTTGAAGAAAGGAGGCGCCGATTTCGACCTCATCAAACGGTCATCGTCTTCTTCGTCGTGTATGATCAGTTCTTGACCATAGTCGTCTTGGATGGGAGAAAAGATAAGAGGCGTAGCAAAACCCTTTCGAAACCAGGAAACTTTGGTGATCCCAGCTATGGTGATTCTCTTGCTTGGGTCAGCCACCAAAACCCTGGAAATCAGCCTCTTGGCCTCGTAAGAAAACCACGGCGGACATTCGTAGTCAGCCTTGAAGATCTTTGTGTACATCTTCATTACATTCTCGTGCTGAAACGGTAAGAAACCAGCCAAGAGAACGTAGAGGATGACCCCACAAGACCATATATCAGCCCTAGCGCCGTCGTACCCTTTCTTCCTGAGAACCTCCGGCGCCACGTAGGCGGGGGTCCCACACTGGGTGTGAAGCATACCGTCGTTCTGAAGCTGCTCGGGCAAGGCGGAGAGCCCAAAGTCGGTGACTTTAAGGTTCCCTTCTTCGTCGAGGAGGAGATTCTCAGGCTTCAGATCTCGGTGGTAGACGCCTCGGCTGTGGCAGAAGTCGACGGCGCTGATGAGCTGCTGAAAGTACTTCCTTGCCAAGTCTTCCCTGAGCTTTCCCCTCGCTACTTTTTCGAAGAGCTCGCCTCCTTTTACGTGCTCCATGACCACGAAGATCTTGAGCTTCGTGGCGAGGACTTCCTTGATTTCGACTATGTTTGGGTGGCGAACGAGCCTCATCACTGAGATTTCTCGCTGGATTTGGTCCATGAGACCCTTTTGTTTCTTGATGAGGTCCTTGGAGATGACTTTAATGGCGACGCTCTCAGAAGTTGAGAGGTTCCTTGCGTGGTAGACTTTGGCGAAGGTTCCTTTGCCTAAGAGGCGACCCATCTCGTATTTTTCGAAGATGATGCTTCGTGGGATTGTGGCGGCGGCGGCGGCGGCGGAGGTGGGGCGGTGGTTGTGGCGATTGTCGTCGTCGTCGTTGATGGTGTTTTTCTCCATTTACTTCAGAGACTTTTTTTTTTTTTTAGTATGGTGTGTTCTTGGTGAGAAGGTTGTTTATAGTTTGTTTTTTTTTCAAGGAAAGGACATCAATGGTGGGAGTTGGAGATGGTTAGTGTGGAGTGGTGAGTTTGTTTGAGGTTGTGCTAGAAAATATATTCAAGAGTGCCCAAGTCTATGGGCCATTCGATATAATATAATAATGTTTTTATTCTCTATAAAATGAAGGCGATACCTTATTTTAATTGGCCCACGGGATTCTCTCAAAATGAGAAATGTCGTTTAAATGATATAATTAGTAAAATATAATTATAAAAGGACAAAAATGTTCGAGATGTTCACTTATATTTGTCCATGTGTGCATTGTGGGGACATAGGTGAGGTCCACTTGTGATTGATGGCATTAGAAGAGAAAGAGAGAGGAAATATCTTAGGTCTTACAATATTATTTAATTCACATCAAATATTAATTCACAACTGCAATCATGAAATAGTTAATATAATAGTGATATAATTAATAATATCGCGAAACCTTGTTAGATACGCACTAGACGGCCCAAAATGCACCAAATCTTGATTAATATTATAAAGTAAATTGGCGGTTCATATTAACGTTCTTACAAAACCAATGTAACGTTGTGCATTTGTCTAGTATTCTGTATTTTATTGGAGAGTGAGCTGGAATAAATCAACCATTATAAAGATTAATGATACATCACCATTAATGATTAGAAATAGAACTTTAGGTCAGGCATATTGTTTATCTCTCACTCGTAATGCGAAAGAATTAAGGAAACGTTTGACAAAACAAAACTAAAATCAACGGAAAATACTAGGCATATCACTATTATAGTCATATATTGATCCGATAGGTGGCCGAACGCGCCACTATAGTTCGAACTCGGATGTATATGAACATTGTATCTAATTACGAATAATATATATCACAACTAAATATAATTTATAAAAATAAATAAGTTCTGAAGCAAATGAAGCCAAAGGTTCACTTATATTGCCAATCATCAACATTGCAGTCTAATGCCACAATGTGCCAAAATCAAATGGGCAAAATCGAAGGTACCAAAATCAGCTCTAAGATTTACCCAGTTGTTCCTGTTAAAGGTAAAGATCATATGCATTAGGTCCAACAAATTGCATAAAATTAGAACGTATATAGACAGACATATTATACGAATGAAATGAGATTGCATTGCGGGTGAAAAATGAAGGCAAACCTGCAACAGCTGCATCAGTTTGGGGTGTTGCTCTAAAAGTTGACAAAGTTTATCCCGGTCGCTAAGAAGAGCCTGCAACGTTTTATTCATGAGAGATACGGACCGTTAGAATAAGAACATACAACAGTTTAAGTAAAATCTGACGAGTGCTGAACAATACACGTACCTGAATAGCTTCAGGTGATTTGAAATACTCTTGTAAGGACATCGAAGGATCTTGTTGCTGGGACGAGCCTTCCCCAGACGGGCCTGGAATCTGTTGCGACTGATCAACATTTGGTTGCACGGGTAAATGCGATGAGCTCTCTTGTTGTGGGACTTGGTAGTACATGCGAGACATAGGCGAGGCTAAGGGCTGCTGATTTATATGCAATGTCTGGCCTTGCCCTTGCAGAGAGCTTTTTACTAAAGATGTAGCATGCTCTGATGCGTACTGTGTAGCTGTGACTGCTGACCTGAGGTGTTGTTGAGGCTGAGGATGAAGATATTGGGGAGGCTGTAAGGGTTGCAACTGCGTGTGCTGCATTGGTTGAATTGAAGGTAGAGAGATGGGAATGTTTTGTGGGACACTTTGCTGCAGGTTTTCTCCGGGATGTGAAGCTATGCTCTTCCCATATGCATTTGATGGCGGCCTATAGACCGTTGGTTGTTGCATTAAAGGAGGCATGGGATAAGAACTGAGCATACCAGGCGCGGGGTTGGTTTGCAAAAGCTGAGGATTATTAACGGCTTGAAAATGCTGAGGTGGCTGAGAAGTAGAACTCTTAGAAATAGACGAGTAAGGAGGAGGCGTAGGGGGCAGAGGTGGGGTGCGTCTTGCTGACCTTCCGGGAGAAAGAGAACCAGGAACGCCCATTGATGCATATCCCGACTGAACCTACGAGAACAAGGAAGGCGTGAGTATTATAAATGTAATACAATACCGAAACCAAAAAAACATAACAATAAACGAGCAAAAAAGTTGGGGAGTAGATTTTTCTTTTGTTTACATCCATATGCGTCTGCAATGCTGAAGCAGATTGTGGAGGTGGCATTGGAGGCAAAGGAGGCTGCTGCTGACTTGGGGGATATCTCTGGTTATAGAAACCTTGAGGGCTTGGACTTGCTTTCGAATACAAATTAGTTGATACCCTCGGATCAACGTGCTCTGATCCTTGTGGAGTACTCGAATAAGCCGAACCATGGCCAGGCACCATCCCAAAGGAGTCCATTGAGTTCAATGTTCTACCAGCAAAATTCCTCTCATCTAATGCTGCATGAACCTTCTTATCCGAAGAAATACTAGGTTCTCTAGTCAAACGTGTATCAGGGCGTGAGCCTGAGACTCTTGATGAGAACTCACTCATCGTATTCTCGTCGAATTTCGAACCCATTGGAGTCCCCAAACGAGAATATTGACTGCTGCTTTCATTGGCATCACTCTCCGTTTCCTCAACTACGGAGTGAGGCGAATTTTGCTTGAGTACAACTGATGAAGGTTGCTGCAGATTATCATCGGGCTGTGGAAACGGTAACTTATCGTCGGTTTCAGACTCCTCAGCGTCGAAGACGATATCAATCTGAAGATCGTCGTCAAGATCTGCTTTCAACGGCTGAGATCTGCTTGATCTCTCCATATGGGCGGTGGCGTTAGCTACAGATGATGTCTTGACATGCGGAGAATCGTTCCCTTGTCCACCCGCCACGACAATGTGCCGCTCCTTTTCTCTCGCCATGAACTCGTCAACGTGGATAGAAGGAGGCCTTCCGCTAGCAGACCCTATCCGTGGGACAGCAATTACAACAGAAGTAGGATTATTATTGTTGTTGTTATTACCACCTGCATTTCGTTCTCTAGCAACATAGTCATCGACATGCATAGAAGGAGGCCGGCTAGTGTTTGGCTTACGCTGTCTGAAGGTGTCGCGTCGAGCGGGCCCAACAGATGGGGCGGTGGTCACTGGAGCTGACCCTCGGGTATTGGTCTCGGGGAGTAAGATCTCTGCTCGGGATTGCCTGTTGGGCCCATCAAGTGAAGAGATCTTTCTCTTTAAGGGGAAATTAGTTGTCTGGGTCAGTCTGTCGCGTAAAGTCTCAGGACACTCCCATGAGAAATTGGATTCGAACTCATCCGTGCAAGAGTCTTCGATTTGCTCCACAGTTCGTCCTCCAATTATGTGTATCCCCGAGGAAGTTGGAGGGGCTAGTAATGAGGTGACACTGGTAATTGCAGCATCTTCCTCAAGGGCAGAGGGGTTTTGCAACAGTAGCAGAAACCATTTAGTAGTTTCGCCAACCTGAAATATAACTTGACGTTAACTGAAACATGTGCTAGAGAGTAAAACATCGCCTATGTGAATGGTGGGTACAAAATGTCAACCTGGGAATCTTCATGGGGAGCGTCATGTTCCGATACATTTCTTGCCTCTGATTTTAATGAGTTGGTCAGCTCGTTGACCTGCTTTGTGCTTTCTTTGATGAAGCGTTGTAAAGAATCATCACCCTCCACTCCAAACAGAAACTTGACTGGAGCAATTCTCTCCATGTTCAGGCTGAAGCAATAATATATCGGAGCATCACAAAACCGGACAGTTGACAAGCAGCAATCCAACTAAAGTTCACAACAGAATCACTGTTTTATAATTAGCATGAGGGATGAGGGTACCTCTTTCCATCCATACAGAAACTCAATACACCAGCAGATAATGCATCAATTGCTTTAGCAACATCTGATGCCACCAAACTCCTCGAATCAATTGACTTTAACAAAGCCATCCAGCAGCATAATAACGGAGGACGATTCCTCCACTCGGATGCATCAGCGATACCATGTTTTCCATCATTGTCATGCTTCCCAAGGGGTCCACTGACCTCAGCACTGGACCGAACATTCAAGTACATTGATAGAAGAGCATCTTGGCTTTCAGTGCATGAAACAATTTCCTCGAAGGTGGACAGGCAACTAAACAGTTCTGGCCCAACAGGCAAGACCTTTAAATTGGCATAGAGGATATTATTAGGAAATAAAAGAAACATGAAGGCGAAACAAGGAAAAGAAAGTGTCCCATTGCTATATTGTTGATTCATTATTTCACTTTCATAAATTTTTATTTGGCATGTAAGGGAAAGACAGAGAGGATCATACCATGCAAAGTTTTAAAAGATGTAACCATATTAAGACGTGTTCTTCTGGTGTTAGATGATCGGTAAAGTTCCTGCATTCAACAAGAAGAATGTATTTATAAATACATAAAACACGCCTAATATGGTAGACTTATCCACATATTGCAGTACCAAATATTCACCTGTCATTGTATGCAGAACGGCTTCTAGATAGGCGACCATCGCAAATCAAAGAGATGGATTTAAATGCAGGTACACACCAACCAACTGGTGAAAAGACACTATTTGATGCATCTAAGTTTTCAGGGCCCACATTTGTAGCTTCAACACACCTTTCAAGCACTTTTACAAGCATTGAAAAGCCATTTTCTTTCAGGAATAATGGCTGAGAATGTAATCAAATTAGAAAAGATAATATTCTTGCATAAAATACACGTCTCAAGCAGAAACTGAAATCATTTCAAAATCCAACTAGTACGAACTTCATGTAAGGGGCAATACCTTAGCATTTGGATGTTCCATCAAGATACCAAGGAAACTTAGCAACCGGTACACCTTGAGCAAAGAAGTTTATCAGGAAAAACACAAAATAAAAATAAATAAATAAATATAAACAAGATTTTAACCTTGTAATTCTCCATATTGGACAACATGGACGGTTGTGAGAGTTGATTGAGGATCCATCCTATTATGGGCCTCAGCAATAATGATGTATTATCCATATTTATGCATGCAAGTCGAATTATAAAGACACGAACAACATCTTGAATGACAACTGACATCTGATACAGGGTAAAAAATTATCAGATAAAAATAATCACAAACACAGAGTTTCAGAAGCCCCCATGGCATCAACAAGATAGGAAGGAGAAATCTGTTATATAAGATGAGAAAAATGTAAAAGTCACATACACTGATAGCACAATGTATAATAACTTCAGCGAGTTTAGACATATGAGGCAATAACTGAGCTGCCAGTTTCTCAGAATGTCCTGGCTTAAGGTACCAACTGATTTGTTTTTCTTCTTCTGGACCCAATATTGTCCCCAAGGCCAAACCTCTTAAACCACTCAGAAGCGGGACTTCATTCTTCCACAACCAAATACCTTCATCTGGTAGCAGATCATTCTTCAACAAGAAAGAATGAATGAGATGCAGTTGAAAGAGTCACGGAAGACCAACCTTATCAAAGATTACATACCAAAAGACAAAACAAACTACAAGTCTCCTTTGGGCCAAGGGCAATTAGTGTTGTTGTATGAAGAGACTCTAGGAAAAAATTGAAAAAACTTGGAGTCCAACTGTAAAGTGGCCAACATGCAAGTGTTGATGCCAGCAGATGGCAAACAGATTCAAGATTGAGAGCCAGCTGAGGGCAGGAGTTGGATAGCTCGGATGCACTGGCAGCCAACTTAGGACTGCAGATAGATAAACTATGTTAGCTCTATTTGCTTATGCAAACTTGACAATTTCAAAATATCGAACTTCTCCATACCTCACTTCTCTGTGCAATTGTAGCAGGGCATTCATAAGCTTTGTGTTCCCGTGTTGCTCACTTGCTTCCTAAATTTACAGAAAACATCGTAAAACCAGACGCATCGTAAAACTCGGCCAGATGTTTGCATAACACAAATTGAGATATTTTTCTTGCTAAACATGGCTTCTGAAACCAAATAGGGGAAATAATTATAGGGGGCTATGTTCCACTAACAATATATTGGGAGTAAAACCTGCTGTGTATTGGGCTTATTAGTCATTGACACATTACACATTATTGGCACTTTTCACCAATACACTATAGTCTCTCGAGTACCAAAACAACAAAATGTGCGTTTATAGGATTTCACAACAAACCTGTAAGTTCTGCAACAAATTAATCAGCAGCACCAAAGATGGAACCAACAGATCAAATAAGCTCTTCTCTTTATTACGTTCCAGGAGGAAATCAGTAGTTGAATTGCCTTCTGTACCCTCATCAACCAGATAATCTTTTTATGAAAAAATAAATAATGTCAGAAGTCAGAACTTGATGAAAGAAAGTACTTGAATATCTATTCTACTATACAATGTCAAGAGGCAGCGTTCAGAGTAGATACATTAGCTGAGAAATATTTAAGAAACAACTAGTACATCTATTAATACAGATCCAAATCCCTCAAAGAGTATTGTACTGACCATAAACATTGGATGACCTCTCAAGCATGAATTTGCAGTTGATCAGGACTGCATGAATAACCATTACCGCACCTTCATCATAAAGAGCAGCAGCAACAACCTTGGCCATACAAAGTGCAATACTTCAATTTCATCACTAAAAAGAGGCAAGGAGTTGAAAAAAAAGAAGAATGGCACTTCATACCGAATTATCTGAAACAAATGCCAGAATTCTAAATGCAGTCGTCAGCTGTATGATGGATGAATCACGAAGAACCATTCCGGGAAAATCTTTTTCAGTAATTCTTTTTCCGATTAGGCTATCAACAACACTTCCATCAGAAGCACTTGAAAGATCACCGACTACATTATCAACGTCCATCATGTCAGATGAGAGAACACTGTTTGAAGCCATGTGAGCGTCTCCACCAGAGGCCAAAACAGCAGCATAACGTAAAAGGCCCAATGCCCCTTTCTTATGGTACACAACGCCACCATCTATCCATTCCAACAGCCGCGCAGGAGCATCTTTCCGGTTGGTACCCGGAGAGGAAGAATGTAATGCTGCGTGGAGTTCCTTTGCATGGCCTATCCACGAAGCCAAGGAAGTCGCAGTAGAATCAGAAACGACAAGTTCGAAAATCTCTGCTACTGAATGAAGGATTGCAAGATCCAACGGAGACCTTCCTATAAACAGTTCAAAAGTTTTGCCTAAGAATTAGAAGATGAAGTTATGAATCTCAATCTCTTCAAATCACACATACCAACTCTCAAGGAAACAGGATCAGCCGATGCCCCAGAATGTAAAGCAGTTATAAGGAGTGCAAGAACCTGCAAAAAAAAAGACGTTCAGTGAAAACAGGATGAAGGTCCATCTGCAATTACTTTACAAACAAAACTGACAAGTGTTTCCTATTAATAAAAACAACATGCGATTGCTCATTCCGAGATATGCCTCCAAAAAATGAAAAGCACAAAACATTTACCTCGGGAAAATTCACCAAAACCAACAGAGCCTGGCGTCCACACTCAGACCTGGAGCATGCAGCATGTCAATGCCTCAAGTCAGTTTTAAATACATAACAGTTCGGAATCAGCTAGGGAAAAAAAGTTTTGAATACCTTGAGAGCCGGCATAGGTCCCATAGCACCCACAAAAATTCTTCAGAACTGGGAGCAGATTGAAGTAACCTGTCTAGGATATTTAACTGGATATACGCACAGTGAAGCGAAAAGGCAATAAGTCGAAACAATTAAGAAAATGAACTACATCAAGAGAATCGCAAAATAAAATCATGTCTAAGGCTTAGGGGTAAGTAGGATGATCTCTTGAGAAAGTTGTAAGTGCGCTTCCTACATCTAAGTTTATGCAAATTATAAACAGCCAAACTGCACATGACCACTATGTAGATAAATATCATTATCACCAGAGTATCTAATAACAAAAACCTGATACTGAAGACAATCCCTAATAAAAATTAAAGAACTTACGGCCCTCATATGCATCTGGACTATCAAGCCAATAGCATTCATTTGACAAACGAATCCCTTGGATATCAAGACCATGGCATGGCGAACGGAAATGGGATCTTCAACTTGAACATTCTGAGGAACTCGCAATGCATGGATAACCGTCAGGAGGACTTCAGGATCATGAAGTAGGTAACTCAGTCCTAAGATTAAAGTGGGAAACATAAGCTAAAGATCGTGCAGTTAAATCAAATTTACTAGAGATCAGTGAGGAACCTGCACGAGAAAGGAGCAGTGAAAGAACTATTTCACTGATATGAGAAACGACCTCCAACAGAATCTTCACAGAATTCCCAGTTTCAGACCGTACAATATAGGAAGATAAGAAAGCAGCTGACAAAGGGAGGAAACCCCTCTCCTGCGCGAAAATAAAGAAGAAAACAAATATCAACCAGTAATTAAGAGATATTTGAAAGATTAAATATGTACAGGTCACGAAATGGTCGACTGTACTTGTGAAAAATACTTTATCAGATTGCCGAGAAAAAGAACCTGTGAATGGCACATGTATAGATAAGCAGAGATTTGGAAAGATCTGAAATAATACCTTCAAAATGGAAAGTAAATTTGAATCAATATCCCCTTTTGAAAAGGAGCAATTCGAAAGATTCAATAAACCATGGGTTGCTTCGTATGACAACAGTCCGGCATCGCCAAGAGTGAAAAGCCTCTTTGCAGCAGCTGCTGGAGAAGGATCATCAATTGGACCACTCAATGTAATCAATTTCTGCAACAATATTTGCATTGTGACGTGTATCAGAAACATATCACAGCGTTGAGATATGATGTTTTGCGATCAGATATGATGTTTTGAGTTATTTCACTGAAGTATTCTTACCAAGAGCTTCTGGAGCAGCATCTTAGCACCGACAAGAGCATCGTAGGCCTTAGGTCCAGATACACCCCGCAGAATGGTTAATGCTGCAGCCTGGAAGAAGAAAGTGACTTTGATTTAGGTAGCCATTATAAGCTCCATAAACATTACCATCTACACACTCCCAAATATATAGGAAGCAAATGATGACTTTCAGAATCAAATACTGTATCGTGTTACCTCAAATCTACAAGCAACTTCATAGAAACGCAGGCGATGAAGTATATAGGTCGCAAGAGAAGCAACATCATGCCTCTGATTAGCCAGCAAGAACTTCAACAAATTATTATAACCATCACTTCTCCCAGATGGAATTGAGCCGTCTTCCCTAGGCCACCATCCTAGGAAACCTTCACAGCCAATTGATTGTCGAGTAGCTAGCTCTATCACCCCAAGTAACAATAGCTTCACAGCCGTCGAGTTCAAACTTTGATGAGCAAAAACATATCCCAATTGCTTCATGCCGCCGTTATTAACAAAGTGGAAGCAACTCTTCCTAGCTGAGCACAATAATCGAGCCATATTCAACCACAAAATGACATTCTTACTCTGAAACAAAGAAATAAAAAGTGATGTCATTAATCGAACAGCGAAATGAGTATTATCGTTGGTGTTTTAAAGATACATGAAGCACCGGGATGCCAGGTACCTTTGAAAGATGAGAATAACCAACATTTCCAGTATTGTTAACAAAATCAAAGCTCTGACGTAAAACATCCGTCAAGTATTTTGAAGACGGAACGTCAGAAGTGAGCGATGAAGATTCAACTGACGTATCCCTAGATCGATTCTGAATCTGTATACAAATATCTGATAGTTCCACCACAAGTTCACCAAGTATACGATGGCTATTTCCATTATTGAAAGGTTTCTCAACCACCGATTGACTGGGATCAGTAACTATTTGTGATGACAATGGGAATGAGTGATCTGAGGCCACCAAGGACACGGAATTAATCACCTTATCGGCAGCGATACTGTCTCCAGAGTCCAAAATTCTGAACGTCATTCCCATAAATTTTCTTAACTCAGCCGAAAGATCAGAAAGAAAAATAGCTTGAGCTAATATCCCTAAGGGCGAGACTGGATCCTGTATCGTCAGGTTAGTGGAACGCAAAGCAGGTGGTAAATCTTCCAGCTTTCCTTCAACATCGCTGACTGTTTCTGTTAACGAGCTTTCTATATCAACTCCTAAGTTGAACTGCCCGAAATCTTCTGCTCTATTTCCATATATTACCATGCTTAGGCTCCGATAGCTGCCTCTCACAACCAAGTGATTGGTAACCACAGCCTACAAAGAGGAGGAAATCCGTAAAACTTTGGAAAAGTTAGAAAACGAAATTTACTGATTAAATTATCACCGAGGATTTATACAAAGTACCTCAACTTCAAGTATATTAGAAGATGAAGGAGAATACAAAAAAGGCAAGCATAGCCGCCGAAATCTTGGCTCCCCTTCACAGTGTACAAAAACCTCCAAAGCAAATGATGAAGGTGAAGTGCCCCTTTAAAGAAAAACATGAGAAGTAGCCAAACCAATAGAATATCAATATATTCGAAAGATTCACTTCAAAAAGTATGTACATATATATCACGTTAATAAATTTAAGAAATGATGCTACTGACTGATATGAAACATATCTACAGATATAGACCAGAGATGACATATATAGGTAAATGGCACTACTGACTGATATCTCACATATCTATAGATATAGACAAGAGATTATATATATATATATCGGTACACATACCCAACTAGCTTTACAGCTGCGGAAACTGATGAAGTAGACTGTTCAAGGAACTCACAAGCAGTGATAACCACTGGCTCTGAAAACAGAACCTGCATCAAATAACGAACATCTTAATATTTATCCTACATGCAAGTGATAGAGTATTTCGATACAAAAGCAACAGAGGTAGTTAAAAATCCCTGGAAGGGAAAAGTACATTCCAATACATGTTCTCCGTTAAGTACAAGAATTCCAACCATTCAAAATCAAGCTTATAAAGTCATACTAAAAATGCACATGTTTAAAGAAAATATTCATTCAGCACAGAAGTATGTCGCAAAAGAACTATAAAAATTCAGAAACAACCACGTATAATATTCGGAGCCAGAAACAACCTAAGATCAAATTGAAAGTATTGGAAATCTACCTCATCGACATATTCGTCCAGATGGGGATGGACAAATGAGTGGGCATAAAGCACACAGGGTTCTGGTCGACCCATATTATCCTCTGTTACTATCCCCTTCCAATTAAATTGGTCAGCACCTAATTGCTTTCTGCATCAAGAACAGAGATAACATAAGCACCAGAATCAACTTGTATTACCTCTGTGCATCTTACAGTGAAAAAACCTCATACACTACATACAGTAACAAAGATTGAGCACAAAATAACCCTTTTTCTTCTACAACTGCTTGAACGATATATGCCCGTTTTGTTCTAGCCGAACCTTAGGTAGCTTAATATAAGCTTCCCGTCGGCCGTCACAAATTTTATCAAGTAACAGCCACATTGTTATATTCGACAACTCAATCACTTTCATTAGCAAACTTAATAACTATCCTTTGCAAGCAGCTCAAGTACATTCACGAAAAAAGCTCAAAAGTTGCAGAAGTCACAAGCACACATACCCAACCGGCACTTACAGCACATACCTTACCTTCATCTTTCGATTCTATCGATACTAAATCAATTATAAGGTCATATTCCATCAAATAATTAAGTGCACAAAACTGTAACTCAAAAAATTACCCGAAAACAACTCGAACTTATTGAAAACGGAGTCAACCAAATTCATATACAGAATTTCCTCCGGCCAGCTAAACTCGTCTCGAGAATCGTCGAAACCCTACGCAGGGAACTTCAGCGCACGACGCAGCTCACCGGCGCAGCTCGAATGTCTCTCTCTCTCCGTTACTTTGGTCAGCTTTTCGGGCGTTTAATTCATTGTTGGGCTGGTCTGGGCATAATGGGCCGCTTAAATAAATAATTCAACAACTTTTTGAAAGAATAAAAGAATTGGGAAAATAACGGCAACAAAATTCTCTAATCAAGAGCCCAAGCCCAACTTGCTAATATATTCAAATATATTGACTATGCTCTTCTTGCGACCCATGGTGGGCTTTATATATTTATCAGTAACAGTGGTAAAAGAAAAGGATAAAACATTACTTTATGTTAAGCATTAACCATTAGGATTGATTAGTGTAGTGTAATATTTCGATATTTCATTCGTACCTAATTAGATTTTATTTTTTGACTCAAGGAGACGTTTGGGATGAAGAAGGAACTAAACCTAACAGTCCCGCCATAACTGAAAGTCCATCCATAAAATGATTGTTTATGTGCCATGAGACATGGTCAACGCTACAAAGAAGCTTCCAATCAAGGATTTCAAGACCGACATAGGTTTTGTTATTTTCTTTTCACATAATTGTGTTTAGTCAACGTATCTTGTCTCGCCTCGCCGTCTGTAATAAATGTATTTGTATATAGATTCAAATTCGATCTTCTTCACCTAAACACTTTCAATTCATCATCTCGACGACTTTACATATTCAAGTCAACCAAACTCTCTCTCTCTCTCTCTCTCTCTCTCTCTCTCTCTCTCTCTCTTCATATATATATATATATATATATATAAACATTTATACATATCTTCTCTCGGTGTTTCAGGTGGGAGAAGAATCGATGGCGACGGTAAGAATAAGCAAAACTCACCTCGGTTTGTCATCTATTCTCATCTTGACATTGTTTTCTAACCTAATAACTGCTTTGTTTTTCTTTTTCCAAAATTTATGAATTCAGAGAGAAGCTTTGATCGATGAAATAAATAGGGTTTTCGACGAAAACAAGAAGCTAACAGAGGCATTAACAGCAATGTGCGAAAGCTACGTCGAGCTCAGAAACCAATTAATGGAGCTCACAAATAATTATAATAGTAAGCCGCCATCAAGAAAGAGGAAAGGTGAAAACATTAACCCTTCAGAGAGTGGAAGAAGCGATGAAGAAACATCCAAGAAACCCAAAGAAGAAGAAGATGAAGAAGAACATATGAAGACTAAGATTTCAAGCGTCGTTGTTAGGACAGAAACATCAGATAATGGACTTGTAAGAAACAAAACTCCATAATCGACCTCTATTGCGAACTCTTTTTGTAATTTTTTTTTTTTTTTTGACGTGGAATTCAGACAGTTGGCGATGGATATCAATGGAAGAAATACGGTCAGAAGGTGACCCGCGACAACCCTTCTCCAAGATCTTATTACAAGTGCTCCTTTGCCCCTTCATGCCCTGTTAAGAAGAAGGTCCTTTCATGGATTCTTGAATATATATTACACACAACATATATTGTTTGATTTCATTTCTCCAGAAATTTTAACTTTAGTGTTCAGGTTCAAAGAAGCGTAAAAGACCCATCAGTCGTCGTAGCAACTTACGAAGGCGAGCACAACCACCCAAGCCCATCGAACCTCGGTTCGAGCCATGGCTCAAGCCAAAGTCTGACCATAGGAAACGTCCCATGTTCGAAACGTACATCGCCGACCATTACACTCGACCTCACGCAACAGAGGAAGTTCGGCGGAGGAGGAGAAGAAACAGAGAGTCAATTAAGACCCAATTCTGATGATTTTCGAAGCTATTCCGTGGAACAAATGGCGTCGAGTTTAGCAAAAGATCCCAACTTTCAGGCAGCTTTGGCTGCTGCGATTTCGGGCACTTTTTTTCAGCATCAGAAAAATCAGTAGTAGAGTCATATATATAAATAGATCACCCATAATACTACTGTTCAACAAGAACATGAACAACAATGTGTGTTTGATTATTAGTCATCATCGACTTATGATTTTTCCATCCTATCATAATCATACGGTAGGTACTCGAAGACCCCGAAAAAAAATCGATGTAATAGTACCGATGATTCGAAAAATGAGGTGGCTCCTCTGTTTTGAGTCGGGCAATCTACAGAGGCATCAGTCTTCTGTATTTGAAGTAGCAGACGAAGGCGCAGAAGACTATGGCCCCGCAAATGCCTGTGATGATTAGGACCCATTTGAAAGCTCCTCGGCTTTCGAACAATGGGATTTCGAAGTTCATACCGAAGATTCCAGCTACTACGCCGAATATCGCCACTACGAATGTTGCAGTGGTCAACAAAAGCTCGAATTGTATAAGCTGGTTTCGCACGTTATCCTACAATTGCATGCATCAACATAGCAACATCATTAGTACCCACGAAAAGAAAGAAAATAAAAAAGGAGGGGGCAAAACACATTCATTTACTGCAGTATTAATTGATCTTTGGCAAGGAATGTGTTCACTGCTATTTTATGCAACAAAATAACAAAGGGTTCATACCAGCTGAATGTTGATGAAGTCTTCCGTATCATCGATGTACTCTTTCAACTGTAAATAACACGAAGAGACTAGGTCGATCAAGAGAAAGAACGATGGATATCATATGTGGAGCACAAAAGGACAGATCCGATACCGAAGTCAATTTATTTAGTGTGCTGTCAATGACAACAAAGTAGGCCTCCAACAACATTTCAAGCTCTTCTATGCTATCTGTGGCGCTTTCACTGCTTCTCATGCTCTCATGTCTGCTCCTCGCTATGCTTAGGGATTTGTCAAGTCGTCTGCTATCGGGCGGTGAAGACACAGGAGATACAGGGGCAGAGTTGAACAATGCACCATCATTTGATCGATATACAGATTGATCGCCGAAAAATGAAGATTCCATGCGTCTTTTCTTCTCTGTGAGGTACATTTCTGCCATGTCTCCATCGTCATCCATTAGCTGCTCTATCTCGTCCCTAACCTAGATGATAAAAAAATAGAGGAAATGTAGAAGGGTGCATTTAAAAAGAAGATTGGATTTTCAAACAAACTTGTTATCAACAACCTTCTGTACCCTCCGAGTCAACGCAACTAGCCTGCTTTTCAGTCGACGAACTCTTTCCAGGTTCAAAGTACTGATCTTTGATGTTAGTTCATCCAACAACGGGTAGGCCTCGATTTCCAACTCTTGAGCCTGAAAAGTTGAAAAAATAGGGGGTAATAACAGAGTGGTTGATAACCTTCATTCTAATAGGAAATATCACACCGCTGGGTATCAAAGGTGCTCTTCTTCAACAAATAGGAAATGTACATTTATGACAGTGGATTAATGTAAGTCAGCAGGAGAAATTAATATATCACAACACCATTAGGACAATTGAAAAGTGGTATTCTTGAATATACTTGGTGAATAAAGCCTGCTGAAGATTCTTAACAACCCAATCTAGACGTTCCCCTAAAAAAATAATTCTTCACCAACAAAATCAGAGAATAAATAATAACACACCTTCTGAATACATTTTGTTTTGATATCCATATATACAAAGAAGTAAAAGTTAGTCAGATGTTTCTCAATTTCGCAAAGAGTTGATAGCAAAAAGACAGACGTAAAAAATGCATAACCATCAACTACTTATTTTCCTAAATATAACACCGTGACAACTGGGAGCAGATTCACAACAATTCCAACGCAAACATCACATACGCAACCCTGCAGCTTGGCGAAGAAAATCAAAGCAAGCTCAAAATGAGACATACCTGTGAGTCCAGAAAAGTACACGCAGCCTCCAAAGCAACTTCAAGAGCCCTAAACTCAAAGGGCAAGTAATCAGGCGAGACATTGCCAAACATATTGTCAAAGCTTCTAACCCCTCTCCTCCTGTTCAACTCCTCCCCTTCAGATCGCCAGACTTCACCTGCCCCAGCGCCTTGCAACCTCCTCTGTAGCTCCACCACGTACTGAACCACGTAGCTATCAAGAGAGTTCAAAAGCAGAACCTCCTCCGCCGTGATGATACAGCGAATCTGCTCGAGGTTCACGACGATGGCCTTCTCTCTCCCGAGGATCGTCGAGGGATAAACGAACAAAGGGTCTAACAGTCTAAGGTCGCGAGCAGGGAGATCACAGCGACGCATTATGGTGAACTTATCGACTTCAATCACTTGGGAGTTTCCCGAAGTGTCAACCCTTATCCATGAACGGAGGCCCTGACCGCGTTTCTTGAGGCCCGTGACGTCTACGTTTTGAAGGGCTTGGCGGGTCGAGGGGGTAGGGCGGTAGAATGGGTCTCTGAGGTTTACGGCGGACGCTGGCTTTGGTGGGAGCAGACGTTCTTTAAGGTCTGCCATCACCGAAGAGGCTCACAGCTGCATTTGAAACAAATGAATCGAAGACCACGTTTGAGAACTATTGTTGATCAGGGAAAATCAAAATGCTATGATGAGTATCCAAATTTCTATATTGTTTCCTAGGAATAAAATCAAACAGAGCTCCCATGTTGTTGGAATCCTTGTCTAGGCATCAATATCATCAAGAGATTATGTACCTTTTTGTCTTGAAACATGAAAACTGTTCAGCTCAACGAGTTTATCTGAGAAACAAATAAAATCGCACCGATTGGGAAAAAAAATCATTCCTTTACTCTCTACAAAAATATGAGCTGACATAAGCAGCTCACAGGCCGATAAAAGGATTTCCCACCGCTTCCACATGATAAACGATAGAATCCATCCAGAACTACGTAGGAAACGACTATGTAATTCGCGATAGGAATAACAATAGTTTTCCCCAAATAATTTACGCTCATAAAAACCTAATCCAAAAAACTATTTCCAGATATAATATAAAACCCAAACAAACAAACACGCGGATTCACTCGTGGAGTCTTCCATTTGTTTAATCAAGCAAAACCCACCTGAAAATCGTCGAATAAGGATTTCCCAGGTCGAATGACAAACAACCAGCTGAGGTGCAAACAACAGCACGCGGTGAAGATGGTTTGATAGTGAATTGAAATCAAGCAACCACTGCTTAATCGATCGATAGAGAGTATAGACGAGTGGAATTAAACTCTTGTCTTGGGGAATTGTGAATGTGATGGCGAAAACTAGAACAGGCACAGCACATGCTATACTTACCAGGCAGAAATAATTGGTCATAAATTAAATAGCGGAAATCGGGCAAAATATATTAGTTTTTGAAATATAATTCCTAGATATTACTTGTGTTGTGTTCTTGCTTTGTATTTAATTTTGAGAAATCTACACATAACTCCCTAATCCCAAACTATTTATCAACTAACTCCCCCCTTCCCACTCATTTATCATCAAACTCCTCATTTTAAACTTTTATATCACATAATTCCCTAATGGACGATTTTAGCCTTATAAAAAACAACAATATTACCAAAAAACCTGTTAACACCCACGGACCCCCTACCCAAAATTTGTAGTACCAATATACGTATTCTTGTAGTACCAATGTATAGATGTTCGTGGTACCATATCATGGTACCTTTCCGTGAGATAATGTAGTACCATACGTAGGTTATTTGTAGTACCTTTTTTCGTACCATTTGCTTAACTATCGCAACCCCTCCCCTAAAATTGTACCCACGAACCCCTACCCAAAACTTGTAGTACCAATATACGTCTTTTTGTAGTACCAATGTATAGATGTTCGTGGTACCATATCGTGGTACCATTCCGTGAGATAATGTAGTACCATGTGTAGGTTATTTGTAGTACCTTTTCTGTACCATTTGCTTAACTATCGCAACTCCTACCCTATTGTCGCGACGGTTACCGTAGATATTGGTACTACGAGTAACCTAATCTTGGTACCACACTAGCATATAATACGGTACCACGAACATCTATATATTGGTACTACAAAAATCATCCATGGGCTCACGGGATGGTACGGCGAACATCTATATATTGGTACTACAAACATACGTATATTGGTACTATAATTTTGGGTAAGAGCGGTCCGTGGGTGTTGACAAGTTTTTTGGTACCACAAACATTTGTATATTGGTACTATAAAAATCGTCCATGGGCTCACGGGATGGTACGTCGAACATCTACATATTGGTACTACAAACATGCGTATATTGGTACTACAAGTTGGGGAGGGCACGGACCCCCTATCCAAAATTTGTAGTACCAATATACGTATTCTTGTAGTACCAATGTATAGATGTTCGTGGTACCATATCATGGTACCATTCCGTGATATAATGTAGTACCATACGTAGGTTATTTGTAGTACCTTTTTCGTACCATTTGCTTAACTATCGCAATCCCTAGCCTAAAATTGTACCCACGAACCCCTACCCAAAACTTGTAGTACCAATATACGTCTTCTTGTAGTACCAATGTATAGATGTTCGTGGTACCATATCGTGGTCCCATTCCGTGAGATAATGTAGTACCATGCGTAGGTTATGTGTAGTACCTTTTCTGTACATTTGCTTAACTATCGCAACTCCTACCCTATTGTCGTGACGGTTACCGTAGATATTGGTACTACGAGTAACCTAATCTTGGTACCACACTAGCATATAATATGGTACCACGGACATCTATATAGTGGTACTACAAAAATCATCCATGGGCTCACGAGATGGTACGGCGAACATCTATATATTGGTACTACAAACATACGTATATTGGTACTACAATTTTGGGTAAGGGTGGTCCGTGGGTGTTGACAAGTTTTTTGGTACCACAAACATTTGTATATTGGTACTATAAAAATCGTCCATGGGCTCACGTGATGGTACGTCGAACATCTACATATTGGTACTACAAACATGCGTATATTGGTACTACAAGTTGGGGTGGGGGCGTGGAATTTAATAGGGGCAAAATCGTCCATGAGGTACTACAAACATACGTATATTGGTACTACAAAAATATAGGGGTAAAATCGTCCATGGAGAGTTATGTGTAAGATTGTTTTGATTTAGGGAGTTTGTTAATAAATTATATGAAATGGGGAGTTATGTGTAAGAAAATAGGGGGAGGGGGATTTAACGGAAGTTACCCCTTTAATTTTCCATCAAGGAAACGGATAAATAAAATAATAAAACAGTTTGACTCGGAAGAGTGATTTTGCAGCCCACATATGTCTTATCTTGGTGTGTTTGGTTCTAATATTTGAATTTATTAGCATCAATGTTGTTATTTTTTATCCCGAAGTATTTAGACCCAACATCAATAGCCGAAGTAACTTTGAGCATCAACAACTTGATCAAATCCCTTGAGAGACTAACATCAACAATTGCAGTGCTAAAATAACACATACGTTTTGGTACAACTTATGAACATTGTTTATATCTATTCTTTTATTTTTAAACTAAAGCAGAGATCGGACAGGATGCAAACCGAATTTTCAGCCGGACGAGATTTTCCGATCCGAACCGGGCATTCTGGACTGGTCTTCAAAACCTTGGGATGAAGCATGTTTTAATATCTGTCGGGCGTCGTGGGATTTATATACATTTATTAGTTCTCTATTTCTTTATTTGGGAAAGATAATGGGCAATTTGGCACCAAGGGAGTTTAAAGTAAAATTCAACCTAATGTCACTACTTGTTTACAAAAATAAAATAGGACTAATTAGTAAGACCAAACTCTATTTAGGTATTTTTATCTCTATAAAGACGTCACTTACAATTACAAATCTCAGAAATCACAAATCAAAATGATACTCAAGAAGCTCTGCGTGCGTCAAAGTTTCTTCTTGGCGCGGTCGGCACAGCGTCGGGTGCATCCATCGCCGCCGCTGCCTCCGAAGCCGCCGACACTACACCTGGTGGCCAGCTCAAGAAGGATTTCCGAAATAGGGTTTTCTAAGCCCTCTGGCCTATCATTTACAGGGAAAGTTGCCAAAGAAGTCTTTAATTTCTTTCGCAGGGTTCTTTCTAAGATTTTGAAAGATCCAGGTGGGAAAGATTCTGAAAAAGAGGAAGAGGAAGAGGCTAGCCGGTAAGAAGGCCCTGATACAAATGATGAACAGGAGCATGAGGAAGACGAGGAGAAAGGTACGGAAAAAGACCACGAAGAAGGTGAAGAGGAACGCTGCGACGAAAGGAGAAAGATAAACCTAGCGTTGTCCAAGAAAACAAGAGGGTTCGACGCTTCTTAATGAAGCTTGACCTCGAAGTTACAGAGCTATGAGGGCCAAGGTATTCTGGGAAGCTTTAGTCTTTTGTGTGCGTGTGTTGTGTTGCGTGGTTTAGGGTTGTCCACACGCACTGGGCACTCAAGCCAGCCTGTCGCACATGAGTCACGCCCCAGGCCTCACGCACCGGAGTCTCACGCCAGCATGTCGCACTTGGGTCGATGTACTGCCTCGACGGTTTCAGTGACGAAACCAGACCAGAGTGCTAGAAAAAGTAAACAAAAAATGTACATAAAAGCATTCGAACCCACGTTACTCAGTCGTGAAATGTACGAACCCTAGTTTGCGAATCATTAGTGAAGCGAGAGTTCGGGAATTGAATAAGTTTGCGAACTGTGTATATGATGCAAATTTCGAGAATTCTCTGTATGGAATGAAAGACTTCACGAATTGCAAGAAAATTCGCGAATTAAGTGTGAGATGAATTCGCGAATTAGTTCGTGAATTGTATGTGTGTAGTTTTTAACGGGTCTTGGAGGTTCGCGAATTGAGGGGTGCGAAGTGACTTTCGCGAGCCTTATGGAACTTCGAATTTCGAGAATTGTGAGATAGTTAATTCGCGAATTAGTTTCGCGAGTCATGGATTTGCGAACTGAAGATATGCGATAAGAGTTTCGCGAACTGGTTGAACTTCGCGAATTGAAACTATTACTTCGCGAATTGTTTTTGCGAATTATAGGGATATCGCGAATTGTGTCTGTGAGTATCAATTCGCGAACTCGGTCAACTGTAGAATTTTGCAGGTCTATGAAATGCACTACGCGAATCAGAACCCCTTTGAATAAAACGTTTTAAGTTTTTTAAAAAAAAAAACTAACTTTTTGAGGAAAAGTATTTTTACACTTCTAAAGAGAAAAATATTCTGAGTCTACCGGGCATGGTCTCTCGTAACGCTCGATCATAATTTGCTTATCAGTATTTTTCAGGGTCTGTATAGGCAAACGTCCTTTTTGATAGAATTTTCAAACGAAAATTTACGTAGTCAAGTGATATAATTTATAAATTGACTTTAAAACCTTTTCGTGTTAAAGGACGAAATATTAGGAAAGTCATCAGACCGGTTAGCAAATAGCTTAAGGACGTCAGTAAGTGGGAATCTCACCTACAACACACAAAATGTTCTATGTGTGCTTGTCTTACGTGACTAAGTGCCTGAATGTGAGAATGTGACTATGATTGATGATATTAATTGTTTTGATATGCTTTTTTACATGGTAAGCATATATTGCATTATTATGTGACATGAGCATGTGCATATTCGAATGATGTGATGATTAGTAGTACGAGTACGCACAGTTAGGGGTGGTTCGTTACGGTATACCGTACCAAAATTGTAATACCGTATACCGTACCGAAATTTCGATATCGAAAAAAATCATCAACCATACCAAAACGTCGGTAAACCTTAAATTTCGATACGGTATCATACCGAAATTTTGGTATGGTATCGGTATCATACCTTTTATACCATTCACACGGAACATTTTTTACCGTGCGTGTCTCTTAACTCGTTAATTCCTTATTTTCAAATTTTTAGTAAATTCAAACTCCTTAGACCCCAATAAGATGGATTATTAATACCAAAATTTCCAAAATAAAAGATTTTTAATTCATAAATTAAGCTTAAATAATATACATATTTTAGTCAGTCTCCTTAGTAAGACAAAGAACTTTACATAACCACAAAATACAACTTTATATACAGATTAATTAAAACAAAACGGCTATTTAAAAAAATTAGTGAAGATTAACAAAAAGCATCAAGATTAACAAAAACTTAGTGAAGATTAACAAAATATGGCGGGCGTCAAAAGTATAATTAATAATTTATGGGCTAAATAAATTAATGGAGATCCTTATAATATTTTTTTTATCCATTTTATGTATATATATATATACACATATCTAAAATATTAAAAATTTTGATATTTCGGTATTTCGGTATAACCGGTTTACCTAATTTTAAAATTTTCATACAATTACCGTACCGAAAATTTTCGGTACGGTATCATAAACAAAAACTTCAGTATACCAAAATTTTCGATATGTTCGGTACGTTACGATACGATAAGGACGATATATCGGTATTTCGGTATATTTCTCCAGCCCTACGCACAATATATAATCGTCTGAGAACAAAATATGTTTGACGATATTAGTATTTGATGTAGACTCACGAATGAGTCATAGCATAGCTACCTCTACAAAGGCACCATGACGGAATGTAAACTGTCGAATGTTTGTACCTAAAATTATTTAGGTAGCGGACGGGGGTCACCTGGACGAGACACGTGGCGTAAGTCAGAGTGCCAAGAAAGGCAACCGCAATGGAAACGACTATGTAATTCACGATAGGAATAACAAGAATTTCACCCAAATAATTTACGCTCATAAAAACATAATCCAAAAAACTAATTTCAGATACAATATCAAACCAAACAAACAAACACGCCGATTCACTCATGGAATCTTCCATTCGTTTATTCAAGCAAAACCCACCTGAAAATCGTCGAATAAGGATTTCCCAGGTCGAATGACAAACAACCAGCTGAGGGGCAAACAACAGCAGGCGACGAAGATGGTTTGATAGTGAATTGAAGTCAAGCAACCACAACCACTGATTAATCGATTGATAGAGAGTATAGACGAGTGGAACTAAACTCTTGTTGGGGAATTGTGATGGCGAAAACTAGAAATAATTGGTCATAATTTTTATTTTTTTCCCAAAAAAACAACTTCTATAAATTGGTCATAAATTAAAACAGCGGAAATAGGGCAAAATAGATTAGTTTTTGAAATACAACTCCTAAGAGATATTACTTGTGTTGTATTGCTTAATTGTATTTAATTTTCCATCAAAAGCAAGCGATAAATAATAACAGACTCGGAAAGTAATTTTGCTGCCCACATTTGTCTTATCTTATGAAGGGCATCAACATTGTTATCTTATCCCAAGGTATTTAGACCCAACAGCAATAGTCAAATTTCGAAGTAACCTTGATCAAATCCCTTGGAGAGGAGACTAACATCAACAATTGCAGTGCTAAAGTAATGGATGTGCTTTTAATTTGAAATATTAACAAGGCTAGAATTAGCAAAAGTCATCGCAATAAAATAATAATTTCAAAGCTCATGTTTAGCTACAATATTTACATTATTCCAACTTGTAACGACAATAGCCATCGCAAAGATCATATGTACAAAATACAACGCCCTCGAAATAGAACAATAACAGCCTCTACACTGATATCTATATACACAGATTACACATTTATGGTGCTCTCCACCATATATATGATGATGTAATAGAAAGATGATCTTAATATAAACGTCTTTTTTTTGTTCCCTTATTTTTTCAAATATTTACACTTACTTGAAGAGATGATCATCGTCATATCGGATCATATGTAAGGATTGATATGTGATGAATAATCACGAATCCCAGCACCTTCCCAGCCCATCCATTCCTCCCACAAATCTTGAGCGTTCGTCCATTCATCTTCTTCATAGTACGACGAAGGCTCTTCTTCTTCGAGGCTAAGCTCTCCCCTTAAGTGTCTCATTACAATCTGATACACCATTAACGTTAAGATAATATGTAAAGAAGCTTAACACAGAAGAAGATGATGATTACTATACTTACATCGTATGCTTCGTTGATTTGGTGAAACTGAACTACACAGTTGCTCCCTCTGCAAACGTCAGGATGGTACTGCAAACAATGAAATGCCCCAAGTTTAACAGTGGTAATAACAATGGAAGAAAGAGAAAGCCCAAGAACAGAGAGAGAGAGATACCTGAAGAGCGAGCTTACGAAAAGCCCTTTTAACCTCGGATTCAGAAGCGCCATGATTGATGCTCAGAGTCTTGTAAGGATCGCCAACGGCGACTGAAGAAGAAGCACATAATACCCTCAAAACCTTCCTATTGTTTTCGAATTTCCCAAATTTTCTTCCTTGGGATGAGATTCCTTTCATTTGAGTCCAAGAACAGCCGCTCACAGCAGAAGCCATCGTTGTTGTTTCTCTTTTACGGTAAAAATTGAATCTTTAACCTATTTTGATGATCAAAAGCGCAGAACTTCCAACTTTATTTCAAAACCCTCCAATCTTATTACACAAAGATGATAATGATGATGAAAAGACGCGATCTTTACACAATATTTATATACAGATGGAGCACCCTTCAACGAATCAAATATCTAATTATCTGATCTTAATGGGACTTGTTGTGAGGTGACACTTTTGTAATCCCACAAAAAACTACGCTATATATAATCAATAATAATTTGTTACTACCACCAAGAAAAGGTTCAATGGAGGAGAAGGTATCTTATTGAAGACATATATAATAGATGGCCTTTGTTTTGTATCGTGGAGTTACGTTAATGGTGAGAAAAGGGTCCTTATCTAAACGTATGTTTGTGGTCCGAACGTCTATTTCGATTGATGTCACGTCAGCATTCATACGATCTTATCCTTCCCTTTCGTCCCTAATATTACTACCATTTTACCATCCAATTTGAGCTTCCAAGTGAATCTAATCTAATATCTCGCAAATTTTGAGCTCAAAGGTCTCAACTTGTTGACAAGTGTTCCATTTCAAATCCAAACTAATACAAGTAGTGTTTATTTTGAGAATATTTCGAGGGTATATTCGCCTTCTCTTTAAGGATAAGTGGCGCATGGATAGACACTCTTTGGTGCACTTTGGATAAGTTGATGTAGTGAATCGAGGCCTTAACTTCCGTACGGATAAGATCGAAGCTTTATGGTCTACACTTGGACACCATGCATCGATCTTGTATCGAATTGCCATAAATATAGAGGAGATAGTATTTGGTTTTCTATTTTATTTTGACAGTCGAATTACCTAAAAACTTATATCATAGAGATCGAGTCACACAACGTGCTATATTGATTTAATTTTGATTATACAATCGACATATGATAATATTCGATATGTTTTGATGCGTGGTTTATTATAATATAATCACCCATGTTACTTGATCATAATTAATAGAGTAAATGAGGTTAGGTGAGTTATTATGACAAGTTTTGTGACATGAATCGCGATGATTAAGGATTTTACATATATAGATCGACTTACGGTGTTGATAAGAAAAGAAGCTAGCATTGACATGATTCTTGATCATAATGTGATTATAAAAGAGAGTTCTTATTATTTTAATGACATGGTTGGTATAGATGAGGCATTGAAGATAACGTCACACCTATCGATCAAGACTTTCCCAATGGATTTGTCTATTTCTTCAGACTGAAGTGGGTCATAATTTGCATTATTGTGCACAATAATGCATCAGTTTATTGCATATTCTCAACTAACATGCAAAACGACGAAAAATACCTTCTTGCATAACCGTACGGATATGAATATTTGATATTATGTTATGCATCTTGAAAATCATTGTTGAGTAAGTTAACTTGTTCATGAATCACGAGATACTAAGGATCTTGATGAAAGCGCATGTCTTATATTTATAATAACAATTAAAAATAGTATATTTTTATAGTTATACCTTGGAGCTTACGATCTTTTGGTTTGTTTTTTAATGTTAAAACTAATTTAATATTACGAATAATTTATTATATACCAAAAGAATATTAAATATTAAAAAAAGGCAATTTTTTTAATTGACAAAAATCTTGATGATTCGGATAACACTGATGAAAAGACAAAATGATTAAAGTTTGAGAGACAAGTCGAGATTTGTCAACTCTTCTTGAGGTTCACTACTGTTCTTGAGATGTGAAGTAGAACCTACCCACTTAAACCCTAACGACGACGACCCATTCAAATTGATCCCCTCAACCGCCGGCGGCAACCACCGTCCTCCGCCGCCCAAAGTGGGTCCCACATCCTCCCCAAACCTCCCTATCGCGGGCTGTCTGAAAATTAAAGGAGATGATGATTGACTGCAATAATAGTTATTCGGCTTATGGATCATTGAGTGAGCTTTGATCCCCAAAGACCTAACGCCTAACGAACCATGCAAAGGGAGGGAAGCCATGCTAGAGTAGCATCCATGTAGAACCACCGCCGAGCCATGGCTACTTTGGCCGTGTGACTTGGCTAGGGTTCGTTCCCTTTTGTGGGCATTTTGATGGCCTCCTAAGGCTTGAGAGCTGTAGAACTTTCTGCTGCAGTAGTTGCAAGAGAAGACACGGTGCTCGGGTTCTTTTTCGTCGTCGATGTGGTTGTGGGTCGACCCGTCTTGGAATTCGGGTTCTTTGCTCGATAGATGAAGATCCAACTCAAGAATATCATCAGTAGCAGATGTTGATTTCTTGATGTGAAGCTCATCACTAGAGTTTTGTAGGGATGATGATGTTGCTAGGGTTATTGTTGGTTTCGGACCCTCCATGTAAGAGAAGGATGTTTAGTGTAGGTTGTTGATTTGAAATACTTTGCAGTATATGTTTTAGAGATTTAATGGTTGATTACTGAAATAAATATTTGGACAGCATGTACGGACGGAGGATTAACTGCTGCAATCATTACATATGGGCGAGATTTTAGTTGGAGAGAAAATATAACACGTTTTACTTGTCATTTTCGATGTTTCTTCTCGTGGGCTAAGGTTATAATATCTTTGTCGCAGTAATAGATTGGTTTTACATAGAAATAACTTATCTAAAGGATTGAAAAGTCGAAACAAGAATCACCAACAACATTCGCAGAAACCTTGCATGCTTTGAGTTCCGTTTTTCTGGCGAACTAATTCATTTTGTTGAGCAGCTCATTGATAAGATCCTTTCGATTTCCCGAGTCTCCTCCATCTTCGAAGCGTTTCTTCCTACCGTTTAAAGCTTTGTCTGGGTTGTTCAGCGAAAATGGGCAGAGGAAAGTCGTGGCGGTCTTGAAATGCTTGCCAACGGTGGCAATCTCATTTACGATATCTTCTATGCATATGATTCCGTGTTGGCTCAATTCCTGTTTGGTGAATCAAATGTGAAACGACCCGAAATAGAGGAATGTAATGATTTAGAGAGAACGAGTATTTACCTGTTCAACGATAACGTTGTCGGTTAAAGGAACTCGCTGTTTGCCTATTTTCGCAACGCCTTTCTTGTAGATCAAATCTTTAACGTTCTTGACGCTAGGATACCTATCACAATTGGTTGCAAGCACTGAGCATCTTTTTATAAAAAAGGCTAAATCACGGATTCTCAATAAGCGGTCACAGAATGAAACAAAAGCCAGATAAGATCAGTACTCTAAAAGTAGGAATCAAGCACTTGGGAAGCAAATTAGCTTGTTTGTATTTTAGAACACTTGAAGTAATGGTTACAAGTTACAACTCCATTGAATGCAGTATGTCTCAGGTGATTGAAATGCGAGTTGGAAAACATACTCATACAATGTTAAGTAGCTAGTGTTTTCAATCTTTCTATATAGTTGGAACTATCTATATTATAAAGAATAATCCAACATACCCATAGGTTACATAAGGCTCCACCTTTCGCAAAAGCTCCATCGTTCCTTCAGTAGCTTTCACAAACACCCCACTGAATATCTTTCTCAACCTCAAAGAGTATAGCAGTTTCCGAGTTCTTTGATGCATGTCATTTTTCCTGAGAAGGAAGATGAGAGATGGGGAAATAAGAGCTAAAAAACAGAAATCATGCACGAGCAATAGGAAACTCAAGCTAACCCTCCAATGCGTATAACAAACAGAAGTTTAGATTCTGGTGTTGAGCGGGTTCGCCTTTTTTCCTTTGTCCTGCTCTTCAATTGGATGAGGTCCAACTCCTGAAATACGAAACACAGAAACACAAATGAAGCAATTCTAAAGCTATTTGAGCTAAAAGAACGACGAGATACTCCATAACCAAACATCAATCATCCAACCCAAGCCACGACGATTCCAACTCCCAAAACATTATAAAATGTATAAAAGCGATAAGCAAAAAACCAAAAAGAAAGATATTTTCGCATAAAACCATACATCAAACACCCAAATAGATCATCACCTGGTCTCTATACTCCCTTATAAACTCCTCAGGCTTTTTAATCACAAACTTATTAGACTTGAGGCGTTTTGCTCGCTCTTGCAGCTGAGCCTTCCTTTTAATAGCCCATTCCTCGTTGCTCTTCCTTTTCTTCAACACAACCTCGGGGATGTAATTCAGCTCGACGGGCGTATTTTCCTCCGTCGCCATGATTACTTGCAAACGAAACAAACCCTAACCCCTAAATCTGATGAATATGTAGTTTTGTTGTTTGCTGTAATTGGGCTTTTTGGGCCGAATTTAGCGTTTTTAATGGGCCAGCTTAAAGAGCTCTACGATTGTTGTCCTTTTTCCTAAGTAATAATGTCAATAGGACTAAATTGCAATTTAACCCGATACTGTTTTTGCCCAAACTCGCTCACTGTAATGAGCTAGACCTGTGCAAGCTACTTCTGAAAGCAAAAATGGCGGCCGCTTCTCTCCAGCTCAGCTTCAAACCCTTGAAGCTCCAATCTTCACTCCGTCGAAAATACTCAGGTAAGCCCACCGCCGGCAGCATCCGGTGCGCCGCCGCCGCCTCACATCCATCGAAATCGTATTCCATCACTCTACTCCCCGGCGATGGCATTGGCCCCGAAGTTATTTCCGTCGCCAAAGACGCCCTAACGCTCGTCTCCCAAATTGAAGGTGGCAGTAGTACAAGATGATTTTTTTTTTCCTTCTCTCGATTTTATGCGACTGATTAGTTTTTCTGCGTCAGGGATTGAGTTTAAGTTCAGGGAGATGCCGATGGGCGGCGCCGCATTGGATTTGACGGGGGTGCCCCTCCCGGAAGAGACGCTTACCGCCGCCAGGGAGTCTGATGCGGTGCTTCTAGGAGCTATTGGAGGGTAAGCGCGTCATTTCACGCTGGGATTGTAAAGCTATTGCCTTCGTTTGAGCTCTGTCATGTATTTGAAGGTATAAGTGGGACGACAACGAAAAGCACTTGAAGCCCGAGACAGGGTTGCTTCAGCTTCGGGCAGGTCTTAAGGTTTTTGCAAATTTGAGGCCTGCTACAGTTCTACCCCAGGTAGAAATTTATTGAGTTTAGGTTTGTTTGTCTTCATTTGGACCTTCCGTTCTTCTGCGTTGTTTGCGATATGATGACAAAACATGTGAGTCTATTTTTAAGTTATTATTGATATTTCCAATCGTTTGCAATCACATTAGTTAGTGGATGCGTCGACGCTGAAAAAAGAGGTCGCAGAAGGCGTAGACTTGATGGTCGTAAGGGAGCTGACTGGAGGTAAGCTTGAGTTAAAAGAAATGCCTTTTTGAAGTCATTAATTGAGTTCCATCTTTTCGAATTATATTTATTGAAGGATTTTTCTTCCACTAGGCATCTATTTCGGCAAACCCAGGGGTTTTAGCAAGAACGAAGACGGCGAAGATATCGGATTCAACACTGAGGTGTACGCGAAACATGAGGTGTTAATCTGACTTGAACTTTTTTACGCTCTCGCGATATGTTTTTCTTGGCGAAAAATTCTCACTTTCGTAGCGGTATCTATGATTTGATAATGACATTTCTATATGTGAAATAGATTGACCGCATTGCTCGTGTTGCATTTGAAACTGCTCGAAAGCGTAGAGGGAAACTCTGCTCTGTTGATAAAGCTAATGTTTTGGAGGTAATGATTAGTTCACAGTTTCCATCATTAACCTACTATAGGTAACAAATGCCTCAGCTTATTCTCTTCGGGAACCTTTTGATATCGAAATTCCAGTTAGACTATTGAAGAAATTATCTTTTGAAGTCGGTTGTAATAGAATTCATCACCATTCATATGTAATAGAAGCTCAACAACGTCTAACACAAATATTAACCGTTCGTTTTATATCCTTCAGGCTTCGATGCTATGGAGGAGAAGGGTTTCAGAGATAGCTTCTGAATACCCCGACGTCGAACTCTCTCACATGTACGTCGACAACGCCGCCATGCAACTTGTCCGAAACCCTAAACAGGTTTTAGCGATTAACAAGTTCTTTCGTATCCAATATGCCTCAGCTGTACGTCAGACACGATTCTTTTCTTACACAAATGTGAAACTGCAGTTTGATACTATGGTAACAAATAACATATTCGGGGATATCCTATCCGATGAAGCTTTTATGATCACTGGAAGTATCGGGATGCTCCCATCTGCAAGCCTTGGCGAATCTGTACGTCCTAATATCTCTTTCTTGAATAAAAATAATCTCATTTCGCTACCATATATATAGAACGTATATGATGATATATGAGAACTGCTGTTATAATAGGGGCCTGGGCTGTTTGAACCCATACACGGTTCTGCGCCAGATATTGCCGGGCAGGTGGGTTGCTTGTTTACGAAATATTACAGAGTTCATATGATTTTCTTGAGTTAGGAACTAAAAACTGTTGTAAAATCTTAGGACAAAGCGAATCCATTGGCTACGGTTCTAAGCGCTGCTATGCTATTGAAGTATGGGCTTGGAGAGGAGAAGGCTGCACAGAGGATAGAGGCTGCAGTCTTCGATGCCCTCGACAGGGGATATCGAACGGGCGATATCCATTCGCCCGGGCTGGTAATAGTCGAGCACATATAGTATATACAAACGTAATAATATTTGTTGCTGTAAGTTTTCTTACGATGACGGATTGAATGATTGTGCTAGAAATTGGTTGGCTGCAAAGAGATGGGCGAACAAGTTTTGAAGTCCATAGATGGCAAAGTTGGCGCTGCTTTGTGATTGAATGAAAGAAAGGTTTTAACTTTTTCTCGAAAGAGCAGGCGAAGAGGTTGTTGTTTGCGGCGTTGCCGTCGTTTTTCATGTATGAATATCATAAAGATTGGTCTGCTATTTGTATTAATCGAGGATTCTGAAAACGTACTGCGTATTGTCAATCATGTGCAATCTACACAGTACAATTATGAAATATTGATCACTTGTCTGATGATAATAAGAGAAGAAAGAAGTAAAGCTTTCTTCCATTCGATCGAATTTTCAACGTCGTCGAAGCAGTTGGCGGGTCGGGTCGGATCGGATCGTGTGATTTCTTTCTTCTCCTAATACAATGCGTTGGTCTATTCGGCTATGAGGGCACATTTGTGTATTCCTTTAATTAGAAGACTGGGAATGGAACTGTGTGAGAATATTGGGTTGTGATTGTAATTATCGACTTTCACTGATGGCTATTTTACAAATTACTGCCTGGAAATTGAAGTGAATGACGTACTTGTCCTTTTAAAACCTTCTTAGTTTTCTTTCGACATTGAAACGACGTCGATTTCTGTTCACCTTCGCATACCCTAATCGCGACATGGCGGCGGCGACCACCACACTACGCATCCTCCTCCTCCGCCGGAGTACCCACCTCAGTCCACACCACACATACCTCCTTCACCATTTCTCCTCCACCGCCGAACCTGACTCCAAACCTCCGACCGACTCCGCGTCGGAATCCCAATCCCAATCCCAATCCCAATCCGAGGTCAAGTCCTCTCTTTCCTTCCTTAGCGAAGTAAAATCCTCCCTCCGGCGGGAACCGCGACCAAATGCTTCCTTCACGCCTCGAAAACCCTCCGGTTCCTCCATCGGCGAGATCACCCGAAACCTCTCCGAGTTCCGCCGCCTAACCGCCCCTCCTCCTCCGAATTCCGCCGGGGGTGAAGACTTCGTCAGCGCTCAAGAACTCTACAACCGCAACGTTCTCTCCCCTCCCCGCGATTCTCCTCCATCCTCCAAGCCATCATTGGATGCGATCCGTGACAGCCTCAGAAACCTGCGAAAATCAGCTGAGAAGTCTAGAAATGAACCGAGGCCCATCGATCGAGGGTATCTTGACCAGTTCAGGGAGAATTTGAAACAACAGGTTCCTGATCAGAACCGTGGGCCGGGTTATGGACCGATATTCGGTGGGGAAGGTGGTAGTGATATTGGTGGTGATCAAAAGGCTAAGACTTTGGCGTTTCTGAGAATTTATAATTACGACGAGTTGGGGCAGAAGCTGAGGAAGCTGAGGCCTGGGAAAACGAAAGGGAAGTGGTTTACATTCGGCGAATTGAAGGACAGGCTTGAGAAGTTGAGGGATATTGAGGAGAAGGAGAGTGAGGAAAGGTCGAAAATGGGGCTGTCGTTTTTGGAGTTGAGGAACAGCCTCGCCATTATGGGTTCTGAAGAGGAGGAGAAGAAAAAGAAGCGGATATGTGAGTGGATTTGGTTATCACTAGGTTTATCTAAAGAATGATCGTATCTTTTCCTTTTCTTTTATCGTGATTTATTTATGAAATCTTCTTCGACTTGAGTTATCTACCATTGCATTTAGAAATTTGTGCATGTGCTAATTTTTATCTTTAATCCTTTCTGTATAACTGCTGCTGTAACTTTGTTCTACAAATTCAACAGTGCAACCACTGAATATAATGGGTTTGGGTCATCTTGGTGGAGTTCCAAGCTTCATGTTGTCACCCCCGAAAGATGAGTTGGTTGAGAAGGCGAGTTCAAATTAACCTCGTGAACTTAAATTTGCAAGTTTTTCAAATAAGTTATTGTTACGTAACTCATTTCAGCCTCTATCATTTTTATTGTTCTGCTGTTTTCTCTTTGTTGCAGTATTTTCATCCTGATAACATGTCAGCTGCTGAAAAATTGAAATTGGAACTTAAGAAAGTGAGGGATGAGTTTAAAATGTCAGAGTCGGATTGTGGTTCAGCTCGTGTTCAAGGTACATCAGTAGCTTCTCAAACTAGACATGTCTTAGATAAATCTCTGCCGGTGCCGTAAAGCCTTTGATCGATAACTACAAAAACTCGTAAAGGTTTGTCCAATCTAATTTCTATGAGTCAATTGCTGGTGCAGTTGCTCAACTGACGACGAAGATCAAGCACTTGTCATCTGCCTTACACAAAAAGGTTAGCACATTACCATATACTTTTGTCATGGTGAATGACTTGACTCAAATCATCAATTGCTTGATGATGATGATGATGATGATGATGATGATGATATGCGTAGGATAAGCATTCTCGCCATGGACTGCAAGCAATGGTTCAAAGGAGGAAGAAGTTGCTAAAATATCTTAGAAGAACCGATTGGGATTCATATTGTCTCGTTCTATCGAAGCTCGGTCTTCGTGACAACGCGGAGATTAAAGCGTAGGCCAAATAGTAAGGAAGCCTCTGTTTTCCTGATTCTTTTTCTTTCTTTCTGTTGGAGATAGTTCTATCTCTTTGTGCTTCTGAAGAGGGCGGGCGGGCGGGGCCTAGGATGGATTTTAGTTTGAAGTTATTTAAAAAAAGAAATGGAGAAGGCCTAAAATGATGTGCCATTTTCTTTGATGTTAGGACGAAGTTCCAATCGTAGCCAAAACAAAATTATGGCCGAGTTCGAATAATTTTACATTCATATCCATCACATGCTCAGGTTTAAAGCTGCAATAACAAATCCGATCACTCATTATTTCTCTCTTCAATCAAACAGCCAATATAAAGATCAAACAAAACTGGGATTCATGCATCGTTAAATATGCAAAAAATGAGTATTAGGGAAAGAACTTGAAACTGAAAACTAAGCAGCCACTTGCAGTTTGTGAGCAAAGGCAACACCTTTCTCAATGCTCGCCTTCAGCTCAGCCTTAAGACCTTCCAAACCCTTCTCTTCGTACTCACTCAGCCCTTCGAAATCCTCAGAAACGAAACCCTCGACTCCATTCTTCCCAAGCTTAACCTTAGAAGCAAAGAAAGGCAGCTCAGTAACCTCAGACTGCACATAAGCACACTCATACACATCGCCATCCCCATCAAGGGCACGAAGAGAAGACTCTACGAAACGAGCAGCAGCGTAAGCCATCGATAGAGTGGCCGAGCCCGCCCCAGCCTTAGCCTCCACCACCTCAGTGCCAGCATTTTGTATCCTAACAGTGAGCTCTTCAACCTCCTCATCAGTTAAGGACACGCAAGGCTTCGTCTTCGAAAGCAGGGGCAGAATCATAATTCCCGCGTGCCCGCCTACCACGGGCACATCCACATCCACGAGCTTCAGGTTCTTTTTCTCAGCCACGAATGTGTTCGCCCTCACAACGTCAAGGGTAGTAACGCCGAAGAGCTTCTTAGGGTCGTATACGCCCTTTTGCCTGAGCACTTCAGCAGCTATTGGTACTGTGGAGTTCACTGGGTTACTTATGATGTGAATGAAAGCCTCGGGACAGTTATCAGCGATGGCTTCGACTAAGTTTCTGACTATCCCTGCATTAATGTTGAAGAGATCGTCGCGGGTCATTCGGGCTTTCTTGGGACGCCGGCGGGTATTACAACTACGTCTGCCCCTTTCAGACAGGAGGCGAGCTCGGTGGGCCCCGTGAAGTCTGAAACATGAGAAGGCGTGTTGCAATGGCTGAGATCTGAAGCAACTCCTTTGACATTCGCTATGTCGTGAAGGTTTAGAGATGAGACGAGTGGTGACATTTTGATGAGTAGGGCCAGAGGCTGGCCTATTCCCCCAGCTGCTCCAAGAACTGCGACTTTGTAAGATGCTTGAGGTTGAGAAGATCGAGCGTAATGAGATTTCTGAGTCGAAGGCTTTTGAGGGTTCGAGGCGAAGGAGAGTTTGAGCGACTTGGCGCTTTCAATGCTCAAGAACGAAGAACCTTTGAGGACATTGACGCTAGTGGACTTTGATGGAGTTATGTGACTGAGTTTCGAGGTGGAATGTGCATATGAGTTAACTGAGAGGTTGGTTGCTGCCATCTGAAAAAGGACAATCATATGATGGATTTTCGGGGTAATAAAACGACGAGAAGATCTCTGAACCATTAACATGACATGACACCGTAACAAACAAGAAATTTACATGATGCGAACGAATCGACAAATTAGATCGAAATACTTCGCATCATCCTAAGGTCAACCCGGACGAAAAGACAGAGAGGAACCGATACGAACGATACTAATTTCATCACGTTAAAGGTCAAACAAAAATAACAAAGATGAAATTCCAAGCTACACATGTAACATTAAGAACGCTTTGGATCATCAATACAATAACAAGGTAACATAACTAACACCCAAGCTCATTCAAAAGTCAATTTTTACGAGTACCCATTTCCAAAAACCACGAAATTCAGCTATTAGACCAGACCCAACAATGCCAACAGATCCATACACCAAAACAAGTTCGATCATATCAGCCCTGAGAGCTTCTAACCATAAACAACCATAAATGACAAAACAAACGAATACACATTCCATCAGCTGCAGAAACAAAAAAAATAACACAAAACAAGGACGTGAAAACATGGTTTACTCACCTTCGCCCTCCTATTCAGGTAGTGTAGTGATGTTGAAAATTAATTGCAAGTAAACCAATTGAATCTTTTTTCTAAAAGGCGAGCTTAAATACACACAGATACACCACACAATGCGTGTATTTGCCTCGTCTTAGTTTACTCAGCTATAGGGCCTCGATTTAATCTACACTAAAAACCCGTCGTATACTACTCATTTAGTTGCCGAGATGCTTATTGGGCCACTTTTGGGCCAATGGCGTTCGAAATTGGGCCCAAATTCGTGGGCCCGATTACGCAAAAAAAACACCATCCATAGCTAATTCTTTCTAAAGCCCGACACGAGCTAGTTCTGTAAACTAAGAGCAATTTTTGTTTGAGGCCCTTAAAATTGATTTCAGACCATGTCAGTTCAAGAATAAGTTTTAAGAATTCAATTTCTGAAGTAGCACTTCATTGTTCAGCAGTACCACTTCATTATTACGCAGCACCACTTCATTGTTCTGCAGTACCTAGGGTTGCAAACGAATCGAACTTTTTTGGTTCGATTCGCGATTCGATTCGAAATTTCAAGATTCGAATTCGAATATTCAGAATACGAATCCGAATAAGAATATTGTTTTTGATATCCGAATACGAATATGAAATCACAATATTCGATTCGAAAATTAATAGAATTATTCGATTCGATTAATTTAACTTAAAATATAATATAAGTAATATATATTCACATATAATAATATATGATAACTCAATAAAACATTTAAACATAATATATTGTAATTCAATATATGTTTAATCATAAATTATTATAATTCAATATATATTTTAAATATAATATTCTTTATATTTTATTAAATAAAAATAAAAAATGACTTCTATACGAATATTCGATTCGAGAAAATATTCGAATTCGAATAAGAATCAATTTTATGATTCGATTAAATATTCGAATATTCGTATTCGTATTCGATTATCATCCGAATACGAATAGAATAGTGCGGTATTCGACTCGATTCGATTCGTTTGCAACCCTAGCAGTACCACTCCATTTTGACGGTAAAACAATGAATTTGTACTGCAGAACAAATGAAGTAGTAATGCAGAACAAAATGAAGTGGCATACTGAATAACAATGAAGTGGCACTGCAAAACAACGAAGAGGTACGGCAGAAATCAGGTCCTTAAAACTAGGGGTGAGCGCGGTGCGGTTAGGGCGGTTTTGATCGAAATTTTAACCCGACCCGTGTATTGCGGTTTTCTAAAATATACCCCAAACTCGATCGTAAAAATTTTAACCCGATAGATTGCGGTTTGCATGGGCGCGGTTGGGTTGGGGCGGTTTTTTGCGGTTTTAATATATTTTTTTATCATAACGAAAAATTAAGTGTAATATTCTTAAGTAAAGATCGAGCAAAGGGATATAGCATCAACCTATTTACAAATATAAAAGTTTATATAAAAAATTGTTATTATCGTAGTATCAAATAACAGTAACAAATAATAAAAAGTTCGATAAGAAGCTTGATTAGAAGCTCATATTTTTTGTTCACGGCCGGCTTTTGGTAAATCAACTAAAGCAAGGGCCTCATTGATTTAAAATTTCCCTTAGAAGAAATACTATTTTTTATTTTAAAATTTTAACCCACCTTCATAAACTTCAAGTGTTATAGTTGGTGATATCAAGTCTCAATAAATGAGGAGGGTTGCATTTGATAGACACATAAATTTTAACTACGTAATATTTATTTTCTTTTCTAAAAAATAGCATCATTTAGAATTTAGTTTACGCAATGTGTTATGACGAGGCACTGTCCTTGTATCTAATTTTCTTTTAGAAGAAAAAATTTTTGGCTCAAAGTTTTAACTCGCCTTCTATAAACTTCAAGTGTTATAGTTGTTGATTAGTCTGAATAAGGAGAAGGGTTACATTAGATAGACACATAAATTTTTTTCACTATATAATATTTATTTTTCTATTAAATAAATTTAAAATTTAGCTTTACGCAAATGTTATGATGAGTCAATATCCTTCTATCTTAGTAAAAAATAATTAATATTTTTTGCCTTCACTACTATTACGAGTTATATCTATTACTTTATGAATTATTGAATAAAAAATACTAAATTCTAATTATATTTTAAAATGCGGTTGGGTGCGGTTTTATGCGGTTTTATAAATACAAAGCCAACCCGATTGCAAAATATGCGGTTTTATATTTTAAAATCCAAACCAACCCATCAAACCGTTAACCCGACATTTGCGGTCTGGGTTGGGTTGGGTCAATTGGGTGGGGCGGTCCGACGGGTTAAATGCTCACCCCTACTTAAAACTAAATTTTATACGAACAGATCTAAATCGGAGTTTAAAACTTAAAATGGTCTCAATCATAATTAACTCTTAAATTAAATTAAGGTAAAAAAAAAAAAACACTGTTTATTTAAATAAATTTATTCTACATACTCAGAGCTTCAACAAACTCTGCTTCATTCTCCAAGCCCTTCATAGTCTCCTCACACAAACACGCCTCGACGTCGACGCCGCCCTCCGCCGCCGAAGGAAACAACGTCATCTTTCCGTCGAACTTCTGCGCTATCCCACTCCTAACGGCCAACGGCTTTCCCCATCCAAAATCGCAGCCGTAGACGTTGTGCCGCGGCGAGCTCGTCATCCTAAACTCATTAAAGTTCGATTTCTTGTACACCACTGGGCTGTCGACCCAATCCTCGACGACCTTCACTGTCGCCTCGCGGGTTTGCCGGCCGACTAATTCGCTGATCTTCAGAGCGACGCCGCCTAAATCGGTGTGGAAGAGCTCGCCGGCTGTGATTGACGTTTTGGCGCCGTGGACGGTGTTTCCGAAGTATCCCTCCGGCAAGGGGATCCGCGGCCGTGCGCTGACGATGATCATCATCTGTATTTCTTCGTCCTTGACGATTTTCGCCGAATCGTTTTTTCCTGCGAATTGTCAACACAATTGAGAAAATTAGGTCATTTTTCCCTCAATCATCGTAAGACTTATTTACCTTCGACAGCGCTCTACGCTACGCCATAGATGAGCAGCTAAAGACTGAAAAGATGAGATCTTTACGGTCCCAGCTTCTTCATTGGCCTTGGCTTTGAGCTTCTCCAAGCTCTCTTTACTGAAGTGAAAAACTTTTTCCAGCAACAACGGCGGCGGCGGCGACGGCGGAATTGCAGGTGGTTGTTCTTCTCTGGGAAGGGGGTAGATTCTATCTTCGGGCATGTTACTAGGAAACCAACGGTCAAAAACTGGGAGGATTTTGGGTCTATCTAAACCTCGCGACATCTCAGCCCAAGAATTGAAGAAATGCCAAAAGCTCGTGCCGTCGACCACCGAGTGATTGGCGGCGCACCCTATAAAAACCCCGTCTTTAAGCTCGGTGACCTGAGCTCCGAGCAGCGGCTTCTTATCGCCGTCGCAGTTTCGGTACGAATCGCCGCCGAGGGGGAAGAAGGAAGCCACCGTCTCTCGAGGTATGTAGTTGGGCTCTAAGATGTCAGAAACCGAAGCGTTCTTGGCAGTCGCGTGGACGAACTCGACTCCCTCGTTGTTGCTTTCGATGGAGTAAGAAACCGCGCCGCCGCCGCCGCCGCCTTGGTTTGCTTCGGTGGCGAGTAAGCGGCCGGCGAGGGGCGGAAAGAAGGCGAGGGCCTGTGAGAGTGAGCGGCGGAGGTGGTCAACGAGGGAAGCGTAGGAATCTTGTGGGAAAGTGTCTTGGAAAAGGAGGCCTTTGTGGATTGGGCCGAGCTGAATGAGCTGAAGGTCCCACGGCGTTAGGTGGATTCTCGACGGCGGCGCTAGGGTTTCCGGCGGGCGGTGGTGGTGGTTGGTTGGGATCTTGACTAGACATGAAGAGACCACTGTTGTGGTTTCAGACATCTTTTCTTTGTTCGAGTGGAAAGAAAAAGAATTTTAGATCAATTAATTTCACATGTGAGTTGTCAATGACTTGACAGTCTCGGGACCGACCCGAGAAGACGGTCCGAATTTTGAAGACGATTGGAAACGTTTTTTAAATGTTTGGATATTGTTACGGTTTTCTTGTGGTGATGAAGATGATGATATTTCTCATGGTGGTTTTACTTTTTGTGGCTGTAATTTTGGCTTTCTATCTCTGATTTCTTTGAGTTTTTATATATGCATCTCTTATAATAATTAATATTTATAATTTTTCCTATAACGAACAATAGAGTTCAGCATTCCTTACAATACCAGAGAACGAACAAAAAATCAACTACACGTGCGTATGGTTTTCTAAAAATATATGATGGATCTAAATTAACCATCTGGCAAAATTAATCTTCCACACCACAATAACAAACACCCCCTCAATATTATTAATATTTTGTTACATTTAGCAATCCACACATCCTCTTCCTAGTTGTGGCTTTGGAGTGTGCCGATTATTAGCTCCTGATCCTGGATAGTCTTCGAGCTCAATTAACATCTTTGACCTTCTCAAAGAATTGCCCTAAAATTATAAATAAATGACAAAAAAGATTAAAAGAAAGAAAGATATCTATCTACAGAAGTATATATAATCTACATACCACAAGAACCCTCCCACCATCTTGCACCATCGTCATAGGACTTCTAGTTCCTCCTGCATTTTTCAAGCAAAAGTAAAACCCTTAATCATAACATGTAATAATATCGAGAAAAATATCATTCGTTAATCTGAATGTTGAAATATTCATTACTTGTTATAGGTACGGCAGAACTAATTGAGATAAAGTAAGAGGAGACACATATAGCAATAATAATAACTGCTATCAGACGAAGATTTCTGTGACCAGCCATTGAAGGAAGCAATGAAAAACCCAACTTTGTGTGTGTGTGTGTGTGTGTGTATATATATATATGTATATATTTTAGTATGTGTGTGTGGATGTGAACCAAATAGAGTGAAGTATGACAAAATCGTAAAAATGTGGAATCAATCACGAGTTGGTAATGGAGCACTTAGTAATAAGGTGGATTTGTACAGCAAATCAAGCACAAGTCAAAAAGTTGTAGGTGTTGGCTTCAACGCAACTGCACTTGTTGTTTTTATATCAATATATAATACGTTAATATGTCGCACATTTATAAAGTATGGATCTTGGCAAGATCCATGCGCGCATAATGGGCATACCCTAGCAGACGATGGTCACGGATTTAATTATATATTAATATGTGCAATTATAATACGAAAAAAGTCAAATGGAAGAAGACAAAGTGACAACTGTATGATGACAGTAGCCGTGATGCAATCGAGGAGTTCACATGATATTTTGAATTTAATATGAAAAATTTGAAAATTACATTCAATTTTTCATTTTAGCAAAGGCCGGTCAAATTATTATTATTATTATTTTTTTAAATCCACAAAACCGCTTCCTAATAAGTTCAAGCTATGGACAACCTCAGTCCCACTTATAATCTCGAAGAGATATGTCATGCATTCAAGTGAGTGTCCTACTAAATAATCAAATTATTTCGAATGGGTAATAAGACGACAAATATCAAATATTTATGGGCCACAACAAAAACTTCACAAAATAATACATCTTTCGTTTCACAGTCCAATTTACATATAGGCACATTCTAACACAACCTCATAAAAAATATCATACCATTACCCCAACTGAAGTATTTTTTTACTACAAATATAAAACAACAAAAATGCTCTGATGCACTTTTAGCCCTTAAGTGTCTGAATAATTGTGTTGTGCCATGGATCAGACAAGTGCTGAACCAAGTTATCAAACGGCCCTTTCCCAGTCACATTGTGCTGCACAATGAATCCCAAGAACGCCAACATAGCTAACCTCCCTGTAATAAAAAAAAAAAAAAAACAATCGATCATAGATTGAGTCGAACATCGAACTAAACATCAGTCGATCACCAATCAGAGAAAAACAAACCGTTTGCAATCTCCTTCTCCTTCGCTTCCAACGTCGGCGCAAAGTTCAAGGGATTGAATATCCCGCCGGGGTAGCCCACTTCGTTGGGAGGCGAACTGTATCTCTTAAAAATCGGATCTTGGTTAACACTTCCTGGGTTTTTTATGTCCTGCCATCTTCTGATCTCTACGTAGTGAAAGAGTATGAACTCTATGACGAAGAGGGTCGACGAGGAGGCGAAGTACTCGGCTTTTCCGGCGTCGTACCACTTGGGCACGTTGATGATTCCGGCGGAAGTGAGAACCTCCGGCAAGAGCATTCCGGCGACTCCGAGCATGGCCCACCTTCCGTTTACGAGCTCGGCTTGCACGAACCACCTGAGGTTCTCCGGGTCCTCGGCTAGGCCCAGCGGGTCGAACCCGTTGTCGCCGGGCAGGCTGGTGGTGGACTCCGAGGATGTTAGAGATTTCCTTTGTGCTATAAAAGAAAAATTTGTAGGGTTCGACTTTGAATGACGAACCTGCCGTTGAGGTACGCCGGCGAGGCCAAGCCGGGGAGCCACTCGCCTTTCTTGGCTTCCACCTTGAGA
Organism: Craterostigma plantagineum; assembly: GCA_027422505.1. Lineage (NCBI taxonomy): Eukaryota > Viridiplantae > Streptophyta > Magnoliopsida > Lamiales > Linderniaceae > Craterostigma > Craterostigma plantagineum. The sequence continues at coordinate 383,375 of JAPQWV010000082.1, forward strand.
GATTGTGCGTTGCTGGGTACGGATTTGACCGGCACGTGTCGGGTCAGCTTACCGGGATATCCGGTCACAAACCGGGTTTTCGACGACGCGCTTGGCCGGAAGCCGGCGACGGAGGCTTGTGCGGTGACGGCGGCCATTCTATTCTCTATTTTCTCCGACCTTTTGATGGATTAAAAATTTGATCTTTTTTTTTCCTACTGGCGCTCGAGGAATAAAGAATGAATCTTTTTTTATTGCCCGAATCGAACGTCGATTTGTGGCGCAGGTTTGGAGCTGAGATCCTACCGTTGATTCTCGAGATCTTCGGAATCCAACGGCTGTGGTTCGTGGCTGTGTATCTTCCCCTTATCTCTTTATCTGCGTTGGCATATCCGTAAAATCTCTTCCTTTGAAGCTGTTGGTGTTTAAGGATTATGTGGGGTCGGATTCACTGCCAATTGGATTCACACATGAAGGTTACATATATCGACAGAAATTAATGTATAACGTATAACATGAAATTCTTTCAAATTGGCCTATTAGCTCAGTTGGTTAGAGCGTCGTGCTAATAACGCGAAGGTCACAGGTTCGAGACCTGTATGGGCCATTAATAATTTTTCGTTAATAAGCTTTTATAACTTTGTGCGGGTTGTTTCCGGGAATTCTTGGGCGTGTATTATTAGCTGGCGACGGAGGAGCGTTTATTAATCGAAATAAAGTCAGCATTTTGGTTTGTGATGATAATGATCTGAAGAGTTCTCAGGAGGTTTTCATGCTTCTGTGGGAGTGTTCTTATGAAGGTAAGTAAAACTTTGGTTATTTCATTTTCTGCAAAACTTTTGATTCTAATCTGTTGTGTCCTTTTAATAGCCTACCCATTGATGGAAAATTGGTTTTGTTATTGCAAGTTTAGCAGGACCTTCATCGTTTTGTTCTAACAGAAAGACAGGCTCTTGCTAAAAAACCAGCTCAGATCTTACCTTTGCAATTCAGATTATTGCTAATATCTATTGCTTGTACGTCAGTGAGATGTCCCAGAAGAAGTATTAACCCCGAGCTTTGTGCTTCTACAGGTCATGAAAAGGAGGCGTGCGCCTTTCTTCACTTCTGTTTAACCGCCTTCCTTCGAATGTTTCGAAATCCTTCGGTGAAGTTGTTCGGCGTTTGCTACAACCCGTAATCGAGTTAATTGCTAAATAAAAACATCATAGATTAAAAACTTGTTCTATTTGAATGTCGGGTGTTTCGACAAGAAGGTTAAGTATGCGAATAGGAAGAAAGTCGGGGAGCTCAGGCCTCGTTCGAGGGGTCAGTTTGCGAGGAAGAAGAATGGGATAAATGTTGATGTTAACGGCGATTACGGTGGGGATGACGATCCATCTAAAGGTGGATGCTGCGAAGGTCGTCGGCGATTCGTTGTTGTACTCAATGTGGAAGCTTGCATGGAAGATGGAGGTTTTTCTACCATAACCCCATTTGTGTGTTCTTGATTTTTCAACTCAAAAGACATTTGTATGAGAGAAGGGTCACTTTGGTGTAACTTAAGTCCAATTTGACATTTGGCCCGCAGAAGTGTTTGAACACTTATATATATACTAGTATGTATGCTTAGCGCGCTCGATGTGCAAATATATCAAATTATTTTTTATTTTAAAGATTTCATATTTTTAATTAAGTAATTTAAACAAGAAATTTTAATTTAAGGATAAATTTGTAATAAATTAAATTGTAATTAAGCAATTAAGAGTAAATAATAAATAACTATTTATCAAATCACAGCGTAAATTGACATTTAGTTGGTATGTCATCCATTATTTCATTTTTTTCCTTTTAAGTCTTTGATTTATTCATATGACCTTCCATTCAAGATCTCAAACATTTCAAATTAACTACAATTCTTGAAATAATTAATACTACTAGATATTTATACTTACTGAGTGTGCTTATAGTGATAAATGAGGGGCTTTTGGAAACGTAAATTTAAATTAATTATGATTAATGAAATTGCCCATTATGGCTCGGGTGATTCAATTCACACCCCCTAAAATTCTATCCGCACCTCTTTATTTCTTATCAACCTCTATTTATTACATTCCTTATCAATAATCACACTCTATTTATTATATTGAGTGATTTGTTCTTTTTAAAAACCATCAATATAGTGTTCAAACCAGTCTTTATGCTTAAAATGCAGTTCAAATTTTGAATTAATTATAATTCTTGAAATAGAAAGTTATATTATTAATTGAGTTTGTTTAAAAATAATGGGGGCTTTTGAAAACGGCATGTAAATTAATTATGATTAATGAAATTGCCCATTATGGCTCTTCCGATTAATTGAGTTGATTAAAAATAGATAGGTGACTACCTCTTAAGGAGCTATGGTATGTTTGTGTTCGCAATAATACATCTTTGATAACGGTACAATTTAACACTACTTTCCAAAAAAATAATTTGCACTATTTTTAAATTATATTTATATTTTCAAGCTATTTACGTGGTTTATTTTCGAAATAAAGCTATTTACTACATTGTCTTGCCCTTAATTATCTCAATAACATCCCGCTTATTCGTAAAAATCCTAACTACTTATTAAATCTATCTAATTACGCACGCACGTAACGTAAATTAACGACTTTTTAAATACGCCAAACACGTGATAAAATTTAACGTAACGACTTTTTAAACGTTACATCAAACACGCCACGTACCGACTTTTTAAATATTAAATCACGCACGCAACGTAAATTAACGACTTTTTAAATATATTACCCCAAACACATCATTAAATTTAACGTAACGACTTTTTAAACGTTTCATCATGTTAATGTTGACTAGCTCAGCTTTGACAATGTTGGGCTAACATTTCAGCCAACATTGTTGTCTGTCAACATTCGATTTTATCTTTCATGCCCAAAACCGTTTAACTTTTTTTGTAGCTTTATTTACTGATATGCAGGACGTGGTAAAGTGCTAAAACGAGTCTAAACCGTGTGGAAAGCGTGTGGAGTTGCTTGAACGAATTTAGGAAGTGCACTTACCATAAATAGAAGATTTGAAGATCAAAAGAGATCAAGTCAAGCTACGACCAAGATTAGAAGATCTGAATATCAAGGGATCCAGTCAATCAGTTTACCATAAATAGGAGATAAGGGATCGGCCAATAAGATGAGAAGATTCGAACTAAATATATACTATATTTAGGGAGATCTTCGAAGAGATATTTGAAGAGATATTCAATGGATCTTTTTACCAATTCAAGAGGGAGCCAAGGTCTATAAATAAGAGTTATTTTCGAGCTGCAACGAACGACTTTCGAGAGAGCTTTCATGGAGCTGCTTTGAGCGACATATTGAGCGAAAAATATGAGCGAAGCACATATCAGTTTTGAGCGAGTTGTATATTTTAAGAGAGTCGTCTTTTAGCCTAGTATTGAGTTTTCAGAAGTCTTAGTACTTCGTAGTTTTCAGGATCGTGTCGATTCGTAGTTTTTCTAGGCTTGTTTTTACTATCTTCGGATAGTTATTTTGCATCCATTGCTGTAGTGGAATTTTGCCTTGAGGCACGCATCAAGTTTTATAACTTGCTGCACAGATTTACATCTCGTGTTCATCTATTTTCGTCACTAAGTAATTACAATATTCCGCTGTGCATCTGAATGTTAGGTTGAGTGTTACCCCGACATTTTACCCAACATCTAGTCTATACTTAGTGTTTTACATCCATATCATACCGGGACCACTTCACATCAAACACGCAACGCAACTACTTTTTAAAATACAATTCGTCAAACACGCAACGACTTTTTTAAAATATATTTCATCAATCGCACAACGTAACAACTTTTTAAAATGTATTTCATCAATACGCATGACGTAACGACTTTTTAAAATATATATTTTTCTAAAATAAATTTCATCGAGAGAGTATTAAATTCACTACAACATCAAAAGACATATGTATGAGAGTTCCAACAGCATCTTTTTTACTATGGTTTTATCTCTATGTTTTTCTTTATTCTTTTCACGATAAATTTCACAATAAAAATTCACACCTTTAATATTTGATCATTAATTTGAAATAAAAACAATGAGATCTTTATCCAACGCCATATCAAAAGCCCAAAGCGCGGGCAAATTCATCCTCACCTCATCAGTCAGCAGCTGCCTTTTATTGTTTTCATATGCACGTAATAATATGTTATTGGAAATTCTCTCGACAACTTTGTATGGAAAAACTATGATTGCTGTGATTATCCATTCCTTCTCCGAGGCTATTTATGCTCCTCTTACGATCAATTGCTTCTTCATTCTCATTTTTTCATTCTCAATTCTTCACATTCGAGATGTCGAGAGCTTCAGGCGCCGGAGAGAATGGTGATGCCCAGGGGATTCAATCGGTATGGTTTCCTTCATTCGCCCGTTTCGCATCTTTGTTAGTGTTGGATGTTTGTTCAGGTGCCGAAGATGGAGTTGATTCAGTGGGGTTTTTCAGAGTTGAGCTGTACTTTTTCACGAATCGTTCTGTCATCTTTGTGTGCGTCTGTATATATGGGTTAATTTCACGAGCTTTTGTGACTAACGTATCTTTGCTGATGATGATTTAGGGAGTTGGTGGAGGAAGTGGAACATCAGAGTCGATGTCTGTGGAAAGGACCAATCATCTAAATCACCTCATGCATATGGGGAACGAGGCCCTTCGACAGCAACAATTAGAGCAGGTATAACTAAGCTTTCATTTTCCGGGTTTTTTTTTTGTGGTCGGAGTTTCTTGTTTCTCTTTGTTCACTCTTGTACGTGGTTTCACGTTCTTGTTTACTGCCAAAACAATAGTGTTTAGCTTTCTTTCCCTGCTATGTTGTCTTAGAATCGAGCATCTCTATAGCTGATCAATGGCCATCCTTTTTAAGATTCTTGATTGAATCTAGGCTTGTGTGGGGCGTGGACTCATCCCCCCAACCCAGGGCATTGATTTTTGCTGGATAATTGATTTCAATTTTTGTCTTTTTCAGGCCATTGGATTTTTCTCCAGAGCTGATCAAATCAAACCAAACGATCCAGTGATTCTCTATAGTAGATGCTCTGCGTATCTCACGTAAGTAGTGAGCTGATCTGTTATTCTATATGTTATGCTATATGTCACATCCACACAAGTTTCATGGAGTTAGTACCAATAGTGTCTGATGAGCAAGTTATTGTCTTGCAAACTAAAATTCGAACAGGATGAGCAAGTTCCTTTTGTATAGACATCCATCTGCTGCAGAAGCCACGCCCATTACAGGAATGGATGATGCTCAATCTTATGCTGCGGTACCGTAATAAAATTTATTCGCTCTCTCTGAGCTTGTTCCCGTCCTAGCTTATGCTTGGGATATGGTGATCGTTTTCTGAATTTTCAAAGTTTATGTTTTGCCTTTAGCATGCCTTGAAGGACGCGGATAAACTTAGGGTCCTTCGGGGAAACTCATCTAGAGTGTACATGTTGCAAGGGACAGCTCTCTGCCTGGTAAGTAATTTGGCTTTCATTTTTACTTCTGAAAATACTCATTTGGGATGAATCTTCGAATCCCGTCAACTTACTAACATGCCTAGTTCAGTATAAAAGTTTGTCTGATCTATTGCTTCCTCTTGCTTATCATCGTTTGCATCACACCGCCCTATATATGATGCTCTATCTTCTTTTGCAGTTGGAACGTTATGATGCAGCTCGAGCTGTGATTCGCTCAGGCCTACAGCTCCATCCCCAGAGGTTTACAGAGCTGCTTCGGTGTTCCTTAATGCTGAGTTTTTTTGGGTTGCTAACGATAGTAAATATCCTAAATGTTTTAGCTATTTCTCTTTCGCAGCACTCGCCTCCAAAACTTGGAGAGGTCACTCCCAAGTTCATTGGTCAGGAGGCACATGCCTCACCGTACTGACGACTTTGATTGCACCATCTGTTTGAAGCTTCTTTATGAGCCCGTCACTACACCATGTGGACACACATTCTGTCGTTCATGCCTGTTCCGCTCTATGGACAGAGGTTTGAGTGTTAACTCCCTCCCTTCCTTGCTTCGATGAATGCATGATATTCTCTGTTTAACTTGACTCGTTATCCTAACCAAACAATTATAGGCGATAAATGTCCACTGTGCCGCACTGTGGTGTTCCTTAATCACAATACATGCTCTATCAGGTTAGTTAGGGTCTATAACATGGTGTTCTGTTTGAAGCAGTTTACATCCAAACTTCATTGAGCTAAGCTATATCTAGTAAAAATACTTCTTATACCCCTACTACTGAGCAACTGCCATTAAATTGAGAGATAGTTCGAAATGACTAGAAATGCTTTGCTCTGTTTATTACCCATTTTCTATCCTCACGATGAATGATTTTTCTCCAGCATAACTTTGAACAATATAATCCAAACAAACTTTCCGCAAGAGTATGCGGAGAGGCAGGCGGAGCGTGCCAGTGAAGCAACACTTCGAGGCCATCATCTTCCGCTGCTTGTCACTGGCGTAGCGTTGCCGTGCCAGAAGTTTCCTGTCAAAGTCTCTGCACCTCAATACCGACTTATGGTGAGCTTATCTTTCCTTCTCTTGTTTTGTGCCCCCCAATGCTTGACTCCATTTTTTTCGTGTTCATTTTTCGATTAATCAAGGTATAAATGGCTGGTTTAGCTATCCATCATCATGTAATAAAATTCATTAGCTAAGCTTAAATGTTATGTTCCGTATCCTTCTAAACAGGTCAGGCGGATACTGGATGGGAATCGTCGAATGGGAATGGTATGTATAATTTTTGCTCGTCTTTGTCTTTTGCGTATATTTTCATTACCTAAGCAATTCCAATTGTGTAGGCTGTGAGGGGCTCAACCCCAAATTCCATAGAGGAATATGTATGCGAAGTGGAGATCAAAGGGTACGTTATGCTCTATAATTTGTTGGTTATTTCCCCAGCTTCCTTTCACATTCTTGAAGATTATTACATCTTCCTTCTTAACGCCGCAGTTGCGAGCTTCTCCCTGATGGCAGTTTCTTCTTAGAGGTGAATCATCATTGAACCTTCAGTTAATTATTTCCTTCCATAGACTTCTATGTCTTTACTTCTTCCCTAATAAGCTTTTTCACTTCAGGTCGAAAGTCTTCGTAGATGCCGCATCATTTGTCATTGGGCTCAAGACGGGTTAGTTAGTTAGTCTAACGTTTCTTGCTGGTCCCTCGAAAGAGAAAACGTTTTTACCTCTTTTTTATTTTAAATAACTTAAAAAATTTTGCACATGGTGAAGCTACCGTGTCGCCGAGGTCGTAGGTGTCCAAGACGTTCTCCCGCCTGAGGGAACTGAGGAGAGAACTAAAGTAAGTTCGACAGAAATGCTAAAACTTGTTTGTAGCATTTTCATTCATATGTCCACTTTTCGGTTCGAATGCTTTGCAGCTGCTGGAGAAAACAAACAAGATCGCAGACCTTGCTTGTGTATGGTTAAACTGGGCAAAATCAGCCATACAATGTACTCTCTTGCATAATTCCCTTTTTACCGTAATATCCGTCCCTTCATTACACTCTAATCAAATAGATGTTATTGCAGTTCAAATGCAGCTAACCGAACTATACTCAGCAGAGGAGATAATGCCACCTAGGACCGATCCCGAGAGCTTCAGTTTCTGGGTACGTATGTATGTATGTGCTTTCTTTTTTTTTTTGTCCTAATTTTCTTCTTCTTCTTCTTCAATTACATTCTAACTTACCTCACTTGCAATGCCAGCTCTGCACCCTGAATGAGGAGATGATAGAACCTGGTGTGATGTTAGACCTTCTTCGCACAACAGATACAACTGAGGTAAAGTAATAATAACCCTCGACTTCGTTTTCGTCGCCAAAAATGTACCGTTTCTCTCTTATGCGATATTGACATGGTTTATTCGACTTTTGCTTTCGAATCTTGGCAATGCAGAGACTGGAAATGGGAGCCTTTTACATTATGCTGACCGATCCACGCGTGTGGAACCAACCTCGGGGAGGGATGGATCGCCTGCTGTAAGGCATGATTGCCGAACATCTATCTATCTATGTTTTTTTTCAGTTTAAGTTTTATGGGATGCTTCGTGTTGTTTTCAATAATCGGTTCTTTTACCGACTGCATGACATTATATCTGTGTTTTGATCTTAAGTTTTACGGCATTGTCGTATTTGTTTATAAAGATTGGTCTGCATACATTAAGTCCATTTCTACTTTCATAGCCTCGAATACTCTACAGAACCGATACCCATCATTGCCTGCCTCCCCCCCTCCCCCTTTTCCGGAACTCTTTCGACCCTAACGCTCGTAACCTTAACCCAAACTAAAGCCTTAGTTTTCATCCCTTCGATCATAAACAGCTTCCCTCGGGACAGCACACATATGATGCGAGCTGAGTATCTTACGATAAATGAATCATTCTTCTAATGATTTCAATGGTTTGCCTGAAGATTGAAGACGGTGACTGTAATTTGATTGATCGTCGGAATCATTCTTCAAAGACATCATCAGCTTTGAAAGATTGGAGATGTGTAAGGAACACAAGGACTAACACATTACTCGAGCAAGAAAGTGAATATGTACCATTAAGAACAAGAAAGTCATCCAACTTGGGGAAGTTCAAGAAGATTAACAGAGAAATCAGCTAATTAAGATTTAAAAAAATAAAATCATCACACAAATCTCATATTGATGCACAGAAGACAGACTACAAACCATATTGATGAACCAGACCAGCGTTATATGGGTCTAAGGATACTAAAGAAATGAAAAAAAGGAATACATAAAGAGAAAGGGAGCATACAGAGGTGTCTTGGGAGATCTTTGTGATCTCTTCTTTCGCCTTCTTTGATACCCAAAATGTGCCTGCTTTGATGCTCCCTACCTTTGTCAATGCTTTATCCATTTTCTTTTTTTCCTTCTTTCCTCAACTCAACAGAAGCTTCAAAAGAGGAAGAAAGCAGGAAAACCTTCTCCATGAGATTGAAAGAGAGCAGAAAAAGAAAGAAGAACGAAGGTTTGCTCACAGAATTGATGCCTACCAGCTTTTTTGGATTCTTGAGCCACTTTATTCCAATACCTGCTTCTCTTAACTTGGCCTTTTGCTGAAAAATGTTGGGACTTCGACTAAAAAGAATCAATTTTTACGTGATCTATTCCTAATTGGTTTCTAAAGTATAATATAACAGCATTCTTGATAAATTCAATCTGAAAATGTAAGGTAACAACATGATGGGGATTTGGTGCTGGGACCTGTAGATTAATTCATTCATCTGTTGACAAAAAATCCTATGTCTCTCTCTTCCTACGCAAGCCATTCTCTTCTTTCCACCTTGACATATATTCATTGGAATTATTTGGACATATACGTACTCCAAACTCTGTGTGTGTGTGTGTGTGTGGGCCAGCAGATCCTAAAAGCCAAAGCAGCAAAGAACACACATGATTTTTAATCTCTTTCTTTCGGCCTTTGCTTGTTGACAAATTCAAGCCCTCTTGCTTTTGCTTTCATTTTGTACCTTTTTCCCTTTTCATCTCTTCTACAATGCACTGAAAAATCTTCAAGATCTTCACTTTTTCCTCATCGTCTCTCAGCTCGTTTCTTCTATCTTTTTCAGCGTGAAAGCGCGGGGACAGAGAAGGAATATATTGGGCTTCCCACATACTTCTTCTTCAAGGTTTATCTTTGCTCGAGCTGCTGTAGTGAGTGACTATCGCCATTCTTCTTTCTAAACTTTTGTGGATATTGGTAATTGGTTTTGGTTGTTTCTGTTGTTTTCTGACCATTTTCTGGGTCGTAGCGTCACTGTGTGAGGGTAACTCGTCCGATGACTGTGAATCTGTCTGAAGAAAAACAAAGCATTCGTTGTACCTTCTCATCCCTTGATACTCTGTAATTCTGTGTGGTTTTTGTGATGAATATAGCCTGCAATCATATGAGGCATCAGCTGTTAAACTCACCATTCTTCTACATCTTTTTCCTTATTTACTGTTTGTGAACTGTTATTTCTCAACTGAGATTTAGTTGTAGCATTTTGTTCTAAAGCTTCTCCTTCCTTCTTCGTGTTCTCGATAGTTAATCCATACTCTGAATAATCTTTTCCTCTGTTCCTCCGATGGTGATACTTCGATCTTTCAAGGGATATGCTTGTGTTAATAAATGAGCCAAAGAAAGTTACGATGGCGTAAGAAGTTAAAGCCCGAAAAAAATCGAATATTTTGCAGGCAGGAGATTTTTTCCTCACCGCGAAGGTTTTGGGACGTCATTTTTCGGTTGCATAACACAATCATCATGCAGTACTCTAATCATGTTCCATTCTATTACCATGAGAGGTCTCATGGCTTTTCGAGGCAAATCTTCAATTCGAATGCTTACTACAGAAAGCAACAGTGTTTAGGCTATGATAAGGAGACCGTGAGACAGATAATTCAGAACCAGGACGAAACGTTTCGATGTCAGGTATATATATATACTTCTGCCCAAGTAATCAAACCTTAAACTCAGACAAGCACTAATTCGTGTAATAACTCGTCCTTTTGTGTTTGTTCTTCAGGTCCAGGAACTACACAGACTATACGCAAGGCAAAGGGAGTTGATGGATGATATCGAAATTCGAACGCAATCATCGAAATCCATTTTCCCAGGTCTGCCTCAAGCTGCACCACACGATGATGCTAGGCTGTTCCTGGGATTCGATTCTGTTAGTAACATCTTCGATTTAAACGAAGAGAAGACTTCTTTAACATTTAGTACAGGCCAAGCTGAAGAAGGTCGACTAAGCGAGAAAAAGTCGAATCTTTTTATCGATTTGAACGTGCCCTTCATCCCAGAATCATTGACGTCAAGCTCCGCTGAGAATTCTTGTCTCATGGAGGTCGCTCGTCGTGAACACTGCATGGGCTGTGGCGCTATTGATTTAAACACCGTGCCTTGCGATTTCCCTCCGGAATCAGAAGTCGGGCGAGAAAATAATTTCCCGTCTGAAGATTCAGTCGAAAACAAGAATATCGATCGTATGGACATGAACAACGTCGATGTAGATAAGGAAACAGAGCATGTCCAAGAACCTGACAAAGTTGCTACTGCAGCGGAGACTTTAGCCGAGATTTTCTCATCTGCTCTTAACGGTAGGAAGCCAACTGGTGCAATCGCCGACGAGGGTGTAGAAACTTCTAATGGCTCGCTTTTATGGTTCGCCGACATAATTTCTTCTTTGGGAGACGATTGGTGTCATCAGCTCGTGCCATTGGAGAGAACAGAGGATAAAAACAGGGCAGAGCCTTCGTCGAAGATGGTTCAGCGAAAATCCTTGAATCTTTCTCGTGCTGTAAGAAGGGAAACACAGAATGCTTCGACGAGGTTTTCTGCAAGAGAAGTTAGTCGTCTGAAATGCTTGGAAACAGATGATAGGGCCAATGTAAGGAAACAGAGAGCTAAGCTTACGGTTCAACGCAATGTTAGAAAAACAGAGAGGTCTACTGTAAAAAAGCAGCTTCATACTCGAAACGAACAGTTTGTGCTTCGTGATTGGAGTAAGATGAAGAAGAGACGAAGCTTGAGGCGAAGAAAGTACGCATGTTAGAGTTATTGTCGAAGCATATTTTACGGTTGTGAATATTTTCGAAATTTCGCATCCGTGGGCTCGATGAAATGTTCGAAAATGTCGGGCAAAGATGTAAATTTTATATGGGATTGCATTTGGATTTGATTCTGGACAGGCTATACTATTACATGCACATATGCAAATATGATCTGCGATTTAGATGCAAGACAAGAAAGCTTTTACCATAATCTAAATATGGTAATGTTTACTTAAACCACATGTTCTATTCTATTAGTTTCGAGGTCGTCGCCAGCGCTGACGATTATTAAATCTGAATCGCTGTTGAAGCAAGTAGCGCTTTCCTTTTTTTTTTTAATCGTTCATTGTATATATAAACATGAGAGAGAGAGAGAGAGAGAGAGAGAGAGAGAGAGATGGCGTCGCAGCAAACGAACGATCCTAGATTACCATCGGCAGCTCGTCCGTACAAGCCTCCGCCGGTCGCGCCTCAAGACCTTCCGATAGACTACTCTGGTTTTATCGCTGTCGTCTTCGGAGTTTTCGGAGCTATGTTCCGTGTAAGAACTCGATAAGTGCTAAAAATAGATGTTTATCTTTGTAGATCGTTGATCTGCGTCTTTCTGCGTCTATTACCGGTCTCTCGAGCTCGTTTCCGTCGATGATTTGTTGTGTTGAATTAGAATATCGTGTAATTGTTTTTATGGTATGAGTGTTTTATTATTTTTCAGTTCATCCAGATTCTGAGCTGATCGTTTATCCTTTTCAGTACAAATTTTGCTCGTGGCTTGCAATTATATTTTCCGCCCAATCGATGGCTAATATGAGGAATTTTGAGAATGATTTCAAGCAGGTCTCCATGGCCATGATGTAAGTTGGATGATGCTATTGTCCTTCCTTCCATTTGCCTTTACATTGTGATTCTTTGGATGGACGTCTATGTTTTGGCTTTTCCTGGAAAGCTGTGAAGCTAATTTTGTCTTCGATAATTCGATCATCTTATATGCATGTAACTGATTATATGTATCCTTTTATCCACCAGGTTTGGTATCATGGGGCTAGTGACAAATTACACGGGATTGGGCTCCCGACCCAAAAGTTCGTAACTTGAATGTTGTTTCTCCAAATGCCACAGGTTTTCACTCTGGTTGGAATATCAGAGCACTCAGTAGAGACGCAACAGTTGCAGAATTTCCTTTTTTTTCATTTATATTCAGTGTTATTGTTTAAATGGTATCGATGCAAATTACTTATGGATTGGTGATGTTGCTTCAAACTTTGATGTAGTCCTACTATCCAAATTGGTTCTTGATTTCGTTTTACGCGCTTTGTCCGAGTAACTTGGTGGATGAAGTCTTTGAATCTAATATATTCATCTTCTGGTGTTTTTTAGATAGAAATAATCTCTTTATAGGGTGTTATAATTTACAGCCTAAATCTTCCCAAGAAGTAGCACAGCTGACATGAAGCTTGGAATTGGATTTGCGGTCAAGCTGCTTGGCTATCTATTGCAATCAGGTTCCAATTAAAGGGCTCATGAGTAATCTGTTATTTTCTCTTCATTTCATCTGCTGTATCATGTATTCCAAGTTTAACACACCATCACTAATGCTGTTCCTAGCCACGCCCTTCAACCTCGACACATTCTCTCGAATCACCCCATCCTTCAAAAGCTCCTCGACTCTCTCCTTAACCTCACCCCTCGAAACAATCCCACCTTCGTCCTTCTCCAGCGAGATCCCAACCTTCCAATCATCACATATACATATCCGCGTATACATCTGATCCCCAAAGTAAGGCCAGCAGAGCATAGGCACCCCATGACTCAAACTCTCCATAAACGAACCCCAGCCACAGTGCGTCACAAAACAAGCCGTAGAGGGATGTCCCAATACCATCTCTTGTGGGGCCCAATCGACTATCTTCCCACGGCCCGTCTCTAACCCAGCCACGCAAGAACGGGCCGACCCGTCTTTGCTCAGGCCCGACCAAGCCACGTAAAGGTAGGGCCGGCCCATGAGCTCGAGCCCTAACTCGAGCTCCCTAAGCTGCTCTTGGCTGAACCTCGACGTGCTACCAAATGCAACGTAGACCACTGATTTTTTGGGCTGTTTGTCTAGCCAGTCGAGGCACGTCGAGTCTTCTGAGCACAAGCTGCCGCTGCTGAGCCGTTGGGCTAACAATGGGCCTATCGGTAGGAGGTTAGGGATTGAGACGTGGGCCCAAGGGTCGAGATCGCCGAACCAATTGCCTAGGATCCAATCTGAGTCCTTTATGTGGGAAGCCTCGGTTTCTACTTCGTGGAAAATCGATCTCTGTATTGTTTTGTCGCCTGGGAAGTGCCAGAGTAGGGAAGTCGTCGGCATGGGCGGGATGTTTTCTCGCACTTGGATTGCCTCGTTCGTCAAGGGATTCCCTGCAAAATTTTAAGGTATTATTTCGAAGCGCTCACCCTGAAACTATGTGATCGTGGCGAAATTTTAAATTGGGTATAGTAAGGCGATGTACCGTCGCTGTCGATGAATTTTGACTGAATGAGCTCGGGAATCTTGAACGCCAGCGCCAAGCAGCCCGGAGAAGAGCACCAAAACGATGCGACCTTAACCCCCATCTTCTTGGGTATATCGATCACTCGAGAAACTGAAGAATCGATGATGACTCCTTTTATTCTTTCCTCGTCGTTCTTGAGGGATTGATTTAGCAAGTTTTCCAAGCAACTGGGCAACGTATGATGAACTCTCTTGAACAGACTTTCTTGACTGATCAAATCGTCTTTACATTCGAACGGATCGTCGTCGAATATGGAGACAAGCTTTACGCAGGTGTCCAAATTCCCCAAACCCCACATGTATGACTGGTTAGGGTTCGTATTGACGAACGTGATCTTGCCCACAAACCGTGCGATTTGGTGCGATAGTTTCACGAGTGGTGCTATGTGTCCTTGGAAAGGGCTTGTGACAATTAGAACGTGGCCGTGGTTAGAGTGCTGAGTGTTCTGAGCCATCTCTTCTTTTTCTTCTTTTTAATGAGCAAACGAAGCATAGCTTCAATATATGTTACTTGTTCATGCATCTTTGTCCCGTCCTTGTAATATTCACAGAAATAAAGGGGCAATAATAGTGTGTTTCTTGGTGCTGTTTCTGTGGTTCATCGATATCACATTTCGATAGCTTGCTTTTACGGTAGTTGTCAAAAACCTACTCTATTTTTAAATTAATGTCAATCATCCTATGATTTCTGTCTTGTTTCTCATGTATTCTTTGCAGTATCCCGAAAATATAGAGCCATCAACCCTAAAGAAATTAATGACACGATGAACAATTGCTAATTGAATATAACGGGCAAGAAGCACCATGTGTATTTCTTGTTTGCTTCCTATCTTTTCTCTTCTCGTTAATTTGTTCTGTTTTGCACCAACTGTTCTCTTTTCCCCGTTGTAACTTGTAAGGAGTGTCAATAACCTAAGCCTATGCCTACAGATATAAAAGAAACGAAATTTATCATGTCATTGTAAGAAGAAATCACATCACGCATCATCATCATTATGTAATGAAGAAATGTACCTTCTCGTAACTCGTTTCCTGCTAGAAGCAAATAGCGACACGGGTCTAACGAATTTCCCAGACATTATCATCGCAGACAGCTTCTGAAGAATCGAACTCCCTGTCGCGATTCGATCAAAAAGCATGTTATCACATTATCAGGCAAGCGAACTTAACTGTGATATAGGCTGTCGATAGAGTACCTGCAATGCAAAGACAATGTCAGCTCCATCCACCTTCAGAGTCACTCTTCTCGACTTATCGTCGCGCGAGTTTCCTACTTTTAGAATTCCCTGAAAAGATTTTATATTGCCCGATGAGGTACATTCCCAGTCTGTTAATGTAACATTTGTGCGTTACTTGATTTCTTGTATTGAGCAATACCTGGTCATCTAACACCTTGCACATGCTGGAGAATTCCACTATGCCGACGGGTGATATTAGAGTTGATTTACATACATCCACGTAATATTTGTTCAACTGAATGCATAGAGAAAATGGCTTGGTTTGGTTTTGTTTATTTCGGAAGCTGGTTCTACTAGACTTGGAATTGATGATGTACATACCTCCCCAATGGTTGTGCCCTTTTTTATTCCTCGGAAAAGCTTCACAGCAGAGCATAGTATGATCTGTCATGACAGTTCAGTAAGTACTATATGTAAGAAGCATATGTGAAAGACGACGGATGGTGCAGCTAATAGTTATTGGATTTGGATGAGTAGTTACCTGTTGATGCTGAGGTAGAGACTGAATAGTGTCTATCACAGGTGACTTAAATGCTTTTGATAAAGCAGCAACAACGTGATGTATCTTCACCTGCCACAGTTTAGGAATCTTAGAAGATAAAAACTAGCATGTCTCATTGAGTAGGACGCTGAAAAGGAAGAAGAGTCTACTTATTAAAAGGAAGAGTCTACTTAGTATGCATACATCGGTGTCAATCCATGCAAATTTTCAGTTTTCATGCCAAAATGTCAAAATACAGATTCAGTATTTTTCTCAGTTTCATCGTTAGAATGAATGAAAAGCAATCTACACACAAAATATTTACCATGTCATTCACTTGATTTGTCGTCACACTAGAAATGCCAGATTTCTCTTGAGTTCCACAACCATCTGATGGTGACAAGTTGGTGCTAGAAGCGCTTCTCTCAGCTTCAAATATCTCAATTGCGCTCCTAAAAGACCACACAAAGAAATTCTTGACTTCATTTTTCGAAATGGACACAGTCGAGAAATATAGAACATTAAGATACACTCACATGCACGACTGTTTTATACTAGTGACTTGACATAAATGCAGTGAAAAGTAGAGAATCCTACGAAATTAAAAGACCAACCTGCATACTGAGAGAGCCTTTCTCATGTCTCCAGAGGCTGCAGCAACTTTCTACAAGAGCAGTTATTCAGAAAAATTCTGATTAATCCCAAACACAACTATTAACTGCCAATTCAACAAATGCCAAAGGGATTATATAGTGCGACTCACCCGAGCACAGAGTTCCAGAGCTTGCGATTCAAAGACAACATAAGGAAGTGCCTATTTAACAAATAAAGAGGATCGATTAGAATGGAGGAGGTATTCGTACTACTTGCAATTACAATCG
Organism: Craterostigma plantagineum; assembly: GCA_027422505.1. Lineage (NCBI taxonomy): Eukaryota > Viridiplantae > Streptophyta > Magnoliopsida > Lamiales > Linderniaceae > Craterostigma > Craterostigma plantagineum. The sequence continues at coordinate 400,064 of JAPQWV010000082.1, forward strand.
ATCATTCAACCTGTTCATTTTTTTCTTAGATCTATATCAATGTCTTAGGCAGCTCAAATTGTCGTATGTCACTTTTATTTGCTACACTCCTTTACTAAAGCTGGTTTGACGCCATGATATAATAATTACCTTCAATCTTTCTTGAAGAATGCTAATAATTTGATCTTTAGAATACGCGCGGAATGTTATAACCTCTGGTTTGCCTGGATTGGAAAAGATATATTCTTTTAACATATAAGTAGAACTTAAGCACACTAAAATTACGTTACATTAGAAACTGTGAGAAAATCATGTGAACTAAAAATAGAAGACTACTCACAACTTAAGGCCTGCAGCTTTGGAATAAACCTGTCAGCTAAGTCAATAGCATTAGCAATCCCTGAATCACAAGGTAAAAAAGAGGTCAAAAACAAGTCACGAATTTAAGATAAAACTGGAGAAAGGAAAGTAGGATCCCTTGTTAATTACTAAAACCTACCTAGTAAGATGCATTCGGAGAAAGGCAAGGATGTGAGCATGAAAAGATCGTGGAGGACGGCTCGATCTTTGGTAATTAAGTAATCCAACTCATCAGCTATCACTATTCTACAGACAAGATTTGAGCGACTTTATTCCACTGAGGTACAGAAGAAAAAAAATATGATTTGAGGAACACGATTCTACATTTTGAGATGCTTACTTCATCTTCATGCCAGATGGATGCTCCTGTGAATACAGGCTTTGGAGGACCTGTAAAGCTGATCCTGATTGATTGTTCTTCTTCTGTCGATGATTCCGTCCTAGAATCTGTATGAGCTGAATACTATTAAAAACACAACGGCCGCATAAATGGAATGAGCTTCCAATATTCATCTCCTTAACATACCTTACTGAAAATTTCAGCTGTACTTGTAAGAGACGTGCAGCTTATAGACAGCACATCTGGAGGATCTCTACCTTCCTGCCAACAAAATGAGAAGGAAAAAGATATTAAACAAGTCATTCAGTCACTTAAAGTCAGCAAACACATGTGAACAAAAGAATGGAAATTCCATGGTGGATTGTAATCAAGTGCTGCATTGATGGACGTACAAGCAACCGTATATAAAGGCATATTGCAAACATGAGTTCAAATTACAAATAGCTACCTGATCTGCCCAATCTAGAAGAGTCTCTATAACTTTTTCCATGGAGAGTGACTTTCCAGTCCCTGGACACCCACATATATACAAACTCCCAGCCGTTACTTGCTTGATACACTTCTTGCAAAAATCTAATATTCTCTTCTGTTCCTCTTCTCTGCACACAACATTACTTGGTGCAGTTGAGACATGCATCGCCTCCTTAACAACTCTCAGGTGCTCCTTACCTGCTACGATGGCAACAATCACGAAACGTTTGAGCCAAAAGCAGAATCTAGCAGTGGTGATATATTGCCAGTTATAAGAGATGCGGACTAACCTCTTGGATCCCAGATCGGCTTTTCTTCACAAGTGTCGCATGATATACTTTTCGGTGGTGAGCCGAACAGCTTCAATGACGACTTCACGCACTTCTCGATAATCTGCAGCGAGAAGCAGCGAAAATCATAGTAATCATGCTGTCGAGTGCTCATCAGACATCCATCCATATTCAAAAAGAAGTAAAACTTAAAAATTTTAGTGCAATGGAGCAGCGATTCAACAAGCAACGAAGCTGTAAAAAATTGTTTCCAGACCGGGTGTGGAGGAACTAATACACCATCGATCAACTTACATCCTCAAAATCCATCTAAAAAGAATACATTAAAACGAATTCGATCACATTATAACTGCAAATATAACCCGAATATCAAAAGGATGATAGACTACTACATTGGCTCGGAAACTGATAGCCACTCGAAGATAAGCTTCAACACAAAAACCTAATAATGGAGGCTCACATCAACTTTTCGAAGGGTGTCTGGGCTTGATACACCATTCATACGAGGAGATTTACGCGTCGCTGTACCTATATGCGTATCAGATCTCAATCTGCGTTTCTGTGGTGTGACGGATGTATCATCATCCGTCTTCTGATCCGGCGATAGAGGAGATGGAGGGAGCGTCGGCATCTGCTCGTGATAGCGATCAGAAGCGAAATCGATGAGAATGAATTGTCGAGATTCTCTGTGTGGATATTGATTGTGGGTGGAAAGTGTACTGATGATGATATGTGAAGGAGAATGGCGGGAATTCGACTGTTATTGGCGGGGGAATCTGCTATTGGTCCAAAACTGATGGAGTTTTAAGCCTTCTTCGATCTTGAGTTCTTGACGAGTTAGGGCTTTTGTGATTTCTAATTGGGAATTTAAGAAACTGTAAAAGGTCGATTGTTTGTTCGAGTTCTGTGAATTATTATTATTCTTAATATCTTTAATGATTAAAAGTCCAATTTTCAAGTAAAAGGCCAATTTGAAGCAAAAAGGCAAGGCCCTATTTTGAAGTAAAGGCCCAGATTATTATTATTATTATTATTAATACATGTAATTATTAAACAATTATAATTCTGTAATTCGGTACAGTTCGGTAAACCGAAAAAAAAAAAAAAACTGAACCGATTACCGAAATTTTCAGAATTTAAAACCGAATACCGAACCGAATTATTTGTTCGGTATTCGGTACGTACAGAAATTTCGGTAATCAGTTCGGTTCGGTCGGTTTACCGAAGTGTGGCCTCCCGAGTATATATTGTATTAACTGTCAAAGTACATAATTTTTGAGACCATTGTAGTGTTATCTGTCAATTGGTATATCAACTAAAAATTGTTCTGTTCATATATATAATATGCATGAATTACAAGTATCTATAATATCGTTCTTTGTTTTTCATGATGTATATAGATTGATTCCAATTGTATATAAATACTTGCAATATTAAATGTAATATCTTTCGAACTATATATTGAAGAAATCAAGGGCTATACAGTTTATCAAATCACAAAGCCGAAAATAAATAAATAAACAAATTTTCAAAGAAATAAAATTAAAAGAAATAAATAAAGAAAAACAGTCTTTAAGGACAAGCTGCATCAACCTGAGATTTCAAGGAGCTTTCTCAATGCTTTCTTACAAGATCTTGAGTAGGGCTATTGGATGCTTTTCTTTCTCTTGCGATCTATATAAACACAATTTAGGCGTTCTTTGGATGTTTGCATATTTTTTTCTCGTCCGAAGAGCAAATAAAGAAAGAATTTTATTATATATTACATACCTGAGCCTCGAGTTGGGATATTCTCTGAAGAGATATCTGTTCGATGTTCGCACGACGTTTGCACTCCTCGTCGAGCATGCTTGTAAGCTGATACCTTAACTCGGCCATTTCTTGAGCTAAATCCTCTGCTTCTTCTTTCGCTTTTAGCTTTTCTTTTCTTAGTTCGTCCTGCGATGTATTGCTCGCATTACTCTTAACTGAAACTGAAGATAGTAATTTAAGTTTATGGTGTAAGATAAAGAAAAACTTACCTTAAGTTGTGTTACGAGAAGTTCATAATCTTCTATCTGAAGGGACATTTCAGCCATCTTTTCGTGTAAATGACCATCGGGCGCTCTTGGAATGGCAAGTTTCGGAAACACACATGAATGATAATATGTTACCCGACGAACGATAATTGCAACAAAATTAATGACCGTAAGATGTCCAAAGAAGGGCTATAGAATATATATACATTCATAAGCGTACCTCGTATCTTTATCTAGTTCACTTGACAAACTTCTAGAGTTTTTCTCAAACCGATCGTCTGTCTTCTTATCAAATGCATTGGTGTTCACATGAGATATCTGCAGCTTATCTTTCAAATATTTGTTATCCTTCCGTAAAACCTCAATTACTTTATCAGCATCTTTGATTTGAATCTCGAGATCTCGAATAAGATCGTGCATTCTAAAGCTTTCGGCGTTTCTTTCCTCCAACAATTCCTTCGCTGCAAGTAGATTCTGCTCCAAAGCTGTCGATTCGAGCTTTAGGCTCTCTATCTCACACTGGTAATCTAACCCCATGGAAGATATGGACTCCTCGAGCTTTTCACTCCTTGATGCAGAGCATCTGAGTTCAACTTCTTTATCCTCAATTTCTTGCATCAACAGGGACTTTTCAGACTCGGAAAGCCTCAACTGTTGCCTAAGCCTTACCACTTCATCTGCAAAGTTTTCCGTGTCTGAAAGCTTCAACTGAAGGCTGCAAAGGTGGTCCCCCAAACAGCTTAGGTCTTGCGTTTTTGCGTTCAGTTGATCCTGCAAATAATCTGTGAGAAAGATGATTATTGATCAAGTGAAAAGGTGGTGAAACAAGTCGATGGTTTCGCAGCTTAGAAGAGGAGCCATCCAAATATGTAAGATCAATTGCATAAGATGCCGAATACCTATTTCTTGGGTGCAATTACTTAGCTCTCTTTCCAAATCCTCAATACGCTTCTTGTCTTCTTCACGTGACTCTGATAACGTCTTAACATGGTAGTCCAAACGCTGCATATAAGAAGGCGATAATTCAGATTATTTAAGAAAAAGTTCATAACAAGCAAGATCCACTAAGATTAATGATATCAACAAAATCTAATTTTACAACGAGGTTCGGTCAAGACAAGTCACAAGTTTTAGTAAAGGAGCCTCTGTCAAGAAACAACGAAGCTACAAACTTATTGATGACTTGCAAAAGCGAACTCATGAAATTATTACTCTGATCAAGTCGACGTTCTTGAGCTTTGAATCTGTCACCCTCTCCTTTTCTTTTGACAGCTGCACCAACAAATAAGCAGACTCGTTCATTAACCAAGAAAAAGGATAGGATATATGAGAACTTCATTTGAATAACTTAGCGACATAAACACGAAAATACACCACAAGGCAGTAATCTTGGCTTCACATCTAGTTTCCAATGTTAACCCCTGGGCCATATAATTTACCTCCTTAAACCTCTCCCTAATCTCGAATAAATCATCTGTTCCATTTCCACCACAACTTGATCCACCAAACATCTGCAAGCACACAAATAATGTAAACTTCAAATTCTCATTCAATCTTTAGCTAAAAAACGGGCGAGGGTAAAAAATATACATAGGAAATGGATTATCAACCATCGACTAGACAAACAAGAAGAACAAGAAGCAATTACCGGTACGAGGGCGTTTGATCTCGGAGGGATTTTAATTGGAACGGCGAAAACGGAATAAAGTGATGTTCTTCGATCTTTTTTGTTCTATTTCGTGCAATTTAGGGGACATTCAAATTCCACAGTTCATTGCTCATTGTAATTTGTAAATAACTAATAAGACCCAAACTGACCCGGTTCCAACGGGTCATGCCCGCCTACATCTCTGATTTATGATTATTTGTTTTTTAAGTATAACTCAGCTGACGCAAAATCACCTCAAAATCTTCCATTCACGCGCAGCTCTCTCACTCTCTCTCCATGACATAAATCGATGACGAAGGGCCCCATCGGTTGTTCGTCCTGCTAAGAATTGGTAATTTCTGGCTCTGTCGTCTCTTTCCCAGTTTCCGAAATCATTATTTTGTGGGCTATTGCTTTCTTTGAATTTATAGGGTTTGATTTTGGCGAAAATTTCGAACAAGAGCATCGCCACCGACTTTCCGAATCTATATGTAACTGTTGCTAAGCATTTATTCAGAGCTACATCGGCTGTGATTATTGGGTTGCGATAGGCTTTTAAGCAAGAGATCGGCTTTATCATGTGTTCTAGGCAAACCTTTTTAGTGATACAAGTTTAATTGGGTGACACGGTGTAAGATATTTTGGAAATTTTTGGGCATATAGTAATGGAAATGTGTTCGATGTCCCTCGTTGTTTTTGCTCACGTTGCAGTTCAATCTAGAAGACTCTGAATCTTCTTATAAAGATTTTTACAGGTGAAAACAACTAATGATGAAGAAGTCCAAGGATCCCTTTGAGATTGCTTTTGAAGAACAAGATGAATCTCCGCCAGAATCCCCCATTGGTCACGATGATAATGGACCGCAAACATCCGCTGGCCCAAGTACGTTCGGCGGCGGAGAGCCTGAAGAAAACACGAACATTCATATCGTGGATCCTTCATCGTCTACTGCCTTAGGAGTCTCCACAGGGCCAACTTCCAAACCTAAAGAAGACGAAGATGAAGAGGAAGAAGAAAACGTGGACGTTCAGCTTGGAAAGCTCCGTGCTGGTGGCGGTGATCCTGACAAAACTGCTAAGATGCGGTGAGCCGATTAAGTAGCATCAATTTTCTGCATAATGTGTTTAGAGTAGTTTGATGGGCATTGGTCTCTCTCTGAGCTTTAGCCTTGATTGAATTTGGTTTCTGAGATCAGCTCTTGTGTGGTTCCCTTTGCAGGGCAATCTTGGCCCATTTCACGGAGGAGCAGATGAGTAGGTACGAATCGTTTCGAAGATCGGGATTTCAGAAATCTAACATGAAAAGGGTAGGCACAGTGCTCGAGATTCCTGAACATCATGGTCAATCATAAAGCTTGTTCCAAAAAAATAACTGGTTAAGAACTGGTCCTTTTGAATTGCAGCTATTAACGAGCATAATTGGTAGTCCGAAAATATCTGCACCTATGAATATTGTGGTATCTGGGATTGCAAAGATGTTCGTTGGGGAGCTTATCGAAACAGGTGATATATCATTCTTAATGTGTACTATCTCTTTCATTTCCTGGTAAACTCACTAAGATGTGGAAAAAATAACTCTTTCTTGGTATATATAACCATGCATAACATATGTATTTTTATGGTTTACTGATTAAGGTCTGAATTTACTGAATAAGCTACCAAATGTTATTGCAGCCAGGGTAGTAATGTCTGAGAGAAAAGACACGGGACCCGTCAGGCCATGCCACATCCGAGAAGCATATCGAAGACTAAAACTCGAGGGCAAGATTCCAAAGAGATCTGTCCCGAGGCTTTTCCGCTGAACGCAATGGAGGTTTTCGCCATAACTCATCAGGCAAACATTTAAATAGAAGTGATTCTTGATACTTGTTCTCTCAAGCAAACATCTTACAGTGCTTGGAAGGTTTAATCTTTATAATCAATCTTGCCCATGACTTATCAAAATATAACTAGTAGTATCTTATTCAGTATACTTTGCAAAGAAATACTTACATTTGCTACGACGACCGACGCGATGATGCCCTGGTAAAAACATATTAGAAAAAAATGATTTCATAAATGCACAATGGAAATGGCACTTAATCTAAACAAAACGAACAGTAGCACTGCTGTTTATGTACGCTTGTACTTGTCAATCAATGCAACAATCTTATCGAGGAGTTTCAATGCGTTTTCTTCTCCACCAGAAAACGGTGAAGTCCATTGCTGATAGTGATGAAGGCTGCCAGTAAAATCTGTAAATAGCCCGTCGACTTTAATCTTGTTTAGCCAGTAATCGTATTCGTTGTACGGATCTTGACTGAAGTTGAAGTGTACGTATTTATTCTCATTACGGAATGTGTATGGATGAACCTAAAAGAAGATAGATTTGTTAACATGGCCAAGGGCTTACGGTAAAAAAAAAAAACATGAACAGAAAATTTCGTAATTGAGATGGAATTTGATAGGCAATATCGAGCTATAGAAATGGTACCTGAAGGTTATGTGCGTGTGCTCTAGCTACAAGATCTGTAGGCGTTATCAGATAATTGTTGGAAGCAATAACACAAGTATCCTTCCACGGTCCAATTCCAACAACATACTCCTTGATGTAGTCGAGATACTTGTCTGAGGTGATCTCTGCGTATGACTGATAAGAGAAACATTAGTTGACATGATATTCCCAGGCCTTGGAATGAGTTGTACAAGGGCAAGAAAAAGAAGATTATCATCCTCAAGGCTCAGTTCGGTCATAATGAAAAATTGTACGTAAAACCATGCAAGTATTAAGATAAGGGGGAGATTGTAATAACCACCTGATTTGTATCCTGAGTAGGGATATCAACATCGTCTATCAAGAATATCTTGGGTAGGTCAGTGAGGTTAGATATGTAGGTAAGCGATGTTGGTGCAAAGGACTGTATAAAAACAGGTTGCTTGAGCCACTGCTTTGACAAATAGGAACCTCCGTATCCGTATTTTATCAAGGTCTCGACAAACTTGTCCTCGAATCTCTTACCGCCTGGCCATTTTACCTGTCAATACAAGGGAGTCATGCATTTTCCTCATGATAAAAATATAATCTTTTTTCAGCTGAATAATCTTTTCTTTTTTCATGCAATGTTATAAGTATCTTTTCTTTTGTGAAGAGGATGAAGAAGTTGCAAGAGGCTCACATGCTGATTGATGAATACAGGATTCTTTATCTCTGGATATATTCCAACAACTCGAGGAGCATCCAATGCAATGGAGATGAACTCTTCGAATGTGATGATGGAAAATCTCCCTGCAAAACAGATGAGAAAACATAGAATCGACATAAATTATCCTACTTTCTTCTTATTCATTTACAGTTTAGACGAGAAGAACCAATTTAAGTCAGTGACTAACCATTATACTGCTGATCCCGGAAAGAGTACCTCTGCTTTACTCTCAATGACTTCAACTCCTCTAACGTGAAATCAACTGTCAGCAGAAAATAAGAAAAAAGGAAGTTACTTTGAAATCTGAGCATCATCAAATTTACCTGGCAATCTACGAGGTAGAACGGTCGAGCTGACGTGGCTGACAAAACGAAAATGGACGAACAAATAATGACCCATCAATAATTAGTAATTTACCAAGAAAGTGGCCTGTGATGTTATCTCCTTGAACCTCATAGGTTCTCTTTCGATCAGAAAACTGCTTGTGATCGGCAACGTCAGTTGTCTCATCGAGTGTTACGTCATGGAAGCTTATAAGAACACCATCCTTGGTAGCTAGAATATCAGTCTCTATAAAATCAGCACCTTCTTCAATGGCTCTCTGCATGTTGGTATCTTTTATAATTTATAAAATAAAAATGAAAAAGATAATACAGAAGTGAATAAATTTACTGCCAGTGTAACTATATTTTAAGCATGAATGAGCACTCAGTGTGGAAGGGAATCGTGGCGCTCAAATAGCAACTGATACCACTTTAAGGCCACAAAATTGACGATTGTGTGCTAAACTTAAACATACCATATACGCCTCTGCAGTTTCTTCAGGAAGTTCACCGTTTGAACCTCGATGTGCAATATTATACGGACGAAATGTTTGTAAAGGCCGTTTGTTTCTATCATTTCTTCTGCTGGGGAGTGGATATAAAACTCTAGCAGAAGATTCAACAAAAAGCAGGAGAAACACGAGAGCCACAAAACCTAAAACCGTAGGCAAAAGAGAGGAAAAAACATTATTTGAGCACCACAAATCATGAGATGGCAGTAGCACAAGTCAGAAAATGCATCATAACTCGCGATGATTGGGCTATGCGACAGAGAAACTTGAATCCAAAGAATGATGGCCAGAAACAACGAGGACAAAAAAAGTACAACTGATCTTTATTGTTCAAGCACTCTCAGCACGAATGAAGATCTTACGAAAAAAGTGATCACCCATCTATCCTGGCGATTCGCAATTGAGAAAAACTAATAGAACAAACAAAAAATCCAGATAAAACCCAGCTCAACCACAATCAAACAGACACTAGGCAACGCACATTCTCGTAATACAAATACGACGTTACGTCAGCCTCACAACTATCGAAGAAATTAAAAACAACTGCAAATCTTAGCTACACTTACGATGGGAAGCCATTGGTGCTGATCAGATGAATCCAAGGTTTTCTTTTTCCTAGCGTTGTTCAAACAACACCAGATTTTTTTTTCAATCCGAAGCGAACGTCAGAATGATTTTATGCAACAGTAAATCGTCGCTTTTTATAATGTCACTGTGGATGTGCAAGGGAATATGGAATATTCTGTTATATCGAATTGCTCGGCAAATGTTTAGAACAATATAAACTCAATAATTAGGAATTACTAGCTCAGCATATTCTGTTATTCGAACTGATCTAAGCATAAGCCAATCCGAAAAACTTAATCGTTACGTTGACTTAGACTTCTGAGCATAGGATGTTGTCATCAATAATTGGCCAATGCATTTATACTTTGTTCTGTAACTTGTCATCTCAGATTTAGAATTTCAAGATATATATTTTAAGGCGAAAAACAATCAGATATTCCCAACATTTCACTCTAAAAACAAATAAAGCAAACTAGAGTTCAAACTTCAAACAGGCCCAGAGAATCGAATATAACGGATGCAAACTCTGTTTTTTTTTATGAACTACTAAGCTAAAACAGAAACATAGGTAAGCAGCAAATTATCACAGTGAGTAATTATTTTCTCAAACAGCCATCATATCTCCAAACTGACGCATTAAGATGATGGAGCCAGCAAAGAGTCCGACGGCGCGGAGCAGCTTCTGCATTAAGAGAGCGCGTTTAGTTAGAATTACCAAATCAAGAAAGGAATCAGCTATAAGTAACTAAACACGATGTGATATATGAGTGGTAAGAAAAGGACAGACAAGAAATCAGCAAGCTATATGATTAAGCCATAAAATGATAAAGAAACTCATTCACTCAACACAATAGTAAATGTGTAAAATGGAAGCCATTTGCAGCACAAGTAACGTAAGGCTATGGCTGAAAAAGAAAGATGATTAGTTGCTAATGGTCCGAGTCAAGAGGAATAATGCATACAACAAAAGCTGCCAGTCAACTGATGGAACTTCCTTTTGCAAACACAATGAATGCATTTCTGCTACTTTGAGAAGTTCTTTTTTTTTTTGCTCGTAGCTAAACATACATTTCTCAGCCCAGAGGCTGAGAGTGAAGATAGCCAGTAATCATCTCCAATAAATAACTGCTCCGCCTAGAATTCTTTAAATCGCAGCACAAGATGATCGAAAGATAATGCAAGAAACATACAGACCGAATTCTAGGTGACTGTTCAAAGCTAATGCAATCACGAATCCTAATACAAATCAAATGGTTGGCTACAGAAGTGCTTTTCAGCTTTCACGCACTTTGTTCCTAAATTATGCAAATAGTGTCGAAATCCCAATTCCGTTCACCACTTGGAGAAAAACCGAAAATGAGGGGAAACGTCAGATAAACAAATCTAAGAAGCTTCTAACAATAATTGATAGAAGATAGTACCGATATCGAATACTTGATAGGCGATGATAATCGAAACAAGAGGAAAAGCAACAGGGATCTCATACCATGTTGCTATCCCATTTCTCGGGATTGTGGACTTGCGAATGCCAAAAGGCTTTGATCTTCTCAGCAGAAACTACTTTATCCGCCATTCTCTTCCTTTCAAGAAAATTAGATCGTGCTCTACTTTAGAGGGGTTAGGGTTTTGCGTTTGTGTGGAAGTGGAGGTATCGCCAAATAGCCCCAATAACACCATTGGGCCTTTTAAATCGCAGACTACTTAATTTGCGATTTATGACTCGAAGGAACGGTTGAGATTACTTCTAATCCAAAGGCTGACGGTTGTTTCACGTGCCCTTACTAATTTTCGGCTTTTTTTTTTAACTTTTCTTTGCCACCATTGACTAAGAATGAAATCTGACGATCATTATCAACTAGTGTCTCACTATCATGTTTTGTCATTTCGATCGTTCGGACGTCCCACTAATTTTTTTAGCAAAAAAACTATCACAAATAATCAATATAATAATATTAAATATTCTTAAAAGACGTGTCAAAATATACACTTTATTATATTTTCATTGTACTATATTATTATAATAATACCACCATAATTTGCGTGCCCGGCAACTTATATGATAAAGTTGCCGGACGGAGGGACTATTTGATTTCCAAATCATCAAGAAACTAAGAACATACTACTATGCAGAGTATGCAATAGTACAACCTAACCCAGCCCAAAACAAACGAACAAGAAAAAGAAACAACTTACGAAGAAACACACAAATGCTAACTACTAAAATCACACACACTGAGATCGATTTAAGGTTGTCGATTCTCAAGCAGATCCTATGCAGTAAGTCGTCGCTTTTCATAGTGTCACTGTGGATGTGCAAGGGGATGGAATATTCTGTATATCGAATTGCTCGGCAAATGTTTAGAACAATATAAACTCAATAATTAGGAAACATTAGCTCAGCATATTCTGTTATTTTCGAATTGATCTAAGCATAAGCCTATCCGAAAAACTTAATCGTTACGTTGACTTTGACTTCTGGTATTGGGACGGTGTCATAAATAATTGGCCAATGAATTTATACTTTGTTCTGTCACTTGTCTTGTCATCATAGGATAGGATCAGATTAGAATTTCAAGAAGGCGAAAACAATCAGATATTCCTAACATTTCACTCTCAAAACAAATAAAGCAAACTAGAGTTCAAACAGGCCCAGAGAATCGAATATAACGGATGCAAAGAACTCTGTTTTTTTATGAACTACTAAGCTAAAACAGATACATAAGTAAGCAGCAAATGATCACAGTAAGTAAGATGAGTAAGATGATGAAGCCAGCAAAGAGTCCGGCGGCACGGAGCAGCTTCTGCATTAAGAGAGAGCATTTAGTTAGAATTACCAAATAAAGGAATCAGCTATAAGTAACTGAACATGATGTGATATATGAGTGGTAAGAAAAGGACAGACAAGAAATCAGCAAGCTATATGATTAAGCCATAAAATGATAAAGAAACTCATTCACTCAACACAATAGTAAATGTGTAAAATGGAAGCCATTTGCAGCAAAGCCAAGTAACGCAAGGCTATGGCTGAAAGCTTGGGCTTTCTGAGGCTGACTGAAAGAAAGATGATTAGTTGCTAATGGTCTGAGTCAAGAGGAATAATGCATACAACAAAAACTGCTAGTCAACACAATGAATGCATTTCTGCTACTTTGAGAAGTTCTAAGTTTTTAAACTCGTAGCTAAACAAACATTTCTCAGCCCAGAGGCTGAGAGTGAAGATAGCCAGTAATCCTCTCCAATAAATAACTGCTCCGCCTCGAATTCTTTAAATCGCAGGATAACCCATTTGAAAGTTTTGTTAGCTCAGCACAAGATGATCCAAAGCTAATGCAAGAGAACTACAGACCGAATTCTAGGTTGCTGTTCAAAGCTAATGCAATCACGAATTCTTAATACAAATCCATCTGTTAGCGACTGTTCAACAGAAGTGCTTTTCAGCTTTCACGGCAAGGCACTTAGTTCCTAAATCATGCAAATAGTGTCGAAATCCGAATTCCGTTCACCACTTGGAAGAAAACCGAAAAAGAGGGGAACATCAGATAAACAAATCTGAGAAGCTTCTAACAATAATTGATAGAAGATATTACCGATATCGAATACTTGATAGGCGATGATAATCGAAACAAGAGGAAAAGTAACAGGGATCTCATACCATGTTGCTATCCCATTTCTCGGGATTGTGGACTTGCGAAAGCCAAAAGGCTTTGATCTTCTCAGCAGAAACTACCTTATCCGCCATTCTCTTCCTTTCCCGCAAAGAAAATTAGATCGTGCTCTGCTCTAGGGGTTAGGGTTTATGTGTTTGTGTGGATGAAGATCGCCAAATGGCCCCAGTAACATCATTGGGCCTTTTTTTTTTTTTTTTTTTTTTTTTTTTTTTTTTCCGGTCCCGAGGTATCCCCACACTGCCCGGCTATGGGCTAATTGTTGGCGTGGCAGCGGACCCGGTCGAGTAATACCGCGGCTAAGTATTTGAACAATTAAAGATAAAAGTGGACACCGAGATTTAACGTGGAAAACCCCCAAAGAAATCGGGGTAAAAACCACGGACAAAGAAGGAGAATTCACTATAGGAGAAATATAGGAGTTACAACCTCTCGTACTACAAAGGAGAAAACCCTCAATATTTCTCTTTATAGTCGGAGAAAATACCCGACAAACTCTCTATTATTTTCCCTCTATTTTCTCTCCTCTCACTGATCCCTTTGGATTTCTTATGTGGGATGTCATTTGCTCTGATCGCTCGTAACCTATTTATAGGCCTCGATAGTTAATGTGTACAAAGGAAATAATCAGCTCACCATCGAATGCTGCGCAGCTTTTTTTTTTCATTCTCCACGTTCTTCTTTCTATGACTTTTCAAAGCCATGTGCAGCTGCCCCTTTTGACCAAATATGTCGACAATCTCCCACTTGAAGATTTGATTGAGGATCAATCAGATCTTCACACCATTCTTTCTCCCTTGCCATTCATGTTGCTTACGTCTCCGCTAGGCCATTTGAGGAACGACACCAAACGAACTTATCAGAGTCAACGTTCTCTCTGACAGTAAAGTCTGCTCCCCGTAACATAATGCAACATATGAGGTTCCTCTATATAATAGGATCCTCTTCACCGTGCTCCAATGCTCTTTGCCCGGATTCGCCATGTACCGACTTACTACTCCCACTGCATGGGCAATGTCTGGTCGTGTACAAATCATCGCGAACATAAGACTTCCCACCGCTGATGCATACGGTACTCGAGACATCTCCATCCTTCCCTCTTCCCTGCTAGGACTCCTGGAGGATAACTTGAAATTAACATGAAGTGGGGTAGAAATTGGCTTACCTTCTTGCATATTGTAGCGTCGCAAGACCTTCCTCAGATAGTTCTTCTGGGAGAGCCAAATCTTCTTGTTATTTCTGTCTCGGTAAATTTGCATCCCTAGAATCTTGTTTGCTGGTCCCAAGTCCTTCATTTCAAATTCCCTAGCCAACTGTGCCTTGAGTTCTTCAACACGATCTTTGTTGGGGCCTGCTACCAACATGTCGTCAACATACAACAGTAATATGATAAAATCATTTTCACCAAACCTCTTGAAATATGCACAAGGGTCTGCATTTAATCTGTTGTATCCAAGGCTCATGATGAAGGAATCAAATCTCTTATACCAACACCTCGGCGCCTGTTTGAGACCGTATAGAGATTTGTTCAACCTGCAAACCAAGTTCCATTTTTCTTTGTCTTCAAAACCTTCCGGCTGGAGCATATAAATCTCTTCTTCAGGATCTCCATGAAGAAAAGCCGTCTTCACATCTAGTTGCTCTAGATGTAGGTCGAATGTAGCACACATCCCCAGGAGTATCCGAACAGTCGTCAATCGAACCACATGTGAGAATATCTCGCTGAAGTCGATGCCTTCTTTCTGAGCGTAGCCTTTAACCACCAGTCGTGCACGAAAGCGCTCTGGTGATGCTTCAGAAGAATCTTGTTCGACAGACTTCCCTTTCACCTGAATGGTCGTAGTCTCTGAACTTCCCTTTGTAGTGCTATCATTTCCTCCGATTATTTTATCTTCTAAAAAGATAACCTCCCTGCTGATGACAACCTTGTGGGCAGTGGAATCCCACAGGCGATACCCCTTCACACCATCAGCATACCCCAAGAACAAACACTTTCTGGACTTCGGATCCAGCTTCGTAGTTTCTTGGGCGTTGTACATCACGTACACAGGACTTCCAAATACATGGAGTTTGGAATAATCCGCTGGCTTCCCGGTCCACATCTCCATCGGCGTCTTCTGATCAATTATCGTTGACGACGACCGATTGATCACGCAGCAGGCGGTGTTGACTGCTTCTATCCAGTATGATTTATCCGGACCTGCAGCTCCCAACATGGCTCTTGTCCTCTCCAACAAGTCCTATTCATCCGCTCCGCCACTCCATTCTGTTGTGGAGTATACGCCGTGGTACAGTGCCTTTTGATGCCTTCTCTTTTACAAAAGCTATCAAAATTCCGGCCAGTATATTCTCCTCCATTATTAGTCCTCAATTTTTTTTTATCTCGTCTGTCAGTGTGGCTGGTTTTCCATCGATAGCCTCCAGACAGCCGTCTTTCCTCAAGATCGCCTTTATCTTTAATTTCCACAGTGAGAAGTTTCTCCCGTTGAATTTTCGATATCAATCTTCGCCGCCATAATTTCTGCTCAGTCGTGAGCGATACCTCCGACGGGATTGCAGCAGATAATTATTGAACTCATACCGGCTTTTTCGTCACCCTAACAAGGGCAGTATAATATCTATTATTTTCTGATGTGGAAGATCCACGTTAGTGGCAACCACAGAGCATACGATAACTAGATATATAAAACCCAAGCTAGGCTCTGATACCAATTGTTGGCGTGGCAGCGGACCCGGTCGAGTAATACCGCGGCTAAGTATTTGAACAATTAAAGATAAAAGTGGACACCGAGATTTAACGTGGAAAACCCCCAAAGAAATCGGGGTAAAAACCACGGACAAAGAAGGAGAATTCACTATAGGAGAAATATAGGAGTTACAACCTCTCGTACTACAAAGGAGAAAACCCTCAATATTTCTCTTTATAGTCGGAGAAAATACCCGACAAACTCTCTATTATTTTCCCTCTATTTTCTCTCCTCTCACTGATCCCTTTGGATTTCTTATGTGGGATGTCATTTGCTCTGATCGCTCGTAACCTATTTATAGGCCTCGATAGTTAATGTGTACAAAGGAAATAATCAGCTCACCATCGAATGCTGCGCAGCTTTTTTTTTCATTCTCCACGTTCTTCTTTCTATGACTTTTCAAAGCCATGTGCAGCTGCCCCTTTTGACCAAATATGTCGACACTAATCGCCACACACTCCAGAGGCGGGACTAATCCCCGGGGTCAGATGAATACATCCCAAACCCACCCAACAACGATAGTCATGGGCCTAAGCCCATGGGGATTTTCCAAAGTCATGTGGGAGGTGGGGTTCGAACCCCTGACCTCCTAATCACATGAACTTTGGATGCCTTTTTTTCCAAAGTCATTGGGCCTTTTAAATCGCGTTTTTGTAACGATTTATGACTCGAACGAACGGTTGAGATTACCTTTAGCTACAACTTACTTCCTACCAGCTCCAGAGCATGAAGGACCTGTTGGATCACGCAACAAATGCTGTGTCTATCGATGGAACAGCCACTTCCCAACAAAATGATAAAGGTACATCTATCTGCCTCTCTTTTAACATGCCAGACTTCACAGGATCAAAGGTATGGCTGTTAGACACAGGTGCCACTGGGCATGTCCGTGGAAATCCTAGTTCACTTTATGATCTGCATAAAGATTGAGGAATCAGAGATTATATTATATTACCAGATAATACGGTCATAAAGGTAAATGAGGCAGGGAGTTTTAGTAGATTTCTTAAGCCCGCCGGCCCGTAGCCCGCCAAAGCCCGCCCACTGGCGGGGCGGGCGAGCCTGCCAACCGGCGGGCTTAAGAAATCTAGGCCCGCGCCCACCCACCGGCGGGATTAGCCCGCATAAATTAAAAAAAATAAAAAAAAACCTTAAAATAAAAAAAATAAATAAAAAAATATATTTAATATTTTTTAACTTCAGAATATATTAATTAATTTATCTTTTAATTTTATAAATTATAAAATCTTACCAAAAAATATAAAAAATTATATAATTTAGATAAAAAATTATATAATCTATATATAAATATATATTTATCAATTAATATATTATTTATTATTGGCGCGCCAGCACGCGGGGCGGGCTTTGCCTGAAAAATCGGAGCCCTCCCCGCCCTTTTGGCGGGGCAGGGCGGGGCGGGCCGGCCCGCGGGCCGCAGGTAATATTGCCGGCTTTAAGTTTTAGGCTTAATGACAAAATAATTTGACTGATATACTCTGTGTTCCCAGTTTTCATTTTAATCTGATTTCAGTCAGTTACCTAGCTGGTTGTAATCATATACCTTCAGTTTCCATGCTGATGGATTTGTCATACAAGACATTCCCAGCTAATGATTAGCAGGGGTAGACAAGTGATTGGGCTTTACATCATTGAAGCTAGCCATCTGCCAAGATTTTCTGCTAGAGAAAATAATTCTGTGTTTTTGAATAAAATGTATGCTGATTTGTGGCATAAAAGACTTGGTCACCCCTCAAATAAAGTGTTAGAATTGCTGAAGGGTTCAATTAAGACATGTTGGACAGTCCTTAGATTCTTTTTGTAAAATCTGTCCCACAGCTAAACAAAAGAGGTGTTCATTTCCAAACTAGAATAAAACAACATGTTCACCTTTTGATCTCATACACTGTGACACGTCTGGACCTTTTCATGTTGAATCACACCTAGGACATAGATACTTTGTCACTATAGTAGATGATCATTCAAGATTTACATGGATATTCATGATAAAGCTAAAGTCTGATGTTCATTCTGTGCTAGTTTACTTTCTGAATTTAGTTGATACTTAGTTTAAGAGCAGAGTGAAAACCATTAGATCAGATAATGCTAGAGAGTTTAACATACTTGATTTGTACAGGAGTTTAAAGTCATCGACAATGTAACTTCAGGAAATGAACCTGGAAGCTTTGCACAAGCAGCGAGAGATGAAAGGTGGATGGCTGCTATGAAGGAAGAATTGAGAGTACTTGAAGAAAATGGAACTTGGTCACTCATGCCTTTACCAGAAGGGAAAAGGGCCGTTGGTAGCAGATGGGTCTACAAGTTGAAACTAGACTCAGATGGTCAAATAGATAAGTATAAAAGTTCGACTCGTGGCAAAGGGGTATAACCAACGTGAAGGAGTAGACTACACAGATACCTTTGCTCTTGTTGCAAAGCCAAACACAATAAAAATTATATTTGCACTGGCAGCAAAACTGAAGTGGAACGTAGTCCAATTAGATGTCAACATTGCATTCTTGAAAGGGGACTTGATGGAAGAGGTCTACATGGAGGTTCCACAGGGCTTTTACACTGAGATTAGCAAGTCTGGAATGGGAAAAATGGTCTGCAAACTTCGCAAGTCTATATATGGGCTGAAACAAGCCTCGAGGCAATGGAACAAGAAGTTTTCAGAGGCAGTGAGAGAGTTTGGTTTCTTGCAAACGCAGGCAGACCATACTCTGTCTTGAACAGAAAAGAGGATCAGATGCTTGTTCTCCTCGTGTATGTTGATGACATTATCCTGGCTGGTCCCTCACTTGCCACAATCCAGCAGGGCAAAGACTTCCTACACTCATGTTTAAAGATCAAGGACTTGGGGGATTTGAAGTTTTTCATTGGTGTAGAGGTTGACAGGAGCAGTGATGGGATCCTTATTACTCAGAGGCAGTATGCACTGCAATTACTTGAAGAGACTGGGTACATCTGCTCAAAGCCACTCACAACGCCCATTAATCCAAGCGAGAAAATGACAGCTACTGATGTGGAGCCTTTAACTGATCCATTTCAGTATAGGAGGCTAGTTGGAAGGCTACTTTACTTAACTTTCACCATGCCGGATATTTCTTTCGATGTTCACAAGCTTAGCCAATACATGGCTGCACCTAGGACATCACATTTGAAGGCAGCTCATCATTTGGTCCGGTATTTGAAGGGATCACTGGACAGGGCATTTTTCTGTTAGCCACAAAAGACCTTGACCTAATGGCATACTCAGATGCGCTCTGGGGTGCGTGTAAAGATACTAGAAAGTTCGTTACGGGGTATTGTACATTCCTAGGAGACACCTTAGTTACCTGGAAGGCCAAGAAACAAGCTACGTTATCTAGATCTTCAACAGAGGCCGAGTACAGGGCACTGCAGCTGTGGTGGCCGAAGTTTTATGGATAAAGCATCTACTTGAGGAGTTAAATATTGCAGTCAATCGACCACCACCTGTGTACTGTGATAATGTGTCAACCCTGAAGCTAGCTTCCAATTCAAAATTTTACGAGCGAAGCATATTGAAATAGACTGCCATTTTATCCGCACCCATGTCTCAGAAGGCACGATCAAGTTGCTGCCCATTCGGCCAGAATATCAGCTAGTTGATTTGTTTACCAAGCCACTCACAAGCATGCGCTTCATCATTTCCTTGTCAAGATGTCTGTAGTGAATCCCTACCGTCCACCTTGCGGGGGGCTGTTAAAATCCACATGTTCATTCAAGGATAATTTGCTGGATTCTGATCAGAGAAATGAAGGTGATGACTGATGCTGATGATCATGTTTTAAATACTGGCTGAAGGCGCATGATAGAAGAAAACGTTTCAGCGCTTTTTAAAGCAAGCGTTCTTTAGCCAGTCTACTTACGGAGTTGCTGAATGCAGTGACGTTTTTAGTAATGAAGATTGTCGCCGTTATTCAACTGTTACTCAGCAGATTTAAAATATCGCGCGAAGTTCTTCATATAACACGTGATAAGTAACATCTACTGTGTGAAGATGTGTGTGTGTTCTTGAGCTGAGCGACGATAGGAGCAAGATTGAGCGATTAGGGTTCATCTTGTAAATCTCAGTCTACTTAGTCGATCGATTCTGTATTGGCCTATGAGCCGAAGCTTCATCAGTAAAATCACAATTCATCCGTGGATGTAGGATTTAATTCATAAATCCGAACCACGTTAAATCTCTCTTCACAATTCTCACGATTTTCTTACTTGAATCCAACCGCCGACGGTTGTTTCACGATGCCCTTACAACTTTTCGCCTTTTTCTTTTTAACTTTTCTTTTGCCACCATTTGACTAAGAATGAAATCAGACGATCATTATCAACTATTCGGTTTCCAAATCATCAAGAAACTAAGAACATACTACTATGCAGAGTATGCAATACTACAACCTAACCTAGTCCAAACCAAACGAACAAGAAAAAGAAACAACCTAGGAAAAGAAACACACAAATGCTAATTACTAATCATCACACACACTGAGATCGATTTAAGGTCGTCGATTCTCAAGCAGATCCTCCGCCCCCGCCTCTAACGCTCTTCCCGTACCTATTACTCCTCAGAGCGCAGCACCCAATCGAATAAACCGTTATAACGAACACGACGAAGCATATGTTCATCACGGCCAACAATCTCCACTCCCTCTTAATGCTGTCCAAAACCGCAGTCTTGCAAGAAGTGCATTCGTAGCAGAGCTGCTTCTGATCGTTGCTCCACGCTCTGCAGTCCAAGTCGGGCACGGCGGGGCCCGCTTTAGGGATCGTCCAAAAAGTCGCATTCTTGAACTCAAATCCACAGTAAGTCGGTGGCTTGCAGCAACTAGACTGCAAACATTAAACTTCTTACATGAAGAAACATATGTCTCCTTACGTATATGTTGTTGGTGATCATTTAAGACAAAGAACAAGGTTGTTACCTTAATGGGAGAGAGCTTATGCTTGTAGTAATCCTCGGGCTTACCACCTTCTATGCTCTGACAAAGCCTAACATCGACCATACAGCTCTTAATCTCATCCCAATTCTCGCCGTTTACTACATACTTCTGCAGCCATTTTGAGTAATCTCCGAGCCTATGTTCGCCCACTCCTCTCCCCGACAGGGCTTTCCCGGCGCCTTTGTTTGTCACGACGAAGGTAAAGATGGTGAAAGCTATGAGCCCTAATATGAGGAAGAATAAGACGGCTAGGTAAATCCATAGGAGGAAAGAAACCCTACACCATGAGCCAACGAGGCCGGCCAGGGAAAGGACGAGCAGGGAAACGCCGACGATGAGGAGAGGGGTTTTGAGGATTCTCTGGCATTTTGTCTCGGCGCTGACGTGGAACCATAGGGAGAAACCTACGGCGGTGAATGCGAGGATTAGGGTTAGGACGTTTAGGCATGTGATGATTCCTTGGCTGACTCGAGCCATTCTTTTTTTCTTTCTTCTTCCGTGTGGAATTTGGAAAAGAAAAAGCTCTTGTTTGATGGAAGGATCGATGGATGCTTTCTCCTTTCTGAGAAAACGTTTTGTGTGATTGAAGAAAATGAGATTATGGGACGACGACTGAGAAATTAATATATGGAGGTTGCAATTGATTTTCCATGCGACGGTTGTAATGATGATGGTGCTTTCTCGTATTTATCCATGCGATATGGGGGAAGTGGTGTGAGAGATCCCACTATTTGAGGGGTATTTTCGGTATTTCACAGATACGGTTCAATTTTGAGTTGAGCATCGTGGGTGGGCGTTGTAGGCCACGTTATTAGCCCACCATCTTAGGAAACGTGGGAATTGTCTTCGGTTCGGGTCGGATCACATAACATTATCGTTGGGCCAGGCGCTGTACAGTTTGATGGGCCATATTTTATTTTGGGCCTTTCTGGTCAAATGCTTCATATAGGAGGAATTTATCGACATTTACTTTAATTTCCCATAATTCTGAGTGCAATGCGTTTAGTATCGCCGTTTCCAACGTTTCTTCGGCGGACTTTCCCATAATTCATAAGCACACCAAACTTACATGGCTTTTTTATTACAATATATGTACGAAGAGCAAACCTACCACTCACAGCCCCATACAAGAACGGTCAACAGAAAGCTCCTCAGTTCCCAGAAATGGCAGCAACTACTCAGCTACCTAAACCCATCTTCTCAGCCAAACCCACCTCGAACCCAACTCGCCGAGCTCATCTCTTCTCCTCCGTGCCGGCGCTTCCTAAGACGACCAAATCTCGGCCGCTCACCGTCCGCAGCGTCTCCTCCGTATCGTCGCCGCCGGCTTCTACCGCCGTTCACTCGAAGGAGAAGGTGAAGCACGTGAAGGCTCGTCAGATCGTCGACAGCCGAGGGAATCCGACGGTGGAGGTCGATTTGATCACCGGCGATGGATCCATGTACCGATCGGCGGTGCCCAGCGGCGCCTCCACCGGGATCTACGAGGCCCTCGAGATGAGAGACGGCGACAAGAGTGTTTACGGCGGTAAGAGCGTCGTTAACGCCGTGAGGAACGTCAACGAGGTTTTGGGCCCCAAGCTTGTCGGCATCGATGTCAGGTATTGAAATGTCTTTCCTTTGATGAAGAAAGCTGTAAAAAGGTCAGTTTTTTTATGTGAAGAACAGCAGTAAATTACTAATTTTGGTGTTTATTGATTACTTGGGGTCTAATTACGCATAGGAATCAGACCGATTTCGATGCGATTATGCTTGAAATCGATGGGACGCCAAACAAGTCCAAGCTCGGGGCGAACGCAATACTAGGAGTCTCTCTCAGCGTGTGTCGGGCGGGCGCAGGGGCTAAAGGCGTGCCACTTTACAAGCACATTCAAGAATTATCGAACACGAAAGAGCTCGTTATGCCCGTCCCAGCGTTCAATGTAATAAACGGAGGCAGCCATGCTGGCAATAACCTCGCTATGCAAGAGTTCATGATACTCCCCGTAGGAGCGAGCACCTTCTCAGAAGCTCTTCGAATGGGCAGCGAAGGTTAGTCGAATCATCCTTTAATCATCTCCCCTGTGAGCAGTTGTTAGTGATTATAATTCAATGGGGAAGAATGCTTTTGTTTTCTTGGGTTTTTTGTACTGTGATACTGTGAACTTGGTTTCTTACATAGTTACATGGATTGTAATGGTAATTGCTGAACATGTGTTGTAGTGAGAAGCTTGATAAGCTGACTAGTTTTGCAATATTTTTCTTCGGTTCTTGGACAGTTTACCATACTCTGAAGGGCATAATCAAAGCTAAGTATGGACAAGATGCTTGCAACGTCGGCGATGAAGGTGGATTTGCTCCCAACGTTCAAGACAACAGAGAAGGATTAGTGCTTCTTATGGATGCCATAGATAAAGCTGGGTACACTGGCAAAGTACGTGCGTCACTTTTTTCGTTTTCGATGTAAGGAATTCTTTTGTCAACTAATTTCGTTTCGTTCAGATCAAGATAGGAATGGACGTTGCTGCCTCTGAGTTCCTAACGAAGGAAGGCAACTACGACCTCAATTTCAAGAAACAGCCCAACGATGGGGCCCACGTTCTTACAGCCGAAAGCCTAGGAAATCTTTACAAGGAGTTTGTAAGGGATTTCCCAATCGTATCTATCGAGGATCCCTTCGACCAGGACGACTGGAAATCTTGGTCTTCTCTTCAGTCCCAAGTCGAGATACAGCTCGTGGGCGACGACTTGCTTGTTACGAACCCTAAGAGGATAGCAGAAGCTATTCACAAGAAGGCCTGCAATGCTCTGCTGTTGAAGGTAAAGCAAAGCATTATAACACAAAACTATCACTTCTTACATCCATATCCACTTCTCATATTCAAAAGATCAATTTTTTTTTAGGTTAATCAGATTGGAACGGTGACTGAATCGATCCAAGCAGCACTCGACTCGAAAACTGCTGGCTGGGGAGTGATGGTTAGCCACCGAAGTGGGGAAACAGAGGATAACTTCATTGCAGATTTGTCAGTTGGCTTAGCCAGTGGGCAGGTAATAATATAGTTAGTTTCGTTCTATCGATTTCATTACAAGTTTTATAACTTCGAATTAGACGACCCTTTGCCTTAATCACATTCTTGATTTAAATCGGTGCAGATTAAGACAGGGGCGCCTTGCAGAAGCGAGCGATTAGCCAAGTATAATCAGGTAACTAAGAAGGCAAAGGAGGCTGATATATCATCATTACAGTTGGACAACACAGTTGGTTACAACTTCATTTCAGTTTGCTTATGTTTGTTTCAATGTGATTTTATTACAGCTTCTGCGCATTGAAGAGGAGCTTGGAGATGTTCGTTACGCTGGTGAGGCCTTTAGGTTTCCTTAGAGAACAGTTTAAAATAAACGATGATGATGGTGAGGTTCAGAACGTTTTGGGGCAGCAAAGAAATTTATTTTCTTGGTATCTAAGACCCTTTTTTCGTTGTTGTTGAAAGAAGAAGATATAATAATGAGCTGTTCCTTGTTTTCTATAACGCGATTTTCGAAGAAAGCAATTTCTTGTTTTTTATATATTTCCCTACGTGAGTTGCCAACATTGATTACCTCGGACTTGTAAAGAAAATCTTAAATTCGTCATTTGAGGAATGTTGAAATGGAACAAAGGCAAATCCTGAGGAATGTTATACTATATTAATATTCAGAGGGAGGAATATTCCACAGTTCGAATTGGCCCTTGCTTTAAAGTGCATTATAGGAGTATTAATTACTACAAGATAGATAAAATAAAAAGTATTTCGTAAAGTGCAAATGATACTTTTAGTAATGCTTTGCTTGTGGTCTGTACATTATATATTGTATGACAATTCCATATTTATCTTGGGAGTTGCTTTATATATTAGCAAAGAATTTTCTTGCACATCAACTACGAGTAATGTTGAGATAAAATACTAGGTTTGTAGTTTATGGATTGGGTACCATTAAAAGATTCCACTCCAAAGCTGACGAACAATGAATAAAGCAAAATTATCAAATACATGTTCATCTCAATTGATACAATTATAAAAAAATTGCCTACAAATAATAAAAAAAGATAACTAAACTAGAGATTAAAAAGAAGGCATTAAACGAACATTCATGTTTGCGAAATGGGGTTTTCGAATAAGTGCTTCGTGTCTCAGTAAAACGATTGTTTTTCTTGTTCGACCACGCAAGGGCACAACCGTCATTTACCTAATAAAGCTCTGTTTTTTTCTCTTTTTCTTAGTGGACTCTGCTTTGAACTTTGCTTTGTTTTGTGTTGAGTTTGATGATGATAAGTGGAGACTCCATTTTCACAAAGGAGAGACTTAATGATTAAGAAAATGCTGCAATGTCCTAAAGAAACAATAGTTAGGCTTTTCTACGATGTCTCGAGCTCTTTTCTCCTCCTCTCCATCTTCTTCTACTTCACCTCCATTTTCCTTTCTAAGCTCTTCGTCTTCTTCGGCGCCAATCCTTTCTACCAAAGGTTTATTTAAATACACAAAAAGATGATAATATCATATATCTTGATGATAGTAGTCTTTCTGATTATGCTGATATATATAATTATCCATGCAGGAATCAAGATGGATTTGAGTTCAACGAGTTTTCTGAAGAAGACGAAGTGGAAAATGAAGACGATGAATATAACTACAGCTCAAAAACGGTTAACGAGGATGGTACTAATAATATTGAATATCTGGTTTCAGACATCATTCATGGAGAAGAAACTGTTCGTTCCATGGATTCTTTTGACGAAGAATCATTGCATGAAAGCTCCGAAGTTGACGACGACAGTGAAGAAACGTATCACAGCACACCAACTTTCGAATCTTGCGACAGCGATGAAGAAGAAGAAAGAGAAGAGGAAGAAGACGATGAGATTATTCTAGAAAGAGAATCAGAATATTCTCACAATGATTGTGATATCATTGCTGATATGGAGATTAAGCCCAAGTCAAGATTTGCTACAAATTCGAATCTTAACATCTCGAAAATGGCAAATATTAAGTTCAGACAAGATGAAGAAGATTCCCACGCTTTTCAGACAAAGCACTCATTGGCCAGAGAACGAGCGGCCTACGCCGTCGATCACGAAATATACGGCGACACCTTCACCGTTGGATCGACGTCCAAAGATTCATCTGAATGGAGGAGTTCGATAAACTGCAGAGACGATTCTTGTACGGACGACCCATTCTCTTCTTCCTCGAGGAGAAGCTGTCCCAAGTGGGAATCTTACACTCTGTTCCAAAAGTACGATGAAGAGATGCTCTTCTTGGACAGAATCAGCGCCCAGAAACTCCATGAAACAGGTTTTTTTTTCTTCTTTATTTTTCATTTAATCATTACATCCTAAGTATCGATTCTCTCGCCCAATCGATATTCTTACTTTCTAACGCAGAGTCGCTGAGATCGATACAAGCATGCCCAAGGTCCATATCTGAGAGAATCGTTTACAAGCTCTCATCATCGTCTTCGTCGGCAAGAAAGAAGAGATCAGAATTATACGACAGAAACCCTTACCACGAACTAGAGTCAGCTTACGTGGCACAAATCTGCATTACGTGGGAGGCTTTAAACTGGAATTATAAGTACTTCCAACGCCTTAGATCTTCCCGCCGAGAGTTCGACCCTGGCTGCCCAGCTTACGTGGCGCAGCAGTTTCAGCAGTTTCAAGTTTTATTGCAGAGGTACGTTGAGAATGAGCCCTACGAAAATGGAAGAAGGCCTGAGATATATGTAAGGATGAGGAGTTTGGCGCCTAAACTGCTTCAAGTTCCTGAATATAGAGGTTACTATACTATACACAGATTATTAAACTGCAGAAAATTTGTAACTATGTCGTCCCAGGTTTATATTTTCATCTTATGTTTTTTGTTATAATTTTGTTGAAGATTCGGATAGAGATGAAGGGATAGAACAAGGGCGAGGATCGAGGATTCCATCAAGTTCGTTTCTTGCTATAATGGAAGAAGCCATTAGGACGTTCATGAGCTTCCTTAAACAAGATAAGAAGAGTCACTGTCAGATTCTTGCAGATTTGTTCAGGAGAAAGAGAAGAGGCTCAGCAGATTTGACACTTCTCTTCTTGTTAAAGAAAGTCAACAAAAAGGTATCATCATTTTCTTCATTTCTCCAAACTATTCATTCATTTCTTGATCATATTTCTTCTGCAATGAATGCAGAAAAAGGCGAAGGTGAATGAGCTGCGTCGTTCGGGGAAGTGCTTGGGAAGAAGGAGGCTTAGGAATCACGACGAAGAGCTTGAGATTTTAATGGCTTTGATAGATCTCATAGTTGTCTCAAGGGTGCTGAGAATGAGCGATTTGAACGGCGAACAGCTTCATTGGTGTGAGAATAAGATGAGCAAAGTTAGAGTCTCAGATGGAAAACTGCAGAGAGATTCTTCACCGCTTTTCTTTCCTGCGCACTAAACTTAAATATATGATTCTCTTTTCTATTTTTTGGGGTTTGTTATAGTGAATAAATAACGAATGTTATGGCGATTCTGATAATATTCAATGTGAAATCAAATTTACCAACGGGGTTGGTCCAAGTGGTAAGCGACTTGGTATCGCTTAAGCAAGGTCTCGGGTTCGAATCCTTATGTATGCAGCACCCCCCTTTGGGAGCCTCACCTGCCGTTACCAGGTACGCGACGCGGGGCGAATCGGATTAGTCGGGGCAAGCCGGAACCGGTCGGGTATCCGAAAAAAAAAAATTAGAATAAATTTGACAGAAATATAGAAGAAGCTGAATTAACTAAAAAAATTGCCTTCCAAGCCATTTGAATAGAATGCTTACAACCTGATGTTCTTGGAAAATGGGATAAAAAGAAAAAGGTCAATAAATAGTAAAAGAAAAAGCTATGTATCGATGACAAGGTGCTGATTTTGCATGACGTGCATGGGATTATCCATTAATGAAAATCCTTTTTTATTGTTCATATTAAATCCTTTTTTCTAAAGATTTGCTTAGCTGGGGAAAAGTTAAAAGTAGAATAAATAGATTTGACTATTGTTCATATTAAATTCCCATGAAGCTGCCAGTCGTGTGCTTTTAGCTTTTATATTTCGTTTTGAAATTAACATTTTCTTTTTCTCATTCAACGATTCTTATTGTTTGGTGAAAGACATGCACGGCTATCCTTTTTTTTGTCCAATCATATTTCATTCTTTTAAATATAATTTTTATATCTATTACAAATATATTCTTGCATGGAACATGGAGATGTCTCAAGTTAAAGTAGACACTAGTATGCTGGGGAAATGTGGATGAAAAGCATTGATTTTTCATTTTATTTATGCAGAATTGGAATCCTTTTAAAAGTTGAGAAATAAAGATGCGCACTACTTTTGTGTTGGCAGTGAATAAGTAATAAAGAACAAAGAGGATAGAGCAGAGGCACTTTTATCTAAGTTAACAACGTTATCTATCTAAACTTAGCATTTACATACGACGACGATATATAAATATGTGTATGTGTGTAAAGCGAAATGAATAGGAAAATAAAGCAAATCTGAAAACACATTCAAAAGATGACACATGCTTGCATTCAAAGGATATAGGTTCCGCATGGAAAGCGAAGAAAAACAAAGTGTTTGTATACATTAAAATCAATACATACATACATACATACATACATACATACATACATACATACATACATACATACATACATATAATGTATGAAGTGTTTGTATGATGTAATAAATCGTAGAGCTCCCTTAGCTCCAAATGATGGGCCAACGCCCGCGAAAGGAGTTGCTCCCCTCCTCATGCAAATGTTAAAAACTCAATCTTTTCTTCTTTTTGTCCTTAAATTACATAAAGATTAGATTTTAACTTAAGTCCATGAGATGGCAGCTCTATCTCATCTTAACCCTCCATTTTGGAACAAAGAGAGCTCTTCGATATAATCATCAATCATATACCAATTGAATCGAAGAAGATGAGAGTTTTGCTCCTTATATTGAAGACACAATAAGCATCTTTACTACTTTTTATTTTATACTTCGACGCTGTAGGCAAATAAACATCACAACTGTGAAAAAGGACGACTTGGATTGAAATAACATTTATTGATTCTCGTCGGAGATCAAACCTCGTTATCATCCACATATTACTTTAAATTATTGTATTGTTAACCCAAAGTTAATGTTGTCATCAAGTGTCCAGCGCTTTTATGGTCACATTATTACATCAATATATTATTACATCAATATATCGAAATCTCTACATTAGCATCTCCAGCAAGGTATCATCACATATAGTGCTTTGGTATATCCTTTAATGGTCCTAATAGGTAATTCTAATTAAGCCCACAGCAAAATGTCACAAACTCATCATCATCTCTGCAATTCATCATCTAATTCACAACGTCACATATAATCACCATCAATGATCGCTGTTGTTCTTATTTGTTAAGGAAAAGAAACCCCAGAAAAGGCACTCATTGCTAACATGGAACTCCTCTTCACAAACCTGCCTTTGATTCTTGGTCTTTTCTGGGCATTTAGTTTCCTAACTTGGTAACGAATCTTCTTCGAAAACAACCTCGTCCTCCTCTTCTCTTTGTACCTCATAACCCTCGCCTCTCTCTCAGGCCCACATCGTAGCCCTACGATTCCTCTCACGGATGGAACCTTTTGAAGAAAAAGACAAACATTTTACATAAGTACTATGTTGTGAGAGGATCTTTACATTAAACAAAAGATATGCAATGTATATACCGTGAAGTCATCTATGCTGAAATGGTGAGGACGAACACCATCGATCCACGGGGAATTATCTTGACTCTCCCATGACTCCATGACTGCTTCGTAGTTGAGCTTGAGCTTCATGTTATTACTAATACTGTTATTACCATGATCATATGGTACTCTCGTTGCTTCATCAAGAATGTCACTTTCTGATTTGATTCCTTCTCCTTTCGTTTGCTTGGTGCTGTTGTAGTCGTCGAAATCCCAATCGAATTCAATATCCAACTGAGGATTATCATCGACATGGCAAGAAGCTATCGCTGCTTGTACTTCTTCGTCGCTGTCTTCATCTTCTTCCTCCTCCTTGGCTTTATTAACTGCTGATGATCTTATTTCAAGCCCTAAATCTACTAATCTACTGATCCCACAAGAAGCATTATCCTCCTCTAACATATTCCCTACTGAGAAATCTACATCGCCTATGTCAAGACAATGATCATCATCACCAAGAAAACCCTCTTCAGTACCTAATAACTTCACATAATCAAAGTCATCCTCAAAACTAGGAGGAAAAACAGGCACACTTTGTTCTTCGTTCTGATCGTTGTATGGATGAAAAGTACGCCACTCTTCAATGCTATTAATCTCAGGCACTGTAGGAACAGTATTAGGGTTATTACTGATCGATGGTTGTAGTGGTCGAAACCTTGGAGTTCTTGCCTTCTTAGTGAACCCTTGGTGCCAAGAAGGTGATGCTGACGATGATGATGGATTGTGATGATGATCTATCTTGTAAGAAGAAGTTCCAAGGCGAAACCTCTCATGTTTGCTTGCTAATTGATTAGCCGAGTGGACCGATGAATCGCATGCTTGGCACAGAAAAGCATCGTCGGCCGTGCAAAACCATCGAGCCCTCTTCACCAGGCAGTTTTCGCAAGCCCTAGCAGTTTTGCCACCTATTGCGTTTGCAGCTTTTGCACTTCTTTCAATGGTGGTGTTCATTTTTTTTTTTATTTTCTGATAGTAATTAGTTATTACAGAAGATGATGATGGAACTGTTTGGCTTCAAAGAGGGATTGAAACCTTTTCGATGTATGTAAGGTTAGTTGAAGCAGTGATTCAACCGACAGAGAAATATAAGTGTTTCTTCGTCTACATATAATACCTTCTTACATTGGACTCTTGGCGGTTCTTTCTTTTACAGTTGAAGATTGAAATGTGTTTGTAATGGGCCCCACGGAATAGTTCGTAGCATGCTTGTGATTGGTTGGAACTCTAACGTTTATCTTCAAGATTGCATTTTTATTGGCTGCTTGTCGCAATTATGGGGATGGACATGTTAAGTCTTTTGGCAAGATTATAGAAGTATACAATATGATTGAACCATCTACACTAATTTTTTAGATGATTTTTTTTTGTGAGTTGTGGTCCTCGATATGCATGGCTTCTTCATGATTGAGTAGCCCAATGGTTTATAATTTGTTACAATTTTTTTTAACCATTTTTCCTCCACTGAGTAGAGGAGTGGATGTGATTTGATTATAACTTTGAATGACTTTATGTCCTCCACTGAATTTTAATTTAGTTTTTCAGGACAACAATTTCTGTTTCTGCAGTTACTCTTATTGCAAGGGTGCGACGAGACGAGGCGATTCGATCTATGGGAATTATTTTGGCCTCACGAATGAATTATTATACCATTTTCCATCAAGTACTATCAAAGATAACCAAATCTCATATTCATATATTGTTATTCATGAATATGCAGAGAATGTAGGGCAATCTTTCAAAACAGAAAAGTATACAAACGTTGGCAAAAACAAAACAAGTCACCAGATTTATTACAATTCGTCACAGCATCGGTTTGTGCGAAGCACTGCCACCACTTTAAGACAAAGAGAACTCGGTCTGATGAAATATGAACTTCCTTACATGTAAATTATCAGCTAGAACACAGATTTTTCGACGTTATTCGAATGTTTGGAACCGAATTCCTTCACCTGCAAAATAAATCATCTGTCGTGTGAATTAAGCAGTCGAAAATTAAAGGCAAGATGCAGCGTAAACGCCTTAAAGGTTTGACGAACATGCTTACAATATATACAACCATCCATTTCTGATGTCCTAATTTGCTGCTATCTATGTTCTACACTACTACCTAAGTCTCTGACTCAGTTAGGCATATGCTTAACCTACAACATAAATTTTCCACAACAGAACATACTGAATATATATCAAAGCTAATAATATATGGGATTGAGTATCTCACGCCCAAATCAAATGGAAACCTAAGCTCTTAAGTTGATGTTATGTGATTGAGTACCTCACACCAAAAGAATAAGCAGCAATACTTAGTGAGGTAAACAGAGCACGTGGATGGATAGTGAGTGGGAAGTGATTTATCAATGTGTGCTTTCATCAAGAGACCAAAGAATGATTCAGATGAAGAAAAGGCCACTACACAAAACACAGAGGACTAATCAGCCATTTGCACATATTGATGTAAAATCCTCTAGGTGAATCTTCTTAGAGTGGCAGTATGTCAAAATGCTAATATCCTTACAGTCTTCTGCCTATCAACACACCATTCTGTTATTTCAAGATGATGAAGGTGAGCTTACTTCATTGATTTGGGGGATCATGATAATGAACTATACGGAAACAATAAACAGAGTAGTATCACAACATAAACTCTTAATCAAAGCCCACTACCCACAAATACGAGAATGCTATATTACCTCTCAGACAGCCTCCTCCACTTCCTTGGGACCTAAGCAATAGAAACAAGCATCAATCAGGCAAAATTTCATCATCGTTTAGGCGACACCTAAACGAATCGGCACAAGAATAATCGAATCGAAGAAACAAAGTAACGAACCATGGAATTCGTGAGGGCGATGATCTTTTCCCCAACCAACCCCGCGAGTGGCTTCCAAGTATTGGTGGACCAAATGCCTGCACTTTTGGAGGTGATTCACACCTTCGATTCGATAGCACCATCTCAGCTTCTCCCTTAAGATCTTCGCCTTCTCGATTTGGATCCACTTTTCCCTAACGAGATGCTCCCTCATCTCCAGCATCGCGACCGGGTCCTTGTACGGGTTTGACGGGTCGAAATCGTCCGGCGGACCCTCGTCGGCGAACAACGGAGCTCCTTTCTTTCGACCCATTTCAATTTCTTCTCTCCTTCGTTTTCCTCGGAGAAATTGCGAAACTGAATCTGATTAGTTTCTCAGTTGTGCGGCGGAGCTGAAGAAAAACTCACCTGTCGGGTCAGTATGAGGCATTTACGAAGTGCAAAATACAATATGCCCCTTGTTCGTTACAGTAGTTACACTCATACCCCTAATAAACAACAAATTCACAATGGCTCTTGGGCTGGCCAACAAGTCCACATGAATTGGGCCTAAAGAAGAAAAAAAAAAACTAAAGCAAGCACCACATCATGCTGTCGTCATTTGATGTCGTCATCACGCTTCGTCATCGATTCGATTTGTTGATGACCACGACTTTTAGTGTCTAATTACAAACTAAACAAAGACCTTAAGCATATTGAGAGCGAGAGAGAAGCAATTATACAAGCATTTTCCAGGCAAATCATAGTCACATTCACAAGCGACGAAATGAAAAGTCAAAAGTCTTGTTTATATATTAATATATACACACAACAGTAGGACGTAGTTGTCTGCCCACCATGTGTGCATTGCAATTTGCATATATAGGCGAGCGAACAAGATAAAGAGGACTAACCGTGATATTATTACACGAAAACGTCAGCAGACATCTATGGACAGGGGAAGAAAACGGAAGAGAGTCGACGTCGAGAAAGAAAGCGAAGAGGTAACTGAGGAGAAGGTTAATGAGTTCTTTGCCATTCTCAGGAGGATGAGAGTCGCCGTCGAGTACTTCCAGAAAGCCGACGCTGCGGCGGCGGCGGCTGTTTCCAACAGCCAAGGCAGCGGAGGCGGCAGGCAGAAGATTCCGACCGCGGCGGATGACGGCGGACGTGGGAAGAGGAAGGAGAAGATCGGCGGCTTATTGGATCTCAACTCTGCGCCTGATGTGGAAGATTCTTGACTGTGACGATTACTGTGTACAGATATTTTATATAAGACGAACGAATGTAATTTTTTAATTTTTAGTAAAGCCAATCGAAATTCCAATGAAGTGTAAGGACCAAAATGCAAATATCTCCCCAATTATCTTCTTTCTCCTAGACGCGACCAAAGGGAAACCACTCGAAGCTATTCATCTCAACTTCATCTTCTTCTCAAACTCTCTCAAAATGTCCGTCCCAAGCATGAGTTTGGTGAAAATTCCGTTCACGGCAAACATAAATCAGCATCGTTCTACTTTCCTCATAAGCCCAAAGACTCCATCATCGTTCATAGCCTCGGCGACTTCTCCGAAGAAGCCGAGAACTGGGAAATTCGACAGCAAAAACAGAAGAACGAACTCTCTGACCACAAAAGATCCCATAGAAGAAACAGAGGACAACGAAATCTTCAATGGAGATGCCACAGAGAGCAGCGTTGGCTCTGTTGATGATGGTTTTGTGATGCCTCAACTTCCTGGGCAAAGCACCGATTTTTGGGAGGGTCCTCAGTGGGATGCTTTCGGATTCTTCGTTCAGTACATGTGGGCTTTCGGCATAGTTTTCGCTGTAAGTGTTTTATGGCAAAAAGATTCCATCTTTGTTTACCTTTGTGATTAGGGATTGTCCAAAACAGTAACTGCTTAGTTCGGTTCATTAAACTATAGCACTCTCTGAGGTAATTAGTTGCTTTGAGCTTATGGGCTTCGAAAAACTGCCTCGTGTAAGAAGCTAAGAAGCATTATAAGATATAGCTCTGTAATTACATGTCTTGTATGTGTTTTTATCCACATGTCAAATGTTAATTAAAGGGTTCATTACTACCTTCATTTGCAGCTTGTAGCTTGTGGAATAGCTGTGGCCACGTACAATGAGGGAGCAACGGACTTCAAGGAAACGCCTGCGTACAAGGAATCGATCCAATCCCAGGAGCTTCTAGAAGAACCCGACACGTCTAATTCGGACGTCTTCGAGTCAAATCCTACGGAGGAAGCTCCAAGCTTGGAGTAAACGTTAATTTATTAGCTTTTCTCTCATCAATCCTTTTATGGTGATGATCTCATTTGCTATCGATATATAGATGTGAATACAATAGGTAACAATCGTATCTTTTTTCGCTCCTTTGATACTAAAGAACCGCTGAGTTGGAGATGAATAATTTACTACATCACGTCTCCGCCATTTTCAACGTATAAATTGAATATTTTGGACCAAATCGCCTTACAAGACATTAAACTGCTTGCTGCTGCGTCTCTGCTTTCATCATTTTATGCTTTGAAATTCGTTGTGTTATGTAAGAGTTTAATGTCTTGTAAGGCGCTTTAAAAGGAAGGTAGAATAGGTCAAACTCGGTTCCATTCCATGCAAAACCAATTAAAGAAAGTAGTGCCCGCGTGAGATTACGCTATACACGACAACAAAGTAAACTCAGCCGTTGTACGAAGCAGATAGGAAGATCATAGGATCATCACGACATAAATACGTCCATCAATGACCATCAAAACAGCATTATTCTTGTTTCAAACTCTTCCTCTCTACCAACGGTAGAAAGAAAGAAAAAGAATTAGCAGCAGTAATGGTTACTAAAAAGACGACTACGTTCTTCTTCTTGCTGGTAATTCTGGCGAAAATCTTCATAGTGACGCATGGCGAAGTTTACAAAGTCGGAGGTTCCATAGGTTGGACAATCCTGGGAAACCCTGACTACAAAGCTTGGGCTGCTTCTATAAAATTTCAAGTCGGCGACACTTTATGTAAGATCCATGCCTTGATAAGGTTTCCTGAAATGGATATCTATATAATCTCTTTCTCTTCCATTTTCTTTTTGCAGTGTTTACGTACAGCAAAGAACATCATAACGTTGCGAGGGTGACTCATAAAGACTACAACGCATGCAACTCAACGGTCCCTTTGGCGAGTTGGTCGACGGGCAATGATTCCTTCACGATAAGAATGCCCGGGCACTATTACTTCATATGCGGGTTTCCGGGACATTGCCAATACGGGCAAAAATTCAATATACGGATAATGAAACACAATGGAAACGAGCCGAGCCCAAGCCCGAGCCAAGTGGGCCCGCATACAAAAGGACCGTCTCCATTCGAGTCACCTCAACCTTCAACTTCTCAATCTCAAAATCAAAAGAAAGGCGGGTCTTTGTCTATCGGCTCATATTCGAAGCTTTGGGCTCTAATGGCTGCATATGGGATTTTTGCCATTGCATCTTAGGTTTTACCATCTGTTTTGCAGTTTGTTACAAAGACTACTGTAATAACACTTGTTTTTTGAGTTGTATACTCAAGTCTGTAGGTTTGTGTGTACCGACATAAATAACAGTAATTTATTCGCTCAAATCCAATGAATGCTAAAAGCAAAGATTTCAAGGACTTGACGCTGAAGCTCGAAATTATCCACTAAAGAATCGAAAAAGAGTTTACTGTGGTTTGTAACTTAATACCCGTTATGCAGAGGGGACACCCGGCGATGATCAACTGAAACGTTCAAGCGTCTTAGCGCTGTTTACGAAAGTTGCGCTTTTGTCGAAGTTGTCTTGCACCAGAATTCGAACTGCTTCTAACCCGTTTTGAAACGTGAAATCCAACTGAAAATAAAAAATAATTAATATATAAATGTCCAACCAATAAGCACGAGAACTTGTACAAGCAAATTTGAGTACCTCTTCGCGTTCTTCTCTGTTAAAGGGACGAAGAACATAGCTTGCTGGGTTCATTTTCCCAGGAGGCCTCCCAATGCCTATCATAAGCCAATCGGTCACTTAGCGGTGCATGTGTCAATCACAAAAAACGGAATAACGGTTAACTGTAAGAAAAAGGGGAATACCTATCCTTAATCGAGGAAAATCTTTGCTACCTTTTAAGTGGCTGATAATACTTTTCATTCTGCATTATGATTGTAATACGTCATGAGAATATGTGGAGAAGAAAAAATCAGGAGGAAGATTTGGTGCCTGACGTCGGTACGATCCAACGGAAACAAGTAAGTCTAATTCAAACATCATAACTAACGTAAGCATCTACCAAAATATTCTCGAATTATGACGCAAACAATGCGACAAAAACGAAATCAAACATGACATACAAATTACAAGGAAAGCCAGACATTTCAGATAGTATATACCCATTATGTCCACCGTGTCCACCTTTGGGTAGTAGTCTCAACTTAGCAAAGGGCAAATCCAAGTCGTCAAACATCTGAAAGTGAATGGTGCATTTAGGGCTCAGAAGTGATCAAATGATTACGTATAGACGCTGACATGCTTACCACGAGAACTTGCTTTAATGGGATCTTATAATACGAAACAATAGCCCCAACCTACGTACGATGTGCAAAGGTTAATTTTTACAGGATAACATAGAATCTTTTAGCAACAAGCACAGAGGGATTCGAACTTACAGACTCACCACTGGCATTCATGAAAGTCTGTGGTTTTGCAATTATAACAGGAACACCTCCTATGAATCCTAACCACATAAGAAAGAAAATCGAATTAAAGTTTCTAGGTCGGAAAACGATGGCAGACAACTGTATAATCAGAAGATTCAGAACCCTTCATGATTTTCCCCTTTTATTTGGAAAGTGCAAATCTTCAGAGAAAAAAAGAGGGTACCTTTTCCAAAAGCAGCTTTGAATGAAACGCCGTTCACGGAAATCCCCTCTGCTTCGGCAATGTAGTCAACCAACTCAAATCCCACCTAAAAGCAAACATATCATCCCTTATTCTTCATAATTCCCAACAAAAAACAACTCATAAACAATCAATATAAACAAACGCTTGCAAGGACGACTCAACAAACATTATGTCGGGTTCGAGCGTAGAGCTTTCCGGGATTCCCGAGACCAACGAGCAGCCATGGCTTGTTGGACTTCTCCTCCTCTGCTGCTTTCGTCGAAATTGAGTTTAAATCAGAAGCCATCAGCTTAAAATTAGGGTTCCTAAATAAGGTATCAGACCTCGAAAACAGAGGTCTATAGGAGATACGGCGAATAAAAGACGCCGCCGGCGAAGAACGAGGGAGAATTGCGGAGGATATGTTGACGGCGGCAAACATGGTTTATATACAACAGCGTATCGTATCTCAGTTGCGTGCTTCGACCGTGTATCTGTTAATTTATACGATATTTTCGTTATTTATCAACAAAAAATTATTTAAAGAAAAAAAGGAAAATTTCAACAAAAATTCAAATCGCCGTTGCCGGGGATCGAACCCGGGTCACCCGCGTGACAGGCGGGAATACTTACCACTATACTACAACGACTTTGTTGGCATATCTCTCCTAGTTATCATTTTACTTGATAAAGTTTGCATTGACGTGACGTCATGTTCTGAAGTTGTGGAATGAACCGACTAAGGTTGACGTCATTCTGCTACTCACAAAGTACAAGTTTCGTATCCCTTTAAATGCTCAAAATAGCAAATTTCATCATCTTTTAATAAAATAAATACTTGACAAATTCGCAGTCCTTTTGGCTTTTGCTTGTTATATTTACAAATTAAAAACTCGAGCACTAACTTCCTTGTCTTGCACAGCTTTGCTCGTAGCAGTAATTTATTACAGCATCTTCAAGACAAGTGTTCACTTATTCACACCATCTTTTTCACTTTGTTACGATTTGTCCTTTTTACTACACCCTCACACCTACTCACCTTTCCCTTCCTAAAATAATTAATTGCAAGAATAATCATATAAATCAACTAGGCAAGCACCTCACCACACCTCAATCAACGAAACAATGTCTAGAGCTATTTCTTGCCTCCTCTTTCTCTTCCTCGCCACCTCCTTGGCCGACAACCTCCGCCGTGTCTCCCCGTCTCCGACACCCCACCACCAGACCGTCCTCGACGTTTCCGCCTCCCTCCGACGAGCCCAGCAAGCCCTCTCACCGGCGAAATCGCTGGACCAGCCGCAGGAGGTTTCAGAGTCAGACCCACCAACCCTCCTCGGCGGCGACGGCGGCGGTAATAACTCTTACACCATCACTCTCCACCCTCGCTCCTCCCTCCCCGCCGCCCACCGCCACCGAAACTACACGTCCCTCACGCTCTCGCGGCTAGCCCGGGACGAAAGGCGCGTGAACTCCATCCTCAGCCGCCGCCACGCTCCTTCGCCGTGGTTCTCGTCGTCGGGATACCAAACTCCGGTGACCTCCGGCGCGAGTCAGGGGAGCGGCGAGTACTTCGCCCGCATAGGAATCGGCCGGCCGGTGAAGGAGGCGTACATGGTGATAGACACGGGTAGTGACGTCAGCTGGCTTCAGTGCGAGCCCTGCGACGATTGCTACCATCAGACCGACCCAGTTTTTAAGCCGTCGAGCTCGAGCACTTACAAGGCCTTGTCGTGTGGGTCCCAGCAGTGCCAGGCGCTTCAGACGTCGGCTTGCCGCGTCGATTCTTGTCTGTATCAGGTAAGTGAAGAAGTTGGATTCATGTAATAGATAGATTCGCCGGTGGCGGCGCTGCTGTTAAAGATTGGCTTTTTTTTTCTGAACTTCAGGTTTCGTACGGTGATGGGTCTTATACGGTGGGGGACTTCGCTACGGAGACAATCAGCTTCGGCTCCTCCGGCCAGGTTCCCGGCGTCGCTCTCGGCTGCGGCCACGATAACGAGGGGTTGTTCTCAGGCGCCGACGGTCTACTCGGGCTCGGCGGCGGAGCACTTTCGCTGCCATCTCAAATCAAAGCAACCTCCTTTTCTTACTGCCTTGTCGACAGAGATTCGCAGGCGTCGTCGACCCTTGAGTTCAACTCCGGCCAGCCCCAAGATTCCGTCCTCGCGCCGATGCTGAGGAATTCCCTGATAAAGACGTATCACTACGTGGCGCTGACCGGCGCCAGCGTCGGCGGAAGGCCGGTGAACATTCCGGCGTCCCTCTTCGACATTGGGAACGGACGCGGCGGCGTCATAGTCGATTCCGGCACGGCGATAACGAGGCTCAGGCAGGAGGCGTACGCGCCGTTCAGGGACGCCTTCAAGGAACTCACGGGGAACCTTCGCTCCTCCGCCGAGGGTTTCTCTCTCTTCGACACTTGCTACGACCTCGCCGGCCTGACCACCGTGAAGGTTCCGACGGTGGCGTTTCAGTTCGCAGGCGGGAAGGTTTGGGAGCTCAAGGCGACCAACTATCTGATACCGGTGGACGACGCCGGGAAGTTCTGCTTCGCCTTCGCGGGAACCTCCGGCGAGCTGTCGATCATTGGCAACGTTCAGCAGCAGGGGACACGTGTCAGCTATGACATGGCGAATAATTATATCGGTTTTAGTGCTAATAAATGTTAAGTCTCTATATAAGCCTTTAGGTTATCCGTATGTCCATTGGTGGGATTATAACATCGAAACATATCTAATAATTTTAGGAAAAGTGGAATAAATGATGAGAGGTCGTTGATGGTTGAGGTATTTATTGTAGTAATTAATGGTTTGCGGCCCATCACCAAGTGTTTCTTAAATGTTTGTAGCTACTTTTCTCGTGTGATCTCACTACCACATCTATTTGAAGAAAATAGAAATATTAATTTTTGAATGTTATGTAAATTAATGATTATATAATCGTACTAGTGAAAATATTCAATTTGAATAAATGCGGTATCTATTTTATTTTCTATTTGCATGTCATATATTTTATTGAAGTTCTACGGACATTCCTAGTTTGTCGGTATATAATTAAAGGTCTATTTATCAAATGATGTATGTTATGATCGTCTTACAATTCGATTCCTTGAAGCCCAAAGGGCCTGTTCGTGGGTGTTGATTTATACACATCTCTCTCTCTCTCTCTCTCTCTCTCTCTCTCTCTATATATATATATATGTATATGTATATCTATATATATTCAATTTGAGTCCGTATACTAAACTGGGTTGGGAGTCTTGGGACTACATGGTAGAAGACTCATTTTATTCGTTCGATGACCTCAAGTTCAACAAATATGAGCGAGCTCAGAAAATTGAGAGGTCACGGCGCGGCGGCCACTTGCTGCATCGCTTCTCTCCGCCGGCCTGGCCTCGTCGCAACCGCCGCCGAGGTAATTGAAATCGTGCAGTCTGTTAATTTTTTGGAGTGGCAGCTTAACAGTCAATGCGATTTTACTTATATGCTCTTTTTTTTTGTAAGTATGTTTAATTTCTTGGTTTGTGTAGTAGGATGGAAGAGTGTGCTGGCACGACTTGCGGTGCGAAGATGTGTTGTTTAGTATGAATGTTGGCAACGGAAATCCTGTTTCATCCCTATGTTTTAAGCCCGGTAGGTTTCGATTTTCTCCTTATGTTATTTTTCTCGAGTGAATTTTATTAAGCTCTTAGACTTTCTGAGTTTTTTATTCAAATTCATCGTTGTTACGGAACTCATTCTTTTGTGCATTTGGGAATCACTTGTTTCTTATAACTAATCCTAAGTATTTAACTTTTGCGTGATATTGATTCGCTGCTTCGCTTGAGCAGATAATGAAGATATCTTTTATGTGTCTTCCGAGAATGGGGTCAAATGCTTTGATTTGAACATGGTACGCATTTCAGTAATTTGCAGTGTCTTTCTTTCTTCCCAGAAGTTGCTGAAGAACTTCAGTTTGTGTGATTGGATGATATTCATGTACTATAGATCGTCGGTCTGATTTAGTTTCTTTGATCTTGCCATTTGTTTGTCCTATTTTCGTTGTATTCTAGTGGTATGGAAGAGCTATACCCAAGAAAGATAAAGGTTAAGAAATGAACCAAGTTCGATTAATATTCTGAATTATACACGACTGGAAAAATATTTTTCTGAGGGTATTCTGTACAGCTGAGTCTTAGTACTAAATGAAAGATTGACATGGCTGAAGTATTGTTTTGAAGGTTCTTTCTTATCTGATTGAATATTTATTTATACTGTTATCTTTTTTTTGGTGATTTTCTTTCACAGGCTAGTTTAGTATCTCAGAAAACTGAATG
This sequence comes from Craterostigma plantagineum, assembly GCA_027422505.1. NCBI lineage: Eukaryota > Viridiplantae > Streptophyta > Magnoliopsida > Lamiales > Linderniaceae > Craterostigma > Craterostigma plantagineum. The sequence goes on from JAPQWV010000082.1 coordinate 441,871, forward strand.
GAAACAGATAGAGAGTTACTATTACAACAAGGATGAGATAAATCAGGTGTCTCTTTGTGCCTCATGGTTTTTGTAACAATGATGATTGATGAGATACTTCAGTTATCATTCTTTCCCATTTAAAAAAGAGTAGAGTACTCATGAGTCATTTAACCTTATTGAAAAATTAACCTTTGCTTGCACTTAGGATGACATCTGCAATTTCATTCTTCAGATTTCGTGCCACTCGAAATCTTCATTTCTAGCTGCTGCAGATGACACTGGAGACGTTAAGGTATACTGATCCAGTATGATCTATCTATCCTTCTTTTTTCCATGGGATCTTCTCGAAGTATTTCGATCATATTTTACCTAAACTATAGTTAACGAATCGCTCAAGGATTTTAATATGTCAATTAAATGGTAATTATAACGCAATCATTACCATTGTGTTTTCAGATTATTGATTTGCAGCAACGGTGTTTGTACAAAACATTACGAGCTGGACACAAAAGTGTATCCAATTCTTCTTTTGTATTACTAATAACCTGTCGTTTTCTTTCCAAGTTTTTCATTGCTGCTACTGTAATATTGGCAGGTTCATTTTTCTGTAATTTGATGTCTTTCGAAAAGTTGAACCTTTTTTTTGGCCTTTGACTAAATATTCAGATTTGTAGTAGTGTCCATTTTCTTCCTTGGAGATCATGGGAAGGTAACACCTATCGAAGGCCTTCGCTTGTTTGTTACGCTCTGTGTCTTTGCTCCTGCAAATCATACTTGTTCAATAACCAGCTGAAGCAATCCTTTTATATCTGCAGGCGCATCTAAACAATAGTTGCATTGTCAAACTAATGATTATTTATTAACCATAAAATATGATTCTTTTTCTCTCGCCAATTTTGATTACCCTTGTTGACATGTTAACTTTCATAGATCAGTCTCTGTGGTTTGTGTTTCCTCTGAAGATGCTTATTACTCGTCATATTCTCGCAGTCATCACAGGTGGTCTTGACTCAAAACTCGTGATGTGGGATTTCTCCAAAGGACGACCGAACAAAATCATGGACTTTGGTAATCTGTTCCTCTGTTACGCTCAAACGTTGATTTGAATTTCGTTACAGATCCTCATTTTATTCTTCGGCAGAACCAATATACAGCATCATATGAATCATACATTGATTTGAGGGAAAATGATATCCTCTATTTTCACAATTGGTGATTGATCGACAGGTAGTGAATCTGATGCAGGACAGTGCTGTAACCCAGCTTTTGTCCATGCTCTAGCGGTACCAGACCTCGACACTGTGGATCGAATAGGCAAGATCTGTGCAGCTGCTAGAGGCGATGGAGTTGTTAGTGTCATCGATGTAGAAAATGAGCTTTCTTGCTCTCCACTTAAGAAATCAAAACTTTCATCAAAGCACAAGACGGGTTCTGCTAAATCATCACTAAAAGGTGAAGAAGAATCGTCGTCTAACAGAAAGAGTGACGAAGATCAAAATGATAAAAAGATGCTGTGTTTGGACTACTCAGTGGGTGGACATGCCTCTGCTGTATCCTCTGTGTAAGTAATCTAACATAGACCTCTTTCCGATGAAAGAGGTTTTAAACACTTAGACCATCTCCAACCGAATAACCTATTCTCAAACCCAAAATACAGTACATGTCACATCAAATAGTAATTCTTCTCCAACCATTAAACTCAATTTCAAACTCAAAAGAATATTCTTTCCACACCAAATTTTACAACTTTTCAATATTACTCACGTATTTTACAACTTTACAAATTAGACAACAATTATGCCAAAAAATTAAACAATGATATTGTTTTAAATTTAATAAAATAATATTATTAGTACAATAACATTATATTTATTGTACAATATTATTATTTTAAATTCAATGACATTATTCGTACAATAATATTGTTTAAATTCAATAATATTATTTTATGTTGTTGGGTTTGATTGTCTATGACGTATTAGTATTATCATATTTGAAATATTCATTTGTGTGCTTACTCAAGCTATATTTTGTGCTGAAAAGTGAAAGTTCATTAGTTTTTTCAGTTAGTATAATGGACTAAAGCCAATTATTAATTTTAAGTGGGCTTATTTGTAAGAGTTGAAAAGTTTTCAGTATATGTACAGTGCAAACCGAAATTTTGGTTCAAAGGAGAGAGAAAACGTAAATATCCTATTTTAGGTATATGTATAAGTGTCCGTTGGATCATATTATTCTCTTTTAGCTGGATAAGAAGTCTCCATTGGAGATGGCCTTAGAGCTGTTGAGATGTTAATTGAAATATATTTGTTTGTGTTTGCGATATTTGAAATCAGAACTTTTTCCGTGTTTGGAGAGAAGGGAAAGTTCATAATTTCGGGCGGCAACGATAAGTTCGTAAAGGTATGGGATTGGTTGAAGCAGAGCGGAGCCGTCGGAGAAGATGCTAATTCTCTTCTTCGTGCAGATATTAGTCTGAGAAGAAAGGTTTGTAGGTCACATTCTGTAACTTCGTAGATTTTCATGAATGAAAAAAATTAAATCTTTTTGGTCGTTCCTTCAGGTGAACATGCTGTGCACGACTCCCTCTGATTCCGAAAACTTGATTGTTTGCGACACTTCGAAACTTGTCAAGGTTTACAACGTAGTCTGATCTATTAATCCTTTTTTTGTTGGGAATTTAACGTTGTTCTTACTGCGCCACGGTTTGTCTTGCGTTGTTTTAGGCTCTGTTTGGTTTACGGATTTTGATGTGGAAAAGAAAAGGAAAAGTGGAATGGTACGACACGTGAAGCGTAATGTACAATGATTCAATGCGTATAACCACACGTTTCTTTTCTTTTCCGCATTGAATTCCGCGGACCAAACGCACCCTTAGTTTTTCTAATACTGGAATTCGAGTAACATGTCTTAACCATGCAGAAGGATATGATGACGTTAGATATTTCTGTCATTTTAGTCTTGGTCGTCGCGATAGTCTTTGTTGCATACAGCTAATTAATTAATATTTCACATATAATCAAATATTGACCTGGTAAAAAGTTCTTGCAAGACTTGAATTTTTCCACACTAGCTCTTTGCCGTAGTCTTCATTCAAGCTGTGGCTATGATAATGTTCTAATGTCTTCATTCATTCCATCTTGGTCGTCGTCGTCATTATTAGACGACTCATTTTACCAACTTGATTTTTTTCAAGTTGGCGTAGGTCCCATAGTATTATTGCATGCATGTTGGATACATGCAAGTGCCACCTATAAAACCACGCAGCGCAGAGTATGTAATCTCATTTTTCTTCATTACCCACTGCATTACTGTATCACCTCTCGATCTGATTATATTCTCACTATGAAATTAGGAAACTCAAACTACGTTCAAATCTCTTCAATAACCTTCTCCCTTTTCATAACCAATGTTGTTCTTACATGTTTATCGTCACCACTATCATCTACCATGCAGACTGCTACTGATCAGTCAGCCCTTCTCTCTCTCAAATACAAAATCACAAATGATCCTTACAACATTATTATGCAGAATTGGACCGTTGCATCTCCAATATGCAGTTGGGTTGGAGTTACATGTGGGAAACGACACCAAAGAGTCTCTTCTTTGAACATCTCTTACATGGGCCTCGCAGGCGAAATCCCGCCCCAGCTTGGAAACCTCTCTTTCCTCGTCTCTCTCGACTTTGCAGGTAATAACTTCTTTGGATTGATTCCCGGAGATCTGTCAGGCCTGCGAAGGTTGAGATTCGTAAATATCAGCAAAAATAGCTTCGCGGGCGAGGTACCTTCTTGCTTTGCATCCTTGCCTCGCCTCGAGTTCTTATATGTGAACAACAACAGCTTTACGAGCTTGGATTCGTTCTTCGCCTCTTTTGCTTATAATAACGAATCAAAGCTTGACGCTTTGGACGCATCGTTCAACTCTCTCCAGGGTAAGATTCCAGAATCAATTGGAAATCTACGCAATCTCAAACAATTGACGATGATGGGCAATCAGCTATCAGGTTTTCTACCTTCTTCGCTTGCCAATTTGACGAATTTGGTATCTCTCAATTTGGACAGCAACTACATTGAAGGGACTTTACCTGAATGGATTGGGAATCTTCGCAGCCTTACTTGTTTGCGTTTACAAGAAAATCGACTTACCGGTTCGATACCATCGAGCATCTTCAACATATCAGCACTTCAAATTTTAGGCTTGTATCAAAATCATTTGTCCGGCACACTTTCAGATAATATGTGTGTCCGTCTTCCAGTGTTCAAAGAACTTTATTTAGGAAAAAATGAGATATACGGTGAAATTCCTTCAAATATCTCGTTGTGCTCTAACCTTCAAGTTTTATCGGTGCCATTTAGCAATATTACCGGTACATACTTCATATATTCCTCAATCAATTCTTCACACTTGAGTGTTCTGACTGCTCCATTATTTCGACACTAAACTCGTTATGTTATGCAGGTGAGATACCGTCAAGCATCTTCAACATATCAACACTTCAAATTTTAAACTTGTTTCAGAATCATTTATCCGGCACACTTCCGGATGATATGTCTCTTCATCTTCCAGTGCTCAGAGACCTCCTGTTAGGAAGTAATGAGCTATACGGTAAACTTCCGTCATTGTGCTCAGAGAGTTCAAGTTTTACCGGTGAAATAACAAATATTGCTAGTACATATATACTCCATATACTCCTCAGTCAATCCTTCGCACTTGAGTATTCTAACTGCTCTGCTATATCGGCACTAAACTCATTATGTTATGCAGGTGAGATACCGTCGAGCATCTTCAACATATCAACACTTCAAATTTTAAACTTGTTTCAGAATCATTTATCCGGCACACTTCCAGATGATATGTGTCTTCGTCTTCCGGTGCTTACAAAACTTTATTTAGGAAGCAATGAGATATACGGTGAAATTCCGTCAAATATTTCATTGTGCTCTAAGCTTCAAGATTTAGTAGTGTCGTATAACAATATTTCCGGTACATACTCCATATATTCCTCAGTCAATCCTTCAAGCTTGAGTGCTCTAACTGCTCCATTATTTCGACACTAAAATCATTATGTTATGCAGGCAAGATACCAAGTGCACTAGGGGAACTTGAGGAGCTTGAGTTTCTGGAGTTAGGGAACAATCAACTAAGTGGTTCCGTGCCAATAAATATATATAACATCACCAGTTTGAGAATAATTGATCTTGCAGTAAACAGGCTTTCGGGTGATCTTCCATCAAAATTAGGTTATTTTCTGCCTAATCTTGAAGAGCTCTATCTTGGAATCAATAAATTTGTCGGAGGTTTTCCAAACTCTATCTTGAATTGCTCTAAACTAACTCTTTTGGATATTTACAACAACAGTTTCACTGGTCCAATTCCTAGTTCCATAGGAGAGGATTTAAGATTCTTACGGTATTTGAGCTTGGGTGCCAACGGTTTTACATCTAACTCTGAACTGAGCTTCATTGATTCATTGGCGAACTGCAGATACTTAGAAAAACTAATAGTTAATGGCAATCCGTTAAATGGTAACATACCAGCTACTATTGGAAATCTATCTTCTTCTCTTACCGGATTATATGCTTATGGGTGTGGCATCAAAGGAAGCATTCCTAATGAAATTGGTAACCTAACAGGGCTACTAACGTTGAGTTTATATGGCAATGATTTGACCGGAGAGATTCCAACAACATTAAATAACTTACAGAGACTTCAAATACTCGCTCTTTACGGCAACCGAATAGAAGGACTCATTCCAAGCGGACTCTGCCAAATAAAGAGTCTTGGAAACATATTACTGAATACCAATCAACTCACAGGTCCAATACCAGAATGCTTTGGAAATATATCATCTTTCAGATATATATATTTGTACGACAATAACTTGAATTCGAGTATACCTTCGAGCCTTTGGAACTTGGGAGATCTCTTAGAACTTAGAATTTCCTCAAATTCTCTAACGGGTTCTCTGCCTTCAGAAATAGGAAATTTGAAGTCTGCAACATCTATTGATCTGTCAAAGAATCAGTTCTCGGGTGATATTCCGAGAACATTCGGGGGTTTAATTCGACTAGATTATCTTTCTTTGGCCTATAACGATTTCCAAGGCCCGATTCCCGAATCAATTGGAGGCATGATCAGTTTAATTTCTTTGGACCTTTCTCACAACAAACTCAACGGGACGATTCCAAAGTCTTTGGAGGCTCTGAAGTTTCTGGAATATTTCAATGTTTCATTCAATGGATTATCAGGAGAGATCCCTACAGGTGGCCCTTTTCAAAATTTCACAAGTCAATCGTTCATGTTCAATGATGCACTGTGCGGCCCCTCAAGGTTCGAGGTTTTATCTTGCCATGTACCTCGACAACACAGAGCAAGGAAGAAGATACTTCTACCATTGTTCATTTCTATAGGTATTGGAGCCTTAGTTTTTGCCGTCTGCTTGGCCTATGCAGCGATGAGATATCGAAGGAAAACGATTGCTCCACCTGATGTCGATGCACTTGCTACAGGACAACTCGTAAGATTCTCCTATTACGACCTATTGCATGCTACTGAAAATTATGCCGAAAATAATCTATTGGGAAAGGGAAGTTTTGGTTCGGTTTATAAAGGCGTCCTAAGAGATGGAACTGCATTAGCCGTGAAAGTGTTTCACATTCAGCTAGAACGTTCGTCGAGGTCTTTCGAAGTCGAATGCGAAACTTTAAGAAACCTTCGCCACAGAAATCTCGCTAAAGTCCTTGGTAGTTGCACGAATCATGATTTCCAGGCGATCGTATTAGAATACATGCAAAACGGCAGCTTGGAGAAGTTGTTGTATTCCGAAGAACGCCCACATATAAGCATCACGCAAAGACTCGATGTAATGATCGACGTTGCAAGTGCATTGGAATATCTCCATTACGGTCATTCAACGCCAGTTGTTCACTGTGACTTGAAGCCCGAAAACGTCCTCCTAGACGAAGAGATGGTTGCCCGTATTAGTGATTTCGGCATTACGAAGTATTTGAACGAAGGGGAAAGCATGACACACACTACGACCCTCGCGACGCTCGGCTATATGGCTCCAGGTGCGCATACATTATGGACCTTCTAATCACATATTTGTTTATATAGTTGTACATCGTAATATTTTTTCTTTGTTTTGCTTGAACGAAACAAATATTGGTTGAAGAATATGGTTCGGAAGGCATAGTTTCCACGAGATGTGACGTGTATAGCTACGGCATACTGCTGCTTGAGACCTTTACGGGGAAAAGGCCGAGCGATGAAATGTTTTCCGAAGTCATAACGCTAAGGGATTGGGTAAATGGCTCAGTGCCCGACGAAGTTATTCGAGTCGTCGATGCAAGATTGATTGCAACAAACAATTTCGACGATAATCTATTGCACTGCGTCGTTTCTATTTTGGATTTGGGACTTAGCTGCTCTGCTAATTCTCCCAACGAGAGGACGAACATGAAAGAAGTTGCTGCCCAGCTGAAGAAAATCAGAACACGGCTAACGTAATCCTCTAAAGATACTTCCGACGCATCGACAAGTCGATCGAGAGAGATATGAAAAGAAAAACTGCATAATGGCTTATCTAGGGATCTTTTCTCAGTCTTCCTCTCTTATGTATCCCCTCCATGTTGCTTAACTAATTAATGCCTTCTTCCCTTATTTTGAGGTTGCACTAAGTGCGACTAAGCTCGCATATATACCACCGCTAATCCCGACCAAGACTTCATGAGAACCCATTTCGGCGACGGCCCCATTTTTCACCACGGTGATGACATCAGCCCCTTTAACAGTCGAGAGACGATGAGCAACGATAATCGTCGTTCTGTTAACCCTAACTCTATCCAAAGCATCCATCACCAAACGCTCAGACTCGGCGTCTAATGCACTCGTCGCCTCGTCGAGCAAAAGTATTTTAGGGTTTTTGAGTATCACACGAGCTATAGCTACGCGCTGCTTCTGACCGCCAGACAACTGCATGCCCCTCTCCCCGACGTAAGTGTCGTATCCCTTAGGCAATGCTGATATGAAGCTGTGTGCGTTTGCAGCTTTTGCAGCTTCGACGATCTCTTCTTCCGACGAAATTCCTAGGTTTCCATAACATATGTTGTCTCGAATTGTCTCGTTGAAGAGAATCGGTTCTTGGCTCACTAACCCCATTTGTTGCCTAAGCCATCTTAGGTTCATCTTGCGTATGTCTATCCCATCCAAGAATACGTGGCCCGAGTCTTGATCGTAGAACCTTTTCAGTAGGCTTATCACCGTTGATTTACCGCTTCCACTTTCTCCTACGAGTGCGTTTGTCTGAAGAAAAGATGCAAGAACGATTTCATTTGCGTGTGGAGCAAAAAATGGACGTTATTTGAGCTCAAAAATAAGTAGTACATTCCCAGCTGATATAATCATGCTTAGGTCTTTAAAAATGGGAATGTCTGGCCTTGTGGGATATCTGAAGCTCACATTCTTGAAAATGATTTCGCCTTTTAAAGACTCGATTTTTATCCCATCTTCGCTGCTCGAATCGATCTTCGGTTTCTGATCGACGATCTCAAATATAGAAGCAGCTGCGTCCTTGGACTTCTTGAAATTCGCTAAAAGATTGCCGCTTTGCGAAATTCCAATGGACGAAACTTGCAGGGCGAACACCTGGAAAAAAAGGATATTTTCGACGACGTCATAACTTAAGTACTTTTTTTGTCCTTTGCAAAGATGAATGAAGAAACAAGGTTTTACCTTAAACACTTGGACAAACTGCTGGTGATAGTGGTTTGTAAGAAGAGCTCCTACATAGAACGAGAAAGAATGTTCGCTGAACAGAACGAAATTTGCGAAGCCTAAGCCAATGCCGCCGACGACTCCATTCCATATTCCTTGCTTCATGGGAGTCTTACACTTCTGCTGATAGTTTTCCATGAATTTCTCTTCGCGCAAAATGAAGCAACCGTTCTTATTCCCCCGACTGCATCGTTAGCTACTTGAGTCGCCTCTTCGTAATTCACCTGAAAAAAACACACATTTCGGTCGTTCGGCATAACTAAAGTCCTAAAAAAGAAAGCGAAAGAAAAAAAAAATTGGACCTTGTTGTTCCCATCTTGGAGAAGCTTCGTACGTGTAAATCCTTCCATCAACATAAGAGGCAAGAGGACTACAATGGTGAGCGCAAGCTTCCAATTGATGGCAAAGGCTATTAAAAAGCCAGCCAATGCAGTTGCTCCGTTTTGAACTGCTAACGATAACGTGTCGACGACGAGGTTTCGCAGCATCGAAGCATCGGTGGAAAGCCTAGCACCTATCGCCCCACTGTAACAAAACAAGAAGTTGCTTTTTTTTACTTCAAAGGCGAATTGATGTGTAATATAAAAAAAAAAAAAAAATTTGGTAACCTCGAGTTTGCAGGGTCGTCGAACCAGCCTATTTCTTGGCGAACGACTTTTTCGAACATCAAAGAACGAACCCTTTGCACGAGTTTTCCTCCCGAGATTCCAAACATGAAGTTCTGAATGGGAGCAGAAATTAAGACTACAGCGCCAACAGCTACGAACATCAAAGCCCAGAAATTAGAGTCCTTCTCAAGTTCATTTCGAGGCTTTGTGAATATCCCAAATGCTATGGCTAGCATGAGTCCAAAAATGGGGTACGTTATGCCGTGGGAGGCTGCAGCAATGGACCCGAATAGCAACGCTGGAAGCTCGGGGCGGTTCAGCTGGGCTAGCCTTTTGATGGTCGACTTGTGCTTATTCGAACCATCAGTTTCACTTCCTTGGCCTTTTTCTTCGTTCTTCTTAGATTCGTGGATGAGAGCAAATTCAGAAGAAAACTGTTCGAAGGATGATGCTCTTCGTTTCAAAGGAGAGTTAGTGAGCGATCCTTCTTTGGGCTTGAGAGGCAATGAATCGTTCTTGTCGTTTGTTCTTTGTTCTTCAACGCCTTTTCCCTCTTGCATGCGAAGGAGCTGATGGTAGGCTCCGTTAGGTTCTTGAGTCAGTTCACTGTGAGTCCCTGCATGTATAGTTTGAGGACTACCCTATAGCTGAGTTTGCAGATTGAAACAACATTAAATTTTCGGACCAAATGTTTACCTTGCTCCACTAATTTCCCGGCATGAAGAACAGCTATGAGATCGGCGTTCTTCGCAGTAGAGAGACGGTGGGCGAGTGCGACGACTACAGTAGTTCGATTGGGCATAACTTTCTCGAGAGCGTACTGTACTTTAGCTTCAGAAGCCATGAAAGCGCTCGTTGCTTCGTCTAGGAGCAGAATTTTCGGGTCTTTGATTATAGCCCTGGCAATACATATCCTTTGCTTTTGTCCGCCTGAGAGTTGAGTCCCATTTTCTCCAACCATCGTATGAACGCCCTGAAAAAAACAGCAAGAATCTCAGCACCTTCATCTAATGAAGAAAACAGAATCATAATCACTTAAATCAAGTTTACGGTTGGGAGTTTGTCGATGAACTCAGCACAATTAGCAAGCTTCATAGCAGTTCTAATTTCTTCATCAGTAGCATCGTGTTTTCCGAAGAGTATATTCTCCTTAATGGAGGTAGTGAACAGCACTGGCTCTTGGCTAACTAGGCCCATCTTTCCTCTTATGTAACTGAGCCTGATAATGCCTCAAATCGATGCCATCGATTGATATATTCGCAGCTTCAGGGTCGTAAAATCTCTGTAGCAAACTGATTTACCGCTACCACTTTGCCCTACCAAAGTCACAGTTTTCCCCTTCAGTATGTGAAGAGAAAACCCAGCGAAGATCTGCGTAGGCCTCGATGGATATCTGAAGTGCACTTCTCGAAAGTCGATTTCACCTTCAAGAGTTTCTGGGGCGATCCCAGTTTCATCGCACGGATCGATAAGAGGCTGGCTTTCGATTGTCTGAAACAGCTTAACAGCAGCAGCTTGGCCAGACGAAAATGCGTTAATGCACGGAGAAACCTGAGCCAAATATCTGACTTTCGCAGAATTGTTGTGTAAGAAAGTTATCAGAAAGAAAAGATTTTGTTCAGATTTTCCATTGAAAGAACTTACGATCCAGCGATCATGATAGGCATTAGAAGTTCATCACATCTCCACCGCTGTACCCCTTTTCTTTGATCAATCTTCATCGATGATTATAGTCGTAAAAGTTGGGTTTATTTTCTGCAAGGAAAGTTTGAAACTTTCTCAGCGTTTAAAGTCTTTAAGGCGAAGGTTGAGAAAGAAGCAGGCGTGCCAATCAAGATAATTCGCATTGATCGTGGTGGTGAATACAACTCGCAAGAATTCGGAAATTTTTACGACGAGCACGGAATACAGAAGCAACTTACGGCAGCTCATACACCATAGCAAAATGGCATCTCGCAGAGGAAAAATGGCACAACTATAAACATGTGCTAAACCGGAGCAGGACGAAAGCCGGGCATTGATATGCACATAAATCTTCCATCAAAGTTGGGTTATTTTCTGCCAAATCTTTACACGCTACTACTTGCAGAAAATGAGGTTGATGGACCTTTTACCAACTCTATCTTAAATTGCTCCCAACTTAGTCATTTGGACCTTTCATATAACAAACTGTGTCTGGTGCCCCGTTTGGATTCCGGATTGCGATTAGAAATTTGGATTTCGCCCAAATCTTCCATTTCGCCAAAATCCGAGGGGAAATCCAAACTCGTAAAATTCGTCGGATTTGAAATACCGAGTCAAATGGTCCGCTTTCGAAATTCAAAGCTCAGCATGTAACGAGTTTTTCGTAACTAATAATATAATGAAAAAATATAATAATAATAATAACAACAATAATAATTAGGAGGTGACGATGAGTCGAGCCGATTTGCAAGCTCGATGAGCCGACTCGACTCGTCATGGATTCGCGAATGAGCTGGCTCGAGCTCGACGAGCTGTCGAGTTCGAGCTCGTCACGAGTTCGCTGATGAGCCGGCTCGAGCTCACCCGTGGGAGTTCCAAAGCTCGCATGCCTGCTCACGAGCTTGTTTTTATATTATTCATGATTTTTATTTTATTTTATTTTGTTTTTTCTCAAATTATTTTAGAAAAAGTTAGAAATCGAGTTCGACGATCTTCACGAGCTCGAGTCGAGCTCTGTTTTGAAGTCCGAATTTGAAATCTTAACGATTGCCAAACAATGAATTTGGATTTGAAATTACGGTTTTGAAATTCATAATTTAAAATCAAGCGATTTTGTTCAGATACGCGAATCCAAACGTACTGTGGTCGAATTCCTAATTCCTTTGCCCCGTTTGGATTCCGGATTTCGATTTGAAATCCGAATTTAGCCAAACCTTCCGAATTGCAACGATTTGGATTTCCATTTCGTCCAAATCCAAGGGGAAATCCAAACTCTTATAATTCGTCGAATTTGAAACTCCGTGTCAAATTATCCGTTTCGAAATCCAAAACTGAGCACGTAACGACTTTTTCGTAACTGACAATAATAATAATAATAATAATAATAATAATATAATAATAAACTGTAATAGTATAATAACAATAAAGAATAAGAATAAGAATAACAGGACATCACCATGAAAGCAGACTCTTTGTCGATCAAGTAGACCAGTGTGGTCTACTTGAAAGGGACTGATTTTTGGAACTACAGTCCAGTTACTGATTCTTGTTTGTACTGGAAGAAACTTCACAAGCTCAAGGAATGCTTTCGGCTGGGCTATGTGGATAAGAGATGGACTCAAACTGCTGATGGGAAATAGTAAATAATCTGGCTATTTGTGGCTTAAAGGTGACAGACCACCATTCCCATTCTGTAAGGCTGTTTGGAGCAAATTTAATATCCCCAAACAATCATTCTTCCTCGGACTACTACTTTAAAAGAGATTGCTTAGTTACGAAAGGCTTGGCAGCTGGGGTGTAAATGTCTCTAACACTCGATGCAGATTATGTGGGACTTATGACGAGTCGATTGATCTTTTGTTTCCAGAGTGCTCTTATAGCCAACAGCTGCTGCTGAAATCCTATGCATGGATCAGAGTAGATTACCAGTTTCGAAAATTTGAGGAGCTGAGTACATGGTTCAGAACAGAGGGGAGGAAGCGCAATATTCATAAAGGCCTTCGTGTAGCCTGTCTTACTTCAGTGCTATACTATATTTGGTTGGAAAGGAACAAACGTGTTCATTCTGAGGTAGGGTGGCGAACAGTGGACCAGGCGTTCACCGTGTGTTCACCGTGTGTCTCGAGAGATGAAATGAAGATTTACTAAATTTACTTGCTTGAAGAAAATTGCTAACCATAGTATGTTTTTACACATTTGTTCTTAATACATGTAATAGTTGGATGGATGTAACTCCCATGAGGTTGTGATAAATGAACATTTCATTCTACCAAAAATAATAATAATGATGATGTTGGGAAATGGTGCGCCTAAGCTCGCCGGAGCTGGCCGGGGAAGTCGCCGGAAAGGTTGTCGGTTAATCACAGCCTCTGAACAGAGAAGCAGCTTTGAAAATGCTAAGTCCTGAAGCATTTGAGGCTCGACAAATATGGACCGTCGATCAGATTCCGCACAAGATCTGATGGTGTGAGTTCGAACTGACAGATTTAATATGGGACGTCGGATGAGGCGCGAGATGATGATTGACGGACGAGATTAATCGCAGGAAGAAGTGTTCAGCGACTCTTTAAGTGAAAGGACGACTTCTTCATTAGCTGAGATTGAATGCAGACCATAGGATGCAAGGAAGATTGATCTAACGGCTGGTAAAGATCGCAGCTAAATAAGCACCTGAAGCTACAGATATAAATACCAGATTTCACAGTTCAATGAGCTGACTTTGAGCTCTCGTAACTTTCTCTAGAGTGCGAATTAGAGAGAGTGATTAACTAGGGTTTTGTAGTAGGCTTGGAGTACTGTAAATTCCTAGTTGGCGGATAAAGGAAAGGAAAGCTCTGTTGGTCCGTGGACGTAGGCAAAGTTGCCGAACCACGTTAAAATCGCTGTCAATTTCTGTTCTGTTTTTTGCTTGCTGTTTTTGATTGATTCGAGCTGCGATTGCTCGAATTGATCCGATCGATCGGTGAGCGCGTATTCTCAGGTCAGAGGCGAGTCGATCGGCGGTCGTAGCTCAACAAGTGGTGCGGTGAGCGTGGAGAACGAGCTGAATCTCCGCGTGATGGCTGCGACGCGACTCGAAATGGAAGTCTTCAACGGATCGAATGATTTCGGTCTCTGGAAGTTGAAGATGAAGGCGCTATTGACTGAGAAAGGTCTTGAGGAGGCGCTCAAGCCCGATAAGGACATGGAACCGAAGGATATGACGGCAGCGGCGAAGAAGAAGCTCAAGGAAAGAGCTTACTCAACGCTGATCTTATGCTTGAGTGATCAGGTTCTTCGAAAGGTTGCGAAGGAGACTTCGGCGGAGGATCTGTGGAAGAAGCTCGACGCATTGTACATGACGAAGTCTCTGGCACGACGTCTGTATCTGAAGCAAGCTCTGTACACGTTTAGAATGGATGATGATCAACCTTTGGAGCAGCAGATCGATCAATTCTCGAAACTGATTTTGGATTTGGAAAATATCGGTGAGGAATTGAAGGACGAAGATCAAGCTTTGCTACTGCTTTGCTCACTGCCTAAGAGTTATGAGCACTTCAAAGAGGCTCTGTTGTATGGTCGGGAGGCATTGAAGCTCGAAGATGTGCTCTCAGCATTGAGCTCAAGGCAGCTCAACACAAGGAAGATCACTGAAATTGCAGAAAATTCAGATGTGGCGCAGCTTATGTTTGTGAAGGATAAGTCGAAATTCTCTCAAAGGAAGGGTAAAGGAAAGGATGTGAATGAGGCTAGGGGTCCTCTGAGATGCTTCCACTGTCAGGAGGAAGGTCACATTCGAAGATTTTGCCCGAAGAGGATCGGATCAAACACAAGCAGAGGCAAACCGGTTGCTGTGGCAGATAGTGCAGAGTTCGGCTATGAAGATGCTGAGATTTTGAGTGTGTCTGATCATGTGGAGAGCAAGGAGTGGATCCTTGATTCAGGATGTAGCTTCCATGTGACTTGCAACAAGGATTGGTTGCTGAATTACAAGAAAACCAAAGGAAAATCAGTTAAGCTTGGAAATGGTAAAAGCTGTCAGATTTCTGGGGTCGGATCTGTGAGAATTCAGCTTGAGTCTGGTGTTGTAGGGATCCTAAAGGATGTTAGGTTCATACCTGAGATGAGGAGGAACCTCATTTCGATTGGTGCACTGGACAAAAGAGGCTACAACACAAGAACAGAAGCTGGAAAAATCTCAGTTGAAAAACAGAATAGACTGGTTTTGGCAGGGTTTCGAAGGCATGGAATCTACGTGTTAAGAGGTTGCTCAGTGCTGAAGACCACACCTATGGATACTAGGAAATGTGGTCTGATAAATGTGGTGAAAGGGTTACCACAGAAAGCTCGTTTGGGGGCGAAACGAGCTGCTGAAAAACCCTTGCTTGGAGCAAAAACTGCTGTTGTGAATTTGGATAAACTGAGCTCGGAGTGTGCTGATTCTGAGCTCGAGGTGGAGCCGAATTCACCAAGGAATGAAAGCATGTTTAAGCCACATGATAGGTCAAGCTTCGAGGAGGATGAAAGCTCAGACATGGAGACTGAATCCGAGGAAGAAAGCTTGACAAAGTCTGAAGAAAAGGCTGAAAAAACAGAAACTGTGATGGAAAGCTCTGATGCTTTGGAAGTTGCCGAGTCTTCGAGTGCGAAGAAGGACAAGGCAGATGGAAAGGACAACAGTTTAAGAGCTTGGAGGGAAGCTCTTGAGGCTGTGAATGGTGAATCTTCGGGAGAAACGAAGATTGGAAGCTCGAAAGCCCGAGTCGGTTCCAAGTGGGAGATTTCAATCTCGCTTGGGCTCGACAAGGTGTCTTTCGAGGCTCGAAGCTCCTAAGGAGCTTGATGACCAACAGAGCGGAGTTTCGGATCGAGGTGGAGCTTCGAACGAAGCTACGAAAGGAATTACAGCT
Source organism: Craterostigma plantagineum (assembly GCA_027422505.1). Lineage (NCBI taxonomy): Eukaryota > Viridiplantae > Streptophyta > Magnoliopsida > Lamiales > Linderniaceae > Craterostigma > Craterostigma plantagineum. The sequence goes on from JAPQWV010000082.1 coordinate 457,811, forward strand.
GAAGTTTAAAGAAAAAATTCCTGAAGCTGTGAGAGTTGAAAACTGATTTCTGGTATGTTTTGAGCTGAGATAACTCCAATGTTTGAGCTGTTTCGGAGGAGTTCAGGGCATGGATTGCGAGCTCTAGGCTCAAGGTGGAGTTTGTTGGGAAATGGTGCGCCTAAGCTCGCCGGAGCTGGCCGGGAAGTCGCCGGAAATGAGGCCGGTTATCACTGCTGAAGAACAGAGATGGAGCTGAAGAAATACTGAAGTCTGAAGTGTTATAAGCTGCGAATTATATGGACCGTCGATCTACCTGCGCGCGCGATCTGAGGGCTTATATTCAAATGGGCAGATTAATATGGGACGTCGGATGAGGCGCGACATGATGATTGACGGACGAGATTAATCGCAGGAAGAAGTGTTCAGCGACTCTTTAAGTGAAAGGACGACTTCTTCATTAGCTGAGATCGAATGCAGACCATAGGATGCAAGGAAGATTGATCTAACGGCTGGTAGAGATCGCAGCTAAATAAGCACCTGAAGCTACAGATATAAATACCAGATTTCACAGTTCAATGAGCTGACTTTGAGCTCTCGTAACTTTCTCTAGAGTGCGAATTAGAGAGAGTGATTAACTAGGGTTTTGTAGTAGGCTTGGAGTACTGTAAATTCCTAGTTGGCGGATAAAGGAAAGGAAAGCTCTGTTGGTCCGTGGACGTAGGCAAAGTTGCCGAACCACGTTAAAATCGCTGTCAATTTCTGTTCTGTTTTTTGCTTGCTGTTTTTGATTGATTCGAGCTGCGATTGCTCGAATTGATCCGATCGATCGGTGAGCGCGTATTCTCAGGTCAGAGGCGAGTCGATCGGCGGTCGTAGCTCAACAGATGATGATGATGATGATGATGAGGAGGAGGAGGAGGAGGAGGAGGAGGAGGAGGTGGCGATGAGTCGAGCCGATTCGCAAGCTCGATGGGCCGAATCGAGCTCGTCATGGATTCGCGAATGAGCCGGCTCGAGCTCGACGAGCTCTTGTCGAGGTCGATCTCATCACGAGTTCGCGAATGAGCCGGCTCGAGATCGAGCTCACTAATGGGCGCTTTGAAAGCTCGCAAGCCGGCTCAGGAGCTTTTTATATTATTCATGATTTTTATTTTATTTTATTTTGTACTTTTTAAATTATTTTGTAAAAAGTTAGATATCGAGTTTGACGATCTTCACGAGGTCGAGTCGAGCTTTGTTTTGAAATCCGAATTTTGAAATCCTCACGTTTGCGAAACAATGAACTTGGATTTGAAATTACAGTTTTGAAATCCAAACACACTCTAGGGGAGGATTTAAGATTCTTACAGGTCTTGTGGGCTTGGGCGAGAGCGGGTTTACATTTGAATCTGAACTGAGAATCATCGACTCATTCAGTTGTAGGCACTTAACAGATCTCGTACTTTCTATCAATCCACTCAATGGGTGCGATTCCTCCCACTACGGGAAATCTATCATCGTCTGTCGCCAGCTTTTATGCTTTTGAGAGTGGGCATTAAAGGCAGTATTCTTAAGGAAATTGGTTATCTAACAACGTCGCAATTAGAAGGCAATGATTTGACTAGAGAGATTCCACTTACAGAGCCTTGAAATATTGTGTCTCAGCGACAACAACGTTGAAGGGCTCATCCCAAATGAACTCTGTCAACTAAAGAGTCTGGGATTCACAAGTCTGTGTAATCAACACACAGCTCAATATCAGATTGTTTGAAAAATATAGCGTCTTTAAGATATATATATATATATATAGGAGAACATCTTGAATTCGAGATACCTTCAAGTCTCTGGAACTTGGAAGGTCTCTTTAAATCTTTCCATTTCCTCAAATTCTTTAGTAGGAGGATCTCTGCCTCCTGAAATAGGAAATTTAGTGTCTGCATTATTTATTGATCTGGCAAGTAACCAATTCTTTGGTGATCTTCCTATAACATTGGGGGTGTTGACCCAACTACAACTACAAGGCATTGTCCCATAACGATTTTCATGGAACGATTCCCGAGTCTAATGGAAGCATGGACAGTTCATTGTATTTGCACCTTTTCTCATAACGAACTCAACGGAACGAGTTTCTCGAGGCCCTAAAATACCTAGAATATTTCAATCAATGACTTGTCTGGAGAAATCCCTATAAATGGACTGTTTAAAAATTTCACGAGTCGATCATTCATGTCCAACACTGCACTTTGTGGTCCAGCGAGGTTTAAGGTTTCATCCTGCCATGAACCTCAACATCACATAGCAAGAAGAAGAATAAGATGCTTCTACCATTATTCATTTCTATAGGAATCGGAGTTATGACGGTTGAAGGACTTAAGTATAGTTTATCCTAAAATATATGTCAGAATTCAGAAATTATGACCGTCAAGAAATAAATTATTGCAATGCAGGAAGAAAATTAATAAGTCTGTTAGGGGCTGTTGTATTATTATCTTAAAACAAGGGGTCAAACTGCCAAGATCTTACTAATATGTTGCATTGGAATCTATACCATGGTGTACTTCGGGTCAAATCCGTCATCTAACCCTTTTGCTTGGCGCTAGAGACGACTTGATAATTGAAGATGCTCCTCTACTGCGTGCGTCTAATGCCTCGAATGTAACTTTACAGGCGAAGGTTTACCTTAATAATGAAGAAAATTAATGAAGTCTTTTATATTATAGTCAACGGATTGCCTTGATAATAATGCATGTGAACAGAAGAGGAGGGTAATGGGAAAAAAGCCTAAAATAGTCCATGATGTTTACCCTGTGAACAAATTTAGTTCCCGATATTTCGCGATAACCAATTTAGTCCCCGATGTTATCGAAAATGAATCAAATTGGTGACTACGTCAATCCGAGCATCAATTTAGACGGCGATGCTATTTGCGACGGCATTAGTCCGTCGCTAAATAAAAAAGTTAAAAAAATAAATTAAACATTAAAAATGAGGAAAACATCCGGGAAAAAATTAATTCAAAAAACAAGAGAATATTACTAAAAAATTAAATAAATAATAATAAAAATAAAATAAATAACATTAAATAGAAAATGATAAATTAAAAATTAAAAATGAGGAAAAATCAAGAAAAAGGAAAAAAATCTAAAGAAATAGAGTAATTTAAAAAAAAAACAAGAGACTATTACTAATAAACTAAATAAAAAATAAATAGTAATAACAATAAATAAGAATAAAACCAAAATTAAGATAAAAAAGATACATATAAATTTAAGATTAAAATAAGGAAAAAGTAAAATATATTTACTTATTAAAAATTAAATAAAAAAGGAAAAAATAAAGGATAAAAAATGCCTCTAAAAGTTTTATGAAAATCGTCCTTGTCAGGTTACTGAGGACATAATCGTTCCACTTCTCGAATTGTTTTTGACAAATATATTGGGATGATTGCATCGCCGTTAACTGGACAAGGACGAGATTGGAAATTTATTTTAATTTAAACTTATTTTCAACTATTATTTATTATTTATTACTATTTATTAATTTATTAGTAATATTCTCTTTTTTTACTTTTATACTCTTTTTTTAAAAAATTTCCTTATTTTGGATTTTTTCCTCATTTTTAATATTGATATTTATCATTTTTTATTTTAGTTTTAGTTTTTTATTTTATTTTTATTATTATGTATTTATTTTATATAATTTATAGTAATACACTCTTGTTTTTTCTGAATTTTTTACTCTATTTTTTGAATTGTTCCCTTTTTTTGGATTTTTTTCCTCTTTTGTAACGTTTAATTCATCACTTTTTAACTTTTTCATTTAGCGACGGATATTCTGTCGCAAATGCCGCCGCAATATAGCATCGCCATCTAAATTGATTCTCGGACTGATGGAGTGACCAATTTGGTTCATTTTCGCATCAGGGACTAAATTGGTCCCCGCAAAACATCGGGAGTAAATTGGTTTACAACGAAAACATCGGGAACTATTTTAGGTTTTCGCCCGGGAGAAAATTAAGTATCTTTCCTCTGACTATTTCGTTTCCGCAGACAAAGAAATCGTCGAAGATCCAATAACTCTTCCTTGCATTTAATAATGCCATAATTCTTGCAATTAATGTGTCTGACTAAGATGATCCCCAGCCATAATAAAAGCCCGCAGGCATGTTATCGTAGTGTCATCGACATTTCATTTCTCAATCTGTTTTCAAACACATCTTTACACAATATTACAGTGATGTCGAACAACAACATCATTCAAATCTCTGCAATAACATTCTCATTTTTCATAATAAATGTTGTTCTTACATGTGTATCATCATCACCATCGTCATTGTCATCATCATCTACCAAGCAGACTAATAATGCTGATCAGTTGGCCCTTCTCTCTCTCAAATCCACAATCACTAATGATCCTCACAACGTTATCATGCAGAATTGGACAGCTTCATCTCCATTCTGCAGTTGGGTTGGCGTTAAATGCGGGAAACGACACCACAACAGAGTCGCTTCTTTGAACATCTCCTACATGGGCCTCACAGGCGAAATCCCGCCCCAGCTTGGAAACCTCTCTTTCCTCATTTCCCTAGACATAGAAGGTAATAACTTCTTTGGGACGATTCCTGGAGATTTGTCGCGCCTGCGAAGGTTGAGATCCGTAAACATCAGCAAAAATAGCTTCGCCGGCGAGGTACCTTCTTCCTTTTCGTCCTTGCCTCGGCTCGAGTTCTTATATGCGAACAGCAACAGCTTTACGAGCTTGGATTCGTTCCTCGACGCCTCTTTTGCTAATAACGAATCGAGTCTCTACGAATTGGACGTGTCGTTCAACTCTCTCCAGGGTACGATTCCAGAATCAATAGGAAATCTACGCAATCTCAAACGACTGACGATGATGGGCAATCAGCTTTCAGGTTTTCTACCTTCTTCGCTTGCCAATTTGACGAGTCTGTTATATCTCGATATGGACAGCAACTACATTGAAGGGACTTTACCTGAATGGATGGGGAATCTTCGTAGCCTTACTTTTTTGAATGTACAAAGAAATCGACTTATTGGTTCGATACCGCCGGGCATCTTCAACATATCAACACTTCAAATTTTAGGCTTGTTTCAGAATCATTTGTCCGGCACACTTCCAAATGATATGTGTCTCCGTCTTCCGGTGCTCAGAGGACTTTATTTAGGAGAAAATGAGATATACGGTGAAATTCCGTCAAATATTTCATTGTGCTCTAAGCTTCAAATTCTATCGGTGCCATATAACAAAATTGCCGGTACATATTCCATATATTCCTCAGTCAATCCTTCACACTTGATTGCTATTCCATTATGTCCGCACTAAACCGATTATGTTAATATGCAGGTGAGATACCAAGTGCATTAGGTGAACTTCAGGAGCTTGAGTTTCTGCAGTTAGGGGACAATCAACTAAATGGGTCCGTGCCAATAAGTATATATAACATTACCAGTTTGAGAATACTTCAACTTGTTGGAAACAGACTTTCAGGTGATCTTCCATCAAAATTAGGTTACTTTCTGCCTAATCTTGAAGAGCTCTATCTTGGAGGCAATAAATTTGTCGGAGGTTTTCCAAACTCTATCTTAAATTGCTCTAAACTAATTCGCTTGGACTTTTACCAAAACCGCCTCACTGGTCCAATTCCTAGTTCCATAGGAGAGTATTTAAGATTCTTACAAATTTTGGGCTTGGGTGCCAATCATTTTACATCTAACTCTGAACTGAGCTTCATCGATTCGTTGGCGAACTGTAAATACTTAGCACTACTAACATTTAATCAAAATCGACTACATGGTAACATACCAGCTTCTATTGGAAATCTATCTTCTTCTCTTACCAGATTGTTTGCTTATGAGTGTCGCATCAAAGGTAGCATTCCTAATGAAATTGGTAACCTAACAGGGCTACAAACGTTGAGTTTAGGTACCAATCATTTGACCGGAGAGATCCCATCAACATTACAATACTTACAGAGCCTTCAAATACTCTATCTTATCCAAAACAGAATAGAAGGACTCATTCCAAGCGGACTCTGCCAACTAAAGAGTCTGGGAGGCATATATCTGAGTACCAATCAGCTCACAGGTCCAATACCAGAATGCTTGGGAAATATATCATCTTTACAAGAGATATCTCTCGATCACAATAACTTAAGTTCGAGCATACCTTCGAGCCTTTGGAACTTGGGAGGTCTCTCAAATCTTAGCATTTCCTCAAATTCTCTAACTGGTTCTCTGTCTCCAGAAATAGGAAATTTGAAGTCTGTAGGATCTATTGATTTGTCAATGAATCAATTATCGGGTGATATTCCTACAACATTTGGGGGTTTAATTCAACTAGTTAATCTTTCTTTGGCCAATAACAATTTCCAAGGCCCGATTCCCGAATCAATTGGAGGCATGACCAGTTTAGTTTCTTTGGACCTTTCTCACAATAAACTCAACGGGACAATTCCAAAGTCGCTAGAAGATCTTAAATCTCTAGAGAATTTCAATGTTTCATTCAATGAATTATCAGGGAGATCCCTACAGGTGGCCCTTTTCAAAATTTCACAAGTCAATCGTTCATGTTCAATGATGCACTGTGTGGCCCCTCAAGGTTCAAGGTTTTATCTTGCCATGAATCTCAACCACACAGAGCAAGGAAGAAGATACTTCTACCATTATTCATTTCTATAGGAATCGGAGCCTTAATTTTTGCCGTCTGCTTGGCCTATGCAGCGATGAGATATCGAAGGAAAACGAGACCACCAACTGATGCAGATGCACCTGCTACGGGACAGCCCGTAAGATTCTCTTATTACGAGTTATTGCATGCTACTGAAAATTATGGCGAGAATAATCTATTGGGAAAGGGAAGTTTCGGTTCTGTTTATAAAGGCGTACTAAGAGATGGAACCGCCTTGGCCGTGAAAGTGTTTCACATTCACCTAGAACGTTCTTTGAGGTCTTTTGCAGTCGAATGCGAAGCTTTAAGAAGTCTTCGCCACAGAAATCTCGTTGGAGTCCTCGGCAGTTGCACGAATCAAGAATTCAAGGCGATCGTATTAGAATACATGCAAAACGGCAGCTTGGAGAAGTGCTTGTATTCCGAAGAAAATCAATCCTTAGACATCAAGCAAAGACTCAACATAATGATCGACGTTGCAAGTGCGTTGGAATATCTCCACCACGGTTATTCGACGCCAGTTGTTCACTGTGATTTGAAGCCGGGAAATGTCCTCCTAGACGAAGATATGGTTGCCCGTATTAGTGATTTCGGCATTACAAAGTATCTAAGCGAAGGAGAAAGCATGACACACACTAGGACCCTCGCAACGCTTGGCTATATGGCTCCAGGTATGTAATATATGCATACGTACTGGACCTTCAAATCACATATTTGTTTATATAGTTGGACATTATAATATATTTTTTCCTTGTTTTGCTTGAATGAAACAAATATGGGTTGAAGAATATGGTTCGGAAGGCATAATTTCCACGAGATGCGACGTGTATAGCTACGGGATAATGCTGCTGGAGACCTTTACGGGAAAGAAGCCGAGAGATGAAATGTTTTCGGGAGACATAACGCTAAGGGATTGGGTAAATGGCTCATTGCCCGATGAAGTTATTCGTGTAGTTGATGCGAAGTCGATTGCAACAAACAACTTCAACGAGAAACTATTGCACTGCATCGTTTATATTTTGGAGTTGGGTCTTATTTGCACTGCTAATTCGCCCGGCGAGAGGATGAATATGAAAGAAGTTGCTGCCCAGCTAAAGAAAATCAGAACGCGGCTAACGGAAGCATTTAAAGAAACTTCCGACGCATCGACGAGTCGACCCAGAGAGATATGAAAGGAAAGTATACTACAAGGAAAAAAAAAACTGCATAATGGTTCATCTCTTATATATCTCCTCCATGTTTGCTTCTCTACAACTAATTAGTTATAGTGTTTGTTTATGTCTTCTTCCTGCCTTACGTCGTGCGAACCAATTTCGGCGACGGCCCCATTCTTCACCACAGCTATGACATCAGCCCCTTTAACAGTTGAGAGACGATGAGCGACGATAATCGTCGTTCTGTTAACCCTAACTCTATCCAAAGTTTCCATCACTAAACGCTCAGACTCGGCGTCTAATGCGCTCGTCGCCTCGTCAAGCAAAAGAATTTTAGGGTTTTTTAGGATCACATGCTTAGGTCTTTGAAAATTGGGATGTTTGGCCTTGTGGGATATCTGAAGCTCACAATGCGGAAAATGTTTTTCTAATTCTAATTTAGTAACTTTCTCTTCTTTCACTGTGTAGGTTTTCACTGTGTAGGTTTTGCTACACATGCTGAAGATATCTGATGCAAGTGACGAAATTGATAACAAATTTATTGAGCTGACAAACTACTCACGGTTACATAAGTTGAACTAAACTTTACAAAGGATATGGTCTTGATTGATTATAACGACTCTTCTTTTACTATTGACACAGGAATCAACCGCCCAAGGTCCGATAATTCACAGAGAAGCAGATAACGCTAAACGGTCTCCTCGAGAAGAAAACAGCTAGGCGAGAGTCTTTCAGTCCGCTGAATATTATCATATGTCAAAGTAATCTTTATTTAAATTGTCCATTTCCTCTTTATAGGCATCATGTTACGATCTATCGAAGCCCAAGCTCATGTGATGATCATTGTGACGTATTTGTTCCAAAGAACATGGAACGCCATAAAGAGAATCTCGATCCAACGGCTTTGAGGGCCCTCCTCGAAGGTTTTGTAAAATATTTACCTACTACTTATTTTATCTTAGTTGAGGAGATGAACTTTTAAGAATATTTTTGTCGCATTCTTCATATAATGTGATCGGTTCAATATGAGTCTTTCGTCAAAGCATATCTTGATCATCGACATAATAAAATATTTTGATTCGATGGTTTCCGATTGATCTACGACCCTTACTCTTCTTACTGCTTGTGAATCCACGATTTTAAGGTCAGAAAATGTAATTGCAGCCGTATCCATGATCGGACTGAACATTCGTTCACTCGTCCCGAAAAAAAAAACCCTTGAAAAGATGCAATAAGGTACTCAGTGTTATTGATACGATTAAGTTATTAAGACGGTATAATTTGTTTCAGTCACATCTTGAAATAAAAATAAGGGAATTTAAGTACAAGGCATTGCTTGAAACGAGCCAGCTGTAAATTCACACCCGACAAGATCGACTTTTGGCTACACCCATCGTGCTACAAGGTTACACCCATCGCGCTACACCCATCGTATTTCAAAAATAAATAATTTTATTAATTTATTTTTATGACACATAATTAAAAACAGACAGCTATAGATATAATAATATTTATTCATTATACACATTAATGATTCATTAGAACATATAAAAGAACCAACTACTACGAAAGTAGGCATGGAGCAGAGCAAATGGAAAAGGAAAAAAGAAAATGGCCATGAAAAGAAGTATACAGAGCTCATCGTTAATGGACACTTGAGGCCCAATCGATATTTGGGGCTACTGTGAGTTGGGTTGTCCAGTTGTACGATTATTTTTTACAAATATTCGAAGAAAGGACCGTTCCTTTATTAGGCTTACTCTGTCTTTTTCATGTTATTTCTCTTTGTTACATACTTGCACTTCTAAAGCCACCGTATCAGTCTTACATTTTTACAACAGTCGTACGTTGCTATTATCAGTCTTGCGAGATCTTTCAGTTTACAGTGTTGTAACCAGTCTTGCCAATTTGCACTCTTACAAAGGTATGAGTACATAATTAACAAGCAATTTTGCAATTTACGCATTCTTATGTGTAATCTTAGAAAGTCGCAAATCGCAGTCTTACACTGATACACCCTTACAGAGTCACAGTCTTGCAAATTCGCAAACTTACATTGGTGTGGCTTTTTTATGAGGACACAACGGAGTATATCAGGTCAATTTAGTTCTTTGTGATAAGCACAGTGTTTCATATTTTTCTCCACATATTATCCTCGTGGCTGTAAACTACACTGACATCACAGCTAATCTACCATTTAGAGTGTCTAATTTATAAAGCAACCGGGTCTGGAAGGTACCCGGTCACATCCCGCTTATTAGGGGTTTGTCACGGGCTAGGATGCTTTCTCATGAGACGGGACACGTCAGAGTCCCTTACAAATAATAGGGATGATTTCCAGGTCCTGCCAATACCCAAGCTAATTAACAATATTGTATCCAAATAATCATATTTAAATTCACAAAGTCTAACCCGTGCGTAGCACGGGCAACACGTAGTATATATAATTAATCCTTCACGAATAATCAAATATTGACCCTTATAATATCCTCTCTGCTGATAATAGTATTCATTCATTTCACAAAGTCTAACCCGTCGTCGTCGTTATTAGACACTCATGTTACCAACATGACTTTTCAAGTTAGCGTTGGCCCCATAGTATTATATTATTGCGTGCCCATCTATAATTTAATCACGCAGCGCAGAATATGTAATCTCATATTCTTCATTACGCACTACATTACTTAACTTAATCACTCCCTTTCGATCTGAGTATCTTCTCACTATGGAATTAGGAAACTCAAACTGCGGTCAAATCTCTGCAACATTATCCATCTTTTCCCTTTTCATAATAAACGTTGTTCTCACATGTTTATCATCATCTACCACTACTACCGATCAGTCGGCCCTCCTCTCTCTCAAATCCAAAATCACAAATGATCCTCACATCATCATCATGCAGAATTGGACCATTGCATCTCCAATATGCAGTTGGGTTGGAGTTACATGTGGGAAACGACACCGTAACAGAGTCTCTTCTTTGAACATCTCTTACATGGGTCTCACCGGCGAAATCCCGCCCCAGCTAGGGAACCTCTCTTTTCTAGTCTCTCTCGACTTGGCAGGTAATAAATTCTTTGGGACGATTCCCACAGATTTGTCGCGACTGAGAAGGCTGAGGTTCGTAAGAATAAGCGAAAATAGCTTCGCGGGGGAGGTCCCTTCTTGCTTTGCATCCTTGCCTTGGCTCGAGTTCTTATATGCAAACAACAACAGCTTTGTGAGCTTCGATTCGTTCCTCGACGCCTCTTTTGCTAATAACGAATCGAATCTCTACGAATTGGACGTGTCGTTCAACTCTCTCCAGGGTAATATTCCAAAATCTATGGGAAATCTACTTGGTCTCAAACGATTGATGATGAAGGACAATCAGCTATCAGGTTTTTTACCTTCTTCGCTTTCCAATTTGACGAGTCTGGTGTATCTCAATATGGACAGCAACTACATCGAAGGGTCTTTACCAGAATGGATGGGGAATCTTCGTAGCCTTAGTTATCTGAATTTACAAGTAAATCGACTCATCGGTTCGATACCGTCGAGCATCTTCAACATATCAACCCTGGAAAATTTAGGCTTGATTCGGAATCATTTATCCGGCACGCTTCCATATGATATGTGTCTTCGTCTTCCAGCGCTCAGAGGACTTTATTTAGGACGTAATGAGCTATACGGTGGAATTACTTCAAATATTTCACTGTGCTCTAAGCTTCAAGTTTTATCTGTGCCATATAATAATATTGATGGTACATATCCATATGTTCCTCGGTCACTCCACGCTTGAGTGTTCTAAATGTTCCATTATGTCGGCACTAAACTTATTATGTTAATATGCAGGTGAGATACCAAGTGCAATAGGGGAACTTGAGGAGCTTGAGATTCTGCAGTTAGGGGTCAATCAACTAAGTGGTTCTGTTCCAATAAATATATATAATATTACCAGTTTGAGAATAATTGAACTTGCAGCAAACAGGCTTTCAGGTGATCTTCCATCAAAATTAGGTTATTTCTTGCCTAATCTTGAAGTGCTTAATCTTGGAGGCAATGACTTTGGTGGAGGTTTTCCAAACTCTATCTTAAATTGCTCCAAACTAACTCGGTTGGACATTGAAAGCAACCGTCTCATTGGTCCAATTCCTAGTTCCATAGGAGAAGATTTAAGTTTCTTACAGTTCTTGGGCTTGGGTGCCAATGGTTTTACATCTAACTCTGAACTGAGTTTTATCGATTCGTTGGCAAACTGCAGAAACTTAGCAGAACTAAGAGTTAACGAAATTCCATTATATATTAACATTCCTGCGTCTATTGGAAATCTATCTTCTCCACTCGCCAAATTGTATGCTTATGGGTGTGGCATCAAAGGTAGCATCCCTAATGAAATTGGTAGCCTAACAGGGCTGACAATGTTGAATTTACGCAGTAATGATTTGAACGGAGAGATTCCATCAACACTACATAACTTACAGAGCCTTCAAGAACTTGATCTTAGCTACAACCGAATAGAAGGACTCATTCCAAGAGGGCTTTGCCAACTAAAGAGTCTGGGAGTGATATATCTGTATGTCAATCAACTCACAGGTCCAATACCAGAATGCTTGATAAATATATCATCTTTAAGATATATATCTCTCGATAACAATAACTTGAGTTCGAATATACCTTCAAGCCTTTGGAATTTGGGAGATCTCTTAGAACTTAATATTTCATCAAATTCTTTAACGGGTTCTCTGCCTCCAGAAGTAGGAAATTTGAAGTCTGCAATAATTATTGATCTGTCAATGAATCAATTCTCTGGTGAAATTCCGAGAACATTTGGGGGTTTAACTCATCTAGTTAATTTTTCTTTGGCCTATAACGATTTCCGAGGCTCGATTCCTGAGTCAATTGGAAGCATGATCAATCTAGTTTCTTTGGACCTTTCTCACAACAAACTCAACGGGACGATTCCAAAGTCACTGGAAGCTCTAAAGTATTTGGAAAATTTTAATGTTTCTTTCAATGGATTATCAGGAGAGATCCCTACTGATGGACCTTTTCAAAATTTCACAAGCCAATCGTTCATGTTCAATGATGCACTTTGTGGCCATTCAAGGTTTAAAGTTTTATCTTGCCGTGAATCTCAACGACACAGAGAGACAAAGAAGATTCTTCTACCATTATTCATTTCTATAGGAATCGGAGCCTTAGTTTTCGCCGTCTGCTTGGCCTATGCAGCGATGAGATATCGAAGGAAAACGACTCCACCAACTGATGCAGACGCACCTGCTACGGGACAGCCCGTAAGATTCTCTTATTACGACCTATTGTATGCTACTGAAAATTATAGCGAAAATAATCTACTGGGAAAGGGAAGTTTCGGTTCGGTTTACAAAGGCGTACTAAGAGATGGAACCGCCTTGGCCGTCAAAGTGTTTCACATTCAGCTAGAAGGTTCATTGAGGTCTTTTGAAGTCGAATGCGAAATTTTAAGGAATCTTCGCCACAGAAATCTCGTTAAAGTCCTCGGCAATTGTACGAATCAAGAATTCAAGGCAATCGTATTAGAATACATGCAAAACGGCAGCTTGGAGAAGTGCTTGTATTCCGAAGAAAACCAAAATGTAGACATCAAGCAAAGACTCAACATAATAATCGATGTTGCAAGTGCATTGGAATATCTCCACCACGGTTATTCGATGCCAGTTGTTCACTGTGATTTGAAGCCGGGAAACGTCCTCCTAGACGAAGATATGGTTGCATGTATTAGCGATTTCGGCATTACAAAGTATCTAAATGAAGGAGAAAGCATGACACACACTAGGACCCTCGCAACGCTCGGCTATATGGCTCCAGGTATGTCTGCTGCATACGTTATGGACCTTTAAATAACATATCTGTTTATATGGTTGTATATTATCATATTTCCTTATTTTATTATTTGCTTGAATGAAACAAATATGGGTTGAAGAATATGGTTCGGAAGGCATAGTTTCCACGAGATGCGACGTGTATAGCTACGGAATAATGCTGCTGGAGACCTTCACGGGGAAGAGGCCGAGCGATGAAATGTTTTCGGGAGACACAACACTGAGGGATTGGGCAAACGGCTCATTGCCCGACGAAGTCATTCGAGTCGTCGATGCAAATTTGATTGCAGCAAACAATTTCGACGAAAAACTATTGCAGTGCGTCGTTTTTATTTTGGATTTGGGTCTTATTTGCACTGCTAAGTTACCCGGCGAGAGGATGAACATGAAAGAGGTTGCATCCCAGCTGAAGAAAATCAGAATCCAGTTAGTGAGGAGCAGTTGAGATCGAGAGAGATATGAAAAGAAAGTATACTACCAGGATTAAAAAAAACTGCATAATGGTTTATCTCTTTTTATATCTCCTCCATGTTTGCTTCTCTACAACTAATTAGTGCTTGTGTTTGTTTATGCCTTCTTCTTCCCTTATTTTGAGGTTGCACTGAGTGCGACTAATCTCGCATATATCCCACCGCTAATCCCGACCAAGACATCATGAGAACCCATTTCTGCAACGCTTCCGTTTTGCACCACAGCTATGACATCAGCCCCTTTAACAGTTGAGAGACGATGAGCGACGATAATCGTCGTTCTGTTAACCCTAACTCTATCCAAAGTTTCCATCACTAGACGCTCAGACTCGGCGTCTAATGCGCTCGTCGCCTCGTCGAGCAAAAGTATTTTAGGGTTTTTGAGTATCACACGAGCTATAGCTACACGCTGCTTCTGACCGCCAGATAACTGCATGCCCCTCTCCCCGACGTAAGTGTTGTATCCCTTAGGCAATGCTGATATGAAGCTGTGTGCGTTTGCAGCTTTTGCAGCTTCGACGATCTCTTCTTCTGACGAAATTCCTAGGTTCCCGTAGCATATGTTGTCTCGAATCGTCTCGTTGAAGAGAATCGGTTCTTGGCTCACTAACCCCATTTGTTGCCTAAGCCAGCTTAGGTTCAGCTTTCGTATGTCTATCCCGTCCAAGAATATGTGCCCCGATTCTTGATCGTAGAACCTTTGCAGTAGGCTTATCACCGTTGATTTACCGCTTCCACTTTCTCCGACGAGTGCGTTTGTCTGGAGAAAAGATTTAAGAACGCTTTCATTTGCGTGTGGAGAAAAAATTGGCGTTATTTGAGCTAAAAAATAAGTAGTACCTTCCCAGCTGATATAATCATGCTTAGGTCTTTGAAAATTGGGATGTCTGGCCTTGTGGGATATGTGAAGCTAACATTCTGGAAAATGATTTCACCTTTTAAAGACTCGATTTTTATCCCATCTTCGCTGCTCGAATCGATCTTCGGTTTCTGATCGACGATCTCGAATATAGAAGCAGCTGCTTCTTTCGACTTCTTGAAATTCGCTAAAAGATTGCCGCTCTGCGAAATTCCAATGGACGAAACTTGCAGGGCAAAGAACACCTGAAAAAAAAAGGCAATTTTCGACGACGTTCTAGGTACTTGTCCTTTGCAGATGAATGAATAAACAAGGTTGTGTTTTTTTACCTTAAAAACTTGGACAAACTGCTGGTGATAGTGGTTTGTAAGAAGAGCTCCTACGTAGAAGGAGAAAGAATGTTCGCTGAACAGAACGAAATTTGCGAAGCCTAAGTCAATGCCGCCGACGACTCCATTCCATATTCCTTGCTTCATGGGAGTCTTACACTTCTGCTGATAGTTTTCCATGAATTTCTCTTCGCAGCAAAATGAAGCAACCGTTCTTATTCCCCCGACTGCATCGTTAGCTACTTGAGTCGCCTCTTCGTATTTCACCTGAAACACACATTTCGGTCGTTCGGAACAAATGAAGTCCTAAAAAAGAAAGTGAAAGAGAAAAAAAATTGGACCTTGTTGTTCCCATCTTGGAGAAGCTTCGTACGTGTAAATCCTTCCATCAACATAAGAGGCAAGACGACTACAATGGTGAGCGCAAGCTTCCAATTGATGGCGAAGGCGATTAAAAGGCCAGCCAATGCAGTTGCTCCGTTTTGAACTGCTAACGACAACGTGTCGACGACGAGGTTTCTCAGCATCGAAGCATCGGTGGAAAGCCTAGCACCTATCGCTCCACTGTAATAAAAAAAGATGTTTTTTTCTACGAAGGCGAAGGATACTTGGTAAAAAGTCTTGTACGAAGACTATTATTCGTAACCTCGAGTTAGCAGCGTCGTCGAACCAGCTTATTTCTTGGCGAACGACCTTTTCGAACATCAGTGAACGAACCCTTTGCACAAGCTTTCCCCCCGAGATTCCAAACATGAAGTTCTGAATGGGAGCAGAAATTAAGACTACAGTGCCAACAGCTACAAACATCAAAGCCCAGAAATTAGAGTCCTTCTCAAGTTCGTTTCGAGGCTTTGTGAATATCCCAAATGCCGTGGCTAGCATGAGCCCAAAAACAGGGTAGGTTACGCCGTGGGAGGCTGCAGCTATGGACCCTACTAGCAAGGCTGGAAGCTCGGGACGGTTCAGCTGGGCTAGCCTTTTGATGGTCGACTTGTGCTTATTCGAACCATCAGTTTCACTTCCTTGGCCTTTTTCTTCGTTCTTCTTAGATTCTTGGCTGAGAGTAAATTCTGTAGAGAACTGCTCCAAGGATGATGATCTTCGTCTCGAAGGAGCCCTAGCGAACGATCTTTCTTCGGGATTGAGCTGAGATGATTCGTTCTTGTTGTTTGTTCTTCGTTCTTCAGCGCCTTTTCCCTCTTGCATGCGAAGGAGCTGATGGTACACTCCATTAGGTTCTTGGATAAGCTCACTGTGAGTCCCTGCATGTAACTTTCAGGACACCTTAGCTGATTTGCAGATTGAAATAACCTTAAGTTTTTTGGACCAAATGTTTACCTCGCTCCACTAATTTCCCTTCATGAAGAACAGCTATAAGATTGGCGTTTTTCACAGTAGAGAGACGATGGGCGACGACGACAGTAGTTCGATTTGGCATAACTTTCTCGAGAGCATACTGTACGTTAGCTTCAGAAGCCATGTCTAAAGCGCTCGTTGCTTCGTCTAAGAGCAGAATCTTCGGGTCTTTGATTATAGCCCTGGCAATACATATCCTTTGCTTTTGTCCGCCTGAGAGTTGAGTCCCATTTTCACCAACCATCGTATGAACACCCTGCGAAAAACAGAAAGAATCTCAGCACCTTCATCTAATGTAGAAAACAGAATCATAATCACTTAAATCAAGTTTACATTTGGGAGTTTGTCGATGAATTCAGCACAGTTAGCAAGCTCAATAGCAGTTCTAATCTCTTCATCAGTAGCATCAGTTTTTCCAAAGAGTATATTCTCCTTAATGGAGGTAGTGAACAGCACTGGCTCTTGGCTCACTAGGCCCATCTTTCCTCTGATGTAACTGAGCTGATAATGCCTCAAATCGATGCCATCGATTGATATATTCCCAGCTTCAGGGTCGTAAAATCTCTGCAGCAAACTGATGATCGATGATTTCCCGCTACCGCTTTGCCCTACCAAAGCCACAGTTTTCCCCTTCGGTATGTGAAGAGAAAACCCAGCGAAGATCTGCGTAGGCCTCGATGGATATCTGAAGTGCACTTCACGAAAGTCGATTTCACCTTCAAGGCTTTCTGGGGTGATCCCAGTTTCATCGCATGGATCGATCTGAGGCTTACGTTCTATTGTCTGAAACAGCTTAACAGCAGCAGCTTGGCCAGACGAAAACGCGCTGATGCACGGGGAAACCTGAGCCAAAGATCTGATTTTCGCAGAACATTGTTGTGTAAGAAAGTTATCAGAAAGAAAGAAAAGATTTTGTTCAGATTTTCCATTGAAAGAACTTACGATCCAGCGATCATGATAGCGATAAGAACGTTCATCACATCTCCACCGCTGTACCCCTTTTCTTTTATCAATCTGCATCCATACCAAATGGCAAAACCGTAGCAGGCGAAGGAAGTAAAGAGCATGAAGCCCATCCCTAGCCCAGAAACCAGCCCTTGTTGTACAGTAGCTACGTAAGCTTTTTGCAGCTTTTCGTCGTACTTACGAATGGCCCTTTTCTCTCCACAGAAAGACGCAACCTTTGAATTTCCATTGACAATGTTAGAAATAAGGCAGACAAGAAACATACATATCCATTTTTACTTACTGTTCTGATGGCTCTAATTGTCTGCTCGACGACATTCCCAGCTTCTGAATAAGCTGATTGTCCATGAGCAGAAATCTTAGAGGTTATCAAAGCCATTGATCCACCGACTAGGGCGAGCGGAGGCACACACAGTAAGAGAACTACCGAGAGAAACCATCCTCTGAAGAACGCAACAGTAAAGGCAGAAACGAACATGGATGTGTACTCAATGAACTGCCCAACCTGGTAAATTTCAGGCCATCAGAACAATGGATGATCTAAAGAAAACGTCGATCGGCTTTATGCAAATGAACGTTACCTTAAGTCCCATGGCTTCGTGAACTAGAACTGCATCTCCAGAAATAGCTGTTACGACCTCTCCCGAGGTAGTTTCAGTGTCGAAGAATGCGATTTCTTGCCTCAGCAATGCCTTTAAGTAGAGCGTTCTTATTCGATTCGATTGCCTTTGCCCAGTCACAGTCCAACAAAATGACTCTGCATTACAGAATGATTAGCAATAGGATTTACAGTTTCAGCATCACAGCAACATATATATGAACTTACGTAGATATCCAGCAATTGCTGAACCGATGGCAATGTAGAAGATCTTCAGCGCTACCTAAAAAACCATACAAATCGCAAAAATATAACGTCATCCAAAAAGTTCCTTTTTGTTGTCCAACTGTGAGAATTTACATGCATGCCTTTGAGACTTCATTGAGAAGCTGCGATTGATCGGTTTCTCCTATAGAGTTGACGAGTCTCGAAAACGCAAGCGTGCTTATGGGTTGTGAAGATCCACTGCCTATGGCCCCAATAGTCCCAACGATCATCAAAGCCACGTCGAATCTATCTGCGTGAGTAAACAGCTTGAAGAAACCTACTTTCTGCTTCTTCTTCGTCTGATCTTCCTCTGTTTCTTCTGCAAACTTCTGATCAAGCACCATTTCAGAAGTACTGAAAGGTTCTCGGCTATGTGTCAGTCTTCTTTATATCTTTGTCACTGCGTTGGGTTCGAAGAACAAAATCAAGAAATCCTCATAATGTAAGATAAGTTTTAAGCTTATCTTACACATGTATATATGGACATTTTATCGCCAAAACCTTGGCTATGTCATTCTCGATGGAATAATAATCAGGCGGCAACTCAAGCTCAAATCGTGTAAGAAATATTCCAGTGGGACATAAAAGTTTCGAAAGCATGTTGCTCGTCGTTCTTTGACATTATCGTTCGATTATACGATCTCCTCAGCAGTGAGATGAATGAACGATTTTTCTTGATATTTCCGTGTTTTTGCTCTTTGGGGGCTATACAATGGATTAGTGCAGATTTTCGGATTGTCCATTAGTTCACTTGAAAACATCAATTTCCACGAGAAGGACGAACTCATACATAGTTTCTGACGAACTCAGTATTTTCCAGCCACGAAAATCTCTTGATTTAATCAGAACACATTGTGTCTCTTATGTGCTTTGTCCAAAATCAGATTAAAACAGAATGATCGTTGTTATCAATCTTTGCAGCTGTATGATATCTGTCCGTGTCAACTGTCAACATGTATTCTATATGATGATACGAATACGATATCTCAATATATTGCTCAATATTTTTGCTCACGTTTATCTTGTCTTATTCTACGCTTCTCCCATACATCTTCAGAATATATACGTGCCATGCAATTTTTAGCATATTTAAAGATACACAATGGAAATGAAAAGCCATATGGATCTGAATTCAAAATCGACATATATAACATTAGTGAGGAAGTAATCATCTGTCAAATATCAGATAATAGTATTAGGAGTAAGATATTTTACACACCAAGGGGAGGAGAAGACACAGACCCTCGTCAACATATGAAACAGTGAAACCGTTGGGGAAAAAAAGTAAATTACGGACATCATTGGATCACAAAGAAATGTAATGGAACCTTAGTTTCAGTACACTTCGGTGGATGTGTAGTTTGTGGGCAGTCTTTGGCGTCTCTCGACATATGCACTGGGAAACCATCCTGCCCTTCCTTTGCATTCTCCTTCTGACCACCCAGATGGACTCACCTGGCGAAAAAAATAGAAACAAATAGAGAGCGAAACACGAAAATCGTATTTATTATACTATTGAATGATATGGTAGAAAAAACAGAGGTTATATAGAGTAAGAGAAAGCAACCTTTCGAACAACGACATAGTCTCCCACCTCCAAGCTCAATTCCTTATCTGATTCACCGTAGTAAGCGTGCATTGCCTGTGTAGTTTAACATCCAAATCCTCTTATTAGACGTGTGCTATCCAAGTAAAGCCTGAGCTTCTTCTACCTTACAATATATGTTTCGCTTTTCTTACAATAGTGTCATGTTCAGTTTATGGCATACATTACATACCTCAGCCAAGAAGTACTTTGTTTTTTCGGAAGTGTGATTCAAGGGAGCAACTGGAGGAGCAGCCTCTTTCCTTTGTTTCTCTGAGACCATCTGGCACCAGATTATAGCCTCATCAGCCGGAAAGAACCGAAAAGGCGACATTTTTCGCGTGATGATCTAATGAGGTAATATGCATACCTCAGTTTCAATATTTCCAAGAATCGTGGCAACCCTCTCGTGATATGTTCTTTCACCTTCAATCTATGGAGAGAAGAAAACGTCACCGAATCGTATTTCCCCTATGTGCAATTTAGAGCAAATTTACCTAAATTTGTGGTTTACAGTATTAGCTTGCTATATTATACCATTGCGACGAGTCTCTGAAATGTGAGTCTCTGCTGCTGTGATTCAACCGCAGCCAAAGCTGCAGTGGCTTCTTTACCAAGTACTGCCATGTTAGCTTTCAATTCATGCATTCTTGCCTCAGCTGCATGAAGCTTGGCCACATTTTCAGGATTAGGCAATTCTCTAACACGTGCTTGTCTCCTAGAAATTTCCGCTGCCTGCAATTTTTAGGAGTGAAAACATAGCATCCATGACCGTCGATATTACAAGCTCGGCATTGCAGTTCAAAATCATCCATTTGCTATGTCTATAAATGCTACGATTACCTGAGCTTCTGCTTCTTGCCTCATCCTACTATACCGTTGAGCAAGATGACGAGCATCTTCTAGAGGAGCACCAGCACTTATTGCCCTCAAAGGTTCCAAGACCTGTTAGAACAAGAAGTATGTTGTATAACAGTCCACGGAATAGTGACGCTAAATGCTTAAACAGATATACAAATGTCAAAGTTTCTCCAGAATATACCAACGAATGAGGAATCAATTATCAATCGAAATACTATGATGATGTTATTGTTGCCAGTAAATGTAGATCAATGTGTATTTCAACTTTCAAGTGTCACAAACACACCTGTGTAAACAACAATCTATTGTAGTCTTCTTGCTCTTTCTCCACATGTTTACGGGCTTCACCGTAAACAGATGCAGTCTTAGCAAGAATATCATCGCCAACATTGTCTATTCCATATCTAGAACAATCTTCAGACAACTTGGTTCCTGACTAACATAATCGCATATATTAGTAAGATAGGTAAGTTATAAGTACATGATATGTCCTACGGTACAGAAAATCAAATGTGCTAACCAGCTTCGATATGTTTATACCCTACGGCAGAGAATGCTTCGGCTGCTTTGATAATATCTTTCTGGAAATCCTATAAACAGGAAACAACAATGGCGCTAAGAAGTATACAAAGAACTAAAACCATAACTTCATATTGTCTAATCGATTTCCGGCCACACAGTAACCATCCAGGTAGATTTGATGAGTTTCCCGCAATTCACAACTAATCAATATAATTGTAAAGCTTGCATTTTGCTGTCTGTTAACAATGTGCACAGCTGAATTACACGAATCGAAGAAATTTTCAAGCAACAACTACTACTGCAATGTAATAACACAATCCCAAAATATAAAAAACAAAAAAAAAAGAAAAAAAGAAAAAGGAAGCACCACCCTTCCAGAACGCGTAGATCTGTACAGTTTCTCTAATTGGTGATGCCTTTGCAGCTCTGCCTCATCGATCACCATCGCCCCCGAACTCTCATACCCGCTGGCGCTGAACTGCTTAATCACAGCCTAGAAGAAAGGATACACCAAATCAGAAAAAGCAATCCTCATAAAGCTTATTACCGTGGTAGGATTTCGACTATCATCGATCAGATAGGAAAAAAGGTTCCAATTTTCACCTGTTGTTGCTTGGCAACTTGTTCTCTGAGCTTACTCGCTTGCTTCCTCAAAGCATCCATAGCTGAGTAATCACTATTTGATTCACCTGACCGAAAAATTATCTCAAATTGTCACTGATATGATTGTCACAGCGTACGACCTCGACAGAGTGGAAACAATATAGTAGCTTGTCCCACGCACAACGACTTTGTTACGAATTGTACGAACTCGTAAATTTCTCAACAGTAGAGAGGCTGATCCCAGCCTACAGCCCAAAAAATATATAGAAGCCCATTGATATAAAGTAAGTCAGGCCCATCTTAAATCTTTTCCATATTTAAATTTCTTCTCAACCACAATATAGTATTAGCTTTAAATATAGGTAAAAACCATTTTAATAAAACGAATCAATGCATTTCAGTGAATGCACTGTACTTAACAAAGAATAAATTCCTTAATAAACCAGCAATATGTCATGCGTTCACAAACCAAATGTACACAAGCATATTATAAAATGGAAGAAAAGAAAAAAATGGAAGAAATGAAACAACGAATACCGAAAAACACACAAATCACACAATACACTAAATTGGATTTTTTTATTTTTATTTTTTAATTTAGTATCTTCTCTTGCTTGCAGCTCCATGGATAACAGCTACGTAGAGCAGTTGAGTTGCAGAAAGTATAATGATGAAAGCTTCCATTGTTCTCTGAATATGATCAAAACCCCCCATAGAAAATGTCATCGAATATTAATCTGTATAAAACGAATAGAAAGAACAGCAGAAAAGCTCACCAAACGTGCATTTCTGTAACCAAGTTCAATCTCTTTCCATGCAAAGCTGTAATAAAAACGAAAAAAAGAAACATAACATACTTACAAAACGGCGCCAAGAAACAGAATTTTAGAAGAGAAAAGGAAAAACTAATAATCACCCCATTGCAAGAAGAGTGAGAGCCCATGCAATAGCAGCTGAAGAAGCAGCAGAAGGTAAGCTTTCGATGTCCCAATAACTAAAGTGATTGAGCCCCGAAATAATCGAAGCAATCCCAACGACGCATGCGATCAGCGAAAAGACTACGAAGAACCCAGTCGCCGCGTTTCCCATGGGGAAATATATCGGTGAAAAATGAGGCGGGAGCTCATATCCTTGACCTTTTAATTCAATGCGCAAGTGTTATTACAGAATTATATATAAATCATTCATTGAAGTTATAGGGTCTTAATTATGATATATACCTATTACAAAGCCGTGTTTGATAGCTTCATTCACTGCCCAAGAACCGATGCCTAAGACTATTGCGTACATGCAGAAGTTGAGGAGTAAAAGTAGGCCTGCGATGGGTTTTAGCTGTGATTCTCCTGCCATTGTTGGGCAGCTGTGTTTTTTTTTTTTTTTTTTTGCTATATATGTTTTTTACTGATGAAAAATGGTGGTACGGGTTTTTAATGGTGAAAGTTTGGTTCTTTTCTTGTAAGGCTGCAAAGCTTGTAAAGACGATGATGCCTTGACGATCGAGGAAGGAAAGGCAAAGTACCATATTCTTTCTTGTTTGAACATAGAATCTTGCAATGTAATAATGAATTAGCCGGAAATATTCTAGGCTTATTATCCTTTCGAATACAAGTATAATTCAATTAATGAATAAAAAAAGTTTAGCCGATCATCGAACTCTGTAAGGCCGAGCTATTAACATCAGACCGGCCCCATTTCTCGGCAAAAACCGGCGGTTGAGGAAAACCCAAGTCAACGATCTCACGGCGGAGCATCGACAGAACAGTTTGAATGGTGGGCCGATCATCGGCATATTCTTGAACGCACAATAACGCTATGTGCATACATCGAACAATCTCTTCCTCCAAATTACGATCAGCAACTTTTCGATCCACGAATTCGATCCCATTTCCTTCACTCCATAGCTTCCACGCCTGGAAAAAACAGAATCATAAAAGATGGGTTCTGAGCAAAATCGAGTATTAATTAGCATGATACTATATAAGACTTGATTATCTATTAAGACCACTCACGCAACCCAAAAGGCTCAAAGACCATTCTTGATTGTAGTAACGAGCGTTCTTCTCACCGCTTATGATTTCAAGAACTACCACTCCAAAGCTGTAAACGTCTGATTTCTCAGAAAATATGCCCTCCACTGCATGTTCAGGCGCCATGTATCCACTGCTCAATGATAATCAATGTGATCTATCGATAGGCGTTAGAACGAAAAAAATGCACAAACTAATAGTTTTCACTTCTTCTTACAGTGTTCCAACGGCTCTTACAGTGTTGGCTTCATCTTCATTGCTTCTGAATATCCTCGCCATGCCAAAGTCTGCTATTTTGGGCTCCCAATCTTCATCGAGCAGCACATTGCTAGGGTTAAGATCTCGGTGGATTATCCTCAGCCTCGAGTCTCGATGAAGGTACAGCAGTCCACGTCCTATTCCTTCGATGATGTTATATCGTTTCTCCCAATCCAATGGATTCTCCGACGTGGAAAGATCTGCGTAAGAATCCAAGGAACGATCACTTTCTGGGTTTTCTAAACGGCAGAATTTTCGAACATCATATGAATATGATATGAAGTTTAGACACCAAAGAGATGGATGTCGAGGCTTCTATTAGGCATGCATTCGTATATCAGCATCTTCTCTTCTTTCTCCGCGCAGCAGCCCAATATTCTGACGAGATTCTTGTGTTGGAGCTTCGAAATCACGGATACTTCGTTCGTGAATTCTCGCCTCCCTTGTTCGGAGAAAGCGTCCGAAAATCTCTTCACTGCAATTTCTTTTCCGCTCGAAAGCTTTCCCTGCAATAAAATTATAAAAAAAAAAAATTGCGTCTCCATGTCTTTTGGAAATATATTATTCGATGTAACATATATACCTTGTAAACGGTACTAAACCCGCCTTTGCCGAGCACGTTCTCGTCGCTGAACCCATTCGTTGCATTCCTAAGCGTATCGAAGCTAAAAGACGGTAAATCTTCGACGTTTATCGCTTTGGATTCATCTTGGAGAAATATAGCAGATGATAAAAAAGACGCATCTTCTACTTTGCCGTCTGTTAGTTGTCGTAAGAGAAACGTTAGTTGTCGTAAGAGAAACGAATGAGTTACACACTTAATCTCGGCGAATGCGATAAACAAATTCTTCACCTACCTTTCTTCTTAACCATAAAGCACCGTGCGATGAAGAAGAAGATCGATGCAGCAATAACCACAGCCCCGACCGCTATAAGTACAATCGTAATCTTTCTATCTCTGTGGTTGCTACCTAAATCACCAAACATGTAAATAATTATTCGATTTTGCAACGAATGTAAGAGAATTATATAGCCTAAGATCTTAACCTAGTTCAGATTTCGGAAGGCGAACATAAAGATCATAGCCCACATCAGAGAACTGCTGAATATCGACCAATCCGTCTCTGTCCCTCCAAAACATGCAACCAATGTTATTCGAATCGTATGCGTAAGCTATGCAAGAACAGTTGCTCAAGCACTTCGCCTTACAATCTTCGACTTTGCTCGCTGGCCATGGCTCGGCGAAGTCGGGCACCTTCATGAAGGGCATCTTCAAAAAGTCGTCTTTGTTACGCCTGCATTGCAGTTGCCTTCTTCTAACACATCCACTTGTCCAATTTCCATTGTCCCATTCATCTCCGTTCGTGGGCTCGAACCCTTTCAGGCAAGAACAGATATTGGGCAGCCGTCGATCGTCGCAGCTTGCGTAGGGCCCGCAAGTGTTGTAAACGTCGCATATTGTCGAGGGAACGGCGTACACAAAATCCCAGCGATTCTCTTCATCGTTCCAAAGCTTTTTCTCTAAGGTTCCGAAAGAATTTAGTATGAATCTTGACAAGAATCTCTCTGTTGGGACTGTGATGTAATGAATCCCTGGGGAGGGATTCTCGAAGGGTATTCGAAGGAGGTAGGTTGAGCTGTAGAGGCTCCTCATTCCGATGAAGATCTGACCGTTGAATTGCCCTGATCTGTAGTGAGGTGTTCCATCGGCGTTCCATGTGAAAATCTGGGGAATTTTCGAAGCTTGGACGCCTAAGGTGAAGCTATCTGTCGGAAATTGAATATGTGTAGGATAAGATTTAGGTGAAGTTAAGTTCATCATTCACATCACATGGCGATCAAATCAGCGTTTTCTACCGTTTATAGGGTTTGAATCGTTCTTCCAAGACGATATTACAAGCTTCTGCCCAGTGATTGTGTTGTCGACGATCTTCATCCCTGGGATCCAAGTATTCCCAGGTTGGGCGAAGCTTTCCCAAGTCGATTTCCCAGTGGAATCGTCGTACAAGACGAGGTTTCCGTCGTCGAGAAGGCGAGCGGTGGCGCTCTTTGGCGACGCACCGCCGACGTTCGTCGACCATAGTGTCTGATTCTGACCGTCGGTGAGTACGAGGTTGCCTTCGGCGGATATGGAAGCTTTCCCCGACGAATCCCTCAGGGGACTGTCTCTGTTGGCAACCCACACCGTCGTTTCTTCGGAGACGGCGTAGAAGATCGCTAGGTAGCGATCGGCGGTGTTCGGCGGGCTGAAAAATCCCAGCTTGAACACTTTTCCCGGCGAGGCTATGGCGTTGGAGTCTTGGAGAGTGAATGTGGAGTTTATGGCGTCATGGGTCTGTGAGCTGAAACCATGGAAGAAGAAGAAGGTTGTCGTCGTGATGAAGAAGATGAGCTGATGGTAAGAAGAGCTGAAGTCTCCGAGGTTTTCCATGGCCGTTGGTTTGCTTGCAGGACTGAGTTTTCCGCTAAAAATTAATGCTAAAAAAAGCCGTATATAATGTCGACATAATAATTATATAAAAAGCCATGTGGCTTTGAATGGTCTAAAGTGGGTTGGTGAAGTTAAAGAAAAGAGGGTTGGCGCAGCATTATTCAAAGGTGTGCTGTATTTTTTTTTCATATGTTTACATTTGGGGATGTGCCTATAAAAGGCCATCGAATGATCAGATCAAAATGCATCCCACAGAAGATAAATAAGAGAGATAGAGAGAGAATAAAAATAGAGAGTTTGTCGGTATTTTCTCTGACTATAAAGAGAGAGGTTGAGGGTTTTCTCCTTTATAAATTGAGAGGTGTAACTCCTATATTTTTCCTCTATAGTGGATTCTTCTTCCTTGCCTGTGGTTTTTTACCCCGATTTGTTTGGGGGTTTTCCACGTTAAATCTCGGTGTCCACATTTTATCTTTAATTGTTCAAATACTAGCCGCAATATTACTCGACCGGGTCCGCTGCCACGCCAACAATTGGTATCAGAGCCGAGCTTGGGTTTTATATATCTATTTATCGTATGCTCTGTGGTTGCCACTAACGTGGATCTTCCACATCAGAAAATAATAGATATTATATTGCCTTTGTTACGGTAACGATAAAGCCGGTACGAGTTCAATAATTATCTGCTGCAACCCCGTCGGAGGTATCGCTCACGACTGAGCAGAAATTATGGCGGCAAAATTCGATATTGAAAAGTTCAACGGGAGAAATTTCTCACTGTGGAAATTAAAATAAAGGCAGTCTTGCGAAAGGACGGCTGTCTGGAGGCTATCGATGGAAAACCAGCCACACTGACAGACGACAAAAAATGGAACGAGATGGACGGGAGCGCTGTCGCAAATCTTCATCTGGCACTAGCAGATGAGATATTGTCTAGCGTCGAAGAAAAGAAAACGGCAAAGGAGATTTGGGACCATCTAACAAATCTGTACGAGCCGACGTCGTTACACAACAAAATTTTCTTGAAAAGAAAATTGTTCACCTTGAGAATGTCTGAATCTACTTCGGTGACGGAGCATCTCAACGTCTTGAATACTCTATTTCCCAGCTAACATCGTTGGGATATAAAACGGAGGATAAAGAACGTGCGGAAATTCTACTTCAAAGTCTGCCTGATTCGTATGATCAACTCATCATCAACTTGACGAACAACGCAAAAGTTCTGGTCTTCAACAACCTCGCGGCCTCTATTCTCGAAGAAGAAAATCGGCGAAAGAACAAGGAGGACCAGCAAGCAAGCTCGCAACAGGTCGAAGCTTTGACGGTGATGAGAGGGAGATCAACGGAACGTGGTTCAAGTGGGAGTCACACTCAAGGCAGGGGAAAATCAAGAAGTAAGAAGAAGGATATGAAATGCTACCATTGTGGAAAGAAGGGTCACTTGAAGAAGGATTGTTGGAGCCTGAAGAATCCCAATCCTCAAGGAAATCTGGCAAACGCGCCAGGCGGAGATGTATTGTGTAGCGAAGCAGCTATCTCAACGGAGAGCAGAAAGGCGTACGACGAGATATGGCTTCTTGACTCGGGCGCAACTTATCATATGACCTCTCGAAGAGACTGGTTCAACCACTACGAACCTATCTTAGGAGGATCTGTGTACAGTTGCGAAGATAATGCCTTAAAGATCGTAGGTGTTGGAACCGTGAGGTTGAAGTTGCACGACGGTACAGTTCGCACTATTCAAGGAGTGCGGCACGTGGAAGGTCTCAAGAAGAATTTATTATCTGTGGGACAGCTCGATGATCTTGGCTGTGAAATCAAAGTTCGGGGAGGAATAATGAAAATATTCCGGGGAGCACTTGTAGTCATGAAAGGTGAAAAAGCTGCTGCAAATTTGTATATGCTGTTGGGAGAGACAGTGCAAGAAGGCGAAGCGTCTGTGGCTTCGGAAAATTCAACCGAAAGATCTACTATGCTATGGCATCAGAAGCTCGGGCATATGTCAGAACAAGGAATGAAAATTCTTGCGGGTCAAAATCTACTTCCGGGTCTCGCGAAGGTGTCACTACCGTTCTGTGAGCATTGCGTAGCAAACAAGCAGCATCGACTACAATTCAACACATCAAATTCTAGAAGCAACAATATTCTAGAATTGGTTCACTCTGATGTATGGCAGTCACCGGTTTCATCCCGAGGAGGAGGGAAGTATTTCGTGTCATTCATCGACGATTACTCCAGGAGATGTTGGGTGTATATCATCAAGAGTAAGGGAGATGTGTTTGCAACCTTCAAGAATTTCAAGGCTCGAGTCGAACTTGATACAGGAAAGAAGATCAAGTGTTTGAGGACGGATAATGGAGGAGAATATACTGGCAGGGAATTTGATAGCTTTTGCAAAAGGGAAGGCATCAAAAGGCACTACACTACGGCGTATACTCCACAACAAAATGGAGTGGCGGAGCGGATGAACAGGACTCTGTTGGAGAGAACAAGAGCCATGTTGGGAGCTGCAGGTCTGGATAAGTCATACTGGGCAGAAGCAGTCAACACCGCCTGCTACGTGATCAATCGATCGCCTTCAACGGCAATTGATCAGAAGACGCCGATGGAGATGTGGACCGGAAAGCCAGCGGATTATTCCAAACTCCATGTATTTGGAAGTCCTGTGTACGTGATGTACAACGCCCAAGAAACTACGAAGCTGGATCCGAAGTCCAGAAAGTGTTTGTTCTTGGGGTATGCTGATGGTGTGAAGGGGTATCGCCTGTGGGATCCCACTGCCCACAAGGTTATCATCAGTAGGGAGGTTATCTTCTTAGAAGATAAACTAATCGGAGGAAATGATAGCACTACAAAGGAAAGCCCAGATACTACGACAATTCAGGTGAAAGGAAAGTCGGGGGAACAAAATTCTTCTGAAGCAGCACCGGAGCACGAGGCAGGGCCAAGCGAATCTTTAGAGCCAGAACCTAGAAGGGGCACACGCAAAAGAGCTGCACCATCCTGGCATGAAGATTACGATATGGACAGCAACGTTGCATACTGTCTACTAACTGATGACGGAGAGCCATCAACTCTTCAAGAAGCACTGAACAGTTCAGATGCAGATCAGTGGTTGGCGGCAATGCAAGAAGAAATGGAAGCTCTGCGGAAAAATAAGACTTGGGAGTTGGTGCCACTACCTCAGGGAAGAAAGGCAATCGGCAATAAATGGGTCTTTAAGATCAAGCGGAATAGCGACGATCAAGTGGAGCGGTTTCGTGCACGACTGGTGGTTAAAGGCTACGCTCAGAAAGAAGGCATTGACTTCAATGAGATATTCTCACCGGTGGTTCGACTGACGACTGTTCGGGTACTCCTGGCGATGTGTGCTACATTCGACCTACATCTAGAGCAACTAGATGTGAAGACGGCTTTTCTTCATGGAGATCTTGAAGAAGAGATTTATATGCTCCAACCGGAAGGTTTTGAAGACAAAGAAAAGCAGAACTTGGTTTGCAGGTTGAACAAATCTCTATACGGTCTCAAACAGGCGCCGAGGTGTTGGTATAAGAGATTTGATTCCTTCATCATGAGCCTTGGATACAACAGATTAAATGCAGACCCTTGTGCATATTTCAAGAGGTTTGGTGAAAGTGATTTTATCATATTACTGATGTATGTTGACGACATGTTGGTAGCAGGCCCAACAAAGATCGTGTTGAAGAACTCAAGGCACAGTTGGCTAGGGAATTTGAAATGAAGGACTTGGGACCAGCAAACAAGATTCTAGGGATGCAAATTTACCGAGACAGAAATAACAAGAAGATTTGGCTTTCGCAGAAGAATTATCTGAGGAAGGTCTTGCGATGCTTCAATATGCAAGATTGTAAGCCAATTGTTGGCGTGGCAGCGGACCCGGTCGAGTAATATTGCGGCTAGTATTTGAACAATTAAAGATAAAATGTGGACACCGAGATTTAACGTGGAAAACCCCCAAACAAATCGGGGTAAAAAACCACAGGCAAGGAAGAAGAATCCACTATAGAGGAAAAATATAGGAGTTACACCTCTCAATCTATAAAGGAGAAAACCCTCAACCTCTCTCTTTATAGTCGGAGAAAATACCGACAAACTCTCTATTTTTATTCTCTCTCTATCTCTCTTATTTATCTTCTGTGGGATGCATTTTGATCTGATCATTCGATGGCCTTTTATAGGCACATCCCCAAATGTAAACATATGAAAAAAAATACAGCACACCTTTGAATAATGCTGCGCCAACCCTCTTTTCTTTAACTTCACCAACCCACTTTAGACCATTCAAAGCCACATGGCTTTTTATATAATTATTATGTCGACAATCTCCCACTTGAAGATTGGATTGAGGATCAATCGGATCTTCACACCATTCTTTCTCCCTTGCCATTCATGTTGCTTACGTCTCTGCTAGGCCACTCGAGGAACGACACCAAACGAACTTGTCAGTGTTGACCGCCTTCGTCAAATAATCTGCTAGGTTATCTTTTGTATGTATTTTCTGCATATCAACCGTGCCCTCTTCCACTTTCTCTCGAACGAAGTGATACTGGACTCGTATGTGCTTTGACCTGGAATGAAAAGCTGGATTCCTTGCGAGATGCAAGGCACTCTGACTGTCACAGAACAAAGGAATATTTTCCTGTCCGTGCCCGAGTTCCTCCATGATCATTTTCAACCATACTGCCTCTTTACTTGCCTGCGTAGCTGCAACATATTCAGCTTCAGTTGTTGACGTCGCGACAACGGACTGAAGTTTTGATACCCAGCTTACGGCTCCGCCAGTAAGAGTGAACACATATCCCGTGGTAGATTTGCTCTTGTCAAGATCACCTGCATAATCAGAGTCAACATACCCTCTGACAGTAAAGTCTGCTCCTCCGTAACATAATGCAACATCTGAGGTCCCTCTGATATATCGTAGGATCCTCTTTACCGCGCTCCAATGCTCTTTGCCCGGATTCGCCATGTACCGACTCACTACTCCTACTGCATGGGCAATGTCTGGTCGTGTACAAATCATCGCGAACATAAGACTTCCCACCGCTGATGCATACGGTACTCGAGACATCTCCATCCTCCCTTCTTCACTGCTAGGACTCATACTTGAGGATAATTTGAAATTAACAAGAAGTGGGGTAGAAATTGGCTTACAATCTTGCATATTGAAGCGTCGCAAGACCTTCCTCAGATAATTCTTCTGCGAAAGCCAAATCTTCTTGTTATTTCTGTCTCGGTAAATTTGCATCCCACAGAAGATAAATAAGAGAGATAGAGAGAGAATAAAAATAGAGAGTTTGTCGGTATTTTCTCCGACTATAAAGAGAGAGGTTGAGGGTTTTCTCCTTTATAGATTGAGAGGTGTAACTCCTATATTTTTCCTCTATAGTGGATTCTTCTTCCTTGCCTGTGGTTTTTTACCCCGATTTGTTTGGGGGTTTTCCACGTTAAATCTCGGTGTCCACATTTTATCTTTAATTGTTCAAATACTAACCGCAATATTACTCGACCGGGTCCGCTGCCACGCCAACATATAATCCCTTATTAGTGAAATAAGTCAACGCTAAACTATTAGGTCAACGCTAAACTATCAATCAGCAATCATTATGATAAGAGATTAAGGGCTCCCATTGGCGCGTGCCGTGCACGCCCTCATTCCCCGCGTAGCTACGTAGCCAACTCCCACACGACTCAGTGCGCCGTCTCAGAAAGCGGCACGTGGTCATTTGGTCAGCACACCATCATGTGGCACAATCTGTGCCGTTGGATTTGCTTGAACCATCACTCGATCCTAGCCGTTGATTGACCCTACGGCCAGCTCATCACACCATCTGCTTTGTTTGTTGTACCTTTGAGAACTGCTGGTGGTGCAGCTGTAGTGTAGACTATTCGAACTTTACAGGTCATTTCCCCGACTGAGTAGTTTGAACGATCAGGTCAGGTGCGCGAGATTTCTTGGAAGAGAGGGCGCGTGTGCTGAGAGAGAGGGAGGGGGCCTAACTTTCAACAGGTACTAGGAAGCGATGGATTGCTCTGTGTATTTGAATCATACAATTTGGTGCATAAATGAAGTTTAGTCAGCTTTGTCTGTATGTGATTCAGTTGGTTGGCTCGGGAGAGGTGGATGAACTGCGTAGGTGTTTGTTTTGTAATTTCTAGCTCTATTGACTTGCGGGTTTAGGTTTAGGTTCGTTTTCAAGTTTTGACCTCTGTTCTATTATCTATTGATCGGTGATATTGAGATTTGAAACTCTGTTTTGACCTCTGTTCTATTGTGGGTTTAGGAGGACGCTATGATTGTACCTTTGCCTTTGAAAATTTTCTGAATAGTGTTGATATTGAGAATTGGAAAACTTTCTGTTGACTTTGTATTTCTGTTATTTTGTACCTCAATGAATTTAATGCTCTATAGTAGAGAAATTCATAGCTTTGAAGACTATTTTGAACTTGATGTCACCTGTAGCAGTCTCAGTTTAATTCTTTTTGCTTGATAGAACAGTCACTTGTCTGGCATTTGATATTGTTGTTCATTATGTTGATTCCCCCATGCAACTTTCCGATCGTTGTGTCGTATTGTTTACTTAGCTCTTTCTATTTTGACTTCTGCGGCTGATATGTCCCATTCTTGCTCTTGTTACCACAGATCCGTCAACGACAAAGGCGGAGGCCAAATGCCACCTTTAAAAATGAAGATGAAATCAACCACACGCTTTTTAAAAGAAAAAACCTCTCTCCGTGTATGCGAAAAATCAAATATTATCAGCAAATCTCCCCTTTCTCATCCAAGAGCTTCCTGTATTTTGGATGGATATTCAGACCATACCAATCAGGATGGTAAGAATGCTTTTTACAGATTGCAGTTTATTCTGTTTGCGATGTGATTCGTGAATTAAAATTAATGCTACGTTGCTAGTCATAGCAGTTATAAAATGTCTATCCTATTATGTTCTTAACATAATGTCTTCTTGCAGATTTTTTAAATGCTTTTGTAGCCCGTATTTGTGAACAAGCTGAGACTCCAGATCGAGATGAAACCAAGCTCATTGAGTTACTAAAAGGAGATGAACAATTCGTGAAGCAGCCACCTATCATGACTGAATCTGCTACTGAAGGCAATATGGTAAAGGACGTTCTTAAGATTCTGGAGTTGTGTTAGGTTAAAATGTAACTTCAGATTACACCAGAGTTAGTTGGTTGTGGATTTTTCTGGTGCACTTACCCACATTTTCCTAACTATTGTAGGAACCGCCATTTTCCAGGATTTCTAATACTGAAGCAGTTTTTTCACACATCCTGGACTCATTGGTTGTTGGCAGTAATGAAGGTATGCTGTGATTTTTCTACACTTGCAACATTGAGGTATTGTTTCCAACTTTTGGAAACAATCTAAACGATCTGCAGCTTTTGTGACCAAATTATGCATGTAATTCTTTCCTAGTCTCCATAACAGATAATCACTTCTAGCTTCATTAGATCTCCTTGTTGGATATTATGCAACACGTACTTTTAGTTGGGGCCAAAGCTAATTACTTGTTCTTCTACATGTAGGAAGAGACTATTTTTATGTTCCACAATTGGATAGTGAAGACAGTGATGATAGCTGTGGAAGTGCTAATGAACGCCAGTCATGCAATATAACGGACTTATGCATCTCGGACCTCATTTTTTCTGAAGCTACTGCAAAACCCATAGTTGAAAACAGAACAGATGTTACATGTGATAAACTAGGAGAATCTAGTTTACGTGACGAATGCAGATCAGTGCCATTTGCAAATGATAGTTTAGATGCTGGGCATAATGATGACAGCATGTTACCAGAAGGAACCATCATGATCGCCGAAAATTCTACCTTGTATATGGAAATCCATCAATTGAGATCTTGCAACCGAGAATCCAACATGAATGCCTGCTCTGACCAGGATTATGAGTTCTTTGATCCACAGTCGTATATCAGAAATCTTCCAGACGATTTGGACATGACTTCCAGTGCATCGACAGCGTTGGTCCCTAACGAAAACAGAAGTACCACAAGAATCACTTTAGTGCTTGATTTGGACGGCAAGTACTCCGTTCTAATTTATTTGCCTGTTATTGTTTTAAATCTTCTTTAAAAAATTTAATAAATCTGTCTCTAGACTTCAGGGATCTGAAATTTATGTGTGCAGAAACGCTTATCCACTCCACCTTGGATCCATGCAATGATGCGGACTTCACATTCATTGTGTTCTTCGACATGAAAGAGCATACAGTATATGTCAGAAAAAGGCCTCACCTCCTTACTTTCCTAAAAAAGGTGGCTGAAATGTTTGAAGTTGTCATATTCACTGCTAGCCAAAGCATCTATGCGAAACAACTTCTTGATATCTTGGATCCTGATGGAAAGTTTATCTCAAGGCGAGCTTATCGTGATTCATGCATTTTCGCAGAGGGAACATACATGAAAGACTTAACAGTATTGGGTGTTGATCTTGCTAAAGTTGCCATTATAGACAATTCTCCTCAGGTAACATTTTTAGTAGTTTTTTTGTCCACTTTTTCAGTCTTGTAGCTGCTCTACTAAACTAGTATGTTATAGTGGCCTAGAGAATGCTTTCTAGGTTTCATTTTCTCATTGCCTTTTCAGGTTTACCGATTGCAAGTGAATAATGGAATCCCCATAAAGAGTTGGTTTGATGACCCATCAGACTCTGCTCTGATGTCATTGATTCCATTTTTAGAAACGTTGCGTGATGCTGATGATGTACGGCCCATCATTGCTAGCAAATTCGGTAACAAGGAATGAGTGCTCCTTGCTCATCCTTTCCAAATTTTTCTCAGTAGATGCTAATTATTTCTTCTCTCTGAGCCTTGATCTAAGTGGTGTATATCGTTGAGTAAACTGTTCTCATTTCTCATATCTCCCATTTTCGTTTTTGTTTGGTTGCTTAGGCTGATTAGTCGCAGTATTTAGTCTCCCAGGGTTTTTGCTACAGTTTGATTTGTACAGCTACAATTGCTTGTTTGTACTACTTCTCACTTGTGTGTGTGTGTGTGTGTGTGTGTTATAAACTGCAACTCTTATCCTTGTGTACGTGGAAAGCCAGGCAAGTCAAAGGGTTCATGACATTTTATCGAATTAATCTAAACTCTCACGTTTTACAAATACTTCGTCCTTGAATCTATCCATCGATATATTCCAAACTATATAAATCCTCACGCTTCTTTGCCTCGGATAACGGTGCACGTGGACATTGATCTGTGGGTTGATCTATTTACGTGTACACTCTTTGAGTTCGACACACGAGAAAGCTTTTTACATGAATGATTAAAGAATTCACTCAGACACTACACTTGTCACCAAGCCAGCACATCCTACCAAATCAATTTCTTCTTCTAAGTTCCTACAATCAACTCTCTTTCCTTTTGTTATTCGCCGGCCGGCCAAAAGCAAGCTAATTATCCTTTCTTCATCGCTTGTGTGCTAGAAAGAAAGATGCTTTCACTTTCTTACTCGCCTTCTCTAGTCAGGGCTGTTCCTCGTATCGAGGCTCCTCGTTATCATCAAAGCGGTGCATTTTGTCGCATTTCAGCTCCACCTCAACTGTCGAAGGAGCACCGCCAACGGCTCACCTCTCTCAATTACAACCCATTACGGTAATCCTTAGCTGTTCTAAATGGGTAAAAAGTGGGGGGCCGATGTCTGATGGTTCGTAGGATATGAGTTTCTTAGATACTTCGATTGTAATTTTATGATTTTTTTTTTTCTGTTGATTTGTGGCGCTGCAGAGAGTGCAGAGCGATGGTGATGAACAAGAAAAGACGAGGAGGGTATGGCGCTGTTTGCTATACTTCGCCGATCACTCCTGGAAATCTTCTGTGGATTTCTGCTGTCTCCACTGCGTACGTGTATCTATATACTTCTGCTGCTCTGCTTTAAGGACAATGAAGTAGTAGAGTTGGTTCACTGATCAACACTGATATATGATATGACAGCTATGTTGTGTGTGTGTGTGTTTTAATTGTTTCCTCTTCTGTTGTTCAGAGTCCTCATGCTGGCAAAGGGCACAGCCATTCACAAGTCCTTCCTCGGTCCTCTGTTTGTTCTCCAAGCACCTTCCACCATTGTTGCGTGGATGAAGTAAGCTGACCGTACAGTTGTATCTTCTCTTCGCGTTTTCGATAGAGAATTTTCCCTTTTTCTGAGAACTTTCTGGAGGTAAAGACTAGTTCTTTTCTTACTACTACACTAAACAAGAAATGGTCTTTCAGGGGCGAATATGGCATATGGACAGCTTTTCTAGCTCTTCTAGTCCGTCTTTTCTTCGCTATACCTGGTAAAGTTTCATCTTCATCTACATTCATGCTCCTTGATTGAATCTTCAGATCCAATCATAGTTATAGTTTCTTTTCGTCGTGATTTCACAGGAGAGTTAGAGCTGCCGTTATTAACCTTTCTGCTGGTAATATTGTCCCCCTATCAGATCACTAATCTGAGGTTAGTACTACATTTGTTCTTATACAATCTCAGCTATGTGACACTGAGAATCTAATCTTGGTTTACTACAATTTACGGCAGAGGAACGAAAGAGGGAGCAATACTTTCTCTGGTAATTTCGGGCTATCTTGCTTTCCAGCACTTCAGTAGAGCTGGTGGGTTTCGGAGAGCCTTCGATCAAGGTTCAATAGTTGCCACCATAGCCACCATCTTCATTGTTTCTGTCCCATGTTTGCTTTTGATCTGATGTCTATATAGCTTTTGTCTTATGGTCTCCAAGTGTTGTGCCTCCTAAATGCTTTCTTTTCAGTGTGCAAAGAAAACCAATAAGATCAGTCAACTGTTTCCGTTCTTTACTAGATTCTGTTTGTTGTGGCAATGCTCTGATTCTTTCTTAAAGTCAAGTGTCTCAACTGTTGACGTTGAAAGAATCGAACAAACAAATATGCAAATATTACGAGTTGGGAGAAATTCTTGCAGATGATCATCCACTGATGGCTGCAGGGGCGGACCCACGTGTAACGTTGGGGGGTCAGTTGACCCCCCGGCCGGGACACTGCTAAGTAGATTTTATGCATATAAATTTATGAGAATCATCTGTAGTACAGCGGTTTCTATACTAGAATTAGAAATCATCAGTATAAATGACCCGAGATCGAACCTAACTTTGCCCTTTTTATTGTATTTTTGACCATTTTAAGGATATAGTTGGACTGGGCTAAAATTCTTTTGACCCCCAGGCCCACGATAGAGCTCTTTGACCCCCCAGGCCCACAAGTCTGGGTCCGCCCCTGGATGGCTGATATATGCTTAGGAATTCATTCACTGTTTTCTTTTTGGAAAAGAAAAAGAAAAATCGAATTACTGCTAATAATGTGCTCATTGGATTGGAACATATTCTTTGCTTTTTAGGTATGTGTCCGTTCGTTTTGTTCCAAGTCAAGGTCAATAGCCCACTTATTAAGCAATAATTGCCAATTACTACTAGTTAATTAATGGGGATTTTACATAAAAATACACATTAATGAGAGTAAGCAAGAATCATAATTTTTTTTGAAAAATAAAATCTTTTTTAATGTGTTGTTGTTACTGTTATTATTTAGAAAAAGAAATCTGTTGTGATTATAGAAGTAGGACGATATCAACTAATTCTAAATAAATATATCGTAAATAGTTTGTACGCGTACGTATGTGTACATATTGGGGATACTTCGAGCTATTTACTCTGTCTTTATACAGAGTTCTTAAATCTTATCTGTTACTGTGATGATGGACGTAGTTATTTAATTTGAAACCTAAACCTAGAGAAGCAAAAACACAAAAAGAACAACAAAGGGAAAAAGGAAGCAAGAGAAACTGCAAAAACGTTATTGGGTTTGCGACTGAACTACGACGCAGCTAGAGATCTAATTCGAGGGGAAGGATGAGTACGAGCAGGCTAAACGGCGGCGGTGGGGTACAAGCGATTCCGGCGGGGTCTCGTAAGATTGTTCAGAGCGTCAAGGAGATTGTGAATTGTCCCGAAGCTGAGATCTACGCCGCCCTTAAGGAGTGCAACATGGACCCTAACGAGGCCGTTAATCGTCTCATGACTCAAGGTTGATGTTGGGTTTTTGTTTTTGGGAAAAAAATTTAGCTGCTTTTGTTTTTACTTTGCATCCATACGTGTCTTTCTTGCTGGGATCGTCGAAAGACTGTCTTTTTACTCGATCTTTTCGTGGGGTTCTTCGAAAATGATTCAAGAAGCTTAGCTTTTTTGTGTGCTGTCGTCTCTGCTGTTTGTGGCTGTAAAGTTCAAGAATTCGGTTGTTGAGATTAAATTTCCAGTCAATCTTGTGTTACGCTTCACCATCTTCGTAGAGTCGTTTGAAGTGATGGCGGTATCATATGGTTTAGCTCGGCAGTGTAAGTTAGTAGCTGTGTCGAGAAGGTTCTACAACAGTTGCTTTAATTGGTGTACTTTGAAAAAATTTCACTTGCCAAGTTAATTTTGTATGTGTTTTGGTGTATTTACGGAAAGTTTTAATTTTTGGGAATAGATCAGTTGTTATGATCTGTAGCTGCCAACAGTGTGACTACCTGTCCTATGGAATGTCCTAATGGGTGATTATTCTGAGTTGTATGTAAGTATATTTTATGGAACTATCTGTTAGGTTCTTTTCCTTGCTTGCTCATGGCAGTCATTATCCAATCTAATGGACAATAAAGCTAGACTTTCTTCCATCTTCATTCTGCTAACAAATCTGCTATAATCTTCAATTGTTTAGATCCCTTCTGCGAAGTGAAGAGTAAAAGAGAAAAAAAGAAAAAAGAGGTGAGCTATTTTACTTTCATCATGCTTGGCTTTCTTCTTTCCCTTCTTGGGCCTGACATGCTTTCTTCTTGTTGCTGTCTCAGGGAAAGGAAGCCAATGAGCCCAGGCCTCGTGGTGGTGGTAATGCTTCAAGTCGAGGTGGCCGAACTGGTTCTGACCGTTATCATTCCCGTGGTAGCTCAAAGCTATACAACTCTTCTTGTTCATTTTACTTTCGTAAAATGGTCTTGTGGGGGTTTGAGGAATATTGATATATATGATGACCCTATTGAGCAGAATCCACTAACTATCATGGGAAGTCTCCATCTTATCCTAAAGAGAACGGGTCGAATCCACGTTCAAGTTCTACGCCTGGTTCTTTTGGGATCAATAGAAGCAAAGTACCTCAAGCTCCAGTCCTCGGGTACGTCCTTTTGACTTAGTCTTGAAAGCTATATCACATTGAATTTTGATTTGTCAAGATTTTGGGGTATTCTATCTTTATTTTTTTTTCAGCGAAACCGCATCTTCTGAAAGTAAAGGGTCGTCGTGGGGCACTTCTGAGGTTGCACAGACACCGTCGGGATATCGTTCTACCTGGGGAGGTGGTCACGGTCAGGTCTCCATGGCTGATATAGTGAAGATGGGCAGACCACAGCCTGGGAAACCTTTTAATGGTCCCAATGCTTCCCACCAAGATTTTCAAAGTCCTCCACTGTCTGCATCACATAATGATATAAAATCTTCTGAGGAACAAAACTGGCCAGATCATTCTTCAGTTCAACCTCGATCGACCAATGATGAATGGCTTTCCATAGAGAAGCCAGCTACCGTCCAAACGTCCTCTGTCTCAGCATACAATGCAGAGCCTGAGCTGCATCAGAACCCGACCCTAGGTCAACTTTCTGATGAAGAAGAGACTCGAGATGCTGATGGTGAAAAATCTGGAGAATCCTCTTCTGGGAATATTACAGAGGACGGGCATTTATATGAAGAGACGAGCTCCTTTGTGCCAAAACACCATGCAGGTTTGTTTTCAGCAGATTTTCAAATGGGAGTTCCTCACAAGTTTTGACACTGCATTACTATGATGTTGCAGTTGAAGATGTTGATACTACAGTATCATCAGTTGCAAGAAACTTGCAGCAGCTTAATGTGGATACGGCGGATGAGAGGAACTTGTCATCTGAGGAATTTGCTCCTTCAGTGGTAATCCCCGAGCATCTGCAAGTGCAAAGTGCAGATTTATCGCATTTAAGCTTTGGTAGTTTTGGATCTGCCGTGAACTTCTCATATTCTTCTGGTGGGGTGTCGCCTGCGCCTGCAAAATCACACTTGGACGAAGCACCTGTTGAGGATAACGTTCCACCAGCCGAGCTTACTAGGTAAATCAATCCGTCAAAATGCAGTGCCTCTTGATGTACTTATAATTTCTTGATACACATTTCAGCTATGTTCTGTAATTCAAATATTTCTCGTATCATCTTTTTAGGCTCCTAATGTTGTAATATTTTGGATACCACAGAAACCCCAACTACTATGCTGCTGCTGATTCTTTAAGACAACCTTCTGATGGATACCAGAGGAGTGGCACTGAGTCTGGGAGCTATGATCCATCTACAGCCTCGAAGCAAGAGGAGTTGAAGTCTGATAACGTCGAACTATCCCATGGGAATCAATATCCATTCCCGCCTGCTAACCAAGGCTACGCATTTGATGATGCCCATCATTTGAATACCAACTTCCCCCAGACAAGTTCGAATTTGCAGAACCTCGCTCCTTTGTCGAATGTTATGGTACGATTTTGTTATTGCCTTAGTATAAGTCTCTTGAAGGATGCTCTTGTTTGACGAATGAATGACACTCTAATCTTCCTCTTACAGCAATCGTACAATAATACTATGCCAAGCACTTTGTCTGCTGGTGGTGTTCAACAGAACAGAGAGGCCGATCTGCACTACTCTCCTTTTCCTGGAACGCAATCCATGCCTGCCAAATATGCAAACTCTGCTTCTGCAATAGATAGTTCAGCGATCACAATGTCTGAGGTACTGTACAAAAGAATCACTGCGAAACACGGATTGTTATTTGCTTCAAATTTAGAAGATGATCAACTGCGTCTTGGTATTTCAGGCATTAAAGACCGCTGGCATTTCATCAACACAACCCACTCCACAATCAACCATCACCGAAACGAGTGTAGCCACTGGGCCACCTCCACTACAGCACCTAATGCATCCCTATTCTCAGCCAACTCTTCCTTTGGGCCCATTCGCAAACATAATGGGCTATCCTTTTCTGCCTCAGAGCTACACCTATTTGCCTTCTGCTTTCCAACAAACATTCGCCGGTAATAACGCCTATCATCAGTCCTTGGCTTCTGCTGCTGCTGCTGCACTACCTCAGTACAAGAGCAATGTCTCTGCTAGCAGTTTGCCTCAGTCGGCTGGCTATGGAGCCTTTGGAAATGCTTCGAATATTTCTGGAAACTATCAGATGAATCCACCTTCTGCTCCATCTGGGACAAATATGAGCTATGAAGAGCTATTGAGTTCGCAGTACAAAGATAATAACCATTTGGTCTCTCTTTCACAGGTATCTTCTACATTCTTTTCTTTTTCCTCTTTCCATGTTTTCCTGAGCTCCATAGTGACAAAAAGTATATACGTTATGGAAATCTGAGCTGCTACTAAAGTCTGAATAGTCTCTCCATCTTGCCTTTCATTCTCAACGCCCGTCTCTTTTAGGCAAAACCCTTTCACTATGAATAAGCATGCTATTATTACATCAAATCAGGTTTCTTACATCTTGAGAATACTATTACAGAACGAAAACCCAGCGATGTGGCTTCATGGGCACAATTCTAGGACAGTTCCTGCCATCCCAGCGAGCAGTTACTACAACTATCCTGGACAGAGTCAGCAGCCGAGTGGATTCAGACAAGGTCAACAGCAGCAGCCGTCGCCGTCGCAGAACTATGGTGCCTTAGGATATGCTAACTTCTATCACTCTCAGGCCCACGATCATCAACAGCAGAGTAACGCTAGAGATGCTTCGCTTGGTGGCCCACAGGGACAACCTAAGCAGTCTCAGATATGGCAGAACAACTACTAATCTTATGTCTTTTTTTCTTCTTTTCATTTGCCTCGAGGGGTCGTTGCAGTGCCCATACCACGTCGTGTCTTGGAAGTTCGATTTCTTGAATGGGCGTATTTCGGCTGCTGATGTGTCGTATGTGATCCTCTGATGAATCTCTGTAACTTTATTACCAGTGTGATGATGTTTTAACTTGAGAACTGAACTTGATTGGGTGTTGTTAGTGGCTTTTCCTTTTTCTTGTTTGGTTTGAACTTTGTGTAAGGACTTAGATTTCCCACTGTGTGTGTGTTTGGCGAAAGCTTGTTTTGTCTTGGCTTTTGCGAGTGAATACATATCATGGCAACTCTAACCCCTTCCTTTTGGGCACGTGTATCATTATCTATAAATTATTATTTTGAAATGATTAAAATTCCACGACATAAGCCTGCCTTAGTTATGCAAGCACTTAGAATAAAGTTGTATAATTTATTGAAGTTAGTATGAAAATTGACTAAGCTTATGGTATTTTACAAGAAAAATGGGCGAACTATGAAATCGTGTCGCCGCTAGGTAATCGAATCATGTTCCTATTTTCATTAAAATAAAACTTATTGGTTTTTTGTGTAAAATTAAATTCCTGCGAACTGACGCGTGTGATAATGTTTCTCGATGACACTGCTGTAGAAGCTCTCTGAGGAGTAGATATAGTCTCAATCTCACAGATGTTTAAATTCCCGCGAAGCATATACCTGAAGAACGGCGAAGGTATTAACAAGTGAGCGTCGTCGTTGTTGTTGATTCGATTCGTTATCTATTGCGCGTACATTTTATTGAATTTTATTTATTTTTTATTTTGCTTGAATTATTCGGGAGCTGTTGGGTTAAGAGTTGGAGTTTGTTGTTATGGATAAGTTCTGAGTGGCAGTGCCTGAGTAAGGTGCTGGCTAGCACGCGCTCCATCATTCCCAGTTCTCTTGGATTTTCAATGATAGTTCGCGCCTTTTAATTTCATGCAGGAACTTTAATGGGAGGTCATTGATTCGCCCTATCTTCTGTTTGATCCGCTCAATTAATGATCTGACAAATCCATTTCCCAGCTTCTGCGTTCTCTTTGTAGCTTGAGGTTCAATTCAAACCATTAGCCTGATACAGAAGTTCTTCTTTTGCTTCTATGTCTATGGAGTTCAATAAGGGCTGTTGTAGTGATTCATCATCGAATGGTAAACGAAGTAAGAAGCATGTAACCAACAGAGGCTACTGTAATAAGGATGTCACTCCAGTGAGTCAGTATTGGACCGATGGACTTATTTGTGCGTTCGAATTCGTCAGGGGACACAAGAAATCTACCCTAACTAAACCCTTTAAAAATTCTAGGCTGCCTCATCGAGAACATGAGGTTAATGTACACTCTGATGGAGAGTGTGAGCCAATTTCTCAAACCTTAAATAGAGATACACTTCTAGGATCTGCT
This sequence comes from Craterostigma plantagineum, assembly GCA_027422505.1. Classification (NCBI taxonomy): domain Eukaryota; kingdom Viridiplantae; phylum Streptophyta; class Magnoliopsida; order Lamiales; family Linderniaceae; genus Craterostigma; species Craterostigma plantagineum. Next base: position 501,922 of record JAPQWV010000082.1, read on the forward strand.
CCCCTTATTGATTTGGGATCTAGACGAGGGATCTTGCACAAGGATGGATATAATAGCCCTAGCAAAGAATGTCTGAACAATGTCGAAAGGTATCAAGGAAGTCGCTGGGTACCAATTGGGTGGGCCAGACTGTCAGAGCTTGTCCAAACAGTTCAAGTCGATGAGGGATGGTCGACACATCAGTTCGATCTTCTTGATGATGATGATCTTACGGTGGCTGATTTGGCTGCTCCATACTGGGAGCGTGCAGCTGGGCCAACGTGGTGGTGCCATTTTGCTGCAGGTCATCCCAACGTTGATGCGTGGCTCAACAATGCCCAGTGGCTGCATCCAGCAATTAGTACTGCTTTAAGAGATGAAAGCAGATTAATAAGCGAGCGGATGAAACACCTTTTCTACGAGGTAGGTTCTCATAGAAAGATCTTTATTTTGCTTCAGTTATTTACGTGTGATAGATCCGTCGTGTATTTTTTATGTTGTCTGAAGGTCCCTGTAAGAGTTGCTGGTGGATTATTGTTTGAGCTTCTGGGGCAGTCAGCTGGCGATCCTTTTGATGATGAAGATGATATCCCAGTTGTTGTCCGTTCTTGGCAAGCACAGAATTTCCTCGTTACTGTGCTGCATGTGAAAGGATCAGCTTCGAAAATCAATGTTTTGGGAATTATGGAAGTCCAGGTTAGTTGATATGTGGTTACAGAAGGTGCTTGTCCTTTTTTCTTATTCAACTTTATGGTTACTATTGCTGAGATTGAAAATAAATATCATTTATGCAATATAGTCGACCTTGTTAGATAATTTCTGTGAACCTGTAGTTATAAAGTTACTCTTTTTAGCTCCAATATTAGTCAAATTGCGTCATACATATATGGCGCGTCGTATGGTTTACTCGATTCTCATTATAGGAGCTACTTCTTGGTGGTGGTTACAATACCCCAAGAACAGTACATGAAATCATAGCAAGTTTAGCAAGTCACCTGGCACGGTGGGATGACCGGTATGACTGAATCTTATTAATGAAGTATTTTTCTGTTTCCACGTTTGAATTTAAAAGAGCCTGATGTCACAGCTTCATCCCTTCAAAATCTAGACATATTCTAATTAACCTTTTTTGTTTCTTCAAAGGTTATTCCGGAAATCGATTTTTGGGGCTGCTGATGAAGTTGAACTAAAGTTCGTCAACAGGAGAAACAATGAAGATTTAAATCTTTTGGGCGTAATTCTCAACCAAGAAATAAGAAGGTTGTCCAGACAGGTAAAATACTTGCCATGGAAGTTCTTATTGTATATTTGTGTTATTTATCCATTCAAGATTTCAGTAGATCTCTATAGGTTTAAGACCACTCATGTCACCATGGAAAAGCTTGGAATGTGGTTAATCGATCTTGAACAGAGTCCTCAATATTATTGCAGGTCATCAGAGTAAAATGGTCCCTCCACGCAAGGGAAGAAATTGTTTTCGAGCTTATCCAGCACCTAAAGGGTAACTACACAAGAATTCTACTCGACGGCATAAGAAAGAGCACAAGGGAAATGATCGAAGAGCAAGAAGCTGTTCGCGGTCGCCTTTTCACCATACAAGATGTCATGCAGAGCACTCTCCGTGCATGGTTGCAGGTCCTTTTAACACTAGCTTGTCACTCATTTTTCATTCCCTTAAGAAAATATAGAGTTTACGGTGTGTACTGTAATGATGACACAACGTCTTCGGTCTGCTATCTTTCTCTCAATTTCAGGACAAAAGCCTCACGGTGACTCACAACTTAGCCGTGTTTGGCGGCTGTGGGCTCGTCCTCTCAATCATCACTGGACTTTTCGGTATCAACGTGGACGGAATTCCCGGCGCATCAAACACGCCCTACGCATTCGCACTATTCTCGGGCCTTCTCTTCCTGTTGGGTATCGGGCTGATCGTAGTCGGGCTCGTCTATTTGGGCCTGAAAAAGCCCATCTCACAAAACGAAGTCGCACTTAGGAAGCTCGAACTAGACGAGCTGGTGAAGATGTTTCAGCACGAGGCTGAGTCGCATGCTCAGGTCAAGAACTCTGTTTCCAGGCATAATCTTCCGCCGACGGCCGGCGACAAGTTTTCTGCTGATGCTGATGAGTATATTCTCCTTCGTTAGGAGGTATGTCGTTATTAACTAAAGCTCTCCATTCACTAACTAAATTACAGCTTCTTCATGTTAATGTGAGAAGGGCTTCTTTACTATATATTATGGGATTACGACTGCGCTTTGTTTGCTTTCGTTTGTCATTAATTAAGCTGATATTTTGTTCTGAGACTTTCGTTTAAAGTTGGCTGTCATTTTCGTTAGTTTTAAATGCAGCGACGTGAATAGTTGATTATCTATTACACTATACATCATTCATTATTGACCACTCGAGAATATCAGCTGTCGTATATTTTATCTATATATGTGTTTTATTGTAGCTCATGTCGTTCGTTCTATTATTATTTTATGCCCAGATAAATCTATAAAAAAAACTTATATATAATAAGAGGAGTTCGAGTCACATCTTTGCGAGAAAGCTAAAAAATTGCAGCTTCACTTCATTGCCATTAGAATAGAATCCTAAATACACGTGATCATGGTATCTTTGGAGATTAATTAAAGTTAATTTTGACGATTGCCAGCTAATGAATCTTAGGTTTTATATTAAATAAAGTACTTGCAGTGATTGAAGGATGATTAAAGTTCCCAAGAAAGTAACAAGTACTCCATTCATTGCATGAGAGTTCCAACAAGGGCTATTTTTGTTCGTTCATTAATCATTTCCAATAATATGTAGTTGAAGTGATCATATCATCATATAGTAATGAAATAAAAACGAAACCTGAGAAAATAAAGGACATAACATTACAGAATATTCCGCGCGAGAATCCTCCATGGATTCAAGTGCTGTTGAGCCACTACTCTCGCCTTCCCACCTCAGAAGAACCCTACTGCCACAACCTCCGCCGCCGGTATCGCTTTGCCCGTTGCCGGAAAACGATGAGATTACCATCCCACCGCCGTCAGTCACGCCGTCGTCGTCCAAGGAGCTGAAGGATATGCTAATCTTTGGGTCTCCGTCGGCGTCTTCATCGACGTCCCATCTAAAAGATTCATCGTCCTCCGCCCTTCTTGAGGCATTAACCCTATCTGTATCCTCACCGAGGACTGCAATCCCCAATTTCGATAACGACAAGTTGATTGACGATCAGCAGAAGCCCACGATTTCCGACCCTGAGAGCCAACAGTCTTGGTTGTTTGACCTCAATTTCCTACCTACAAAGAGCAATCTTCACAGGTCGAAGACCGCGCCCGCCATGGCCACGATTAACGAAATCGACTTTTCTTCAGATACAGAGTCGCCTCAGATGGGTACGTCCTCGATTTTGAGGCAGGGCGTTATTCTCTTGATAATTTACTTGAGCCTTGGCGTCGTGATATACTCTGTGAATAGGGATAAGTTCAGAGCAACTGAGACTCACCCAGTGGTAGATGCGCTATACTTTTGCATAGTGACTATGTGTACTATAGGCTATGGCGATATAACCCCTGACAGTACAGTAACTAAACTGTTTTCCATCACATTTGTGCTCGTGGGCTTTGGTTTTATCGACATTTTCTTGTCTGGGATGGTTGGTTACATGCTTGACCTTCAAGAAAGTTATCTTCTTAGAACTATCAAGAGCAAAGGTGCCCACGACCCGGGATCATACATAATTGATGTGAAGAAGGGGAGGATGAGGATAAGAATGAAAGTGGCATTGGCTTTGGTGGTTGTGTTCATCTGCATTGGTGTTGGAGTTGGTGCTATGCACTATGTTGAGAGATTGAGTTGGCTGGACTCATTTTACTTGTCTGTTATGTCAGTCACTACTGTGGGATATGGTGATAGGGCGTTTAACTCTTTGCCGGGAAGAATTTTTGCGTCGATTTGGTTGTTAGTGTCGACGCTAGCTGTTGCCAGGGCATTTCTTTACTTGGCTGAGGCTCGAGTGGATAAGAGGCATAGGAGGATGGCTAAGTGGGTGCTGGGCAGAGATATGACCGTAGCTCAGTTTCTTGCAGCAGATATTGACAACAACGGTTTTGTGACGTAAGAAGTTCTTCACCTTTTGTTTTCTTATATTGAGTTAATCCTTTGGTTAGGCGTAAATAAGACTTGGATCCACGACAGCAAGTGCGTTCTTTTGTTACTATTTATGAATCTCTATGATCAACCTTAAAATTTCTGTAGTTTTTTGCAGTAAATCAGAATTTGTGATCTACAAGCTCAAAGAGATGGGAAAGATTTCGGAGAAGGACATATTGCTGATATGCAAACAATTCGAACGTTTGGACTCGGGAAATTGTGGGAAGATCACCCTCGCCGATCTCATTGAAAGTCATCAATCATCGTAGAATCCCATTCTAGTCGAAATTTTGTACAAGACAATAAATTAAACAACTGAGATCAGTCTTGAAAAGGTAGCAGCATTGCCATGCCATGCCATGCCCCAGGCATAGGTATGAGTCCTCCCTTGTGATGCATTCACTACGCCTTTTTTTTAAGAGATGGACATTATAGTAGTTGTCCAACTGAGATTAGGAGATCATTTTGCATATCTATATATATCTAGATATATATATATATCTTGATATATATATATATATATATACACATATGATGGGCTAGTTCAGTTCTTGAAAGTCTCTGTTTGCAAGAACTCTTTTTAACTGTTTTGCCACACGTTGGTTAGCTTTTGGGATTCTGTTTGGGTTTAAGAGTTCTTGTTAGAAAATGCTGAGGATGAAAGGGAAGAAGAGATGATTTGTGGGATTATTGTTTATTAAGTTTATTACTAAGTGCTCTTTTTCTTATCAACATGTTATTTCAAAGTTTTGATGATGATGGGTAAAGAATAAATAGTAATTGACGGAGTTGGTAGTTTGCATCGAAAAGTAAGTATCATGAATAATAATTTCTTTCCAAGTTTGGTATCTGACTTGGTCAAGTCATGGCTTCCACTTTTTGCTAATGTCGACCACAATACTTTTTGTTTTGAATTCTGTCATTTAATTTTCACTATAGCTAAATATAATTAAAGATAAGCTTATTGGCAAGAAAATATGATATAATCGGGTACCGAGTCATATTTCTTAATCTAAACTTAGGGTTCATAGTAAAGTCAATTTTCGTAAAAAACTAATATGGTCCTATAGCACATCATAGTAACACAAGTCTCACTTTGAAAATTAAATAAAATCATTCTAAATAATTCATCATTAGACGTAGGAACGAATAGTCGGTCAATATTAGCGGAGTCTCTATGGGGACCAACACAGGACAAGGACACATTTCACACTTCACATTTTTTATTATTTTATTTATTAATTAGGATATATATAATATATATAATAATATATTTACTGATTTTTACGTGGGTGAGCTTGAGAGTATGAGATTGAGAATTGAGAGTTGAGAGTGATGCGAGTGCGACGTCTTTGAATTGGTCTTGAGCTCGACTTAATGTATTAATCAAGCAATCTTTTTTTTTTTCTTCTTTGCTTGTTAAATCTATAAATAACATTATTATAATTACGTCTGCTCTTTTTAGTATAGTAATAATGTGTACTAGATTTCCCAAATCACGTCCTATATTTCTTCGATTATCTCTTCACCTAACCACTAACCAGTAACCTTTATGCACTGATTGAGATTCATGACTTTTAATAATCGAATAAAACCACACACTTTTCGCACATAAGTGAAAATCTTGCGAAAAATTTCATATTACCATTTACTCCCTATTATTATCCAGCTAACGATTGTTCCTCATATTGATTTGGTGGTTGCTAATTACATAATCTAGGACTTCTATTACATCATGTAACTAAAAAAAGTATTCACTACGCTCGATTTACTTATTTCACGACAAACCGCACAGCTTCATGAGTGGGAACATAACTTGGAAAAATGAAATTTGATTGTATAAATATGTTATATATACTACCTTCGTCCCACTTATTTCTTTCCATCTTTCTATTGGGCGTCCCACATAATTCTTCCCATTTCCCTTTTTGGTAAAAAATTATTTCACTAATTAAACTAATTACACCATTAATATTAAAAAAGTCTTCTTGATTTGCGTGTCTACTAATAACTTTTCTCTCTACACCTCAAAAGGTGTACTATAATATTAAAATAATGTGGTTTCTTAATCTCGGTGCCCACTAAGTTTTGGGAAGAAATAGCTGGGAGAAGTATAATTTATCGAAGAGGGCTTCTTTTTTACATTCTATAATTCTCTTTAAAGGACAACCTTGTACTGCGGTGAGTCTCCTGCGTGCTGTCAAGGTGTGGCCAATAGTCAAAAGACGGTGCAACCAGGGACACGTGTACGGCATGTGACAAAGCCACGTGTCCTTTGTCATCGTTGGCTATTCATTCATCAGCATACATTCCAGAAAAGCCGGATTTTTTAAGTAACGTTTTTCACATTTATTTCCATTTAAGACTCGTAATCTCATATTTTAGATTTTATTTATTTATCAAATTATGCCGACCTGCCGAATAAAGAAAAAGTAAATTCTTGTAAGTATTAGTTTAAGAGAAAAATATCAAACCATAATCGTCCTTGACAAACTGATCTTTTTTCGTCGAGCACCTTTTCTAATAAAGGTGGGTCATTAGTTACAATTGGTAATAAAAAGATTGTAAATAAAGAAAGAAAATTCGAATCAGTAACAACGACCTGAACCTAATATATCTCCTCGTCAAAGCTTTATGTACTATATATATGAAACGAGAGGCCATTCAAATCCCTGGTCAAACCATTTCTTCAGATCTAAACTCATCATCATGTCCGAGGATTTCAGACACTTGTACTGCAACAATGGATTTCAAGAAGAAAATGACGATCACAAGTACTCAAACATATCTCACAGCACCTTATTGTCTGCTGATCATCATCATCATCGTCCTCATCCTTCTTCTAACATAATAAGCAGCAGCAGCAGAAACTTTAATGAAGTGTTCTTACAAGGTTCTAATGATCGCCAGGAATTGTATTACTCTGATGACGTCTATGGCTTGAGTACTTTGCAGCAGCAGGTTTCAGTCCCGCCTACGCCTAACTCTTCCATCTCCTCAGAGTCCACAGAAGCTGCAATGGGATATATCGATCATATTCAGCAAGATTCCAACAATAAGGTTAGTTGTAAACATGGCGGCAAAGATGATTCTGTGACGAAGGAAACCCTTGAAGATGACGAAGATCCTTTAATAGAGAAGAAAGAGTAAGTTTTCCTTCGTTGCACGACGATCACATGATTAAGAGTGTGTGCCTTAATTTTCGTTTACTGCTGCTGTACTGTTCTTGTTATTCTGAATAGTGTGAAAATCAATTTTGATGATGAAGGGGTAATAATAATAATAAAGAAAGAAGAAAGCGGAGAAAAAGCAACGCCCGCCAAGTTTTGCATTCATGACTGAGAGCGAAGTTGACCATTTGGAGGATGGATACAGATGGAGAAAGTACGGACAGAAAGCTGTCAAGAATAGCCGTTATCCAAGGTTTGACCCTCTTTTTATATATTATCATCAATATGGACTCTTATCTCATTTGATTGGATTGCTTACAAGTTACATATACATATATAAGTTACATATACATATATACATACATATCAGGGTTCTGAAACCGGGTTTTCGAACCGGATCGGAAATTTTAGTGGTTTAAGGTTAGTGGTTTAACCGGTATAAAATCGAAATCAAACCGGAGTTAAATCGGTATCTTTATATTTAAAAATATATATTTTATGAGTAAATTAATCAAGTTAAATAGAAAATATACGTATTTTTTATGAATTTTTTCGTAATTGTAGTGTTAAAAAATTAAGGGATAAAATTTAATAAAAGTAAATTGCATTTGGGATTTAAAATTAATTGAACCATGGGACGTGAAGTATTAAATCTATCATGTGGGCGCCAAAGTTAAATAGAATGAAAGTTTTGGATTGATAAGTTAATTAAAAAATAAAAATTATGGGGTTGATAGAAATCGAATCCAAGCCCATTATTGACACACATTAGAGCTTTTACCACTACACCAATCATACATATTGCAAATTACCTTCGGTTGTACTGAATATTACTAGTATTTTACTTTTTTTTTTATTTTTTTAATTAAAACAAAGACCGGACCGGAATCGGACCGGAATTTTGACCGATCCGGTCGGAACCGGCCAAAACCGGCCGATCCTGTCCGGTCTTCAAAACCATGATACATACAAGATGATCAGTGCTCTTATGATTATCACATTCGCATGCATGCAGAAGCTACTACAGATGCACGACTCAAAAATGCCCCGTGAAGAAACGAATAGAGAGATCCTTCGAAAACCCTACGATTGTGATCACCACCTACGAAGGCCAGCACAACCACCAGGTTCCGGCGAGCCTTCGTGGACCCACGGCGGCCGGAATATTCTCGCCTCCAATGCTCGGTCATCACCCACTATTTCTCGACCAAGTGATCAGTAGTAGTCCAAGCTTTCATCATCGGCAAGAAGTACTACTCTTGAGCCAAATGCCGCCTCAGTATTTCCACGGTTATAACTATAATGGTGGAGTTGGTACAAGCAGTAATATTCCTTTGTGTGATAGTCCTCGTCAAGAAAAAGAACATCAAAGCATTAACGTGGGCCCTCTTCAACAACAGCAGCAGCAGTTCGAAAAGTTTTCAGGTTACGGACTCTTGCAAGATATCATGAAATAATCCCATGATTCCGAAACGGTGATGGGGTTTTTCTTTAAAGAAATTATTCTCAACATTTATGATGTAATCTTCATCATCTTTCGCTGTTGTCCATGTGTGGTCCAAGGCGAAGTGATATGGCTATGTAAAGACGAAGGTTTTTTGAGAGAAGAGTCAAGATAGACAAACTATATCAGTTCCTAAACAGCTCTTGCCGTTCAGTTCACGTCATGGCAGACAAAAGTCAAATGATGCGTCTTCATCGTCATTTATTAGTTTTGTCCATGGGTTGAGAAACTCCTTCGTAATTCACCATAATTGAGAGTTCAAATTCTTGGAATTTATTGTCTTTTTTCTATTGCCTTGCCAGCTTCTTTTACTTTACCATACAACAACCAAGTCTTATATATGCACTGTCTAGACAAATCCCATTTCGAAAAGATCAACCAAAAATGAGTCCTAAAGAAAAGATCTTAATGCTATGCTGCTACTTTCTCCCTCTTATGAGCTTACTCCTCGAGCCGCGTGCGTGCCACGCGCTCGATGCCCTATATCCCGGCCAGTCTTTATCAGGCAACCAAACTCTTCTTTCAGAAAACAAAACCTTCGAGCTTGGCTTCTTCAGCCCTGGACAATCAGGTGCTCACTACATTGGAATATGGTACACAATCTTATTACCATGGAAGATGTTGACAATGACCTTTGGTGGCCTAGTCAAAGGTGTGGAATATTAAACAAATGAGGAAGACAAAATCATTTTGAAGATTTATATCTTCACGTGGGTGGCTGCTAAAAGGATTGTCAAAGAAAGAAGCCGAAATGATTTTCTTATATTCACATCCAAGATCGAAGGCTTATGTTTTCCTATAAATAGGCTATATTCGATGCAGAAGGAAAAACCACAGCCATACAGATCTTCTCCTCTCCTCTGATTATTTTTGTGTAGCCTACTCCTAATATTGTTGTAGTGCTTTTATACCACGTCAGTGTACGTGTCTGTAATCTCTCCACATAATAAAGAAGTTCTACCCTCCGGCCCGTGGACGTAGGTCATTCTGACCGAACCACGTAAATCTCGTGTCACTGTCCAAATTTATTTTTCGTCTCTATTATTTATTATCATCATTTTTCGGGCAAATAATTATCGGGGATTTCCGCATATCCTAACAAATTGGTATCAGAGCCAACCCGATTTATTTTTTTAGCCACCATGACGATAACAAAAATGTCAATTGAAAAGTTCGACAGAAATGTCAACTTTGCAATGTGGAGTCTCAAGATGGAGGCCATACTCATTCAAGACGGTTGTGAGGTGGCGCTTGAAGGCGCAAAGAAGAAACCAACCGAAATGAAGGACGATCAATTTAATGAATTGGACAAGAAAGCCAGATCGGCTATTATATTAAATCTCTCTTACGAGGTTTTACAAGAAGTTGCCACGGAGACGACGGCCATGGGTATGTGGGATGCGTTAAAAGCGATCTACATGAAGAAGACTAAGGAGAATCGGCTTTATTTAAAGCAGAAGCTATACAGTATGAAAATGACGGAAGGTACTTCTATACTCTCGCATCTCGATAAATTCGATTCTATCATTATTGATTTGGCGAACGTAGAAGTCAAAGTGACGGACGAAGATCAGGCCATAATATTGTTGTGTTCCCTTCCCTCGTCTTTAAAGCATTTTCGTGACACTATAATATATGGGAAAGATACGATATCGTATTCTAGTGTCAAATCCGCTTTACAATCGAAAGAACAGATAGACAGGGATATTACGGGAGAAACGAGTGGTAGCCAGGCAGAAGGCCTGTTTGCACGGGGAAGACCAGAACGTAGAGACGCTGAAAGTAGTAGATCTAAAGACAGGTCGAAATCCAGGTACAAAAATAAAGTCTGTAATTTTTGCAAGAAAAAGGGACACATTAAAGCTGATTGTTTTAAATTAAAAAATAAGGAGAAAAATAATCAGCAATTTAATAAACCGCCGAAGCTAGTTTAGCTGCTGATGAGAGCGATGGAACTATATTTGTAGCAACTGCAAATATTATTAGGTCTGATAATGAGTGGATCTTAGATTCGGGTTGTTCTTACCATATAAGTCGGAGTAGAGATTGTTTTTCCACCTATGAAAAATTCGATGGTGGATATGTCTTAATGGGAAATGATGCTCCGTGTAAAGTTGTTGGTAAAGGCACAGTTCGGATCAAGATGTTCGACGGAATCATCCGAACGCTCACCGAAGTCAGACACGTTCCAGATATGAAGAGAAATCTTGTCTCTTTAGGCACACTTGAATCTCAAGGGTGCAGGTTCTCAGGTGAAGGTGGAGTTTTAAAGATTGCCAGAGGTGCCCTTGTCGTGATGAAAGCTTGCAGGTCTGGAAATTTATATATTTTGCAGGGAACTACAGTTACAGGTTCCGCTGCAGTTTCGACATCCCCGGAGGTTGATACCACGCGATTATGGCATATGCGACTTGGACACATGGGAGAAAAAGGCTTGACGATTTTAAGCAAGCGGGGCCTACTTTGCGGTCAAAGTACTGGTAAGATGGACTTTTGCGAACATTGTATTTTTGGGAAGCAGAAACGAGTCAGCTTCAATTCGCCAGCTGTCCACAGAACGAAAGGTACTTTGGACTATATTCATTCTGATGTATGGGGTCCTTCTCGTGTTCCGTCCAAAGGTGGTGCAAGATACATGTTGACTTTCATTGATGATTTTTCAAGGAAAGTCTGGGTCTATTTTCTTAAACAGAAAAGTGATGTTTTCTTAACATTTAAACAATGGAAAGCTTTGATTGAAAAGCAGACAGGAAAACAGATCAAGCGATTGCGGACAGATAATGGCTTAGAATTTTGCGGAAGCGAGTTCAACGAGTTTTGCAAAAATGAAGGAATTGCTCGACATCACACTGTTCGAATGACGCCTCAACAAAATGGTGTTGCCGAGCGCATGAATCGAACACTTCTAGAGAGAGCTCGATGTATGATCTCCAACGCTGGGTTGACAAATGATTTTTGGGCTGAAGCTATCGCCGCAGCATGTTACATTGTCAACCGCTCACCGTGTTCACCGATCAACTTCAAAACTCCTGAGGAAGTATGGTCAGGTACTCCTGCTGATTACTCAAACTTAAGAATATTTGGGTGCCCAGCTTATATGCACGTAAACGAGGGAAAGTTAGAACCTAGAGCTAAGAAATGTATTTTCCTCGGTTACGCTTCAGGGGTGAAAGGATATAGATTATATAATCCAGATCCCAAGTCACCCAAATTTATAATTAGCAGAGATGTTACATTTGATGAGTCTTCTATGTTACATCGTTCAAAAGAGTCTACTAATTCTTCTAATGAAGAGAAGAAGGATAGTGTACACAGCGAGGTGGAGCTCGAGATCAACAAAGCTTCAAATGATCCTGCTACGAGTTCAACAGATCAAGAGGGTGAGCCAGATCCTGATTCAGATCCAGTTGAAGATGACAGCATCGAGCAGGAATATTCTATAGCCAGAGATAGGGAGAGACGGGAGATTCGACTACCACAGCGGTACGTGAATTTAGTTTCGTATGCTTTATCAGTGGCGCAAGAAACAGGTGGAGGCGGCGAACCTTCTACCTATTCGGAGGCAATAAGCGATGATAATTCTGATAAGTGGTTGGTAGCGATGAATGAAGAAATGGAGTCTCTGCACAAGAATGGTACGTGGATTCTTGTGCCGCCGCCGAAGAAAAAGAAAATAGTCGGATGTAAGTGGGTCTTCAAGAAGAAAGAAGGTTTATCTGGTTCAGACGATGCAAGGTATAAGGCACGATTAGTCGCGAAAGGCTATAGTCAGGTACAAGGTGTTGATTTTAATGATGTGTTCTCACCTGTCGTTAGACATAGCTCTATTCGTGTATTGCTTGCATTCGTTGCCATGTATGATTTGGAGTTAGAACAGCTTGACGTCAAGACGGCGTTCTTACATGGAGATTTAGATGAACAGATTTATATGAAGCAACCTGAAGGTTTCATAGTTGCAGGAAAAGAAGACCAAGTTTGCATGTTGAAGAAATCCTTATACGGATTAAAGCAGTCTCCAAGACAGTGGTATAAACGTTTTGATTCTTTCATGTTGGGTCATGGTTTCTCCAGGAGCAAGTATGATAGTTGTGTTTACTTCCGGAAGTTAAATGACAGTTCGTTCATTTATCTATTGTTATATGTTGATGACATGCTCATTGCGGCTAAGAATCTTGCAGAAATTCACCAGTTGAAGGCCTTATTGAATGGTGAATTTGAAATGAAGGACTTAGGAGCAGCTAAGAAGATTCTTGGTATGGAGATTAGACGTGATAGAGGAGCTGGTAAGTTATACCTGACCCAGGAAAGTTACCTCAAGAAGGTTTTGGAAAGATTTGGCATGAGCGATGCCAAACCAGTCAGCACTCCTCTTGCTAGCCATTTTAGGCTAAGCGCTGCTCAGTCACCATCATCAGATGAGGAAGAAGCGTACATGGCACGAGTTCCCTACTCGAGTGCAGTCGGCAGTATTATGTATGCAATGGTATGTACACGTCCTGATATTTCACAGGCTGTTAGTGTTGTTAGCAGGTATATGGCTAATCCAGGAAAAGAACACTGGCAAGCAGTGAAGTGGATTCTCAGATACTTGAAGGGTACTCTAAGCTTTTGTTTGGAGTTTGGCAGAAACAGTGATACTCTCGTTGGCTTCGTCGATTCAGACTACGCAGGTGATCTCGATAAACGACGATCTCTTACTGGTTATGTGTTTTGTATTGGAGGTTGTGCAGTTAGCTGGAAAGCAACTCTACAGCATGTAGTGGCGTTATCTACTACTGAAGCAGAATACATGGCGATTACTGACGCGATCAAGGAAGCATTATGGTTGACAGGGTTATTCAGCGAATTAACTCAGAGTCAGGGAGTTATTACCATTTTCTGTGATAGTCAAAGTGCGATTCATTTGACTAAAGATCAGATGTATCACGAAAGGACTAAACATATTGATGTCAAGTATCATTTTATTCGTGATATTATTGCAGATAAGAAGGTGTTTATCAAGAAGATCAACACGAAGGATAATCCTGCAGATACGTTTACGAAAGCTCTTCCAGTTTCCAAGTTCAAGCATTGCTTGGACTTAATTGGTGTTTCAGAAATGGTGAAGTAGCCCGTGGGGGCTAAGGTCGGAGGGAGATAAATGTATTATTAAGTCAAGGTGGAGTAATCTACGGTACCAAAGGTCAAGGTGGAGATTTGTTGACAATGACCTTTGGTGGCCTAGTCAAAGGTGTGGAATATTAAACAAATGAGGAAGACAAAATCATTTTGAAGATTTATATCTTCACGTGGGTGGCTGCTAAAAGGATTGTCAAAGAAAGAAGCCGAAATGATTTTCTTATATTCACATCCAAGATCGAAGGCTTATGTTTTCCTATAAATAGGCTATATTCGATGCAGAAGGAAAAACCACAGCCATACAGATCTTCTCCTCTCCTCTGATTATTTTTGTGTAGCCTACTCCTAATATTGTTGTAGTGCTTTTATACCACGTCAGTGTACGTGTCTGTAATCTCTCCACATAATAAAGAAGTTCTACCCTCCGGCCCGTGGACGTAGGTCATTCTGACCGAACCACGTAAATCTCGTGTCACTGTCCAAATTTATTTTTCGTCTCTATTATTTATTATCATCATTTTTCGGGCAAATAATTATCGGGGATTTCCGCATATCCTAACAGAAGAAAACACTCGTCTGGGTAGCTAACAGAGAGAACCCTATTTCCGATCCATCTTCTTGCGAACTTATGCTCCTCAAAAATGGCGATCTCTTGCTTTCAGACAGATCCAAAGAAGCCCCGATATGGTCAACGAAGTCATCTTCAAGCAAGGTGAACTCCACTACTGTTCGACTACTCGACAATGGGAATCTAATCGTAAGAGATTCTTCTTCGAACCTCATTCTGTGGCAGAGCTTCGACTACCCAACAGATCATTGGCTGCCCGGCGGTAAACTAGGCTACAACAAGCTTCAAAACACGAAACAGAGCTTAACTGCTTGGAAAAGCTTTGATAATCCAAGCCCGAGCCTATTCTCACTCGAGGACAATGGCACGAGCCATTTGCTGCTGTGGAATCAGAGCGAGCTCTACTGGTCATCGGGCGAATGGAACGGCAAGCTTTACGGTTCCGTCCCCGAAATTAAACTGAACAGTTACGTCAAGAATATGACCCACGTTTCAAATGAGAACGAAAGCTACTCCACGTACGTATTAGGCGTGCCTGGGGCTCTAACTAGATTCGTCGTAGACACGACTGGCCAGTACAAGCAGTTTGTCTGGCGCCCAAATTTCACTGATTGGTCTCTGTATTGGACAAGCCCACCTCACCAGTGCCAGGTTTATGCTTTCTGTGGGGCGTTTAGCATATGTAGTAACGTTGAGGTCCCACTTTGCAGATGCTTGCCTGGGTTCGAACCAGTTGTGTTAGACGAATGGGATTTGGGAGATCATTCGAGTGGTTGCGGGCGCAATAGGGATATTCTCTGCGACGAATCTGATGAGTTCATCGCAATGAAACAGATGCGATTTTCAGTCGATGATGGTCATGATGATGGAGTTATTACAGCTTCAGAGGTGTCAAAGGGTAATAATGATTGCAGATTATCTTGTGTTAAGAACTGCAATTGCAGTGCGTATGCTTTTGGTGACTATGGAAGATGTTTGCAATGGATTGGGAAACTCTACAATTTCTTGCAGCTTCCATCGGGTGATTCTTCAGGAAAAGAGGTTCATATCAGAGTATCATCTTCTGATGCAAAAGCTCATACGAATCGAAGGGCTCAATCCAAGAGATCTACTTTGTGGATCGATCTCGGCACTGTTCTTGGATCTTTGGCTTTACTCTTCGTTGCTATTATAGTCGTATTCCTCGCTCGTAAGAGGCTTCGAAAAGTAACTTCTGTAGCCACCATGGAAGGTTCTCTTACAGTGTTTCAGCTCAGAGACCTGAGAATTGCTACCAAAAACTTCTCAGACAAGCTCGGCGAAGGCGGTTTCGGCTCTGTTTTCAAAGGCACGCTATCGAATTCTAAGGTCGTCGGCGTGAAGAGGCTCAAGAACGTAAACGTGCAAGAAGAGAACCAAGAGAAGCAGTTCAGAGCAGAAGTGAGCACCATTGGAACTATACAGCACATCAACCTCGTACGTCTCCTAGGATTCTGCATCCAAGATTCTGAAAGGTTCCTCGTATACGACTACATGACAAACGGCTCTTTAGAGTCTAAGCTCTTCCCTTCCAAGGAAGATCCCAACGCCAATCAATTGGATTGGAAAACAAGGCACAAGATAGCGATGGGCACGGCGAGAGGATTAGCCTATCTACACGAAAAGTGCCGAGACTGCATAATACACTGCGATGTAAAGCCCGAAAACATACTCTTGGACGAAGAATTCAACCCAAAAGTGGCCGATTTCGGACTCGCCAAGCTCGTGGGCCGTGATTTCACTCGAGTTCTTACGACGGTACGAGGAACGCTGGGCTACCTGGCGCCGGAGTGGTTGTCCGGCGACCCAATCACTGCAAAAGCTGACGTCTTTAGCTATGGGATGCTGCTTTTTGAGATGGTCTCTGGGCGGAGGAACAGGGCCCACTTCTCCGTCGATGACGGCAGGTATTTTCCGGCCGCCGTGGCTATGAGGGTTAGATCGGGGGAGGGAGTGATGGGCTTGTTGGATCCGAGGTTGGGCGGCGACGCCGACGAAGAGGAGGTTTATACGGTGTGTAAAGTTGCTTGCTGGTGTATACAAGACGATGAGAAGGATAGGCCGAGCATGGGCCGTGTTGTTCAGATTCTTGAAGGGGTTTTGGAAGTCGATGTTTGTCGGAATATTCCGAGGCTTCTTTTAGGGTTCGTCGACGGCGACGGTGGGGCTGACTCTGAGTCCGTCGTGTTTTTTGACGACGTGTCAACAAGTTTTACTCGTTGACTATTATTGCACTTCTCCTGCGAATCCTAGATAAATACCACGTTTGTATTACTGTTGTATTAATTGTTTAACTCATTCTAAAGATGTAATTGAAAAAATCAATACAAACCACAATCTTTATTTTATTACATAAATATGTTTACTAAAGCGATCATCATTATAGTTGGACCCATCTTCCACTTGTTGATATTGTCGTGATATATATATTTATATGTATATAACATATGTGTGTTGATATTGTTCATACATCCTTTCATATTATCCCATCTGCTTGAAAAGCATGCGTGATAACTCTTGATGGGGTCGGGTCTTTAAATGCACTGATTGCAATATCCTTCTTTGCAACTACAGTAGATTAACTCAAATTGTCGCTATATGCATTATTATTATTAGATCCATACACGTCTCTTCTTGAAACATTATCAAGTCTTCCAAGTTTCGATCGTCTTCACAGATTCAGCAGCTATAGGCTGATATCACCATGTCTGAAGCTGATCAGGAACTGAAGCGACGTGTTAATGGTGAGAAAAAAGCAGAAATTCATGAACTATGTCATGATTATACAGCAGTTCATAGAGCTTTGCAGCGATTTAATACCCTTTCTAATTACTTTCTATCCAGAAGAAGATTCTCAGTATACAGAAGAATCATCGCCTGCACTTATCACGAAAGCACCATCGATCTATAACTATAAACGGTGGCTTCTATTGATCACATACTCATTCTTGGTAATTTCTGGGGGAGCAGTCGGCACGCTCTTGGCAAGATTATACTTCAACAATGGCGGAAAAA
The DNA here is from genome assembly GCA_027422505.1 of Craterostigma plantagineum. Classification (NCBI taxonomy): domain Eukaryota; kingdom Viridiplantae; phylum Streptophyta; class Magnoliopsida; order Lamiales; family Linderniaceae; genus Craterostigma; species Craterostigma plantagineum. The sequence goes on from JAPQWV010000082.1 coordinate 519,437, forward strand.
GCCAGTGGCTCGAGACTTTAGTACAAGTCGCCGGTTTCCCTATTTTAATACCCTTAATGCTTAACAGCCGCCGCCAAACAGCAGAAAAGCACCAATCTTGACGATGATCATCAAGTAGTAATAACAGCAACCGCCAAGAAACGACGACGACCCTCTTACCTTAGCCTCGCATCGATTTACATAGCAACGGGCATATTAGTAGCAGGCGTTTGTATGCTATTCACAATAGGGCTCAAGTACTTGCCCGTAACCACGTACACCATCATAGGCGCGAGCCAACTAGCTTTCAACTCGCTGTTCTCTTACATCCTCAACGGACAAAAATTCACTCCTTACATAGTCAACTCAGTAGTAATACTCACCATCTCATCCGTGCTATTGGCATTTCAAACCGAGCCCGGCGACGATTCAAACAAGGCCACGAAGGAGAAGTACTTGGTAGGGTTCGTATGCACGCTAGCAGCTTCAGCAGGCTACGCCTTGATGCTCTCCGTAATGCAGCTAGCTTTCCAAAAGATCATAAAGAAAGAAACCATTCGATCGATCTTAGACATGAACGTTTATCAGAGCATCGTAGCGACGATCTTGATAGTTGCTGGGATTTTTGCCAGCGGAGATTGGAAGAAGTATGGTAAGGAGATGGATGGGTATGAAGCTGGGAAGGTTTCTTACGTTATGAACTTGTTTTGGACTGCTGTTTCTTGGCAGGTGTTTTCTATAGGATGCGTAGGGCTTGTGTTCAAGTTTTCTTCCTTGTTTACGAACGTTATAGGCATTTTAGGATTGCCAGTTTCGCCCGTCTTGGCCGTGATATTTCTTGGCGATAAATTGACGGGTTTGAAGGCGATTTCTTTGTTGCTTGCTATGTGGGGTTTTGTATCTTATATGTATCAGCACTTTCTCGATGATCTAGAGATGAAGAAGAAGCTAAAGAAAGATGGGAATGTGGACAAGGAGTTTCTTGATGAGTTTCGGTTAGCAAATAGCAAATAATGTTGGGGGGTAAGATGTTATTTGTTGTGTAGTAAGAAGCATATTTAGTCTACATGTTGACATTTTTCAAATATGGCTGTTTAATATTATTGTATATATGCTATTGAGGCTGTGAACGTATGTGATGATCTTGAACTCGTTCAAATGGTGTCTGAAAACCCTATATATCATTCAGACACTATCACCTTTATTTCTTGGATTTTAGGTAAGAATCACACTCGATATTGTTGTGATAAAGTCGTGGCAAGTGGGATCACTAGGAAAGTCGCATCCTCGGCCTAAGTCTAAGTCTGTATCATGAATCTTTGAATGATAATATCATGCTATATAAGCCAAAAAGTAAAAGATATACTGCCTCAGTCCTACTTATTTCTTCCCTTCTTTTTATTTCGGGAGTCCCACATAATTCTTCCCATTTCCATTTTTGGTAAAAAATTATCCCACTAATTAAACTAATTATACCATTAATATTAAAAAAAAGTCTTCTTGATTTGCGTGTCTACTAATAACTTTTTTCTCTCCATACCTCAAAAGGTGTACTATATATTAAAATAATGTGATTTCTTAATCTCCGTGCCCACTAATATTTGGAAACAAATAGCCGGCACGGAGGAAGTAGTATTTTAGATTACGGTGGTCTTCGTTCTATTCCACGTTTGAAGATAAAACGTAGTCTTTTGTCATATTCAAAGACCGTGTGTAAAACGTTGAAATAAGTTATAATTAATTCAAACCTACTACGATGCCGTAACAATTTTGTAAAAAAGGAAAACCACATAATATATGCATATCATCATACGAATTGGTTCCACTTGTGTATATTGTCACAATCAAATTCAATTTTGCAAAGAAAATGAAGCTTTCACACAGCTAATGAAATGGACCATTTCATTAAAATCATGAAAGTTGTCAGGATGGAGACAAAGAAGCAAATGCTCATTATAATCCCAATTCCTAATCTAATCAAACCCATAAATGCCGAATTTGAACATTAGAAATATTATAACAAATTTTGATTTTTTTTTCTTACTTTAATTAATGATACACAAAAGTTCCGGGTGAGGATTGTGATTGTCTATCTTTTAGGGTTTGATGTTGAAATATATCGTACTAAAATTAGTTTCCATCAAGCATCGTTCTTGAATATGCATGCACGCCTCATTTTCGATGTAACAAGTTCGCCTTTTGTTATTTCAAAAATATGTTTATTTTGTAATGACTGCTTATTTCCCGATTCAGACCATTCCGGTTTATTTAAATATGGGATTAATATATTTACTTTAAAATAAAAACGAACATACGCAATAATTTTGAGTAGCATACAGCAATATAAGGGGGCCATCAAGATGGACTTGTATAAATAAGCATTTTTTATTTTCTCGGATTATGTTTTATCTTAAAATATATCTTCATGGCCGACGTAGTATACAAAATATGTTGGTTTTCACTGTTATTCATCAAAATTATCTTGCATCACGTAGTATAAATTTATTAATTTTTCTATCTTTTTACCAATTATATTTACCGTAAAAGCGGATAATCTAATTGAATCAAAGAATCATTGGCAAGAGGCAACATAGTACAATAGTTTTCATGTAAGATAAAATAGTGATTTTTTTTTTTTAAAATTATGATTAACGCGTGTATATCGTTATATGCACATATACAATATTCCTGAATCTACACATATGCCTTGAAAAGTCTCATGGGGTCACGTCTTTATATAAATACATCGATCGTTTCCTCCTTTCCAACTACAAGGAAAAATCAAATTTAATCATTGGTTTTTGCCGTCCTAGAGCATAGTTAGATCTATCTTACTTCTCTCGAAACCTCATTGACTTCTCCAAGCTTCGACCTTCCTTCAACATGTCTGAAGCTGATCAAGAACTGAATAAGCCACATATTAATGAAAAAGGTAATTAAGATGGAAGGTATCAGTTGTAATGAAAAACTGTTATGGTTTTATTGCAGTTCTTAACCTTGTTAATCACTTCCTCTCTCTCACCAGGCAAAAAACCTGAAGATTCCCAAGAATCGCCTTTAGCAGCAGAAAGCAGTTCACTAATGAAGAAATCCATCTCCTTCCTCAGAAACAAGCATTACAAATGGTGGATTCAAATGATGTCATATTCCTTCTTCCTCATCGCTGGGCAATCCTTGGGCACGCTCTTGGGAAGACTGTACTTCAACAATGGCGGAAACAGCCAATGGATAGCAACCCTAGTTCAAGTCGTAGGTTTTCCAGTTCTAATACCCTTTCAATGGTTTACGACAACAGCCGCCGCCAAGAAGAAACACCAAACTGATACCGACCATTACGATGATCGATTAACAGCAACCGCCGAGAAAAGACTTCCCTTTTACCTTAACCTCCCTTTGATCTACGTGGTAACGGGTATTTTCGTGGCAGGAGATTGCATGCTATACACTATAGGACTCAAGTACTTGCCAGTCACCACATACACCCTCATATGCGCCAGCCAACTAGCGTTCAACTCGCTGTTCTCTTACATCCTCAACAAACAGAAGTTCACTCCTTACATAGTCAACTCTTTAGTGATTCTTACGATCTCTTCTGTCTTGCTCGTTTTTCAAACTGATCCCGGGGATTCAAACAAGACCACGAAGCAGAAGTACTTCATAGGATTCATATGCACGCTCGCAGCTTCGGCGGGATATGCCTTGATGCTCTCGATAATGCAGCTAGCTTTCCAGAGAATCATAAAGAAAGAGACCATTCGATCGGTGATAGACATGGCTGTGTACCAAAACGCTGTGGCCACTATTGTGATTGTTGTAGGGATTTTCGCCAGCGGGGAGTGGAGAAAGTATGGGAAGGAGATGGATATGTACGAAGCTGGGAAGGTTTCTTACGTCATGAACTTGTTTGGGACGGCTGTTTCTTGGCAGGCCTTTTCGATGGGATGCATCGGGCTTATATTCAAGGTTTCGTCTCTGTTTTCGAACGTCATCAGCGTTCTTGGCTTGCCCGTTGCGCCCGTCTTGGCTGTGATATTTCTTGGCGATAAGCTGACGGGTTTGAAGGCCATGTCTTTGTTGCTTGCTGTATGGGGCTTTGTGTCTTATATGTATCAGCACTATCTTGATGATTTGGAGATGAAGAAGAAGCTGAAGAGATCTGAACATGGAGAAGAAGATGAAAAGGTTGTTTCTGAAGTTCCACTAGTAAATAATGCTAGTGCTAGTGCTAGTGCTAGTTAGATGTTTGTAGGCAAGAAGCTTACATTTACTTCTTAAAGAATTTTTCATATACTCACAAGATCCGTCGATCTATTGCTACAATAGTTGGTTTATGGAGCGCGTCTAAGAACACGAGCCATGAAGACAAACTTGAACTAATACTACCAACAATCGATGGTAACTACCATATAATCGAAACTTTCTTGCTCTTTTGTTAGGATATGGTAAATAGCAACTCATATTTGTGCTGTTCCAACTCTGTTCCATTATAAGTAACTTTAGCATCCGAGAATTACCTATGACAGTGGAGGATAGAGGTGCGAAGTGATTACATCAGACGTCCTACGTAATTGGCTCGAGGGTATTGAGTCTTCAATTGTGGCCATTGGACAAACAATTGGTCAGCAATTCTGAGTTTGTAAAGCAGCAAACCACTCAGGGACAGCCTCCTTACTCTAGCAATGCTCTCAACATAGAAAATCGAGGACCATCTGATCCCGAGAATCTGAAGAACATTCGCATACCGTTTGGTTAGTTAGGAAATCAATGAACAAAGCCTTCCTTCGCATTGAATAATGACGGCCCATAAGATCAAAAAGGAAACTTCGAACCTTGATGATGAATGCTATTGCACAGAGCGGCACACAAGTCCCAGGTCCATTGCACAAGATCTGTGACAGTGTACAATATATACAAGTTAGTCAAACAAAGTGAAGATTAATCAAATCATCCAGAGGAAGAAGTTAAAGCAAGTGCGTATACCACTTGAGGCCTGATTTTGATCATCAGCCACAGAGCGTGAGCTAAAGCAATCAACGTCGTTCCCACCGAGGTTATATATGACTGACCCACCTCACGACTTCTATAAATCTGCATAAACTGAGTTCTTCCCCCATGCTTAATATCTGTCTAACAGAACGAAAAAAGCATAGTTGCATTCATTAAACTTAACACTTTTTGGTTTCTTTTTGAGGCGCAGAGGACCATCAGAAGACTCATTACCTTCGCCGCTAAAGATTCCTCAAATAATTGTGCCTTATGAAGACTCATGTTGTCTGTCGCAGCAGCGATATAGTGCCTCATCTTGAACTTGTCCATCTCCATTGCGCCTAATAGGTTCAGCATTTCTGCCGTGTGACCACCTGAATACATTAAAGAAGAAAAATACACAAACATAAAACTTGAAGATAATCTCTTTTCATGAAAATTCTACTCAGTATACAAAAGGGAAAAGCCGTAAGAAAAACAAAATCCACAAAAATGAGAACTTTTTGTTGACTACCTGAGCCAAGAATTATGAGGATGCCGAGAGCTCCGCGTGGCCTCTTCAAGGATTTACCGCTCCGATGGATAACGTATAAAATTCGGACAACGATTACGGTGAATAAACCAATTACGAATAAGACTGCGGTATTGAAAGATCCTAAATTTGAATAGAAGCAGCTTTTTGTGTCGCCCATATGGAATATCAGCTGATTCTGCATTACAGACAGACGCAATTACTAAAATCAAACATCGGTGGCATGGAGTGGATCCAGAATTATTTCGAACAATTCAATGATTCGAGGATTTACTTCCAACGCTTAGCCTAAAAAACGAACAACTCACCTCCACTGATAAAAACAACGTTGGATCGCAGCTGGAAAGTAGAAACAGAATAAGGTGTCTCAGCTAGAAGATCAACGACAAGGAATGACGAATTGTCGGGCTGATCGGGTCGGATTTTGGATCTGAAGTGGGTTTAGTTGAACATGGTCCGGGCCTAGTACGTCTAAAATCGTACTGGGCTTAGAAAGATCCAGTCCAATGTTCACTAGGCCCACAAGTCATATTTATCGATTCGTGGTTAAATTTGTTAGACAAAGCATCTATCTACATTCTACAGGGACTAAACTGCAATTTCGTCGACTAGAGCGATGTTAGAATCAGAATCAGGTAACGGAAACCAAGTCCCAGTTCACCAAAGCAAAAGAATCTTTCCATGTTCCAACGAATGCAACAGCAATTAACACATCAAAAGACACTAAAAAACACATCATTACATCGATCGCCTTCACTTTCCAGGCACGAAATTCGTAGCATAAGCCCACGCATTGTTGTTCACAGGGTCAGCGATGTGGTCGGCAAGATTCTCCAAAGGACCTTTCCCAGTAACAATCGCCTGAACAAAGAACCCAAACATGGAGAACATAGCCAGCCTACCATTCTTTATCTCCTTCACCTTGAGCTCCGCGAATGCCTCAGGGTCATCGGCGAGACCCAGCGGGTCAAAGCTGCCGCCCGGGTACAACGGGTCGGTCACCTCTCCGAGGGGCCCGCCGGCGACACGGTAGCCTTCGACGGCTCCCATCAGGAAAACCTGGCAAGCCCATATAGCCAAGATGCTCTGAGCGTGGATCAAGCTGGGGTTTCCCAGGTAGTCGAGACCTCCCTCGCTGAAGATCTGTGCGCCGGCCTTGAACCACACTGCCTCGCCGAACTTGACGCCGTTGCGAGCCAGCAGCTCGGGGAATACGCAGCCTAGGGCGCCCAGCATGGCCCACCTGCTGTGGATGACTTCTAGCTCGCGGTTCTTGGCGAAGGTCTCTGGGTCGGCGGACAGTCCGGCCGTGTCCCAGCCGTAGTCGCCGGGGAACTCGCCGGTGAGGTAGCTCGGCGGCTCGCCGGAGAATGGGCCGAGGTACTTGACGCGATCTGGGCCGTACCATGGGCTGGAAGAGACTGGTGCCTTGGAGACGGTTTTCCTCATGGAGATGCGGCCGGTGCCGGCGATTTCTGGTGAGATCTTCACGGCTTGGCCGGCGAAGGACGGAGAGGAGAGGGCCATTGTTGAGGTGGCAGCCATTGATTGGAGGAGGAGTGATGTTTGACTTTGGTGTTTTTGTGATGGATTGACTGATGAAGATGTGAAGGTGGTGTCCATGGATTTATAGGTCTGAACCTCGGTTGAGTTTATCCCGGAATATCTTTGTCTTTCATTTCATTGGTTTAAAAGATTGTAGTTCGATCTTGATTGTGCGTCTGTACACGTGTCAATCTCTAATCCTAGTTTCTGATCCAATTTGTTAGCCATCGACACTTGGCAAGCTGTGATAGGCCACAAGAATGCCTTTAAAGATCGATTCTTGCATCTTTGTCATCGGATTCCATTACGTTCATTCATGGTGTGATGTAATGTAACCGTTGCAATGCAATGCAAAGACCAGCTGAATGATAATGGGCCCTATAAACTAAATCAGCCCAATAAACATGGCACATGATAGTTGGGCCCATTAGATAAGAGTGATGAGTCCATTACTTTGACTTGGGCTTCATAATGAAATAAAATGCTTTACAACATTCCCAAGGAAGCAAAAGAAACGAAAAAATGCGAGACACAAAATCCGGTCAAAATCCGACCCGGACCGCCCCGACCCGTCCGACTCTAATCGTCGTGTTCCCACTTCTTGAAACTCCCCGCCTCGTCGAACCCGTCGCTCCCCGCCGCCGACGGCCTCATCTCATCATCATCCTCGGCGTAGTTCCCAATGCTCGAAGACCTCACCGATCCTTCCTTCCTATTCGTCTTAACGTACTGCTGTACGATGAGCACCGAAAACGACGATTCGAACTCCGACGTCACAAACAGATCCCCAATCGGCCCAAGCTCGGGACAATCGCACCAATCGGCCAGACCGGACGTCAGCGGCGACGCAAAGCCTTGACCCCTGCCGACGATGTAAAGGTCGTGCCTGTGGTCGTCCATCGACTTGATTGCCTTCACCGTCTCCTCCTCGTCGTTGAGCACCAGCTCGTAGAAGCTCAGGGATTTGTTCTCCGCCGAAGCCGCCTTGAACTTCCCCAGGTACTCGTCGTCGAGTATCTTCTCCCTCTCCACGTCGATCTGCAGCGACACGTGGCTCGAATCCTGCTGAAACGCCGGCTCGACCCTCTCCGCCTCCTTGCTCGGTATGAACCTCACGAGCTTAACCCTAATTTCAGGGTTGTCGACCATCCTCCAAGCGAACGACAGTGCCTCCCTGTCGTCGGGCCCGCCGAAGAACAGCACTGCCACGTTCCTTGCGTGGTCGTTGGGCCCAGACGAGCCCTTATCCACCAAAATCCCCACCGAGCAAGGCGCCCTTGCAAGAATCCCCTCGTTTGCCTCCCTAATCGAAGAGTTGATGTCCTCCATTTCGCCGTCGAGGTTCTGCTGCTTGTGGAAGGGGACGACTATGAGTGCCACGTGTCTCTCCCTGGCCAGCCTGCAAACGTCCTCATCCATGGTGGCGTAGGTGCACCGAGCAGTGATCGTCTGTGTCCTCACCCCCTCTGACCTGAGCTCGTAGTTGTCGAAGGCTGCTATTATCTGGTCGGCCTGAGCCTCTATGTGGCTAGGGTTCCTCGGCCCTGGCTTGCGAGCCTCGTGGACCACCATCATGGTGGTGGCTCGGCCCACTAGCTCGACGATCTGCAGGGCAAAGGCGCTGATGGGCGACCTAGTGGTGGCGCAAGAGGTCCTCAGAAGGTTGATGATGGTGGGCACGTTCCTCGAGTTGTAGATGCACGTTAGAATCCTAAGCTCCTCCTCCGAGCCAGCCTTTTGAACCGTCCTCCTCTTGTAAGGGGTCAGCCCTTGCTTGGGCTTGAAGAAGGTCGACGCCGGCGTGGCCATGATGGTCATTATCAGCGAGGCGAGCACCATTAGAGAGTATGACTGAGTGGTCAGCGCTCCTTGGACCTGCCCAGCTTCAAGAACGATCATCACCATGACTCCCTTGGCGTTGCTCAGCAAGCCCATGGCCATGGAGTCGTTGAAGGAGAAGCCGCTCACCACTGAAACGAGCATGACGCTGAGCGCCTTCACCACGCAGGCCAAGGCTATGACGAACAGTATCATGGACAGCGAAGCGTCCTCCTTGGCTATGGAGAAGATGTTTATCCTCAGGCCACAGACCACGAAGTAGACTGGCATTAAGATCCCAGCCACGAAATCCTCGAGCTTGTCAACGAGGGTTGCCTCGAGGACTTCGTTAGGGATCATCAGCCCGAAGATTAGGGCTCCAATCATTGGGTGGGTCCCAAACATGTCGGTCACCACACCGCTGAGGCTCATCCCTGCCAAAATCGAGCATATGTAGAACTCGCTGTATCCTTGGCCCTCGGGGGTCTTTCTTATGAGCCAGCTCAGTCCAGGCCTGCCATAGTAGATGCTGACAAGAACGAAGGCTAATGTGCTCAGAAGGTTCCAATGGACGTCAGTCTCGCCCGGCGAAGAAGAAGAGGAATTGCTCGATATTGCGAAGGTGTGTATCAGAAAGCCCCAGCCTAGCATGTCGGCGATTAGGGCTGAGGACAAAACGGTCTTTCCAATCTCCGTGTGGGTCATCTGCAGCTTGTCGAGGATCTTGGTTAGGACTGAGTAGCTAGTGATTGTTAGGGCGGTGGCCCAGAAAATGCAGCCCATGACGTGGGAGGAGTCAGATTTCCCCATGAAGAATATGCCCAGTCCGATGAAGAAGGGGATTAGGGTTCCTCCTATGGCGATTTTGAGTGGCTTTGGGCCAGTCTGGAACATGGCTCGCACGTCCATTTTTAGGCCGACGAGGAAGGCATAGTAGACGATTCCAAGGTGGGCCATGGGTTCCAAGACTTTGTAGGAGTAGTTTGGGAATAGTAGTTTTCTGAAGCTCGTTATCCTCCCTAGTGCTGACGGCCCAAGGATCATTCCACCCTTCAATCACATAATGATGATTTATATGAACATCTGTATATGTATAGATAGAGAGATGAGGGGGAGAGAGAATGGAGAATTGTTGTTGTTCTTACGATGACTTCTGCGACGAAAGGGGGTTGTTTAAGGGGCTTCATGAGGAAGACGAGGACGTGGATGACGGCCATGGAGACGGTGAGTTGAATGAGGAAGAGAGAGATGAGGGGCGTTAGCGGGTCGGGTCCTTCCCAGACTCCATTGAACCGATATATGCTCTCTGCGTAGCATCTGATTGTTCTGTTCAATTTCTCGACATCGATCTGCCAAGGTACCGTCGATGCCCCCGCCATTTCCCTTCTTTTTATTTATTTATTTATTGCAGAAACCACCTCATGCATGTGCATGCGCCACCGCGACGAGCAATGGCGTGCCTTCTGCTCTCTCCTCTCTTCTTCTTCTTCTTCCTCAAACTCAAATGAACAAATTATGAAAGACCTTTGTTTTAATGAGAAGAGAAAGACCCTGCGACGATGGAAATCAATTCTGGGAATGTGTGTACGTATGTGTTTATTTGGTGGTAACCCTTTACGAGCGGGAGGGCGATTTATTACATATCTGCTTTTTTATATTTATTTTTCACATGGCTATTTAGATCAAACTGCCTCAAATATTCTTCGTGATATATGATACCCTGTTGGCTGTTAAGAAATCGTATAAAATACCGAGTTTTCTTCCCTTCTTTTTTTTCCTTCGACATATAATCTTTACACTTTCCCCACTTCCCACTGAACAGAGGAGATGATATCCCCTGCTTTGCTTGGGTTAGGTACCCCACTTATTTTTCAAAAATTACAATCGGCCATTTCATGGTCTTAACTGCTGCAATAAAACAACTGCACATGTCTTTACATCTCTGAGAAATATTATTACAAAGCACACCAATACGAACGTCACACAAGACAGTGTACGTATAATTAGACACACAGCACAATGACTTTTTAAGTCGAACTAACGGCCAAAGGTCGACCCCTTCCCAAAGCAAATCCTTGGCTTCCATCAGGCATTTTAGGCCCAGGAGGCGGTTTGGAGCTCTCCACACCGTGACTCTTCGATGATTGGGTTTCATGGCCTGAGGTGTTGTAATATGATTTGGTTTCAATGATTCGAAACGTCTACTTTTAAAAGCTCGTAGCTTAATTTTTTTTTGTTTTCAGAATACCTAGTCCATTTGTGCCATGGTACTTCTGCCTTGATCCGCGTCCTCGGCTTCTACCTTTGGGACCGTTCTTGTCTCTGGCCACATTTGCGCCATTCTTCGCTTTCACGGACACGTCCTTAAAAATTACCAAAGGAAGAAGACTTTAATCATGTTGGTTGGCGTGAGAAAATGAGCAAAATAATTGAAAAGAAAGATCTTTTAAGGCGCACCTCCTCGTCGTGGGAGAAATCATCATGTTGCTCATTTTCGGTTGAAGGATGATGGTTGTCCTCACTGTCTGAAGCTTTGCTGCTCTTGCCGTGGTGTGCATCCCTCCATGCCTGCTTTTTCTGCGCCGTTTTGTTCTAGAAGATCATAAATACAAGCACGCGAATTTAGTGACCTAAAATATTGAGTTCATACTTGGAATGTTCAATAGAGCGCGGAACAAAGGGATAATATACCGATTTCTTGAGGAGTTTGACCCGCAGCCCGTTTTTCCAGTCTTGCTCATTGTTCAGAGTGGCCACCTAGATGTAATAATAAGGAATGATTTATGGGAAAGGAAAAAAAAAAGGATGGTTAATAGAGATTTTTGAAAGGAGTCTCACAGCTTTCTCTGCGGCCTCCACCGTGTCGTACTCCACTAGCGCATGCAGCTTCATACAATAACATGGCAATAATTCAGATTAAAGAGCTTAATTGGAACTCAGCAAACGTTAGATGGTATACAATTGCCAAATTGAATACCCCGAAAGATAGAGCCCACATGGCGTCTAATAACCATATTATAACACAATATGAACGGCTTCAAAGTACTCGTTAAAGCGTCAACGATTCCTTGAAGTGAGATTTAAGAATAAAGAAGAAAACATTGAGTGCCACAAACATCATCAAACTCCAGTAGAGGAACCAAAATAGCGTTAATTTTTCAAAAGAACACGCGCAAAATTCTATATAAATTCACTAGCCTGTCTCAAATAGAGAAATCCAACCATACCCGGCCACTTATGATCTTCTCCGCGACAGTCCACTTCTTGGGTTCTCCAACATCATGCGGTTCGCGAATGGTAATGTTCTTTATGCTGGGTTTATAAGAACTTATTACATGATCTTAATGAGATTGAAGAGACTATATTATTACAATGACAACGAAGATTCAAAACACATACTTTCCGGCCTTGGCAAACACTCGTTGGAGGTTCTCCATCGAATGATCGTCTGGTAGATTCTCTACCAGTACAGTGCATACCTAGAAAATTATACTGATTTATTAGCACTAAACACATATTCCTTATTTACTTTATATTAAAGAAAAAAGAAAAAATATACCATTGGATCTTGAACCTCAGGTACAGGAAGGGGAGTAAGCCTCTTGACCTTTTTCCCATCTGTGCTAACAACCTGCAAATGAAAGATAGAGCTTGGAAAGTGATATAAGATAATGAACTGATTGAACTTGCGGAAATTAGGTGTTCTTACAAGAAGGGAAGACTGCTTTAGCGCACCAACAACCACCGACCTGTCTCGAGTTAGCTTCTTCATCTTCCTAAATGAGCAGATAACTCCAATTGGAACTGTAAGTAACATAGGATATTTAGAGACAGAAGAGATTGAAATAAAAAGGGTGACATGTAAGAAAAATTAGAAAAGAAAAATGGAGTCTTGAACGCGCCATAGCCTTCAGCATTCTTCGAGACATGTTTCAACAAGAACTTGTCTGTAGGCAAGTTTTCATCGCTGAAGTAATATTCCACCTACAGAAATCAAAATTCCACACAGGGTTAGCATTTGCTAACAAATACTAACCAAGCTATTCATCATCAGACCGTGGTTTCCATGACTGGTTTCCATGACTAACAAAAAAGTCAATTCCTAAGCTTGTCCTCCGATAAATTCAGAATACTAAAAGAAAAAAAAAAAATTAAAACAGCCAGGATTAAATAAGATATCGACTCCACGACATAAGCTTCATACAACCATTAAGAATTCCAAATCACCTATGAATTCAAAAGGCAATAGAAATTGGGTTTGGAAGCGATCGTCAACAGTTACGCAGCTCAACAGCTAAAACTGAGATTAAATCATTAACCTTCAAGAAACAAGGCGACAGATAAAGGTTTACAAAACTCACCTGCTTGATGATCTTGCCCAGGAGAACATCCGGCGGAAGAGCAGCAGCCTGATTTTCGAGCGACGGCTTCGGTACACAAGAGTCGGTGTCCTCAGGAGATCCCACCGGTGACGATTCGAGATGATGATCTGAGTTGCGATCGTCATCGGACGCCGGCGACGAATCGGCGTGGAGCGCGATCGGATGGGGCTGGTGCTGCGGCTCCATGAGAGGCGAGAGAGGGAGAGAGGAGAAGCGCAAGGAGAGCGTGGATAACGGCGGCGAACGGCAGAGAACAACAAACACCTACCGCTCTCTGCTTCCCCCTCGAATTTTCCAACCCTTCCCTTCTCGTCTCTCGTTCTCCCTGGAAGAAATTTTGTCTCCACGGCGGGTCAATATATGAATAGTTGGCAGTGACGTTTTTTTGAACATTCTGGACCGGGTCGGAAACGGGCCAATGCCCATTCCTTTTTCCTTTTCTTTTTATTTTTATTTCCGAAACCAATAATGACCCGACGGACTGAAATAAGTAATAATATCCTTACGCAGGTATGCTTGACGAACACAAAAACTGTCCTTTACGCCTTAACACCTGTAATTGTCCTTTACGCCTAACACCTGTAATTATCCGTTTATAATCAACGATGATTTATCTGACTTGAGCGTTGGAGGGGCGGCGCCGTTTCGGCGCTCAGGCATTCTACGGCAGCGACGGGAGCAAAAGGTTATTGATTTACGCGCCATCGGCGATTTTTCGGGACGCATCAAAGGGGTAATAATAATAAAGGAAAGAAGACAGTGGAGAAAAAGCAAAGGCCGCCGTGTTTTGCATTCATGACTGAGAGTGAAGTTGACCATTTGGAGGATGGATACAGATGGAGAAAGTACGGACAGAAGGCTGTCAAGAATAGCCGTTATCCAAGGTTTGACTCTCTTTTTATATATTATCCTCAATATGATACTCTTATCTCATTTAATTGGATTGCTTACAAGTTACATATATATACATATATACAAGATGATCAGTTGCTCTTATGATTATCACATTCACATACATGCATAAGCTACTACACAGATGCACGACTCAAAAATGTCCCGTGAAGAAACGAATAGAACGATCCTTTGAAAACCCTACGATTGTGATCACCACCTACGAAGGCCAGCACAACCACCAGGTTCCGGCGAACCTCCGTGGACCCACGGCGGCCGGAATGTTCTCTCCTCCATTGCTCGGTCATCACCCACTATTTCTCGACCAAGTGATCACTAGTCCAAGCTTTCACCATCGTCGTCAAGAAGTACTACTCTTGAGTCAAATGCCGCCTCAGAATTTCCATGGTAATAACTATAATGGTGGAGTTGGTACAAGCAGTAATATTCCTTTGTATGATAGTCCTCGTCAAGAAAAAGAACATCAAAGCTTGAACGTTGACCCTGATCATCAACAACCCCAGCAATTCGATCAGTTTCAAGGTTACGGACTCTTGCAAGATATGATGAAATATACCGTGCTTCCGAAACAGTGATGATATCGTGCGTGGTTTAAAGAATCTATTCTAACATTTATGATGTAATAATCTTCATCATCTTTTGCTGTTGTTCATGTGTGGTCCAAGGCGAAGTGATATGGCTATGTAAAGACAAGGATTTTTTTGAGAGAAGAGTCAGATAAACAAACTATATCAGTTCATAAAAGCCCTTGCCGCTCCGTTCACGTCATGGCAGATAAAAGTCAAATGATGAGTCTTCGTCGTCATTTATTAGTTTTGTCCATTGGTTGAAAAAGCCCTCCATTAATCACCATTATTGAGAGTTCAAAGGCTTGGAATTTGACTCATTCGTTATATATTTAATATTGCCTTTTATACCATACTGCAACTCTTAGGCAGCGATCTAAACAAATCCCATCGACCAAAATGAATCCTAGAGCAAAGATCTCGAAGCTATGCTGCTACTTTCTCCCTCTTACGAGCCTACTTCTCGAGCCGCGTGCGTGCCACGCGCTCGATGCACTATACCACGGTCAGTCTTTATCAGGCAACCAAACTCTTCTTTCAGAAAACAAAACCTTCGAGCTTGGCTTCTTCAGCCCTGGACAATCAGGTGCTCACTACATTGGAATATGGTACACAATCTTATTACCATGGAAGAAAACACTCGTCTGGGTAGCTAACAGAGAGAACCCTATTTCCGATCCATCTTCTTGCGAACTCAAGCTCCTCAAAAATGGCGATCTCATGCTGTTGGACCGATCCAAAGAAGCCCCAGTATGGTCAACGAAGTCATCTTCAAGCAAGGCGAACTCTACTAGTGTTCGACTACTCGACAATGGGAATCTAATCGTAAGAGATTCTTCTTCGAACCTCATTCTATGGCAGAGCTTCGACTACCCAACAGATCATTGGATGCCCGGCGGTAAAATAGGCTTCAACAAGCTTCATAACACAAAACAGAGCTTAACTGCTTGGAAAAGCTTTGATAATCCAAGCCCAAGCCTATTCTCACTCGAGGACAATGGCATGGTGTGGAATCAGAGTAAGCTTTACTGGTCACCGGGCGAATGGAACGGCCTGCTTTATAGTTCCGTCCCCGAAGTTAAACAGAACATTTACGTCAAGAATATGACCCACGTTTCAAATGAGAACGAAAGCTACTCCACGTACGTATTAGGCGTGCCTGGGGCTCTAACTAGGTTCGTCGTAGACACGACTGGCCAGTACAAGCAGTTTGTCTGGCGCCCAAATTTCACCGATTGGTCTCTGCATTGGACAAGCCCACCTCACCAGTGCCAGGTTTATGCTTTTTGTGGGGCGTTTAGCATATGTAGTAACGTTGAGATCCCACTTTGCAGAAGCTTGCCTGGGTTCGAACCAGTTGTGTTAGACGAATGGGATTTGGGAGATCATTCGAGTGGTTGCGGGCGCAATAGGGATATTCTCTGCGATGAATCTGATGGGTTCATCGCAATGAAACAGATGCGATTTTCAGTCGACGATGGTGATGATGGAGTTATTACAGCTTCAGAGGTGTCGAAGGGTAATGATTGCAGATTATCTTGTGTTAAGAACTGCAATTGCAGTGCGTATGCTTTTGGTGGCGATGGAAGATGTTTGCAATGGATTGGGAAACTCTACAATTTCTTGCAGCTTCCATCGGATGATTCTTCAGGAAAAGAGATTCATATCAGAGTAACATCTTCTGATGCAAAAGCTCATACGAATCGAAGGGCTCGATCCAAGAAATCTACTTTGTGGATCGTTCTAGGAGGTGTTCTTGGATCTTTGGCTTTACTCTTCGTTGCTATTATAGTCGTATTCCTCGCTCGTAAGAGGCTTCGAAAAGTAACTTCTGTAGCCACCATGGAAGGTTCTCTTACAGTGTTTCAGCTCAGAGACCTGAGAATTGCTACCAAAAACTTCTCAGACAAGCTCGGCGAAGGCGGTTTCGGCTCTGTTTTCAAAGGCACGCTATCGAATTCTAAGGTCGTCGGCGTGAAGAGGCTCAAGAACGTAAACGTGCAAGAAGAGAACCAAGAGAAGCAGTTCAGAGCAGAAGTGAGCACCATTGGAACTATACAGCACATCAACCTCGTACGTCTCCTAGGATTCTGCATCCAAGATTGTGAAAGGTTCCTCGTATACGACTACATGACGAACGGCTCCTTAGAGTCTAAGCTCTTCCCTTCCA
Organism: Craterostigma plantagineum; assembly: GCA_027422505.1. Lineage (NCBI taxonomy): Eukaryota > Viridiplantae > Streptophyta > Magnoliopsida > Lamiales > Linderniaceae > Craterostigma > Craterostigma plantagineum. Next base: position 536,327 of record JAPQWV010000082.1, read on the forward strand.
AGGAAGATCCCAACGCCAATCAATTGGATTGGAAAACAAGGCACAAGATAGCGATGGGCACGGCGAGAGGATTAGCCTATCTACACGAAAAGTGCCGAGACTGCATAATACACTGCGATGTAAAGCCCGAAAACGTACTCTTGGACGAAGAATTCAACCCAAAAGTGGCTGATTTCGGACTCGCCAAGCTCGTGGGCCGTGATTTCACTCGAGTTCTTACGACGGTACGAGGAACGCTGGGCTACCTGGCGCCGGAGTGGTTGTCCGGCGACCCAATCACTGCAAAAGCTGACGTCTTTAGCTATGGGATGCTGCTTTTTGAGATGGTCTCTGGGAGGAGGAACAGGGCCCACTTCTCCGTCGATGACGGCAGGTATTTTCCGGCCGCCGTGGCTATGAGGGTTAGATCGGGGGAGGGAGTGATGGGGTTGTTGGATCCGAGGTTGGGCGGCGACGCCGACGAAGAGGAGGTTCATACGGTGTGTAAAGTTGCTTGCTGGTGTATACAGGACGATGAGAAGGATAGGCCGAGCATGGGCCGTGTTGTTCAGATTCTTGAAGGGGTTTTGGAAGCCGATGTTTGTCGGAATATTCCGAGGCTTCTTTTAGGGTTCGTAGACGGCGACGGTGGGGCTGACTCCGAGTCCGTCGTGTTTATTGACGACACGTCATTAAGTTTTACTCGTTGACTATTATTGCACTCTCCTGCGAATCCTAGGTAAATATCACGTTTGTATTACAGTTGTATTGATTGTTTAAATCAACAATCTAAATATGTATTAAGATGTAATCGAAATCAATATATATCACAATCTTTATTTTATTGCATAAATATGTTCATTAAATCGATCCATCATTATAGTTGGACCCATTCTTCCACTTGTTGATATAATTATTGTCGTGATATATATATTTATATATATACAAAAATGTGTTGATATTGTTCATACATCGTTAAATATTGGGATTTTCATTTCATGCCCTACATAAGTATAATTTAGAGGTAATTTAGATGTCAGATTCTTCGGAAAATATTTAGTTTTAAGGACCCATACAGTACAACTTTATTTCTCGTACATACCAATATGTTGAAATTCTGTACCACAAAATCTAATCCGATACCAGTTTATGATCATCTTATACCAGTTTATTTTCTGGAGTACCATTTTATTGCTCTGACATACCAGTATCTTGAAAGTTTGTAACACAAAATCATTCTATACCTGTTCATATATTTTCACCCATTTTCTTACGCCACATAAATGGGTCATGTAGCCTGAAAAATTCTTAAACATCACATAAATTCAAAATCAAACCTTAAAGGGGTTCGATTTCGAATTGACCCGTTATATTATCCCATCCCTGCCTTGAAAAGCATGTGCTGAGCTGCCTTGAAAAGCATGTGCTGATCGGGTAACTTCAAATGCACTGATTGCAATATCCTTCTTTGCAAATACAGTAGATTAACTCAAATGATTTTTGTCGCTATATGCATTATTACTAGACCCATACACGTCTCTTCTTGCAACATTCCAAGCTTCGATCATCTTCACAGATCAGCAGCTATAGGCTGATATCACCATGTCTGAAGCTGATCAACAACTGAAGCCACATGTTAATGGTGAGAAAAAAAGCAGAAATTCATTAACTGGTCACGGTTATATATACAGCAGTTCATAAAGCTTTGTACCGATTTAACTACCCTTTCTAATTACTTTCTACATCCAGGACAAGATTCTGAGCATACAGAAGAATCATCGCCTGCACTTATCACGAAGGCACCATCGATCTACAAATGGTGGCTTCTATTGATCATATACTCATTCTTGGTAGTTTTTGGGGGAGCAGTTGGCACACTCCTGGCAAGATTATACTTCAACAATGGCGGAAAAAGCCAGTGGCTCGAGACTTTAGCACAAGTCGCAGGTTTCCCTATTTTAATACCCTTTCAATGCTTAACAGCCGCCCCCAAACAACAGCAAAAAAGTCCAGATCTAATTTACGATGATCAAGCAATAACAACCTCCAAGAAACGACGACCCTTTTACCTTAGCCTCGCATCGATTTACCTAGCGACGGGCATATTAGTAGCAGGCGTTTGTATGCTATTCACTATAGGGCTCAAGTACTTGCCCGTAACCACGTACACCATCATAGGCGCGAGCCAACTAGCTTTCAACTCGCTGTTCTCTTACATCCTCAACGGACAAAAATTCACTCCACGCCCACGGTGGGTCAATATATGAATAGTTGGCAGTGACGTTTTTTGAACATTCTGGACCGGGTCGGATACGGGTCAAGGCCCATTCCTTTTTTCTTTTCTCTTTTTTATTCTGGAAACCAATAATGACCCGACGAACTGAAATAAATAATAATATCCTTATCCGATTCGTTTCATTCAATTTTGATTTTTAGGGATACTTTACCTGGAAAAATAGTGGAGCAGACTATATATTAAATTCATTAAATAAACATACATAACGAGATCCGACTCGAATTAGAGCAGGCAAAATATTAAAAATTTATTAAATAAATATATGATAAAAAATCCGACTCAAGATAAAATATAAATTAGTATAAATACAAGGTGGCGGCAGCAAGCAGCAACCAAGACCAACTATGGCGGATAGATATTATGGACCATTCTATTCTTCTCGCTAATACAGCTCAAAAATTCAAACCTTTTTAAACCAATCTCTAAGCATATGGGAAATAATATATATATATATATTTGATGTGGACTAAACTAGATGGGCCCAAAAATAAAAAAGCCCAGCAAACCCATAACAAAGGAAGGCCCGCACGTTATAGGTGAAAAGATATTACGAAAAGGGAATCCAATGAAAAATGCCACGTGTCTGATGGAGAGAGGGCAGCACCCCTGCAAAAGCTGCGATCACTGTTCACTATAGAAAGCTATCTGCAAACTGTTAAAGGCTCTCTGACAGACGGCCTGTCATCCAGAGCATCACACGGTCCCAGAAGGTCTTATCACCAGGGACCTCGAGAGGGACCTCCAGGCAATATCCAGGAGCTAGGACGTACCTTCATGTAGTACCCAAGAGCCTTTTCTCCTATAAAAAGGGACTTCGTCATTTTCACCATTAAGGCTCCTTCCAACGCTTCTTAGCACTTATAATATTCTCTCTCTACATTTTTACGTCCCAGTAGCCATTTTATTAAGTGTACTTGATATAAAGGAGAGAAAGTGAGCGGTTTGAGTGTGTAATCTTCAAAGTATAGTGAAAACAGTTCAGCGCCCGTGGACGTAGGATCTGCAAAGATCCGAACCACGTAAATCATTGTGTTATTTTCGTTTACGTCTTCAAGCAGGTCCCCCGTGTTCCAAACACCTTCAAACAGGTTCCCCGCATTCCAACCACGTTCAAACAGGTCCCCCTCATTCCAAACACGTTCGAACAGGTCCCCAGCGTCCCAAACACATCTCAACATGTCCCAGATAGGTCCCCAGCGTCCCATACGTCCTCAACGTTCCAGGCAGGTCCCCCAATGTCCCAAACAGGTCCCCCGATATTTCAGACAGGTCCCCCAACGTCCCAAACAGGTCCCCAAAGTCCTAAATACGTTCCAAACACGTCCCCTTCAGTTTCTCACAAATAAGCACCTTACGCACTCGATTCTCCGGCTATATAAATTCCTATCCCCACACATATAAATCTTGTTGATTGGGATAGCCCCATATCAAATTGATATGGGGCTATCCCAATCAACAAGATTTATATGTGTGGGAAATTTATATAGCCGAGAATAAATATTACAAAGTGGTAGTGCGTGCGTAAGGTGCTTGTGTGTAAGGGACGTGTTTGGGACAATGGGACGTGTTTGGGACATTTGGGGACCTGTAGGGGCCGTGTTTGGGACGTTGGGGACCTGTAGGGGCCGTGTTTGGGACGTTGGGGATCTGTCTGGGCCGTGTTTGGGACGTTGGGGACCTGTCTGGCCATGTTTGGGACATCGGGGACCTGTCTGGCCATGTTTGGGACACTGGGGATCTGACTGGGCCGTGTTTGGGACGTTGGGGACCTGTCTGGCCATGTTTGGGACATCGGGGACCTGTTTGAGACGTAAAGGAAATGACACAAAGAATTACGTGGTTCGGATCTTTGCAGATCCTACGTCCACGGGCGCTCTGAAACCTCATTTCACTATACTTCAATGATTTACACACTCGAATCACTCGATTTCACTATAATATCTAAGTATCGAGAGGAAAGTGCTTAACAGACTGAAAGAGAGAAGTTAGTGAGTATTTTCGTGTGTGGAATCAATGATCTCGTGAAAATGGCTAAGTTCGGCTTTTATAGGAGCTTCTGGATATTGCCTGGAGGTACATCCCGAGTCCCCTGCCTTGAAAAGCATGTGCTGATCGGGTCACTTCAAATGCACTGATTGCAATATCCTTCTTTGCAAATACAGTAGATTAACTCAAATGATTTTTGTCGCTATATGCATTATTACTAGACCCATACACGTCTCTTCTTGCAACATTCCAAGCTTCGATCATCTTCACAGATCAGCAGCTATAGGTTGATATCACCATGTCTGAAGCTGATCAACAACTGAAGCCACATGTTAATGGTGAGAAAAAAAGCAGAAATTCATTAACTGGTCACGGTTATATATACAGCAGTTCATAAAGCTTTGCACCGATTTAACTACCCTTTCTAATTACTTTCTACATCCAGGACAAGATTCTGAGCATACAGAAGAATCATCGCCTGCACTTATGACGAAGGCAACATCGATCTATAACTATAAAAGGTGGCTTCTATTGATCATATACTCATTCTTGGTAGTTTTTGGGGGAGCAGTTGGCACACTCCTGGCAAGATTATACTTCAACAATGGCGGAAAAAGCCAGTGGCTCGAGACTTTAGTACAAGTCGCAGGTTTCCCTATTTTAATACCCTTTCAATGCTTAACAGCCGCCGCCAAACAACAGCAAAAAAGTCCAGATCTAATTTACGATGATCAAGCAATAACAACCTCCAAGAAACGACGACGACCCTTTTACCTTAGCCTCGCATCGATTTACCTAGCGACGGGCATATTAGTAGCAGGCGTTTGTATGCTATTCACAATGGGGCTCAAGTACGTACTTGCCCGTAACCACATACACCATCTTAGGCGCGAGCCAACTAGCTTTCAACTCGCTGTTCTCTTACATCCTCAACGGACAAAAATTCACTCCACGCCCACGGTGGGTCAATATATGAATAGTTGGCAGTGACGTTTTTTGAACATTCTGGACCGGGTCGGATACGGGTCAAGGCCCATTCCTTTTTTCTTTTCTCTTTTTTATTCTGGAAACCAATAATGACCCGACGGACTGAAATAAATAATAATATCCTTATCCGATACGTTTCATTCAATTTTGAATTTTAGGGATACTTTACCTGGAAAAATAGTGGAGCAGACTATATATTAAATTCATTAAATAAACATACATAACGAGATCCGACTCGAATTAGAGCAGGCAAAATATTAAAAATTTATTAAATAAATATATGATAAAAAATCCGACTCAAGATAAAATATAAATTAGTATAAATACAAGGTGGCTGTTGGGCTTAGGCCCATGTTTGTGCCTTTGTTGTTTATCCCACACCGGATAGAACAAGAAGGCATGAGGGTTCCCTCTCCTATATAAGGAGGGCTATACCCTGATTTATATACACACCAACACATTAGAAAGTTATTTGTGTTAACAATTAACTCTAAGAAAATTCCCTTTGGGTGAAAGTTTGGGTTAGCGGGTGAAATAACTTTCGGGTCGTTGTTGTCGGGTTTGGGTGTAGGCGAGCGTAGAAGAATTGTGTGATTGTAATATTCACATAGTGAATTTTCTGCGGCCTTGTTGTCCGGTGGTTTTTCCCTCTTCGTTAACAGAGGGTTTTCCACGTTAAATCTTTGTGTTCTCCAGTTTACTATTTCCGGCGGATCTTGGGCGGAATTTCGGTACGGCCGAATTTCCCAACAAGTGGTATCAGAGCGAGGTTACACCTAGTTTGTTCGTGCGGTGGAGCTAGCGACGGGTGGAGCTTGAGTGCAGAAGAGTTTTCGACAGACGAGTTCCTGTTCCGTTTTCTGCGAAGTTCTTGTTCGTTAATCCACAAGGATGTCCGGAAGTAGATTTTCAAATCTGGCGAGATTTGATGTGGAGAAGTTCGACGGAAGAATCAATTTTGGCTTGTGGCAAGTGCAAGTCAAGGATGTGTTGATTCAGTCGGGGTTACACAAGGCTTTGAAGGGCAAGGAAATTCCCAAAGGCGATGCTACCAGCATCACTGAGGAAATAGCTGGTGCGATTCGCTGGACGTGTGGACAATCTGGGCACGTGAAAAGAAATTGTCTGAAAGGTGGAGCAGGTTCGGCAAGCAGCTCCAAGTCGGTAAGTGGAGATACCGAGAAAGACGCAAATTTTGTCTCTCTCTCCACGGATGAGTTTTTCTGAGAGAGACAAGGGCGTCCTTATGGCATGTCGCTAAGTGTCATGAGAGAGGGCGCATTACTATTAGCGGGTCCACAGTTTACACACGGGCATTGGTTTGGCGTTGATGCAAGGTGTGTGGTGGAAATTTCGTGTCGAGGGCTGATGAACTTCCTGGCAAGCCAAGCGTGGAAGTTGCACCATAGATTTCAGCAAGGTTATTTCGACATGGGCCGAAGAAATGCTTGGATGTGATTCCAAGTGGATATGCTTTTATGGTGGAGCATGGTAGCGGAAGCTATGTGGATCTTCGCCAAGTGAAGGTGTCAAGGCGGACAAAGTCACAAGGTGGAGGTTGTTGGGCTTAGGCCCAGTTTGTGCCTTTGTTGTTTATCCCACACCGGATAGAACAAGAAGGCATGTGGGTTTCCTCTCCTATATAAGGAGGGCTATACCCTGATTTATATACACACCAACACATTAGAAAGTTATTTGTGTTAACAATTAACTCTAAGAAAATTCCCTTTGGGTGAAAGTTTGGGTTAGCGGGTGAAATAACTTTCGGGTCGTTGTTGTCGGGTTTGGGTGTAGGCGAGCGTAGAAGAATTGTGTGATTGTAATATTCACATAGTGAATTTTCTGCGGCCTTGTTGTTCGGGTGGTTTTTCCCTCTTCGTTAACAGAGGGTTTTCCACGTTAAATCTTTGTGTTCTCCAGTTTACTATTTCCGGCGGATCTTGGGCGGAATTTCGGTACGGCCGAATTTCCCAACAGTGGCGGCAGCAAGCAGCAACCAAGACCAACTATGGCGGATAGATATTATGGACCATTCTATTCTTCTCGCTAATACAGCTCAAAAATTCAAACCTTTTTAAACCAATCTCTAAGCATATGGGAAATAATATATATATATATATATATATATATATATATTGATATGGGGCTATCCCAATCAACAAGATTTATATGTGTGGGAAATTTATATAGCCGAGAATAAATATTACAAAGTGGTAGTGCGTGCGTAAGGTGCTTGTGTGTAAGGGACGTGTTTGGGACAATGGGACGTGTTTGGGACATTTGGGGACCTGTAGGGGCCGTGTTTGGGACGTTGGGGACCTGTAGGGGCCGTGTTTGGGACGTTGGGGATCTGTCTGGGCCGTGTTTGGGACGTTGGGGACCTGTCTGGCCATGTTTGGGACATCGGGGATCTGTCTGGCCATGTTTGGGACACTGGGGATCTGACTGGGCCGTGTTTGGGACGTTGGGGACCTGTCTGGCCATGTTTGGGACATCGGGGACCTGTTTGAGACGTAAAGGAAATGACACAAAGAATTACGTGGTTCGGATCTTTGCAGATCCTACGTCCACGGGCGCTCTGAAACCTCATTTCACTATACTTCAATGATTTACACACTCGAATCACTCGATTTCACTATAATATCTAAGTATCGAGAGGAAAGTGCTTAACAGACTGAAAGAGAGAAGTTAGTGAGTATTTTCGTGTGTGGAATCAATGATCTCGTGAAAATGGCTAAGTTCGGCTTTTATAGGAGCTTCTGGATATTGCCTGAAGGTACATCCCGAGTCCCCTGGTGATATGACCCTCTGGGACAACGTGATGGCAGTGTGACAGGCCGTCTGTCAGAGACATCCTTTGACAGCTTCCATGCAGCGTTTTGCAGTCCTGTCAGAAGCAGCTTTTCTATGCTGTCAGGGACATCAGGCGGCTGTCAGCTTTTCATGTACTGTCAACTCAGACGTCCTTTCAGACTTCTGAACGTTTGGTGAAGCTTCCTCACGACGCTTCATCGGGACGACAGGACCTGCTTAGCACAATAGGTCCCAAAATAGTTCCCTAGTATGGGCGTTAGGTCCCTAAAGTCTCTTGGAGGTCCATAAAACCCTTATTTCCCGTTGTTAGCTCCCTAAAGTGTGTTGAAGGTCCCTAAAACCCATCTGAGGCCCCTAAAACCCATCGGAGGTCCCTAAAAGTCTCCCTTCACCATCTAAGTTTGTATATTTCAAAGAAACTCATATTTTTCACTAAGTTCTCTTAATAATTATCACGAGCTAATTATTTCCTTAATTTAGTTATTTTTAGCCTGCCTAATTTCCGTCCGTATCATATATATATATATGTAGAGAGAGAGGGGGAGAGAGAGGGAGAGAGAGAGAGAGAGAGACGATTGATATCAGCGTTATTACAATATCTCATTTACTTGATCTCACTCAAGAGCATCATAATTCACGTCGGACAATTTTATACGATTTCATGAACAAATTTTGAGACTACTTTATTTTGTACTATAGTCTCGAAGTTTGCCAAGATGTTAAATTAGAGAGAACCGCGGGCATTATTAATTTCCAATACCCTAACTTTATGTGTCTTGGAGATCTCAAATCCTTCATACAATACGGATCTTTAGTGCATGGAATGTTGAACTGAAGACCATTACGAATACACAACATATATATAATACACATACATATCAACGTATATATTCATATTTGTCAATTCCGAAGTCAAAATCTAGCTAGCATCTAAAAAAATTATCCATTATATTACCTCAAAAGTTCCCTATTTGATCACCACACAACCGCAATCACTGACTCTCCTTTCTTGTAGATGTAGATCTCAACGAACGAAAGCCAAGAAATCAAGAAAACCCTATTCTTGAATGTACAAACACTGTACTGAGATCTATCTATCTCTCTCTGATTATGGCGTTGTTGCACCATAATATCAAGCTGTTCTCCTTGGCATGCATCTCCGTCCTCTCGTTGGTAATGTCTTCGACTCTTTCCTTCGATTCCGTCCAAGAAAAGACAGCCCAGCAAGCCAATCAGAATGAAGACATGGCGATGATGTCATCATGGTCGTCGTCAGCTTTCTCAGCGGATAACAAGAGAGAAGAAGGAGCTCATCATCAGAAATACAAGAGCAAGTATGTTAAGATAAAGAGGAAGAGAATGGGGAGGAATAACGTCTTCGTTGTTAACCCAGAAAGGCCAAATGATAATAAGCTTTTCTCTGCTATGCTTCCAAAGGGTTACGTGCCACCTTCTGGTTCTTCGCCTTGCCACAATGTTTACCCAAATTCAGTCTCCTTCTTTTGCGATCTGTCTAATGATCAGAAACTTCCTTGATGATTTGATTTGATTTGACATGAACATGTATATAGAGGAGAAAATTCTGAATATGTATTAAGTGTGGCACTGAGAAACTCATATGATCATGGGATGTAATGGCTTATATCGTGTTCACTTTATGTGTTTCAATGAGTTCGCGGATAATAAAAAATTTTTGTAGTTCCTTTGGGATTTTCTGATCTTGCTTTTTGTTTTGTTAATATAAAACCTTTTTTTTTTCGGAGGGAATTATTATAAAAGCTTTGATATAGTTCTAAAATCACTTAAATAATTAAGACGACTAAAATGGTCGGTCGTCAATACTTTATTATATATAATTATCCAAGCAAGAGAGAAGCATGCATGTGACCTAGCCAAAAACGTTGCACGTTGAAAATCGCGCGCACCGCCGGCGCGTAACCTCCACGTACCGCCTCTACAATCAAACACCTCTGTAACTGAAGATGGAAACTTTGTTCCACGTTATTTAAGTTTAATCAACATTTCTTCACAGCGAAGCGATCAATTACATGAAAGAAGAGCAAAAGCATGACATTACACAACACAAACGCAGCAAAACATCATCACATCACTGCTACTGATCAGATATACTGACGACTATTGTTGAAAATATAGTTAATCTTCTTCTTCTTCAAATGCAGATATGGGGTAAGACCTCGAAAGCCCAGCAGGGATTGAAAATGTAATTTTCCCAGAGTTTGGATCCTTAATCGAAATATCGCAGATGGGTATCCAAATCAAGAGCTCCTTGCTCTTGACGCCGGTCACCTTCTTCATCCGACGATCCTCGACGAACGCCGTGATCTCCTCGCCGTACCAAACGCTTTGTCCGATGGAATCGAAAACGTGCGTCTTGCTTTCCTTCTGCTTCAGCCATACGAAGCCTTTTTCCTCGTTGTAGCCCACTTCGACGATGTTTTCCAGCGGTAAGAGGCCGTTGGGCATGTTGATTTTGGACAGAAGCTCTTTCGATTTCTTCTTGCATATGTCGTGGCCGGCGTAGGTCTCTGCGCTTTCACGGTGGTCGTCTGAGATCGACGACGACGACATTGTTTTCGTTTCTCTCTTTGATTGTATGGAAAGAAGGTGGTGGTGGTGGTGGAGGCATTTTATTATATGGCGAGAGGGTTCAGAGGAAATGACGAATATGACCCTGTCTTGTTTGGTAGGTATTGATTGAAAATCTTTGTTCCAAACTTGTGTCAATTGAATTTTATGTATAAAATGGCGATAATTAGGACGTTACTTGCCGGAATTAGCTAGAGATAATTTTATATCATTGAGACAAAATTGCAAGTAACTTGCGGAAATTGACAAGAACATGAAAAGACATCTCAATGATAGAAAAAACAATAATTAAGTAAAAAAAACATAATAATTTAGTTAGATGAATAAAATTGGGCTTCATGATTGGAATTTGGGCTTGGGACTTAGAGAAGTGATTTAAATTGGGCCTATTGGAGGCCAATCAAAGCCCAAACTTGATTGCAGGAAGGCCCAATCAATCATGTTCCGCTTATATATACCTATTTTATCTATTTTATTATATTAAAGATGAGGAATTAAGATAAACGTCAAATGATTAATGAGATAGAAAAAAATTAATATAAAAATAAAAAATCATTAACTAATTTTAATTACTATATCTAGATTAGTACTATTTTTATATCCTACTTTAAATTCATAATAAATCAAATTTCCCTTTTTACATATTTAAACTTAGGGTTGCAAATGAACCGAATATTTTCGGTTCGGTTCGAGATTCGATTCGAAATTTAAGATTCAAATTCGAAATAAACGAATACGAATACGAATACAAATACTTTTTATGATTTGAATAATTTCGAAAAATTAACAAATATTAGATTCGTTTAATGTAATATATATCTAAATAATATATATTATATATATACTTGTAAGCCCAAATAAAATATTAGACCCAAAGTATTTATTTGTTTTGACCCATAAAAGGAAGCAAACCCTTCATTTATTTAACTCACGCTCCAAGTGTAAAAATAAAAAGCAAATACGAACATTGAGTTGTTTCTTAGATTTGTAATCTCATTTTGTAATTCTAACATGTTTTATGGGGAAAAATTAAAATTTTCTTTCGAATATTCGAATATTCGCGAATATATTCGAATATTGTTATCGAATCGAATTGATTTTTAGTATTCGAATACGAATCGAATCGAATACGAATACTTGATAAAATTAACGAATACAAATTGAATATTATGATATTCGATTCGATTCGGTTAGTTTGCAACCCTATTTAAACATACTATTAAATTTAAATTATGATTCTATATGTCAAATTAAAATAGATTTAATTAAAAATATTTATATAAATAGCCCACGGATGGTGCTCACGCAAGGTGAGCACCATAACATTTCTGTATATATATATATATATATAGAAAATTAAAAATTAATATACCACTCGCTTTCGGCCTTTCGTCCGCAAAAAAATGAGGGATGGTATTTCTAAAGTCACATAGCATATCCAAAGCCACGAGACAAATTCGACTTCGTGATGAAGTATTCATGTTCACGGCGGGTAATATTAATTGGAAAAGAAACAAAATCTTTATGACGTGACATTATATCAAACTCTTAAACGTGACAAGTCGTTTGAGAATACACGTGTCGATCATGCATGTAGCATGTACACTTGTCTTTAAACGTGAAATCAAACGACTTGATGATGGTGTGAATGTTTTCTCCCTCACACGAGCCTAAATTTCCCTTCTTTTTTCTTTTTTCTTTTTCTTTAATTTCCGACCCAAAATTTAATCTAACCGTAACTTGGAATTTCGGGGATTAACATGCATTAATTTGATGTGATCCATCCTTAAATATCAACTTGATCATTCATTATCTAAATGAAATCATTAATAAACTTTAATACATTCCACTGGTGGAAAAAAGGCCTATTTGACGATTGAAATTTCCATCCATTTACGACAATATCCGAGGAATCCCATGGAATCAACCAGCATTAGTGCCTTTTCATACAAGGCTTTTCCTCGTCGATTTTCCTTAAACAAGAAAAATCAATCAATAATCCCATTCTTTTTCACGACAATACCAAAGCTTACACACTAATCAAGATTTCCACGCCTATATAATCCCCTTGACCTTTTCGTCAACAGTGCACCACCTCTCTCTCTCTCTCCAAGACATGGTTGCTGCAACTCATACCAAGACATGCAATGCCACGTGTGATTCTAACAACACCATCATCTTCACCGAGGTTCCAGTGATAGACCTCGCCGATCACTCCAATGCCGGCAAGCAAATAGTCAACGCCTGCGAAGAATTCGGTTTCTTCAAAGTGATCAACCATGGCGTCTCCATGGACCTTACAAGCATGTTAGAATCCCAAGCCGTTGACTTCTTCAAACTGCCCAAGAAAGAAAAGGACAAATCGGGCCCACCAAACCCTTTCGGCTACGGTAACAAGACGATAGGTTCCAACGGCGATATGGGATGGATCGAATACCTTCTCTTCTGTACAAACCCTGCATTAGTCTCAAAAAACCCAGGAAAAATCTCGGAAACCTTAAGGTAACGATCATAGATTCAGTTATTGCAGCATTACATAAAAAATTCAACCTTTTAATGATCTGCAGGTGTCTCGTGGAAGAGTATGTCTCAGCTGTAAGAAACACTGCATGTAATATCCTGGAAATGATCACCATGGAAATAGGAATGGGCCGAAGGATGCAATGAGCAAGCTGATAAGAGACGACAGAAGTGATTCTTGCTTTAGGCTGAATCACTACCCAGCATTCTCTGAACAAAAACAGCCATTGAAGAGCGGTAATAAGAACTCTAATAACCTTGTCTTAGGGATCGGCGAACACACTGATCCGCAGATAATCTCCGTGGGAAGATCTAACAACACAATGGGGCTTCAAATTTGCCTCAGAGATGGTAATTGGGTTTCAATCTCGCCTGATAACAGTTCCTTCTTCGTCAATGTCGGCGATTTATTACAAGTGATGAGCAACGGAAGATTCAAGAGCGTGAAGCACAGAGTGGTGGCTAACGGCGTTATGTCGAGGGTATCGATGATCTTCTTTGGTGGGCCGCCTTTGAGTGAGAAGATAACTCCGTTAGTAACGGATGGAAGGGAGGAGAGTTTGTATAAGGAGTTCACTTGGTCTGAATACAAAGACTCGGCTTACAAGACGAAGTTAGGTGATCATAGGTTGGGGCATTTTGAGAAATAAAAATAAACCTTATATTCAAGAAGCTTCTTTGCCTTTTTTTTTATTATATTAGTCAAGTACATCAATTCCAAAACAAGTTACAGCCTTTCACATTTGTGGATTTTTCTTCGTTTTTGTTTTCTTTTGTGAATTAATTATTGTAATGGCTTTTGATTTGGTAAGTAATGTAGGGTGGGCGCGTCGTCATGATTGAAGGTTTTCCTATTGTGGAAAAGGACCTTAAACATTCTCATTGAAGAAAAAATTTAGATTCATAGGATTATTGGTGGGAAGGGAATAATTGTCTTAAAAGAGTGTTGCAATAATGTCGTCACAACACAGCTTATACTCCGCGTTTAATTATTCCATTTCGAAAGTCTTCCCTTTGACATATTCATCATTATTACAATTGAGCATATAAGTCCCTGTAATAATAAGTAGAACAAACGAACAAATACATATAGAAAGCACTGTCCTATAGTTAATTAAAAGAAAAAGAAAATACAAACAATAATAAAGAAAAAAGGTCCACACAACATATATCCCACCAATTACCTACCTCGTTTCATTTCTTTAAGCTATTAATTACAACCCCAATTTGAACGAGGCCCTAAAGCCCATATTGTCAAGAGAATTTTTTTTTTTGGCGCCGTGAGTCATACGTAGTACTAAACAAATCAATAAACTAACGATGTACGAGGATCGACCATGCATTTAATTTTTTGGTCGGAGAACGTACAAATCATCAGCTTACTTCCAATAGAAGGAGTTGTCCCAATCGAATTCGCTGGGCGTTAGGCTACTCAATCATACAATTTAATTAGTTACTTCTCGTCAATTCCTTTCACATCTACGACGATGGATCAACTTAACCACACTATTCAATACTTTAATACGGTCGAGTTAGCTATTTAGAAATTAGGTAATATATATAGTTAAACTAAATGTGAGGAGGAAGCAATTAACACGTCGATGCTTAAGTGGCTCTTGTGTGAACCGTTTATAATCCGGCAAGTATATATCCGCCGAGCCATGAATATTTCAAGAACTGATTTTGGCAAAATTTGGTGACCCGACAGAAAAATAATATAATTGTTTTCATAAAAATATTAATAAAGAATCATATAATTTGGTTCGATAAATATAAGATTGAAGGTTTTGTTTGTTGTGTTTCCAGATCAACACGGAAAGAAGTTATGGGTACTTATCTTATTTATAACACTACACTCTTGAGTCTTGTCACACACACACACTCACACACGTTTATTATATATACATGTGTAGTGTGTTATGTGTCAGCATGATCAATAATAATAGGTAAAACTTTATCGTCATCAACTAATATAAGCGAGAAATAACTATATACCATATAATGTGGAGGCTGAAGATAGGCGAAGGACATGGTTGTCCTTATCTATACAGCACAAACAACTTCGTCGGTCGGCAGACATGGGAATATGATCCAAATAATGGAACTGACGAAGAGCGCAAGCCTTTGAAAACGCTCGCCAACAGTTCCATGACAATATGAGGAAGAAAGGCTATCACGGAAGTGCTGATATGTTAATGAGATTACAGGCGTGTGTAGTATTTAATACTAAGTTTTTCTATTACACATTATTTGTTGTTGAAATAATGATATCTTTCCATATATACGCTGTTTGATGATGGCCAACAGATGAAGAAAGAAAATGGGATTGATCTGTTAAGCACACCATGCGTTAGGGTTGGCGAGGAAGAGGAAGTTACGTATGAGAAAGCAACAGTTGCTGTAAAGAAAGCTTTGCTGCTGAATAGAGCAATCCAAGGAAACGATGGCCATTGGGCTTCAGAAAATGCCGGTCCCTTGTTTTACACACCAGCGCTGGTATGGTATATATAAGGCCAAATTATTATTTTAGGTCGCTACGTGTTTTCGTTTTTGGGTCAATATATTTGATAATTGCAAAAGTAGATTACTAACTATGTATGTCAAAACAAATTCGGGTCACACTCTCATTTTTGGGTTACTAAGTTTACATGTTTTTTTATTTTGGGTCACTATGTTTTTATGAATGCCAAAATATACATAATATAGCGACCAAAAAACTTAAAATATATATACAGATTATTGTCTTATACATAAGCGGGACACTCGACAAAATCCTTACGCCTGAGCACAAGAAGGAGATGCTACGCTACCTCTACAATCATCAGGCAAATAGCCAACATTTCCAGCATTATTTGAGATCACAAGATACTATATTTGCAAAGTGATTAATTATAATATTGTGGTTTTGTTGATGGCGTTGTTATAATTATTACGTACAAATGAAGAACGAGGATGGAGGATGGGGTTTTTACGTAGGAGGTCCAAGCACTATGATTGGAACTGGACTTAACTACGTTATGCTACGCTTGTTGGGACAAGGGCCCAACGATGGCAATAATAATAACAATAATAGTGCTGTTGCAAGAGGTCGCAAATGGATTCTCGACCATGGTGGCGTTACGGGGATACCATCTTGGGGAAAACTTTATCTTTCGGTAATAATAATGCATAATCATCTCATTATCCTATGGGAATGATAATGCTATTCGTATATATGGGATACGTTCATAGCAGTTTGAAGCTAGCTTCTTTTCCTTCTTCTTCGCAGGTATTGGGAGTATATGAGTGGGATGGCTGCAACCCATTGCCCCCAGAATTTTGGATCTTCCCTTCATCTTTTCCTTTTCATCCTGGTAACTAGTTGAAGATATTATTAAAGCATATAGATAATTTAATTTTAGACGACGTTATTCTACATTTTCCTCTAAGTAGTATATGCATGGATTACTGCTATTAATACTACTCATTGCGAGCAGGAAAGATGTGGTGTTACTGCCGTGCGATTTACATGCCAATGTCCTATCTTTACGGTAGAAAAGCTCACGGGCCAATCACAGATTTAGTACTATCGCTCAGAGAGGAACTATACACCAAACCCTACGATCAAATTGATTGGAATAAGTCCCGCCATGATTGCTGCAAGGTGACCGATCATCAATCGATATATCAGTAATATCACTAATATCGAAAGCATTATATTTCCAGTTCTCTCTCTTTTGTTAATCTGATATTATACTTGTTCATGAATATATATAGGAAGATCTTAACTATCCTCATACCTTCATCCAAGACTTCCTATGGGACACTCTCTACTACTGCTCCGAGCCATTCTTGAGACGATGGCCTTTCAACAAGATCAGACAAAAAGCCCTCGACAAGGCGATCGAGTACATGCGGTACACAGCTGAGGAGACGCGTTACATTAACTTTGCATGCCCAGAAAAAGTAAGGGAAAATAAACCCAGCCTGTTTCTTATAAGCAGCATATAAAAAAAAAGCCATCTTTCTTTTTTTCATAAACGCAGTCTCTTCAAATGATGTCTTGGTGGGCACATGATCCGAATGGCGAAGAGTTTAAGCATCACTTAGCCCGAGTCCCAGATTTACTGTGGCTCGCCGAAGATGGAATGAAAATGCAGGTAATTCTATTATTGTGTATATACATCGCTGCTCTTGGATCATATATATTATTTAAGCATTGGAAGATAAACAGTTTTATATGTTAAATTTTACATGATTCGAAGAGTATTGGAAGCCAACTATGGGATACTGCCCTTGCGACGCAGGCTATTATCTCCACCGAGATGGTCGACGACTACGGTGATACTCTTAAGAAGGCGCGCTTTTGGATCAAGGAAACTCAGGTTTTCGACTATTTGCAGCTAGCTATAATGTGTGTTTCATTTCTTTTTCTTTCTTTTTATGAGAAAATATCATCTCTTAAATCTGACAGGTGAAGGAGAATCCAAAGGGAGATTACAGAAAAATGTTTCGTAACATTGCTAAAGGCGGATGGACTTTTTCCGATCAAGATCATGGGCTGGTCGTAGGAGATTGCACAGCAGAGGCCCTCACCGTATAATAATTACTTATTTTCGAACTTGTTTACTATTTGAGTTCGAAAAATTGAAAATTTGTCTAGTTAAAAAACCCTTCTATAATATACTTTTGCAGAGTTTGCTTCTTATTTCGCAAATCCCTTTGGAAACTTCCCAAGAGAAAGAAGACGACGTCGAACAACTGTATGAAGCCGTGAATTTTCTGCTGCACTTGCAAGTATGATAACTCTAGCTAAGCTATCGAAAAAATTATTACCAATTAACATACATAATCCCATGAACGTCTACGGACTTGGTCTGATAAATCATGGCATTTTGTTGAATCTGCGTACAGAATCATAAGAGCGGTGGATTCAGTCTTTGGGAGCCAACAGTTGATCAACCTTATCTTCAGGCGCTGAACCCATCTGATTTATTTGCAGACATGGTTGTTGAGGAAGAGTAAGATGTCGTCGTAAAAGTTAAAACTAATTAAAAACTAGATGCCAATGGTTTTCATTTCTTGACGACGACAGAATATATATTATATATATATATATATATATATATATATATATATACACACACACTTGAGTTTTCATCGAACTATAATCATTCGAATCGACGTGCTGATATTGTTTATTATTTTTAGGACCGTTGAGCCCACTGGTTCTGTAATCAACGCATTCATCTTATTCAAGACTCTTCATCCACACCACAGAGAGAAAGAAATAGATATCTCAGTCTCCAACGCTTTACGTTTCTTGGAAAATAGGCAGTACCCTGATGGATCATGGTCTCTATCACTTTTTTTAGTTTTTTCTCGAAAGAAAAGTAAAATGAACTGACTTGTTAGAAAAAAAAAAACAATTTCAGGTATGGATATTGGGGGATTTGCTTCATATACGCCACGTTCTTCGCACTCAGGGGCTTTTCTGCCGCTGGTAAAACTTACGAAAACAGCGAAGCGGTTAGAAAAGGCGTCAACTTTTTGTTGTCGGCTCAGAACGAGGAAGGAGGTTGGGGCGAAAGCTTCAAATCATGCACAAGGATGGTAAGTTTTTTAAATTAAACACTACTATTTATTAATTTTAAAAAAAAAAACCCTAATATGTTCTGTTTATCTTTGGCGATATGAATTGAATGATTAGAAATACACGGCGTCGGAAGGAAATAGGACGAGTCTTACACAAACGGCGTGGGCCATGCTTGGGCTTATGCATGGTGGACAGGTTATTAGTATTTTATGTTGTGTTACTATAAAGTCATCTTTATTTCGTTACGATGTTATTGTTTAATTTCTAGTTTTTATATAACGAAAGTATACTGTAATAATTAACTTGTAAGGCGGAGAGAGACGCCACGCCTCTACACAGAGGAGCCAAGTTGCTCATCAACGGTCAGATGGACGATGGAGATTTTCCTCAACAGGTAATTCTCTCTTAAATATATTGTAACTGCGCCTTAAACTAGCTAGGAAAGAAAAAAATAATAATAATGGGGATGATTTTTAATCTAATAAATAATTTACAGGAAATCATGGGAGCCTTCCTAAGGACTTGCGTGCTTCATTACCCACAGTACAGAAATATTTTTCCTTTATGGGCACTGGCAGAGTACCGAAAGCGTGTTTGGGAAAAGCGTTCTTGAAATATTCATATATATATATATATATATTACATTCTTAGTGCATCATTATATCTTAGGAAAACGCTTTCAAGTCGGTTCCTAAGCTAAGCTCAATAATTTAAGGAAGCATGATATTTTTTCGGTCAGTAAGTAATTCAAAGGATAATTGTCTTAAAAGAGTGTTGCAATAATTGTCGTCATATGAACAACACACGCCATACATTCCGCGTTCAATTATTCCATTTCGAATGTCTTCCCTTTGACATATTCAAAACAACTACAATTAAGCATCGAAATTAAAAAAAGAATCGCGGATTTAGTTAATGAAATGAAAATAAACAGAAGAGTATATTGGAAACCATCCCTGAAAATGCCCGTGAGTCAGTGAAGGTCAAAGCAGAGGTTTCAGATACGAAGAAAACAGAGGTTTTGACAGATAGGAAGTGAAGGCTGGCTATGCTTTCAAGGGTGTTTTAGTCATTTGCTAACTTTTAATTATTTGCTTAGCCTCTATAAATAAGCCTGTACAGTAAACTTTGTAAAACTCTTTTTTTCATCGAAGTAGAAAACATTTCCCATTTCCCATTTCCCATTATGGTATCAGAGCGTTATTCGCAGTGATTATCTTCTCTGCAAATCTCTTGCGGCTCATTTCAAGATTCTTCATCACACTTACAGAAAATGGCAGATTCCCCAAATCCAAATGCAGAGCCTACCGTAGGTGTCTTAGACGATCCCTCAAATCCGTATTATCTTCACCATACAGATAATCCGGGGCTGATTCTCGTACACCAACCCCTCACAGGTGATAACTACGGTTCTTGGAGCAGATCTATGTCGATCGCTTTATCTGTCAAGAATAAATTAGGGTTCGTCGATGGCACACTCCCAGAACCAGCTCAGAGTGATCGAAAGTTATTTTTGGCTTGGAAAAGGAATAACGATATCGTCATCTCATGGATTTTGAATTCCATCTCCCAAGAAATCTCGGCCAGCGTCATATATTCCGATTCAGCTAGAGCCGTGTGGATCGACTTACAGGAACGATTCCAAGAAAGCAACGGTCCCAAATTTTATCAACTAAGAAAACAGTTACTTGATCTTTCGCAGCAACAATCAACGGCCAGCATGTACTTCACCAAATTGAAGGCTTTATGGGATGAACTCAATAACTTCAGGCCTTCATGTTCGTGTGGGAAGTGTACATGTGGAGGTGTCAAAGATCTGAAAAATTATTTTGAGAAAGATTATGTTGTCACCTTCTTGATGGGCCTTAATGACTCATTCTCGCACGTCAGAGGTCAAATCTTGTTAATGGAGCCTACTCCTTCAATCAATAAGGTGTTCTCATTAGTCTCTCAAGAGGAGAGACAAAGATCAATTGCCTCTACCTCAGCAGTTGAAGATCCAACGAAGTATATGGCATTATTTTCAAGAAATGGTGCAGCACATAGTGTCACCCGACAGAATGGGCTGAAGTCCTTTTCATATTCAAGAAAGGAGGGGAACAGACCATTTTGCACACATTGCAGCAGACCTGGCCACACGATTGAGACGTGTTACAGAATTCACGGATTTCCCCCGGGTTTCAAGACACAAAACAAACCAAGAATGGCTAAAGTCAATCAAGTGTCTTCTGATGTACCTGAGGAAGCAATAAAGGGAACAACTGAAGCTGTGAGTGTGGCGCAAAGCTTTGTGCATGCATTGAATCCTCATCAATTGCTACAACTTCAGCAACTGATTAGTCAAAGAGGTCAGAACCATGGAGTAGACAAACCAGTGGCAAACAAAGTTGAAGGTATGTGTTTATCGTTTAATATACCTACTGGTTTTGCAAATAATTCATGGATTATAGACTCTGGCGCGTCAAGGCACATATGCTGTGAATTAAAGATGTTTGATCGATTACATAGTGTAGAATCCTCATATGTTACTTTACCAAATGACATGAAAATCAAGGTAACTCAAGCTGGGAATATTGTCTTAGCTCACAACCTTGTATTGAAAGAAGTGTTGTATGTTCCGTATTTTAGATTCAATCTCATCTCGGTAAGTGCTTTAACATATGATAACAATCTGCACTTGACCTTTATGGCCGATCATGTTGTGCTTCAGGATTCAACACAACGGAGGATTGGCAAGGGTAGCAAGTTGCAAGGTTTATATGTACTTGACAGCCTTGATTTTCGATGTGATGATAAAGTTTTTGTTTCTAGTTGTATTGATAAGGCAACACCTGAACTATGGCATGCTAGGTTAGGACATCCGTCTTATAAGAAAGTAGATCTCATGAAACATATCTTGCACTGTACTAAACTAAATAAAAGTGAACACTTCTGCAAAATTTGCCCTTTGGCAAAGCAGAACAAGTTACCTTTCAGTTGCAATTCTAGAATAGCTTGTTCTATTTTCGACTTAGTGCATTGCGATATTTGGGGTCCTTTTCACGTTCCCTCGCACACGCATCATAGATATTTTCTTACTATAGTTGATGACCACTCGAGATTTACTTGGACCTTTCTGCTGAAACAGAAATCGGAAGCAAAATCAGTGATAGAATTCTTTTTTAAAATGATTGAAACTCAGTTCAAGAGAACAATCAAAACATTCAGGTCTGATAATGCTAGAGAATTAAATATCAGTGATTTGTTTCGTAAATCTGGTACTTTTCAGCATTTGTCTTGTGTGGAAACACCGCAACAAAATTCGGTGGTAGAGAGAAAGCATCAACACATCTTAAATGTAGCTAGGTCTTTGTATTTTCAGTCTTCTTTGCCTATCAAGTATTGGAGTGAGTGCATACTCACAGCAACCTTCTTGATCAATAGAACACCATCCAAAGTTTTAGAAAATAAGTCACCTTTTGAAGTTCTATATAACAAACCAGTGGACTACTCAATGTTGAGAGTATTTGGTTGTTTGTGCTATGCGTCAACCTTGGTTTCTAATAGAACAAAATTTGAACCTCGTGCTAAACCTTGTGTATTTTTAGGCTATCCTAATGGTATGAGAGGGTATAAGTTGTTAGATTTGCATACAAGTAGTATTTTTGTATCTAGAAATGTAAAGTTTCAGGAACAAGTTTTCCCTCTAGCTGGTCAGCACTCGGAGGAGTATGAGAAACCAATAGAAGACTTCTACTATGATGTTGTTATACCTAAGGCAGCCAATGCAAGCACAGAAGCTGTGACAATAGAGGGACACAACACGATTCAAGAAAATCAGACTCCTAACCTAACTAATAACGAGGAGGATGGAGGATCAGAAGGGACAGTTCAAGAAGATCAAACTCCTAACCAGAGTAATAGTGAGGATGATGGAGGAGAGCACCAGATTGTTAGAAGATCAAGCAGATTGACCAAAAAGCCTGCTTATCTTCATGATTTCCACTGCAACTCCTCAGTCGCTTTCACAAGCTTATATCCTATATCTAAATTCTTGTCATATGATAGACTAACCCCTCAATATAAAGAGTTTATTACATGTATTTCTGCTGTTTCAGAACCAAAATTCTATCACCAAGCAGTGTCTGATATTCGTTGGAGGAAAGCCATGGAAGAGGAACTAAAAGCAATGGAGAGTAATCGCACGTGGGATGTGGTTCCGCTTCCTATAGGTAAGTCCTCAATAGGTTGTCGTTGGGTATATAAGATCAAACATGATTCAAACGGAACGGTGGAACGATATAAAGCAAGATTGGTGGCGAAAGGTTACAAGCAAAGGGAGGGAATCGACTATATCGAGACTTTCTCGCCAGTCGTCAAAGCTGCAACTGTGAAGGTAATCCTTGCTTTAGCTGCTCAAAATAATTGGCATCTTTTCCAACTTGATATTAATAATGCATTTCTTAATGGGGACTTATTGGAAGAAGTGTTCATGGATTTGCCTCTAGGATATACAACATCAGATAAAGTTGTACAAGGAAATAGATTAGTATGTCGATTAAATAAATCTATTTACGTTCTGAAACAGGCTTCGAGGCAATGGAATTCAAAGTTTTCCCAAGCCTTAACTTGTTTTGGTTTTCATCAAATTGAGTCAGATTACTCACTTTTTGTCAAAGGTTTAGATTCAGAACTTGTTATCTTGTTAGTTTATGTAGACGATATAATCATGATAGGTCCTTCCATTGCTGCGATAAATGAAACAAAAGATTATTTGAAAAACAAATTTAAACTTAAAGACTTGGGGAGGCTCAAGTATTTTCTTGGGATAGAAATTGCTCGTAACATTTCAGGTTTATATCTGTCACAACGACAATATGCTCTCAAAATACTAGAAGATACAGGCTTCCTCGGTTCCAAGCCTATGGCTACTCCTATGGATCCTAAATGCAAGCTTACACAATCAGAGGGTGAGCTACTGCCTGATCCAACCAGCTACAGAAGCTTGATTGGAAGGCTGCTATACTTGACATTCACCCGGCCGGATATCACATTTGCAGTCAATAAGTTGAGTCAATATGTTGCAGCCCCGAGACAGCCTCACATGGTAGCTGCCAACCATTTGTTAAGATATATAAAGGGCACACCTGGTCGAGGTATTTTTTTTTCCAACAAAGCAGATTTACAGCTCAAGGCCTTTTCGGATTCGGATTGGGCAGCCTGTGTCGATACAAGGAAATCCGTTACGGGTTTTTGCACGTTTCTTGGCGATTCTCTCATTACTTGGAAGTCAAAGAAACAAACAACCATCTCCAAATCCTCTACTGAGGCAGAATATCGAGCTCTGAGTTCCCTTACAAGCGAAATTCTGTGGATAAAACAGCTCATTCACGAGATAGGCATACGACAACGACATGTTCCAGTGTTATACTGCGACAACCAATCTGCAATCAAGCTAGCTTCGAACCCCAAATTCCACGAGCGAAGTAAGCACATTGAGATAGATTGTCACTTCATTCGGTATCACATCACAGAAGGGTCGATCAAGGTTTTGCCGGTCCGAACGCATGCTCAACTGGCAGATATGTTTACTAAAGCGCTTCCCATTATTACGTTGCGACACCTTATGTCCAAGATGTCTATAACTGACTTGTATAGTCCATCTTGCGGGGGGCTATTGGAAACCATCCCTGAAAATGCCCGTGAGTCAGTGAAGGTCAAAGCAGAGGTTTCAGATACGAAGAAAACAGAGGTTTTGACAGATAGGAAGTGAAGGCTGGCTATGCTTTCAAGGGTGTTTTAGTCATTTGCTAACTTTTAATTATTTGCTTAGCCTCTATAAATAAGCCTGTACAGTAAACTTTGTAAAACTCTCTTTTTCATCGAAGTAGAAAACATTTCCCATTTCCCATTTCCCATTAGAGTACACGAGATTTTCGGTGATCACATGTTGGCATTTATTGTTGGCGTTAGAGCGTTAATTTTCGGCTCAGCGGAAGGTTGATTTTGGATCCGCGATAATTTTGTTAAGACAATATAAAATCGAAATGACCCCGAAAGAGAACACGGGATTTTTTACGTGGTTCGGTCAATCCCTACCTCCACGGAGAACACCAGCTTTACTATATTGAGTATTAACACTGTACAAATTTGACGCTCGTGTTTAAATCAAACTCGATACTCCTTACACTGAGTAATTTATTTGTACCTACTCCCAACTACCCCAGTAAAACTGCACCCGCCTCACCTTATCGACCCTGATAAGTTTTACCTTGCGAAGATAATAACTGAAGAACCTCAGTCTATATATAAATGTCTACAGCTCTTCTGAACCGCTCGAAATCAGTAGCCAGGAATCTGATGCGTCGCTCTTTAATACGAACCGTCCATTTATTTATTATATAAATAAAATAATATTATAATAATATATTATACTTTTTTTTTTGTTTTTTCTTCATCGTGGGCGGCTGGAGCGCATCATTTATTAATTAGGAGAGTAGAACGAATACCAACAAAAGGTTAATTACACATGGCGCGCCCATATTGTTGGTTTAGAAAATTAGGTTAGTGCATTCTACATCCACACTACAGTACTACACTATGACAAACGACGGCGTTTAGCCAGTAATTACTGAAAATACAAATCGAAAGGAAAAAATTATCAAATATTGTTTCTATAAGAAGCCTACAAGATATGGGTATTGGAATATATATATACACAGACAACCGAATAATAAACTAACAATTATAAGCAAAACTATAATAATGTGGAGGCTGAAGGTAGGCGAAGGACAGCACAGTAGTCCGCCGTATCTATACAGCACGAACAACTTCGTCAGCCGACAAATATGGGAATACGATCAAAATGATAATAATGGAGCTTACGAAGAGCGCAACAACAATGCCTTCGGAAATGCTCGCCAACAATTCCATGAGAATATATTGAAGAAAGGTTACCATGCATGTGGCGATTTGTTCACGAGAATCCAGGTAATTAGCTATAAATATATATGTGCTGTCTCATAATATAGCTATAGCCAGCATTTAGCAAGCTATTACGTGTTGTTTTGTTCTGTTAGTTACATTCTAAAATAAAATTTGGGCTCAAAAAATTTAACTACAGTATATCCAAAATAATAAACGGCCCATTAAAAAACAGTCCATTAACCGTTGATTCCGTACTTCAATCTCAAGCCACTATCAGTACCGTACTTCCCCTCCATCGCCGGCTGCCGTGCGTCGGCCGTAGGGGTGGGCGTTCGGGTTCGGGTATTCGGGTTTTACCCGAACCCGATCGGGTTCGGGTAGTTCGGGTCGGGTAATTCGGGTTATTTGTCGGGTATCGGGTTACCCGATACCCGAATTTATTAATCAGATCGGGTATCGGGTAGTAATTTATTACCCGAATAACCCGATCGGGTACCCGACAATTTTTTTTTTTAAATTATTAATTTTGTACATACATTAAAAATATATATAATTACATATTTAGATATCAATATATAATTTGAGTAATGTTAAAGTTTAAATAATATTTCGACTAATTTCTTATTTTAAGTGTATAATCAACAACTGATATTTTATATCAATGCATATATCATCATAAAAATTTAAAATATATTCTCAAAATTTTATAAATAAACATATAAAATATGTATATATTACATTTATTGAAAACAAAATATCCAAATATTGTAAGCGATATTAATTTATAACATGGATATTTTAATATTATTGAATTATAATATTTTTAGTCATATCCCAATTAAAAAATCGGGTACCCGACTACCCGATGTCGGGTACCCGAACCCGATACATACCCGACAAGCGGGTACCCGCCGTAAATCGGGTCGGGTTCGGGTAGTGAAAATCTTAACCCGAACCCGAACTACCCGAACCCGAACTACCCGATACCCGACTACCCGACCCGATGCCCACCCTAGTCGGCCGACACCTCGCCGCTAACCCCATATGGCTCCGTAGCTGGTTTTACACATTTGTGTTGAAGTAGCTTCATTACAATATTATGTGATACTGATCGAATTACTGGGCTGGGCAGCTCAAGAAAGAGAGTGGGAATGATTTGCTCAGCGTACCGCCGGTTAGAATCGGCGAGGACGAGGATGTTACGTATGAGAAAGCAACAGTTTCTGTGAGGAAAGCTTTGATGCTCAACCGATCCATCCAAGGAAAAGACGGCCACTGGCCGGCTGAAAATGCCGGTCCCCTTTTTTTCACGCCTCCGCTGGTAAAAAATATTTTCAGTTCTCATCCTCTTAATCTATTATGGCCATAAGCAGTTTGAGAATTTGGTTATCATCAGCGGTAAGTAAAAAGATTGGAGGTTGTTGTTGTTCATATGGCTCTCCTCTCCATCGATCCTCTTCATCATATGTATGCGCTCTAATATAAACTTGTATAAGAGTGGTAACTCTGCATCGTGCGTTTCAATTGGATGAAATAGATTATTGCCTTGTACATAAGCGGAAAAATAGACGAGATCCTTACGAAAGAACATAGGAAGGAGATGATCCGCTACGTCTACAATCATCAGGTATGTAAATATGTAACATAACATCTCCTACAAAATGACAAATTGTATGAATTTTCATTCAAACATTTCACTACAAGAAAACATAGTATCAGACACGAAAAATAGACACAGAATTCGTTCCGTGTCTAAATTATGAGTATCAGAAACGGATTCTGACACGGTTTTTTATTTTTATTTGAAAATAAATTAATATTTTATTTAGACATGGATTAGATACGGAAATAAAAACGGAAATGCTCCGTTTCTGAATCCGTGTCTAAATTATGAGAATAGGAATCCCTTCCGACACCGTTTCTATTTTTATTTCAAAATAAAATTAATTTTAGACACGGATTAGATATGGAAATAAAAACGGACATATTATGTTTCTGAATCGTATCAAAATTATTAGAATTAGGAACCACCTTCGACAGCTTCTATTTTTATTTCAAAAATAAAATTAATTTAGACACGGATTAGAGACGGAAATAAAAACGGAAATATTATGTTTCTGAATCCGTGTCAAAATCATGAGAATTAGGAACCCCACTCGACGCGGCTTCTATATTTCAAAATAAAATTTATTTAGACACGGATTAGAGATGGAAATAAAAAACGAATTTACTCTGTTTCTTAATCCGTGTAAAAATAATTAATATATTAATTTTGGGCTTAAAATATGTTAGTTATCAGAGTTCAACGACTTCAGTGCACTCACACCGACGACTTCACTGACTTGGCCTTTTACTCGATCAGTTCTGCTGATGCGAGCTTCATTCGCCCAAGGGCCAAGTCATCATCCTTGATTTTAACTTCCCGTCCCAATTCGAAGCCCTAATTTCCAATCTGACGTCGTCGGTCAACGAGCAGCGGTCGCAGGCGGAATCGTTCAACCTAATCAAGCAGAACGACCCGAATTCGCTTGTTCTAAAGCTCGCACAGTTGCTCGCCACGTCGGCGCTCGTGGAGTCTCGGGCCATGGCGGCGATTCTCCTCCGCAAGCAGCTCACGCGCGACGACTCCTTCATATCGACGCATCTCACGGAGTCGACGCGGTCGACGGTGAAGAACACACTCCTCATGTGCATCCAGAAAGAGGAGACCGAAATCGATCGTGAAGAAGCTATTCGACACGGTGTCCGAGCTGGCGTCGTCTCTTTTGCCGGAAAATCAGTGGCCGGAGATGACATAACATAACATGACCGGCCTTAATTTCTTTCTGAGGAATGTTTTCATCTAATCTTTTTATATATCCGCGTCAGGCGCACGCAGCTTCAGCAGTGCTAAACTTCAGTGAAAATTGCACTCCATAAATTTTGATACCGTACCTTGATGGAATAATTCACAAACTTCTGCTGCTTCCGCAGGTGAAATTGCAGTCAATAATGTCATCAAACATGCGGCACAAGTGGATGTTGAACCTTTTTGTATTAGTGAAGTTTTGTAAATCTGTTATATGTTGTATATTTTGCAGAATCCCAAACAGATGGTGCAGGAGGGGGCCTTGACTGCTCTAGCATCGGTTGCGGATTCATCTCAGGTACATGATCTATTACCTTATG
The DNA here is from genome assembly GCA_027422505.1 of Craterostigma plantagineum. Classification (NCBI taxonomy): domain Eukaryota; kingdom Viridiplantae; phylum Streptophyta; class Magnoliopsida; order Lamiales; family Linderniaceae; genus Craterostigma; species Craterostigma plantagineum. The sequence continues at coordinate 565,165 of JAPQWV010000082.1, forward strand.
GCTGTTTATATAATGATTCTTTTTCCATTCACTGAATGAATGTTTACAGGTGGGTAAATTTGTTATATGCTTGTTTGATCTCACTGGTTATTTTCTGCAAAAAAATAGCTTGGATAGAGTAATTTATTTCTAGGCTATTTTCAGGATGCTATATACGGGCTTGGTGTATGTGCAGAATTTGGTGGTTTGGCCTTTAAACCCCTTGTTGGAGGTTAGATCAGCTTATAGAATTGGCATTTCAATTATAACAAGTTTGCTGGACTTCAATTAGTTTTTTTTTGTTTTTTCTTTCAGAGGCTCTTTCAAGGCTCAATGTTGTTATCAGGGATCCGAATGCTATGCAGTCTGAGAATGTGATGGCATATGATAATGCTGTCTCCGCTCTGGGAAAGATCTGCCCGTACCATCGTGACAGCATTGATTCATCTCAGGTACACATTTGATGTGCTACTTTTCCTTGTGTGATATTTGATTTCCCCTACACACTTAACAGCAACCTCTTATCCATTCCATTTATATTCTATTTGGATGTAAGATATGATGTTTTATTTGATATCGTCCATCTAGATTATTTTGAATTAACGTTTCTGAGCTTCAATTTTAAGACAAGAAATGACATGATTATTTTGATGTTCTTGAGGAACTGGGCATTGTTTCTTGTATAGATCACGGTATGGCGGGCTGATAATTTTCTCGCATTATTAAAATTCAAACCCTTGTAACCTTTTTATTTGGTTCTGCCTGAAATAGCTGAAGTTATAGTGGAAAATTCTGTATGCACTGGGCAGACAATCTCAAACAATATCGAGATGGAATTATTCACCCCAGAACAAGTTCGGCAGCATATCACCGGGCTTAGACAGTGGGTAGGCCAGGTCAGTGATACAGAATCAAATTTATTTACAAGCTGCATTTACTTTCTAATTCATGCTCTTAATAGTGTCCTTTTTAAGACATATCTGGAGGTTGATTTACATTCTGATAAAGTTATAATCTGTTCTGTTTATCTCAGAGCAAAGCCAAAGCAGCAAGGAATCAGGCGATGGAGCATTTGATGGGCGAAAATTCCTGCCAGTTATGTGCGGTTGAGAAGCTCAGTTTGGTGATCGAGAGATTTGCTTCGAGGTGCTGGACTTCCAAATCATAAATATCCAAGTATTTCTGGAAAAAAATAAATTTCATGATAGATAATTTAGGTTAGAATTGTGGTTTTTGATTACATAACAATATTTTTGGTAAATTATAGTTTGAATGGTACAATGTCTTACATGCATGTGAAGATTGTCTTGCAATTAAGTGAAGATTGTCTTGCAAGTTAAGTGAGTGTGGGATTCATATTTGGATAATTAATATGGCTCAATTTTTTTTCTTTAAAAAAAAATTAAATTAGAAACAGATATATCTGTGTCTGATTATGATATATATTTTCATGTCTAAAAGCTAATTAGTCACGGATTTGAGACGGAATTATCTGTGACAAAATTTGTTTTAGAAACTGAATTTATCCGTGTCAAATTTGCCACGAGAGCAATACCTACACATTCAGACACGGATAATTCCGTGTCTAACGACTCAATAGATACAGAATTTTAGCTTTAGACACCGAATTTTCCGTCTAATACTGTGATTTCTAGTAGTGATTGTTGTAAATGATGAAGAACGAGGATGGTGGATGGGGTTTTTACATAGGAGGTCACAGCACTATGATTGGGTCGGCACTTAACTATGTTATGCTGCGCTTGTTGGGAAAAGGGATTTACGATAACGCTGTTGCAAGAGCGCGCAAATGGATTCTCGATCATGGTGGAGCTACTGGGATACCTTCTTGGGGAAAAACTATCTTTTGGTAAAAATTTTCGATCCTTATATTTTTCTGTGTGCAAGATGATATATAGAACGCAGTGCATTGAGGGGAAACTCTGACTTAAAGAGAGTTTTAGGATTATAATTTCAGTATAAGAGCACTTGAATATCAGCCCCCTTGCCCAGCATACAACCATGTAGTAATTATCACCATTGCTACGTACTTCACTCACTGCATCTTTTTATATTTTTATTTTCACTTTTGATACTCGGCAGGTGCTGGGAGCAAGCTCGGATTTGGTTTTCATTAATGGGCTGTGGATGCAACAACACATTGAGGTGGAAGCTGATTTCTTAGCGGAGGGTGTATCTGACCACTCTCCTATCCTCATATCCAACAGGCTGGCCCGACCACAGTGGAAGTCTTTTAAATTCTTCAACATGTGGACTATGTGCCCTCAATTCTTGGAGATAGTTAGAGAGCAATGGCAACTCCCACTCGAAGGCTCTAAACTTTGGTGCATCACTCAAAAGCTGAAAACTCTCAGAAAATACTTCACTGCTCTAAACAAGACTCTATTCCCTGATATAGTGAATAGGGCAGACCAACAGAGACTCAAGCTGGAAGCAGCCCAAGTTAAGCTACATGCTGATCCATTTAACCGAGACCTAATCAGAGACGAAAAGGAGATTGCCAAGGACCTGGAATTCTAGAGTAGGGCTGCCTCCACTTACTTGGCTCAAAAAGCAAAGGTGTTGTGGTTGGCTCAAGGGGCCAAAACACCAAATTCTACCATGCAGCCATTAAACATAGAACCTATAGGAACATGATTTCTTCCATCCAATCAGGCAACGGGAGGTTGATCACTGAACCAGGTGAAATTATGCAGCAGTTTTTGGATCATTATCAGAAGCTGCTTGGCCAAGGATTCTCTATGGTTGAGGAAGTGGATATTAAGGCTATCCAGCAGGGGCACTGCTTGAGTGTGGAGGAGCAGTTCACTCTGCTTCGGGCATTCACTAGGAAGGATGTGAAAGATGCAATGTTTTCTATAAATGACATAAAGCTCCTGGCCCTGATGGCTATAGCAGTGGGTTCTTCAAGCAGTCTTGGTCTGTTGTGGGAGAGGAGGTGACTGCAGGAGTGTTGGATTTCTTTCAGAATGGGTTCTTACTGAAGCAGATCAACCACACAAACCTAGCAATGATACCAAAGCAACAGCAGCCTAGTACAGTCTTGGACTTCAGGCCAATTGCTTGTTGCAACATCCTATATAAATGCATTTCCAAAATGTTATGTAAGAGGCTTACTGAGGTACTCCCCAGACTCGTGCATGAGAATCAGAGTGCTTTCATCAAAGGTCGTTCTATTATTCATAATATATTGGTAAGCCAAGAATTGATTAGTCACTACAAGAGAAGGAATGCCTCTGCCCGATGTATAATGAAGATTGACCTAAGGAAAGCTTATGATACTATTAGTTGGGCCTTCTTAGAGTCTCTTCTTCAGAAACTACAGTTTCCTTCTAAATTCTGTGGTTGGATCATGCAATGTGACGGCCAATTTTGCTATCTCCTTGAATGGGTGAACTGAAGGGAGAATTACTAGGAAGCGAGGCCTCAGGCAGGGGATCCTATCTCCCCACTATTGTTATGGAATACTTAAGTAGGAGACTGCAGATGGCTTCTCAAGTAGACCAGTTCAGATTCCACCCTATGTGTAAGAAGCTGAGGCTAGTCAATCTCTGTTTCGCCGATGATCTCCTAATCTTCTGCAAAGCTACTAAAGGCTCGGTTCAGGCTGTGATGCAAGCTTTGCCACTTCTCAGCAGTTTCAGGATTAACTGCAGACTCCAGTAAATCAAATCTGTATTTAGCTGGGGTTCCTCAGGAGTTGGGGACTGCACTGAAACAGATCACAGGGTTTAGTCTAGGCACATTCCCTATGAAGTACTTGGGGGTACCACTGTCACCTTCAAAGTGGAGTAAACTCGACTGCCAATTGCTTGTGGACAAGATTGTAGAACGGATCAAAAGCTGGACTGCCCGCACCTTGTCCTATGCGGGAAGGTGCTCACTTATTAATGCTGTTCTTACCTCGATGTACAGCTATTGGGGGACCATATTCTTATTGCCTAAGAGTGTGATAAAAGAGGTGGATAAAATCTGCAAGAACTTCCTTTGGGGGGAGCAGAAGATAGCAGATCCAAGGCTTTAGTGAAGTGGGAGCAAGTCTGCCTACCAAAGAGCAGAGGTGGATTGGGCATCAAAAATTGTGCAGTGTGGAACATTGCCAGTATTGGTAAGTAGATTTGGCATCTGGCCACCAAAGCGGATGTCCTATGGGTTAAGTGGCTTCATGAATTGTATACGAAGGATAGTTCCTTTTGGGATCATTCTCCTCCTCTGGATTGTAGTTGGCACTGGAGGAAGATTCATAAGACTAAAGAGATTTTTCGAGCTGGATATATTGGGAATTCCTGGGTGATAAATGCGACTGGGGTGTACTCTCTAGAAACAGGGTACAACTGGCTTATTGCGGGTGCTCCTAAAAGCCACATGAGCCAAGCTGTATGGAACCGCTTAATATACCTAAACATAGCTTCATACTGTGGTTGTTGGCCCAGCGAAGGTTGCTCACAAAAGATAGACTCTTGGCTTGGGGAATTCACGTAGAACAGCCCTTCTGTGTCCTCTGCGAGTCGGAGGAGGAATCGATGAACCATTTGTTCTTTGAATACCTATTTAGCAGGAGTTTAGTACAGATAGTTGCGAGTTGGTTGGAGGTCGAGTGTTGGCCATACCAGGTTAGTAGCTGGCGACGATGGTTGATTCAAGTGGGAAAGAAGAAGCGCTGGCGGGGGAAGATTTTGCTTGTTTGGCTTGCTGCTGTGGTATACCACATTTGGGCAGAGAGAAATGTCCGAGTTCATGGAGGCAACAAACGGGATGCTGAGGTTATTTTCAGAAGGATAGCGAGCATGGTTCGGGTCAGAGTATTTAGCTGTTCTCAAGTTCGGATCAACAAGTCGGGCGAACCTATATTTCGACGCACTTTTACGCCGGTCTTATCTATGTTTGATTTCGTTTCAATGTAAGATTGAGTTTTTTGTACAAATGTGTTTGGTGGTAATGAATTATTTCGTACCAAAAAAGGTGCTGGGAGTATATGATTGGGATGGTTGTAACCCATTGCCCCCAGAGTTTTGGCTCTTTCCTTCATCTTTCCCCTTTCATCCTGGTAATTAGTAACGTCAAGAAACAGTTTCAAGATACATTTTCGTCATGAGTTTGATGTTGTAGTTCAGACATTCCTTATAACAGTTTCTTTTTGATGAATTATCATTCAGCAAAGATGTGGTGTTATTGCCGCTCAGTTTACTTGCCTATGTCCTATCTTTATGGAAGAAGGATTCAAGGACCGATCACAGACTTGGTTTTATCACTCAGAGAGGAAATCCACGTCAAACCCTATCATCAAATTAATTGGAATAAGGCTCGCCATGAATGTTGCATGGTGATCAATTATTTTTTCACTTCCTGAACCGTAAATTGCAAGGAATCAAAACTCTGCACTACTAATTACTGTTTGTTATCTTCCTATTCTGATATAGGAAGATCTTAACTATCCTCATACCTTCATCCAAGATTTTCTGTGGGACGCTCTTCACTACTTTTCCGAGCCATTGTTGAGGCATTGGCCTCTGAACAAGCTCAGACAAAAGGCTCTTGAGAAGACGATAGAATGCATGCGTTATACATCTGAAGAGACCTGTTACATAACCTTTTCATGTGTAGATAAAGTAAAAAGTTACGTTTTCTTTCTGATCATCCCATGACAAAAAGATATATGTTGCAAATTGCTTGTCATGTGAATACATACAGTGTCTTCAAATGATGTGTTGGTGGGCAAATTGATCCAACCGGCGATGAGTTTATGCGTCACTTAGCTAGAATACCAGATTACTTGTGGCTTGCTGAAGATGGAATGAAAATGCAGGTCATATGATCAGTAGTGGCAAAAGAACTTTTGAAGCATGAAGACAATATTAAATTAATCCTTGTCCTTTTTCTTTATTGCTTCAAATTGAAGAGTTTTGGAAGTCAACTGTGGGATACCGCTCTCGCCACACAGGCGATTCTTTCAACCGAGATGATTGATGATTATGGCGATTGTCTTAAGAAGGCAAATTTCTTCATCAAAGAATCTCAGGTTTCATTTTTAAGAGGCAAATTGAGTTTTTGCTTCCTCGTTTCCATTTCTTGAAAAAACAAAATGACATAGGTGAAAGAGAATCCCAAGGGGAACTATGAAAGCATGTTTCGCCACTTTACGAAAGGGGGCTGTGTTGATTGTAATAAAGCAGCCAAAGTAGAAGAAAATAAAGAAGAAAAAATCAGGAAAATAATATTTAGGAAGTTCAAGCAGCCAAGGAGCCGCATGCTTCATATAAAAAGTCAAAATAGGAAGTGGAAAAATAAGATCCCAAGATCACACCCATGATATGCATTAATTTCTTGTTTGTCTCTTTGCTATCCACTGTAATATAAATGCATGCATGTGTAGTAGAGAAAGTGTGGAAGATGTGAGCCTTGTACGTTTGTGAGTGGAGAGAAAAGAAAAGCATATATGAGTAGTGGGAAGTGAGCAGATGTACGTGTGAGCAAGTGAATAAGAAAAAGATTTTGCTCAATAAAAATTCGTCCTCCACCAATATTAGCTCCCACTAGAGTTTCTTCTTCCTCACAGAAATCGACTATTCACAAAATAAAAATAACAAAATGGTATCAGAGCCGAAGGTGTCAACGCAGCCGACAGAGCCGATTTTGCGAGAGCCGAAAGAGCCGATGGTGCCGATGGTGTGGAAGTGGATATTATATGCCCATATGTTAATCCCGCAACTCACCGAGAATAACTACGCAAGGCGGAGCATCGAAATGAAAACGGCAAGGTTTATGGAAATAGTCGAAGATGGATATTCACCGATACGACGGGGTATAGAAGGTCGAGACGGAAGACGTTGGGAGCCGCTGTCAAAGAAAGTGGCCTCGCGCTCCTCGTCATCTACGAGGCGTTAGATTTTACCGGTTTCAGGGCGATAGGCGCAACGAGAAAAGCAAAGGAAGCCTAGGATCTGTTGGAGAAAGCGTATAAAGACGCTTGCAACAACAAAGTTCAGCCACAGAAACAGGGCGAACTTGAGACGACGAAGGAGGACGAGAAGAACGTTGAGGGCGAACCCGTACGAGAAGAGGTAGCTCGTGTCGCGGAAAGTGAGCGTGATAAAGATCACGCTGAGCCGGTGGATGAAAAGAAAAAAGATGAACCACCGCTTATCGTCGAGAAGGAAAAAGAAGGCGGAGCGTCAAAGAAGACGCCGAAGAGGCCGTGAAAGAAGAGGAAACGACTGAAGCAGTCGTTGAAGTGATAAAAAAAAATTATCACTCGTGAAGTATCCACCACCACTCCACCACCGGAACCTCCGAAGAGGAATCCCAAGGGAACTATGAAAGCATGCTTCGTCACTTTACGAAAGGGGGCTGGACTTTCTCCGACCAAGATCAGTCCTTGATAGTGTCAGATTGCACAGCAGAAGCTCTTAAGGTACTTCGAACCCTTAATCACACTATCAAGTTTGCACAAGAATTCCATAACTCAATATCGATCTTGTGATTTATACTTGTGAATTTACGTAGTTGACCAATTGCTGTCTGTATCAACATTTATGTGCAGTGTTTGCTTCTGCTCTCACAAATCCCTTCAGAAATTTCTGGAGAGAAAGCAGACGTTGAACGCTTATACGAAGCAGTTAATGTCCTATTGTACTTGCAAGTATGTAGTTACGTACATTGTAAGAAGCACGTACTGGTTAAAGGAATAATCTGCTAGCTTATGATTCTCGAATACTATGATTGTATGTAGAACCCTAAGAGTGGTGGGTTTGGTGCTTGGGAGCCACCAGTTCCTCAACCATATCTTCAGGTACATATGCAACATACAATCAAATATCTATCATGTTGATATATGTCATTTCCACTTATGTATGTATGTTTGCGATTGACATATATAAATATATATATATATATATTTATCTTTTCCCCCGTCCCATTCAGATTCTGAACCCTTCTGATTTATTTGTTGTTGGGTGTGCAAACTGACATCCCACACCGGTTAAAGCAAAAGAAATATGATGGTTTTATAAGCTTGTGGGTTCACTCCCTCTATTGCCAATTGGTTTTAGAGAGGAACCCCACAAGCTTATACCGGGTGGGGTTTGGGCTGGAATTGTGTATGAAAAAAAATCCTACATGGTGCGGTGAGCGTGGACGAACACGTGAGGGTGCCTTCAGATGGAGAAAAAAAATTCTAGCCCGAATACGGTGTGGGTGGTGTGTCCCCGGCCCTTGTAAAGACGATCGGTGAATCTGCGGTGAGAAGCGCTTGGTGCAGTGATTGCGAAGAAGCGCTTTGATGCAGATAATCGTCGTAAGAGAGGCCCGTTGTGTGATCTTCAGTTTAAGGGGAGGTTTGTTGGGTGTGCAAACTGACATCCCACACCGGTTAAAGCAAAAGAAATATGATGGCTTTATAAGCTTGTGGGTTCACACCCTTTATTGCCAATTGGTTTTAGAGAGGAACCCCACAAGCTTATACCGGGTTGGGTTTGGGCTGGAATTGGGTCTGAAAAAAAAAAATCCCTACATTTGCGGACATACTTGTAGAGCAAGAGTAAAGATGTTCAATCCCTTTTCCCAACACTCGACTTTGTTTCCTTATAAAAAGGATAATATACTTGATGTTGTATTGTTCATCAGGCACGTCGAAACTACTTCTTCGATACTCGAAGCCCTTATCTTATTCAAGAATCTTCATCCATGCCACAGAGAAAGAGAAATAGAAATCGCAGTGTCAAAAGCATTACGTTTCTTGGAACATAGACAACATCCTGATGGTTCATGGTCGACTAGCTTTCTTCCTTAAAAAAAAAGTCGTTAACTTCCATTTTAATGGCACTTATTAGGAAAACTCTTATCAGGTATGGATATTGGGGGATTTGCTTCATATACGCCACGTTCTTCGCACTCGGAGGCTTTTCTTCTGCTGGGAAAACTTATGAAAACGGTGAGGCAGTTCGAAAAGCGGTTCATTTTTTGCTGAAGATACAGAACAAAGAAGGTGGTTGGGGCGAAAGCTTCGAATCATGCCTCAGAATGGTAAATATCATATATCAGTTATTTTTCCATGTAAAAAGAACTTATAATCCTCTGGTGATGAATACATCCATCTACGATAGTAATACACGCCATTGGAAGGAAATAGGACGAACATTACACATACATCATGGGCAATGCTGAGTCTCATGTATGGCGGGCAGGTTTGTATCTATAAATATTACTACGATTATTCTACCTAGTTCAGACATCATAAGCAATCATTTATTTTTATTCAATAATATTTAGGCGGAGAGAGACGCTACTCCTCTACACAGAGCAGCGAAGTTGCTGATCAATGCTCAGATGGACGATGGTGATTTCCCCCAACAGGTAATAAAGATCTGCGATCACACACACAACACATATGCATAGTTTTTCTTGCCAATATTACAGATTGAATAAATTGTGTGATATATTGTCCTATCTGAAAACAGGAAATAACAGGAGCTTACCTTAGGACATGCGTACTTCATTACCCTCACTACAGAAACGTTTTCTCTTTATGGACACTTTCCGAGTATCGAAAACGCGTCACGCTCTTGAAGAGTCGCAGATATATATATTTATTTACGAATGCCTTCATATTGTGTTAAATGTTGTTCGTATATATGAACTTTGACTAGATATGATTGATCCATATGTACGAGACGCTTCTAATTGCAAGTATATTTTCAATTTTTTTAGTGAGAGCTATTATTACAACGATATATCTAAACGTGTCAATGATTTGATGCATATTTATTTGAGAATAGAAGATAATAATTTAAAATCGATTTTGTTAGACTTTTTAGGTTGTTTAATCGCAGTACGATTTGTATTGGGGTTTAGTTGATATGAAGTATTGTGAGTTTCCTGACGAAGTGTCACCCACACGACACTACCTAGTATTTAGAAAAGAAAAACATCATAATACCGAAAAACGATGTGGACCAACTGTGAAGATAATTCATCGAGGGCATGGGTTACTCTAATTAGAATGGACTTGGGGTTATTCTAATTAGAGTAGGAAAGTTAGAATGCGAATAGCTACAGACCCACTTATAAGACCCACTTATAAAGTTGCGCTAGCGACAACTTCTACAGGGTTTTCAAATTACCCGCGAGATTCATAGCGCGTGAGGAGCACGTGCCAAGTTCCCGTTATATATGTGAGAGAGCTGGTGTTCGAGAGAGAGAGAGTGAGCGTGTAACTTTCTGTAGCTTGAGCTAGGGTGAAAGTTGATAACACGAGTGGCATGTGCTCTGTAATTCTCCGGAGATTCTCAGTAATAAGAAGTGATCCTTGGCCCGTGGATGTAGGCTACACATCGTAGCTGAACCACGTAAATCTGGTGCATTTCAATTTCTGTGTTTGCTGTGGTTGATTCGATCGAGTTGCAATTCGTTAAGTGAATCGTCTAATTGATAGAATTGTCAATTAAGAAGTTAATCTGAGCTAACAATTGCAACACCAACAATCTTTGTTAATGATATATGGGATGGCCACAATACATGATATCTGCATGGGTATAATAATAAGGTGATGGATTGAATTATTAAATATATAGATCTAGACCCATCCTAATCTTGTCATCTTGTCGTGCAAGGCAGCAAATCAAGGCCCGTGTGAGAGAAAAAAAAAATCTAGGCTGTAGAAAATACGTTATCCGAAATGTTGTAATGACATTTTTCTGGTCACTTTTTAATCTCACCACAAAGGGAATTCCAACTAATAGCTAAAAGTTGGAACGATTTTGTGTTATCCTATCAACTCACTCGAGACCTCACAACTTCACTCTCTCCTTAGACTACATTACTATGCAATTCCCGAATGTATTTATAATAAAATTATCGAAGATCGTCGAAACTATTATTCCTCTAGTACTTCTGAACCATATATGAATCTTATGGCTAAGCGTTTAGCACAAATCCCATGACACTCATTAATTGTTACAATAAACTAGTATATCACCTAATCAATCAAAGAATCCATCATTTATGGCGTGCACATTTGGACCTGAAGAAAAAATTAACTAATAAGAGATAGAGACTAGTATATGTATATAAAGAGTTGAAGAATACACACATACATATATATATATATATATATATAAAGAGTTGAAAGAATATATTGTAATGAAGAGTTGAACTTTGGCTATAAAGATTCCTCGTCGAAAAGTGCGAGGAGAAGTAAAGAATTGTTGCTCGCCTTTCGTGAGGACGATAATATAATAAATAATATATTATATTGTTATTAGTAGGAACTTTGGCTATATAAGAGAAACGGACGAAGGCAAATGATAATTCCACCGAAGAAGAGTTAGAGAGAGGAAAAGGAGGGGTAGGGAGAAAAAACAAATAAATAGAGAGTTTGTTCGATACGGACTAATAATATTTCTCTTATCCGTCCTTGGCTTTCTACCCGATTACAAATGGGGTTTTTCACGTAAATTTCCGTTTTTTCTCACACTTACAGTCATTTCAACTTTCGAATCCATACAATTTATCACAAGCAGAATATATCTATTTGTAATAAAATAATGTGGAGGCTGAAGATAGGCGAAGGAGACGTTGATCCTTATCTATACAGTATCAGCAACTTTGTGGGTCGTCAATATTGGGAATACGATCCAAATGGTGGAACTGTCGAAGAGCTTGAGGCCTTTGAAAAGGCTCGTGAAGAGTACAAAGAGAACAAGAAAAAGGGTTACGTAGCATCTGCTGATATGTTCACTAGAATACAGGTACACTATTACATCATGATATATTAGTTTATCTATATCTAGTCTATCTGTTTACTTTGTATAAATACATGAGTTTGCTCACGTCTTTGTTAAAGCTCAAGAAGGAGAGTGGGATTGATTTGCTAAGCATACCACGTGTTAGAATCGACGAGGACGAGGATGTTACGTATGAGAAAGCAACAGTAGCTCTGAGAAAAGCTTTGATGCTTAACCGATCCATCCAAGGAAAGGACGGCCATTGGCCGGCTGAAAATGCCGGTCCCGTGTTTTTCACGCCTCCGCTGGTAAAATAGTTTCGGTTTTCATCCTCTTAATCTGTTATGGCCTTAAGCAGTTTGAGAATTTGGTTATCATCAGCGGTAAGTCAAAAGATTGGAGGTCGTTGTTGTTCATATGGCTCTCCTCTCCATTGATCGGCTTCGTCACCATATGTATACGCGCTAATATAAACTTGTTTAAGTGTAGTAACTCTGCATCGTGTGTTTCATTTGGATGAAATAGATTATTGCCTTGTACATAAGCGGAAAAATAGACGAAATCCTTACGAAAGAACATAGAAAGGAGATGATCCGCTACGTCTACAATCATCAGGTATGTAAATACATAGACACACATACACGTGCACTAGATAAATAACATTTCCCACTTGGCAAATTGTATGAATTAACATTTAAATGTTTGTTGCATATGATGAAGAACGAGGATGGAGGATGGGGTTTTTACATAGGAGGTCACAGCACTATGATTGGGTCGGCACTTAACTATGTTATGCTGCGGTTGTTGGGAAAAGGAATTTACGATAATGCTGTTGCAAGAGCGCGTAAATGGATTCTCGATCATGGTGGTGCTACTGGGATACCTTCTTGGGGAAAAACTTATCTCTCGGTAATAATTTTCGATCCCCCATCTTTTTTTGTGTGTGTAAGATGATCAGTGCACTGAGGGGAAACTCCGACTTAAGAGAGTTTTGGGATTCTAATTTCAGTAAGACTACTTGAATATCAGCCCCATGCCCATCAATACAACCATGTGGGAGTTTTTTACTTTTTATTTTTAGTTTTTACTCTTGATACTCGGCAGGTGCTGGGAGTATATGATTGGGATGGTTGTAACCCATTGCCCCCAGAGTTTTGGCTCTTTCCTTCATCTTTCCCCTTTCATCCTGGTAATTAGTAACGTCAAGAAACAGTTTCAAGATACATTTTCGTCATGAGTTTGATGTTGTAGTTCAGACATTCCTTATAACACTTTTTTTTTTTTTTATGAATTATCATTGCAGCAAAGATGTGGGTTTACTGCCGCTCGGTTTACTTGCCCATGTCCTATCTTTACGCAAAAAGGATTCAAGGGTCGATCACAGACTTGGTTTTATCACTCAGAGAGGAAATCCACGTCAAACCCTATCATCAAATTAATTGGAATAAGGCTCGCCATGAATGTTGCATGGTGATCAATTATTTTTTCACTTCCTGAACCGTAAATTGCAAGGAATCAAAACTCTGCACTACTAATTACTGTTTGTTATCTTCATATTCTGATATAGGAAGATCTTAACTATCCTCATACCTTCATCCAAGATTTTCTGTGGGACGCTCTTCACTACTTTTCCGAGCCATTGTTGAGCCATTGGCCTCTGAACAAGCTCAGACAAAAGGCTCTTGAGAAAACGATCGAATGCATGCGTTATACATCTGAAGAGACCCGTTACATAACCTTTTCATGTGTAGATAAAGTAAAAAGTTACGTTTTCTTTCTGATCATCCCATGACAAAAAGATATATGTTGCAAATTGCTTGTCATGTGAATACATACAGTGTCTTCAAATGATGTGTTGGTGGGCAATTGATCCAACCGGCGATGAGTTTATGCGTCACTTAGCTAGAATACCAGATTACTTGTGGCTTGCTGAAGATGGAATGAAAATGCAGGTGATATAATCACTGGAAAAAGAACTTCTGAATCATGAAGATGATGTTAAAATTTTCTTTCCTTCCTTTTGAAGAGTTTTGGAAGTCAACTGTGGGATACAGCTTTCGCTACGCAGGCGATTCTTTCAACCGAGATGATTGATGAGTATGGCAATTGTCTAGAGAAAGCCCACTTCTGCATCAAAGAATCTCAGGTTCAAGTTTTAAGAGGCAAATTGAATTTTCCGCTTCCTCGTTTCCATTTCTTGAAAAATGAAATGGCATAGGTGAAAGAGAATCCCAAGGGGAACTATGAAAGCATGTTTCGTCACTTTACGAAAGGGGGCTGGACTTTCTCCGACCAAGATCAGTCCTTGATTGTATCAGATTGCACAGCAGAAGCTCTTAAGGTACTTCGAACCCATAAATCATTCTATTCTTCAAGTTTGCACAACAATTCCATAACTCAATATCGATCCTATGATTGGACTTATGAATGTAGTAGTTGACCAATTTCTGTATCAACATTTATGTGCAGTGTTTGCTTCTGCTCTCACAAATCCCTTCAGAAATTTCCGGAGAAAAAGCAGACGTTGAACGTTTATACGAGGCCGTGAATGTGTTACTGTATTTGCAAGTAATGTCTCTAAATATATTCTAAGAAAGCACTTGTCTTTTTTTTTCAAGCTTATATCTCTAAGAGTATGATTGTACTTAATTAGAACCCTAAGAGTGGTGGATTTGGTGCTTGGGAGCCACCAGTTCCTCAACCATATCTGCAGGTACATAAGCAGCGTACAATCAAATAGCAATAATCTTGTTGATATATGTCATTTTCCACTTGTATATGTATATTTACTATGGATATAATTTTCTTTTGGACCTTTTTCCCTTTTCCATTCAGATTCTGAACCCTTCTGATTTATTTGCAGACATAGTTGTTGAGCAAGAGTAAGAAGATGTCCAATCCCTTTTCCCAACTCTTGACTTTCTTTTTCCTAATAGAAACGATAATATACTTGATGTTTATATTGTTCATCAGGCACGTCGAACCGACTTCTTCGACAATCGAAGCCCTTATCTTATTCAATAATCTTCATCCATGCCACAGAGAGAACGAAATAGAAATCTCAGTGTCCAAAGCACTACATTTCTTGGAAAATAGACAATACCCTGATGGTTCATGGTCAGTTAGTTTCACTTTTATTTCACTTCTAAAAAAAGGAAGCACCATTTTATTAAAAACTTGTATACTCAGGTACGGATATTGGGGGATTTGCTTCATATATGGCACATTCTTCGCACTCAGAGGCTTTTCTTCTGCTGGTAAAACTTTTGAAAACAGCGAGACACTTAGAAAAGCGGTTCACTTTTTGCTGTCGATACAGAACGAAGAAGGCGGTTGGGGCGAAAGCTTCGAATCATGTCCAAGAATGGTAAACATCATACCATATATGGGTTTATCGGTTATTTCTTCTTGAGTGAATTGAACCTTTGAACTGACCTCTGGCGATGAATACATCCATCAACATAGAAATACACACCATTGGAAGATAATAGGACGAACATTACACATACATCATGGGCAATGCTTGGTCTCATGTACTGCGGACAGGTTTGTATCTATATATATAAGTACAATGTATCTATCTATATATTTCAGACATCATATTAAGCAATCCTATAACTGTTTAATATATGTAGGCGGAGAGAGATGCAACGCCTCTCGCGAAGTTGCTGATCAATGCTCAGATGGAAGATGGTGATTTCCCCCAACAGGTAATAAATATTTGATTATCTACATATATATATGTTATATATAGTAGTTCTTCCACGGCAAGTTCTTGTAATAATAAAGGTAGAGATATACTGAGTTGTGATTAACAAACAGGAAATAACGGGAGCTTACCTAAGGACCTGCGCGCTTCATTACCCACACTACAGAAACGTTTTCGCTTTATGGGCACTTGCAGAGTATCGAAAGCGCGTTTGGAAAATACCACGCTCTTGAAGAGCCGCATATAAGAATAATGCCCTTGAGGTCGTTGGATCCTATATATGCTTCTATTATTATTAGGGGAATCTACAGTAAAATACTCATTTGTATAAAAAATTTGTCAGCCCTGTCAGTATTTTTTATATGTGGTAACTATTAGAATAAATGTTTTGCACATTGGTACATGTTTCCCGGCAAGGTATGTCATATAACACATTTAAGTACTATAGAGAAACGTATTGTGATACATAATATAGTAAGAAAATGGTACATAATATAACACATTAAGTTACCATATAGAAATGTATATATGAACTATATAAACGCGTAACGTGTTAAGTAATAATATACATGTAAAAAGATATGTCGAGATTGGAAATATTGTATAGACAGTCAAACAGGTAATTACATAAAAAAATTCTGACAGAGATACTGACCTGCTAATTTTTTATATAAATGGATATTTTTCTCTATATTATTATACAATGAGACCCTCGGCTCCAATTTGGATATAATTATTTCCATTCATACTATTAATGCAAAATTTATTAAAAAATATTTAATTATATAGTAATTTTTTAAAAAAAAATTATTTTAATCTTTTATTAAGCACATGCACATTGCACGAATTTGGTGCCAATTAATCATTTATTTCAATGACTAGTATAACGTACTAACACATCGGCAAAAGGAAAGTAAAATCTAATAAAGAAAGAGAAACATTCAGTATATCCGACCCATTACTTTGATTCACATTTTCAATAAGATGTAGCTACACAAACGCACACTTTTTCTTACTTAATACAGAGCAACCAATAATTGGGCAAGGCTGACGAGTTTTGGAATATGGTATGGATATATAGAAAAAAATAGTGACCACGATATAATATAATTCTAAATCACTTTTAAGCATATACGCAAACATATGTTGACAATTATATATATGTGCGTTTGAAATCAATATGTAGTAATTTTGGAATGCATTAGTGATAAGAATAATGAAGATCTGACTTTCTATTGATTGGCATGTGACTTCTGAACCATATACGAATATTGTGGCTAACGGTAGAGCGAAAATCCAAATTACAATAAAATAGTATATCATATAATCAATCAACGAATCCATCATTTATAGCGTGCCTGTTGAACCTGAAAAAAAGTAATAAATAAGAAACAGACTACTGAGAAACAGAACAGAACTGAACGCTTGCCTTCTTTCTTTCTTATCACATGTTGGTAATAAATGAATGTTTGTAAATACGCCACCAAAAATCACCTGCCGACAATTAATCTGAATTTGTCAAGTAACGATCTGTATCATATATATCCATAGTCTATACATACGAATCATATAAAAGCAGAAATAAAATAACTCACATGTCATCGTTGACAAAATACGAACAGTGATCTGTGTCCATTTAATGCAACCTTCTACATTAGTAACAATAAATATATATCGGGACAGGGAATGGGTTGGTCGTTGGGCTCTCAGTGCGCCATTACTTCGAGTTTGTTCCTTACAATAACGACACCGTTTTAACCATTTGATTTGGAAATTAGAAAATTAGGGTTTCTTGGATCGTTTAAGAAAGTTACACGAAGTAAATAAGTGAAGCTTATATATAGATATAATATATATACTCAATTGTTATTTGACCCTATTTAGTCTAGTACTTGGTTTAGATGTGGTTAAATTGAAAATGTATGATATAGTTTTTTGGAAATAGTAAAACGGCTCTCATTTAAAAACAAAAAAGAAAATGTGAAAGACTTGTTCTAGGCCGGAACCAACCAGTAGAACTTCGTTCATAATTCAGCATCATAATATATAAAATATATCAAAATCCATCACAATAAAAAATATAAAAAACAATATAAAGTAAGATACCTATTTTTTTAATGAAATACATTGCATGGGTGTCCATTTTTGTAATTCAACCTTTGGGATACGTACGTTATGTGTAAACTATCCCTATTTATAACACTGCCCTCGCCCTGCAACGATATATAACTTGGACTCCATTACAAGGAAATAAACTACTATTGTAATAAAATAATGTGGAGGCTGAAGATAGGCGAAGGAGACGGCGATCCATATCTATACAGTATCAGCAATTTTGTGGGTCGTCAATATTGGGAATACGATCCAAATGGTGGAACTATCGAAGAGCTTGAGGCCTTTGAAAAGGCTCGTGAAGAGTACAAAGAGAACAAGAAAAAGGGTTACGTAGCATCTGCTGATATGTTCACTAGAATACAGGTAATATTATTACATATGCTATATTAGTTTATCTTGATCTAATCTATCTGTTTACTTTGTATAAATACACGAGTTTGTTCATGTCTTTATTACAGCTCAAGAAGGAGAGTGGGATTGATTTGCTAAGCATACCGCGTGTTAGAATTGACGAGGAAGAAGAAGTTACGTATGAGAAAACTACAGTTGCTGTAAAGAAAGCTTTGTTGCTTCACCGAGCAATCCAAGCAAAAGATGGCCATTGGCCGACTGAAAATTCATGCCCTGTGTTTTTCACACCTCCGCTGGTATAAATATATATGTTCAATTTTTTCACACCTTAACATATTATAGAAATACACATATGAAAATAAGCATATAATCGTTAAGCAAGCAAACAGAACCCGTAATAAGTAAGAGGATTAATATAGATGGCTTTAAGTAAAAAGATTGAAAGGTCGTTGCTCAATATGGCTTATTGTAACTTTTCGTTGTCATGCGTCGTTAGATTATCGCCTTGTACATAAGCGGAAAATTCGACGAAATCCTTACGTTGGAACACAACAAAAAGGGGATGATTCGCTACCTCTACAATCATCAGGTATGTGTAAAATATATATGTATATAATTAGCATGCACCATATATAAATATACCTAACATTTCCAGCAATATATGGGAAGTCTAAATTGATTATTTAATAATTGCACGTTTGTTGTATATGATGAAGAACGAGGATGGAGGATGGGGTTTTTACATAGGAGGTCACAGCACTATGATTGGGTCGGCACTTAACTATATTTTGCTTCGCTTGTTGGGTAAAGGCATGGACGACGATGGTAATAATAACGCTGTTTTAAGAGCACGTAAATGGATACTCAACCATGGCGGAGCTACTGGGATACCTTCCTGGGGAAAAACTTATCTTTCGGTAATAGTTCATTCGATCCCATACTTTTTGCATGTGTGTAATAAGTTATAAGATGATAACAGTAGTAGTATATTATATCACCATTGCTCTGTCACGTACTTCACTGAATTTCTTTTTTTCATATTTTTTATATTTTTCTCCTATTGTCAATTCGATTCAGGTGCTGGGAGTATATGATTGGGATGGTTGCAACCCACTGCCCCCAGAGTTTTGGCTCTTTCCTTCATTTTTCCCACTTCATCCTGGTAATTAATAACTCCAAGAAACAATTTCAACACATTATAGTGACTATAGCGAGGTTGATTGTTATGATTCAGACATTTAATTATTTGCAGCAAAGATGTGGTGTTATTGCCGCTCGGTTTACTTGCCCATGTCCTATCTTTACGGAAGAAGGGTTCAAGGACCTATCACAGTTTATCACTCAGAGAGGAAATTCACGTCATACCTTATCATCAAATTGATTGGAACACGGCTCGCCATGAATGTTGCGTGGTGATGATCACTTACTATAGGCGAAAATATAATTTTAAGTCACTAAGTTCACATGTTTTCGTTTTTTGGGTCACTATGTTTAATAATTGCAAAAATAGGTCACTAACAATGTATGTTAAAACAAATTCGGGCCACCCTTTCATTTTTTGGTCACTAAGTATACGTGTTTCAATTTCAGATCAATAAGTATACGTGTTTTAAGTCTTTGGATCGCTATATTAAATCCATTTTCGCATTCATAAAAACATAGTGACCCAAAATCGAAAACATGTCTACTTAGTGAGCAAAAAATGAGAGAATGACCCAAATTTGTTTTGACATTTATAGTTAGTGACATACTTTTGCAATTATCACATAGTGACCGAAAAACGAAAACATGTATACTTAGTGACCCAAAAATAATAATTTGGCCCTTATTATATTATTACTTTATTAGCCATACATAGCTAGGAAATGGTAACTGATCCATAGAACTGATTGCTGTTTGTTTTCTGATTTATATATATAGGAAGATCTTAACTATCCTCACACCTTCATCCAAGATTTTCTGTGGGACACTCTTCGCTACTGCTCAGAGCCATTATTGAGGCATTGGCCTCTGAACAAGATCAGAGCTCTTGATAAGACGATCGAATGCATGCGTTACAATTCTGAAGTGACCCATTATATTACCTATTCATGTGTAGATAAAGTAAGGAATCTTAAGATATCTTTCTAATCATCCCATGAAAAACAATAAAAATCGCTGCTAGTATCGTGTTACTTGTCATGTGAATACATAATACAGTGTCTTCAAATGATGTGTTCTTGGGCGATTGATCCAATGGCGACGAGTTCAAATATCACTTAGCCAGGATTCCAGATTTTTTGTGGCTTGCTGAAGATGGAATGAAATGCAGGTAATTTAATAAAATGACGAAAAATAATTTGAAGCATATGGAGATGATTTAACTAACTCATTTATTTTTCCTTTATATGTTGAAGAGTTTTGGAAGTCAAACGTGGGATACTGCTTTCGCCACGCAGGCGATTCTCTCAACCGAGATGATTGATGATTATGGCGATTGTCTTAAGAAGGCAAACTTCTTCATCAAAGAATCCCAGGTTTCATTTTCGAGAGGCGAATCGAATGTTGAACTTTTTTGTTTGCTGCTGCTTAGTTTCGATTTTTTCAAGAAACGACGAAATGGCATATAGGTGAAAGATAACCTCAAGGGAGACTATAAAAGCATGTTTCGTCACTTTACGAAAGGGGGATGGACTTTCACTTGCCATGATCATGCAGTGATTGTATCAGATTGCACAGCAGAAGCTCTAAAGGTGCTTCGACCTGAAATATTGATCTCTGATTAGACTTATGAAAGGTGGCGAATAATTATATGAATCAACATTTATGTGCAGTGTTTGCTTCTGGTGTCTCAAATCCCTTCAGAAATTTCCGGAGAGAAAGCAGACGTTGAACGTTTATACGAAGTTGTGAATGTGTTATTGTACTTGCAAGTAATGCCTCTCCATACATTTTAAGAAACACTATTTGCAATGATAAAATCTGTTAGCACTTGGTTCTTTTAAGCCTATATATCTAATTATACTATATGATTATACAAAAATTAGAACCCTAACAGTGGTGGATTTGGTGCTTGGGAGCCACGAGTTCCTCAACCATATCTGCAGGTACATAAGCACCGTACAATCAAATATCAATAATCATGTTTATATATGTCATTTTCCACTTTTATATGTATATTTACGATGGACATAATTTATTTTTTTTTTGATTTTTTTCCCTTTTCCATTCAGATTCTGAACCCTTCTGATTTATTTGCAGACATAGTTGTTGAGCAAGAGTAAGAAGATGTCCAACCCTTTTCCTAACTCTTGACTTTCTCTTCCCTTAAACAAAGGATAATATACTTGATGTTATATTGTTCGTCAGGCACGTCGAACCGACTTCTACGATAATTGAAGCCCTTATCTTATTCAAGAATCTTCATCCATTCCACAGAGAAAAAGTAATAGAAATTGCAGTGTCAAAAGCATTACATTTCTTGGAAACTAGACAATACCCTGATGGTTCATGGTCAGTTAGTTTCACTTTTACTTCACTTTTAAAGAAAAAAAGCAAGACATTTCATTAAAAACTTTGTATAATCAGGTACGGATA
This sequence comes from Craterostigma plantagineum, assembly GCA_027422505.1. Classification (NCBI taxonomy): domain Eukaryota; kingdom Viridiplantae; phylum Streptophyta; class Magnoliopsida; order Lamiales; family Linderniaceae; genus Craterostigma; species Craterostigma plantagineum. Next base: position 586,633 of record JAPQWV010000082.1, read on the forward strand.
TTGGGGTATTTGCTTCATATACGGCACATTCTTTGCACTCAGAGGCTTTTCTTCTGCTGGGAAAACTTACGAAAACAGCGAGACAGTTCGAAAAGCGGTTCGTTTCTTGCTGTCTATACAGCACGAAGAAGGCGGTTGGGGCGAAAGCTTCGAATCATGTCCAAGAATGGTAAATATCATATCGTATTATATGGTTTTATCGGTTATTTCTTCTTGAGCGATTTGAACCTTTGAAACGACCTCGGGCGATGAATACATCCATCAATGATAGAAATACACACCATTGGAAGATAATAGGACGAACATTACACATACATCATGGGCAATGCTTGGTCTCGTGTATGGCGGACAGGTTTGTATCTATATATAATAATATATAACTACAATGTATCTATCTATCTATCTATCTATCTATCTATCTATCTATCTATCTATCTATCTATCTATCTATCTATCTATTCTATCTATATAGTTCAGACATCATATTAAGCAATCCTATAATTGTTTAATATATGTAGGCGGAGAGATACGCGACGCCTCTACATAGAGCCGCGAAGTTGCTGATCAATGCTCAGATGGAAGATGGTGATTTCCCCCAACAGGTAATAAATATTTGATTATCTACATATATATATGTTATATATAGTATTTCTTCCACGGCAAGTTCTTGTAATAATAAAGGTAGAGATATACTGAGTTGTGATTAACAAACAGGAAATAACGGGAGCTTACCTAAGGACCTGCGCGCTTCATTACCCACACTACAGAAACGTTTTCGCTTTATGGGCACTTGCAGAGTATCGAAAGCGCGTTTGGAAAATACCACGCTCTTGAAGAGTCGCATATAAGAATAATGCCCTTGAGGTCGTTGGATCCTATATATGCTTCGGGAACCTACAGTAAAATACTCATTTGTATAAAAAATTTGTGAGCCATCAGCGTTTTTTTATATGTGGTACCTATTAGAATAAATATTTTGCACAGCATGTTCCGCCGCAAGGTATGTCATATAACACAATTAATTACTATAGAGAAACTTATTGTGGTACATAATACAGTAAAAAAATGGTACATAAGGTAACATATTAAGGTACCATATATAAAAGTATATAAGTACCATGTATGAGTACCATATAAACGTGTGACGTGTTACGTAATAATATACATGTAAAAAGATACGTGGAAAATTGTATAGACAGTCAAACATGTAATTATATAAAAAAAATTCTGACAAAGGTACTGACCTGCATGTTTTTTTATATAAATAGATATTTTTTCTGTAGATTCACAATATTATTATTCTAAGGGTGAGTGAATGTGAGACCCTCTGCTGCAATTTGGATATAATTATTTCCATTCATACTATTAATGCAAAATTTATTTAAAAAATATTTAATTGTTTAGTAATTTAAAAAAAATTATTTTAATCTTTTATTAAGCACATGCACATTGCACGAATTTGGTGCCAATTAATCATTTATTTCAATGACTAGTACTAATGTACTCCCACATCGGCAAAAGGAAAGTAAAATCTAATAAAGAAGAAAGAGAAACATTCAGTATATCCAACCGATTACTTTGATTCACATTTTCAAAAAGTGATATAAGTATTTACTTGGTTCGTTTCTACGTCCAAAAAAACTGAGTGCCGACGGTTGAAACGCTACACAAACGCACACTTGATTCTTATTTAATAGAGAGCAACCAATAATTGGGTAAGGCTGATGAGTTTTGGAATATCGTATTGATTATTATATAGAAAAATATAGTGACCACGATATAATATATTCTAAATCACTTAAGCATACAAACATATGTTGACAATTATATATATGTGTGTTGAAATAAATATGTAGTAATTTTCGAATGCAATAGTGACAAGAATAATGAAGTTCCGACTATATTCGCATGTGACTTCTGAACCATTTACGAAAATTGTGGCTAACGGTACAGCGAAATCCAATAACACTCAATCAACGAATACATCATTTATTACAATAAAATAGTATATTATATAATCAATCAACGAATCCATCATTTATAGCGTTCACTGTTGAACCGGTAAAAGGTACTCCCTCTGTCCCTGTATGTATGTACATTTATGGTGCGGCGCGCGGTTTTTAATAAACTTAATATTTTAATAATAAGTACAATTAATAGGTAAAAAGTATATAATTTGACACGTCTTTTAAGAATATTTAATATTAATATATTAATTGTTTGTGATAATTTTTACTAAATAAGGAAATAGACAAAAGATAGTGGAATGCCCGATTTAATAAAATGTACAAAAGTTACGGGACGAAGGAAGTATTATATAAGGGACAGACGACTACTGAGTACTGACAAAAAGAACAGAACTGAAGCCTTCGTTCTTTCTTATCATGTTGGTAATAAATGAATGTAAATACGCCACCAAAAATCACCTGCCGACAATTAATCTGAATTTGTCAAGTAACTATCTGCATCATAAACATCCATAGTTAGACCATCTCCAGTAGTCAACCGTAATCGCAAACGCATTTTGCAGTAACAGCCATAGTTTGCAGTAACTGTTTTCTAACAGTCAACTGCAAATGCAAACGCAGACGCAAAAGAATATTACAATAATATTCCATTTCATACCAACTTTTATAACTTTTCAACACCACCCCTATATTTTACTACTTTACAAACTAACCACAATATTCTTTTAAGTTTGAAGTCATTATTTATACATATTAAAACATAAAACAAAATATTTATTAAAAATATCGAAATTGCACACATAACAATTGAAATATATTGCGATACACGTCGTACAAATAAAATATAAAAAATTATATTTGTGGTCAAAACAATGATTAATTATATTACATATAAATAAAATATAAAAAATAATAATAAGATATAAAAATACTATACATAAAATAATAATTATTTATTTTATCAAAATCATCGTAGTATAAAATTTTTAAATTCTTTAATATATTTTTATATGTTCGATTTAATAATCAATACAAGTAAATGACTTATTTGCAATTTTAAAACATCAAACGCATTTTTGCGTTCAGACGCAAATTTGCGTTCGAAACAGGAGAGATAACGCAAAAAACGCATTTGCGTTAGCGTTTGCAGTATTGTTGGAGCAGTTTTACTGCATTTATGCGTTTACGTTTTACGGTACTATTGGAGATGGTCTTAGCTATACATACGAATCATATAAAAGCAGAATAAAATGACTCACATGTCATCGTTTGGAAAAAAAAAAAAATACGAACAGTGATCTGTGTCCATTTATTGCAACCTTCTACGTTAGTGACAATAAATATATATCGGGACAGGGAATGGGTTGGTCGTTGGGCTATCTCAGTGCGCCATTACTTGGAGTTTGTTCCTTACAATAACGCACCGTTTTAGCCATTTGATTTGGAAATTATTTGACCCTAGTCCCTATTTAATCTAGTTCTCGGTATATCTATCTATCTTATTTTAAAACAGGAAATCGCGGGAGTTTACCTAAGGACATGCGTACTTCATTTCCCTCACTATAAGAACATTTTTCCATTATGGGCACTTGCAGAGTATCGAAAACGCGTTTGGAAAACATCCAACTGAAGAAAGAGTCGCATTTATTTATTTATTTATTTATATACATATAATGAAATGCCGCCCTCTTCATGTGTGAGATCGCCTTGTTGTACCAAGGCGTTTTGTGAACATACCTAATTTGTAGTAATTCCCCAGATTGTGAAACCTAAAAATCATAACGCCAAATACGACTGATTTCTTTACCTTTCATTGTTCTTTCATATTCATCCTCTCGCCGGGAGACTTAGCAGTGCAAATAAGACCCAATTCGAAAATAGAGACGACGGAGTGCAATAGTTTTCCGTCGAAGTTGTTTGTTGCAATCAAATTCGCATCGACGACTCGAATAACTTCGCCGGGCAGAGAGCCATTTACCCAATCCCTAAGTGTTATGTCTCCTGAAAACATTTCATCGCTCGGCCTCTTTCCTGTAAAGGTCTCCAACAGCATTATCCCGTAGCTATACACGTCGCATCTCGTGGAAACTATGCCTTCCGAACCATATTCTTCAACCCATATTTTTTAGTATTCAAGCAAATAATACAATAAGAAGATATGATAATATACAACCATATAAAAAAATATGTTATTTTAAGGTCCTTTACGTATGCAGCAAACATACCTGGAGCCATATAGCCGAGCGTTGCGAGGGTCCTAGTGTGCGTCATGGTTTCCCCTTCGTTCAGATACTTTGTAATACCGAAATCGCTAATACGGGCCATCATATCTTCGTCTAGGAGGACGTTTCCAGGCTTCAAGTCACAGTGAACCACTGGTGTCGAATAACCATGATGGAGATATTCCAATGCACTTGCAACATCGATCATTATGTTGAGTCTTTGCTTTATGTCTAAAGATTGGTTACAAGCACTTCTCGAAGCTGCCGTTTTGCATGTATTCTAATATGATCGCCTTGAATTCTTGATTCGTGCAACTGCCGAGGACTTTAACGAGATTTTTGTGGCGAAGATTTCTTAAAGTTTCGCATTCGACTTCAAAAGACCTCAATGAACCTTCTAGCTGAATGTGAAACACTATCACGGCTAATGTAGTTCCATCCCTTAGTATGCCTTTATAAACCGAACCAAAACTTCCCTTCCCAAGTATATTATTTTCGCCATAATTTTCAGTAGCACGCAATAGGTCGTAATAAGAGAATCTCATGGGCTGTCCAATAGCAAGTCCATCGGCATCAGTTGGAGGACTCGTTTTCCTTCGATATCTCATCACTGCATAGGCCAAACAGACGACAAAAACAAAGCCTCCGATTCCTATCGAAATGAATAATGGTAGAAGTATCTTCTTCCTTCCTACGTGTCGTTGAGATTCACGGCAAGATAAAACCTCGAACCTCGAAGGGCCACATAGTGCATCATTGAACATGAATGATTGGCTTGTGAAATTTTGAAAAGGGCCACCTGTAGGGATCTCTCCTGATAATGCGTTGAAAGAAACATTAAAATAGTCCAAATTTTTTAGAGCCTCTAGTGACTTTGGAATCGCCCCGTTGAGTTTGTTGTGAGAAAGTTCCAAAGAAACTAAACTGATCATGCTTCCAATTGACTCAGGAATCGGCCTTGGAAATTGTTATAGGCCAAAGAAAGTTTTTCTAGTTGAATTAATCCCCCGAATGTTCTCGGTATATCACCCGAGAACTGATTCTTTGACAGATCAATAGATGTTGCAAACTTCAAATTTCCTATTTCTGAAGGCAGTGAACCCATTAGAGAATTTGAGGAAATGTTAAGATCTAAGATATCTCCCAACTTCCAAAGGCTCGAAGGTATAATCGAATTCAAGTTGTTGTCGTCTAAATATATATATCTTAAGGATGATATATTTCCCAAGCATTCTGGTATTGGACCTTTGAGTTGATTGGCTTCCAGATCTATTTCTCCCAGACTCTTTAGTTGGCAGAGTCCACTTGGAATGAATCCTTCTATTCCGTTACCGCCAAGATCGAATATTTGAAGGCTCTGCAAGTTATGTATTATAGGTGGAACCTCTCCAGTCAAATCATTAGTGCCTAAAATCAACATTACCAGCCCTGTCAGGTTACCAATTTCATTAGGAATATTACCTTTTATGCCACATTCATCAGCATACAATTCGGCGAGAGAAGAAGATAGATTTCCAATAGACACAGGTATGTTACCATATAACGGATTTTCTTCAACTCCTAGAATTGCTAAGTCTCTGCAGTTCGCCAACGAATCGATAAAGCTCAGTTCAGAGTTAGATGTAAATCCGTTGGCACCAAAGCTCAAGAGTTGTATGAATCTTAAATTCTCTCCTATGGAACTAGGAATTGGACCAGTGAGTGTTTTCGGAAATCTCCAAACGAGTTAGTTTGGAGCAATTTAAGATAGAGTTTGGAAAACCTCCACTCAAGTCATTGCCTCCAAGAAGGAGCTCTTTAAGACTAGGCAGGAAATAACCTAATTTTGATGGAAGATCACCTGAAAGCCTGTTTCCTACAAGTTCAATTTTTCTCAAACTGGTAATGTTATATATTGGCACGGAACCACTTAGTTGATTGAACCCTAACTTCAAATACTCAAGCTCCTTAAGTTCCCCTATTGCACTTGGTATGTCACCTGCATAACATAACGAGTTTAGTGCCGACATAATGGAGCAATTAGAACATATGGAGTATATGGAGTATGTACCGGAAATGTTGTTATATGGCACCGATAAAACTTGAAGCTTAGAGCACAATGAAATATTTGATGGAATTTCACCGTATAGCTCGTTACGTCCTAAATAAAGTTCAGTGAGCACTGGACGACGAAGACACATATCATGTGGAAGTGTTCCGGAGAAATGATTTTGAACCAAGCCTAAAATTTGAAGTGTTGATATATTGAAGATGCTTGACGGTATCGAACCGATAAGTCGATTTCTTTGTAAATTCAAATAAGTAAGGCTACGAAGATTCCCAATCCATTCAGTTAAAGTCCCTTCAATGTAGTTGATGTCCATATTGAGATATACCAGACTCGTCAAATTGGCAATCGACGAAGGTAGAAAACCTGATAGCTGATTGCCCATCATCATCAGCCATTGGAGATTGCGTAGATTTCCTATTGATTCTGGAATCTTACCCTGGAGAGAGTTGAACGACACGACCAAAGTGTCGAGCTTCGATTCGTTACTATTAGCAAAAGAGGCGTCGAGGAACGAATCCAAGCTCGTAAAGCTGTTGTTGCTCAGATTTAATTTCTCAAGCTGAGGCAAGGATGCAAAGCAAGAAGGGACCTCGCCGACGAAGCTATTTTTCTTGATGGTTAAGAATCTCAACCTTCGGAGGCGCGACAAATCTCCGGGAATCGTCCCGAAGAAGTTATTACCTGCAAAGTCGAGGGAAATGAGGAAAGAGAGGTTTCCAAGCTGGGGCGGGATTTCGCCGGTGAGGCCCATGTAAGATATGTTCAAAGAAGAGACTCTGTGGTGTCGTTTCCCACATGTAACCCCAACCCAACTGCAGAATGGAGATGCAGCTGTCCAATTCTGCATGATAATGTTGTAAGGATCATTTGTGATTTTGGATTTGAGAGATAGAAGTGCAGACTGTTCAGTAGTAGTGGTAGATGATGATAAACATGTGAGAACAGCGTTTAATATAAAAAGGGAGAATGTTGTTGCAGAGATTTGAACGTAGTTTGAGTTTCCCAATCCCATAATGAATAGATACTCAGATCGAAAGGTGACTCAGTAATGTATTGTTGTGCGTAATGAAGAATATGAGATCACATATTCTACGTGGTTTTCTAGATGAGTTGGTAAAATGAGTCGTCTAATAACGACGACGACTAAGAGGGAATTAATGAAGACATTAGAACATTCCTACCATGCGCAAAAAGAGAACAAGTAAAAGAAAAAGTGACAAGAAATAAGTGAACTATTATCAGCCATAGGTTGTAGACCAGGGCAAACAGCAAGTGTCGAAAAATTCAAGTCTTGCAACAAAGACTGTCGCGACGACCAACAGTAAATTGGGAAAGAAATATCTAGCGGCTCGTTTGATACTCATGTATAGATGGGTATCAAATGGGTATGACTAAATATGCTCATGTTTGATAGCCATGTAAAGCTATACACGGCATGTATCATTATACATGGCTCTTACACAATAATCATTTATCCCCCTTGCATACTCAAACCCACTACAGAGGTGGGTATATCGATGCTTTTTTTACAATACCGCATTTACCCCCGATAAGAAGCAAGGCCACGTCGACGACGGCCTCTTTCCGGGAGCTTTCTTCCAGCTCCGGCGCCGGCGGCTTCTGGGAGATTCTCGACACGGAAGTTCGAGATTCTCTCTCTTTCCGGAAGCTTTTTTCCAGCTCCGGCGCCAGCGGCGGCATCTGGTCTGACGGGTTACCTCGCCGGAGGTCAGGGGCAAGTGGGCGGCGCGGTGGTGGGTTCCTTTGTGGCTGTTGGGCGGCGTCTTTTGGAAACACGGCGTACGAAAGGCTGCCGGCACGTGGCACGGGCAAGAGGTGAAATGAATTCACAATATAATTCTGCATGGTCATTTGATTACTGGAATTACAGTATTCAAGATAATTTTCTGTTTCAAGAAAACTCAACAACGCAAGATATATAAACCATGGTGCAGTAAGAAGACATTAAAATATTCCCAAAAGAAAGGAATTAATAGATCAGACAACGTTGTAAACCCTGACAAGTTTTGAAGTGTGGCAAACAATCAAGTTTTGGGAATCAGAGGCAGTCAGTGCACAGCATGTTCACCTGAAGGAAAAACCAAATTTTTTCATTCATGAAATTATACGAAGTTACTGAATGTGACCTACGAATAAGGTTTATGAAAACAGAAGGTTGCAAGAATGACTTGAATGATGTGGTTGGTCGACAATCACTTATGGTTTGTTGTGGTTGACGACTTTGAAAGCAGATTAGAAGTGAAGTGTTTATGTGTCCACTATACGATAATATGCCTGCGGTTTTCTTTGAGATCATCTTACCTAAGATGTACAGTAACAGACCCCTCTTTCCAATGAACGAAGAATTAAGCCGCCCACGACAGTGGATGTGAGTGACTGACAGACACTAATTTGATAATTCGTAATGAAAAATCATATTGTCCTATAACTTCCAGACCATACCAGATACTGCTATTGAAGATGGACCTGTAAGGTTTCGTAGTTAGTCAATAAGAGCTTTTGTCCAATTTTTCATACCAAAAAAACAAGTAATATAATCAAGCTAGTGTTTGACAATAAGGATAAAGAGCTCATAAATTTCTCAACCCTCGAGATATTGCGCCACTGTCGATGACCACAAAGCTGCTTTTGTAGTCAATGGAGAGGTGAGATTTGAAAAAGCAAAATAATGCAAAGATCAAGTGGCGCACACCGAGTTGCAAAAGGCAAAGATATTTATGTGAAATTCTGCCTATATATATATTTGTTAATCGATTTACAGTGTGAAATATTCTTTTATTATATAAATTGGCTGGCTAAAAATGCAAATTTGGTGTGTAATTTTATTTGCAATTTTTAGCCAATCTAGTATTTTACTTTCAAATTCTTCGGGTAGTGTAATTATCCCAACACACTAATTTTCACTTTATATATATATATTTAAAAACTATATTTCAATTTAAATAATTTAAATATCGAAATTCAAATAATATAAATATAATTATATTTTTAAGCGCACTCTTAAAGTGGGACAAGTATCGGTATGAAAGAATGTTTCTCCGAGAATACATTTCTAAATTGAATCGACACGTCCCTTTCCAAGTAAATAATTGTGGATACTATAATAAGGTCCAATTCATATAGAAACGAATAAAGGTCGAATTCAAGAGACGATTTATCTTATCTTATAGAATCTTTCTTGGCTTCGATAACTAATACGAAGATGGCGACGCCAAAACATCTTCTGCTGAATTTTTTATTTTTTTTTTCTTTTTTTCTCAAGTCTCACGAGCTGCAAATATAGGAGGAATACATTAATTTCAGCGTGGAGAATCAACGCATGTAAGCTACAGAGATTGAGTGATAGGCCACAGAAGAATATTTATATCTCATTTAGATTGAGTGTGATTGCCCAAACGCAACGTTTTTTGGCTATCTCAATTAGACATTACTAACACAACACACAACCATAGGACGAAAACTGAAATAAAAAAGAAAAAGAAAAAGAAAACTTGATTACTCGTTGGTGGAGAACCTTTATTTCTTGTAGTATTTTTCTTCTTTTTTCACCTGCATAATCTCAAGTACTGCTTCTCACTAACTGGATTATGATTTTCTTTAGTTGGGCAGCAACATCGTTCATATTCGTCCTCTCGCCAGGCGATTTAGCACAGCAGCTAAGACCCAACTCGAAAACAGAAACGATACAGTGCAATAGTTTCTGATTGATGTTGGTTTCGTCTCCGGTGCTGCTAATCAAATTCGCATCGACGACTCGAATGACTTGGTCGGGCATTGAATCACTTACCCAATCCCTGAGAGTTACATCTCCCGAAAACATTTCGTCGCTCGGCCTCTTCCCCGTAAACGTCTCCAAAAACATTATCCCATAACTATATACGTCGCATCTCGGGGAAACTATGCCTTCCGAGCCATATTCTTCAACCGATATGAAGCAGAAAAAAAAAAGTACGATATATCACGATATAAAAATAAATATAATGGAAGAGTAAACTATGTCAGCATACCTGGAGCCATATAGCCGAGCGTTGCGAAGGTCCCAGTGTGTGTCATGCTTTCTCCTTCGTTTAGATACTTTGTAATGCCGAAATCGCTAATACGGGCAACCATATCTTCGTCAAGGAGGACATTTCCCGGCTTCAAGTCACAGTGAACAACTGGCGTCGAATAACCGTGGTGGAGGTATTCCAATGCACTTGCAACGTCGATCATTATGTTGAGTCTTTGCTTGATGTCTAAAGATTCGTTTTCGGAATACAAGCACTTCTCCAAGCTGCCATTTTGCATGTATTCTAATACGATCGCCTTGAATTCTTGATTCGTGCAACTGCCGAGGACTCTAACGAGATTTCTGTGGCGAAGATTCCTTAAAGCTTCGCATTCGACTTCAAAAGACCTCAATGAACCTTCTAGCTGAATGTGAAACACTTTAACGGCCAAGGCGGTTCCATCTCTTAGTACGCCTTTGTAAACCGAACCAAAACTTCCCTTTCCCAATAGATTATTTTCGCCATAATTTTCAGTAGCATGCAATAGGTCGTAATAAGAGAATCTTACGGGCTGTCCCGTAGCAGGTGCGTCTGCATCAGTTGGAGGAATCGTTTTCCTTCGATATCTCATCGCTGCGTAGGCCAAGCAGACGACAAAAACTAAGGCTCCAATTCCTATAGAAATGAATAGTGGTAGAAGTATCTTTTTTCTTGCTCTGTGTTGTTGAGATTCATGGCAAGATAAAACCTCGAACCTTGAGGGGCCACACAATGCATCATTGAACATGAACGATTGACTTGTGAGATTTTGAAAAGGGCCACCTGTAGGGATCTCTCCTGATAATTCATTGAATGAAACATTGAAATACTCTAGAGATTGAAGAGCTTCCAGCGATTTTGGAATTGTCCCGTTGAGTTTGTTGTGAGAAAGGTTTAAAGAAACTAAACTGATCATGCTTCCAATTGACTCGGGAATTGGACCTTGGAAATCGTTATTGGCCAAAGAAAGATTTTCTAGTCGAATTAAACCCCCAAATGTTGTAGGAATATCACCCGATAATTGATTCATTGACAGATCAATAGATCCTACAGACTTCAAATTTCCTATTTCTGAAGGCAGAGAACCAGTTAGAAAATTTGAGGAAATGTCAAGCTCTAAGAGATCTCCCAAGTTCCAAAGGCTCGAAGGTATACTCGAATTCAAGTTGTTGCCGTCCAAATATATATATCGTAAGGATGATATATTTCCCAGGCATTCTGGTATTGGACCTGTGAGTTGATTGGTAGACAGATACATGGCTCCCATACTCTTTAGTTGGCAGAGCCCACTTGGAATGAGTCCTTCTATTCGGTTGCCGCCAAGAGCGAGTCCCTGAAGGCTCTGTAAGTTATGAAATGTTGTTGGAATCTCTCCGGTCAAATTATTGCGATATAAACCCAACACAACCAGCCCTGTTAGGTTACCAATTTCTTTAGGAATGCTACCTTTCATGCCACACCCATAAGCGTGCAATCTGGTAAGAGAAGAAGATAGATTTCCAATAGAAGCTGGTATGTTACCATTTAATGGGTTTTCACTAACTCCTAGTTTTGCTAAGTATCTGCAGTTCGCCAATGAATCGATGAAGCTCAGTTCAGAGTTAGATGTAAAACCATTATTGGCACTCAAGCCCAAATACCGTAAGAATCTTAAATCCTCTCCAATGGAACTAGGAATTGGACCAGTGAGACGGTTGTTGTAAATATCGAAAAGAGTTAGTTTAGAGCAATTTAAGATAGAGTTTGGAAAACTTCCACCAAAGTCATTGTCTGCAAGATAAAGCCCTTCAAGATTAGGCAAGAAATAACCTAATTTTGATGGAAGATCACCTGAAAGCCTGTTTGCTGCAAGATCAATTATTCTCAAACTGGTAATATTATATATATTTATTGGAACAGAACCACTTAGTTGATTGACCCCTAATTCCAGAATCTCAAGCTCCTCAAGTTCCCCTATTGCGCTTGGTATCTCACCTGCATATTAACATAATAAGTTTAGTGTTGACAAAATGGAACAGCACTCAAGTGTGAAGGATTGACCGAGGAATATGTGGAATATGTACCAGCAATATTGCTATTTGTCACCGATAAAAATTGAAGCTTAGAGCACAACGAAATATTTGACGGAATTTTTCCGTATAGCTCATTAGTTCCTAAATAAAGTCCTCTGAGCACCGGAAGACGGAGACAGATATCATTTGGAAGTGTGCCGGATAAATGATTCTCAACCAAGGCTAAAATTTGAAGTGATGACAAGTTGAAGATGCTCGATGGTATCGGACCGATAAGTTGATTTGTTTGTAAATTCAATTGAGTAAGGCTACGAAGATTCCCAATCCATTCAGGTAAAGTCCCTTCAATGTAGTTGGTGTCCATATTGAGATATACCAGACTCGTCAAATTGGCAAGCGAAGAAGGTAGAAGACCCGATAGCTGACTGCCCATCATCTTCAGCCATGTGAGATTGCGTAGATTTCCTATTGATTCTGGAATCGTACCCTGGAAAGAGTTGAAGGACACGTCCAAAGTGTCGAGCTTCGATTCGTTTTTATTAGCAAAAGAGGCGAAGAACGAATCGAAGCTCGTAAAGCTGTTGTTGTTCAGATGTAAGAACTCCAGCCAGGGCAAGGATGCAAAGCAAGTAGGGACCTCCCCCGCGAAACTATTTTTGCTGATGTTTAGGAATCTCAACCTTCGCAGGCGCGACAAATCTCTGGGAATCGTCCCAAAGAAATTATTACCTGCCAAGTCGAGGGAGATGAGGAAAGAGAGGTTCCCAAGCTGGGGCGGGATTTCGCCTGTGAGGCCCATGTAAGAGATGTTCAAAGAAGAGACTCTGTTGTGGTGTCGTTTTCCACACGTAACTCCAACCCAACTGCAGAATGGAGATGCAGCTGTCCAATTATGCATTATAATGTTGCGAGGATCATTTGTGATTTTGGATTTGAGAGAGAGAAGGGCCAACTGATCAGTAGTAGTGGTAAATGATGATAAACATGTGAGAACAACGTTTAGTATAAAAAGGGAGAAGGTTATTGCAGAGATTTGAACGTAGTTATTTGAGTTTCCTAAACCCATAATGAGTAGATCGATCAATGATTCAGTAATGTATAGTGCTTAATGAAGAATACGAGACCACATATTCTGTGTGGTTTTATAGATGAGTTGGTAAAATGAATTGTCTAGTAACGAACGACGACGATCAAGACGAAATTAATGAAGACATAGAACATTCCTACCACGCGCAAAAAGAGAACAAATAAAAGAAAAAGTGACAAGTGAACTATTATTAGCCATAGGTTGTAGACTAGGGCAAACAGCAAGTGTCGAAAAATTCAAGTCTTGCAAGAAGATATTGTAGGGTCAATATTAGATTATTCGTGAGATATTAATTAGCTATTATTGGCAATATAATATCAAGTGGATGACCTAGGAGTAATAAGGCGAATCCCACAAATTATGGAGTGATAAGGGGGATTAGGTCAATCCACTAATTATGGAGAAATAAGGCGATATCAATCAGAAGATTTAGTCAAAGGTTATGGATGGTATCAAGGATCCCAAATAGTAATATATTCTCTTACATATGGTAGTCTGATCAATAAGGAAAAAATATCTCTCTATTTAGTGCTCATTATTATGATTGATTGTGATTGATTCTGCTACGATGTACTCTATATATATGCTCATCGCTTGTAATAGTTTTAAGCCATCAGTCAATAAAATATTCATTAGTCTTTTCTCGATTTCAGTTTTTCTCTTGGTATCAGAGCCTCTTCACCATGGCTTCCCTATCTCTAAACGTTGGTAACTTCGTCACGCTAAAACTCACCCCAACCAACTATCCATTGTGGAGAGAACAAGTATTAGGCTTGGCAGAAAGTCAAGACCTAGTTCATCACCTCGAAAAAGACAACCCAGTTCCATCCAAATTCACTACACAAAATCCACAAGCCTCAAGCTCAGAAACAACACCCATCAACACAGAAACAACACCAACTCCAACAAAAGAATTCATTGCATGGCAAAAGTCTGATCGTCTCCTTCGTGGCTGGATTATTGGAACTCTGTCCGAAGAGGCTCTTGGACTTGTCATAGGGTTAGACACATCAATTGCAGTCTGGACTGCACTCAAAGAAGCCTACGCGCAAGACTCTCAAGAGCGAGAATTCACACTACGACAACAATTAACCTATTTGCGCAAAGATGAAAGCAAATCTGTTGCGGAACACATACGGACCTTCAAAGGGTTATGCGACAATCTTGCCGCAATCGGAAAGCCAATCCCAGATCAAGAAAAAGTATTTTGTCTTCTAACAAGCCTTGGACCTCAATATGAAACCTTCACAACAACAATGCTGAAACCCCCACGACCGACGTATGCTGAAGTTGTTTCACAGTTGCAGAGCCTAGATCAACGCCGAAGCTAGTTCTCAAATCAACATGATACTTCGCTCACAACGCTCACACCGCATCTAGCCTTCTACGGACATCAACAGACGACCAACTTCAAGCCAAAAAATCCAACTAACCAGTTCAATTCTGTGGGCCGTGGTTTCCAAGCACAGCAATCTCGTAGCCAACCCCAAGGATATCCCAACACACAACGCAAGCCGCCTCCACCTGGACAACGTCGAATGACTACTGCAGAGAGAGAACTATACCGTGATGCAATTTGTCAATATTGCGATAAGCCAGGTCACGTTGCAAAAATCTGTTGGTGGTTACTGAAGAAAGAAAATCAGAATAAGGAAATCCCACAGGCACTAGCGGCGCTCACACTCGACAACTCCGTAATTGATACAGAATGGACATCAGATACCGGCGCTTCTAATCATATGACCGGAGAACCAGGTATGTTAAAGAATATCCATAAATATAACGGATGTGACTCGATCGTTATTGGTGATGGATCCTCGTTACCCATAACAGGTATTGGTAATTCCTTAATTAAGCAAAAAGATAAAACTTTACCGCTTCATAATGTTCTTTTTGTTCCAGATCTTAAGAAAAATTTGCTTTCCATCAGTTAACTTACATCTGAGTTCCCTGTTAATTGCGAATTCTCTAACACTAATTTTTGTGTAAAGTCACGGAGCACAGGTCAACCACTCATAACAGGGACACGCAAGGGTAATTTATACGTCCTGTCTAATGAGCCAGAAGCACATTTTTCTTATCGTTTCAAATCTGGCACATCAGACATCTGGCATCAACGTTTGGGTCATCCGCAATCATCTGCTGTTCATTTATTAAAGAATAAAGGTCTTATCGATGTCGTAGGGTCTTCGAAAAAAAATCATTTGTGTGATAGTTGTCAATTAGGAAAGTTAAGCAAACTACCATTTAGTTCATCTGAGCACTCAACTTCTGATATTTTTAATAAAATACATTGTGATCTTTGGGGTCCCGCTCCTGTTTTATCTATTGGAAAATTTCGTTATTATGCATGTCTAGTCGATGATTTTTCAAAGTATACTTGGATTATTCCTTTAAAAAATAAATCTGATTTTTTTACTGCTTATTTAATGTTTGAAAAATACGTTGAGCGACAATTTAATAAGAAAATCAAGGTCTTCCACTCAGATGGCGGGGGTGAATTTGTTAATTCTCAATTATCATCTCACTTTCTTACCACAGGAATTGTTCATCAAATCTCATGCCCCTATACACCAGAACAAACAGGTATGGTTGAACGACGACATCGTATTATACGAGAACTAGGTATGACGATGTTATTTCACAGTCATGTTCCACTGTCTTTATGGGTAGAAGCCTTTTCAACAGCTGTTTTTCTTATTAATCGTCTTCCTTCATCGTCTCTTATGTCTGAAACACCATATTTCAAATTACATGGAACTCATCCTGACTATAGTTCTCTTCGAGTATTCGGTTGCAAATGTTTTCCATACACATGGGACACGAAAAATAATAAGTTTGATCCTAAATCTGTTTTATGTGTTTTTGCAGGATACAGCGAAAAACATAAAGGATATAAGTGTTTTCATCTCTCTAGTCGCAAGTTTATTATTTCTCGACATGTTGCCTTTGATGAAAATGATTTTCCTTTCAAATATCATAAAAAGTCTCCTACGAACTCCCACGTTCATAATTTGTTTGACTCATGGCTAACCTCTCATGTTAGTTCTGAATCAGGTATGACCTCGCAGGATAATATCTCACATCCTAACTCTAATATCCCGCTCCCAGTGATTGTCACAGATGTTTCACAAGGTGACCCAACGCCATCCTCCGACGATACTATTGCTGAAGCCACACCTGAATCTGGCGAGTCCTTAGCACCTGATCTAACAACTCCTTCAGATATGCATGTGACCGATTCCACAACTATATTGTCTGAGCCGCATCCCAGCCCTCCACATCAACAGCATCATATGACGACCCGCTCTCATCATGGTATTTTTAAACCAAATCCTAAATATGCATTGAACGTTTTTGTTTCTAGCAGCGTACCTCGTGAACCCAAGACAGTTAAGTCAGCATTATCACATCCGGGATGGAAAGCTGCGATGCTTGACGAACTTACAGCCCTTCATCAAAATAAAACATGGCAACTTGTTCCACGAACATCCGACATGCATGTGATTGGATCAAAATGGGTCTTTAAGACTAAGCTGCGACCTGATGGTACACTGGATCGCCTCAAAGCTCGCCTGGTGGCGAAAGGTTACCATCAAATTAATGGGCTTGATTATACAGAAACGTTTTCACCTGTCATCCGTCCAGGTACAATTCGCCTAGTTTTAACTGTTGCTCTTGTCAAACACTGGCCAATCCGATAATTAGATGTCAAAAATGCATTTTTACATGGCTATATCAATGAAGCTATTTACATGGAACAACCGCCAGGTATGTCTGATTCTCACTTTCCAAATTATGTTTGCAAACTTGAACGTGCTTTATATGGACTTAAACAGGCACCTCGTGCTTGGTTCGATAGGCTTAGTAAATTTTTGCTTTCATGTGGCTTCTTTTGTAGCCTCGCTGACCCTTCCCTTTTTATCTGTCACTCTAGTAAAGGTGTTCTTGTCTTATTATTATACGTTGACGATATGCTTCTTACAGGATCTTCTAATGATATTGTCACTTCTTTTATTAAAACATTAAGCTATGAATTCTCGATGAAGGACCTTGGACCAGTTCATCATTTTCTAGGAGTTGAGATATCTTCCACGTCTAATGGGTTGCATCTTTCTCAATCACACTATGCGCTTACCATCCTGGAGCGGTCCAACATGTTAGACTGCAAACCCATGCCAACTCCGCTCGACGTCAAGTTACAACCCTTGACCGATGCGCCTCCTCTCGAAGATCCCAGCCATTATCGTGGGATCGTGGGAGCACTTCAGTATTTGACTCTCACGCGTCCGGATTTGTCTTACTGTGTTAACTATGTCTCTCAGTTTATGCATGCACCGACGATCGCTCACATGAAACTCGTCCATCGGATCCTTCGCTACCTAAAGGGCACGATCTCCACTGGTTTACATCTCACTTCTACAACTACTCTCACATTGTCAGCTTTCTCTGATGCTGATTGGGCAGGATGTCCCACGACACGACGCTCGACTACTGGCTATTGCACATTTCTCGGCTCCAATATTATTTCTTGGTGTGCTAAGAAGCAACATACTATCTCGCGCTCCAGTACCGAAGCAGAATATCGTGCTATGGCTAATACAGCAGTCGAGCTTACCTGGCTTACCTACATTCTCAATGATCTTCGCATCCCCGTTCAACCGCCACCAACGATCTACTGTGACAATATCAGTGCTTTGTACATGACAGTCAATCCAGTCTTTCATGCACGCAGTAAACATATAGAACTGGACTACCATTTTGTACGTGAACGTGTTGCTATTGGGCTACTTGTTACTAAACATATTCCTTCGACGGATCAAATTGCCGACCTCTTCACCAAATCGGTCTCGAAAGCTACACTGGCTTCGTTTCGCGCCAAACTGTGCCTTCAACCTCGGCTCAGTTTGCGGGAGGGTATTGGCAATATAATATCAAGTGGATGACCTAGGAGTAATAAGGCGAATCCCACAAATTATGGAGTGATAAGGGGGATTAGGTCAATCCACTAATTATGGAGAAATAAGGCGATATCAATCAGAAGATTTAGTCAAAGGTTATGGATGGTATCAAGGATCCCAAATAGTAATATATTCTCTTACATATGGTAGTCTGGTCAATAAGGAAAAAATATCTCTCTATTTAGTGCTCATTATTATGATTGATTGTGATTGATTCTGCTACGATGTACTCTATATATATGCTCATCGCTTGTAATAGTTTTAAGCCATCAGTCAATAAAATATTCATTAGTCTTTTCTCGATTTCAGTTTTTCTCTGCTATCTGCAAGAGAGACCGACCCGACAACCAACACTAAATTGGGAAAAGAAATATCTACCGTCACAATATAATTATGCATGATTATAAGACATATTACTCGAATTACAGTATTCAAGATAATATTCTGTTTTAAGAAAACTCAACAACGCAAGATAAACCATGGTGCATGACAACATTAAAATATTCCCAAAAGAAAGGAATTAATAGATCAGACAACGTTGTAAACCCTGACAAGTTTTGAAGTGTGGCAAACAATCAAGTTTTCGGAATCAGTGGCAGTCGTGCACAGCATGTTCACCTGAAGGAAAAAAAAACGTTTATGGAAAAAAAAAAGGTTGCAAGAATGACTTGAATGATGTGGTTGGTCGACGATCGCTTATGGTTTTGTTGTGGTTGACGAGTTTGAAAGCAGATTCAGAAGTGAAGTGTTTATGTGTCCACTGTACGTTAACATGCCTGCGGTTTTGTTTGATATCATCTTACCTAAGATGTACAGTAACAGACACCTCTTTCCAATGAACGAAGAATTAAGCCGCCCACGACAATGGATGTGAGTGACTATGACAGACACTAATTTGATAATTCGTAATGGAAATCATATTGTCCCATAACTTTCAGACCATATCAGATCAGATACTGCTATTGACGAAGGACCTGAAAGGTTTCGTAGTTAGTCAATAAAGAGCTTTTGTCCAATTTCTTCATACCAACAAAGCAAATAATATAATCAAGCTCTAGTGTTGACAATAAGGATAAAGAGTTCATAAATTTCTCAACCCTCAAGATATTGCGCCACAGACGATGACCACAAAGCTGCTTTTGTAGTCAATGGAGAGCTGAGATTTAAAAAAATAAAATAAAGCAAAGATCGAGTGGCGCACACCGAGTTGCAAAATGCAAAGATATAATATATATATATATATATTTGCTATGGTGCTCACCTACCGTGAGCAACCACTGTGAGCACCATAAGCAAATATCTCAATTGAGAATCAAAAAACGCAAAAAATTGAGAGATTTGTTAGGTGCTTACGGTGGGTCCCATAACAAATTTATATATATATATATATTTGTTAATCGATTTACAGTGTGAAATATTCTTTTATTATAAAAATGGGTTATGGTGACTAAAAATGTCAATTTTATCATTTTATTTGCAATTGGCCCATCTATTTGTAATTTAATTAATTTAATAATCATTTCCCTTCTAAATTCGTTAGGTATTGTAATTACTCAACACATTAATGTTCACTTATAGACATATATTTATAAACTATATTTCGCGGAGTACTAGTATGAAAGAATGTTTGTCCGAGAATACATTTCTAAATTGGATAGACGCGTCCCTTTCCAAGTAAATAATTACGGCTATGCTATAATAAGGTCCAAGTCATTTAGAAACGAATAAAGGTCGAATTCAAGAGACACGATGTATTTGATGCAATTTTTCTTGGGTTGGATAACTAATACGAAGATGGCGACGCCAAAACATCTTCTGCTGAAAGTCTCACGAGCTGCAAATATAAGAGGAATACAATAATTTCATCGTGGAGAATCAACGCATGTAACCTACAGAGATTGAGTGATATATCCCACAGAAGAATATTTATATATCTTTAGATGAGCGTGATTTGCCCAAATGCAACGTTTATTAGCTATCTCAATAAACATTACTAACACACAACCATCAAGGATGAACACTGAAATAAAAAAAAAAAGAAGAAAAAAACTAGATTACTCGTTGGTGGAGATGACCTTTATTCATGTAATATTTTTCTTCTTTCTTCACCTGCAGAACTCAAGTACTGCTTCTCACTAATTGGATTTTGATTTTCTTTAGTTGGGCAGCAACATCGGTCATATCGATCCTCTCGCCAGGCGAATAAGCACAGCATCTAAGACCCAAATCGAAAATAGAAACGATACAGTGCAATAATTTCTCATTGAAGTTGGTTTCGCCTTCGGTGCTGCTAATCAAATTCGTATCGACGACTCGAATGACTTCGTCGGGCATTGAATCACTTACCCAATCCCTGAGAGTTACATCTCCCGAAAACATTTCGTCGCTCGGCCTCTTCCCCGTAAACGTTTCCAAAAACATTATCCCGTAGCTATACACGTCGCATCTCGTGGAAACTATGCCTTCCGAACCATATTCTTCAACCATGTTTATGATTTATCAAAATAAAAGATATTGAAGCACAAAAAAGAGGTATGATATGTCACGATATCAAAAGATATATAATGAAAGAGTCAGCTATGTAAGCATACCTGGAGCCATATAGCCGAGCGTTGCGAATGTCCTAGTGTGTGTCATGCTTTCTCCTTCGCTTAGATACTTTGTAATGCCGAAATCACTAATATCGGCAACCATATCTTCGTCTAGGAGGACGTTTCCCGGCTTCAAGTCACAGTGAACAACCGGCGTCGAATAACCGTTGTGGAGGTATTCCAACGCACTTGCAACGTCGATCATTATGTTGAGTCTTTGCTTGATGTCTAAGGATTGATTTTCTTCGGAATACAAGCACTTCTCCAAGCTGCCGTTTTGCATGTATTCTAATACGATCGCCTTGAATTCTTGACTCGTGCAACTACCGAGGACTCCAACGAGATTTCTGTGGCGAAGATTTCTTAAAGCTTCGCATTCGACTTCAAAAGACCTCAAAGAACGTTCGAGCTGAATGTGAAACACTTTCACGGCCAAGGCGGTTCCATCTCTTAGTACGCCTTTATAAACCGAACCAAAACTTCCCTTTCCCAACAGATTACTTTCGCTGTAATTTTCAGTAGCATGCAATAGGTCGTAATAGGAGAATCTTACGGGCTGTCCTGTTGCAAGAGGATCTGCATCAGTTGGAGGAATCGTTTTCCTTCGATATCTCATCGCTGCGCAGGCCAAGCAGACGACAAAAACTAAGGCTCCGATTCCAATAGAAATGAATAATGGTATAAGTATCTTTTTCCTTGCTCTGTGTTGTCGAGGTACATGGCAAGATAAAACCTTAAACATTGAGGGGCCACACAGTGCATCATTGAACATGAACGATTGACTTGTGAAATTTTGAAAAGGGCCACCTGTAGGGATCTCTCCTGATAATTCATTGAATGAAACATTGAAATACTCTAGAGATTGAAGAGCTTCCAGCGACTTTGGAATCGTCCCGTTGAGTTTGTTGTGAGAAAGGTCCAAAGAAACTAAACTGATCATGCCTCCAATTGATTCGGGAATCAGGCCTTGGAAATCGTTGTTGGCCAAAGAAAGATTAACTAGTTGAGCTAAACCCCCAAATGTTGTAGGGATATCACCCGAGAATTGATTCTTTGACAGATCAATAAATACTGCAGACTTCAAATTTCCTATATCTGGAGACAGAGAACCAGTTAGAGAATTTGAGGAAATACTAAGATTTAAGAGATCTCCCAAGTTCCAAAGGCTCGAAGGTATACTCGAATTCAAGTTGTTGTCGTCCAAATATATAATTCTTAAAGATGACAAATTTCCCAAGCATTCTGGTATTGGACCTGTGAGTTGATTGGTATACAGATATATGACTCCCAAACTCTTTACTTGGCAAAGTCCGCTTGGAATGAGTCCTTCTATTCGGTTGGCCCTAAGACCGAGTATTTGAAGGCTCTGTAAGTTGTGTAATGTTGATGGAACCTCTCCGGTCAAATCATTAAAGCCTAAACTTAACGTTACCAGCCCTGTCAGGTTACCAATTTCACTAGGAATGCTACCTTCGATACCACACTCATAAGCAAACAATCTGGTAAGAGAAGATAGATTTCCAATAGACGCAGGTACGCTACCATATAATGGATTTCCGTTAACTCCTAGTTCTACTAAGTATCTGCAGTTGGCAAACGAATCGATGAAGCTCAGTTCAGAGTTAGATGTTAAACCATTGGCACCCAAGTTCAAGAGCTGTAAGAATCTTAAATTCTCTCCTATGGAACTAGGAATTGGACCAGTGAGACTGTTGCCGTATAAGTCCAAGTGACTTAGTTTAGAGCAATTTAAGATGGAATTTGGAAAACTTCCACCAAAGTCATTGAGTCCGAGATAAAGCTCTTCAAGATAAGGCAGAAAGTAACCTAGTTTTGATGGAAGATCACCTGAAAGCCTGTTTACTTCAAGTGCAATCATTCTCAAACTGGTAATGTTATATATATTTATTGGCACGGAACCATTTAGTTGATTGTCTCCTAACAACAGAATCTCAAGCTCCTCAAGTTCACCTAATGCACTCGGTATCTCACCTGCATGTTAACATAATAGGTTTAGTGCGGACACATTGGAACTTTAGAACACTCAGTATGAAGGATTGACCGAGGAATATGTACCGGCAATATTGTTATATGGCACCGATAGAATTTGAAGCTTTGAGCACAATGAAATATTTGACGGAATTTTGCCGTATAGCTCGTTACGTCCTAAATAAAGTCCTCTGAGCACCGGAAGACGAAGACACATATCACTTGGAAGTGTGCCGGATAAATGATTCTGATACAAGCTTAAAATTTGAAGTGTTGATATGTTGAAGATGCTCGACCGTATCGAACCGATAAGTCGATTACTTTGTAAACTCAAATAAGTAAGGCTACGAAGATTCCCCATCCACTCCGGTAAAGTCCCTTCAATGTAGTTGTTGTGCATATTGAGATATACCAGACTCGTCAAATTGGCAAGCGAAGAAGGTAGGAAACCTGATAGCTGATTGCCCATCATCGTCAGTCGTTTGAGATTGCGTAGATTTCCTATTGATTCTGGAATCTTACCCTGGAGAGAGTTGAACGACACGTCCAGTTCATACAGATTCGATTCATTATTATTATCAAAAGAGGCATCGAGGAACGAATCCAAGCTCGTAAAGCTGTTGTTGTTTGCATATAAGAACTCGAGCCGAGGCAAGGACGAAAAGCAAGAAGGTACCTCGCCAGCAAAGCTATTTTTACTGATGTTTACGAATCTCAACCTTCGCATGCGCGACAAATCTCCGGGAATCGTCCCAATGAAGTTATTACCTGCCAAGTCTAGAGAGATGAGGAAAGAGAGGTTTCCAAGCTGGGGCGGGATTTCGCCAGTGAGGCCCATGTAAGAGATATTCAAAGAAGAGACTCTGTTACGGTGTCGTTTCCCACATGTAACTCCAACCCAACTGCATACCGAAGATGAAGCTTTTGTCCAATTCTTCATAATACTGTTTGGATCAGAAGTGATTTTGGATTTCAAATCTAGAAGAGCTAATTGATCAGTAGCCGTTGTCGTAGCTGCTGATAAACATGTAAGAAAGTTTATGAAGGTTGCAAGGTTTATTTGAATGGTGTGTTTGGTCGACATCACTTATGGTTTGCTGTGGTTAAGATTAAGTTTGAAAGCAGATTCAGAAGTGACGTTTTATGTGTCCACTATACGATAACATGCCTGCGGTTTTTAAAGCACTTTAAGATCATCTTACCTTACCTAAGATGTGCAGTAACAGTCCTTTCTTTCCACTGAACGAAGAATATTATTCCGCTCACGACAATGGATGCGAGTGATTATGACACTAATTTGATAATTCGTAATGAAAATCATATTTGTCGTGTAACTTTCAGACCAAATCAGATACTGCTATTGACGATGGACCTGTAAGGTTTCGTAGTCAGTCAGTAAAGAGCTTTTGTCCAATTTCTTCCAACAAAACAAATAATACAATCAAGCTCTAGTGTTGACAATAAGGATAAAGAACTCGTAAATTTCTCAAACCTCAAGATATTGCGCCACTTATGACCACAAAGCTGCTTTTGTAGTCAATGGAGAGCTGCGATTTAAAAAACAAAAAACAAAATAAAGCAAAAATCAAGCTAATAAGGTCCACGCACATGCACCACACGGAGAAGGGGTACTTGATGGGGTTCCTTCTTAAAACCAATTGGTGTTTAGGATGATTTTACCCATCAAGCTATATACCCATTTATTTTAGAAGTAATTTTCGATGTGGGACTTGCTACACACATGACTCTCAACACTCCCCCCTCACGCGTGAACCCATTTCTTTTAATGGGATTTTATCTGTTGACGAGGTCACCACATGCGCCACACGGAGAAGGGGTACCCGATATAAGCTTGATGGGGTTCCTTCTTAAAACCAATTGTGTTTAGGAGGAGTTAGACCCATCAAGCTATATACCCATTTATTTTAGAAGTAATTTTCGATGTGGGACTTGCCACACACACGTGACTCTCAACACTCCCCACTCACGTGTGAACCCATTTCTTTTAATGGGGATTTTATCCGTTAACGAGGACCACAGACATGCGCCACACGGAGAAGGGGTACCCGATATAAGCTTAATGGTGTTCCTTCTTAAAATCAATTAATGTTTAGGAGGAGTTAGACCCATCAAGCTATTTTATTTTAGAGTAACGACGTGGGACTTGCCACACACACACACGTGACTCTCAACAGAATTTAAGAGACACGATTTATCTGATGGAATTTTTCATGGGTTGTGAAGTGTAAAATATGCCTAAGAGGGAGGGGTGAATTAGGCTTTAAAAAGTTTTGGCTTTTTCTCCTTTGAAAACTACTTTTCTTTAAGAAGATATTGTAAAGGACGTTATTCCCTAGAGAGCAGTAAGATTGTCTATGTTATCTACCTAACCCTGTTTACAGAATATCACGTTAGTCTCAGGAATTTTTTTAAACGATATCACCTAGTTATTTGCCAACGTTCCGGGTTTGTCTCACATAAAAAGAAAATAGCAGAAAGTAAAGTGAGACAGGATTTTTATACAGGTTATATCCCCAACTGGGGTTTAATCCTGTCCTTGGGGTGTGATCTCCCCAAGAGTTCCAATCAATCACTAGGTATTACCGGTTACACTATGATTGGCCCGTACACAACCGAAGCACTATGGACACTAGACCTCGCTCTAGGCTGACGCACGCCAAGTTTCGATCCACGCCGTTTACCCAGGAAGCCTATTCCTCGGCTGGATGCAGCTTGCTACCGAAGGGCCACCGAATCCACAAAATTCGTCCCTCCACGTGCGTAAGACTCCACTCGTGCTCCTTTGTGCGCTCACACGTTCGAAGACTAAGGTGCTTAGGATTTGGAGTTTCTAAGGATCGCTCAAAGAGTACAGATTCGCAAATGATAGCTCAAACACAAACTACAAAAGAATCACAAAGTAAGGCTCAGATCGTCTAAGGAATTCGATAGCTTGTGTGTTCGTTGTCTACCCTTCAGTCGTGAAGTGTTCTCTTCTATATAGAACCAACTTTCGCTTCTACACTTCACAAGGAAAGTTAAGCATAGAATATGCAAGATAAGGCTCAATAATCACGTGCATTAACTCAATCAATCATGGCAAGAATAACTCAATTAAGCTCACCGGTCATGCATGTTCACTTACCACAGATTAACATTCATTCCAAAGTAATCTCATCCATTTGTCAACATATTCCATATATATTCCACTCAGCATATTTTCAACGGTAAGTTCAATCAACTCATTTCTTTCCCAAAATATGATAGTCAATTCGCACAGAGAAAGATTTGATCTACTGAGTATAATGCAAAGTATATTTTCCATGTATAGTGATCTCATCCGATTTCAGCACATTCCATAAATAGACTCAATCAGCATCTTACCACATACAAGTCCAATCAATTAATCACTTTTCATAATATGAATCCTAAGTCGCACAAGGAAAGCAAGATCATGATTCACTGATTTAAGAGTCACATTAATATCGCACTTAACGGATATATTATTGACATTCTTTCCTAAAATAGATCAATCACATGTAAGCACTTAATCAGAATATCATTTCCATGTATAGCACAATCATATCCGGATGATCACATCGATATTCTTTCCTAAAATAACTCAATCACGTTTCAGCTCAATCAGAATATCTCTTCCATATATAACATACAATCATTTGAATCAAGATGATCGCAGCATTATCCTTTCCCAAAATAACTTAATCTCGCAGATAGTTTGCATATCACACAACATGATATATTTTCCATATATAGCACGCAACAAGATTCCATTCATACGAAAACGTCCATAACCAGCTGATCACATAAGTATTCCAGTTAAGCACAAGATCACTCACATTCGATTTTTCCTAACAGTTTAATCTCATTTAAGCGCTTAATCGAACGTTTTCACATACTTAAACATCATACAACATGCATATCGAGTTTTCTAATTTGTATCCCCCAATTTACATAGTTACTTGGAATAATCAAAACTCTCATAATCATTTGGACCAAAAAGGTCTACAGGTTGGATTACTAATACGAAAATGGCGACGCCAAAACATCTTCCACTGAAAATTTTGTTAGTCTCACGAACTGCAAATATAGGAGGAATACATTAATTTCAGCGTGGAGAATCAGCGCATGTAACCTACAGAGATTGAGTGATATCCCACAGAAGAATATTTATATATCATCTAGATTGAGTGTGATTGCCCAAACACAACGTTTATTAGCTATCTCAATAGACATTACTAACACACAACCATCAAGGACGAAAACTTGAAATAAAAAAAAAGGAAAAAAAAAACCTTGATTACACTTTGGTGGAGATGACCTTTATTCTTGTAAGATTTTTCTTCTTTCTTGACCTGCAGATCTCAAGTACTGCTTCTCACTAACTGGATTCTGATTTTCTTTAGTTGGGCAGCAACATCGTTCATATTCGTCCTCTCGCCAGGCGAATAAGCACAGCATCTAAGACCCAAATCGAAAATAGAAATGATACAGTGCAATAATTTCTCATTGAAGTTGGTTTCGCCTTCGGTTCTTCTAATCAAATTCGCATCGACGACTCGAATAACTTCGCCGGGCATTGAATCACTTACCCAATCCCTGAGAGTTACATCTCCCGAAAACATTTCGTCGCTCGGCCTCTTCCCCGTAAACGTTTCCAAAAACATTATCCCGTAGCTATACACGTCGCATCTCGTGGAAACTATGCCTTCCGAACCATATTCTTCAACCGACATTGAAGCAAAAGAAAAAAGTAATGATATATCACGATATAAAAACATATATAATGAAAAAGAGCCAACTATGTAAGCATACCCGGAGCCATATAGCCGAGCGTTGCGAGGGTCCTAGTGTGTGTCAAGCTTTCTCCTTCGCTTAGATACTTTGTAATGCCGAAATCACTAATATGGGCAACCATATCTTCGTCTAGGAGGACATTTCCCGTCTTCAAATCACAGTGAACAACTGGCGTCGAATAACCGTGGTGGAGATATTCCAACGCACTTGCAACGTCGATCATTATGTTGAGTCTTTGCTTGATGTCTAAAGATTGATTTTCTTCGGAATACAAGCACTTCTCCAAGCTGCCGTTTTGCATGTATTCTAATACGATCGCCTTGAATTCTTGATTCGTGCAACTGCCGAGGACTCCAACAAGATTTCTGTGGCGAAGACTTCTTAAAGCTTCGCATTCGACTTCAAAAGACCTCAAAGAACGTTCGAGCTGAATGTGAAACACTTTCACGGCCAAGGCGGTTCCATCTCTTAGTACGCCTTTATAAACCGAACCAAAACTTCCCTTTCCCAACAGATTATTCTCGCCATAATTTTCAGTAGCATGCAGTAGGTCGTAATAGGAGAATCTTACGGGCTGTCCCGTAGCAGGTGCATCTGCATCAGTTGGTGGTCTCGTTTTCCTTCGATATCTCATCGCTGCATAGGCCAAGCAGACGGCAAAAACTAAGGCTCCCATTCCTATAGAAATTAATAATGGTAGAAGTATCTTCTTCCTTGCTCTGTGTTGTTGAGTGTCATGGCAAGATAAAACCTTAAACCTTGTGGGGCCACACAGTGCATCATTGAACATGAACGATTGACTTGTGAAATTTTGAAAAGCGCCGCCTGTAGGGATCTCTCCTGATAATTCATTGAATGAAACATTGAAATGCTCTAGAGATTTAAGATCTTCTAGCGACTTTGGAATTGTCCCGTTGAGTTTATTGTGAGAAAGGTCCAAAGAAACTAAACTGGTCATGCCTCCAATTGATTCGGGAATCGGGCCTTGGAAATCGTTATTGGCCAAAGAAAGATTAACTAGCTGAATTAAACCCCCAAATGTTGTAGGGATATCACCCAATAATTGATTCATTGACAAATCAATAGATCCTACAGACTTCAAATTTCCTATTTCTGGAGACAGAGAACCAGTTAGAGAGTTTGAGGAAATGCCAAGATTTGAGAGACCTCCCAAGTTCCAAAGGCTCGAAGGTATACTCGAACTTAAGTTATTGTGATCGAGAGATAACTCTTGTAAGGATGATATATTTCCCAGGCATTCTGGTATTGGACCTGTGAGTTGATTGGTAGACAGAGATATGGCTCCCAGACTCTTTAGTTGGCAGAGTCCGCTTGGAATGAGTCCTTCTATTCCGTTGCGGCTAAGATCAAGTTCTTGAAGGCTCTGTAAGTTATGTAGTGTTGATGGAATCTCTCCGGTCAAATTATTGTCAAATAAACTCAACTACCGACTCCTCCCGGAATTGCGTTATCGGAGCCGAGCCAGGAATGGCCGTTAGGGGGCACCTCCCACTTTTCACGGTTAGAGAGGCCCTCTTTAATACATTAAGAAAAGATGTTCACAGGGGTCAGAACGACTCGGTCATAGGAATTTAGACCACCTACGTGCTGGTAAACAAAAACCACCTCGACCGGATCAGAGTAAACAACAATGTCGAATCAGGCCGCCCCTTGCCTTGAAAGAATTCACACGCGGCCGCCAGCTTTCCCAAAATAAAGGGAGATCAGCTGCTTACTGCTCACGGAAACATCCGACCTATACGTCGTTCGCGTATCTTTCAGATCTCCTTCCCCGTAAGCTACGTTGGCCTGTTCCTCGAGTGTGGGTATTCAGTATTCGGATCTGTCTCCTGGCTCTAGTTTAAGATTTCATTTGGAATGCTACCTTTGATGCGAGACCGATAAGCATACAATTCGTCGAGAGAAGAAGATAGATTTCCAATAGACGCAGGTATGCTACCATTTAACGGGTTTTCGTGAACTGCTAGCCTTGCCAAGTATTTGCAGTTCGCCAACGAATCAATAAAGCTCAGTTCAGAGTCAGATGTAAAATGATTGGCACCCAAGCCCAAGTCTTGTAACAATATTAAATTCTCTCCTATGGAAGTAGGAATTGGACCAGTGAGACTGTTGTTGTAAACATCCAAATGAGTTAGTTTAGAGCAATTTAAGATAGAGTTTGGAATACTTCCACCAAAGTCATTGTCTCCAATATAGAGCTGTTCAAGATTAGGCAGAAAATAACCTAATTTTGATGGAAGATCACCCGAAAGCTTGTTTTTTACTAGTTCAAGAATTCTCAAACTGGTAATGTTATATATACTCATTGGCACGGAACCACTTAATTGGTTGACTCCTAATAGCAAAATCTCAAGCTCCTCAAGTTCACCTAATGCACTTGGTATCTCACCTGCATATTAACATAATAAGTTTAGCGCCGACAACAATTAAAACACTCAAATGTAAAGGTTTACTGAGGAATATATGGAGTATGTACCAGCAATATTGTTATATGTCACAGATAAAACTTGAAGCTTAGAGCACAATGAAATATTCGACGGAATTTCACCGTATAACTCATTCTCTCCTAAATAAAGTCCTGTGAGCACCGGAAGACGAAGACACATATCATCTGGAAGCGAGCCCGATAAATAATTCTCAACCAAGGCTAAATATTGAAGTGTTGATATGTTGAAGATGCTTGACCACGGTATCGAACCAATAAGTTGATTTCTTTGTAAATTCAAATAAGTAAGGCTACGAAGATTCCCCATCCATTCAGGTAAAGTCCCTTCAATAAAGTTGTTGTTCATATCGAGATCTACCAGACTCGTCAAATTGGCAAGCGAAGAAGGTAGAAAACCTGATAGCTGATTATCCTCCATCAGCAGTTGTTTGAGATTGCGTAGATTTCCTATTGATTCTGGAATCTTACCCTGGAGAGAGTTGAAGGACACATCCAAAGTGTCGAGCTTCGATTCGTTATTATTAGCAAAAGAGGCGAAGAATGAATCCAAGCTCGTAAAGCTGTTGTTGTTCAGTTGTAAGAACTCGAGCCGAGGCAAGGATGCAAAGCAAGAAGGGACCTCCCCAGTGAAGCTATTTTCGCCTATTCTTACGAATCTCAACCTTCGCAGGCGCGACAAATCTCCGGGAATCAATCCAAAAAAGTTATTACCTGCAAAGTCGAGATAGATGAGGAAAGAGAGGTTTCCAAGCTGGGGCGGGATTTCGCCGGTGAGGCCCATGTAAGAGATGTTCAAAGAAGAGACTCTGTGGTGTCGTTTCCCACACGTAACCCCAACCCAACTGCAGAATGGAGATGCAGCTGTCCAATTCTGCATGATAATGTTGTAAGGATCACTTGTGATTTTGGATTTGAGAGAGAGAAGGGCCGACTGATCAGTAAAATTCTGCATGGTAGATGATGATAAACATGTAAGAAGAAGGTTTATGATGAAAAGGGGAGAGATGGTTAATGTTGCAGAGATTTGAATAATGCGGTTTTTCGACATCACTGTAATTGTGTGTAAAGATGTTTGTTTTATAGCAGATTGAGAAATGAAGTGTCGATGACACTACGATAACATGACTGCGGGCTTTTATATGGCTGGGGATCATCTTAGTCAGCCACATTAATTGCAAAAATTATGGCATTATTAAATGCAAATAAGAGTTTTTGTATCTTCTATTTCTTTGGCTGCGGAAACCAAGTAGTCAGAGGAAACTTGCTTCATTGATTTTTTCCCCTTCTTTTCACATGCATTATTATCAAGGCAATCCTTTGACTAGAAATAAATAACTTCATTAATTGCAATAATTTATTTCTGACCATCATAACTTCTGAATCCTGATATATATCTTACAATATACTTAAGGCCTTCAACTGTTGATCTAATGCCATACATTATTGTATTGGGTTAAATTATAGGCCAGCCCAATTAAATTAAATTTCCTGGTTCAATTTTATGCTATCAGCGTGGCTCTCTTATCCTTTCGTTTCCTCAGTGAAAGCTGCTCGCTCGGTTATGGCGAAGTTGGCTTTTCTAACGTGCCTATCATGTTCAGCTTCATCACGTCGAAATCCAGCACTTTCTTCTTCATGTTTGAATGCGTTCAGTGCCGTTTCTTTAACGAGGAGAAGTTCGCGAACCTTCATTGCTTCTATCGTGGGCACTTTTTTTAATCTGCCTCAGAGCTTAAAGGATCCAAATCCGCCACCTGCAACTGCTCTACAGCTGGAGGATGAGTTCGATCGAGAAGAAAATCAAATCGTTCGGATATTTCAGGTTTCGAGTCGTGTTTTTCAGTGTATCGTCGTGCTGTGCTCATTTGATTTTGTTTCAATTTGTTAGGAGAATTCGTCCTCTGTTGTTTTCATCAAGGACATCCAGCTAGCTAAAATTCCTAAAACGACTTCTGAGACTATCGATCTGTCTGAGGATGTTGATGCCAAAGTGGAAGGAACTGGTTCGGGTTTCATCTGGGATAAGTATGGTCACATTGTGAGTGAGTTCATATCATTTGTGTGTATCGAAATATGGGCATCAAGAACAGACAAGATCAGTTCAAGAACACACAAAGAAGGACCAAAGCAGCTCTCGACTAGTTAGCTGTTCAAGGAAGATAAATACGCAAAAAAGCGTGGATAACTTACAAAGTCGTCCTTCAGCTCACGAAGCCTTATCACTTACTAAAGTGCAACTGCCAACGACGAGTTCAATTAGGGATTTGATTCAATTTGGGGATTTCGATTCCAATTTCGATTCCGTTCTAACGACTACTCAACTTGGAGCGCGCGCTTCTCTAGGTTCCTCTTTTATATAAGAGAACAGTTTAATAGTGCGTTTTTTTGTTGTCGTCTTCTTCAATCGTTCACTCTGTAAATCATTCATCAGTAAATAAAGAAATGCTCTTCGATCGTGGATGTAGGATTTACATATGAAATCCGAACCACGTTAAATCTGCGTTCTTCAATTTCACACAAACAGCGCTTACAAATCTTATATGGTATCAGAGCTCTTTTAGGGCTGCGCATTGAATTCCAAGACTCAAGATTTGTCTCAGATCGGTTCTTGCTTCAGAATCAACAATGGCGGATACTGTACCACCATCATCCACAAGCTCGGGCACGGCAGTTTTAATCAATGACCCTTTCTTCCTCAGTAATAATGATAATTCAGGTCAAATTCTGGTGCATGAGCCACTAAATGGAGAGAATTATGCAACGTGGAGCAGATCCATGATGATCGCTCTTATTGGGCGAAACAAAGAAGGATTTGTGAATGGAGTTCTCAAGGAACCAGTTGCAGATTCACAAAATTCTGTGTCGTCTCATAATCAAATCACAGCGTGGCGTAGGAATAACAATGTTGTGATATCATGGATCCTTAACTCGGTCGCAAAAGATATCTCAGCAAGTATCTTGTACAATTCGTCGGCAAGAGAAGTGTGGGTAGATTTACAAGAAAGGTTTGGCCAAACCAACCGACCGAGAATCTTTCAGCTCAAGCGAGAGTTGATGAATCTAGAACAGGGCTCAGACAGCATTTCGAGGTACTACACTAGACTGAAATCGTTATGGGATGAGCTGGTAAATTATAGACCAAGCTGTCCATGTACATGTGGAGGTGCGAAGGAACTCAAAGCCTATTTGGACGAGGATTATGTCCTCACATTTCTTATGGGACTGAATGACTCATTTGCACAGATTCGGGGTCAAATTCTGCTAATGGAACCGATGCCAACTATCAATAAGGTTTTCTCATTACTGATACAAGAAGAAAAACAGAGATCCATGGTTCCAGGTTTGGCTCGTAGCATTGAAGATCAAGCTAACAACATGGCTATGATGGCTGTGAAGAATACTCAAGACTGGACAAAGAAAGGGAACCATAATCAGAAGAAAGAATGGCCTAAGGCAGTTGCAGTTTGCACCCATTGCAATAAGAGAGGTCACACCATTGATACTTGTTATCAAGTTCATGGTTTTCCACCCGGCTTCAGGCAAAATTCAAGATACAAAGGAGCAAGACTGAACCAGGTGACAGTAGATACCTCGGAATCTGCAGACAGAACAGAGCAGAGTCAGACCAGATCCAAAGATGGTTATGTCCATGTCCAAATGACTCCGTTTCAGCTCGAAAGCTTGAAGGCCCTCTTTGCACAACCAACTCCCAACATAGCACAGGGGAGTACAGAGCCAACACAACCTGCAGAAAGGGCAACAGGTTTGTGCCTTTCCTTTAATCTGCCGAGGCTAACAGATTCAAGAATATGGCTAGTTGATACGGGTGCAACTAGACACGTATGTGGAGATGAAAGATTACTGTCTGACATACATTATATTGAGGATTCTAATATTATATTGCCAGATAACTCAATTATTAAAGCAAAGAAGGCTGGGACATACAAATTAAATAGTTTTATCACCCTTACAGATGTGTTAGTTGTCCCACAATTTCATTTCAACTTAGTGTCTGTGAGCTATCTGTCGAGGAAGACCAAATGCAGGTTTTTCTTTGAATCTAACAGTTTTTGGATACAGGATACATCCCATCAATTGATTGGCAGGGGTGATCAAGTGGGAGGATTGTACCTGTTCCAAGATGAATCTGCCTCACATTCTGTTTTTAAGTCTGTTCCTATTTTTCTTAGTAAACTGTCATTAGACCTTTGGCATAGGAGGCTAGGACATCCATCTAGGAAGGTACTTGATATGCTCAAATCATCTCTTAAGCATGATGCTGAAGAATTACACAGTTTCTGTAAGATTTGTCCGATTGCGAAACAAAAGAAAAGTGTGTTTCCAAACCATAATAAGATAGCTTGCTCTGCCTTTGATCTCGTCCATTGTGATGTCTGGGGTCCCTTCCATGTCAAGGGACGTTCAGGGCATCAATACTTTGTAACTATAGTCGATGACCATACTAGATTTACTTGGGTCTTTCTCATTAAACTTAAGTCAGAAGTAAGAGCCGTGTTATCCTACTTTCTAGCCTTGACTGAGAATCAGTTTAATTGTAAAGTTAAGGTGCTTAGGACGGACAATGCTAAGGAATTCAACTTAGTGGATCTTTTTAGAGAGAAAGGAATCCTACATCATCTCTCATGTGTCCAAACTCCGCAACAAAACTCAATCGTAGAGCGAAAGCATCAACACTTACTCAACGTAGCTAGATCCTTATATTTTCAGTCTGCCATACCCATTGAGTTTTGGACAGATTGTGTACTCACCGCTGCCTTCCTAATTAATAGGACTCCATCAGTAGTATTGGAAGGAAAGAGTCCTTATGAACTACTATATAATAAGGCCTTTGATTATAGTATGCTTCGGGTATTTGGTTCCTTGTGTTTCTGCTCCACCTTGGTTGCAGGTAGGAAAAAGTTCGACGCACGAGCAAGGGAGTGTGCATTTCTCGGCTATCCCAATGGGATGAAGGGCTACAAAGTGGTAGATTTAAGGACTAGGGAAGTGTTCATCTCAAGGGATATTAAATTCAATGAGGAAGAGTATCCATTTCAAAATCAGCAGATCCATACTTCAGAGGAAGATCCCTTTCCCACTTCAGTGCTACCTCGGCCTTATGTTCAGCAGCCAGTCGATGAAGATCAAATTTCCACTCCAACAGCAAGTGAAGATCCCCCTTTTGACTCTGAGCATCCACCAGCAGACACAGATGCCACAGAAAATACTCCAGTCACACTGGATGGTTCTGATTCCTCCCAGCATGCTCAGAGGAAGTCAGGGAGGCAGATCAAAAAACCGGCATACTTACAGGATTATTACTGCAATAAGATCACAGCAAGAAAAGAGCTGTATCCCATCTCACAGGTTCTCTCCTACTTTTCAACACAGTTTCAGACATTCATTAACAATGTCAACATTGGAGAAGAGCCCAAGACATATAACCAGGCAGCAAAATCAGATCTTTGGAGGCAAGCGATGGATGAAGAATTTGAAGCCTTAGAAAACAGTGGGACATGGACAGTGGTCCCATTACCAGAGGGCAGGACATCCATTGGGAGCCGTTGGGTTTATAAGCTCAAATACAATTCAGACGGAAAGGTTGAGAAATACAAAGCACGACTCGTGGCGAAGGGGTATGATCAAAGAGAAGGGGTGGATTTCATTGACACTTTTGCTCCCGTTACCAAACCCAATACCATTAAAATCATCCTATCTCTCGCAGCTAAGCTTGGGTGGAACTTAATGCAAATGGACGTAAACAACGCTTTCTTAAATGGAGATTTGATGGAAGAGGTCTATATGGAATTACCGCAAGGCTACTACAGAGATTGTGACAGAAAAGGGCCTAGGAAGATGGTTTGTAGACTGCATAAATCGATTTACGGTCTCAAACAAGCTTCAAGGCATGGAACAAGAAATTTTCTGACGCAGTCATGACTTTTGGTTTCTCGCAGCTTCAATCGGATCACACTGTTTTTATCAGGGGCAGAGGAGCTGATTTGGTCATCTTACTGGTTTATGTCGATGATATCATCTTAGCCGGGCCATCAAAGGAATCAATTGAGGCAGTGAAAAGCTTACTCAAAAACAGCTTCAAGATCAAGGATTTGGGAGAATTGAGATTTTTTCTTGGTGTTGAGGTGGCTCGAAGTGCTGCTGGCATATATATATCACAGAGGAATTATACAATTCAGTTACTTGAAGACACCGGCTACTTGGGATCAAAGCCCTTGACTACGCCTATGAATCCATCTGCGAAGCTAACAGCAACAGAAGGCACCTTATTGGAGGACCCTTTTAGGTATCGAAGGCTTATAGGGAGGTTACTTTACTTAACCTTTACCAGACCGGATATAACATTTGTTGTACATAAGCTCAGTCAGTTCATCTCGGCTCCACGGACAAGTCATATGATGGCAGCACATCATTTGTAAAGATACCTCAAAGCTTCGCCGGGTCAGGGAATTCTGCTCAGCTCCAACTCCAACTGGGAACTCAAGGGTTTTTCTGATGCAGATTGGGGTACCTGTGTGGACACCAGAAAGTCAGTTACAGGTTTTTGCACCTTCCTTGGTGACTCAATATTGACGTGGAAAGCAAAGCGCCAGGCTACAGTATCTCGATCTTCTACTGAGGCAGAATACAGAGCTCTTGGTTCAACCGTGGCAGAGTTGCTCTGGGTTAACAGTCTGCTGAAGGAATTAGGCATTGAGCTGCGCCAGACTCCTGTCATATTCTGTGACAATCTTTCGGCTTTAAAGTTAGCATCGAATCCCAAGTTTCATGAACGTTCTAAACACATCGAGATCGATCGTCATTTCGTACGAGATCATGTGGCAAAGGGGGACATCAAACTGCTACCAATAAGGACTGAAAATCTGTTGGCAGATTTGTTTACCAAACCTCTTACGGGTCCACTGCTTCATCACTTCCTAGTTAAGATGTCTGTATTGAATCTATACCATCCATCTTGCGGGGGGGGGGGGGGGTATCGAAATATGGGCATCAAGAACAGACAAGATCAGTTCAAGAACACACAAAGAAGGACCAAAGCAGCTCTCGACTAGTTAGCTGTTCAAGGAAGATAAATACGCAAAAAAGCGTGGATAACTTACAAAGTCGTCCTTCAGCTCACGAAGCCTTATCACTTACTAAAGTGCAACTGCCAACGACGAGTTCAATTAGGGATTTGATTCAATTTGGGGATTTCGATTCCAATTTCGATTCCGTTCTAACGACTACTCAACTTGGAGCGCGCGCTTCTCTAGGTTCCTCTTTTATATAAGAGAACAGTTTAATAGTGCGTTTTGTTGTTGTCGTCTTCTTCAATCGTTCACTCTGTAAATCATTCATCAGTAAATAAAGAAATGCTCTTCGATCGTGGATGTAGGATTTACATATGAAATCCGAACCACGTTAAATCTTCGTTCTTCAATTTCACACAAACAGCGCTTACAAATCTTATAGTGTGTGCTATGATGGTGGTGACTATGGTGGTTTCATAGCTAACTCTTCCTACGTAGTTAGTTGGTTGAAAGAATATCCTCTTAATTTGGACAAGTCATTTCTAATCAAACAGGTTACAAATTATCATGTCGTCTCAAAACTGGTGACGGATCAAAGTGGCTTACAACGTTGTAAGGTCCTGACTCTTGATTGTCCCATTATGCCAATCCTATTTCAGCATTCTCCTCA
Source organism: Craterostigma plantagineum (assembly GCA_027422505.1). NCBI lineage: Eukaryota > Viridiplantae > Streptophyta > Magnoliopsida > Lamiales > Linderniaceae > Craterostigma > Craterostigma plantagineum. The sequence goes on from JAPQWV010000082.1 coordinate 624,541, forward strand.
CGGCTAACTTTTTCCTTTTGTGATGTCAACGGATCGATTTTACGTGCGTAATGCTATTTGTATAGGTTTCTTTAGCTGATGCCCAAGGCAACAGTATCACCAGAGAGGGCAAGTTGATTGGCTATGATCCAGACTATGATCTTGCTGTACTTAAGGTATTATTCTCTTATGAAAGCCTATCTGAGGAATCTGTATTGATTATGCTGATAGTGACCTGGGAAATCATCGGTAACTTGGGACAAAAAATTGGGAATTCTTTTTCGTGGTAAAGTTCAATACAAAACCTTTAACAGGTTGATGCATCTGGGTATGAGTTAAATCCAGTGACCCTCGGAATATCTCGGGACATACAAGTTGGGCAGAGCTGTTTCGCCGTAGGGAATCCATATGGATATGAGAACACTCTCACCACTGGGGTAAATTTCCGAAATGAATTAATTTGAGTTCAATAGCAGTATTCTTAATGTAGAAGCAAACCTGATCGACCGTTACTCGATGTGAATTGCAGGTTATCAGTGGATTGGGCAGAGAGATACCATCGCCGAACGGAAAGGCCATACGAGGAGCTATTCAGACCGATGCTGCCATAAATGCTGGTTCAACTTCTTGAAATTTGTTTATTTTGCAGTTCATTGTTTTCGGCCTGCAAATAGAGAAGCTTTGGACCACCATACAACTCATTCTTGCAATACGACTGATATGCAATGCAGGGAACTCTGGTGGAGCTTTGCTTGATTCGCAAGGCCACGTTATTGGAGTTAACACTGCAGCATTCACACGAAGAGGTTTAAACTATGTCCTTGGTTTTGAACTGTTTGTATGTCCTAAGTTGCGAGAAGATGGCTGTTTTGATGTAGGCAGTGGAATGTCGTCTGGCGTGAACTTTGCCATACCGATTGACACAGCAGTTCGAATCGTGCCATACCTCATTGTGTATGGAACTCCATACGCCGACAGGTACTGATGAAAGTATACATAGTAATCATTGGCTTGACAGTGAGCAGCAGAAGTTCACGTGTTCGGTTGATTTTAGTACTACACGAGAAAATCGAAGAACGTATGGAGTTCTTACAAGGAAGTTGCTGCGCTGATGATCCATAGGCAGTAATTAGTCATTGCTCATTACGTCGTAGAAAATGTTGTGACCAGCTAAAAAAAATGTGAAGGCTGTCTCTGTGTGAATAGCCGAAGATTGTCAGGAAACTGATATATATATATATATATAGAGAGAGAGAGAGAGAGTAATGCTATCGTGCCACCTATCATGGGCAAGTAGCATGAACAACGCCAATTATACGATGACGGAGCGGCACATCATTTAAATTGATAAATACAGTTTAATCTGAAATCCTAATTAAAACAAAATTGAAAAGGAATAAAGAACAAATTAGAAAAGGAAAAAGATCACCATTAGATATCTCACTGTCTTGTCTTGATACTCCCACCCAAATTCTCCGGGCATATGAAAACTGATTGGAGCATATTTTAGAAAAAAAAAAATATATGCGCACCATGTTATCTATATGTTATGATTTCAAGAAAGCTAATGAAAAAATCGAGCTATAGAGAAAGAAATATCTCTCAATGATTACTGATTCTAGTACTTTCTTGCATTTCTTGCACACTCGACGTGTGTGCTTAAACTATAATTATATTGAAATTATTTTCAATTTTAAAATCATAATTTCTACTGTTAAGATGAAATATAAATTTTAAATATATAATAAGAAACTTAATTTTAAAGGTAGAAGTACAGTAAACAAAAAAAATAGGAGTGATATGAAAATTACTTAATTAATTAAATAATAAATGAGGGACTAAACAGCAAATAATTTACATACCAAATTGGGGCAGTTTTTATCCACCCCTCACTAATTATATAATAATATAGATCATTTAAAGAAGTTTGTAAGGTTATATTTTGTTACGTATTATCGTTTTGGTTAATTATTTTTGTCAGTATGAAGTTAAGTCTAGCTCCTCTCCTTAAATGCCATGTCTAATAACACGATGAGTTGACATGTTATTAACCCAAAAAATTGCAACATGTGATATTTGTAGAGTAGTAACAGTAACATATATGACAAATTGCTCTCCACGGTCCTTTACGCCTATCCTTTTCAGTACATACGGTATGATGAATTGCGCATTACCTAAGGCTTCTCTTGTCTTCCACAGTTCTTCATCCGATGTTGTGTCCGAATCCAAGACCACAATGGTTTTTGTAGCTGGGGAAGCAAAGCAAAGCACCCAATGCCTATGATCAATTTTCACCGGGAATAATATAGCCTTAACTTTTAACCAGCTGCACGATGGCCATTCTGCATCGCCATAAAGGATGGATGTAATTAACTGATTCTCTGTAGCGGACCATTTTTCGTTTGCACTATGATGTCTCTTTCTCCGATTGTTTCAGGAAGGTCTACAACTATCAAGGCAGCAATCTTATCACTGGAATGAAGTTGTTTTCCTCGATGGCCTCGTCTAATTAGTAATATTGATAATTCAGTAGTTTCGCCGGACTCATATCTGTCCCGCACCATACGGAAAATTTTAGCCAGTTTATTGCATGCATCCATCATTTTCAATAAGCCCAATAATCACTTCTGCATCCAAATTTTTCGAGCTTTTTTTGGACAACGTACCTAAACGGTTAGATACTTCATTTGATGTGTCGTAGATGTAGAGCTGCGCAAATTTTGGAGGATGACCTTCAGCAGGAAGTAATGAACCAATAGTATGACAATTTTGTCCGTGTATTCTGTATACGTACGAACCTGCCCTTGCCTTCACTTTTGCGTCTTTTGCACCCATTGATGTGAATGAAATGATTGAGTTATAGACTCTTATAGATTGCCGGAAAGATCTATCAGATAACTTTTCTGAAAGATACAATGGAGGATCTACAAGAGGAGGCAGTGAAACTCTTCCTTGACTACACCACAGGGAAATAACTAATTTGCCATCATTCATTTTTCCTTTTACTGATTCTGATTTCCACATCACAGTAAGAACATTGAGTGATGTTGTCTGATGTTTTGGTCTGAGAATTTGTTCTGATTCTTTCACTTGATACGTAATATGTTAAAACAAACCCTTCTTTCATATTAAAACATCATTTTGGACATTACTACATAAACATTTGAAATCTGTAGTACTGACATTTACCTTGTAATGAACTTCCAGGTATTCGTTCATTGTCTCCAAATAATCTTGTATGACCGTTGTGCGAGAAGCGTTTTCTCTTTGATGGCGCTGTTAAAATATTTGGAAATTAAATAAGTAAATCAAAGTCGCCATGATATTCGAATCTGTTATGGTAAAATATGTGTAATATAATTCTTGATGAAATTTGTTGTACCATTCTGAAGACGTCGGTAGAATCATTCATATTAGTCTCTTCGGAAGATTTTCTTTTTCTTTTTTGTTGGATGCTTGCAATACGATCTACAACATAAAATAAGAATTGAAGAAAGACATTATTTTCACAAAATGTAATACAAAGATAGATGGCATTACCGAGCTGCAGATCAATTTCGGAATTTTTATGCAATATTGGCACATATTGGTATTGGAAAAATCTTGAAGAGTCTTGTATGTTCTGTGTAAGTGTGCCATAACTCCTTAGCAGATTCCGGCAACGATCATGCTCATTTTTTGAGTAACAGTCGACTTGTTTTGATATTCTTCCGGTTAAACGATCAAGAAATAATGTAGCTCCTGAAATATCTTTTTAACGGAATCTTCAAAATCTTGCTCCATAACTTATTCTTTAATTTTTGCATCACTATAGATCGAGTCCTATTATACTGATTTCTTTTCAGCGATGATATTCTAATCCTTTCTTAAGATGTAAAGTTTAACTGCCATTAAATTTCTCATCCTTATAACTCCTTGTCCTGTAACAGCAATTATTAACATTCTCCCAGCTATCTGAGGAGGCACGTTACATATTTATAGCCGTTGCTTCGGGATTAGATGCATGACATGAAATACAGCTGGATAAAATATGTCATCTAACCTTAAATTGTAACTAATAATGTACTGAAAAGGTGAAATAAAATTATAGTTAATTTTTAGACCGTGGTATAATGTTCACACATAGTTGTATTTATTTGTAAATAAAAAGTTATCTGGAAAACGTTATGGCGAATTAGTTAATGACATCAGCAGTTTATGTCCATCTGAATTCGTCAGACATGAAGGGAATAATGATATGTAGTTAAATATATGAAAAATTTTAACGATACAATGTATCTTCGCTACCTTAATGCTATAGTTGATACGAATCATGCGCACTAATTAATTATATGGAAGTTAACTTAATCGCGATTTTCACGATACAATGATTGTTTGCTGGATTACTTAATGCTATAATTAATACCAATCATGTAATTGTTCTAATGCGATAATTAATTATTTGGAAGCTGCGGCATCAAGCAACGATTGGGTGCAGTGTAATAAGGGGCTATGCTATATTTTGCACGACTGCGACTCAAACAGTCGTGTAATTACAGGAGATGCCTATTCTGCACGACTGGTATACAGTCGTTAAAGAAAAGCACGCTATCGACAACTACAATACAGTAGTGCAGAAACCTTTTCAGTCACATGGTTTCAGTAGTGCAATTTATCAGTCAGTAAATCCCGCAAGTCAAGGTTTTCAGCCCTACAATTTCAGGACTATCAATGATGTGTTTTGAGTCGTGCAGTGTAACATAAGCCACCATGGGTAATTGAAACTTACCAGTCCAACGATTCCACAGCATCACACAACGATTGGGTACAGTGTAATAAGAGGCTGTGCTATGTTTTGCACGAATGCGAATCAAACAGTCTCGTAATTACAGCATACGACATATTCCGCATCACCGTTACACGATTGTGTAAACGAAAAGTACGCTATGGTCAACTGTAGTGCAGTAGTGCATAAATAATTTACCAAAAATTCCCGGTGTTAACGATACAATGTAAGTCGGTAGCTTACTTAATACTATAATTCATACGGATCATGTAATAGTTCTAATGCAATAATTAACTATTTCGAAGCTTTCGCGTCACAATATTTTGTACAACTGCGAATCAAACAATCATTTAATTACAGGATACGGCCTATTCTGCACGACTGTTTATCATTGCGGGAAAGATAATTATCCCAGAGGTATCATTAACGTAAGGCATAGAGGGAGAGGTCATAAACGTCTATACCGTAAAATCGATTTTCAACGGAATGAAAAAGACATATATGGTATAAACGTAAGCACAGGATAGGACCCTAATCGGAATGCATCCATTTGTTTCATACACTGCGGGGATGCTGAGAAGAGATATATTTTACATCCTAGATGAGGTATATTTGGAGCTACCATTGTTTCTGGTACATTGGAAGTAACCAATTAGGGTTACGATGAAACCTAGAAATCTATATCTGATCCAGGTGCAGTAGTACAGATTATATAAATATTTCTATATATAATCTATCCGAAATGTATACGACATACCTTGTTGAGTCATTTTCTGTTGAATTTATCACGAACAATTTTACGGTTTTGTAATTTTCCTTCCACAGTAAAATATTTATGCATTCGTCAAATATCCGAAGACATCTAAGTCATGGAGTCATTAGATCACATAATCGCACAAAATAAAGTTACCGCAAAGAGACACTCTTACGTACACGAGGGATCAACAAAGTCTTAAGCACACGGCTTCCAATAAACGCCATCAGACACTTAAGTTAAAACATAGAAAAGAACAAAACATTCACTTAATCTGAAACGGCCAATGCCAATACGACAGGAACATAGCGACCGTCAAATACTTTCTAAATTGAGAGACATCCAAACTGGTTAGTTCAACCATCATATCCTTTGCAAACATCAAGGAGAAGGCATTGCTCAGCGTGTACACCAGAATCTCCGCTGAGAGGGATAATGATCAAATGGTCAAATTATTTAATGTATTTTAGGCAAATAAACAAAAAATATTTTAACCTGGAGGTCTGTTTCGGAATGCCAAGATGCTTCTCCACAGTAAATGGCTTTCCGGAAGTTGGAGGCATAAATCTTCTTGGAGAACCATAATGGCAGATTTTATGCTCTCAAAAGCATCAGCCGCAATCTCACTTTCATCAGCAGTCATTGAATTAGAGTCTACGATGGTCAGTTTTTGTGCATTTGGCGAGAAAATGCACATAATCCAACTCAGATCGTTAACCACCAGAGAAATGACTACCGTCTCTGACTTTCTCCATGGGCACGAAGGCCACAATCCACCTTACCAAGAACAAATGGCCAAAGACTAACTGAATCTATTTGTGGGTTTGCAGTGTGACGGAGAGTTGCATATTTGGAAAATGTTGTGTTCATGAATGAGACCTTTTTCCTGCTAGTCGTGGATCGAATTTGCATCTCAATTATAATGCATGTTAGCCACCATATCAAGATTTTCAGTTCAGCCATCCCAATTCCCAGCAATAAGGTCTTTATAATGCTCGATAGCCACCATATGAAGATTTTTAGTTCAACCATCCCAATTCACGGTAATAAAAATCAGATTTATATAATGCATGTAGCCACAATCAAGATTTTCAATTCCCAGCAATAAAAATCAGATCTTTTTCTGTTTTTTTAAAGTGGGACGTGGAAGAAATGTAATGATTTTACCCATATCGGAGAGATACCCTCTTTCTTTAAGTAGGGGCAGAGCAGCAAAGTAACTCGTCGAGAAATCGGCCGCCGTGGCGTTGGAAAAGAAGAAGGGGATGGTGAGGCTCAATCACTTGTCCAACTGCTGATTTCTGTTGGATTGTCTCCCCAAGCGACACCGTCCGACTGCTGATTTTCTGTTAGATTGTCTTTCCAAGCCACTGGCGCCGCCTGTTCAAAAAGAGCGGATGATTAGATCTAAGTCCGAGAAAAATCGCGTGTCTTTTGCCACGAAGAGCATTGATGAGTCATAGGAAATTAAAAGCAAAGAGTCTGGCGGAGCTGAGGACTCATCTTTTGCAAATAGATATCCAAACCTTCGTGGAATAAGTCGTGCCACGTGCCTCCATGTTCATCCCAACTCCCAGCAATAACAATCCGACCTTTATAATGCATGATAGCCCACCAAATCAAGATTTTCAGTTCAGCCATCCCAATTCACAGCAATAAAAAACATGCTACAGATAGATACACGAACCAAATGAGAGCCGATTAACAGAGTCTTTTCAGTTGGATTCGGCCCTTCATGTCTACCTTGGATATTCCCCATATGGTCCACCCACCTGTAAAGGAGACAACGTCAATGGAAAAACCCAAAGCAATGTGACTTTGGCAGTCCACATGCCTGAAAAAGGAGAGAATTTAGAAAACAAAAACAAAAGTTTAAACTGTAAAACCTTATGTGTCACCTGTGTCAAAATCAACTTTCATATTCAAATACAATATAGATATCCATTGCTTTACAACAAACTGCTTACGATTCCGATTCCAAGCTCGGCGAGTCTTGCCACTGCCTCATCCTTCAGTATGCTTGAGTGCGAACCGTTCCCTCTAAACAGAAAAAAAATGCCGAATCTTCACAGTAGTAAAAAAATCTAATAATCTAATCCTTCTAATTAAATATCAAGGGAGCATATATTATGAAAAAGACGAACCAAATAAGACTGAAGCTTACAAAATCCATCGGTAAATGAAGGGACGGATCATCCTGCCCGGCCATGAACGAACACAAGTGGGGCAAAAACTTCAATCTAAAAAAACAAAAGTTTAAACTCTAAAACCTTACGTGTCACCTGCAAAGCCAAAATCAACTTTCATATTCAACATAGATATCCATTGCTATATACAAAATCTTACGATTCCAATTCCAAGCTCAGCGAGTCTTGCCACTGCCTCATCCTTCAGTATGCTTGAGTGCGAACCGTTCCCTCTAAACAGAGAAAAAAATGTCGAATCTTCACAGTAGTAAAAAAATCTAAATTTAAATATCAAGGGAGCATATATTATGAAAACGATGAACCAAATAAGACTGAAGCTTACAAAATCCATCGGAAAATGAAGGGATAGATCGTCCTGCCCGGCCATGAACGAACGCAATCGGGGCAAAAGCTTGAATCTTTTAAGGCCTCGCCATGAAGAAGCCTGGTCCTCTGTGGTTAAAATGTGTTCTAAGTTCGTCAAAACTATACGGACGATTATGGTAAAGACTTCGGACAGGTCCTTCCTCTACACAACACTCTTGCCAATGACCACCCATAATTTCATTGTCATACGCTTCCACCCAATCACACACAACTAAACACAAGTGCCCCAGCAATTTCTTGCCCATAAACAGAATAACTGTAAAATAAGTTTTACAAATTTAATCGAAGGCTCGAAGTACCCGCCTAACATAATCGATTGGAATCACGTCGAATGTTTGGCTCACCCGAGTGGAAATGACACGCTGGTGGTTTTTTATCCCTCGCACGGGCGAACGAACTATCTGGGCTCTCATTTTTCCTAGTACGAAATGAAGATCAATTAAGTTAAATATCATTCAACAGACTATTAGCAGCTGAAAACATACACAACCACCATTTTGATGCAACGCTGACGGTCAAAAGGACTTCTCCATTGTAAGAGCTCAGATCAACACCATTGCCTTTTGCATCCTGCGCTCAGACAATCGCATAGAGAAACCATCGGACACTTATTCATTTCAAAAACTATCTTATCTGATAAAAGAAGAAGAAGAAACAATTAGGGAAGGTTGGAACTTGGAGGTGTAATACCTTAATGGTGAAATCATGGACTGATTGAGGCTGATTCGACGCACCTCTCTTTAAACCTCAAATTGCCCACCCTCGGCCCGGCGAATGAGAAGACGGTGATGTATAAAAAAAGATCCATTCCTTTAAACTCCTCACAGTTTTAAGTTAAACAAATCGAAGGAATAATTACTATACAACTTTTCCCAGTTTCACACCCCAATTCTGACCAAAGTACAACACTCCCACATCTCTGATCCGACCCCAGACACACGTCTCTGGCAAGTTCTCAAGCACATCCTCCGCAAATGACCTCGTCAAGGTAATCAAGAATCTTTGCTTTCCGAAAGGACCCATAACTTAATCTGCCCAATTAAGTCTAGCTAAAATAAATACATATCTTTTAATATCATCAATATCCATGGTTTGAAAATCTTTTCAATTCCAGGGAGGAAAGATATTTGCTTTAATCCAATTGCAAACCGGTGTAATACCTTAGCCTAGCCGCCGCCCTCGGCTACGTTGAGCTTCATCTCCGCCACGTCGTAGGCGCACATAAGGGCCAAGGCGCCACCTAGACTGTGGCCGGTGATGGTGATGCTCAGCTCCTCCCTCTGTAGCGGTGCAAGATTCTTCTCAGCTCGGTCAATACCTGCTCCCGGACGGAGAAGGAGCAGTAATCGCACGATTCCGCGAGAATTATTCAAAATTGCTTTGTGACTTCTGTCGGAAGGAAATGAAAGGCCAAAAGTCTTGGCTGAGAGTTGAGGAGACACTGTTTTGTAAATAACATCCAATCATTTGTGCCACCCATGTAATTCCACCCACTCATAAGGCTAAATTAGTCATTATTTGTACTTGTTTGACTGCAGCATTTTAATGTTTCACACTTCGTATTACTTTAATCATCCATGTAATCTCACTACCCTTATACCCAAAATGGTAATTGTACTTTTCAGCGCTGACGTGTCGCACAACGATTGGCTATAGGGGGTCAATGAGAGGTCAACCATTTTACTTTTGATGGTGCGATTAGTTGGTTGGGTTGTCGTGGAGGACCGCCTTCTGGAAGAGAATGTGTGTTCGCATCATCCACTCACTAAGCTAGTAGTTTGCTAACTCATTATTTATATTCCCCTTCCAGGGTGTTGATTTTCCTTGGACGTGCCATATTGCGATCGTTCTTCCGCTGCCGTTTTCTCCATATTGGGTACATGGTCTTCTTTTGTTGGGTTCATTGGCAGTGTGATTTTGGAAGGGGATTTTATTGTAAATTCATTCCTTCGTTTGATCCTTCGTTTGATCGATTTGCCGATTAGTATGATATTTTGTAAAAACCGTCCTTGATATATATATATATATATATATATGTTCATTCGTTTGATTTCCTCCTCGTGTTTTATTGTCTTTCCTACGATAAGCGAATGATATCGAGCCTTGCATTTATTGAGAAATGCGGCGGCTGTCGCGCCTGTGACGCGGGTCGGGGCGTGACAGTGTCACACGATGATTTCGGCAAAAGTAGTACCAATCATAAAAAGATTTATTTGAATTTACTTCCTATTTCACATGCTAATTTTAGATTTCCAAATTATATTAATTTGTTGAATTATATAATGTGTAATTTATTAAATAATAAACTGATGAAAAGAAACAGTTACCGCCGCGCCTTGTGCGCGGCCACAATTCACTAGTGTGTGTGTGTATATATATATATATATATATATATTATATATATATATTTATATATATTTATATATATTATGAGCGAAAATCTAAACGGTTCCCATTGTTTACCCCTGGACCAATTTAATCCCCGGTGTTTCGCGAGGACCAATTTTGTCCCCGATGTTGTCGAATTTGAATTAAATTGGTCTCCGCCATTAAATAGCGGTTAATTTGGATGGAAGTTGACACGTGTCGACGATTGACCAGACTAAATAATCATAACGTAAACGTCAAAAAAGGGGGGAAATCCGAAAAAAAAAGGAAAAAAATTCAAAAAGAGTAAAGAATTCAATAAAAATAGAAAATTACTAAAAAATTAATAAGAAACAAATAATAATAAAAACAATATTCAAATAATAAATAATCAAATAAAAATGAAAGAGAAATGAAAATAAATTAAAAATAATAAATTGAAGAAGAAAAATATACAAGAGAAAAATAAAATATAATGGGGACAGCAGATTAAAATAAAAAAATGATAAATACAAATTTAACATTTAAAAAAAAAAAGTAAAACGTAAAAATATATTTATTTATTAAAAAATAAATAAAGAGGAAAAACAAAATTAAGGATTAAAAATGCCCCTATAAGTTCGAAGACCGTCTTGCCAAGTTACTGAGGACATAATCGTCCCAGTTCTCAAAGTTTTTTAACAAATATACTAAGACGATTGAATCCCCGTGAACTGGATAGAGACGAGATCGGGAATTCACCTCAACTTTCAATGATATTTTTATCCTATTTTATTTTTTCACTTATTCTTAGTTTTTAATATGGCTTAATTATTTTTTTAGTCCCGTAAGTTTGGGGAGGTAGCGTTACAGGGACCGTTATCTTCGGGTTGGCAAAATAGGGACAGCAACTTTCAAAAAAATGGCAATTTATGGACACTATACGATCCGACCCGGTATTGTAATCCAAACCCGCTGATGTGGCAGCCGACCCGCTGACATGTCGAGCTTTGTGACGGAAAGAGAAAAAATAAAAATAAAAAAAAACATAAATTCACAACTTAGCGATGGAAATTCCGTCGCTAAGTGAAAAAATTAAAAAAAAATACATTGGAGAAAATAAAGTACAACTCGAATTAGGGTTTAACGCTCCGCCTCCATTGTCGATGCTATGCTTCTCCTTCTCAAATTCCAATCCAAAGCATTCTATTTCACCATCGATGCTTCTCTCTCTCTTTTGTTTGCCTCCTTCAATTAGTATTATCTTAAGCTTTTATACTCTTTTAATTTCAGAAATAGGGCCATATTGTTTTAAAAGGGCAGAGCTTGAACAATTAACCGTTCTTCGTAGCTCTGAAATCACCTGTAGGTTTTCTACAGTCTCCCCTTTAATCTTTAGCCATCTGATTACAAATCCGCCTTCAAACGCCGCTTCATATGCCCATGAATTTCGATTCGCAGCTCGGGTCAACCATTAATTGAATCAATTGAGCATAAAAAAGGAGCAGAACATATGCCCTTCTTAGTCGAAATTTCGTCCGACTGCAGGGCTGTGAATTCGTCGTAATAGCTCGACGATCTGATTGTCGACGGAGAGGAGGAGAGGGAAAAAAAATCGATTGGAGAAGAAGGGTTTTAATTTTTTTTTCTTAATTTTTTCACTTAGCATCCGTCGCTAAGATGTGAATTTATTTTTTTATTTTTTTCTCCCCTTTTTCACTTAGCATCCGTCGCAAAGCTCCGTCGCTAACCTGTGCAGTGACATGTCAGCGGGTCGGCTGCCACATCAGCGGGTTTGGGTTACAATACAGGGTCAGATCGTATAGTGTCCATAAATTGCCATTTTTTTTAAAGTTGTTGTCCCTATTTTGCCAACCCGAAGATAACGGTCCCTATAACGTCACCCCCCAAAACTTACTGGACTAAAAAATAATTAAGCCTTTTAATATTTAAATACTTTTTATTTTCTAGTTTATTTTTTTTTTTAGTTTTAACATTTCTCTCTCTTTTTGTTTTATTTTTACTCAAGTTATTTTAATTTGTATTTTGCTATATTTAAATTAATTTATTTAATACATTTTTATTAACATTTTCTTTTTAAATTAATTACTTTATTTGTAATTTAATTTAATTTACTCTTTATTTTTATTTTATTCATTTTATTAGTTTTTTTCGTTTCTTTTGCCTTGAACTTTTTTTCTTTTTTTGGATTTTTAATTTATTAGTTTTTTCCTTTTTCTTAATTTTTTTTTACTTTTTTTGGATTTTTTTCTCCTTTTCATTGTTAATTTATTATTCTTAATATATGTTTATTCTCTCTTTCTTTTTTATTTGATTAATTTATTATTTTTAAATTTTATTTTTAATTATTTATGTATTTGTTATTTAATTTGTTAGTACTTTTCTCTCTTTTTTTAAAAATTATTACTCTGTTTTTTAAATTTTCCCCTTTTCTGGAGTTTAATTTATGATTTTTTAAGTTTGACCAATCGCATGTCGACACGTGTCAACTCCATCTAAAATAATAGCTATTGAATGGCGGTGACCAATTTGAAATTCGACAACATCGTGAACTAAATTGGTCCTGGCGAAACTTCGGGGACTAAATTGGTCCAGATCGTAAACATTGGGGACCATTTTAAGTTTTTGTCGTATATATTATATATTTATATATATGTTTGTTAATCGATTTATGGTGTGAAATATATGAAAGAATGTTTCTCCGAGAATACATTTCTAAATGGAATCGGCACGTCCCTTTCCAAGTAAATAAGTGTGGCTATACTATAATAAGGTCCAATTCATATAGAAAACGAATAAAGTATTATGAAATACTGGAGTAATTATGAAATATTGTAGTGGATGTATATGGAGTGGTTAAATTAGACTGAGATAGATGAGATTATGAATTAGTTGAAATTATTTTATGAGAACGTAATATATTTTGTAGTTGTAATTTGACAAATTTGCCTATAAATAGGCACCTTGAGTTGAATTGTAAAAATACACCAAATATTGAAATTGATTCATACTTATATCCTCTCTCTAATTATTTATATCTATAATTATATATCACAATCATCATAATATAAATATTAATCACAATAATATATTTATAACATCAAGATCGAATTCAAGAGACACGATTTATCTGATGGAATTTTTCATGGGTTGGATTACTAATACGAAGATGGCGACGCCAAAACATCTTCCGCTGAAATTTTTTTAAAGTCTCACGAACTGCAAATATAGGACGAATACATTAATTTCAGCGTGGAGAATCAGCGCATGTAACCTACAGAGATTGAGTGATATCCCACAGAAGAATATTTATATATCATCTAGATTGAGTGTGATTGCCCAAACGCAACGTTTCTTCTTTCTTCACCTGCAGATCTCAAGTACTGCTTCTCAGTAACTGGATTCTGATTTTCTTTAGTTGGGCAGCAACATCGTTCATATTCGTCCTCTCGCCAGGCGAATAAGCACAGCATCTAAGACCCAAATCGAAAATAGAAACGATACAGTGCAATAATTTCTCATTGAAGTTGGCTTCGCCTTCGGTGCTTCTAATCAAATTCGCATCGACGACTCGAATGACTTCGTCGGGCATTGAATCACTTACCCAATCCCTGAGAGTTACATCTCCCGAAAACATTTCGTCGCTCGGCCTCTTCCCCGTAAACGTTTCCAAAAACATTATCCCGTAGCTATACACGTCGCATCTCGTGGAAACTATGCCTTCTGAGCCATATTCTTCAACCGACATTGAATCAAAAGAAAAAAGTAATCACGATATAAAAACATATATAATGGAAGAGTCAACTATATAAGCATACCTGGGGCCATATAGCCGAGCGTTGCGAGGGTCCTAGTGTGTGTCAAGCTTTCTCCTTCGCTTAGATACTTTGTAATGCCGAAATCACTAATATGGGCAACCATATCTTCGTCTAGGAGGACGTTTCCCGGCTTCAAATCACAGTGAACAACTGGCGTCGAATAACCGTGATGGAGATATTCCAATGCATTTGCAACGTCGATCATTATGTCGAGTCTTTGCTTGATGTCTAATGATTGGTTGTCGGAATACAAGCACTTCTCCAAGCTGCCGTTTTGCATGTATTCTAATACGATCGCCTTGAATTCTTGATTCGTGCAACTGCCGAGGACTCCAACGAGATTTCTGTGGCGAAAATTTCTTAAAGCTTCGCATTCGACTTCAAAAGACCTCAAAGAACTTTCTAGCTGAATGTGAAAAACTTTCACGGCCAAGGCAGTTCCATCTCTTAGTACGCCTTTATAAACCGAACCGAAACTTCCCTTTCCCAATAGATTATTCTCGCCATAATTTTCAGTAGCGTGCAGTAGGTCATAATAGGAGAATCTTACGGGCTGTCCCGTAGCAGGTGCGTCTGCATGATCAGTTGGACGACTCGTTTTCCTTCGATATCTAATCGCTGCATAAGCCAAGCAGACGGCAAAAACTAAGGCTCCGATTCCTATAGAAATTAATAATGGTAGAAGTATCTTCTTCCTTGCTCTGTGTGGTTGAAATTCATGGCAAGATAAAACCTTGAACCTTGAGGGGCCACACAGTGCATCATTGAACATGAACGATTGACTTGTGAAATTTTGAAAAGGGCCACCTGTAGGGATCTCTCCTGATAATTCATTGAATGAAACATTGAAGTACTGTAGAGATTGAAGAGCTTCCAGCGACTTTGGAATCGTCCCGTTGAGTTTGTTGTGAGAAAGGTCCAAAGAAACTAAACTTACCATGCTTCCAATTGACTCCGGGATCGGGCCTTGGAAATTGTTATAGGCAAAAGAAAGATCAACTAGTTGAGCTAAACCCCCAAATGTTGTAGGGATATCACCCGAGAACTGATTCATTGACAGATCAATAGATATTGCAGACTTCAAATTTCCTATTTCTGGAGGCAGAGAACCCGTTAGGGAATTTGAGGAAATGTTAAGATCTAGGAGATATCCCAAGTTCCAAAGGCCCGAAGGTATACTCGAATTCAAGTTATTGTGTCGCAGAGATAAATATGTTAAAGATGATATATTTCCCAAGCATTCTGGTATTGGACCTGTGAGTTTATTGGCTTTCAGAGATATGGCTACCAGACTCTTTAGTTGGCAGAGTCCGCTTGGAATAAGTCCTTCTAATCCGTTGCTTTCAAGAACGAGTATTTGAAGGCTCTGTAAGTTACGAAATGTTGTTGGAATCTCTCCCGTCAAATTATTGGTATCTAAATTTAACAATGCCAGCCCTGTTAGGTTACCAATTTCTTTCGGAATGCTACCTTTGATGCCACACCTATAAGCATAGAATTTGGCGAGAGAAGAAGATAGATTTCCAATAGACGCAGGTACTTTACCATATAATGGATTTTCATCAACTCCTAGTGTTTCTAGGTCTCTGCAGTTCGCCAACGAATCAATGAAGCTCATTTCAGAGTTAGACGTAAAATGATTGGCACGCAAGCCCAAATACCGTAAGAATCTTAAATCATCTCCTATGGAATTAGGAATTGGACCAGTTAGACTGTTGTTTGTAATGTCCAACTCAATTAGTTTAGAGCAATTTAAGATAAAGTTTGGAAAACCTCCTCTAAATTCGTTGACTCCAAGATAAAGCTTTTCAAGATTAGGCAAGAAGTAACCTAATTTTGATGCAAGATCACCTGAAAGCCTGTTTAATGCAAGTGAAATCTCTCTCAAACTGGTACTGTTATATATATTCATTGGCACAGAACCACTTAGTTGATTGACCCCTAAACGCAGAATCTCAAGCTCCTCAAGTTCTCCTATTGCACTTGGTATCTCACCTGCACAACATAATGAGTTTATTATCAAAATAATGGAACAGTTTGAACACTCAAGCGTGAAGGACTGACTTAGGAATATATGGAGTACATACCGGCAATATTGTTATATTCCAACGATAAAACTTGAAGCTTAGAGCACAATGAAATATTTGACGGAATTTCACCGTATAGCTCATTACTTTGTAAATAAAGTTCTCTGAGCACCGGAAGACGAAAACACATGTCACTTGGAAATGTGCCGGATAAATGATTCTGAAACAAGCCTAAATATCGAAGTGTTGATATGTTGAAGATGCTCGACGGTATCGAACCGATAAGTTGATTTGATTCGAAACTCAGATGAATAAGGCTACGAAAATTCTCCAACCATTCTGGTAAAGTCCCTTCAATGTAGTTACTGTCCATAGTGAGATTAACCAGACTCGTCAAATTAGCAAGCGAAGAAGGTAGAAAACCTGATAGTTGATTGCCCTTCACTATCAGTCGTTTGAGACCATTTAGATTTCCTATTGACTCTGGAATCGTACCCTGGAGAGAGTTGAAGGACACGTCCAATTCGTAGAGATTCGACTCGTTATTAGGAAAAGAGGCGTCGAGGAACGAATCCAAGCTCGTAAAGCTGTTGTTGTTTGCATATAAGAACTCGAGCCGAGGTAAGGACGAAAAGCAAGAAGGTACCTCGCCGGCGAAGCTATTTTTGCTGATGTTTACGAATCTCAACCTTCGCAGGCGCGACAAATCTCCGGGAATCATCCCAAAGAAGTTATTACCTTCCAAGTCGAGGGAAATGAGGAAAGAGAGGTTTCCAAGCTGGGGCGGGATTTCACCTGTGAGGCCCATGTAAGAAATGTTCAGAGAAGAGACTCTGTTGTGGTGTCGTTTCCCACATGTAACTCCAACCCAACTGCAGAATGGAGAAGCAGCTGTCCAATTCTGCATAATAAGGTTGTGAGGATCATTTGTGATTCTGGATTTGAGAGAGAGAAGGGCCAACTGATCGGTAGTAGCAGTCTGCATGGTAGATGATGAGAAACATGTATGAACAACGTTTATTAAGAAAAAGGAGAATGTTATTGCAGAGATTTGAATAATGTGGTTGTTCGACATCACTGTAATATTGTGTAGATGTTTGAAAACAGATTGAGAAATGAAGTGTCGCTGACACTACGATAACATTGCCTGCGGGCTTTTATATGGCTGGGAATCATCTTAGTCAGCCATATTAATTGCAAGAATTATGGCATTATTAAATGCAAATAAGAGTTTTTTGTATCTTCTTCTATTTCTTTGGCTGCGGAACCGAAATAGTCAGAGGAAACTTGCCTCGTTGATTTTCTCATCTTCTGTTCACATGCTTTATTATCAAGGCAATCCTTTGACTAGAAATAAAGACTTCATTAATTGCAATAATTTATTTCTTTTTTTTTTCCGAAACGATAGCTTGCATTAATGACAAAAGAAAAAGGACTAAATAGCCCAAGGGGTCTCACCGGTACATCGTCAACCGGGAGAACAAAGGCTCACTAAGGAGCAACAAACAATCCCACAAGGGGAACAACACTCCCACATGGGGAGAAAATGGTCCACAAGGGACAAAAAACCGACAGAAAATAAAACTCATTATCAACAACCAAGAACTAAAGAACCTATAACAGAAAAAGCGATTAAGCTAATCCTACGATACTCTTCACTTTCACTTGGCGTTCGACGTCAGAGTTTTATCTTCATCGGACTGAGAGCTCCACAAGGGAGAAAAAGGCTCCCGACCTCGGGTCGGGAGAGATGAGCTCCCACAACGGAGAGACTCAAGACAGTGGCAACGGCAGGCGTTGGGGGTAAGTGACAAGCATGGCGGCAGACCTGGGGGCGGCTACCTTGGCGAGCCTGACGTCAAGGAGGGCGCGAGCCAGGAGGAGACGAAGGTGGGCGAGGCTGACGAAGGTGGAGACGCGGGCAAGAGAAAGTGGGGCGGAGGCGGTGAGGCGGCGAACGGGGTGGAGCGGAGCTCGGCGGCACCGACGGCAGGTGGTGGTCGGCGGGCGGCAAGGGCAGGTGGTGGGCGGCCGGGTGAAACGGGAGAAGCCATTTTTTTGTTTTTTGTTTTTTGTTTTTATTTAAATGCAAATAAAGAAAGAAAGAAAGGCGGCTCCCCCGACCTCCGTTAATGGAGGCGGGGGAGGAGGTAAGGCGGAAGGGGTGGGGTGTTTGTTGGAGGGGTGGTGGGGTGGGAATGGGTGGGTGGCGGCTTGAAGGTGGAAGGAGGAAGGGGATTAGGGTTGCAATAATAATTTATTTCTGACCGTCATAACTTCTGAATCCTGATATATACTTATATTTTAGGATAAACTATACCTACGGCCTTCAACTGTTAATGTAATGCCATACATTATTGTATTGGGTCACTGAATGAAAAATTATTATTAATGGACGATGGATTTTATAGGTAGGCCAGCCAGCCCAATTAAATTAAATTTCCTGGGTTCATTTTTATGCCATAAGAGTGGCTCTCTTATCCTTTCGTTTCCTCCTCGTATGAGTGAAAGCTGCTCGCTCGGTTATGGCGAAGTTGGCTTTTCTAACGTGCGTTTCGTGTTCAGCTTCATCGCGTCGAAATCCAGCATTTTCTTCTTCATGTTTGAATGCGTTCAGTGCCGTTTGTCTAACGAGGAGAAGTTCGCTAACCTTCATTGCTTCTATGGTGGGTACTTTTTTGAGTCTGCCTCAGAGCTTAAAGGATCCAAATCCGCTGCCTGCAAATGCTCTACAGCTGGAGGATGAGCTCGATCGAGAAGAAAATCAAATCGTTCGGATATTTCAGGTTTCGAGTCGTGTTTTTCAGTGTATCGTCGTGCTGTGCTCATTTGATTTTGTTTCAATTCGTTAGGAGAATTCGTCCTCTGTTGTTTTCATCAAGGACGTCCAGCTTGCTAAAATTCCTAAAACGACTTCTGAGACTATCGATCTGTCTGAGGATGTTGATGCCAAAGTGGAAGGAACTGGTTCGGGTTTCATCTGGGATAAGTATGGTCACATTGTGAGTTCCTATCATTTGTGTGTGCTATGATGGTGGTGACTGTGGTGGTTTCATAGCTAATTCTTCCTACGTAGTTGGTTGGTTGAAAGAATATCCTCTTAATTCAGACAAATCATTTCTATCCAAATAGGTTACTAATTATCATGTCGTCTCAAAGCAAGTAACGGATCAAAGTGGCTTACAACGCTGTAAGGTCCTGACTCTTTATTGTCCCATTATGCCAACCCTATTTCAGCATTCTTCTCACTGCTAACTTTTTCTTTTTTGATGTCAACGAATCGATTTCACATGCGTAATGCTATTTGTATAGGTTTCTTTAGCTGATGCCAAAGGCAACAGTATCATCAGAGAGGGCAAGTTGATTGGCTATGATCCAGACTATGATCTTGCTGTACTTAAGGTATTCTCTTATGAAAGCCTATCTATTATGATTTGAGGCTGTAATCTGTATTGATTATGCTGATAGTGACCTGGTCACCTGGGAAATCATCAGTAACTTGGGAATAAAAATTGGGAATTCTGTTTCATGGTTAAGTTCAATACAAAACCATTAACAGGTTGATGCATCTGGGTACGAGTTAAATCCAGTGACCCTCGGAGTATCTCGGGACATACAAGTAGGGCAGAGCTGTTTCGCCGTAGGGAATCCATATGGATACGAGAACACTCTCACCACTGGAGTAAATTTTCAACATGAATTAATTTGAGTTCAATAGCTGTATTCTTAATGTAGAAGCAAAGCTGACTGACCGTTACTCGGCGTGAACTGCAGGTTATCAGCGGATTGGGCAGAGAGATACCATCGCCGAACGGAAAGGCCATTCGAGGAGCTATTCAAACCGATGCTGCCATAAACGCTGGTTCAAATTCTAGAAATTTGTTTATTTTACAGTTCATTGTTTTCGGCCTGCAAATAGAGAAGCTTTGGACCACCATACAACTCATTCTTGCAATACGACTGATATGCAATGCAGGGAACTCTGGCGGACCTTTGCTTGATTCGCAAGGCCACGTCATTGGAGTTAACACTGCAACATTCACACGAAGAGGTTTAAACTATGTCCTCGGTTTTGAACTGTTTGTATGTCCTAAGTTGCGAGAAGATCACTAAATTGGGCTGTTTTGATGTAGGCAGTGGAATGTCGTCTGGCGTGAACTTTGCCATACCGATTGACACAGCAGTTCGAATCGTGCCGTACCTCATTGTGTATGGAACTCCTTACGCCGACAGGTACTGATGAAAGTATACGCTGTTCGATGTGTTCGGTTGATTTTGTTTCTACATGAGGAGCCACGTATTGAGAGATCGAAGAACGTATGGAGTTCTTACAAGGAAGTTGCTGCCCTGATGTTCCATAGGCAGTAATTAATCATTGCTCATTACGTCGTAGAAATGTTGTGAGTGACCAGCAAAAAAAATGTGAAGGCTGTCTCTGTATGGATAACCGAAGATTGTAATGAAACTGATATAGGCAGTTCTTCTATATTTCGTAGTACTTGTTTTCGCTCGCCATTCACTTTACGCCGCGTATTGATTATTCTAGTGAAGGAAGGTTGATTATTATTCTGATTGGCCCAATACGTTAGATCGGCCCAAGTATGATAAATTTAGGCCCAAATAAAATCCCATCTTCTGTACGAAGTTGACCACGCTCACTCCACGAAACCCGAGTGAGTGGAGTTGCAATTGCAGCTGCAAATTTTTTTTTCGCGCATTCAGTTTTCTCAACGAACGAATGGCTGCTTCTAATTCTTCTAAATTATTCCGTGGTATGAGCTGTAACTGAACCGACCCACATTTATTTATTCTAAATTGTTTCTGATTAAGATCGTGGCTTTGTTTTGGGTGGAATTTCTTGTTATGGTATGTTTAGGGTAGAAGAAATTTCAAGAACGATTTTTTACCGCTGTTTTCTTCTCACTGTGAATCTGTGTGCTGTGATATGTGTGTAGCCTTGTACTAAAAACTTTGTTTACGTTGAATGAAATGCTGATTTTTTTTTCCTGCACCAACAGTAAGTGGATATGGTTTGTTGGGTTTTATTTGTAGTAGAGATTAATGATGGCGTAGCATCCATCGATGTGATAACGATTACGTTAACTTTATGTTGTCAGATTTCTTTCATCCCATTAGAGCTAATCTTCTTTGTGTTGCTCCTAAAACTCCATGTCAGTGGGCTGATCGATCCTTGGAGGCCTCAATAACAATGCCCTTGCCTCAAGCAGATTATCTAACGAGCTAAAACCTACGGATTTCTCAACTCAAGTTAGTATCTTGAAAGCTTCGAAGTGACATAGTCTAACTTCTCCTTCCATATATTTTCTTGGATGCATCAAGTTTTTAAGTAGAATTGCACTACTATTACACATCTGACCTTGTTCTTGCATCCTCCAGCAACTAAGGACGTTCATACAAATGAGAACCAACCTCAAAGTGGTTGACAACTCAGGGGCTAAGAGGGTGATGTGCATCCAAGCCTTGAAGGGAAGGAAAGGAGCGAGGCTCGGTGACGTAATAGTTGCATCTGTTAAAGAAGCTCACGTCGGCGGGAAAGTGAAGAAAGGAGATGTTCACTACGCTGTCGTGGTTCGTGCTGCAATGCAGAGAGGCCGTTGTGATGGGAGTGAAGTTAAGTTCGATGACAATGCTGTTGTGCTAATCAATAAACAAGGCGAACCTATAGGCACTCGAGTCTTTGGCCCAGTCCCCCATGAGTTGAGGAAGAAGAAGCATCTCAAGATTCTCAGTCTAGCTGAGCATATTGCTTGATCAGTGTTATGATCGTGGCAGTTCTTGTTTAGGGTATTTGATAAACATGGGGCTATTGATATGTTTCATTTGATTTGGGAATCTCAGACCTTCCTTTGCTGTCGGCTTGAATGTAATGTTGAATTCTGCTAAGCTTAAGTTGGAATAGATTTTGTTTGTACCATTGCCGATGAGCAATACTGTTATGATTCTTCTCATTATATGGTAAATCTCACTCGAGTCGTCATTAGTAACACAAAGAAGTGACTAAAGTATGTACTATCCAAGCACCTAATCACAAAGCTCTATCTGAAGGGCATTGGCCACGAAACCGTGGCTATAACATCGTCAATTGGATAACTTACAAAGAATAAGAGAGCCACAATAGTTAAAACACATATTGTAGTCTCAAATCGAAGTGATCGTTCGTCGTTTTGGGCTCACGATGTAAAACACCTAACGGGTTTTCTTCACACGTTTGGAGGGTCTCAGCGCGTCTCTCTTTGTCTCATCTGGTAATTTGTTGTCAGTAAATGGCTGCAAGGATTCAAGAAAAACAATTACTTGGTTCCTGTAAGAACTGTTCATACACTACTAAACCATGATCAAAGGAAGAAGTCATAAAGCAGTTTATTGTTTGAATCCAGATTCTGATTCAAGTAAGCACAGTAGCAACAGAATGATGGGAAAATCTTGACAGGCCTCTGAAGGAAAAGTTGTGTACTTCATAACATATGGAACGTCTTTACCCAAAGACAAAATGCATTTTTTTCTCTAATCAAGTACACGAATCAACTTAAAATCATAGGACAAGAACTCACCTCATCTGTTCTTTTCTGAGATTCCAAGAGTTGCTGACAATGCGAGAGGCACTCTGCGTGGTACATAGCTGCCAAATCCTTGATCAAAGCCTTTCTTCTGATGATGCCAATCACTTCAAAATAAAATAAAATCGAGATCCACACATATAATCAAATCAGCAACTAGGACAAACAAGAACGGTGAATATCAACAAGTGCAGCATCTTAGGCATCTCGAAACAAGAAGAAAATACGAGCTACAAAGTGACAAGGCGTAAAAAGGGGCGTAAGTGAAGTGGCTGTTTACTTCGGCTGGCATCAAAAGAAGGAGGGTGGGGCGGTGGATGAGGTGGCATCTGATCTTCAGGCACGGAGGAGGACGGCGGAGGAATAGATGGGATCGGCGGCGCCGGAAGCGAGAAGGGCGGCTGTTGATCTTGTTCTTGGATCATACTCAATCCGCGAAATTGGTCGGGAATTGGAATTCAGTGCGTCGTAAAATCGATAAACAGAGAGAAGCGCGACCCTTCGTTTTCGGTATTTCCAAATTAGTCCATGTTATAATCTATTTTTACAATTGGGCCCAATATATTTTCCAAAGCCCAATAGGTTAAACCTCCTTCCACCTTCAGCTCTTAAAAAGTTAAAACCCTTCCCTCTCTCTCTAAGGCGAACACCTAACGATTCACCGCCATGTCTCTCGTCGCCGGCTCCTACGAAGGTTTTATCTGGGGCTACAGGTTAAAATCCCCAAAATACCCCTCGTCGGAGACCCCAATTCCCCTAACACCGCTCTTCACATTCCCATCGCACCTCGCCACCATAAAATCCGTTGCGGTGTGCGGCTCCGTCGCCGTCTCAGGCGGTTCCGACGATACGATCAAGATCTACCACCTGCCCTCCGCCAAAGAAATTGGATCCGAACATCAGTCGCCGAGCGTCACATCCCTCTCCTTTTACTCTCCTCCGCAGTCGTCCTTCCCGCGAAACCTGGTCGCTGGAGACGACGGCGGACACGTGGCGATCTACGATGTGGACCCTTTCGTGCACCTGAAGACGGTTAACGTGCACAAGAAGAGCATCAATTCGCTCGCCGTGCATCCCTCGGGGAAGCTGGCTTTGACCGTGGGGAGAGACGAGTGTTTGGCCATGGTGAACTTGGTGAGGGGGAGGAGGAGCTTTTGCTGTAAGTTGAGCAAAGAGGCGAGCTTAGTGGAGTTCGACGGCGGTGGTGGGAAGTTTTACATGGTTGCTGAGGAAAAGGTGAGCGTCCACGAAGCTGAGGACGCGAGGTTGGTTTGTGAGATGGAAGCTGAAAGGAAGGTTCTGTGCGCTGCTCCTGGGATTGTGAGTGCTTTCTGTGTCTAACTATTTCTATTACATGTGAATATATTGACGTGGGCCGTTTCTTTCATACTTGAATGTTTGCCTACTAGATTGAAGCTACGATAACTTGCGAAAAATCAGAAAAACTGGGACTTTTTACCTTTGATAATTGGTAGATAAGGACCAAACTTATCCATTTAATGACAGAAGCTAGGTCTGGATAATGTAGGATTCTTCATCAGTTTCATGAGAATTGGATGCTATGTTAGGAAATGGATTTATTCTTGTTCTTGATTTGCTCTGAGCTGCGAACATATTCCTTGTGTTTTTTCTCTGTTCTTCGTTGGAAATCACCTACTTAAAACATGATACTTATGCATCCCTTTTGCAGAATGGGATTTTGTTTACGGGTGGAGATGACAGAAACATCACAGCATGGGACACATCTAGCGGTAAAATAGCATACACCATCGAAGATGCTCATGCATCTCGATTGAAAGGATTGGTCGTTCTATCCAAGAACAACACCGAAGGTGAAAATGATCCTTACTTAGTTGCATCTGCTTCATCAGATGGGGTTATACGTGTTTGGGATGTGCGTAACGTTGGCGAGGGAAAGCCAACACCTCTAAACGAGGCCAACACTAAGTCGAGGCTCACTTGTCTTGCTGGATCTTCTGTAAAGGGTGAGTGTAAGCGCTGAGCGCCTTTTCTTTCCCTATTTTTTTGAACTGATTTATGTTTAAAAGGCTAACTTTGCAACTTTTGGTTCTGTATTGGGCAATTTAGCTTTGAAGAGGCCGAGGTTAGAGAATATCTCAGATGAAAATTCAGGTGCTGCATGAGAGGATAGAGTTCAACAACCTTCCAAGAAACTATAACTACTTATTTTCTAGATTTTTTGTAATTTGATTCAATTAAGTTAAATTTGATGAAGTGATCAAGAAAACGTGTATTCTCATTATTTTCAAGGGATGTCTTCAAATCAAATCACCCAAAGTAATCATCTAATATCGCAAAATTGGATCAAAATGTTTATTATTTCTCATGCGTTACATCATATGATTTATTTTAATTTTATAAATACTATATGTATCAATTTTGTTATACCTAAATGGTTTAAAACAAAGACGGCTTCAATTACAAACTGAGAGATGCACAGCATCGGAAAATCCACCTTCCTCGGATAACCCTACATAATTTCTTTCAAGACTTATGTTTCACTATCAACTGTTCTTTCCCTAATACCTCGTGTGCATCGTCGATCTATTATATTCGTACATAAAGATGAGAACAGTTGAAAGATTTATGTGTAGGATGTAATACGGACGAGTACAAAAACAGCTGGAGAATTTAAATGTACACTCAAGCCAATCAAATGAAAGCAGGCCTCAAATACAACTTCACACACACAAGTATGTATAAAAAGCAAGCTCACTAACGAGTCTATCAAATTCAAGAATATCATCAATCTTTTCTTCACAGAAACTTATAGATAGAGTAAGTTAATTATCAGCAATTATGGTTAAGAAGAACAATATGTACCCAGACATCGCAGCAGATCTTCCCTCGAACGAATCCCTGTCGTTCGCAGGCCTAGTTTGCAGTCAAGAACACAACTCCACGTCAGCCCAATCATCACAACACTTGCTTCGATCAGCACATAGCCCCGAGTTTGAGTTTAACTTTTCTGTAGTGATTGAGCCCACGAACAATTCTCATCATCATCATCGACATCCTCAAGTCCAAGCAGCATCGAATAAGAAGAAAGGTGTCGACTTGGAGGACTTGTTATCGCCGCCGAAGCCTTATTATGGGAAGAATAAACCACCAGCTGACAAGAAGACGAATAAGCAGCAGTCGTGTAATAATAAGGATCAGAAGGAGAGCTATAATTCGAAGGGTAATAAGGAGAGAAGAGGGCAAGGGTTTGGTTTGTTCATTTGCAGGGATTGTCGCACTGACCACGTCGTAAAACCGACGCCACACTTGGCCAAAGAGAATGCTTAGGCGCCGAGGACGAACAAGTTTCCATGCGATGAGTTCTTACTGTTTTCAGCTTATGCCTTTTTCTTTCTTTTCCTTTTTGCCCTTTTTCGGGCACAAGTATGCTGTGATTTTCATGTTATGCAAGAGATATTTGTTATGAGTTTTATAAGAAGATACGGTCATCATATTGATTTGTTTCTACAGTTGAAATTTGCCGTAAAGAAGATGATGCAATCCCATTTGATGAAGATGAACATTTGCTTCATCTTGTTCTTGAAGACAAAGCAGCTCAACCTAATGCCTTTCAAAATAATTACTATTAGCGTTATTACATTTACAATAGTATTATGAAGCCCATTAGAATCAATTGCCCAAGTTTTTCAGGCCCAACTTAATATCATTCAGGCCCAGTATTACGTTGATTGCGCAGCAACTAATGGAAAGTGCAATTCTACTTGGATTGAGACTGAAGGGTCAAAACGCTATTTAAAAATCCGAAAATGGGGAAGATATTAGAACAATGAATACCTATTTAATTCAGTTAGGTGAACCAAAATCTCCTTTATACCATCATCACAAAGAAAAACAAAATAAAAATTTTGTGCTACAATTACGCATAGAATATAGTATATAGGCGTCTCCTACTATATTCCTGTCACTAAAATCACTACCGAAGAGCAAAGCAAGGAATCATCATGTGAACTTTAGAAAACGAACAAATTTGCAAAATTGTAAAATAATGCTGTACGCATAATATATACATATGATTAATATATAAAATATATAATCCAGCGAAGGAATATTAAAAAAAATGGCCTTTGACATAGTCAACGTTAAAAAAATAGCCCCGTCGATTTTTTATGTTTTCTAAAAAAATTTGAATTAAGGGCATTTACGTCATTTAACAGGACATCTTTTTAAAAATAGCGGGGGGACCCCTGCTATATAGCACGGGTCCCCTGCTCAATGGACCTGCGCTATATAGCAGGGGTCCCGCTCATCTGGTGCGCAGCATGGGCGGGACCCTTGCGCTGTGTGCGGGGGACCCTGCGCTGTGTGCGGGGACCCCTGCGCTGTGTGCGGCTGCAGGGACCCCTGTGTTATGCGCGGGTCTCCTGCTCTGTGTGCGGGAACCCTGCGCTGTTGCCCGCACACAGCATGGGCGGGACCCTTGCGCTGTGTGCGGGGGACCCTGCGCTGTGTGCGGGGACCCCTGCGCTGTGTGCAGGGGGACCCCTACGCTGTGTGCGGCTGCAGGGACCCCTGTGCTATGCGGGTCTCCTGCTCTGTGTGCGGGGACCCATGCGCTGTGTGCGGGGACCCCTGCGCAACACAGCGCAAGGGTCCCTGCACACAGCGCAAGGGTCCCCCACACACACGGCAGGGGTCCTGCCCATGCTGCAGGGGTCCCGTCCATGTTGGAAAAAAATAAAAAAAATTACGTGTTGGGGATTTGAATCCATGACCTACTACTTGAACGTCTGATTACACAACCACTGAACTACGGCCCGCCCTTTTGTGACCCCGATAACAGATATCAATTTTAAAAAGTGCGACTCATTTAGTAAGGGTATAACTGTCATTATACACTAGGAGACTATTTTTTTAACATTGACCATGTCAAACGCCAACTTTGTAAACGAGCCTCGAGCGAATACATTATTTTCATTTCAACAATCTCTACTGCTCTCTCTACCTGCACAGCACGTCCCACACTACACACACAGAGTTCAAAGTCAATTAATTCCTCTAAATTATTACCATTTCGTCGTCTCCTTTGTTGTTGCCTTTCTATATTCTCTACCCTCTTCCTCAACTTGTTGTTAGTTTAAATCCGTGAAAGAATAAAGAAAAAGGATAGATCCAAAGTAGAATGTTGCTCCCACATGCTCTTCTTTAATCCTTTTACTGCTTCGATTCAGCCGCAGAACTGAATTCTGAATCAGGGATGCTGAGGACAAGGCTGCTCTTATCCTTACTTGTCCTCTCCATCTTTGCTCCGAGGCCTTCTCTCTCTAGAGGTCATTATCTCTCCCTTTTTCTTTATAATCTCATGTGTGTAGCTCAGTGAATAGTCTTGGTAAGTAAGCATTGTGAGCTCCAGATAAAGATCCTGAATTTTTCGTGTTTCTTGAATCTATGAGTTCGTATGTGGTCAATGGGTTGATTTGGAAGTAAACCATGTAGTGGGTAATTGAAATTTTATTTGGTGTCTCTCTTCTCCTTTTTCTCAGATTGAGAGTGGAGATTTACTTTCAAGAAGTGGCTTGATTAGATGTAGGTCAATTGCATCTATGTATTAAAATTCCAAACTATTTGATTGGTCTTGGAACCTTTGATTCGATTGTCTCTTTGCTTCAAACGGCATGATCAGAGATGGGAGATTTATGATATATCAGGCATATGAGAACTGGTTTTACATTTCTTGTGTTTCCTTGATCTTCTGCTGATTTTCTGAAGTCTATTAATCCATGGACTGATATTACTTGGAAACCTTAAACTTCGGTTTAGTCTCACCCATGTCTGAATCCTTGTTTCTTATTGATTTTCTCCAGCACCATATGCATTGAGAATAAGCTGTGGAGCTCGCGAAGATGTGCACAGCCCGCCATCGAACACCTTATGGTTCAAAGACTTTTCTTACACGGGTGGAATCCCATCAAATAACGCAACTCGCCCGAGTTTCATAACCCCTCTCCTCACGACTCTCCGCTATTTCCCATTATCCGATGGCCCAGAGAACTGCTACAACATAAGGCGGGTCCCACATGGCCACTACCTCGTAAGAATCTACTTTGGGCTTGTGTCTGAACCAAGCTTTGACAACGAGCCTCTCTTCGACGTATCCATCGAAGGGACATTAGTCTACTCTCTGCCCTCGGGCTGGAGCAACCACGACGACGAACGGGCTTTTCTTGAAGCCCTCATCTTCCTCAAAGATGGCACTTCAACTCTGTGCTTCCACAGCACTGGCCATGGAGACCCTTCGATTCTTGCGATAGAGATTCTTCAGATAGACAACAAAGCGTACTACTTCGGTGGAGGCTATGGACAAGGCACGATTCTCAGGACTCACAGAAGGGTGAGCTTTGGCACTGCGAACCCTAAGTTTGGGGCAGATTACAGTGCTGATCGTTGGGGCGGAGACAGATTCTGGGATGGTTTGGCCACATTTGGACAAGGCTCTGATCGTGTAATAAAGACATCAATAGGATCAAAAAGGCTTCCACTTCGCCTAACTTTTACCCCGAGGCTCTTTATCAGACGGGCCTTAGCAGCACAGATGCTCAGCCCGACCTTCGTACGTAATGGAGGTCGAGCCCAACAGCAATTACTCGCTTTGGCTGCATTTTGCGGAGATAGACCAGTCAGTCACCGGGCCGGGCCAAAGGGTCTTCGACGTGTTGCTGAACGGTGACGTGGCATATCGAGATGTGGACATTGTGAGTATGTCTGGGGGCGTTAATACTGCGCTCGTTTTGAATACGACTGTTGTTGTCAGTGGGAGGAGTTTGACCATTACGTTGCATCCCACGAAGGGGACTCATGCGATAATTAGTGCCGTCGAGCTCTTGGAACTCGTTTTGGCTGAGTCCAAAACTTTGTCCAGCGAAAGTAGGTGATCGTTAAAGTCTTCCTCATTGAAGGCATGATTCTGAAGCACATTTTCTTTCCATGATTCTGAAATATTCGGTTCTTGTTCTGTTTCTTGCAGTTGATGCTTTGCAAAAACTGAAGAGCAAGCTCGGTCTTCCTCTTCGGCTAGGGTGGAATGGAGATCCTTGTGTGCCTGAACAACATCCATGGAGTGGCATCGATTGCCTTTATGACAGGAATCTCAGCAAACATGTAATAGATGGACTGTAAGTATTCTTTGTATAAAAATCCCATATTCTCTGTTATCATCATGTAGTAAGAAAATTGGTTTTCCTTTGTAATGATCAGAGGTCTCGACAACCAAGGATTAAGTGGTTCCCTGCCAAGCGACATATCTCGCCTTCACCACCTTCAGAGCATGCAAGTTCCATAACATTTCGCTGTTATGATTTTCGGACATCAACTAAGTCAATCTGATATATCCTTAAAATTGCAGAAATTTGAGCGGAAACAGCATATCTGGTATTATCCCGTCTTCGCTGGGTTCAATCACTTGGCTTGCAAATACTGTAAGTTTACGCCAATTCTCCTCTCACCAGTTCAGTGCTTTGATTGGAATATGGAATCAATGTAATGAGACATTTCTTGATTATAAAGTATCGACCTTTTATCTACTTCACAGGGACCTCTCATTCAACCTTTTCAGCGGATCGATTCCTGAGAGCATTGGACAACTTACATCATTACAAAAATTGTAAGGAATATTCGATGACTATGTCTGCACCATGAAAAAAATAAAATAAAAGAACACTCTTCGAAGCAGAGTGAGTAATTTTTTGCTGTTCCTTATCTTTATTCAGGGAGCTTAACGGAAACTCGTTATCAGGAAAAGTTCCATCTGCACTTGCAGGGAAGCTATTGCATGGGGCTAGCTTCAAGTAAGTATTCGTTCAGTCCAACATCAATCTATTGCAGTGTTATCAACTATTGATCTTACAACGAATGTATTATCGTAGCTTCACTGATAATGGAAGACTGTGTGGCATACCTGGATTACCATCGTGTGGGACCCATCTTTCCCCCGGGGCTATTGCAGGCATTGTGATATCATCTGTCCTAACACTTTTGCTTCTCATCACTTTCTTGACGTGTTGGTGGAAGAGACGACAAAACATTCTTCGAACTCAGAGGATTGCAGGTATCAGTTTGTCTCATCTAAACTCAATATCTTTCAACTAAAAATGAGCATTTTTTGTTATTTGTCAATCTAATTACTTCGTAACTACCAGCGAGGGATGCTCCATATGCGAAAGCAAGAACGCATTTCAGTCGAGACGTGCAAATGATGAGACAGCACAATCACCACGAACAGTCTCGCTTAGCTGCAGAAAACGGGCCCAGCTTACTCTCTTGATCGGTCATGGGAGAGTTTTTTTCTGGAGAGATGCATAATATAGTGAAGCTGAACGATGGAAGAAGTGTATATTATTGCAGTGCAAATCATGTATACCTGACAAATTCGACATAATGCCATTGTTTATTGCCTCATCCACAGATAGTTCTTCCATGCTAATTGAAGCATCTTTGATTTTTTTTGAGCTACAAGGTAGCATTTGAGTTCACGGGAGTGTAATGAGTTTACAAGAAATTATGACTGAATTTTTTTCTTCTCTTGTCCTATTATGCAAACGGCAGCATTACTTCGGATATGGAGTAAACGCACCAAGAACAAATATATAATGTAGTCTCGAAAGCCATTGTGATCAAAGCTTGCGTAACAATGTTACAGAGATGGCTAAAAATCTAGACAAAAATTCGACCACAACCACTAATAGGAATCGATCCAAGTACTTAACAAGATCAAGAACAGAGGATTTCTCATTCCTCAGCAACTTATCACTAAAATCATCTTTTAATTAATCGATGCATCAGCTTCGTTAGTATTGTTATTGTAAGCAACGTCAGCTGCAGACGTGTCCATGTCGTTGAGACCCAACTCCTCATTCTGCTCCCAAGATCTCTCATATTCCTCAACTAAACGAAGTAGATAATGAATGAAGGAAAGGAAATGCCATTCATTGTAAGTAAATACTTTCCAGAAAACTACAATAATAATTGGGTGCGATGAGATACTTACAGGATAACTGATGGTCGTCCTTCATGTCATCAGTCGCTGGGGCGACGAACGAGTTAGAAAGAGCATCGTCGATGATCAAAGTCCACGATTCTTCCAAGTTTTTTAACTATTGAAAAGGAAAAAAGAATAATCAGATCAACTATAGGAGGGGAAAGGTGCATAGAATCTTTTAACGAAACATCGTGCACCTTTTGAAGCCTCGAGCTAAATTCTTTCCACTTGTTCTTCTTACTATCTTCAAGGCTGTCCCCAAATGTGAACCCATGCACCCTCTCCAAACCTGCAAGGAATATATGCAAGACATTTTATTGTGGTTGCATGGCATTCAAGCCATTGGTTACTCACGTAGCTGTTTAATCTTAACAGGAAAGGAGGAAAACATTTAGAACGTACGAGTATTTTGTTTAAAAGGAAGCAGAGAAAAGTTAAGTATGCTTACTTCCACCAATATTGGATATCAAGCCCTCGATAGTCGTAACAAGTCCACCTAATGTGCCAGGCGCCAGTTCTAGCTCAAGCTCGGGTATTTCCACAGATGCTGAATCCGACTACATTAAACATGTTGATTGGTTTGTAATAAGATGCAAATTTGTCTTAAAAACAAAACAGAGAGACAAACTAATAAGTAATATGGTCAACATAGAGACAGCAACAATCATACCTTAATCACATCGCGACTGAGATCTTTCGTGTTCTTAACCTGAACTGTTATCTTTTTACCTTTAGCAGAGATTGGCCCACCAGGTTTCACCTGCAGCATTTTGGAAGCCCTATTTTCGTTAGTACTTAGTATCACCCAAAAGGAATATACTCCACGTGCAAAATCGCAAACATTTGAGAAGCAGACCTCAGAGTTTCGGAAACCGCAAGAATCACATGACGAAGCCATCACAATCACCTCTTGGAAGTATGGGATATCTGTCATTGTTAAGCTAAAAACGAGGAGGCAAAGAAAGCGAATGGTTACTAAGCATATGATTAGGCTAAAGCAATTCTCATACGATCTCCCTTTAATCTTTTCTCAGATTCACTTCCCCAGATATCAAAGACAAACCACTTATTACAACAAAAAGTAATTTGGCTAGGGATGTTGGAGGTACATATAAAGGATACTCGTAAGAAACATTCGGCAGTCACACCTTGTAGCACAGGCTCCACATGTCGATGGAAATGTCATGACCTGGGAAGCATATAAAATAACATGATTCTTGGAAAGGAAAAGGTAACAAAAACACAATACGAAACTACAAAGTAAGCCTACCTCTTCAGGTGAAGAATACTTAAACAATGCATCTGCAATCTCTGCACTATTTCCCTGAGCAATAGCAAGTCGACCGCCTCTAGCTCCAACCGAGCCATGTGGCTCGGCGTTATTCTGAAGAACGTTATTGGTCCCTTCTCGAACATTTTCTGGCCCAGGCTCGGCTTGTGATGGGTCAGCTAGATATCCCAAGGCAGCTTGTTGGTGGGGCGTTCGCTCATAGAATGTAATGGTGAGCGATGGATCAGTAGATGGGGCAAACCTATAATGGTCATAAAAGAATAATGCTAGCCCCTTTTCAATATTAACTTCCTTTATACAATGATTAACGGTACGACAGATTTGAAAAGACAAATAATTTCTTACGGATTCTCGATGAAGCTGTTTCCAGAAGGATCATCGAGGATTAAGGTAAACTGTGACTCTCCAGCTGCGTAAGATCTGAGTTTTATCAAGAATTCATCTATGTTTTTAGCTGTCTCGGGGTCTACTTTCTGAAAAAGAAAATATAAAAAGATGTCACAAAGCTTGTTATTTGAAGTAGATGTTAACGTAAAAACATGGGGAGAAGAATCAACCCTTCGCTCGTCTTGAAGTGCCTCCAACTCGTCTGCAGCTCTGAAGAGTACTCCTTCGATCTGGGAAAAATAATGATGACGAATATTATAACAAAATCGAAAAGATAAAGCCAAAGCTTTGATCAATGTTATGGTGGACAAGACTCATAAAAAGTATACCGTTGAAAGGGACCCACGCTGAGCTTCTGGAGGAATCTCAAAGTCCAATTCCGGAATCTGGAGAAGAAATTTAAAAATCTCACATGGTTAAAAACAGACAACTAATGGAAAGAAAAAGTGATGGATGATGAGAAATAAATGCACTTGTTGTGCCGCGAACGTATCAACAATATATGAAACCACTAGAATTTATGTCATGAATAAATTAACAAGAGAAGCTGCAGTTAAGTTCAACGCTAGTCCAGCCGTACCTTGATAGTGGCTGTTTCCGACTTAACTACTTGTCGATTAAACATCTGCATGAAAAGAACGACCAATCCCATAATTATGGAAGGTTCGAGGCACTATTTAGGAAGGTGTTCGCAAATATTTATCAACGATAACACTTATGTTGTCCGAACAAGGACATAAGACTAATGGTGAAGGGAATCAGAGATTAGAATTTCAGAAACCTTTTTATCACTGGAAGGAACATCCAAAACATAGTGACAGCCTTTAGGTTGTATTTCACCAGCAAATTGGACTTCATTATTCCTAAAACACAAAATAACTATGAGTAAGTACCCTTTTACCAATGGGAAAGCTCGAGTCGAGTTACTTGTTTGCAGAAGAATAAAAATGGTACCTTTCGCCACAATGTGGGCATTCAAAAGCTGATAAAAGTATCTGTATCGAAGACATCGATGATTAAAAGAAAAGGCAAATAAACAACACAAACAATGATAACAAAAAAATCAAACATAGGAGAATACAGTGTACTTCAAATTGAGTTGGGTGCCACTTAAATTTTGTTTCTTTGAGTAGGAACACACGGGATAACAATATCACACCACCATCATTAACTCGCAAGAACTTACCTTTCTGAAATGCGGAATCATAGTCAACAGAAATCTAGTGATACCCTGCAATAAAACATAAGAACTGTTTCAGAGGAATAATTAGAACATTAACAAAAGGCGACAATACTGTAAACAATCATGAACATCAATTGCCATCGAAAGAGAAACATAACCCAAGCGCAACAGAAGGACAAAAGACCAATTGGCTTCCCCAAACACAAAGACTCGTTCTTGAGAGCTTCAGAGAACAAAATTAAAACTTAGAGTATTAATTCAAAGAAAAGGAGCACGATACATTCTCGCCGCAGCGCATGCACATGCTCTCAACTTCATAAAGCGGAGCATCTGAAACTTCAGCTGAAACTGCCTCCACCACCGAACCCACATCGACGATTTGGTCACTGCCCTCAGTCGACAATTCCTTCGCCATAAGCAGAACTACTGCCGATTGTTGATGCCTTTCTCGATAGGTTAATTGTCAAATGTTTTTTGCTCAGAGGCGGAAAAAAGTTTTCTTCCATGTTTTGAAATTTCTTCGAATTTGGAAGTGATTGGAGTCGTAACTAGCGTAAGCCGTCTTAGCTCAGCCGGTAGAGCGCGTGGCTTTTAACCACGTGGTCGTGGGTTCGATTCCCACAGACGGCGCGTGTTTCCCACTTTTTTCTTTTTGGTCTTCGGCGCGTGTTTTTCCCTCTTTTCTCCTTTTTGGTCTTTTTTATACTTTCTCATAACTTCGTTTCTTGATGATGATGATTGATGAATGAGGTTGTCTGTAGAAAAAATAGTGAACGTTGTAAGCATTTGTCCGAGTTTGACCAGACAGCCACGTGCCAACTGCCCATGTGCCTGGGCAGAGTTTTTTCTGTAGTACGGCGAAAACGACCTGAGAAATCTTTCTCTAAATTGCCCAGTACCAAACGCATCTCAATAATGCAATAAACAAATCACCGATCAATCATTCAATAGATTATTCCCTTCCGTTTGGATTTGATTATTCAACTTTCTCGGTTTTTGTCTTTTAACCTCTTGAGTTCCAACATCTCTAGTATTCATTCAGCTTGTGTCGATGCCCTTGCAATCGAACGTTCCCTTTCGCTATTTGCAAGTTTTATGAATCTTTTTTGGTGTTGTCGATTTTACCTTTTCTTTCTTTGTGAGTCAAGACAGATAAGGAGAGAGCGAAGATGAAGATAGCTAAGTCGCAGGTGTGGCAACCTTGTAAGAAGAAGAGGCTTTAGCATCCTACGATTCAAAGAGGAAGAAAAAAAAGGCTGAAACTTGTTGGGTATTCTGAGAATCCTGCGCAAGATTGGATTTCTTTTTTTCATTTCTTAATTAAAACGTAAGCGATATCAAAAGGGTTCTTTTGATTTGTCGAATAAAAAAAAAAGGTGGGATTTGGCTGATTATAAGAAAGAACAATTGAAAGTCTAAGCAAAGATGGTGATATCATCAAGATCCAGCGGTCATCAGGGCAGCAGCAGTGTGCGGACTCGGGTCGGGCGGTATGAAGTGGGTCGGACTTTGGGAGAAGGTTCTTTTGCGAAGGTGAAGTTTGCAAGGAACGTTGAGACGGGCGAAAACGTCGCCATTAAGATTCTTGATAAGGAAAAGATCCTCAGGCATAAGATGATTGGACAGGTTTGTTCTTCTTTCTTTCTAAACATCTAAAATCTTCGCAGCATGATTATCTAGTAAACTCCTGATTTTTGATTGGATAAGTATAGATGTGATTGTTGATTTTATTTTCTCGAGTGCAGATTAAACGTGAGATTTCGACGATGAAGTTGATAAGACATCCGAATGTTATTCGTATGTACGAGGTTGGTATTGTTGCCATGTCAATTCTGCAATAAGAGCTTGTGTGAGGCTCTTCACTTATCACCGTATGAATCAGAAATGGTGTTTACATGTTTGATTATGGAAGACCGATCTTCTTTTGAAGGTTATGGCCAGCAAGACGAAGATATACATTGTTATGGAGTTTGTCACTGGCGGTGAACTCTTTGACAAAATCGTATGTTTGTTCGCTTATATCGATGTTCGTGTTAATGGTTATTACACTAAGTGCAATGTAGTAAAAATTACTGGTGTTTCCACTTGAACAGGCTACTGGGGGGAGGCTGAAAGAAGACGAAGCAAGGAAATATTTTCAACAGCTTATCAATGCTGTTGATTATTGCCATAGCAGAGGAGTTTACCATAGGGACCTCAAGGTAAGCCTTCTTTTTTTTTTTTTCTATTTCATTATCTCTATCAATATGGAATTGTTTGTTGGAACGTTTCGAATATTATATTTTGTGTTTATTTTTTTATATTTAGCCGGAGAATTTGCTTCTTGATGCCAATGGAGTTCTCAAAGTCTCAGACTTTGGGTTGAGTGCCCTTCCTCAGCAAGTTCGGGTAATGGGCACGTCATAATTTTCTTGAAGAGTAATATCATGATTCTTTTTTTTAATTTTTTTCTTCTCTTAATATTTACCAGGAAGATGGATTGCTTCACACAACATGTGGAACTCCAAATTATGTTGCTCCCGAGGTATGAATTCGTTGCCTCAAGGACCATTTCATATCATTTTCGTCGTCTCAAACGAACCTATCTTTACGTTTTTTTGTCATTTTTATTGTTGTAATAACACAATTGATTTCTCAGG
Source organism: Craterostigma plantagineum (assembly GCA_027422505.1). NCBI lineage: Eukaryota > Viridiplantae > Streptophyta > Magnoliopsida > Lamiales > Linderniaceae > Craterostigma > Craterostigma plantagineum. The sequence goes on from JAPQWV010000082.1 coordinate 661,915, forward strand.
TGATCAATAACAAGGGCTATGATGGAGCAAAGGCAGATCTTTGGTCTTGTGGGGTCATCCTCTTCGTCTTATTGTCTGGTTATCTGCCTTTTGAGGAATCGAATCTCATGACTTTGTACAAAAAGGTTGCTTTTTTGTTAATCCTTTGATTTATTTTTTCTTTGAAAGGAGACATAACTATGTTTTATTATCGTAAGAGGCGTCATTGTCGAAACTCAAACTGATTTTCATCTGATTGCAGATATTTAAGGCAGACTTCACATGTCCTCCATGGTTTTCCACAAGCGTCAAGAAATTAATCAAAAGAATCCTCGATCCAAATCCATCCACGGTATGATTTTTTTCCCCTTTTTTTTCACTCCATTGGAGGATAAGTGTAAAGAAAACTCACCAGAAAACTATTAACTTGAGATGCCCACATTAAACCAGCGTATCACAATTGCTGAGGTTCTTGAGAACGAGTGGTTCAAGAAAGGATACGCACCGCCAGTTTTCGAGCACGAGGAAGTTGCGCTCGATGATGTTAATGCCATCTTCAGTGAATCAGCTGTTCGTATTCTCAAAAAGCCCTTCTCTTTCATCAATCTTCGCTTCAAAGATTCAATTTTTTGTAGCTGAAATAATCCTATCTGAAATCTAGGATTCTCCAAATCTTGTCGTGGAGAGGCGGGACGAAAGGCCAAGTGCTGCTGCGCCAGTGACCATGAATGCGTTTGAGCTTATTTCTACTTCGAAGGGTCTCAATCTCGGTTCCCTATTTGAGAAGCAAATGGTAAGTCATTATTTCGAAATCTTGATATAATATTGTATGATATCAATCTCTCATCTCTTTCTGAGCTTGGAATCTTTCATATTTATTACATCATCTCAGGGACTTGTGAAGCGGGAAACAAGATTCACTTCGAAATGCTCTGCAGATGAGATCATCGCAAAGATTGAGAAAGCTGCTGCTCCTATGGGGTTTGATGTCAAGAAAGGCAACTACAAGGTAATTATTTTTAGTGGCTCGATTAATTAATTTCTTGTTCTTTGGATATGATTTCTGATAGGCATAATCTGACAGATGAAACTCCATGGCGAAAAATCTGGGCGTAAAGGTCATCTATCAATCGCAACGGAAGTAAAAAATCTTCTACCTTCAAATCTAACAACCTACTCCAAAAAACTTAAGATTTTGACAGTGTCCCCATAAAAATGCGACGATTTTTTTTTTTTCTCGCAGATCTTTGAGGTTGCTCCTTCCCTCCACGTGGTAGAGCTTCGCAAGGCCGGGGGAGATACTTTAGAATTTCACAAGGTATATACACAATCATCATCACATTGAACTTGATTTTTAAATTAATAGAAAGATAGTTTTGTAATTTTTTTCATATTCAATTGTCCATCACTCTGCATTATTACACACCACACTGGAATATGCAGTTTTACAATAACCTATCCACTGGACTGAAAGACATTGTCTGGAGATCAGGTGAAGAAGTGAATGATGGTATGGATATGAACATATATATATTATATATATATATATGTATGCGCATTTACTAATTGCTTGACTAAGCTTCACTTGGTGTTTGTCTTTGATTTTGCAGCTCCCAGTAGTACCCAGAATCCTTGATTAAGCATATATTAAACTATATTTTTTTGTGTTTGTGAAAAATATGACATTTGAGCATCGATGATGTGATGGATTGAGCGAGGTGCGACTGTAATGATTTAGATGCTTATATATCTTCTATCTGTTTGATACGTTGCTTTTAGAATTATCCTTTTAGAATTTATTGTCCGAGACAAATGACATCTCTGAATCTACACGCAATTCTCAATTTACATGAACAAAATTACGCTAAGAAATAAAGGAAACATACGTCGACATGAGGGATGCTCTGTTCTTTCATGATCGATCACATCAATCTTCTTTAACATGTTCTTGGGCATATTTCCATGGCATTGGAGACAATGTAATAACTGCTGCAACTGCTATGCTATCCTTCATCACATGTGCTTCGAGAGACAAATGTAGTCCAAGCATCCTAAGGAGCAAACGACGTGTCCATGAAAACGTTTCGTAGCAAAAAAAAAAAAAAAAGGGGGAATAATGATGATAATAATCTAAAGAAGATAACTCGCCTGGAGAATCGAAAACGCTTTATCAGCGATGTACTTCTGCGAACTAACAGCGCCTCTCTGCTGCAGTTTATCGGGATGGAGGCAAAGCCTCGCCTTTTGATACGCTTTCTTCACCTGAGAAATTCCGATCAACTCAGCTATGGATCTTGGCGACCATCCACTGTTGGCCCACAAAATCTGAAAAACCCAGAAAGAAAAGGAAACATGTTGTTGTTAAGAACTCTTACACGTAAGGAACTTCTCACTTAACAGATATAGCTCAAGTTCTGACGTGGTGCAATGAAGACAGCAGCAATCGAATGTCCCCTTCTTTCCCCGTCGACCACAGCCTTATCTTCTCGTCGAGCAATGTTTGATTCTCTACATCTGAGCTTTCCTTACTGATCTGATCCATGTCCGATGAACAGAGGCTCTCTATACATCCTTCTGAAAGCTGATTCTTGCTGGGGACTTCTGCTGTGCATTACATACTCTTCGAAGATTAACGACAAGGAAGACAATTCACTCAGAAAGATTATTAATTCCGATTACCTTTCGCTTGCCGAAACTTCTCCTTAGCCCAAGCGATTGCTTCGTCGATGTCATTGTTAGATTCGCAAGAACCTTCTCTGAGATCAGAGCTAATCTCAATGACGTAAGACCTTACGTTGACTTCATCTCCATCTTCTTCTTCCTCGTCATCGGCTTGTTCTTGTTCCAACTCGTCGATTTCCCTCGTTCTGAGCTCCGTGTCCTTCCGTGAAATCAAAGAAGCATCTGAGGAAGATGATGATGATGATGATGGTGATTTAGTTTCCAAATCATCTGCAGAAAGCTTGAAGCTCCTAGTCGATATGGGCTCGAGGCTAACAGTCTCAGGCGAAGCGTATTTTCTACTTAATCCATATGCGTAGCTTCTCAGGCGCTCGTGAGCGTTCTTTTCAGTATCGTCCTTGGCGTGATTAGCTGTAAAAGATGGCTGCCCTCTACTGAAATCATCTTCATTCTCGACTTTTCTTGATGAACTCGATCTCCTCTGTACATTAATTGGCCTGTAAAGAAACTAACTCATCTCATGTACTATTTCCAGGAACTTAATGTCTGAAAACAATAGGACTAAGTTTCACCTGAGTTTCATGTTGAGAAGCGATACATCTTCATCATCGTCTTCGTCGCTGTATACTGCTGCCTTCAAAGGACTAATCTCCGGCGAACTCATGGAGTTGTTGTCTTCACAACTCTCATGATCGTCGCTGACACAGCCAAATATATTGCTGTAAAACCCATCGCTGGTTTTTCTCGCCTGACCAGGAATCCTAAACTCCGGCAAGCTCCGGCCACCCTTCTCCGGCACCTTTCCCGCCGGATCCGTCGGCCGGAAAATGTCCATGTAGAAAGAAAGCTTCGGCGAAGACGAGGACTCGCTGTAAGAGAACTGGCGCGAGGGGATAATCCTCGGCAGCCCGCCGAAAACGTCGCTGAAGTCCTCGGAATCTTGGCCGGAGATGTCTGGTTGTTTCCGGCGGTGGTGCTTGCTCGTCCCGGTGGATCGCCGGTGAGGGCATTTTGGTAATTTCGAATTTGAAGCGCTGCCCATCGATCTTATTCTCCAGGGATCGTTCATTTCTCTTAAGGACAATAAAGGTGGCGACTCTTTATGTGGGCGTTTCGTAGAACTCACCTTGTGCGTTGTTTGATGAAACTCTAATGAAATAAAAGTGTGTGTTTACGTACGTAGTGGTTTCTGCATGTCTTTATATGCTCGGTATGTATCCGTTATTTAATGTGGGACTGTTATTTCTTTTTCCTTTTTCGATATTTTATGTATAGTATGGCTTATAAGGGAAATCGAAACAAATGAAAATAAGTGGAACCAAAAGTTGGAGGAAAAAGAGATAATAGGACTAACGTCCTTGACCACATAAAAGAAGCAGGTGAGGAAAACAAATATAATGGAGACAACTATTCAATGGGACAACGACGTGCTGTAATGTCTCAATACAAGTGAAACTAAAGCCTTTCATGCCTACGATCAATACACTTATTAGTTGAAGATATTTTGCTCAGTAGCAAAATCGACCGCTCAGTTCATCGTAAATGAGTAACAACAAGGCCAAACATTCGAACTAAAACCTTAAAGCATCAACCATTACCACTGACCTAACACCTACCTATCTCCTGCAAAAGGCTCGTTTTACCATATGGGCAGAGGAAGTGAAGAATAAAAAATAAGAAAAAAGAAAGATGTGAAGAGTTCAAATCAAGGCTAGAAACTAGACGGGGTGTTGAGGGACATATGGTCCAAGAATCAAGACATCATCAGAGCTTTGTTCTTGGCTTTTTCGGACAAGTTAAACTAGGAATTATTATATCTCACACGCAATGCAAATAACGCACACATGGTTATTATATCAGAAAGATAAATCTTTTCCAAGTACCACTGCATGTTGCTCCTATGTGTCATGTGATGTTACTCTTAGCATTGGATTTACTCACCTAACTGCCTGTGTTTCAGCAGCATGAACGTACAATAATCTATCATTTGACATCAATCAAGGCCACCTATGCTATGCAGAGTGGACTGAAGATTCCGCAGGTAATCGCCAGAGTCCTTTAGTACTTTCGCCCATCCATTGGCAGGAAGGGAAATATCTTGAAAATAGCTAAAAAGGGATCAAGAAAAGTTTTGAAGGTACACGTGGTCATCAATTCTTAATTGCCGAGGAGCAATGTTTCACCTTATTTCAACAACCGAGTCTTGGAATCGTAAGAGTAGAAGCAGCTCAAAGCAGCACATTTTTCATTGAATCTGAGTAACGCAGAACGTACCAATAATTAACAACCTCCACCTTCAAATGAAAGATTAAAGTTGACGAGCTTTATTGGCCAAGAGAGGGGCTACCGCGGATTCTTCTTGTTCAATCTGAGATACTCAACAATAGACAATTCATCTAAAGTCTACCACACGTTTCTTAGCGGGTACAAAGATGAGCTCATGGGGCATTACAGAAAGCTATGGGTTTTACATAGCGTTAACGGGGCCAACGTTGTAAACAGTCGTATAATTCTCGCCCAGTTCAAACATATTTGCTTATCAAATCAGATTAAAAGCCCAAACGCCATGAAAATAATGAATTAGCTTAGATTTTCAGCAATTACTGCAAAAATTACAATTCTATATTGGCGGCGAGGATAATGAAAACGAGGTAAAACTTGCGGCCTCACATACATGCGAATCTCGTACAACAATTACGTCATAGTAATTTGGTGCATTAAGTTTCGATACAATTGATCGTGCTTGTTTATCGACGACGTCTACACATGTCAGAAGGAAGTTTGACGTTGTTAAATTCCACTGCAATTGAAATATAACAGTAAAGAGATTTTACAAAGCGAAAAAAGAGGTAATCGAGCCATGTTTGTGTGAAATCTGCAAAAGGCCTTCAGATAGTCGATCTTTTACACATCAAATGCAATATTCAGACGGTAATTCCAGATATAGATATCAAAAATCATCATTGGCCTTTACTTCAAGACAAACATCGAGTCATCGTCGTAACTAATTACTAATGTAATCGCACAAAACGGCTCCGTGGAAGAACGGAAAAAATCATACCACAGGTTCCTATCAAATGCGAAACAATTGAGATTTGTTCTCGGTTCGATCATAGCATCACCGGTCATAGCCCGTAGCTACAGGTGACGTGGCATCGAACCATTTGAAATTAAAAAAAAAAAAGCAAAAATCTCAGAGACCCCGTTTCAAATCACACACAACACAGCGAAGCCAAAACGGAAAACCCCCTATATGTTTCCCGACCGAGTTACAAGATTCCTTGTCACAGAGACAAAAGAAACGATGTGCGTCGGTGGATGGGAAGGAAAGGGCGAGATCCTGAGGCGTAAAACGCTGCGTTTTGGAGTGTCATACGGCACTTCCTATTCTTGGGTTATCTTCCTCATAGATCTTCCGAAAGAATCGACAATTATAAAGGAAAGGGTGAGATACGAACTAAACAGGCGAGACAGTGGGGAAGAAGAGCAGCAATACAGACGCCGATTTATAGACAAAAACCAGGGATTGACTAACGCATATGGTTGTTAGTGAGGATGAGTTTAGGGTTTTGAAGGGTTTTAAAGAGAACAATCCACGCATGTGGGCCGGATGTTAGCATACATGGGCCCCTTAAAAGCCCATTAGCGAACAAGCACAGACCGATCGAATGACACCAAAATTAAGACTAAATGCAAGAGAAGAGAGACAAAATCTAGGACGTTCAATCAAAAACGTGGATCCATTCCTTCCATTCCATATTTTTTTACCACATACATAAGATAACATCGACAGAGAAGGAATATCTATGAAGTTGGAAAGGCTTAGAATGAATCACCTACCTAGGCAACTCAAGGTCTGGTCTTTGATCAAGTGCTTCAATCGTTTAGTCATCTGGAAAAGCATCGGGATAAGTAGCCGAGATCTTCGCCTTCATGCTCCTAGAGATGATAACAAAAAAAAAAGAACAAAATACGAATGAATAAAGGACAACAACAGTTCGCGGAACACAAAACAACACGAATGAAGGTCTCCTCCCAAAAATGGACATGTAGTTATGTAATATGTGAGTTGCTTGACATGAACTTATATCCAGCAAGAAGATTACTACACTACCGATGATGGAAAAGTCCGATCGCAAATCAATTTTTACAAGGATTCAAGGCACTCGACCAAATCTCAGCAGACGGGCACATGGAAACAATCTAATTTACACGTAGCTTGAAATTATTTACACGAATAAAGAGTAACGAGTAAGAACAGGTATATTTTGATACCTGAGCTTCTGAAATATGTAATCGAGGTCGGATTTCATAGACCGCAGCAATCGAGTGTTCTTAGAAAACTCAGCAGACACCTCAGGGAAACAATTCTCTGAGTAATCGTTAAAGTGCGACAGCACCGCGTTGCTGTCCTGCAACCTTCCCAATCTACACATACGCTTAGATTTTAAGGAAAAACTCCACGCACGCGTTCTTCTAAAATTGTAAAACATACAGAGCATCGATTGAAGATAGACACATACATGAGGTGCTGAGTTTGCTTGAGAGACTCCAAATCCTTAGAATCAACAAGCGTTGTAAACTCCCGCGAGACTTCCTCCGAAGCCTTCTTAATCGACGCAGCTTCTGATTCGTTCATTTCCGAAAAATTCCGGCGACGCAGGCAAATCAAAGCGGACTATCGAAGAAGAATAAGCTTCGATATGGGCCATAATGGGCCTTCTTTAAAGTCCTTATATTGGGCTCCGATATTAAAAAAAAATTCCCTAATAAAAGGACCAAAAAGAAGTTTTACATTTTTCTTTTCCTACACAAGTTTATTCAATTCCGACTAAGTTCAATAATTCAATACTAGTTTGGTTACAGTTAGGAGTAGGGTCAAACAAAGGGATCGATCATCATGAGGCTGCAAGAGAATCCAACATCTCCGAATTAAGAGAAGGGCCCAAATAAAAAGTCAATCCATTACCTCAATCTACAAGCAACCTCAGAAAATAGCAATTACTGCAGGAGAACAGTTGATAAATAGTATTGCTTCATTAAATGTTTGATGGAAATAGAATAATAGCCTAAGTGTAATGATGCACCAATATCTCTAGCTCTCAAACGTTTTAGATTTTCTTGCCGTCAACGAGTTTCCTTTATTTATTATAGGCGGCTCTTACATAAATTGTCGAAATGCTTCTTAAACGTGCTAATAAATATTTTCAAAAGTAAAATTAAGCTTGTTAAATTAAATAAATATAACCCAAAGTCCAAACCTTTATAAATGAGTTTTTTTGTTTTTTGTTTTTTGTTCTTTCGTGTCCATCCAACCTTATCGTCATATATGCTGTCTGAACCTGCAACTGCAACAGTACCATGAAAACAAAGTTCAAGTGCACGCTCGTCTGTGCCAAAGGACAGCTTATAATTTCTGGACCATAGTAAATGTGTATGATAATAAATAATACCTTACCTTATCTAAACATATTTTATTTTTTAAAAAAGACATTGATGGACGTCACGATACTTGGCGGGCCAATTATGGAATCACCGAACTAAGATAAAACCATAAGATTTTACCAAAAAAAAAGAAGATAAAACCACAAGCAAAGAGTCATAGTACATACGCTTAGATTAAGTAGCAGAGTTTTAAACAGACAAACAAGCAGTAGCTGGGAAAAGGCGACAAAAGGAGTCCGACGATTTAAACCTACTAATTATATCATCGATCATTACTACATAATTCTACACGAAAGACCAATTCATAAACATGAACGCCAAGCAGTGATTAGCATCTTCATCGTCGATGACCTTCCATGCAATTGCCTGCTCGTAGGAGACAGGCCTCCCCATGCCAGACACGCAAACTCCGCCAGGCAGATACGCAAAGCCCTGGAGAAACAAATCGAACATCGATTCGATTACTACAGAGTTTTTTCTTCTTTTTTAAGGAACATCGATCCATTTTATTACACAGCAATAACCTGATGCATGATCTTGGGGAACTCAGAAAGGAGAAATTTGCGACCAGCTTCGTCGAGAATCTTCTCCAGCATAATGTCCTGAAGCGAAACGAGGGTCGTCTCGAGCATGTCCAGCCCGGCCTGGTTTGCAAACGTGAAGACCGCAGATGCCTGCAAAAAATTTTCGATTGTTTTTTCTATCTTCTATCGTATTGTTGTAATATTTGTCAGAGTAAATTGAATTCTCTGTGTATCTGCTCGCTTACGTTCATCTTCACGGAGCAGCACATAACAGCGTCGGCCTGGTGCCACAGATGCTTCAGAAGGCCGTCGCCGTTCGCCGGAGAGTCCATCTGAAACAGATCGGCGCCGGTGTGCACCCTGAAAAAATAAATCGTATTTCGGCGTAAACATCAGCTAGCAAAAAATATTCGAAAAAAAAAAAAAAAGAAAAAGAAGTTGAGAGATCGCTTCAATACTTATAGCTCCTAAAGATCCAACGAGCCAAGGTGACGGCTTCGGGCGTTCCTGGGAGCGATTTGGGCATAAGGTTTGAGTTCAGTGGAGATGGAGATATTGCCATGGCTACCCTTTGAACGGAAGAAACGATGCTTCGAACGTATTGCCTTGCCATTACGGCAACGCTTTCTTGGTAATGGCTTTCGAACATGAACTGAAAAGCGATACTCAGTACAGATCTGAGATTCTGACCGCCGCTCGAATCGCCATCGCCCGACGAACGGGCCCCCCCACGAATGCGGCCGCCGCCGATCTCCAAGGAAGAAGCAAGGTCCAACGTTCGAGTAGGGGTCTGATTGTCCTACGTCATTCGTTATCATCGAAGAAATAGTTAGTTTTGAACTGGCTCGATCTAAGTCAAATACAAGAAATAATGTAAAGATTAACTAACCGATTTAGCTTCTAAAGGGATGACGCGAAAGCCAGACGCTAGCAAAGGGGCGTCGTCGCCGAACGTCTCGTCGATTGGGGCGAAGACGAGCTGAGCGCATGACCCGAAATTCGTCTCCTCAATCCCACTGCACAGCTGTAGATTTACGACGAAATAATAAATCGTTAGGCACATATTTATACATCCGAGAATCTGACTTGAATCGATCTCTCTCAAACCTGAAGGAGGTACATGTCTCTCGAAAGGGCTAAATCCTCGGGAGAGAACGCATATCCCTCCAAGCGAACCACCTCGAGGAACTAACGAAGCAAGCGGGAAATTATACATAGTACTAAACTGAGAGTAGTTTATACGTAACAACGCACGGTTTATTTTTCTTACTACCTCCTCGTGCTCCACAGTTTGGGCGAGATGTGAGATGGTCTGAGTACTAGAGAATCCCCCGGGCCTACAGCAAGGCACGGCGTAAGCGCTGGACTTGAGCGAAGTTGCTGAGTAGACATCTACGCCGTGATCAGCCCACTCCGAGCGGTGCTCTCTGAGGAATCGAACTAGCAATGCTGGCGGGACGTTCTGCAAAAACACAAAAATATTTAAAAAATAATAAAAAAAGAACATATTTTCTCACCGCCTATGATATTATCAATATGGCCAAGAAAACAGAGACCTGAAGAAGCATCGAAGCCCTTGCGCAGAGGACTCCTCCATAGGGCGGGAGCATAGAAAGAGCGCTGTAGTTGGACGAACGGGCGAACTTGTTGAGAGATGAGTTGATTGCAATGGTAACGTCTTCGACGCCGTCGCTGCCCATTATAGCCCAGCCGTCGCCGGAGAATCCATTGACGGCGTCGTTGAAGCCCCTAAAGAAGCCATTCAAAGAAGGAAGTTTTCGTCAGGAAAAAAAAAAAGATAGTTAGAAGAAAAAGCGAGGAATATGGTAAGTCGTAAATGTTATGAATGAATTTCTCACCGACACAATCTTTGGCTCATTGCCCTTAGCACGGAGGGCTGACGGCCGCCGCTGCATTGGATTTCGCCGTTGGCCTCTTGAGAAATTTGTCTGATGTGGCGCAAGGCCTGAGGATAAAATCGTCGAATGTTGGAGATTTTATATGATAGGGAAAGGAAACATACGTCGAATTTAAGGAAGAAAGAACGAAAAAGGTACTCACAGCCAAAGTCATCTTCTGAGCGAGGATCTTGGAAGATTCGTAAAGTGGCCTCAGAACCTCGGGGACGGTCGAAACCTAAGACAAGTTAGTTAAAAACCGTTGGCATCAGACAAGACATGATCGAAAAGTACAATCTTCAGATATGAATCGAATTTAAAGCTTACGTCAAAGTCGATGTGATCGACAATGTGGATAATCGAGCCACCGCCCTCGCAGGGGCGTATGAGGTATCCACTTGGCAGCATTTCAGCCCTCGCAAAGGAAGCAATGGTGGGCCCGCTCGGGCCACCGATCGAGGCTGTCAGCGACCTCACGCAAATCTGGCAAACGACAAGCGATGAAATTTTATAAAGAAAACAAACGATCTTTCTATATTCGGGAACGAGACATAAATTCAGATTCGTAAAGAATCATCGAATAAAGGGAGTTCGTTAACCTACCACAAAACTGCCATCTTCGAGGGTAGTCGTGTACCTCAGCGTCCAAAAATCACGAGCAGATGCAAGAGTTGTCGGTGCATAAACCTAAGATTCAAAACATGCCATAAAAGTTAGTCAAACATATCTGGTAAACTAAAAAAGAATCAAGAAAAGCGCTAGGGATCGACGTACTTGCATGTAAACGAGTTCCATAGTCCCTCCATTTCCAGTTGGAATTGAGCTCGCAATCTCAACAGAGCGGCAGTCTCGAAACCAAGAGAGTCGATCTTTAAGAATTTCAGCAAGCTAATACAGAAAGAGAAGGCAAGAAAATTCACATTTCAAGGAAGATCACAAATCCAAGATTATGGTTTGTATTATCATAAGAAGAACCAAACTCTGAGATCATATATATTTACTATATACCTTCGCGGGCTCAAGCCCTACGAGGCCACACGCTCGTGCTGCTACGCCCCTACAGTTGCGGGAAACAGCAACGATGCCAATAGAATCCGGACCAGGCTAACAACACAGAAGTAAAGAAACAGCAAACAACCTTAAACTGAGTTAAATAACATATAAAAGAGAGATGTTACAGGAAACTATGATTGATTTTAAGAAGCTCAAACCTTCATCCCAATCAGCTGGACCCAGTCAACAGCAGTCCCAGTAGCCTTACCAAGGAACTCTGCAAGGGTCTCCTCAGCTACGGCGAGGAGGCTGAAAACAATGTATTCAAAGAAGGAACATTAGAAATCTCAGGTTTAATACTTTCGAGGTATAGAAATAGTTAACTATGATTACCCAGCTGGGGTACTAGCATCCCTCTGAGGATGCTGAGGAGTTGGGTTTTGCTGCTGTTGCTGAGAGCTCATTCCAGCAGAATCAGAGCTTGTCTCACCACCCATTGAACTCACCTGTTCTCATGAAATCATATGTTAGTAGAAAAAGGAAGAGAACATCCAATAAGGACTGGAAAGTGGAAGGGAATCATAGCTTACAGTGTGTATTTGGTGGCGCATAACGCCATTTTCGCACACCAGGTGAGAGACTTGTTTCTGAAGACGATCGTTCTCTTCCATGAGCAGTTTGTTCATAGCACTAAGCTTTTTGTTTACAGACTGGAGCCGAGTTGATTCTTTCCTTTGCTTTTCACGGCACCTTCATGACAAAACAAAGATTCAATGAAACTACCCAACAATATATTACAACGCATTAAAAACCTCGTAAAAACACGGATCTTGATGTTATAATAGAGCTTATCAGAGCAAAGCTCGTGACAAGAAGTCTAAGACCCAGCATTCCCCAGGTGACAAAGAATTTCATCTATTTGTTCATTTCAAAAACAAAAAAAAAGGGTGTACCTTCGGTTCTGAAACCAGACTTTGATTTGCTTAGGCTCAATGTTGGAGAGAATCGGACATTCTCTGATGATCTGTTGCCTCCGCAAAGAACTCGGCTTGGGACACTCAGCGTAAACCCTCTCAAGAGCCTCAACTTGCTCAGGCGTATACCTCACATACTTGCTTGGATCCATGGCTTAGTTTTCTTTTTTGCTTTCTTGTTACTATCGCTACTCTCTATTTGCATGTAACGGGCGGACTCTCTTACCATGGAGAGCCCCCTTTATCACTCATCTATTGCAAATACAAGCTGCTTTGTTTTTTAGCACTTTCTTGACTCCTAGTTTTGCTGAGCTTGTTTTAGAGCGAGCAAAGATATTGAAAGAAAAAAAAAAGGTCTCGGTGGAGTAGTAGCGGACAAAATGAGAAGTGTTTGCGAAGCCTTTTGGTTTTTATGTCTGTTGAAGAGAGAGAGAGAGAGAGAGAGAGAGAGACTGGTTCGTTTGTTAAACCAAAGACAAACCCAAGAAACTGAGATTATTATCACTTCATGAAATCTTTATCGTTTATGTCAAGAAGATGATTATCATCTATCAAAAGCTTCATTCTTTAATCTTGGCCGATAAAAAAACACTAATTTATGCTGTCTTAATCTCTGTCCAAGATTCAAATCACAAGATATGAAAAACAAGAGACCTCAAAACGAATGCAAAGGGACCAAGAACGAATTAACTAATCAAATTTGGTAAAAAGGAGTCCTTTTTCCTCTTAATCAATGCTCCCCCCCATCAGAAAATAAAAATGTCAAAGAAAATCTATCATATTTCAAATCAAAAACCATACAAGAAACAGATCCACTTTTCTCCTGCTGCTAGGAGCATCAGTTCTTTATTTGGAAACTCAAAGACTAAGAGGCAGGCTTCTTCTTACAAGCAAAGAAAGATTTCAACAAAGATCAAGCAATAGGCATAATCATTTTCTCCACATTTAATTAAGGGATCCATATTCATATTTTCTTTCTGCCCTGCAGCCCTCCCACCGTCCAAACGACTGATACGATATTAAATAAGCCCATGTATTCATTCATTAATACCATTATTTCTCTCATGTACAACTACAAAGCAAACATAGTAGTAGGAAGGAGGTGTAATAATGTTAAAATTTACATTGAAAATCAGAAACAGTGAAAAGATTAAAGATGCCAAAGAGATTTCAGAGAGGATAGCTTTATTGGGAGCAGACTTGCAGGTCCATTTATAGGCATAAGTGAACCTGTAGCTGTTATTAACTGTAGCTTCCCGTCTTGGGGAACATTAAATATTAGATGCTAAATATATAAATATATTTTTAATTACAATTGGATTTATTCTGACGAAGACTATTTTTTTTTGAGGTGAATCATTCAATTTTGACAAATATATAATCATACTAAAAAGGCATGGTTAAGTACGGTATTTAATTTTAGACACTCGTAATAGAATATCATTTTGTCCGACGGGCTAAACGACGCAGCCCAACATGGCCCAAGCCCACGTGTTTGACTCGTCAGTATAAAAAATTAATTAATGAAAATAAATGATAAATCAAGTAAAATAAGACTATAAAAATTGAGATATAAGATACGGATGGTGAGTGATGATCTTCTGCCTCGGAGTGACAAAATAACATAAACTATGTACCAAGCGTGACGTTAGTAAAAATTAAAATCGCGAAATTATGGATAGCCACAAAAAGTACTAGGAATTCTAAATAATTGTCCAAAATCTAATAATGATTCCATAAACATGAGATAATCATTACGTTCCATGCACACAAATGTAATATTCAAATACATGGTGGAAGACTTTTCAAAAAAAAAAATAATACATGGTGGAAGAAAACAATAAATCCCGCTTGATTAGTATCTCTATCTCCTTCTTCATTGCATATCTCATATACTTATTTATTTATTGAGTAAGAATGACGTCATTTATTCACCTTCTTTCATGGCTATGGCCTATGGGGAAACGGCCGACCACAATATTCTCCCCTCAAAATTATTTTCCGACATCTGATCTCATGCCCACACATACATACATCATATGTAGTAATATTATGTGTGCATCTAAATGGTAGGAGTTCAATATGGTTAGATAAAAGCTTATTGACTTTCTACGTATAGGTTGACATTTGGTACAGAACAACATTTTCAAAGTACCATAACCTATATATATAATACACACAAACCAAACTCTCTCTCTCTCTCTCTCTCTCTCTCTCTCTCTGTTTGGGCGTTTGAGGTGTTAATTTCATGTGACAAAAGAAACGAAGAGACAAACTTAACATGTCATGATATGCAATAAATGGCTTATCATAGCGCACCAAGGCAAGGTCAATGGCTACAAGAATGATTATTAAGCACATATTAAACAATATTTATTTACACAATATCCTTCCATTGGTGTCACGAAAGTAATGCTAAATATTCTTTTTTTATTTTCCGTTTTAAATCAATTACCAGTGTGGGCCAAGAAATAGGGCCACGTATGTGGGGCAGATCCACTTAGATATGTCCTAAAAAGTTGCAATATTGCGTGAGTTTGCAGAATCGAAAAAGTGTAAAGTTTCTTTCCAGCCCCAGCCTTAAAAGGCCCGGACCAGTTTTAAATTCCTTTTCTGTCCTTTTCGTTTAAATATTTATATATATATCTTATTACTTATTTTTAAATATATATCCAACAAGTAAAGTTGTGGCTTGTGTTATGGGAGGAGACTAGAGTAGAGAGGCAGGGAAACTAAACAAGGATGGATAGAAAGAAAAAAGGAGCTCAGTTTTCATGCATGCCGTGAGAAGTGTGTCCCTCAAAATTTCACCTTTTTGTCACTAATAATAAATATTTAGTGCCACAGATATCATTATTCTTTTCTATTTTTGTTGCAATGATTATGAGTGACGCCAAAGCTTATGAATCTTAGTGGTCAACGATTTGATTTATTGAATGGACAAAGGAAAGTAAAACTGACGACGATTCTCTTATCAATAATTAAAATGTCACGAAATATTGGACCAAAAGCCCAACTTCTTTTATGGGTCGTTCAGCCCAAAAGCAAAAACCCTTATTCGTCGTCTCCAATCGCAGCACTCATATTCTGAAGAGCGTAAAACGATCGAGCGAAGAAGATGAACAAGAAGGAGGTGCTGAACTCGTCACCACGGAGTGCGATTTTTCCATCTCTTCTTCTGCCGTTGTTTCCATGCACGGACTTGTGAAGGAAGAACATCCAATTGAACAGAAAGGTACTTTCCGAGCTGTCTATGCACGAGCCGTACAGCTTCAAGGCTCTTGTCTGTACATCGCGCGATTCCTTCCCTGGAAATGACAAGAAAGAAGGGCTTGCACTTTTGCTGTGAACATATTGCTTTGCTACTTTGGTCTTTCAATCTTGTATTTGTTATTAGAATACGATGATGGATTATTATTAGGTATGCAATCGATCGATTTGAGTCTCTTGAAGAATTGTTTCTTTTTCAATGGTTCGCCTGAAATGTCAATGAAACAGCAACTAGTTTTTCTACCCCTCTTGATTTCGAAACGGGCTTTGAGCCCAACACATTCGAATGGGCCTCCATTACTGAAGTTCACATAAGCCCATTATTAATATTTTTTTAACAAACAAAAGCATGGTTTGGTTTGGCTCTTGACCTTTTGAAACTCTGGTTAGTAGTAGCTTCTTGCAATGACCAAATCACTGCTATAAAAGCCATTTCGCCCTTCAACAACCCTCAAATATCGTCATTCTTGATATAAAATTAAAATCTTTATACACATGTAAGTTGAGTTATTCTAATGATTTAACTAAATATAATCATTGAGGAGGGTACGATAGTTTTACTTGGTAGCAGCAGAGACCTGAAGGTTGTTCATTCATATGCTGTAATCGAGGACGACGTCCTTTGCGACTTTCCAAGGGATCACAATCACCCCAATTTTTATAGTAGTAGTATTTATTTAGAAAGCCATCAACTTGATTCTTTATATACATATATATTATATATATCTCTTTCGTTGTCGCACTATTACACCATCCTCTGCCTTCACTGACCTGAAAAGGTTTTTTTTTTTTTTTTTTTTCAGATCGTTGAATCATCATGGCTCATTCAGCTCTCTGTCAGGTAATTTCATAGTGAACCCATGTTTTTTTTCTGCGTCTTCTTCCTTATATTTCGTTGTTTGATCTGTGAATTTGGGGTAAAGCTGAGATCTTTTTGCAGGTCCCAGCCGCCGTAGCGATCAATAAAGACACGTCTTTGACTAGATCTGCTCTCAAGGTTCTTCGTTATGTTGCTATCTTTTATTTCAATATTTTCAGCTCCGTAATACTTTCTTCGATTTTATTGTCGTTGTGAATGGTTGATTTAGTTCGTCGAAGGGCGCCGTAGTGTTGTTCAATTGAAAATTTAGCTTACTCTTATGCCGTGATCGAAGTGCTGTCTTATTCCACTGATTTGGTCCCCCTATTTTGTCTAAACCTCTGTAAATCCTGTCCAAACTTCATTGACAGAAAAAAATTTAGTCATTTCCTCTGATGGGCAGAGCTTATTATCAGCACTAATGCGAGTTTAGCTTCTTCATCGCTGATTTTGCAGAAAGATAACGTGTCTTTTAAAGAGAAGCCATGGACAAGTCTTCCATTACCTCTTTCGTCAAGAGTTTCGAAGCCACGCTCTGCCAATCGATTTACTACTTGCATGTCTGTGCAACAAGCCAGCAAAGCCAAGGTAAAAGTTTCGCCTCTAACCTTAGAAGACTCAAAAGAACCACCGTTGCACCTCTACAAGAACAAAGGACCCTACACTGGCACCATCATCTCCGTCGAAAGGCTCGTCGGCCCAAAAGCTCCTGGAGAAACATGTCACATAGTGATCGATCATGGCGGTAATGTCCCATATTGGGAAGGACAAAGCTATGGAATTATCCCACCTGTAAGAGCAATCAATCAATTGTTGTTTTGATCCATTGTTAGATTTCTTGCAGCAGAGTGCTAAACGTTGGGTAAAAAAAATCTCATCTTTTTTGCAGGGAGAGAACCCTAAAAAGCCAGGCAGCCCACACAATGTGAGGCTATACTCAATAGCTTCGACTAGGTACGGTGATCGCTTCGATGGAAAGACAGCTACTTTATGCGTTCGACGCGCTGTCTACTGCGATCCCGAGACTGGGAAAGAAGACCCTTCGAAGCAAGGCGTTTGCAGCAACTTCTTATGCGACTCAAAGCCAGGCGACAAAGTCAAGATCACAGGTTATATATGCTGCAGCGAATGAATGAACGGGTGCCCCATTTCTGTTATCTTCAATCTCATCTAAAAAACAACCGTACTTTTTCAGGCCCTTCGGGCAAGATAATGCTCCTGCCCGAAAACGACACAAAAGCAACGCACATCATGATAGCCACGGGCACTGGGGTGGCTCCTTACAGAGCCTACCTCAGACGCATGTTCATGGAGGACGTGCCCAATTTCAGGTTCGAAGGGCTCGCCTGGCTCTTCCTAGGCGTGGCCAACAGCGATAGCCTTCTCTACGACGAGGAGTTCTCCAAGTACTTGAAGGATCACCCCGAGAATTTTAGGTACGACCTCGCCCTTAGCAGGGAACAGAGGAACAAGAATGGAGGGAAGATGTACGTTCAGGACAAGATTGAGGAGTACAGCGATGAGATCTTCGGGCTTTTGGACGGTGGGGCCCACGTGTACTTCTGTGGTCTGAAGGGGATGATGCCCGGGATTCAGGACACGCTTAGGAGGGTGGCCGAGGGGAGGGGAGAGAGCTGGGATGAGAAGCTTTCGAAGCTTAAGAAGAATAAGCAGTGGCATGTTGAGGTTTATTGATTGATGTTGTCCATTGTTGTTATTGCCAGAAAAGTTTCTTGTATTGTTCTGCTTTAGCATTTTTCTTGATGTATGCTATGCTTGCTATTTTATTTCTACGGATTAATTGCATGAACTGCCAACTAATAATGTAATGTTATATGCATAAACCAGCAACCTCAATGTAATGGTGACAATCAGTATCTTGATATTTATCGTGTGATGGTGGGGTAAAGTTGGCTTCGTTTTCAGCAGTCTAGTGTCATTTTTTGAATTGTATGCACATAAAAGGCACAACCCACAAATTCATATTAAAAATCTAATCTTTTGTCGTGTATCAATTATTATTACATCAATCACGGAATCTGTGATGCCTTCCATGGCTCGGTTGTGACGTTGTCATCAATCATCATATCTTATTCAAGAAACGATTGAAGTACCCGGAAATAATTGAAGTACTAATGAAAGGGAAATTAATAAATACTCATCACACTACATGCAAGATTCCAAGATAGGCTGTTGATGATGAATCGATCGTATTGAGATGAACTCAGATCGATTTTTTTATGACAAGAACTGATGATATTCCCAGATCGTTAATGAAGTGAATCAACAGTGTGGCAATTAACTAACCGCCAATCTGATCTTTTTCTGCTTCTCTTCTCTTCTTCTCAGCGCAAGCCAGACCCACCGTGGAAGTAGACTCATCTCCGCCGCCGTCGGCTCTCTGCTCCTTCCTCCTCCGAAGCACGTAAACCACGCCGGACACGATCAGCAGAACGACGCCGGCGAACCCACAGACGCCGCTCGCCACCAGCAGCATCTCCCTCACGTGGTCCCTCCCTCTGACCTCCCCCGCCTCGTATCCGTCGCTCGCCGGACGCCTCTCGTCCATCCACGTGTCGCTTATGTTCTTCGCCTCGGGCTTGGGAATTGAGCCGTACGCCGGCGTCGAGGGCCCGAAGAACGAGAGCTCCTCCTGCTGGGAAGCCCCGCCGTCGTTCTGAGACTGCGGCTGCTCGTAGGCCATGCCGTGGTCGGAGGGCCTCAGCTCTCTCACGCCGTGCGCCACCCCGATGAGTAATAGCGCCGCCGTGGCGATGAAAGCACAGTAATGCAATGAGCTATACTTCTTCATCTTTAAGTTGGGCAGTCCCCTCGCCCCCGATCTTTGAGTGCTCAGATCTCTTTCTTTCAGTTCCCTTTGAAGTGATGGGAGTTTGTGTTGTGTTATGGGTTCTGCTTTGTCTTCTTTTATTGCATCAAATTGTCTGCAACGATACAGTTTTTGAACGCGTGAGTTTTTGTCGGAGGAGGGAGATGATTAAAAAAAAGAGAGAATTTAATGGGCCTGCGAAGTCAATACAAATAGTGGAGAGGAGTTGTACCTTTTGCTTTCAACTGTTGTACATGGAAGACGAATGGCAACAAGTATTATTTTTCCAAAAGATGCTCTTTCATCAAAATGCGACAATTGCTAAGACATGGCTAGGTAGAACCGCGACTTATTGCACTTATGTTGATAAGTAGTCTATTGTAGTGAAAAAGCGTTGATTCCTTTTTGTTAGAAAGCGGAAAATATTCTCCTCGCGTGTGGTTTTGGCTTTTTACTCGTTTGTTTGGACCACATGCATGTGATGTGCCTTACTGTTTTATTCCTTACCTTCATCTTATGTAAATGCTCTTAAGTTCATTATTCTTTTCAACTTATCTACATTTTGTAAAGAAGCATAATTTTCTTTAATTACAAAATGTCCCGAGATAATAGTTTAAATTGCATGGATAAGTATAAACAAAAACAATTTTCTAAATTTTGAACATTAGGTTGGGCTAGAATTGGGCTCCAGATAATTAATACTACGGCCCAATTCCAAAATAACCCAAATAAGCCCAATTGATACCCATAGCAATAATAACTCGTAAATGGGCCAGGTTGAATTTTTTCCAAGACTTCATGAAATCTTTTACTAGTTAGAAAGATCAAATATCTGAATGGTTGATGTAATCTTTGTTAAGATATTCATTTATGACGAATTAAATGAGATTAGTTTCGTATTCATTGCCCTACTTGTTTAGGGGCTACGCACGTGTTCCAAGAATGTGAAGCGGTGTACCAATTCCAATCTCGAACCGCTCTCATTACCTATTATACCCTTCTGATATCAGAATAAGACAATTTCGGATCGAGGGTAGTTATGTAACTTGCATCCTTGTGAGTGTGACGATTCATTTCCCCGCCGCTTACGCGCGTCACTACCGCTCTTTGAGACCTGTACCCCCTCACCTAGCTAACAGATTTCATGTGATTTTGGATTTGTTCTCTTCGTGCCCTGAAAACCCTTACTGATGATTAAGCGTTTGTTCTGCTGAATTACTTTTGGTAGTTTTGTTTTGGAAATCTCGTTACCGTTATCATGTTCATGGAGCGGTGTACGGATAGCCAGGTGTTAACGCTGCGGATTATGCTTCTTCATCCGCGGAGAAATTAGCAGGCAAAAAGATGGCAATGGATGGTCCGAAGTCGTATTCTCAGTCACGCTGCGAAGTGGGTTTTGAGGATACTGTGAAGTTTGACGGTGTTGCGGATGTGTTTGAGAAGCATGATAAGGTGAGGAGTGCTTTGAATAATGTAAGGGATGCAACGAGGGAGCTATTTAGGAAGGTGGGTGAAGTTGGTTCGGTTTCTGAGTCGATCGAACTGAGTCGATGTTCATCCCAAAAGGAGATGAAGGGCTTCTTCTTACATGAAGAAATGATGATCGAATGCCTCAAGGAAGACATAGATAGCGTCCTCTCTGAGGCGAATGATGTACTGAAGTCATCTGCTGCTGCAATTTACAACAGTCAGCATGATCGTGATATAATTGAGGAACTTGGTGATTCAATAATGCAAACTGCGCTTAGAAGTGTATTCGAGGAGAATACATGGAAGCATGAGTCCCCATTTCGGCAAAATCGTAATGGGATTTGGCTCGATAAGTTAAAGGAAGTGTCTGAACTATTCGCCGAGTTGGATTCGATTGTCAAAGCCCTTCAAGTCGGCGATTTGGCGCATTCGCAGAAAGGTGCCTCGACATTCCTCTTCGAAGAAATTAAGACGGCTAATGAATCGAGCGTTAAAGTTTCTGAAAGTTACGAGTACCGGCCGTTGAGCCACATGTCGAAGGAAGAATTGGTGAGTCACTTCAATTCAGTTATAGCGGCGATGAAGAGAGACCATGAGTTTGCTCTGCAGCAGCAGATGGAGAAATATTTTGTCCTGAAACGGAAATATTTGAAAGAGAAGGGATCCTCCGTGGCGGACGAGAGAAGCAGGAAATTTGACGCACTAAGGAAAGAGATCGCTGAAGTTATTACGAAATTGGGGGACTTCCTTGCTAGAAACGGAAGTTCTCCTGCTGCGATAATCGGTGATATCGAAAAGGAAGAGATGTTAAAGACCGAAATTGACCGCTTACTTCGAGAAAATCGTGGCCTCAGAGATCATATTGCTGGCAGTCTGGACGCACAAGCTTCTGTTGAAATCTCAAGGAAACATGAAAACGACGATTTTGACATCGATTTTTCGATCACCCAAAGACTGAGCAATCTGATAATCTTGGAAGCTGTTAGGGATGCTGAGCTCAATTTGAAAGATTTGCACCAGAAATTTCAGGAAGAAAAACAGAGTGGAATGCTTTTGAAAGGTAGGTCGCATGAACTTGAAAATGAACTAAGAATGGAGGCGGAAGAGAAAGAGAAACTTGTTCGGGAAACGCTGGATTTGAGAAGGATAATGGAAGACAAAGATATACTGTTGATGGATTTAAGCGATCAAGTGAGCAAGTTAGAGGAATTGGCTACCGTTAAGCACGTAGAACTTGAATCGCTAAGAGCGCAACTAACGGAAGCCTTGGAGCAGATTGATGAGGATGAAATGGAAGTGCTTAAGCTTTATCAAAAGCTCGATCGAGCAAAAGAAGCGTCAGAACAGTTCAACAGAGACCGAGAGGCAGCAGTCGCTCAGGCGCAAGAAATGCACGACAGCCTAATGCCAAGCAGAGCAAGAGACAAAGAGCGGGAAAACGAAATGGATAAAATCATTGGAAGTGTTCATGGGCTGTCGAAGATGTTCGATGATTTCGAACGCAGAGTATCCGAGGCTATCAGAAAGAATCATTTAAGGTATATTTTCAGCCGTGATTATATGCCATCTAATTGACTAATTCTGTTTTTTTATATTAGTTACCTCTGTTTTACAACTGCTTACTTGTGATGACAGCTTGGAAAGCACTAGTTCCCACTTGAAAGCTCTTACCAAGACGAGTAATTTATCTCAAAGTGGGCTGATGCATGAAGAGAGGCTGAAAAGAATGTGTGCTAATCTCAAAATGGCCGAGGCTGAGGTAATGAATGCCTGCCTTCAAAGCTTTTCTATTTATGAAGAAACTTGATCCGAGAAGGGAAAGATCTCTGCAGTTACCAACTGACTCCTCATTATTCCTTTTTTTCTGAGTAAGGTTGATCTTCTAGGGGATGAAGTTGAGGCTCTTGTAAGATTGCTGGAAAAGATATATATCGCACTTTATCATTATTCGCCCATCTTGAAGCATTACCCTGGGGTAAGATAAAGTATTATCCTATATATGTAGTAAAACCAGTTTGCCTTCAAATTTTGAGTCGACTTTCCACGTCGTGCAGATCGTCGAGATACTTGAGCTGGTTCGTCGGGAATTGCATGGTGAATCCCATACCTACGGAAAGTATGCATAACAAGGTAGAAAAGAGGACTGACATAAGAGGACTAGGGTCGTTGAGCATCATCAGATCAACTAACATTAACAGTTGGCTTTACAATTAACTGGATTTTCTGTATGCTTATGTATTGAACATGTAACAACTTGACAAGTGTGTGCAATGCAAGAAGTCCCTAGTTTTGTGTACATATTAGTCCTTCATGTAATGGAGTTCCAGGCAAATAGAGCAGCTCCAATAGCAGGCTCAACCTAAGAACAAACATTATTAACAATCATTCAATTCAAAAGAATAAACAAAACATTAATAAAGATTATGAAGCCCAAACCTCGGGTCTTATAGGACAAGCCCCAGGATAAGCCTTTGAAATAGAGCTGATAACTTCTTTCCCAATATCCCATTTCTTATTAGCTTCTAAAACGCCACCAACAATCACGACAGGAAAAGAACCGCTCCCATCTGCAAGAAACAGAAATACAGCTTCATTTTTTTTCGAAAAATTATAGGTTCAATTGACATTGCAGTCGTCGGCACAGACCTTTCCCAGCTAACGACAGTCGTTGAACTACAGCTTTGACGCATAGAGACAATTCTTGAACCGCATCGTTCAAGATCTCAGTGGCCACTTGATCGTTCTGCACAAGACACTATGACTGGGACAAGGGCTGCAATTCTCGCCCAAGAAGGGTCCGCATAGGTCCACCTGAAAATTGGTGCTTGGCTTAACTGTACTGTAACGGTGAAACGTGAATAACCAGTCAGAGAGATACCCTATGATTTCGTCTGGAGAAGGGAGGCCAAGAAACTGCAGGATACGACTTGTAAGCATGGTCTTTGACCCTCGACCATCATGAGCTTTAATAACCGCGGTCAGTGCCTTTGCAGCGATACCGTAACCGCTGATAATGCAGCAAAAGTTGTCATCAATTGCAATCCAAAATGAAAGGCATATCTGAAAGTTTCTTGAAAAATGTAGCAGTCACTTAAAGATGTTACCTGCCCCAGTCACCTAAGACAGGCCCAGCACCAGCAGCACGGGCTTCTCTACCATCTTCGGTAAACCCATAGGCAATGCAGCCCGTCCCTGCAATGAGAACACAGCCATGGAGTTTTCCCAGTGTGCCACTTGCAAGAGCTGCTACAGCATCGTTATGGACATAAATTTTTACACGTTCAGGGAATATGGTCCTGTTATAAGACAGAGCAAGACATGGACACATTGAATGAGACGTGTAGTATCATTTTCATTGATACGGATTTGTATCGGTACTACTAGAATACCAACGGGAAATGACACAAACAAGTTTTGAAGCAGAAAAGAATATACCTCATCCAACCAATTACCCTTTCTTGGTCTAGTGGACTATTCACGCCAGACACCCCTAAGCAAACTGCCCTAACGTCAGTTGGACTCTTTCCAGATTTAGAAAGAGCTTCGAAAATAACTTGTTCAAGTGTTTCTCTAGCTGCATTTTCTGCAAGACTCAATTCAGCGTAATCCGTAAGTGAAAATCAAGGGAGGAAAGCACTCTAAAAAGTTCACAATAAAACTTGTGTTACGGATGGATCACGAGATCATTTATCTCCTAAGGAAAATTATAATGATCAAATTCGAACCAAAAGTAGAAACTAGCTCGAATCAGAACAACTCAAGGAACAGCGAGAAATCAAATTACAACATGATCGTCGGACTTCACTCAACAACCAACAAATAATACATCAATATTTAGGCGCATCAGCAATTTCACCCGCCAGAACTTGGATTCCAGAATAAAAAAAGAGACGAATAAGAAAGGTATGAACATTCCAACAACCTCCGATGCTGTTGTGGTTAGAGCATCCTCCAACGGCGCGGCCGAGGACCGGCGGTGGACTGTGATCGGAGAAGGACGACGGCTCAATTCTAACCGGCAAACACACACAGACTGTGGATGTGGTCCCACCATCGACTCCCAAGACCACTTTATCTTCTTCTTCACCTCTACCCATCACTGTCAATATGTCGTCTCCATAATGCAAATAACATTTACAATATAGAAATAAAATAATTAATAAAAGAATGTCAAATTTATATATGGGCCTTAGCTAAATTGTTACTTAAGTTGGGCTGATTTAGGCCCAAATGCTTTAGTGAGAACTATTTTTAGTAAAACAACTGAACCTTCCGAAGTCTATATACTAATAAAGGCCTATAGTCTATACCAATAAAGTATTTCTCTTCTATCATTACCTTCCTGCATGTTATAATATAATATTACACAGCGTGCATGATGTAATCAATTATCATAAAGCAAACAAAAAGGCATGAAAACAAAATGATTTTTGGTACTGGTAAAGATACGATGCTTCTCTTTTACTCTTAAGTTGATTAGTATATTTAATTTTGATCCACCGAATATGCAACAATTATTTGTATTGGAGTTGAAAGCAAGAGCACATTGTCTTAAGTGGGACATAATTGCGCCACTCTTTTATTTTTATTTGATTTTATTTAAAAAGAAAAAAGAAAAGAAAAACCCCATCAATAAGTAGTGTAATAAATGGTCGATAAACATGGGTAATTCTATTTTCTATTAAAATAATACTTCCTCCGTCCCATTTAAATGTTCCCGAAGATTAGTGGGCACGGATGTCGGAGATTAAGAAATCACATTATTTTAATATTATAGTACAACTTTTGAGGTATGGAGAGAGAAAAGTTATTAGTAGACACGCAAATCGAGAAGATTTTTTTTAATATTAATGATGTAATTAGTTTAATTAGTGGGATACTTTTTTACCAAAAATGGAAATGGAAAGAATTATGTGGGAAGCCCGAAATAGAAAGATGAGAAAGAATTATGTGGGAAGCCCGAAATAGAAAGATGAGAAGAAATAAGTGGGGCTTACAAAGTAAGACTTCATGATTAATGGATAACTCACCCCTTGTAAGATCTATTTCTTCTTTATAAATCTCCATATGGAATTATTTAAAGAAAATAATTTATATGGTGGGAAGTGGGAATTATGAAAAAGACAACTTCTTTGACAGCTAGGCTTTTACTATTATAGAGTTACTTTGCTCCAAATGGTGTCATGAATTCATATGCTTTAAAGTTGTTTATATTTATGATACTTTCTGTGGGTGCTAAGCAAATAAACATGCAAGGCTGGACAGTGAAGGCATCGAGCTACAGCTGAAATGAAAAGCTTCTGCTCAAATTTGTCTATGCTGGTAAAAGCGTGTGAGCAAGATAGAAGTGCTAAATCTGCTTTGGTTAATTCACAAGTGAAGATGTTGTTGCCAACAGCAATTCTGTAAGTTGGATTATGAAAGGCAGTTTCTTTTTCCCACAAGAGAACGTGGCTTGGAAACTTAGCTATACGGAAGTTCTGTTCTTCACCAGTTAGAGTTATGAGTTAAGAGAGTGTGTAACTTCTTACAGAGCTATCATCGCAAGAAGTTGCAAGCACGAAATCTGTAGATCTCATTCCTATCTACTGTAATCACCCGAAAAGCAATAAAGAAATCATCTTTTGAGGCCCCGTGGACGTAGGTTCTATTGAACCGAACCACGTATATCGTTGTGTCATTTCCTGTTTTATTTCTGAAGTTTTTGATCTGAATTCGTTCATTAAATTACAACACAAACGTTCGATACAATCTACATCTGACAATAATCAAAGATAGCCGAATTCCCAACAATTGGTGCGGTGAGCGTGGAACGTACACGCAAACACGACATGGCGTCTGCAAGGTTCGAGATGGAGAAATTTACAGGTTCAAATGACTTCGGATTGTGGCGTCTGAAGATGAGAGCATTCCTCGTACAACAAGGCTTAGATGAGGCACTCAAAGGGGAAAAAGAAATGCCTACAACCATACCAGAAGCTGAAAAGAAGTCAATGATTGAAAGAGCTTATAGCGTGATGATTCTCAGCCTGGGAGATTCTGTGCTGCGGAAAGTTTCGATGGAGAAAACTGCAGCTGCAATCTGGACGAAGCTTGAAGCGCTTTATATGACCAAGACGTTGGTAAACAGGTTGTATCTTAAGCAAGCTTTGTATTCGTTTAGAGTTCAAGATGATAAGCCTCTCGACGATCAAGTAGATATGTTTAACAAACTGATACTCGATCTAGCAAATATCGATGTTGGTATTGAAGACGAAGATCAAGCACTTATGCTGTTAAGTGCTTTGCCAAGGAGCTATTCTAACTTCAAAGAAGCACTACTCTATGGAAGAGAAGATCTTACTCTGAATGATGTTCAATCTGCTCTGAGTTCAAGACAGATAAATCAAAGAATAGAATGTCAACACCATGCTGTAAACGAGAGCCTAAGCGTGAGAGGGAGATCTGTAACAAGAGAGGGCAAGAAAGTGAAGAAAAAGGATAGGTCCAAGTCCAAGTCTAAATTCCGAATTAGATGCTATCACTGCCATGAAGAAGGTCATATACGAAGACAATGTCCACAAAGGATCAAAGGCACAACAAGTAAAACTCAAGCAGTTTCTGAGGCTTCTGTCGTCTCTGATGGTTATGAGTCGGCGGAGGTTTTGACAGTGTTAAATCGTGACGCTGGGAAAGAATGGATCCTCGACTCGGGCTGCACATTCCATATCACATGCAATAAACAATGGTATGAGGATTTTCAAGAGATAAATGGAGGGACAGTTTTACTTGGAAATGACGCGCCTTGTAAGGTTCTTGGGACAGGTTCTGTACGTCTGAGGCTTCATAATGGCTGTGAGAAAATTCTGACAAATGTAAGGTTCGTGCCTGAGATGAAAAGGAATCTAGTTTCTGTCGGAACCTTGGATGATCACGGGTTTACAACGAAGACGGAAGCAGGAAAAATCAGAATTTTCAAGGGATCTTTGCTGGTTATGAGAGGATACAAAAGCAATGGTATTTACGTTCTTGAGGGCAGCACAGTCGTAGGATCTGCATCGCAAGTTAGCAGGCGTGTATCTAAGTCTGAGTTATGGCACAAAAGGCTAGGACACGTTAGCGAAAAGGGGCTTCAAGAGCTGGCCAAACAGGGACTATTCGAAGGAGAAAAACTGCAAGAATTAGATTTCTGTGAGGTTTGCGTTCTCGGTAAATCTCATCGTGTTAAGTTTGGTTCGGGTAAACATATCTCTAAAGTTCCTTTAGAGTATGTACACTCTGATCTCTGGGGTCCGTCGAAGGTGGAATCGCACGCGGGTGGAAGATATTTCATGTCAATCATTGATGATTACAGCAGAAAAGTTTGGGTGCTGATCTTGAAATCAAAATCTGAGGCGTTTGAAAGGTTTAGAACCTGGAAGAGTCTTGTCGAAACTCAAGCGGGGAAGAAACTGAAAACACTCAGGACTGATAATGGATTAGAGTTTTGTTCAAAAGAATTCGACAGCTACTGCAGCAGAGAGGGGATTACAAGGCACAAAACAGTCCCAACTCACCTCAACAGAATGGTCTTGCGGAGCGCTTTAATCGAATTCTGCTGGAACGAACTCGGTGCATGCTGTTTTGTGCTAAGCTTCCTAAAGTTTTCTGGGCTGAGGCTGTAACGACTGCTGCATATCTTGTTAACAGGTGCCCTTCTTCAGCCATAAAAATGAAAACACCACAAGAGATGTGGACAGGGGCTAAACCAAGTCTGAAACACTTGAAGATCTTTGGTTGTATGGCTTATGCACATCTGAAACAGGGCAAACTCGAGCCTAGAGCTGTGAAATGCATCTTTATAGGATATCCAGATGGAGTTAAAGGCTATAAGCTGTGGTGTTTGGAAAAAGGAATGAAAAGGTGCATATTAAGTCGTGATGTTGTTTTCAATGAAAATGTCATGGCTGGAAGTAACTCTGATTCTGCAACCTTAGGAACTGATGAAGGCATGAATATAGATCATGGAAATTCAGATGGATATTATCTTGAGGTGGAGCAGACGAATACAAGAGCTACATGTGAACCTGAAATTACAGAAACTCAACAGATGTCTGAAAGTGGTGCTAAAAATTCTGATACGGTCTCTCCAAGTGGTGCTGAAAATTCAGACGATGAACTCTCCGGCTATTTGCTAGGCAGGGATAGGGAAAGGAGAAACATCCGGCCACCTGAAAGATATGGTTTTGCAGATTACATAGGCCATGCAATGGCTGTAGCTGAAGAAGTAGATGCATATGAACCAACCTCATTTGCTGAAGCAGTAAATGGAATGGAATGTCTGAAGTGGAGAGAGGCCATGGAGGATGAAATGAAGTCCTTATTGAAGAATGAGACCTGGGAACTTGTCAAGAAGCCTGAGAATCAACGGATCATAAGCTGCAAATGGATTTATAAACGGAAACATGAAGCTGGTACAGAAAATTCGATTCGGTTCAAGGCGAGGCTTGTAGCAAGAGGTTTTACTCAACGTGAAGGAGTAGATTACAATGAAATTTTCGCTCCTGTGGTTAAGCACAGAACTATTAGGCTCATACTATCTCTCGTGGCCAAACATGACCTTGAATTAGAGCAAATGGACGTTAAAACGGCTTTTCTCTACGGCGAACTCGAAGAACAGATTTTTATGTCACAACCACAAGGTTTTGAGGTTCAAGAAAAGAAGGATCATGTGTGCTTGTTGAAGAGATCACTATACGGTCTTAAGCAATCTCCGCGGCAGTGGAATAAGAGATTCGATCAGTTCATGATAAAGAATGGATTCACTCGAAGTAATCATGATTCTTGTATCTACTTCAGAGAATACTCAAAAGAGCAGCTCATGTTCTTGCTTCTATACGTTGATGATATACTGATTGCATGCAAAAACAGAGGTGAAATCAGTAGAGTTAAGTCTCTTCTTAACTCTGAGTTTGAAATGAAGAACCTTGGGGCTGCAAGTAAGATTCTTGGAATGCAAATAAGTAGAAACCGAGCTACTGGTACATTAAGTTTATCTCAGATAGATTATCTGATGAAGTTGCTGAACCGCTTTGAAATGAGTAACGCTAAGACGGTAACCACACCTATAGCTCCCCATTTCAAGTTAGCTTCGAGTTCTGAAGAATTATCTGAAGATGAACAGAAGTATATGGATCAGATACCTTATGCAAATGCGGTGGGATCGCTCATGTATGCTATGGTGTGCACTCGGCCGGATTTGGCTTATTCTATCAGTCTTGTGAGTAGGTTTATGGCTAAACCGCGCAGGGAACACTGGAATGCATTGAAATGGGTACTCAAATATGTTAAAGGTTCTGTGAGCAGAGGTCTGATTTTCGGTTTAGGGCAGAAAACAGAACCAGCTATTGAAGGTTTTGTTGATTCGGACTTCGCCGGCTGTCTCGATTCCAGAAAGTCTCTTACGGGCTACGTCTTTACTTCTTTCGGTACTGCAATAAGTTGGAAGGCAAGTTTACAGAAGATTGTGGCTTTATCAACAACGGAAGCTGAGTATATTGCTCTAACAGACGCAATCAAAGAAGCGATTTGGCTTAAGGGACTGGTAAATGAATTGAGGCTGAAGCAGAGTATGATAGATGTTTTCTGCGACAATCAAGGTGCTGTATTATTGTCTAAAAATAATGTCTTCCATGAGAGAACCAAGCACGTTGACATTAAGCTTCATTTCATTCGAGACATCGTCGAAAAGGGGACTGTTTCGGTGAAAAAGATCAAGACCGAGGAGAACCCCGCTGATATGATTACTAAACCGCTTCCAGGTAAGAAGTTTCAACTTTGTCTAGAAGCTATTTGCTGTATAAACACTTGAGAGTGTTGGTTGGGTCGAAAAATGATGATTTCTAGATAGTTTCGTGGTGAGCTAGAGCACTGAAGTATCGATGAATGTGCAGTTGTATAATATGTCTACTAGCTTGATTTTGCTCAGCAGAAACTGATTAAGGATGCTGGAAAGTTCGAGTTGAAGTATACATGTGTTGATTTACTTAAGGTGGAGATTTGTGGGTGCTAAGCAAATAAACATGCAAGGCTGGACAGTGAAGGCATCGAGCTACAGCTGAAATGAAAAGCTTCTGCTCAAATTTGTCTATGCTGGTAAAAGCGTGTGAGCAAGATAGAAGTGCTAAATCTGCTTTGGTTAATTCACAAGTGAAGATGTTGTTGCCAACAGCAATTCTGTAAGTTGGATTATGAAAGGCAGTTTCTTTTTCCCACAAGAGAACGTGGCTTGGAAACTTAGCTATACGGAAGTTCTGTTCTTCACCAGTTAGAGTTATGAGTTAAGAGAGTGTGTAACTTCTTACAGAGCTATCATCGCAAGAAGTTGCAAGCACGAAATCTGTAGATCTCATTCCTATCTACTGTAATCACCCGAAAAGCAATAAAGAAATCATCTTTTGAGGCCCCGTGGACGTAGGTTCTATTGAACCGAACCACGTATATCGTTGTGTCATTTCCTGTTTTATTTCTGAAGTTTTTGATCTGAATTCGTTCATTAAATTACAACACAAACGTTCGATACAATCTACATCTGACAATCAAAGATAGCCGAATTCCCAACACTTTCTAATGTACTGAAATAAATAATCCGAGGGTCATCTTCATAATGAGACATTACCATAAATAATAGTATTCTGTACGGAAAATAATACGTATTAAAGTCTGGTCTTCATGAAATATACCGTCCACTAATGTAATAGTTCCCTAACCGATAGTAGAAGCTATTGCCCATTAATGTCCGAACTATAATCCAGGGAAGTTCATCACGCGCCGGAGCCAACCCATCATTAATCCCTTCATCTGAATCCACGCCACGACACGCGTAACTACTTACACTTCAAGAGATTATTACAGAGAAATAAAATTCAAAGATCGTTCTTTTTTTTTGTTTTAACGTTGTGAGGGTTATCTACTTGTTTTATCTATATCGCCGTCTATGTGGGAGGTCGTAGTCGTAACGCTTCATCTCCTTATAACACTCAATTTCGTAGAATTTATTGATTTTGGACAAACTGGTGTTCAGTTGCTCACATGAGTATTTGGTTGGCTGTTAGGTTGGTATGTAGTAAAAGTAAAAAAGAAACGTTTCTTGTCGTTTAGTTTTCTTTATTCTCTGCAGATGAAAACCTTAAAAGATTATTGAGCTGGTGCAACGACAGAAACTCGAAGGCCAATAGCCGTCTTGCCCAGAAATTTCAAATTCTCATCTGCCATGAAGCTTCTTCCTTTCTCTAAAGATACAATACAGAGTGTTAGCACAGAAAGGGAGGAGATTCAGTTGATTTGATCCCAAAAATTTCTTCTTTTTTTCTCGTTGGGTTTTGGTTTGGGTCGTCAGCTCACAGTACAGTCCCTTCTTTTTCATGGCATTTCCATGGAAGAAGGTGAAGAAGAATCGGATATCAAAGCTAGTCAACGATCATCTGCAAAACTCTCAGAGGAGGCGCGATGGATCGTCGCTCGTGGTGGAGACAGGCTTTGCAACCTCGTTAGTCGATCTCTTCATCAAGAATCGCGAGAAATTAAAGAAACCATCCAGGATAAAGCTTCAGAGCTTGCCGGCCAAATCTCTGGGTTGCCGGAAAACATCGCCGGCGTCGGAACCGCCTTCTCCTCCGACCAATACCCCTTTGAGCTTTCCTTCATCACCTCTGCGAAGTCCTCTATTTTTGCCTTCACCTTCTAAAGATGTTGGTGAGATTCTTGTTGTGGGGAATAAGAACGTTGATGAAGACGTTAGTGAAGGTTATTATCCCAAGAAAGTAAATGGGGTTTTTCCGTTCGTTTCGACGTTCTTTTTGGTTGTTATTCTTGCTTTCGGGACTAAGAGATTAGCTCAAGGAATCACCATGGCAGCTAGCTTCTTGTTTTTCTTGGATTATGTGAGGAAAAGGTCATCTTCTGTTAAAGCTAAAACCTTTCTGCTGAGGTTTCGTAGCTTGCTGAGATCTGAGGATAAACGGAAGAAGATTGAGGGAGATGACTCTTTAGTTCCATCATCTGCTTCGTCATCTCTTATGATTTCTGAATCAAGACATGATCGTATTCAAGAAGAAATTCGGGTTGTAGAAGCAGCAGATTGTAGCCCAGCCGAAATTCTGTGCGAAAGCGAAATTACAAACTGTCGTAAATTCTTGGATAGATTGGAAAACGAGGAACGCATCGAACGGAAGAAGATGAAAAAGCCCAGGCGAGCTACTACTACTATAACATCAAAGGTGAAGAAATTCATGGCAGCCAAGTTCATAACTTCAAGAAAAGCACACGAGGTGGAAAAAGAATACGAAGATCTCCCCATTCGAACATCAGGAGAATCATACAAACAAGTGGAGGATGACACAAACAGAGCTTCTGAGGATAGAGAAGATACAGCATTATTATTGAACGTGGAAGAAGCTAGCAGTTCCCCCAAGGCAGAGCATGGTGCGAGTTTGAGGTATTTGTCTATCGTTTGTCCGATCATTCTCATCGGACTTGTCCAAAGCAGAGTAGCAGCGCTTGTCATGGCCTTGTCTAGTTGTTTTCTGCTTAAAATTATGCAACTCTCAGTGAACTGATCTTAACAACCTTAATTTGTGATCTCTAACCGCTGGCCCCCCCTTTGTTGAGGTGTTTGAATGTACTTACAAAACCCCTTTAGACAGACCTGTAAATCTTACATGATAAATGAGCGCTTTAGTTTTGATGATTATCTGTGTTTGTTGAATTCTGTTCAACCCTTTTGACCCTTAGACAAAGTCTTGGCTCAGGCGAACTCAATAAATGAAAGTGAAGGTGTTTTTCCCTCTTCTTCTCATTGATCAAAACAGAATCATAATCACAAGTTTTTTTTGCACCTAATTATTTTCGATGTTTGTTATTTGTCTATAACCTTGCCATTACAATTGAGTGAACGAAAGAAATGTTTTTTTTAATGAATTGCTTTTCCAGACAAGTGTTCCACCATAATTCTTAATGGTTGTATTTGCAAGTTAATTATAATATTATTGTATGTAATTAACGCTTGACATCAAAGCTCTTTCATTATCGAGTTTTGTGACAATGTGATGGGGCACGTAAGTTTTTATAAATGAGCTTTGCTTTCTCAAAATACCTTGAAAGATGATATTAAATTCCCATACACATGGATGATATCAAATTCTAATACATTAGGTAAGAATTCTTCAATTATATGGGCCATATTTGAGGAGACCATTTCCATCCCAAATCTTCTTTTAGGAAATAATTTATTGCACAAGTTATATCGAACAAGAATAATGAAAAAGTATACATCACCCCATACACCAAGAAAGCAGTATCATTACATCGCCATCAAATATTGCATTATCCTCGAACTATAAAAACACTTCACCAGAAAAAAAAAATAAAAAAAAAAAAATCAAAGAACCAACAATCAATTTTCTCAAATACGTATTTGAATTTGTGTATATACTTATTCATATTTGACAGTTGACTACTGATGCGATGCCTTGAGGTTATCAATCACGTCATTACCAACCCCAAGACTCTTCGCCAGAACATCGTCGTCAATCTGAGGATCTGATCCAAAAATCGCGTTAGCGACTATGCTAACTCCAGGATTCTGACTGTTCAGAAACGCCACCGTGACGGCGTTCTCCTCGCCGACGTTTTGCTGAAAGTGCACCAGCCCAAAGGGGAAGGCGAAGACGTCGCCGTCGTTGAGCACCTTTGAGAAGAGCTTGTTCGCCGAGGTTACGAAGCCCACGAGCACCTTCCCCCTGAGCACCGTGAGAATCTCCGACGCCCGCGGGTGGCGGTGGGGCGGGACCACTCCTCGCGGCGCGTAGTCCACGCGCACGGTGGAGATACCGAGGGTGTTCAGCCCTGGTATTTCGTTCACCGTGGGCCGGTTTATGAATACTCCGAGAGGGCTAGAAGAGGTGTTTCCGACGACGTTCAGGCCGGAGAAGAGGAAGTGATCGGCGGTGACTTGGGTCGGGTCGAGGCAGGCGAACCCATTTACTCGGACTGCGTTAGGACAAGAAAAGGACAGAAATTATTATACGTTAAGAAAATGAAGTGCAAGTGCATGATTATTATACATTACATAACAAATGAACATAGTATAATAACTAAATAACTGATAAAATTATTATTACCAGAGCTATTGAAATCTGCTACGCAGAAGTCTTGAAGAGGGCTGGGTTCATGGGCAAGAACAATACTACAAGTTACTATAGCTACCACGATTAGTGCTAGCTTTGAGTGTGCCATTTAATTTCAATTTTCTGAGTTTGAACATATATGATGAAATGTGCTCACATATGTATATATAGAGGCCCATTGAGAAAAAGAAAAAAGAAATTGAGATCAAGAAAGCTGACGAGTTCTTTGAGAAATGCGAACGACAAAGCGGCTTAACTAGGAGAATCAGTCAATACAATGTATTTACTATAATCGTAGTTGCATAGGTGTTTAGTGAAAGAACGTATTCCATGACAAGCCACAAATTTCCAAGAAACATTTAAAATATAATATGGGGTGACAGCTAGAGCTAGGTTTAATGTTTTAACATAGTAAGACCATATATATCGTCGTTCGATATATATTGATACTCGTGTATTATTTATTCAATTACGAATTCTTCTTTAGAGGGAAGAAAAATTGGCAATGAAATAAACGTTTGAGCGATTATAACTATACTACGGGACACTATGTTGGGGAAGATTGCAGATTAATTTAACACAATACGTATAATATGCATGGACATACCAAGTCTTAGTAGTACATGAAGACGAAGTCCAATATAAAGCTATAGCTGGTAAATTAATATTTTGGTTTTATATTATTGTGAAAAGACCGATGGATGATGCACTGTTGGGCGGCCATGGCCAATTATGGAAAAACTGGGTCACCCTTTGGTCAATGTATTTGTTGAGATCATTATATAGCAAGTTATTGCGACAAAAAAAAAAAAAAACAATTTCAAATTCGATTCTGATAACTTTGCAATGAAGGAGATACGAACAGAGTTGTAATGGAGAGAATCAACTGCAAATTTCCTTTGCTCAAATCTGCGTGTATTAATACACAACAATAGTCAATAGACTCATCAACTGAGTGATTAACAACAGTGCCAACGATACACAGAACTCAAATCCATCGCCACTCGGCGGAGGCAGATTTTCTTGCGGGCTCAAGGGAATGCTCTGTTCGTTCCTAAAGAAATTGTCTGGGTCAACTTCGGTCTTAATCTTCACCAACCTATCGAAATTACCCTTAAAGTACTTCACGCCGTAGACTTTCCCTTGATCGTAGCTGTTCTTACCGTTATCTGTGGTTCCAATGTCTAAGTCCCTCTAAGTCCCTGTAATTCAAATAAGCCTCCCTCGGATTCTTGGAAACAAAAGGTTCCATGAAAGCATAGAGCTCTCTGATCTGACCCATGAACTCTTTATCAGCTTCTTCAGTCTCATTCTCCCAATTCACAGAGTACTGAATCTTGAAAAGATTCCCAGCCCTATGAGGAAAAGGCGAATCAGACTCTCGAATCTCGCTGTTTCTTCCACCGTAAGAGTTGAAAACCATTCCCACTTTACCTATCTCAACCATCTTATCGAAAAGGGAGCTCAGCCCCTGTTTTGAAATGGGGTTCTTAACGTAGTCGGACTTTCTCTTCAAGAAGTTAAGGGAACTAAAATCTTGTTTTCTGCTGAGGAGAACGCTAGGCGAAGTAGCGTTGTCTAAGTTAGCCCAGTTAACAACTGATTCTATCCACGACATCTCCAAGCAATCTGCTCTCTTCAATCCCAGTTCTGGAAACAGAGAATCTGTGATGGGCAATAGCCTCGACGAATCCCCGAGGAACATGCCTATGAAAGTAGCGCGCACGTTCCTCGTCTTGTTCCTCGTAATGGGCTGGAGAAGAACCCTAATGAAGAGATCGCTGTCCATCTTATCGACGATCTGCTGGTACTTGAAAACAGAATCGACGGGATTATCCTCAGCGTATTTGAAGATGTTGAAGACCGTAACTACGGGTGGAACAGAGACTAATTGGATCTTGAAGGCTATGATCACTCCAAAGCTTGCTCCACCACCACCTCGGACAGCCCAGAAAAGATCTTCGCCCATCGATTTTCTGTCCAAGATTCGACCTTTTGCGTCTACGATCTGAGCATCGATGACATGGTCGACTGTTACACCGTATTTCCTCAGCATATTTCCATAACCAGCCCCACTTATATGCCCACCTACGCCTACTGTGGGACAAACGCCTGCTGGGAAACCATGAACTTTGCTTTTTTCCCAGATTCTGTAGTACAATTCCCCCAAGTACGCGCCAGATTGAACCCAAGCTGTTTCTTCTTCCATGTTAATGTCAATTGCTCTGTTTTCCAAGAACAGCCCAAGTATGCATTACAGATTAAGAGACACGAATACACACATAAAAATGGAATCTTTTTTAGGGTACCTTAGATTGAACATGTCTAGTATGGCAAAATCACTGTCCAAAACGTAGGAAACCCCATCGTAGTCGTGCCCGCCGCTGCGGATTTTGAGCTGAAGGTTGGCCCTCTTGGCGCACAGCACGGCGGCGCTGACCTGCGGCGCGTCGGTGGGCGTAATGATTAAGGTTGGTTTGCGGGTTCCGGGGGAAGCGTAGCGGCGGTTTCGTATGTGGGCTTGGAGGACGTCGGCGAACGAAGGGCTGGCCGGCGCGTAGAGAACGGTTGGGATTAGTTCTTGCGGGACTTTGTTTTCCGAGAAGCATTGGACGAATGTATCGTAAAGAGAAGTGTTCGACGCTGCTGCTGACGCGGAGAGAGCTTGCAAGAGGCAAAGAGAGACGAAAAACAGAAATGTAATCTGATTGACTTTAGCCATTGCTGTGATGTTTTCGAGCTCGGCTCGTTGACTTGAGATTCAGAAATTGCGCCGGTTACAGTAGAGGAGACACATGTACAGACATCATGTGAAACGTTTGTGGCGGTAAGGAAAAGCGAAGATTCGTGTCTTTCCTCGAAAGAAAATGAAACGACTATGAATATTTTTATCCTAAAAAAGTAACTTCGTAAAAATTTATCCATTTTAATCATTCGGGAAACATCCGTTTGTTGTATTGCTTTCATCTATAGTTTCCACGTTCGATCTAATCTAAATGATAACAGAACTCAGTCAAACTCAACTTCACTGTAATACTTTCAAATCGAAAAACAGAGAGAGGGGGGCATATCGTATCGTTCAAGAAACAGAGTACTCAACTACGTGACTGGAAAAAAAAATTCATATAGCAGCTTCCCATCGATCAGATCACTAACATTGTAGCATCCCAATCGAACGACGAAATCAGCACGATCAAGAGAAAACGAATCGCACGAATCACAGAGGAGAAGCCGCAGAGAGAAGGAGCGCCAGAAGAAACCATCAGTCCTTGAAAACCAGGGGATCTCCTCTCCCTCGTGGGCCCCAACGGCCGAGGATTCGCCGGTGGAGACGGTTCGACCACAGTCGTCTCGTTCGTCTGCAGCGGCGGTGGAGGCGGCGGAGACAGCGCCAGTGGCGGCGGCGGAGGTGGTGGAGCCGCGATTTCAACGTCTTTCACGTTGTAATCAAGAACGTTCGTAATCCCATGAACCGAGAAAGCCGCGTTGAGAAAAACGTCGGGGTTGGTTACCTTGGAGGAGCCGTTCACCGTGAAATTCTTGGTTGAGTTGTTAGTGACGACTATGTACTTGGCGGGCAGTAGGGTTGGGAGGCGAGTCCTAGTGGTGAGCTGGGCGAGCTCGGAGAAGGTTAGGCGCTGAGGTACGATGTGGTAAGGGATGAGGAAAGGGTCGAAGGTTTGAGAACCGCCCTGGCCTGGGAAAGCTTCGTTGCTGGGGACGAAGAAGGTGGCCGTGAGGGGAAGAGACGAAGGGTTTGTGTTTGAGAGGACGTTTGCCCACCCTGTGTAATCTCCGGCGCCGAGCAGTGCGTTGATTATGTTGTTTAGCTGGTTTCCTCCTTGGTCTTGAGAGGGCGGCGGCGGAGGTGGTGGTGTTGGGGCGGAGGTTGTTGGGGAGGAGAGTGGTGGGTTGGCGGCGGAGATGCGTCGGAGGTTGATGGCGGTGGTTAGGAATGTGAGTGATAGGAAGAGGTGGAGAAAAGAGTTACGCGCCATTAGATTTTTGGCTGATCTCAGTTTCTTGGAATTTGTGTTTGCAGAGACATTGTGGAGAGAGATTGAGATATGGGGGTGAGTGATATATCAAGAATTGAAATTGTACATATATATATATACATGGCCGTTTGTGCGTGTTTCTTGAATATAGTGGCAGCTTGTTTTAACCGTAATTAACTGAACTTTCCCCTTGGAGAAGACGAAGTCGCCGGTAAATCTTGAAAGTCGCCGGTAAATCTTGAAAGTCGCCGACGGGATCGACGGATAGTGTTTTGTGGTTACGTTCTACCTCCAGATTTCAATATTCAATCCATTACTTTTACTACTCAAATTATTTGTACGAGGAAATAGAAACAAATCCACTATATCACACAAACAAAGCAACTAATTATACATATATGTGCATAACATGCTTAACGTCTGCATAGGTAATCCACTGATGCTGTAACATAAATTGCATCTCTAGACGTAAATCTATCGAAATAACAATTTCACAGAACGAACAATCCATATTCATCTTGTGAGATAGGCTCAGAGATGGCGCTTGCTGAATCACGCAGAGTTTCCCGGGACATTCTTGCTTCACCTGCTAAGGTTTTGTAGAGCTCGGAATTTCCAGCACTTGGGATTTCTTTGTCCAATACTGTTGGAATCTTTGTCTTGCATATTCCATGTAGTCGAAATCAATTTTATTCACATGCTCCTGAAGAAGACAAGAGGAAAGCAAATCAATGTTCATGAAACTTTCGTACTGCTTAAATTTACTTCGACGAATCAGCGTTTGTTTAAAGGGCAGGAGAGTTTGGACGACTTACCGAGATAATTCCCCATAGGCCCCAAAAGAGATGGCTTGCAAGTGTATACTTCTCCACCAGCTGAATCAATTGCTTCTCTTCAGAATCACTCGGTTGATTTCCTGCACAAACATATACTACGTCAGGTGTGTAATGAGGCATGTTCAAATGGAAGAACGATAGTCATCGGAAATTGTTATTTGGGATGATAATCATTGAAAACTGTATCGAAGTTTTGAAACCTGAACTACTGAGATAGATATGTATGAACCTCCGACGCTCCTCTAGACCTGAGTAAAGAACCCAAGTTAACGTTCCTCAATTCAATTAACATTCTCAGGAAAATTTACAACACGGAGGATATAGATATCGTACCTGGGTACTTGTTATAGTCCAAGATATGAGGGGACTCAGTATGATAGTCAGCAGCCATCTCGCAGAAGTGATTAGCAATATCAAAAGCTACGTGGTTGTAACTTGCATATTCATAATCCTAAAACAGAAAAACGGACTTAGTTGTCTTCAAAGATACATACACTGAAAGAGAAAATTCATGGTGTGGTTAATGAAAAGAACAAGTCGGCTAGAACTCACGATTATGGTTAGCAATTTGGTTTCTTCGTCCATCATGATGTTACCATATTGCAAATCATTGTGGCAGAAACCCACCATTTGACAATCAGTAGCCAAATTCTTCTCCAGTCCAGATATTTCATCACCCAATGCAGTCAAGCGAAAGGCCTCAGCTTCTTCTTTGGTAGCCAATTGCTTGGTTTCTTTGAGCCAGTTCCTTCAAAATTTTGCCACAAAAATTCATTCGTAAGAAAGCAGCAAAATAATTACAGGGAAAGTACGCCATTAGTTATCATTTGTATCATTCTGTGAAGGAAATACATGTCAAGGGACAACGCAAGCTTACCTCAATCTATCCCACAATACAACAGTCTTGGACCCAGGCATGTCAAGAGTATGGAATTCCTTCAGTTTAGCTGCTATAAGGGCGGATATCTCAGGGTCTCGCATATCAGCTGCTGATAGTGTCTGATGTACCGAAAGAGACCAAAATTTTGTTACAATACATTTTGTATCAAGCGGAAAATTTCAGACAATTTTGACAGAATAAGATAAGCAAATCAAATCAGGACAGATCACAAACGATGCAGTGTTTCGTAAACTAACATATGCTGATATTTCTCAATCAAGTACCCACACGCAACCACGCTAAAATCATGAGGACAGAAAAAATTTCAGGTCATGTGGGTAAAAGGGAAAACGTACGCGAGCTCGAATGAATTCCTCGATTCGACCATTGGCAAACCTCCCAAGCAACCTAGGTCCCTGTCCTTTCCTAGACATGAACTCGAACGTCCGAATCTCGTTCTCGCGATCAAAAAACACGTCGACTCCCTCGCCGTAGATCCTCACCAACACCTTCCTCGATCTCGGCTGCGACAGATCGCTGTTATTCGTCTGCCACTTGATCTGATACACCTCGTTCGTCATCGCGCCTTTCAGGGGCACCACTTCCAAGGCGTTCGCGTCGCTGATGTCTGACCACTGCGCCGCGAGCGACTTGAGTATCACGACGGCCTCGGCCGGGATCCGAGGATGGCCGCGATTGCTTGACGCGGAGCCCATGGTGCGATTCCGATCGAGCTGCTCAGCGTCGGCGATTTCTGATGCTTTTCCCCCGCTAATACCACCACCGAAATCAATCTTTATACAATCGATTGCAGAGAGATTGTAGAAGAGAGGCGAATAGGTCACACGTAGTAATATGAGGCTGAGCTTGCGAAGCGGGCGCGAATACTCTGACGGTGCTGTACACGTGTGGCGATGTGATTTAGCAGAAAGCGCGCACGTGAGCGGCACGTGATGACTAGTCGACGTTATCATGCTCTGCTTTTGGCACGCAGGTTAATACTTTCCTTTGACTCATTCTTTCCAATTTATTCTTTATTAGCTAAAATCTATCCCATTCACGAACAATACAGAAAAATACTTTCAATCAATACATTATAAAATATGAAGAAAATAAAACTATGAATTGCTTCTAGCAATAAATTCTTCTAGAAGCCGTTCTATAGTCTTGCGTGAGGTGACTTTCTCAAATTCAAACGCTCTCACATTATCTCTTAGACCTGCACAGAAATAATACAAAGAAATGATTTTTCGAACTTGTTTATTTAATTTAATTAAAATTTGTCTATAATTACATATACCAACCATGTTGAGGAAGATCTCTCAGCGGCAGCTTAGAAGAACCTTGACTTTGGAGGAACTCCACAACATTCTTCACTTGCTCAGCAGATTCAGCACTTACCAGAATTTCCCTCTTACAAGAAAATACATAGTTTAACATGATTGAATTGAATGTAATTGTTGGCTGGGAAAGAAAAATATTCGAAGATTGTGTAACACACAATTTCCTTAAAATAGATTCGCTCCCTCACGTATGTGCTAGAGGTTTTTTTACGAGCGTCTATTTCCCAGGATACTTCGAAAACACGGCGTTCGTTTAGCACAAAAACGACACCGACTACGAACGGAATAAGAATAATAGCAGAATAAATTTTGAGATATATATATATATTTCTTTCTCTTATTTTTTCTGATTATTTTTGTTGTGTTTTTTCCTTAAGCCCAATGACCCTATTTATAGGCAAAATTTTGTAATAAAAAAATATTTTAATTTTTTTTTTTTTTTAATATGGGACTCACGTTGGTGAGTTGAGGAGTGGTTAAAAAACCACTCAATTACAAAGCCACCATCCCAACTTCTAGAAGTTGGGCCTTCTAGAAGTTGGGCCGTTATTGGGCCAAATCGAAGCCCAATAACATTTAATTTCAAAGCCCACTTCAATAAATAAAAATTAATTTATTTATTTTTTAATTAATTCTCATTCACAAAAGATAATTTATAAATCAACTATAATATAAATTATCTAACAATCCCCCACATGAATGAGAATTGTTTGGTTAACGTTTCTGCTAATCTAATGATACTCTGCATAGAGGATAGTATGTTTTACCATTTGAACTTCCTCCTTGTATGCACGCTTGGTTTACTGCAGTCCAGTAGAACGCGATGTCTTTGAACTGTCCCGCTTTTCGTGTAAACGAACCCACGTACAATACACAGAGACCATTTTTCTCTTGTTCCGTTCTCATGGTTTTGTCCAGTACGGCCATGGACACGTCCTGATTCTGCGAGGGTTTTAAAGAACTAAGCCTTTCAGTTCTCCTTTGAAGCGGCCCCACTTCTCCCTAACATAGGTGACTTCTCACGTCACGAGTATTTTCTATCAATACTCTATGATAGTCATTAAAGCATCATAATGCTAACCTTTTCCGACATCACTGTTTCTTGACAGGAATGAGCAGGGTTATCCCCCACAGTGATACCAAGTACTAAGATTAGGTTGTCCCTTTGAACCTAGATCTTGGGATCTCCAGTCACATAGGTAG
Source organism: Craterostigma plantagineum (assembly GCA_027422505.1). Lineage (NCBI taxonomy): Eukaryota > Viridiplantae > Streptophyta > Magnoliopsida > Lamiales > Linderniaceae > Craterostigma > Craterostigma plantagineum. Next base: position 705,243 of record JAPQWV010000082.1, read on the forward strand.
GGTTTTCCTTCTTAGCACTTCTATACTTTAAGGCTTTAAGCCCATTCCTTTCGTCAACCTTTCAACTGCATCTCTATTTAACCCTTTGGTTAGCGGATCCGCAATGTTATCCGTCGACTTTACATAATCAATCGAGATAACTCCAGTTGAGAGCAGTTGCCTAACGGTATTATGTCGACGACGTATGTGTCTCGACTTACCATTATACATAGTACTTTGTGCTCGTCCAATAGCCGATTGGCTATCACAGTGTATGCATATAGGCGGCACAGGTTTTTCCCATTTAGGAATATCCTCCAAAAAATGACGTAACCATTCAGCTTCTTCTCCACATTTATCCAAGGCAAAGAACTCGGATTCCATAGTGGATCTTGCTATAACCGTTTGTTTCGAGGATTTCCAAGACACAGCAGCTCCAGCGAGTGTAAACACATAGCCGCTTGTGCTCTTAGAGTCCTTCATATCAGATATCCAGTTCGCATCTGTGTAGCCTTCTAACACAGCGGGATATCGACCATAGTGTAATCCATAGTCTCGAGTATACCGTAAGTATCTCAAAACCCGTATTATAGCGGTCCAATGATCCGCACTCGGATTGCTCGTGTACGAACTCAGTTTGCTTATAGCATAAGCAATATCTGGCCTAGTACAGCTCATTAAATACATCAAGCTTCCGATAATCCGGGAGTATTCTACTTGAGAAATAGCCTCCCCGCGATTTTTTGACAAATGAACGCTTCGATCTAATGGCGTTCTAGCAACACCAGAATCACCCTTGCAGAATTTGTCGAGAATTTTGTCTACGTAATGAGCTTGACTCAAAACAAGACCGTTACTCGTTCGTTTGATTTTAATTCCTAAAATCACGTCCGCAAGTCCCATATCTTTCATGTCAAATTTCGAATTTAACATATCCTTGGTAGACTTGACCATTTTGTCGTTACTACCAACAATGAGTATGTCGTCTACATACAGACATAAAATGACATAGTCATCGCCTGTTTCCTTTGAGTAAACGCATTTATCGCTCTCATTTATTTTAAAGCCGTAGTTGATCATCGCATGATCAAACTTTTCGTGCCACTTCTTAGGGGCTTGTTTCAAACCATACAAAGATTTAATCAATCTACAGACTTTCTTTTCGGTTCCAGGAGCACGAAAACCCTCGGGTTGCTCCATATAGATTTCTTCGTCTAATTCACCATTTAAGAAAGCTGTTTTGACATCCATTTGATGTACTTCCAAATTTCTTAAGGACGCGATAGCAAGTATCATCCTTATCGAATTTATTCTCGTCACAGGAGAATATGTGTCCAAATAATCTAAGCCTTCGCGTTGCTTGTATCCTTTGATAACAAGTCTGGCTTTATACTTTTCTACAGACCCGTCTGGTCTTATTTTCCTTTTAAAGATCCATTTTGATCCTAAAGGTTTACATCCCTTTGGAAGATCAACTAACTCCCAAGTGTGATTCTGCAAAATAGAATCAATCTCGCTTTTTATGGCTTCTTTCCATAAAGGCCCGTCCACGGAGCTCACTGCTTCGTTATAAGTCAGCGGTTCCTTTTCAATCAAATATGTAACAAAGTCATCACCAAAAGATTTCTCTATTCGGGCACGCTTGCTTCGTTTCGGTTCAATCTCATGAACCGTACTAGGAATCTCGGTTTCTATATCATCTCGTTTAGATGTACCAGATCCATAATCGGATTTACAAGGAAATACATTTTCAAAGAAATACGCATTCCTTGATTCCATGACCGTGTTCTTGTGTATATCCGAAATTTTCGAATCATATACAAGAAACCGATATGCCGTACTATTGTGTGCATATCCTATGAAAATACAGTCCACTGTTTTAGGACCAATTTTCACTGCTTTAGGCGCAGGTACGGCTACCTTCGCCAAACACCCCCACATTCGCAAATGTTGGTACGAAGGCGTCTTTCCTTTCCATAACTCATATGGAGTTTTATTCATTTTCTTTCGAGGTATCCTATTTAATAGGTAATTACTCGTCAAGATAGCTTCGCCCCACATATTAGGCGGTAGACCTGAACTCAGTAACATCGCATTCATCATTTCTTTTAATGTGCGATTCTTTCGTTCGGCCACTCCGTTTGATTGAGGTGAATACGGGGCGGTCAATTCATGGACGATACCATGTTCCACACAGAAGCTCCCAATTGGCGCTTCGTATTCTCTCCCTCGATCACTTCTCAATCTTTTAATTTTCTTGCCGAGTTGCGTTTCAACTTCGGTTTTGTAGAGAACGAATTTCTCTAATGCTTCGTCTTTGCTCTTAAGCAAATAAACATAGCAATATTTGGTGCAATCGTCAATAAATGTTATAAAATATTTATTGCCACCACGTGTTTGAACGTATTTCAAATCACATAAATCGGTATGAATCAATTCAAGCGGTTCGGTACTTCTTGCTACCGAAGGGAAAGACGATCTCGTCATTTTTGCTTCAACGCAAATTTTGCATTTATATTTCGAATTAATTTCGAATGTTGGAATATGGTCTATGTTAATTAGTCGACGTATCGATTCAAAATTAACGTGACCTAATCTACCGTGCCACAAATTGAAAGATTCAAGCAAGTAAACGGAAGAACGTTTTTCATTCTCATTTACAATAGTCATTACATTCAGCTTGAACAAACCATCACAGGCATAACCTTTACCAACAAACACACCCGACTTAGACAATATCACTTTGTCAGATTCAATAACAATACGAAAACCGTGTTTGTTTAACAAGAATCCCGATATAAGGTTCTTGCGAATTTCCGGTACATACAACACGTCTTTCAGCGTTAGTATTTTTCCGGACGTCATCTTGAGCATCACGTTCCCTTTTCCTTCGACGGTAGCAGCAGCCGAGTTGCCCATGTAGATCTTTTCTCCTTCAACTGGCTCACAGGTAGAGAAGAATCTACGGTTCGTGCACACATGACGTGTAGCACCGGTATCGATCCACCATTCTTGTGGATTCGACCCAATCATGTTTACCTCTGAAACCACCGCGACGAGGCTCGAGTCCTCAACTTCTTTGGTGATGTCTTTCACCATATTGGCCTCGTGTTGCTTCTTTGGAAGTCGACAGTCCGACGACTTGTGGCCTAGTTTGCCACAATTGAAGCACTTTCCCTTGAACTTATAGTTCGGCTTAGCGACGCCTCCGGTCGCCCCAAGTTTCGCTTTGGGTTTAACCGCGCCTTTGCCCTTTTTAGAGCTATGCTCCACCACATTTACTTTCGGTTCAGATGAGCTTGACACTCTCTTTTCCGACCTTTTGTTGTCTTCTTCGATTCGAAGTCTAACAATCAGATCCTCCAAAGACATCTCCTTTCGCTTATGCTTGAGATAGTTTTTGAAGTCTTTCCAGCCCGGCGGTAGCTTTTCAATAATAGCCGCAACTTGGAAAGATTCACTCAGAACCATCCGTTCTGCATGGATCTCGTGCAAGATCAACTGGATCTCCTGCACCTGACTGATCACAGTCTTGGAATCGACCATCTTATAATCAAGGAACCGTCCGACAACAAATTTCTTTGTGCCGGCATCCTCAGTTTTATATTTTCGATCTAACGATTCCCACAATTCCTTAGCCGTAGCGACCGCACCATACACGCTGTACAGAGTATCGCTTAGGGCATTCAGAATGTAATTACGACACAGGAAATCAGAGTGTTTCCATGCATCAACAGCGATCACGACCTCAGCGTTCGTCTCGCCGTCGTTCACCTTGGGCTCGACCTCTTTCAGGTATGTTGCCAAGTTCAGCGTGGTGAGGTAGAAGAGCATCTTCTGTTGCCATCTTTTGAACGTGGAGGCTGTCCCCATAAATTTCTCCGGCTTCTCCAGGTGGTTGACTGGTACGGTTGGCTTCGTAACAATAGGTATGGCGGTGGGGACAAAAGTAGGAGGAGGAACGTCAATGTTTTCTTCGTTCGCCATAGACTGTTGGTTGTTGAGGAAGTCCACGTAGTCTGACATCGTTGCGGGATCGTCGATCTATTTTAAGATTGTTGGCTGGGAAAGAAAAATATTCGAAGATTGTGTAACACACAATTTCCTTAAAATAGATTCGCTCCCTCACGTATGTGCTAGAGGTTTTTTTACGAGCGTCTATTTCCCAGGATACTTCGAAAACACGGCGTTCGTTTAGCACAAAAACGACACCGACTACGAACGGAATAAGAATAATAGCAGAATAAATTTTGAGATATATATATATATTTCTTTCTCTTATTTTTTCTGATTATTTTTGTTGTGTTTTTTCCTTAAGCCCAATGACCCTATTTATAGGCAAAATTTTGTAATAAAAAAATATTTTAATTTTTTTTTTTTTTTAATATGGAACTCACGTTGGTGAGTTGAGGAGTGGTTAAAAAACCACTCAATTACAAAGCCACCATCCCAACTTCTAGAAGTTGGGCCTTCTAGAAGTTGGGCCGTTATTGGGCCAAATCGAAGCCCAATAACATTTAATTTCAAAGCCCACTTCAATAAATAAAAATTAATTTATTTATTTTTTAATTAATTCTCATTCACAAAAGATAATTTATAAATCAACTATAATATAAATTATCTAACAGTAATAATAATAAAGGTGACACCTTTATACCTTGAACTTCTTCAGGTGATCATAATACCCAGAAACGACGACCAAAATACCGAGCTTTTCAGATTCTGCGGATATATATTGAGAGAGAATAACGGCTCAAATGCGTGTCCGTACGTATGCGAAAAAAAAAAAGAAAATATCTCGAACTAACTTTGGAATCGAAGAATCTTTTTGACTGAATTCGAATCATGAGACAGAAACTGGGAAATCGACATCCCTATCGAGCTCATCCCAACATCTGCCGCCGAGTTGCTGATGGTTTTTGGCTGGCCAGAGCTTCTCCATTTCTTGAATTCCTTGTGAAGAATGTCTTCTACTTTAAGGTCGGATACTCTAATTCCTTTGTATTTCACTGATGATGAAGAGACGACGATGAAGAACAAACTAGTTTAAGACATGAAGCGAATCCATCGTGCAAGGAAAAAATCCGCAGCTTTTTCTTACAGATTTGGTAGATTCCATTGCATCCATATCGACCAGCACCGTTGATCAACAGAGTGGCCATGTACTTGTCTTTCGACGTACTTTGTGATGTTGAGAGGTTTTCAGTATCCATAAGAATACCACCTAACTGGGAGGGAAGTGGAGAAAATTTCATACATATAGATGTGTAATATGTATATATATATAGAAACAACATAGAGAGAGAGAGAGAGATCTTACAAGAAGTCTGCTGAAGCCTTGCTCAGCCAACGTCTGAATCGAAGTTGCAGCAAACTTCTCAGCTATTACAGTGCAGCACGATGCATCCTGGGAACATCGCATCATGGAATTAAACAATTGTGTTTGAATCAATATCAAAAGACAAAGTTATAGTAATCTTACATCTACAGTACAAAAAGATTCGATTTTTACCTCTCGCGTGAAGACGTTATCGACCGACGACGACGTAAAGGAGGAATCAGGCTGCAATTTTAAGGAAGAGAAAGAAAGAACTGAATCATGAAGTTTGATGTCCTTCTATGGTGCGTGAAGAAACAAGAACAAATAAATATGACCTTTGTGCAGCCAAATACTTCAACTATTGCATCTCTCAGCGCCTGTTTTTTTCATCGAGTATCATCTCATCGTACTATGATCAATAGCAACAGACTTATTCAACCATATATCTGTACTGAGAAAGTCTTTTGTTACCTCTTGATCAGAAGGAACCTTCTTACAGTCGACCAAAACGAGCTTGAGGCTCCCAAACAGATCATAGTAGGAAAGATCAATCTGGTAAAAATGATCAAAATAAGGAGAAAACAGATATAGATGGGAAAGAAAACATGTCAGCTTATTACTACCTCGTCGATGAAGATTAAGGCCGACGTATCAACACAGCATGAATTAAGCAGCCATGCAATATCAGCACGTGAATCTAAATCGCCCCTCTTCATGTTAACGACGGGCACCGTACAAAGCGTTCTGCTTTTAAGAGTCTCGTGGAGATAATAAGCGTACAATATCGTCGAAACCACAGATCCCACATCTGAAACGTAACAAAAGTGTGTGTGAGAAAATGAGTCGCAGACAAATTTCTTGTCTTTTTCAAACTGAATTTACCAGAGGGACGTGGCCCGATCACAGCATGCAGGAACTTTCCGGAAACACCAGCGTCCACTTCGTATCTCTTAGCCTTGAGATATCGATTCAGTTTGCGAACGCTTTCGCAGGCTTCGACGAGTTGTACCTTAGGCGATTGTCCGTAGTAGAACAGTGCAGCTGACGGAGGAAGGGGGACATCAGACAGATCTGTCTGCTTTTTACAGACATCATATTCATATGTCTTATTGTTATTATCCAATTCAGGGATTGAGTCGTAAGGGAAGAAGTTTTCGGTTGGTTCGATATCGGTGGAAGCTTTTGGCGTTTCTTCGAGTTTTTGGATCTCGAGGACTGCTAAGGGAGAAGTTCTAACATCATTGGACATTTGATATCCATTGTCTGAGGCTGATACATCTATGTCTTCGACGATCGTTTTCTGCGATTGAAGCTGAGATGGTGTTTCGGTCTTAATGTTAACCGTAGCTTCGCCTCTTCTCATCCCATCAAAGAAAGGGTTGTCTCGAATTCATACGTATGTCTCCTGCGCCATTGAGATGAAATCGAAATGAGAGAAAAGGAGGGCATTTGTTTTGTTTACATCGCCGGAATTTTGACTCGATAAACAGAGCCAAAAGATCGCAATGGTTTCTGCAAAATCCTCACACCCAAAATCATTGCAGAAATCAAGAGCAGAGATTAAGAAAAAATGATGCACAGATAAATGAAAAGAGGGTATCACCTTGTGAGGTATTGCAGGTGAATTGCCAGTGGTACGCTTCATTACCATAACTACACAGAATCAGCCGAAGGTAGAAGAAAACACGGACATGCACAGCTCAACTTTGGAATAATCTCTTGGGGGTTGTAATAATCATAGTGATTTCCGCCTCATTACACGCTTTGTTAACATTAGTTACTTCCTTGTTTTTTCTCCTGAATTTTCTAGGTTGAGCTCTTGGAGTTTATGCAGACAGCTGCAGTTTGGCTTTACATGAAATGAATAAGCGTCCTATATAATAAAGTAATTTATGCAGGCATTCTTTTTTCTTTTATAATCAACCCCCCCCCCCCCCCCCCCTAGCTTCCTAGTTCCTCGTCCACTGTTCATGAAAGATGAACGTCATTTTATTGTACCAAGTTATTCAAGTTTATATGTTCTTTTCGTCCACTGTTCATGAAAGATGAACGTCATTTTATTGTACCAAGTTATTCAAGTTTATATGTTCTTTGGTTGAAAAATAGGCAACAACCGCCGTCAGCATTTTCTTTTTCATATTCCATTTTTTTTATTAAAAATATATTCCATCGTTGGAGTTGAAGATTTCTCTCGCTGCAATTCTGTTGCGGTAATTGTAGGCTGCTGCATCTGCGTTCACAAAATCTTGATTTCAAAACCTTTTTATTTTTTCCAGATTGTTGAAATCCCAATATTTTTAGACGGTGAACAGAGATTCACTGGACTGGTGCTGACGACAATTTCTATTTCTACCTTTTGTTTTTGGATAATTTCATTTAATTGATTTCATCACATAGCCTCCATTTCTCTTCCTTTTTTAAGATCATCATTGCTTAGAAAGTACAGTAAATTACGAATAAAGAGATACTACCGATCACTATTCTTCCTCAAGATTAAGTAATTACGGAGATCCTCTATTTTCTGGCAAATTTAATTTTCTGAAGATTATTTATTCCTTGGAATTTAATATTTCTCAGCATTTAATTTTCCTTGACAGTACTGTACTCCCTTTTCACCTCTATCTATAAAATAGCCCATCATACTTCCCTCACCACTCATCATAGCACAAATCGTCCTCAATTCTTTCCGTTTGCATGCACACACAAATACACTCAATAAAAAGGAATAAAGTCACCTTGTCTTTATTTATTTTACATGTACTGTAATGAAATGACGAATTAGCTAATTTTAAGGAGACATTTGATTTAATAAAATTGCGACATGCCTGGCTCCCTGTATGCCTTTCGACGCTGCGAATTCGATCGAAGGGTTTTCTCGGTCGTAAGGCGTAGATGGAGTCAAGCATGTCCCCCCCATCAAAATCGTCTCTTTTATTTATATATTTCTCTTTTTTGTTTCAGCATATTTATCGCTGTAGTGATAAATTAATAATGGTGATTCTTTTAATTCTTGGTCGAGCATGGTGTGTTTTGATGTATATTTGCAGCAGGTGATGAAGATGATGACGATGGTTGATGAAGTAAAGTAATGAACGCGAATATGCTCCGTACATAAGACAAGAACCAAGAAAGGCGTATTTAGGACAAAGAGACACAACAGTGTACTATCTTATCTGTCTATTCATTCATTTTTCTCTTTTGATACCTGAGAGAGGAAAAAAAAAGCCATTATTAGTACGCTACACCTCAATAATAATTCTAGTAATGTACTTAGGATTCTTGAACCAATCAAGATGGGCCCAAGCCCATCATACTTTGATATACAAGTTTAATGGGCCGATCCATGTAAGACAGGCCCAAGCCCATCTGTAAATGCTGCTATAACAAAAGCCTATAAAGATTTTATTTTGGAACTATATTGGGTTGGTTACTCGTATTTCTTTTCCTGGAATATTACTCCCTCCGTCCCGCTAATTTTATTTTTGTCACATTTTTCCATTTCGAACGTTCTAATAATTTTATCACCTTTTCTTATTTAGCAATAACCTATCACAAATAATCAATATAATATTATTATATATTCTTAAAAACATGTTAAAATATACACTTTTTACCTTTTTCATTGTACTATATATCTAATGCCACCTTAATTTGCGTGACCAATAACTTATGTGTTAAAGTTGCTGGGACGAAGGTGAAGAACTAGTAAATTACGAAGTGCCGAGGAAATTCAAAAATATAAATAGGAATTGTAAATCGGTGTCGAAACCCCGTGAATAATGTTTGTATAATCGTACATATTGAATAAAGAATGTAAATATAAGAAGAGTATCTCACTTCAATGACATGTTGGCATGTTCTAGAGAATAAAATAAAATATCAAAGATCAATTTGCCAGACAGCAAACCAGGACTCATGCCGGCATTAGTCACATCTCACATTTTCGAAATTCTAATTTATATCATACGCGCACATAAGCTAGATATATTACAACCTTATTGCAACAACATTTAATGTTCTCGACGTGACAACGATGATGAAGCAAACATTGATGAAAGAATAATACTGCATATTTTAAAATTTTAATATAGTATAACATCCAATCTTGGGATCTAGAAATCTAAGTGCGTATGTGTGTGTATCCCTAATACAATGCCAAAAATCACTCTCTTTTCTTTTCCGCCAATAGAAGCAAAGTAAGGTAAATTTTTTCTTCACATGGAGTTGGCCGAGAAAGAATCCTAGGGAATATACATTTTTATCTCTTTTCATTTAAAATTATTCTTTCTCACATGCATCAAATGTTAATTGCAAACGCATATCTTGCTGCCAATGTTTCTGTTACTATTTTATCATTTTTTGTTTCGTTATACATATAGTTTATCTGAAAAATAATAATACGCGTTCCTTATCTTCTCGAGGCGATGAGATGGAAGAATCAATTCTTAATTGATGGATTATATTCCTCTTATTAATAGTTGCCTTGTCGACGGTCCATAAGTCACGATATTGACTTGGTAATACAAATATTTCGTCACATTAATATAAAACGAAAGAGAATTAAAATAAATTGGGGGCTGTGCCTGCCTACTAAATCAGAGCCGTCCACATAGCCAAGACGGACGGCGGCGATCGGCCGTGATGGGTGAGGTGGCCGGTCGTCATATGACGGCCGACGTCAGCCGTGTGGCTGCCGCCTCGCGTGCGTATACCAAAACAAACAGAAAAAGACTTTTTGAAGATGAGCTTTTAATTTAATATTTAGGGTTTTTATTTACTTCGATTTTTTGATAAACAAAACCAGAGAATCAAACGTAAGGGTCGAGGCGAGGCATGATTGTCAGTATTTTGATGATGATGATGATGATGAATCAATTCACGATAAGAGTTCTAATAATAATCGTGGGATTAAATTATAGTCGCGGATCACATGAAGGGATGCTTCTATATCAATTATTTGAATTAGAATGAGGACAAAATGAGGTGTCAGAGAATCCTAGTGAAATTAAGCTTGTTTTATTGTGAGTTTTTTTTTATTTTTTATTTTTGGTATTCATGCAAGAAAGTGGGGTATGTGTTGTCTCTACTAATTTATATCGGTAAGGATTATTCATTTCATTTTGTGATGGACCACCATGATCCTACCGATCGCTAGTTTTATAAATAATAAATCTGATTATATAACTTATAATTTTCCAATACATTTAGTATATCTAATATTGAATTTTGTAATTTTTTTAAAAAACGATAAATAAAAAAACAAAGCCTTTTCTCTGGCTGGAGCTGGACCAAGACGAAGAAGAGACTATATATGGTTTGTCCGAGAATTGCGGTTACTTGCCACCTCTTTACTTTCTCATCACTCCTTTTAAAAAATGACTTCTATCTAACCCCAACTCAATACAAACAACAAAAGGCATGCCCAAAGATTAGATAGATGGAAAGAGGGAAAAGGGAAAGAACAAAAAATACACTTAAAAAAATATTAGGTCTATTAACCAGAAACAGTTGCACGGATTTGACTCTGTTGATGTGTACATGCATTATTAAAAGAACCATTAATCCCAACCAGCTAAGACTAGAGAACCCTATTATATTAGTCACATTATTAACTTCGTTTTCATTTACATTTTCTCTCCCTCACCATCACCACCTCCAATCTCTTCTTTACTTGCGTATAGAATAATAAGACCTGTGTGCTTTGTCTTAATTATTACCAAAAGTCAGCTCCCTTCTCTCTCCCTCCCTCTCCCTGAGCAAACCCCGTTATAAATCAACCCTAGATAGAACCGTGCATGTTCTTGACGTTTGTTTGGTGCTTCGGAAACAAGAACTAATTAGAGCTTACAGTGGTCACCGTCATCATCTTCATCATCAAAAGCTACATATATACTATGTGCAGCAACTTCTTGGAGAGAATGGAGAACTACCAAGGAGACTTAACAGATATGCTGAGGGCCACCTGTGGGAACAGCGCCGCCGCCGCCACAGCAGATAATTCCACGTCGACGAACAAAGCAGCTTCAGACATTAATAATAGTAATAATCAGATACCATCGCCTTCTCTGCCCGAATGGCCGTTTGACCCGATTGGGTACCCATTGGTCGAAGATTTCGGCGACCCATTTGGCCATCTGAGAGATGATCCACTCCTCCTCGGCAGCAGCGCCGCTGCTCCATCTTCGAGTAGCTTCTTTCACTGCGACGAAGATCGAACGGTGAATATGGTTCAGAATAAAGCTGAAGACTGCGCCGTCGTCGTCCACGACCAAGAGGCGCCGGGGACGGCGAGGACGCCGCCTAATATCTTCTCGAGGATGCTGCAGATCTCTCCGACTGGTGCTAAGCTGCCACTTATCTCCGACGAGGATTTTGGGTCGTCGCCGCCGATGAGATCAGCATCTGCTCTGAGAAGTTCTGGGAATCAAACGATGTCAGTGGCTGGTAATGATCATAATCATCGCTATCAAGGATTGAGTATTGCTCCACCTATTAACAGTTCGAAAGGTAGTTGCTTGGTGGAGAGCTCTGCAGCTAATAATGTGCAGATCTCGTCTCCGCGAAATACGGGCATCAAGAGAAGGTGGGAAATATTATATCTTTGTGCATTATTTTCTTCTTCTTTTCTTCTTCATCGGCATTAATTGCATCAAAGAAAAAAAAACGAGAAAATAAGAGCACATGTGTTTCCGTGACGAGATTCCGTCAGTTGTTTAGTATCTCAAAGCTCGTACTTAGGGTTTTTCACCCAGTAAATTTTGCTATTACATCAACCAATCAACACGATGGCTTTGGTTCAAAAGTCTTCTATATCTGTGCTTTATATGACAGTGTTGTCTTAATATATTATGTCCCTTGACATAGATTTCATGCAACTGTTGTCTGACAGAAACACAGACAATCAAGAATCGTCTTTCACTATAAACACCAGACATATAAATACTATGTGAGTTGATTGTATTAATGATTAAATTCTCAGGAAGAGCCAGGCGAAGAAAGTGGTTTGCATACCAGCGCCGGCGCCTGCAAATAGCAGAGCCAGCGGAGAAATTGTGCCGTCGGATCTTTGGGCTTGGAGGAAATACGGTCAGAAACCCATCAAGGGTTCACCTTACCCAAGGTAAAATATTATAATATCATGTAATAAAACTCGTATCTTTAACTCGTGATATGTGAAGGCCGAAGACAAATCTGCTGAATGATTGATTATTCGCGTTTCTTTTCCATCAACCACTATTTTGACTTGGCTTTTTAACATTAATGTTTTGGATTATCTTGACTTACTTTACATTTTACTTGGCCAACGTCAGCCTCCACTCGCGCGTGCCTCAAGCTTGAAATTATGACTAGATTATTACATGGCACTTGGCAGTAAAGTACTGAAAGGAAGACTTTCGAACAATGTGAAATATCTATGGGAAAGACCTTCTTTTTCTTAATGTTGACAATTAGGTATCAGTTGAAGTCCACTTGCTAGGGTTTTACGACAAAACCTTCTCTCGAATTACATCTCAAGCTTTTTCCTTGTTTCTGACACAGTACATTTAATCTTACATACATATATATTATTAATATATGTAATAATATATACATACAGGGGCTACTATAGGTGTAGCAGTTCAAAGGGATGTTCAGCAAGAAAACAAGTGGAGCGAAGCCGAACAGACCCAAACATGCTTGTCATAACATACACTTCCGAGCACAACCATCCATGGCCGACACAAAGAAACGCTCTTGCAGGTTCCACGAGGTCACAGCAATCCAAGAACAGCATCACTAACAACAACAAGACGAATGCTTCATCAGCACAACAATCGAAAGCTTCTCAAAACTCTTCAAGAGCTCAGAAGGCAGGAGACGAGCAAAACCACCTTAAACGAGAGCCATCATCATCAGATCATAATAACCACGAGACGATGGGAATAAGAGCAGCAGCAGAAAACACACAGCATTTACAAGAACAGAAGCTGTCCTCGTCTTCGTCCGTGAAGGAGGAGATTGACATGGAAATGGAGGATAGAGAGTACATGATGGATGAAGGGTCGTTTCCATTGTCGGGCGGTTACAAGCCATCGTTGATAGATCACAATGCCGAGGATAGTTTCTTCGCTGAGTTGGGTGAGATTGAGGCTACTTCTTTCGATAATATGCTGTTCGCACGAGGTTTTAGTGGTGCTGAAGCCGAGGATGATCATGGAAGTGATGGAGACAAGGGTTTGAATTCATTCAGCTTCTACGACGATTGGGATGGAGGAGCAAATAATAATGATAATAATAATACGTCATCTGCTGGCTCACCAACTAAGGATACATGAAAAGAAAAAGGCAGTTTGGATCATCAGTTAAGAACAGAAAGAAAAATTGGTGTTTGGTGCAGTATACTTCTAAGGGTAGGCAATGCATGATATCGGGCGAGCTTTCTTTCCACTTGCGTTACTTCTTTCATTCCTTCTTATATCGTTTCTTCTTCTTTTTTCATATTTTACCTCGAACTTCTTCACCTCTTACCCCTAGCTAAATATATAGTATGCACATGTAAACATCTCCCTTTAGTACTCGAGGAATTAAAACTAGGATTAACTCTTATGCCTGGGAATGGAACAGCTAGCTACTGCGAGGGAGCAGATATACGTTTCATCATCAACATGCATTTGTGAAGTGAAAGAAATCGTGTTTTGGTGGATGGGACAGAAAGTTGAGGAAACAGAAGGTTTCAAACAGTTAAAAGAGAAAAGAGTTCACTATACACACATCTGACAAGACATATGGATATGATGTCTCAGTTCAGAAGCTCTATCTCATCGTCTCAGTGGGACGACAAGTTATTGGCCACTAGTAATGGTAAAACGTTACTAATCAATCCTATCGTATCGTATTATTGCTACATCACACTGTGTAACTCTATCATATGGGCCTACAGACTACATCATGGAGTAGAGCTGGCTTTTGGTTCCTCTTCTTTCTGTCCTGTAATATTTTCTATTTCTATACATGTAATTCGTGATATTTTATGTTTAAGTTCCTATGAGGTCTCTATTATGTATTCGTTACTACGCAGACGCAAAAAAATAACTGAATACAAAGAAAAACTTAGCAATAAAACCATATTCTTCCTATGCAAAGCAGGCATTCAAGAGATCAAAAAGTGAGTTGAGGATCCGTCGTATCACTCAACCTACCTTAAGATACACGAACTTTCCAACTCAAGTTAGAAGACGAAAAAGTATTAAATTTAAAGTTCGGTTTTATTGTAGGAACAGCTATTGTTGGTGGCCATGCAATAATAATGAACCATATTTCACTTTTCTAATATCATTATGTTAAAGTTGAACACTAAAGTCATATTAAACTGTTTGGTCAGATTGATCGATGATGATGATGAGTCGGTGTCTATATTATTCAACATAAACTATACCAATTATTTCCAACACGAACACCCGAATGAAAGCATATATATTAATATATGCATTAGACCTGGGATTGTGGAAAATAAATTTGTAAGATTTGTATATCTAAATGGAACCCTTTTGGGGCTGCCTAATTTATTATCGGTGGTAAATAGGATGATTTCAATAAATGAGATGAATTAATTATTAAAATACGACTTGACTTGACGTGACGTGGACATTTTGCCGCCATCCAATATGTGTAACGGCAGTTAGCAGTGATACGTTGTCGTTTGGCAAATCGCAGCTGGGCCCAAAATCCAGCGATGAGGGGGACATACGTAAATGGAAACTCTTGGAATTCAGCTACCGATCAAGATTGCGAGTCGCAAGCAGAGTGACGATTCACGGAACTTAGCTGCGCAAACGAATATGCCGATTAAGAGGATTTTGATCGCGCAATGTCTTCTTACGAGGGCGCAATTTAGTCGAGGCCGAATGTTCTGTACGGCCTCGAAAGTTTGTGATGGCGGCGTTTCAATGGTTCAAGGTGCCTCTAGAGGTATCGGCCTCGAATTTGTGAGTTCGTTTTCTTTCTCGACTTTCTCATCGATGCACATTGCTTCGAATCATGTTAGTGGTTGAAATCCTTATTCGAAGAATCTTGGAATTGAGAGCTTGGAACTGTGCTGCAATTTTACCAGAATCCTATCTGCAGTGCGTCTGTTCTTTATGTGGAATGCTAGTGAGTTCCCTGGGCATCGTCAACTTATTCAGAGCTGAATGCTGCAAAAGAAACACTATTGTTTTTCAATTGCATGACAGTGTTATGCAGATATTATGCCTCAATTTGTTTCATCATACATTTTATCGATTTTTCAATAGTTCATTTCACTCAAGTATTGTCTGTTTATAGGTGAGACAGTTGCTAGAGAATAACAATAAGGGGCATGTTGTGGCAACATGTCGCAATCCCGCTGCCGCAACAGGACTGCTCGAACTGAAGAATAAGTTTGATGATCGCCTTAATATATATCGACTTGATCTCACAGATGATAGCACTATAGAGGTAACAGTTATTAATCGATCCATGTGTAGTTATGACTCAGAGCATATATTCGAGTATCATACAATTCAGTGTCTTTTGAATAGCAGGGTTGCTGTAATTGTCTTTTCCCTATCTTGCTTTGTATTCATCTTTGTCTCATGGAACAAAATATTGATTTTTAGGAGGCGGCCAAGTATGTGAGAGATAAGTACGGTTATCTCAACCTTCTAATAAATGCTTCTGGCATCCTCTCAATACCTGATGTTCTGCAACCAGGTAATGCTTAAATTCAAGATTATGGGGTAATGATCGAATGGTTCGTCCTTTTTGTCATATAGTTGTGAACTAACTCATGCTTGATCAGTACAGAAACCACATTGAGCAAAGTACAGAGGAATGCACTTCTTCTCTCCTACGAGGTCAACGCTGTTGGTCCCTTCCTTGTAATAAAGGTACTAACACTGTGGAGCAAATGATTGGAATCTTTGAAGGCTGACTGATCAAACGTTCCACTGATTGATACCTATTGGTTTAAGCAAATGTGGCCTCTGCTTAAGATCGGCGGTGGCAAAGGAACTGAAAGGGACCATGCCATCGTTGCCAGCATAAGTGCAAGGGTGGGCTCTATCGGCGACAACAAGCTCGGAGGGTGGCACTCGTATCGAGCATCTAAGTCGGGTCTTAATCAGTGTAAGAACTTTAAGCAATAAGAAGCCTACGGAAGTATTATTTACTTCCAATGCAGATTATTCGTTCCTCTACCATGCTATTTGTCTCGCCTTTTTTTTCCTTGCGCAAAAAAGTGGTGAAGACGGCGTCGGTGGAGTTTGCTCGCAAGAAAGATCCAATCGTTAGCATTCTGCTGCATCCCGGCACAGTGGATACCGACCTATCTAAGCCTTTTCAGAAAAACGTCCCGCCTGAGAAGCTCTTCACCACAGAGTTCTCCGTTCGAAAGTTACTCAGCACCATCAACGGTGCTAAGATGTCTGATAATGGCAAGTTCTTTGCCTGGGATGGTCAACAGATTCCCTGGTAAAAATAACTGCCAGTTTATTCGATTTGGGTCGGGTCGGGTTAATGAGTTTCGACTGTTAACCTCCCGTTTGGTTTGCAAGATTAACCCAATAATATGTTGTATCAAAATAAATGAGCCCAATATTAGAATAGCTGCTGCCTGATAAATTAATGAGATTAATTATATTGGGCTGTTATAGTGAAGATTATGTTGGGCCATATAATTGCTGTTATAACGAAACCTGCGGTGAACTGAAAATAGTTAATGAACGTACGTGGCAACTTGATCCTACAATCACTCAACTAAGTTGCTTAAGATTTGATCCTTTGAATTGAATTTGTCAGTCAAGCATATCCATTTCTCTGACATGGTCTAAACAGAGATTGAAAGAAACTCGGAACTTAGTTTTGCTTGGTCACTGCCCTTATCTGAAATATAATTAGGATTGATCACTAAGAAAAAACGTAGCTGACTGGGTCAAGAATGTAACTGGGCTGATGCTGGAAAAATTGCTTGCTAACCATTGGATTATGATCCGTTTACTAGACTTGTGGGATTAAGCCGAAAAATTAAAAAAGAATAGGATTAAGATCCAAGATTAGACAACTGTACATATCTTAAACGTGTCTCTTTTGCTTCGAAATTCCTTCATGTTTTAATCCAAGACTCAGGCCTGTTTATTAAAAGCACTGCAAGGGCTTCAAGATACTCTAGTTTGTTCAGTCTATCTAATGGATTTGTCATCGATGGGTTTTGCTTTTCAAAAACCAAGTAGTCTTTCAAATGAGTTTAAAATAAGCAATCAATGATTATATTAGAGGATAATTATAGTTGAAGAATGGAAATCCAAATCGATCAACAATATTTTATTCAATTAGAATCCAATAGTCGCGTTCTTTGCAAACGAGAAAGGAGTTTACAAGAGTGGACTATACAAGACAAGATATGCCTATATTGGAAATTGAAATCAAAACATGAAAAAGAAACTTTCTATCTAAAACTAAATCAGCAAAAAAAACGAGTATAACTATCATAAAATCTGTCTGTCTTCTTCCTTTTGCGAAACCAGCAGTCAAGCTTGGTTATTGCAATGTTCAAGATTCTTCTTATTAGTCAATTCTTGCACGTATTCCTTCGGAACCAGACATTGCTCTGCAGAATACAGTTTCTCGTGAATCAGCGTAGATTCAAGCAAAGAGTGCAACTCTTCACTTTGAAACCGTATTAGCCGTCCCTCGTTATTATCCTGCATGCAGTGAAATAATCATCTCATGTCAGAAACGTATTAACCCTCTATTTCATTATTACTAGAAAAAAAGAAAGAGAAACGCTTCATATATATTACCTGACGATGATCGGTATCACAAGATTCCATGGATTTGAGGACTCCAACTTGAACCTGCAAGAACTTGATGTACTTATACGCAGACTGCAACATCTCAGCAGTGTTCATCTTCTGTCCGCCAGGGACGAGCTTTCCAAGCTCTTGAGTCTTCTCCGTGATCTTCCTCCTCCTTTGCCTCGCCGCAACGCTCTGTGCGCTGACGTTTGTTTCCTTCACATTCGTGTTCATCACCATCTGATCATCACATCGTCGGCCATTACTACTTCCATTAGTATTGCAGTTATAAGCAGTTGCTGGACAGTGGGTAATAATATCAGACATCATCGTCATAGATCCTTGCGCTGGGGTGTTATTACTGATGCTATTCTCGTATGGGAGGACAGGGTAGTTATGGAACTCGTGAAACGCGGGCTCGACGTAGGGGTTATTATTCATGGTGGCAAATAGAGGAATATCGTCGTCGTCGAAGAGGTTGCGGGGGTTTTCAAAGGAGGAATCGTCGCAGTTAGTGAAGTGATCTTCGAAGTTGATGTAATGGTGATCGTACGAGGGCTTGTGGCGCTTCGGATTTGGAAAGGAGTAGTCTGTGATTTGATCTTCTTCGTAGTTACTGTAATGATCGTAAGTGATCAATTGGCGCTTGTTATTCAGGTTTGGAATATCTATGATTGGTTCGTCATGAAGTCCTGGTTGTTGAGGGAAGAAAGGCTGCTGCGTCTGAGAAGTGAACAAGTTGGACGGCGGCGGCGGCGGAGGTGGTGGAGGAGGTGGTGGTGGGAAGTCGGATAAAAGGGTGGTTAAGTCGTTTTCCTTGAGGTATAAGTCATCAGTGTCTAACAGAAATTGCTCGATGACTGACAAATCTGGGGAAGTTAAGTCATCATTACGGTGCTGTTGAGACAGCTCCGCCGCCGCCGGAGGAGGAAGCATGTTCATGTCTGAGGAGCCAAGCAGTTGTTCCCAGTTCGGAAAGTAGCTCAAAGCCGCCATTGTTGACCTTGAGGAGCTGCTGGTAATTATTACTGCTACCTGCGAGAAAGTAAAAGTGGAAGACAGAAAACGTTAAAGAAGAAAAGAAACGAAAAGACCGAAAGATGTAAACTAAAATGGTGATATCATTTCTTTAGTTTAATCATGCATAAAATATATGGAAATTAATAAAAATGGAGGGAATGCTTTGTTTGTAGTATTAATCGAAAAAAGGAGACGGAAAATTATTATACCTTAGAAATCAATGATTATTCCCTTGCTAGACTTGAATTTAGTAATATGAAGCAGACGACAGATATAAAACTGCCACGAGCGAATGAGAATAGAATCTGAGCAAGACTTGGTCAGTCGTAGTAAGAGAAACGATGAAACGTGGAATATCATTTGATCCTATTTTTTCTCGAAACAGTTACAAGGACAACCGTTTGCTTCACCGTACGTATTATTATGTCTTCAATGTTCTCTGTCATTCATTTTTCCTTAATGACTTGTCTCATGTTTTTTGATGATTTTTTTAATAATTTGCCCCTCGTAACCGCTCCATTAATTTTATTAAATTGCAACTCATGAGTAAGCTGTCTTAAAACAACGTAATTATTGTGGATGAATGAGTGAATATGAATATATATTCTTGTGACAAATATTTCTTCTTTAACTGATGATTTAATATTTATCTAACGTCAAAGAATGCAATGTCATGCGAACTAGAATAAGTTTTATCAAACATACAAAGAAAATATAGAATTTAGAAACGACCTTTGAATTTGATGTAGATATACAGTATATGGATATTTGTGTTTACTTGACTTTAAGTATGCAGCTTTTATTTCCAAAGGGCACCAAAAACGTCTTAGAAGTTAGAACGAGATAATTGTGACTAGGTCCCAAAAATCTTCTTTATTCATGATTTAGTACTTACTCATTTTGCAATTTGCACAATACACGTGGACATGCGTGTTGGAAATAAACTCACGCGAACACAGTGAACACGGTCTTGTTTTGTGAAGCTGAATCGACTACGGTTTCTGTAGCCTCTGTACTGCTTAAATAGAAGTTTACATGGAAACTAATAAATGCCTACAATCAGGCTACTAATTTAGCCTACGCTAATAAGGAAAAGATAATGCAATCATATCCTAATCTAATATTTTCCTAATCTAATAAAGGAAAATGGGATCACAAGGATTATTTCCTAACAATCTCCTCCTAAGCCTTGTGTCCACCATTGGTGTCGATTAGGCCGATCTTATCCCGTAGTTCAAGAAACTTGATCCTTCCAAGCGGCTTCGTCAGAATGTCGCCCAGTTGATCCTCACTTCTGATGAACTCTACACCAATCAAGCCTTCTTCTGCAGCTTCCCGAATGAAGTGGTATTTCACTAGAATGTGCTTACTCTGTCCGTGGAGTAGTGGTGGGCTTTGGGCCGGGTTGGGCCGGTTCCGGGCCGGTTCTACCGGTTCCGGTTCTACCGGTTCCGGTTCTACCGGTTCCGGCACTGTTCCGGTTCCGGTTCCGGTCCGGTTCCGGAACCATTTTCCAGGGACCGGACCAGAACCATTAGAAGAACCCCCGGGCCTCTGTTGGGCCGGTTCCGGTTCCAGAACCGGAACCGGCCCGTTTAAATTTTTTTTTTTATTTTTATTTTTATTTTTTTTTATATGAAAAAATTCTTAAGAAAATATCCAAAAATTTTATTCCAAAAAAAACAAAAAAAAGATAAGAAAAGTACAAAAAAATAAAAAAAACTACCTAAAAAATACAAATAAAAACATAAAAGAAAGAAAAATAAATCTAAAACTTACAAGTTACAAAATACAAAAAAGGAAAAAATATTCGAAATAAAAAATACAATTTATTCGACTTGACTATTAATTAAAACTATGTTAGAGGCCTCTTCGTCTTCGTCCGAACTGGAAGAACGGAACTCGTCAATGGCGTTCTCCCGTCGGTTCTTCGATTCGGCCAAATACCAATCCTTCAACAATGTTAACATTGCGAGGGAAGTCGGGTTAAGGCTCGCACGTCTGTCGCCGATAATTCGCCCGGAGGTAGAGAATGCGGACTCGGAGGCGACGCTAGACGCTTGCACGGCTAAAACGTCTCGAGCGACGGCGGAGAGGGTCGGATAAAGAGTCGCGTTCGACTTCCACCAGGCCAAAACGTCGAAGTCTTCGGGAGTCTGGAAGTTGTGGCTCAGGTAGAGCTGGATCTCATTCGTGTTCGACCCCGACGCACGCGTTTTGGTCTTCGTCTTTTGCGCCTTCAATCTTCGTAGTAGTCCCATTGCGCCGCCGCCTCCTTCCGACGTACCGGCTTCGCTCGCTGGTACGGGTTGCTCCACGCTATGTCCCTGCTCAGATGCATAAAAAGAAAAAAGTTCTTGGAGAGAAGCGTGAATTGACGCCTTTTGGTCGTCCACTTTCTTTCCAAGAAACTGAGCATAATATTCGAAAAAAATATCAAATGTATCAACACCGCAACTAGGGTCGAGTAAGGCCGACAAACCGTGTACTATTGGGATGGTTTCCCAATACTTCTTGAACTTCTGCTCCATATTTTGGATGAAACCACCCAAGTACGGATTGTTGCGAAACTCCACGAACTTGTAGCACATCCCGAATAGGTTCGGAATGAATAAGGGGGACGTCGGGTAGTGAACTCCGGAAAATTTCTCCGTAGCCTCGGCGAACACTTCAAGTATAGACACGACCAAACCTACAATATCCCAATCAAGTGGTCGTAATTCATACCTGGAGGTGGTGCCGACCGCGGCCTCGTTCCAAAAAGGCGTCAACAAGTCCTTGTAACGCATGAAGGTGCTGAGGAGGTGGTACAACGAGTTCCACCTAGTCGGGACTGGCAACGGAAACTTCTTATACGGGAGGCCGGCGGCAAGGACGGTTTGCTTCCACGACGTTCCGATGCGGCGTTCCCGAAGTAACTTACCTATTACCTTAAACTTTTCTACAATATCTCCCAAAACTTCGTCAAATGCACATTGCACACACAAGTTAATAATATGGCAAGCGCACCTAGCATGTAATAATTTGCCGTCTAAGGGTAACCTAAGTTGCCTACGAAGGATCCCTATCGCTACGTTGTTCGCGCTAGCATTATCTAAGGTGATAGACATAATCTTATCTTGAATACAATATTTATTAACGACATTTAACACATAGTTCGATATCGTAGTGGCATTATGTTGCGAATCTAGGGGATCTAGGGAAAGAATACGTTTTTGCATGGTCCATGTTTCATCTATCCAATGGGCGGTGACGACTAAATAAGATTGCGACGTAATATTAGTCCAAATATCGGTAGTCAAACTAATCCTACACGTAATGTTGGCTAAATGACTAATTAAGCTAGTTTGATATTCCTGAAAAGTTTCTAACACATATTTCCTAAGGGTTTTACGGGTCACGTTATGGAATCCGGGTTGTATCGTACTCGTAAATTCGATAAACCCTTCACTTTCCGCAATGCAAAAGGGTTCTTCACACATAACTACGAATTTAACTAATGCTTTTTTAGAAATTTCCCTAGTAATAACAAAATTCTTACCCGTACTTACGTTTATTTGTTGTTGTCGGGGTTCGGTCCCTACCGGCTCTAGATCGTCCCCGAAGTTATGCGCCCTCTGGAGGTGTTTTTTCATCGAGCCCGTCCCACCTTGATTCGGTCCGGTCTTAATTGTGTAGGGGTGGCGGCACATTTTGCAATAAGCGGTACCTGAAGCGGCATTATTTTTATCCATTTCTAAATCGAAAAAATTCCATACCTTAGACCGCCGACCACGCGGTTGTTGCTTCCTTTTTGTCGTCGCCGTAGAAGCTTGGCTCGGTCCCTCGTCGGTCGCTCTCGTCTGTTGCGGTTCCGGTATATCGGTCTCCTCGTCGGTGTCGCCATTTCCCCGAAATGTGTCGGCGTGACCTAAAACCATAAAAACATCTTCGTCACGAGGGTTAGGATTTCTCGATGACGACGCCATTAGTGTAAAATAATAATTTAATTATTGATAATAATAAGTGAGTGTGTGTAGGTAGTAGTGTAGTGTAGTAATAATAAAATAATTATTAATGTTAATAATATTAAATATTAATAGGATGATTTTTTTGAGAGCTTTTTGAGAGAGTTTGGAAGAGATTTGGATGTAATTGTGAGTTAAAATGGTTAAAATGAGGTGGTATTTATAGATTTTTCGTTTTGGGCTAAAACTGTAATTTACCAGTATTTAAAAATTAAAAAAAAAAAAATAGCATAAGGCCGTTGGCCCAACGGCTATATAGCCGTTGGGCCGGTTCCGGTTCCGGTTCGGAACCGGAACCGGAACCGCGGATCCGGAACCGGGAACCGAAAGCGGCGATCCGCGGTTCCGCGGCCCAAAAACCGGCCCAGCCCAAATATTTTGGGCCGGGTACCGGTTCTGGAACCGGTTATACCGGTTCCGGGTTTGGGCCGGGCTAACGGGCCGGTTTTGGGCCGGTTCCGGGTCGGCCCGGCCCAAAGCCCACGTCTGCCGTGGAGTACCGGATTCTTGATCAAAGCAATGGCGGACTTATTGTCCACCCTCAACATTGGCGCTCTTGCTGCTGTTCCCTGCACCTCAGACAACACACGAGCGAGCCACAATGCTTGACAAGCAGCGTTAGCAGCTGCTATATACTCTGCCTCACAGCTGGACTGAGCCACTACCTTCTGCTTCATGGATTGCCAGGTGATCGGGCTGCCGCTGAGGAAGAAAATTACGCCAGTTGTGCTTTTACTTGTATCAACATCCCCGGCGTAATCACTGTCGCTGAAGCCTGTCAGATAAGGCTCCTCCTTCTCCCTCCTGCCGAACCAGAGTCCCCAATCTTGGGTCCCAGCCACATAGCGCAGGATGCGCTTCACAGCTGCGAGGTGATCCTCGCGTGGATCCTCCAGGAACCGACTCACATAGCCGACCGCAAATGCTAGATCGGGGCGCGTGTTGACCAAGTACCTCAAGCTCCCGACGACGCTCCTGTATGCCGTCGCATCGACCGGCGGCTCTGTGCTGAGCTTGCTCAACTTCAGGCGCGGTTCCATGGGTACGTGACATGGGTTACACCCTGCCATGCCGCTCTTCTCCAGGATCTTGCCGGCGTAGGCTCCTTGGCTCAGCGAGATCCCCCTCGCGCCCTGCTTCACTTCAATGCCGAGGTAGTAGCGAAGCAAGCCGAGGTCACTCATCTTGAATGCGGCCGCCATCTCCTCCTTGAATGACTTGATGTCGCCGCCGTTGGAGCCGGTGATCACGAGGTCATCGACATAGACCCCGATCACCAGCTGCTTGCCGTCGTTCTGCCTGATGTAGATGGCGTGTTCCGACGGGCTCTTCCTGAAGCCGAACGTCAACAGCGTGCTGTCCAGTTTCGCGTTCCATGCGCGCGGCGCTTGAAGCAACCCGTACAACGCCTTACGGAGCTTGAGCACCTTGTGCTCCTTGCCGGTGATGACAAACCCCGGCGGCTGCTCGACGTAGACCTCCTCCTCCAGGTCTTCGTTCAAGAATGCCGACTTGACGTCCATGTGGTGCACTTCCCATCCTTCGTGTGCTGCGAGGGCGATGATCAGGCGCACCGAGTCCAGCCGCGCCACCGGCGCGAACACTTCGTCGTAGTCGATGCCCTGCCGCTGTGTATAACCCTTCACCACGAGGCGTGCCTTATGCTTGGACACCGCCCCATGCTCGTCCCTCTTCACCTTGAAGACCCACTTCAGGCCAATCGCCCGACGGCCCGGCGGGAGGTCAGTGATAGACCACGTCCGGTTGTCCTCAATCGAGTCCATCTCCTCCATCATCGCCTTCCTCCAGCTGGGGCTACGTTCCGCCTCGGCGAACGACGCAGGTTCGTCGGAGCTCATGGCGTGGAGCTCCTCCGTCATCAGTGCCCGTGGCGCGAAGCCAAGCGGCGAAGCCGGCCCGATGATGTTTTCGATCTTTCGAAATCGGAGAGGGGCGTCGTCGTCGTGGTCAGCGTCCAAGTGCTCGCCGGCCTCGCTCGGCGGTGAGGCGAACTCCACCTCCTGTGCCCCGCTCGATCCCGCAGGTACAGCTCCTCCACCACCATGAGGTGATGCCGGCGGCGTCAGCTCATCCTCCTCAGTTGTGGTTCCAGGTGCCTCCTCAGTGCCATCAGCCACCGAAGGTCCCTGGTTTACGATCGGGTACTCCACCGAGAACACGTCGTCGTTGCCGTTCGGCTTGCCATCGACCTGCACAGAGTCCCACTCCCACTGTGCTCCTTCGTCGAACACCACGTCGCGCGTCACGTGGACACGCTTCGTGATAGGGTCGTAAGCGCGGTACGCTTTGGAGCCGCGCTCGTAGCCGATGAAGATCATCTTACAGCCACGATCCTCGAGCTTCTTCAGATGCGGCGTCGTGTTCCGAACGTAGACGATGCAGCCGAACGTCCTCAAATGATGCACTGCCGGCTTCTTCCCATGCCATGCTTCGAACGGCGTCATGCCGTCCACGCTCTTCGTCGGGCATCGGTTGAGGATGTATATGGCGGTGGTCACAGCCTCGCCCCAGAACCAGCCCGGCAGCCCCTTCGCCTTGAGCATACTCCTCGCCGTCGCCACTACCGTCCCATTCCGTCGCTCGACCACGCCGTTTTGCTGCGGGCTATATGGTGCGGTGTGTTGGCGATGTATCCCTTCTCCGGCGCAATACTCCGCAAACTCGATCGACGTGAATTCTCCACCACGATCGGTCCGAAGTGCCCCCAGCTTCAGCCCGGACTCCCCCTCGGCCCGTGCCTGGAGTTCCTTGATGGCAGCCGCAGCACGATCCTTCGTAGAAATTGTGGCTACCCACATATAACGGCTAAGGTCATCGACGAGCAACAAGAAGTACCTGTTGCCGCTTGGGGTTGCTGGTGTGATTGGCCCGCACAGATCGCCATGCACAAGCTCAAGTCGCTGCTTCGCACGATACTCCGCTTCCCGGAAATGGGGTGCGCTTCTGCTTCCCAGCCAGACATGCATCGCACAGCTGGTCCACCTGTCCGATCTCCGGCAGTCCGCGCACCAGCTCCTCCCGAGCTAGCTTCCGGAGCGCCGCCATGTTGACATGGCCGAAGCGATCATGCCAGCGCCATGCCACCTCGTCGCCGCGCCCGCGCACCGCTAAGCACATCGGCGGCGCTATCTTGATCCGAAGAAGGTATAGACGATTCGCCTCGCGCGTCACCCTTGCCAACAGTTGACCGCCGAGCTCCCGAATCCGCATCACGCCATCTTCGATCTCGATCTTGTAGCGGACCTCGTCGAGCTGGCCAAGACTCACGATGTTCGTCGTCAACCGTGGAATGAAGTAGACGCCGTCGAATGAACGGAGCTCCCCGTTCTTGCACACAAAGATGACAGTGCCCCGCCCTTCATTGCGTGCCACCGAGTCGTTGCCGAAACGCACGGTGCCTCGTACCGCCACGTCGAGCTTCGAGAAGGCGGTTCTAGATCCGGACATATGATTGGTTGCCCCCGAGTCCAGGACCCACGTCTCCGCCTCCCGTTCCTCTTCTTCTTCCCCGAGCTGCGCGAACACCTTCTCTTCGCGGATCTCGATCTGGGCCATGGACGACGTCGACGAAGTCGCCGTCGATTGTGGAGTCGGTGGGGAGAGAATGGGGGAGCACTTTGCGAGACAAAGTGAGGCCTCTTCCTCTTCGTGGACTGCATGGGCCTGCGCCTTCTTGGGCTTCGACCAGCACTCCCGGGCCCAGTGGCCCAGCTTCCCACAATTTCGGCACTCGTCACCTGCGCGCTTGTTCGAAGTAGCCGGCCCACTCGACTCGCCAGCTCGCCCACGACCGCGCCCGCGTCGGCCGCCTCCTCTATTCGCGCCACGACCGCGTGAGTGGTTCTCCGCCTCTCGCTTCTTTCGTTGCGCGTCCCACTGCTCCTCAGTGAGATACAGCTTGCCCTCGTGCTGTAGTGACGCCGGGGGTCCATTCAACTCCTCCTCCGCCTCTTGCAATCGCCCGGTGAGATCGAGCAAGGTCTTGATCGCAATCGCGATCTGCTTGAAGCGAGGAGGCAGACTTCGTAGCATCTTGGCTACGATCTCCTTTTCCTCCATCTCCTCTCCTAACGTGGTGAGGTGCGCCGCCATGCCATTGAGGCGTAGCGCGAACTCCTCAACGGTCTCGCCGTCATTGAACGAGGCGAGGTCGAACTTGCGACGCAGCTGTTGCGCCGTTGCCTTCTTCACACGATCGTCCCCAATCCTCATGGTCGCGATCGCGTCCCAGGCCTCCTTGGCCGTCTCCTTGGAGCCGATCGTCGATACCATCTCGGGCGGGACCGCACTCACCAACGCATCGAGCGCCATCATGTCTTCCTGCTCATCGGCAGTGCCCTTCTCGATGGCGTTCCATAACGCTCTCGCCTTCAGCTTCACCTTCATCATGAGCGTCCAGTCAGAGTAGTTGGTCTTGGTGAGAACGGGGTAGCTATTCCCGCCGCCCACCTCACGAATCACTCTCTGGATCACGGTGCCGGAGGCATCGGCTTTCTTGCTCCCATCGCCTACGATCACGGCGCCGGAAGTATCGCCTTTCTTGCTCTCATCGCCCATGGTCCCTGGATGAAACTCGCTCTGATACCAGTTGTTGGAAATAAACTCACGCGAACACAGTGAACACGGTCTTGTTTTGTGAAGCTGAATCGACTACGGGTTTCTGTAGCCTCTGTACTGCTTAAATAGAAGTTTACATGGAAACTAATAAATGCCTACAATCAGCGACTAATTTAGCCTACGCTAATAAGGAAAAGATAATACAATCATATCCTAATCTAATCTTTTCCTAATCTAATAAAGGAAGATGGGATCACACGGATTATTTCCTAACAATGCGTTCTTTGAAATGGATACGATGCGATACGGTCGTTATGCAAAAAATAGCGCTCTCAAATGTCTCTTCAAGCTATCGTCTCCACGCCCTCACGCTTTGTATGGCCTGGCACTAGCTTAAATGTACAATCTTTACACCATCTGCGAAGTGTCCTGGCCTATCAGCTTCTATCTGCCTCGAGAATTGGGTCAGTCGATGATGGGTTTAAGCTCCTTCCTCGTGCCATCTCTTCCAAGTCGACGGGTTAGTTAATCTTTGCTAACATTGGTTTCTATTTCGTTCAATTTCTTTTTTTTTTTTTTGATGAAGTGTGGATATGATTGTCTGAGTCGTGGTAATTTAAGGTTTTAAGCATGAGGCGAGAGGCCAGAAGAGTAAATCTGTTGAGCTTAAACGAAAAATTGAGGATATTGGGATATGTCCTGATTCATGTACGCCTGGTTCATTTGATCTTTTCTATTGTCCGAAGGTATAAGTTTCCATTCTGTGCTTCACTTCGTATGAACTGCCTCGGATGTGAAAATTGCATTTTACGAACTTTTCTTGTGAGACAGTGCAGGGGAGGAAAGTCAATTCACAGGAGCCTTTCGGTTCACATAAGCGAAAATTGGTAAAAGAAAAAAAAAAGCATCTCATTATCGATATCTTAAATTCTTGAGGAGAAAAAAAAAGCGTCTGATTTGTTTAATACAAATCCCAGGAACTCTGCAATGTGGAGATGTTTTGATATACAATGTGGATTTTCTGGGCAGGTTTAGTTATATGTTTCCTTCCTAATATGTTAAGGCATAATCCTTTTTCTTCAGATTGTGTGATGTCAGCTGCAGATCCTTGCAGACACTGAAGATTATTCTTACGCTGGTCCGAGCAAACGTGGAAAGAACAGTTCCGCTCACACATTAGCTATGGATAGTTTGAGACTTCAGATGCTCGATGACGAGGTTCGGCCATATATTTCTGATCATTGTAATTTATGTTTCTGATTCTTGAATAGAAGAGTGCTTTATCCAGCTTATTGCCTAATGCTATAACGTAGATTCGACTGAAAGGTTGCATAAGTTTTCTGAGGAAGTTTCGATTCTTACTCAGTTGCTTGCCTACTTTGCTGGAAGAAAGATCTCGAGGGAAACCTTGCAAAGAAATAATGTCATGCAAGTAGAAGCTGACGAGGTCCGGTTCCTTATTGTACGTCTATTTCAGATACTTCGGAGTAATTTTATACGCCTCACTATTGCACCATTTAACCGAAATGCTGAAATTATATTTTTCTTTTCTGCAGAAGATTATTGCGTTCACTTATATGCATAATGGATTGCTCGTGGGATGCAAGTACCGCACCATTGTGAAGAAGTTTTGGCAGGTATATGTAGATGTTGCAAGTTATATACGATTCGGTTTCTTTTTCACTAAATTATATATTTCCAACGTTCAGGAGAAGAATACAGAGAAATGGCTTTACGGACTTGACGACATAGCCGAAGCAGATGAGATAATCATAGTAACAACTCGAATACCTTAATATAATCACACAGATATGTTACAATGTTGAACGATTAATTAATCGCAGGTCGAAGGTGAATTGGATAAGCTATCACTTGAAGAAGCTGGTTATTACAACTGTGTCAGTGTACCTTCTGGTGCTCCACAAATCGTTTCCCAAAAAGAGTTACCATCTATTTATCAGGTTGTTATATATCAAATCTTTATGTCATACTCATTCTTCCATCTATTTATTCTCAGAATCTTTTTTTTTTTTCTTATGGGAATGTCACAACAGGATAGAGGCTTTCAGTACTTATGGAACTGTCAAGATTATCTTGACAAGGTAGGAGAATATTGAAAGCACTTCTCTCAACTCAGCTATAGTTCTTTTGCTTATATACGTGCGATGATTTCTTTACAATAAAAACTTCTTACCAGGCATCGCGGATAATTTTGGCTACTGATGGCGATGAACCTGGCCAGGCCTTAGCAGAAGAGCTTGCTCGTCGACTTGGGAAAGAGAGGTTTTCCCAGATAATAATTTCTTACCTTCAACACAAAATTCATTGACATGTGACTTTTGAATCTTTTTTTACACCGTGCTATAACTTTTACCTATCGTGAATGCCAAAAGATGTCGGTGGGTACGATGGCCAAGGAGAGACGAGTCCACATGTTTCAAAGATGCAAACGAGGTTCCCATTTGAGTTCTTTACATCGATCGTTTCATTACACTGTAAAAAGCCAATCTTTTGCTCGTCGTAGATATGATGATCGACGTTTGTATAAACAGGTTCTTGAGATTTTGGGCGCGGAGGCTCTGAGGGATGCTATTAAAAACGCGGAATTTCCATCGCCTGACGAAGTTGCGCCATTGTAGTATTCAGTGTTGAATATCAATATTCATTGTTGTAGGGTTCAATGGTGTAATATTATAGATACAACTCAACTGAGGACGTTCTAGCTGGGAATGGAACTTCGTAGGTTGTCAAGAACGTGAAAAATGAAAGTTTTCTCATTTGATATTTTAATCATTTCAATAAGTTGATATGTAAGGAATAATATATTACATTGTGATTAAAAGGGAAAACAAAAAGAAATATAATGACTAAAAAGAAAAGGCGCCTTTTTTAGAAGGAAAAAACGAACGATATATCGAAAAGGAGATTTGCTCAGCAAAAAGGTGACCGCTATCGGAAATCCATGTCTTCTTCAGATCCAGACGGCTTGATCTCGAAAGCCGATGGCATGTAATTGCTTCGCCTATTTCGAATTCTTGATTTCTTTAATTTTTTTTTTCGTAACCATCAAAATCGTTGCTTGAATTTGCAGGACGAAGCTCACTCTAACGAGATGGACATCTGATTGGAGAAGTGCAACCGCTTTATACGAGCAAGCAGGTAGGATTTCACGAACCCGCAATTCGATTGAAGCAATTTCCTCCTTTTACTTGGCTTTTCTTTTTCTTTTTTTCTTTTTGATGTTGAAATTTAGTTCGTACGTGGCAGCAAATGCATATAGAGTTTCGAGGAAATACGAGCAAGCAAAAGAAGCATTTGAAAAGGCTTCAAAGGGACAAGAAATGCTCTCTTCGTATCCATTATCTATGCATTTATGTACTCTTGAATGTTCAGTATAGGTTTGTTTTGTGAATGGGATTAGTATGACTAATTTGGACATTCCAATGAAATGAGTTAGAGATTTGGTGTGACCTTAAACAAGTGATTATACCTTGGGATGCTGCAAAACAAATGGAATCTGCTGCAGCGTTAGCTAAGGAGCTCGGAAACTTGAATGAAGTGTCCAATTTTTACAGGCGGGCGTCTGAATTGTACGTCGAGTGCGGAAGATCACAGCCATCATCAGATGCCCTTGCGAAGGGTGCTCGGTATGGCAAAGATCTAGCTATTTACTCACGCTAGATGTTTATGTGTGCATTGTTTTTTCCTTACCTTGTTGGTAGAGTAGAATGATACCTTATTATGTATTGTAATCGCTGTGTATGTTATTGCCTTTGTCAAGGGCTTTAGAAGATACTTGGCCTGATCAAGCTGTACAGCTCTATAATGATGCATGTACTGTTCTTGAGGATGATGGGAAGGAGCAAATGGCATTCGATCTCTATCGTGCTGCTGCAAATACTTGTATAAAGCTTGAGAAGTGAGTTCATCTGCCTCGCCTGCTAAGAACACACTAGTTTTCAAGGACATAGCAATGCAGCACCATTGAACTGTATTTTAGTAATTTTTTTTTCCCTGGATATAGATATGTAGATGCTGCAACATTCTATCTACGATTGTCCTCAGCATCTGACAAGTGCAATGCTACGCATAGCCAGGCCAAGGTTTTCTCATCATGAGTTATCTGTCTTTTGTCCATTTCTGAAGCAACTAAACTAACAAGAGTTGTATCCAACCCAGTTTAGAACTTTTTCTTGATGTAGGCTTATCTGAGCGCCATAATTGTCTATCACTACGCAGACGATTTCCCGCAAGCAGAGAAGTGCCATAACGATTGTTGCCAGTGAGTAGGCTTATTTATTATCCATTCTTTCATCTCAGTATATATATTTTTTTATTTGTTTATGTTCTTGGCTTATCTTTCGTAGGATCGAAGCATTCTTGTACAGCGATCAAAACAGTGCTGCCAACAAACTCCTCAGTGCATATATAGACGGTGACGCTGAGGTGATCAAGCGCGCCGCTCAATCGAGCATTATCTCAAATCTCGACAATGTGGTCAGCAAATACTTTTCTCCTATTTTTTTTTTTTCGAAACCACACAGTTTTTGTTATATATCGACGTGCCCGATGCATAAAAGATTTAGGACATCGATCTGATGAAAGGCTTTTTATGTGTTTCGGCAGGTCATTAAGCTTGCAAGAAAATTGCCTAATAGAGATATCACTGCACTGAAGAGGGCCGAAGCCGACGACCAAGAACCACTTGATGAAGACGATCTTACATAAACTGATAAACATAGCCATCATATATTTAAAATCACATATTTTATTACAAATTCCACTTGATTCGCTTACTTTTTCTTTGCAGTGAATAAATTTCTCTGGATTGGCTCATTTTCGAAAGCCCAATCATTGGGCCATATTTTCATGGGCCGGAGTTTTTAACGGGTCATTAGTCGAAATGGTCTGATTGAATCACGAATACTTTCGAAAGAAATACAAAAGAGGAGGACAGCTGTATTCTATTGTATTGTAATTTGCATGCTATGCTAATTTTAAATCATTATTATTCTTCGAAAAAGCAAATAGTTTCAAATTTAGATATTGACGACAAGGCCCAGGCAGGCCACGTGTGTATGAAAATGTGGGGGATCAACGTCACGTGCAGATAGATTCCACGCTCTTCTCGAGATTTGCGCCCTAGATATTTTATTAATTAATTATTAATCAGATTCACTTTCATTATAAATATTCTTCTTTTAAATAGTATATGACTAATATTTATTGTTACTACAACAATCATGTGATAATCTCACCTAATCCGTGTAATTATGGAAATTTGAAATGTGACCCACGTTTATACAAGAATTTCCAGTTTTGGCCCTTTGGGCACAAATCTTGCTTGGCTTCTCACGCCCCATTTATAACATAGCTGTCGTACACAAAAGCTCGTCAGTCGTCAGTCTACAGCTTTCTACTCCTCACTCCACTCAGGTATCTCTCGATCCTTTCGACTTTTCCTTCTATTTTTTCGTTTTCTTTACGACGTTGTGCTTTCTGCATCGTGCCTTCGGATGCGTTCGTTTTCGTTGTTTTAACTGGTCTAATTGAGCTGGCTTGTGCCTCCTTGTTAGTGAAGAGAAGAGTCCGTCAATCTTTTGTCATCACTTGGTCAACCGACGAGTTTTTCTAGTAGTTGGGCGTAGATCTGGCAGCGAATCTGGTTACTTTTTCTCTCCTTTGTGAATTTTCTGGATTAAAACCTCATTTTGAGTTTCGAAAAGGGAGAGCTGATAGTTTAATGTTATCTTAGTTAGATGCTCACGGCCAGCTTGTCCATGAATTTGAAATGAGCATGGAATGAATTAATTGGAAAAAAAATAGGCTGAATGACCTCTGTTTTTCCATTTTTGGCTTGGAGCCCTTCCCTGTGTGTATGAGTGGAACTCTTCTGTGATGTGCAGAAATATCTAGTCGCTTCTAATTAATCACCTCGATATCAGACGTGTAATGTGCTTCCCCTTGCTTTTGGCTGGGAATCTCTCCGATTTGTCTGCTTTTGTTGTTTTCCCCCTACGAATAAGCTTGTTGTTCCTTATCCTATGAATCAGTAACAATATTTTTATGTGATGATTGAATTTTCACATACGGTCTTGGTTCTGGTGATGCTGGCTTTGATTATTCCTAGACACTAGTAGACCTGATTAATGATTTACATATGCTGCTATGATCTGAACTTCTCTCATGTTTTCTACTTGTTTCAATGGCTTTGTAGGCCTTCCTCTTCACTTTCCCAGAATGTCAGATCTTGAGGCCCCACTCCGCCCCAAGAGGAAGAAGATATGGGTGGATTACTTTGTCCAATTTCGATGGATCATCGTCATCTTCGTGGTTCTGCCCATCTCCTTCACGCTATACTTCCTCACCTATCTCGGAGACAAGAGATCTGATTTCAAGTCATTCAAGCAGCGTCAGAAGGAACACGATGAAAATGTCAAGAAGGTTGTGAAGCGCCTCAAGGAGAGGGACCCAAAGAAGGATGGCTTGGTCTGCACCGCCAGGAAGCCCTGGATTGCTGTTGGCATGCGTAATGTGGACTACAAGCGCGCCCGCCATTTCGAGGTCGATCTCTCTGCCTTCAGAAATGTTCTCGACATCGATAAGGAGAATATGATTGCAAGAGTGGAGCCTTTGGTCAACATGGGCCAGATCTCCCGCGTGACTGTCCCCATGAACCTGGCGCTCGCCGTTGTAGCCGAGCTTGATGATCTAACCGTGGGTGGTCTGATCAATGGCTATGGAATCGAAGGAAGCTCCCATCTGTATGGGTTGTTTTCGGATACTGTTGTGGCTTATGAAATCGTATTAGCCGATGGTCAGGTGGTTAGAGCTACAAAGGACAACGAATATTCTGACCTTTACTATGCTATCCCATGGTCTCAGGGCACATTGGGACTTCTTGTAGCAGCTGAGATTAAGCTCATACCTGTTAAGGAATACATGAAGCTTACGTATAAGCCCGTGGTGGGTAATCTGAAGGAGCTCGCTCAAGGATACATGGATTCTTTCGCACCGAGGGATGGCGATCAGGACAACCCCGACAAGGTTCCCGACTTTGTCGAAACCATGATTTACTCTTCGTCCGAGGCTGTCTGCATGACTGGAGTGTACGCCTCCAAAGAAGAAGCCAAGAAGAAGGGTAATAAGATCAACAGCGTTGGCTGGTGGTTCAAGCCATGGTTTTATCAGCACGCACAGACAGCACTGAAGAAAGGCGAGTTCGTTGAGTATATCCCCACTAGAGAGTACTACCACAGGCACACGAGGTGCTTGTACTGGGAAGGTAAGCTCATCCTCCCATTCGCCGATCAGTGGTGGTTCAGGTTCCTCCTCGGCTGGATAATGCCTCCCAAGGTCTCCCTTCTTAAGGCAACTCAAGGCGAAGCCATCAGAAACTATTACCATGAGATGCACGTCATTCAGGACATGCTCGTCCCCCTTTACAAGGTCGGCGATGCCTTGGAGTGGGTTCACAGAGAGATGGAGGTATGCTCTATTGTACCTATCAAAACCCCATTCACATAAAATATAGATATATATATTTATATTGTACTCGTATGGTTGTTTGTGCTAATTCTTGATTGGATTTGTCTCTGGGAAGGTTTATCCACTATGGCTCTGCCCACACAGACTCTACAAACTACCCGTAAAAACCATGGTCTACCCCGAGCCAGGATTCGAGCTACACAGAAGACAAGGAGATACGAACTATGCTCAGATGTACACTGATGTGGGAGTCTACTATGCGCCAGGTCCTGTCTTGAGGGGCGAGGAGTTCGATGGGGCCGGGGCGGTTCGTAATATGGAGCAGTGGCTCATCGAAAACCATGGATTCCAACCACAGTACGCCGTCTCTGAGCTCTCAGAGAAGAACTTCTGGAGAATGTTCGACGCTGAGCTGTACGAGCACTGCAGGCAAAAGTATGGAGCTATTGGGACATTCATGAGCGTCTACTACAAATCTAAGAAGGGAAGGAAGACGGAGAAGGAGGTTCAAGAAGCTGAGCAGGCCATTCGCGACGTTCCTGATATGGAATGCTGATCTGATGATGAATGATATGTTGTCCAACTTTTTTGCTATCCTTTTGTTTGGTGTTTGTGTTGTTTTTAAAACCTTTTAGTCTTATTCGGTTTCGAACGCGTCGTTCTCTGACTTTTGAACTGTCGTCGGAATTATTTCCGGCCCGCTGTAGTCGTTGTGTGTTTGTAGCTTTGTATTGCGTCTTTGCAGTTACGAATTATCTCGCTGTTTGTTTTCTTGAATAAAATGGAGTTAGGGCGGGTCGAATTTAATTTCTTAAATAAAATTAACTTCGATTCAGACTATTAAATGTTTAAGTGAAAACAAGCTAGCTCTTACTATGCTTTGGTGAAAAAAGATGTAAATGTCAAAGATTATTATCCCATCTTAATTATCCTTTTCTAATATCGGCGAACACAAAATCCAATCTTTGAATCAGAGTTCTACATCCAGCACAAACAAACCAATAACGAAATGCCAACTCAGCAAACTCTTACTCGAAAAATCCCATCTTATCTTCCTCACAGCCACCAATCTTTCCTCCCCCCACAAAAAAACCTAAAGATCAGCTCTGCATATTACATTACATCTTTCAGATAACAAAGAACACACGCACACAAAGTGAAAGAAAAAAATGTCTCTCACCATCCCCACCAACCTCTCAAAATCCATCACAACGCCTAAACTAGGCTCTCAGGCCATAGCCAAGCCTCTCAGAACCTCCACCATAACATGCCAAGCCAGCCAATCCTCAGAACCCTCGTCAGTAGGCTTCGACCTTAAGGCCTTCTCCGCCGCACTCGCAATATCCACCGTCGTCTTCTCCGCCGCGCCCGCCACCGCCGACATCTCTGGGCTCACGCCGTGCAAGGACTCGAAGCAGTTCGCCAAGCGCGAGAAGCAAGAAATCAAGAAGCTCGAATCCTCCCTCAAGCTCTACGCCCCCGACAGCGCGCCGGCGCTCGCCATCAAAGCCACCGTAGAGAAGACGAAGCGCAGGTAGAATCTATCTCTCATCCTTCTTAGATTAGTACGATGATGCAAGGAATCCATTCGATTAACCGCCAGAAATTTGCAGGTTTGAGAACTACGGCAAGCAAGGGTTGCTGTGTGGTTCCGATGGGCTGCCCCACTTGATAGTGAGCGGCGATCAGAGGCACTGGGGCGAGTTCATCACGCCGGGCATTCTGTTCCTCTACATCGCGGGTTGGATCGGGTGGGTGGGTCGGAGCTATTTGATCGCCATTAGGGATGAGAAGAAACCCACCATGAAAGAGATCATCATCGATGTTCCCTTGGCTAACAGGCTCCTATGGAGAGGATTTAGCTGGCCCGTTGCTGCTTACAGAGAGTATTTGAATGGAGAGTTGATCGATCCCAATGTTTGAGCGAAATTCATCATCAAATTCTTGAGCTCTTATATATTGATGTATGTATGGTGGAACCCAAGTGAACTACTTGAGTTTTATTACATCTTCTCTTTCATGAGTTTTGCGTTCTCTTACATATTGTTGAAATATATCACGTGTGAGGTGATGGAGTCCCACACCGAAACACACAACGAAATTAAATTGGTTTATAAGTTTGATGGACCACTCCTCTTAACACCAATTGGTTTTAAGAAGGAACCCCATCAAGCTTATACCGGGCACCGATCCTCCCTGTGACGCATGTGCGTGGGCCTCTTTAACGTTTAATAATTACCGGAGGTCCGGCCCAGGATTTCTACAATAATTGATTACACGGATGAGATTGAGGTGCAGCTTTAGAAATTGTGAAATTGTAAGCACAATCATCAAATCAAGATTCATACAGATTGTAATAAAGGAGACAACTTTAGCATTATTGAATAAAAATTGAGACTTTCAGTCTAAAACCCCAAGCTACTAATCTTCCTCGCCTCGGCATCGTTATCTAATAAGCTTGGTAGGACGTTAGGGCGACAAAGAGCGCTATTGCAATAACGCTTAATAGAGATAATAAAGGTGCCTTTTTTTTGGATAATGATCTTTAATCTTGTAGTGAGGCTTGCTCTGCTTATATAGCTGCATGAAAGTGCTCTTACTTGCGTTTTTAATTATTGCGTTGCCTGAAATTAACTCTGTCTTTGCCTGGAATGAAATGCGTTTCGCGTACTAATTAAAAAGGTGCCATTTTTATTTCAAATATTATTCAAGAAGACATTAGCAGATATAACACTAATCAAACTTCTCAAGATAGTCCACGGTCCTCTTAGCGACCCTCAAATCAAACTCAAGCTCATGGTTAAGCTGCTTCAGGTGCGAATGATCGTCGTCCACCTCGTGAAGGAGCATTTGGCAGCGCTTGACTTGATCGTAGGCGTCGTTCAGCTTCATATCTGCAACCCCACGAGCGTCAGAGCAGAGCTCCTTGTCCACATAATCGACATCGCCGACGGCGTTGTCGTAGTTCGAAATGCAAGAATCGAATATCTCCTTCCACTTTGGGTACTGGGCCGAGATCGCCACGTGGCGGACGAGCTCCCTGTAACGGTACGTCCTCTGAGAAGCGAAGCTCACGGCCGTCTGGGCTAGGGCTTTGGGAGATTTGCCCAGTGCCAGAAATTCCGAGGTAAGGAGCCTTTGGCATCCATCGCGATTGTCGATGTTGGAGCACATTAGGTTTATGTCATCGTAGTTTATGAGGTGGTCTGAGGATAACGACGATGTTGAAGCAACTTTTGCTACAGCAATGGAAACGAGGACGAGGGTGAGAAAGATTTTAGGCAAGGCCATGATACAGTTGATGATGATGATGACTGTAAATGGTATGCTTATATATTGTAAGAGGTGAAGGTCCTTCCTTGCATTTATGCTTTTATGTTCAAGATTACATTTTCAGCAAGTTGCATTGATTGTTAAATGATTTTCCGTTGTTAGAGGGAAAGCATACTCAGTTATTGCAATGTCTTGCTTCCATTTCCCGGGCAAAAGAAATGGCAAAGATTCACAAGGCAGAAAAGATTCAAGAATCTCATATGGAAAAGCAGAGCATCATTGCTATGTACATGTTATTAGGGTC
Source organism: Craterostigma plantagineum (assembly GCA_027422505.1). Classification (NCBI taxonomy): domain Eukaryota; kingdom Viridiplantae; phylum Streptophyta; class Magnoliopsida; order Lamiales; family Linderniaceae; genus Craterostigma; species Craterostigma plantagineum. Next base: position 744,003 of record JAPQWV010000082.1, read on the forward strand.
CGGCCCATATTAGGGCTGGCCCAATTGCATGTATATTATATATATATATGTATTATGTAAAAAAAAAAAAAAAACAGATACTACACACGCACACGACACAGCGAAGGAGAGGAGAAGAGGAAAGAAAAAAAAGAGAGAAAAAGAAAAGTGGGAAGAAAATTCAGATCCGGACGATTCGTTGCCCCGTTTTCGTCGAAACTTCGGGAGGAGAGTCGCCTCGATGTACTCTACACATCTACCGTGTCGGATCGTTCGGTTTCTCACGTGTTGGTGGTAATTCGCTAAACCTCTTTTGGTATTCCGGGTTTGTAACCCGATGATTATTGGAGTTCCGAGTTTGTAACTCGACGTCGTTGGTGTGGTCGCCTTGTCGGCGTAGTATTTTTGGTGCGTTTGGGTTGTTGTTACCTCGAGACGTTCTCGAGAGGTGTTGTCCGTTGTACCGGTCGAACTTGGTTATAGTGGACGTTTCCTTGGATCGGGAGAGCGATCCCGTGGTTTTTCCCGTTTCGGGTTTTCCACGTTAAAAGTTGACGTGTTATTTCGTTTTTCGTCGTTGGTTGATTGGCGTTAATATTGCTCGTATTATCCGAACACGCCTAACAAAGTGGTATCAGAGACAGGTTGAATCGCGCTGTTGTGTTCGAAGTCATGGAGGGCAATACTAGTCGGATGGTTATGTTGAATGGATCGAACTACCATATTTGGAAAGGAAAGATGGAGGATCTTTTATACGTGAAAGATTTTTATGCGCCCGTGTTCGATCTAGAGAAACCGACTGATAAAAGCGACAAGGAGTGGGAATTGATCCATCGTCAGGTTTGCGGCTTTATTCGACAGTGGGTCGACGATAATGTTCTCAACCATATCAGTGACGAGAAACATGCAAGGACCTTATGGAGCAAGCTTGAGCAGTTATACGCTCGAAAGACGGGGAACAACAAACTTTTTCTGATAAAGCAGATGATGAGTTTGAAGTATCAAGAAGGGAGCAACATATCTGATCACTTGAATATATTCCAAGGAATTATTAATCAGCTATCTGGAATGGGAATCAAGTTCGACGACGAAGTGCAGGGTTTGTGGCTTCTTGGTACGTTACCAGACTCGTGGGAGACATTCAGAATGTCATTATCTAATTCGGCTCCAAATGGTATTTGTTCGATGGAATTGGTGAAGAGCAGCGTGCTCAATGAAGAGATGCGAAGAAAGTCGCAGGGTTCTTCTACGCATGCCGATGTCCTAGTCACAGATAACAGGGGAGGAGCAAGAGTCGAGGTCCAGGTGATCGCAACAGAAGTAAGAGCAAGTCGGGAAAGTATGCCAACATTGAGTGTCATTATTGTGGCAAGAAGGGGCACATTAAAAGAGTTTGCCGAAAGTTCCTGAGGGAGAACAAGAATGCGAAGGGTCAAGATCATCAGACGACAGATGCTGATAAGGTTGACAAGGTAACCGCAGTCACGGCAGATTTCTTTGTTGTGCGCGACGACGATGCTGTTAATCTAGCTAGTCATGAGACTAGTTGGGTGATCGATAGCGGTGCTACGATACATGCTACACCGCGACGGGATTTCTTTGCCTCATATACCTCTGGTGATTTTGGACGAGTTATTATGGGAGACGATGGCGTTGCTAGAGCCATCGGTATCGGCGACGTGCGCTTGCAGACGGAGAACGGAAATACATTGATTTTGAAGGCCGTGAAGCATGTTCCAGAGCTTCGCATGAGTTTGATGTCCACAGGAAAGCTCGACGATGAAGGTTTCCACAGCCACTTTGGAGATGGAAATGGAAACTCACTAAAGGCTCCTTGATCGTAGCGAAAGGTGAGAAGACGTCATCTCAGCTATATGTGACGCAAGCGAAGATTGCAGATTCTACCGTGAATGCAATCGACGATGGTGGCGCGACGGAGCTTTGGCATAATCGACTCAGCCACATGAGCGAAAAGGGACTGATGATACTAGCCAAGAAGAATCTTCTATCTGGCGTGAAGAATCCTTCGTTACGAAGATGTGATCATTGCTTGGCTGGAAAGCAGACCCGAGTCGCGTTCAAGAACACCACTCACTCGCCGAAATCAGGTACACTCGATCTAATTCACTCCGATGTTTGTGGTCCTATGAAAACAAGAACACTTGGTGGTGCTGTGTATTTTGTTACTTTTGTAGATGACCATTCGAGGAAGACCTGGGCTTATACGCTGAAGTCCAAGGACCAAGTGCTAGATGTTTTCAAGCAGTTTCACGCTTTGGTGGAGAGACAGACCAACAAAAGCTCAAGTGTATTCGGACGGACAACGGAGGGGAATATTGTGGTCCTTTTGATGAGTATTGCAAGAAATACGGTATTCGACATCAAAAGACGACTCCAAAGACACCTCAGTTAAATGGCCTAGCTGAGAGGATGAACAGAACACTGATCGAGAGAGTGACATGTTTGCTATCGCAGTCACAGCTACCGAATTCTTTCTGGGGTGAGGCGTTAAATACCGTTGTTCATGTCTTAAATCTCACACCTTGTGTTCCTTTGAGATTTGAGGTACCAGACAAGATTTGGTCGGGAAAGGAAGTCTCGTATGACCACCTGCGCGTGTTTGGGTGCAAGGCCTTTGTTCACATCCCGAAAGACGAGCGATCGAAGCTTGATGTGAAGACCAGACCATGTGTGTTCATCGGTTATGGCCTTGATGAGTTTGGGTACAGATTTTACGACCCCGTGCAGAAGAAGCTTATCAGAAGCCGCGATGCTGTGTTTATTGAAGACCAGTGCATACGAGACATTCAGTCCGAGAAGTCGCCTAAGAAGTCCAGCGGTGATCTCCCTGATTTAGATCCACCTCCTGTACGTGTAGCATATCCCGATCAAGGGGGAGATATTCCAGAATCTAGCGGTGTTGGCAACGATGAAAATCCTATAGGCGATGTTGATGTTGAGCCAGCGGAACCTATTGATGAAGCTGTCGAAGAGCCTTCGGTTGAACCTCAGTTGAGAAGATCTGCTAGGGAGCATCGTTCATCCACGAGGTATCCTTCAGATGAGTATGTGATGCTAACAGATGCGGGCGAGCCTGAGGATTACCAAGACGCAATTTCTGTTGACGACAAGAATGAGTGGATGAAAGCTATGGTGGAAGAGATGCGATCCCTCTATGATAATCACACTTACGATTTGGTAGAGCTACCTCGAGGAAAGAAAGCTCTCAAGAATCGATGGGTTTATCGGCTGAAAATTGAAGAAAATAGTTCTCGACCACGGTACAAAGCTCGGTTGGTCGTGAAAGGTTTCGGTCAGAAGAAAGGGATTGACTTTGATGATATATTCTCACCGGTGGTGAAGATGTCCTCGATCCGAGTTGCTCTTGGTTTGGCGGCGCGCTTGAACTTGGAGATTGAGCAACTTGACGTGAAAACTGCATTTCTTCATGGTGACCTTGAAGAAGACATTTACATGGAGCAGCCCGAGGGATTCAAAGTTAAGGGAAAGGAGCATCTTGTTTGCAAGTTGAAGAAGAGTTTGTACGGTTTGAAACAAGCTCCACGTCAATGGTATAAGAAGTTTGATTCTTTTATGACCAGTCACGGGTACACGAGAACCTCTTCGGATCATTGTGTATTTGTCAAGAGGTACTCCGATGATGACTTTATTATTCTTCTCTTGTACGTTGACGATATGTTGCTTATAGGCCATGATACTAGCAAGATTGCGGCGTTGAAGAGAGAGTTGAGCAAGTCTTTTGCGATGAAGGACTTGGGAGCGGCGAAGAAAATTCTCGGCATGAAGATTTCTCGTGATAGGAAAAATCGGAAGTTATGGTTATCTCAAGAAGACTACATTGAGAAAATTCTCGAGAGATTTCACATGAGTAAAGCCAAGGTGGTTTGTTCTCCACTTGCAGGTCATTTCAAATTGTCATCTGAGAAATGCCCGAAAAGTGAGGAAGAAAAGGCCGATATGAGCAGAGTTCCTTACCAGTCTGCGGTCGGTAGTTTGATGTATGCCATGGTTTGTACTCGACCCGATATTGCTCATGCCGTTGGTGTCGTTAGCCGTTTTCTCTCTAATCCGGGAAAAGAGCACTGGGAAGCCGTAAAGTGGATATTGAGATATCTCAGAGGCACTTCCAAGACGTGTTTGTGCTTTGGCAGCGGAGAGCCTATGCTAGTTGGATATACCGATTCAGACATGGCAGGTGATACTGATTCCAGAAAATCTATTTCAGGTTTTTTGATGACTTTTGCAGGGGGAGCTGTGTCGTGGCAATCGAAGCTGCAGAAGTGCGTTGCGCTATCCACCACAGAAGCTGAGTACATTGCAATCACGGAGGGTTGCAAGGAAGCTTTGTGGATGAAGAAGTTTCTCGAAGAACTTGGTCTACGGCAAGACAAGTACGTTGTTTACAGCGACAGTCAGAGTGCCATCCACCTCTCCAAGAACTCGTCATTCCATTCGAGATCCAAGCATATCGACGTCAGATACCATTGGGTTCGAGATGTGCTCGAGTCGAAGCAGTTGTATTTGGCGAAGGTACACACGAGCGAGAACGGATCAGATATGTTGACGAAGATTTTGCCGAAGGAGAAGCTCAAGACCTGTCGGCGAAAAGCGGGCTTGCTTGAGCCCACCATATGAGCCGGAGGGGGAGTTTATTAGGGTCCGGCCCATATTAGGGCTGGCCCAATTGCATGTATATTATATATATATATGTATTATGTAAAAAAAAAAAAAAAACAGATACTACACACGCACACGACACAGCGAAGGAGAGGAGAAGAGGAAAGAAAAAAAAAGAGAGAAAAAGAAAGTGGGAAGAAAATTCAGATCCGGACGATTCGTTGCCCCGTTTTCGTCGAAACTTCGGGAGGAGAGTCGCCTCGATGTACTCTACACATCTACCGTGTCGGATCGTTCGGTTTCTCACGTGTTGGTGGTAATTCGCTAAACCTCTTTTGGTATTCCGGGTTTGTAACCCGATGATTATTGGAGTTCCGAGTTTGTAACTCGACGTCGTTGGTGTGGTCGCCTTGTCGGCGTAGTATTTTTGGTGCGTTTGGGTTGTTGTTACCTCGAGACGTTCTCGAGAGGTGTTGTCCGTTGTACCGGTCGAACTTGGTTATAGTGGACGTTTCCTTGGATCGGGAGAGCGATCCCGTGGTTTTTCCCGTTTCGGGTTTTCCACGTTAAAAGTTGACGTGTTATTTCGTTTTTCGTCGTTGGTTGATTGGCGTTAATATTGCTCGTATTATCCGAACACGCCTAACACATGTCCCATCAAGGCCAAAGGGCTCATTCCCTGCTATAGTATCAAAACTATGCGAAAAGAAAACAACGTATGTGACTTCTCCAGATTGAAGAAGGCATGTGATCACTTCTACGGACAAAATTTGTTCAGCACTGTGGTTCCATTGTAGTGACATCAATTGTTCATAAGACAAATTTGGAACCTTTCAATCATCGTCTGCGCTGTGATAGAAAAAAGACTATTTTTTCGTGTGGCTCAATAATCCCATGATGTCTTCGTAGCAACTTTCAATACTTTGCATCACTAGAAGAAGCTTCATCGCCAAACCAGCATCGAAGGCTCTCGAAGAACATTCCTCGGACAGAGTCTGCACACTCGGGACAAAATCGACAGGGCTCGTTCTGTACATTCATCCGAGTTTTTCATGATCAGTTTCACGACGTTTGGTATCGCCTGAGCACAGTCTTTCAAAGCCCGTTTCCCTTCAGGCACAGACGATAACATCTCCAAGACAATCACCGTTAGCTCGACGCATTCTTGATTCGAGTCTGGGATGAACTCGACCAACTGAGGTAAGGCGCCGATGCTTACGAGCAAGCGTCGAACTTGTTCGTGCACGCTGATCGACCTGAGAAGATTAAGCCCCATAAAACGCCCATCGATGCTTCTCTTGTCCCTTACCAATCTCATCAGAGCAGCCAACAAGGCGTGGCTCGACACAGCCTCCGCGCTGAAATCCTTCTCCTCGGTCAGTTTTTCGATCAGGCGAACGCAGTTCAGCTTAGTTCCCACCGACCCTTCGTTTAGTATATCAACGACTGAAGATATCTTGGCGGGATGCAACAGATTCTTCCTCGATTCTGAGCTTAAAGCCATCTTCGCCAGAATCGATATGACATCACTTCCCACGGAATGAGAAGTCAACGGGCCCAGAAGGGACAAGAGAAAGCTCGCCCCGCCTTCGTCTACTGTCAGAATTAGCTCAAATTTGACCAATCAAGTTAACAAATCAAAGAGAACTTTGAACGTACAAGCTATGCCAATTTCTGCTTTTCACATTTCATTGAGGTAAGGCATGACGTGATGATTTTTTGTCCTCATACTTGAACTTTCCTCTATAAATAGATAACGAGGGAGCTGCATAAATTATCCCATCAGTGAGAGAAAAGACAGAGAGTAGAGAGAATAAAAAATAGAGAGTTTGTCGGTATTTTCTCCGACTATAAAGAGAGAGGTTGAGGGTTTTCTCCTTTATAGATTGAGAGGTTGTAACTCCTATATTATTCCTCTATAGTGAATTCTTCTTCCTTGCCCGTGGTTTTTACCCCGATTTGTTTGGGGGTTTTCCACGTTAAATTCGGTGTCCACATTTTATCTTTAATTGTTCAAATACTAGCAGCAATATTACTCGACCGGGTCCGCTGCCACACCAACAATTGGTATCAGAGCCTAGCTTGGGTTTTATATATCTATTTATCGTATGCTCTGTGGTTGCCACTAACGTGGATCTTCCACATCAGAAAATAATAGATATTATATTGCCTTTGTTACGGTAACGATAAAGCCGGTACGAGTTCAATAATTATCTGCTGCAACCCCGTCGGAGGTATCGCTCACGACTGAGCAGAAATTATGGCGGCAAAATTCGATATTGAAAAGTTCAACGGGAGAAATTTCTCACTGTGGAAATTAAAGATAAAGGCAGTCTTGCGAAAGGACGGGTGTCTAGAGGCTATCGATGGAAAACCAGCCACACTGACAGACGACAAAAATGGAACGAGATGGACGGGAGCGCTGTCGCAAATCTTCATCTGGCACTAGCAGATGAGATATTGTCTAGCGTCGAAGAAAAGAAAACGGCAAAGGAGATTTGGGACCATCTAACAAATCTGTACGAGCCGACGTCGTTACACAACAAAATTTTCTTGAAGAGAAAATTGTTCACCTTGAGAATGTCTGAATCTACTTCGGTGACGGAGCATCTCAACGTCTTAAATACTCTATTTTCCCAGCTGACATCGTTGGGATATAAAACAGAGGATAAAGAACGTGCGGAAATTCTACTTCAAAGTCTGCCTGATTCGTATGATCAACTCATCATCAACTTGACGAACAACGCAAAAGTTCTGGTCTTCAACAACCTCGCGGCCGCTATTCTCGAAGAAGAAAATCGGCGAAAGAACAAGGAGGACCAGCAAGCAAGCTCGCAACAGGTCGAAGCTTTGACGGTGATGAGAGGGAGATCAACGGAACGTGGTTCAAGTGGGAGTCACACTCAAGGCAGGGGAAAATCAAGAAGTAAGAAGAAGGATATGAAATGCTACCACTGTGGAAAGAAGGGTCACCTGAAGAAGGATTGTTGGAGCCTAAAGAATTCCAATCCTCAAGGAAATCTGGCAAATGCGTCAGGTGGAGACGTATTGTGTAGCGAAGCAGCTATCTCAACGGAGAGCAGGAAGTCGTACGATGAAATATGGCTTCTTGACTCGGGCGCAACTTATCATATGACCTCTCGAAGAGACTGGTTCAACCACTACGAACCTATCGTAGGAGGATCTGTGTACAGTTGCGAAGATAATGCCTTAAAAATCGTAGGCGTTGGAACCGTGAGGTTGAAGTTGCACGACGGTACAGTTCGCACTATTCAAGGAGTGCGGCACGTGGAAGGTCTGAAGAAGAATTTATTATCTGTGGGACAGCTCGATGATCTTGGTTGTGAAATCAAAGTTCGGGGAGGAATAATGAAAATATTCCGAGGAGCACTTGTAGTCATGAAAGGTGAAAAGGCTGCTGCAAATTTGTATATGCTGTTGGGAGAGACGGTGCAAGACGGGGAAGCATCTGTGGCTTCAGGAGGTTCAAGCGAAAGATCTACTATGCTGTGGCATCAGAAGCTTGGCCATATGTCAGAACAAGGCATGAAAATTCTTGCGGGCCAGAATCTACTTCCGGGTCTCACGAAGGTGTCACTACCGTTCTGTGAGCATTGCGTAGCAAACAAGCAGCATCGACTACAATTCAACACATCAAATTCTAGAAGCAACAATATTCTAGAATTGGTTCACTCTGATGTATGGCAGTCACCGGTTTCATCCCGAGGAGGAGGGAAGTATTTCGTGTCATTCATTGACGATTACTCCCGGAGGTGTTGGGTGTATATCATCAAGAGTAAGGGAGATGTGTTTGCAACCTTCAAGAATTTCAAGGCTCGAGTCGAACTTGATACAGGAAAGAAGATCAAGTGTTTGAGGACGGATAATGGAGGTGAATACACTGGCAGGGAATTTGATAGCTTTTGCAAAAGAGAAGGCATCAAAAGGCATTTCACTACGGCGTATACTCCACAACAAAATGGAGTGGCGGAGCGGATGAACAGGACTCTGTTGGAAAGAACAAGAGCCATGTTGGGAGCTGCAGGTCTGGATAAATCATACTGGGCAGAAGCAGTCAACACCGCCTGCTACGTGATCAATCGATCGCCTTCAACGGCAATTGATCAGAAGACGCCGATGGAGATGTGGACCGTAAAGCCAGCGGATTATTCCAAACTCCATGTATTTGGAAGTCCTGTGTACGTGATGTACAACGCCCAAGAAACTACGAAGCTGGATCCGAAGTCCAGAAAGTGTTTGTTCTTGGGGTATGCTGATGGTGTGAAGGGGTATCGCCTGTGGGATCCCACTGCCCACAAGGTTGTCATCAGCAGGGAGGTTATCTTCTTAGAAGATAAACTTATCGAAGAAAATGATAGCACTACAAAGGAAAGCCCAGAAACTACGACGATTCAGGTGGAAGGGAAGTCTATCGAACAAGATTCTTCTGAAGCAGCACCGGAGCACGAGGAAGGGCCAAGCGAATCTTCAGAGCCAGAACTTAGGAGGGGCACACGCAAAAGAGCTGCACCATCCTGGCATGAAGATTACGATATGGACAGCAACGTTGCATACTGTCTACTAACTGATGACGGAGAGCCATCAACTCTTCAAGAAGCACTGAACAGTTCAGATGCAGATCAGTGGTTGGCGGCAATGCAAGAAGAAATGGAAGCTCTACGGAAAAATAAGACTTGGGAGTTGGTGCCACTACCTCAGGGAAGAAAGGCAATCGGCAATAAATGGGTCTTTAAGATCAAGCGGAACAGCGACGATCAAGTGGAGCGGTTTCGTGCACGACTGGTGGTTAAAGGCTACGCTCAGAAGGAAGGCATTGACTTCAATGAGATATTCTCACCGGTGGTTCGACTAACGACTGTTCGGGTACTCCTGGCGATGTGTGCTACATTCGACCTACATCTAGAGCAACTAGATGTGAAGACGGCTTTTCTTCATGGAGATCTTGAAGAAGAGATTTATATGCTTCAGCCGGAAGGTTTTGAAGACAAAGAAAAACGGAACTTGGTTTGCAGGTTGAACAAATCTCTATACGGTCTCAAACAGGCGCCGAGGTGTTGGTATAAGAGATTTGATTCCTTCATCATGAGCCTTGGATACAACAGATTAAATGCAGACCCTTGTGCATATTTCAAGAGGTTTGGTGAAAATGATTTTATCATATTACTGTTGTATGTTGACGACATGTTGGTAGCAGGCCCCAACAAAGATCGTGTTGAAGAACTCAAGGCACAGTTGGCTAGGGAATTTGAAATGAAGGACTTGGGACCAGCAAACAAGATTCTAGGGATGCAAATTTACCGAGACAGAAATAACAGGAAGATTTGGCTTTCGCAGAAGAATTATCTGAGGAAGGTCTTGCGACGCTTCAATATGCAAGATTGTAAGCCAATTTCTACCCCACTTCTTGTTAATTTCAAATTATCCTCAAGTATGAGTCCTAGCAGTGAAGAAGGGAGGATGGAGATGTCTCGAGTACCGTATGCATCAGCGGTGGGAAGTCTTATGTTCGCGATGATTTGTACACGACCAGACATTGCCCATGCAGTGGGAGTAGTGAGTCGGTACATGGCGAATCCGGGCAAAGAGCATTGGAGCGCGGTGAAGAGGATCCTACGATATATCAAAGGAACTTCAGATGTTGCATTATGTTATGGAGGAGCAGACTTTACTGTCAGAGGGTACGTTGACTCTGATTATGCAGGTGATCTTGACAAGAGCAAATCTACCACGGGATATGTGTTCACTCTTACTGGCGGAGCCGTAAGCTGGGTATCGAAGCTTCAGTCCGTTGTCGCGACGTCAACAACTGAAGCTGAATATGTTGCAGCTACGCAGGCAAGTAAAGAGGCAGTATGGTTGAAAATGATCATGGAGGAACTCGGGCACGGACAGGAAAATATTCCTTTGTTCTGTGACAGTCAGAGTGCCTTGCATCTCGCAAGGAATCCAGCTTTTCATTCCAGGTCAAAGCACATACGGGTCCAGTATCACTTCGTTCGTGAGAAAGTGGAAGAGGGCACGGTAGATATGCAGAAGATCCATACGAAAGACAACCTAGCAGATTTTTTGACGAAGGCGGTCAATACTGACAAGTTTGTTTGGTGTCGTTCCTCGAGTGGCCTAGCGGGGACGTAAGCAACGTGAATGGCAAGGGAGAAAGAATGGTGTGAAGATCCGATTGATTCTCAATCAAATCTTCAAGTGGGAGATTGTCAGAATTAGCTCAAATTTGACCAATCAAGTTAACAAATCAAAAGAGAACTTTGAACGTACAAGCTATGCCAATTTCTGCTTTTCACATTTCATTGAGGTAAGGCATGACGTGATGATTTTTTGTCCTCATACTTGAACTTTCCTCTATAAATAGATAACGAGGGAGCTGCATAAATTATCCCATCAGTGAGAGAAAAGACAGAGAGTAGAGAGAATAAAAAATAGAGAGTTTGTCGGTATTTTCTCCGACTATAAAGAGAGAGGTTGAGGGTTTTCTCCTTTATAGATTGAGAGGTTGTAACTCCTATATTATTCCTCTATAGTGAATTCTTCTTCCTTGCCCGTGGTTTTTACCCCGATTTGTTTGGGGGTTTTCCACGTTAAATTCGGTGTCCACATTTTATCTTTAATTGTTCAAATACTAGCAGCAATATTACTCGACCGGGTCCGCTGCCACACCAACATCTACGAGGGTCTTTTCGCAATTTGAATGGCTCGAAACGACTCGCTTCAGCTCCTTGAGTGCTTCGATCCTCGCCTTGCCCTTAACTTCTCTGAGGGTGTCCAAAAGCTCGATGGCTCTGCCTCGAGCATCGTGGGATCTTTTCTTCATCCGTACGTACTTGTGAGAAAACCAGGCGAAGATGAGCTGGCGAAGCGTAGTGTTTGGGGTGACGTCATCGTCCCACAGTTCTTGCATTGTTGTGGGGCAAGTGAAGTGTCCTAAGCTCAGCCATCTGACGATGTTGGGCTTGTCGTATGTCTGTCCTGTGCAGAGAGTTACAGGTTCTTGCATTGGTTCGAGGGAGATGGGGCATATGAACACAGATGGGACATCGTCGGATATACTAATAAGCTCATCAATCATGTCTTTTAGATCCAATTTCTCGCTAATCGGACAACCACTGTGCCCTAATAATTGACCTCCTCCGAATATTCCATCTCTGACTGCAGTGCCGACATCTAATATACGCCCGCCATTGTTGCAATTCTCTACCCCCAAAAACCCAACTTTCTTCTTCTGCAGCATTTCAGGGCTTAGTCTTCTTCTTGGAGCTTAAGACAGAGCTGCCCAAATGGTAAACGACGCTAAACCTATGCTGTGAGGCTCAACAGCATTTCGTGACAGCACTCATTCATGAACTGGGAGACGAAAAAGATTCGACCTTTTTCACTAAATGAAAACGGAAATGAAGACCCACATTCCAAGAATCAGGCTTTGACTGAAACAGAACATAATAATCTAATCTAATCCAATCTTTTTAGATGCAAAACTATGAAAAGGCGGTCATCATATCTCGAAATAGGATTTTCCGTAAATAAAAGTGAGGAATGATGCATTTATGGGAAAGTGCGATCGAGGTCAATTTGACCGCCGTGACAACGTTAGCTTTGACCGCACTCTTCTTTGCAGTTGCGCCAATCACATGTTGACGTCATTTTTAAGCTGTTTCCTATATTTTTTATGCATATAAGTCGTTGCATGAAATGAAATTAAAGTTCATAATATTTGGGACATCCCACACTAGCAAGTTCGAATTCAAACGACAATAGCCGTCATTAAATCGGGATATTTAATATTTGTGATTAATGTTTCATTCAAGAAGATGGACCCCGCAGAGCTCAAGTACGTGCATGAAAATATTATAGTGCATCTGCATATTATATACGTATATGTTATTATCTCAATTAATTTAGCCAAGTTTGAACTCGAAATTCAAAATGAAAAATATTAAATAGGGAGAGAGAGAGAGAAAGAGAGAGATTCCATCTCCACCAGATAATCCTACTTTACGAATAAAATAAGAAACATTTTTTAAAAGTTGTCTGCTCGAAAAATATTACATTGAATTGAATATCTTTATGGAAGGCGGGGGACCTAAGATAATTGCAGATACGTCCCTCCCTATGCGTATAAAGCCCATCCGGCCATTTAGCTAAATTGGGCCCCGAACAACTACTGAAGGGCCCATTCTTCCCAAGCTTATTTTAGTTTATTATTTTTTATATTAGCATACCCTATACGACAAATGATGAGCGATAGTGACGTGTCAGTCGATGAGTGGGCCAATGGACCGTCCTTTTCTCTGGTCAAAGTAGCAGAGTCAGTCAAAGCCTAATCTGACCCATTTCTGATGGTCCTAGCTGGCACTGCACAATGTATAAAGCAGCACCAAATAAAGAAATATGATGACGTGGCATCCATTGCCTTCAATGCTCCCTGAGAGAGATACAGAAATGATTAGTGAGCCATTAGTGCCTAAACAATGGGATTAGAGGAGAATATCTAATGATTATTAGTGCACGATATCATCGTCGCTGTCCCCGGCCAATGAATAGAATTTAATTAAAGCTCATCGCCTGCTTATTGCATGAACTTTTTCTTGTACTCTGTCGCCAAGCTGCAAGCTTTCAACAGCCCCACGTGGTTATTTTCTTTAACCTTTTTACGGAAATTAAGTTTACTGTTTCTTTCTCTGTTAAGGGGACATAATCTAATCTATTGTCCGCTTTCATTGCCGAATTTATTAAAAGCTCTGTTCTTTACCTATTCAAGCAACGCTGTAATACTCTCTCTCTCTCTCTCTCTCTCTCTCTCGTCATAAAGCAAGTTTCGAACTTCGAAGGCTTGGTGAGTGCAAGTGACTCGAATTAGTTAGTGATTAAAGATATGGGCTCTAAGCTTTTCAATTTTTTTTGGTGATTTTATGGGAGATGGTGTTACCTAGTTTCGAGTCCTTGCATATGATTGCTTGTTGTAATAGGATGTTATTAAATAAAGAAAGAATTTATTGGGTAGTGGAGAAGACTTGATGATTTGATTCGTTATTACTCCAATGTCCTCTTCAATGGGCTCTCTTTAAATTCTCTTGCAAGAACTGTAGCTTCATCATCCCAGTTGAAAAGGGCTAATAACAACATCATCGCTGCTCTCATGCGGAAAAATATTAATAAGAGATTTTTACTAGTTATCTAGTAAGAAAAAAAAAAGAAACCAGTCTCTCTCTTTGATGGATCTTGCAATGTCGTCGAACGTCGTCGTCCAAGGTGGCATCAACATGTTGAGAGAATACAGAAAAGGAAACTGGACAGTCCAAGAAACAATGATCTTGATAGAGGCAAAGAAGATGGACGATGAGAGAAGAATGAAGAGATCAATAGTCGGCGATGCATCGTCGCCGTCGTCGAGCAAACCGGCGGAGCTGAGATGGAAATGGGTGGAAGACTATTGCTATAGAAAAGGTTGTCTGAGAAGCCAAAATCAGTGCAACGACAAGTGGGACAATCTCATGAGGGATTTCAAGAAAGTTAAAGAGTACGAGAAAAAGGTGTCCGAGGCAGGCGAGAAGGAGACTAAATCTTATTGGAGAATCGACAAGAATGAGAAGAAAGACAGTAACCTGCCTTCGAACTTGTTGCTTCAGATATACGAAGCTTTGGTCGATGTTGTTGAGAGGAAAAGCCAGAGATTAGTAGCTGTAGTAGTTGAAAAGCCAACAACGAGTAGTGGTGATGATGTTGTAGTTTCACGTCAGCAACAACAACAGCGTGAATATCTTCACATACCTCAGCCGACCGCCGCCGTGTTGCTGCCGCCTCCGCCTCCGCCACCGGCAACGGCGGAGCTGCCGAGTATTCCCGTTTCTCAGCCGCCAGCAGTCCCCACAGTAGGTAACTTCGACCTTTCTTAAAATTAGTGTCTGCTTTTATGGTCAAGATTTTATCTTTAATAAAAAACCCTTAATTTTTTCTTGATTGATTACATCAGTTTGTATGAGTATGGAAAACACAGCACACAGACTGACGTTTAATTGTATCAGTGTTTCTTTTATCAAAAACCCTTTTTTTTTTGGAAAAAAGAATCATCAAAAATCCTATAAGACACGAATCAAAACATGGAAAAGATTACATCCACCATATGATCATATATAGCACAACCGAGAACCCTAATCCTACTTGTGATTAGACAGATATCATCAATTCAGACACAAGTCACGAATACTCAGACTCACCCGCGGCAAAGAGAAGAAAGAAAAGGGTCGTCATTAGTGAAGGAACAAGCAATATTGCTTCTGATGAAGAAGGTAGTAATAATAATAAGGCGATCCAAGAAGTAGGTGTCGCAATATCAAAGAGTGCTTTGATCATAGCAGAAGCAATTCAAACGCGGGAAGAGAGAGAAGAGAGAAGGCACAGAGAGATTTTGAGCTTGCATGAGAAAAGGCTGAGGATTGAAGAAACAAAAGCTGAGACAAACAGGCAAGGAATCAATGGACTCGTCGAAGCCATTGACAAGCTTGCCAACTCTATACTTGCTTTGGCTTCAAGCACTAAAAACCCTTCGACTTCTTCAAAGTAAAGATTAATTATATATACAGCTCTAGCTGCTACAATACAACCCACTCATTATTCGATGCTTAACAGCCCTAAATCATTAAGTAATTGTTTTTTCAAGGAATGCTGCTGACATTATTCTGTAAATATTGAGTTTATTACCACATAAACTCATGTTATATCTATGTGTTACGGCCGGGAATGTGTTACGTAAGATAAACCCATTCCGAATAACGACATCTTCAATAAGAAAAAATAGGAAAAAGCACTGTTCAATGGCATATAATAAAGAAAAAGTGGTCAAACAAAAGCGAGGCCCAGTCATTCATGGTTTGATCTGTGTAAGACTGGGCACCGTGCAATGAGTTATTATTGGTGTCAGTATACAATATACATACATAACACACGTAGTAGTACGTATATATATGCACGAGGGTTTTTTCGTAAATACAAGAAAGGTTATCATATACGGGATTGATACGTAGTGATGTCACTTTGAAAGAGGCTTAGTTTGAGTATTATTTGCTGGAGTGTTGTACCGTTTTAAATCGAATTTTACCAGGATCGATAATACTCCATCTGTCACAATAATTTTGTCACTTTTCCATTTCGAACGTCACAATAATTTTATCACATTTTCTTATTTAGCAAAAAACTATCACAAACAATCAATATAATAATATTAAGCATTCTTAAAAGACGTGTTAAAATATACATTTTTTTACCTTTTCATTGTACTATATTATTATAATAATGTCACCGTTATTTAATAAGTTGCTAAGTGGAATAAGTAAAGTGAATTCCTTATTAGTTAGTCAAATTCCAATGAAAATCACAGGGTTGAAGGACAGATAAACTCAATAGAATGAGGTTTTTTGTCGTTCTAGATCATCGGATTCGTCGTAAAGAATTATAAATAAATACGAATACAGAAGAAAAAAAAATGAAGGGGGGATCAAAAAAACAAAGTAGAAAAAAAATGATCCAAAGTTATATATTAAGTTACTACCCTGCCATTTCTTTAATTGGATTTTTTACGGAGTGAGTATAATTTAGATTCATAGCGAAGGCTACGAAGTCCCGTTATCAAATGAGGAAGAAAATATATTAAGAAGTCTTGGCTTTTCCTCATCACATCAAGCTTAAAGTTAGATAACTTTTCTGACCAAAAGGACACACACATTATGGGTATTTTTCTCAGCTTTTCCGATGCCATTGGTGAGACTGTGATTCCACACGTCTACTTCTTATTATTACCACTTACTCCATCACACTTCCATTTCTGTCTCAGAATTATATTTTTCATTTAAAAACTAAATAAAAAAGTCCCCCATTCACTTTCAGACGCCCAACTCGCATGAACAAATTTGGAAATAGCATTGCTCTGGGCTTTCTCTAGCGGATCCTTGATTGTAAAATGGGCTAATTATGGCCCAATACGTTCACAGCAAAGAAAAACATTCTCCCGGCCCAATATGTCATTGCAAGTAAGCCCGTTTGATAGGCCCAACGTTTTCTCTTTCCGCCGCGTCAACTCAATATATGTTTAACTCAAATGATTTTTCCGTAAATTTGATATTTAAGGTATGCATAAGATAACCCTAACTTATTAATTTTTGTTTATATATATTTCAATCCTCTGTATGTCTCTAATTATTGTCTTCATATAATACTTGCTGGGATAATAAACAATATATAGTGCAAAAAATTAATTAAAAGGCAAATTACTATAGTGCAGACGGTTACATACGCAGGTTTTGATTCTCTTGTATCCAATACGATGATAAGTGCGTCATCTGCCTATATTCCACATTGATCACTTTAACATCCAACTAACGAAAGTACAACTACTCATAGGTTTTTTTTTATTGTTCAAGAGAATAAACAATCCCATCGCTTTCTCAGGTGGCTGATGAAAGGTACGTGTTAGTTGATTTGAGTATTTAGGCCTTGGAATGGCAGGGCCTTATAAACTCTTATCACAAAAACCCTAAGCCAATAGTTTGCGAACAAGTGTCTTCGCACACCTGTGAAACACACTTTTCCGAGGTGTTATTACACGTTCTATAGTAGTGGAAACCACAAGGGCTTTATCGTTTGATGAATTTTAAATGAAACAACAATAAAGAATAAAAAGGAAAAGCATTACAACATGCTATAAAATAATACATGCGCAGCTGTTTGTATATAGGGTTTTATACATCCATTTTCTTGGCGCCGCTTTGGTTGATCTTTCTACAATAAGAAAAAATCCAAGCAGACATAGGATTCCTTTTTGTCAGTGTCACATACCATGATTGAGTTAAAGAAAAAAAAAAGATATTTAAAGCTAAGACGAACTATCATTGGGCCGAACTGCAAATTTTATGACATATTACTACAATAGATCTTTAGAATCTCATCATCTATATGTGTTCAACACACTCTCCATGCAACATCTGTTCTCCCTCTTTAGCTAAGCTTACCCTACTTTACACATTGAAGCCCTCGGATCGAATTAATGTCATTACATTAATAAATCATCAGTTAATAATTGGACAATATTATTCGTTGGCTTAGAACTTCAGCTAGTTCCTTAAATGTGTTTCTTAGTCTATAAATACCATCCTTTACAGTAACTGAAGACATATAATCGTCTCTATATCCGCTGCTAAAGAATATCTAGAAATATGAAATTCATCCTCCGTTATCTGTTTGACTTCCTCACGATCTCTTTTACTCTATTCCTTCATGAGCTCATAGATGCTAGAGAAATTCGAAACACAGATCACTCATTAGTCCTCGAATTAACAAATTCGTGGACGACAGAATTTCCTAGTCCTCCCATGTTAACGGCCAGCAGAAAATCATTGCAGCAACTTGTCGATAATATGTACGAGCCACTCAAAGAAGTAAGAGATGGCTACATCATATCACTTAACTTAGGCACACCATCTCAAGTAATTCAGGTCCTTTTAGACACAGGTAGTGATCTTACATGGGTTCCTTGCGGTAACCTAACGTTCGAGTGCATAGACTGCGAAGATTACAGAAACAACAAGCTAACTTCAAGCTTCTCCACTTCGCGTTCTTCTTCATCTTCAAGGGATTTGTGTTCAACTCCCTTCTGCATGGATCTTCACAGTTCAGACAATCCATTCGATCCTTGTACAATGTCAGGTTGCTCTCTGACAACCCTAGTTCGTTCAACTTGCTATAGACCGTGCCCTTCGTTTGCCTATACCTATGGCGATGGTGTAGTAACTGGGACTCTCACAAGGGATGTTCTCAAAGTTCATGCATCTAATAATAACAACCCTAATTCAACGGTGAATTTTCCCAAGTTTTGTTTCGGTTGCGTGAGTTCTACGTATAGGCAGCCAATAGGAATTGGGGGTTTTGGGAGAGGCCCTTTATCTATTCCTTCTCAATTAGGGTTTCTTCGAAAGGGCTTTTCTCACTGCTTCTTGCCTTTTCAGTACTCCAATAATCCAAACGTTTCAAGCCCTTTAGTCGTCGGTGACCTCGCTATATCCTCCAAGGAGTATATGCAGTTTACGCCGATGCTAAAAAGCCCCATGTACCCTAACTATTACTACATTGGACTCGAAAGAATCACAGTAGGTAATGAAAATAATGTGAGTGATCATGTGACTACTGCAGCAGCAGCAGCACAAGTCCCGTTAAGTAATACTTTGAAGGAGTTCGACTCGTCGGGAAATGGTGGAATGATCATAGACTCGGGCACGACTTACACTCACTTGCCCGAGCCAGCTTACTCGCAACTCCTATCGATTCTCCAATCGGTCGTAACATACCCTAGAGACCATGGAGTAGAGGAAAGGTCGGGATTCGATCTTTGTTACAAAATTCCATGTGCTTCGAATGATATTTTACAGGTCGACGATGCTATACCAGAGATTACGTTCCATTTCTTGAATGGCGTGAGGCTCACTTTGCCCCGATGGAATGTTTTTTACGCAATGAGTGCGCCGATGAACTCAACTGTGGCCAAGTGTTTGCTGTTTCAGAGAATGGATGATGACAGTGTTGGGCCATCTGGGATTTTCGGGAGCTTTCAGCAGCAGAATGTTGAAATCGTTTACGACTTGGAGAAGGAGAGGATTGGAATTCAGGTCACTGATTGTGCTTTGGCTGCAGTTTCTCAAGGGCTTAAGAAGGCATGATTATCTGAGATCAGAGATTGCTTTGTGTGTAATAAAAGAATGGGCCCTTTAACGTTGTTATAATTAGTACATGAATTGCATGTCTATGCTGTTTTGGTATCTGAATGGTTGAAAAGGGGCAATATTTAATTTGATCGTCAATACATATACCCTTCATTCTTCAATATAGTTCATATGACCCGTAAAATACTTCAGCAAACAGAAGAATACACGCAATTTATAAGATACCGACACACTTTGGCGATCTCCGCACAATATAAACAGCGCTTATAATTGATAAGAAAACCAAGTAATACAAATATAAATAACACAACTTTGCTTGTAATGTGTTAGGCCGATTTTATCCAACCTTGGTCTGATTCATAGGATTAGTATTACCTGATACGATGAAATACGGAAGCAACAAAGTAGTAATACCACGAGACGGATTGTAGAGTTGGAACGGAGAGCGCGCGAGTTCTTCAGAAAAGTCGCCAACTCTATTAATGAATCAGCAACCCTAAACACTAATGTGTTTAGGGTATTTATACATAAGCCCTAATGGGCTAACGGGCCCAATATTACTAATATATCCACAAGTCGGATATATTTACAATTAAGTCCTAAATCACAAGATTAAGATAATCTATTTTAATTGAACACAATAAAATATTCCTAACAATCTCCCCCTTTGTGTTCAATTTGCAATTCAGCGCTGGTTATCTTGGTCTTGTAATTGTCCTGAGTCCTCAAAGAACACGTATCGGAGTTGTGTACGCGAAAGCATTTGCATGCATGTTCTTCTTCATTCACCTCCTCCTTTATCTTGTCTTGTGACCTCTTCTTTAGGAGATCCAAGCTCACCGTGTTCTGATCTTCTCTTCTTGTGTTCCAGCTCTCCCTTCGATAATCCCGACTCCCCCTACATTTGTTCAACCTTGTGTTGGGATTGGAAGTTTTCTTTAAACTCGAAGAGCTGTACACGAGTCGAATCTTCTATTTAGGTGTTTCAGCTCTTCCTTCACTTGTCGCAACTCCCCCTACGTTTGTTCAACCTTGTGTTGGGATTGGGAGCTCTCTTTAAACTCGAAGAGCTGTACACGAGTCGCAGCTTTGATTCTTCAAGTCCATGCTGAAGTTGTTGATCGTATATTGTCATTTGAGTCCGATCTCTCCGTTCGATTGCAGCTCAACTCCCCTACGTTCGTTCAACCTTGTGTTGTGATTGGGGAGTTTCTTTTAAAATCGGAGAGTCGTACATGAGGCGACAACTTCAATCGTTGGACTCTGTGGTCTTCGCTTGATTCTTTGGCGACGCTTGAGATTTGGCATTTCTGATCTATATTGCACTTTCGTCGTGGCGTTGCTCCCATTTTGCTTTAGTGCTCCTCCCCCTCATGAAGATCGAACTAGGGAGATCGTCATGCGATGGGTCAAAATGGGGCATCGTCTTTGGCAAGAAGATCGCGTCGTCCGGACAGAATGGGTCAAAATGTGCTTGGGCTCCTTCAGATTTTTCCATCAATTACATGAGAGCCCGTCTTCATAGTGGTACGCGCGGCGGAAATGGTGGGTGCTCAGGTTGGGTAATAACCTGACGGAGCCACAAAGGCAGTCCGTCGACACGACTTCAGAGTTAAACTCTGAGACGTGGCCTACGAGAATAGGGCTTTATAAACCAGGGCCACATAGGCGTCCCGTTAACATCGATCTAGGAGTGTAGCTCATAGTCGATGGCCTGAAACCGTTGTTGCTTTGATGTTGCAACGGCAGGACTTCCTTCCGATCATCGAAGCATGTCTTAGAATGACATGTCTACGAAAGTTCTAATCTGGTCACAAAGTCCAGATGAAAAAAAAATGTATGTGTCCTAAAAAATATAAAACTTTTAGGTAGTGAGGACACCTAGACTCGATGTGTTCAAGAAAGTTCAGTGGTGTGGGGCTGACTACCACTTAGTTCAAAATCTCCTGCTTCCAAGTGAAGCAGTGATAGATTACGTGGCTCCCCGTGATTTAATGAAACATCGGTCTGTTGGGAGATCGATGAGTG
The DNA here is from genome assembly GCA_027422505.1 of Craterostigma plantagineum. Lineage (NCBI taxonomy): Eukaryota > Viridiplantae > Streptophyta > Magnoliopsida > Lamiales > Linderniaceae > Craterostigma > Craterostigma plantagineum. The sequence goes on from JAPQWV010000082.1 coordinate 765,386, forward strand.
GGTAAGGCTCGGTTGTGCATGCGCCGTTGGACCTAATGCGACGACTTCTACCCGGGAGCTAATAAAATTAGCACCTGTACCTATGAGGATTGGTCCGAGTAATTTATGACTAAGGGAATTTTGTATCTTTCGCTCTTCGGTCTTGTCAAGAATTTCCAAATAGAGGTAGCTCTATGAGTTTGAGATCGTCACTAACACTCGGCTATGTTCCGGGGATAGGTTCAGTTTGGTCTGACTGAACCATGGGAACTTGATTACATCCGGTACGAAGTGATGCGTGCTGCTTGATTTTGGTCAGCGGTTCGGAGCAGGTCTGTTGAGATCATCTTCGTGATAGTGTACGGTTGTCACGCCTTTTGGAATTCTTGAACTCTTGTAGGCTTGAGATTCGTCCTTCAAATATATCTTTGGAAGACAGAGGAACTCTTTTGAAGTAAGATTATGAGAGTATGAGGCCTTTCTTTTTCTTTTCTTTTCTTTTTTTTTTTTTTTTGCCTTTTCTCTTTTTTTTTTTTCGTTTTTTTTGTGATTTTTTTGTTTTTTTTTCATATATATATATATTATCTTAATAATAATATAATAGTAACTATATATTATATTATTTATATATTATATATAGATATATATATATTTAAAATCCTCCTACTCAAAGCATGCTTCTTAAAACCGAGTTACTCCCCCTCAAAAGATGCATATTCGGATTAAAATTATCGTTCGAGAATTTCTTTTCCTAAGTTCACACATTAAGTTCGCTCCCCCTAAAAATTTAGTTATTTCTCCCCTTAAGACAAATATAAGAGTTGCTTCTCTTTAAAAAAGAGTAGCTCCCCCTCAATGCATGCACATTAAACATGTAAATTCTCTCCCAATTAAATAAGCGTGAACGTATTAATTTATTTTCAAAGCAGATGCAAACTAAAGAGTTATTGTTCTTTAAGAATGCATTAGAATGTACGTTTTTTGTCGCTCTAAAGTTAGAATAGGTATTATGCGCTTCAGATCATATGCATACAGAAAATTTAAGCTCGAAAATTTTTTAAGATCCATGCATAATGAAATGTACCTATAACGTGGTCTTTAATGCATTTCAGCTCATGTATGCATGCAAAAATTTAGAATTTAAAGTCTTTTTGAAGCATGCATAACTATAATGTACCCTTTAGTTTCCAAGTAGGTATATAATCTTTTTATTTCGATATGCATGCCAAAAGTTTAACTATGGAATGCATATACAGAATTGACCTACGTTTGGTTGCTCGCATCGCTAACCAGTCGTGTCTGTGGAGCAACCCGGATGCCATACACGCTGGGATGTTTGGCTGCCCTCGTCGCATACCAGTCATGAGTGTGGAGCAGCTCTCATAGTACCTACTCATGCTGGGATATTTGCAAACATTATCGGGACTTTGGTACCCATTTTTGGATAGGTCCTCCCTTATTAACAGAAAACGGGTTAAGCACATAAGGTGTCAAATAATTATCCATTAATATAGCTTTAGGTATCCATTTAGGACTAATTTGACACGGGTATGACATTTCAGCACATATGAACGTGTTATTCGAAGATGATTTAAAAATTTTCTCTGAAGCCAGTCGCATAAGATGTTTCTCAGACTTAACCTGGACTGAATATTTCATGAATGCATAAGAACATATAGAATTATAGGCATTGTTAGTACATGAAATGTTCTTCCTACTTGAAGTGTTCACACGATTCACATCAAAATGATGACTTTTCTTAGAACTTTGCTTACTAGAATGATTAACATTTTTGGATGGGTAAGCAATACCACATCTATCGTTCTTTAAGGAAAGAGATGTTTTGGAGGCTTGAGAAATCTGCTTGCTTGAGCTTGGAACTTCTTCTTTGCACGCTTCTTTTTTGATGGGAATGGGAGAGGAAAACTCTTGAACATTTTCGACTTTTATTTTCGCAGATAATTTTGCTTTTCCTTTCTCCTTCCTAATTTTCATTTGTTCCTTAGCTATCTTTAAAGCTCGACTTTACTTAGCGTTTCAGCTTCAGTCAATATTGACTTAGAATTATTCGTAAAAGTTTTCTCTATTTTACTTTTAGGAACAAAAGCGTCAATTTGAGTTCCCTTATCCTGCTTAGACAATGATATTTCTATAGAAGGATTATTTGGGACAAGTAAGGGCGGGGAATTTCTGAGATTTGATATCTCCTCTAAAAGTTTTTCCTTCTCCGCTCGAAAGCCTACTCTTTCCGATTCCAAGGTTGCATTTAATACGGAAATTTTACTGGCAACCTCCGGAATTTCCAACCACGAGTCTATTACAATGTAAATTGTTTTCCCCGTCAAGCGCCGAAAACGGATTTTGGTCGACTAGCTTCGCAATAATTGTCTCTAAAGGGATAGGTCTAGTATACCATTTATTGAGGTATTTAAAAATAATCTCATATTGTTAAGCGACTACATTCCACTCAGTTGCTATGAGTTCTAGACGATTTAGCTCAAGTAATTCATGCTTTAATTCCTTAATTTCTTTAGCTTGTTCATTCGCTTTATGTTCCCAATGATACGACATATTGAACGTGGCTATTGAAAGTTCAGTTCTGGAAAAAAATTGGTTTTGTTGGAGATACAGTGAAGTTTCGAGACAATTATGAACGTCGAAAATTTTGGTGTGCACCTAAAAATTTGAGATGATTTCGAAGATTTAGTGAAAATTACCAGAACCTCTTCTATGATTGCCAATTTTGTAGTAGGTTGGATGTGGATCTTAATCGTGTTGATCAGCTAAATCTTAGACTCAAAGAAGACAGATAAGGTTAGATAAGATATACGAATAAGATGAGTACAATATCTGATTAATATTATTTAATGAGGATTTAATTTCTGAATGTCTTCGAAATATTTTCTAAAAATCAAGATAGGAATCTAAATTGATCGTGTTCGAGATCATAGGAGTTTTCGAAATATTTAATATAGAGAAAGTTTTCGAGGAGTAGTGGTGCGAAATTTGCTTAGTAGAAACAGAAGATGAAGGTTAAAATATAACTTGTAGAAATTATTTTATAATTAGAGGATGTCGACAACTTGAGAATTAAAGGATGTCGACAACTTGAGAGTTCAATCATTAAGAGAATTCGAGATCTTTAAAATTTAAAATCTGAATTTTTTTTAATATATATATATATATATATATAAATATATTTATATATAATGATGATGGGGACAAGTGGATGATTGATGAGATTGCGTGAGTTAATGAAAATAAAAGTGGTGATGGTGATTGGTCTAAAATGCAATGATGAACGAGTAAAATGAAGTAATGATTACAAAATGTGATTATTATGATGATGATGGTTTTCGATATGTGTGCATAGTGATTTTTATTTCGAGATAGTTGATGTCGAGATCCTTTTTTTTTTTATCAGCTAATGATGTCGAGCTAGCTAGAAAAATGTCGAGATGAACAAAAAATGTCGAGATGGCTAAAAAAGCAAATGTCGAGATGCTTAAATCAAATGTCGAGATACTTAAAATGTCGAGCCTTCAAATAAGATGTCGAGTTACTTAAAATGTCGAGGCTTCAAATAAGATGTCGAGGCTTCAAATAAAATGTCGAGAATAAGAAAATGTCGATGAGCGTGAAATTAGCCGCAGATTTCGATAAAGATCTCGAGAATTATCTCCTTTTCGCAGAAAAATTCCTGTTCGTCGTCAAAACCTGTTCTTCGGCTGAAAAAATTGATAATATTTCGATCAAGAATTACGGGAAGGCAGATATACACCTATGCGTTCTTCAGAAGCCGAGAGGAATTTGGAATTTCTACGAGAAGAATCTGACGATTTTAAAAAATCAGAATTGAGAAAGAAAACTGATGAATTTGATCCACGATTTCGGCTCTGATACCACTTGTTAGGCCGATTTTATCCAACCTTGGTCTGATTCATAGGATTAGTATTACCTGATACGATGAAATACGGAAGCAACAAAGTAGTAATACCACGAGACGGATTGTAGAGTTGGAACGGAGAGCGCGCGAGTTCTTCAGAAAAGTCGTCAACTCTATTAATGAATCAGCAACCCTAAACACTAATGTGTTTAGGGTATTTATACATAAGCCCTAATGGGCTAACGGGCCCAATATTACTGATATATCCACAAGTCGGATATATTTACAATTAAGTCCTAAATCACAAGATTAAGATAATCTATTTTAATTGAACACAATAAAATATTCCTAACATAATGAATCCATCAGCTAATATTCCATAGGGTCGATGAAAAGCTGTTGTATGAAGCCCTTCATTTCTGGGCCAACACGTGTGTACCAATCTCCTTTGCTGTATATATAACTTCTGTAATTCGTGCATTTTTTAAGGATGCGATAAAGAATTGGAGCTGGGAACTCGCAGTTGGTCTCATAAACCCTTCGTTTATATCTTTCCATGCATCTTCGATCTGATCTTTGAACATGTCGATAGCCTTTCTTTTCACAACGTTATGTTCTTCTTCCATGTAGCATTGAATTGCAGATGGTATGTGATCTCTCTTATGTAAATGGTTCTCATATATTCTGGCAGTTGATCTAAGCATGAATAATCCCACCTGTAAAAAAAATATCCATTACGCAGTTCTTATATGATTAGAGCAAAATACAAACACGCGCGCACACACATATATATGTGTATACTGTATCTATGACCTTTCCATAGCTTCTGTGAATATCTGCAGTTCTTCAAAAGTGCCGTACGCATCGTATGTATCGTCAGTAAGGGATGCTATAGCTTGTGCCCTTGTCATTATTTTCCTCGCAAGTGAATATTTTGGTTCGAAGTATATTTAATATTGCATGTTGTGGGACGTAATCATTAAATTCGGATCAGTTAGATCTCCATTAATGCATGATGGCATACTTTGAACAATTGAAGATTTAGTTGTCGGCCGGCGTATTATATACTTAATATATTACGTTTACGGCATCTGGAAAGTGTAGAAGCAGCCCTTGATAAAGTTGGGCTTCTTCCCTCTTCTTCCATTGGGCTGCGCGGCTCACTAATTTCATATCTACTTTTTGAAACTAAATTCATAAACTGCAGGTATGACACAATGGTGGTTTATAGGTGTGTCATATGTGCTTATTTGGCACTTTATATGACACACCACCATTGTGGATGTGTCATGAGTATGACATTTTGTCATATTTATGACACATTGTTATAGGAATTAAAAGGAGAGAGAAGCTGAGAGAAAGAAAAAGAAATTATTTATTTATAGTTGTGGGTCCGTGTTATAGTAGTGTTATTATTGTGAAAAAAGTAGAATAAAAGTGTTATAGAATAAAATATAGAAAAATATAGTGAAAAGCTGATGTGGCAGTATTATGGGTGTGTTATTGTTGTGGACACCCTAACGAACGATAGCAATGATACATTTATATCTACATACTAATAAATGTAGTGCATGGGAAAAAAAAAATAGAAACATTCTGCGCAAAATACACACACACACTCTACTACAAAAGCATAGGCTTGGATACCTTCCTCACAAGAACTATCCAAGACAACAACCTATAAAACACGAAGAAACACAGCATAATCCCAACATTGATCCAAAACCTAGCGTCTTCATCCAATCCTCGGCTCCTAAGCACGTCCCGCCCCGACAGCAAACACCCGTCGTCCCCCTTCGAAAAGCACTCGTCTTTCCTACTCCAATACTCATTCACAATCAAGCAATCTAAAGGATACCTATATATCGATAGGTAGTACATGAAGAGCCAGTACTTTGGTATGAACTCCTTGGGTATAAAATAGCTCGAGAAAAGAAAGAACGCCCCCAAAACGGTGCCAATGAGCGAATTCCCAGATATAAAATCGGGCGAAACGATGCTCAGTAGCAGCACCAGCGAGCTCGCCATGAGCACTATGAGCCATACGACTAGCACGAAGAAGGCGAAGGCCTGAGCCGATGGGTTCAGGCCCACAATCCAGTAAAGCGGGCCCGAGAATAGGACAGCCACGACGAACAAGAATGGGAAGAAGATCAATGTGTTTGCCATCAAATAGGATGAGATTCTGTAAGAGCCCTTCGAAGCTTCTTTCATAAGCACTCGCCTTTCTTGGAGGTATATGGGCAGTGCCTCGACTGTCGAAGAGAGGAGAAAGCTTAGGCTGAAGGCAAATAGGCCCAATCGCTCGGCTACTCCTCCCTCGTCTTTCCTTACCTTCACATAGACGCTGCCCAGGCCAAGCCCGCCGACGAGGGCCTGCATTGTTCGGGCCAAAAGCAGCTGCTTCGTCCTTATTATGATCTTCCATAGGCGAAGGCTGAGGATTGCTATTTCGGACAGTCTAGGATTAGGTTTTGTCAGCTGTTCCCAAATGGGAATGTTATTATTACCGTTCCCTAATAATGTCTTCGTGTCTTTGCAGGCCGTGGAGGTTGAGGAGAGAGAATTTTCTAGGGAAGAGGCGATTTCCATGGAGAATTCGAGTGGGTTGAGCTGGGCTGGGATTTCGAACCCAAGGCTCGTGATGGCTAGCTCGAGGGACTCGAGCGAGCCGTTGTAGAGGACCGAGCCGTGGGTGAGGATTAAGAAGTTGTCGATGTACTGAAGGACTCTGTAGCTTGGCTGGTGGATGGACATGACGATGGTTCGACCCTTGAGCTTGGCCATGGAGGAGAGGAGCTCGACGACTTGAAGGGCTGAGCTGCTGTCTAGCCCTGAGGTGGGCTCGTCGAGGACGAGGATGGGCGGGTCGTGGATGACGTCGACGCCGATGGAGACCCTCTTCCTCTCTCCGCCGGAGATTCCGCGGTTCTCTTCGTCGTCGCCGACGAAGGTGTTGGCCACGTGGACCAGGCCGAGCTCGTGCATCAGGGAGTCGACTCTGTCGCGCCGCTCGCGGGCGGCGGTCGTGGGCCCCAGGCGGAACCTGGCGCTGAAGTCGAGCGTCTCTCTGACGGTGAGGAGAGGGAAGAGAGTGTCCTCTTGTGCGACGAATCCACAGACCTTTCTCAGCTGCGCTTGGCTGGTCACTGGGTTTTCGTTGACGAAGATGGCGTTGATTGGGTCGAATTCTTCGTTCCGCCGCCGACCCACCTGGCCGGAGACGATTCGCAGCAGGGTTGACTTGCCGGTGCCGCTTGGGCCGACGACTGCGAGGATCTCTCCGCCTTTCGCCGTGAAGGAGACGGAATTGAGAATGTTAATCGGCGCCGTCTTGTTATTATCCCTTTGGAGAAGAGCAAACCACGACGATTTTGGTATGGTGTAGGAGAGGTTCTTGACGGTCAGTGTAAAAGACGATGTTTGGTTTGACGGCGGAGGAGAGAGGTGGCCGGAGGAGGAGTGGCTGGTGGACTCGTCCGGCGAGTCGTCGGAGGTGGAGAAGAGCACCGCCGAGTCGTCTTCGAGGCTGGACCTTGGTGGTTCGCCGAAGCAATTGGCCGTCGTCATTGTTTTCGTCGCTTCAGAAGATTCGTAGACGGCTGAATTTAAAGAAGAGAAAGGTTTACTGAGTTAGGAGGGTGTGGCGGTAATGGTGGGTGTGTGAGGTTACACCAAACAGCTGACCAGCGATTGGATTTGGTGAAGTTAGGTGGCTAATAATTTTTGTTGAGACCAAAAACAGTTCTCGGTCTGAGTGATCAACGGCGATGAAAACAAAGAACTGAAGACGATTGGCTCCTCTCCTACTCCTCTAGTGGTAATACATCGATATGTTTCCCACGCGCCGCCGGCGGCGACTTCTTCAGTATCCTATGTTAATTATAAAAGAGAGGGAAAAGTTTGCTTAAATGGGCCTCTTAAACGAGGAAAGTATTGATGGGCCTAGTTGGGCCGACCAAATAAACGCCGTCTGTGGGAATCGAACCCACGACCACGTGGTTAAAAGCCACGCGCTCTACCAGCTGAGCTAAGACGGCTATGTAGTACGAATAAACTGCACTCCTAATATGTTGAGACATTTACAGATACGTACGTATAGAATATGTAGTTTTGAGAACATAAAATTCTGAGAATTATATAATGTCATGATGAAAGCGAAAGCTTGAAGGCGAAGAGATTTTGGAACCCACTCCCTAAATGACAAAAAATTAACACGTGATGAATCCTAGCTTAAACCCCAATATGGAATATGCATTGATGAAAAGAAATTGCATTGATATAATTAATATACACACATCTATCTGTATGTCTCGAGTAGTGCCACTCATTGCAATCATTTCTCTTCAAGTGCCCACAAATGGACCGAAGTAAAGTGCAAACGCAGCTTTGGCTCGGCTACTTTATTCAAAGTCGTTGGATATCTTTCTAAAACGTGGTAGTCTACAATTCGTCGATTGAAAAGAATATAATCATCGAACGGAATCGAACTGACTACAACACCATATATGATGATGAGCACTAACGAGGGCCTTCATCTATATATGTATATACATATACTTGAATTTGAATATAGAAGGAAGATGGGCTTGTCATCCAATGAGTGTTTGTTACTTCCTTTCCATTGATAAACTGCTGTGTTAAAGCTAAACAATGGATTGTTCTAGCATGCACTTATTGTAAAAAATATTGTTTTAATCAACAAAAATTTGAATTTGCAATCGATTGTGTCTTCGCATAGTGTGCAATTTACACTTGATGAAGAGTCGTCATAATCATATATTTCATTCATTAAATGCATTATAAATAATATTGCCTTTACAAACACTTCACTTCACGCTACACAATTAACCACAAAACCCCTGGAGCAAAATAGTCGACAACACATAAGCAAACACGCATAATATTAATAGTAGATCGTTTTACAAATGCAAGTATAATCAATCAATCTTGCTCTTAAAACCTGTAAAAAGCAAACCAAGCTATTAATCGTTGACAAGAACCAGTGATTCCCATACAAACAGCTCTGAAATCCTCATCAAATAATAACATGAAAATAACTAACAACATGTAGATTATGTAATAAAATGATAAACGGACACCGCACATCCATATCGAGATTCTTGAACTTAGTAGCCATTCATGCATGTCTTAATTTAAGCCTTCACCGAGTATGATCAAATCCCAGCTGATTGTTGTTATTACCATTCTTCCACTGAATATTGTTGGGATAATCGATGGAAGGACCACCTGCCTGATTTTTCACATTAACGTCGTCATCTCCACCGACGTTTGCATCGGCCCAGAAACTTGTCTTCGGCGGAGCCATTGAAGAGCTATGAGCAGCAGCAGCAGAACCTTCGTTGCTGTTGTTGATAAAGCCTTGTTGTTTCCAAGAACCCATTGGAGGAGCCCTAATTTGTTGATGAATCTGAGGAAAAATCATCTGCTCATGTTGATGACTTTCTTGAAGCTTCAATGGCTGATAATAGTTCACGCCTTGCACAAGTGGCAAGTTATTACCACCGCCAAACTGACCGCGACCACCGTAATGACCACTTGCAGCGCCGCCGCCGCCGCCGTTCATCATCATCAGTGGATTCGCAGCAGCCCTCAGAGGCTGACTCTGAGATGAGAAAGATGGGATCTGAGTTCCCGGAGGGATCTCGCGGCAGCCGGCCGACGGTGCCTCCGACGACGTCGACGGAGACATCTTCCGGCGCTTGGCTGTCCTGCGAACGCCGCCGACTGGGATGTTCCTTAGGGTTCCGCCGTGGGTCCAGTACCTACGGCAGTTTTTGCAGAAGTAGCGAGGCTGTGATAGGCTGTAGTTGTTGTAGTAACAGAACTTTGTGTTGGGCGAATCGCAGCGAGGACACTTCTGAGGCGGCGGCGGTGGCTGGTTGCTGGTGTTTTCTTGAGGCGCCACCGCCACACGGCCGTGATTGGTTGTGGGTTTCTGCTCATGACTCATTATTGTTGTTGTTGGGGTCACCGTGGTGTTTCTTGCATTGTCTGTGTATTTGTATATATATATATTGGGTTTATTATGTGTACGGAAGCTGAGAATAGAGATAATTCAACGCAGTGGATATGTGTAATCTGCAGTTTGTCTTTTTGGGATTATGAGATTAGAAAGTCAACGTCGGAAGAATGGGACTAAAACACCATGGAGATAATACAACGTGCGTGATAAGATCTCTATCTTCTACAATCTCTTCACTGAACAGTTGATCTTGAACTATCTCTTGCAGAACAAGCAAACACAAGAGAGAGAGAGAGAGAGAGAGAGAGAGAGAGATGTCATGACAATAAGAGCCCTTTTCTTGTTCATTTAAACTACTTGACTAGAGAAAAAGATAAAAAGATCACATATGGGCTTGACTCGCTGGATTTCGAGAATTGACCCTCTCTCTCTCTCTCTCTCTCTCTCTCTCTCTATGTAGTTCACATGTAACTACAATCTGGCACAATCAAAAGATCGAAGCCCCTTGCACTTTTTTCCCTATGTTTAATGTTTGTCTTTAATGACTTGAATTTGATCAAATCAAACATTTGAAGGTTGTCTAGCTTTGCTTTCGTATTACTCGACTAAAACGGCAAAATATAAATACGATTCAGAACAAAAGCTAACATCCAATTCCAACGAACGTGTGACCGAGCGACACATCAAAAAGTAGTGTGTCAAATTTGTCTGTCCATTACTGCATAGTGTCTGTACGTTACATAGGCAGCTTCGGAAGGTAATCACCGGTCCCGGCGTCGTACGGCGGCTGATGGCGGCCACGGCGGCGGACAGTGTCAGCGTTAATGCTCGTGTGATGTCCCTTTCTCTGGTCTAGTCGTGGACTTTCTTAACTGGGCCAACAGATCGATCTAAACTCGGCCCACTAAAATTCTTATTTAAGCCATACATTAGAACCAAAACGCCGGAGCGGGCTGGCCCGTTGCCCGCCAAAGCCCGTCACTGGCGTGGCGGGGACGGGCAAGCCCTGCCTGCAGGCGAGGAGCGGGCCTGGCGAGCCCGGCAATTTTTCTTTTTAAAACTAAAACAAAAAAATAATAAAAAATAGGAAAAAGTAAGGAAAAAATAATATAAAAAAGGAAAAAAATAAGAAAAATGAAGAATGTTGGAAATATATCGAATTAAAACTTTTTTAATATTAATTTATTTACCTTATTAATTACCAATTATTACGTATATTTGTATTATTATATTATATATATGGAAAACATAACGAAGTTAATACAACAACCATGATACAGATTAGTCAACAGATTATTCTGATTTCTTCTCATCAAAGGGACGCCAATTAACATCTAAATTCTGATGTTCGTCCATGGGTTGACCACCTGGATTGTGCTCGAGTTTGTTCTTCCACTCGTCTTCATCCTCAGGAGTCTTCATTACAGTGTCTCCATCATCGTATCTTTCCTTGTCCCTCTTCAGCTTGCTCTCTATGCTAGAACAACCATCATCATCTCCTTCGGACAATTTATGTCCCATTCTCTGCTTCATGTCTCTATCTTTGTCTTTCTCCTCCTCTTCTGTCTTCCAACACATGGGGGTGATGATAAAGAACATCAGGCCTCACTTCTTCTTGAGATATTGAGAAGATCCTTTCGTGCCAATGCCATCTTCAATTTCCTTGATTTCGTTCTAGCAATGTGCTCTGTACATCACCAGCATTAAATCTCTCTTCTTCTTTTCCCACCTTTTTGCTGTGTGTAGACGTGGAAGGTGCAAGCTCATACACTTGGAATTTAATAAACACGTGCCGACTTAAAAAGGTTTTATCTGCAACACAAATAAAAGTCTGGAAAACACAGGAAATAATAATAGTTGTAGTATGAAATATGATGGAACAGACGAAAATTGGAGTTTTACTACATTAGGCCCTTTGAAAACGTGTCATGATGATAAGACATGAGTATGTAATCGCGGGAGACGTGGGCTTATTATCCAAATTATATCCAAACCAGTAATTTGCTCGAACTCGACTTAGGACCACTATAATAACGGACATATATACTGTAGAGACTATCGACTGAAATCTATTCTCTGATGAATTTCGAATTGAGCTTCTCTTCTCTCGATCTTGTGCGATTGTGATTATGAGTAGAACAAAGACAGAATTTGTATTCGTGTGTGTGTGTGTTGAGCAAGAAATCAATTACGTGGTTCGATCCTTTTGGGATCTACATCCACGGCCAAAGGTAAATCGATCTTATTGAGGTATACTCTTTTACAGCAGTGCATATACAGATGAACTCCTCTCACAGTTCACTCTACGAAGAAGATGAAATTTTGGGTCGAATCTTCTCAGCTCGCCTTTCCCGCGTGTTTATCCCTTCACGTGTTTTTTGTTTTTTTCAGCGACTTCTTCCGTTAATTCCTTCTTCAGTAGAAATCGTCATTCGCAACAGCAGCTTCATAAGTGAGCTCTTATTCCCAAGAAACGCTTTAGCAACTTCAGCATTTCTTTAACGTCTCTAGCCTTCACATATGAAACCTTCAGTATATGTTTTGCCTGCAACGAGACCAATCTGTGTCTCCTTATTTGAGTTTGCCTCCACATATACGTACGATCAGAATATGATGAATCGAGAAAGAATATATTATCGATCATATGTATACTGCGGTAGTAGCAGATCATACTGAGATTAGCATATGGTCATAGCTTCTATTTGATTTGATGACACTCAACTCAATACAATACAACCAATCATGAATACAAAACAAATTAGCTTTTATTACAACAACAAGCTCTTCAACCTCTCAGCTACCCTTGGAGCAGCCCCATGTTTAACCGCAGATTCACAAATCTGATGAAGGAAGTAAAAAAAAAAAAAAACATGCTGTCACATTGTACTGCATTAAAGTTGCCGATAGAAAATGGAGAAATATGTGTCATATAATTTATGATTTAATTTATTGTTATATATAATGTACTCCACGAACCTTGCAATGTATAGTGTGAAACACCCTACTTCCCGCCACAGTAAAGCTTGCATTTTCAACTTCTAAACCTTCTTCTTGGTTTAAGATTCTCACCACCTCGCAAAACATGAAATGAAAGTTAAGCCCAGTGACCAAAACTACTTCAAGAATCGGACCCATAAGACGAACTTCGATGTTAGGCGATATAGTAGGGCTCGAACTATTCGAACATCCAGCTCCTATTAAGTTGGTTTTCTTCTTCTTCATTGCCTCAATGTTTGATTGAAGCTTCTTTATGTAATTCGCAGCTTCATCTAACTGATCTGCGTGTGAAGCAACTTCCTGTAATAGAAATCAAACAAGTGTGAAGTAATCAAGAAATACCTCATCAGAAAAAGCATCCGATATAAAAAAATGGGGTTTTACAAGCTAACATTAACCCTAGCAGATTCTTCATGGTAAGGCACGAGGGAGTTGAGCTCTGAATATAGGGCTTTCATGCGATTTCTACGGTTCTTTTCGATGGTTTTTCTATCTGCTTTGGAGGAACTAGGGTTTTGATGATCCATCTCTCTGTTACTAATCTTCAAATGGAAACAACTAGCTAGGGAAACTATATGCTTTGTGCCTTTATGCGAATATTTTAATTTTTTTAACCAACTTAGTAGTGTTGAAGAAGATAACGAACAAAAACACACAAAAGTGGATTGGGAAAAGGCAAACACACGTTGCACATTGCACAATACAATAAATGTTCTCTCGTACAAGGTAATAAAGCCAAGCAGCATTGCAGTAAGTGTGGGGCTTTCTTTCTTTTAGCTATGGCAGTTGGCACCCACATGAATTCAATAATTTTGAAATGTTATGATGATAGCATGAGAGAGAATTATAGTTATGCTAAAAGAGGATAATCGAATTAGGTCTATTATTATGTTGTTGGTGCATGCATATATCTTAACCATTTTTGCCAAGACCAATTGACCATTTTTTAACCACACTATCTTAAAGGCGGATTTAATAAGATTGTACTTTTATTTCGAATCGTTATTTAAAAAGGAAAAAAAAAAATTATGTAAAGCGACTTTGAAAATCGACATTATAAAAAGAAAAAATATGTAGCGACTTCAAAATCGACAATGAGGTGAAAAAAGAAATATAGCTCACGACTTTGAAATAAACCAAAATATGAAGCAAAAAAATAACATAGCATGGCTTCGAAATCGACATTAAAAAATACGTAGAGGTTCGGGAAATTCACATTTTAGGGAAAATATAGCGCTAACTTCGAAATCGACATTTATAAATTAATATAGCGCGACTTCGAAATCGACATTTTAGAAAACATATATAGCGCGGCTCCGAAATCAGTTTTTCAAAAACGTATATAGCGCGACTTAAACCAATACTTAAAAAAAAAAAAAGCTGTATAGTGTGAATTTCGATTACATGGAATTGTAATAATAGAGAGCATCTTTAAGAAAAATACGTTCTTCGAAATTATTAAAACCAAAGTTAATTATAAAAATGTCTAGATAAATATTTACTTAAGTATAGTAAAGCTTGCGATACTTTGTTAGTAATGAAAAACATATACGTTAATATAATGTATGTGTATCAACCAAATGGACCGCTGTAGGACTACATATAGGAAGACAACGTAATATAAGCGAAAAATTCTTGAATTAACGAGAATTTTATATTAAATATTTAACAGATAATATTTAATAATCCTATTCTGATCATGTAACCACTTCAAGTACCTATATACGTGCTTTGTATATATATATATGTGTGTGTGTGTGTTAACCAAGGCGGTGTTAATGTTGCCATGGATGGAGCTGCGAGAAATCATGCACTCAATTTTTCGAGGCCTATACATACTAGTACATATGTTCCTTAATAATATGGTATACATGTTCGATTTTTTCAATATGTGACACAACAAAGTAAAAAGCAGTTCGACTATATATTCCCCAGAGCAGAGAACAACGCTGGATTTTATTAGTTAAATGGCTTCCAACACGTTTGTTCTGAATGTGTTATGAGACGGCTTTACATTATGTTGTGAACGTGTCATAATCATATACGCTGCCTAAACCTACTAGGATCTAATGATGCATTATCAAGGAACTTTATATATCCTAATTTCATAGAAAATATAGTTCTTGAAAACTGTACTCTAGTGATGTACCAGGGACAAGGCACAAACTTCGATAATTCATCAAAATGGTGGTACCACATAACAAAGTGAGACTTCCAACTTTAAAAAAGCAACAATAAAAATCTGATCTTTCTATCAGTAAAACTTGCATCTGAAATCCCAGGCCTACTAATCGGACATCTGTTGTAAACTCGAACATACATAAATGAAGTATTAATTTTTTTGGAGCGAAGGAAATTGAGTAATTTATTGGGCAGCGTAGCCGTAAGCAGTATGCGGAAAAATCGAACGCAGAGAGATGGACAAGGTAGAGAGCACAAGTACCTGCAACTAGTCGACGGCCTCAGAATCCACGTGGCAGAAATTGGAGGAGACTCGTCGGCGCCGGCGGTGGTGTTCTTGCATGGATTTCCCGAGGTATGGTACACGTGGCGCCACCAGATGACGGCCGTTTCCGAGGCTGAGTTCCGAGCCATAGCGCCCGATTACAGTGGCTATGGGCTGTCCGAACCTCCGCCCGAGCCTGGGAAGTCAACGTTCTCCGATTTCATCTCCGATCTCCTCTCTCTCCTCGACGCCCTTACACTCTCCAAGGTACATGAATACAACATCAGATTTTTGCTGCATTTTTCCGTTTTTTTTTAGTGATTTCGAGCTTTGTATGGCTTAAACATCATCCGTTAACATATGTCACTGAACTAATCTAAACTCTTGTCTTTAACATACATAGGTCGTTCTAATCGCAAAGGATTTCGGATCAAGAATAGCGCACGTATTCACGCTTATCCATCCCGAGAGAGTTTCGAAAATCATCACGCTAGCCGTACCTTTTTCACCTCCCAACAAGCGCAACGCAGTTCGTAAGCCTTTCCCCGAGGGGTCATACATCGCAAGATTTCGGGTTCATTCGAAAACTATACTGCTAAATACTAACCTTCTCATCAATGGTTGCTTATATGATGAAGCAATTAGTTCGTTAGGAACACTGGTAGAGCCGAGGCAGATTTCAGACGCTTCGGTGTCAAGACGATAGTGAGAAAGATATACATTCTCTTCTCAAGAGACAGAGTACCCACTGCTCGAAAGGACCAAGAAATAATGGACGTTGTGGATTCGTCGACTCCTTTGCCGCCTTGGTTGTCCGAGGAAGATCTCTTAGTATATATATGCTTCTATGTACGAGAAATCTGGATTCGAAACTGCTCTGCAAGTACCGTATAGGTAAATAATTTCTACCGTGTTATTGCTCGCTCTGTTTTTCTTACAGGGGATTCTTCGAACTTATATTTCTTGGCACATCATCAGGTCTCTAGACGAAGAGTTCGAAGTACCTAATACGGAAGTCGAAGTACCCACGATGGTTATAACGGGCAGTCAAGATTTCTCGTTGGATTTTCCGAGCGTGAAGGAGTACATTCGAAGTGGTAGGTTTAAGGATTGTGTGCCCAACTGTGAGACAGTGTACTTGCAAGAAGGTTCTCACTTTGTCCAAGAACAGTTTCCTGAACAAGTGAATCAGCTAATCTTGAAATTCATCGCCGGTTGAATAATTTATTGTTTAACTGCGGAAAATGTCTTTGAAGTTGAGACGGGAAAAAACTAGTTATTGCAAGACAAATACTCGATTTCGATTTCGTTAAAACGCGAACTATTACAACCGTCGAAGAAACCAACCAACCTCTATCGCATGTTGCCCTCGCGAAGAACATCAATCATGTCGTAAATCCGCTTGTCGGCCTTCGATTTGACCTGAGGTGCGCCAAAACAAGGTTATGATATGAACATACAGCTAAATATCATTTAACGTAACCGAAGAATTGGGAATCACCTTTTTGTTCAGGAAAAGTATAGCGTCAACTGTGCCCTCGGCGTAGATTGATCGACCGCAGACATTGTGCTGGAACTCAAACGACACCCTGTCCCGATTCGAACAAACGCGATTTAGAATGTTTTGTGTTTTCAATAAACCGAAAGCATCGAAAGTAATCAAAGTTCTGAGAGAGACGTCTTACGTTTCATCGGGCGATGTTAGATGATACATGTGGAATGCATGACCGTTTAAATGTTCTTCTGGGACACCGACCATCTCCACTTGTAACCTTGGATCCCTTATTTGCTGTACCTATTGAACCGAAGAATTGGGTCTAACAGATTACAGCTCACTAGTTAAGCTTAAGTAAATGAAACGAACTATTAGGAACCAGACGTTTGCACATTTTCGTAAGATACATGTACGAGATATTCGAAACCAATTCTTGAACGACCTATATATGGATCATAGTCCAAAACCTGAAACTCTATTTGACTACAAGCCGTACCTCGTCCAGGTCAAACGAGACGCCCAGCTTCTGAAAACATGAAATGACAGCCTTAGCGGTGCCAGAAAGGTCCAACTTGCTAGCTTGGTGTGACTCCATGACCTAGCAAGCATCAGTTTCTTATAGTGAGATAGGATGGGAAACAAGTCAACAAACTAGCAGGAGAAAAAGATTCCCATCTTTTCCTGAAGAGACATATAGAATTTACTTGTAATTTATATCCTGAAAATGCTCCAGGAAACTGTTCTGCCATGATTTCCATGGCTGCAAGAAATGCTACCACCTAAAAAGTCCATCAACAGCGGATGATGTGTTGGAAGGTGTAAGAATAGAGAAACTTGCACAGACAAGGCAGCGAACTTTTCTCACACCTGTTTACCCATTTGTGGAGAAATCACCGCATACACCTTTGAGTCAGACACAGTTCGATAAAGCAGGTCCCTGTCTCCTCCGGTGGTTCCCAACACAAAAGGAACTCCAACTTTGCAGTACAAGGCAGTATTATCTATTACCACACAAAAGTAAATGAGAGATTACAAAAGACGTTTCTCTTGGAGCAGAAAGTTATGAAACTCTTGATGGTTGAAATCCATATAACACTCTCAGAAAAAAGCAAATCAATTAATCATGATTTAGAAACCTCCAGCCAATACATAACATTAATCATTGGATCAGCAAAAGGAAAACTATCTTACCGAAGGACTAAAACAATATAAAAAACCCTGTCCAACCTGCATCAAAAGTCTGACAAACCCATTGAAATGCTAAAATCTCAAGTGCTACCCACGTACCATTAACTGCTGAAGGCACAGTGTAGTCGACCACAATCAGGTCTGGATAATCCTTAAACACAGAAGAAAGAATCGATTCCCTTCGTTCAGGACCTTGCACTTCAATCTGTCTCCCATCGATATCTAATACTTTCCCCGAATCTTCAGGACCACCCAATGCTACAGGGACAGGTTTGAGTCCAGCAGAAATAGCTGCCTCTAGCACAGCTCTACCCATCTTCCCTGTGCAACCATTGACCTGAGATTAAGTCATAGAAATCAATGAATTAGCAAAACATGGTAAAAGTCCCCAACTTGACAATAGGAAGGTTTGTCTTCAGCATAACCACATTATTCACATATCCCAAAAAAATAAACGAAGTCAAGAAAAAAAAAAAACTTTTATACCATGATTGGAATGTCATTACTTTCCGAGGCAACTATAGCTGCAGGCTCGATAGAATGCACATGATTTGCAGCCATTTTGACCGAAGCTCTACGGGAAAAAGCAAGCTTACAGCTAAATTTACAGCAAACCGCTGGTCTAGCGATTTTCAGGTGAGGCGATGGATACTTTATATCTCCGGCGGACTGTAGCTGAGCGGAGACGCCGGCGTACAAGGTGGATTTTAGTACGCGAGACATTTGAGCATATGCAATGGCTATCAGATGAAGAAATGGGGATGGTAGGTAGTGTAGGGTTTTAGAATTGGAGAGAGACTCAATTTAAATGTTTTTCATTTTATTATGTTTTAAATATAAAGTACTACATTAGTAGTGATGTGATGCTGATATTATTATAGGGAAATTTCGTTTCAGGCCCCGTCACTGTTTAAAATTTGGTTTGAGTCCCATTCAGAAAAAAGTTAGTTTTAAGGACCCGATTTCTGCAGTATCACTTCATTATATTCAATACCACTTCATTGTTCTGCAGTACCACTTCATTGTTATTGCATAAAAAATGAAGTGGTACTCCAGAACAATGAAGTGGTATTGCAGAATAATGAAATCATACTGCAGAACAATGACGTGAAATCGGGTCCTTAAAATTAACTTTTTTCTGACAGATCCTAAACCCTATTTTAAAATATTTTTGGAGCCTGAATCATAATTAACCCTATTATTATTTGTAGAATGTCATCAATTGAAATATATATATTTTCAAAAATTAGTAAATCATCAGGTTAAATTTTTTGTGAAATGATTCTTTACCTTAAATTATTGATTTTATGACAATGGCTCGATTTTAACAATTGGTAAGAAGAATATGTCACGTACCAAAATAAGGTTTTTCTTTTCAGCTATTGTTAAAAATACATCTACATGAAAAAGGAAACCAATATAATGCCATAACTTCGTTCTTATTTTTTTCCTAAATTGTAATTTATGAACAATGGATGGAATAAACAAAGTTGGTAAGAACGGATCACATACCAAAATGAGGGTTTCCCCTGCAGCTATTATAAGTACGAGACAAGTAATCTTACAATGCCACGTCAAATAAAAAAATCAGCAAATTCACATATTATATGCAATGGCGGCTTCATGTGGTTATTACAAGCGATGCTTTCCTCTTCTCCTCGCCTTTCTTGTGTTGTCGTTGCTCGTTCCCCATCAATGTAAGTATTAACAGTGAGCTTTATATAACAATATACATAAGTCCTTTTTATTTAACTTCAACTTATGAGTTTGTATATGTACATACAACAATAGGCTATGGAAGTACGAATAGCAAAAACACAGTTGTGAGGAAGGAATTAAATGAGGAGAAGATTAATTTGGATTTGTGCAAGCGTTACACAAACTGTGAACGAACCGACGGCCGACCGCCGCTTCCGGCGTGCTTTTGCTGCATAACTGATAACCGTTGTTATCTTGGCGATGATGAGTGTCGAGGGAATTGCCGTTTCTGATTTTTAGTATGCGTTAAATTTCAGGAATTTATTTTATTACTATAAAAAAGATACTTATATTGTAAGATAAGATGATGACGCTATTATCAATACAGAAAAACCTCTTTTAATTAATAAATTTGGGACCACTAAATTTTATTAATTTAAAGAGATATTAATATATCGATAAATTAATAAATTATTAATTAAAAGAAAAAAATTTAAATTCATAATGATTCAGTATTTATATGTTTAATTGATTATATTCATGAATAAACCAATTCTTTGTCACTAATTAAATATATTCATGTATATATACATTTTCTGTTGCAACTATAGAACTCGACACGGAACTTTTGGCTGAAATTAAAAAAGTTAGTGATGATTCAATTAGATTTATGTTTTAAGAAAAAAACAAGTGACAATAGATTCATATTTAGCAAATGCCATAATATTTATAACTGTAATATATGGATTATTAGTTTATAGTTTTAGTGGGACCTAATATTTACAAAGGAATTTTTAGAATAACTATTATCTTATTATCTTATCGAATTTAACAAGTTTACAAAGGCCCAAGGGGTGTAAACGAGCCGAGCCGAGCCCGAACATGGCGCAGCTCGAGCTCGGGTTGATCAAGAATTAACGGCTCGAGCTCGGCTCGAGCTCGACCGAGCTTTAAAATCCAAGGCTCGAGCTCGGCTCGACGGGTTATCGAGCCGCTCGAGCTCGGCTCGAGAGGCTCGATCCAGATCAGATGATGCGAAACACTTGAGCTCGGCTCGAGAAGCTCGAATCTTCGAACTGGTGGAGCTCATATGATTTCCAGTTTTATCCTAACATGAGGTCTGCGTTTATGCGTACGCTGGGTTGACGCTTACGCTGTCGAGATTATACCTTATGTTGGCCTGCGATTTGGAACCTACGACTCGTTTAAACGTTGGACAATGGTTAAACCTCTCTCTCTGTGTGTGTGTGTGTGTGTATATATATACAAGTTTCTCAGGAGTGGAATAGGCGTAGAAACCCTTATGCTAGGCGAAGAAGAAGAAGACGACGTTGGCATCTCAAGCTTCCAGGTTTTCCTATGGCTTAGCTTCTGGAGCTTTGTGAGGTTGTGTGTTGGCGGCTGAGGAAATGAAATTCATTTTAGGGTTATCTAGGATTTGTTTAATTGGGCCAATGTTTAAAAATATTAAACATATTTTATAATAATATAAAAGCTAATGTGGCTCGATAAGCTCGACGAGCTACCGAGCCCACATATAATCAGCTCGAGCTCGGCTCGACGGGTTATCGAGCCGGCTCGAGCTCGGCTCGAGCTCGATTTTGACCGAGCTCGAGCCGAGCTTTGACCGAGCTGCTCGCGAGCTGCTCGCGAACAGCTCGGTCAAAGCTCGGCTCGAGCTCGCTCGCGAACAGCTCGGTTCGTTTACACCTCTAAGCCCAAGTCGGGACCGGAAGATTTTATTATTTTAGAGAGGTTATTAATTTATCGAGTATTAATTTATAGAGGTTTTACTGTATATGATTAATCCATTGGTAATGCTACATAATCAAATCTTGAAAAATTGTCTTGTTAACAAAAAAGCAATAATGTAATTACCAAAAAAAGCAATAATCTATATCTTTATGACTAGCAACACTACCGATGTTCAACAAGCTATTAAAATATGACTAAAAGACTATATACATAAACAATCATGAAGTTCAAACATCACATCAAATACAATGGCTTTTATCAAGATTTCTCTCTATATCACCCTCTTCGTCTTCATCCTCAGTGCCCTATTCGCTCCTCATGAATGTAAGTAATTTATAAAACTAATCAAAATTAAAAACTCGATTGTTAAATCTCTAATTAATTAATAATAATCGTAATGTCAGGTCACGATGTTGGCAGCATTGGCGTGGGAAGGAAAGAACTATATTCAAACTATATGATGATGAGCACAAAGTCGAGTGATTATCAGAAATTTAATATTAATGAGAAAATAAATATTAATCAGTGCGTACGTACAAAGGATTGCAGTAACATTGACATATGCTACTGCTGCTTGGGGGGTACCAAATGCTGGACTAACGAGAAAGCATGTCTCAAATATTGTAATTAGTAGTATTCATTGATATAAATTGCAAAATAAGTACAATAATGTAATTTAGTTCGAACACACAATTCAAACGTACCCTCGTATGGTTTCGTAATTAATTACTAAGTCGACCATGATTATATAGATAATAAGAAGAAATTCTAATATATCATAAATGTAATGGAAATCAATCCTCGACGATAGGATCATTAGTGGTATCATGGCAATACATATATGTATATATTCATATCCACATGATTTTATACCAAGTTTGTTATCTCTTAAGTCCATAAATATATGACTAAAATACATTTACATCGCAACAATCATAAATTTAAAAGCTAATCAAACAATACAATGTCTTTCTCAAGATTCCTTTCTCCCTCTCCATCTTCATCATCAGTGTCCTGTTGGTCCAGCCAACCAAAAGCGACGCCCACCATCATTGATTAAAAAAATATATATATATAATAAAATAATATTATTAATATTATATTATAATATTATTTTATATATATATAATAAAATAATGAACGGCTGATATTGAAGGGCGACGCGGCGCATTCCTGGCCACCCATTTTGAGTGGTCCAGAAGAGCTGAAGACATCTATAAATAGGCTGAGGATTCTTCAGTTATTATCATCACAAGCTCATTCGAGTTTTACTATATAGAGAGAAGTAGTTCGAGTGAATTGTGAGGTTATCAGTTCAGGTAGAAACTGATAGGGTTCCACATCCACAGAGAGGTGTGAGGTAAACACGAGTGGTAAAAGTGAGATAGTAAAAATTCGAGGGTTGTAATTTTTACTATAGTGAAGATTTTGCCGACTCGGCCGTGGTTTTTCCCTCTTCGTTAACAGAGGGTTTTCCACGTTAAAGTTCTGGTGTTCTTTTTTACCTTACGGTAATTTTATTTTTACCGTGGTAGTTACTGTGCGGGT
The DNA here is from genome assembly GCA_027422505.1 of Craterostigma plantagineum. Lineage (NCBI taxonomy): Eukaryota > Viridiplantae > Streptophyta > Magnoliopsida > Lamiales > Linderniaceae > Craterostigma > Craterostigma plantagineum. Next base: position 788,364 of record JAPQWV010000082.1, read on the forward strand.
CCCACCAAATTTACCCCGTGGGTCCCACTTCTCCCTATCGTCGTACTGAGCCAAACCGGGACCAGTTCCGCTGCGGGGCCCACTGACCACCGCGGGGCCCACCACCATTCCCAACAAGTGGTATCAGAGCCTGATAGTATTCTGAGTATGCTCTGTGGTTGCAGCTTTGACTGATCTTCCACATCAGAAAAGATATTAGTAGGTTGCTGGTAGATTTTGACGGCCATGGAGAACGACGGAGGAATAATCAAACTGACAGTAACGAATTACTCCATATGGAAATCAAGGATGGAGGATTACCTTTATTGCAAAGACCTCCATGATCCAATCGAAAATGGAGGCAAGATGCCCGAAGGCGGGAATGCTGACCTTTGGAAGAAGTTGCAAAGAAAGACGCTAGCTGTGATCCGCCAATGGGTGGACATTAGCCTCTACAACCACGTCCGAAATGAGACAGACCCCTACAAACTCTGGACGAAATTGGAGGGTATGTACGAGGTGACAAATGCGCTGAGCAAGGTATTCATGATGCGAAAACTCATGAATGTGAAGCTGAACGAGGGACGATCAGTTGCTGAACATCTGAATGACTTTGAAGGGCTGGTAACTCAACTCACAAGTGCCGGTCTAGTCCTTGATGATGAGCTACAAGCATGTCTACTATTGGGATCTCTACCTGATAGCTGGGATACGTTGGTAGTATCGCTCACCAACTCGGCACCAAGCGGTAAAGTCACGATGGAGATGGTGAAAAACAGACTCTACAATGAAGAGCTGCGACGGAAGGATGCTGCCAGTACCAGTACGGGAAATCAGGCCCTTATCACGGAGAATAGGGGCCGGAGCAAGAGTAGAGGACCAAAAGGATACGACAAGTCGAAAGATAGATCCAAGTCCATGGAGATGAGGAAGTGCTACCATTGTGGTAAAATTGGCCACTTACAAAGAAACTGTAGACTTCTCAAAGGAAAACAGAAACAAGTCGATGACAAGAACACGTCTGCAATCGCCTCCAACGATGGTGGAGAGGTTACTCTGGTGAATGAAGCAGACTGCTGTCATGTTGCGGATGCAAGCACCGAATGGGTAGTGGACTCTGGTGCCTCCTACCATTGTGTTCCAAGGCGTGAATACTTCTCCACATATAAGGCAGGAAACTTTGGCACTACCAAGATGGGTAACCAAAGTGTTTCTAAAATAGTGGGGATCGGTGATATCTGTATCCAGACGAGCGTAGGGTGCACATTACGGCTGAAAGATGTGCGACACATTCCAGACCTGCGTCTCAATCTGATTTCTGTGAAGGTGTTGGACAACGAAGGATACTATAACGAGATGGCGAATAGCAACTGGAAACTCACCAAAGGATCGTTGGTGGTAGCGAGAGGAAAGCTATGCTGCTCGCTCTACAAGATGCACGCAACGATATGTGCTAACCAACTTAATGCAGTTGAAGATGATGCTTCTCCAAATTTGTGGCACAGACGGCTGGCGCACGTAGGAGAGAAGGGGTTGAATGTCTTGGCTAAAAAGTCTCTCATACCAGTAGCCAAGGAGAAAGCGCTAAACCCCTGCGATCATTGTTTATTTGGAAAGCAACATAGAGTTTCATTCGCGAAGAACTCAACCAGGCGAATGAAGAAGTTGGAGTTGGTACACTCTGACGTATGCGGACCCATGGAAGTCGAATCTCTGGGAGGCAGTAAATATTTTCTGACCTTCATTGATGATGCGTCTCGCAAGACCTGGGTATATCTGTTGCGGACGAAGGACCAGGTTTTCTATTATTTCAAGAAGTTCCATGCGATGGTGGAAAGAGAAACAGGAATGCCGCTAAAGTGTCTACGCACAGATAATGGTGGTGAATACATCTCTCGGGAGTTCAGAGATTATTCCACGAAACATGGCATTAGGCATGAGAAGACAGTTCCTGGCACTCCTCAGCAAAATGGTGTCGCGGAGAGAATGAACCGGACCATTATGGAGAGAGTCCGAGCGATACTCAAAATGGCTAATCTATCTAAGTCATTTTGGGGGGAAGCTGTCAACACTGCAGTCTATCTTATCAACCGGCTACCTTCATCGGCGTTGGATTTCGATGTACCAGAGAAGGTGTGGACCGGTAGAGACATCTCATATTCGCATTTGAGAGTGTTTGGCTGCAAGGCGTTCATGCATGTGCCGAAGGAACAAAGATCCAAGCTCGATGATAAATCGAATCCTTGCATCTTTGTTGGGTACGGAGACGAAGAGTTCGGCTACAGACTTTGGGATCCAAAGAAGAAGAAGACTGTTCGAAGTCGCGACGTAGTATTCCATGAGCACGAGATCATGGGAGACTCAGATGTGGATGTGACGAAATCCACAGGTGATGGTGTTGTCGATTATACACCAGTCAGCATTCCACATGACGGTGCCACAGAGGAAGGAATGCAACAATCAGAACCTGAACCAGAAGAACCAGCCATTGATGATGATGAACCTGTCGTAGATGAACACACTGAAGGTACTGAGCAGGGGAGCCTTCAGACGCGCAAGAAGCAGTTGAACCTCATCTGAGAAGGTCAACTAGGGAACGTCAACCATCTACGAGGTATCCGAGTTCTGATTATATTTTGATTACTGACGAGGGGGAGCCAGAGAGCTTCCAGGAAGTACAATCTTGTAGGGACAAAGATTGTTGGACAAAGGCCATGCAAGAGGAGATGGATTCTCTGAAGAAGAATGATACGTACGAGTTAGTTCGATTGCCGAAAGGAAAGAAGACACTCAAGAACAAATGGGTGTACAAATTGAAGAAGGATGATGGCAAGCTAGTCAGATATAAGGCTCGATTAGTCGTCAAAGGTTTCACTCAGAGGAAGGGGATCGACTTTGACGAGATATTTTCGCCGGTCGTGAAGATGAGTTCAATTAGAGTCATACTGGGACTAGCTGCTACCATGGATCTTCACTTGGAGCAACTCGACGTGAAGACCGCATTCTTGCATGGTGATCTTGATGAGGAGATATATATGGAACAACCAGAAGGGTTCGAGGTTAGAGGTAAAGAGGACATGGTCTGCCGGCTGAAGAAAAGCTTGTATGGACTGAAACAAGCTCCACGGCAGTGGTACAAGAACTTTGATTCTTTCATGGTGCATCAGGGGTTCAAGAGAACAGATGCAGATCCATGTGTTTACGTCCGAAGATACTCTAACGCTAAATTTATCGTTCTTCTCCTGTATGTTGATGATATGCTAATTGTCGGACAAGATGCAGAGATGATTAGCAGGTTGAAGAAAGATTTGTCAAAGACGTTTGACATGAAGGATTTGGGTTCGGCAAAGCGGATTCTCGGAATGGAGATTACCCGAGATCGAAAAGCTGGAAAATTGTGGTTATCCCAGGAGCGCTATATTGAACGAGTTCTAGAGAGGTTCAATATGAAGGATGCTAAGCCAGTTAGCACGCCACTTGCCGCGCACTTTCAGTTGCGAAAGAAATCCAGTCCATCAACAACTGAAGACGGAGAAGATGTCCCAGATGTTCCATATTCATCTGCGGTCGGAAGTTTGATGTACGCCATGGTGTGTACGAGGCCAGATATCGCTCACGCAGTTGGCGTTGTAAGTCGATTTCTATCGAATCCCGGGAAGTCACATTGGGAAGCAGTGAAGTGGATCTTGAGGTACCTGAGAGGAACTTCCAAATTATGCCTAACATTTGGAAGTGGTAAATGTTTTCTTACAGGCTATACAGATGCTGATATGGCCGGTGATCTCGACAGCAGAAAGTCAACGTCGGGATACATATTTACATTCTCAGGGGGAGCTATCTCATGGCAGTCGAGGTTACAGAAATGTGTTTCTTTATCAACTACTGAAGCGGAGTATGTTGCAGCAACGGAAGCTGGTAAGGAGATGCTCTGGTTGAAGAGATTTCTTCAGGAGTTGGGAATTCAGCAGGAGGAGTACATAATATTTTGCGATAGTCAAAGTGCTTTGGACTTGAGCAAGAATACTATGTATCACTCGAGGACGAAACACATCGACGTTCGTTATCATTGGCTCAGACTGGCTATTGAGGAGAAAGCGTTCAAGCTGGCGAAGATCCACACAGACAAGAATGTTGCGGACATTCTAACGAAGGTTATTCCTAAGGAGAAGACTGAGTTCTGCGCCGGGCAAGCCGGCATGGGCTATCGCTGAGGCGGTAGGAGATCTTCCCCGCAAATAATGAATGAGGCTGGAGGGGGAGAATTGTTGGTCCAGCCAACCAAAAGCGACGCCCACCATCATTGATTAAAAAAATATATATATATAATAAAATAATATTATTAATATTATATTATAATATTATTTTATATATATATAATAAAATAATGAACGGCTGATATTGAAGGGCGACGCGGCGCATTCCTGGCCACCCATTTTGAGTGGTCCAGAAGAGCTGAAGACATCTATAAATAGGCTGAGGATTCTTCAGTTATTATCATCACAAGCTCATTCGAGTTTTACTATATAGAGAGAAGTAGTTCGAGTGAATTGTGAGGTTATCAGTTCAGGTAGAAACTGATAGGGTTCCACATCCACAGAGAGGTGTGAGGTAAACACGAGTGGTAAAAGTGAGATAGTAAAAATTCGAGGGTTGTAATTTTTACTATAGTGAAGATTTTGCCGACTCGGCCGTGGTTTTTCCCTCTTCGTTAACAGAGGGTTTTCCACGTTAAAGTTCTGGTGTTCTTTTTTACCTTACGGTAATTTTATTTTTACCGTGGTAGTTACTGTGCGGGTCCCACCAAATTTACCCCGTGGGTCCCACTTCTCCCTATCGTCGTACTGAGCCAAACCGGGACCAGTTCCGCTGCGGGGCCCACTGACCACCGCGGGGCCCACCACCATTCCCAACATGTCCTACTCGCTTCTCATGAATGTAAGTAAATTCGAGTAACGTTATTTAATATAGATTTGTAAATTACAATTGATTAGTAATTCATTTATTTTACGATTATAATTACATTTTATTTATTAGTTATCATATATCGGTTTGTTACTTCTCAGGAATCTCTGGTAATATTAATGGTTAGTGTAATTTTTTTACATAACATGTAGATCATGAGAATTAGTACTGATGAATCGTTTCACAATCGAGAGTAACATTCACATTTACATCAAACTGAATTTACGCGGAATATATGAATTACAATGTGGTTGTGAGATATTAAATATAATTTATGCTACATTTCTATTGTATTCTTTATACCATATAATTGAAACAAGTGAGGTTGACATTCACGGATTTGTTTACCAGGAAAACTTGGCACCATTTCATTAAACTTAAGTAGTTTTAGTAGTTAAATTAGTGCATTCGGCTTATCATTAAAATTAGACTAAAACTCATCACATTATTAAAGTGAACCGAAAGCGACCCACCGAGACAAGGCAAAAAAAGCGGCTAAGACGAAGCAAATCATTAAAGCATATAATAATGTACTATAGAAGTAATTAACAAAGAAACAAAATTGCATCTATTATTATAAACAAATTGCAATATATTTTTTTAAAAAAAGAAAGAAAACGAAACTGGAGTGAAGCGTATGGCCCTTCGTTTTGGATAAGCGCGTCACCAATTGATAGAGTCAATTATTTAGACAAGTGATGATTAATTAATACACAATGATAATAATGTATTCCTTTGTCGAGAATTATGTTACGATATGAATATTCTAAGTACGAAATAAAAATCAGAAAAATATAAAATAAACAAACAAAATAGTGGAAAATACAAAATAATATCTGCACAATCATTGTATACGTATACACGTGTCCACTGTAGCTATTATTAGCTTCCACTGCTACGCATTCAACAGTAACACCACCCATCTTAATTCTCAGTCTAAAAAGGAGTCTCCTTTTTGGAATTTTAGAGGCATAGATCAAGAAAGAGCACTGAAATTTCCATTAAAGGGGTTTCAGTCTTGATGCTATTTGTGATCGAGCTTTGATCTTTGATGATTTTCCGTCTTATTTCTGTTTTGAGGAGTTTTTGAAGAAGAAATATGTACGTGAGCGGTGGAACCACCCCAGTGAAGAAGTCCTTTAAGGACTCATTGAAAGTGCTCGAAGCAGACGTTCAGCATGCTAACACGCTGTAATATATTTATTTCCTTGTTTTTGTCCAGCTGATTCGATGTTCTTCCTTTCTGTTCGTTGACTGGGCTTGCTTCAGATTTTTCTTTTGGGTGGTTCTTTGATCATCCGATGTTGTCTGTTGCTTCTTTTTGTAAGACGATCCTCTACATTATCTAACGAAATATCTTCTCTAAGGGGTTTTTTTGGCCTGAAAATTTTTTGATTAGGAAGACGTTCAGTTAAAGATAGTTTGATCTTTTCTCAACTGATTGCTTTGATTTACCATAATCTTTACTTCAGTATTAAGCTGCAGTTCTGCTTAGTTCCTGAAAATTTCCCAAGAAAGGTCTCACATTTATTGCTTGTATGAATACAGGGCAGCTGATTATCCAAGAGAATACGATGGTGCTTGTCTTCAAATGAGAATTTCTTACAGCCCAGCAGCGCACTTCTTCCTTTTCCTCGTTCAATGGACTGATTGCCACCTCGCAGGTGCTCTTGGGTTGCTGAGAATCCTAATTTACAAGGTTCTTTACTTGGAGCTTCATTACACACACCTTCTTCTTCGGATTGTGTCTGTTTTGAAGTTCACATGCTTCGTATCTTGAAAATATTTCGATTTTGCTCCAAAGTTATGCTTGCTTGCCATTTGCCAATGATCGAACAATGTGCATGTAATAGGTTTATGTGGATGGAACCACCACAATGTCCACTCATGAGAGGAAGGCAAGCATCCGAGAATTCTATGGTGAAGTTCTTAGTTCTTTAGCAAAGTGTAGTTTCTTCATAGAGAAAGAAGCTAGTTGTCTGATTTCATCCCTCATTTATTGCAACAGCCGTAATCTATCCCTCTTTAGTGCAACTTCAAAACGGCATCACCGACGCAGAAGATAAGAGACAGAGAGTGATGTGCATGGAGAGGTACAGAAGGAGCTGCGAGGAAGAAGATCTCGGGAAATTCCCCGAGTCAGAAATCGAGAGGGAAAAAGAATGCGGGATTTGCATGGAGACAAACAGTAAGATAGTATTGCCAAACTGTAACCATGCTCTGTGCCTCAAATGCTACAGAGACTGGTAATAATACTATCTCTTCCCTTCCTTCTCATTGCACTCTTTGTTAATAGTATCAAACATCAAAGTCCTTCCTTGTTATTATCGCAGGCGTTCGAGATCTCAGTCTTGCCCTTTCTGTCGAGACAGCTTGAAGAGGGTAAACTCCGGCGATTTATGGGTATATTTGGACAATATGGACGCAGCAGACACTTCGGTCATAACGAGGGAAAACCTACGAAGGCTCTTCTTATACGTCGATAAATTACCCCTCGTAGTCCCCGATTCTCTCTTCGACGCCTACGACACTCACGTGAGGTAAAAAAAAATCTGCAGAACTAACGTTTGTTCTTCAGGAATCAGCTGCTATTCGAGCAAGAAATTATTCTCACGAAAAGTAGTTCTAGTCTAGGAAGGAAATCTGCGACCCAGCCGCAAAAAAGGTAGTCGTTGGCCCGTGGTTTTTACTGTTTGGCGTCGATCGTTAAATTATGGTGACGTATGTATTTTCAGAACGTATGTAAGTAAATGCATGTACAGTACAGTCGAAAACTCTTCCGCACCCCTCGAATCAAAGAATATTTATTGCGAATTTCGAAACCTTTCGACGGCAGGAAAAAGCCCGATAAAACTTTTTAATTATTAGTCTTAGCGTCAGAGGCCCGCAGAAGTCTCGACGTAATACGCCAGGCCCGCAATCACCAAACGAGCCCGATGGCTCACATCACACCAATGTGAGTCGTCCTCCTCGCCTGAATCTCATACTCAGTCATCTGAGGCCTAATCATCATCGCCGCCGACTTCCCCTCCGTCGAAGCTCGAAAAGGATTGTTCGTCGGGCCTTCGTCGCTGTTTGCCGTAGCAGCAGAAGTGACAACGGGCCCGTTTCTGCTGTTGTCGAAGCCCGTCCTCGCGGGGACCTCCATCACGGCGGGGACTGCGACGGTTTATCGAGGGCTGACAATCGTCGACCTCTTCATCGCGAGGGGTTTCGAGGGATGAAGAGCAAGAGAATGATTGGGAATCTGTATATGCAATTAGTTCTTGAACGGTTTTGGTTTCATAAGACGATTGTTTGGTGAGAGGATTATGTTTCGCTTTCCCAAGTCTTGGACAAAAGTAATTGAATGCCATCATATCGATCTCCCCCAAGTGTTGGACTAAAAATAGAAGTATGAAGAAACAAAAAATAGTTGAATATAATCACATCGATCTTACGCTGAATAGTAGTTCAAGCCAGTGCAGAGAAAAATGAAACACGAATATCAATCAAACGATCCCAAACTCAGACAAAGACAGAGAAAATAATCTCAATATAAGATTACATAGAAATTTTAAAGAAAGGGCCGCAGATTTCTTCATCCCCACGTCCTCTTTGTGTGAGTTGAGGGTAACGTTCTCTCCGAATCACATGAAATCGTAGTCGTCGTAATCATCATATGCATTAACGACAACATCATCGTCTGGCTTGTCGACATGCAACTGCTTCTTCTTACCAGCTGTAGATAGATACAAAACAATGAAATACTCCTCGAGAAAATAGTAATGAAAGAAATCGCATAATTAGAGTGGTGCGTGCATCGTACCTGTCTTCTTTTTACCAGCATTAGCTTCTTTTTCGGATTTTATCTTTTCATTTGCTATCGCGGTAACAGAAGAGGCGATTTCCTTGGCATCAGCTCCTTTCAAAGAAGTCAGGGAGAGTCTCATCACAGCTTTCAGTAATCCCATGTAATGATAGCTCTTCTGAAAATGGAGAAAGTTATGAAAATTGCATCGAGCAAATCGCAAGCAAAAAGAAATCGAAGGAAGTTATTAAATGATAAAATAAAGGAGACAACAGAAAAAAACCTCGTACGGTCGTAGTTTATGAGCAATGAGTTCTGCATACTCCTCAAAGTCACTTTCAGTTTTTGGGATGAAGTTGTCGAGCGTCTTGTCATTGTCTTTCTTTCCAAATAGATCTTTTGTGGATTTAAAATCAGCTTCTTCAACAAGCCTAGAGAAGTGATTATACAACGGGAGACGCTTAATTATACTCATATCAACCATTAATTCCAAGACTTTCCACAGAAACGCCGTCAAGAAACATTAGCGCGTTAATCATTTACTCTCCCAAATACATGAAAAGACAATAAAGTTAAGCTACCTCTGCTGACGAAGTTTCTCTTGAACAGGGTCCAAAGGCACTTCTTTTCTATCTTCAATGGAGATACCATTCTTCTTATCTTCTAGCTTTGGTGCAGCCTTCTTAGGAGCCTTTTCAGAGGGTGGCTTCTCCACTATAGGAGCCTGGTCATAACATAGAAATTATTCACTTCAATGTCGGGAAATTTCAAATTCGAGGAAAACAGCAGCATGACATCATACAAATAAATTTGAGGAGAAATAGCCCAACCACTTCAAATAAACTTCAGGACACTAAATAAACTTCAGGACGTCATACAAATGAATGTGGCAGTATCATCTGCCGCCCAACCACTTGAAAGAAAGCCAAATATTATTCTTAACAATGACAGTAGAGATAGCAAGATGTATATTTTACATACAGGGGCAGGCTCATCTTCGTCTTCCCAAGATTCCTTCACTTCATCATCATCGAATTCTTCATCGTCCCAATTACTTTTCAGAGGCTTGTCAATCTTGAGAAGATCCTGAACAGGTTCATCCTCTGAACCACATGACAGTGAGTAAGACGTGGGTACAGTTTACACAAAGATTCCACACAGCATCTATCTTTCGCAGTTCCTAACAGGATAACATAATAGAGTCCAAAAAAGATTGGATTTGAAGAACATAGTATCAAATTGTAATTCAAAGCCAAGTGCGATACGAGATTAGTCTATACCAACAGTGAAGAAAACTGATAGAACCAGGGAGTCGACAATTAGATTTAGCGGTGAAGAGAAACTGAGAACATACCCCAATCGTCCATTCTGGATTCAGCAATCAAACTTCCAATAACTCCAATTTACGAAACCAAATTGGAGGTGCACCGACAGACCAAAAAGCCCAATCAGATTTGACGGGGGAAACAAATCACGCAGCACCCTAGTTAGATTAGGAGGATCCAATAGTAAATAAATAGGATGGATGAAGAGCACGGAGAACCACAACAAAGGTTAGGGTTTTGTGATTCGCTCTCTACTACAACCTTCTACGGATTTTGGTCCTTTTTTTTTTCCTTGGTTTATATCGTCTGCACACTTGTCCTCCGTGTGGATGATATATCCCAAGAATATTTAATTCATTATTGGGCTTTTATTACGAACAAATCGTTATTGGGCCTATTTTCCTAAAAGCCCATTGACAAGATTTGTATGACCTTCAAACTGACCACTACTACCATAAATATTTTTTCGACCAATAATGCGACTACACGTGTCACCCAACGGTTAATATATTAACCTCGGGGAGATAATATGTCTGTGAAGTCGAGTCGTGGGGAGAAAAAGAGGACTTTCTTGCCATTGTGTATGCTATGCTAAAGCCTTAAAACACGAATAGAGATTGAAGACAGTTGCTAGAAAGCTAGCCGTTTTTTTCCTTATACGGCGGAACCGTTACTTCAATCTCCATTCATTACGTAGTCCCTCTGATTGGATTTTCTTGAAACAGTTATTTACAGAACATAATCACATAAGCGTAGATTCCTCTTCTTTTTAAGTGTATAAAGATAAGTTTTTTTTTTTTTTTTCCTTTTTGGTCATCCCCATTTTTGGTAGTTATGATTATTTAGGTTGGAAAGAATGGCTTTAGAAATGGCAAGTTCGGGTTATTTCGGGTTGGCGAGGTGTGGGTCGTTCGGTAGGAAACGGGTTGCCCCGCCCGGTTTTGAAATCGAGTTCGAGGATCAATTACATTGCTTCGACTTTAGATGTCTGAAGAGACAGTGTTCGAATGAGTTAGACGAGGAATGTGCACTTGAAGACCTTCCTCAGGAGATTCTGGTTAGTAACTAACGCTCTGAATTGCTTTGATCTTATTGCAGTTGTTGTTTTGGTAAGTTTTCTTCATCGTTTAATGTCTATGTTGCTGTTTGAATTCACAGATCAGAATAATATGTGGTGTGGAGCATGATGATTTGAAGAGGCTCTTCGTCGTCTCCAAGGCCATAAGAGAAGCGGTAAGCTACATTAAAAGATTATATCGAAATCGAAAAAAAAAAAATTATTCGTGATGATTCTTTGCATGAGCTTCCTTGCTAACCTTAATCAAAACATAAACAGACCATGATTGCAAAGGAATCTCACTTTGCTTATAGCACTCCAAAAAAGACCTTACTGGGCTTTCGTAACGCAAATGAGATCGAAAGTCCGAAAACTCCAAAGCAATTGAGGGTCCCACATTCGAGATTGAGTTATGCTGTGGATAAGCTGTCTGAGATTTCAGTTAGGCTCTTTGATATCTGATGAAGAACGGAATCTATTTGTTGATCTTGGTTATGCTCAAGCTTTGTAAGGAGTCTTCTATTTAATGTAAAGCATGCCCACAAAGTCAGTCTAGTTCTTCAACCACTTTCGTTGAAGATGAAATCGATGGGCTTTGTTTTGTAGTTTTGTACATGTTTGTAGCATATGAATTATGAAGTACTAAATAAAGAAACTTGAAATTACATTTTGGGCTTACTTCTTGTTCGTGGCTTAATTGCTAACAAAGAAAGTTGAATTTTTTTCAACCCTTCGTGAACCGATTCAAAATGATATCCATTTAAATCATGAACTCATTTATTACATACATACTCATAAGTGGGACAAGTCTATGAACTGTAAGAAAGAAAAACACTTCAAATATTCACATTTTATGACGTGGGTCGTGCTCAATCACGTGATCCAACCTAAAAAGGGTCCAATGATCAGCAAAAATTGTCCCTTTTTAACTTTTCTTCTTTCTAAATCATGTGATGGTAGGCATCACATACTTTCTTTGCAAGAACCTTTATCTTTCTTATGCAGTGCCCACTACTTAGCTTTTATTCTGCTTCACATGATCTGCAAAGTGAATTGATCATGATTCAAACCAGCCCATTATGTGTGTTCTGAGGTGTCTTAGTTATATTCAAGAACACACACACAAACATATTTGTAATGGGTTGGAACTTAAAGACTTGACGTGAAAGGAGCTTTTTTGATAGGTTTGACGAAGGCAGCTTTAGAGTTGTGTAGATAAGTCTTGAGCATCACCATACTAAGCGTGGAGAGAATTTATTTTCTGGCAGACAAGAAAAAACTACTCTTTCTTAACCCCCCTCCCCATTTATATACCTTTTTAATTTTATATGTAGACACGATACGATGAATGAGTTAACAAACGTAGTATTCTTTTCTTATCTGATATGTTCAATTTGTTGGGAAATTAGGTACCGTTGGAACCGTGATTCTATGTCGAATACTTGTGTGACACTCGTAGGGATCGAACCGAACAAACGGAATTGAAAACGGATGAAAAACGAAAGAGAAACGAGCAGAAAAACACACAGGATTTAACGTGGTTCGGCCGACTTTGGCCTACATCCACGGATCAACCGAGCCTCCTTTGTATTAACACCCAACACGAAAGTTACAGAACTCACAGCACTCTACACTTTTCGTATTTACTACTCTACGTGATTCTCACTTAATACAAAGATAATCGCTCGCCAAGATCATCAGTTGAACTCCAAAATCCTGAATTATATAGCAGCAGAAATCGATCTTGGTCGTTACTTCCGATCTGATCCGTCGCCTCAGGACGCGCCACGTCACACTATGCATCTCACATGATCCAGATCTAGATCTAGATCTAGATCAATAGATCTAACGGCTGAAAGTGTTGATCCATCTTTATCATCCATCGCGACATCTGAACCGTTCATCCCCTTTGCGCGCCATCTGACGATCACGATTCAAAGACCGACCTTTGAATCTCAGCCCTTGATCTCGCGCGCATCCGATCCAACAGTTACTTTGCAATCGGGACCATTCATCGGCATTTCCAGCTCTTCTTCAAACTAGCTCGATCCGACGACATTCCCGGCTATTTCCGACGATCTTCGGCGAGTTGTAGGCTCGAAATTCTCAACAAACTCCACCTCGAGACTACAAACTCGCGATCACAACTCCAAGATTACCCATATCTTCCCAAATCCGCAAACTACGCTCGCTTGAAATCGCCCGAAAAAATCAGCCTCATCATCGTCTTTGTTTCCGGAGAATCACCTTCGTGAGCTTCGAACTCCTATTAAAGCTCCACCTCGATTAATACTCTCTTGATGTGTCCCACCTCATCACAGTTGTAACACCTCCTTGTCTCCGCCTTACCCTTCCCGTTCCACTTCTTCTTCCATTGGTTGGATTTCCCTTGCACCATCAACATATTCCCATCATTTGCACCTTCAATACCATCGAGAGGCTTCTTCGTGTTTAGTTGCTTGGAGTTAAGTGCCGAGAGCACATCCTCCATCTTCAACCTCTCCCTTCCATACAAGAGAGCCTCCTTGAAGTAATCATGGCTTGGAGGAAGAGCACAAAGTAGGAGAAGAGCTTGATCTTCATCCTTCACTTCCTCTCCGATGTTTTGAAGATCCAACACCAACCGTTGGAACTCGTTTACTTGTTGATCTAGGGCCGATCCATCCACCATTTGGAACTTGTATAAGGCTTGTTTGAGGTACAATCTGCGAGCTAGAGATTTGGTCATGTAAAGAGCATCGAGCTTCTTCCAAATCTCCTCCGCCGAAGTCTCCGTAGCGACCCTTCGAAGCACTTGGTTCGACAAACTCAAGATGAGTGTCGAGTAAGCTTTTTCTCGTATCTTCTTTTTCGCTTCCGCAGTCAAAGTCGCCGGCAACATCTCGGCTTCGGGTTTCAACGCTTCCTCCAATCCCCTCTCCACGAGCACAGCCTTCATTTTGAGCTTCCACAGGCCAAAATCATTCGAACCATTAAACACCTCCATCTCCAACTTCGTGGTAGCCATTTCGGAATATTGCTTCGTTCAACCTCGCTCTGATACCAGTTGTTGGGAAATTAGGTACCGTTGGAACCGTGATTCTATGTCGAATACTTGTGTGACACTCGTAGGGATCGAACCGAACAAACGGAATTGAAAACGGATGAAAAACGAAAGAGAAACGAGCAGAAAAACACACAGGATTTAACGTGGTTCGGCCGACTTTGGCCTACATCCACGGATCAACCGAGCCTCCTTTGTATTAACACCCAACACGAAAGTTACAGAACTCACAGCACTCTACACTTTTCGTATTTACTACTCTACGTGATTCTCACTTAATACAAAGATAATCGCTCGCCAAGATCATCAGTTGAACTCCAAAATCCTGAATTATATAGCAGCAGAAATCGATCTTGGTCGTTACTTCCGATCTGATCCGTCGCCTCAGGACGCGCCACGTCACACTATGCATCTCACATGATCCAGATCTAGATCTAGATCTAGATCAATAGATCTAACGGCTGAAAGTGTTGATCCATCTTTATCATCCATCGCAACATCTGAACCGTTCATCCCCTTTGCGCGCCATCTGACGATCACGATTCAAAGACCGACCTTTGAATCTCAGCCCTTGATCTCGCGCGCATCCGATCCAACAGTTACTTTGCAATCGGGACCATTCATCGGCATTTCCAGCTCTTCTTCAAACTAGCTCGATCCGACGACATTCCCGGCTATTTCCGACGATCTTCGGCGAGTTGTAGGCTCGAAATTCTCAACACAATTAATTGTGTTTGTCTTATATAATGAGCTATGCCCGCAACGTGTTGAGAAATATCAAAGTTCAAATTTTGATCATTTACCATGACTGATGATGATGCAATTTCCCACCTCTTCTCCACGTTGATCACTATTTACATTTTAGTCCTCCTCTACTTCCCTTCTCCTTTTTCACTGTTCATCTTCTCGTCATCGCCGGTCGTAATCTCCACCGTAGTTCTCTGCCTGAACATTCTCAGGCTCGGCGCATCATCGCCAACAAGAAATCCCACGTCATCATCGGGCCATTTTGGCGAGATTGATGAAGCTTATAGAGAACTTGCAAGTGATGATACTGTTCAATGCTCGTCAGTTGTATCTGAAGCTTTTCATGAGGACTCTTTTTCTGGCTCTGATCAGTCATTCGTGGAATGGGACGTTAGAGCACCTTTAGAGGTGATATACGAAGAATACGACGAGGAAGAAGATGAAGATTATATGATATCGGAGGAGAAGAGGAGAGAGGCTGATATGGATATTATCAAGAGGTACGCGTCTTTGTCTTTGTTTTACCCGGAGACGGACAGCGACGAGTCGTCGGAGGGTGATTTTCCCATCACCGGAATATGGGAGTCGCCGGAGGAAATGGGTTTCCGGTGGGAGGAGGATGACGGCGACGGCGGTCATAGCAGAGATGGTTTGATAGAGATCGCTTTGGACGATCAGAAGAAAATCGATGGTGGCAGTGATGATGATGATGATGACGTCAGTTTGATCGAGATCGATCTTTCCTCGGCGAGTTGACGTCATCAACGGCGAGAACTAATAAATGATTCTTTCGAAGAGTCACAAAAGATTCATCTTTACTTCAAATCAAACAGTAAATCGTATTATGTGCATTTTATCAAACTCATTACATAGGGTTATTGCAATCAATATTTTCATTTACCAACACGGGTAATCCATTATTATAGGATAACCCTATAGTCACAGGTTTTAAGTAAGTGCCTTTTCAATTGCTCTATTAACGGCAATTATCTTTTCCTGACTTCTTATTGTAAATGACATCATTATTAAGATTATATTACAAGGAGCTGCGTTATTTCAAAATTTTATGCAAGTCCGACTACGCATACCCATTGACCAGGAAATAGATTATCGCAGTCAACATTTGGGTTGATAGAGTAGAAAGTGTCAGTTTGAATGGTCAAAGCTCCAATGATGCCGTTACACGTGTCACCACTGGTACTCCGACGACTATGTCGCAGTGGGGCCTATAATCCTCGGAGTCCTTCTGTCTCACGGCTGAGATGACCAATTAGAGAAAAAAAATATAGTATATTACTACCATGAACATAGAAAATATATTAGTAGACGACATATGTAAGCTATGATGGAATAATCTACGAAGGCACTGACCGTATAGCTTGTGCTTGGGTGCTAAGGAGCGTAGCTTCTGAAGAGTTTTTTGAATAATAATATGATGATGATCAGATTCATTAATACCGAGTGTTTGTTGTTGTTGTTGAGCGTTAAGTATGATTTCGTTTTTGCCGTCGACGACGAATCCGAAGAGATGAGTTGAAAATGTTGCGAATATTAAGACAAGAACGGAGTAGGCGCAGATGGTTTGGGGCTTGGCCATGACTTTTTTTTTTTTTTATCGAATGTCGAGGCTAATCAAATTAATTAGGCACGTATATATATAATTGACGGCTTGCTTAGTTTTTTCTCTAGGAAATGCCAACGCAATACGACAAAAGCTCTATGAAAACGACGACGATACGAGCGAGAGATATATTCTTGTTGAGTTTATAGGTTATTCCAACTCATTTCATTTTCATGGTTGATTTATCAAGATATATGCCACCATAATCTACGGATTTGGGTTCTATATAGAAATGGGAATTTGGAACAAGGCTAAAGAAGTTGAAAACATCGAAATTTATTCGCCTGAACGAACAACGTTTTCCCTTTCATCGAATTATATTTTAATTGGAAAAATATAGTGACCCAAAATCAAAAAGTAGTTATACTTAGTGATCAATTTAATTTTGCCAAAAATAAACATCTACATACACACACTGTTCCTCCTCGATGGCTTATAGGAAAAAAAAACGGTTCTTGGTGGGTGTTTTCTAATAGGCTGGAATTCAAAAATTAACAATAAAAAAAGGTTCGTTGACACATTTTTGCTAACTTGCAAATCTCAAATCAAATTTCTATCGATATACACAGTTACAGACACATTACGCTATACATATATATACTGACATCACTCGCATATACCCACACACACACTCACACACACACACACGCGCGCTTACTTGTTAGTTATTTATTAGGACCCCAACAGCTCAAGAACATGACAGTTCTTAGAGTCTCTTCAGCTTGCTTCATCTTATCAGCAGCATTATTATTATTATTACAAGGTTTGAAGCCATTCTTGGACTGTTCTACGGCGCCAGAAAACTTCCTTGCTTGCCTTGAAGAAGATGAAGAAGAAGATGACGAAGCACCATAAACAGAGTCTTTGAAAGATCTTACAGTTGAATCAAACCTCGTCGCTTGGTCTTTGATCATATGCATCAACCTCACCACTCTACCACTACTCATCGTCTCGATTTATTATGTTATATAAATCTCAGCACCCAAATATATCTTATATTTGCAGAGTGGCTTTTAATAGGGTTTCTTGAGCGACCGGCTGTAGCAGGTGGTATGGCGGTGGGCGTAATTTTCTGCTTGCAACAAAGCCGGGTGCTACGGACACGTGTCAGAAATCAGAAAAAAGAAGAGAATACTAGGTGCTGTTGTCCATTAGTTTAGGACTAACCTCACAAATGGCTAATGTTATCCTTATCCTTATTATGATGTTTATCTGAAATATACAAATCACATTGTATTACAAATACAAAAGAATATCTATAAAAATGTAGGGAAGTATGGGCTTGGGCCTTAATATTGGGCTGCATCGTCTGGGCCCAGTTCGGCATATTTCAATTAGAGATGAAACGCTTCAGTTGCTAGCGAGTCATGGAAGTATAATTATGGTGGACTAATAACGAAGACGGATTGTGGAGATTGGAGAAAATAGAAAACTAGCAATAATGTGATTTTGATTGATATATTAAAAAACATTATTTTGGTCCACTCCATGCATGGCTGCTGCAGGGCGTATTATGCTGACTAATTGGGTAGGCACATACACATTATTACCTATGCTCCATTAGTTTATAAATTTATACGACAATTTAGTGGCATCATATGACTGCGAGCAAGGGAGCAATAATCACGAGATATTGATTTATTACTATTACTTTATGTCACAGTGGATACGTAAATCACGTATCAATTACATGTGTGACTATTACGTATATGTATAAAGCATATCTTTCTAATTATCTCCATTAAATTATCTAACTTACCCTAGAATTCTCAATGTTTCTACATTTACGACAAGGACATTTCATTTTGTTTTTAAATTGGCTTTATTTAATGGAAACAATTAAGTTGAATTAATCGGACTACCTGCTGTAAACAATAATCATGTCTCACCTTTGTGAATATCAAAGGACAAGTTATATAATATATAACTATTTTATTTTTAGCTGATCCCCAACCCCAGCATTGTATATATATACCCCACGAAAGCTAACTCTTACTTCATTTCCTTGACTCTTCTTTATCTTCTCTTGATATAAATAATTAATACACACTATATATTTTAAGAATCACGCAAGTAGAATATATAGTAAAATACATATTATATAATAGATGGGAAGAGCTCCTTGTTGTGACAAAGAGGGGATAAAGAAAGGGCCTTGGACTCCTGAAGAAGATCAAAAGCTCATTGATTACATACAAAAAAATGGATGTGGAAACTGGAGAACTCTTCCAAAGAATGCTGGTAAATTTTGATTTCAAATTTCACATATATTACATATATTGATGATATATATAATATATATTATGTGTGTGTAGGGCTTCAAAGGTGTGGAAAGAGCTGTCGTCTTCGCTGGACGAACTATCTCAGGCCTGATATCAAGAGGGGAAGATTCTCTTTCGAAGAAGAAGAAGCCATTATTCAACTTCACAGCATCCTCGGAAACAAGTTAGCCAGTTTTTCTTTCCATTTTCTCGAAATCATTTCATGAATTAATACACGTGTAGCGCTGTAATAATAATTATACGTAGGTGGTCTGCAATTGCTGCTAGGCTCCCAGGAAGAACTGACAACGAGATAAAGAACTATTGGAACACGCGAATCAGAAAAAGGCTTCTCTGCATGGGAATCGACCCCGTGACCCACGCTCCACGCCTCAATCTTTCGGACCTATCGACATTAATCTTAAACTCGCATTTTCATGGTAATAATAGCGATTACGTGATGAATAATTATTCCCAAACGAACGTATCGAGGTCGGTTTTAGCCATGCAGCATCATCAGCAGCTCACGATAAACCCTAGCTTTGCAATGGGATCGTTGGCCGCCACCTCACTCTTGCCCGACCAGCAAAATTATTATTACGATGGCGTGGATCGTTCGTGTAGTAATATCCAAGTTTCTTGCGAAGGTGATAATTTCCCGGGATTATTAGGGTTTTATTCGCAGAGTCGATGCGAAGCGAAGGGAAGTGTCGATTTTTCGAGCGAAAGACGATGTGCGCCGACGACAACAGCAGATTTGGGTCTTTCATCGGTCATCTTGGCAAATGAATCGAATAAGAATTATGTAAGCAGAAGATCAAGCATAGACGATGAGAGGGAGAGTTACTGCAGCAATAACGTATATTATGGTGATCACCGTTGATCATATTTTGGATTAGAATGGTGATATGATATTATCATGTAATTATGAATGTATAATACGAAAGTATGTGTGGAGAAATAAATGCATGGCTCAAGTACTTGAAGGTGTGAACATTTCAAACTCTTACCGCACTGCTTCAATTGTGGACGCACAGATGCGACTTTTCTCGAATTATATATAATTGTATAAGGACGATGGTTTACTTTAAATATTATTAATTACGAAGAGTGTGACGATGACAAGCAAAGGTTTGACTTAAGATGAGAACGTGTCGGGGAAATGCGGGTTGACAATGTTAGTAGGTGCCCACAAAGCTGTGAAGGTGTCACACGCAAAATTATTTAAAATCATTCAATAGACTCTTGAAGTGTCCGAGAAATGGCGTCATAACTATCGTTTCAAACATGATACATCTCTCATTTTCATTACCCACCGCCCAAGGAAAAAGCCACACAACGTTTTTTTCAGCGAGTCCTTCGCACATTAAAGTGTGTTTGTGATTGTGTCTTTCTTTCTTTTCTTGCACGATTTTTTTCCCAAATATATATATCCTTCTTTATTCATGATTTTTAACGTCAGCGGGCTTTAATAAGATTCCTGAGCAAAGCCCACTTATATATTTGTTGATAAAACAAATTCAGGCCCATTTGTAGAAATACGTATTTCATTTCTTATTTATTAAATTTAGGGAATTCCAGTTGGTACTCCTGTGTTTTTTTTCAGCTGATGCCCAAAGTTATTTTCACTTCCGATAGGTACTCTTGTGTCTAAGACTTTTCCAACTGGTACCCAAAGTATTTTTCAATTCCAGTTGGTATGGTACCCCTATGTTTATGGCTTTCCAATTGGCGTCTAAAGTGCAAGGTAGATGTCCCTAACATATAGTGTCGTGATTTTTAAAAAATTACAAATGTGATTTTAGATGTCGGCACCGTTTTTAGTCATTCTAGAATTCCATTAGTAATTAACAAGGCTTACAAAAAAAAATCTCGTTTTTGATCATTTGAAATCACGTTATAAGTTGGAGGTATCTACATTGAAAATACTTAGGATACCAGCTGGAAAAACCTTAAACACATGGGTACGATCTGGAATTGAAAGGTAATTTGTGTACCAGTTTGAAAAGTCTTAAATACAGGGGTACCTACCGAAGTTGAAAATAACTTTGGGCACCAGCCGAACACGCCTAAACACAGGGTACTAACTGGAATTCCCCTTAAATTTATTACCATAACAAGTCCTTGCTGTCTCATTTTGGTTCTCTAATATGATGCCCCAAGTTTTCTATGTAACAGGTCCCTTGACATAAATAATCGAGAAGGCTTGAGGCCTAAGTTTCTATCTAATTATTTATTGAATCTATTCGATGACACAAGTCCGCCTTGGATCCGACCCGATAACCCTCACCGTTTCTCTCTTCCGCTCTCTTCGTAGCTTGCCCAATGCTTAGGTTTTAATAGGAAACAAAAATATAAGAGACGATTGCTTTTCTTGTTTCTCCGTTTCATTTTTCCTGACAGCTCTTTTTTCCCTGTGTGTGTGTGTGTGTGATTTGTAGTCTTGTTCTACCTTCCGTTATTAACAACCGACGTAGTTCTAGTTCAGCTGACTTGTATGGGCAGAAAGCTCATAGACACTGTTTTGTGTGCTGTTTATCCATCCATATGATTGAATCTCTTTTGGGTGTTTAGAAAATGCTCATCGGACACGACGCACTCCATACCTGCATGTTAGAATCTGCCCCTTTGTCTCCATTCCAGCGTTCGCCATGTCAAGGTAGGTCCAATGTTGTTATTCTTATTTCATGGGTTGGCTCTGTCTCTGTCTTTCCGATGAAATGCACCTCTTTGAAAGTAATTGTCTCTGCTTCCTTATTGGGATATCTTAGTGACAATTCTCGCGTATGATCTCTGATACCCACTTTAAAAAATTGCAGAGTTTTAGCTGCGGGAAATTCTGGGAAAAAGTCGCTTTATTGGTTGAGAACTCGAGCTACCTTGTTCTCTCGAGTGTCGAATCATGGAACCCTTGTCGGAAACAATTTGCCTACAGAGTACAGATCGTATTTTGGACACTTATTCCCAAGCAAAAGATTACATTTTTGGAATTCAACTGGGAAAGGGTTATGTGACATTCAGCCCAGGAGATACTCGGCTGTGCTTGCAGCTAGTAATAGTATACTGCATAGAGCTCATGCTACTTGGAAAAGATTAGCACAAAGGAATGCCCATGCCACCGAAAATCATGTCCCATTTCAATCTATTGCTCGTGCTACTAGTTTAAGCTTGAGTCGTTCCAACGTAGTTGTGCCGGGCATATTTGCACTGATGTGTGGAACTAAGTTAGCATGGGCTGAATCTGTTTCAGACAAGGGGA
Organism: Craterostigma plantagineum; assembly: GCA_027422505.1. NCBI lineage: Eukaryota > Viridiplantae > Streptophyta > Magnoliopsida > Lamiales > Linderniaceae > Craterostigma > Craterostigma plantagineum. Next base: position 810,408 of record JAPQWV010000082.1, read on the forward strand.
TTATTTTCCAGCCAAGGAATACTTTATACCATCGCGCCCAAGAAAGCCATGTTCTTGTTAGAAGTCTGATCCTCTCTGTATTTGAGGGGCTCATCTTATTGCTTAGAGCTATGTTCTTGGCTGTTCTCTTTACACCGTGCATTGCTATGGCTCCATTTGCAGATAGCTTCGGGCCTCGCTTTAGAAAACTGTGGCTTCAGATTGTGCATCAAACGCTAGAACGAGCGGGCCCAGCGTTCATAAAGTGGGGTCAGTGGGCTGCAACACGGCCCGATCTGTTCCCCACGGACCTGTGCAGCGAGCTGTCGAAACTGCACACTAAATCGCCCGAGCATAGCTTTGCCTACACGAAAAAGGTCGTCGAAAGGGCTTTTGGCCTCAAATTGTCTGAAATTTTCGAAGATTTCGAGGAAAATCCCGTTGCCTCAGGCAGTATAGCTCAAGTTCATAGAGCCTCGTTGAAGGCTCGGTTCGTGGGCAGTGAGACAAAAAAATCTACGGTAGTTGCAGTTAAGGTTAGGCATCCCGGCGTGGGAGAATCGATAAGAAGGGATTTCGACATCATCAACGTAATAGCAAAGATTTCAAACCACATCCCCGCCCTTAAATGGCTGAGGTTAGACGAAAGCGTCCGGCAATTCGCAGTTTTCATGATGTCCCAAGTCGACCTTGCCCGCGAAGCTGCTCATCTGAGCAGATTCATATACAATTTTCGAAGGTGGAGAGACGTTTCCTTCCCCAAGCCCGTGTACCCTTTGGTGCATCCCTCCGTTTTGGTGGAAACCTTCGAAAAGGGAGAGAACGTTTCTTACTACATCGACGAGCTCGAAGGGAACGAAAGGCTTAAGAGCTCCCTCGCACACATTGGAACTCATGCCCTTCTAAAGATGCTTCTTGTATGTCTGAAATCTTACATCACTTTGTAGCAGCACTTACCTTCATTTATTGATGGTAATATAAGCTTCGTTTGATCTTTCTTCTCAGGTGGACAACTTTGTACACGCTGACATGCATCCGGGGAACATCCTCGTACGCGTGCCTAGGGCAAACCCTTCTCGCCGTAAGAGGCTTTTCAAGACGAAACCTCATGTAATATTCATTGACGTTGGAATGACTGCCGAGCTTTCTAAGAACGATCAGTTGAATCTGCTCGAGTTTTTCAAGGCTGTCGCTCGAAGGGATGGAAGGACCGCAGCTGAGTCCACTTTGAGGTTGTCGAAGAAGCAGAACTGCCCTAATCCCGACGCCTTCATTCAGGTGATCGAATCATTAGCAAACAAACACATTGATGATGATACATATGATATGCCGAATCTTTGAGTCTGAAGTTTTGCATCTATATTGCAATAAGAGCAAAACACAGTCATTGAATTATGTTAGGAAGTGAAAGAATCGTTCGATTTCTGGGGTACTCGTGAAGGAGATTTGGTTCATCCCGCGGATTGCATGCATCAGTTGCTGGAGAAGGTTCGAAGGCATAAAGTGAACGTCGACGGGAATGTGTGTGCAGTGCTGGTGACTGTTCTAGTCCTTGAGGTGATACTACTTCTTCCAACATATATCATCACATTTAATCTCCAACCTATTTCTATTTCATATATATGTATGTATGTATGATCATATTCAGATTTTACTATATATATATTTCAATAGGGGTGGCAGAGGAAGCTTGACCCAGATTATGATGTTATGCACACACTGCAAACGCTGCTACTCAAAGCCGACTGGGCCAACTCGCTCTCTTACACCATCGAGGGACTCATGGCTCCTTAGATAATATATATATATATATATATATTATGCATAGGATTGTTGACAAATTCCACATCTTACAAGTTGATTTAATCATATCAGGAGTTATGGACGGAAGATATTAAAGAATGTTGTACGTACCTATGCCTGCAACCTGCAAAGAAACAAAAAAATACAATAGCTCACTTTGTCAATGAGTAGCTGTAATATTATTCTACCTCGTTAGTCGTTAATTAATTAGGTACATGTAAGAAAATTTACGTTTTTTTTCAAACTAGACAGTATTATATTAACGTGCGACGAAATGATGCTGGAAAGCTCGAGTCTGTGTTCTTCTACGCATAGGTTTTGGGAGGACGATAGAATGTTCCTCTAATATATAATACCTCCGTCCCACTAATTTTATCACATTTTGCCATTTCGGGCGTCCCACCAATTTTATCACCTTTCCTTATTTAGCAAAAAAACTATCACAAACAATCAATATTATAATATTAAATATTCTTAAAAGACGTGTCAAAATATACACTTTATTAACTTTTCATTGTACTATATTATTATATAATACCACCTTAATATTCGTGCCCACCAACATATGTGATAAAAATAACGGGACGGAGGTAGTACTATGAATTATGATAGTGATTGCCTGAATTGAAATTAACGTAATAAATTCTCCAAATTTGAGTCAAAAGTCGTCCTGTTTGTATTTTTTGTGCCTGGCTTTACTGCTGAAAATTGGAATATTAATCACATCAAAAAGTATTTGATACCAAAATTAATTTATTAGTGATCATATATCTACTTTTGCTGCAACGCTAACTCGAGATAGTGATCCTAATTCAATGTTACCGACTTGTGTGGTCACTGGTTGTTAAGAGTTCAAAAGTACTTGTAACCTCCAATTTAACGGAATTAGACTGACAACTTCGTTTACGCTTCTCCAAATTATGGATCACATTCACCGCAAATCAATTTTTGATATTCTACATCGTTGTCAAAGGTTAGATGAAATGGACCAAAGCCAGGGAAAAAAAAAAATTAAAGTTGACGAAGTAAACTTGGAAGTTTTGTCCCTGTAACAGCTTCATCTTTTCTTTCCTCACTAACATCTCTCGCAATAAAAAGCATTGCTTTTACGGCACAGGAATCTAAAAGACATCATCAAATCCCAACACAAGCGAAAGAAGAAAAAAGAAGTTGGCAATGAAAACCACCATTAGTAAAACAAACCATATACGTCTCTTAATCATCGTCATGACATTGTTGTTATTTCCCTCCATAACCATATCGTCGAACCTAATCACTCGGACGCAGCCTCTCACGAAACATCAAACCTTAGTCTCTCCGAACCAAAACTTCGAGCTCGGATTCTTTAACACGTCGTCGTCGGCCGGCAACAAATGGTACGTTGGAATATGGTACAAGAACATCCAACCAAGAACGTACGTCTGGGTTTTGAACAGAGATCAGCCTCTGCTAGTCCTTAACAACAACTCAGGGACGACGACGATGACTGCCTTGAGAATCAACCCTGAAGATGGAAACTTGATTTTGACCAACGAAAGCAGGTCTTCCATCTGGTCAACGAATCTTCCCAGGCACGATGGCGCCGCTTCCGTGGCGGCGGAGTTGCTAGATTCTGGAAACTTGGTCCTCCGCCGCCGTGCCATGGACTCCTCCTCGCCGGCGAACGTCAGCAGCAGCTACCTATGGCAAGGGTTCGATCATCCTACGGACACCTTATTACCAGGTATGAAGCTTGGCTGGGACAAGAAAACTGGGTCTAATCGGTTTCTAACCTCATGGAAAACCTCGGACGATCCCTCCACCGGCGATTACACCTTCGAGATTGTCACCAACGGCTTCCCAGAAGCATACCTGTACAGGAAAAACATGGCAGTCTACAGAAGCGGACCTTGGAATGGCATAAGGTTCAGCGGAGTCCCAGAGATGAAGCCAACTACGCTCATCACCTTCCACTTTTACATGGACGAAGAAGGAGTCTACTACTCCTTCGACGTCGAAAACGGCTCAGTTCTTTCCAGGCTGACGGCGAGCCACGTGGGGTCTTTGCAGAGGTTCACTTGGGTTCCATCCAATCAGGTGTGGAGCCTCTTTTGGTACGCGCCCAAGGATCAGTGCGACGGCTATAGGGAATGTGGGGTCCACGGAATATGCGACCCTAACTCGTCGCCGGTCTGCAAATGCCTGACGGGTTTTAGGCCTAAGAATCAGCAGGCGTGGAATCTGAGAGATGGGTCGGAAGGGTGCGTTAGGGTTAGCAGACTGAACTGCGAAAGCGACGAGTTCTTGAAGATGAGCTACGTGAAGTTGCCTGAGACTGACACGGCTTTCGTTGACATGGGGATGGTCGTGAGTTTGGATCTGTGCAGAGAGATGTGCAAGAACAACTGCTCTTGCTTCGGGTTTTCCAGTGCTGAGGTGTCGGGAGGCGGGTCGGGCTCGGGTTGTGTTATTTGGACCCGAGAGCTTTACGACATGAGGCAGTATGCTGAGTCGCAGGGTGGGCAGGATTTCTACATTCGGGTTTCTAGAGATGATTGGGGTAAATAAATTAATGATTTGATTGAGTTCCCTTTTTTTTTTTTGCAAATACCGAATATCGCTCGAGGTGGTGGTAATTATAAAAGAATTATCTGCAAAAATTTTCGGTATTGTTCTCTTAATCGTCGCTTTTTTATGATCAGAAAAATCAGGAGTCGCTATAAGCAACAAGACAGGTAATAACTCTAAAGACGAGATAATCAAGGTTGTAATTGTACCAATCATCATTGGGACTTTTCTACTTGTTTCTTCGTCGGCCATTTTGTATAAAAGGAAGAGATCATCAGCAGAGTCTGCACTTATCAGAGGTGCAACTTAATTTATGAATTACAAGAACATGTATTTCTAGATTATAACACGTCATTCATAATAGAAGTTCGATGAAATCAAGCGTATATAATATTGTCGTCCATAAATACGCATAAACGCAGGTGCATTAAGAGAAAGAAGCCACGACTACCTTTTAGACGCACCAACAATCATAAGCAGAAGGGAACACGACGTCGTCGACGTATCGGAAGAGTTGTTAGACTTACCTTTGTTTCACATAACGACGTTGTTAGTTGCCACCGACCGGTTTTCCGACGCCAACAAGCTAGGCCAAGGCGGTTTCGGCAGCGTTTACAAGGTAATATAAAATAAATCAAAATTTTTTGTAGCATCTTTTAATTAGATTTTACAATAAAATATATAAAAAAAAAAAACAGGGTAGATTCGAGGGTCAGGACATAGCGGTGAAGAGACTGTCTAAGAACTCGGGCCAAGGTGTGGAAGAGTTTAAGAACGAGGTGAAGTTGATCGCTATGCTACCAACATAGGAACCTCGTACGCTTGCTAGGATGCTGCGTCGACATGGAGGAGAAGATGCTTGTCTACGAGTACATGGAAAATAAAAGCCTCGATTTCATTCTCTTCGGTAATTTATTAACTTCGTTCGTCGTTTGTAAATGCATGCAATTCGTAGATGATGAATGCGTATATGATCTCTTTATTCAGACAAAAGTAGAAGCTCGATTCTCGACTGGGCAAAGCGCTTCGATATAATATGTGGGATAGCTCGAGGATTGCTCTATCTACATCGAGATTCTAGGTTTAGGATCGTCCACAGAGACCTCAAGGCGAGCAACATTCTTCTAGACAGAGATATGAACCCTAAGATATCGGATTTCGGCATGGCGAGAATATTTTGGTCGGATGATCAGAACGAAGCCAATACCAAGAGGGTCGTGGGAACATAGTAAATATATAAACTCTCCCCTTACTTCGAAATCGAGTATTTTTTTTTTCCTTCTTATTTATTTATTTTCGCAGCGGTTATATGTCGCCGGAGTACGCGATGGACGGAGTATTCTCGACGAAATCCGACGTCTTCAGCTTCGGCGTTTTAGTGTTGGAAATTGTGAGCGGGCAGAGGAATAGGGGATTCTACGAGACGAACAGCCTTCTTGCGCACGTAATATATAAGAATAAAAACTGTTCTAATTTACGTACTAAAGGGAAAAAAAGGCGAACTTAAAATGGGAGTCGATTATTAAATGTAAAGCAGGCGTGGAAGCTATACAAAGACGGAGAAGCGCTGCAACTGATGGATTCTACTATGTCGATGTCGTCGTCTGGCGAGGAGTTAATCACGGAGAAGGAAGTGATTCGATGCGTACATGTTGGGCTTTTGTGCGTTCAAGAACGGGCCGAGGACAGGCCCGACATGTCTAACGTTGTCTTAATGCTAAGCAGCGACGGCGGCGCGTCTATGGCTCAGCCTAAGAATCCTGGGTATTGTTCTATGGGAATAAGAATGAGTTCGCCTTGCAATCTCGCCCAGGATTCGTCTTCGAACAATGTACAGAAAACTTTTAGTGTAAATCAAGTTACCGTTACAATCTTAGATGGAAGATAGATGATAAAACAATGTGTTTCAAGAAAAAAAAACCCATCATCGGCGTTGTCCTAATACAAGAATTAGGAGAAATTCATCTTTTATGAATTAAATGTCTAGAATAGCTTCGTTTTTTACCTACAAGTTGTCCCAAAATGTAATGATAAAAAGGGTAGCATTTTGTAATGGAAAAAAAGGGAGGAATTTTTATTTTTTATTTTATTTTTTATCGTAAGAATAGGCCAAGCATGTTAAAAGCCAAGGAGGCCAATCTATAAAGTGGGTTCCACTGTAACATAACAGTAATAGTCTACAAGCATTTTATAAACTTTGAAAACAAAATATTCAACGGTCGTAGCATAGTAATAGTTACGATCATTCTTGGACTTCATGTCCATAAATAGTATTTATTTACGGTACAAATCGTTGTATGTTAATACGTTTGCATGGATATCGTTCGTATGTATGATGCTTTCAGTCATTCAAATGAGGCAGCGCAGCACAGCACAATAAATACTAAAATTAAATAGCCCAAAATATCAATTCATTTCTAAATTGAGGTATATCTCATCTGTCGGGTCGGGTCAATGGTTTGAAACGTGATCTCATTAGCGTAGTACGTACGTAGCCTTTCAATGAAACACTGTCCTGTCCAGTACAAACAAGCTATCAAGAAAAACTGCCCTATAAATGACGTAATGGTGTGTTGTGTTCAATTCAATCAACCAATCTCAGAAATTACTTATTAAATAGGAATTTCTATGGTCAAAGATGGTAGTCAATTATCGTTGTTTACTTCGAAATAGAAAATGCTTGTCGATTCGACTGAAAAAACAAATAACTAAAAGCTCGTCTATAAATATATAACAACCTCCAAACTGAGTTGACAAAAAATATTCCCAAGTTAATTCAATCAGATTTATATTGCATATAGCAGCCAGTTTCATGGAGCCTGCTAGGAGGACAGGAAACTACCAAGCAACCCTTTGGGGCGATGATTACGTTCAATCACTCACTAGTCCGTATGCTGTAAGATTTTATTTATTAATTAGAATTTCCAAGGAATTAAAAAAGCTTCTGCTGTAATATAATATAACTTCGTCTTTCTTGGCAGGACAAAGAGCACGCCGAACGGTTGGAGGAGCTGAAGATTCAGGCGAAGAGAATCATAGGCGAGAAGAAGGATGATCACTTGCTGGGCCAGCTCGAGCTTATCGATACCTTGCAAAGGCTCGGCATCTCTTACCACTTCACCTACGAGATTGAGAACATGTTAAAGAACATGTACGCTGCTGCTTCTGAAACATATTGTAATGGCAGCCTATATCGCACTGCTCTCAGATTCAGACTTCTCAGACAACATGCGTATCATGTTCCACAAGGTGTGTGTGTTGTGTAATATATAGTTATTGCTGCCTTGCAGGCTAGCTAGCTGTTGCTTTCATTACTACTGCATGAATACCGTATTTGCCTTTTACGTAAAATTCAGACGTGTTCTTGAGCTTCACGGACGAGGATGGAAACTTCAAGGCAAGCTTGTCCGATGATGTGAAGGGCGTTCTTGCGCTGTACGAAGCTTCGTTCTTGTCTGTAGAAGACGAAACCATGTTAGACTCTGCCAAAGATTTCTCTATTCGCTGCCTTAACGGTGTGGTCGATCGCATCAAAGACTCAAACCTCGCCGAGCAAATAAGGCATGCGCTGGATTTTCCACTGCATTGGAGGGTCGAAAAGCTCGAAGCCAAATGGTTCATAAGCGTCTACGAAAAGAGTCTTCGCCAATGGGGCGCAGACGACTTGGTCTTCCTCGAACTTGCCAAGCTCGATTTCAACGTAGTGCAGTCGGAATTTCAGAGTGAGATGAAACATCTGACAAGGTACGTAAGAAAACACGACGCGGCCTTAATTAATGTTTTGATATAGGGTTTTCACTAATTTTCTTCATTATGTGAAAAAAACAGTTGGTACAAACAAACTGGTCTTCAAGAAAAATCGAGCTTCGCAAGGCATAGAATAGTGGAAGGCTTTTTCTTGACGATAGGCACTACGCCTGAATCCCATCACTGGTATTCGAGGATCATGCTGAATAAGATCGGTAATCTGATCACAATCATCGACGACATATACGATATTTACGGTACTTTGGATGAGCTTAGGGCTTTTACCGATGCTATCGAAAGGTAATTATAGTCCACACATAATTATACAGCACAACATGCTCTTCATTGTTATCCGACGATCAAAATCGTTCATCTCATATTCGTTTTCTCCGAAAAAAAAAACAGGTGGGATATTAACTCGCTGGACCATCTTCCCGAGTACATGAGGGTTATCTTCCTCGCCGTGTTTAACAACACTAACGAAATGGCTTATGACATCCTGCGCGATCAAGGCTTCAACATCATCCCAAGCTTAAGGAAAATGGTAATAATAATAATAATAACTCATAAATTTTCCTTTTCTAAACAATGAATGAATACAAGAGATCAATCGATCGATCATTTTTTGCAGTGGACGGATTTAATAAGAGCTTACTATCAAGAAGCAAAATGGTATCAGAGCGGATGCATCCCAACAGCTCAAGAGTATCTCGACGTAGGTTGGGTCTCAATTGCGAGCGGTATTCTTCTCTTTATCGTTTATTGCTGCATGACGAACCCCATATCGAAGGAAGAAATGGAGAGCTTGGAGAAATATCCCCCCGTCATATACTGCACTTCAATGATCTTTCGCCTGGTCGATGACCTGGCGACCACTCATGTAAGAACTCAAAACTTAAACATATGTTACTTAGTATTTATTATCTGAATCTGATCTTCCTGGGAATGTACATATATATATGATAGGAGGAAATTCAGAGAGGGGATAATGCGAAGTCAATACAGTGCTATATGAACGAGAAAGGTTGCTCGGAGGAAGAAGCACGGAAGTACGTAAGGGATTTGCTCAACGCGACGTTGAAGAAGATGAATAAAGACGTAATGATGCAGAGCAAGTATAAGAACTTTCGAACGAGTGCTATGAACTTTGGAAGGGCTGCTATGTGCATCTACCATAATGGCGATGGTTTTGGTTCGCCTCAGCAGGAGATTAAGGATAATTTGTTTTCGCTGCTCGTAAAACCGATAGATATGTCGTCGAATTAGGGTTTTGCGAATTAATCTCAATCTAGAAATTTGGTAGTTAATCTTTCAACGTTCAGTGTGCATTTCAATTTTTAAGGTTATGTTTGGTGTTTCTTTCAACTTCTTCTTGGGTGTAATAATGTAATGCAAGTTGTTCTTGACATTGGACCACAGATTGATATGCTTCCTTGTAATAATGAGTATTATTGAAGAGCAGCTGATGATGTGCTAAAAACGTTCTGTACTTGCGTGGGGAACCAAGACGCGTTTTGGTATTAAAATCGAAATTCATTTCTTTAACGTGAAACAACACTTTTTTTTATATGGTTCAGATTCTTCCTCATACCATGAATCCTTTGACGTAAGTTGAATCTGTTGCTCTGAGAAACGTTTTTCAGATGTGATTTAATAATAAACTTTCTTCTAATTAGTCGAGAGTCATTAAATTCATATGCATCGTCGTACCAAGTCCCATCATCAATGGGGCATATGGACCACCGAATAACTTAACTAAGGGACATTGATATCACTTTCTTGAATTAGTTTCCGTGGAAAATTAAATGGAAGAAAACAAAAAAGATGGAATATATGAACATGCAATGTTCCAAATCTACAGGAACTTTCCTCGTACATTAATCGGTAAACAGCCGTACATAAGTTTCCTCTATAAATAACGACGACAACCCTAAACCCTATTGGAGCATTGCATGCAAAACATATAATATAGTATATTTGAATAGCGTAACCTTTCATTATTGCATATAACTATAATTAGCTGATGGAGCCGAGGAGGTCAGGAAACTACCAAGCAAGCATGTGGAACGATGCTTATGTTCAATCACTCGCAACTCCATATGCCGTAATAAAAATATTAATATATCCACAAGCAGTTATCTACTGTGATGTAATTCAGCAAACTAAAACGGTGTTGTTTTGCTTGCAATTTTCAGGACAAAGAGCATGTCAAACGTTTGGAGGGTTGATAACTCAGGCGAAGGAAATCATAGACGAAACGATGGATCACTGCGGACAACTTGAGCTTATTGATATCTTGCAAAGGCTTGGCATTTCTTACCACTTCAAGTACGAGATTAAGAACATGTTGAAGAACATATATACTGCTGCCGAAACATGCAATGGCGATAATGCCCCTATAGATAATAAGGAGGACCTCTATCATACTCTCCGATTCAGACTTCTCCGACTACATGCATATCATGTTCCCCAAGGTGTAACGATTTATATTTATATATATCCGTCGCATGACTAATAGTATAATCAATTCAAGCATGGTGTTACCTTCACATATCAATTTTCGATATGATTTTGTATAAATCTAGAGGTGTTCTTGCCCTTTGTGGACGAGGATGGAAATTTCAGAAAAAGCTTGTTGACTGATGATGTAAAGGGCGTTCTTGCGCTTTACGAAGCTTCATTCTTGTCTGTGGAGGGCGAAACCATGTTAGACTCTGCAAAAGAATTTTCGATTCACTGTCTTAAGGGAGCAGTCGATCGAATCAATGACCATAATCTTGAGCGGCGAATAAGGCACGCCATGGTTCTTCCACTACACTGGAGGGTTCAAAAGCTCGAAGCCAAATGGTTCATTGACGTCTATGAGAAAAGTGATCACCAAGACACAATAATAAACCTCGTCTTTCTCGAACTGGCTAAGTTGGACTTCAACATAGTACAATCAAGATATCAGAGAGAGGTCAAACATCTGTCGAGGTACGGTAATAAGCAAAGAAACTAAATAAACACACCCTTAATGAGACATCTAATAAAAGTTATATATTTATTTTCGCTTCTAACAGTTGGTATAAACAAACTGGTCTTGAAGAAAAGCTAAGCTTTGCAAGGCACAGATTAGTGGAGGGGTTGTTATGGACAGTTGGTACTACGCCAGAACCTCATCAATGGTATTCGAGGATTACGCTGACTAAGATTGGCACATTGATCACAGTTATCGATGACATATACGACGTTTATGGGACATTGGAGGAGCTTAAGGCTTTCACAGATGCCTTCGAAAGGTTTAGGTTTTACAATTATTGCACAGTTTTCAACATGTTCTTTGTTCGAGATCTCGATGATCGACTGTATTTATTTCCTCTCTCTCTCTCTTAAAAAAAAAACAGATGGGATATCAACTCAATGGACCATCTACCAGAATACATGAGACTTACTTTCCTTGCTGTGTTCAACTGCACAAACGAATTTGCTTACGACATCTTCCGCGATCAAGGTCTCAACATCATTACAAACTTGAGGAAACTGGTAATAATAATAACTCAAATTTTTTCTCATACTGCTTCATATTTTTCCATTATTTTCTCCTCATCCGAATAGTAATGCGAGAGAGTTACATAATTATGACACAGTGGACGGAGTTATCTAGGACTTACTATCAAGAAGCGAAATGGTATCACAGCGCGCACATACCCTCAAGCAACGAGTTTCTCGACCTCGCCTGGATCTCGATTGCGGGGCCACTTCTTCTTTTCGTCGACCAATCCCATTACAAAGGAGGAATTAATGAGTTTAGAGCAGTACCCTTCTATCATTTACTGCCCTTCCATGATCATTCGTCTGGTCGACGACCTGGCGACTACGTCTGTAATAAGAACCCTCCAAACTTCTTTCTTTACTGAGATTATCTGATTATTTTTCACTTGATCTAATTAGTGATTGTATGCATTAAAAAAATAATAGGAGGAAATTAAGAGATCAGGAGATAATCCGAAATCAGTCGAATGCATATGCATGAGAAGGGCGGCTGTTCTGAAGATGACGCGAGAAAGCGTGTTAGAGATCTTCTCGGCGCGACGTTGAAGAAGATGAATAAAGACGTAATGTTGGAAGGCAACAAGTTCGACAACTTTCGAGAAAGCGCAATGAACCTTGCTAGGGTTTCTATGTGCATTTACCACAATGGAGATGGCTATGGTTTCCCTCACGAAGAGACTAAGGAAAATTTATTTTCGCTCCTCGTCGAGCCGATCGGTAGGGTATAAATAATTGAACGACGGCCGTAGAAAGTTACTCATCCTCTTCCTCAGTGCTACTATGCGTAGTTGCCGGCCGTTGCATGTTTCGCAAAGTTGTATTATCTACTATCAGTTGCTAGTTATTATATCGCAGGTTCATAGTATGGTTTTATATGCAATATAATGTAGTGAATGTTGTGTGTCGGTCGATGCACGGAGATTCTGCTATTATCAAGTTTTGAAATAATTGAATTATGGTTTTGTTCGAAATCGTTGGTTTAATAAGATGGGTGTGAGTTGGACAAAAAATTTCGGTAATATTACTATTGTGAATAGGAACGCAAATTGGGATAAATCTATTCTATTTATAATAACTGATCAATTAATTTGACAAGTCACGCATGAAATTATAATTGTACACCCTATAATTTATTCCTAACATATCACTATAAATATTTTGTTTAGAATACTTAATATTAGCAAAATTAAATTAAAAACCATGATCTAGATAGATGACAACTCTTAAAATAAAGTATATTGCGTATTATATTTTATTGCACGCGCGTCCAATGCGTTTAAAATATTTAGTCTAATACATGCGCAAGTATCCAAACGGACATAAACAAGGATCATAAATTATACTAGTAACCCTGCACACCCATGTGTGTGCACGATAATTAAATCTAAATAAAGCCAAAATCAACAACTACACTATCTTCAAATAACTAATAAAATAGAATAAATAAGAATTATTCTAGGTTTTATTAAAAACAAAAAACGTGCATATACAAAACGACCTCACAAAAAAATAATATACAAAAATGACACTATAGAATTAAAGAAGTTATTGGCGTACGGGATGAGGTAAGAGATAAAGATGGCGGTCTACCTAATTATGGACGTTGGTCTTATTTTGTATTAATAGAATATATTTAATCAATTAATAAATTGGCTAAAAATAGTAACAAAATAGTAATCTGGAAACCGTGAAATAAGACATAAAATTGAGTGTAATTGATACACCAAATTTGACATAAAATTGACAATTTTTTAAAAGCCCCTCACATTAATATAAGAGTATAGATATTCAAACTAGCGGAAGAGGTTCGATCAAGCACGAAAGGACTTGTTCGCGCGTCTCCCTATCTTGATCGGAGAATCCATCTCCTTTCTCGTATATAAAACTCGAGACCTTCGCAGCATTTATTACGTATTTAATCATCGCCTGGCTCGAACTATCGATAAATAGGGCATCTATTTTCTTCCACAAATAAGCTATCACGTTGCTCACATGAACCCTAGCTTCCTCTTCGTTCGCATCTTCTTCCCTCATGTAGCATAGGATCGAAGAAGGCGCGTCGCCTCTTTCCATCTCCACCTATATGCACGCAATATCGTTACGAATCGCAGTTAATTAATGAATTTTCAAGAATTGTATGCATATGTATATATTACTTTAGAAGTCGCCCGATCGTTGCAAAGTCTCATGATGAGAGAAACGTTGCGAATGATTTCCCGGCTGTCTTTCATGACATCGATTGTTTCGTTCATGTCTTGGCCAATACCAATCAGTACGTGAAGGGAAAGCACGACACCGAAAGATGATACCCACCCATTCTCCAAATACTCCCAAAGAGATGGTTTTTCGCCCTTGTGGTGCCATTTTGCTTCGACGAACATCGCCTGGCAAAACTCCGCCCACTGTCCGAAAACACAAAAAAGTCGAGACCTTAATTATCAATCATATATATACTGCTCGGTTGAATTTTTATATAAGTCTCGTTATTACCACTTCCTTAAGATGAGGCAAAACTGAGCCCCAACCCTTCTCTTTCTGTACTTGGAGATCGATTTCTAGTAGCGTGTCGTGCAGCATCCAAAAGCATTTCTTTATTTCTTCGGGAAGCTTTTGAACTTCCATGGCATCCCAACTGAAATTGATGGACTTAGATGCTATAAAAAGAATATAAAACGTAAAAGTTGGCTTATAGATTATGTTGATAAGTATATATACCTTTGGACAGCATTGTTGAATTGCTCTATTTCATGTATGGTTCCGTAAATGTCATAAAAGTCGTCGATTATCAGTGACAACACGATAGCCTTTGTGACCCATTTTCTGAGGTTTCCATACTGAGGCTCATAAGCCACGCCCGCCGTCCACAGAAAGCTTTCTATCACTCGATTCCTCGTGAACGTTAAAACTTCCGAAACTCCGAGATTTTTCCACCATCTATACATGCAAAGGTGCAGTGAAATAATTGCATATTTGTACCGAAAGCCTGATCATAAAAATGCAATCTTGTGTACTACCTACCGTAAGATCGATTTGAGTTCCTCTTGGTGCTGATTTTGAACCAAGTTAAAGCTGAGCCTTGCCATTTTGTCAAGTGATGACATGTTCTTTGTGTGGTTCAAGCTTTTCTTGACATACCAGATTATGCTTCGATGCAGCGGTTGGCACGCAAAATGTAATAACTTATCCGAACTCTTGTCGATCACTTCATTCTCATCCTCGTCCATGATCTCCCCAAGAAGAATGGTAGTGTCTGCTATATACAACAAATATCACATGCATGTTATAAAAAAAAAAAAAAAAAAAAAAAAAAAAAAAAGAGAAGCATATATTTTTCACCTTTGCCGACATTATTATCATATCCACGATGTCCGAGAATCCTCAAGTACCATGCAGCTACGTACGGATGATCATCGCTCATGAGTAACTTGTTGGATCTTGCTACTGCTTTCATATATGTGCTGATTTCGTCCTCGAAGTAATGGGACAACGCCAGCTTGTTAATCTCATCTATGAGCTCAAGCTTTTGCGATAAATCTTTTTCTGATTCAAGAATCTCGGAAACCTCAACCTTCAACGTTTCAACTTCTTTCCTGTACTCATCTCCCTGTATTATATATATAGGCACATATCAACTTTGATAGCTATACATGTTAATGAACGGGGGCGGATTTGGGGTCAATTTTGGGGCTCCATTTTGAGGTCTTCTAAGAGCATCTCCAATCGATACCAAAAACCCAAAATAAGTACCCATATAAAAAATAAAGAAATATACCTTATTTTCATTTTAATTATTAAAGCACCCATATAAAAAATAAAAAATAAGTAAAAGTATATAAAAGGACTCCTCTTAATATTAATTATCTTTTTCTATGGTTTTTTATATGAAAAAATATTGAGTTCACTATTAAATTTGTAACATTATTCTTTTCTAATCGAATTAAGATAACAATGTGGTTTATTTGGAAAGTTGTAAATTAAATGTGTAATATTAAAAATGAAGTAGAAGAGAATATTACAATAATGAGCTTTTGAGTTTGAGAATTGGTCTGTCGGTTGGAGAAGAATTACTGCATTTTCAGTTTGAGAATGCGTTTAACTTAGAGAATGGATTGGAGATGGTCTAAATAAAATTTAATACCATTATTTTATAGACCAATACTCTCTAATTAATAAAAATAGTCATAAACAATTATAATAAAAATTAAAATAATATTTATTTATTTATATTAAGGTTGGGCCTTCCATATGCTATAAGAACAGTGGCCCATAAATTGAAAACGCCCCTGTTAATGAATCTCGAGCCGACAAAACTCACGGTGTACTTTGAGGTAAGAGACTGCATCAAGTGATCATAGTTCCATATGTTAGGCTTGTAGTTCGCAGTTCGCCGAGCTTTGACTTTCTCTGCAATAAGCGACGTTGTATTCGTCATGTGGCTGCGATCGAATTGATTGTATATTATATTGACACTCGAAAGCATACTTGTTTACTCGTTCGTAGCAATTGCAAATATGTGACCACTCTATTGGGACTTATATACAGAGAAAGTTAAACAACACGTCAGGTCTCTTACGTACACATTTCACTCTTTCGTTTCCATATGTTAAATGTGGACTAAGGACTTCATGTTTTTTTTCATGTGAAATAAGTTAAGCCATTGCTAGCATCAAGGACCAATAATTCGATCGGTTAGGCAAGATATTTAGGCATCTCTTGTATTGGGACAGTTAGTACAACTAACACCACACATGCCTCTGTCCAATAATGCACATATTATCCGCAACTTACGTAAATTCCTCGGAGTCACATATATATAGCGACAAAACCACATGGCGGTCAGAAGGGTCGGTCGACCCCCTGGCGGCCGGCGTCAGAAAGAAGGGTAATATGGTAGGGCTGATAAGGTGGAGACTCAATGGATGAGTGGTTCTTATATGTGACGTTCTTGGAGAATGAGGATGTAAGAGAAACCTAACATTTGGGGTTTTTTTTTAGTTGGGCTTACTTTTTATTGGGCTCATTTAAAAATAAAGTATAACACAATTTGGGTATCTCTTTAATCCTCATTAAACATGAAGTAATTATGGACAATTAAAATGTGATAGAAAAGTGATCGGTTGAAAAGTGATGGATAGAAGAAACATGGAAGCAATTGCAATAGCAAACATGGTCAAACTCAAATAAATTTTTTAAGCATTCTAATATAAATATTACATTGCTTATATATTATACCTTCAATCAAACCAAATTTTTAGGAGAAATATGAACAGATTGATTCATAAGTGAATACGAATGAAATCCGTTGTAAAAAAAAGGACCGAGCAAAGCGAATTATGCGAAGCTGAGATTATTGGGAATCTTCCACTTTCAATCTTTGTAATGTTATTTCTCCACTTTTATAATTTTTTCTTTTTTTGGAGAAGGGGCAAAGCCCAGTCTCCGCTTTTATAATTAGAGAAACATAGTACAATCAAATTTTCTTGGCTTTAATATAGTGCATTGAAAGATATTGAAGTTTAGTTACGTGCTTTTT
Organism: Craterostigma plantagineum; assembly: GCA_027422505.1. Classification (NCBI taxonomy): domain Eukaryota; kingdom Viridiplantae; phylum Streptophyta; class Magnoliopsida; order Lamiales; family Linderniaceae; genus Craterostigma; species Craterostigma plantagineum. Next base: position 827,551 of record JAPQWV010000082.1, read on the forward strand.
ATCTCCTACTGGTAGTAAAAAGGATTATGGTATATTTACGGAGCATAATTATAAAATTTGAAAAAACAAATTAAACGTTAGAAAAGGTTCGTGGCGAAAAATATGACATGAGAATGATTTTCAACGGAATTAATATTATTTTGCACCATAGTTCTTTTTGCACCCCCAAATACCAAGTCCTGGTTCCGTCATCACTGTATAGAAGAAAAACAGAGAAATTATAGTAGTATCTTTATTTGATTGCATGAATATTGTTATGAATAAATTAATTAGGGCACTTTCTTTTTGTTATGGAGTCGTGGGATGGGACGCCACCTCTAAGCATTAAGGGCTCTTTCGTACTTTCACATGAGACGCTTCTCCGTATCTGAAATCTACTACATTTGTGTAGTATGTATGATTTAACGTTTTTCTCATTTTGTATATGAAGAAAGATAACCACTAGCAAACCCAAGAATTCGAAAGTGCTTCTCCTTCGACCGAAGATTCAGTCACACATGAAAGGTGTTGTATAGTGATGGTAGGTTTTTTTCATACACGACTAGATATAATGATGGTAGGCGTAGTACATATATAACCGTTGCTTTTGGTAGACAAGAGTAGCATGCGAATAAATTAAACCATCAGTAAATTAATACTCTATAAATTAATAACCTCTCTAAAATAATAAAACCTTACGGTCCCGACTTGGGCCTTTGTAAAAAATCATCAAATTCGATAAGATAATAATATAATAATTTTTTGGAAAATCCTTTTATAAATAGTAGGTCCCATTAAAACTCAAATTAATAATTCATAAAAATTACAATTATAAACTATGGTAATTTGCTAAAATAAGAATATATTTGTTACTATATTTCTTAAATTTTAATATAATTGGATTTTATCCCTAACTTTTTAAATTGCAATCAATAGTTCCGATGTCGAGTTTTCTAGCTGTAATAGAAAAATGTGAAGGGTTGTTGTTGCCATTTTATGTCGCTTAATATCCCCACCCCTTCTGAAAGTTGGCTGAGCGATACTCTAATGATATCCTGCGAGCATTTGATATAGTATCTTGACGATTTTAAACGATATTTTTTTCATTAATTCACACTTGTAAATCGTTTGAGTACATGAATATAATTAATGAAAAGTATTTGAATTCATTTGTCGTCAATACATTCTAAATTTGTTAAATTTAAAGAGTATCTCTTTTAATTAATAAAATATTAATTTATCGATATATTAATATCTCTCTAAATCAATAGAATGTCATGCTCCCAATGCCATTAATTTATAGAGGTTTTACTGTATATGATAATGATTCACTGTGTGCTCATTATTATTTCTGATCAAAGATGTGAAAGTTGTCCAAAACAAAAAGAAGAAAGAACAACTGTTTAATTAAGCAAGAAAGCTTCTCTAATCGATCGTAAACTGGGTCAACAAACAAACAATAAAATAATTTACTGTATTCTATGTGTCCTACTAGGAGCTTTTCACAAGAAACCTCCGAAGCCCTACTTTCTCTCCGAGAGTTTTGACATCATCTCTGACCTGTTTCATGTATTCTCCATAGCTAAATCTTCTATAAACTCCATTAACCCCTAATTGATCGCTGCTGCTTTCGATCACTGTGTCTCCCTTCGGACAAAAGAAGTAAGCCGTCGAAAACCTCTCTTTCGTCGGATTAGCCACGACGCGGTGTTCCACGCTTCTGTAAACATCGTTGCTCCAAGCCTATTTTGAAATTTTTTACCATTGGCTCAGTAGTAGTTATTATATGCATATATCAAAGAGGCTCTCTCAACAATAAACAAGCTTTCAAATTAGTTTTACGATGGAGTCCCAATGCGCAACGATATATATATTCAATCCTCGTCGTCAACTATCGATCTTTCTAGGGTTTCGCAATACATAGGACAAAAAGTACAATATGTGATGTATGCGCCAAGATCATCATCAAAACTTGTTACTAATCTCACGTATATGGAAATATATATGCGCACCTGAAAAATGTCACCGATGTTGATGATTAGGGTTTCTGGGTCGGGCTTAACAGCGACCCAGCGATCATCTTTTACGATCTGAAGCCCACCAACGCAGTCTTGATGAAGCACTGTGAGGAAACTGCTATCTGTGTGAGGTTGTATCCCCGACGTCGTCTGAGAGTAGATCGGACAAGGAAGGTAATGATTGAGTCTTAGGTAGCAAGAACTTGGCAGGCATGTCCTTCTGATGAAACCCTTATTGTCATGATCTGCGCAGCCCATTTCATCGACTAATATGTCTGATAATTTGCGGGCGAGCTCAGATACTGCTGATGCATATTGTTCGATCGTCGAGCTGATCAATTAAATTGTTACACAAATTGAAAGATGAAGCAACAAGTGATTACTACGTCAAGTCGGTATAAACAAGGATTTGCCTTAACAGAACTTAATGCACATGCAAGATCACAAGTTGTACAAATTTTCAACAACAACAGAAACTTGAAATCAGTCATAAAAAATCATGTGATGAGATTTTACCTGAGGCTGTTGTTAGTCTTCAGACAATCTGAGCCAAACACGTCGCTTAAGGACACATGAAAAGCTTCGGACCAAGACAACTGCTTCAAGCAAGTAGCTGTTGGTGCGCCCCAACGGTAACTCCCTTCTGAGAAATTCAAGTCCTTGTAGCTCACTTTATGGTGAAACGGTTTCTTGAAAAGCTTCACCTGCTCGGCTCTCATCTTCTCCAACAAGTCCTTGTGAATTCCGTGGTTCTTGACCTGGAAAAAACCCCATTCTCTCGAAGCTTTGGCGATCATTTTCTTGCATGAATCTTCCTCAGATTCTCCCAGGTTTAAGAGGTTGAGGTCGATCAAAGGCAGCTCAAACTCTTCGACAGAAATTTGTTCTTCGTGAGAGGTGATCTTGTTTCTCGCATCTTCGATGATGTTCTTGAATGCTACCTCGAACGGTGGGTTGGGCGAGTCTCCCATCTCTAGAGGCTGAGAAATAGAACACATTTCACTATGTGTAGTACAGAAAAGAAAACCATGTCTCTGAAAAATGGATAACTTGATTGAACAAGGTAGTTATCTTCTTTTTTGTTGTCCATGTATAAAGCACGTGTCATAAACCAAGGTTAGATATTTTCTTCGATAAAACAATATTATATTAATTATTCTCTGTATTCATTTTGTGGATGGGTTAACATCACTATAGATATGCCTCTCATTGTACGGCATTCTCTATTATGCTCGTTCCGCAACTATATGTATGTATAACATTGAAAAAAAAAAACAAGCAGCTCCATCCTAATAGTAATATGTGACAAGCAGAACTAAATGAACGCCATTCCTGTAATAGATCAAAATATAGCTCCATTTTCTTAATCATAATTATAGACTCAATCCAAACTCAATATACACATTTCTGTTAAATGCTAATCAGAATATATGGAAATTATTTCAGGAAACGGAAAAGCTTACGTGGCGCAGATACTCCAAACCATTAGCCAACGCCATGTTGGTCTCAACCTGAGAACTTTGGCCCTGCATTAAATTTTACAATAATCTTATGATTCATTTTTTAATCTCAGCAACAAAACGAAGAAATTGGGAATACTTAATCGAAAAATCGATCCTTTATCCACTTACACATCTGGGGAACCTAGCTATCTAGGTGTCCATCGTAAGAGAACTCATCTAAAATAATGATGACTATGGCACTAAAGAATTGGAACCACAGCAGAAACAAAGAAGATTGACGAAATTAGCCTAAAATAATATACGTGGCTCTTTAAGAGTATTTGATGCATACAAAGATTGGCAGTGATACGAAGAGAGTTCTATGCTTAGGGCAAAACGATGAATCAGCTATGTTTCAACTGCTTATTACACTCTTCTTCTCAACTCACAACGAATGAGTATTAATTTACAAAGAGAAAGATAGTGATCATATGATTCAACAGAAAGTGACTAATGTGACCTTGTTAAGCAAGTCGGCTTGATTGACGGATTTAGGTGGTGAGTATCTTACTGTTGTTTTTAGTTTTTACTATGAAAGCTCTTATGTATTAGTGTAAGAAATAACTAAACTATTTTACTTAAAAGAGGAAAAAGAGGACAGTTGCAAATCCCTATAAATTAGGAAGCATGGCCAACTGTAATAACGACGCACTAGATATGCTTTTTTCTTTCCTAGGCCAACAACATGGGCTGCATAATACATCATTAAACATTAATGCAAACGATTCAAGACATTATGTTGGCACATCAGATGCAACCTATGGATAGGAAATATAATTATAAGCTAAAATTAGATGAAAATCTGAAGCTCCGACGACACTTATTGAAACTAACCTAGTAAATAGTAATCTCAATGTCGGCAGAATTGACAGCTCTCTGTGTCCACATCTTATCAATATCATTGTTACAGGAATTATATGGTACGAAAAAAAATCTTGACCCACATTACAATAAATTAAATAAGACGACGGAGTACGACCTCTAGAACTTTCATGTGAGATTTCACTACTGACAATTCATTTATTTAATGGAGCATATTGTTCATGACTAAAGAAATTTAAATTTACAGAATGGTATGAAAAAAAAAATGTTAATATAGTAAACTATTTCGTACCTGAACGATGGGATGATTTATTTGCATTTCTGAAATCAGACTATATATGAATGAGGAAGATGAAGTGTATATGCGATGACTGACTTGTTTTTGTAGGGTCTTTAGATATAGGACAAGCTTCCTGCAAGAAATATGAACGAATTAAATACTTATCATTTACATCAGATCAAATATCTATCTAAAATAACATGAAAGTTCAATAGTATCAAGTGGGATGAGATTTTATGTATTGTAGAAGTCGTGGCATATCATAGACTCATTATAATATCATGATTACCCGTCTTAAAATCAGAAAATAATGAACCCACTAATCAAATATAGTCGAATTTCTTAAGTCGGTGGTCATGGAGGAAAACATTTTCTCTTTCCATTCTTTGATATATTATAAAGTTTCCTTATTTCTTTTTTACCTACTCGAATTTAAAAATATTTTTATAAATAAAATTAATTAAAATATTTGTTACCACTTTATAACGTTAATAAATTAATTATAATTTTTTTCTAACTACTTTATTTTTCGAAAAATAGTTTTATAGAATAGAAGAAAACAATCTGACGATCTATAAATAACAAAGCATTTACTAGGAAATTGACTAAAGCTATTAAACTATAGGGACCATTTTATGGTTTCATGTCAGCTGCTTTCATTGTCGCAGATAACAAGTCGCCTTCCGAATATGAATACTAGATTATATGTCACGTTCTCTATAGTATTATAATATTCTCTCTACTGTATAATACAAATCAATTAAATAGGAGTCTCGAAACCTATCTAGGGGTGACCTAACCCATTTCAAGTATTCCACCATTATTTCTTTTCGCCGTTACCACGATAGTAAATCAGTTTATATAGATGCAACACAAAAGAAATAATCGTTATAAAATTGTTGACCCGAGCCAACAGTTTGAGTCAAAATTTAATTTGAGAGTAGTTGTATTCGCATTCCATGAATTACTATTTACATCCTCTTACTTATGATTACTCTCTATGTATTAATTTACTATCACCCTATTTATGATGATACAAATGCATATTACATATGATAATCGTAAACACTTCCAACAAAAAAATAAAATTGGGAACAAAAATATTGAGAGGGCTTGAACATGATAAATATTAAAAAACGTCACTATATTAGTATTACGCATATTGTTGGGGATAAGGCACAAGAGGAACGGGTAAAAAATAAGGATCGTGGCAGTAGCTAGCTTGACTAGGGTTGGATATAACCATCTCTATATTCGAAACTAGTTTATTACCGTCCATTGCACGAGTTAACTATTTATAATTATTTTATATTAATAAATAATTATTTCTAGTGAATAGTGGATAGTTTTTCATGTTTTATTATACTTTTAATCTATTATAATTTATTATTCTGGGTCACGTGGGAGATGAGGACACCTACATTTCTTTATTTCTTTAGTGTAATATAAGATTATTAGGATTTCAAAATTAATGGATTTCACCTTTGCATTCTTAATTGATGGCCCGCTTAGACTTCTGAAAACTATCCGCTTTGGGCCAATATTATTCGGGTTTTTTAGTCCGATCATTCGTTCGGGCCAATCGTATTCGGTTTGATCCGATTTGAAGGGTTCGGCCCGCCCAATATAGAAATGTAAGTTAAACCACGAAGCTACTTTCGTTCAAGTTGTCGTCGTCTTGCTTGCCTTGCCATATCACTAAATTTATTAAAAATAAAAAAAGAAAAGAAAAGGAAATACCCAACAAGAAATTTTGGTGGAGAGATCAGCTGGGCTGGGAATGAAGCCATCAGCAGCAGGGATCCGCTGGTGCGCGCCCACGGTACTTATCGTGATCTCTCTCCTCATCCAGCCGTCCATTTCGATCTACTGCGATGAAGACGACTGCTACGATCTCTTGGGGTAGCTATGCTAATAGGCCATACCCATCTCTCGTTAGCGTGCTGTGTTCTCTTTGTTCCTTTTTGGCTGATATTTAAAGTTTTGATTTTGCTTCGAAGGGTCGCTCAAGACGCGAAGACCTCCGACATTAAGAAGGCATACTACAAGCTGTCTCTGAAATAGTGAGTCAATTCTGCCTTTTTAACCTTTCGTCGTTGATGTTTTTCATTGTTTGGGTTCGTATGTTGACATTATTTTCACATGTTCGTGTATACAGTCATCCCGATAAAAATCCTGATCCAGATTCTAAAAAGAAATTTGTTAAAATTGCCAATGCTTATGAGGTAATTCTCGATTTCTGCTGCTTACCGTCTTTATCTATTGGTTTATGTTTATTTAATTCATTATTATCTATGAACATGAAGTCATGGGATTAAGATTTTTCATCCCTGTTTTGGATCTCTACGAAATTTGCTTGAAGTTCATGCATTTGTTAATGATTTGTATTTTTTTAATGCTCATTGCATCCATTCGATGCCCATTATATTCGTCAAGAAATAATCTTAGAAGGTTTCTATTTGACTATGTCCAGATTTTGAAAGATGAAGCTACAAGGGAGCAGTATGATTATGCAATTGCGCATCCAGAAGAGGTTTGTTAAGTAATGTTCATCTGTCTGTAGTTAAGAATATATCTGATGGAAAGGTTTCTAGAAAGGCCAGCGTGGGCGGATGGATTTATGAAGTGGATTGTGGAGTTTTACGTAATTAGTTCCTTATATATTTCATGTCTTTTGTGGTAAAGTTTTACTTTATACGTAGGTATTCTACAACACAGCCCGATATTACCATGCTTACTATGGCCACAAGACGGTAAGATACTTGTCTTTCCTCGGCATATATTGAATGTGATTATCATTTTCATGAGTGGCGCTGCTGACATTTTCTATATCTAGGATACTCGTGCTGTTCTCGTGGGTCTTCTTTTGGTGCTGTCGGGGTTTCAGTATCTAAACCAGTTGACAAGGTATAAGCAGGTAACACGTGATGGTCTCTGTTGTAAATTGGGATTTCAGTTAAATAGATTCGAGATTCATTGACAATATAGTACCATAAACGTGCAAAAATCTGTTTTTCAGTAACTCGCTGTAGTTTTGGCTTTCTGACGTTTCAGGCAATTGATATGGTCAAGAAGACCCCAGCTTACAAAAATAAGCTCAAGGCACTGGAACTTGAACGCAATGGAAAAGTGACGAACAAGAAGAAGAGTAACAAGCAGATAGACAAGAGTGGGTAATACACGTTGCTTTGGCGTTTATTATCTACATGTTTTCCATCTCCCGTATCTCATCTGCTCTAAAGCTTTGGTTACTGAAGTAATTCAGCTTTGATGTTATGGTAGGAAAATAGATGAAGACCTTAGCAAGGAACTTGAACTGCAGATAAAAGGAGCTGAAAAGCCTTCGATTTGGGAGCTTGTCGGTGTTCGGTTCATTTTATTACCTTACACTATTGCGAAGGTTCAGCCTAAATCAATGCAATCTGAATTGAATTTGTTGCTAACTAACCCGAGTCCATTTGCAGAAGAGACAAACAACTGATTCTTGGGGTTTATCTGCAGATTTTTGTATGGTACATATGCTGGTTTTGGAGGTACAAGCTCAAAAAAGCGCCGTATTCTTGGGAAGATGCAGCTTATCTAACAAGAAGATCCCTCGGAGTACGCATTGACTCGTGGGGATCTATAGGTAATTAACGATCTCTTCACCACACCACTCATGGAGGTCATCTCGTCTCTGAAACATAGAAAAATATAGATGATTGTCCGAATTATATCTAACTGGTTCCATTGAACACTAAAATCCTGGTCTTTTTGTATTTTTTTGGTTTAGAGTCCTGCGAATCATTATATTCCTTCTGTTTGATTCGATTCAATTCAATTCAGTCGAGTTCTATTTAATGGCTCAGATGAAGCTACACAAGAAGAGCTTGTTCAAAGGCGTTTGTGGGAGAAGACCAACTTGGATATGTACGTGTCTGAGATGAGGAAAGATTCGAGGCGGAGAAGGTAAGGAGAAGAAGCCGACTTTGTCTGTCCTTCCATCTAATATCATAATTACTTCTTTTTCATCTGTCTTGTGATCTTAATAGTTGGTTGGTACACTTATATATCCGTGATAGTTAAAACGTTTTGGACGAAGAGTGTTCTCATGGACAAGCAATGTAACCTAACCCCAGTTTTGCATCACAATCGAAAACATAGTATGAATTTTCACTTATATCTGACTGTGTTATGAAGGGCGGGTCAAAAACATTGTGATATTCATAGAAAAGATCATACACATCGCAAGCCACATATAGTTCAATATAGGATACTTAAAACACAATTTTCACACAGTCAATCTTCTTACATCCCATTAAAGTTCGTGGCTAAGGGGATTGGATCAAACACATCAGACATTGCTTTGCTTGTAGAACTTGGTATCAAGTACTTGCTTCCCACACATAGCACATACCCCTGCATTTACCGAAGGAAAAAGGAATTCAGTCACCTCATGTAACTCTCACTCTCACGAAACTATTACAACAGAATCATAGGAGATCGAAATATCGAAAAGGTAATACCTTTGCTGTAAGCGCATGTGTGGCAATATTTACCATCCTGGTGTACTTGCTGCTTACAGATAATACACTTAGATTGACCATAAGGTGTCCACCTGGGAATTCGCAGATATGAAGCAATATAATCAAGGACTGGGATGTTAACCTAAATAGGACAATTCATCTATGAATCAATGCCTAGACTAGACAGACATTGAAGAACGGTAATAAAACATGAACCATAAGATATGACCACCAAGAATGCCAAGAAAATACAAAAAAGAAGAAAACATCATCAACAAGGCTCTTCCATTCAAAGAAACACCACATTTGTAGCCTGGAAAGTAAAGAACGAAGCTTTATACATTCCAAGTACTGAAAGGAACGACGAAGCTGATCCAGTACACGCAATTTACGATCAAATTACAGACACCGACTAACAGATAATTATTGGGTACTGTTAAATGATCGAAAAGTGTTTTTTTTTCTAACCTGTTTTTCTTGGAGAGGAGCTTGTTTTCGTTTATCTTTCGTCCGCCGCCTTCGCTGGTGTTTCGGGCTCCATCTTTCCACTTGTCCGGGACTATCACCTTCGACAGCTTCTTCTCGCCTGCAATAAAATCGACATCACAAACACATGTTCAACAACCCGCGTTCACGTCATCCATGAGCAAGAGAGGCCAAATCCATAATTAATCATGATTCAATTAAAGAAAGGATAGAGAGAATAGATGTCTTACACTTCTCGCACACCATATTTGAGCTGGAATTCTATTCAATTGGGAGTTCGATATCAGGGAAAAAAACCTAATTCGACCTATAGAATTGGGATTTATTTTTCTGTGGGCTGATCGGTATGAATTGACTAATATACCCCTCATCATTCCATTTACTTTTTGCTTTTGCTTTTGTTTTTGTACGTTATTAATGAATTTAAGGTTATATAGTTTACCTAAACAAATATTGTTGTAATTATGAAACTCCAATAATAATTAAAAGAAATATTTTTTCAATTTCCGACAAAGCCATCTTAAATTTTGTCCATTTTAATATTAATGCAGAAACTGAAATTTCGGATAGAATTGAATTGACCAAATAACTCCAAAATTCATTCTCGAAACCAAGCAAATAATGTCATTTACTCAACATAGTAAAAGAACAAACGACATCATTGCAATTTTCTTTTCCCGAAAGGTGAAATAATGTGTCAAACCCAAAATATGTTTTAAATTTGGTTTCAGGACCATGTCGGAAATAGGGTTCAGGATCCGATTTGAATGAAATTTATATATAAGGACCTGGTGTTAGACAGTGCATATAAACTGGTATCGGACGATGATTTTGTGTTATTTCAGAATACAGGAGTGGAGCTGCAAAAACGATAAAATAGTAATGCAGAACGATGAAATGGTACTGCAGAAAGTGGTACTGCAGAACATGAAGTGGTACTACAGGTCCACGATGTGTTACTGCATGTCCATGAAGTTGTATTGAAAAATACTTAAATGTAACGGGTCCTTAATAAAATTTTCTGAACTTTAAAAGGCCCAAAAATAAAATATCCACAATAATTGCAATAACTTCGAGAAATATCCACAAAAGTAGACAGATCCACACCACACTCGAAAGAAAATATCCAAAATTAGCGATGCAAAATCCCCATGCAATAATGGGAAGCCAATTGTCCCCATATGAAAAAACAGTAACCAGATATTTCATGTAGACACGATGACATTCTCATCTCAATCGCTAAACTCAATCTCTTACTACCAGTTTATATAAAATATTTATTTTCATTTAATTCTCGAAGATATTTTCATCTCCTCTCCCTATATATAACCATCATTACCCTCTATATACACTCATCACTATCAGAAACACAAACAGATCTCACTCTCTTCATCACTCCGAAGAAAATGGCTTCAGCAACAATGGCTACGACTCTTCCTTCGTCACTCTTCAAGAACAAAGCGTCGCCATTCCATGGCACGCCTCTCTTCAACCCCACCTTGAAATCAACAACCAAAGCCAACGCCCCGCAGAATCTCTCAATCACCAACTCGATCCCTTACGATTTCGACAACTTTCAGTTTAAGCCCATCAAAGAATCCACCGTGGCCCGCGAAATGACCCGCCGTTACATGACGGACATGATCACCCACGCCGACACCGACGTCGTGATCGTCGGCGCCGGATCCGCCGGGCTGTCGTGCGCGTACGAGCTCAGCAAGAACCCTGACGTCAGCATCGCCATCGTCGAGCAGTCCGTGAGCCCTGGCGGTGGCGCGTGGCTCGGAGGACAGCTGTTCTCCGCCATGGTCGTGCGTAAGCCCGCGCACCTGTTCCTCGACGAGCTCGAGATCGAGTACGACGAACAGGACGACTACGTCGTCATCAAGCACGCGGCGCTGTTCACGTCGACGATCATGAGCAGGTAAAAAATTAGGGCACGGAATTTTGGGGCTAAATTTGTTTGCTTTACAATACAACCAACAATTGATTACGCAGTTCCGAACAAGCTCCCTCACCCATTATCTTATCGAATTCGTTGGTGCAAATCTTGAATTCCTCTTTCGGCTGATCAATCACAGGCTCTTGGCCCGTCCCAATGTGAAGCTCTTCAACGCTGTAGCAGCCGAGGACCTAATCGTGAAGGGTGGAAGAGTAGGCGGAGTGGTGACGAACTGGGCTTTGGTGTCGATGAACCACGACACACAGTCTTGCATGGACCCAAACGTGATGGAGGCCAAGGTCGTGGTTAGCTCTTGTGGACACGATGGTCCCTTCGGTGCGACGGGCGTGAAGAGGCTCAAGAGCATAGGGATGATCGACAGCGTGCCTGGGATGAAGGCCTTGGACATGAACACGGCCGAGGATGCAATTGTGAGGCTTACGAGGGAGATTGTTCCTGGCATGATTGTTACTGGGATGGAGGTTGCTGAGATCGATGGATCCCCGAGAATGGTAAGCAATTCTTTGACAATTCACAGTTTCGATTGGAAAAAGATTAGTTTTTCAGTCTAATCTTTAATGGATTTTTGTGTTCTCGTCGATTCGTAGGGGCCAACATTCGGGGCGATGATGATATCGGGTCAGAAAGCTGCGCACTTGGCGTTGAGGGCTTTGGGACAGCCCAATGCTTTGGATGGCTCTGATAAGGCTTCTTCTGCTGGTGTTAGATCAGAACTCACCTTTGCTTCTGCTGAGAGTGATGAGATCGTAGATGCTTAGTTAAAAAGTTCAATCTTGGACTGGTCATAAGTTCAGGCAAGAGACTTTCGTTGTAATAAAATGGCATGGTTCAAATGTTGTTAGAACTGTGGAATGATGCATCGTGGTTGTAGAATGTTTTGCCATGGTTGGTTAATGTATTTTGCTTTTTGAGATATTCATCACATCTCTCTCTTGGATTTTCGTTGAGGTTATGGAGATGGTTGTTCTCACTTCTCCTGGAAATTGCTCTCGCGACAGAAAATGATGTTGTTAACCGATCCACACAACGAAGTTTCCAAAGAAAGAGCAAAACTCTGTCTCCTTCGAAGAGACGAGAACAGGCCAAAGTATCTTCTAACAAAAACAGCGTAAAGATAGCCGTGTTTCTCATCGAATTGATACAACTTCTCCTCGAAACCATCTCTCTTTTGGCCTCTTTAGTGTCATCTCCTTCATAAAGCAGCTACATCATCATAGCACGAAACTCTAAGCTTCTCAGACAAACAGCTGCATATTGTATGTAATAATGGCACGGTGTAATAAAAAACTAGGTTACATATACTGTGGGATCAACCTAGTCTTCATCTTAATCATCGTCACTACAGTATTAATCCTCTCGCTCACAATATTCAAGCCCAAACAGCCAAGAATCAGAACCCAATCTGTGACGTTAGACCGTTTCAACTTCTCTTTGCTGCCAATCCCCGACATAGAAATCACCTTCGGCGTAGTCGTAAACGTACATAACCCTAACTATGGAAGCTTCAGATACGATAATACGACCGTGTACGTAGAGTATCACAGCGCTGGCGTCGCCCAGGCGGCGATCGAAGGTGATAACGTGCCTGCAAGAGGATCGTACGATGTAGGGACGGAGGTAAGCTTGGACGGGGATAAGCTGGTGATCGATCCTTATTTTCTCGACGATATTAGGACGGGTTTTCTGAATTTTACGACTTCGACGACCTTGAAAGGCGAAGCTAGGATTTTGAAGATTTTGAGCATCAAGGCGACGGTTTATAGCACTTGCGACATATCAGTTTTCGTTCTTACGCAGAATTCTACTGCTTCTTGCAAGGCAAAGGTCGAGTATTAAGACATTTGCAGTGAGTTTTTTTCGAAAAGCAGATTATTCTTATTATGCTGTAATACTGAACAAGTTAGATTATTCTTGTTTTTACCAGCAGTGATTAAACTCGGTGGATTGCGTTTTAATTACTCTGTGATACACGAATAAATGCGTAGAAAATTCGTAGTATGGTGGTATTAATCGAACGCAAACTTTTCGTCATGCATTAAAAAGGGGTCGATTTTCGCTTGAAGAGAAGATCAGAACGCTCCGATTCGAAAAATCTCTTGTTTTCGGCGTATCCTGATATAGTTAGAGCGTATCCACCCGCTCGAGTTCCTTAAACAAAAACGAAAGGCAAAGAGATCATCCCATGGTAATGACAAAATCTCGAAGCTTTTATGTTCGAAGCTCCTCCATTAACTAGTATATATATATACATAGGACTCCATTACATTCAAGAAAATCATCAGTCGAAAAGGATGTCTCAGCTTAACTTCTCTGGCGATGAAAGTGAGTCCAAGGCAGTCATGGAGGCTCCATCGAGCGACGATCGAGCCCCTAAGAAACGGTTCCATCGTCATACTACGCATCAGATCAAGGAATTGGAATCGTAATAACACCACATCATCGAAAAAAAAAAAAAAAATCTTTTCTACTTATTTCTTTCCCTCCAAGTTCCCATTTTGTAATAAAAAAAACTTCTTCTTTGTCTGAAAAAACTTCCTACAGGTTCTTCGCCGAGTACCCTTACCCCGACGAAGAGCAAAGGAAGCATCTCAGCCGTCGTTTAGGTTTAGAACCTCTGCAGATCAAGTTCTGGTTCCAAAACAAACGCACTCAAAAGAAGGTTTTTGCACATACTACGATTTAATCATAAAACGAAAACGAGAATTCGAATCGAATCTTGATGGCATCAACGTCTTTTTACTCGCAGGCTCAGCACAACCACAATGAGAACGTGGAGCTGGCGAACGAAAACAATCGACTTAGAGCTGAGCAGCTTTGCTACAAAGAAGCTATAAGCAACGCCGTTTGTTATAAGTGCGGCCGCCCAGCTTTTGTCGGCGGCAATTCTGTTCAAGCTCAACTGCTAAGGATGGAGAATGCTCGCTTAAGAGAAGAGGCAATCGCAAACACACACACAAAAACACGCTAACACCTTTGTATATGACTTAAATTTGCATTATATTTTATCATTGAGTACTGTTTGTTTATGTTTTTTTCGGCAGATCAAGCTGATTGCGGCACTTGCGAGGAAGCATGAGGGGACACCAATGTGGTCGGCCGTGGCTAAGGAGGAAGCGGAAGATGATGATGAGCTAATCGTGACTTCTTCGGATGAGGAGGAGAAGGAGAACTGATTATTTATTTGATATCACTTATTGCTTTGTGAAATTTCAATATATATTCCTATTTTATGTCTTGAATAAATGAGAGACTATGGATCTCAGTTTTAGTTAAGTTTTTAGAGTTGAAGTTTAGGCGTCGTCGTGACTTTGTCGTTCGTTCATGTATGGTACCATATATGGAGATATTTGATGATTACTAGCGTATTAGATTATTGAATCTAAGCTTCGCAACGGATTACACTGTCTAGTATGCTATTACAATTCGGACTTTTGAGCTTGAACTTGATTTGATAAATATGCTATTCAATACAAGCTAATAATTTTAGTGCATTAATCATTCATTACTATCAAGAAAACTTGGAGATACAAATTTAATTCCATTTTCCGGCATCGGCACGACGTCGTATTAAACGTTTGGTTCGCTTCCGTCAAAATCAACTTACCGCACAAAGTTTTCGCCTGCAATAAATAAAGCATTAAAATCACAACGAAAACCGCCAAATCCTACAAGTACACACAAAACACACATAGTATAGTATAGGCTGAATCCATTATCTCCCTCAGATCTTAAATTCCATATCAACAATTTGAATCTGATTTGTTTTCGCGTGAATTCAATCTGCTTAATCAGATCGCAGCAGCTTGCGGCTCATCAGTTTGTGACTTTATGAAGAAGAAAAACACAAACTTTTTTTTTACCTTGATCTGAAGCTTCTTTGTCAATGTCGTGGGGTTTAGGTTGGAAGCGTCCAACCGAAGTCTTCCACGTGTCCCTTAGCTACGGCGCAGACGCCGACACCCTCGATGACGCTACTCCCACATCATCTCGATCGTCATCGTCTTCCGTCTCCCCGTTCTCCCCCACACACCACAACGCCGGCGAACCTCATGCCCAATTAGGGTTTCGCATCGATCTCGATTGGAATTCCGGCGATGACGAGGATCAGGTCGCCCTTAAACTCCAATCCCAGGTAATGGTTGCCTTGCCCTCCCCTCACGAGTTCGTGGAAGTCAGTTTGATTGATAGAGATGGTGTGGATGACAATGACGATCATGTGGAGGAAGATGATGATCTGAAGGTTTCAGCGGAAATGAAGGTGGTGAAGAAGAGAGAGCCTTTGAAGGGTGTGATCATGTGGAGGACGGGCGGATCAGGTCAGCAGGGTGAAGGAGGTGTCGGGGTTTTGATGAGGCTAATGAGATCGAATTTCATAAATGGGGATGCCGAAGTGGTGGGAACTGGTGTTGCAGAGCATTGGAGGAACGTGACAGTTGTTAGCCTGTGTGGACTTGGTCTGACGGTGAGTTTCCCATATTTGATAAAGTTTTGATTTTTTATGTGGTGCAGACTGCAGTCCGTTGATGATATAAGTGTGATTTACTCTTGTAACAGTTTTTATGTGGATGTATGTGAATGTCTGTGTTTTGTTTACACATACCTACCCGACTTGTGATGTGATCAGCTAACTCTTGGGCATCGAATGTTTTACTAGGTTTCTCTTGGTTA
Organism: Craterostigma plantagineum; assembly: GCA_027422505.1. Lineage (NCBI taxonomy): Eukaryota > Viridiplantae > Streptophyta > Magnoliopsida > Lamiales > Linderniaceae > Craterostigma > Craterostigma plantagineum. Next base: position 843,774 of record JAPQWV010000082.1, read on the forward strand.
TTTTGGATGTAATTTTGAAGTATAGTTGTTCCTGCTGTTTTCTGATTTATTGGTCATGATTGGACTCCACTGTCACTTTTGCCTGTAACATTAGTTGGCGGGCGCAGCTCAGTCACTGGAGAAATTTTCATTTTGTATATTTTTCAGGTATTGCCAGTTGAGATAGCCCATCTTTCGCTCCTTGAGAAATTGTACCTCGATAACAACAAGCTATCACTTTTACCACCGGAGCTTGGAGAGCTGAAAAACTTGAAAGTTCTCGCAGCAGACTGCAACTTGCTTGTTTCGGTGCCTGGTAACTTTTTATGCCTTTTTCTTTCTTTTGGTGATTGTTGTTTGTTTACTGAGTTTGTTAGTTTGTGATGTATCATGGAATATTTGATCAATCTAGTAGCACTGATACAATGATTTTCTTGTTTAATTTTTTTTTTGTTGGAACTTATGAGCAGTTGAGTTAAGACAGTGTACCGGTCTTGTTGAACTGTCCCTCGAGCACAACAAGCTTGTTCGCCCCATCCTTGATTTCAGGTCGCTGAATTTTCACCTTCACTTCATATGTTCTACAAGTGTCTTTGTTCCGCATTCCTGCAATATCTTTTTTCATTGCTTAACACTTGTGTCCAGCTTGTTGACAGGGCCATGGCAGAATTACGTGTTTTGAGGCTCTTCGACAATCCCCTTGAGTTTCTTCCTGATATCTTGCCATTAAATGAACTTCGCCATTTATCCCTTGCAAATATCCGTGTTGTTGCTGATGAAAATTTAATATCAGTGGATGTGCGGATTGAGGTATGCCATGAAAAGACTCTCAACGTGATCTGCAAATTGTAGTAAATGTCGTCATGCTAACTTACAATGTTAATTTTTTATTTTTTATTTTTTGTGCAGATGGAGAATAGTTCTTATTTTGTCGCATCTCGACACAAACTTAGTGCCTTCTTCTCTCTCATATTTAGATTTTCTTCTTGTCATCATCCATTGCTTGCATCTGCACTTGCCAAGATAATGCAGGATGAGACAAACCGTGTGGTTGTTGGAAAAGATGAGAATGCTGTGCGGCAGCTTATAAGTATGATAAGTAGTGAAAATCAGCATGTGGTATGTTGCGTGTATCCCATAGTCTTTTTTTTTCTTTTACCTATTACATTCCCTGACTGGTTTATGTCTCCTCTAGGTTGAACAAGCTTGTTGTGCTCTCTCAGCTCTTGCTTCTGATGGCCCAGTGGCAACACAACTGATGAAATCAGACATTATGCAACCCATTGAAAAAGTGCTGAAATCCGCTATACCAAAAGAAGTTATCTCTGTTTTGCATGTTGTTGTTAGGTTGGCTTTTACGTCTGACACTGTAGCTCAAAAGATTATGACCAAAGAAATGTTGAAGTCGCTGAAGCTATTGTGCGCCCATAAGAATGCCGAGGCAAGCTTCACGTTATTTCACGCGTGCATGAATTTTTATTTTGCAGCTCATAAGGGACAAGGTGTTCTTCTTACAGGTACAAAAACTAGCCTTGTTTGCAATAGGAAATTTTGCCTTCTGTTTGGAAAATCGCCGCGCTATGGTTACTTCAGAGAGTTTGCGTGAGCTTCTTCTGCGCCTGACTGCTGCATCTGATTCACGTGTCTGTAAAGCTGCAGCTCGTGCTCTTGCCATATTAGGTAGAAATTTGCAGATTAATATGTATGTATATATATATATATGTATATATATTCTCAAATGATGCAAGTCAACATTATTTTATACTCACCGACTTTGTTTAGGGGAGAATGATTTCCTGCGTCGTTCCATCAGGGGAAGACAGGTTCCTAAGCGGGGATTGCGTATACTTGCAATGGATGGTGGAGGCATGAAGGGACTAGCAACTGTAAGAATGCTAAAGGAAATTGAGAAACGTTCTGGAAAGCAGATCCATGAGCTGTTCGACCTTATCTGCGGCACATCTACGGGTGGTATGCTTGCTGTTGCTATTGGAATCAAATTGATGTCCTTGGAGAAGTGTGAAGAGATCTACAAAGAACTTGGTTGGTTTAAATGGTGACTTCTTCTTTAGCTTGGTCTCAAACATTGGATGCCCATTCAGTTTCTGCTATTCAATTTTTCTAGGGAAGCTGGTCTTTGCCGAACCTGTTCCAAAGGAAAATGAAGCAGCGACATGGAGGGAAAAATTGGATCAGCTTTACAAGAGCTCATCACAGAGTTTTCGTGTTGTTGTTCATGGTTCTAAAGTATGGTTGTATTGATTTGCCCGTCTCATGCTTTATATCTTATTATCGTCCTCAACTGTTTCGCCTTTTTAATCCTAAAGAACAATCTAAAATCGTTTCTGTGGTGATTTCTGTCTCCTTCCAGCACAGTGCAGATTCAAAAAGGTTCCTAAAGTATTTGTCGTATCAACTTTGGTCAGTGTTTCACCCGCTCAGCCGTTTATATTCCGTAACTATCAGGTTCTGCTTACTCTTTCCTTTTTCTTACTATTTTGTGAAGTTCTTCTGTTTTTTCACTGTTACATAATAAGATATGCTGATTATCTGAAATACAGTACCCTGCTGGAACACCTGAAATTTCTTCTGCGATTTCTGAGCATTTGGCAACTGGAGGACAGGGAGCTGCAACAACTGGTGCTCAGGTTGGTTACAGGCGAAATGCTTTTCTCGGAAGTTGTAAGCATCAGATATGGCAAGCTATCAGAGCATCATCTGCAGCACCGTATTATTTAGACGATTTTGCTGATGGTAATCCTCATTTTTTATTTCCATAGGTTTGATCCATGCATAGACAAGTGTGTGTTTCTATAGCCTTTTCTTACATATCTCTGGTGCAGGAAGTTATCGATGGCAAGATGGTGCTATTGTTGCGAATAATCCTACAATCTTCTCCATACGTGAGGCTCAGTTGTTGTGGCCCGATGCTAAAGTTGATTGTTTAGTTTCGATTGGTTGCGGATCTGTTCCAACCAAGGTGCCATGGACTGCATTTGTTTTGTACCACGTTGACGATTAGTAAGTCAGATAGTGTATTGAGTTACTTCTGTGAGTTAGGTTCGCAAAGGTGGCTGGCGTTATCTGGACACTGGGCAAGTTTTGATTGAGAGTGCATGCTCTGTAGACCGTGTGGAGGAAGCTCTGAGTACATTGCTTCCAATGCTTCCTGGCGTAAACTACTTTCGGTTCAATCCAGGTAAGCTTTTCTTATATAAATAGACCTTTCTTTATCAGCATTTTATAAATGATACATGCATGCATAGTGTGTAATCACTCAATTCTTCTGCAGTTGATGAACGTTGTGATATGGAGCTTGATGAGACAGATCCAACAGTCTGGGTGAAGTTAGAGAATGCCACGGACGAGTACATTCAGAACAACTCCATCGCATTCAAAAATCTATGTGAAAGACTACTAGAGAGCTTGGACGAAGAGAAATTATCAGATATCAAGTCTCAGCCTCTCCTCAAATCTTCAAAGGGTACAAAGATACCCCGACGGATCAAAATAAACATCTCCTTCATTTCCTTCTTGAATTGCTCTAAAATCTACTATTTTAATTATGTAACAGTGTTAGGAGATAATGCCCCTACGTTGGGCTGGAGACGCGGTGTGCTTCTCGTGCTTGCTTTCAACAGTCCCGATTCTGGAAGAGTTTATCACCACACACACGCACTCGAAACTTTCTGTGGAACCAACGGAGTAAAATTAAGTATCAGTGATGGGACGCCGGAGACCAATAAGGCACCTTCGGGATCTGCATTTCCAACGCCGTTCACTTCACCGCTTTTCACTGGTAGCTTCCCGTCGAGTCCTCTCTTCTTCAGCCCCGACATGGGCCCACAGCGATCTGCCAAAATCGATTTGGTGCCACCTCTAAGCTTAGATGGATTTCACTCAGCAAAGTCAACTGCTTCACCGCCCGAGTCTCCTGCCAAACGAAGGCAGCTTTCTGTCCCCATTATGTCTTTGCATGGAAAGATACAAAGTTTGCCGCAGGTTGGAGTTGTTCATTTTGCTCTGCAGAACGACACGCGTGGATCGATTCTGAGGTAGGGTGAATACGTAATACATTTGTTGAATTTTTTATTTATCTTAAAAGATTTGTTACTGTAGTTGGCAGAATGATGTGTTTGTGGTTGCTGAGCCTGGAGAATTAGCAGAGAAGTTCCTGCAGAATGTTAAGTACAGCTTGCTGTCGATGTTGAAGGGTAAGAGGAGGAAGTTTGCTTCGGTAATCACGAATATTTCGACAGTTGCTGATCTCGTTTCCCGGAAACCCTATTTCCAAATCGACGGTGTTGTCCACAGATACATCGGTCGCCAAACACAGGTATATTCATTCCACACACACTATTATGTGCCTGTAAACTCATCAAACTGTTGCAGTTCGTGCTAAAATTAGTTCGGGGCCGTGCCTAAAATTATTGTGGAAGGAAACAATCTCAATAGCTTATGTGGCAATAATATATTTTGAAGGTCATGGAAGACGATCAAGAAATAAGCGCCTATATGTTTCGTAGAACCGTTCCTTCTCTTCACCTGACTCCTGAGGACGTGCGCTGCATGGTATGGCTATATGGACCTTACTTTATCACATTTGGCTCTCATCATTAGCTATACCAACTGAACTGACCTATCTATATATATCCGCCCAGATTGGATCGTGGCGGGACAGGATTGTAATTTTTACCGGGACCTATGGGCCCACACGGGCCATGACCAAGGCGTTCCTCGATTCGGGTGCCAAAGCCCTCATATGCCCTTCTTCCGAGCCCGAAGAAGCCCCACTGACTTCGTTCTACGGGCCGGGCGAGTTCAGTAGCTTTGAGAACGGCGGTAAGTTTGAGATAGGCGAGGAAGAAGCTGAAGAAGGCGAAGAGGAAGACAACGACGCTGGGCACACGAGCCCGACCAGCGACTGGGAGGACAGCGAGCCCGAGAGGAACGGAGATCGTTCTCTGTCGTTTTGGGACGACGACGAGAAGGAACTCTCTCAGTTTGTCGGAGAGATTTACGAGTCTCTCTTTCAAGGTGGTGAGAGGGTCGACGTTGCCCTGAAAAACGCCTTGGATTCGCACCGCGGTCTGAGGTACATGTGTCACCTCCCAAGTACGCTCTAATGGAGGTGTATGAATCTCTTTTTTTATACATGTGTAATCCATTTCTCCGTTATATATTATTTACTACAAGTGAATATAGAGACGACGAGGAAAGAAACAAAGCGAGAGAGAGCACATAATTGAGAAATAAGAGAAAAAGTAATTCTATTTAAGAGTTTCTTTTTTTCTATCTATTTACCGGTCCCAGACCCCAGTTGTTATTTGTTTTATAAATACTACAGTGAAACTTCGCCTACTTCTGAGTTACGTTGTCTACAAACACTTACACAAAGATGGCTGAATTTTTACGTGGCAATAAATATTGCAAAATCCCAAACATGAGTGATTGGCGGTGAAATCATGATACTTTCGGTAAGCATAATTATTTGATCCCCATGCTGTAGTAATAATAACCCATTGCCGAGGAGGATAAGAAAAAAGATTTAAATAGTAGTTATTACAAAGTTTTCTGTAGAGCTGTTTTGCTTGATAAGTAGGCATGAATGATTCAATTCACTACTTAGAGGCAGTCGCAATCATAAGAGTCACTCACAAACAAACTCAGAACTACTCCAAGACACAAAACCACGCTTCTATTAAATACCAGAAACCAGTAACACAGAGGGATAAACATACGGTAATAGCGTGATAGCATGCCTGATCAAAGAGTTATACCTCTAGAGGTTGGGACACGAGGAACTATTGGATCGCTGCTCAAGAGGGAGATCGAGTACTTCAAGAGAGTCGAATTAGAACGTGTCCATAGCTTCACGAGCGTTAACGAGCAGAACGTTGAGGAAAGTCGAACGAAACGCAGTAGCAATAACTATTCTTGGCTGCGCTGCAAGTTCTCTTGGAGGAGAAGATTGCTGAAGAAAAGGAATAGCGGGATCTGCACAATGGTGGAGGTCTCCGAGAGCAAGAGATTTAGCTACTTTAATCTCAGGACTGATTCCATGAGATTCGATGTTTGATGGCGTGTTCCTTTCACATCTGCGTAGCAAGACTGACTCTGCAAGTGTTACAACAAGGTGAATGTCGAATCAGTATCAATTCCCATAAATCTCGATTTTTAAGAACGATCTGATTCGTTTTAATCCCACAACGGTAGGAGAAATAACCGATAAATTCGACTGTTACCTGCTTAAACCCTTCTCAACCTCACTCCAAACGTCAACATTCGTAAACCTCTCCTTCACCGTAGAGATAACCTCCTTCGCCTCGTCAACTCTCCCAATACTCGCCAACCCATCGACGAGGCTCTTCATGCTCGATACATTGGGGACCCATCCTTTAGACATACACTCTCTACAAACATCCAAAGCAAAGTCGAAATCCCGTCCCTTGCAGAAATAATACACCAGCGTGAAGTAACACTCAGCTTCGGGCTCCAGTCCCTCGCTTCTCATCTCGTTAAACAAGCTTTTGGAAATTTCCAGCTTATCTTCTCTGCAAAACCCATGTATCAGGTGAGCGTACGTTACGCAGTTGGGTTTCATCCCCCTAGATCTGATACCGTCTAATAACGCCTTTGCCTCCTCGGATCGTCCTAGCTTGCAAAGGCATTGTATCCTCACGTTGTAAACACTGAGCCCAGGCGATATTTCAAACCTCTTCATTAAATCCATCATCTTCCCCACATCCACGAACTTCTCTTCAGCATAAAACCCGGCGATCGCAGCACAGAAAGTTGTCGAATTTGGTCTGACTTTTCTTCTCTCCATCTCCGCCAGTATGGAATAGGCATTGTTCGCTCCGCCCGACGAGCAGTAGCCCTTCATGACCGTGTTGTACGTGTCCAAATCGGGCAGCAGACCATACTTCCTCGGGTACTCCAAGAAAACCCTCTTCATCGCCTCGTAGTCCTTGCCCAAGACGCAAGCGAAGAGCAGCGAATTCAAAGTCTTGACGCTTATAGGAATTCCCAGCTCGTGCATTTCGTCGAACAGGTTGAGCGCGTCCTGGGTCAGCCCGCCCTGGCCGTAGAGGACGATGAAATGGGACATCAGGCGCTCGGTTTTCAAGGGGAAGGAATCCAGGGACTGCTTTATGAATGAACGAATCGTGGTTTGTGGGTCGGCTGAGGACTGCTTGAGCTTGGCGACGGCCTTGGCGTAGGCGACTCTGTCGCGGTGGGAGGTGGGAGAAAGCGCGGCGGATTTGAAGAGGTTGAGAATGCGTTGGGGGTCGGTTTCATTCCTGATGAGTGACAGTAGGTGGCGGCCGCCGTCGTTTTCGGCGGCGGAAGTGGTGAGGAGTCGGCGGGTAAAGTGCGGCGCGATGAATCGGAGCTTGGAGAGTAGTTGTGACATGCTGAGATTGATTTTCGTTGAGTCAGAACTCAGAAGTGAAAGCTATATTATATTGGATTTGTTCCTACTAAAATAAAATTAGAGCTGTTCATGTAAATAAATAAAATGAAAAAATAAATTGAAATAACAAAAATTGGAACCGCATATTTCGGGGAGTTTGAACCCGACGTGAATCGAACACGCAACCTTCTGATCTGGAGTCAGACGCGCTACCATTGCGCCACGGATCCTTGGTAGTAATACCATGTATTTAAATTTTATAACACAAAGAAAGAAGTAATACTACCAGGCAAAAGATATTTACTTGCACGGGCGATGGATGATCATATATGCATATATAAACCCATCTCCTTCGTTTGCCTCCGATCCAACGTTCAAAAAACCTTATCTCATCCATCATCACTCATTTCCCCTTGAACTCCCTAAACCTCTCATTTCACAGACCACGAAAATCACACCCGCCAAAGAAAAAGGAAAGAAAACCAATACCATACGACGACATTATTACAGATAAGCTTCAAATCTAAAGAACCATCATAACACTAACAAGTTCTCTTACTCCTCTTCTTCTTCTTCAACCATAGCCTAACCATACCAAGCTGATAGAATAGAGGAGTAAGTACAGTACAGTACAATGTCTTGCTCGAATCTTACCATGTGGGCTTCGTCAAAGACCTCTCTTTCCGAAGCATCTGCCCTGTCCTCTCGCTCTTTCATCAGCCCATCTCAGCTGCCAAGCCCAAACTCCTCAACCCCGTCGAAATCGTCTTCTCCGACTCAAATCCAATGCGGCTTGCGTGAGCTTCGTGGCCGTATCGACTCCGTGAAGAATACCCAGAAGATCACCGAGGCAATGAAGCTCGTGGCCGCTGCTAAGGTGAGAAGAGCACAAGAAGCAGTGGTCAACTCCAGGCCGTTCTCCGAAACGCTCGTCGAGGTTCTTTACAACATCAACGAGCAGCTCCTGACGGAGGACGTCGATATCCCCCTCACCAAGGTTAGACCCGTCAAGAAGGTGGCTCTAGTAGTTGTCACGGGCGATCGCGGGCTCTGCGGTGGGTTCAACAACAACATCATCAAGAAAGCTGAAGCAAGAATCAGAGAATTAAAGGCGCTTGGGCTTGAGTACACCGTCGTTAGCGTCGGTAAGAAGGGCAACTCTTACTTCATCCGTAGACCGTACATCCCAGTGGATAAGTTTCTAGAGGGAACCAATCTCCCCACTGCTAAAGAAGCTCAAGCAATAGCAGATGATGTGTTCTCTCTCTTCGTCAGCGAAGAGGTGGACAAAGTCGAGCTTCTCTATACCAAATTTGTGTCCTTGGTCAAGTCTGATCCCGTCATCCACACTCTGCTTCCGCTGTCGCCGAAAGGAGAGATATGCGACGTCAATGGAGTCTGCGTCGACGCAGCTGAGGACGAGTTCTTTCGCCTGACGACGAAAGAGGGGAAACTGACCGTGGAGAGAGACGTTGTGAGGACTAAGACGTCGGATTTCTCGCCGATTTTGCAATTCGAGCAGGACCCAGTTCAGATACTCGATGCTTTGCTCCCTCTCTACTTGAACAGCCAAATCTTGAGGGCCTTACAAGAGTCGCTGGCTAGTGAATTGGCCGCTCGGATGAGCGCTATGAGCAACGCTACCGATAATGCTGTGGAGCTGAAGAAGAACTTGTCGAGATTGTACAACAGAGAGAGGCAAGCAAAGATTACAGGAGAGATTTTGGAGATTGTTGCAGGAGCCAATGCTTTGACCTAAGCAGAGTCCCACTGTGATTTTCATTTTTGATTGTATTTGTCAAAAACGCGTATAGATTGATCATATTCGGTTGTTATTCTCATCCCCACTGTGAATATTCATGGAGGAAGAAGAGCACTTGGGATATGGTAAACACGAGATCACCATGTTAGCGTAACATGCCATTTTTAACCGATGAAATTATAAAAACGGGCCACTAATTATGCCAATTTTGATTTTAGGTCACTGTGGTTGCCAGTTACAAAATTAGGTCGCTAAGTATGTATATGGTAACAAAATTGGGCCACTGACCTCTTTTTTCTTCATATATACATATTTATGACCCAAATTTGTAATTATATACATACTTAGTGACCTAGTTTTGTTACTATATACATACTTAGTGACCTAGTTTTGTCACTAGTGATCCAATTTTGTTACTGTATACATACTTAGTGACCTATTTTGTAACTGCAAACATAGTGAGTCAAATCGAAAATTGTCATACTTAGTGATCCATTTTTATAATTTTACATTTTAGAATATCTCCAACCTATGACATAAAAATACAGTCAATTTTACATAATAATACAGTTGCTACAGTGATTTTACTCCAAAGTTTACTTTTGTATATTTTGGCCTTTTTATAACAGTGTAGGGTTTAGGGTTTCAATTTCAGTTTAGGTTTAAAGTTTAGGTTTCGGATTTAGGCAGTTCTCAATGCAAGGTTTTTGATGAGGGGACAAAGAAAAAACCAATGGTTATAGGTTTTTACCATTGGGAAGGGTGATAGGTTTTTTGTTGGGTTTAGTAGAATAAACCTAGGTTTTTTGCTTTTGTATAAGCATTTTCTTTTTTAATTACTTTATTTCCTTTTTATCCTCATCTATTAATATTTATATATTAATATATATTTATTTTTACTAATAAATTTTAATGTGTTAAAATTTTTTATTTATTTTGTATTTAAAAGTAAAATATTTTATTATGTAATAAAAACTAAAAAATATATTTATTAATTTTTTTTAAATTTAACAAATTAAATAATATGACATACAATTATTTATAAATTATTCTACAAAATTGGATAAATATAATTGATAAATTAAATAAAATTAAATGAAATTTGGGTCACAAAAAACCTCCTTTTTTGGGTTATGGTTGGGAGATAAGTTTTTTTCTTTTGAGGTGGTGCTGATGTGGCACACAAAAAAACCTGCTTTTTTGAGTATATGCATTGAGAAATGTCCTTTGGGTAAATCGGTGGATACATACCCATGTAAATCGGTGGGCCCTAAAGTTTCCCAAACATTGCACAATCCACGTGAGCAACAGCTGAGAACGCCTTAACAAATCCATGGCGATCGCATTGGCCTTCGTAGACTGATTATTTTCTTCTTAAAAAATATTTATCTATAAAATCACCACCTCGATTCTGCTAATCTGGCAATCCATGACGAATTCTAAACAAGGTCAACGAAAGTCAACGACGAATCCTAGCCGTCGGATTCATTACAAATATCACGGATGAATACCCGCCTGACGCTTCTCGTCTTGCATACTAAATTAAGAAAAATATGTGTCCACTGCATTTACTGTTGTAATCGAAATACCAGTGTGAAACTGAAACACAGATTCGAGGTGGGTTTCTTTTTTCGTTTTGATTATTTTAGGAGGTGAATTTCTGAGAGATAATTCTCACTGCGCATCTGTCATTTTTACTTCTTATTTATTTACTTTATTTTTTGCTTAGGGATAAGCGAAAATGGAGGTTCCTTTGCCGATGCAAGGGCCTCTGAGCTGCAGAGCTGTGCTGTGTGAGAAAGCTGGTTTCAAGATAAAACCTTTCATCGGATTTTATCCTCGTGGAACCGCGCAAGTAAACGTTAGCTTACTTAGCTTCTTTTGAGCTCGCCTGTTGTTGCACACTCTGCTTGTGCTGTGATTTGAGTTGATCAATTGGGCTTTCGCAGTGATGATTCTCATTCCGTTTGTTAGATTCTTCAATCTTTTGAAATTGTAGAATTTCGGTTTCTGTAATTCATATCCCACATACTTCTCTGTCATCTTTTTAGTTTCTTGAATTCTTGCACACGACGTTGCGCCCCTTAAGATTTTTTGCTTCACCACGCGGCGCGCTTTTTAGTGAACACTGAATTTTAAGTTTCAGGTGATGCCTTCAAATATTGTAATTTGAGCTTTGAATATTCTAAGAATCCGGGTTGGTTGATCTATGTGTCCTGTTTATTGAGATTATTAAATGTTTGAATGAATGTATTTACTAGGTAAATCTGAAGCTCGCATGTAGGGTGCTTTCCCGTTTTAATTTCTGAATGATACTATTTTTTTGGTTGAATGGTTTTATGGATTTCATTGCAGTCTTTTGGAGGCAAAGTGTATAATGTCAATACTAAGTCCGCCAATAGAATTACAGCAAGTGCGGGTTCGTTGGTTTGGTTGATAGGCCATAATGTTTCTTTTTCTCTCATAAGGATAGTTTACTCATATTTTCTGGATCTTACATATCATAATAGAGTTTTCAAGAAAAAGGCTGAGGAATATCTCGACGCCGAGGTCTAATGATTCTTCCCCGCGGGGCTTTATGCCCAGAACACAAGTCCCTACAAGCACCCCGAGAAAGGATCAGAAGAACAGTGAAGAAAAGGAAAGCTCTGGTAATTCACCGTCCACGGAGTTTAAAATATCTGAGTTGAAAACTGCAACTGGTGAGAAAGAACCAGATACTGATCAAGAAGAAGTTTATGAGGAAGGTTACGATGAAAGCACTGGTAATATGGACACAGAAGCTGCATCGGTGAGTGAATTGATAATTGATGATGAGAGGAGCCCGTATGAAGACAATGGTCGAGTCCCTGAAGTTGAAGATATAGAAAAGAAATTGATAGATGCGAAAGTTGAAGATACTAATCTTTTGGCTCAGACAAGAGTGGAGGAAAATGATGCTAGCGATACTGGAGTTAATCAAAATCTACTAGTTGAGGAAACTGTGGAAGAGAAGTACCAAAAAACATTTGATATCTCGATAGCTGGGCCAGGTTCTACGAAAGATGTAACCGAAACATCAGTTAAAGATTTACACCTGGTTGAATCCAATGAAGATGATGATACCGATGGAAGTCAGTCCGTGAGGCCCGAAGCAGGAGATGATACAAGGAAATCAAATGATTTCTTGAAACTGAAACTAGAAAGTGAAGAAATTTTACGCAAAGAGGTGGTGCAAAGGCTATCCGAGGATAACTTCAAGAAAGGGAACAAATTGTTTCATTATCCTGAAGTCGTAAAGCCCGATCAAGACATCGAGATATATTTCAACAGAAGTTTTTCCACTTTGAAGAACGAACCTGACGTAATAATCATGGGAGCTTTTAACGACTGGAAATGGAAATCATTCACATTCAATTTGAGCAAGTCCCATCTCAATGGAGATTGGTGGTCTTGCAAATTCCATGTTCCCAAAGAAGCTTACAAGATTGATTTCGTGTTCTATAATGGGAAAGATGTATATGATAACAATGATAAGCAAGATTTTTGCATACTTGTGGAGGGTGGCATTGATGTGTTTGATTTTGAGAACTTCTTGCTTGAAGAGAAAAGAAGAGAACAAGAAGAACTCATGCAGCTTGAAGCTGAACGAAAAAGGCAAGCAGAAGAGCAAAGACGTATAGAAGCAGAAAGAAAAGCAAGTGAAGATGATAGAGGTCTGGCAAGAGAGGAGGTTGCAAAGAAAAGGGCGAAGCTGCAAAAGTTGATGGGAAAAGCTTTGAAATCAGTTGATAATGTTTGGTTCATAGAGCCCGATGAATTTCAAGGAGAGGATGTGGTGAAGTTGTATTACAATAGGAGCTCAGGAGCACTTTCTCATGCCGAGAGCATATGGATCCATGGTGGTCATAATGGTTGGTGTAATGGAGTTTCCTTTGTTTCAAAGCTCCAAAAATCTGATACTAAAGGTGGAAATTGGTGGCATGCTGAAGGTGGGTTAGGAAAGCAATTCCATTGTCATTCTTTCTAATTCGTAGGGTTCGTTGTACACTTGTACCGTTGAGACTTGTCATTGCTAAGGCTCCGTCATTTCATTACTTAGAATGTAACATTTTTCTTGCAGTTGTTGTACCTGACAGAGCCCTTGTTTTGGACTGGGTTTTTGCCAATGGACCACCAAAGCAAGCTACCATTTATGACAACAATGGTCGCCAAGATTTTCATGCCATTGTCTCAAAATCAATTCCTGAGGAAGTCTATTGGTTTGAGGAAGAACAGCAAGTATATAGAAGACTTCAGGAAGAACGGAAGTTAAGAGAAGAAGCAATGCGAGTCAAGGTTAGTTTAGCGAGATGATTTTGAAAAAATGTTTTACCATTGAGTTTGCGTACGCTTTAAGGATATCACCCTTTTGGATTTTATAAATTCACGATATTTTGGCTGCGAAAGAGCAAAAATCACGGTTCTTTTAATTTTGAAAATACAGGCTGAGAAAACCGCATGTATCAAAGCGGAAACGAAGGAGAAGACATTAAAAACATTTTTATTGTCTCAAAAGCATATAGTTTACACAGATCCCTTAGAAGTTAAAGCTGGATCCACTGTGACTTTGTTTTATAATCCTACCAATACTGTCCTGAGTGGAAAATCTGAAGTTTGGTTGAGATGTTCATTTAATCGTTGGACACATCGCCTTGGTCCATTGCCACCTCAGAAAATGCTTCCTGCTGAAACTGGAACTCATCTAAAAGCAACAGGTCTGTATTATTTTCACCAATGATTGATTCAATTTTAAATGTTACGTATTAGGTATTATGCGTTAAGATTTTAAAACAATTTTAATGTTATATGTATCACATGCTCTCAATTGGCAGTGAAGGTGCCCTTAGACGCATACATGATGGACTTCGTGTTCAGTGAGAGTGAAGACGGTGGAGTTTTCGATAACAAAAATAGAATGGACTATCACATTCAAGTTGTTGGAGGAATTGTTAAGGAACCCCCAATGCAGATTGTGCATATAGCAGTTGAAATGGCTCCTATTGCTAAGGTAAGCACTACCCATCGTTACAAATCTTTATCATTTATCGCTGTCTATATGATCTCATTGTCAACGAAACAATGAAGTGCTACTTTCTTGCACGTTTGTAGTTGATTTTATAGTAAATTAGTTCATTTACATGTGTGGGACTACGAAAAAGTTGTCTGTCCTAAAAGAATGCCACCTTTCTAAAGAAGTGTAGGGTTAAAGTAAATAGGATCATACTCTTCTTCCATGATGGTCCATTAACATATTTTAAGGAGGTTTCTAGTTGTCGAATGTCTAAGAATGCAAAGGACTTCTACTTATTTTTTTAAATACAGTGATATGCTTTTGACAAACCCCTATGACGAGGCAAGCGTTTTTCTTGTTCGCGGACTGCTAGCACACATATATTTGATTTAGCCATCACCTGTAGTTTCCTGTTGGACGAGGTTTAATTCCAGACTAGTTGGCAACTTGGCATTGGAGTTTATTTGCTTATAAATCTTACAGGTGGGAGGTCTTGGCGACGTTGTCACTAGTCTTTCTCGAGCTGTACAGGAAATGAACCACAACGTGGACATCATCCTTCCAAAGTATGACTGCTTGAATCTCAGTAATGTAAGCCTATGTTTCCTTCATCAAACCAGCATTGTTCTTGAGTTTAGAGGTGCTTTATTTCTGGAGCTTTACTTTTTTCGTTAAAGAAAATGATGCAAGGAAAGTGTTGATGTTTATTTTTGTCCTTTTCTTCAAAGAAGTTCGATCAGTTAATTTCATGTTACATTGTGACAAGGTTGCTATTATCTTTACATGTCATGGTGTAGGTGAAGGACTTCCATTTTCATAAGAGTTATTCATGGGGTGGAACTGAAATCAAAGTTTTCCAAGGGAAGGTCGAAGGTCTCTCTGTGTATTTCTTGGAGCCGCAGAATGGGTATTTTCTGGTTTTAAATAACTCGATAATGTCGCGTCGTTCTTTTACGACCATTTTAATTTAACCATTTACCTTATTTCTGAGGTTATCAAACTTCAACTCCACACATTTTATTTCAGTTTTGGGCAGACCTCAATTTGTTTATTGAAATAATCATGACCTGAACAAATTTTCCGTTCTATCCTATGAAGATCGATCCATTTTATATATTATTTGGGAGAACCTCCATTCTTATTTTCTGGGCAGGCAGTGAACTAACCCATTTCTCTGTGATAGTTTTGGCGTATGCGAAAGAATACAAAAGTTACATCGATCACTAGCGTTTCTAGTTCCAAACTAACTACCCACGCTTTTCAGGTTATTTTGGGTTGGTTGCATATATGGACGAGGCAACGATGGGGAAAGATTCGGTTTCTTTTGCCACGCAGCTCTTGAGTTTCTTTTGCAGAGTGGTTCTCATCCTGTAAGATTTCATATCACGAGTTTCTTTCCTATACCGTTTGCGCGCTTAACTTGAAATGCTTGCATATTGATTTAACAGATTGATCAAATTTTGCTTTTATTCATTCTCTCACAAGAACATAGCCATAAAATTAACGTTATCCATACTTTTTTTTGTCTTTTCTTTAACTAATTTTAAGATTGTGAAATTCAATTCAGGATATAATTCACTGTCATGATTGGTCTAGTGCGCCAGTTGCCTGGATATTCAAGGAACAATACATGCAATACGGTCTCAGTAAAGCTCGCATTGTCTTCACCATTCATAATCTTGAATTTGGAGCACACTTGATAGCGAAAGCCATGGAATTCTCAGACAAGGCTACCACTGTGAGTCCCTGCAAGAACCTTACTCCACTTCAATTGTTGCTCAGTATTAACAGTGGTACATTCCCCCCTCAGGTTTCCCCGACTTATTCGCGAGAAGTATCTTCGAATCCCGCTATTTCTCCTCACTTGCACAAGTTCCATGGTATTCTTAATGGAATCGACCCAGACATATGGGATCCATTTAATGATAACTTCATCCCTGTAAGTAAACACTGCAGCTCTGTAATGATAAGTGAATGTTCTGATGAAACTACGGTCATACGGACTTTGTCCTTTGATATGAAAACACCTTGCGTGGCTTGCTTTTACTTTTTACAGGTTGCTTACACCTCGGAAAATGTTGTCGAAGGCAAAAGAGCTGCAAAAGAAGCTCTACAACAGAAGCTTGGCTTAAAAAAAGCTGATCTGCCTTTGGTTGGAATCATCACTCGTTTGACTCACCAGAAAGGAATCCACCTCATAAAACACGCCATCTGGCGCACCTTGGAGCGCGGTGGACAAGTTTGTCACTTTCTTTTCAACATCCAAATCGTTCCGGACAATAATGTTTTCTTAAAAATTATCGAGGACTTCCTTTTTTGTGCGTGTTATCATAGGTTGTCTTGTTAGGATCAGCCCCCGACCATCGTATACAGAACGATTTTGTAAACCTGGCGAATCATCTCCATTCTTCACATAACGATCGGGCCCGCCTGTGTCTTACATATGACGAGCCACTCTCGCACTTGGTAACTTCGCAAACTTTTTCTACTCTTCATTTTTGTGTCCCTTTGTAACACCTCAATGATAACTACTTCTCGTTATTAAATAGATATATGCAGGAGCAGATTTCATATTAGTCCCCTCGATTTTTGAGCCTTGCGGTTTAACTCAACTCACGGCCATGAGATATGGTTCGATTCCTGTTGTACGTAAAACTGGAGGTGAGTATATGTGTGATGACATGCTGTGAGTTACTTCTGAAAATATCATCCCCATTGGCTTGAAACTAGGAAAAAAAAAAAGCAAAACTCAATATATGAATGGCTATTCCCAAAATCATATTCTTACCCACGAGCAGTTAAGATTTCAGGAAAGAATGTATCGTAATACTTGGTATGTTTGTTTTTCTTTGATTCAATGATCATTCGTGATATTTCCAGGACTATATGATACCGTTTTTGACGTGGACCATGATGAAGAAAGAGCAGAATCACAAGGCCTCGAACCCAATGGATTCAACTTCGATGGAGCGGATGCCGCTGGTGTGGACTACGCTCTTAACAGGTACTTGTCGTCTACTGATTTCACCTGTCGATTGTAGTGACGTTTTACATCTAATAAACAGAAGTTCAATCAAGCATTAAACCGACTTTTCATGCAATAACGCTATGATCATTGTTTAGGGCAATATCTGCTTGGTACGATGGACGTGAATGGTTCAATTCGTTGTGCAAGCGGGTTATGGAGCAAGATTGGTCATGGAACCGACCCGCTTTGGACTACATGGAGCTTTACCATGCTGCTCGAAAGTGAATATGATCATCAGAGAGCAAACCCTTCTTATCATAAGTAAACTGCTGCTACAGGTTTAGTCAAAATAAAATAAAATAAGTTAGTACTGCTTGGATGGACAAATGCTGAAAGTTGTAATATCTCAGT
Source organism: Craterostigma plantagineum (assembly GCA_027422505.1). Taxonomy (NCBI): domain Eukaryota; kingdom Viridiplantae; phylum Streptophyta; class Magnoliopsida; order Lamiales; family Linderniaceae; genus Craterostigma; species Craterostigma plantagineum. The sequence continues at coordinate 861,343 of JAPQWV010000082.1, forward strand.
GGTGGAAAAGGAAATGCTCCTTTTTTTTTCATGCAATTGCGAAAATATATACACTAAAAAAACGCAAATCTACACATAAATACCCAATAGGAAAAAAAACTGGCACTTAGGTACCTTGTCAGAACTATTTTATACCTAGGTACCTAGTTGAATAAAATTTTTACACTTAGGTACCTAATCACCTAAGATTACGAAAATACCCTTATTAAATGATTTAGAATTTCATTTCATCTTTTTTTTTTCTCTGCAAAATTCGACCTTCAGCTCGCCGTCGATGATTTCTTCTTGCCGACCAACTCCTCCTGCTCGTGCCGGCGCCAGACAAGGATCGAAGACCCTATTGAACGTTGGGTTCTCGATTTAGGGTCTCGATTTTGTCATGTAAGGTTTTATTTTGCTTTGGGTGTGGTTAATCGATTGCACTCGTGAGATCAAATTTAACCCAGATCTGGGAGCTGAATGCGATCTAAGAGCTCGATGTAAGGGTGAATGTCGATTCTTGACAGTTATTGAGGCTAATCCATCGGGATTTCAGGTTTCTTTATATAACTGTTATTACGTACCATTTGTTATGTTTATTACGTACCATTTTATGTGACTATACGGTACCAAGATGTCCGCGTACACTGTACCATTGTACTATACAGGCGTACCATTTATACAGGTTGTCATATTACCTGAAAATATCGTCTACAAGTTCGGTTAGTGGCGGGACGTTGTTTACATTGTGTGAGTATAAAAGGGAGTCATTTTTAATATCGATCATGAAGCGACGACGCACGAGATGAATGCTCTAACCGATGCCGGAATTTTATTCGTGACCCCGGCATTTGTGTTCTTTTTGGTTGCTGAAAGATGCAGAGGATTCCTTCTCAGGTAGATAAAAGATCCAACAAGTGCAAAAGATGTGAAAAATACAGGAATAATCGTCGTACTTGTAGAGAGGTCGTATCGACGTAGGGTCCGTATTTGCCATGTATTTCGTTACTGCTTTTGTTCCAAAATATTTTTGTTGCACTTTTGTATGTGGCACATTCTTTATCCAAATGATACCAACAATGTACTGTAATATATGACAATAAGGTATTGTAATATATGTCAACAAATTACTGTATATATGCTAATTTGGTACTGTAATATATGACAACAAGGTACTGTAATAAATGCCAATAAGGTACCGTAATATATACCAACAAGGTACTGTAATGGATGACAACAAGGTACTGTAATAAATGCCAATAAGGTACCGTAATATAGGCAAACAAGGTACTGTAATATATGACAACAAGGTACTGTAATATATGCCAGGAAGGTACTGTAATATATGCCAAATGTGTCAATAGGACATGACTCATTCTTTTTGTCTAAATGATGCCAACATGTCATTCTTTTGTCCAAATATGTCAATTGGTAATGACTCATTCTTTTTGTCTAAATGATGTGAACAATGTACTGTAATATATGCAAATTTGGTACTGTAATATAAGCCAGTTTGATACTGTAATATATGCAAATTTGGTACTGTAATATACGCCAGTTTGATACCATAATATATGCTAGTTTGGTACTGTAATAATATGCCGGTTTGATATCGTAATACATGCAAATTTGATACCGTATTATATGCTGGTTTGGTGCTGTAATATATGCCAGTTTGCTAATATAATATACCAGTGATACCGTAAGATATGCCAACATAGTCTTTCATAAGCGAACTTGGTACTGTAATATATGCCGATTTGGTACGTTAATAAACGCAACTATGGTACTGTAATATATGCCACGTTGGTACCCTAAGATATGTAATTTTGGTACTGTAATATGCCGGTGATACCGTAAAATATGCCAACATAGTACTAATATAAGCGAACTGGTACTGTAACATATACCAATTTGGTACGTTAATGTACACAACTTTGGTACTGTAATATATGTCGCTTTGGTACCGTAAGATATGTAACTTTGGTACTGTAATATACGCCGATTTGGTACGTTAATATGCGCAACTATGGTACTGTAATATATGCCACGTTGGTACTGTAATATGCATATTTGGTACTGTAATATACCATTAATACCGTAAGATATGCTAACATAGTAGTAATATAAGCGAACTTGGTACTGTAACATATGCCAATTTGGTACGTTTATATACGCAATAGTGGTACTGTAATTTAGGTCATTTAGGTACCCTAAGTGTACAATATATGGTACTGTATCGTTTCAGAAGTAGGTACCGTATAAATTAAAGTAAGACTTCGAATTTAAGGCTTGACTATTTTTCGTCACAAACGAAGCATTTCAGTAGGTGTTGATGTGGAGAAAGGAAGAGACAATTTCTGACATTTTTCTGTAATGATTGAACACTTTTATGACATTTTTCTGTCATGAGTGGACAGATTTCTGAATTTTTCTGTCATGACTGGACAGATTCTGACATACGAGGTATTAAATCATACAAGACAACATTATCTGACATGTCGGTGGCTTTCATAAGATGTTTCATGTCATATGTAATTTATGGTACTGCAATCGTGTCTGAGTTGGTACGCTTCACACAAAACGATAGGTACCCCTACAAAGCTATTTTTGGTAAGGCGTCCCTTTAATATATGATACGTCATACTAGGATTAGTATTTTTCGAGGTCGTACGAATTACTTTTTTCATCTCGAACCACCGTAGAACAGTAAAATATAGTATTAAATACGTTTTAGATCAAATTCGGTGCATTAGGCCCCGCACGCATGAATTAAATCTTATAATACCATGATTCATTATAGTATAAGGATACAAGCAAGAACATCTACAACATAATTTGAATAATGTGGTGAGTGCTACATCTGCGAATTCGGTGCATTAGGCTTTCACATTTTTTTTCATTCCGATATTGTTAGGTATTATCAAAATCACACAGGACAACGCGATTCGATTAGGAATGTATTTATTTTTCGATCGTATAACAAATGGTACGATATACTTTGAAATCTGGGTACTGTATATGTATAACTTTGGATACGGTAAACCTGCAGGTTATGGTACTATATATGTAAATGATAAGGTACCTTCTGTAAAACACAAGGCACCTTAGTGTACAACAGATAAGGTACTTCATGTGCGATATATAAGGTACGGTATGTATTTACGTAATGGTACGGTTAACCTGCATTTACGGTACGCTATATGTAAGCTATATGGTACGGTAATATGAAAGACAAGGTGCTTTTTATCTTCTGTTTATGGTACGTCATATATTTACATAATGGTACGGTCTAACCTGCATATTCCGGTACTCTGTACGTAAAGGATAAGATACGGTCCTACAATAACATATGGTACTGCATAAATTACGGACAGTCATAGAACAACACAACACAGTACACACTTGGCAATAACCGTCCATGCACAAAAGAAAAACCAACATAAACAAACAAAGGTCTCCAAACAGTCCCATCCCCAACCTGATCCTCCGAGCCCTTATCCTCCTGATCTTGCTCTTGATCCTCCGCTTCATCCACATCCTCCTCAACATTGTCCTCCTCGGCCTTCTCACCGTCGCTACGAGCCATCACCTCGGCCATATCGTCACGGTCACTATGAGCCATATCCCCGACCCTATCCTCACCCATATCCTCAACCTTGTCCTCTCCGGCCTTCTCATCGTCGCTTGAACCATCTGCTCGGCAACATCATCACCCTCACTGTGAACCATATCCTCGGCCTTATCATCACCCCATCCTTGCACACATCCCTATCCTTAGCCTCAGCCTCTTTATCATCCACTCGTTCAGTATCCTCAGCGTCTACCTCCTCCGTCGCATCCTCGTTGGGCATATCAACCTTCAACGTCCGACATTTGACCTTAGATCTCTTATAACCTCGTCCTTCAATCTCAACTCGGCTTCCAACCTCTCCACACGAGCACTCCACTCCAAATGAGATCCGCCAACTCCTCCATCAACCTTAACAACACATAATTCATTCAACATTTAGAAACAAAGCAAATAATACATAAAAAGTTGGGAATTTTATACCTCCAGCAGCAAATTAATCGGATGCACGAACTTCACTTCCTTCTTTGTTGGCTATATTGGGACGATAGAGGTAATTGCAGCCAATTCAGCCTCCGCAGCTATTACGTCATTGGGAAACCTACTTTCTTCCCAATTGAACATTCGGGGAAACATATACATCTCCCGCTTCTGCGCCAACGAGGACACATGCTCATACACCCAAATCTGAAAGTTCCCAAAGCATTGAATTCATCAATAAATACATAAGCAAAAAAGGTAAACTGATAACGTAACGGAGAGTAATACCATTCCCAATAGTGCACCCGTTCATCATCACGCCGGATGATTCGAGCAAACGAATGGCTCATCTTAGGCATATCTAAAAACATGAAACGGGGATCTTCTTAGAGCTTCTTTTTGATCTGGGATCATGCTACCCTTCAAATTGTTTATGGTAGATCGAAACAGCGTAGGATGGCACCGGGAAGCCAGCTCAAATCTGTTCCGTGGAGGCATTTCTGCAAAAAAATACACTGTCAGCAAGTAGTACTATTTTATTCACACAAGGGGTACCAATTTGACCAAACAGAGGGTTCCAAACGCAGTGAAAATGTAGTACCAAAACAAATTGACCCAGTCGATAATGTTAACAAGCAGTACCATTGTACTCACATAAGGGATACCAATTTGCCTAAACAGAGAGTACCTAATGTGATGATAATGCAGTACCAAAAAAATTGACCCCATTCGACCACTTTTGGCAAGCAGTACCATTTTATTCACACAAGGGGTACCAATATGCCAAAACAGAGGGTACCAAATGCAGTTACGATGTAGTACCACAACAAATTGACCCCATTCGAAAAAACCAAATTCGACCCATTCCAAAAAAACCCCAAATCAAGCAGCCATGACGAAATACACACACAAAAAAACCCTAATCGACCAACAAATCAATGTCAATCCAAAAACACGCACAAAAGAATCCTAATCGTGACGAAATGCAACCACTTACGGTAATACTGCGAATGACTTACCAATCGATTTCTGAAGGAAATACAACGACGAATGAGTGGACAGACGACGTAGAATCTGAAGCCAAAAAAACCCGGGTCGATTTCTGGCAAGCAATAGCGCGATTTGGTTTGGGGCTGTGCGATTTTTTCTCTTTTTTAGGAGCGATCGAACGTGAAAAAGAAATAAGGTAAGAGATGTAAAAAACCAGTTCTAGTAGGGGTAAATCCGTCAGTTAGGTACCTATCAGTAAAATAAAATTCAACTAGGTACCTAGGTTAAAAATTACACTGACTAGGGACTGATCTGTCTAATTTTTTTGGATGTAGGTATTTAAGTGTTGAATCCCCCTAAAAAAAAGGGTCCGAATAGTTTATGGTAGTACTCCAAAAAGCAAGATAGAAAAGATTTAATAAAGCAAGGTGGAGAGAGCTCGTGTCGTGGGTGGCTCCACAACTTGTTTAATTTCCATCTTGCAAATGACAATCTACTAATCACAAGTCACAACTTGTGTAGCTTTGTGTAATGTAAACATCTTTGATTTTTCTTTTATTCATTCAATTGACTTTTAAATCTTTTCTCTGTTATTATTGTGCCATTTTACGTGATTAGATTAGATGGATGACTGACCACCAACCAACACTGTCTTTTTCCTTAAAGTCAAGTAAGCAAAAGCATCTGTGTCCTAGTAATACAGTTGGGACTTTAATTTTAGGGGGAATTTCATGTCAAGCCCTGATAAAGTATGCATTTTCTATTCAGGCCCTGTCAGAAATGGAATTAGTTTAAGAGACCTACTTTTTGTAAAAATCGAGTAAAGGACCCAAAAATAGAATTTGACGAAAATACCCTTTGTTCATTTTTTCCAGCGAAAGTCACGCCATGCTTTTTTGGTCTTGTATGAAGCGTTACTTTTACTTCAGTATATGTTATACAGTTACAGCATATTGTTATTTTGGAAAACAGATACGTTATTTTTCAACAATATTGTGTTACTTTGCTACTGCAAAACGTAATCAACAGAATTTTTTCGAATTCATTTTTCTTACACTGAATCGAGCACAAAAAAATCCAATTGACCCATCCAACCGATTCGACATGTCATGTTGGATTCATTATGATATTGACGATGCACGAGGTAGAATTTACTTGTTTAATTAGGGTGCAAATTCGAAAACATAATGGTAAATTGAATCTAGATTTCGACATAAATTGCAAGTAATCGGTATAAATTCGAGGTACCCATGAGAAATTGAGGTCTATTTTACCTTATTGAGTCAATAACGTCGAGATTTATGCAGTTTTCATCCGTTTTTAGTGTCGTTTGTGATTTTCGTTATATTCCCCCGATCCATTGCTTGTATCCAGAATGTGTTATTGACCACAAACATAGCGTTATTACATTTCAGTGGCGTGTTACTTCTAAGTCAACATTAGTTATTAACCATAAGACATTTGTTATTTCGTTCTATGTTATAAGTATTTCTTTTTTACACAATTTAGGGCAAATATAATATCCGTTTCTTGCAACTAATCGGTATAATTCGAGGTACCCATGAGAAATCGAGGCCTATTTTACCTTATTGAGTCAATAACGACGTGATTTATGCAGTTTCATCTGTTTTTTAGTGTCGTTTGTGATTTTCGTTTTTTCGTCCGATCTATTGATTGTATACAGAATGTGTTATTTATGACAAACAAGGCGTTATTACCTTTTGGCGACGTGTTACTTCTAAGTCAACATTTGTTATTGACCATAAGACATTAGTTATTTTTTGTTGTGTTATAAGTGTTTCTTTTTTACACGATTTAGGGCAAATATAATATCCGTTTCTTGCAACTAATCGGTATAATTCGAGGTACCCATGAGAAATCGAGGCCTATTTTACCTTATTGAGTCAATAACGACGTGATTTATGCAGTTTCATCTGTTTTTTAGTGTCGTTTGTGATTTTCGTTTTTTCGTCCGATCTATTGATTGTATACAGAATGTGTTGTTTATGACAAACAAGGCGTTATTACCTTTTGGCGACGTGTTACTTCTAAGTCAACATTTGTTATTAACCATAAGACATTAGTTATTTTTTGTTGTGTTATAAGTGTTTCTTTTTTACACGATTTAGGGCAAATATAATATCCGTTTCTTGCAACTAATCGGTATAATTCGAGGTACCCATGAGAAATTGAGGTCTATTTTACCTTATTGAGTTAATAACGCCGAGATTTATGCACTTCTCATCCGTTTTTAGTGTCGTTTGTGATTTTCGTTATATTCCTCCCGATCCGTTGCTTGTATACAGGATGTGTTATCTACGACAGACAATCGTTATTACCTTTCAGCGATGTGTTACTTCTAAGTCAACATTTGTTATTATCTATGAGGCATTTGCTATTCTTTTCTATATTTCGTTATTTCTGACGATTAAAGCTGAAAATTAAATATACAAATCATACCCACGATCAAATTAATAATAATTTCAATAATTAGGTAATAAACTTTGAATTTTGTGGGGTCCTTCAATTTCGTGCCATTAAAGAGGGTTGAAGGATGTTTTGGAAGTAAGTATATATTTTCGGAAAAAGCATAAAGTGATACCCGTAAGTTTGTATCTGTTATTAGAAGGAACACTTGTGTTTATAGTTTAGGCGGGAATCTTAATTTTTCGGCGTACTATTGGGAGGGAATTTCAGGGGACTATTGGCGGGATTATCAATTTTTGCTTAAAGGGTCCATAAAATAATGTGTTACAGTTACGAAGTAAAGCGTTACCAATTTGAGTTTTCAGAATAGGGTTTCTATGATTAGTGTTTATAATTTTTAAATTAGGGTTCGGGGTTTGGGGGTTCGAGGTTTGGAGTTTGGGGGTTAGGGTTTTGGGGTTAGGGTTTAGGGTTATATTTTATAAATGTTGCTTGTGATGAAATGTCGAACTTAGAGCTGTTTCATGATATAATTTTTAATGTTACATTTCACATTATGAAGTATACTCTATGTTTGCAACGAATGGGACCTTGGTTACATGACAAACAACCACAACATTGGATCATTAACCTCAACGTCAATAAAATTTGATTTGTGAGTGAGTTCTTTGGTTTAAATTCATCAAATTATATATTTTCCTTTATGAAAATCTTACACCTTTCTGGAATAAGTGCATCAACGATCGAAATTTTTCGAATTAGTAAAGTGTTATTGACAACATATAATCCGTTATAAGTCCACTATTTTGTGTTATAACGTAAGTTTTTCTTGATTTCGCTAACATAAGGAAGAGGTATTTTATTCTGAAAATGTGTTAATATATAACGGGTCAATCATGGTGGTATTCACTGACCACACAGAACCATCCAGATGCATCGCGAAGCTTCTAGAAAATTCCGAACTATGTGTTATCAGCATAGATCAATCCGTCATGACAACATGTCCATATGCTATCAGTTATCATCTTTGTGTTAAAACGTAAGTTTTTGTTTGCTTAATCATAGTTTCACTAAAAACACAAACTTTAACACCGGCATTAAATTAATTGACTTTATTTACACCACTGTTCATCATTAACATCGTGATTTTTAGTCGATTGGGCCAATAACACCGACATTTATGCGGTTTTAGCGTATTGAGAATATAATGGTAAATCGAATCTAGATTTTGACATAAATTGCAAGTAATCGGTATAAATTCGACGTACCCATAAGAAATTGAGGTCAATTTTACTTTATTGAGTCAATAACGATGAGATTTATGTAGTTTTCATCTATTTTTTAAAGTCGTCTGTGATTTTCGCTCTTGTTGCCCCGATCCATTAGTTGTACAGAATGTGTTATTTACGACAAACAAGGCGTTATTACCTTTCAGAGACGTGTTACTTCTAAGTCAACATTTGTTATTAACCATATGACATTTGTTATTTGTTGCTATGTTATAAGTATTTTTTTTTACACGATTTAGGAAAAATATAATATCCGTTTCTTGCAACTAATCGGTATAAATTCGAGGTACCCATGAGAAATTGAGGTCTATATTGCCTTAATGAGTCAATAACGACGAGATTTATGCAATTTTCATCTATTTTTTAGAGTCGTCTGTGATTTTCGCTCTTTTTGCCCCGATCCATTGGTTGTATGCAAAATGTGTTATTTACGACAAAAAATGCGTTATTACCTTTCAGCAACGTGTTACGTCTAAGTCAACACTTGTTATTAACCATAAGACATTTGTTTTTGTTGCTATGCCATAACTATTTCTTTTTACACGATTTAGGGAAAATATAATATCCGTTTCGTGCAAGTAATATGTACATATTTGAGGTACCCATGAGAAATTGAGGTTTATGTTACATTATTGACTCAATAACGACGTGATTATGCAGTTTTCATTTGTTTTTAGTGTCGTTTATGATTTTCGTTCTTTTTCTCTCGATCCATTGGTTGTATACATAATGTGTTATTTACGACAAACAAAGTGTTATTACCTTTCAGCGACGTGTTACTTCTAAGTTAACATTTGTTATTAACCATAAGACATTTGTTATTTTTTGCTATGTTACAAGTATTTCTTTTTTACACGATTTGGGGAAAATACAATATCCGTTTCTTGCAACTAATCGGTATAAATTCGAGGTACCCATGAGAAATTGATGTCTATTTTACATAATTAAGTCAATAACGACGTGATTTATGATGTTTTCATCTGTTTTTACTGTCGTTTGTGATTTTCGTTCATTTTCTCCCGATCCATTGGTTGTATACATGATGTGTTATTTATGGCAAACAAGGCGTTATTACCTTTCAGTGATGTGTTATTTCTGTGTCAACATTTCTTATTATCCTTAAGACATTTGTTATTTTTGCGAAACTTATCAACATTCATATCAAACTGACGATAATTTCAACATATTTGGTCACAGCAACTGCAATCTTAGCAAATTGACGATATTTCTTTGATTTGGGTTTATCACATGTAATAATATCGATAGTTTGATATGCAACACAAGATTGAACCCAAGTTTGAACCCAAGTTTTGGTGAGATCTGCATTTCGATCGGATGTTGAAGACGATGGTATTTCAGTGTAATTGTGGCAAATTAGGAGGGTGAATATGTCATTTCGTGTCTAAATGATGTTTTTCTCTAAAATTTCCAAACAGTTGGTCCTTATCAGTGAACGAAACCTAGATAGGGCCTGGACCCAAAGTAAAACTATAAATGGGTTCTGACACCTAATATACCCTTAATTTTATGAACTTGGATTTGAGCTGACAAGACACACCTCATCCCACTTGCAAATATTTTGACGTGTAATAATAAGAGTTAATTATGATTCAGACCCTAAGTTTTAAAATCAGATTAAGTATAAAATTTAGTTTTAAGGATCCGATTTTTACAGTACCACTTCATTATTCTGCAGTACCACTTTATTTGTTCGGCATTACCACTTCACTGTTCTGCCGTAAAAAATGAAGTGGTACAACAGAATGAAGTACTACTGCAGAACAATAAAGCGGTACTGCATAACAATGAAGTGATACTGCATAAATTGAGTCCTTAACTAATTCTTAAACTGGCAGGGCTGAAATCAATTTCAAAATAGTAACATGGCCTGAAACGAAAATTGCCCAAATAATAATTGGGGCACCAAACCACAATCACAATGTAGTATTATTGTATTGCCTTGGTGATGCGATCAGATGTGAATTGTGATAGGTTGCTGTAAGATGTCATAACATTAGGGTAATAAGACTATGATTAAACTTTCTTCTTGTGGCGTTTTGTTTTACTTTTCTCCATTATTATTTAGGCCGCCACGAGGAAAAGAAAACTAGAGACAAAATGATTTCATTAACTTTCCTCTCTAACCGTTTGGGGAGGAAATTGATTTTCAATGTTTTTAGCTTCAAAGTTGGTTTAAGTTTTCTTTTCTTTTATTTTTCTCAAGTCTATTTCTTAATCGGCAAAAACTAACCTTTTTCATTTCATTTTCTTTTCCTCGTCAAATTCTTTAAAAAAAACACACCCTTAACAATGGAGTACATTGCACCACAAATCCCAACGCACCATCAACCAATAAAGTGCCAACCATGCCTTTATTGGTTCTCTATTTGTGCGCACATATCTGCAATTCTGCATACAGTTTTTTTTTTTTCCGATGTGGTGTGTGAGTCATTATTACAACGTAAATGGTTTGCTGTGTTGTCTTGAAAACTGTTGGATAAGGCTGGCTACAGAAACCAACGAGAGTCTGGCAAGAACCAATAGTTTACTTCCACCGAACCATATTATTAGCTAGTTCTTTATTTACAACTATTATCCATGTTATTGTCAACTAGTGTTTGAGGGGCCTATGCAACATCATTCAGTATTTTGTTTCTTGTACGACCTCTCTCAATCGCTTTGTCCTTCTCCACTCTTTATAGTACACTAGTTTTCTCGGTCCTTGATAAAATATTCTCAAATATATTAGTTTCTGGGATTTCACAATTGTGTATTAGTTAGTATCCACAGACGATATAGTTTCTGGGATTCCACAACAATTGATATATAGATATATCCATTCTGATGATGACAACTCATCATGTTTCCCTTTTTAAGTCCTTAAATGTGTGATAAAACTTAGAAAATAAAACCATGTTCACTCAGCCCAAAGTCACCGTAGATTCCTTTCTGATATTCTCTGTTACCCTAACATATCCATCTTTTTGAATCCTTTGCACTCATTGGTTTAATTCAAACCCTCCTTTTCTTTTCTACCTATAGTACTAAAGAGTATATGCCAGTCTAAAAGTTGAGGTTAAAAGTTAAAAAACTGGTGACTTTTTCGACACTGTGCAAAGAATGGAGTCATTTGGATCTGAAGAAGAAGAGTATCAAGAAGCTGAGATTTGGAGTCTAATGACGAATAATCACTCAAGAGAAGCTAACAATTCAAAGACTCGGCTAAGAAATAACGGTTCATCATCATCATCTAATGCATGGCGGGGTTTGATCAAAACCACGCCGCCGCCAAAAAGGTCCGTTCCTAGAGCCACCGCGCACGAGGCGTCGCCGCCGGCCCATTCTTCGGCGCCGTTTGACATCATGCCCAACTGGTCCACGGTTCTGAAGAAGAAGAAGAAGAAAAAGAGTAGTAAAAACGAGGACTTGTGCATTATTAGTAACGATAGTGGCGATTATCATGGAGATCATGTATATGATGTTCATGGGATGACGAGATGTGATGGCCATGATGATGATGATGATGATGATGATGATGATGATGAGATGGTTCCTCCACATGAGTACTTGGCTAAGAAGTTTGCAAGAACAAAGATTGCTTCTTATTCAATGTGCGAAGGCGTTGGGAGGACTCTCAAGGGAAGAGACTTGAGCAGGTTGAGGAATGCTATCTTAACTAAAACTGGTTTTCTTGAATGAGAAAATTCAACCCAAAAAAATTTTGGAAAAAAATATGATGTTTTTCGGTTCATCATTACAAGCGTTATGCGTGAGGTTAGTATTTATTAGGCTCCCTGCTTTATTGTTCAGCCCAAACGTAATGCAAAATCTAGTATTTTTTTGGTGCTTTAATCGTTCCGTTTATGAGAAAATTTTCTTGGATGAGCGACTGTCTCCAAATAGGTGTTTGTTGTTGGCTATTTAGCATCTTACAAAATCAATTTCTTCTTGACAAAGTTGTTACCGTTTCGTGAAAAGCGAAAAATAATGGATGAATATCGGTTACTTAATCTGTATTTAACGGTAATACGTACGTAGAGAGACCAAAGACAACTAAAATACGAAAATTACAGATTCTTAAGGTTAAGAATTATTACACCCTGAAAATACAAGAGCAATCCAAATTTATACACACACAAACACAAGTAACCTTACAACGTGGGATATATGATGTATATAAATCCATAGATTATGTGGAGGAAGTATTACAGTTGTTATTACTATTAGTTAATTTATTATCTTTAGCCCTCTTACTAATCCCAAAAGAACTCTTAATTTTCTCTGCAATAGTCTTACCAAACGATGCCTTCTTTGTATCCTTGTCATTAGGTTTGTTGTTCTTGCACGTATCATCATCTGTCTCCATAGCTCCAAAGCCTCCTTCACCCCATTGATCTGCCCAGCTCGGACCTTCCATGGCCATGTTTGTTGTTTTTCTTCCCTCTTCTCAAATTCAATTCATTCATAAAAACGATGAGTTTTCAACTAAAATATAATAACAAAAGATCGAGTGGAGAGCTATAGTAACCTTATTAGATGTCTTGAGCAGAGATCTTCCGTTGAAGAAAACTCAGAAATTATGGTAATTATTGGGGTTGTGAGAGATAACTAGAGAAACCCCATATTAAAAAATAATACTTTCTAGAGATATCTAGCAAGATAATATGCTTTGCCAACTCAAGCTTGCTGTGTTTTTAAGCAACGCATCAATTCCGAATTATCACAAAGTCTTTGTTTTCTATAATTTGATGAACGAGACAAATGTTTTGTTTATTCGGCAGCACGGATGTATATTCAGAATATTCCATGATAATTTATTGCTCTTGTTGAAGATGACCTTTGGGTCTATAAAAGTGACGCATTCAAGCATATGGACAAGGTTCACGTGGGTTTGAAAAATAATAAGGACAAAAGGTGATAAAAAGAAATAATAAATAAGAAGAAATCAATTTGTATTCTTTGAGAGGAGCCGCATGGATAGACAAATAAGTGCACCTATATTGAATAAAAGGACGTTCATGAGGTAAGCACTTAGGTACAAGCCCATACAGGTTCGCCTATAAATAGGCTACTCGAGCGAAGGAAATAAATCACCAACCACATCTGATCTTTCCTCTGATCATTATATATTTATAGTTTCTTTCTCCTAAGTCGTTGTAGCTGTCATTTATATCACGTCAGTGTACGTGTTTGTAATCTCTCCACATAATAAAGAAGTTCTACCCTCCGGCCCGTGGACGTAGGTCATTCTGACCGAACCACGTAAATCTCGTGTCACTGTCCAAATTTATTTTTCGTCTCTTTTATTTATTATCCTCATTTTTCGGGCAAAATAATTATCGGGGATTTCCGCATGTCCTAACAAATTGGTATCAGAGCCAACCCGATTTATTTTTAGCCACCATGACGATAACAAAGATGTCAATTGAAAAGTTCGACAGAAATGTCAACTTTGCAATGTGGAGTCTCAAGATGGAGGCCATACTCATTCAATACGGTTGCGAGGTGGCGCTTGAAGGCGCAAAGAAGAAACCAACCGAAATGAAGGACGATCAATTTAATGAATTGGACAAGAAAGCCAGATCGGCTATTATATTAAATCTCTCGTACGAAGTTTTACAAGAAGTTGCCACGGAGACGACGGCCATGGGTATGTGGGATGCGTTAAAAGCTATCTACATGAAGAAGACTAAGGAGAATCGGCTTTATTTAAAGCAGAAGCTATACAGTATGAAAATGACGGAAGGTACTTCTATACTCTCGCATCTCGATAAATTCGATTCTATCATTATTGATTTGGCGAACGTAGAAGTCAAAGTGACGGACGAAGATCAGGCCATAATATTGTTGTGTTCCCTTCCCTCGTCTTTAAAGCATTTTCGTGACACTATTATATATGGAAAAGATACGATATCATATTCTAGTGTCAAATCCGCTTTACAATCGAAAGAACAGATAGACAGGGATATTACGGGAGAAACAAGTGGTAGCCAGGCAGAAGGTCTGTTTGCACGGGGAAGACCAGAGCGTAGAGACGCTGAAAGTAGCAGAGCTAAAGAAAGGTCGAAATCCAGGTACAGAAATAAAGTCTGTAATTTTTGCAAGAAAAAGGGACACATTAAAGCTGATTGTTTTAAATTAAAAAATAAGGAGAAAAATAATCAGCAATTTAATAAACCCGCCGAAGCTAGTTTAGCTGCTGATGAGAGCGATGGAACTATTTTTGTAGCAACTGCAAATATTGTTAGGTCTGATAATGAGTGGATCTTAGATTCGGG
Organism: Craterostigma plantagineum; assembly: GCA_027422505.1. Taxonomy (NCBI): domain Eukaryota; kingdom Viridiplantae; phylum Streptophyta; class Magnoliopsida; order Lamiales; family Linderniaceae; genus Craterostigma; species Craterostigma plantagineum. The sequence continues at coordinate 876,357 of JAPQWV010000082.1, forward strand.
TTGTTCTTACCACATAAGTCGGAGTCGAGATTATTTTTCCACATATGAAAAATTCGATGGTGGATATGTCTTAATGGGAAATGATGCTCCGTGTAAAGTTGTTGGTAAAGGCACAGTTATGATCAAGATGTTCGACGGAATCATCCGAACGCTCACGGAAGTCAGACATGTTCCAGATATGAAGAGAAATCTTGTCTCTTTAGGCACACTTGAATCTCAAGGGTGCAGGTTCTCAGGTGAAGGTGGAGTTTTAAAGATTGCCAGAGGTGCCCTTGTCGTGATGAAAGCTTGCAGGTCTGGAAATTTGTATATTTTGCAGGGAACTACTGTTACAGGTTCCGCTGCAGTTTCGACATCCCCGGAGGTTGATACCACGAGATTATGGCATATGCGACTTGGACACATGGGAGAAAAAGGCTTGACGATTTTAAGCAAGCGGGGCCTACTTTGCGGTCAAAGTACTGGTAAGATGGACTTTTGCGAACATTGTATTTTTGGGAAGCAGAAACGAGTCAGCTTCAATTCGCCAGCTGTCCACAGGACAAAAGGTACTTTGGACTATATTCATTCTGATGTATGGGGTCCTTCTCGTGTTCCGTCCAAAGGTGGTGCAAGACATATGTTGACTTTCATTGATGATTTTTCAAGGAAAGTCTGGGTCTATTTTCTTAAACAGAAAAGTGATGTTTTCCTAACATTTAAACAATGGAAAGCTTTGATTGAAAAGCAGACAGGAAAACAGATCAAACGATTGCGGACAGATAATGGCTTAGAATTTTGCGGAAGCGAGTTCAATGAGTTCTGCAAGAATGAAGGAATTGCTCGACATCACACTGTTCGAATGACGCCTCAACAAAATGGTGTTGCCGAGCGCATGAATCGGACGCTTTTAGAGAGAGCTCGATGTATGATCTCCAACGCTGGGTTGACAAATGATTTTTGGGCTGAAGCTATCGCCGCAGCATGTTATATTGTCAACCGTTCACCGTGTTCACCGATCAATTTCAAGACTCCTGAGGAAGTATGGTCAGGTACTCCTGCTGATTACTCAAACTTAAGAATATTTGGGTGCCCAGCTTATATGCACGTAAACGAGGGAAAGTTAGAGCCTAGAGCTAAGAAATGTATTTTCCTCGGTTACGCTTCAGGGGTGAAAGGATATAGATTATATAATCCTGATCCCAAGTCACCCAAATTTATAATTAGCAGAGATGTTACTTTTGACGAGTCTTCTATGTTACATCCTTCGAAAGAGTCTACTAACTCTTCTAATCAAGAAAAGAAGGATAGTGTACACAGCGAGGTGGAGCTCGAGATCAATAAAGATCCTTCAGATGATCCTGCTACGAGTTCAACAGATCAGAATGAACTAGAACCTGATTCAGATCATGTTGAAGATGAAAGCACCGAGCAAGAATATTCTATAGCCAGAGATAGGGAGAGACGAGAGATTCGACTACCACAGCGGTACGTAAATTTAGTTTCGTACGCTTTATCAGTGGCGCAAGAAACAGGTGGAGGCGGCGAACCTTCTACCTATTCGGAGGCAATTAGCGATGTTAATTCTGATAAGTGGCTGGTAGCAATGAATGAAGAAATTGAGTCTCTGCACAAGAACGGTACGTGGATTCTTGTTCCTCCGCCGAAGAAAAAGAAAATAGTCGGATGTAAGTGGGTCTTCAAAAAGAAAGAAGGTTTATCTGGTACGGACGATGCAAGGTATAAGGCACGATTAGTCGCGAAAGGCTATAGTCAGGTACAAGGTGTTGATTTTAATGATGTTTTCTCACCTGTTGTTAGACATAGCTCTATTCGTGTATTACTTGCATTCGTTGCCATGTATGATTTGGAGTTAGAACAGCTTGACGTCAAGACGGCGTTCTTACATGGTGATTTAGATGAACAGATTTATATGAAGCAACCTGAAGGCTTCATAGTTGAAGGCAAGGAAGACCAAGTTTGCCTGTTGAAGAAATCCTTATACGGATTAAAGCAGTCTCCAAGACAGTGGTATAAACGTTTTGATTCTTTCATGTTGGGTCATGGTTTCTCCAGGAGCAAGTATGATAGTTGTGTTTACTTCCGGAAGTTAAATGACAGTTCGTTCATTTATCTATTGTTATATGTTGATGACATGCTCATTGCGGCTAAGAATCTTGCAGAAATTCACCAGTTGAAGGCCTTATTGAATGGTGAATTTGAAATGAAGGATTTAGGAGCAGCTAAGAAGATTCTTGGTATGGAGATTAGACGTGATAGAGGAGTTGGTAAGTTATACCTGACCCAGGAAAGTTACCTCAAGAAGGTTTTAGAGAGATTTGGCATGAGCGATGCCAAACCAGTCAGCACTCCTCTTGCTAGCCATTTTAGGCTAAGCGCTGCTCAGTCACCATCATCAGATGAGGAAGAAGCGTACATGGCACGAGTTCCTTACTCTAGTGCAGTCGGCAGTATTATGTATGCAATGGTATGTACACGTCCTGATATTTCACAGGCTGTTAGTGTTGTTAGCAGGTATATGGCTAATCCAGGAAAAGAACACTGGCAAGCAGTGAAGTGGATTCTCAGATACTTGAAGGGTACTCTAAGCTTTTGTTTGGAGTTTGGCAGAAACAGTGATACTCTCGTTGGCTTCGTCGATTCAGACTACGCAGGTGATCTCGATAAACGACGATCTCTTACTGGTTATGTATTTTCTATTGGAGGTTGTGCAGTTAGCTGGAAAGCAACTCTACAGCATGTAGTGGCGTTGTCTACCACTGAAGCAGAATACATGGCGATTACTGATGCGATCAAGGAAGCATTATGGTTGACAGGGTTATTCAGCGAATTAACCCAGAATCAGGGAGTCATTACTATTTTCTGTGATAGTCAAAGTGCGATTCATTTGACTAAGGATCAGATGTATCACGAAAGGACTAAACATATTGATGTTAAGTATCATTTTATTCGTGAGATCATTGCAGATAAGAAGGTGTTTATCAAGACGATCAACACGAAGGATAATCCTGCAGATTTGTTTACGAAAGCTCTTCCAGTTTTCAAGTTCAAGCATTGCTTGGACTTGATCGGTGTTTCAGAAATGGTGAACTAGCCCTTTGGGGCTAAGGTCGGAGGAAGATAAAAGTATTCTAAATTAAGGTGGAGTAATCTACGGCACCAAAGGTCAAGGTGGAGATTTGTTGAAGATGACCTTTGGGTCTATAAAAGTGACGCATTCAAGCATATGGACAAGGTTCACGTGGGTTTGAAAAATAATAAGGACAAAAGGTGATAAAAAGAAATAATAAATAAGAAGAAATCAATTTGTATTCTTTGAGAGGAGCCGCATGGATAGACAAATAAGTGCACCTATATTGAATAAAAGGACGTTCATGAGGTAAGCACTTACGTACAAGCCCATATAGGTTCGCCTATAAATAGGCTACTCGAGCGAAGGAAATAAATCACCAACCACATCTGATCTTTCCTCTGATCATTATATATTTATAGTTTCTTTCTCCTAAGTCGTTGTAGCTGTCATTTATATCACGTCAGTGTACGTGTTTGTAATCTCTCCACATAATAAAGAAGTTCTACCCTCCGGCCCGTGGACGTAGGTCATTCTGACCGAACCACGTAAATCTCGTGTCATTGTCCAAATTTATTTTTCGTCTCTTTTATTTATTATCCTCATTTTTCGGGCAAAATAATTATCGGGGATTTCCGCATATCCTAACAGCTCTATTCGATGTATGATATTTCTCAAATTAATTATGAAAAATTCATTAATGTCTCAAAGATTAGGTATCTTTTGTTTTCTCCTTTGCAAATACATCATACCCTCTCCATATTACTTTATTACAAGAAGATTCAATTATTGTATTATTAGGAACCAAGCAAGATCGCTTGCTTAGTAGAGCTCTTAGGATCTTCGCAGAAGCAAATGGTTTGCAAGCATAAACCTTTGCCATTGCATATGTAATCACAATCAGATGGTCTTAGACAGTGAACAAATTTTACATTCCTAGCTTCAGTGATGTAAACACAGCCTGCAAAAAAAAAAAAAGAGAGAGAGAGACGTTTTTATTAAATCATTAGAGACATATGCACTAGTATATTTGAAAAATTGACAAATTACATGACAGTATAGCCACAAGTACGAGGAGAAAGTTGACCCCCTTGAGAGCCATTTACTTGGTGTTTTCTTCTATTATGGATTTTCTATGTTGTTATATAGAGAGAAAATTGTAGAAAGAATATGCTTTCTTCTTCTTTTTATTTTATGTATATATTTCTTTAAAGAACTTTGACTTACGAGAAAATATTATTAAGATACAATATTATGGGTGGATTTTTTTATTTTTGGGAAATTGGGTATGTGATCCGAACTCTTTCAATATAACCTATAACTGAAAAGAGCCATAATTTGATCCGTTTCTGAAAAGAAACTTCCGTTTAAATAATAATACAAATAATTTGGACCTATTTTGACTTCATAAGCCCATCATATGTTAAATTTCTTGCAACTCGTGTTTGTTTATTGACAAACCTTATTTTTTCGTGGATTAGTCCTAACGATTACACCGAAATGGTTCGCCTAATTTTATGCAAATTAACGCAAATCGAGTTAGAAGTTCTACATATACATATGTTAACTAACTTCATCCTCGCCAAGTCAGAAGTATTGAGAAGCAATAGTGTTGCAAGTCATTTGGTAAGAAGTCGCCAAGACATTCACATAGAGATTATGATTGTTCTAACTTTTTTTAAGTCATTGTTAGGTCTAATTCTGTCAGCGCTCGATATTACAGTGACTCATGCAGTTTGCCTTCTTATATATACATTCACCTTTTCTTTTTCTCTCCATCACATTCATTCGTTATTACTGAAAAGATCTAAAGGAAGAAACAGTTAAAAAATGACGAAGATGTCAATGATGATGAAGGCCATCCTTCTCGCCTTAGCCATCTCTGCACTCGCCAGCTCAGCAAGCGGCCGGAAGTTACTACCAGCGGCGCAAGCCGGCGAAATTAAGACGACAGCTTTCTATCACGGCCACTACTTTCCACCCTATGGGTGGCCCTACGGTGGTCGCTTCGGTGGTGGCCGCTTTGGGAGCATTGGGCTCGGGCCGGGCCTCGGAGGGTCTATAGGTGGTGGAGTTGGGCTCGGCGTCGGTGGAACTGGCGGCGATGTAGGGACAGGTGGAATCGGAAGTGAAAAAAGCAGCGGCGCCGGCGGTGGTGGTGGTGGTGATGTGCCTTTCGTTGGCGTTGCGAATGGTGCTGTTACAACGGCCGGCGGTGGTAATGGGGTCGAAAATGGGATGCACTGAAGAGAGGATGATGGCGATAAAAAGAAAAATTATTTAACAGGCTTTCTTTATTTATTTTTTTACAGTGTTGATTTAGGGTTTGATTTTCATCCATGGTGGGACGATATGTTTCATAAACAACCGATGGAATATGCTGATGGAAAATTCTCATTGCTTTGGAATTTAAACAAGGGGAAATTTCGAATCAGTCCCCACTCAGCAACTTTGTAAAGCATTCAGTCACTGTCAGAAGCCCCATTAGTTTAAAGGACCAACTATTTTAAAAATGACAGAGATAAGGATTGAAAATATGTATTGACGAAAAGACCCTTCCCAACATACTGAACTAAGTGTTATTTTTCGGCAATTTTTTGTTATGCTGTTAGACTATATTGTTATAAACGCCTGGTAAACTGTTACTTTTCATCCATTATCTGTTACTATGATGCAGAAAATTGTTACGCCAAACAATATCTATTTTATGAATCTCGTTTTTACAGTAAATCGAAATCCGAAATTTCGAGTGCCCATTAACCAACCAATTTTGGCGTGTAAGGTAGGATATATTGTGGTATTGACGACTCAAGATGTAAAATTTGTAATGAATTTTATTTTAGGGTTCTAATTTGCGAAAATAAGATGAAATCAAAACCGTTTTGAGCAACGATTACATCTAATATGTATAAATTCGAAGTGCCCATAGTATGGGCAGCTTGGTACGGCACATTGTTTGGTCGTTCGTCAGACGTTGGTCTTTTAATTTCGTGAAATACGGTCGATCCCAATAATTTGGGTATATTTTTACTGTGTCAAAACTGCAAATCTGTTACTCGAAGTATCAAAACCGTTACTAGGTCTATCAGAACCGTTATTAAACTGCAATTAATTGTTACCATGTGTTGGGTTCTAATTAGCGAAAATAAGATGAATTCAAAGTCATTTTTGGCAACGATTACATCTAATATGTATTAATTCGAAGTACCCATAGTATGGGCAGCTCGGTGCGGCACATGTTTTGCTCGTTCGTCCGACGTTCATCTTTTAATTTCGCGAAAATATGATCGACCCCAATAATTTGGATATATTTTTACTGTATCCAAACTGTTACTCGCAGTGTCAAATATGTTACCGATTTTGCCAAAATCGTTACTAGGTCTGTCAAAACTGTTATTAAATTAAACTTAATTGATACCATGCGTAGTGTTCTAATTTGCGAAAATAAGATGAAATCAAAGCCGTTTTGGCAACGATTACATCTAATATGTATGAATTCGAAGTATCCATAGTTTGGGAAGCTCGGTGCGGCACATTGTTTGCTCGTTCTTCCGACGTTCACCCTTTAATTTTGCAAAAATACGATCGACCCAAAATAATTTGGGTCATCAAAGTTGTTACTCAGTCTTCGAAACTCGTTACTATGTCTGCCAAACCTGTTATTTAACTGCAAATAATTGTTACAATGTGTAGCATTCTAATTTGCGAAAATCTGATGAATCCAAAGCCGCTTTTGGCAACGATTACATCTAATATGTATAAATTCGAAGTGCCCATAATATGGGCAGCTCGGTGCGATACATTGTTTGCTCGTTCGTCCGACGTTCATCATTTAATTTTGTGTAAATACGGTCGACCACAATAATTTGGGTATATTTTTATTAAGTCAATACTGTTACTCGGATTATGCAATCCGTTACCTGGAGTACCAAAACTCGTTATTAAACTGTAAATAATTGTTACTATGTACAGGGTTCTAATTTACAAAAATAAGATGAAATCAAATCCGTTGTTGGCAACGATTACGTCTAATAAGTACAGATTTGAAGTATTCATAGTATGGGCACCTTGGTGCTGCACCTCATTTGGTCGTTCGTCCGATGTTCATCATTTAATTCGCGAAAATACGATCGACCCTATAAAGTTGGGTGTATTTTTTTCGTTTTGGCCGATTTGTAAAATTCTCGGGATCTGTTACTAGTATATGCGCTTCTGTTACTATGTTGACTAAATTTGTTACTAAATTTTCGGTGAAATTTTGGCCGGGAAAACCAGAATGAGATGAATTTTGGGCGGGAGTCTAAATAAAATCAAACGTAGATTATCTGTTACCTGAGATGTGTAAAATTGTTACTAGTTATATGTTTATATGTTACCAGAATTATTATAGTTTGTGAATTAGGGTTTGTGATTAAAATCATAACCTAAACTTATATATTTTTACGTAAAACTTCGTAAATTGACATATTTTAGTGAACATAGCGTGTTTGAAGTATAAAATATAAAAATCATAAAGTAAACTAATTGCATATTAAATTGTTATTTTGACTATGTATTCTGTTACTCGTGTTGTGTTTGCATGTTACCGACATATCAATTTCTGTTATCTTCTCCTCTTTTAATTGTTGCTGATCGTTCTTAAACTGTTATTGCATGAATCAGAAAATAATATAGGGTTGTGATTAAGATTAATTGAAGATGTCATTAATTTTATCGAGTCATTTATGTTAGGTCGACATCTGAATTATAATAAACATCTAATAGTTCATTTCCACAACGTTTTGTGTAAGTAGAATCAATTTGGTAGAAGCATGATCATCATCTCAAGAAGAGTTCTACTTGTTTTCATACTATATACTATAACTTCTTCAATTCCAACACAATCTCCACGAAAATCACAATCTAAACTAATATATTTTTATCTAAAACTTGGTAAATTCGTATATTTTGGTGAATGTAGCGTGTTTGTAATATAAAATTTGAAAATAACAAAGTAAATTAATCACATATTAAATTGTTATTTCGAGTCGGTAATCTGTTACTTGTGTTGTGTAACATTGTTACCCAACTGTCAGTTTCTGTTACTTTATCCTAACAAATTGTTACGGAACACAGTTAAACTGTTACTGCAGGAAATCAGTAAACAACATAGGTTTTATGTTTAAGATTAATTGAAGATGTCATTAACTTTGTTGAATCATTTATATTAGGTCGACCATCTGGATTATAATAAACAACTAATAGTTCATATCCACGAGTTTTGAGTAAGTAGAATCAATTCCGTAGAAGTATTATCATCCTTTGAAGAAGAGTGGTACTTGTTTTCCATACTATATACTCCAACTTCTTCAACTCCAACATAACCTCCACGAAAATCACAACCTAAACTAATATATTTTAGTTTAAATCTTCTCAAACTCATATATTTTAGTGAATGTAGCGTGTTTACAATATAAATTTGGAAAATCATAACCTAAACTAGTTACCTATAAAATTGTTACTGTGAATGTGTTTTCTGTTACTCGTACAGTAGGACATTGTTACCGAAATATACATTTTTGTTCTTTTCTCCTCTTGATTTGTTACTGATCATTGTTAAATGGTTACTGCATGAAATCAGTAAACGACATATGGTTTACGTTTAAGATTAATTGAAGATGTCTTTAATTTTCTTGAATCATTCATGCAATGCCATTTTCGGACAACATCCCTAAGCACCCGTAAATCTTTTTCGTACACATTTTTTAGGACAATGGACTTCGAATCAGAAATAACGTGAATTGATCATCCTTTCAAGAAGAGTGCTACTTGTTTTCCAACTATATACTTCACCTTCTTCAATTCCAACGAAAATCACAACCTAAACTAATATGTTTTTATTTAAAACTTCGTAAATTGATATATTTTAGTGAATGTAGCGTGTTTGAAGTATAAAATTTGAAATCATAAAGTAAACTAATTACATATTAAATTGTTATTGTTATTACGTATTCTGTTACTTGTGTTTCCCTTGTTACCTACATATCATTTTCTGTTTTTTTCTCCTCTTTAATTGTTTCTAATTAGTGTTAAATTATTACTGCTGGAAATGTAAATAACATAGGGCTTTACCAGAATCATGCGTACATTTTCAGCAACATAAGCGATGTTTGTTCAAAAGAAACATCTTACACATAAGACCCACCACCAATTTCACCTTATTCGGTCACTAAAGTCCAGATTTTCCCTTGCTTCAACGAGATTTTCCAATTACTTTTAATACATTATTCCATTATAAACTTCAAAAAATTTCATTGATTATTGACACCCATGAGAAATTATCATCGATTTAACCTTATTCGGCCATTCACGTCGAGATTGAGCCGGCTTTTAGATCGTAAATTTTGGTCTTCATTGAACGTGGTTTGTGCATACATCGTTTGGAAGAGACGAATGCATATTGTTACCCAGAATGCATAAATTGTTACCCAGTATGCATGAACTGTTACCCAGAATGCATAAAGCCGTTACCCGAAATGCATAAAGTGTTACCCAGAATGCATAAATTGTTACCCAGAATGTATAAATTGTTACTTATCGAGCGTTTTATTAGCAAAAGCTTCAATCATGGGCCGCGCCAAATTTCTTCGCGATTAACATCAATATTTTCATCGAATATTAAGACCCACGACCAATTTCACCTTATTCGGTCACTAAAGTCCAGATTTTCCCTTGTTTCAACGAGATTTTCGAATTACTTTTAATACATTATTCCATTATAAACTTCAAAATTTTCATTGATTATTGACACCCATGAGAAATTATCACCGATTTAACCTTATTCCGTCATTAACGTCGAGATTGAGTCGGCTTTTAGATCGTAAATTTTAGTCTTCGTTGAACGTGGTTTGTGCATACATCGTTTGGAAGAGACGAATGCATACTGTTACCCAGAATGCATAAATTGTTACCCAGTATGCATGAACTGTTACCCGGAATGCATAAAGCCGTTACCCGAAGTGCATAAAGTGTTACCCAGAATGCATAAATTGTTACTGTTTTATTAGCAAAAGCTTCAATCATGGGCCGCGTCAAATTTCTTCGCGATTAACACCAATATTTTCATCGAATATTAAGACCCACGACCAATTTCACCTTATTCGGTCACTAAAGTCCAGATTTTCCCTTGTTTCAACGAGATTTTCGAATTACTTTTAATACATTATTCCATTATAAACTTCAAAAATTTTCATTGATTATTGACACCCATGAGAAATTATCATCGATTTAACCTTATTCGGGCATTAACGTCGAGATTGAGCCGGCTTTTATATCGTAAATTTTGGTCTTCCTTTAACGTGGTTTGTGCATTCATCGTTTGGAAGAGACGATGGCACATGGGTGTAAATTCGGCAATTGTGAAGGTTAAAAAGGTCATTTACAATGTGATTGGTCCTTAAAACTAACATTTTCAGTAAATAGGTCCTTGAGCCTCCATGAAACTACTAAAGGGCCTGAAACGTATTGGAAATATGATAATGGGGACTGAATCGAAATTTACCCTTTAAACAAATCGTTGTTGAAAAGACGATTCTTGGACAATCCGCCCCTTTTTCGGTATTTTAAAAAGTTAAAGCAAAAGTATATGAAAATAATATAAAAAGAAAAATAAAAAGGCTACTACTGGGATCGAAATCGAAGTCCACTCTTCTACTACCTACCTACCTACCCAGGCATTGAAGGAGCAAAAGCCAATAAAATAAAAAGCTTTCCTTCTGTTGCCTTCAGTCAGAGTATTGATCCAGCGAAAGAGAAGCTAATGGGGTCGGTGGCGAAAAAGGGGTTGCAACAGTATTTGATACAGCTTCAACGCCACCCTCTGAGGACCAAAGTGACCTCCTATTCTTTCATCGGCTTACGCCCTTCTTTTTCTTGGATTGATCGTAGTTGTGCGTTGCTGTTGGAAATTCTTAAAGTTGGGATTTTTGGTTTAATTTTACTGTTCTGTATTCTGTTAGGTGATAACTAGTGGGGTGTTGTCAGCTATCAGTGATATTGCAGCCCAGAAGCTGTCTGGTATTCAGAAGCTTCAACTCAAACGACTTCTTCTCAAAGTGGTATGTACTTCTTTCTGTTCGGTTTCAATTGGTTATTGTTTCTTTGTTGAAAGATTTGTGCTTCTTAGAATGTAACTTTTAGTAGTCGGAAGCATATACTTTTATCTATTCATGACTCTTGTACTGAATAGGAAGTGAAAAAAGGTAGTCAGTCTTTCTAACTATGTTCCATGGAAGCGATCGTCTTACTTGTTGTAGTGAACTGAAAGCTTTTATTAGACTAATGCTATGCTATTCGACTGATCCTCGATGAACCAATGAGTTTCTTAGTATCAAGTGATTTATTCATCAGATCTTCCTAATTTGTCGAAATGAGGTGAAGATTCTTTTTTTATAGACACGGTTTACGTGAGATTGGACTCATCCAATACCATAAGCAGGTTGGGACTTTTGTCTAAAACTAAGTGTCAAAACAACTTCTCTGCGCAATCTTTGGGAGATTCCTCTTAACCTGTACATTATATAGTTTTTTTTTTCGTTTCAATGCAAACGTTTTATTCTGACTCAAGTGCAGATTTTCGGTGCTGCTTATTTGGGACCTATAGGCCATTTCTTCCACATATTGCTCGACAAAATTTTCAAGGGAAAGAAGGATTCGAAGACAGTTGCCAAAAAGGTGCTTCACTATATCTCATCGTATTCATTATCTATTTGGTGTGTGTGTGTGTGTGTGTGTTGTTTAGAAATATCTGATTTTTAATGATGTAATATGTTGGGACGGGCTAAACGAAGCAGCAGATATGAACACAAAATATCAGTGCGTTTATACAAAAACGTTTCAGGTGATCGTAGAGCAGCTGACCATCTCCCCTTTGAACCACTTAGCTTTCATGATTTATTACGGCTTCATTGTTGAAGGTTGGTCCGTACAGAAAACTCCCGATCTTGTAATATCTGCTGATCATTTGAACGCTCGTTAGAACCTTATTTTATAACATACCAAGCGTAATCTCATCATAATAATGCACAGGGAGGCCGTGGATCCATGTCAAGACTAAACTCAAGAAAGAATATCCAACTGTTCAGTACACGGCATGGAGTGTACGTGACACAAATATTCATCTTACGGGCGTTCGTTTATTACATTTTTTTTATATAAAAAAGAAAACATCTTTGCTTCCCTCACAGTTCTGGCCAGCTATTGGATGGATAAATCACCAATACGTGCCACTTCAGCTTCGCGTGATCGTTCACAGCGTTATCGCTTGTTTCTGGTAAGAAAAGAAACGCATTTCTTCTTCTTCTCTGATCATGTTTCGTAATCTCTTTCGGTGCAGTAGTTTTCGCTCACTTCGATTCTTTCAGGGGCATATTTCTGAACCTACGAGCGAGGTCAATGGCTCTTACGAAAGGCTAAAAAACCTTCGAAAATGGTAGACGACGAGCGATCAATCTATGTGTGTCACTTAGTTTGGCTGCAGTTGACTGGATGAAGACATAATCATAATATGAACTCCTCTGTTGTAATAAATCAGACCATGTTTAATCATATATTAAGAAATAAGAACAGGAACTCATCAGAAAAACTTTCGTGAGTCAAAGAATGAAGAAAAAAACGAGGAACTCATCTATGGATTTAGCAAAAGCTTGGAAGGTTATGAGTCTTTACTATGATCATATGTTTTGTTTTACAATTAAGCATATCAAGATGTTTGCCCTATTTTTCTCCAGGAAATAAAAAACATAATAGGCTGTTTTTAACTATATAATGACTATATATATATATAAATATATCTTATATCATGTAAAAGACTTTCATCATTGACTTTTAGCATTGTTTTAAAAGCGCGCTTTAACGTCAATTTCCTTCGCGACTACGCGCGTACAGTGTATTATTGATGCCAGATATTATTAGCGTACACAGCGTATTGAGACAAGATATTAATATCATCACGTGGGATGTCCTATCATGTTTTTGACTAACATATTATTTTAGTTTTTCATTTTTTTTCTAACCTTTTAATTACTTAAACAAAAAATGCGATTATTTACTGTAATCTATATGATAAAAGAAAAAGTTTATCTAATTTATTATTTGTTTAACAGCGATCAAATGGCATGCATATCTTACATTTGACATGCATATTTTATAGTTTTCGATATCCATAAGAATTATTTCTAAATATTACCTTTTTAAGTATAGGTTTCCTATTTTTAATATTTTTTAATGCGGATACGAAATGAGAGAATTAGATTTAACAATTCGAACCACGTAAATGAATTATTGGTTACTATATTATATATATATTTTTATTGTTTGAGATATATACTATTGGATTTTACATATATTATTATACCCAGATTTTATATAAAACTTGTTGAATAAGGCGCGTATCATTAATAATTTGTTATAAACTATGTTTCTTAATCGATTTGTCCAAAATATTAATGCAATACGCTTTGCGCTATGCGCGTTTAGTTTACATTGAACTTCCATCATCATCATCATCGTCATCATAAGTGTCTTTAACCCTTATCCCTTCATTCTTCCTTCGCCGCTGATATTTTTGCACCAAAGAAGAAAAAATGGCAGTAGCTGCATATGCCTCTGTGGTCTCTCTCTTGCGTGTTTTAGACAACATTCAACACCCTTCACGCCTTCCCCTTTTCCCAGACACTCAAGAACAGATTCATACTCTTCGAGAGAAACTTTGTTCCCTGCAAGAGTTTTTCGAAAATCATTCCTCAACGACGACAGACGAAGATATAAAGATCATAGTAAGGAACATCGCACGAGTCACACATGATGCTGAAATCTCAATCGATAACTATGTGGTGGACCGACTTTACGAAGAACATATTCTAGTGATGCCAGAGATTATCTTTCCAACTAAAATGAAACGAGATATGCTACAGTGGATTACCCGAGTGAGGCAAGAGAGTTACAATCCATATGCTCAACATCAGATGATAATAAAGGATGAAATTCGACGAGTGATAAAGGAAATCGAATCGTTCAACGTGGCATTGGACACGATGCGCCTTAATCTCCAGTCTGAAATACAAGGAGTGATAGAGAAGATCGAGTTGGCCAACGAAACGTTGAAGGCACCGAGGACAACTGAAGATAGTCAACATGATCAAGATGTTGGGTTCACCCGTGAGACACCGTTAAAGAATATAATGGTGGGATTTGACGATCAACTGAGACACGTCCTGGACAAGCTCACTGTTAACCAACGAGATCTCGTGATTGTGCCCATCGAAGGTATGGGTGGGATTGGTAAGACCACTCTTGCCAGAAGTCTTTTTGATCATCCGTATAACTTAGATCTCTTTGATGTGCGTATTTGGCTTACAATATCTCAAGATTACAATGTAAGAAATGTCGCCCGAGGGATTCTGAGAGATGGCGTACTTAGTGATATGAATGAAACAGAAGGTGATGGATGTTTAAGAGAACTAACTTCGAAGCTTCATCAAAAGTTATTTGGCCAAAGATATTTGATTGTTTTGGATGATGTTTGGAGTCTAGAAGCTTGGATTGATTTGAAGGGGGGATTTCCCAACAATGGAATGGGAAGTCGAGTTATAGTGACCACTAGGTTGTCCGATATAGCCCGTTCTCTAGACTCTTACAATTCTTACACAATGAAGTTTTTAGACGAGGGTAAAAGTTGGTATCTGTTTAGTGAGATAGCATTTCAGAATGGCAGTTCACCTCTCGAACTAAAAGAAATAGGAAGAGAAATATCAAAACGTTGTGGTGGACTACCTCTCTTGCTCGTGGTGATTGGCGGGTTGCTTGCAAGTTCAAACATGAAAAAAGAGTATTGGGAAACTGTTGCGAAAGATATAAGCTCATTTGCGAATTCTGTGGATGACGGGAATTGCTTGAGAATCTTATCACTGAGCTACCATCACTTACCGATCCATCTTAAGCCGTGTTTTCTCTACATGAAGCATTATGATGAAGATGAAGAAGTTAAAGTCTCTGAACTTATTGAAAGATGGATTTCCCAAGGGTTTGTAAAGCCAATGAGGGGGGAAAGTACCTTGGAGGAAGCTGCAAGGAATTACTTGGACGATCTCGTCGGAAGAAACATGCTCTTGATTCGTAGAAGAGATAGAATCGGGAACATTAAATTCTGTGGCATCCACGATATTCTAAGGAACTTGTGCATTATAGAATCTAAAGAGGAACAGTCTTTTGATGTTCCCCGAATACATAGAGTGACAATGGAGTCCACTCAGCAAGACCAAGGTCAACCTAGTGAAGTCCTCGATGACTTCATTATAAGTAGTATGCCATTAGAGGATGAAATGGAGGATGAGGATGGCGGGGAGGATATTTTGACGTGGGAAGTTTGCAGTTATATTGCGAGTGGAGTAACAGTGACCATGAAGCTGCCTAACATAGACAGTTATGTAGAGCCAAGGAACAGTTCTAACAAGATGAAGCCTTTAGACGAGAATAAAAGTTGGGATCTGTTTAGGGAGATAGCATTCCAACATGGCGGTCGGGATCTCGAACTAGAAAAAATAGGAAGAGAAATTTCAAAGCATTGCAGGGGGCTACCGCTCCTGCTCGTAGTGACCGGAGGGTTACTTGCAAGTTCAAACATGGAAATAGATTTTTGGGAAACGGTCGAGAAAGATATAAGCTCGTTTGCAAATTCTGCCGACGATGAGCATTGCTATAATATCTTATCGCTAAGCTACCGTCACTTACCAATCCATCTTCAGCGGTGCTTGCTCTACATGAGGTATGCTGATGATAATGATGATATTGAAGTGTCTGAACTGATTACGGGATGGCTTTTCCGAGGGTTGGTAAAGCGAATGAGGGGGGAAAGTACCTTGGAAGAAGCTGCAGGGAATTACTTGAAAGAACTCATTGGAAGAAACATGCTCTTGATTCGTACAAGGGATAGACACGGAATTATCGAAACTTGTGGCATCCACGATATTTTAAGCGACTTTTTCATCAGAGAATATAAAAGAGTACAGACCCTCTTCAAGGACATTATCCTTTGTCGCACACGATATAAGGACGAGATGATGTTTGAACCTGAAATCTTCCTCGGTGTAGGGTCTAAATTTTATGCTAAGTTCTCGGTGTGCAGTTGTTGCAAGAGCCCATTTCCCGACTTTGCAAGCTCAAGATTCCGTGGAATCCAACGTTATCGTCCAGTAAGGACAAACTGTCGAGGCCTTTTTATCGATTATACCGATGTTTTAAACTTTCGCAAAACAGCAAATCTGTTTTGGAGCTTAGAAATCTTCCGTGCCAGGAAAGGATCAGAGGTGTTTTGGTCGCCCATAATGTGGAAGATGCCCCAACTAAGACATGTGAACGTTAACCGCCTTTCAATGGATGATCCATTAGGCGGCGCACCAACAGTCCTAGAAAACCTGCAGACGCTCAAAACAGTCGTAAACTTCAAGTGCGCGGAGGATATCGTTAGAAGAGTCCCAAATTTAATAAAATTAGGTTTGCTCTATGATCGTCCGTTAGGATCAGCAGACGAGGGGGTTGAAGCATGGTCATGCTTTGATCTCCAAAATCTTGATCATCTGCAAAAGCTCGAATCATTGTCCATACGCTGCAGCGCTGATGTGATCTCTACGGATTTCAATGCCATCGCATTTCCACGATCGTTGAAGAAGTTGACCTTGAACGGTTGCAAGATTGCATGGGTCGATCTTTCAATCGTGGGTTCGCTGCCTAATCTTCAAGCGCTCAAACTGTTGGATGACTCTGTTATAGGAGAGGAATGGAATAATCCCAATGAAGGAGAGTTTATTAGCTTGAGATGCTTGGAGCTCGCGGGGTTGAATCTTGTGCACTGGGATGTTGATCATCACATTCACTTTGAAGCTCTTGAGACTCTCGTTTTCGAAAGGATGAGAGCTCTCGATGAAATCCCTGGAGAAATCGGAGAACTGAAATCCCTACATTCGATTCATTTGATATTGTGCCGTCAGGGAATCATCGACTCTGCCACGGACATTGTAGAGGAACAAAATGGCTTGGGAAATCCGCTTGTCGTTCATGTCGAGGATTTCTTCTTTCGGAATTATCAGATTGGAGGTGCATAGACAATGGTTTGTAAGGACATACCCCAAAATTCTTCTCTCCCTATTATTTTTCTTTTCTTTACGTTTATTTGGAACTGTATTATGAGCCCAATTACTTCCTTTCCTGTTATAAACATCTATGAAGTGTGTAATCGATGCATATGAATTATGATGATTAAAAACTATCTTCTCATCTCTTTTCTTCTTCGTTTCTTCTCTTCGTCGTCGTCTTCAATTTCTGTATATCTGATATGGTCCAAAAGGTAGACGGGCCGAAAAATAAGAAAATAAGGATAAGCCCAACAAGAATGGCCCAAAAGAGAAGATATTCTACTGTGCATTGGGAGCTGCGAGGACCTCCGGAAACGCCTAATAACCGCTGGGCAAAACCAGGTCTCCGGGGTACTTGACATCTGAAGAGACGGCAGGAAGAAGAAAGGAGGCGGGAAAACACGTGTCGATACAGGGATGGGCCGTGCTGCTGGGATTACTGCGACAGATGCGACCACTGTGCAAAAGCTGTCCTGACAGGACTACTTTTGCTGTACATCGTGTCAGAACGTCACTTCCCCCAGGAAATCCGCCCCTAGACCTCCCTAGACCCGCGAAGCTCCTATAAAAGCAACACTTAGAGTATTTTCAGCGGCAGAATCATTAAGAATATAGAGAAGACGCCATAATTCTCTCTAAAACACATTAAATGTTCTCTTTTCGTGTACTTAGCATATTTCGAGTAAGAATGAGCGATCTGAGTGTGTACTATCTGAAATAGCGAAAAGAAGTATTTTCTGGAGCGCCGTGGACGTAGGACCTTACAAGGTCCGAACCACGTATATCTCGTGCCTTTTCCGTTTACGTCCCTTTTTACGTCCCTTAAGCACCTCACACACTTTCTACGACTTTGAGATTTAAACCTACCGCTATATAAAACATCCCCACGAATATCAAAATTCTTTGGTGTGGGAGAGCCCCACATCAAATGGCGCCGTCTGTGGGAAGTATCAGAGTTGGAGACGTGAGTCATCTTGCGAACAAGTGTGCGAGATAGTGCTTAGAATCGTCGCTTTTCCTTTTCTTTTTTTTTCTGTCCGAAGTAAAGAGGCACGAAGATCCGATGGAAGAAGATCCCCTGATACGAAAAAACCTAGATTCACAGTTTGCGGAAACCGAAGAAGCTGACCGACAGGAGCAGCCTCCTGCTCCAGAATCCATACCCGTGACGCTGGCATCAGAGACGCCGATCACGCTTACCGCCGCCCAGCTGGACCGTTTGATGCGTAACTCCGTTAGCACGGCGTTAGCTGAAAGACGAAGAAGGCGAAGGCAGCGACGAAAGGCCCCCGCACCAGCCAGAACGGAGCAGGTGGATGGCCAATTTACGGAAGTAACGGGAGAAAATGAAGCAGAAATGAAGTCCCCGGAGCCCTGGGAAACTCCCAGAAGGCAATCAGAATCAGAAAACGCACCACGAGAAGACGGGGAATTCCCTGAGAGCACCAGGCGAGCCAGAGAACGACAAAGGCGTGAGGGACAAGCTCGGGGCGAGGGAGGAGACCATGACAATGAGGGACTAGAAAAGGATCCCCGAACGCCTGAGAGGACCTCCATTAGCTCCGCTAGCAAGCCACCCGAAAACGCCAGGGAAGATGAAAGTCCAAGGAGGAAAAGATGGACCGACCCACGCCCGGGTGCCAAGGGCAACGATATGCCAGAGAGGGATCCCAGAACACCTGCCAGGACCTCCAGTAGCTCCACCAGCGAAGCACCTGGGAACATGAGGAGGACTGGAGGTTCGAGGAGAAGAAAGCGAACCAAGCCACGCTCGGGGATAAGGGAAAACACGTGGGTAGAAAAGGAGAAGGAGTTGCGAAACCAACTCGAGGACCTGAGGCAAGTCGTGGATGGGGTACGGAACCGCACCATGCAACCAAAATTGGGAGAAGGGCTGATAGCAGGAACTCCGTTTGCAAAAGAGCTATTGGTGGGAGAAGTCTCTTCCAACTTCAAGCAGCTACCATACGAATATGATGGGACCACAGATCCAGTGGAGCACGTCCTGCGATTCCAAAATACCGTTTTGCTCCACGATTTCTCCGACGGGGTCAAGTGCAGGGTGTTCCTGACCACACTGGTCAGAGCCGCACAACAGTGGTTTAGTCAGCTGGCTCCAGGATCTATCAAGTCCTTCGAGGAGTTTCAACTCATGTTCATAACCCAATTCGCTAGCGCCCGAAAACAACCTAAATCTGACATGTCGTTATTTCAGGTAAAACAGGGGGAGAATGAAGGTCTCCGTGCGTACATAAGCCGATTCAACATCGCGGCCCTCGAGGTACCTACGGCTACTCCATCTGTCAAGGTGAGCGCCTTAGTGAACGGACTTCGAGACGGGGACTTCTTCGCGTCCCTCTCAAAGAAACCTCCCCAGTCATTCGAAGAGCTGTTGCTAAGGGCGGATAAGTACATCAATCTAGAAGAAAGCAAGAAGGCTAAGGCCTGGGAAGAGAAACAAGGGACCACACCTAAGAAGGAAGGAGTCGTGAAGAACCCGGGACCTATCAAACCGCTGCAACGACCTCATCATAGGGAGATTTGGGGAGCTCCACCCCGAGGTCCGCGGAGGTTCACGCCTTTGCACAATAACCCCGAGGAGATCCTGAGCTTAGTAGGAAGGCACCCTGCGATGAGAAAGCCTATGACGGGAACGACAGGGCCCTCGAAGCCCCATTCTAATCTATACTGTCGATATCATAACGAATACGGACATCATACTAACAGTTGTTATCACCTGAAGGATGAGATAGAAAGGCTTATCCAAGCAGGACACCTGAAGGAGTTCGTCCGTCAAGGTCCCGGACCGAGTCCGAGGACGAACGAGAAGGAGTCCGTAGGGTCCGCCTCCAACAAGGATAAACTGCCACTGCCACCGCCCCCTCCAAATAGAGGAGCACCCGGGCCAGCAAGGGCCCCCATCCTGATCATAGTGGGAGGACCAAGTGGGGGAGATTCCAACAGAGCCAGAAAGACATACGCGCGGGCTGCTAACAACCCACAGCCCTGGAGGTTAGTAGGACATACAGAGACGCTAGCAAACGTACAGTTTGGACCGGAGGATGAAGTACACATTGCACGGCCACACAACGATGCTTTAGTCATCACCACGGATATCGCGGGACATGACGTGTCTAGGGTCTTTATAGATAGAGGGAGTTCCGCGGACATCATATTCCTAGACTGCTTCAGGAAGATGGATCTGGAAACGAAGCTCCGCCCTGTCGCCACGGCCCTCTACGGGTTTGGAGGACCGGGGATACAACCCCTGGGAGAAATAACACTGCCCGTCGGGATGGGAAGAGAACCCGTCCGAGTGGTGAAAATGATCAATTTTTTGGTCGTTGACATTACCTCTTCTTACAATGTTATCTTAGGAAGACCCGCCATCAACGAATTCAAGGCTATTCCCTCTACTTACCACCTTAAGATTAAGTTCCCTGTAGGTGAGCGCGTGGGGGAGATTTCCGGAGATCAGCAGAGCTCCCGGCAGTGTTATGCCAGTGAGGTAAAGGCGGTGTCGAAAGACAAAGAGGCCATCCGGCAAGGCTGTGGGCGGGATAAAAGAATCAAGATTGAAGGAGGTGGGCCATCCAGCCTACAGCCCGAACCGGATGAGGAGCTACTCGACATCGAGTTGTTCCCAGGCCAACCGGGGAAAACCACCAAAATAGGGACTTCCCTGGGAGAAGAGGCCACCAAGGAGCTGGTGGGATGTCTACAGAAAAATGCGGACTTATTCGCATTTTCTCCAAAGGACATGACAGGAATACACGCGAGCATTGCTACGCACCAACTGAATGTCCTCCCCGGAAGTCGGCCCGTCAAACAAAAGCTCAGGTCCTGCGGAGTGGAAAGGGCGCAGATATTAAGGGAAGAAGTGAACAAGTTACTTGAGGCCGGCCATATACAAGAAGTCCAATTCCCGGCGTGGTTGGCCAATGCTGTTTTGGTAAAAAAGGGGAACGGGAAATGGAGGATGTGCATCGATTTTAGGGACCTCAACAAAGCTTGCCCGAAGGACCATTACCCGTTGCCCCGAATAGACCAACTGGTAGACTCTACCTCGGGATGCGAGGTCCTTAGTATGATGGATGCATACCAGGGATATCACCAAGTAAGCTTGGAGCCAGAGGATTTCGATAAAGTTTGCTTCGTCACCCCTGGAGGGACCTACGGGTACGTCCGAATGCCGTTCGGACTCAAAAATGCAGGGGCCACGTACCAGCGGATGGTGGACAGGGTCTTCAAGCAACAGTTAGGGAGGAATATGGAAGTCTACGTGGACGATATGCTCGTCAAATCCATGCACCTGGCAGATCATACCAAGGACCTGGAGGAAGCATTCAAGGCCATAAGGGGGAGTGGGATGAAGCTCAATCCAGAAAAATGCGCATTCGGGGTAAGGTCCGGGAAATTCTTGGGATACATGGTGACGCAGCGAGGCATCGAAGTTAACCCTGTTAAAGTAAAGGCCATCCTGGAGATGCAACCTCCGCAGGGAATCAAGGAGGTCCAAAGGTTGACAGGGAGATTGGCGGCCCTCAATCGATTCATTTCTCACTTGGCGAAGAAGAGTCTCCCATTCTTCAAGGTACTCCGAAAAAACAAGCAGTTCGAATGGACCGATGAGTGCCAGCAGGCCTTCGAAGATTTGAAAAAATACCTCCACGACACACCCCTCCTAACGAAGCCCGCGGTAGGAGAGGAACTGATGCTGTACTTCTCCATAGGAGACTATGCGGTGAGCTCCGTGCTGGTAAGGGAAGAGGGGAGCTCCCAGAGACCCATCTATTTCGTTAGTAAAGTACTGCTAGATGCAGAAACCAGGTATTCCGAGATAGAAAAAGCCGCGCTCGCAGTGATGGTATCCGCCCGGAAGCTCCGGCCATACTTCTTGTCTCATAAAATATGTGTGCGTACTAACTTTCCCTTGAAGCAGACCTGGAACCGGCCGGACCTATCAGGCAGGATGGTTAAATGGGCAATTGAGCTCGGGGAATATGATGTGGAGTTTGAGCGACGAACGGCCCTCAAAGCTCAGGCCCTCTCAGATTTCGTGCTTGAAACTACCAAGGGACCGCCAAAACAGCAATGGAAGGTGTACGTGGACGGATCCGCCACCTCCCAAAGATCTGGGGCGGGAGTCTTGGCCATCAGCCCCGGGGAAGAAGAATTCCGGTTCGCCATCACGTTTCATTTCCAGGCTTCGAACAACGAATCCGAATACGAAGCCTTGATTCACGGTTTGAGAATCGTGAAGGAGATGGGGGCCCGGGACGTTGTCTTGTTCTCGGATTCGCAACTAGTTGTACAACAAGTAAATGGGAACTACGAGACAAAGGATGAAAAAATGATGGAGTATGGGGTAAAGGTAAAAGAACTAACAAAGAGCTTCGATTGTTGTGAGATTATTCAGGTCCCTCGAGAGGAGAATTATAAAGCGGATTATCTGGCTAAAATGGCAAGTTCGGGAACTATCAACCGAGAAGAGGGGATCACCTACCTAACAATAGAGAAGGATAAGGCCGAGGAGCTCGTGGGAAGCCTAGACGTAAGCGATGATTGGAGGTCCCCCATCATACAAATCGTGAAGGACCTGGAGATAGAAGATAATAAGGGATACCGCCACAGGTTCTGTCTAATCGAGGATCGTTTGTTTAGAAAATCTTTTATCCATGCATATGCTCGTTGCCTCTCCAAAGAAGAAGGCAAGAAGGTGTTAGAAGAAATCCATGAAGGATGCGCCGGGGATCATACGGGGTACAGATCCCTAACCAGGAAGGCAGTAAGGGCCGGCTACTTCTGGCCCACCCTCAGTAGGGACGCAAGGGAGATGGTGAGAAAATGTACCAACTGCCAGAAATACGGGCCACGGATCCATAGCCCCGCGGAGCACCTGGGAACTATGTACTCGCCATGCCCTTTCGATAAATGGGGAGTTGACATCGTTGGTCCCTTTCCCCGAGGGAAGGCCCAGAAGAAATTCATCATCGTGGCGGTGGATTACTTCAGCAAATGGGCGGAGGCCAAGGCCGTGGCCAGAATTGATGAGGAGAGGGTGATCGAGTTCCTGTGGAAGAACATCTGTTGTCGTTATGGAGCTCCTAGGATTCTCGTCTCCGACAACGGAACTCAGTTCTGCGGAGCTAAGACAAGGAACTTCTGCGAAGGTATGAAAATCACTCAGCGATTTGTGTCAGTAGGACATCCACAGGCGAATGGACAGGCAGAGGTCACCAACCGGACCATCCTCAGAGGAATCAAAGCCCGGCTCGAGCAAGACGGAAACAAGTGGGTGGAGGCCCTGGAGGCTGTCCTGTGGGCCTACCGGACCAGTCCTCGAGAGGCCACCGGAGAATCGCCATTCGAGCTCGTGTACGGATCCGCCGCGGTCATCCCCGCAGAGATTGGTATTGAGACACACCGGATGTTATCCTATGATGAGCGGCAGAACGCGCAACTAAGGAGGGAAGATCTAGACTTAATCGAGGAGGTCCGGGAAGAAGCAAGATTGAGGATGGAGAAGTATAAGAGCCGAGTGAAAGCAATGTACGACCAGAAGGTCCGACCTAGAGGATTTCGACAAGGGGAGCTGGTGCTCAGAAGAGCGGATGTTCTGCGACCGCTGAAAAAGATGGAAGCGCCCTGGGAAGGGCCTTACCGTGTGACAAAGGTGTTGGGAGGAGGAGCTTACGAGTTAGAAGATGCAGAGGGGAGAGCCCTGGCTCGTCCCTGGAACATATCTAACTTGAAAAAGTTTTATGTGTAAACTCGCTATGTATTAGGGGAGGGGACGTACTCTTTTTCCTTATTTCAGGATTTTACCTCAAGGGAGGTTTTGCCTGGATAAGGTTTTAACGAGGCGTACCTCCTTATCGGAATATAAGGACTTTATTATATATATATGTGGTGCACCTAATAAAAATATAATCGATGCCAAAGGTCGACGGACCTGCGGTGTACAGGACATCAAAGATGATATATCTGCGATGTGATGATGCCAAAGGTCGACGGACCTACGGTGTACAGGACGCCAAAGATAATATATCTGCGGTGTGATGATGCCCTTAAGGGTGTACAAGATACCGCCGCCGACAGGCTGCGGCGTACAGGACATCAAAGGCCCTCAGTAGGCCTGCGACGTGAATGGTACCGGGGATCCCCATATTTCCAAGGACCTAAAGGTCCTTACTGAATCTGCTAAGGACCGAGAGAGCCTAGCATTTAAAAGCGCCTGAGGACAAGGACGACGGTCCTTGCAACCCAGGACGCACTTAAAATTCGTACTCAGCTTACGAATCAATCAAGCGTGCCGGCGCTATAGCCGTGCTCAAAATTCGTACTTAGCCTATGAATTGATTAAATAAGCCGGCAATATGGCCAGGCCAAAGGTTCGTATTCGAAGCACCAGGGAACTATCACCATATTAATGAATATGAGCGGAGAAGTAAGAAGGGATCAGCAGGAAGCTCCCAGAATATTAAGGAACATCTACAAAACGGTAAAGGATGCATATATTACAAGGAAAAAGGGGCATCCAAGAAACATAAACACCAGGGGGAGTTAAGCTCCCCAGAAAAACAGCACAAGCCCTAATGAGTCCGAAAAACAGGAAAAGGTGTTCAAAAAACATCACAAACATGAAAGGGGCAGAAAATCAGGACACAGGAAGGTCCGAGGAGACGACAGGTTCCGGGACGTCAGAAGTAGGTACAGCCTCTGGGAGATCTGAGATATCGGCATGGGCCAGGATCTCCACATGCTTCTCCGCCGCAGGGACCCAGAACTTGGGGTTCTCAGGAGCTCTTGGGTCCCCCTGGAAGCACGAAGGAAAGAGGAGCGCCTGCAGAGCATCCTCCTCTTCAGTCCCGGCCAGGCCCGCCTGGTAGCCTCCTTCAAAATAATGCTGCATCAGGGGAACGAAGTCCCGCAAAGAGAGGGGATCCTTCAGATACTCCTGGCGCCAGTCCTCGGCTAAATCACTTAGGAATTTCTTCCCGGCGGCCGTAGATAGAAGGTACCGCTGGCAGAGACGAGTGGCACCATCCTTAGCATCTTGCAGACCAGACTCGACGCCGATCCTCACCCTGCGCTCCAACGCAGCATCCCATTCTGTTCTCTCCCTGTCCAAAGCATCCTTCGTCTCTTTCTCCAGTCGCCCCAATGAGGCGGCATGCTCCTCAAGCATCTTCTTCTTTTCAGCCTCAAAGCTGGCTGTGGTCTCCTTGATCGCCTCGGCCTTGGCAGTAGACAAGCTAGCCTGCATCTGTTTCAACTGGTCTTGCAAAGACTGGTTGGCCGATTGAAGGTCCTGGGCTGACAGGTCCGCAGACAGCTGGACTGAGGCATAGCCCACGGCCTAGGAAAAAGAAAATAGCTCACAAAAAACACCAAGAAAGAGAATCATGAAAAGCAGCAGAAAAATCACCTTGAGAAGATGATAGGCCAGCTGTTCCGCGTTCACTGAGGAAGAACCCTGGAGCATGGCCTCCTTGTCGGCGGACGGCACGAGGCGCCCCAACAAGCTCACCCTCTCAGCTCCAGATAAACGCTCAATTGAGAAAACAGGGCGTTCAGTAGATGTCCCTTGAGGTCCCTGACCGGGTGTTTTCTTCACGGCTTTCTTCGCAGACTCTTTGGGGGCTGGGAGTTTCCTTTTGGTACCAACAGAAGACGCCGCGGCAGAAGACGCGGGAGCTCCCCCAGTAGGAATTGTGTGCGGAGGGACCTCCTCCCGAACATCCCTGGCTGGAGGGATATTGGGAAGGACGGGAGCTCCACCCAAGGAACCCGCGCCCTGGGGAGACGGAGGGCGCTCCTTCTTAACTTTGGCGAAGAGCGAATACCACGGAGCTGACATGCCTACGACAAAACACAAGGAAAGGTTAGACGAGAGCATAAGCGACCCACAAGAGAAAGGAAAGAAACTAGAACGAGAAGTACCATCAAAGGAAAATGGGACAGAGACAGAGGAGAAGCCAAAGTGGTAGAGGGCCCCAGGGTGATTAACCAAGTGAATGGGATTTAGATGTCCTTTGAGCGCGGCGTGCTGATTCAAAAAGGCTAAGGCCCTCTCGTTACGTGAAGAGCACCTCCCGGGATGCCGAACAGGGCGCTTCTCCACCCAACTCGCGGGAAAATCCCACGAGCCATCGGGAGATCTGACGAAGAAATAGCGCCCTTGCCAGTCCTTCTCAGCCCCGTGATTCTTCAAAAAGCAGTGGGTCATACCACCACGAGAAGCGGAGATGGTGGCCAGGTAAAAGAAGGGGCCGTAGGGTTTTAGGTAGAACTGGGACAAGACCAAGTTAGCAGAGGGTCTACCACCTGCCTCTGTCACGGCCACGAAAAAGGCGAATAACAAACGGAGGGCTGAGGGCTGAAATTGGTTAAGAGGAACCCCAAAAGCCGTGGACACCGAAGAAAAGAAGGGAGAAACAGGGAAACGAAGGCCAGCCCTAATCTGGGACTCCCAAAACGCGAGAAAAGGAGGAGGAGGGCAGTCTGCCCTTTGGGAGGCTGCGGGCAACTCCACCACAAAATCCCCAAAAACTAGACCACCCACGAGGGACCCTATATCAGCATGAGAGCAAGAAGAGACACCAAACTTACTTGTTTCCGGAGTCACAGAGACGGGCGCTGACGACGACGCCCCAACCCCAACATCAGGAGGCGCTGGAGGGCCCGAAAGGACGACCAACTCGTCAGATTTAGCAGGAGAAGTGACCGGCGCAGAACCACCAGAAGCTTCTGACGGACCGACGGTGGTCGCCGAGCGCGTTCGCGGGCGGTGCCCCGATCTCTTGTGAGCTGACTGTTTGAAGCGAGGCTTCGATTGGGGAACTGGGGGTTTTGACGAGGGAAGGGCGGCGGAAGATCCAGAGTCCGAGAGATCGGCGGAGGCTGGGTGTTGATTAGCAGAACCAGATGGAGAGGAAACCATGGTGGAGATGACGAAAATGACGAGTGGAGAGAAAAAGGTGAGAAGAAGTGTTTTAAATTTACCAAACCCTATTTCTTCTCTTAAAAACGCAGGAAACAACAAAGGGCTAATAGCTGAAGTTAAGTGAAAGACAGCAGTTTCCAAGACAAGAACCGCAGAAGTAACTGATCCCCCCCTTTTTTCAAATAAAAAGGGGGGCGCGATTCCCTAAGTGCGGAAGTTAAGAAGGGGGAGCTTACGGGATGTCGAGTGAGCTCCTAAAAGCTCTTACTCTAATTTACTTTGTACCGAAAATAAATTAGAGTAGGGGAGTGGTTGATATGGTCCAAAAGGTAGACGGGCCGAAAAATAAGAAAATAAGGATAAGCCCAACAAGAATGGCCCAAAAGAGAAGATATTCTACTGTGCATTGGGAGCTGCGAGGACCTCCGGAAACGCCTAATAACCGCTGGGCAAAACCAGGTCTCCGGGGTACTTGACATCTGAAGAGACGGCAGGAAGAAGAAAGGAGGCGGGAAAACACGTGTCGATACAGGGATGGGCCGTGCTGCTGGGATTACTGCGACAGATGCGACCACTGTGCAAAAGCTGTCCTGACAGGACTACTTTTGCTGTACATCGTGTCAGAACGTCACTTCCCCCAGGAAATCCGCCCCTAGACCTCCCTAGACCCGCGAAGCTCCTATAAAAGCAACACTTAGAGTATTTTCAGCGGCAGAATCATTAAGAATATAGAGAAGACGCCATAATTCTCTCTAAAACACATTAAATGTTCTCTTTTCGTGTACTTAGCATATTTCGAGTAAGAATGAGCGATCTGAGTGTGTACTATCTGAAATAGCGAAAAGAAGTATTTTCTGGAGCGCCGTGGACGTAGGACCTTATAAGGTCCGAACCACGTATATCTCGTGCCTTTTCCGTTTACGTCCCTTTTTACGTCCCTTAAGCACCTCACACACTTTCTACGACTTTGAGATTTAAACCTACCGCTATATAAAACATCCCCACGAATATCAAAATTCTTTGGTGTGGGAGAGCCCCACATCAATATCTTTCCACCTTTCTTTACTTAATACAAAAACACCAAAAACAGTAATATTTTATACATACTAGTTTTTTTGCCCGTGCAATGCACGGATTATAAAATATATTTTTATCAAACTATTTAAATAATGTATGTAAAAATTATTATTTAAACTATTTTATTAAAATATTAATAACTTATTAAGTTATTTATTATGTTTCTTTTTGTACATAGTGAAGACTCTATGAAGGTATATAAGAGCTTTCGATTTATTTATTATTTGAAAATCAATTTTTTTTTGAAAAATTGCTTAATTAACATATTAAAATTATCATTAATTATAGATCAATTCATCACTTAATATCTATAAAATCGTGTCATACATATTGTTATTTGCTAATTTTTGCTCGTGCACCGCACCGGTTTTAAATATAGATAACTAATATAAGTTAATAATATAACTTAATTATCTGTAAGGAAAGAATTTGTTCAGGAAAAGTGATATGCCATGAGAGTAAAAATAATTTGAAAGTATCTTCACTCTTATGAATGGTATAAAAGGAAGATACAGTAGTTGATAAGATCAATGAAGTCAAAGGAGGGGGACGTTTGCAATTAATATGGCTTATTTTATGGTATAAGGAAGACAATACTTAATATGGCTTAGATTTCTTTCTTGATCAATATGGCTTATTTTATGTTTGAGTCGTGAAATTTGTGGAACAAATATAAGATATACTTTAAATACATTGAATTTTACCATCCTAATTCTTCCTGGTATATATTACAATCTTGGACTCGTAAAATGCTTTCCGAGTTATTAGCAGAAAAAGAAGGAAAACACCCCCCTTCCTTATTCCTAATACACAGTTCTAAGATGCTTTCTCATCTCATATGAAGAACCTATATATTCCGAGGTCATGGCTAAGCTGCACAACACACAAACGCAGAGTATAGTAAGTCAATGTTTATCTTAACTCAAACATATTGCAGCATCCAAATACACAACATAAAGTTTGAAATTTTAAAAAAAAAAAACTCAAATATTGGGCAACCCAATGAGATGATGATACTTGATTAGGCTTAGCAACAGAGATTAAACACGGATAACTTCGTAAACATCACCACGGTCCACGGGGAATCACACCAAGAACCTCATCATCACAACACACGTGTCCCTCAAAGAAACCTCGCGAAAATGGAATTCATCTCTCACACGAAACTCGTATCTCGAGTTTCAATTTACCATCCATGGCTTCTATTACAGCCTCAACTGTTAGTTACCTGGTAAGTAATGGGGAAACATAATCCACAGCTATTAAGAATTTAGAAATTGAAAATATATAAGAAACTTTAAGTCTACGGACACAGGAAGCCAGGCGATACAATATTGTAAGCCTATAAAGATGAGCAACATATGGATTTGTTGCTTGAAAAAGACATTTCTGAGCAGATTCAAAGGAAAAATCATGAGGGAAGAAATACCTATATGACCAAGAAGTTCGAACTACAATCCACGTTTTTTCTTTACAGCAGTTCAACAGTAATCTGAAAGGTTATAAAGAAAATCTGAATTGCAATTGTTAATGTTCCAACCAAACCTTATACAAACCTTTCCAGCTACACAAAGGATAATAAATAGATTAATCAGGGATGCTTTCGAGAATTTACATCAGAGAAAGCAACTCAAATGTTGCATGCCAACCTGGACACAAATGAGGCCTAGAATATATCGACCTTTACTCAAACATAACAATAATACCCAATTGATAGACCCGCGTTCATGACATGTAAAATATTACCATTGAAGTTCGAAAATGATATACCCAGATTCCCCGCCAAAAACTGTATGGGATACATCTATTTCATAATAGAAGCCTCCAAGCCTAGGAATAGAACAATTTGTCAGTACAATACAACGATCTGGTACGTGGAAGCAGAATTAGAGTTTATATGAGAATGAAAGCTCAAAAAATGCCAAAGACAGTTGCCAAGCAGAAATTGATCAAACAGTACCCTTACTAATTTACTGAGAAAACATGAAATTCATCTGTATTACATCTACCCGATACCTTCCAGATAACGTGCATTCGCTACCATCACAAGGAGCTAATTAAACTCATCTTTCTGAAAACAAATCCGTCTCGCGTGCGATTAGGCGAATACCAAAATAAATCTCAAACAATCCCGACGACATATAGACATCAGACAGAAAATACAACCTAATCAAGAAAAAAGGAGAAACTCACATAAATATTGACAAAGCTCAGAAATTGCTATGCGATTAAGTCCACGACATCAATGCATCCATTTACTCGTCGCTGGAAAATAGTCAATTAACGACGACGGCGGAAGCTTCCGTCGCTAACACCTTCAACGCAAAAATGAAAAACAATTGCGACGAAACTTTGCGACCGGTAATCCGACGCCATTTTTCCACGGGACAGTTGCCTCAGATAGTGATTGTTTTTATTCTAAAAAAAAAAGAAAGAAACCGGAATCTAGAAGCCATCCCTTGCACCATCCCAAACAACCAACCTTGCGCTATCATATCTGACATCGCCGCCGCTCGCCTCCCTTGAACCCGTTCACAGCTTCTCGCAGCCGTCCTGCAGGTCTCCCAGCGTCCTCTCATATTTCTCCCTAAACACCCTCCGAAGCCAAGCAACCCGCGCCTACTCGGTCGGTCTGCCGCCCATCACAGCCATTCACTATCGCCGTCGCCGCCCAACACCACCACTCACACCACATACTTGCCCCAAAGGCCAAACCATAATGGAAATCCTCAGGAACCATAATATTTAAGACAAACAACAAATAGAGTAAGATCGCAAACCTGATCATCCAATCAGATCGCACCGTGACCAAATCCGATTGACACAATAATTTATAAAGATGTGGAGAACCAAAAGTGGTTAATGGATGAAAATGTTTTAATATTTTTTAGATTTGTGTAATGTATTCTAGACATAAAAAGCAATAATACTGCGCCTCTCGTGTCCAGCAAAATTACTTCGATAATATCAATACCACCAAGCAGACCAATATAACGATAGAGAAGAAGCCTTAAAGTAACCAAGTGGAAATCCGAGTACCTGGACTTTATGAAAACTCAACATCATACAGATTTTCGATTGCGATATGCCGATCGTATGCTTCAACGAATCAAAGTAAGCGGAGATGGAGTATTATTCACGATACCAACTCGCGATTCTCTTTCTTCCTTGCGTTTGGTGTCGCGAGATGCCGTCGAGATTGAAGATGAATGATACGTCCGGAGAATTAGACGAAGCCTTATTTGGCGGTTCTTGATACGGCGGCGATGTGATGAAGGCGATCGTAAGCGATTTTGAGATTCTTCGTAGTGATCTCTTCCTCATTTTCTCACGATGGTTGGTTTTTTTAGTGGTAACTGAAGCGATTTAGGAACGTGAGTTATTTGTTATATTAAAAGAATATTTTTATTAAAAACTTTAGTGGACACGTGTCACCTTCATACGAAGACTACATTTCTATTTATATATAAGATACTAGTTTTTTGCCCGTGCAATGCACGGGTTATAAAATATATTTTTATCAAACTATTTAAATAATGTATGTAAAAATTATTATTTAAACTATTTTATTAAAATATTAATAACTTATTAAGTTATTTATTATGTTTCTTTTTGTACATAGTGAAGACTCTATGAAGGTATATAAGAGCTTTCGATTTATTTATTATTTGAAAATCAATTTTTTTTTGAAAAATTGCTTAATTAACATATTAAAATTATCATTAATTATAGATCAATTCTAATCACTTAATATCTATATAAAATCGTGTCATACATATTGTTATTTGCTAATTTTTGCTCGTGCACCGCACCGGTTTTAAATATAGATAACTAATATAAGTTAATAATATAACTTAATTATCTGTAAGGAAAGAATTTGTTCAGGAAAAGTGCTATGCCATGAGAGTAAAAATAATTTGAAAGTATCTTCACTCTTATGAATGGTATAAAAGGAAGATACAGTAGTTGATAAGATCAATGAAGTCAAAGGAGGGGGACGTTTGCAATTAATATGGCTTATTTTATGGTATAAGGAAGACAATACTTAATATGGCTTAGATTTCTTTCTTGATCAATATGGCTTATTTTATGTTTGAGTCGTGAAATTTGTGGAACAAATATAAGATATACTTTAAATACATTGAATTTTACCATCCTAATTCTTCCTGGTATATATTACAATCTTGGACTCGTAAAATGCTTTCCGAGTTATTAGCAGAAAAAGAAGGAAAACACCCCCCTTCCTTATTCCTAATACACAGTTCTAAGATGCTTTCTCATCTCATATGAAGAACCTATATATTCCGAGGTCATGGCTAAGCTGCACAAACACACAAACGCAGAGTATAGTAAGTCAATGTTTATCTTAACTCAAACATATTGCAGCATCCAAATACACAACATAAAGTTTGAAATTTAAAAAAAAAAAAAACTCAAATATTGGGCAACCCAATGAGATGATGATACTTGATTAGGCTTAGCAACAGAGATTAAACACGGATAACTTCGTAAACATCACCACGGTCCACGGGGAATCACACCAAGAACCTCATCATCACAACACACGTGTCCCTCAAAGAAACCTCGCGAAAATGGAATTCATCTCTCACACGAAACTCGTATCTCGAGTTTCAATTTACCATCCATGGCTTCTATTACAGCCTCAACTGTTAGTTACCTGGTAAGTAATGGGGAAACATAATCCACAGCTATTAAGAATTTAGAAATTGAAAATATATAAGAAACTTTAAGTCTACGGACACAGGAAGCCAGGCGATACAATATTGTAAGCCTATAAAGATGAGCAACATATGGATTTGTTGCTTGAAAAAGACATTTCTGAGCAGATTCAAAGGAAAAATCATGAGGGAAGAAATACCTATATGACCAAGAAGTTCGAACTACAATCCACGTTTTTTCTTTACAGCAGTTCAACAGTAATCTGAAAGGTTATAAAGAAAATCTGAATTGCAATTGTTAATGTTCCAACCAAAACCTTATACAAACCTTTCCAGCTACACAAAGGATAATAAATAGATTAATCAGGGATGCTTTCGAGAATTTACATCAGAGAAAGCAACTCAAATGTTGCATGCCAACCTGGACACAAATGAGGCCTAGAATATATCGACCTTTACTCAAACATAACAATAATACCCAATTGATAGACCCGCGTTCATGACATGTAAAATATTACCATTGAAGTTCGAAAATGATATACCCAGATTCCCCGCCAAAAACTGTATGGGATACATCTATTTCATAATAGAAGCCTCCAAGCCTAGGAATAGAACAATTTGTCAGTACAATACAACGATCTGGTACGTGGAAGCAGAATTAGAGTTTATATGAGAATGAAAGCTCAAAAAATGCCAAAGACAGTTGCCAAGCAGAAATTGATCAAACAGTACCCTTACTAATTTACTGAGAAAACATGAAATTCATCTGTATTACATCTACCCGATACCTTCCAGATAACGTGCATTCGCTACCATCACAAGGAGCTAATTAAACTCATCTTTCTGAAAACAAATCCGTCTCGCGTGCGATTAGGCGAATACCAAAATAAATCTCAAACAATCCCGACGACATATAGACATCAGACAGAAAATACAACCTAATCAAGAAAAAAGGAGAAACTCACATAAATATTGACAAAGCTCAGAAATTGCTATGCGATTAAGTCCACGACATCAATGCATCCATTTACTCGTCGCTGGAAAATAGTCAATTAACGACGACGGCGGAAGCTTCCGTCGCTAACACCTTCAACGCAAAAATGAAAAACAATTGCGACGAAACTTTGCGACCGGTAATCCGACGCCATTTTTCCACGGGACAGTTGCCTCAGATAGTGATTGTTTTTATTCTAAAAAAAAAAGAAAGAAACCGGAATCTAGAAGCCATCCCTTGCACCATCCCAAACAACCAACCTTGCGCTATCATATCTGACATCGCCGCCGCTCGCCTCCCTTGAACCCGTTCACAGCTTCTCGCAGCCGTCCTGCAGGTCTCCCAGCGTCCTCTCATATTTCTCCCTAAACACCCTCCGAAGCCAAGCAACCCGCGCCTACTCGGTCGGTCTGCCGCCCATCACAGCCATTCACTATCGCCGTCGCCGCCCAACACCACCACTCACACCACATACTTGCCCCAAAGGCCAAACCATAATGGAAATCCTCAGGAACCATAATATTTAAGACAAACAACAAATAGAGTAAGATCGCAAACCTGATCATCCAATCAGATCGCACCGTGACCAAATCCGATTGACACAATAATTTATAAAGATGTGGAGAACCAAAAGTGGTTAATGGATGAAAATGTTTTAATATTTTTTAGATTTGTGTAATGTATTCTAGATATAAAAAGCAATAATACTGCGCCTCTCGTGTCCAGCAAAATTACTTAGATAATATCAATACCACCAAGCAGACCAATATAACGATAGAGAAGAAGCCTTAAAGTAACCAAGTGGAAATCCGAGTACCTGGACTTTATGAAAACTCAACATCATACAGATTTTCGATTGCGATATGCCGATCGTATGCTTCAACGAATCAAAGTAAGCGGAGATGGAGTATTATTCACGATACCAACTCGCGATTCTCTTTCTTCCTTGCGTTTGGTGTCGCGAGATGCCGTCGAGATTGAAGATGAATGATACGTCCGGAGAATTAGACGAAGCCTTATTTGGCGGTTCTTGATACGGCGGCGATGTGATGAAGGCGATCGTAAGCGATTTTGAGATTCTTCGTAGTGATCTCTTCCTCATTTTCTCACGATGGTTGGTTTTTTTAGTGGTAACTGAAGCGATTTAGGAACGTGAGTTATTTGTTATATTAAAAGAATATTTTTATTAAAAACTTTAGTGGACACGTGTCACCTTCATACGAAGACTACATTTCTATTTATATATAAGATATCCAACATACAAATCATATATTATACAAATACATTGTCTTCCTTTATTTATTTTACGTTCAGATCTTTTTATGATTTGAGAATATCAAAGCGAACTATGTTCATTTCAAACAATTGATTCCATAATTGTAGTACAGGATCGAAAATGACTTAAATGCAACCATGTTTTCTTACCGTGTGTTGTATCCTTGATTGACTCCATAATCAGGCGGATTTAGAAATTTTAGTTTGGGGGCCAATATGCATATAATAAAGTTGGGGATTACATAGTAGAAGATCTAACCGAAAAATATTATGTAAATATAAATTTAATATTATTATAGCGAATGCTTAACAATTTAAAATTATCAAAATGTCAGCTAAATTATTAAAATTTAATATGACTACAGTAATATAGACATTTTTTGTTTGTAAATGTTATTGTGTATTTTGAAGATTCGTAACAATTATATTATTATATTTATATATATATATATATATTATATATATATTATATATATATATATATCGATTACTTATTTTTACTGGTAAATGATATGGAACAGAATTAGAAAATTGTAAATGTAGATAAAAATGTAAATAGATAAAATTGATCTAGTAGCCCAATTTAAGAACTATGAAAAGAATTAGAAAATATCAAAAGAGAATTAAATTATAGGTTTAATTAACATAATATATGTGAGTGGAACATTTTATGATATATGAACTAAAATAAGGACTAAAATAACAAAATATAGAATATAATTGCTAAAAATAGTAAAGATAAAGAAACATGAAAAGTCTGGACGCTCAATCAATATAGAATTAAAAATAAAAATAGTTAAAACAAACAAATCATAAAGGATTAAGCTAATCGAACCATGGACCTGCAAACACGGAAGGTTGATTTTGGACACGCGACAATTTTATCTAGACAATATAAAACCAAAATGACCGATAGAGAACATGAAATTTTTACGTGGTTCGGCAACCTCCACAGAGAGCATAAGCTTTACTATATTTGAGAATATTACACTGCACAAATTGAGCGCTCGTATTTAAACACAAAATCGAGATCCCTTTAATGTATTTGTGCATACTCCCAACTACTCCAAAATCGAAGTAGCTGTAAAGAATCGAAGTGTTCAGGTATAAACCAAGTTAGGAAAGTCGTCGATAGAAGTAAATTGAAGTCGTCGAACGCTTATCAACTAACGAAGACGTCAGAGCTAACAGCGATTCCTTCTATGCAAGGCGAGAGCTGTTGAATTAGTTAGATAAGCGTTAATGCGTTTTGTGTAGACGCTGAGTATAAAAGAGGCGCGGGAAAATTACTGTAGAGCGATCGTCTTCTTCAATTTGGTGTGAGCTTGAAAACAGTGAGCTGAGAGTTAAGTCTTGAGAGTGCTCTGTAACTGTGTGAGCTTGTAATTTTCGATTCATCTCAGGGAATAAACACCTTTTCTTGGCCCCGTGGAGTAGATCGAAAGATCGAACCACGTATATCACTTGTTGATTTCTAATTCTGTGATTCAAGCGTTGCAAACAAACCACAACTCGATTCAATCACAAGAAACTACCGTGGGTATCTCAATTTTCAGTCTGATTCTCAACAATTGGTGCGGTGAGCGTGGATCGAAGCACGGGTAAGATGAATTCAACAAAATTGGATATAGATAAGTTCACGGGATCGAATGACTTCGGCTTGTGGCGAGTGAAGATGGAGGCGTTGCTGATCCATCACGGGATCGAATGACGTCGAAGTTGTGACTGTAACGACGAATGGAACAGAGGTGCCAGTGGGGACGGCGGCCGAGCCGGTGGACTCAAAGATTTCGCAAAAGGCTCGGAGTAGAATAATCTTGAGTCTTGGCGACAATGTTCTGAGGAAGGTTTCGAAGGAGAAGACGGCGAAGGAGCTGTGGAAGAAGCTGGAGAGCCTGTATCTGACAAAAACCTTGGCCAATCGACTTTATCTGAAGCAAGCATTATACTCTTTCAAGATGGTAGAAGAAAGACCGATTGAAGAGCAAATGGACACCTTCAATAAGCTGTTACTTGATCTTGAAAACATCGGGGTGAAGCAAGAAGAGGAGGATAAGGCGCTGTTACTTCTCTGTTCACTGCCAAGGAGTTATTCTACATTCAAAGACTCGATGTTATATGGGAGGGATGCGGTTACTCTTGATGATGTGCAAACGGCCATTAGCTCGAAGGTGTTGAATAACAAAATAGACAGCAAGATTGAGGTGGAGTCTGGGGCTGCAGAAGGTTTGTTTGTCAGAGGCAAATCAGGGAAGATGCACAGCAAGAAAGGCTATGGAGCTGAAAAAACGATGGTGAAAAGCAAGGTGTTCAAGTGTTTGTGATTAAGATTAGTTGAAGATGTCATTAATTTGTTGAATACTTTATGTTAGGTCGACCATGTGGATTGCAATAAACAACTAATAGTTCATTTCCACAACGTATTGTGTAAGTAGAATCAATTTTGTAGAAGCATGATCATCCTTTCAAGAAGAGTGCTACTTGTTTCCATACTATATACTCCAACTTCTTCAATTCCAACATAATCTCCACGAAAATCACAACCTAAACTAATATATTTTTAACTAAAACTTCGTTGAGTGTAGCATGTTTGCAATATAAAATTTGAAAATCATAAAATAAACTAATTACATATTAAATTGTTATTGTGACTAATGTATTCGGTTACTCGTATTGTATTTCCTTGTTCCCT
This sequence comes from Craterostigma plantagineum, assembly GCA_027422505.1. Lineage (NCBI taxonomy): Eukaryota > Viridiplantae > Streptophyta > Magnoliopsida > Lamiales > Linderniaceae > Craterostigma > Craterostigma plantagineum. The sequence goes on from JAPQWV010000082.1 coordinate 914,261, forward strand.
ATATATCAATTTCTATTTTTTCTCCTCTGCAATTGTTTCTGATTAGAGTTAAACTGTTACTGCAGGAAATCAGTAAGCAACAAAAGATTTTACCAGAATCATGTATACATTTTCAGCAACAGAAGCGAAGTTTGGTCAAAAGAAACATCATACACATAAGTATCAGATACACATAGCATCAAATTGTAACATCCTCGCCGTCGCTGCTCGTCTTCGCTTAATTTGGGGGTTATCAATTTGGGGCAAAAGTTTAAAATTTGAAAGAAAAAAATAACATAAGTAAAACTTTGATCTAAAATAATGTACATAGTGTCAAAAAAAATCCAAAAGCTAATGTTGTTAGTTATCAAAAATATTTTTTAAAACCTTCCCTCTCAATCTCGGTTATTGTTTTAGCTTATATACAAAAGGGGATAAAAAAAATCGAGTTCTTAATAATCAAAAGTGATAAAATTACTTGGAAAACAAAAAAAAAAGATAAATATTAAGAAACTTGCTCCAATTCCCAACGCACCAATACGCTTTGCAAGTTGCAACTACGCTAAGTCAAAAGCTTGTTACATCAATGAACCCCACCAAACAAGCAAGTCAAAGGTTTGCTCCCACCTCAAACTACACCAAGAACTCACGTTCCCCCATGCATTGCACCAAAACCTTTATAGTACTACGCCCAAGATTACGATAATCCGTCCACGTAATTCCACCAAACAACCTCGCTTTTCGTGAAGTTCGTTCATACTCGAAAACCCTATAAATACCACTCCCAAAAGCTAGCCCACAAACGACCCAAGCTAACCAGCATAAAATCATACAAAAACTCATTGCTCTCTCATCACATACATACATAACAGCAGTCGACGAAACTGTCCAGCAATAAAATGAAACTCGCCCCAGCAGCGATTTACCTCATGGGAACGTTAGTTCTTTCCCTATTCAACGCTTGCTCGGCTGATGTGTCTTGCGGGCAGCAGTAACTCAGCTATCGCCTTGCTTAGCTTATCTAACTGACAAAGAACCGAAAGTGAGCATCCAATGTTGTCAGGCCGCTAGCAAGCTCAACGACATGGTCAAGACAAAGCCAGAAATAAAGGCTTTGTGCTTCTGCTTTAAGGATGCTGCTGTCAGGCTACGTGTCGACGTTGACCGTGCTAAGTCTCTGCCTAATACGTGCCACATCAAAGTGCCTGTGCCTATCGATCCCAACATTGATTGTAACAAGTAAGGCTTGCTTCTTGTAGATTTATATAAGTGCTTTTTTGGAAGAGTTTTCTGATTAATTTCTTTTTCTTTTTTTAATTTCTTTGCAGGTTAGTAGCATGAGGAGGATGAAGAAGCTTTAAAAGCCCAGAAATAGAGGCTTTTGGTGTTGGGAGAGCTTAATTAATCGTTATGGAGTAGTTATGTCTTTCGGTTGTAATTGGATTTCGAATTTTGGTATGGGGGTAACGGCCATTCTGAAAATGAATTCAAAGTACTTCTTTTCATCTACTTATATACAGTGTGAACTGAATCTCTTACATTTTTATAAATCACATGCAAATTGAACTACATGAGGACTTGATCAAAAACTATTATACACGTTGATACCATAATTTTTGTTTATCACTGAAATAAAATGGTGAATGAACAGAAATTGGAACATTAAAATCTCTAAACCTTTTCAAGCTAATTAATTAATCTTCAAGGCAATAAAATAAGCGAAATCAATTTGCTTCAAAATGAGGCTCATTTCTAATTGGCCCTATGAAGTCCAAGAAGACAAATTGGGTCAACCCAGTAAGAAGAACATCCGAGTCGTAGTGGCTAAAGATCTTATAATGACAAAAGAAGAAAAGATATTTTTCCACATTGACAAATGTCAAAACAAAACCTTAATTTCCATCAATATTTCGTTCAATGGTTGTTTTGTTACATCGAAGCGAAGGAACAGTTTTAGCCCACCGATTATTCCAATATAAAACTCGATTCCTGCCGTTTAAACGAGAGCAAAGGTTAGGTTGTGGCATCTCATCACCGAGAAAATAAAAAAGTAAAAATGCCGACTTTACTTTCTTGTCCCGTTGTTTCTGGGATATCACTTCCAGCTAAGGACTTGAGATTCTCATCGTCGCTGTGCAATTCTAACAATCAGCTACATGTAAATTTTTGTGGGTCAGTTGATAGCCGTCTTCTAGCTCCACGATTTTGCTCCTTGAGGTGTTTTGTCATGTTTTCGATTATGTTGGTGATTTTATTTTATGTTTCAAATTCGTGACTTGCATAGTGTTTATTCTCATACTAATTCGTTTCTTGATTGTGTGGAAAAAAAGAAGTAAAAAATCGCTTCGAGTTCGTGCGACAACACTGCAAGAAGATGAAGAGAAAGTGGTTGTGGAGAAGTCATTTGATCCAAGGAGCTTCCCTGAGAAAGAAGAAGGCCCAGCTACATCAAGTGAGGGTTCTCCCTCCACAGATTCGGCTAATTGGGTTATAAAAATCGAGCAATCGATAAATGTTTTCCTCACTGTACGTCATTTGTGGATTGTATTGATGTCGTGTAAGTTGATAGGTAATGTTGCTTTACATTTAGTGGAGTTGTATTTTCAGGAGTCGGTGATAAAGATTCTTGACACGCTGTATAGCGATCGCCATTACGCGAGATTTTTCGTTCTGGAAACTATCGCAAGAGTCCCATATTTCGGTAAACCATTCATGTTCCGTGGCCTGGAAATTCATTTCTTACATCATTAGTTACTTGTCTTTTATTCTTTCAATCGATGTGGGTGCAGCCTTCATCTCCGTACTGCACATGTACGAGAGCTTCGGATGGTGGAGAAGAGCAGACTATTTGAAAGTTCACTTTGCTGAGAGCTGGAACGAGATGCATCACTTGCTCATCATGGAAGTAAGTAATGTTCTGATCGTTTCCAATCTGCTCTTTTTCTACATAAAAAAATATGGAAGTTCTTTCATTTCAAGTCGATTCGTTTCACAAATATAGTTCGTTATAAGATGTAAATCGTCTAATCCCCAACGAGGGTTCAGGAATTAGGAGGCAATTCTTGGTGGGTCGATCGTTCTCTAGCAGTCTCCATTGCTGTATTTTACTATTTCATGACCGTCTTCATGTATGCTTTGAGCCCAAGAATGGCATGTAAGCCCTAAATTTCGACGATTTCGTGACCCTCTCCAAGAATTTCTTCCTCATATTTTTTTTCTTTATGGCAGACCATTTCTCAGAATGCGTTGAGCATCATGCTTACGAAACTTACGACAAGTTCATCAAGGCTCAAAAAGGTAACTATAATCGTTCGTATACGTGTTCTAACAACCAACACCCTTACGTTCTTCGCTCATAATACTACAGACGAGTTGCAGAGACTTCCTCCGCCCGCAGCTGCAGTTAAGTATTACACCGAAGGAGACTTGTACTTGTTTGGTGAGCGAGTTAAAGTCAAGCTTCATTCATTACAACAATGGATTTCAATTTCTTTCCTTTTTTTCTTGTGTGAAATTCAAAACTCGAAAAACGATTGGCAGATGAATTCCAAACTTCGAGGCCTCCGAACACTCGACGCCCCAAGATAGGCGAGCCCGACCCCTCATTTTTAATTTTTTTTTCTATAAATTTTTCGACAAATTTAAACGATAATTATGCGTTCTTGCAGAGAATCTGTACGACGTGTTCTTGAACATAAGGGACGACGAAGCTGAGCACTGCAAGACGATGAAGGCTTGTCAGACGCACGGAACCCTCAGATCGCCTCACTCGTTAGAGTTCAACGGCGAAAACGATATCTTCGGACGAGATGATTCCGAGTGCGTTCTGCCCGAGGCAGATTGCGAAGGCATTGTCGATTGTATTAAGAAATCTATCAAGTGATAGATATATAGATAGATACATCCAATGTATGTATGTATGTATGTCAAGATCTTGAGATTTAAAAATCTCACATATCATGCCGTTGTAATAAGATGAGAGAAATACAAGTCATACAAATATGATTAATTTATAATCACCAACCTATGGTTTAGTTTTGATCAGAACAGCTAGCGGGCTACTGATTGTAATTGGAAATCTGTTAACTATAGTTGTCTGAAGGTCTTATGGTTAGAGATTGAGCCACGACTTTGGAAAATAATATGATTCACACAAGTAGTAATTAATAACAGCCTAAGGCAGTGGGGTGGACATATGGAAAAGAGCCCCTTGATTTGAGTGACTTAGTATTATTGCACGTCGAATTGAATGAAATATTATCCTTTCATGTATGTAGAGTAGAAATAGGGCATTAATTAGTGACTACGGCGTGAACTTGCAATTTGATGGATTTGGCTTGTGTTTTTTTTCTTTTTTCTTTCCAAATTCTATGAATCTGTGGTCTATTAGACTTCTACTTGCATCGTTTTTAATCAAATAGCTGTGTCCCTCCCATGGGTTATAATGAAGTTGTACATTTTACTTTGAGACGAATTAAAAAGAACGAATTGGAATGGAGACAAAATAAATAAATAAATAAGTCATAGACAAACAAATTTGGAACCTAGTTGTCAAAGAACTGGTCAATAGAAATACAAGTCCTCCATAAGTAATAATAAAACAAAAATGAAAAAATTATATATATTTAAGTAATTAAAAAACCAAACTCAAAAAGCGTAAGCGTAGCAAGCAAAGACCCGCCTAACGTGGTCTGTTTCCACCCATACAAATATTTCTCAAACTCAAAACACACACAACACACTTTTGTTTCTCTTTTACTTTCGCACACACGCAAATACGAGACGACAGAGTTCTTCACCGAGATTTGCAGAGTAAGGAGCTAGGCACACGCTGTATTGTATATTGCAAGCGCTCGATTTACATACAGGAAAGGTAATTGATTAGCGCGCCGGTCGATAATGGGAGGAGAAGGGGATGCGACTGGGACTGCGATCGGAGCTCTCGTCCCCGCCGTGAAGCCGGAGGAGGACGGTGGTGGGGGCGGGGAGGCGCCGGAGGAGGTGGATAAGGACGTTTTGTGTCCGATATGCATGCAGATTATGAAGGACGCGTTTTTGACGGCGTGTGGTCACAGCTTTTGCTACATGTGCATCGTCACGCATTTGCAGAACAAGAGCGACTGTCCTTGTTGCTCGCATTACATCACGGCCAATCACCTTTACCCTAATTTCCTCCTCAACAAGGTGGGTGATTTTGTTGTCTATCTATTGATGGAACAGTTGACTGTCGAGAACTGAACTTTTTCCCCCCGAAATCGTCAATTTCGACTTTTAATTCAATTCCCAGTTTAGATTGCGCTCTGATTAATAGATGTGTCTTTCTACTCAATCGAAATGTGTAGCTAAATTGCAATGAACGCTGGTGGGACAGTGCGTTCAAGGCTAATTTTTCTCTTCAGATTCATGTCCAGCTCATTACATTATGGTCGATGATCTTTGGATGTTCGAATAGAGTTTTACCTTTCATGTGTAATCTGTCTATAGTTACTGATGAAGGCCTCTGCTCGTCAAGTATCGAAGAGCGCAACTCCTCTGGAGCAACTTCGTCAATCGTTGGAACAGGTCATTCGTTAGGAACACAGTAATGAAGCCGTAATAATATTCTATGACTTTCATCATGTGTATGGATTCCTTTTCTTTTAATTTAGTGTAACGCAACTCTAACAAGATTTTTAGGCAGGGATGCGGAGCATCGGTTAAGGAGCTCGAGAGCATCATACGCCTCCTTGTGGATAAGAAACATAAAACTGAGCAAGAAGAGGCCGAGACAAATCTACAGATTCTACTGGACTTTCTCCACTGTCTGAAAAAGAAAAAAACAGACGAGCTCGCTGACGTATTCTTAGCTTGTCTCTTTATTTGTCTACTGTGTTACATGTCGATGACTGCGTTTATGTTGTTGCAGATACAACACGACCTTCAGTACATAAAAGAAGACCTAAACGCAGTGGAGAGAAGGCGGATAGAGTTGTACAGAAGAAGAGATAGATATTCCGCTAATCTGAGAACGCTCTTTGACGAACCGTCTTCTAAAACTCAGTGCCCTTCATCTATCAATAAGCTTAACCCTGCCATCTCTAGTAGGACAGGCGAAGCGCCTGGTCAGAACAGAAAGTCTGACTTCAAATCTTCGGCAAGTCATTTGAATCATAAGAACGACGCTTGTTGTAGTTCAGACAGTCAGAACCTGTCTCAGTCCGGCTTGGCCTTGGCCAGGAAGAGACGAGTGCATGCGCAGGCAAGCAATTCTTTTTTTTTTTTTTTCTTTTTACAGTGTTGCGATGTTCTTACACGGGGTACGCCTTTTATGTTATAGTTCAATGACCTGCAAGAATGTTACTTGCAAAAGAAACGCTACTGGTCGAGGCAACTGTCAGAGAGGAAAGAAAAGAATTCTCACGATTTGGGAAGGGATGCTACTAATTATTCCGAAGGACTTGAGGATTTTCAATCTGTACTTTCAACCTTCACCAGATACAGGTACATATTTGATACGAATATATATGAGCTCATCATACAAAGCATAATCACTTGTTAATCATTATCGTCCTTTTAAACTTCTAACCAGTCGGCTGCGAGTTGTAGCTGAACTTAGACATGGAGATCTTTTCCATTCTGCTAATATAGTGTCGAGGTTAGCAGATATTTACCTTCCTAATGTCTGTGTCAGGCTAGAACGTTTTCTTAGGACATTATTCTTTTCTTGCAGCATCGAGTTTGATCGAGACGATGAACTGTTTGCGACAGCAGGAGTCTCACGGCGCATCAAGATATTCGATTTTGCATCTGTAAGTGCTTTTGATATATTCCCATCTGTTTTACATGGATCTGACAAATATTTATATATCATTAATGAACACTTTTTATTTGAATTTTCTTTTGGGTAAATGATGTCCAGGTGATCAACGAACCAGCCGATGTTCAGTGTCCAGTGGCAGAGATGTCGACGAGATCGAAACTCAGTTGTCTGAGTTGGAACAAATACGCCAAAAGTCACATAGCAAGCAGTGATTACGAAGGCATTGTAACCGTCTGGGATGTAACAACTAGACAGGTAAAAAAAAAAATCTGCTTTCATTTCATCGCCATTTTTCTCCCTCATGAAATTGAAAACTCATTTGTATGAATGGCCCTCAGAGTGTGATGGAGTATGAAGAACACGAAAAACGTGCGTGGAGCGTCGATTTTTCTCGCACAGAACCCTCGATGCTCGTCTCGGGCAGTGATGATTGTAAGGTAGTGATCATTAGTTAACATCACAATGCAGTAAAAACGTTGGTTTAAGTTACTACAATATGTAATATCCTAAAACCTCAAAGTATCTTTGTCCTACAGGTTAAGATATGGTGCACCAAACAAGAGGCAAGCGTCCTTAACATTGAGATGAAAGCGAACATATGTTCTGTCAAGTACAACCCCGGATCAAGCGTTCACATAGCCGTGAGTTCTCTCTTACAATTCCCCGCCTTCAATACGAATCTCAGCTCATCGCCTTAAAAAGCCTCTCTTATGTTATTACAGGTCGGTTCTGCAGATCATCACATACACTACTACGACCTGAGAAAAACGAACCAGCCATTGCAGGTATTCAACGGCCACCGTAAGGCAGTTTCTTACGTGAAATTTCTCTCCAACAACGAGCTTGCTTCTGCGTCTACCGATAGCACTCTGCGCTTGTGGGACGTCAAGGAGAACATCCCTGTAAGAATCCCATCAAGTTTGTTGTAATAACTTCGAGAGATGTATACTTAAAGCCATTGCATGTCATATTACGATCGTGTTTTTCAGCTAAGAACGTATAGAGGCCATACGAATGAGAAGAACTTTGTGGGCTTGACGGTGAGCAGCGAGTACTTGGCATGTGGCAGCGAAACGAATGAAGTCTTTGTTTATCACAAGGTTCGTCCTTTTTTTTTTTTCGTTTTAAGTTCTTCGTGTGATCGAATCGAAGCTAAGTAATACGAAGTGAGCGAACTTTTGCAGGCAATATCTAAGCCGGCGGCTTGGCTGAGATTTAGTAGCAGTGATGGTAGGGAAGAAGGTGAAGAAGATGGCTCATACTTCATAAGTGCCGTGTGTTGGAAAAGTGATAGCCCAACTATGCTAACGGCTAATAGTCAAGGGACCATTAAAGTCCTAATGCTTGCTCCATAACCATAAACCATCAAACCTCTGCCGTAAATGTTTGACCTACTATAGTTGTATAAATAAATAGTGATCTGAATATTATGAAGACCTCAATGATTGAAATACTTGCATAATTGAATTATTTTTTATTTGCATGTGAGCTGCGACGTTCCCGACAATGGTGGTGACTGATTTATGGAGGGTAAAAGTGAGCACTAATTTTTGCACAAAGACCTACACATTTATCTCTGTAATATAATTCCAATAATACTGTCCGATTTGATTTGAATTGTATGCTTTTATCAATGCTTTATCTTATGAACTGGGACCTAATAAAGATGACATTTCTTGGACATTCTTGTTTGTTCTCCTATTTGGATATAATTTATATAGATGGATTTACGTGCTAATTGAATAACAATGAAAGATATGGAACCTCTGTTAGATGTTCTCTAACGTGCTGTTGGCTTTTTCATTGCACATGTCCAGTTTCTGTCTATCTATGCTCGTCGTAGGACAAATGAAATGCTCTTCGGACTAATTGTCCAAATTTTATTAAAAAACATATTTGTGATAATCAATCACCATCCATACACGTAACGTAACAATATAACTCTGTCCTTTGAATTTATATTATACAGTTGGAATGGAAAGGTGTCCGTACACATAAATAAAGATAGAAAACCAACTACACATGGGAAAATACAAAACAATCGTCCCACATCCTTAGTAAAGCCATTTTTCCCTTCAACACCACACAACCCCTTCAATCAATGCGCCACAGAAATAGATGTTGACGCTATTATTATAATTTATAGGCCAAATTATTATTTTAGGTCACTAAGTATATTTGTATTCGTTTTTGGGTCACTATTTTTGATAATTGCAAAAGTAGGTCACTAACTATATATGTCAAAACAAATTTGGGTCACCCTTTCATTTTTTGGTCACTAAGTATACATGTTTCCGATTTTGGGTCACTATGTTTTTATGAATGCGAAAACGGGTTTAATATAGCGACCCAAAAACTTAAAACTTATATACTTAATGACCCAAAATTGAAAACACGTATACTTAGTGACCAAAAATGAGATGATGACCCGAATTTATTTTAACATACATAGTTAGTGACCTATCTTTGCAATTATCAACATAGTGACCCAAAAAGAAAACATGTGAACTTAGTGACCTAAAATGATATTTTGGCCTAATTTATATACCCATTTACTGTTTATTCTTGCCATATTCGATTACATTTTATTTAAGAACAAATTCGGTAAAACGAAAAGAGAAGTATTTATTTAGGAGGATATTCATTCATATAGCCACCCTCGAAGAAGAGCTCAACCAACCAACCTCGTCTCTCTATCTCTCCCGTATTTTCTTCTTTATTTAGTACCTGCAAAAAAAGTCTCTTTTTTTTTTTAACACAAACTCTTCTCTGTTTCCAAGAAATTAAGCGAAGGAAAAGCTGAAACCAAGGCAGACGACACGAAGGAGAAACAGGTTGTTCATTGAAGACGATAGCTTCATTCATGGCCGAGGAGGCTCATCAGGCAGCAGCTCAGAGCCCATGTAGCAATGGAAGAAGAAGAAGAAGAAGAAGAAGAAGACGAAGCAATGATTTGAATTCGCCGGAGTTTGAGTTTTGGAATACGATGAGAAATCCAAATTCGTTTCAACAATCGAATCTACACTCTGCTGATGAGTTGTTCTCAGATGGTGTTATGCTACCACTTGATCGCCTGCATATCTCATACGATCCCGATCAAAATCCGGGCCCGGAGCCTCGGAAGCCCGGCCCTGAGCCCGAGGCTGACGACGGCGCTGACGACAGGTCAGCCGCCGCCGTCCCGGCGCCGACTTCGTCCAAGAGGTGGAGGGATATGATCACATTCAGGAAACACGAGGCTAGGGACAGTGCTGAGAAGAACGGTTTGAGTATCAGCGTGAAAGAGAGTAAGAAAAGAGAGTCGAAGAAGAGCGCAAATGGCAGTGGCGGCGTTGCGAAGGCTGGCGCGGCGGAGCTGAACATCAATATCTGGCCGTTTTCGAGGAGCAGATCGGCCGGAAACGGCGGGGCACGACCGCGAGCTGCTGCGGCGGCGGGTGGAGGCGGTCGGAAAGTGAGCAGCGAGCCTTGTTCGAGGAGCAACTCCGGCGGCGAGTCCAAGACTCGTAAATGGCCGAACAGTCCGGGAAGGACGAAAACCGCCGGCGTTCACCTGGGGAGAACCAGTCCCGTGTGGCAGGTCCGGCGAAGTAGAGGCTCCGCCGCTGCCGCTGCTTCTAATGTCCAGAACGGAGGCGAGAAGAAGTGTCTGAAGAAAGATGGAGGCGTTGAGCCTCGCCGGAAAGCTACTTCCGCCGCCGTGACCACCGGGAAGAGGGTGCTGAGCTTGAACGTGCCGACGTGTATGGGATATAGTAGGAGTCACTTGAGTTGTAAGAATGGTGCTGTGAGCGTGCCTGTCTCCGCCGTAGGTAGCGGCGGCGGAGGTGGTGTCGTCGGCGGTGAAGGGGTGCGTGAGAGTAATATGTTCGGCATAAGGAGCCTTTTTAACAAGAAAGCGTATTAATTAGTTACTGTAATTAATTTATGATCGTCACATTAATCTATATCTTTAATAGCTTAAAATTTAGTCAATATTCCTCATATCATTGAGCACATGGGCTGTAATGTAATCTGTATATCGGTATGGTATTGTGTACTAACAAAAATATGTATTGTTATTTAGTTGTTTAAGAATGAATTGAGCTATTGTAATTTGTATTACCTCACGAGTCACGAGTCAACAAAACCCTTTCTAGTTTACTAATTACCGTAAAGAAGGTTATAGATTAATAATTGTTTATCATTATTAAATTAGTAACAATCCTTTGTGGTGTGATCGGGGAGTTAAAGCGACAAGCCGATGGCTACGATTTCACGTCTCGCGCGAGCCCTTCGTCTCCATCGTACGAACAGAAGAAGCTTAAACCCCAGCAGCTCAATTCGTTCATCTCCACGAACTATTCTACCGTTAGCTCTCTGCAATCGTACGTTTTTTAGCTCCTTCCCTTTTTAGTGTTTGTTGATTTTTATCTTTCTATTAGCAGGTCGGTGATCTTGGGAAGATAATTTAGCTTTCGGTTCGTTTTTTGGATATTGGAGCCTATTAAAAATGTGCTGTGTGTACTTTCTGTTTCTCTTCAAGCAATCAATAAAGTTCAAACCTTTTTTTATTCGAGAAGGAAGTTTGGTAGAGCACAAGGAGACATGTGGGAGGGAAGGGTCGAGATCAGAAACGATCTCCAAACTTGCTATAAGCTCGATTTTAGCTGGTTTTCTGGGATTTGGGATAACAGATGTTGCATTTGCGGATAGCAATGAGGTCTGTCCTTGTCTCACTTTTTTTTAGATTCTTGTTTGGACGTTCAACTCAACCTATCGTAAAAAATTTGAATTTTTCGTAGGCAGCTGCTAAAACAACGCCCTCACATCCTGAATCTTCAGATGCTCCATCATCGGACGAATATCCTAAGTCTCCATCTGTAGGACCGAGGACAGAAGTTTCAAGCATCCTGGGATTGGAGGAAATTGCAAGGAAGGATAGATCTCGATTAGAAGAGTTGATTAAGAGCAAAGGAGGCCGAAATGGTTATATTCCTCGCTTTACTGTTGGTGTTAAGGGCCAAAAGGTATGTCAATTTCATCCTTTCACATAGCTGGACTCATATCTACCATACGGGGAGTTGTTGGGTTTATTTTAATGCCATTTAAACGAAAAACAAATGCTCACTGTTAGATATCAATCAAATTCAAAGTTCCTCGGGGTTGTGAAGTGCCAGTTTTGATCACAAGCCTCGTTTCGTGCCTTGGAGTAAAGCCTGAAGATAATGGTGTTGGATCAGACATGATTTTGCGGGCTTGGGACAGGTGTCTTTCGTGTTTCATTGTGCAGCTTTTCTTTTCTATGGAAGAATCAGCAAAACTGACATCTCATTAGTTTTGCTTTGCGTCCACTGTTTGCTAACTCCAATATTTATATATGTTTTTTCAGCGGGGTTACTTGGCAACTTGCACTGAGTCTCCCAAAAACTAAGAAAGAAGTCATCGGGGATCAAGTTCAGGCTAGGGATAATGATTCAACTGATGGAGATTTTTGCATTCTCATGTTCCGTCCGCTCATTACCTCTGATACAACCGTCAGTTATTTAACTTGATATCTTTTTTGCCCTCTCTTTGATTTTTTTTTTTTAAATCCAAATTATTGGATAACTATAATTTGCATAGGGAGTTTCCTGATAAGTTATGCGGCGAATGTGCAGGAAATTGAATTCATGAAATCAGGAAGTTTTAGTGATAAGGAACTTGATGCTTTCACATCAATTTTGCAGTTTTCTGGGCAACAAAAAACCTTAGATTTGAGGACAAAAGGAGGTGCTTCACAAGCGCAGTTGAATGATAAAACAGTATCTAGTCTTGAGGATATGGGAGTCAAAGTTTATGGACTTAAAGAACGAAATGTGCAACAGCAAAGTGCTGAAATATCCTGGGATAACATTGCTGGCTACGAAGATCAAAAGAGGTAACTTTGATTCATCGACCTGCCTTCTGTTTTTGTGCTTCATCTAGTCTATTCTACATTTTGGACAGGCAATATGCAAATCATTTTTACTTTCTCGAAAGAAAAAACAAGAAAAAAAACTTCATCAGATGGAACTGGTGAATAAGTATACCCATAGCTTATTAAAGATTACCTAGTAAAAGCCATGTATTTCCTTGCATGTTCGATATCATAGGGATATAGAAGACACAATACTGTTGGCTCTTAAGAGTCCAGAAGTATATGATGATATTGCTTATGGTACCCGGTGCAAGTTTGAGACAAACAGACCACGTGCGGTACTTTTTGAAGGGCCACCAGGTTTGGACTCTTGTCTGAATCTTTGATAATCAGTTTGTTTGAGTTATGTTTGAGAAATGATGAGGTGAATTAATGTCACAAACACTGTCGTTCGCTGGTTAACGGTTGGTTAATCTTTTTCTGTCGGGTATACCTTAATACGCATCTTGCATTCCTGATGATTATCCCTAAAGTAGCAAATAAAACCTTTTTTTAGTTGGAATCAAACTGAAACTCATTACCGTTTGACACTTGAGTGGTCATATAATGAAATCATTAAATGTTGTTTTTGAGCTATACGGTACTTTTTACTTCAGGCACCGGGAAGACATCTTGTGCTCGAGTAATTGCTGATCAAGCGGTACGTCATTTTATGACCAACGCTTCCATCAAGCCATGTGTTTTGGTTGTTTTTATCTTTCGACTTAGACATGCCTTTGATTGCATCGTGGCTGTAATAAGCTTGGGTTGACATTCAAGAACTGCCTTACTATTTTTGCAGGGGGTTCCTTTGTTATATGTCCCATTGGAGATCATAATGTCTAAATATTATGGTGAAAGCGAACGTTTATTGGGGAAAGTATTCTCTCTTGCTAACGAATTCCCCAATGGGGCTTTAGTGTTCTTAGACGAGGTAACCTTCATATTCGATATATTTATCCACACTACATTGTGTGTCCCTTCCGAACAAATAATCTAACCCCCAATGCGGGTACCAAACATTTATATAGGTTGATTCTGTCGGTATAGCTCGTGATGGTGAAACACATGAAGCAACACGCAGACTGCTCTCTGTGTTATTACGAGAGGTACTTCTGCTAAATTTAAGTAACATATCAGAATCCATGAAGAACAAAGTTTAATCTCAGTCTGTAAATCATAGCTAGTTCTGACCATGAGTGTATGAATCTAACCCACTAAACTCCACGCTACAATCTATACGCTTTTCTATTTTGCTTAAGAAACTTTATTGGTTCATGCAGATTGACGGGTTCGAGCAGGATAAGAAAGTAGTGGTTATTGCAGCAACCAACCGTAAACAAGACCTCGATCCCGCTTTGCTAAGGTTGCCACAATCCATCATCTTTTTCTTTTTTCCTTTTCTATCCCTCGTTGACCCCCCCTCAAACTCTTCTTTATTCGTCTAATTTCAGTCGATTTGACTCCATGATCACTTTCGGGCTGCCCGACCATCCCACCCGCGAAGCCATAGTGCAGCAATACGCCAAACAGTTGACCAAATCTGATGTCGCTGAAGTTGCGAAAGTCACTGAAGAGTAAGTAAGCTCAAACATGGGAGATCATATCACTGCAAGTTTTATGTCTAATCATTGGAGTTAGTTTGATGATGTTAATTCATTGTTGTTCTTATGACACACACACACACACAGAATGTCGGGGCGTGACATAAGAGACGTCTGCCAACAAGCCGAAAGACGTTGGGCATCGAAGGTAGTAAAAACTAATCGATTGTTGTTGTTGGTTTATCTTTAATCCTCACACACATGCATACAACAACTGTGAAACAGATTATAAGAGGCCAGGCCCAGAAAAACGAAGAGCTTCCACCCGTTAGCGAATACGTCGAAAGCGCTCTTCAACGAAGGGCTGCTATCCTAAGTGCCGAAGCAGGGCAGACGCATACTAATCCGAACCCACCTTCAAAGAAGCGTCGACTCGAATTTCTATGAAAAAGTTTTAACAAATTGTACCTGACTGTGTTCACTATATTAATCTGATGGTTGAATGCTGCTGATAACATTCGTATAGTGTACCACTGAAGTCTATTATATATATAAAGCGTTTTAAGGTATTCAGCAACTTTCGCCTCTTACTACTATTATTATTTCTATAAATCATTTTACGACTATATAATGCGTGACGATTCAGCAATAGCTCCTCTCCTCCTAAGCTCGCCAAAGAACAACAAGGTTAGCCCTCGCAATCTTACGCAGCAAGAAAAAGGAGAGAAGAGAAATGGCTTCTTCTCGCGACAAGAAACCCTCTTCCTCTAGCAATCGTGGGATCAGAACCCTGTCAGACCTTAACCGACCGTCGGCTCATGACTCCGATAGTGATTCCGACGGACCACAAGAGTATTATACCGGCGGCGAAAAGAGGTACCTTTTATTTGTATCTTCTTAAAATTGACGGTATCTCCTCTCAATCTGTAATTAGGTTTATTTCGTTCCAGTAACTTATCAATTGGTCGGTGGGGATTATGGAATTTAGATGAGGGAAATATGGTTTATTTTAGAGGGATCAAATTACATGTCCTCCTAGTTAATCCTTGGTAACTGATGGAAACTGTCAGTGGTATGCTCGTCCAAGACCCGTCATCCAAGAACAACGACGTTGATGCGATCTTTGATCAAGCTCGGCAATTAGGTGCTGTACAAGGGCCTTTGGAGAGCCTTCAGCCATCTTCAAGGTCTAGAAGCTTCTCTGGGACTGGTAGGTTGCTTTCAGGTGAAACTGTTCAGCCAACTCCTCAGCAGCACCAGCAGCCTGAGAACATTGTGCACAACGTTGTCTTTTGGAGAAATGGTTTCACCGTTAATGATGGTGGTCCTTTAAGGAGGTTGGATGATCCTGAAAATGCTGCTTTCATAGAGGTAACAAACGATTGCTAAATGAAATAAAGAATGGTTGAGAAGCAATGTAGAAGGAAAAAATGATGAGGCTTTGTGATTATATCTTTTTGCAGAGCATCATAAAGTCTGAGTGCCCGAGAGAGCTAGCCCCCGAGGACAGGAGGTCTTCTGTTCATGTTAATCTCATAAGGAGGGATGAGAACTTTCCTGTGAGTATTCGCTTAAATTTCTTGTGTGGTCGCTTCTTCGTGTCATATTTGAATAGTAACTGAGCTTATAAGAAATAGATTATTCCACCCATCCTATTGTTGATTAGTTCCAGAATGAAACCTCGCCTCACATAACCATATTCTCCTTTCGGCGTGGCCCGTTTTTTCCAGGAGCCAGAGGTTCGTCGCCTTCCATTCCAAGGCCAGGGCCGAACCCTTGGGAGCAGCTCTGTGCCTACCGATCCCTCCCAACAGACCACTGCTGTCATCGAGCCCCTCGTCAGTGCACCGACCCCTAGCCAGGGGCTTGTGATCGATAGCTCACTGCCCACGACATCGATTCAGCTGAGGCTCGGTGATGGCACACGAATGGTGGCTCGGTTCAACCACCACCACACGATAGCAGACATTCGTGGCTTCATCGATGCTTCTAGGCCTGGCGGTTCAAGAACTTATCAGCTGCAAGCTGTTGGGTTTCCACCGAAGCCACTCAATGATCCGACTCAGACGATCGAACAAGCCGGGCTGTTGAACTCTGTGGTGCTTCAGAAGATGTAATAAGAAGGTTCATGGGATTTGTTCGGACTTGAGCCTTTTTTTATTGAATTATTGCCCTTTTTTAAGTGACGTTTTCGTTTTCGGGTCTCTGCATTTCGACCTGGATGATTTATATCTCGTCAAGTTTCGATATTTGGAATGTTTAATGCGTGATTCTTCGTTTATTATTTGTGCCCTTCCCTGCTACATGGTGTGATTGCGATGCTGAGATGTCATATAGTTACTGCGAACAGCACATTTCACTCTATTTTGATTTAGTGTGCAAATATGTAAAGAAAGTATGCTATATTAAGGAACAAAAGTGAAAGCAAAATCAAATAAGCATTTTTTTAATGCAGTATATTTCGGAAAGTTTTTCTTGGCTCTGACTCTATTATCACGAGGAAGTGAAAAAGCGAAGCGATTAGAGAGAGATATTTAGTGGGACTCGTCACGTAATTAAACACATTTCTGTTGGAGATTGTGGTGTAAAACTCCAGTAACAAGTGTGTTTTGGTGTGAACAAAGCCTTGAAGTTCGAACAAAATTAAACAAGGATTTCAAGAATCATTGATATCTTTGTCTGTTTCCTAGCGAAAAGCAAGGGAACCCCACCTCATCAGCATTTGTTCACGTTTAGAATGCAGGTTATCATATTAAATAATGTTGCTTGGATTATAATTTTCTGCTGTAATTTTTTTTCCCATATAAGGTTCTAATGCCAGCCGAGATTCTATCTGGTTCTTCGCCTCTAACATGCTGGAAAAATCACTTACGTTGTCTTTGAATCATCGTACTATGGTTACACTCGTTCATATCGTTATGATACTCGTAGTTTATCATTCGAATGTAGCTTCATGCATGCCTGAAGAGAGAGGCATCTATATCGTTCTACTCGAAGGCGATGGAACTGCTTTCTGCCAAGAAAAGAACCACGTCCTTAATAGCAGGTGATTAAAAATCAGATTGGTTGCAAGTCATTTTTAAATATATGAAATCAAAATCCTCAAAAAGGAAAATCTTGTTTGTTTGCTCTGTTATATTTAATTTACAACAACAGTGAGGCTTCCTTGCTGGCTCATGGGAAGCGATTGGTTGATTTTCACGATGAGTTCTTACAAAGCAATCTTGATTCAGGCAGCTACAGCAAGCTTTACAGCTTCAAACACATCGTCAACGGATTCGCAGTTCATGCAGCACATTCTCAGGCCTGAAATAAAACCAACAATCGTTTGCGAATATGCAGATATCCACTTATCATTGAGACCTTTTTTTTTTTCTTTTCTGCTGTAATAGATCGACAAGCTCAAGAATGCCCATGGAGTTAGGTTAATAGAAAAAGACAATGGAGTCAAGCTAATGACAACTCACACGCCCGAGTTTTTAGGGTTGCCTGACGTTTGGACAGCAGAAGGCAGTAATAACAAAGACAAAAACGCAGGCGAGGGGATAGTGATCGGATTCGTGGATTCTGGGATAAACCCTAATCATCCGAGCTTCGCTTACGTTCCCAGAATCGAAGGTTTTTCTTCGAATAACAACGCTAGCAGCACTAAATTCTCGGGTGCATGCGAAGGCGGGCCTTTGTTCCCCGAGACTTCTTGCAATGGGAAGATCATCTCTGCAAGGTTCTTCGCCTCGGGCGCTCGAGCTGCTGCCAAGCTCAATGCTTCCGTCGACATAGAATCACCCTTCGACGCAGTCGGCCATGGAAGGTTTATATATACACACATACATACATTGATCATATACTTTCCTCGAAAGAATTAACGATAGAAGAACAACAACATGCAATAACTATACCTAATCTTGCGATATTATATCTTATGTTTTTCAACTCCTTTTTATTACAACAGCCACGTGGCTTCGACTGCTGCGGGAAACCATGGAGTCCCAGTCGTTGTGGACGGCTTCTTCTTCGGTCGAGCTAGTGGAATGGCTCCTCATGCAAGGTCTTCCTTAAGTAATATAATATCAAAATAAAGAAATAAAAATGTTCTTTCAAATTTCAGTTTCAACATGACTAACTTGATATGAACCCTAATTATTTTCCAGGATTGCTGTGTATAAAGCTATATATCCAACAGTAGGAGCTCTAGCTGATGTTCTAGCAGCAATTGACCAAGTGAGAATAAACCATCAATTATTACATGCATGAACTAATAAACATAGCCTGAATGATTCTTGAAGAACACATATAGTGAAAGAAAATTATATGTATTTCGAACCTCGATATCTAACAGGCAGTGTTAGACGGCGTGGACATCCTAACGCTGTCCATAGGTCCCGATTCTCCCCCACAAGACACAATAACGTTCCTAAGCGCATTCGAAATCTTCATGCTCTCAGCGCACAGAGCAGGCGTCTTAGTCGTCCAAGCCGTGGGCAACAATGGCCCGAGCCCGTACTCTGTAGTCTCTTACAGCCCATGGACCATAGGCGTCGCCTCGAGCAACACCGATCGAGCCTATCCTGGAATCCTAGTGCTCGCCAACGGTCAGAAAATCGGCGGCGTGGGCCTATCGGGCCCCACCTTAGGAGACGGCCTGCTTCAGTTCAAGCTAGTGATGGCCCGAGACGCCGCGAAGAAGAAGATTAAGGCTGATAATAATAATAATAATAATAATAATAATAATAATAATAATAATAATAATACTAAAGGCGGCGCCTTTTCGAGGACGGCTGAGTACTTGTTGGAAGAGTGTCAGAGCCCAGAAGCTTTAGATGCTGATGTTGTAAGAGGTAGCCTTGTGATATGCACCTTTTCGCTAGGGTTTTTGAATGGGACTTCGACCCTAACGGCTGTAATAGACACGGCGAAGGCGCTCAGATTTGCTGGATTTGTGTTCCTTGCAAATCCCGCCCTCGGCGACTTCATTGCTCAGCCCATACCTTTCTCCGTTCCCGGGATTATGATCCCAAGAACCAGCGACTCGCAGGTAGTGGTTATAATAGACTATACTAGCTTTCATACGTAAGTTGTGTGAAATGCGTAGTACTTATGGGTTTTTCCTTTTTTGTCGTGGTAGATTGTGTTGCGATACTACGAAGAGCAGACGAAGAGGGACGAGAAAGGGTTAACTGCTGTGAGATTCGGGGGAAGAGCGTCGATCAGCGAAGGGAGGTTAGCTTCTTACGGCGAACGAGCGCCTGTCGTTAGTCGATTCTCTTCGAGGGGCCCCAACTACATAGACCAGAATAAACGCCCCGCTGACGTGCTCAAGCCCGACATCTTAGCGCCCGGCAACCAAATTTGGGCCGCTTGGAGTCCCATGAGTGCCCTCAATCCCATGCTTTCTGGTAATATATATTATTAACAACTTTCACTCAAGAACAAACAAAAGTTCATTGTAATTATTCGGTTTCACAAGGCTACGACTACGCTCTAATATCTGGGACGAGCATGGCCACGCCCCACGTGGCGGGAATAGGCGCGCTGATCAAGCAGCGCAACCCAACGTGGACCCCATCCATGATAGCTTCTGCCCTATCGACCACTGCAAAGAGGCACGACAACCTCGGAGATCCCATAATGGCGGAAGGCTTCGAACCCTACTCCGTACACGAAGCCGCCCCGTTCGGCTACGGGTCAGGACTAGTCGACCCGCTCCGTGCCTTGGATCCCGGGCTCGTATTTTCCGCAGGTAACCATATAACTCAATTCAAATTAAACTACACATTCTAATACATAAAATAAAAAAAAAAAGTTATACACGCCCTGCAGTACAAGTTTAAGCTTTTAGGTGAAGCGATCGTTCTAACAGCTTATGAAAATGGTTCGTGCAGAGTACGAAGACTACATAAGCTTCTTGTGCTCATTGCCCGACACGGATCCCGAGAAGGTGCGGACGGCGACGGGCGGGACATGCGCGGCTCTGTTTAGCGCTCCGTCCGATTTGAACCAGCCTTCGGTGACCATAACGGCTCTCTCGGGAATGAGGACGGTGAGGAGGACCGTGAGGAACGTCGCGGGATTTCCCGAGACTTACGTGGCTGCTGTGGTCCCGCCGAGGGGAGTGACGGTCAGCGTGGGCCCCCCTTGGTTCAGGGTGGGTCCCGGGGAAACGCAGGCGTTGGAGATTAGGCTCAGTGCGTATGAAGTGCACGATGATTATGGCTTTGGTGAGATTGTTCTCACTGGGTGCTTGGGACACATTGTCAGGCTTCCCTTGTCTGTTTTACCTGTTTCTGTCTGAGCTCTTACTTACAATACAAAAAATTATTGTAATGAAACTTCTCTAGTGTTGCGATTAATCCTTGCTTGACGGAATTATTTCATTCATGTAACGAAAATGTGCAGAAGGAGATAGATTAGAATTTAGATACAGAGATACAGACAGACATGGCAAGAAGAACGAAGAAACTGTACAAACGACAGCAACATTAAACATTCGACGAAGACGACGACTAGCTAACTAGCTCACTTGCTTTGGCTTATAGAGAAGAACCCTTTAGTCTTCAACTGCCAAGATTCATGCATATAAGTTATATGTAATATTTACTTTACCCGTTATTGCAGAAGCCAAATGGCGGAAATAACAAACAGGGCTTTGTTTTAGACGGGTATTGCATCGCCATTTTGACTTTCGTCGCACATAACTATAAGGCCTTGGATGTATGTAGGAAGGAGGCAGCACAACCATCGAAAGCCTGTTGAAACTGGCTCTGAAGGTGGAACTATCATTAGGACGTTATCTTGGCGTCTCACTACGCCCATCACGCTTACCGTGCTTCCTTCTTTGATACACCTGCCCAAACATATCAAAACAGAGTAATTTGTTAGGCCAAACCAAATGTAATAAGCCAACGAATGAACTTTATGGAACTGACGAGTTTAGAGATGCCTACCCTTCTTTCAGCCGCATGACACGGTCGTCGCTTGACAAACCTCGATCTGCGAGCCATGTTAAGAAGCTTGGAGACAACTCTTTGTTGTCCTTGTTTACATCGACGACTACGTTTGGTTTCACAAATGGTGCAACTTTGGCCCCATAGCCAGCTTTAACCAGAGCTCTCAGACCAGATTGGAAGTCCGAGATGTAAAAATCAGCCACGTGCTTCTGTTGGAATCAGTGAGTGTAATAAAAAGTGAAAAGAAGAATCTCGTATCAGTGCGTTGCCCCGCCCCTTAACTACGTAATGATCAAAGTTGTAGGAAAGTAGGCGAACCTCTGAGTGTCTGCATCCCCAGGACAAGAAACGGTGCTTAGGGTTAGCTGGCTTACCTCCACAGCCCCTAAATTCGTACAGCTCCGAGGAAACGTATGCACATCTTGGGACACGACCGAAAGAGGTCTCAAGAGGTATGCTGCCACATGTCACAACCTGAAAGATCAATGACAGGCGTCGAAATTATGCTATGAGTGGATACATATATGTGCAAACCCTCTCCACGAAAATGAAGATCAGCTCATGCTTTACAAGGAAAGGCAATCACTTGATGGACGAATCCAATATATATGGAGTTGCAACCTGGGGCGAAATTAACCTCAAAAGATCATCACTTTTTTTCAATATTGCATCCATTAAAGCTAGAAACTATGTTAAAAATTAGATGACATCAAG
This sequence comes from Craterostigma plantagineum, assembly GCA_027422505.1. Lineage (NCBI taxonomy): Eukaryota > Viridiplantae > Streptophyta > Magnoliopsida > Lamiales > Linderniaceae > Craterostigma > Craterostigma plantagineum. Next base: position 936,161 of record JAPQWV010000082.1, read on the forward strand.
ACAAGTTTACTACGGACCACCATGAAAAACTGCCAACGTGTCAATGTCGAATTTTCGACCGTTATAGCCTATACTAACCTTCCCTGCTGCGTCGGAAGCTAAAATTATATTAAAGGTTACTTCAACAGATGTTAAGGGCCAATTATCAACATAACATCCATACTGTTTTCTGTTAGCATTTGAAAAAATTCAATACAAATCAGGCAATTAACTTTTTCTAGCATCCTCAAACTCAACTGCCTGTGATACGTGATTTGTAGTAAAGCAAAAAAATCCTACAAAGCTTTCACTTTTATATTCGATCAACACATTCGTACATCTACTGCTTAGAAAGATAATAAAAAGTGAAAAGACTGGTAGAAGACTGATTATCTGTCCAAAAGAAAACCAGGAGGCAAAATGGTCCCAAAAGATAAGAAAATGTGTAATAAATCATGAAAATGAAAGAATTTCACCTTCTGAAAAGGAAAAAAAAACACAATAATGGGAAGCCATACCAACCAACCAAACCAGATTGAAAATAACAACTGCTAATTAGGAAAAGAAATCAGCGATAAGCACCAACAAATCTCCACAAAACACAATCGCAGAGTTTCTATATCGATCAAGCAGACAAGACAAGAGTGAAATTACCCCCGTAACCTTGACGTACTGCCCATCGGCAGCACCTCTGAGCTCAACATCCTTCCATTCCTTCAAGAATCCCAAAATGGCCCTCTTTCTGTACAGCAAATTCCACGAAGCCAGCGCCAGAGCCACAACCACGACGGCCACCACGGCGGCGAGCACCACCACCTTCTTCACCGAAGCCACCAAAAACCCGCCGACCACCGCTCCCATCACGACCACGGCGAGAAACGCCCACACAGCCACCGTCGAAACCCTAAATCCGTACTTCACGTCCTCGCGCTTCAAGGTAGTCACGGCCGCACCGTACGCCGAAGTCGTCTTCTTGAACGACGACGCCTGACCGTCAAGCTGACCGGAGCTCCGAGTCGACCCGACCGGGCCGGAGGTGATTAACCCGGTCGGCTGTATCGGGGTCATCGGGCCCGAGAATGAAGATGACGATGACTTTTTGGGAATCGGTCCCATCGGGCCGGAGTGCGGGCCGGATCTGGTATTCGGCCCGCTGGGATGGCGCGAGGGAGGCCTCGGCGGCTCCGACGCCAACATATCGATGCCGTACATCTTTCCCAGCTCGCCGGACTTCTTAACGTCGCCGCCGGTGTATGGAACGGCCCGCGAAGCCACAGTGGACGGGCGCTCCTTGCTCTGAGACTCGGGCCTCCCCGAGACGACGAGCCCGTTGCTCAGCTGATGGGCCCCAGTGCGAGCACTCATCTCAGTAATTTCCTTTTTTCTTTTCGCACTTTATTTTTTTTTTCCCTTTTTGCGTCGCTGAAGTAGTAGGAAGGTAAAGTGAACTGAAGAAGGGAGCAGTGTAGGGGAAGAGGAAGAGGAGTGTAGGTGTCGAAGGATTGCGAAATTACGGAAAAGGGTAAACGAATTGACAAAATTGACCTTGCTTCGTCAGCTCAGAGGACAGTAGTATGTGCTGTCACTTGCTGTCAGTGTATGGTGTGTGTTATTGGATCTTTGAATGACCTCATTTTCTTACATAAATGTCTAAATGATACGAAACATCGATTATTAAATTATTAAATAGGTCGTAAATCTCTGAAAAAAAATACTTACATATATTTCTGCATGGGTAGCATATCGTTCCATGACTCTTCTTGCGTTTCAATAATTTATGATAACCTCATTTATCTTTCTTGAATGATGATATCTTTTATATCAGTTCCTCATTATTTCGAGTGTCGGTCACGAGGTCGCTACATGATATATTATTATGAAATGAAGTTCGAAGGATATGATAACAAAGTGTGTATATTTAAATGGCTGATAGTGTTTCCAAGACAAAAAAAATTTAAAATGCGAGTAATGAATGTTAAATTGTGGGGGGACCTCGATGGAATCCACACCTTACACCTATATTTCGTAATTTAACAATAGAAAACATATGAAGTACGAGATGATGACTCGTAACTAAGTTTTGACAATCCTATGTAACGGTTTTGCTTCGTGTCGAGGTTTTTGAGAATTTTATCCATCGGATAATATATGATTTGAAATAAAAAAATGATAGATCGGTTAAGGGACGATTTACATAATATTAATATGTATTAGGCGACTTTAATCTAGAAGCCCCTTTATGAAAGCGTGACTACTAGCTAATCATCTCTCGCTTTATCACATCTTAGCATGTACAAGGAAAGAATGGTACTTTATTTCCTTTTATTATAGGTATAAGCACACATATATTTATTATTTGTCTAATATTGTTACTTGTTAGTCAAATGTTTCTAACTAGTCACTTTTAACGATTAAAAATTTAAAATACATCTAAAATACAAAAGGTATCCAACACTTGGTTTGCTGTTCATAATTGGGCCCACCCAGCCCATGAGTAAAGTAATAAATAATAGTGTACTATAGTAAGGATTAAGAATCATTGTTAGGAACGTTATTTAATTTAAAAGTATGCTTTTCGGTGACGATATTAAAATATTCAGATAATGACTCGTTCGATTCGATGTTTTAACGTTGGTGGGTTGGGTCTCAAAAGCATTTGCATACGTACCCACTCTTTAGTATTTTTAATGTGATGTTCTCATAGTGCAGCAACAAAGCAGATAAATTCACGTAAAAATCCTAAATTATGCGCAATGGGCCCTAATGATTAAATATGTTATTTATCAATTTTGAAGCGTGTTATCAACTGAATGAACAAATAATATACAATATTAGGTCGGACCAACAAAATATGACCCAAAGCTTTTGTAGGGCCCAACTAATATTGGGCTGAATACAGCCCAATTTCGGCTACATGGTATAGCAGGTCAACATGAGTCGTTATCTGCTGAGATATGCAAAAACAAAATTTACTCACCAAAGTCAAAATTCAACTTTCAAGTGCAAAATTCAAACATTAGACGAGCTAATGTATGGAATTTTTACCACGGATGACTTGAACAAATCATCTAATATTTATCTGCTTTCATTTTCATATTCATATTCACTATTTCCCAATGCTTGTATTCTTTCTTTATACTTGCAACAATTCTTACACTATAAGCCTCATTCGTAGACTATATCATAGCAAATAAAGTTGAGATGGGATCCTCTAAAGTTGTATTCTTTGTGTACTCAAACATTGACTCATATGGTCCTTAATCTTATTCTTAGACCGACTCAACAAAGACCATGCAATGACACCAACGACCAAGTAAAACTATAGCTGTCACCATCCTCAGTCTTAGAACCGAATTAATCGAACTAAGTTAGTCATAAAAGGAAAAAACAAAATGATTTCATGGGCTCATCGATGTCTAAACAATTGGCTGAGATGATAGCTAAACAAGGAATCATCGATGAGTACAAAAGCCAGCAAATAGGGGTATAAGAAGGGTACAAAAAAACTGATGGGTTTTTGTCTCACATCGCGGGAGATGAAGAAATCAAGAAACGAAGAGATTGCTTGATGATGGAATCAACATTTTGAGAAATAAATAGAAAAAGTAAAGAAAAGTTTTAATGAGCGAATTCAATTTCGACCCATAAGTCCAACAGATTCAAGAGAATGAACCAATGAAGCCGAGTTCTTGTTCCAACACTAACTAAATACCATACTTTGGACGTAATTACGAGCTAGAAGCTCAAGAACGTTGCTGCAAAAATAGGAAGAAAATAGGAGGGGTAGATAACCAATTCAATGAACTAACAACTTCCCTTAATTTACAGCAAAGAAGAGACCTTTCTCTTACAATCCCATAAAATCCCAGAAAGACCACAGATGTAGTTCTTACTTATAATCAGAACAAAAAAAAAAAAAGCATCGAAGTAAAGCAAAAAAAAAAACCCACTTTCTTTTTCTCCACCCAATATTAACCTTCGAAATAACCAGCTAGATTTTATCCCCAAACACCACCCCATAAGCTCTGCCCTAGAAAGCTAACAAACCTCCTCACCGAACCACCCTTCTCCTCCGCCGCCGTCGCGGCCGCCTCCGACACGTCATCACACGCGACGTCATCGACAAACTCATTCTTCCTCAAAGCCGCCGCCGCCGCCGCTTCACCGGTCAAGTCTTTGTCCAGCTTATGGCCTTGGCCGGCGTCGATTGACAAGCACCCATTCGTCTTGACTTTTTTGCCCTTACGCTTATCCCTCTTATTACTGCTACTATTAGAGTGTTGGTTCATCTCTTTCTTCAGTAGACTGTCCTCGTGGGCGTCGATAACCTCGTGTATGAGCTGTCGATTGGGCGAAGCGTCCCACCTTACCCAGTAGCTTATGTAGCAGGCGAAGCAGCTGCAGCCGAAGCTCGGCGCGTGGTCTTCACTCCTCTTTCCGTGCGTGGAAGACGTCGTCGGAGACGAGCACGACACCAGGTAAGCTAGGACTTCCTTGTCCGACGGCGAGAGAGCGACGGTCAGGGCGAGCATCGCCGCGGGAAGGAAAGAGAGGAGGTGGTCGGACACCACCGCCGGCGTGGGGTGTATTGTGCCTTTCCGATAGAGTTTCTTCATCGTATTGTTTGTTTCTCGAAGAGAGAGAGAGAGAGAGAGAGAGAGAGAGAGAGAGAGAGAGAGGTGGTTATTTATTTCTAGGTTTTTACGGAGAAGGGCTTCAAATTTTATGACGAAGAGGGTTGGCGTGGACTTGGGGGGGTTGTGTTGATTGGACCGAAGAGACTTATTCAGAAAAACATTAATGTAATTATTCGAATTATTCAAAAATTAACAACGATAACGATGTGTTACGTCGTAGTGTTGCGGATTTTGAAGAAATCAAAGAAAAATATTGTGGTGGTGGAGTGAGTAATCACGTGCGGCGCAGGGTTACTAGTTGACAAGAAGCTGCTTTGCCACAAAAATTAGGGGGGGCTTTGATTGGCTGCGGCGTAGCGCACTGATCGCTGTATAATCCTTTTTTAACAAGTTAGGAGAAGAAAGTAAGTGTGTAAGAATAAACTTATTTCAACGATCGTTGGGAAAAAATGAACATGGGAATTTCAGTTGTTTATGAGGATTATGGACGAGTAGAGTAGTAATGATCGTTTCATGTGAGAGCTTGTGGTCATAATCATGGGGCATCATTGATGATTTACGAACAACGATGACGTTGGTTGTAGCAACTCTTTAATAGTCTACCACTATAAAAAATGATCGATTTCTTGGGATAAAGACATCACCTTTCGCTTTTTTCTTTATACATACATAACAATTGAACAAATGTAAGCTCTTCAAAGTTCACTGTAAGTCTGTAATTGGGATGGTATGAAAACATTCAAATTAGAAATGATTCGGAAAGTGAAAAATTGTATGTACTTTAAAAAAAAATAAAGTTGACAAATTTAGGTTAGGTCTGCTGATCATCATCATTGCCGACTTTATCTGCAGTTTTGCCTTGAGATTCATTCCTTCTGTCATCAGAGTTCAATCCCAAACTCAAATCCAATGAGGAAGAACTCTTGTTCAGAACTTGTCTCTGTTTTGGCTGTTCATCCACTGAAGCCTGAGGGACAAACAAGCTTGAAGGAATGAAAAAACGCCACGCAATTATATAGATGAATAGAGAGAGATACCGAAGCACTTTTATAGCAACTATATACAATCAATGACACGCAAAGCTGAACTAAAGCTTCTTCATGAGCAAATCAGATTTAAAAACCTGGACTTCATTCATTGGTACATCGTTGATATCGGGTTTCTCTTCAACCTTGGACTCTGTCTCTGCTGCAGCATCATCGCCGATCTCAATGGGATTGGCTTCATCTTCGTTCTGTTCTTGGAACTCGTTGCTTTCTGCTTCGAGCACAGAAACCTGATGATGAATCATTTCAGTTAACAGAATCATATAACACAACTCGATGAACGCTGGTCTGCTGAATAAGCTCTGGAAAATATCTAAAAGAAAGGCGACTGTAAAAATAACAAAAATAAACCAGCAATGGGAACTCAAGGTTGAAGAAATTACATGCTGATCAGCATAACAGTAAGACCAGATTATTATAAGCATCACAGGTGAACCACCTGAATTTTGGGAGTTTATCTACTCAAGGAAAGACAAGTAGAAGTACACTGTGCTAATCTTTACACGTTAGAAAAGGATAATCGTGAATAACAAGCAGTTCTGTTTTCTTGCAAAACCAAACCCACAACTATCATTCAGATTTCTGTTTTTATCCAAACACCAATTTATTCGCAGTATCTAATCAATCATATACTGAGCTATCATGATCACGGGGAATAGAAGAGGGAGTACTTCATTTCCACCAATCAATCATCAGAAAACCAAAAGAGCGTATTTTTGGTAAACCTATCAAACTGTAGCACTTTCTCCGCTAGGATTCCCACACGTGTTAAATAGGTAGCTGGGCATGTTGCATCCATTGTCAAGCTAAAACCTTAATAACAAAGGTCAAAAACCCTAACCTTGACTTACAACGAAGGGAAGAAAAAAATACCGATCAGCCCATCTCGACTTGAGCTCAATTCTACACATAAACTTGGAATTTAGGTCAATGAAAATACATTACGGCACTTCACATCTCTGATGCATAACGAATAATTTACCGGAATAAATTTGAATTTCCTCCCGGGAGGCTCATCCGCCGAAACGGCGCCGCCCATATTAGAAACCTCCGATCCGCCATTGCCATCGCCGTCCTCGACTCTCGAGGTCGTAACGGGCGCCCATTTGTACATCAACAGGTGCGACGGTCCGTCAACATCTCCGTTAGCGGATGAATAATGGTGGCGTGCCGGCGTCAGCCGAACCCACTTCTTCTTCCACTTGCGGACGGGACCCGTGAACACCGCCGTCGCCGTGTAGCGGTTTGACGACCGGCCAAATCTGGCCCCAACTCCCTCCATTACTATCTTATCTAATTTTTAGTAAAAAAAAAGAGAGAAAAATCACGAACGTGAATTCAACGTAGTGATATGAATGATTGGAGCTTGTGAAAGAGGTAAACGTCAAGTCTATTGGCTTGTGATCGTTTCCCTTTGTTTCCCAGATCGTGTTTCATTTCAGCTGTTGAGACTTCTTTTTCTCTAATTTTCCAGATATATATTATATATTATTAGAAGAAAAGAAGTTATATGTAATTATTGATCTGTCCTTAATACACGTCCTTTAAGACGTTTAAGGATATTCCACCGTATTAAAAAGTAAAGTAAAATCTCCATTTTATCCTTGGTTAACTATGTTGTCTAATTTAATTTAATAATTTTCATTAAAGATAAGTGGTAAAACTAGAAATGATTAATATTTTTTATCTTGAAAACAGTAAAACGACATATATTTAAAAACAAAATAAATTCTAAAACTAACATAGTATTAATTATATGGAACATAGGGAGTAATATTTAACACGTGCATACATATATGCCCTAGTATTGTGTAGAGATTGGAACATTAAAAATTGGATTTGGTTATAAATGATTGTCTTATCACCATCATATAAATTCATACCCATGTTTGTAGTCCATCATAATTTAGTTTCGACACATTGCAAAAAATTTCAATATCTGAGCGAATTGGGTGATACTAGGATAACATAGACAACCCTATATGATATGATATTACAGTTGTATGGTGCCTAAAATGATGAACTTGCATGAGCTTGAGTTTGCTAACCTTGCTAATCTGAATTCATATTCACAATACTCACATAACACACAACAAAAAAAACTTGACAATATAAATTCATCATTTCAATTTTAATTCAGGCACATTTACTCCAACAATTACAAACAAGATCAAATCTTTCTATTCAAACTTCAATAATGCCATACAATAACCAAAATGCACTTAAAACACCATCTTCAAGGAGCTTGAAGCTCCAAAGCCAAGTTCCCAACAACCCTAACCCTACCGTCGTCCTTCAATGCGTGAACATCCCCATTTGACCTGCAATAAACCAACCTCGATGAATTTTCGACCCCAACTGATTTCTTCCTCCCTTCGCAAAGAAAGCTCCCAACCACAAAATGATCCCTAGCCGACGAAACCTCATTGGTCGTTCTCTTATAAGGTCCAAACCACATGTTTTGCATGTAGGCCAATCTACGCCATGGAGGAATGCTCAACTTCCCTCTCTTCATAGACTTTCGAATCGCATGGGACATTATCCTCGTCACCTTCTTTAGTTCCGTTGGAGTTCCTATGTATATCGTGGGAAAATTCTCGAGCATCGAAGAGTAGTGATTGGTCGGGCGTGCGATTGCGAACTGCCCAGAGATCATCACTTCTACGATGTATCGATCGTTGTTTGACGATGGAGTTATTACGTCGACGTACTCGTAGTTTCCCGCTGGGGTTTTGCCCGATTTTTTCCATTTCGACTTGCATAGGCCTGTAATAATAATAAAGATGACGATGATGATGGAAGATTCGATTCGATTCGCTTTTTATTAGCTTTGAATGGCGAATTATTATTACCTGCATCGATGCCTTGAGCTCTGAGCTGAGACATTAACGATCGCTTGAATGATGCCGTTTTTTACCTCAGCCAAAGCCTTGTCAACCTCTCCGTGAAGAAACCCTCTAACACCGTTATCCTCGTCGTTGTTATTACTTAGCAAATTCCTCAGAGAATCTTGCAACTCAAAATCGAGGGAATTATCATCTTCTTCGCCGTTGTGTTCGTTCTCTTGGTTATCGTTATCGCCTTCAACGCTGTGATGATAATCGTCGATTCCTAATAATCGATCACCGTCTCTAATTTGTTGTCTGCTGCTTTCTTGCTCGATGAAGGAGTTCACAAGATCAGACAAATCTGCAGAATATTCGCTGCCACTGCTCTCTTCGCATGGTTTGTTATTGCTGTAATGAATTCTTGATACCTCGTTGAAAGCCGCCGCAACCCTTTTGAATCTCATCATTTTGTTTTTCTTTCTCTTTATTACTTTTTTTTTTCTCCTCCTAGAGTATATTCTCCGATCCCTGAAATTTTGAAGGATGTGCGATGGAAGATTAAGGTTTGGAGCTTTATTATGTAGACGATGCCGAAATGTCGTAATAATGTTGGAAGATGTTGACAGTTTTATCTCTGTCGTTACTATGGAGTCATTTTTTGTAAGGACGAAGACATTTCTTGCAAGCATTTATAGGTTGAAAGAAAATGGAGTTTATGTAAATCTAATGGGAGGTTTTGTCCTCATCCTTGGTTGGTTGTACGTGTTCGCTCTGACGAACCTAATGCTGAAAACTGGTCCAAGTTCAACATGTTTATAAGCCTCCTTTTTATTCCTACGCATATTCTCTTCATTCGAGATTTTAATCATTTTTTCAAAGTAATTATTACGGATAAGCCTTTCATTTTAACTTCTTTTTTTTTTTTTTTTCTTTTTAATTCTTGTGTTTTTTCCAAGTTGTAGATGTGGCGACTCGATCGACCGACGAGTTAACGGTGCTCATTTGTGGCTCGAATTACGTCCAAATACATTGCATTTTGAAGGTTTATTGACCTCATGACTACCTGTGTGCTATTACTACTACCACATACAAACATCTTTCATTATTGCTTTTAAATATAACTTCAAACGTAGAAACTATTTCAATATATATAAATGAAGATTATTGCAGGATGATGCTTTTCAAAATTATTTCTCGTCACACATATAATGTATTTGCCCGAAACATCGTCTGCATACAATCATCACAAGTGTGTTTCCATAATAGATATTTATAGATGAAGAGATATGAATAGATAGGATGAAAACAATAAGGTGCTTCACCATATTCGAGACATTTAACCTTAAGGAAGAAAAATATATTTGAATACATTATTGTAAATCAAGATTAGTTCATAAATTAATATCGCACTCCACTCGACATTTATCAATGGTTCCACTCTTTGGGCTCATAATGTAATGAAGGCCCGAAATATGACTAGATATGTTGGGCTAGTGTCAGCCCACGTACCATTGATTAATAGAAATATTGTGTCTCAACTCAAATAATTGCTACCATGAAGTGAAGGTGTATTTTGAGGGGCGAATTTTTGTCACTTGCGTGGAAGTGAGACTTTTTATCAGAATTTGGGGATTAGTCCCATCTTTCAGACCATGTGAAGCCAGTCGAGTCCATACCCGATTGACTAAGATATATCTAAAAAATTAAGATAGGGAATTGCTAATAATTCAATGGGAGACTAAATGAATATACCAATGAGATTCACCCACACAAACACCTTGACTTCTTGTCGGCCAAAGCGACGCGTGTTGTTTAATATTGTGATCCATATTTATATATATGTATGTAGATAGATATATCTTAAAAGTAAATACAATGCGTTTGTTTTACGTTTTACATGAACCAAAAACGATAAATTACGAGGGTTTTCTTACTGGTCCAACACATGAAGATATATATTACTTTCGTGTACGAGTTAAAAACTTATCTTTTTAGAGCCCTTCAAAGGTAATTTTCCTTCCTCTCAACTCATATTTTTTGTTTGATATAATATAATAATAATATAAAGCGAACCATTAAAACCTGAATATTAAGAAACAAAAGAGCAACCAATACCCTTTTCTGATACTTTGGACTATACTTTTTGGAAGTGGGATCTATAGTGCAACTTCTGAGAGAAAATCGATGGATGTAATATAATTTAATGTGCGAAGCAAGTGACAAGCTGCGCTGTGTTACAACATGTTTTTATTTTTATATAAATAAGGTTATAACTTAATATACACACGTATGACGTAATAATTCAGAAAAATATAATGTCTCGAACCATCGTCTCTTCTATCTAAGGTGGTACCAATCAAGAAACAAAACATAAAAAATCAAGTAGCAAATATACAAACAACCATACGTGTCAAAAATCGCTAGGAAGATAAGTTCCCATTAATCAGACTATCACAATCTGGACATAGTAGTAACTACACTCCACCATTGTCCAAAAAGATAAAGTGGGCACCATCCCAAGAAATGGATCAAGGAAAACGATGATTATTAAGTAATAAAATAGTTTGGTTAGAAAATCAAGCACAAAGTCGAGATGCACGCGGTCGATTAAATAAAACACATACCACGCGTCCCTCAGTCGTAGCACCTCAGTGCTTTCAATGGGGTTTATTTAAAGCTGGGCATTTCTTCGCATCTTCCCTACGCATTAAAGGTTTGGGCTGAACTTTATTACTACCACTAAAGTATGTACAGCGACTAAAAACCTTTTCTTTACTGTAATAAAGTATCACTTCTGTTGGCATTCTTTTCTTTCTTTGGTTGGGCGTTGAATTGAGTTTTTTCTATTCTTGCACAGAGCAGATAAGCGCGCGATGACGACGATGGTTACTTACAAGACTTTGGCCGCTGTGTTTTTGCTGGCTATGCTTTTCCATGGGAGCTGCGTTTCAGCGGAGACCCACCACGTCGTAGGAGAAGGAGAGAAAGACTTGGATGTCGGGTCTTGGTTGTCGGGTCGGGTTTTTAGAGTGGGCGACAAGATCTGTAAGTCATAATAATCGTGTCTTCGTTTAATACTACTGTCAAGCTTCGTGTAATAATCTGATCATCTTCGCCATTTTCTTGCAAAGTCTTCAACTTTGGAAAGGGTGAGAAGATCGTTGAACTTCATGGGCCAGAAGAGTTGAAGACGTGCGATGTCTCAAACCCCATCAGAATGTACACAGACGACCACGTCGTCCTCGACAAAGAAGGTACGAGGTACTTCGCAAGCGCTAACCTCGAAAACTGCAAGAACGGCCTGAGGATCCCCGTCGCCGTCGTTCAGAGCGCCGACGGGTTCGACCCGATTCAGCCCTTTGACCCGCCGTCGAAGCTCGACCCACCATTTACGCCGCCCTTTGAGCCTCTGCCAGTTTTTGCACCGCCACCGCCTTCAAGCGAACCATCATTCGCTGTGAATTTGAAGGCGCTTACTTCCGTGCTCTTCCTAGGACTGCTGTTGTGCTTCGTCGTTGGCCTTTAAAACCTTAGTTTTCTGCGTTTGTTTGTGTTTCTTTTCCCATTACGAATAATGTTGTCGTTTGTCATACTTAGGCCCTTTTTATTATAATTATTACCGGGTCAACTATATTGTCTGCAAGTATGGAGCAGTAAAGACATGTTTACCTTGTATGTTTCATCATGGAAATAACTTACAAAATTTTATACAAGCCAAAGAAATCCCCCGTGCAGTAAACATACAACATACGTTGATCTCTAATTTCTCGGCTGGAAGCAAACTGCTCCACGGTCGAGGCATAAGAGCAGTAAAAACTTGAGTGCATAATAAGGTGTGCATTTATAAGTTATTACCTGTCCCTGAGGACTACATAATTGGCCCCATTAGTCTTGAGTATCTTGGATATCCTCCTCAATATACCTGCAAATGCATCCTTGTCCTGCATCTCAGAAATATATAAAATCTTGCTTGTCAATAACGGCATGTAACTAGATATAGATACCTTGTCAAGAAAAGAGTTGGTAGAAAGAAATCCATATATTGAAATCGACAGACAATGTTTTCTTTTACCTCCTTAGACTTCAATCTAGATTTGAATTTGGCTACAAGATCCTGGGTTGTGACTTGAGTCTTGTGTACTAAAACAGCTCTGATTTCCTCTTCAGTAACCGGTCCAGTGGGTGGTGGTGGTGCTTTGGCCACGGATTTCGATGACGGTTGTTGAGGCGACGGGCCTTTGGAAGGTGCCCCTGTCTTAGTTGAAGCTTCTTCTTTCACGGTTTTTGTTGATTCCTATGAGTTGACGAGTTTACATGACTTCAAACTCGGAGAAGGGATCTTAAACGGATGCTTAGGCGAATTGAAGAACTGAAGACTTACAATTTCTGTTTTAGCTTTCTTCGTTGTCTTTGCGTCGTCCCCGCTGCTTTTCCTTTTTGCCTTTGACGAAGACGTCTTCGAGGCCGACGGCGTAGAACGGTTAGTGCCAGGCGCAATTGACTTTGTGGGGCTGATGCTCTCAACAGGCTCTTCCTTGAGATTCTCCTTCTTTGGGGCGAAAACAGGGGACATATCATCTTCCATCTGGCAAATTGAATTGTAATGGATAGAATATCTCTTCTTGATAATATGTATTCCTTAACCAAACATTGTTCGCACACACGAACAGTAAAGACTCATAGTAGCAGCGGTTTGAGGCAAATTCTAAAAAAAAAGAAAGAAATGGAAAAATGTTGTTGAAGGAATGTAGATAGGAAACATACGTCATCGTCGTCATCGTCCTCGTCGTCGTCCTCTGCATCTGACTCATTCATCCCATTAGCTCGTCCGAGGAGTTTCTTCAACTCTTTTCCAGATTTGCTCAATCCCCCACCCTCTTCTTCATCACCTTCATGCTCATCATCATCGTCCTAAAATATACAAAAGGAAGAGTAAGACGTACAAAAATCTTCCTAAAATGTTCATTTACATGAAAGAATGATATTTGTTCAAACAAACAAGTCTACTAAAAATAAAAAACATTCTGCAGACTTGGTCACCTGTTTGATTTCGGGAGGAGCGGGAATTTCAGGAGCCAAATCCTCTCGTTCCTCTGGGTCATTCCCAACTGCTTCATCATCATCTGTAAATATTTCTTCATGCTCCCAGTCATCACCTAAAAAAAACTCCAAGTTAACTAAGGGATGGAATATCATTTCACACTCTTGAATCCCATTTTGCAACAGATACAGAACAATTCTCACCCTTCTCAATATCATCGTCATCAAAGTCGAGGTCCCCACCTCTTGGACCTTCTTCATCGTCATCCCCGCTTTTCTTATTGAGGCCTAACCTATTCTTTCGGTCCGTCTCTCCTTCTTCGTCTTCTTCACCTCTGTCGGAAGCACTAGCTTCATCTTCATCCCCTGAGGGCTTTTTACGCCCTCTTCCACCACCATCACCACCACCACTTTCGCGATCATTAAACTTATCAACTTCACCAAATGCCGCAGGCCCATTGTTGGCTACTTTCATCATCCATCTCTCGTAACCATCAGCCGTTTTTCTCCTGTTTTTCATTTTTTCCTCTGCTTCTTCCAAAGTAAGTTGCTTGTACTGAGCCACTTTGTTGAAATTGTACCTAAGATTGACATGATACAACTTCTTAAATTACTGCCACCACATGGTACTACCTACACTACAGGTTACATGCCAGCAGTACTAATTACCAAGAACCAGCAGGATTAGCAACGAATTCCCTTCCCTGAAGCATCAAAAGATAATAAGTAGCTGACTGAGAACCCTCAAGTTGACCTTGGTATTGATATTGTCCGGTTTCATCTTCCAGCAGCCATGGTTTATTCTTATATTTCTCCTACACGATGAAATGATGAAATTATATTTAGCATGCAATAAAGGGGCTATTGTTAGTCTCCATAATCAAGAGAAATACCCGCAATGCATCAGTAACTTGGCGCCCCTGCAAACCCTCCTTCTGCAATGACCATCTGTTCTCATTTCTCTTCTTGAAATTAGGCAATCCTGTCGCAAATCTTCCAATAAAGTAATTCTTATCGTTACTGGAACTAGCCCGAACATTATACTCCTGCATATAACAACTAACAGTCAGTTTCAAACACACCGAAACAAAAGTTCTTTTTTTTGTTGCGATAAACATAAACTTTTTTATCCAGGTAAACAGCCATGTATAGCGCATGTGATTGGGCATACGCAAGAAACTATAACCCCACTTCAGATGGGGCAGAAAATCACAAGTTAGTATCTCATCCCAATCAGTAAACGCACAAACATACACACTCCCAAACCAGGGCAGCTATCAACCTAACACGGAATCTAATACTAAAAAAGTACTATTTCCATCCATCTCATACAAGCCAGGTAAAAAATTTAACCGAGGGCATGCTTTCACAAAACCACATAAATCAAGAAAAAAATCCGAAATCAAAGCTAGGTGTTTCAAATTCGAAGAAAAGACGATCGAAACCCTAATCAAGCGAGTGATCGGATAGCCACACTCATAGCACTTGTCACGATTCTCAGCCATCGTTTTGCCACACGTCACGCAAAGCGTCAAATGCTTGCACGAGCTACCGTACAGCTCCGCCGTCGATCCGCATCCTCCACACGACGGTTTCAAAACCAAATCCGTCATCATTTTTCTTCCCAATTGTGCTCCTTTACAACCTGCACCAACAACATAAGCAGTAAATAATATAAACTCTCCCGCGGAACGGATACAAGCTCTCACAAAAATTAGGTAATGCGCTTGCGTTAGAGAACAACCTTGGTCGATCGATCAACCATAACATCAAAGTACGTTCAATTTCTCATTGCCCTCTTGCTTATACTGACTCGTAGTGTAATTTGTGAGCTAAAATGAGAGGCAGTTTACTGCGTTGGGCTGGGCCAATTTCATATATTCAATAAAATATTTTTTGTAGTTTTTTTTTTGGTTGAATTTTAACGCATGTTTGATTGTGGGACGACCCAACTTACGAGAGTAAACACTACTTATTGCACCATCATCATTAACGAAAAAACTAAACTTATCTCAACGATTTATAACATCATGAAAAACATTTCTTATTACAACCTCTTCAAGACAAAGCGATAGCAAGACAAGCTCAAATCCATGCAAAAACGGCCGAAGGTTTCGAATTCAAGAATGACCCTATCATCTACTTTGTGTTCCAACAACTCGGGGAGAGCCAACCACATGAAGCTCAAGACCGTAAATCCAAAGACCAAACTCCCCACAACTCTCCTTGGAAGCTTCCATTTATTATTATTTTTCCTCTTTAAGACAACACTCTCAATTAGGAGACAAAAGCCATGCACTAGGAAGAACAACAGCACGCCCGAATTGGGCCTCACTCGGCCCAAATAGCAAAAGAGTATCTCATGCATCAAATCCGATACTAAGAACGTCCCCAGTAGGGCCAAACGTGCGGCCCATTTACGGCCCATCACTTTCGAGGCGTGAATGATCGCGGGTTCGAATACCACCATTCGCAGGCTCTTCGAAGCCACTCGGTTCCATCTCCGAGCCCAAAAATCTTGCAGTGAGGTGGATAGGTGGGGCCTATCGAAGGGAGGTTCCACTTCGGCTTTCAGTAGGAAGCGGCCGAGAAGGGCCGCGGTTTCTAGAAGGACTTCCAACCCGAAGTATACGAATACGCAGATGAAAAATGAGACGACGGTTTTGGGAAACATTTCCCTATAGAAGCCGGCATTGATCAAGAATATCAAGATGAGCCCTTTTGGGATGAGGAGTAGCCATGAAACTCTTGGGCCTTTCTTGGGCTTTTCTTGTTTATGGGCTTTCTTTGATGGGCTTTGTTCGATGTTCATGGGCAGAAGAGAAATGATGATGAATTGGGCCGGAGATAGAGGTTTGTTCGACAATGGGCCGTTGCCGAAAGCCAAGAGGATAAGCTTAAAAGAGCTTTGCCAAGTGACAAAGAAGGCAGTTGGGAGTACTAAGAGTACATATTTCAACTTTATAGGTAAGAGTACATGAAGATATATGACCGGCAAGAACGTGAAGAGCCTAATGGCACCTTTAGGTATGAGTTTTGATACTCCGTGGCAATAAAATGAAGATGCTACGAATGAAGACCATACTATCGAGAAATTGAGCAATACGTCTTTCATGATTTATTGGGGCTCAATAGACTGTAATAATTCGAGGTGTGTTTTGAGAATAAATAAGCGAGTCATCGGAGCTTTAGTCACGAGATGTTAGAAAGGCATAAAGACCATGAGAAAAAATCCACATCCTCTTTGGATTTTTCGAAGTTCATCGGAGCATATTTCACGTGGGCAAACTTTTTTCTCAAAACTAAAAAGTTACATTATTCAACTAATAATAAATAAATTTTGAAAAAAATAACTACGTACGTAGTTTTCAAAAGGGGTCATATCAACCAAAGCCCTGCCCTACAGACGTCCTTCACAAACGCGCCAACAGCGGCGAGTTCTGCCAACGCTCGCCGCTCCGCCCCGCACTTGAGCAGCTGCGGAAAGAACAGCCAGTACAGCGTCGCCGCAACGACTCCGACGGTCAGGATCCTCCCGACCGACGCCGGCAACCGCCACGTGTCCCTCAACGCCTTCTTGGCACCCACCTCGGCGGCCAAGCACGCGCCGTGCAGCAGAAAGAACCACGTAACCTCCCAGTTTGGCCTCGCGCGGCAGAGGTAGTAGAAAATCAATTCGTGGGCCAAACCCGAAACTACGAACGTCGACACGATAGCTGGCAGTGGGGCCCATTCACGGCCGATTAACGCCGCCGACAAGCCAATCACCGGCTCGTACACGGTGGGTCGGAGCGTACGTGTCACCACAAGGTTCCACCGGCGACCCCAAAAGTCCTGCCGTTGAAGAATTGAATCTAACCCGTTAGAGCACAAATCAAGAAAAGTCGCCTACGGCGTTACTTAGCCGCCGTCAGCTGACCTGCAATGAAGTGGAGAGATATGGCTCGTCGAACTGCGGCTCGAGCTCGGCTCGGAGCAAGCCACGCGCCGCCGACGCTGCGATGAGCAGCATGAACTCCAAGGTTAAGTACACGTGAAGGCAATATACTACGTAGATGATCGACCTCGGATGCAATTGCTCCTCGTAGTCATAGACCTTGATTACCAGCGCAAATATAACCCCTTTTACTGCGTACTTTAGCATGGATTTGCGAAGATCTTTGCTGTCATCATTTCGAGCGTCTTTCGATATGGGCTTGATGGGCAAGGAAGCTAAGGATACGAATCTGTTTAAGGAGATCGAAGGATCTGAAAGAGGTCCCTTGTCGGCGGCTAGCATGAAGAGCTTGAATGTGCAAAGCCATGTAAGGAAAAAAGAGGTTATCCCCACAAAGTGCAGGGAATGGAGCTGTAATGGAAGGTACAGAAAGAGAGAGATAACTGGAGAAAAAGCGGCGAGCTTTACGAGCTTGTTGTTTCGAGGGAGGACTTTCGTGGATAAGTAACAGTAGCAAAGCGATGCGTAGGCTAAGAGCCATACCTTGGCGAAGGTCTTGACTTCGCCTGTAGTAAGGTAACGTGTTATTACACTCTTTAGATCGTCTCCTTCCATCGATCTTTTGCCTTGCGGGTGATTATTGTGACATGAGAAATATATTCTGGGATTTGTTTTGAAGATCGGAAACAGCTTAGATTCAACAGTACTTGCCAATACAGATCTAATGTCGTTGTGAGAGAGAAGATACAACACGCAAGATAGTCAAATAATGGAATAACTGAACGAAAAGGGAACACGTAAAGCTTTTTCCAAGAGAAAGATATGCCTGTGTTTGTCTAGTTTGAACATTCTTAAATTAATTGGCATTTCTTAATTTTTCTTATAAAGGCCAACAAAGTTTCAAAGCAGATGTCCACATTGAAGGCGTTGTATCAAGACTTTGAATTGGCGGAATTGAAAGTGTATTAGTTGAATAATAACATATGTTGACTATATGCTCCATTAAGATTGTAGGTAGAGTTATTATTTTTTTTTTTCGCAAGAAAACATATGTACGTACGATTACTTATATAGAACAAGAAAATGCAGCTCAAGCCCCCCAAAGTTCATTATGACAGCCAAAATACGAAAAAAGAAAAGAAAGGAATCAACAAGACCAACATCTCAGATATGAACTCAGAAACTGAATCTGATACTGTTTGTAGCAAAGTTCTAAAAAAAGATGCTTCCTTGATAAATTATCAACTCTAAAGCTCACAATTCGATATGTTTCTCAACGTCGATTGCCAATCTTTCCTTATGTCGAACGTTCAGCTCCAAGTAGC
This sequence comes from Craterostigma plantagineum, assembly GCA_027422505.1. Taxonomy (NCBI): domain Eukaryota; kingdom Viridiplantae; phylum Streptophyta; class Magnoliopsida; order Lamiales; family Linderniaceae; genus Craterostigma; species Craterostigma plantagineum. Next base: position 954,953 of record JAPQWV010000082.1, read on the forward strand.
ACTTCTTATCGTCATCTACGAACTGCATCAAACATAAGCGAATAATGTTTCGATTTTGGAGAAGTTCGATAATGCAATAGAAAGAAACAATTACGGTACTATTACACAACATTCTTACCTCTGTCTTAGCTGAATATATAACCTACATTAGATGGATCCCCTGGCAAATATGCCACAAGCGGTCGTTTCTTCGGGAATTTCGCGCGATAGGTCTCCGCCTGTGGGCTAAAAGTCCCAATCATCTGTCTTGCTTCCCATCACTGCATAACAGAAAAACAAGATTCATCGAAAACAATCGAATCTTTTCATCTTCAGTAGCAGAGCAACCGTTTAGGTTTGAGGTTGTTTAACCTTTAACCCCAGCTTTCCACACGGTGTTCTTGTACCTGAGGCCAGAGGCAATGTTGTTGCTGACCTGGAAAGTGAATACGAGGTTGTAATGGCTCCCTTCTTTGTGCGTAAACCACGGGCATCCCTGCCAGGCGAAAATTTATCGCAAGGCTCAGTATCTTCACGTTGGGATCGAGGGATTCTGCAAACAGATCGAACCCCATCGAAAGATTGAGTCTTTAGTTATAATTTATCATTTTCTTGGTGAATAACTACATTTTACGCTTCCATTGATCTGGCATTTTGTTCACAGTCACCTCATAAATCCCACCAATTAAAGACAAATTACCAAGATTCATGACAGAACAAATTAAGATGTATAAAAACTCTCTCACACATGAAAAAAGATACATTGTAGATTTTCACCTCCATCAATCAGCATTGATATCCATACTGCGAAGCAGCTGCTCTTTCCACCTTCTCAAACTCTCATCATCCTACAATAAAGTTTTATTATATAGCGATATAAACAGATAAGAAGTAACGGCTGCTATCATTGAAAATAAAGAACCTTGTACTTCTCAGACAACTCCTTGAGAGTGAATTGAGGTCCCAACTGAATCTTGGACTCGGTTTCCTCGTCATCTTCGTCCTAATGAGCCATCACTCATTGTCTGCAGACCCGCCCACCAGAACCGGGTTGTGGGTCGAATCGGATCCGTTTATCGAGCGCTTGCTGTTGCTTCCCTCTTTGTCATCTTCGAGTCCCATGCTTTTGGAACTCGAAACGACTCCAACATCCAAAGACATCCAACACAGAAACGAAAAATACTTCAAAAAAAAAAAAATCAATCTTTTTTGTTGGGCTAAAATGACGAATCTCGTTGTGAATAAGCAATTAATCACACTGAGACAACCTCACATCAAAAGGATTGGATTGGAGACATTAATCAGATAACGACACGGAAGAAAACGAAGGACCCAAAAATTAAATGTATAAAAAATAAAATAATAAATTGGAACGGAACGATTAGTTTTCTCTCTTTTTTTCGTTCAGCGTCTCCACGTGTACTTATTTTTGTGTAAGAAAATAAAGTACGTCATTAGTATAACGAATCTATATCTGATACTAATATTATGTTGATTAGCAAATAATGACCTGGGCTTTGTGCCGAATTGGGCCGGTTCGGGGCCGGTTCTACCGGTTCCGGCACTATTCCGGTTCCGGTTCTGGGACCATTTTCCCGGGACCGAATCAGAACCGCGGAGCTGGACCACGGGCCTTAAAGGGCCGGTTCCGGTTCCAGAACCAGAACCGGCCCATTTATTTTTTTTATTTTATTTTTAATGTATTTTTTGAATTAAAAAAATAATAATAAAGAGACATTTGGGCCGGTTCCGGTTTGGAACCGGAACCAGAACCGCGGAACCGGTAATCCGCGGTTCCGAGTTCCGCGAACCGGCCCAGTTCATTTTAACTGGGCCGATTACGGTTCCAGAACCGGATCTAGCGGTTTCGATTCTGGGCCGGATTAATGGGCCGGTTTTGGGCCGGTTCCGGGTTGGCCCGGCCCAAAACCCAGGTCTAGCAGAGATACTCTAGATGTAAAGTATACACAATTAGCACACAAAAATTGAGTTGTACTTTTACTCATTTATAATTTCTTAATAAAAAATATTTTAATTATATTTAAATATTTGATATTCTTATAATAATAAAAGTAAAAATAATATTAATTTCCTATTATTTATTTATATTTACATTTTAATTTAATAAAATTATAATCGAATAATATGCTAAGTTTATAATTTAGTTAATTTTAAATATTAAGTATTATATTTTTTTACTTTTAATTATTATTATAATATAAAGTTTAAGGAATTTGATTTTTAGAGTAGAAAAACTGTATTTTTATCTTGCGGGTTGGAGATGCTCTTAGTAAGGAAAGATTAACCTTTTATCTATACATTCTATACTATTATAAAGGGTGAGAGATGCAATAAACTGTCGCATTTGGTCTGTCATATTTATGTGCAATTCAATCTCTCTATTTTTAATTTAATTGCTTTAAAAAAATTTCATGTTACCTTTATATTTTTTATACTTAAACCCCCTAAACATTATTTCTTTTATATAGTTACAAATTATATTTCATCAATGCGTCAATAAATCTAAAAATTAAGAGCAACATAAAATATTAAATCGCATGCACACGCACGGAGTGTGAAAAAAAGTATTAGTTTTAATTGGTCTTGTGGAGATCCGTGATTATGAAAATGATGGTTTAAGACCATCTCCAACCGAGAAACACATTCTCAAACGCAAACGCATTCTCAAACTCAAAATGCAGTAATTCTTCTCCAACCGATCGACTCATTCTCAAACTCAATAGACTATTTTGTAATATTCAATTCTACACCAATTTTTATAAATTTCCATACTACACATATATATTTGCAACTTTATAGATTAGTTCAAAAATATTATTTTAAATTTAATCACAAAAATTTAATAGGTTAATAATACAAATGTGCATATACATATAAACGCATCCATAATGTTCATTAAAAAGAACGACAACTATAATATAATTATACATGTAAAAAAGAATTTCTGTGAAGAAAGAAAATTAAGGACATTTGATGCTGTCAACGTGAAATACAAGAAAATTAATTGGCAGCTTTTCTTGTCAATATGCTCTGTCCCTTTTCCAGCTCTGACTCTATTGTTTATCTGTCCTTCAGCTTTTCATGACACGATTTTTTATCTGTCCTTTTTCTCACCCTTTCTTGACAGAAACGCAGATATACCAGAGAAAATAAATCAAGGACTTCAATGCAATAAAGGAGATCCATCGCATATCAACCGTCACATACGCAAACATGCGTCGAATTGAAGAGAGAGAAGGTAGCAAACGGATTTTGGGTTCAGTTTTGATGTTCGGTTGGAATAAATTTACCTCAAATTATGCGTTTTAGTGTCCGGTTGGAGATGCTCTAATACGAGACAAAAGATATTGAAACGAAAAGAAAAAAAACTAAACTACCATATTAAATGCTAAATCTTGAAAGGTGGAGAGAGAGAAAGTCGTGAAGGTCTCACTAAGGTGCATAAACTTCGAATAATGAATTAGCGTTGCGTTTTCCTACTATATGATAATTGATATGTAAGACATAAATTGTAGTTTCATTCGATAAACTGGGTACGTTAGTACCATAAACCAGTTTTATTACATTATTCTTCTGTGTAATATATAAATCATCACACTCTATCTTCTTTCCATAAAGCCAATAAGCTTCTTCTCGCCACCTTCGCTGGTAACCAGCACATCAACATCGTACTTCTTCGAATCAGAAGCTTCAATTATCAGAGCATACGTTGTTCCAACGTTGCTGCCTAAATAACCAGCTTCAAGAACAGCTTTGAATATTATTTTGGCCTTGTTCTCTTTGTTGTACTCATCAACTGAAAACTTAGCAAGGCCCACAGCTTCAGGGTCCTTTGGATTTAGAGGAACGTAAGTGTATTGGGACTTTGGTTCTGCTGTTACTTCGTCATCGACTCTTTCTAGGGTTTTGCGTGAACAAGGAAGTGCATTATAACAGCCCAGCAAAAACGGCATTACAGTGAAAAGAACTGCTAGAAATAATTGTGAAGAAAGAGCCATGACGATGGACGGAAAGAATAAGAATAGTTGATGTTTGCGTTGGTGTCGAATTATTCTTTCTCGTGTGGTTTGTGAGGTTCAGTTTTGTGCTGCTTATATAGGGCTTGAACGTGGTGTGATTTTCTTTTTTTTTTCTTTTTTCTTGACAACGTTGTCTTAATATTTTTCGAATTCTATTCTCCTTGTAATGAATGAAAGGTTTGACTAAATGATATGGATTTGGTCAAATGTCAAATAATATATTATAGTTAATCTTGTGTTATATTGTGTGACTTGACTCATATATGAATTTCCTGTATCATTTATCATATTGTATGTGAGAGATGAAATTATAGTCTTCCATATATTCAAAATTCGAAAAACAAATTGAGTTAATTACACGTATCAATCAAATGGCATGAAGAAAAATCATGCAAAATATAGAGATCGTCTTACAAAATTGCAAATAAAAACCGACTTTTGACTTCGGAGTTAAATCAATCATATGCTATAAGCTTATCTCTAATTATCAACGATTATATATAATGCAATTTGTATTTATTGCTACGGCTATTGCAGCGTTGCATGGAGCTTGCTGATCTATCTGTGAAGAAGAATAATACAAATTAAGAAATTTCGAATGAAAAAGACTTTCGGAATTAAATCAATCACACGCTATTTATCTCTAATTATCAACTAATATGTCACATGCAATTTGTATTTATTGCTGTCGTTGTTACAGGATTGCAAGGAGCTTCATCGTGCTTCCTATATATAAACAAACACTTAGCTAAGATCGTCGAGGTAATAATATCCCATATCAACGTATACGTAAACAGCTCATTATTTAATCAAAAACAGAAAAAGAGAAATGAATCCTAAATCACTTATCCTCGTCATCCTCGTTCTATCTCATGTTGTCGCATTCGAATGCTCTCAGACGGCAAAGTGGGTTAAGATCGAAAACTTGAAGGATCAATCGGTGGTGGAGAGCGGGAAATTCGCAGTAGAAGAGCATAATTTGAAAGCAAAGACACATTTGAAGTTCGAACATGTCAAACAAAAGGAATAATTAGCAAACAAATCGATCATGGCATCACATATTTGCTTGATGTTACCGTGAAAAATGGATAATCCAAGAACGAAAGATATATTGCGTTGATACACTACAACTCTACGGAAAAGAAAAGGGTACTTGGAGACATTTTGAAGCTGCGTGGCGTTATGTTGTAATAATGTGACTTCTGTTAAATTGAGGGTTCCAACCTAAAACCAATTGGTGTTAGGTGGAGAGGCCTCTTTGATTTATTTACTGAGCCGGGTGATATTAATTTCCCGATGTGGGACAGAAATTCTCAACACGCCCCCTCACGTGTGGCACGATTCAAAGCCTAACACGTGGACATATTAAATCGGGTGACGGTGAGTGAAATATGCGTGATAACACGCAGATCGAACCCGATCTGATACCATGTAAGAAATACGGGCCGGGCCTCCGGTAATTTTTATCCGTCAACGAGGTCCACGCACATGCGCCACACGGAGAAGGGATACCCGGTATAAGCTTGATGGGGTTCCTTCTTAAAACCAATTGGTGTTTAAGAGGAGGGACCCATCATCTTATAAACCCATTTTAATTTATTTGCATAGTCGGTGTGGGACTCTTTTTGTCCTTCACACACGTGACATTCTCAACACTCCCCCCTCACGTGTGAACCCATTTCTTTAAATGGGACGGGAACGCCGTTCTTTTTTTTGAACCCGTCATATATTTTTATTGAGTCAGATCTACCTGCTCTGATACCATGTTAAATTGAGGGTTCCAACCTAAAACCAATTGGTGTTAGGTGGAGAGGCCTCTTTGATTTATATACTGAGCCGGGTGATATTAATTTCCCGATGTGGGACAGAAATTTTCAACAACTTCATGCTCGAATGAGATGTAAGATAATGCAATAAATAATAAGAGTTTGAGGGTTTTCTTATATTCCATCAAGATTCTTTTGAGAGACACACACACACTCTTTTGCACATCATCATAATAACATATGGGAAAAGCCTTCTATTATCCAAGAGAGAGACAGAGACATAGAGAGAGAGAGAGAGAGAGAGAGAGAGAGAGAGAGAGAGAGAGAGAGAGAGAGAGAGAGAGAGGAAAAAGAAGGAAAAAGAAGGAAAAAATCACTCTTTACGTGATTATTAAAGCTTGATTGCTAGCAAATAGCAATCAATATCGTCATGACAAGTCACTCTTTTGTAATATATACATCCGATGTAAATCACAAAAGAAAGACACTTTGTTTTTCTCTTGCAGGATTTTCTCTAAAAGAAAAGCCAAAAAAAACATGCATATCATAATAAACCAAACCGGCGAGAGACTCATTAACTGTATATGGGCATTAATGACACTAATTTGAAGTAATATTAACATTTACTACAGTTAGCCGCTTATTAAAAACATATTAACATCGAGCCTCTCTTCAACTCCAATACAATAATATACACTATAACATGTATCATCAAAATACATACATGGATAGAATAAGCAGGCCATTCTACGCAGCCATTATTCTCATACTATCATGCATTGTTCTTAATACGCAATGCTCTCCTAACACTGACGATGATGATTGGAAAACATTGAAGTACCTGAACGATAAACCTGCGGTGTTAAGTGCGAAATTTGCAGTTCTCCATCACAATAAAGATGCTAGGACACATTTGGTCTTCACTCTTCCAGCGATTGGTGTCGGGGAAATATCAGTTTAAAGACGGCGTAATAGATTTTTACCTCGTCGTCTCCGCCAAAGATGGAAAAAAGTACGCAGTTTATGTAAGGTATAACCCCACTTTGATGATTAGGAGCCTCACGTTCTTTCGGAAAGCAACGTGATATTGTCGGCTGTGTAAAAGGCATATATCATACGTAAATATACTACTCTAATATATTACTTGAAGTTGAAGACCGTATTTTCTAAATAATATCGGTAGGTGTTACATTTTGAGTTGATGTTCAAGAATAATGTGAATTAAAGCTTGTGACAGTTCGTTTGAATAACATGTCTTGATGTATGCCGTAGCATCCGTATCGTATCATGCGAAGTCGTAGCAGTTATATCGGTTTTCTCCTTTCAGTTTATATGTATGCGACGCTATACATATTTCCTTGTACAACTCATATATATTATAAATATATCATGTCACATTTATCAAATAAGAGCACGTTGTGGCATATAAATCAGATCAGTGCATGTAGCATGTATATGCCGCGTGGGGCATGCTTGATTCAGGTCGATGTTTTTTTTTTTTTTCTTTTTCTTTTACTTGTTTTTCTTTAGAAAAATGGGGATCCAACCAAATATGTGCGATGATGCGAAATTAAAGCTCGTCCATTTAAACATAACTAACCCCACTGAAAAAATTGAAAGTTTCCGTTTGATCGATCCACGAATATTTACCCTATAAGTAAATACATATTAATCAGGACATTAGTTACCACGAGAGTCCAAAATAAGAAATCAAGAGCAAAAACTATTATTAATCAACAAGAGAAATTTATATTTAAAAAAATGGCTCTCAGATCATCATCACTTTCTTTGATGGCCATCGCCGTCCTCTCTCTAATGGTTGCCTCGACCTACGCATTGCTCGGCGGTTGGATGCAAATCAACAACCCTAATTCCCCAGAAATTGCAGACGTAGCTAAGTTCGCCGTGTCTGAATACAACACACAGAACAAGAAAGCCTTGTCCTTTCTCAACGTTCTCAAGGCTGAGGAAAAGGTTGTCTCGGGCATGAGCTATAGGCTTGTAATATCCGCCGAGGATGGCCCTGCCCAGAAAAATAACTACGTAGCCGTTGTATACGTAAAGACCAACCAGTCGAAATTGCTCGTTTCTTTCGACGAGTTACTTCAGTAAGAAATTTTTTTTTGAGGGACGGAAGAGGCGAGGGTCATGTAATAATATTTTATCATCGATTATTTAATTGATTGATGGAAGTGATTTTCATTGTATGCATGGATTGTGAATTAATACAAAACACGAGAGATTACGGAATTAAGATATAACGAATAATCGTCTTCTAAGAGTTTTGTATTAAGCTGTACGTGAGAGTTTTAAGTTTTAAAATGGCAAATTTAGTACAATTACTAGCGGCGAGTGAAGTGTCATTCGTCATCACGTTTATAGTATTTTATTTTCACTCGCGTTTTTACGATTATAGAAATAATTCGAAGAGGTACTAGCAGTTTTCTCAAAATGTACGTTCTTATGTATTCACTTACAAGTGTCGCATGCTTTTTCATGGCTTCGTATATGGAATATAAAGAGAGAGAACTCTCATTACAGCAAACAATTAGGCGCGGAACTCATTAACACAACTTCTGTTCATAGATTAGGATGGGGTATAAAAACTTGCAAGTCAATACCTGCAGTGTTTTTTATATGTATGTGTACCTATTAGAATAAATTTTTTGCACATAAGTACCTAATCAGTGGCAAGGTACGTCGTATAACACATTTATTTACCATATGGCAACGTATTGTGGTACATAATACAATGAGAAAAGGTACATCATATAACACATTGAGGTACCATATAGAAACGAATATAGGTACCATATAAACGCGTGACGTGATACATAATACACATATAAAAAGATATGTCTAAAATTGAAAAAATGGTAAACACATTTGTACATAAAAAATTCTGACAGATGTACCGACATGCAAGTTTTTTTTATTAAATTGGGTATTTTTTGTAGATTCTTTTTTTTTTTTCCAAGGATAGCTTGCCAGGGGTATTTTTTGTAGATTCACCCAAAGATTATTAGGTACCAGAATTATCGTCATTAATACACATCTTTTTCTTCCTCACCCACTCCTTTAAATACCCCCCACACCAAACACGAGCACAAAAGAAAGTACCTTTCAAGAACAAAAAAGCACAATCTCTCAATTAAAAACAATGGCGGCGGCGGCGGCACTCAAAGCTGTGATTTTGCTCTCTTTTGCTGCAGTTCTTTCGTTCTCTGCTAATGATACACAACCTAATACTACGCCTGGAGCCTGGGAACCCATCGTCGACCCTGGGAAATCGAAATTAGTGGCAGAAATCGCCAATTTCGCCGTCGAACAGCACAACAAGGATGCAAAAACGAACCTTGTGCTCGTCAAAGTCGTGAGCGGCGAGTCGCAGGTCGTCGCGGGTACGAATTATAGGCTCGTGATATCTGCCAAGGATGGTCAACAGCAATCGAAGAACTACCAAGCCGTTGTCTGGGACAAGCCATGGTTGAAATTCAGACAGCTCATCTCCTTTAAGGAGGTTTAAATAATAACCAACAACATTATTTTTTAGGGTTTTGTTCTACCCTTTTGTTGTTATGGCTGGCAGTTCTTGATGTAATGATTTTATGGATGAGGGTATTGTTGAATTTATGGGTTTTCTATTGTGGGATAAACCAGTTACTCTTTTGTATCATATTGGAGAACAAAAAAACGAAGTCATAAACGATAATTTTCTATAAATAGATATAAAGAAGTTCGTTTGGCTTGCGTCACGTGAGAAAGTTGCCAAGAAGTTTTATTCATTTTTCTCGGACAGCATTATATGTTACCGAGAAAATGAGCTTGGCTTTGTATGTACATCTTATTATTCATTTTACATCAAGTATCTCTGTTTTTTTTCCCCACTTGAATCTTCTTCATCCGTGTTGTTCTTGTTTATTAGTTCATTGGAGAAGTGCTGCAACAACTTACTTTTATATAATGGTACAATGGAAGTAAAACCGATGATTCGCTTATAAGATTAAAACCATTAATATCCTACATATGAATTTTATGAGTTCGAAAACAATAATGCTCTGAAGTCTGATGTAAGGAGGTTTAATTTGTTGGAGAGTTTTAATGCGATGTGCTATGAATACATGATCCAAGAAACATAGATAAACAATAATATTATACACATACGAAAAAGAACAAACATAAATACGAGGTATATCAGCAACCAAAACGCAAAAAAACTAGTACACAGAGCTGTAAAAACAGAGTGAGCAAAAGCTGTAAACCACTCCCTGAAAGTGAAACCTCGTCCAAGAAAACTAATCAACACAACATTATACTATCGTAAGAAGAAGAAGAAGAAAAAAAAAAACCTAAGCAGCCTTTCTTCTTCTTCATAGTCTGTCCTGCGCCGTAGATCCTCCATATCCATTATGACTGTTGTAACCATTACTGTTCTTGGCTCCTCCTCCGTTGCTGTACGGCGTCGTATGGTGCTGGTTATTACCACCCGCGGCCGATCTCTTCCTCTTCAAGACGACAATCCACGTGTAAACTTCCAAGAACAGGGCAAGCACGGCCAAGCCGATGAGGATTCCGACGTAAGCCCTCTTCCACTTGTCGGCGGGATTCAAGATGTCGAAACCCTTGAAGATGTTTGCTATGCTTAGGGCGATCACAGTGTATCCAATCGAATGGTGGTAAATGTTCCAAAAGATTCTGTACTTATGGTCCTTCTTCGGTCGCAGTAATAGGGCCGAAAGCTGCCATGGACATACGCACAAGTAATTGGTCAAAATCGAAATGGGTTTTTATTACAGAGAAAATTATATATCTTGGTCTTCAGTGGAGTAAGTCCTTACCTGAAGGGTTCCTAGGCAGAAGATTATGATTCCGATGACCCTATGAGAATTGTATTGGATGCCCTTTGAATCGCTGCCGAGCTTCAGGCCGGTGGCCCAGCCGGCGACGCCTATGATGTACGCCGAGGATTGACACGCCACGTGGAGGTAGAACCAAGCTGGGTCCGCCGAGGGGAAAACCTTAACGTAGCGAGCGATGATGGCGCCGATCGGTAATAAAGTCCCCCAACTCACGGCGTTAAGTACTCCGTGAATCTGTGTATTCGTCGTAACATGCAAAAGACCAAAGAAAAGTCAGGCGAATTATTAAAAATCTCGCTCTCAGTGCAGAAAAGTCAGAGCTACTTACGTTTCTCTTCCTCGTTCTTGAAGAAATTCCGCCGCCGGCGGAACCCGCCTCGCCGGAGAGGAGGTTCAAGCTACCCATGGACTGAAGGTTGGCGCCGGTTGTGTCGTGCATACGTGGCACGTCGCTGGAAACTGGTCCCTCCTGCCATACCTGGTTCACGGTGGTGCTCAAGCTTCCCAGGCCGAGGGTGGCGAATATGATCATCTCGCCGCCGGAGAAAGTGGCGTTGAGCTCAGTCACCGGAAAACTCAAATCGCCTTGCGGCAGCTGCGTATTAAAAGTGGTCACCGGCGACGTGTATGCCCTCACGGTGCCGTCGGATCTCTGATAGGCGACGAGGGCCTGAGATCCGATCATTCCCTGGCCGGTAGGGTTTATAGCCCACGCAACCCACCTCGACGGCGAAAGTCCGGTGTGTCTGTAGGCGATCCTGGCCGTCCTCGACGACTGATCGTAGCTGTAATGGAGGTGGGAGTTCAAGACTGGGAGAGTATTACACGACGTGTAGATTGCGTTGCTGGCGAAGGCGTAGCTATTGCAAGACTGGCCGTGAGACGGTGCCACGTGGAGGGATAGGAGGAGGACAACGGCGGCGATGAGAGCTGATCTTATCGTCATGGTGGTGGTGGTCGGCGTCTGAGAATCTCCGTCGCTTCTTCGTCGAGAGAGAGAGAGAGAGGGAGGAGGGAGATTGGAGTTAATAATGGAAGAAAAGGGATTTTAGGGGGTAATTATATAAAGAGTGAAAAGACGGTGGGGGCGAAGGAGTTGTTACAATTAGGTGAAGGAAGGTTCTAAATAATGGGAGGGTTTCAATGTTTTGAGGAGCACTTGGCAAATGTATGCTAAAACTAAGGCCGGTTTTTTCTTTTAAAGATTCAAATAGTTTTTCTTTCCATTCACACTAATGTGGTGTCCTAATTTCAACCGTCGTTGTACTTCCTATAGTTTATTTCACTTTAAAATGTAATTTTCTTTTTTCTAAATTGATTAGTCTTCGGTCCGCGGTTGAGGAAAAAACTTTCCGAAATGGCCGTACTTGACTGGGTATTTTTTGTTTATTTTCTTTACGCGGTTCTCGGATGAAAAGAAATAATTTTGAAGTTTCTTGAGAATTTACTCAATTCAATATTTTTCTATTTAAAATTCAATTGAATGCGAAAAAGACGGAAGGACTAGTCAAACTATTGTCATTGTTACAAGCAAATTGAATTATTAATTATATATGATCCAAACGAATCCGTCCACAAATTCTTCAATGGATGCTCTCCACTTTCTTCGTATATATATATTTTTTTTTTGGTCCACAATATTCGCATTATTATTATTATTATTATGTAATATCAAGGCCAACGACTTCATCAAGAAAGCAAAAATGAAATAGTCACACCTCGATCTTGTCAAGTTATTGAATTTTCCAAGGATAACAAATTCACTTTAAGCCACATGCTAGTTTTTCGTCGTGGAACAAGTCGCATAGTGAATATATGAACTGAATTATATTGTACGGTAATTTGTATCTAACCTTTATAGTGTAGAGAAATATTTTATTGTATACTAGGAAAGGACATTCATGTAGAAGTTGGATTTGGTTGAACCATATGAACAAAAATATATGAAGTGGGAGCTCACATTTGGTCAAACCAAATCCAATTTTTTCTACTTACATTATTGCTAAGTTGACTAGCAATTGCTCTTAATTTCAATATGATCGTTCGTACAAGAAATAGTTTGTTCTTACCATGGTATATATATGTTGTTGGCCTGTTCGTGACTTCGTCTTCCAGGTAGGACAAAGAGAAAAAAAATGTGTCCACAAATAAATTATCAAGGCATTAGGTTAGTCTGATTATTTTTCATGTGCTCACCATACACTGTGATGTACTATATCTATATATAATTAAGAGTTTACAAACAACGCATAGGATTCTTGGAACATTTATGGGAAAAATAACTTTTTATATTCTAATAGGAATTAAAGTCCCTTTAATAATATGTTCTGATGCACTCAAATGATGATTGACTACTTTCCGATCACTTTATTTCTTGATTCATTGATTGCCTCTTTTCATGTTAATGTATGATACAGGTGCTTGATAATGCTCTAATTACTTGTTTCAATCAATAACTATTACCAAAAAAATAATCTTAAATGACATCATGCATGTGATTAGGACTAAACACATGTCCCTTATTCTCTTTGTCCCGTTCTAAATTAACCACATGGACACTTCCCAAAATATTATTCTTTTACCCTATGATTTGATGCATATAAATCAATTTTTCATATAATTAATTATTAGGAATATGACAATTAAAATGACGTAGGCGTGACGAATCAACGAGTATCGACAATTGTTACTCAATTATTTTAACTCCAAGTCATGATCACCGAACGAAGCAGTGTTTAAGTAGGTTGAACTTCATTATTTACAAGCAAAATCTTGATTAATTGCGAGAGACGTTTAGTTTTTAATATTTTTATTACATGGTTGAATAGGTTGTTGGTAAGGAATGTGACTTTTGTGGACGAGGCACACGTAGCATAACATGCAAGACTATACTTGGCCAATCAAATTCGTGTCACAGATGTGTAATCTAACGCTTATTACATTAATACAAACTTATAAACATTGCTCAAGTTATAAATAAATGAAAAATTGAAACTTCTATCGCCACCATTGATGGTTCTTGTAATAAATCACAACCGTTGAGACTTCTGTTTCAGCTACTACCTAACCTACCACGTTTGGAGGCAGATTAACTTAAAATAAAGTCCATTTCAAAGTTGAAGACTTTGAATCAAATATATAGAGAGATTCGTCATCTCGTAAAATATAATAAAATTTTCATGTCGATATCTCGTAAGATCTCTAATCATGTGTATAGACAAAAATGAATAAGAAAACAGATCGTTAATATGGCCTTTATTGTTCGACTTGTAACCCAATAACGATTGGGCTTGCTTCAGTTAGAGAGAGAGAGAGAGAGAGAGAGAGAGAGAGAGAGAGAGAGAGAGAGAGAGAGAGAGAGAGAGAGAGAGAGAGAGTCCTTAGATATTTGCTGCAAACCTCATAAATGATATACTATACATCTGTTATTACCTGCAACTCCATTCATAGTAACTCTATCACAAACCAAAAAACATATATATAAACAAATATAATTTATAAGTAGACGATATTCTTCCTAATATCAACGGATTTAAATAATGATTAAAGAAAAGGCCTCAAGATCTATATCGCATATATATTTTGAGCAAGTCCACATGTTAGTTTACCACATGCAAAAAGAAGAAAATTACGCAAAGCTCTTCCAATTGTCAACATCATACTCTAAGATCGCGTGGAGCAACTCAATCTTTCGCAATTTTATTTTTTTGCAGAGATATATATCTTCATATCTCTTCGAATTAAATGTGTCTCGTCGTCATTTCTTGAGGGGACCTCTAATTATTAGGTAGATCACCTAACAGTTAAGGCGAATACATACTTAGGGTTTGAGATTGGACCACTTATCTTCATACTATGTTTGGATGAAGATGAACCCCCTTTTACTACTTTCTAAGTACAATGTCTTTGAAATTATTTAGTGTAACAGTACAAATCTGTCCTCTTTCATTTATGCTAAAAGATTGAAAATGTGCCTTTGAAGGCCATATCTTTCGTACTTCTCAATCTCGACCTTAAGACTCATGAGCTCATCTTTTCTTCACTATTAATAATCTATTCTTACACTAATTAACCACACTTTAAGCTACAATGTAAAGAATTATGATTAGATGTAATGGGCTTTCAATTAAGTGGGCCGTAGGAGCCTACATCAGCAGAGTATGGCCCACATTTCTTATTTTCTTTTTTGTTTATATTACATAGGTAAAATTGCTGAATCTGAGATATCTATCTACTACTATCTACATCATTGTTTCTCTATTGCAACGATTCTTTTCCTCTCAAAATCAAATCTTGAAACCTAACCCTAGTGTAACATAAACCCATAACTGTTAAGATTGATGCATCTTTGATAAAGGAGCGTATGTTATTGTTTCTTTGATCTGCATTCCGTAAAGGATTCTGATTTGATCAAAGTTTGTCGAGGGATCACAAGTATTGAGCGGAGCTGTTCTTTTTTCAGTTTATGGGTATGTTTCAATTTTTCTTTTTGTGGTTCTTGATTTACTCTGTTTGTGTGAAGTTGGTGGGATCAGTATCGCTTTGCTGGGAATGGGTGATAAAAAATGTAAACTTTTTAAGGCTAAATAGATAGTATCTTGAGGAAGTAGTGCCAGGTCATGATCTTGAGTGTCTGTATCCTTAGAAGAGAATGTTATTACTTGAATGCTGGTTTTTGTGGTTGCTTCTTTAACGGTAAAAAACAGTTGGAAAGTATGAACATTTGGTCAAATCGTATGAAAAAAGGCGCCGGAAACAGGGAAAAACATGTTGGATTTACTGTAGCTAGTTTACCACATTTCATGGAGCATGCTTCATTCATTCTATGGAAGTTTGGACAGCTCGGATAGTGAATATTAGACAATGATTGATTGATTGCTTTAATACGTTGAATTCGAAGCAACACAAGTTCCATTCTCGTTCAAAGCATTTTGTTTATTTTAGTTGTGAATATTGCTCCTTGGTACATTTTCCAGCTGAAATAGTTTGTTTACTAGGGCTGTGTAGTGGGGATTGTGGCTTTGTTCAAATTTGAAGTATTTTTTTTTTCCGACGACGTCCATAGAGTTGTATTTTAAATGTTCTGTTGTGCCGCCATTCTTCTCTTCCATATTCTGTGATTTTGTACCGCTTCTTCCGTTCGACTTTTTGTTGTAATTATTCTGCATTTTTCTTGATAATGCAGGTTGGGATTAGCTTTTGTAAAGGGTTAGAGTGGAATCTGTTTCACTTGCTTCTCTTCTTGTCTTAAAGCTGCCATTTTGAAGGGATTCTTAGCTTCATCGCCCCAAACTTTGACGTTCACATAACTCTACGAAGACCTTCGTATTTCACTCGCCTTAAATTTTTTGTCATTCTGGTATTTCTCGACGTTGAGAAAAATCCAAAAAAAGGATCCTCATTACTAAGGACGGTTGAGAAACGGTTATTATATATATAGCCCCGCGAAATAAAACATGTCATACAACAACGAGGACGAGCGAATCGAAGATTATCTCTTCAAGATTGTGTTGATCGGCGACTCGGCGGTTGGAAAATCGAATCTTCTCGCCAGATTCGCAAGGGACGAGTTTTACCCTAATTCAAAGTCAACCATCGGCGTAGAATTTCAGACGCAGAAGATGGAAATCAACGGAAAAGAAGTCAAGGCGCAGATATGGGACACGGCCGGCCAAGAGAGGTTTAGGGCAGTTACGTCTGCTTATTACAGAGGAGCCGTTGGCGCCCTTTTGGTCTATGACATTAGCAGAAGACAAACATTCGAAAGCGTTGGGAGGTGGCTTAACGAACTACACAGTAAGTATTTATTTCTTACGATTTGATAACCCCTCAAAACCCTATTTTTCCCGCTTATCTAATTCTTGATCCTAATTTAAATCTTGCTAAAACAGCTCACTCAGATATGAATGTCGTGACCATACTTGTCGGGAATAAATCGGATTTAGAAGATGATCGTGAGGTAACAACTGCAGAAGGGAAATCGATGGCAGAAACTCACAGTTTGTTCTTCATCGAAACCTCCGCGTTGGATTCGTCGAACGTAACGACCGCTTTTCAAATGGTTGTAAGAGAGATATTCAACATTCTGAGCAGAAAAGTCATTCAATCTCAAGAGCTCGGCCAAAGAGATACAAGTTGGCTGTCTAACGGGAAAACGGTCGTACTTCAATCTGATGAGGGTCATCGGCAAGATGGAGACGGGCAAGCGAAGAAAGGCGGGTGCTGTTTTTCGTAACGTATTGTGAAGTGTTGTGATATGGTCATCTTCTCTGAGATGAATGAAGCTTTTAGCTTGTAACTCTCTGATTTACTGTCTATTAGTGTTTTTTCTTTCAAGATGTTCTGTTGTTGATGAAGTGTCTGCCTGCCTTTTACAACGTCACATGTATCTGTAAATGACTTGAGAAGAAGGTTTCTGTTCATGTTAGAAAATCGTTACTTCTAACCACAAAACGTACACGACCAAAGTCGGAAAAAAGGGCACAGAAAAATAAAAACATACGATACAAAGAAACTTAACCAATACCTATCTCCAGGCAGAACACGTCACCAACGCTCTGTTCCCCCAGCCAAGATAAAGCGCACCATTACCTTCGGCGATTCGATAGTTCGAGCTATACTCCCTCAACATATCCGCCACAGCATAGCTCACCGATCGGCTAAGCTGCACCTGGGAATAACCCGCCATAGCAAGCCTAACCCTCCACTTCCCAAAAAGCTCGTGCCTTTCGAGCCTATCCGCCCCTTCACAAGCTATGATATTCACCACGTCTCTCGCCAGGCAATGCTCCTCCGCGCTGGTCCTCTGCCCGTCGTCCCTCTTCCTCGCATCGTCGATCGACTCGAACATGGCAGAGTAATAATCCAACGTTTCGCAGAACCTCTGAAAGAAAGTGCCTGTGTTAGTGTTCGATTCTTGCTCCAAGAGGGTCACCACCTTGGGAGAGAGGCCCTTGACCAGCCTCAGTAGGCGGTCCCTATGGTTCGTGGTGGTCACGCTCTCGTCGGGCACGTGGTGAAGAACGTAGGGGAAGTTCACCGCCAGGGCCTCACCGCTGCGTATTTGTAGGTTCCCTAGCTGGACTTGGCTAGCCGAGACTGCAGCTGAGTTGAACTCGAATGGCACCCCACATGACTCGGCCACTTGGGCCAGCCTCAGGCCGACAAGCTGCAGCCCACCTCCTCGGGCGTGGGCTGACTGCGAGTCGTCGATGCCCGTAATTCGAACGTGGGGGGGCCCGCCTGGCCGGCGTGAGATGGCTTGAATGAAGGCGGTCCACTGACTTCCCTGGGCTATCTGAAAGTCTATGATGTGGATTCTGCCTTCGTTCTCCATGGCTTCTGAGATTATTACATTGGATGAGGCGTAGGCGAACTTGTAGTGTGGAGACATTTGGTAGAGGACTTGCATGTAAGAGAGTAGCTCAGCGCTCGTCGGCTCGTTGTTGCACTTCAGCTTTTTGTAGATTGCGCTCCCTGAAGATAAGAGTCGTGCCCTTAGCCCTTCTAACATGTAGGCTCCCAGCCTCTGCATAGGTTCGCCGTAGACCGAGACGTTTTTCTCTAACACGTCCATTAGTGCCTCGGCAGCTGATATTGCGAACTGTCTCTCTGAGGAGGAGAGTATGTCCGATTCTGACATTATTTCGGCGCATGAGATGAGCAGCTGCGTGAGGTCCATTTGCGGAGCCATCTCCACGATTCTGTTGTACTTGGTGACGTAAGAAGGCTCGGGCACTCCTCCTCCGTTGAAGAAGTCGCTGTCTTCGGTCTCAGACTCTGGCCCGAGCAGTTCGTTTCTAAGCATCGAAAGAGCGTGCATCAGCTTGTTGTCATGATCACCACCATTAGATTGTCCACTCAAGGGAGATCCATACGCAGAAGAGTGATAAAGATCGGATATGAGTGAATGAGACCACTGAGGAGGAGAAAAGTCGCATTTGATTGAAGAGGAAGAAATGGCAGGAGAGGGGCTATACGAAGAGAAATCAACTGCTGGGGTCGATTCCAAGGTGAAGAACTGATCGGTGCACTTTTCGAAAGAAATTTTGGTTTGTTGGCTTTTCATAGGAGTCAAATTGTTGTTGGGGAGCTGTCTAAACTGGTGCATAGATGGAGGATACAGACTACGGAAATTAGCGGATGACTGGGATTCGTGGGATGCGTGCATTTTCTACGAAAAAACGTGAGAGTTGAAGGAGTGTAATATCAAGCTATTCTCAGATAATGCGATGATCTAATGAGTAGATGGGACAAAGATAACGACTGCATAGCAAGTGTTGTTCAAGAACGACGGTGTAAGACTCTTGTGCATCTTGGTTATTTCAAAGGATTTCCAGCAACTAACAAAGCCTGCAAATACAGAGAATGCAACGTCAAAACAAAGGAGCACGAAGGGGATCGCCTACAAAGTAGTCAACGAAGGATAGTTTGTAAACATTAATCAATCAATAAAGAGTCTTGCCAAAAAGAGATGAGATAAAATTGCTAAAAAGGGGATAACCTCATAAAATCTTACTGATTACCAACCAACTACCATAAAATCTCGTTAAAGAACTTTTTACTCCACCTGTTTGATTTAGATAGGCAAAACTACAACTACTGTATCTGACATGTTTAACATTATCCCGAAGCGAAAAGTGAAATTGATTTCTTCGCTTCTCAGCTCACTAATCAAACAAAATATTAACAGGAGTTATTAGACGCGAAGGTTCGAAGAAGAACGCAAAAATTCTTTCCCGCAAAATACTTCAATTTGACAATCAATATCTGCCGACAAAAGTAATCAGCGACCGAACCACAGGGAAAAGAAGAAACGAAAAGGAAACAAGCATAAGAACATACGATTAAAACAAACCTCTGAAGAAAGTTAATCACGTTACCTAATTAAAACTTTCCTCCCAATCTCAGACTGATTATGGAACTTAATAACTACACATATTAGCCCAAAGTTCTCGAGAGGAATGGCCGCGTACGTACCTTACGAAGAAATCAGCTCAAGCCGCCATAGTTCAGCTCAGACGACGATCGTCACGATGGTTGAAAAATGAGAGATTGTCGCTCAACACTTATATAGCGGAACGACTTTTCCTTTTTTTTTTTTCTTCCGTAAATGCCCCTCGTCAGCGCGTCGACCTACCGCAGTCCACAGATATAACATATTTTATTTTAATTTTCAAAGCAAAAAGTAATATTAAACACGTCGACACGCAAGCAGCAACTACCTGCGAAGATTGATTTATTATACTTTTCTTCTAATTGAAAGGAATTAGTTTTGCATCTAATGTAGGTTATATATATATAAATGCAATGGTGTGTTGAATGGACGAATCAAAACACCATGAACTAATCCCAGTTATGAATTATGATGATGCTTCGTATTTCTCTTCCCAAACTTCCAAAAACTACCTTACAAGTCAACAACGATGAATAAATTTTGTAATTCTTGAAAAAAGCCATCTTGCAATTAATATTTCTAACATGTACATCGTGTTAATCCAAAAATATAGTGTTTAAACAAAACATAGTCAAGAATGATCCCATCATCCGTATATGTTAGTAATGGTCCAAATACACGGAAGTCAAGACTCAAGATTAGAGAAACGGTATGTGGGCCCCTCCATTGAGCGCGTCACCGGTAACCGGATAAACCGGCAGCATTATCCCACTAATTTCTTTTAGGTCTTTCTTCAACGGGTCAAAATAAGTGAGCCTTGCGAGCTTTACAAAGCTAAGAGATTAGGG
The DNA here is from genome assembly GCA_027422505.1 of Craterostigma plantagineum. NCBI lineage: Eukaryota > Viridiplantae > Streptophyta > Magnoliopsida > Lamiales > Linderniaceae > Craterostigma > Craterostigma plantagineum. Next base: position 975,341 of record JAPQWV010000082.1, read on the forward strand.
TTTCCGAAAGGGGAACGGAGAAAACAAGAATACGTCTTGAGAAGCTTCTCAAACCTCGATCTTCTTTTACAGCTTTGCTCCGTCAGGTAAAAGATCTGATCTTTTGCATCTAATTCCCCTTTTGTGTTGACTTTTATGTTGTTATGCCTAGCCTTCGATTTTGCTTGTGATGTGTTTAGATTGTGCGATTTAGATCTATGCCTGCTTTACTAACAGGAGTTATTAGACGCGAAGGTTCCAAGAAGACCGCAAAATTCTTTCCCGCAAAATGCTTCAATTTGACAATCAATATCTGCCGACAAAAGTTATCAGCGATCGAACCACATGGAAAAGAAGAAACGAAAAGGAAACAAGCATACGAACATATACGATTTCACCACCAACAGATGATTAAACAAACCTCGGAAGAAAGTTAATCACGTCACCTAATTAGAACTTCCCTCCCAATCTCAGACTGATTATGGAACTTGATAACTACACATATTAGCCCAAAGTTCTCGAGAGGAATGGCCGTGTACGTACCTTACGAAGAAAATCAGCTCAAGCCGCCATAGTTCAGCTCAGACGACGATACTCACGATGGTCGAAAAATGAGAGATTATCGTCGCTCAACATAATACTGTTTATTAAGCGCGAGGCCATGGGATAAACTGCCGAGTTTCAATTGGAATTGGTCTGTATAATAGAAACTGCCGAATTTTCAATTGGAATTGGCTAATGTAATTTAATTACCAAAACAAAATCAGTGAGCCACGATCTCTGTAATAGAAAGAAATTGTTCCACGAATTTGTTTAATCTTCGAGTGTGCACGCAGATTGCTAGTTATTTTTTATGGTTGACCTCATATATACATGCATGCGCTATTAAGTGATTATCAGGGCCGGCTTTTGGGTAAAGCAAAAAGCAAGGGTTTTAGGCCCCCAAAGTTTTAGGGCCTCATAACCTTAATTTGGTAATTTAGTACTGTGAAAAAAAACATTAATCAGGCCCAAATATTTTGGAGCCCTCGATTTTGTAGTGCCCAATGAACTTCAGAATTGGTAGTTATGAAAAAATATTAATTAAAGCCCAATATTTTGAGGTCGTCGAATTTTTTAGGGTCTCATGATCTATAAAAAAATATCAACTATGCGCAATATTTTGAGGCCTCAGTATCACAAATTACTTACTATGTTTATTTTCATTGATTAAATTAGCCATTTTTGCATTTATGTTTTCACATTTTGCCTTTTCAGCTTTCATTTCCTTTCCATCCTTTTTTATTTTTCCATGCCTTTAAATTTGTTTAGTTTCTCTATATTTTTAATCAATCGCATCCTTCCTTGTTAATAGGTTATGAGAGAATTTGCTAAAAAACCTAGAAAATAAATCTCTTCTAGAAACTCTTTTTTATTGTAAATAATATTCATTTCAAAAAGAAAAAAAAAAGTTTCAATGTTATATGTTAACATCACGTTCTATAAACTCCAAGCTTCTAGTTGCCGATATCCCCCAAGTCCAGATAAAGGGAGGCCTGCGCTGGATTGACACATAATTTTTTTTTTCATATATAATCTTTTTAAATAAAAGGCCTTGTGTTTCAATTTTGCTTTAGGCCCCGTATTATGACGAGCCGCCTCTGGTGATTATATACTACACCAACACAACGCCGGCGTCTATATAATAAAGTTCTCAATATATGTGATGTGTTAAATCAAATTCAAAAAGTTGGTGCAATCAAGTATTCACATATTCGACGTTTGTTGCCTCCATATGGTGAGTGATATTTAAAGAGCCTCCTTTATATAATAATATTCATCATCTTTTTTGTCATACACATGTATATATATATATATATATACATATATATATGTGGGTGTGTGCTAGTATTTCCCTCATATTCTATATGTGTACCAAAAAATTACAACATTTTATTGTAGTATTCATAATTTATAGTGTTTGATTGAATATTATTTTCACATGTGTAAAAGGAAAAATGATTTGTCTAAATCCCCGCTATTCTACCCCTGCGGGGCGGGGCGGGGGTAATTTTTTCCCGCGGATATCCTCGCCCCGTTCCCCGCCCCGCCCCGATAAATAATATATAATATATTCAACTAATATTATTATAAGATAAATAATATTAAAAATATACTTTGGATAATATTAAAATAATATAAATATGATTAAGATATTGTTTAAATAATATAAATAATATTAAAATAACTTAAACGAATTTTTTTTTTAAAAAAAATCCAACGGGGAATCACCGCGGGGACGGGGACGATTTCGTCCCCATTTGCCCTGCGTGGACGGGGACGGGGATTAGATCCCGCCCTGTTGACAACCCTAATAGGGGGTCTAAATAGAATTCATGGGGTCTGTATAGAAAATAAAATAATTGTTTTTGACTTTCTTTATTAATTTTGTCTCCGTGGCTTTTCTATTTCTTTTTTCCCCGACAAATGTGCTTGGATGCAAAGAATTTAATAATGTTTGTTAGTTAAGTGTGACGTTTATCATCGTAACATATTTCAAGTGCCTTAATTGAGCCAAATCCTCTATATATCGTATTTATTACTTTACATATTGATATGTCGCCTACTATATATCAGTAAATACCAAGGTCTTGAATTGCGATCTTATCATACGTTATTACACGTGACTTTTTCTCGAACCCGTATGCCATGCATTTTGATTCCTTTTATATCTATGGCATTTATCATAATACTTGTTACACACATACCATTTTATATCTGCTATTATTTTGCACTTCAGCAAATATATTCTACGATTTTCATCTTTTTTCTTCCTCGTTCTTTCCTAGTTTCTTATCAGCTTGAAGGCTTTATTTTTTTTCTGGCTAGACATTTTTATAGATGCAAGCAGAGGGTTATTCTTGTTTTTGGCTCTTAATTTAATACCACCCAACGTTACTATTTTATTTTTTTATATGTGATTTTACCTTTTTAGTACCCTTTGCATTGGTCATTATTACAGTTCATTTTCATGCAAGTTTGTGTCAGGGACGTCTAAGAATTAACTGAAGAAAAAAAGAAGTTGCAGTGTTGCTTTTGCTAGCTGCTTCCTTATTCCATATGTCTGAATCTCCACGCGGGCGCTTACACAGATAAATATATATATATGTCTTTGTTTCTAAACGTTTTGAAATTCATTTGTCCACATAACCTATTGTTGACCATTTAATTAATAACAACTTTTTTCATATTTGATACTTGTGAGAGGACGTCGATCATACATGTATGCGCCATTATCAGTACGTTACACCAATATATATGTGATTTAAAAACAAACGGTGTATGTAACCGTATAATATTCTAAAAGCAGATTAAGAGTTTTCACAAAAACGATAGGATATTTGTAAAGGCTACTAAAAACCCTACTATACTGGAAAAATAGGTGTATTCTCTGTCTCCGTACTCGTCTTGCCTGAAAATTGAAACTTTTTCAAAATAAAAAAAAAAATAACAAAAACACACAAACAAAGAACTAAGAAGACAGCGAAAAGAGAAAAAGAGAACCCATTGAGAACAGTGACGAAAGGACTAAAAAGCAATCAAATAGGGATCGTCGTTCGCTGATACTGAAGGCATTTGCCGTAAGTCTCTCTCTCTTTTTCTTTCGTACGTTAATCTTGGTGTTATATATCATCATGTTGAAAGCACTCGAGTTATCTTCATCTGTTAATCTTGCCGTAAGGACTCGAGTTATCTTTTTTTTTTCGTATGTTAATCTTGGTGTTATCTTTTTTTCTTCATATGTTAATCTTGGTGTTATCTTCATGTTGAAAGGACTCGAGTTATCTTCAGTTGTTAATCTTGCCGTAAGGAGCCGAGTTATCTTTTTTTTATTCTTATGTTAATCTTGGTGTTATCTATTTTCTTCATATGTTAATCTTGGTGTTATCTTCGTGTTGATACTGGAAAGGCATTAAGACCAGTGACGAAAGGCATGTTATGTTACAAAAAGTAGACCAAGTGTAGGACTCTCACTGAGCATTTTCATATACCAGTGAAGAAGGATGCATTTTATACACGTTCATCTTCATTTTTTCTATGTTACCTATTAAGACCTGTGAAGAATGTTGGACTCGGGCCATTTCGTATGTTAATCTTAATGTGATAGCTTTTCTTAGGTTAATAATGTTAGTCATGTTTACGTAACATAAGTAGACCCGTGAAGAATGGTTTAGGACTCACTCAAGCATTTCATATGTGAATGGCTTCTCATGTTAGACGAAACTTCATATGGATCTGTTTTGTTTACAGATATATAAGCTGAGGATCGCATTCGGGACACTAAAATGGCAAAGAGAAGACGAAATGGGAATAAGAAGAATCTGCTGCCTCCTCCCCGCACCTCCATATCAACAGCAATGTCCAAGGCCTCCAAGACAAGGTAATATTTCCATTTTCAATTAAGGAAAAACCTACTTCAAATCAAATATACAGACGGCCATGTATTGTGTGTTGTTTATGGTAATATTAATTGGTTGTAATGAGTTGCTGCTGTTGCATTAACTTGTTTGTTAAATCATATACATCGGGGTGGCCTGAAAATGTATATCACTGGAGTATGAACAACCTTCAGAAACATAAAACAAGTAAAACAAAATACTCCCAGCATAAATGTTGAACAACAACTTTTCATCGCTCAGTTTCGAATCTGTATGTGGTTTTTGTACAGACTGTTGATATTAACATCTTATGTTGGTTGGCAGTACCACTATGAAGTTTGGAATTGGGCTTTTCGTCCTTGTGACCCTGGTCGTTCCCGCGGGCAAAGATTATCCTTCTAACGCTTGGACCATCTCACCCATTAGACCTCTCGGTTCATTTACCTTCGGTGTCATCGTCAGGGTGGGCCAGCATAAGGTTCGTCAGCACCTACTCGTCGATACGGGCAGCACCCTGACGTGGATACGGTGCCGGCCCGGGCATCCATACGCGGTAAATACGGAGTACGACTCGAGACGGTCGTCCTCGTACGAAGCTTTGGATTGCCACTCTAAGTTCTGCCTCCAGGGATGCGATCGCCGTCTGAACAAGTGTCGGCATCATAGCTACTACGGATCCGGACAGAGCAGCAGCGGCATCTTGAGCCATGAGGACTTTTTCTTCGACGGACCGCATAGCTTGGTTGAGGCGCCCCTAAAGGGTTTCGTGATTGGTTGTTCTAGCGGCCCGGACATATTAATGGACGGTATTTTAGGATTGAAGGGCGGACTGCTTTCAATTCTATCCCAGACATCGACTACCAAATTCTCCTACTGCTTGGGCTACTTGGACGATGATGACGATGGCTACCATCACAGCAGACTGGTCATGGGAGAGCCCATCAAAGATTCGCTTAAATACGTGATCCCCATGACAATCTACGGAGGCTACTACATCGATATTGTGGCTATATACGTCGGAGAAACTAGAGTGAAGTTTGCCAAGAACGCTCTCACATGGGACGCCGACCAAGTGAGAGGTGGGATGTTAGTTGACTCGGGGTCTCAGTTTACTCACTTCCCCCATGTTGTGTATGGTCCATTCGAAGCACAAGTGGAGAAGCTCATTGAGCATCGATCGCTGACGCGATACCATGGTCGTCCGAGTATGTTGTGCTATGAGGGGCGGTTTCAGAGGGATCTCGTTGGATTTCCAGCCGTCACACTGCGTTTCAGAGAGGCAGCGTACATGAAGCTACGGACGGTGCACTTGTTCAATCAGAACTCGGACTTCTTCTGTCTTTCGTTCAGGCCAACATCGAGGGACCATGGGGTTTTCGGCGTCAATCTACAGCAAGGACATTATGTGTCCTACGATATTGGGGCATCCAGTTTCGCATTTGAGGAGATGGAATGTTGACTCTAGACAAGTTGTAGTAGGATTTCACTTTTAGTTTGTTGGCTGTTTTGTGGGATATGTTTCAAGAATTCGATCTTTATGTTTTACTCGCTCTAGAATCATCAATGTTATATTGTTAGCCTTGCTCTATGGTTGGTGTCTGTCATATGGGTTCGCTCGATCTGTGGCTGCCGCCATATTTTTATAAAAATAAAAAGAGAGAAGATTCTGATGAGGGCTGCCGAAGAAGAAATCAAGGCCTTTAGAGATGCTGCTAAGGTATGCCTTTAGTAACAACAGGCTTATTTAAGCTCATCTTTTCTAAAGTGTTCTTTGTATGTAACGTGTAATCTTATGGTGCAGTACATAGATTCGAAACCAACTCTCAAAGAACTGCAAAGGTCTACAACTGGGAATGCCTTCTAATTCATCAACTTGTTCGTTTCTGAGTTTATCCGCTCAAAATCTTTGATTATATTTGCCTCGAGTATTCTTTGGCTACTCGTTAGAGCAAGCTGAATAGGAATTAGCACTGTTGGGTTCGGATTGATGATCCGGACTTTCTTGTTTGGATTTTTTGTTTTTTTTTTTAGGTTTGAATATGTTTGATTTATACTTTAGGTTATGTTTCCGGCAGCTTCAGATAGATTGGGAAGTGTGATGTGAAGTAATCATTTTTGAACTATCAAATCCCATTTTAATAATCAATCATATGCATTTTCTTGTCTAAGTAATAGTAACACATCAGGCCCAACGACACAAGAAATGAGCAAGTCGAACGGATCAATCTCATGCAGTGGCAGCAGTGCAATAATATATACTAACTAGTAAAGTAAATAACTAGAATAATGTACCCACAAAACCAAACTTATCATCCACACACGCACAAAACATAATACATCATAACATGACATAACTAAACTACCCCGAGAGACCAAGCATATACTCATCCACTATGGTCTGATTTCCATTGCAGATCACTCTGAGAGCTTCATAGTATTCGGACGGCACCGTTCTTGACAGTTGGTATCCGTGGTAAATAGTACGACCCCAACCAACACAGCTATCATATATCACACCCATCCAAGGATCCTCCATGACTATACTTCTAGGAAGCTGAGTGATTCTCAAACACTCAACCCAGTCATTCACATCCATTGGCCATTTAATGTCGCCCATTACCCCGACATTATTGCTCACCAAGCAGCAGAAGAAAAAGAAGACCATCAACACCACACCACCTTTCATCGCAAAAGTCAATTTATCCTGTATGTATGTAAAGTAAAGCATTTGCCCTCGTATTAAAAACTAAAGAAAACGAATTAAGGCGCAAACCGCATTTCAAATCAGCTTCAAAAGCAATCATACATAAACCAAAACCAACGGACCACTTAATTAACGTCAGCTAACTTAACATAGAGGCTTCGAATCGAGTCTGGAACAATTGGATTTTGATGGCGATAAAGTTTATAAAAGGGCGTAGTCAAAACTTTATTCGTCAGCTTCTTTTCTTTTGTCTCCACTCCAGGCAAACACGGTCCACACAACAAATTTCCTATCAAACAGAATCTTAATTTACAGCAAGTGCTGAAGACAGAGAGAACATCAATTATAAAACTGAGAGAGACAAACAAAACTTATAACAATATATATGGAAAGATCAATCAACAATAAATATGTCATATAAAACGCCGATAATCAATTAAGGCTATTTCGAAAATGAACACCAAGCGCACAAGCTAAATTAAGCTAGAGTGCCATAATCCTCACTCAGACCCCCAAGCTTATTTACCAACCTTGAGTAGTAATCCAAAACAAAATCCAAGCCTACCCGAAAATCAAATAAGGAAGCAAAGAAAATTTAGCTGTTGGCAATCTCATACAAGAAACTCGAGAGGACAAACAGCAATCAATCTCAATCTGCTCGAGTACTAGCTGTTGGCAACCTCATACAAGAAACTCGAGAGGACAAACAGCAATTAATCTCAATCTGCTCGAGTACTAAGGGCGTAGATCTCGCACTGCAGCTCACATTCTCAGACACGAAAGGAAAAAAAAAAAAAACCCAAACAAGCAGTGAAAAACAACGATTTCGTTGCCGCGGGGATCAAATTACCAGAAACACCGTGAATGAACGTAAATACAAAGGACGAGAAGATGAATAGCGGAGGCGTATCGAATTCTTACTCTTATTAATTGATCTGAGCTTAGCTGATCTGAGTTGGGAAGCAGACTCCAAGAGAAAAAACGGGGAAAGAATGGTATGTTCACGAAAGAAAACCTAGAAGTAGAAGAGGCAAGACGTTGGATAAACACGAGTTATTTACACATTACACCCTTGACTTTCATCAAACTTCAAATAGGCATCAGAAATCTACCTTAATTGACGTGATCTACGTAGAGTAGAATCCTTTTCCACAGAAATAACATATTTTATTTATTTTCAAAGCTAAAAGAAATAGTAAACACGTCGACACGCCAGCAGCAACTACTTGCGAAGGTTGCTTTTATCATACTTTTCTTATAATTGAAAGGAATAAATGATTTCATGTTTGCATCTAATGTAGGTTATATACATATATATAAATGCTATGGTATGTTCCATGGAAGAATCAAAACGACCATGAGCTAATCCCATCTCACTTGTGACGATGCTTCGTTATTCTATTCCCCTTGTTTCGGCCTAAACTTCCAAACACTACCTTACAAGTCAACAACGTTGAATAAATTTTGTAATTCTTGAAAAAAAAAGGCCTCTTGCAATTAATAATTCTATAACAGATTGTGTTAATCCCAAAAAAAATAGTGTTTAAACAAAATATAGCCAAGAATTGTTCGGAATTGAGTCCTATTTGATTGGACTAAATTACATATTCTACACACTAATGATGCCATGATCCCATCGTCCGTATATGTTAGCATTAGCAATAGTCAAACACACGAAAGTCGAGATTAGAGAAACGGTATGTGGGCCCCCCAATCGATCGCGCACCGGTAACCGGATAAACCGGCAGCATTATCCCACTAATTTCTTTACGTCTTTCTTCAACGGGTCAAAATAAGTGAACCTTGCGAGCTTTACAAAGCTAAGAGATTAGGGTTTCCGAAAGGGGAACGGAGAAAACAAGAATACGACTTGAGAAGCTTCTCAAACCTCGATCTTCTTTTACAGTGTTGCTCCGTCAGGTAAAAGATCTGATCTTTTGCATCTAATTCCCCTTTTGTGTTGACTTTTATGTTGTTATGCCTAGCCTTCGATTTTGCTTGTGATGTGTTTAGATTGTGCGATTTAGATCTATGCCTGCTATACTAGCTTCAGCTGCATGATACACGTAGTCCCTCTATTTTTTGTGCTCGAGCTTTTTCTTTTTTTGAAGTTTGTTTTATTTCAACCTTGTTGATGATTTTCTGTCAGCTGATAAATATATGGTTCTCCAAACTTAGTCGTTGAGGTAAGAAAGTATAGTCGAATAGTGTCCTTGCTAAATATAGAAAGCATATGGGTAAGTGGATAAAAATACGAGAGTTTTTCTTTTCGTCCAGATTGTTTAGGGTTCAACGGCCAGTTTTCGATGCTTCCTCCTCGTCAACAACCTCGATCCGTAGGAGGTGGGCTTCAGACGTCTCTGTCGTTGGTCCCTCCTGATGCAAACATGCAAGAGCGCGGTTCAAACTCTGATCAGGCCCGGGAGTCCCCGTCAGAAAGTGCCAGTTCAAGAGAAACTTGGCCCGCTGGCGATGCTTTGGTTTCCAAGAAAATCGAAAGAGAAAAGGAAAGAGAAATTGGTTTCGCCGAGCACTCAGTTGTCCGACATATCTCAAACTCTGATAAGCTGTCTCTCCATGATCTTGCTTCAGAAAGAGTAGAAACCATAGCAGAGAGAATGCAGAATCTCCCAGACGAGTATCTGGACAGGTTTAAGAACGAGCTCCGTGCTTTTCTTGAAGGGCTGGGCAGTTCTCTGCAGAGAGAAGAATTCTTGTCCTTGCAGAAAATGGTTCATAGCAGAGGCGATCTAACCGAGAAATCACTAATTTTGGCTCACAGGGTTCAGTTAGAAATCTTAGTTTCTATAAAAACTGGAATCCAAGCATTTCTGCACCCTAGCGTCAGCCTGTCCCAAGCTTCTCTGATCGATATTTTCCTGTACAAAAAGTGTAGAAACATAGCTTGTGGCAGCCCATTGCCTGCAGAGGACTGTACTTGTGAACTGTGCTCCAAGAGGAATGGTTTTTGCAACCTCTGCATGTGTGTGATCTGCAATAAGTTTGATTTCGAGGTCAACACCTGTCGATGGATTGGGTGCGATATGTGCTCTCACTGGACTCACACCGATTGTGCTATCAGACACGGGCAGATTGGAATGGGCCCTTCAGTCAAAAACGGTCTGAGTTCAGCAGAGATGTTGTTTAGGTGCCGAGCTTGTAGTAGAACCTCAGAGTTATTAGGATGGGTTAGAGATGTTTTCCAGCATTGTGCGCCGAGCTGGGATAGGGATGCTTTGATTCGAGAACTTGACTACGTTGGTCGAATTTTTCGGGGGAGTGAAGATGCTAGAGGTAGGAAACTGCTGTGGAAGTGTGAGGAGACTATTGAGAAACTGAGAAGTGGCGTCCCAGAACCTAACCCTTCTAAATCAATCTTGATGTTCTTTCAGGGTATGAATTCTTTGTTTTCTCTATGTTTCAATTCCGTTCTCTCTCTCTCTCTCTCTCTCTCTCTCTCTCTATATATATATATATATATATATATATATATATATATATGTTCTTATACATACTACTTATTAGTTCTGTCATGAGCTATCTAGAATTTTCATTTCTTTTTCAGAAATTGATGCAGACCCCTTAAGGAACCAAGAACCCGAAGAATCAGCAAGAATGATTTCGCCGCAAGAAGCCTTCAGCAAAATCGCTGAGGTAGTCCAAGAAGCAGTTAAGAAAATGGAAGCTGTTGCAGAAGAAAAGATGCGTATGGTGAAAAAGGCCCGACTAGCAGTGGAAGCTTGCGAACAAGAACTCAAAGACAAAGCCAGGGAAGTCTCTGCACTCAAACTGGAAAGACAGAGGAAGAAGATACAGATCGAAGAGCTCGAAAGCATCGTACGACTCAAACAAGCTGAGGCTGAGATGTTCGATCTGAAAGCCAATGAGGCTCGAAGAGAAGCCGAGAGGCTACAGAGGATTGCAATGGCCAAAACAGACAAGTCCGACGAGGACTACACGACTCAGTACCTGAAGCAGAAACTGCACGAAGCAGAAGCAGAGAAGCAGTTTATATTCGAGAAGTTTAAGCTTCAAGAGAGTTCTTCGAGGGCCTCGCAAAGCAGCGCTGGGACAAGCGATCCTTCTCAAATGATGTACAACAAAATCCAGGATCTTCTCAAGAACATGTATACTCCTCCACCTTCGAAGGGAGATAATCCATCGTCTGATCTTCATTCGATTCCTTGAGGGTTTGGTGTGTATATTTGTATCGAATTATCGGCATGTGCCGCCGTTGTCTTTGAACTTATTTAAATCTGTCTTTAGGATTTCTTGATGGTATGTACTATGTTGCTCTTTGGATTCAAAAAGTGTTTGTCGTCCTAAATATTTCGTTTGAGAACACTGCCAGGGCCACCACTAACATTTTCATTCCCACTTTCCCTAAAATAAGTAGAAGTCCTAAATCCTCATGTCTTTAATCTCTGAACACTGTCTTCACTGATGATCACTCTTTATTCAACTGCCACATTAAATGCCCAATGTACGGAGATTAGACAAACGTAATAAATTAATAACCTCTACCACCCTCCCATTAATTTGGCTATCTGGAAATTTTACTCAATTATTCAACTAGGAAAAAAATAATAATTTAAAAGTGGGACAATCATACAGGGCAAAAGCGAAGTTAATGGTGTCTGTATATATGCAGTGGAAGAGGGTAGAGGTAGTTGGAAAGCATTGAGTTTCACTTCACCAAACTATTCCACACTCTCTATCTTCCTCCCAGCCACTTTTGGTTGGTAGTTCAAAGTAGCTAAGTGATTCAAGACTCGATTCTGCAAGAGTTGAAGATGATCGAGAGAAAGATAAGGCTTACAGAGTTGGTCTTAAGGTGTTTGATATGCTGTCTCTCCATCGCCTCTGCTGTCTTGATAGGGACAGATTCTCAAGTTAGAGAGATCTTCAGCATAAGGAAGAAGGCCAAGTTCACAGACATGAAAGCCATTGTGTAAGCTTCAAGCCCTAACTAATTTGCATATCCTTTCTACCACACTACTAGCCTTAAAGAATATATATATATCTTCTCTTACTGCAGTTTCTTGGTGGTGGCGAACGGCTTTGCCGCTGCTTACTCTCTCTTACAAGCTTTGAGGTGTGCTGTAATGATGGTTAGAGGAACTGTGCTTCTCCACAAGCCGTCGGCGTGGGTCATATTCTCCGGCGATCAAGTGACGGCTTACCTGACATTATCAGCCATCTCAGCCTCGGCACAGGCGGCGGTGCTGTCCAAGTATGGGCAGCCTCAGCTTCAGTGGATGAACACTTGCGAGTTGTACGAAAAGTTCTGCAATCAAATCGGCGAAGGCATTGCTAGCTCCGTGCTTGTCTGCGTTTTGACCGTCGCTCTTTCTGCTATGTCCGCTTTTAACCTCTTTCGCCTCTACGATGGAGACTGTGAAGGAAAGAATGTTAGCAATGGTAAATAATAAAATAGATGCAAACTAAGTTTTATTTGTCGAGTATTAGATATCGTAATGTAAGATATGTTCTTGATTTGGTTGAGTTTCTCACACGAATCTGTTGTGATAGTTAGCTAAATGTGTGCTACATATGTATTAATGTCACGGGAAATGTATTATTCATAAGGTTTTTTCTCTTGGTGAATTTGATGTATGAATGACGATTATAATAACCCAATTTGTGTTATGTGATTAAAACAAAAATAAATGCAAATTTTATTAAATAAAAAGCAAACGAGTGAAGCCAGAATTGACAAGACAACCTTCCGCGGTTCAACCAATATCAGCGGGTCATAAATGAATAAATAAATAAATAAGAGGAGCTGTTTGGTAAATAAAAAGTGTCGTCCTAGGTTTCTGAACCCTCTCAGTCCTTACAGACGACATCTCACTCACTGACAGAAGACTGCTTCGGATCTGCTCAACAAAGATCTTCTGCGGTCAACCATTCAAAACTCAAAACAATGGTATATATAATATGTATACACAAACAAAACACACGGAATTTACATATATGCTCTTCGTGTTTATAAGCGTTATGTGTTTTATTTTTTAGATTTTTCTCTACGTTATGAGGCGGGTTATTCGAGCCATTAGAAATCATTGAAGAATAATTCGGTTTTATCAATGGTAGATTTAATCTAGGAGCTCTACTTTTCTTTTTTTTTTTTCATAATCTATTTTCTTTGATTTTTCATGAAATAAGTAGAGTTTTCGATACCATGTGTAAAGGTGGCAATACCGTGTGTTGTCGCTGCTGTTTTTTCTTCAGAGGTTTTTTTTGGAGGTTTCAGCACAGAACCGTTACTACATTTTCTCGTCCTCTTTCCTCGTAATAATCTGGGCAATGAACCTACGAGAAATCAATTTACGATGAGAACATTATAGATTGAACTACAGACATACGATGTCAATGGGAGTTTTTATTTTTTCAATATATATTCTTAAATAGGGTTGTTTTCTTTACGTTTTTGGCGTTCTTCTACTTCGTCGTCTAACATCTTTTTCCTTCACCTCTTTTTTATTTTTATTGCAGACTGTTTCGAAGCGTCTATCGGGCAAGAAAGTAGCGAGGTTCGAAAAGAACATAACAAGAAGAGGAATTGGTCCTAATAACAATACACAGAAAAGCCAGCAGTTAGAACCAGCACATTACATTCTTATCCTATTTGCAGTTTTGGTTGTCGCCTCATGTAAGTATTCTTTCTCTTCTTCTTCTGTTAGCCGCACATGTCCTATGATCATACATATATTCCTAAGAAATAGTTATTAATATGTTTGATGGGTTTTATATTTTATATATTTATTTAACATATGTATGTATCGTATTGGATATGCAGTTGTCTTCCAGATCGTTAGGATGGCCATCAACAGTGGCGCGCCTGCAGAAACCTCATGAAAAATGGCTGCTTCAAATCTTATGAACATACTTATCATTTAAGGACAATGATAATTATTAAAATATTATGGGAAGACACTTACGTTTTCTGAACATTTTACAAGACTTCTTCTCTCTTGCAATCTCTATCTCTTAATCATCGCATTATTTCGAACCTACAATTGTGAATTGAGGCTATGTTTGATTTGAAATGTGGGATAAAAACTTCTTCTGTACCATCCATCCCTGCTCTGTTGCACAGTATTCTTACAACAATACGAAGGTAAAGCACACCCAAAATTTCTTGCATACATATAAAAAGTGGTTTCCTTTTATAGCAAAACAGTACAAGATTGAAATGAGAGCAAATGAGCAAAGCCAAGGGTTATTACAGACAGCAAAATCGATCAGAAGAGCTTGCTCTGATGCACCTGCGTCATATGTCCTTTCGTACTGAATTTGTTCTCCCCTGATCTATGAGATGAACGAGCTGAGCCATTGTTCATCGATTTGCAGGATTTGCAACAGTCTGGGCTCTTGGAGATGCTTTGCGTAATAGAATCTTTGTCGTGATAATCTGATGACCCCATCGTGCTTTTGAACGACGAGGCATCAGCTTCGGGTGAATGTACGTAAGGAACATATTCCTATGTGAGACATAACGAATCAATTCAACAGAAGTGAGGAAGATTGATTGGATCATTTTGGATTTAAGCAATGTTCGAAAACAATAATTGGTCGGTCTTTATTATTGCAAAGGACTGACCTTGGACTTTGTCTTGGAATAACGAGGCGTGAGGCATGGATTCAAGTCGTTGACATACATATCATCTGGGGTTGCGTAGTCCCCAGAGCTAAACTCTTGATCGTACTGCACAACGAAATCGGTAAAGAACGAATTAAACGATGTGTACTTGGTATCATATTCAATTCAAGAATGTCCCAAAATCGATTCGCTATATTTGCTCTCTATTTCAAGAACTTCACTGATTGTATATATGAATTCTATTTACCAGATAATGAGCTGCATCTTCTTGATCGTACGATGGAGTACTCGGTGAGCTAAAACGGTTGTCACAGAATCCTCTTGAATTGTATTTTTCAGCCTTCACCTGCGATACGATACAAAATCGACTAATCAAATCCATCGCTGTCGTATATACATAAGCAAGAAGTATTTCTCGCAAGCTTCAAGAACACGGTAATGTTTCACCTCTGCTAGATCATCGGCAAGACTTTGGAGCTGTCCTGTTAGTGAAGAAACCTGTCTTTGAAGACTTGGAATGAGCTTCTTTGCATGTTTTAGCTCTGAATTTTGGGTCTCTAACATGTCCTGAAGCTGAGAATTCATGGTGTCGGGAAAGAGAACTGCGCTCTTTAGAGACTTTATCTCTTCCCTTTGCTTCAAGCACAGATCTTTCAGCTTTTCAACCTATTTTTTCCGCATTGAAACTCCACATTACAACCTTAGAATAGAAATCACTATCAATCACCCTTAAGACTAAACAAGAGTGGTCCATAGAAGCCACGATAAAGCATGCGAACACAGAAAAATCAGGCAATGATGAAGAGATAAGCAAAGATTACACAGATTAAGACTAAATCGATACAGAAAGAAGAAATTCGAACCTCTCTGTTTTTCTCCTCAAGCAAAGATTTAAGCTCACCAATCTCTCTATCCTTTTCTTGATTCAAACTCAGCAACTCCCTCTCACTCCTCAACACCATCGCCAGAGTCCTCGTATTGGCTTTCACTTCGGTCAAAGCCTTCCTCGAACCCTCCTGAATTTCCGCTTTTGCCCCCGATTTTGACCCTTTGAACAGCTTCTTGTGAAGCCCAGCGATACCGCTGCTCTTCTTCGCATTCTTCTTCAAGTCATCTGCCAGTACCTGATTCGCAATCACGAACTGAGGGCCCTTTTCGTAATTACCTTTGGTCCTTTTGCTCTCCACGAGCTTCCTCACCATCGAAGTGAAGTTAACGCTGTTCTGGGCGTGGCTCTTCTTGGCGGCGGCGACCACCGCGAGGTCGCGTGAGGCGGCGCGCGAAGATGAGAACTCCGAGGACGACGATGGGTCGGACTTGGTGGAAGCGTTCACGGCGGTGTTGCTGTAGCGCGACGCAGGCCTCATTGATGATGCCATTTTCAGTGCTAATCGCTATTTTCTTTGCTTGATTTGGGAGGTTTTGAGGTTTTTTTTTATGGCTGTCAGAACTCAGTAGTGAGTTCGATTTAGTCTGAGAATTGTTCGGTGGCGCTGAGTGTATGAATTTCAAAATTTTCAGAGGTGTGAGGACGAAAAAGTCCTCGGGGTTTGGCATGGTCGATTAGGGGTACAAAAGTCAACTAACGGCCGGCCCCTGCTTTTATGTTTTGAAAAATGAAAAGGCGGGTTTTTTAATTGTTCTTTTTCTATCACTAGAAGAAAATCCTGATTTGAATGATACGTATATAGTAAGTAGGCTGTTATGTTAATATTTGTATGCATTGAGAAAGTTCATACATAATACTATGACAGTGGGCCAATAGTTTTCGGCTCTGTGTTACTAAAGTTTACTTTTATAAAAAAAAAAAAGTTGGGCCGATATGTCGGTAAGTAAGTTTTACTTTGTCATATGAATAAAACGAATATAGTTTGATATTTTATTACCTTTATTCTTTACTTGCTAGGAATGAACTTTTGGTGTTGACCTTGCTTGCCGTTATTAGTACGCAGATATTTTATCATTATATGTACCTCCATTCCATCTATATCCTATCCACGTTGTCCGTGTATCTACTAGAAACTTCAGAATCCACCTTACCTTTCCTTTCTTTATTACAATATTTATCCAAAATCATTTCAACTTCTTTACATCCAACAATCTATCATCTTTCAAACCTTTCCAACATGTAAGCGATCAAGACATTATATATATATATGTAGAGTGGACCAACAAGAATCCAAATACACTATTTGCAAGAGAAGTTATAGAGCTGTTATGATATGCAGTAGAAGAGTTTCTTGTAATAGAGAAAAAAAATGGATCGGCGGAGTGAATCAGCTGCAGCGAAGTACTCTGCTTTGACAGTGAAGAAAGCTCTTCAGTTTCTAATCCCAGTTTCAATGTTTTCTATCTTATGCTACTGTTCATCAAGCTTCCCACTACTGTCCTCTTACTACAATCTCCATTTTTCGAGTTTGATATTCTCCTTGGTAGCTCAAGCCCTCGATAGGAAGTACATGTTTTTGATCTGCAATGGAATCCTAGCGTTTGTCGTAAACAGTTTCAAGCTCAGCAGTAATGGCGATTGTGGGACTTTTCCCGACAACCTAGGATCAGATAATAATAACGAGGAAGGTAGTGATAGAGATGGTTTTCTGGTAAATGTTGCGTGCGTTGCAGAAGATAGACGAACCTTGGAACGAATAGACGAAGAAGAAGAAGATGGTGATGATGATGATGAAGTCGTCGTGGCTGCTAACATAGGAGAAGGAGATCATGAACGTACTTGTTCGTGTTCGTCGATCGATCGTAGCTCGAGCACAGACGAACTAAACAAGAAGGTGGAAGAATTTATTAGGAAGATGAAGGAAGATATTAGGGTTGAATCATCCCAGCAACCACTTGCTGTAATAGCTGTAGTAGAAGAATAATTATTATTGTAATAAGCTTAGCTTCTCGTGATTATATACATTAGTGTAGTGTGTATTGTTATTATTATTGTGCAGTGTAGGTTCAGTACTATGAAGTTCAGATCAGATGGCTTCAAATGCAGATGCTTAAGAATTAGATAAAAACCATGTGATTTCCTATATTAAGTTTATTCCCAGGTACAAAAGTTGCATTAGTTATGCTAGAGGACTCAAATATATATGTAATTGACAAAAAAAAATTGCCATGTGGCAATCCCGAAAACCAATCCAAAACATCTACTTACAAGCAAAGATCGTATAACTTCATTTTAAATAATACTGTACTTAGTTATTCTTTGTTCTTACTCGATAGCAAAATGATGTTTCATTTTCTTGATTATTTACGGTGCAGAAAATTGTCACCTTTTCTTTTGACTTAGTAGCAACATTTGCTACAAGATTCATGTAAAAATAGATAGCAATCTCTTTGTTATCTTGGCAAAACATCATTATAGCTACGTAGGAAAATAAAGGTTTATGTAAATAGCAAGTCTCATAATATATATTCCGGAAATTTTAAATACAAACAAAATCCACCTAATTAATTACCAACCATCACCTGCAGCTTATAACAACGACTTGACAATTTGATTAACCACTAATTCCACATTACCAACGACCAAAATGAGATTGTTATTTAGGTTTTGAATATGTATTATAAGAAGCCGTCTTAGGCCGGTTTTTGTTACATATAAATTTGTTTGTTGCTTTCAAGTGCTTGCTTAGGAATATGGAAATCCCACACTTTGCGGTCAATTTCCTTGCAAGTATGGACTCGAATATGGATTAGGAACGAATGTAATAAATCAAAAACCATTGTTATGTTGTTCTTCCTTCAGATTCAGACATCATATCTGCTACTTAACTAAAAGCCTTTGGCGCACAACAACTACATTTTCTTATTGTATGTACTCTGCTATAATAAAATCCCCCCTTCCGATCCATCGATGCGTTCATTCGTATTCGCCAACGGCGAGAGTTATTTGCGTTTGTCGATAAAAGAATGAGGGGCTTCGAAGAAATGGTTTTCGACGACTTTTCGATCCTTTCTCAGTCGGGACCCGTCGTGTTGGAGCTCGACAAGCTTCAGAATCGACTCAAAGGTGACATTTTTTTTCACTGTTGATTTCATTACTAGTCGAAATGATTTGCGCAATTCGTTTGCATGACGAATATATTGCGTCGTTGTTTCAGAGAAGGAAAGGGAACTGGGTAAGGCTCAATCCGAGATTCGAGCGCTTCGAGCGAGCCAAGTCCTGAAGGAAAGGGCCGTCGAAGAGGTGTGTCCTGAGAAACAAATTAAACAAAATTCATTGCAAAGATTCTTCTTCTTCTTCTTCATTTTTTTTTTTCTGTCGCATGTTTTAGTTTCGAAACGAGGTCGAAAGATTGGAGGAGAAGCTCAGATTCAACGAAAACCTCGTCGAACAGAAGGTTGTGCGCAAGAGAAAGTATAAATCTTCAGATGTTCGAAATTCGATAAGTTTTAATTATCTCTTTTCTCGTGTGTGTGCGAGCGTGCGCAGAATCTCGACATAAAAAAGCTGAAAAACGAGAAAAAAGAAGCGCTAGCAGCGCAATACGCGGCCGAGGCCACACTTAGAAGAGTTTACGCCGATCAAAAGGACGACAATTCCATCCCCATCGAATCGATCACCGCTCCTTTAGAGGCAGAACTCAGAATATGCAGAAACGAGGTATTTCACACGCATAAATATCACACATGTTAAAAAAGTTCTCAAATTTTTTTATTAATCTCGGCGTATTGCATCTCTTCATAGCTCGCCGGAGCGCAAGAAGACAAGAGGGCTTTAGAGCGCCTGACGAAATCTAAAGAATCGGCCTTGCTCGAAGCTGAACGAATACTAAGAAGCGCCCTCGAACGAGCGCTCATCGTCGAAGAGGTTCAGAACCAAAACATCGAGCTTCGTAGGCAAATCGAGATATGCCACGTACGATAGAGACCGTCGAACAATCATCTTTCTTTTTTTTTTTTCTTTTCGACTACGAAATTGTCATAATTCTTGCAAATATTTTTGTCAGGAGGAGAACAGAGTACTCGAAAAGACGAACAGGCAAAAGGTCTTAGACGTCGAAAGGCTTAGCGGAACCATAAAAGAACTCGAGGAGGCCGTACTCGCCGGCGGAGAAACAGCCAATACTATTCGAGAATACAGACGAAAGATGTCAGAATTGAACGTAAAAAAAAAACTTACATAGTATAAACATAAAACTATTTCATATGTAGTTCGTTTTTTTTCTTTACGTTATATTATATTTAGGAGGAGAAGAGGACGCTCGAGAGGGAACTTGCGAGAATAAAGGTCTCGGCTAGTCGAGTGGCGAGCGTTATGGCTAATGAGTGGAAGGACGATAACGACAAGGTCATGCCCGTCAAGCAATGGCTCGAAGAGAGGAGATTATTGCAGGTAATTAAATATCGTCGTCTTAAAACTCGATTGTTAGTTCGGTATATGGAGTCTGATAGTGTTTGAAATGTATTATTACAGGCGGAGATGCAGAGATTGAAGGAAAAGTTAGCCGTTTCAGAGAGAACGGCGAAAGCAGAAGCGCAAGTCAAGGTGGCGTGGCGCTTTTATGTTTGAAGGCTGTTTTTATCTTACCACTCGATTTCTTCGTCGTGGATTTCTGAAAAAAAAAAATTTATTACAGGAAAAGTTGAAGCTGAGGCTGAAGACGGTCGAAGAAGGCCTTAAGGGTCGCATGCCATCACCTAAGAACGAGGGATCGCACAACATATTCGGGATTTTATCGAGCAGTTCGAAAATTGGAAAGAGGTGTTCTTCTCAGCCTAGAGGTTCATCAATTACAAGGAGTTCGGTGAACAGCGATAAAGAAACGAAGAATGTCGATGATGGTATGGTGAGGAAGGGTTTGTGGGGGCCGAGGAACAAGATCGTCGATCAAAGCGAGAAAGAAAATTCTGAGACGAACGAAAATGGAGGTTGTAAGGAAGACGAGGCTAAGGAAGGCGATACGGTGTCGGGATTTCTGTACGACAGGCTTCAGAAGGAAGTCCTAAGCCTGAGAAAGTCGTGCGAACTTAAAGAGGACATTTTGAAGTCGAAAGACGAAGAGATTAAGGTTTTTAAAAAACTAGTTATGATCCTCTTTCGATCTTCTCACAATATCATTTTTGGGTTTATAAGCGTCGCCATAACTGTGCATCGCAGATTCTGATGAAGAAAGTCGAGACGCTCAGCAGAGCCATGGCAGTCGAGTATCGGAAGATGAAGAGAGAAGCTACTGCTGTAAGAGGGAGAGATTCATCGAATTCGATCAGAAATGCAGACTCATCGAATGACTAGCAAACTGAGACTAGCTAGAAGCAAACTCATCCCAAAGATTGAGCTATTTTATACATAAAAGACTGTAGATCGCTTGACGCCTTTATTCGAACAATATGGTAAATAAACCAGATTGAAGTATTACCATGTGAGACATTACAATCTAAAAACATGAGATTTATTACATTATAGTAGCTTCAACACACACCTCATCAATCTCCTCTACAAAAGGAGTTCTGGGGTAGCAGATTGTATTGTAATCATGGAAATAACCCAAAGATTCTTCGAGTTCGGAAATCATATCCAAACATGGGCTCCATAATTAAAGAAGAAACAAAATTAAAGAAAAGGCGGGAAAACGGCTTTTCGATGGGAAAATCTTGCTGAAATCGAAACATCTCTGGGTTCAGTTCAAAAACCTCAAAAGAGTTTAATATCTCAACCTTACGCCAAATACATCAACAGACAGTAAGCAACAGATCTGTTATCACCCACAATCATATTCTCATGCTTATCGTTTTTGCTTCTTTTCTATCTTCTTACCTCTCTTTGTATGGACTTGTAAAGCACAACTGTCACGTACTTGTTAAGGAACCGATTGGTCGACCCAAGGGCTACAACCGAGGGACGGGTCCTATCTTTGTGCATGTAAAGATGGTTCAGCACGACGTGCTGTGGCCTCGAGTGTGGAGGTGGAATCTCCATTTGAGGAGAGGGGACGTTGAGAAGAGTTGAGTTAAGGTGTGAAGGAACTAAAGGTGGCTCCTTTTGGAAATCTTCGGGCCCGAGCAGAGCATTGTTGTAGCTAGAGACAGGGGATTGAGGTGGCTCGAAGCTCGAAATGCTGTCTAAATCTTCAGGAACATAGTCCTGCAAAAGAACAAAAGATGTAAATGCAAGACAAGAGAGGAGATTAAAGGGTGTAATAATAGAACGGACCTGCAAGTCAAGAATGTTGTAAGAATGTCCAGATTCGTCCTGTTCGGAGGGTTGATCAGGCGAGTGAGTCCAATGGCCATCGACTATGAATCTGTATCGATAAACGCCGGAAGGAAGTACTTTCATGATAGTGAAGTCTTTCCCCGATCTCTGCAATGGTTTCCTGCGATAAAAGTGGGCCAGTGTTCGAAAAGGAAATGAGCATATATGTGCAAGCATATGCAATTGCGCAAAGAAAGAGTGGTAGGGGAAGAAAACCTTGATTTCCAATCATCCCAAGATCCCTCGACAGCAACGTCCTTACCACCGTAGCTCCAAGTAATCATGGTTGGGATGCATTGTTCGTTAAGAACTTCTTCTTGGGTGGAGTTAGCAGTCTGCATCCACGATGGGTTTGGGACGCGCAGTTCATCTGGCCTTCGTAAGGGAACCGTTGGCATCTGATGGAAATGAAAACATTAAATCGGTGAATAACTCCAAAGAATCGATAACAAGATCGAGCTTTTAGCCTTGAATGCAAATGCATAACGGTCACAACGAACAAACCGAATGAATCCAAATTTGTCATCTGTGATCCCAAATCAAAGTAGTCCGACAATCAAAGTCGAATGGCGCTAGATTTATCTCTTTTCCGTATGCTCTACGAACCTTGTCTCAAGATATACATACTTCACCTTACTAGCAGTGATTCACATAGTTAAACCACAGAAGAAGAAACAAAGGATCTCTGCCCATAATCCATCATCGAATAATTTCAACAGACTTATTCAGATCTACCTTCATTACACATTTCAGAGTCATCCCTACACATAGCTTACAAGGACTTCACAATACAAAGAAGAGCATCAAGCTTCACTCAATTAAAACTAACACAATCACAGCTAAGTAGAATCAAATCTGAACACGTATAACCCAACAAGAAGACCTAAAAGGGCGCATTCAGTATCATGAAATAACACTAAAAAGGTAAAGGAAAAGAACTTTCTTTCCTTTTTTTCTTCATTCCTAAACAAATAACTGACCTGGGGTCTAAACATCAGAGGCGATTGAGTAGCTCTGGGACTCGCCGGCGGAGACTGACCCATATACTCAACGCCGCCGCCACCTCCAACGCCGACGTTCGCATGGTAGCTACCGTCCTGATCGGTCATGCCAACACGCGCCGAACGAAAACTGTCAGATGGGCTGTTTTCGCCGCCGCTCTCCTCTCTTCCATTGGCATTACCCATAGCTCGAAACAGCTCAATTATTAGATTCCGTACTTGAAATATTCCTCTTAAGGGAACAGTAGACGTGCTCGAAAAAGGGAAGCATAAAAGAAACGGAGAGAATGGGATTAAAGCGAAAGGGCTCTCGATTCTATGATGCGTTGGATTGGAGATTTAGATTCAGCAAAAAAAAAAAAAAACATAAAAATAAATGGCAGACCTTTCGCATTAATTGCATCCAGTGATGATGAATCTTGCTGGTTACTAATGGAAGTAATTTCTGTTTGATGGCTATGTTTTTATTATTTTATTATATTAATTATTACAACTTTATTAGCTTCAAACAAAAGTGTGACCTTGGAACTAACTGGTGATTATGGATTTCTACGCTTTTGTTGCTGGCAATAATTGTGAATTAATATACCAAAATTCTTCAGTTCACAGAATCTTAATCGAGGTGTAATTATAAATATATTTTCTGAGACGCCTTACATACAAATGATTGATTAAATAAATAATGATGATAAGAAACATCATTTCGTGTGTGGGGAAGATATGAGGCCCAAATTCGAAAGCCCACGGGCCCCACCTCAAATGAATGTGACATCATCCACGCACGTTATGTTCTTTGCTTCGCAATTCATTATTATACTGCGTTATTTTATGCAAATTTAGATTGAGTTTATTTTGTAGTTCTTCCTATAATAAATTGCGATTAAAGAATGTAAACATCTGGTTTGAATTGAAACCTCTCACATATGTTACTACTATTATTTTATTATTTGATTAACTCTAGACAAGATAGAAAAACGGTGGTCATGTTTTTCATCAATGGAATCTTGAATTTTTTGGAAGGGTAGTTACGCGTCGTAGTCATCATACAATCGATTTTAGTAAAAATAAAAATAAAACTTATGGAAATTTGTGGCAAATGAACTTAAATAATAATTGGAAGCATCTCTTTGGTGAGATTGGGACCAAAAGAGCAAAAGTAAGCTCCCTTGGGGTGGACCCAAAATTATTATTTTTAATATTATTATTATTATTATTATCTCGAAGTAATATCTATACTCTTTTATTAATTGTCAAAGCCTAGTCGTCAAGTTTGGTGTGTCAAGTAAAATTAATTAAAGAAATAATATCAAAGAAATAAAAACACCAACTACATTATATTTAATATTTTCAATTTTACCCTTTTATTTTTAGTAATTATTATTTAGTATAGAACACACACAGCATTTCAGTTTTGCCCAGTAATAAATATCATCTTTATATTATGGAGACAACATGGAGCTCTATAAACTGCCATAAAACCCTTCAATATATAAAGGTGGCAAATTTTTATTTTTTCAATCACTTGTTCTTCATCAATCCCTCGAATTTCTCGAATTCAGATTCTAAAATATTCGCAATATCGTCCTCGTCAGCATCCTCGGGAATCGAAACGTGCACCGATCCTTGTTTCTCGGGAATTCGACGATGGCGAACGCTCAGTTGCTTCATATAATCATAGTGTCTCCGATGAAAAGGATGATCCAATGAGAAACAGTTGTTCTCTTCGCTGACCGAAGACGATGATCTCTTACGGCAGAAATGAGGGAGCGACGAATAATCCATTATCTGCAATGATTTTATATCTATTTCGTAAGAAAACTCGTCCTCGAATCTCTATAATTTTTTTTTTGAAAAAAGAAGAAGAAGAAAAGATCGAACCTTTAAGAGCTCGTCTTGTCCCGAGCCAGAAAGTACGTCGATTTTCCTCCTCGTCCTCTCTTGTAAGAGAGGCTTAACGACCTTCCAACAAGCTGAGAAAACGTAAGGTGCGTTCACTATGTAATAAGTCTGCGTCTTCTCGGGATAGTTCAGATCGTCGATCGAAGAGATCATCGTCACTAGCTGCGCAAGAAAATCATAGTTCATATCCGTCGATATTTTTCGGGGACGTATATATTTCTATCGAGAATTTCTTGGCGCACACCTTTATCTGGTTCAAAGCAGAGAGCTTGAGGCCAGACATGTCGAGAATCTTCACGCATTTGCTGATGTGTCTACCGTAATTCTTCGTCGCGCTGGGCTGAGAATGAAACATTATGGTAAGTCGATCGATCAATCGCTGGGATATCGATAAAAAAAAAGACTGCTTTTCTTACCAGAATCACACGGTCACGGTATTCGTTGAGCTGAATATGGGATTGGATGTAATAATGAACCTAAAAAAGCGAAGGTAAGAAGAAAAAAATACGGTCGAATGCTGTGAAAGCAATAGAAAAATCGACTCACAGATGCTTTGTCGTACGTGCTCAGGCCTACACCGATGGCAAAGACGGGGAGACCCTATATCCAAATTCGAGCAATGAAGCTAAGGAATCGAATTTCAAGTCGCATTTTTTCTTAAAACTAAACTCTCACCTCATTCGTATAGCCCGATAATCCTATGAGCTGCGAATCGCGTACTGCACGGTAAAGTTCTATTGGAACGATTGGCTTCTGCGATGAAACGAAAAGGGAACAATCTCATTTAAAAGGAGTTATTTTCGCCTTAAACGTCGCTACTATTGCACTTAATAAGACTTACGGACAACATATCGTCGATGTTGTTCTGTACTCTCCAGTTCAGGCAATCGACAAGCTGAAATGGGGGGGTTATTCGTAAGTCAGAAAAGATCATAACTGAGAAGATAAGACTGAATTTTTTCGCGCAAGATGTTAACCGACCATCTGATGAGCCTTTTCGACGCTTCCATCTCTGGCCTTTAGGAATCTTGTAAGAGTTTCTTGAGGATGTCCTTGATGAATGTTCTGTGATGCATTAGATTGGATTATGTGAGCTATCGTATTCATGTATTCACAGACATATTTCAAGCAGTAGAAAGAAAGAACTAACCTTGAATGTTTTCTTGAGGGGTTCGTCAACTGAATAGAGATGCAGCAGGGGATTAAGCAGGGAAGAAGACCCAACAAAAGGAAGAGTATTGTATTATACGATGATGTAATAAGGACCAAATATGAGCTGACCTTCCTTCATTAGATCTTCGAACTGTCTGATGGGTTCTTGTGGGAAAACAGCCATTTTTCTTCTCCTTCAACAGGCGACAAAAACGAAGATTTGTTGAGTTTAAATAGAGATCAGACAGCTGAAAACAGAGGACTAGTCAACAGCATTTACTTTTGAACGTTCTACGGAAGAAGACTCTTTTCCTCAGTCGGCCAAAGGGAAAGAAAAAGACAAATACGTGAGATGGACACTGGCAAAGATTCCAACTTTCTTCATAATGACAGAAGGAAAAAAAAAAGTCTAAATGGTGGTCGCAATTCAAGAACGGCAACCTCATCCAATCTTTTTTTCTTCTTTTCTTTTTGCCTCCAAAGAGGAAAAGGAAAAGAAGACTTTTTTTTGGCCCTTGTGAGTTGTAATAAGAGCCTCTTATAGTGCGAGTGAAAATAGAAGACTAAAGTCAACTGATAGCCATAGGCATCTTCTTCATCCTTTTACAGAGAAATCAGTACCAGCAAACACAAGAGAGAGAGAGAGAGAGAGAGAGAGAGAGAGAGAGAGAGTAAAAAATATGCTTACCTTGTCTTGGTTGGTCGTCAAACTAAGAAAGATGTGTTCTTGTTTATGGGTTTTTATGGTCGTTAGATAATGAAGATGATGTATGAACAAAAAACAAAGTCAAAAAATACGATCTACCATTTCCTAATAAACAACGACCATAGCAGGCAAAACCTTCTCCACCATCTTCACATTCAAGAATCGACAAGGACGATGATTTCCATACACTTCAAAGAAAAAAAAACAGTACAAATTCTAGGCAGCAATAATACAAATTTTAGCTTAAAAGAAATCGAATTCAAGGTACTTTTCGCCTTTCGAATCTCTTACAGAAGCCTCCTTTTGACCTTCGACTTGCGCCGTCGTAAGCATCTCCTCGTAATCCACAGCCCTCGGAATCTCGGGCGGAGAGGCGCATCGAATCAGCGCCCAGTTAAGTCCCTCGAAAAAAGGGTGCTGCTTTATCTCAGTCGCGCCCCTCTTATACGCCAGCCTATGCTGAGGCTCTTTCACCAGCAATCCCCTCACCAGATCCCGGGCAGCAAAGCTGACCACGGGCGCCTCGGGAAACCTAAGCGGCTGCCCGACGACGTTGAACAGCGTCGCCCTGTTTCCCGACCCCTTAAAAGGTGTCCTACCGAAAAGAAGCTCGTAGATAAATATCCCGAAAGTCCACCAATCCACAGCGCTGCCGTGGCCTTCACCCTTTATGATCTCAGGCGCTAAGTACTCGTGCGTGCCCACGAACGACATGGATCGAGCGCTGCTTGGCTCGGCGACTAGCTCGGGCATTGGGCTCACTTGGTTCCCTAATTCGTTCTTGGGCTTTCTTTCCTTCTTGGATTTGCTCGACGAAAAGAGGCGTGGCGAGAAGAAGCATGTTGTTGGGATTGGGACGGCGCACGATGGCTGGATCATGCATGATGCGGGCTCGATGCACGCGGGCTGGGTCGGGTTCTTACGGGTCGGGTCGGAGCCGGAACCCGTGGATTCTGTCCTGACGAGGGTTGGGCTTACGGCACAGCGAAGCGAAAGGTCGAAGTCTGAGAGCATTATGTGGCCGTCCTCTCTAACGAGTATGTTTTCTGGCTTAAGATCACGGTATACGATCCCGAGCATGTGTAGGTACTCTAACGAAAGCAGCACTTCTGCTACGTAAAATCTGCCCAAGAAAAAAAAACGAGCAAAATCAAGAAGATGGCTCGGATCCTCAATAGATGATAAATATATGGTCTTACTTTCTAAATTTTCTCAGTTAAATAACCTTCAATGCGCATAAAACCCTTAATTAGGTGCCCAGAAGAAAAACGAGCAAAATCAAGATGATGGCTTGAAATCTCAATAGAAGATACATATATGATCTTAACTTTCTCAGGTGGATAACCTTCGTTTACTTCATCTAATGCGCAAAAAAAAAACCCTTAATTAGGCGCCGAAAAAAAAAGTTTCACCTGACGGCTTGTTCTGAGAAATATTTTCCGGGCTGTCTCTGCCTAAGAGTGTGCAAGTCTCCGCCCGGGCAAAACTCCATAACCAGGCAAGAAAACTTATCGGTCTCAAAATGGGCGTAGAGGCTGGGCAAGAAAGGGTGGTCGAGAGACTGAAGTATCTCCCTTTCGGTCTGAGCTCGAGCCATCTTCTTACGGCTGGCTAGGGACGCCTTGTCCATGACTTTCATCGCAAAATAACACTTAGTCCCGCTAAGCTCGGCTAGGTAAACGCTGCCTATATCTCCACAGCCGAGCCTCTTAAGAAGCTTGAAATGGCTCAATCCCAAGGAGCCATCCCTGAGCCTAACGGCTCGAATGGCTTCCCATCGAACGTCGTTTGCTTTGTGGGGTTTATTTACGCTGCTGCTGTAGTTACTACAAGCGCTCTCTTCGCTTACGTTACTGCAAACGCTGTCTTTTCCGCTATCAATATGATCGCTTCGTTTGGCTGATAACGAACTCGTCTGAACACTTTCAGATTCAGTTTTTTCTTGATCGACGCAAGTTTTGGACGGGATTTTATTTTCGTGATCAAGAACTGACTCGTGCGAAGGGGTGCTTGGAAAATCACTAAGGCTTGTGGGAGATTGTTGCAATGGATCTTCTTTACTGGGATTTGATGGTTTGTGAGGTTTGACAGACTGAGCACTGAGGTTTTTCTGCTGCATTGCCGAGGGAACCTTAGTAGCAGCTTTTGAGGACATTGTATGTAAATATGAAGCTGAAACTTTTCAGACAAAGATCCAATATACAGAGGCTTATGTTCGGGTGCTAAAAATGGCGATAAAATTCAGCTATCGACTATCGGGCATTCGTCGCGTTGAACTCTCTCAGATGATAACTGTATCAACGAAAGGAAATTTACGAATGTAATATATTCTGTAAAAATAACTTGAAAACAAAAATACCGACAGAGTTTAGACTGAACAATTCATTCAGAAATGTAGAGCTTCGATGCGCTAGAGAGACAAAAAACAATTACTTATGGCGCTAAAAAAAATACGCAGACCACAAAGTATAGCAATCGAGATCGTCACTAACAAAGCAAGAAGAGAGCAACAATGAATACTCAGAGCTCTTCATTGCGAAGCTGAAGATAACCTAAGCAAAATAAGAAGGAAGGAAAAGAATACCAAAACAGAAGCAGGGATGATGCAACTAAAGAATGCAGACTGACTCCTTAAGATGCCTTTTACCACAGAAATAAAAAAGATGCTTTACCAAGACTACAGATCAAACCCACCCCACCATGGTATAAACCTGAAAAGAGCAAACCTACAAAAACAACATTCTCAAAGAGGAATCGAGGACCACAAGAGAATAGAGAGCTCGGAAGAAGAAAAAAAAAGAACTGAATCGAGTCAGCTATAGAAAAAAGGAAAATGCAACAGCTTTATTTATCACATCAGGCAACTAACAGCACGAATCAACTGTAAGTAGCTCATAAAAAACATATCTTTGTACACAAACCCATGATTAAAATTGGAATCCCACCACAGATCCAAATTAAGAGAATCTCAAAAGCGACAAAAATAGAAAACCCATAAGTGAGCGGTTTACCATTTCTGCAACGATCAGATAATTTTGCAGGTATCAGCTTAAGCAGTGAGGGTGTGGAAAGAATGAAGCCGCCTCCTCTATGAAGGGCCGTCTTCAGTGGTAGTAGTTGCACTGTATATCACCAACTAGTCGAGAGCGAGAGAGAGACGAAAAATTATTGTTCTTTCATCTCAATAAACAATTAATTGAGAAACGCTGATGCAAAGGAGTGGAGACCAATTATTAAATTGTTAAAAATAGTTGATGAATATCGACTCAGCGATCATTTCAACAATGCAAGTTGCATAATTAATCCATCTTTGATCACTAGTAAAATAGTGTGATTAAAGAGCCTATGAAATCATCTGTCCCACATTTACTGTCCCCCTCTATGTCCCAAATCATATGATCCGTTGAATTTTAGATCATGCGGTTCAAAAATTTTCTTTTTGTTTATTAATTACTATAATTTCATATTACACCAAATCATTAAATCATTATTATTTCATGTGATTTATAAGATAAAAATAAATAAACACATCTAATTTATTCCTTGTTTTATGATGATCAATTTGATATCCATATCATATATTTTTCGATAATCGTAAGAATTATTTTAACAATGGGACGGGAAGTGGGACAGAAATTGTGGGACAGACGATGTCAACCGTGTTGATTGAGATACATATGGCAATAACTAATTAGTAATTGTCCATTCAATTTCTTATATGATCTGATATTTCCTTAATTACGGGAGTTGCTGCTTTCATAATATGCATTTAATGACTCCAAATTACCAAGGAATTAAGTATTTTTCCTAAAGCATGTAGTGTAGCTTTGAATGGCAACCAAACTAGAAATTTAGTTACAGCTTTATTATTGAAAGCCTAGCCAACGTAATAAAGTCGCTTGGACCACCGACGAAAACGAACGTCGTTTGGCCCAATGCATTAAACATCTCGTAATATCATCATCCCTAATAATACTATGCGGATATCCAATTTATCAGTTTGGTACGTACGATTATTTTATACATAATATACATTTCAAACACTTAATTAATGAAAAAGACGTTTATTATTCAACTACTTGACCATTTGGTGGTCATAATAATTCGACTATAATTAATTACACAAAAGGACCCATCATCGCCATGGTCTCGGACAACGACTATGAGATAGAGCCCAGAGAAGAGTTAGTCTAAATCCAATTCAGTAGCAGACAAAGATCAACAACACACATATAATATATATATATATATATATATATATATATATATTAAACCAAACAGTTCTAAATTCTTTCTACTGATCTCTAACATAACAGCACTTCTCTGTGCAGTAATACTACATTTCTCCCTAATCCGATTCCTTCCAACCAATGACATTAAGGTTCTCTTTTCCTCAGCGTAATAAGGCCCGAAAACCCCAGAGAAAACCGAGCAAGACCATCCCTTCGAACCTCAAACTCAACCCCAACGACGTAGACACGTCGGTCCCAACGAGGAACCTGCAATCGCCAACCGAAGGGTCCAAGAACGTGACCATACCGAGCCCATCGAACTCACAGCTCTTAGGATTCTGTTTCTGAGCTTGGTAATAACCGTTAAACGCATAAGACACGTTACCCTTCTCGCCTATGCCACCGCACGAGCCACCGTAGCTCAGCGCGGTGCAGTCAGCGTAGCCACACGCTAGCCTGACGTGGTCACCCACAGCAGATAAATCCCTGGTCGGGTTAGCCACGCACCACCTCGAGGGCAGATAGCTGACCGCCCGAGCATTCCTCAAGTACTGCCCATTCCCTATGTTCAATGGATACTTTGCCTGCCCGTCGAAGGAGAACAGTCCCCAATGCCTCTCGAAATTCCCGGGCAGGACGCTCTTTGCCCCTTCGTCCAACAGCCCAAAGAGGTAAACGTCTAAAGGAGGAGTATTAGGCCTTAAAGGCGTCCCCTTGTTGCTCAGAACGTGGCTCACGAGCCCTTGGTTGAAGACCTTAGCCGCGGTTCGATTTGCGCTGATGTCACCATCCGTGGGCCACCCTATCTCTCCTATAACGATGGGCATCTGAGGATACCCTAATTTGCTCAGGGCAGAGACTAACGTGTCGTAGTTGCCATCGAAGGCGTTGTAATAAACGTTGGGCCCGTCGACGACTGAATGGGCTGTGCCCTCGAAGAAGGCGTAGTCTTGGGGGAAGTCTGAGTTACCGTAGAGGCTGAGGAAAGGGTATATGTTGACTACGAAGGGTGCGTTGTTTGAGCTTAGGAAGGAGACGAGCTGAGCCATGATTTGGGTGAGCTCGGGCCTGAAGGCTCCTTGTGAGGGCAGAGAAGAGCCGTATGCATCTGCGTTGCAGGGGACTACGAGCTTTATCCTTTCGGCGAGGTTCGATTTGATTAAGGATTGCTGAAGGTTTGTAAGAGCTGGGATGATGTAGTTTTCGAACTGGCCCGAATAGCTTGTAAGGAAGGGCTCGTTACCAACTGCTATGTACCTGCGATCGCTCACCGTAAGCAACTTATGCATAAGGCATTGTTAAGACATGAAAAAAGGCAACACCTTTCCTTTTAGTTTTTTCCTCAAAGATTCCAAGAACAGCTTCATCCACACTCATATATGAATCCCTCCTCAGTTTATTACAATAACAGCCCAGCCCTCATATCATAACAATATCGAGCGAAAGAAGAAATTGGTATGTTAATCTGATGATAGAAGGCACCGTTAAGACACTAAAAAGGTGAGACCTTTACTTTAATGTCTCCTAAAAGATTTCAAGAACAGCTTCATCCCCATTCATATATGAATCCCTCCCTCCTAAGTTTATTACAATAACAGCCATCATAGCAGAACAATATAGACGAAATCGAGCGAAAGAAGAACACGTTCGAGCTAGTATTCTCCGAGTATCAGAAGATATTGGTTAGGAAAAAAGAGAATACCTAATGTCGGCGCCGCCTTTGCCCATATATCTCGTCACGTTCTGAGAAACCCACAGATCGGAGTACGAGGTTGAGGTGCTGAGCTGCGCCAAAAGCTCGTTAGGTATTCCGACCATTACTTCGATCCCACTGCCCATGAGTGCCCTCATCGCATCTGGGTCGGCATTGAACAGCTTCACTTTGCTGATCATGTTATCCTTCAAGAGATTCACCACCGTCTCCGGCGCAATACGGTGGAGCGCCACCGTGCCCCAGTTCACTCCTATGGCCGATTCAACCACCAAACACGCCGACGCAAGCAATAATGTCGTTATGAAGAGGAAGATCCTCGAACAGCTGGGATCGGCTGTCTTTCTTCTCCACATGGTCACAAAGGTTGTCTTAACGTGAAACACGGCCGACGAGCCACCGTAATAGGTACAGTAATTCCACTGTAATCGAAGCTGCTCGAGTGTTTGAAGTGCACTAATTACTATACAGTTTATGATTAAAAAAGAAAACTGAAATTAATCAACCCATTGCTAATTGTAAAATACGAAAATACCCCTAAAACTGCCAACTGCAAGGTTTAAGGAGCTCAAAGTCAAAAGTAGGGGTGTTCATTCGGTTATAACGAACCGAACCGAAGGATTTTATAGACCGAAACCGAACCGAAATATTTCTGTTCGGTTTCGGTTTTACCGAATTTTTTTCGGTTCGGTATTCGGTACGGACCGGTTCGGTTCGGTCGGTTAACCGACATTTGAACACCCCTAGTCAAAAGCTAAACTTTTGTGGTAAATTACATTATGACAAAGGTGAGGTTGATTTATTTACTACTCCCTCCGTCCCACAACTTATCACATAAGTTGCTGGATACGCAAATTAATGTGGCATTATTATAATAATCTAGTACAATGAAAAGTTAAAAAGTGTATATTTTAACAAGTCTTTTAAGAATATTTGATATTATTATGTTGATTATTTGTGATAATTTTTTGCTAAATAAGGAAAGTTGATAAAATATTGGGACGTCCGAAATGGAAAAATGTGACAAAATTAGCAGGACAGAGGGAGTATCATGTATTTATGTTTAGGATAAATCATATTATCGGTTTATTAACTTTGACATTACATTAGCAATATCTAACAATCTATCCTCAAACATTTTTGGCTGCGTTTGGTTTATATGATAAACCTTTTAAAAGGGTTGCAATATGATTAATAACCCATTTGTCCATGTTTGGTTCCACTAGATAAAGCCCATGAGAAAACAGAAAGCCCGAAAATGTTAAACGGGCTTTAGTATTATTTATCCCAATTGAATCGATATTATAATTTTATCTTGCATTTTCCAAAAAGCTGGGTTAGATGACTTTTACGAATTTGCCCTTGCTATATATACAACATAAAAAAAAAACCCTAATTCATTTCTAGCATATCATCGTTACTCTCTCTGCTTGCACCCATCTCTTAGCAGACGAACTCCCAATCTTCAGCTCGCAGCCTCTCCCGTAGCTTAGGAAAGCAACTCACCATCCCATTTAAAGTAAGTATTGGTTTTTATCTTTGTTTATTTTAGGTGCAATCGGAGAACTTCGTATATGAACACTATTTTTTTCTCATTGAACACTAGTTTTTTTTACCTTTGATTTTAAGAGCTGATCGAAAAATCTATCACTTTATGAATACTAATTTTTTCTTATTCAGTTGGGTTAATCGTTATTCTAAGTTGTTGTGTATGACTAGGTTTAGTTGTCGGTTTTTTTACATTGCTTGTATACGTTGTTTCGGATGTTGCTAATGTCATTTATTTCTTTGTAGATGAAGGTAAGTGTTCTATATTGAGTTAACCACGAGCAGCAATTTGTTTCCTTGATTTTTAAATGTTTTTAAATTTTCTCCATATTTTCATTGACCACGGGCAGCTATTGTTCTGGTAATTTACTTATCAGCAAGTACTAAATCAATCATAATTTTTCAACCATTATCGTAGAGAGACATGGCTGCCATATCCCGAAGAACTAAGGAGCTGTTGGTGTTTCTGTATGGAATTTTTGTTCAATATATTATTGTGATTTTCTTGTCTGCAAATGTATTCTTGACTCAAGATGGACAAGAACGCAGAAAACGCAGGGATCGTATCAGATATAAGATGGCCACTAGATTAACAAAACAAATCCAGTACCTAAAGGGGGTAGTCGAAGTTAGTGATGTAACATGTGTCAACCACCTTAGAATGAATAGAAATGCATTCGCATCTCTTCTCTATCTATTGGAGAATGTTGGTGGTCTCAAGCATTCAAGGTACACGCCGATTCGTGATAAGGCGGCTATGTTTCTCTTAGTCTTGGCACATCACACCAAAAATCGTGTGTTACAGCAAAATTTCAGCAAGTCCGGCGAGACAGTCAGCAAGTACTTTCATGAAGTATTGAATGCCGTGCTGAAATTGCATCGGATTCTTATATTGCCACCGAAACCTATTGAGGCTGAAAATACAGAACAAAGATGGAGTTGGTTTAAGGTATGACTACTCAAATGGTTATTTATTTGTTGTAACGTTGTACAAGGATAAATAGTTAAAGTTTGTCTTTTTAATTAATTTAGGGTTGCTTAGGAGCATTGGACGGTACACATGTAAAAGTTACTGTCCGCGAGCATGATAAGGCTCGCTACCGCAATCGGAAGGGAGAAATATCTGTCAATATTCTTGGGGCATGCGATCGAAACATGAATTTTACATACATTCTAGCGGGTTGGGAGGGATCAGCTGCTGACTCACGTGTAGTTCGTGATGCTATTAGTCGTCCACAAGGGTTAAAAATCCCCAAAGGTACTAAAACAGTATTTGACAAGACAATAGGTTTTGGATTTGATGCAAGATTAAGATTAACTGTCTTTTTTTTAATTGCTTCACTAGGCTCTTATTACTTATGTGATAGCGGTTATATGAATGCCGAAGGATTCCTAGCTCCGTACAGAGGTGTCCGATACCATCTGGATGCATGGGGCGTCGGCAGAAATTCTCCACAAAATAGCAAAGAATATTTCAACATGATTCATGCTAGGGCGAGGAATGTGATCGAGCGCTCCTTTGGTTTGCTTAAGAAACGGTGGGCTATACTACGGTCACCGTCTTTCTTCCCAATCAAGTCTCAGAATAGGATAATAATGGCGTGCTGTCTGCTTCAAAATTACATTCGAAAAGAGATGCCATACGACCCTGAAGAAAGTTCAGATGAAATATTTGGTAACGTCGTGGATGAAAATGAACTCTTCGGCGATGATGACGACCATGTGACTAATATTGGGTGTTCTGATGAGTGGACTGCGTTTAGGGATAATTTAGCTCAGTCTGCCTATATGGATTGGAAAAACTCAATGTAACATTTGCTCGTCATAAATTTATTTTGTCTTAGTTGTGAAAAATTTCTTTTTGGGATAATGAATGTAGTTGCACTTGTTATGTATACTTCTATGCTAGTGTGGTGCGCTGTGCTTGAGCTTTTGTTTGAGTTGTTTATTTTTACAGTGGTTGACAAAACAGTATTAAATTGGTCCATATCGAGGATGACTTGAGTTTTCTCCAAATTAAAAATATATGAAACTTTATTATATAAAGAACATGTGAGAGAACAAGCAGAGAACGTTTTATTCTTCAACTCCGAACAGTTCACATTCCCAATTCTCAACTGAAACATCTTAGCTATCGAGGATCTGCACCCGTTTCACACACCCTGGTATTTAGGAATTCTTTCTTGAAACTGTGAGTATTTCTGTAAGTTTGGTAAGCATTTCTGCAAGTATTAATCTTGCAAGTATGTTGTTCGATGTTATGGGTTTTAACGTTTTGGGGTGAATTTTTATTTTTCTGGCATTTTTTTTCCTCACTCGCCCCATCTCATTGTTCTAATGTTTGTAAAATTTATTTTATGTAGCAACAATATTAATGGAACCAGGAGGTGCAGGGAACTCACAGAGTAGCACATTGAGATTTGATAAAACTAGGCGTGGTTGGACTGCTTTGGAAGAAAAGGCACTAATAGATGGGCTAAAGGAGATAATTGCAAATGGTTGGAGATCTGACAATGGATTTAGGACCGGGTATTTGAAGGCTCTTGAAGTTTACATGACAAGCGCAATACCAAACACGAACATTCGAGCAGTACCACACATCACTTCGAGGTTGTCTACTTGGAAGAAATATTATGCATCTTTGTCTTCGATGTTGAGCCTCACGGGTATAGGTTGGAACGATGCAATGAAGATGATCGATGTTCAAGAGGATCAAGTATGGGATGACTTTGTGAAGGTAACATGCTGTCAATTTCGTATTAGTGAATAACTCCGTTTATCAACTTAAAAGAGCTCATAAATAAATCAGTAAATTAATCTCTTACATTGTTTGTACAGAAGGATCCCTTGGCTAGGACCATGCGTCACAAGTCATGGCCTTACTATGAAGACTGGATCGAGATTTTCGGGAAGGATAGAGCCACAGGTAAGGATGCAATGGACTTTCGAGAGGCTAGTAGAGATGCTACACCAATTGGTCCAGAAAATGCAGGGGGCGACTTCGTTTGTGAAGAGCAAGAACGTAGTAATGACATTGTCGATGATTCGGTTGCAAATTCTAATCCCCAAAACAGCGGTAGCAATACGAATAAGAAGAAAACGAGGAAAAGGAAAATGTCTGACAGTCACATGGGTTCCATCGAGCTACTTGGCCAATATTGTGCTGAGGCCACTGCTAGCTTAAAAGAGCTTATTCGAATGATCAACCCAGAAAATGCAGTCGCTGAACTGAAGAATGAAGTCTATGCAATCGTGGACAAAATGGAAGGACTAAGCCAACCTCAAAAATTCCTTATCAGTAAAATACTAGTAAAAAACCCCGACGAGCTGCGACTGTTTTTCAGCCTTCCAGAAGACAAGAGGTTTGACTTCGTTATTGCGACACTCAGTGGAACGATTTAGGAAAGGTATGAACTGTTGGATATTAGCTTTTGGTATTTTGATCTTGTAAAAAGGTTGTAAATGAAGTTCTTATCTTTTGAAACCACCAACTGTTGGAATATTTAGTTGATGGTGTGATCGTTAGATATCATTGGTATTTTGCTTTTTTGTAACATAGATACTCTGATAGAATCAGAGTTGCTGGTATTGTTTTGTAAGCTCGAATCATGTATGTTTGAAAACTCGTTACTAGTGCTGTTTGTAGTCTCCAGCTCCTCATTTATTTTTATTGCAATTGGGATCTACATCAGTGCAAACGATCTATGTGACCAATATATAAGTAAAACAGAGTAATAAATAAGTAAACATAGACATGATAAGTTCAAAGGTCGAATTTTGCTGAGCATTTGATACACCAATAATAACACAAATCGTCTTACATTGATTCCAAAATACTACCTAGTTGAAAATGAGCCACCTATTGGCCAAAACACCATGGGTCCAATTCAAACTACCATTTCACACTACTTGACTTAATATCACACAAGTTGCAGGTTATTTACATTGCATCATCCAAAGGCTACTAAACCCGACATGGGCCAAAACAAAAGACCAAATACTTGGCATAGACAAAACATGGGTTGCGTACTCGACTATGACAATGACGAGGTTAGTGCATCCGACCTACTTGCTCGGTTTGGGATCGTTGGACGCGGTTGAGCTTCCTACGTCGCTTGGGGCTTTCAATGGAGAACCAAATACATCAACAAGCAGCAACGTAGGGTCCATGTAGGAACGTGGCAAGGCTAAAAGGTTATCGTTGCAATAGCGATCAAAACTGTCCTCTGCACCCGGTTTTGCAACCACGCCACGTCGTTGTTCGTCTGTAAAGGTAAGTTTCTTCACAACTTCTGTTTTTCTGCGCAGCTTAACTGGTTCCCTTGACGTTGCCTCAAATTCATTTGCAGCTTGAGTCTTACCTTTGCCATTGTCATCTTTGAGTACGAGGGCTTTAGAATCTGTGTCACTTGAGATATCAATTATTTCTTTGCTACGAAGCCCCGATGAAATTGGATGGTCAAATAGGATGCATAGCTTCGACCACTGAGTTTCACCGTAAAACCAATATCCTCTAGTCAATGGTTCCCCCTAGAAAATTAGTCGACATTGTTAACAATAAACACGATATCATGGCTCAAAATGAGAATCAGTATTATCGTATCTAAATAAAATGCATATTACCTTAAACCATAACATCCATTTCTGGACGGGAGCATCAACGTAGTTATATTCCGCATCCCATGTCACATCCGGGTCACTTAGAATTTTGCTGAAGACGGTATAACGACTTCGTAGCATATTGAATCTTTCCAACAGAAATTGACCACTGTATAAGAAACCAAATCGCTCTTTGATGGGATGACGGATGCTTGTAACAGTGACGTCGCGCAAACCACCCACCATTTTGCCTGCAGCTTTCTCCTCAATTAATTTCTCTATGAAGAAATTATCAAGTTTCTCTGGCCAAGACTCGTCGTAGAAGTACTCCTCTCGACTGAGTAATTTACGAAACTCCATTGCTGCACAAAAAAGGAAGATATTAGTATTAAACCATCTATTGAAGGAGCTGTAATACATGAACGTTCAAGCACCTTTGTCTTCGAGATGTTATATGAAATGCACAAACTCACATAGCTTAAATATAACTCCGTCAATTATTTAATTAGTTCAACAATCAACCAATTAATACTCATATCAGTGCAGTGCATAAGTGCTCTTCTAACTGCCAACTACCACCTTCATTCCATAAATTCCTGTAATTAACAGGGCTATAACGAATTAATACCGCTGACCTTATGGATTTAAATCACATCTTTCTAATCAATATTTTCAGCATAATATTTTTGTTTATGGAAATTCTAAACAGTAATTTAGTAACTCATTCGAATGCATAAATGTTACCTCGAGCTCACACCTTCACGTTCCACCTTCACGTTTCTCTGATTCTCGGTCATCTCGTTACAACATTTAGTCGTGATGCTTGGAAGGACCCATTCTTTCTTTTCAGGTCTTGAGAAAGAAGCGTTGATGAAGATGAGTAGGACTTATACAATAATTAGGGGCAAATAAGTCTTTTTGGATTCTATCTGGTCCATTAATGAACTACCAAACAAGATATTATTTTATTTATATTGTGTTTGTAGAAGTGTACTGTTAGGCTTAAATCTACTTTTGGTAGGACAATCCGTATCTATTTTATAATGGGCTTGAAATTTGTCACTAATTGGTCACAGACCAAACACTGCCTTTATAGTCAACCCCTAATATTTCAAATAAAACCAAAACAAGGAAAAATAATAAAACTTCGAATGCGGAAAAACGGTCGTCCTATTACACGAATCGGATCATGCAAATCTCATTACATCACACCCCCAAAGAAAAAAAGAAGAAAAAAGAATCTAAATATATAAGAAAACCCCATAGCATCCATCACTTACATCGATAATAACAAAAAAAGAAATGGGAAAGCACTCTCAATATTCAACTCTTCTCATTTCAACCACCATCTTCTTCTTCACAGCCACCTCCTTCGCAGCCCATCAAGAGAAACCTTTAGATTTAGCCATAGACATTTGCAAGAACACCACAGATTTCATCTTCTGCAAACAAACCCTATACTCAGATCCACACGTTCCCACCGATGACCTGGGAATGATCACCTCTGTAATATTTCGCCTTGCCTTGAGCAATGCAACCCACACAAGGGATCACATAAAATCTGCCCTAAATCATACTAATGATAATAAGCCAGTCAGAGGTGCGCTGGTCAAGTGCCTCGATTCTTACACCAAGTCCTCGGAAGTCTTGACTTCGATGCTCGAGGATTTCGATTCTGACACGTTCGATAAGTTCGATGTTAGGTCGAAGGAGGTCGAAGGTTACGTTAGGGAATGCGTTAAAGAGA
This sequence comes from Craterostigma plantagineum, assembly GCA_027422505.1. Taxonomy (NCBI): domain Eukaryota; kingdom Viridiplantae; phylum Streptophyta; class Magnoliopsida; order Lamiales; family Linderniaceae; genus Craterostigma; species Craterostigma plantagineum. The sequence goes on from JAPQWV010000082.1 coordinate 1,015,844, forward strand.
TTGCTGGGATTCGAAGATCTGATGAGGTTGAAGAGATGGGTACGAGGAATAAGGATATGTTGAGGCTTGCCGACATTTGCTATGTTGTTTCCAAGCTGTACAAGTATGGTGTGGATGATGATTAGTTAGGAACATTGTTTTAGAATTATTAGTTTTCATGTTTTCGCTTGATGCATGATACGTTGAGAAGGTTATTTGAGAAAATTAAGAAACGAGATAAACATGGTGTGTTTAAGCGATCATTAGAATGATGACATGATCTCTTATTACCGAAGGAAAACCATAAGGATTAGCGATGATATTTTACTTGGTAAGAAATACGACGACTAATTTGGATTTTATAGCAAGGGAGAAAGGGACTAAAATATGATTTCACGTCTTAATTGTCATCGAGGAAATCTTATATTAGCCAGTATGATCGAGAGAAGGCCAAGAAATTACGATTATGTTTCTTCTCGTGGGCCTTATTGTATGGTAGATATCATAATTGTTATTTAATGCATGATAATGAAATGCTATATTTCGATGTGTGGATGCAAAACGAAGCACCACGCAAACACATCCATATTTTTTATGCTTTTGTGTTCTTTAATCTATTTTAGTTTATACATTGTTTACGCCAAAATCAAGTTCAACCATTTGAAATTCAAATACTCCCTCCGTCCCGGTAACTTTTGTACATTTTACCAAATCGGGCGTCCCACTATCTTTTATACATTTTCATATTTAGTAAAAAACTATCACACGCAATCAATATAATAACATTAAATATTCTTAAAAGACGTGCCACACACATACAATTTTCTTCCTCTATACTATTAAAATATTATATTTCTTAAAAACCGAACCCAATCCCAAATGTTCATATATTACCGGGACGGAGGGAGTATAATTTAACGTACGTAACCTAACATCTTTTTGCACCTCCCTGTCTTTGTCTTGATAGGCTTCTGCCAAATTGTACTAAGAAGCCGTACGTCTTAGAACAAGTTAAGTATAAATTATTATTGATGTGGACTCAATTGAGACGGGCTGAGAAAAAGTAAATGAAGGGAGGCCCAAACAAGGCCCATGAAGGAAGAGCCCATAATAAAGTATAAAATTTGGGAAGAAGGAGCTGCGAGGACCTGACGGACACTAGCATGGACTGGACAAAGGAAGAAAAACCATCGTGTATCAAGATAAAAGGACAGTAGAAGAAAGGGAAAAAGAGTACAGGGACGCGTGTCATCCCATTAGAGGAAGATATTACTGAATACTTCACTGTGACCGTCACAGAACTCAATCCATCAAACAATATGTCACTTTTCCTGCACTCCCTAGGTGGTACGTCCCCCAGAAAAGCTGGAACATAGCCTTCAGCAGGCGGCGGGGAGCTGCTATAAAGGGAGGACTTAGCGTATTTTCCAGGGGCAGAATCTCTCGACAAGAACATTCATACAACGTTTTCTCTCTAAGATATCTTAAACATATTTTCTACGTTTTAGGAGTGAAGGTGAGGAATTTCTGAGTGTGTAACGTGTTCTTGCTTAGTGAAAGACAATTCCCAGCGCCCCGTGGACGTAGAATCCGAAAGGATTCGAACCACGTAAACCCCTGTGTTCTTTCTGTTTATGTCCCAGCATCAACAACCCTCGTACACTTAGCCAATAGCATATTAATCGATCTACCGTTAACTAAATATTCAGAGCCCCCACACCTAAAAATACTGTTGATTGGGTTTGCCCCATATCAAATGGCGCCGTCTGTGGGAAATCCGGAGTTAAAGGCGTGAGAAGTTTCTGAAGCAAGGTACGAGGTGGCATTGAAAGATTTCTCGTGTATTTCCTGTTTTTTCTTTGTGTTACAGGGATAAGCAAGGAACGTAAGGACGCTGATGGAGGGAGATTCTTCCATACCGAAAAACTTAGACGCACAATTTGAGGAAGTCGCAAGGGGCGATACAGCAAGGCAGGATGCCACCCCAGCACCTACTCCTGTCGTGATATCGCCAGAAACACCGATTACTTTGACGGCCGCTCAGTTGGACCTCCTAGTACGCAACACTGTCAACAGCACTCTGGCTGAGAGGAGGAAGAAAAGAAGACAACGAAAAAAGACCCAGCCGCGTGCCGAAACTGAGCAAGTTGACGGCAAATTCACAGAAGTAACCGGGGAAAACGAAACGCAACCACAACCCCATACAACGCCCTCTGGACACGACAAGCGACTGTCCGGATCAGAGAACGAGTCAAGGAGGGAGGAGGAACCTCCGAAGCATCAGGAGGGACATGGGGGAGCTGCGGAACAGGTTCGGGAAAAGGAAGAGGAGCCAAACAGGGCGGATCAGCCAGAAAGGGATGTCAAAACCCCCACACTGATCTCCGCTGAGTCCGTCAGCAAAGCTCCGAACCCTGTTAAAGAAGCAGAAAGCTCCAAAAGGAGGAAAAAAGTCACGCTACCCCCAGAAGAAAAAGAGGAAACTTGGACCAAAAGAGAAAAGGAGCTGCGGGACCAACTGGCGGACCTTAAGCAGGTGGTAGATGGTGTCAGGAGCAGAACCATGCCGCCAAGGATAGGAGAAGGACTAGTAGCGGGGACGCCTTTTGCGAAGGAACTGCTAGTGGGGGAGGTCTCATCTAACTTCAAACAGTTGCCGTACGAGTATGATGGGACGACGGACCCCGTGGAACACGTCTTACGCTTCCAAAACACCATCCTGCTCCACGATTTCTCGGATGGGGTCAAGTGTAGGGTATTCCTAACCACCTTGGTGAGGGCGGCTCAGCAATGGTTCAGCCAACTAGCGCCCGGATCTATCAAGTCCTTCGAGGAACTCCAGCTGATATTCATTACCCAGTTCGCCAGTGCCAGGAAACAGCCCAAGTCCGACATGTCGCTCTTCCAAGTGCGGCAAGGAGAAACGGAAAGTCTCCGAGCTTACATAAGCAGATTTAACATCGCCGCCTTAGAGGTGCCAACAGCCACGCCTTCCGTCAAGGTCAGCGCCCTGATAAACGGGCTTCGAGATGGGGACTTCTTCGCTTCCCTCTCCAAGAGACCGCCACCGACTTTCGAAGACTTATTGCTGAGGGCGGATAAATACATTAACTTGGAAGAAAGTAAGATGGCCAAAGCGCAAGAAGAGAAGCAGATAAACACGCCGAAGAAGGAAGGGGCCGTAAGAAGCCAAGGACATGTGAGACCACCTCTGCGTCTGCCCCACAAAGAGCCTTGGGGATCTCCGGCCAGGGCCCCACGAAGGTTCACTCCACTGCGTGCTAACCCGGAGGAGGTCCTGGCCGTGGCGGGACGACATCCGGCTCTGAGAAAACCTCCCGCCGGATCTGCAGGACCCTCTCGACCTTATTCCAATTTATATTGTCGTTACCATAACGAATACGGGCACCACACTAACAACTGTTACCATTTGAGGGATGAGATAGAAAGGCTGATACAGGCAGGACACTTGAAGGAGTTCGTGAAGCAAGGACCAGAGCCCAGCCCTCGGAAAGGCGAAAAGGAAGAAGGGGGACCTGTCCCGAATAAGGGTAGGCCGTTGCCCCCATCAGCAAACAAAGGCCCCCCAGGACCATCCAGGGCCCCTATCCTGATTATTGTGGGAGGTCCCAGCAGTGGGGATTCTAACCGAGCTAGGAAGTCCTACGCTAGGACCACAGGGGGACCTCAGTCGTGGGGATTGATAGGGCACACGGAGGCCGTTGCGAACGTACAGTTTGGGCCGGAAGATGAGACTCATGTTACCAGGCCCCACAACGATGCCTTGGTCATAACGACTGATATCGCTGGACACGATGTGTCCCGAGTCTTCATAGACGGAGGGAGCTCGGCCGACATCCTGTTCCTGGATTGCTTTAAGAAAATGGATCTGGAAGCAGGTCTGCGGCCAGTTTCCACCGCTCTATATGGGTTCGGAGGACCTGGAATACGACCCATGGGGGAAGTGACGCTGCCTGTCGGGATGGGGACAAACCCAGCTCGAGTTGTGAAAATGATCAACTTTCTGGTGGTTGACATCGCCTCCTCCTACAACGTCATCCTGGGACGACCCGCCATCAACGAATTCAGAGCAATCCCCTCCACCTACCATTTGAAAGTCAAGTTCCCCGTGGGGGAGCACGTCGGTGAGATCCTGGGAGACCAGCAGAGTTCCCGCCAATGCTACGCCAATGAAGTTAAGGCAGTGGCCAAAGAAAAAGAGATTGCCCGAGAAGGGAGTGGTCGCGACAAGAGGATCAAAATTGAAGGAGGGGGACCTACGAGCTTGCAGCCTGAACCGGATGAGGAGCTCGCCAAGGTGGAACTATACCCAGACCAACCAGGAAGGACCACTAAGATAGGAACACACTTGGGGGAACAGGCCACGAAGGAGCTGGTAGGATGCCTGCAAAGGAACGCCGATCTATTTGCGTTTTCGCCCGGAGATATGACGGGAATCCACCCTGATATAGCCAAACATCACCTGAATGTCCTACCCAGCGCTAAGCCCGTCAAACAAAGGCTGAGGACATGTGGGACGGAAAGAGCGCAGATCCTGAGGGAGGAGGTCGACAAACTATTTCAGGCAGGCCATATCCAGGAGATCCAATTCCCCACTTGGCTGGCCAATGCCGTCCTGGTAAAGAAAGGAAATGGGCAGTGGAGGATGTGCATTGACTTCAGGGACCTCAATAAGGCCTGCCCCAAGGATCACTATCCTCTACCCAGAATAGACCAGCTCGTAGACTCCACCTCTGGGTGTGAGGTCCTCAGCATGATGGACGCCTACCAAGGTTATCACCAGGTAAGCCTCGATTCAAATGATTTTGATAAAGTTTGCTTTGTAACACCAGGGGGAACATACGGATACGTCCGAATGCCCTTCGGACTCAAAAATGCGGGAGCGACGTACCAGCGGATGGTGGATAAGGTTTTCAAGCAGCAACTAGGTAGGAACATGGAGGTATACGTGGATGATATGCTCGTAAAATCGGTACACCTCATTGATCACACCAAGGACCTGGAAGAAGCGTTCAAAGCAATCAGGGAAAGCGGAATGAAGCTCAATCCCGAAAAATGCGCGTTCGGAGTGGGATCGGGGAAGTTCCTTGGCTACATGGTCACCCAACGAGGCATCGAGGTCAATCCTACAAAAGTGAAAGCTATTTTGGAGATGCAACCTCCCCAGGGCGTCAAGGAAGTCCAAAAGCTCACGGGACGACTGGCGGCCCTTAGCAGATTCATCTCCCACTCAGCGAAGAGGAGCTTACCTTTCTTCAAGGTGTTACGAAAGAATAAGCAATTTGAGTGGACTAAGGAATGCCAGCAAGCCTTTGAAGAATTGAAGGAGTATCTCCACAACACACCACTCCTGACCAAACCCTTGGTAGGGGATGTGTTGATACTATATTTCTCCGTAGGGGACCACGCGATAAGTTCCGTCCTATTGAAGGAAGAAGGAACCTCCCAGAGGCCCATCTACTTTGTAAGCAAGGTACTTCTGGACGCTGAAACTAGGTACTCCGAGCTTGAGAAGGCAGCTTTGGCAGTAATGACCTCCGCCCGCCGACTCCGACCCTATTTCTTGTCACACAAAGTGAACGTGCGAACTAACTTCCCGCTAAAGCAAACGCTGGACAAACCAGACTTATCAGGAAGGATGGTAAAGTGGGCCATCGAGCTAGGGGAGTATGATGTAGAATTTGAGCGAAGGACAGCTGTGAAGGCCCAGGCCCTCTCAGATTTCGTCCTCGAAACGACGAAGGGACCTCCGGAAGGCCGATGGAAAGTATACGTGGATGGATCGGCCACTTCGCAAAAATCAGGGGCAGGGGTTCTAGTCATCAACCCAGCAGGAGAGGAGCTCCGTTTCGCCATTACGTTCCATTTTCAGGCTTCCAACAATGAATCAGAATACGAAGCCCTCCTGCATGGCCTACGGATCGCGAGGGAGCTGGGGGCACGAGACATTACCTTGTTCTCGGACTCACAGCTGGTGGTACAACAAGTGAATGGTAACTACGAAGCAAGAGACGAAAAGATGGCCGAGTATGGCAAGAAGGTCGAGGAGCTGACCAGAGCCTTCGACTCTTGCGAGATTGTGCAGGTCCCCAGGGAGGAAAACTGCAAGGCAGATTATTTGGCAAAGGCCGCTAGTTCAGGGCCAGTTCTCAAAGAAGAAGGTGTCACCTACCTCGCGGTGGATAAGGAAGAGACAGGGGAGTTCGTGGCAAGCATAGAAGAGGGAGATGATTGGAGAGCCCCCATTATAGCCACCTTAGAGGATCCCGGCCGGAAGGACAAAAGGGGATACCGACGAAAGTTCTGTCTGATTGATGGGTGCCTGTTCAAGAAATCTTTCGTACACACATACTCCCGATGCCTCTCCAAAGAGGAAGGCAAGAAAATACTTGAAGAAATCCACGAAGGATGTGCGGGGGATCATGCAGGATACAAGTCCCTCACCAGGAAAGTTGTCAGAGCCGGATATTTCTGGCCCAGTCTCATCAAGGATGCCAAGGACCTAGTCCGAAGGTGCAACAACTGTCAGAAGTATGGTCCCAAAATCCACGTCCCGGCCGAGGCTCTGGGGACCATGCATTCCCCATGCCCTTTCGACAGATGGGGAATCGACATTGTCGGTCCCTTTCCCCGAGGAAAGGCACAGAAGAAGTTCATCATTGTAGCAGTTGACTACTTCAGTAAATGGATCGAAGCTAAGGCGGTGGCGCGGATAGACGAAGAGAAGGTGATTGAGTTCCTATGGAAGAACATATGTTGCCGATATGGAGCTCCCAGGATCCTTGTCTCCGATAATGGAACTCAGTTCTGTGGAGCTAAGACGCGAGGATTCTGTGAAGGCATGAAAATAACACAGAGGTTTGTCGCGGTGGGACATCCCCAAGCAAATGGGCAAGCCGAAGTCTCCAATCGAACCATTCTCAGGGGGATCAAGGCTCGACTCGAACAAGACGGAAACAAATGGGTGGAGGCGCTGGACGCTGTCCTTTGGGCATACAGAACTAGCCCCCGCGAAGCCACAGGGGAAACACCATTGAGCTAGTATATGGGTCGTCCGCCGTGATACCAGCCGAAATCGGCATCGAAACACACCGAATGATGGCATATAACGAGCAGGAGAACGCGCAGCTAAGGAGGGAGGACCTGGATCTTGTCGAAGGGATAAGGGAGGAAGCCCACGTGAGGACCGAAGGATATAAAAGTCGCATAAAGGCAATGTATGATCGGAAAATCCGACCCAGGGGATTTCAGCAGGGGGATCTAGTGCTTCGAAGAGCCGACATCCTACGGCCCCTGAAGAAGATGGAGGCCCCCTGGGAAGGACCCTATCGGGTGACGAAAGTGTTAGGAGGTGGAGCCTACGAGTTAGAAGATGCCAAAGGAAGGTCGTTGCCCCGCCCTTGGAACGTCTCTAACTTAAAAAAGTTTTATGTGTAATATCACCATGTAAGAAAGGGAGGGGACGTACTCTTTTTCCTTCATCTGGGATTTTTGCCTCAAAGGGAGGTTTTGCCCAGAAAAGGTTTTAATGAGGCGTACCTCCCTAGCGGAATATAAATGTTTTGTCCTAACGAGGTGTACTTACAAACGATACCAAGGGTCGACGGACCTGCGGCGTACAATGACATCAAGGGCTAACAGCCTGCGACGTGAAACGATACCAAGGGTCGACGGACCTGCGGCGTACAATGACATCAAGGGCTAACAGCCTGCGACGTGAAACGATACCAAGGGTCGACGGACCTGCGGCGTACAATGACATCAAGGGCTAACAGCCTGCGACGTGAAAAGATACCAAGGGTCGACGGACCTGCGGCGTACAAAGACATCAAGGGCCATAGGCCTGTGACGTGAAAGATGCCTACAAAGGTGTACAAGATACCACCGCTGACGGGCTGTGGCGTACAGGACATCAAAGGTCCCCAGTAAGGCCTGCGACGTGTATAGGTACCTCAGCGTAGCTGGCGCTATAACCAGGATAAAACGGTGGGGTAGTCCCCCACTTTTTAAGACCTTCGGGCTTACATTACTGGATTCACTAAGGACAAAGAGAGCCTAGCGCCTATGTGACACCTTTGGATAAGGACGACGGTCCTTACAACCAAAGGCGTGTATGATTCATACTTGGCATACGAATTTAACGAAGTGTTGGTGAAGTACTACTAAATTCAAAAAGAAAAAGCACGAAAGGAAAAAGATACTTCATAAAAGAGGTCCTATATTACAAGGAAAAGGGGGACCTCAGAGAAAACATACGAGAACAGGGGAGTTGAGCTCCCCCACCAGGAAAGTAAACACCCTAAGATTATCCGCAAAAGCACAAAAGAGAAAAAGGTCCATTACACAAACACAAAGAAGAAAAAACTAAACAGAAGGGTCCACGGGAGGATAAAAAACAATGCCGGGGAGGTCAGAGATGTCGGCCTCGGAAAGAACTGCCATATGCTTCTCGGCAGAAGGGCGCCAGAACAAGGGATTTTCCTCAGCCAGGGGATCCCTTTTAAAAGAGGTAGGAGGAGGAAGTTCCTTGAGGGCGGTAGCCGCTCCAATCCCGTCAGACCCTGCGCGGTGGCCCCCCAGAAAGTAGTGCTGCATAAAAGGGACAAAGTCCCTGAGAGAGATGGGGTCCTCCAGATATGCCAAGCGCCAATCTTTGGCCAGATCCTCCAGAAACTTCTGACCCGCCGCAGTCGACAAGAGGTGGCGCTGACAAATCTGAGCACCTTCCGCCTTCATGGCCTCCAGCTCGGCTGGCCCATGAACTTCCGTCATGCGGACGAAATCTTCGTCCCACTTCGCTCTCTCCTTGGCGAAGGAGCTCTCGAGTTCCTCTTCACGCAGCTTCAGAAGGGCCGCATGGTCTTCTCTCTCCTTCTCTGAAGACTTAAGCAGCTCCTCATACCGCTTGGCCAGCTCCGTCTTCTCCTCCTCTAGTCCTTCCTTCTCATTCTCAAACTGAGCTTGGATTTCTTCAACTGTTTTGCACGGGCGGCCAGACTGGCCTGAACTCGCTCCAACTGCTCCTGGAGGGACTTGATACGCTCCTCCAACTCCGGCACCCGCGAACTCCCAGAGGACTTTACAGATACCAGACCTATCACCTAGGTACCACAAGAAGGAACCCTAAGACCAGACAAACAGAGGAAGCGTACGAAATGAGGCAAACAGGAAAGAATATCCACTGAGAATTACAGAAGGCATACCTTGAGAAGATGATGAGCAAGCTCCGCCTCATTCTCCACGGGGGACCTATGGGCAAACACCTCCCTGTCCTCTGAAGGGACCAGATGACTCAACGCTGCCATCCCCACTCTGGCCGAGGAGTCCCCAGAAGGAGGTGGGCCCTCTTGATGAAGCCCTTCTTGAGGAGCTTCAACCTGAGCCTCACCTCCCTCACCCTCAATGAGGGGTAGCTTCTTCTTGGACTTCTTGGCGGGCTTGGCCAAAGAGCCTGCCTTTCGCTTTGCCTTGGGGGCTGAGGGGGCTGGAGATGGTTCAGAAGTCCCTAAGTCCTTGGGAGGAGACTGGCCAACCTCGGTCCGAATGTCCAGGGCCCCTGGAAGCTTTGGGAGATTAGAAGATGGGGCAGGGTTGTCAGTATTAGGGGGAGGGGGAGCATTCTTTTCCTCTATATTCGCCAATAGATTAAGCCATGAGCCTGTCATCCCTGCGCCCAACATTCACGAACAAAAGAGTTAGCAAAGGCAACAGTATCAGAAAAACAGGAAGACAGAACAACGACCACAGTTACCCTCAAAGGAAAGGCTGGCAAAGAAGGGCGTAAACCCAAAATGATGCAAGACCCCCGGAAATCTGACTAAGGAAGAGGGGCTCAGGGGACCATGCTCTTCAGCATGAGCATTCAAAGCAGCTAAAGCTTTCGTATTCCTTTTCGAGCACTTACCAGAGCCGCGGGGAGGGGCCCCATTTACCCACCTATCGCAAGGGAAATCCCACAAACCTCCCGGGGCCTCCACGAAGAAATACGCACCATGCCAATCTTTATCCATTTTATGATTCTTGCCAAAAAAGTGGGTCTCTCCTCCCAAACTGGAAGAAATAGAGGAGAGATAGAAGAAAGCGCCATGAAGCTTGAGCGAGAACTGGGAGATTACCAAATCAGGGGAAGGAACGCCTCCGACCGCCCGTACCGCCACAAAGAACGATATAAGGAGACGAATGGCGGAGGGCTGAAACTGATTTAAAGGGACCTTGAAGGCCCTGGACACTTCAGACAAAAAGAGAGGGACAGGGAAGCGAAGCCCGGCCCGGACCTGGGCCTCCCAAAACGCCAAACATGGTGGGGGCGGCCGGTCGGCCCTTTGATCCGGCGAGGGTATCCTCACTGTATAACCCTCGAAAACAAAGCCCCCCTCCACCAGAGCAGCCAGGCCAGTCGACGAACACGTCGAAGCCTTGAAGATGCTCAGAGGGGTTCCGGCAGAAGAAGAAGGGGCGGATCTAGGGTTTGGAGGGGGTTGCGGGCCAGAAGACGCAACCAAGCCTTGGGCGTCGGCCGGCGCAACAGTAGATCCTGCTTTATCTGGAGGGTGGGAAGTCATGGCGGAAGCGACGGCTGAACGGGTTCGGGGACGATTGCCGGTTTGAGGAACAGCGGCGCGGTGGGTGCGAGCTTCTAGAGGGGAAATGGGCTGTGAAACGAGGGGAGTAGACGACGTATCAGAAAGAAGCGACTGATGAGAGTGAGTGGTGGAAGGCGAAGAGTTTGCCGACGCTGTAACAGTGGAAGCCATAGAGTCGAAGGAAGAAGATGAAATAAAACAGAGAGAGAAAGACGTACCTGTTAAATGACGGAGTACCCTTTCAAAAATAAGGAATGAACTTCCAGAAGCCCCTCTTAAAAAGAAGCGGTTCCCGAGGTACTGAAAAGACACGTCCTTTCAATGGAGCATGACAGAAGGTCCTTGGAGGGAGGTAAGGTTTGAACTTATCCTTTTTACTCTAATTCACTTTCGGTCCCCAAAAATAAATTAGAGTAGGGGAGTGGTTGATGTGGACTCAATTGAGACGGGCTGAGAAAAAGTAAATGAAGGGAGGCCCAAACAAGGCCCATGAAGGAAGAGCCCATAATAAAGTATAAAATTTGGAAGAAGGAGCTGCGAGGACCTGACGGACACTAGCATGGACTGGACAAAGGAAGAAAAACCATCGTGTATCAAGATAAAAGGACAGTAGAAGAAAGGGAAAAAGAGTACAGGGACGCGTGTCATCCCATTAGAGGAAGATATTACTGAATACTTCACTGTGACCGTCACAGAACTCAATCCATCAAACAATATGTCACTTTTCCTGCACTCCCTAGGTGGTACGTCCCCCAGAAAAGCTGGAACATAGCCTTCAGCAGGCGGCGGGGAGCTGCTATAAAGGGAGGACTTAGCGTATTTTCCAGGGGCAGAATCTCTCGACAAGAACATTCATACAACGTTTTCTCTCTAAGATATCTTAAACATATTTTCTACGTTTTAGGAGTGAAGGTGAGGAATTTCTGAGTGTGTAACGTGTTCTTGCTTAGTGAAAGACAGTTCCCAGCGCCCCGTGGACGTAGAATCCGAAAGGATTCGAACCACGTAAACCCCTGTGTTCTTTCTGTTTATGTCCCAGCATCAACAACCCTCGTACACTTAGCCAATAGCATATTAATCGATCTACCGTTAACTAAATATTCAGAGCCCCCACACCTAAAAATACTGTTGATTGGGTTTGCCCCTGTAATACCCGAGTCCCGTAAGTAAGCCGGCCAATAAATATGCATATATATTATATGATTTACGTGACTGCATGAGACATGTTTCGTGACTTTATGTGCTTAAATGATTTTACGTTATATGCTAACATGACATATATGAATTAGAAATTAGAACTAATTTAATTTAGGTTAGTTATTTATTTTAAGGGTTTCTAGTACATGATATGCTAACTTAGAAAGTTTGATTTAATGTATTAAGTATTAATACCACGTTTTGGAGAGCACGAAATGGTAGGAATAATTTCAAAACACATCTCGAAATATTTAAAATCCCAAAATCTATGAATCTCAAGATCTATAGAGTTCGAATAGAACTTAAATTTGGAAGGGCTAAATACTGAAATTAGAGAATTTCGAACAACTTAATGTCGAAACATTGAGTATTAAATTCTAGGGTTTTCTATATGTTTCGAAACTTAGTGTAGAAGGAAAATTAAAGTAATAATAAGATAATACATGTTATACCATCAAGATAAAGATCGACTAAATGTCGATGATATTTATCTAACATTACACGCAACATCTTGAAAAAAAAAAGATTAGAAAGAAATCAAACCATTCATTTGCCAAACTTCAGAAACCGTACAGTTGAGAGGAAAGGATAATTCCAACAAGTCGATCAAAGCTTGGGTAGGTATAAACCATTATAATTTCATGTTTATATTCCTATATTAGCGTGATTATATATATATATATATGTAGCTTTAACTTGAATTAGTGAATCCATGTTAATGTTAAGTATCCAATATGAACTAGGAATTTGGGGCGTACCCTTTTAGGGTTTAACTGTGTCTTGTAGAATACCTTGATTGTAGCTATCGATTTAGGAGTTCAATCACAGGTCTCAATACTAGATTTGTAGAAGTTCAATTGATATGCAAATGGGTATGTGGGAATATTATTGTTAGTGACAGATGCGATATCAGTTGAATGAAAACTCGAGACATAATCTCGAGATAAAGCTCAAATCATATGTCGAAGCCTTGCATTAAAGTTTATTTTAAATATTATGAACTCGACATCTTATATTATAATACATATTGACATTGTATATGGTAATGATTAACTCTCGAGACCTTTGGATAATATCGAGATGTTATAGTGATGAGTCGACATTCATTTCAGAATATTGTATGGTCTAGTATCGACATACTTAGCTTATAACTTCGACATCTATCTTGTTATAATATTGATATTTTGCTACAATTGGACCGAACATCTCGAGATATAGTCTGAAATATTATATAATATGTTGTATACTATAATGTCGAACTATGTGCAATGATTAGTTAAAACCTCGATATCTATCTTGAAGACTCATATCGAAATGTTTAGGAGGAATGATATCGAGGTGTATCATTGAGACATATCGAGATGTATCATTAACCAATGTCGAGATTTGCTCTCGTGAATTATCTCGACATCTTATGTGCATAATGTGATATATACATCTCGACATTTAGAATTACAATTTCAAAACACTTCTCGACATTTTTGAAGATACTATTTTAAATTCTAAAAATCCTGAAATCCTTACATGTCATATGTCGAGATTTATATCTCATATCGAAATCTTTATATAACATATCAACGTTTTGCATCTCGGTGTTATAACCTGATATGCATCTCGAGATTATATCGAGATTTATTTTACAAGACAAACCCGAGGTCTATCTCGAGAACTTCGATAATCGAAATTTATTTGATAAATTCTGTATACTATGTAATTAAATTAGAACCATGTCTAAAAAGATTTGAAATGGTACGTTTTAATTCAAATCAAAGTATTCAGAATTTAGGGTTTTAATATTAATAAAAGTCGAAACTAGGGTTTTCAACTTAAGTCAATTTCGTGAAATTATAATAAGACTAACAAACCCTAATTTTATATGTTTGTATACTTAGGGTTCGAAGGTTAGCGACTCACCGTACGATAAATTTAATAGCTAAGGATACCAGGTAAGTGGAAGTCCCAACTACAACACATAATTATATGTGCATGAAATTATGTGTTATATGTTTATGTGAATTTATGTGATTTCCTACGTGGATTATTTGCGTTATATGACACGTATGATTTAATTACATGATATAATGGCATGACATGCATATTCACGACATGATCATATGCACGCACGTTTAGTACAAAAAGGCATGATATGAGAGCGTGCATAATATATGATCGCCTGAGAGCGATAAAGATTCGCCGATATGGGCGTCTGATGTCGACTCACAGTTGAGTCACGGCTCTTCTATGCTACCATGGTGACGTCGTATGGCGCTACCGTGAAGACATGACATGTACAAGGCAAGACATGATTTTAGGGCTAATGCCCTCATGGCGGATCGTGAAACCTGGAGGGTGCGAGCTGAGGGAGTAAGCGACACCGAGGGTACCTCTGGTGTTGACTACCTCAGATTTGGCTACCAGTGTGAAGCGTCCGCGTGGCGTATGAAACCATCTTGGGACAGAAAAGGCGCCCTAGGGTTAGCCTCCCTTGAGTGGGTATTGCCACTTATATTTATTTATCCCTAGTGGATTCGAGCTCCATGATGGTGCATAGCAAGATAGCCGAGGGCCCTATATGACAAGACAAGACAAGGAAAAATATGAGGTCTAGGAAGCATTGGCGCGGATGCCTTTGCTAAATTAGGACACGTGCACGGCATGCATGGCTTTCACTTACTGAGCTTTATAAGCTCATTCCACGTATTTATGTGTTGTAGGTTCGCGGGATCACGGTACGTGATTTTACGAAGGCGAGGCCTAGTTTTGAAGCTTCCGGAGGACTTTTGAGGTGGCAGTGTGTACATGGATGCGACCTGATTGGCGGGCCAATAGATTATTTTGAACACGCATGCGCACTCACCTATGTATTTACGTCCTAAAAATATTTTGCACTGTACAGAAGAATTTCCTTTATATAAAAGGAAAAATTTTGTACGCATTTTCGTATATAGATTTCATTTATATCACATGCAGTCACATAAAATAGTAGTAAGAATGGGCGGTAGGAGTCAGGGGCGCCGCAGGTGGTATCAGAGCTTTCGGTTACAAGTTCTGTAGACTGTCCATGTACACACACTCAAAAGCACGGAAGCGGCCTTGCTAATAAGTTTTATGTTTCTATGAATGTTGTATGTGCGTAATTTATTGGCCATAGGGACTATTAGGGTATCAGGACAAGAATGGGTAGAACAGGAAGCGAGGGTAGCGGAAGTGTTAGCAAAGGTAAAGAGCCTGAAACATCAACCGATAATCGCGATACGGCGATTCTTCAGCTCACAGAACTAGTTCGCCAACAGTCTACCCAAATACAAGAATTAATTCAGCAACGTAATACGGGCGGACCATCTAGTAGCGGACTTTCTCAGGCAGAAAGAGTCGAGATTGTTGGGGAGCGATTTCGTAAACTCAATCCCCCGACGTTTGAAGATGCGGTCGACCCTACTGCAGCCGAGGACTGGCTCCGAACACTGGAAAGTATGTTCCAGTATAGTAGGATTCCAGAAGATGAGAAGGTTTTATGTGCTGCCTTCCTGCTGAGAGGAAGTGCGGGCCATTGGTGGGATACTATTCTCGCCTTCGAAGATCCTATTACGATGACATGGGACCGATTCAAGGAGCTCTTTAGAAGCAAATATTTTACCGCCCCAGTCAGAGCTCAAAGGATGAATGAATTCATCAATCTACGCCAGGGCCCGATGACTGTAGCAGAATACATTAGGAAATTCGAGCAACTGTCTCGATTCGCAGCTCATATGGTGAGCACAGATGCGTTAAAGGTGGAGCGTTTCTTGGAAGGCCTGAAGGCTGAACTATATAGAGATGTGAACATGGCCGGATCCCAAGGAGCTACCTACGCTCAAGTGGCTGAACGTGCGTTGATGGCGGAGCAAGCTGAACTCCGAATTATGCGCGCCCATGAAGCTAAGAGGAAGTTTATTCAAGGGCCGAAATGGAGCGGAGGAAGCCCGAAGAAACCCTTTAACCCAAACCCTAAGAATGCCCGACCTAATTTCCCGAATTGACCTGGACCTCCACAACAATTCAGTACTAATCAGGGGAGACCTCCGATGAGTATACCCCCATGCCCCAGGTGCACACGTCGACATCTGGGCGTGTGCTATTCTCAGAATGCTACCTGTTATAAATGTGGCAAGACAGGCCACTTTTCCAAGGCGTGCACGGAAGTTACATCTGGGAGTCAAGCTCCTATCCAAGCTAGGCCACCTACGGTACCTGCTAGAGTCTACACGTTGACTTCCGAGGAGGCGGAGAACAATCCGTCTGTGGTGGCAGGTACTCTCCTTATCCATTCAACCCCGACATGCATATTAGTTGATTCAGGAGCCACGCATTCATTTGCATCTACTAACTACGTGGCGAGACGGGGTTACGCCTAACCTGGTTAGCTACGAATACAACGTTACCATTCCCCATGGAACCTCTATGAGAACCAGTCAAATTTTACGAGATAGTCCGGTAATAGTGAACGATAGAACCTTACCCGTTGACCTGATAGTCATTCCAATGAACGATTATGAAGTAATCTTAGGCATGGACTGGCTATCGAAATACGGAGCAGTTATAGACTGTAACCGTAAACAAGTAACCTTTAACCTAGAAGACACCGAACCGTTCACGTTCATGGGAACTAGCAAGAGTAATAAGATTCCCAAGATTTCAGCAATGAAGGCACAGCGTCTGATCAAGACAGGATGCGAGGCTTATTTAGTATTTGCGATATCATCCGAAGAACGGTTACTTCCGAAATTAGAAGAAGTCCCAGTCGTACAAGACTTTACCGATGTATTTCCTGAAGACTTACCCGGACTTCCGCCGGATCGGGAGATTCAATTCACGATTGACCTAGTGCCAGGAGCGGCACCGATTTCTAAGGCACCGTATCGACTCGCTCCAGCTGAACTGAAGGAATTGAGGGAGCAACTGGATGAACTGTTGCAAAAAGGGTTCATTCAGCCAAGCTTCTCACCATGGGGAGCACCCGTTTTATTTGTTAAGAAGAAAGATGGATCGATGCGGCTTTGCATCGATTATAGGGAGTTAAACAAGATTACGATCAAGAACAAATATCCCCTTCCTCGAATTGATGACTTATTCGATCAATTGCAAGGCGCAACTGTCTTTTCGAAGATTGACTTAAGGTCAGGATATCATCAGTTGAAGATTCGAGAAGATGATGTTCCGAAAACAGCTTTTAGTACCCGTTATGGGCACTACGAATTCCTAGTCATGCCTTTTGGGCTGACTAATGCGCCAGCAGCATTCATGGACCTGATGAACCGAGTATTCAAGTCATTCCTAGATAAGTGTGTTATCGTATTCATTGATGACATTCTTATCTATTCAAAGACCAGGGAGGAGCATGAACAACACCTGAGGACGGTATTAGAGATATTACGAGAAAAGCAGTTGTACGCAAAATTCAAGAAATGCGAATTCTGGCTCAAACAAGTCGCATTTCTTGGACACGTTATCTCAGGAGCTGGAATTCTGTCGACCCCAGCAAGATCGAGGCTATTAACAACTGGCCTCAACCGACGAACGTGACAGAAATACGAAGTTTCCTTGGACTAGCCGGATATTATCGGAAGTTCATCAAGGATTTCTCCAAAATTGCATCAACCCTGACGAAGCTAACAAAGAAGAATACTCCATTTCAATGGGATGAAGCTTGTGAGCAGAGCTTTCAAGAACTTAAGAGACGACTCACTACGGCTCCAGTGCTAACTATCCCTACAGGCACTGGAGGATTTTCTGTTTATAGTGATGCGTCTAAAAATGGCCTAGGATGCGTTTTAATGCAGAACGGAAATGTAGTTGCATATGCTTCCCGACAGTTGAAGGATTATGAGAAGAACTACCCGACTCACGACCTAGAGCTTGCTGCTGTAGTGTTTGCTCTCAAGATCTGGAGGCACTACTTATACGGCGAGCGATGTGAGATTTTCACGGATCACAAAAGTCTCAAATACTTCTTCACTCAAAAGGAGTTAAACATGAGACAACGACGATGGCTCGAGTTAGTCAAAGATTATGACTGCGTGATTAGCTACCATCCGGGGAAAGCAAATGTAGTAGCTGATGCACTAAGCCGCAAGACTGTGAATACGGAGTTACAGAAGCTCGAAGTAGAAGTGATACCAATGGGCGAAATCGAAGCGAGACTAGCAGCGTTAACACTTCGACCTACACTAATGGAGCTGATTACGAAAGCCCAGGAGAAAGACGAATTATATCTGAAAATCAAAGAAACTCCAATGGAACAAAGATCAGCAGACTTCACCATACGAGACGACGGAAGTTTATATTACAGAAGACGTTTATATGTTCCAAACGACGCCGAACTTCGAAAGACTGGCATGATGGAAGCTCATACCACTGTATATTCTATTCATCCAGGAGCAACAAAAATGTATAGAGATCTACGAGCCAACTACTGGTGGCCAGGAATGAAAAGAGAAATCGCAACTTTTGTGAGCCAATGCTTAACGTGTCAGCAAATCAAGGCAGAGCATCAACGACCGGCAGGAACCTTGCAGTCCCTGCCAGTACCTGAATGGAAGTGGGATCACATTACCATGGACTTCGTTGTAGGCTTGCCTAAGACTGTGAAAGGCCACGACGCTATATGGGTCATCGTTGATCGATTGACTAAGTCAGCTCATTTTCTGCCTATCAGCTCAACATTTTCGATGGAGAGATACGCAGAATCATATATTCAAGAAATAGTACGACTTCACGGGGTTCCAATTTCAATCGTTTCCGATCGTGATTCAAGATTCTTATCCAAGTTCTGGATGAGTTTACAAAAGGCCATGGGAACCAAGCTATCCTTCAGTACTGCCTACCATCCTCAGACAGACGGGCAGTCTGAACGAACAATCCAGACGTTGGAAGATATGCTAAGAGCCTGTGTGCTCGATTTTAAAGGAAATTGGAGCAGATATCTTCCGTTGATTGAATTCTCCTATAACAACAGCTTCCATGCAACAATCGGAATGGCTCCATATGAAGCGTTATACGGACGCAAATGCAGATCTCCAATTCACTGGGATGAAGTTGGAGAACGGGCGATACTAGGCCCTGATCTAGTGCAAGAAATGACGGAAGCAATATCAAAGGTACGAGAACGGATGAAAACGGCCCAAAGTAGGCAGAAAAGCTACGCAGACCAAAAGCGTAGACCATTGGAGTTCGAAGCAGATGATTTTGCATTTCTGAAGGTGTCCCCAATGAAAGGTGTGAAACGATTTGGGAAAAAGGGCAAGCTAAGCCCGAGATATATAGGACCGTTCCGAATTATTAGAAAAGTCGGCGAAGTCGCATACCAGTTGGAATTACCAAATTCGTTAGCTCAAGTACATGATGTCTTTCACGTATCGACGTTACGAAAATACGTTGCAGACCCAAGCCATGTGCTGAATACTGAAAATCTTCAGCAACAACTCAAGCCAGATTTAGGCTACGAGGAGAAACCAGTGGAAATCCTTATGTACGACACGAAACAGCTACGGAATAAAGAAATTCCATTGGTTAAAGTATTGTGGCAGAATCAGTCCACCGAGGAAGCTACGTGGGAACGGGAAGATGACATGAGAAACCGCTATCCTGAGCTGTTTCTCCCTACCTGATTTCGGGGGCGAAATCCCTTTTTAAGGGGGGGAGGATGTAATACCCGAGTCCCGTAAGTAAGCCGGCCAATAAATATGCATATATATTATATGATTTACGTGACTGCATGAGACATGTTTCGTGACTTTATGTGCTTAAATGATTTTACGTTATATGCTAACATGACATATATGAATTAGAAATTAGAACTAATTTAATTTAGGTTAGTTATTTATTTTAAGGGTTTCTAGTACATGATATGCTAACTTAGAAAGTTTGATTTAATGTATTAAGTATTAATACCACGTTTTGGAGAGCACGAAATGGTAGGAATAATTTCAAAACACATCTCGAAATATTTAAAATCCCAAAATCTATGAATCTCAAGATCTATAGAGTTCGAATAGAACTTAAATTTGGAAGGGCTAAATACTGAAATTAGAGAATTTCGAACAACTTAATGTCGAAACATTGAGTATTAAATTCTAGGGTTTTCTATATGTTTCGAAACTTAGTGTAGAAGGAAAAATTAAAGTAATAATAAGATAATACATGTTATACCATCAAGATAAAGATCGACTAAATGTCGATGATATTTATCTAACATTACACGCAACATCTTGAAAAAAAAAAGATTAGAAAGAAATCAAACCATTCATTTGCCAAACTTCAGAAACCGTACAGTTGAGAGGAAAGGATAATTCCAACAAGTTGATCAAAGCTTGGGTAGGTATAAACCATTATAATTTCATGTTTATATTCCTATATTAGCGTGATTATATATATATATATGTAGCTTTAACTTGAATTAGTGAATCCATGTTAATGTTAAGTATCCAATATGAACTAGGAATTTGGGGCGTACCCTTTTAGGGTTTAACTGTGTCTTGTAGAATACCTTGATTGTAGCTATCGATTTAGGAGTTCAATCACAGGTCTCAATACTAGATTTGTAGAAGTTCAATTGATATGCAAATGGGTATGTGGGAATATTATTGTTAGTGACAGATGCGATATCAGTTGAATGAAAACTCGAGACATAATCTCGAGATAAAGCTCAAATCATATGTCGAAGCCTTGCATTAAAGTTTATTTTAAATATTATGAACTCGACATCTTATATTATAATACATATCGACATTGTATATGGTAATGATTAACTCTCGAGACCTTTGGATAATATCGAGATGTTATAGTGATGAGTCGACATTCATTTCAGAATATTGTATGGTCTAGTATCGACATACTTAGCTTATAACTTCGACATCTATCTTGTTATAATATTGATATTTTGCTACAATTGGACCGAACATCTCGAGATATAGTCTGAAATATTATATAATATGTTGTATACTATAATGTCGAACTATGTGCAATGATTAGTTAAAACCTCGATATCTATCTTGAAGACTCATATCGAAATGTTTAGGAGGAATGATATCGAGGTGTATCATTGAGACATATCGAGATGTATCATTAACCAATGTCGAGATTTGCTCTCGTGAATTATCTCGACATCTTATGTGCATAATGTGATATATACATCTCGACATTTAGAATTACAATTTCAAAACACTTCTCGACATTTTTGAAGATACTATTTTAAATTCTAAAAATCCTGAAATCCTTACATGTCATATGTCGAGATTTATATCTCATATCGAAATCTTTATATAACATATCAACGTTTTGCATCTCGGTGTTATAACCTGATATGCATCTCGAGATTATATCGAGATTTATTTTACAAGACAAACCCGAGGTCTATCTCGAGAACTTCGATAATCGAAATTTATTTGATAAATTCTGTATACTATGTAATTAAATTAGAACCATGTCTAAAAAGATTTGAAATGGTACGTTTTAATTCAAATCAAAGTATTCAGAATTTAGGGTTTTAATATTAATAAAAGTCGAAACTAGGGTTTTCAACTTAAGTCAATTTCGTGAAATTATAATAAGACTAACAAACCCTAATTTTATATGTTTGTATACTTAGGGTTCGAAGGTTAGCGACTCACCGTACGATAAATTTAATAGCTAAGGATACCAGGTAAGTGGAAGTTCCAACTACAACACATAATTATATGTGCATGAAATTATGTGTTATATGTTTATGTGAATTTATGTGATTTCCTACGTGGATTATTTGCGTTATATGACACGTATGATTTAATTACATGATATAATGGCATGACATGCATATTCACGACATGATCATATGCACGCACGTTTAGTACAAAAAGGCATGATATGAGAGCGTGCATAATATACGATCGCCTGAGAGCGATAAAGATTCGCCGATATGGGCGTCTGATGTCGACTCACAGTTGAGTCACGGCTCTTCTATGCTACCATGGTGACGTCGTATGGCGCTACCGTTAAGACATGACATGTACAAGGCAAGACATGATTTTAGGGCTAATGCCCTCATGGCGGGTCGTGAAACCTGGAGGGTGCGAGCTGAGGGAGTAAGCGACACCGAGGGTACCTCTGGTGTTGACTACCTCAGATTTGGCTACCAGTGTGAAGCGTCCGCGTGGCGTATGAAACCATCTTGGGACAGAAAAGGCGCCCTAGGGTTAGCCTCCCTTGAGTGGGTATTGCCACTTATATTTATTTATCCCTAGTGGATTCGAGCTCCATGATGGTGCATAGCAAGATAGCCGAGGGCCCTATATGACAAGACAAGACAAGGAAAAATATGAGGTCTAGGAAGCATTGGCGCGGATGCCTTTGCTAAATTAGGACACGTGCACGGCATGCATGGCTTTCACTTACTGAGCTTTATAAGCTCATTCCACGTATTTATGTGTTGTAGGTTCGCGGGATCACGGTACGTGATTTTACGAAGGCGAGGCCTAGTTTTGAAGCTTCCGGAGGACTTTTGAGGTGGCAGTGTGTACATGGATGCGACCTGATTGGCGGGCCAATAGATTATTTTGAACACGCATGCGCACTCACCTATGTATTTACGTCCTAAAAATATTTTGCACTGTACAGAAGAATTTCCTTTATATAAAAGGAAAAATTTTGTACGCATTTTCGTATATAGATTTCATTTATATCACATGCAGTCACATAAAATAGTAGTAAGAATGGGCGGTAGGAGTCAGGGGCGCCGCAGCCCCATATCAATTATATTAAACATAACAAACATTATCGAATTAGATTCACAAACGTAAACCATATTTTCAGAGATACATTGCTATTTATAATTGGTTTATTAGCGTTAATTAAAAATGTATAAAGGAAATGAAATTGGCCCCAATAATGGGACCGTCTTCCTTGTCTATACGCAATGCTGAGCTGAGACGTAGCATTCCGCACAAAAAAAGTGAATCCTTACAGAGAAATAGATGGGTGGTAAGCGCATCGATCAATCTCCCCCTTTTTTGGTAAGCTTTTTGTTCTGTCAAGTCATCGCTTGACCAGGTGTGTGTAATCGTTGATTAGATGCGCTAATTCAGTGCAAAATCTTGCTGGGTTCGGAGAGTTATTCAGCTGAAAAGTGGTGGTTAAGGTGGCGGGCGGAGATGGGCGGCGCGTTGGAAAAAGCGGCGAAGAAAATATTCTCGCCGACCTGCGACGGAAGACATCAACAAAACAACCAAACCCACCATGTCCTTGACACTGTAAGAACTTGATCTCTCTCACCCTAAGAATTACAGAAAGAAAGATACAGCTTATGATACTCTTGAAATGTAGCTACTCGAATGCGTAGAGTGTTAGCAGCTCAATTTTGTTTTGAGCGGCGATCCTTCAATTTGATCACGATTTTGAGGTATCCATGCTTTTGGTACTCAATTTCGTGCCATTTACATATTTGGCATTTTCTTCTGTTTGCAGTCGAGTAATAGTAGTTCTCTTTAGCTCCTTGTCTTCCTCGTTTTTGAACCTCTTTCTTTAATGTCAGGCTTCACCTGCTTCTTCCCCACCGACGAACACATCATCATGTAAGAAGATCACATCAGAAACTCAATCTCATCAAGCCAATTCGACCACCAGCCCTTCTTCTGCTAACAAGGTCTGCTTTGCTCACTTACTACATTCCCTGCTTTTTAATCCTCTGTTTGGTAAGAAATAGAACCAAGATTCTAACATTTTTCCTCTCCTTTCATATGCCTAACTGCTCATCAGAATCTATGCGCGATATGCCTCGATCCCTTAAGCTACAGCCCTGGGCAAGCCGACATATTCACGGCCCAGTGCTCCCACGCCTTCCACTTTGAGTGCATCTCCTCCAACGTCAACCACGGAAGCCTAACTTGCCCCATCTGCAGAGCCCATTGGACCCAACTCCCCCGCCGCAGAAACCCTAAACCTCGCCTACCCGACCCGTCGACCCGCCTCAGTTTCTCTCTCCTGCCCGTTTCAGGCGCAGGGACGGCGTACTGCCTGAACGTGAAGCTGTGCGGGCGGCCCCCCATCGACCTTGTCCTGACCGCCTGCCCGAGGGGGCCCCGCCAGCTCAGGCGGACGAAGCAGATGATGGCCGTGGTGGTGTTTTCCCTCAGGCCCGTCGACCGCCTGGCCGTGGTGGCGCAGTCCTCCTCCTCGGCCGCCTTACGGCGCATGTCGGCGCACGGCAAGAGGATGGCCCTTGCGGCCGTCGACGGGCTGACCTGCACCCCCGGACAGGCGGGGCGCACGGAGGCGTTGGAGAGGGGAGTCAGAATCCTCGAGGAGCGGGCCCACAAGAACTCCCATTCGTGCGTCTTTCACCTGACCGACGGCCCGTCGGGACCAGCACCGTTCGACGGCGAGGCTCCCTTTGTCGTCCATAGGTTCGACGTGGGTCTGGGGTTTGGGGTGTCGGGCGGGTTCGTGGTTCATGGGTTCGAGGATTTCTTGGCGGCGGCGCTGGGCGGGGGCGTGAGGAGCGTGAGGCTGAGGATTGGGGAGGAAGGCGGGTTTCTCGGGATCGGAGAGATGAGGGGAGGGGAGGAGAGGAATTTTCCGGTGGATGAGCTGGCGGCGGTGAGAGTTGAGTACGGTTACGTGGAGTGTGGCGACGGTGAGGAAGGACGTGAGGTCATGGGCGAGGCTTTTGTGAGTGTTGGAGAGGGTGATGACGTGGAAGAAGGTGGTTGGGAGATGAGCAGTGGTTATTGGGATAATCGTGATGCGTTAATGGCTAGAAGATGGGCTAAGCATTTAATTTGCATGTATAATAATGAATAAATTAATAGATTTGTGCTTTCCTGTACTTTTATTTGGTGATGTTTCCTTTTGTATTCATACTTGTTCTAACATTTATGGAAGAATGTAATGATATCGTATTCGTGGCATTGCACTAAAAAATCTTGAAATTACTTACCTGCTGCTGCCATTGGAATTCGTTGGTTTAGAAGCTACAAATTTTATCCAGAATCGTCGACACTGGCGGCAATTTCGGTAAACAAACCAACCGTTGACAAAAAAAGGGAATAGTTCACTATAATTCAATCGAATTGTCGGTAAATTTATTTGCCTTCATTTAGGGATCGTAAAACCATTTTTGTCAATTGGTTCCCTCACTTGATGGCAAATCAGCTCTACAACTACAAAGCCACTCCCTCCTATGTCGCCGACGCCACCTCTCGATCGGAAGCTTCCAATTATCTTTCCGTTGGAAGCATTGCAACGGAGTACTCGACGACGGAGTTGCTTGCCTCGTCATCGGCGATGCGCAACAATCGCCATCATAATTACTCTGTAACTCCAGTGCAACCGTATGTACCGCCTCGGGTTGATGGTGGGGCTGCTGTTGCTTCTTCAGCTGAGCCGCTATACGCTTCTTTGAAGCGTAAATTATCTGAATGTAAGAGCTTGTTCTATTTTGTGTATATATGCTAAAAGTATACGATTTTAGTTGAGAAGTTGAAATTTAAAAGGAATAACTAGAGACTAGGATCAAGCTTGACTATATGCCCGTATTAGGGGTCAAAACCTTAGGTGAAACTTCTAATGGATGCTTGCTTGAGGTGTGTTTTTAAGGTTGACCTTTGTCTGGATGCTTAAGTTATGTTTGGCAGTGGCCTTTGGGTTGATTGGCATTGGTTAACGAGATTCGTTAGAGTTTAGTACATGTAAACCGAGAGCTGTTGATTAAGCCTGCTGTTTTATTGCTATTCTTGGCTTGCAAAGCTTGTGTCAGACATAATTCCTCTCCTCACGATGCTTTGATAAAGTGATAATCTGCTAACCATGAGAGTGGTTTCATTACTATATATTTACTTATATTCAGCTTCATTTGTCATACAATCCTTACATCCTGTAATGTACTGTACGCACATGTGAGTCTTACAAATTGTATCCTGTCTTGGTTAATAATAAATACAGTCCTATAACGACTGCGATATCTTTATTAAACTTCTATGCTTACTATAATATCTATATATATATATGTGTATATTTATATGGATCTATGTATGTATACATAGCTCTCTACCATCAGACTATTCTTGCTGCGTATAGCAAAGTTGGACAAAACGAAGCTTGGTATCCATCTGACCCTTTAGCCAAGCGAACTAGGTATGAGAGTACTAGCCATTTGCTTATTTACCCACAGAGACCTGGTGAGAAGGAGTGTGCATTTTATATGCAAACAAGAACCTGTAAATTTGGAGAAAGCTGCAAATTTCACCACCCTATTCAGGTTCCAGAAGGGGGTATCCCTGATTGGAAAGAGGTGATAATATTTGTTACTTTATCATAAAAAAATCAGATATTCCATTAATGGCTATTCAGTGCTAGTGTATTCTTATGTTTATATTTAGTTTATGCCTAAATCAATTAGATCTATCTAACCAGTGTCGATTCTATGAGACTGGTGGCTGTACCATGCTGATTGAAGCATTGCTACTAGTTGCTCTATGTCTTTGCCTGTAAATCGATATAGTATACTTTGTGACGTAGAAGGAAATCCTTTACAACTCTCTTTTTCTCCTGAATATGTGGTTTATAGTAGTCATACTTGAAATTGATGGTGGCGAATATTTTGTGGGCAGTTATTATGTATCCTCGCTCTATGTGAGCCATATCGTGCTGATTAGTAAAGCTTCTTTAACTCAATGCATACATGCCAAATTTGGTTCTATGATTGTTCAAAATATGCGACTTAATGGCACTATTTGCTTGCATTTTCAGTTATTTGTTTTAAATGGTTGGATATTTGTATTTGTTTTGCTATGAATTTCCTGTTATTCTTCTGGAAATTCTTTTGTCTAACCAATCTGTTTTATCTTCACAATTCGTTGTTCTTCAGTGTACATTTGATCTCAAATTTATGAAGGGTTTGCTCGTTGACTTGGTTTTAGGGTCCTTCTGTGGGCATTGCTGCTACTTCCTCCTCCTCCTCCTCCTCCTCCTTACCCGAGAGGCCATCAGAGCCTCCTTGTGCTGTAAGACTCCTCCTTGTAGAGATTTCGTGATACTCTATTCATAAGTAAGCAGTTTAAATAGCCCTTGAACAGTTCTATATGAAAACCGGGAAGTGTAAATATGGGGCATCCTGCAAATTTCACCATCCCAAAGAGGTGCAAATACAATTATCTTTAGCCGGATCTGAAAGCCAACCGCACGTCGACAACTTTGGAGTTAAAAAGCCAGCACAGCCATCGTTTACCCCTTCAGTGTCGTATAACTCAAAAGGGCTTCCTATCAGAATGGTATGTACATATGTCTTTATATATAAAGAAAGCTCCGCATAACTAGAAAAAAAAAATACAAAACTTTTCCTTTAAGCTGTTCGAACTTCGACTGATCGTTGAATCTAGAAGTCGGTTGAACTTGGTTTGCTTTGGTTGGGTCAAGTCTGTTATGAAATGCATGATGATCTCTTAACTTACTAGTACCATGTGACAGGGTGAAGAAGACTGCCCTTTCTATCTTAAAGCTGGCAGGTTTAGATACTCTCTGGTCTTCGCATTACAGATCCAAAGCTAGAAATAAATGATTTGCTCGCTTAAGTCTTGTATTAAATATTGATCAGCTGTAAATACGGGGCGACCTGTCGTTTCAGCCATCCAGAAACATCGTACTTGTCAATCAATGTTAATCCAATAGCTGCAGCGATTGGCTCCTCTTCCACTCTTCTGCCCTCTCCATCACTATCAGCATATTACAACCCGAGCGTTGGTTCTTCAGCAGCATCTCTTCTATCAACCTACAATCCGAGGCCAGCTCAGTCAACGGTAAACTCCATCTCCGATTTCATCTACATCTTAGTAGTGCCATTGTTGATTATGATATGAGCTGTCTTTCTCATTGATATAAATTTCTCAATTCCAGCTTGGCCTAGGCCACACTGTATATCCTCAACGACCAGGACAGCCCCCGTGTGACGTGCGTTAAATTTCTTACCATACACTTATCAGTATTCGTCATACATCTTCTCTTCTAAATCCTTTTCTTTTTTCTTCCGAATCATTTAAGTATTACATGAAACATGGAACATGCAAGTTTGGCGCTAACTGCAAGTTTCACCATCCAATCGATCGATCAGCTCCCATTCCATCGATCAAAGAGGCTGCCCCTCAGCAGCAAAACAACGTCAAACTAACTCTCGCGGGCTTACCAAGAAGAGAGGTAATAAATCTTCTAAGAATTCCAATGTCATAATCGAAGGGCGCCTGCATTATTTATTCATTTTGGTGATCTATCTACCTATCAATAGGGTGCCATAAATTGCCCGTATTATATGAAGACGGGGACATGCAAATTCGGGTCAACGTGCAAGTTTGACCACCCGACTCCAGGCGAAGTGCTGGCCCTCGCAGCAACAATATCTAACGCTGCTACTGCTGCTGAAAGTGAACAACATGATGATCAATCTGCTTAATGGTTTGTACTTTTTATTTATTTGATACAATACATACTTTGTATTTTCATTGAAAGATGGGATTGGTTTGACTTGGGAGATTTCTATTTATGTGTTGTATTTTTGTAATGCGATGATATCATCGATCAACCAAGATGTATGTTACAGTATGTTATTTACCTTTTAGTTGATTTGATATTTTCTCATTTACGAACGCAGTCTTTTACAAGTTTTTTCAGATACCAACATATGCTACCCATTTTCATTAGTATTTAGGACGTGGGGGTTTAAACTTTATTTTATTATGTATTTTATATTAAGCTTACTCTTTATTTTTGTAGCACGACTTTCCTTACTATTCGGAAATATAAGAAGAAGCTTCAACGATGTCAGCTAAAACGTGTCGAGCGCAAACCAAAAACGAACGGGTTTTGGGTAATTTACATATATACCCCTGTACCCTTCAGCCTTCTAGATGAATAAGAGATTTCTAATAATATAATACGTGTGATGTGATGAAAATTACAGTGGCTAGGCGAGGGAGGAGAAATTTCAAAGTCAAAGAAGAAAGAGCTTGGATTGGAGGAAAGTAAAAGGAAAATACATATAAGAAGAAACCAACAACCTGACATGATCTTCTGCTTTCTGATAAATTATTGCCTGTTATACCGAACCCTCTTCAAAGTTGTCTTCTTCCCAATAATCCCAATCAGTTCCAGCGTTGATAGGTTTTGATTCTGGTGATTCGTTTATTATTTATTTTCTGAGAACAAAAAGCTCCGATTTTTTTTTCCTTGATTGAGTGATGAGCTCAAATACTCCGTCTTCAAGCGGTGGAGGACCTGGATCGGCCGAATCCAACGGTCCGCGGAGGAATTCCAAGAGACCCAAGTGTATGTATTTCTTCACAGATATAGTAGCCATTTCTGACCTATAATCGAGCTGGGTTTTGGTAGATTTCTAATGATTCGCATGTTTTTTCATTGTGTTCTTCAGATTCCAGGTTTACACAGCAAGAACTTCCAGCATGTAAACCTATTCTTACTCCTAAGTGGGTAAGTAAAAATCTTCATATCCCTTTGTTTCTCATCTTTTCAGCGTTTGTTCTCATTTGTCGTGCAGGTAATCTCAACGTTCTTGCTTGTCAGCGTCGTCTTCATTCCCATCGGAGTCGTCTCCCTCTCTGCCTCTCGAGATGTGAGCTTCGATTTTTAGCTTTCCAACGTTTGCTTTCTTCTGTTATGCTTTCCATTTACTGATCATCTTCTCCTCCTCCCTTTTTTCCAGGTAGTTGAAATAATCGATCGGTACGACAGCGTTTGCGTACCTGAAGGCTCGAAAAACGACAAGGTTGGGTTTATTCAGAGCCAATCTGACAAAACCTGCAATAGAACTCTTACAGTGAGATCATCTCCCTCCTTCTGATCATATATGGTTTTGAGATTTTAGATTGCAAAACGCTGATGTGATATCAATATTGCTCGAAATTCAGGTTCCAAAGCATATGAAAAGTCCAATCTTTGTGTACTACCAGCTCGACAATTTCTATCAGAATCATCGCAGGTATTGATCGACAAACCAGAAATCATATGAGAATTCGTCGTTTCTTTTCGTCTCTCATGGGCTGCGATTTTCGTAATAGATACGTGAAGAGCCGAAGTGATCAGCAGTTGAGAAACGCCGGCGACGAGCGCGATACAAGTCCCTGCAGCCCCGAGCATACTACGCCCGATGGGCAGCCAATCGTCCCTTGTGGGCTCATTGCATGGAGTCTTTTCAACGATACCTACGACTTTACGCTCAACAGCCAACAGTTGGCCGTGAACACAAAGGACATCTCATGGAAGAGCGATAGGGATCACAAATTTGGGAGTAACGTCTTCCCCAAGAATTTTCAGAATGGGACCTTAATCGGCGGTGGCAAGCTCAATCCTTCTAAGCCCGTAAGATCATATCATTTTATCACCGCCTATTAAATAATTCGATCGTATTGTCATGTCTGAAAGAAAGTAATGCTATCATACCCAACAGCTGAACGAACAAGAGAACCTAATCGTATGGATGAGAACGGCTGCTCTGCCTACTTTCAGAAAGCCCATTGGGAGAATAGAAGTGGATCTTCAAGCTGGGGATAGGATCGAGGTCACCGTAGGGAACAATTATAACACTTACAGTTTCGACGGTAAGAAGAAGCTCGTACTTTCGACTGCTAGCTGGCTCGGAGGTAAGAACGACTTTATGGGCATAGCGTATCTCACCGTGGGCGGATTGTGCTTTTCTTTGGCTTTGGTTTTCATGCTTATGTACCTCATCAAGCCAAGGTACATACTTTATGCCAGTCTTAGTGTTCCTGGGTATGAATAGAAGTGATCTTTCTACTTTATGAATTCTTGGGAGGAGGTCTAATTTGAAGTATTGCTTGTATTACAGGCAACTTGGAGATCCAACTTATCTTTCTTGGAACAGAAATCCAGGAGGTCACTGATGAGGATGACTACTTTGTATTGTAAGAAGTTTTGCTCTGGCGATCTCCGTCTATCAGTGTTATGTATTGTATTGTTGTCGATTAAGGGAAAGAATATGAGCAAATTCCGTACAGTACGGACATTGGAAACTTCATCGTTTCATCAGAGTACGCAACAACAACCCATGCCATGCGTTATTGTGATAAGAGTTAAGACTCTGTTTCGAAGGTCGGGTGAACAGATTTATTATACCAAGACATCGTATTACAGTATTAAGTCCTTGGTCGTAGTAGTGTGATCATCGCCTTCTTCCTTCGGGTCGAGCACATGGGTCGGATACTGACCCACGAGCATGGCTTTGGTGGTCTGACCTATCTCCATTATAGTTTCGCCGATAGCTTAGAGTACACTTCCGCGCTTTTCCGCGCCCATTTCTTCTCCCATTTGTGCTCTGTTTTGTTCTTGGTCAGTTTGCTCTGTTTCTTGCCATGGCGGATTTTGTATCCTCCTTCTCCTTGTCCAACTTCTACCTAGAAGATAAAAGCACCACCTTGAGTGAAGTTCAAGATGATAAAAAAAAGTTCTTTTTTGTATTAAACCTTTTCTTCGATGTCCTTCTCCAAGCCTTAATAATCTACCTAGGCGGTTTCTAGCCGAAATTAGATGGTAGGCTCATTTTTATTTTTATTTTATGTGCTAATACACCAAAGTAAATATATATTGAATTGATTCATCTACTGAAATAATATCCTTAATAATATCTTTTTTGTATTAAAAAATTTTCTAATAAAATAAAATAAAAAAAATTAGAACTTGGCCGCCTAACCCGAATAATCGGTTCGACCGAATAATCCAACCCGCCTAGCACCTAGGCGCTGCCTAGGCCGAGTTTTACAACAGAGGTCACATAACCCTGGTGTGGGACAAAAAATGAGACGAAGGATGAGTTAATTACAAAAGTAAGCACTTTAGCAGGAGTTAATTACAAATTAGGCACTTTTTCAAATTTGAATTTAAAAAATAGGCATTGTGTGTATTGTATTAAAAAAATATGCATTTCTTTATTTTATTTTGGTGAATTAATTTTATTATTTGCACAAATTTACTACAAAAGGCATCCTTTTTTTGTATGAATTAATTTGACAATATACACAATTAAAAAAGGTAACACAACTGAACTATGATTCATAAATTGAAGAAACATAAACATACGATTGACGCAAATAAATTAAATATAGTGCACAATCGGAAAAAGAAAACCATAATAATTACCACTTATTTTCCTCCTTTTTAGAAAGTATTTTATGTCGACATAATGTTTGTCATGAACAGGTAAAACCTGCACTGAACCAACTAAAAAACCAAATCGGCGAAGCGAAAAAACTGTATATCGACATGGTTCAAAATGACTGCTAATTAAAAATAGAACATTTTTACTAATTTATTTATTTAGTAATGAAAATTTGTTTATATTACTATGTAAAATAAGAACATTAAAAAGGTGCCTATGAAAAATCGTACATATTACTATGAAAAATCGTATTTATTTAGTTCCGAAAAAATTGTGATATAAAATTAGAAACCAAATAATCAAGAAACGATTACTAGTTTGGTTTGATTCAATTTGTGAAGAACATAGTAAAAAAGTAAATTAGAAATTATTACCAATAAAAAAAATTATGAAAAGAAATTATAACATAAATTGTGCCTATTTTTGTATTGGTTAACACATAGTGCATATATTTTTAAATGACTATTAAAAAGATGCATATAAACGTAAAACACCCCTTTACCAAGTGTCAATTACAAAAAAGGCATTGCGTGTATTTTATTTCAAAAATAGGCATTCTTTATTTTTGTTTCTTTTTCTGAATTAATTTTATTATTAGACAAAAAAGTTAGAAATAAATGTCATATTTTTAATCTACTTTCTTATTATTAATTGTCATAATCAAATTAGAGACAATAATGAAATTGATGTTTGATACTATCCGTAGAAATGAAAAATAAATAGAACATGCAACTATATTGGTTAGCTTTTTCTATTTTTTTCAATATTCTGCCGTATTAGAGTACTTTTTATTCATTTTATTTCGATGCAAATTACAATAGTTTTAAGAACCGAAATCGATCGATAGCCCAAAGAAGTTGATCGATTCTAACGAAATCAAAACTAGAATCAAACCTCTAACTATAATACATAACTTAAATTACTAAATTATTTCATATATCAAATTTAGGTCGATCGGTCTAACCTAAAATTTTCCGTTGAAATTTTTAAAACCATATGCCGAACCAAATTTTTGGCCTGATTTTGTTGTTTATTGAATTTTCACAGTTCGGTTAAGTTAAGTGACTAAAGCCAACTTTTAGTAAAAAATAAAATTAAATAATATCTAATATTATAATTTCTTATATATTATGTTTAAATTAATAAAAATTAGTTTTTTGGTTTCAAAATAGTAGGTTATAAATATCAGATAGTTAATATCAAATCCAAATTCTGTATGCTATGCGAACCGAAAATTTCTGTATGCGATTCGCCTGGTTAAGCTAACTATGAACTCCCAATAATTTATACAATCAATATTGGAAGCAATAATAAATTAGGAAATATTAGAAGCAATAATAAATTAGGAAAAAAAAAATTAGTTATGCCTAAAATTGTAAAACACCCAGAAAAGAGAGGGACAGGGAATTAATTAACTTATTAGTTATTCACATGTTACCCGTATGAAACATGCTGGGCCATTATATCATATATCCTACAACATACACCACACACGCAGCCACCGACATATCTAAAATATCCAACCAACTCAATTCAAAATATGATCAAGTGGAGAATGTGGACAAAAAAATAGTAACGTCTTCCAATAATAGGAAGTAAGCATCATGGAGGAGAAAGACGACGAGTTGAAGAAATCTGCTGAAGAAGATGGTCCAATGGAAGAAGAAGAAGAAGAAGAAGAAGAAGAAGAAGAAGAAGAAGAAGAAGAAGAAGAAGAAGAAGAAGAAGAAGAAGAAGAAGAAGAAGAAGAAGAAGAAGTGCAGCAAAGGCTACTCCCAACACTTGAGCAAACAACGTACTGGGATGGAAACACTATCGTCAAATACAAAGGGTTTTGGTATCGACACAAGTGGCTCAAGCGAATACTCCGCATTGAGAGGCACTTCAAGCCAAGAAACACCGATGTAATACTTTCGAGCATGCCTAAATCAGGCACGACGTGGCTGAAATCTCTCACGTACTCCATAGCAAACAGAAGCGTTCATCCTCCCAATAATCAAGAAACCAATAACCACCCTCTCTTCACTTCGAACCCTCACGACCTCCTACAAAGTCTTGAGCTGTCTCTCTACATGTTGCAAGAAAACCCTAATCTTGAATCCATCCCTAGCCCGAGAATATTCTCAACCCACCTCTCTTACGACGCCCTACCTAGCACCGTCCACGAGTCTCCCTGCAAGATCATCTACATATGCAGAAACCCTATGGACCGTTTCGTCTCTGAAAGGCATTTCATCTTCGAAAACGGACGTGCGAATAGGGACGCCGAGGCCCTTTTTGCGGAGGATTCTTTGGACGAGTTTGGCCGAGGGATAGATCTTTTCGGGCCGTCTTGGGAACACATTTTAAGCTACTGGGAAGCCCACAAAAAGAACCCCGATAGAGTGCTGTTCCTCAAGTACGAGGATTTGAAGAGAGACGAAAATGAAAACATCATAAAGATTGCTGAGTTCATGGGGTTCCCTTTTTCGGCGGTGGAGAGGGATTTGATGGTGGAGAAGATATCGAAGCTTTGCAGCTTTGGGAATCTGAAGGAAGCGAACAGAGAAGGGGTTACTGGTATCATGCCGATGAAGAAGAGTTCGTTCTTTAGAAAGGGTGAAGTTGGAGATTGGAGTAATTACCTTAGCAAGGAAACGGCTCAGCGCATGAAAGATGTGATGAAGAGCAAGCTCCAAGGATCTGGCTTGACCATTGAATTCCCAGGACTTTGATGATGACTGGTTCTAATGTAATCGTTATTATATCTGTTTATGTTGTCTCTTATTGTTTGTTGTGTGCCATTTGCTTTTCCAACGAACTCAATAAAAATCATGGCAATGTTCAGCTAAACTGCTATTAGCCAATGAAGTGTGAAATATGCCTAGGGTGAATTATGATATAAAAAAATTGGCTTTTTCTTCTTTAAAAAATACTTTTCTTTAAGAAGATATTTGCAGAGTCTATTATACCGCAGAAATCAGTACAAAAAGTTATCTCCCTAACCCTGTTTCAAAGATAACACGCTATTATCAGAAATCGTTTCAAAGATATCACCAAGTTATTAGCGCGCGTTCCGGGTTTGTCTCAGGGAAAAGTAAATTGCAGAAAGTAAAGCGAGACGAGATTTTTATACAGGTTATATCCCCAACTGGGGCTTAATCCTGCCCTTGGGATGTGATCTCCCCAAGAGTTCCAATCAATCACTAGGTATTACGGGTTATACTATGATTGACCCGTACACAACCGAAACACTATGGACACTAGACCTCTTTCTAGGCTGACGCACGCCTAGTTTCGATCCACGTCGCTTACCCAGGAAACTTATTCCCGACTGGATGCAGCTTGCTACGGAAGGGCCACCGAATCCACAAAATTCGTCCCTCCACGCGCGTAAGACTCCACTCGTGCTCCTTTGTGCGCTCAATGTGCCCGCGGACACAACACGTCCGAAGACTAGGGTTTAGGATATGGTGCTGCTAAAGATCGCTCAAAGGGTACTGATTTCGCAAATGTAAGCTCAACACAAACTACGAATGAAATCGCAAATTTCGCTCAAGAATTCTAAGGGATTCGCTAGCTCATGTGTTCGTTGTCTTCCCTTCAACCGTGAAGTGTTTTCTTCTACATAGACCCAATAATCGCTTCTTCACTTCACAAGGAAAGTTAAGCACGAAAATATGCAAAAGACAGCTCAATAATCACGTGCATTAACTCAAAGAATCATTCCAAGAATAAACCAATTAAGCTCAACGGTCATGCATGAATTCTTACCATAAATACCACATTCTTACTTTCATTCCACTATAATCTCATCCGTTGTCAGCACATTACATATATTATTTCACTCAGCATATTATCAATAGTAAGCTCAATCAACTGATTTCTTTCCCAAAATATGATAGCCAATTCGCACAGAGAAGGATTTGATCTACTGAGTATAATGCAAAGCATATTTTCCATGTATGGTGATGTCATCCATTTCAGCACATTCCATAAATAAACTCAATCAGCATCTTACCACATATAAGTCCAATCAACTAATCACTTTCCAAAATATAAGTCCTAAGTCGCATAAGGAAAGATTGATCATGATTCACTGATTTAAGAGTCACATAATATCGCACTCAACGGATATATTATTGATATTTTTCCTAAAATAGATCAATCACGTGTAAGCACTTAATCAGAATATCATTGACTGTCAGCGATTATATGTTAGGTAACTTATCTTCAAAAGCTTCAGAGAAAGTAATTAATTGGCTTCCATGGCAGAATCTCACACAGCTAAGACTGGTTTTTTTTCAGAAATAAAATGACACTAACGTCTTAGTTTTACGCTTTGAACTTCTAACCTGTTTCTTTGGTCAACGATTCGAGCTCAGTCTCGCTCGTCGTTCTATACGTTTCTCATTTTAGGTAATTAATTACACCACTATGTTTGTGGCTTACTGCATTTCATTCATTGAATGTAATAATTTCACCATTCTTCATCAATTTGGGAGTAACGTCTTCCCCAAGAATTTTCAGAATGGGACCTTAATCGGCGGTGGCAAGCTCAATCCTTCTAAGCCCGTAAGATCATATCATTTTATCACCGCGTATTAAATAATCCGATCGTATTGTCATGTCTGAAAGAATGTAATGCTATCATCCCAACAGCTGAACGAACAAGAGAACCCAATCGTATGGATGAGAACGGCTGCTCTGCCTACTTTCAGAAAGCCCATTGGGAGAATAGAAGTGGATCTTCAAGCTGGGGATAGGATCGAGGTCACCGTAGGGAACAATTATAACACTTACAGTTTCGACGGTAAGAAGAAGCTCGTACTTTCGACTGCTAGCTGGCTCGGAGGTAAGAACGACTTTATGGGCATAGCGTATCTCACCGTGGGCGGATTGTGCTTTTCTTTGGCTTTGGTTTTCATGCTTATGTACCTCATCAAGCCAAGGTACATACTTTATGCCAGTCTTAGTGTTCCTGGGTATAAAAAGAAGTGATCTTTCTACTTTATGAATTCTTGGGAGGAGGTCTAATTTGAAGTATTCCTGGGTACATACTCTCTGTTCATCAATGTTATGTATATACTGTTGTCGATGAAGGGAAAGGAATGAACAAATTCGGTATTAGTACGAACAGTGTAAACTTCTTTTCATCAGTCAAGACGACGCAGCAAGTCGTGCGTTATTATGATAAGACACTTATTTACACACAAAAGAGTGAAGGGAAATTACAAACCAAACTCTGTTTCGAAGCTCGACACATTTATTTTACCAAGACATGGTGTTATTACAGAGAGTAGTATATTCATTCCTTGGTCGTAGTAGTATGATCATCGCCTTCTTCTTTCGGATACTGACCCACGAGCATGTCTTTGGTGTTCTGACCTATCTCCATTATAGTTTCGCCGATAGCTTGGAGTACGCCTCCGCTCTGTTCCCCGCCCATCTCTTCTCCCATTTGTGCTCTGTTTTGTTCTTGTTCAGTTTGCTCTGTTTCTTGGCCATGGTGGACTTTGTATTGTTCTCCTCCTCCTCCTCTTTGTCCAATTTCTACCTAGAAAATAAAAACACGATCTTTAGTGAAGCTCAAGATGATACGCAAAAGTTCTTTTTTTTTTTAAGAAAAGAAAAAACCTTCTCTTCAAGGTGCTTCTCCTCCAAGCCTTTCTCAGCCTCAGCCTTCTTCCTCGCAGCCATCTCCGCCGCCTTCTCCTCCATACCCACCACCGCGTCCTTGGCCGCCGCTATCTTCTCCACCACCATCTCCTTCGCAGCGCCGCCCTTCTCCCCAGTGTACCCAGCAACGGTCGACGTCGCTCCTGCCACCGCCTTGGTCGCCTCAGCCACCTTCTCCAGCGTGTAGTGAGTCGCACCCCAACCAGCAACCACCGCCCGATCCTTCACTTTCACCGCCACGTCAGCAGCGTACCCAGCGGCTCCCTTGCCGCCCTCCACCGTCGCGTCCTTCACTGCCCCAGCCTTGGATGAAATTACGTCTTTAGCCTCAGCTGCTTTCTGGGCCGCCACATCTTTGGCTTGCCGACCCTTCTCCACGGTCGTATCCTTCACCGCCGCTCCTCCCTGAGCGGCGGAGCCCTTAGCCTTTTCGTACCTTTCACGGGCGGCGTTGACGGCGTCGAAAGACTTCTGCTGAGCCGCCTGTCTCAGATCTGTAATCTCCTCAAGACTAGGTCCCTTCTTCTGTGCCTCCTCCGATTCCATGTCAGCACGGTGGTGCTTAGTTTCCTGACCGCCGCCGCCGCCTGCCGTCGGCATTGAAGAGGCGACGACCCTCTGACCGGTGGGTGCTTGAGAAGGTTGAGGAGCTGTAATAACATGAGCCTCCTCCACGTGTTCGATTGGCCTATCACCTTGGGGACGAAGACTGAGTCCCTCTTTGGCCTTCTCAGCTAGAGATTCGAAATGGGTCGCCATTTTTGGAACTTTATCTCTCTCAACATCATCGCTTTGTACGTTCTCTCTTCTCATTTGATCTGAAGCCATTCTTCGCTTTAACAAAGGTAAGTGTTTCTTAGCTTTCGTTCTCACGAATCGATTATGATGTTGTCAAAAGTCGTCTATTATATAAAGCGGAGGGCTTTAGACGGAGATTAGTGTCATTTGGCGGTTGCGCTTTCAAGTGGAGTGTAAATGTAATAAGCAGCGACAGGTGTTGCAAATAATATCCGCCACGTGTCAGTGTGACCGTTGATGGGCGATGAATAAGCCACCTCTTATTTTGAAGTTTGTGCATATCATGGATTGAGATCCCCTCTCCCACCATTTCTTTCTCCACTTTTTGTGTGACATTTTAAAAAAGCATCATTAAACATTGTTGTTCCGAGTGTGTTAAAACGATAGTAAATGACATTATATCATAGATACTATTATACCAAATGATTAAATACAAAAAAAATTATATAATATCTATAATAGAAAAAAATATAAGATATATTAAAAAGTACGATAGAAAAATGTGCATAATATTAATATTTTATGATATAATATCATTAGGGGTGTTTTAACATTAGTTGGAATAATGTTTGTTTAATTACGTGTTCTAAAAGTGGCACAGAGAAGCGAGGTAGAGGATCCCCATATCATGGCCTTGCTTGCTTCGTTGGTACTCAACTAAAGTTTAAGATAATCATCCGCGAATAAAAATAATAAAAGAAAGAGAGGAAAAAAAGATGCTAAAAGAAAATTAACCCATGTGGTGGGAGCATGTGATTGCCCATGAAATATGCTGCGCAAGTAATTTTACTTGATATAATATCATACAAACGCATCCAGCGACATATCTAAATTATTATGGAAAAATTCTCGAGAAAAACAACCAACTCAAGTTAAAGTATGATCACGTGGCGTGCGTGTGTGTTTTTAAATTAACCTCTTCACATCTCTATTTGAAGATGGAAGAAGAAAGATCAGAAGAGCCAAAGTCGTCGCCGTAGTACTTAAAGCAACTAATAATAGCAAGTAATCATCGATATAATGCTTACGAGCATGCCTAAATCAGGCACGACGTGGCTGAAATCACTCGCCTACTCCGTAGCAAACAGAAGCGTTCATCATCCTCCCAACATTGATAATCAATAAGAAACCAATAACCACCCTCTCTTTCACTTGGAACCCTCACGACCTCGTACAAACTCTTGAGCTGTCTTTCTACAGGTTGCAAGAAAACCCTGATCTTGAACCCATCCCTAGCCCTAGAATATTCTCGACCCCAAACTTCCCTTACGACGCCCTACCTAGCACCGTCCATGACTCTCCTTGCAAGATCATCTACGTATATGCAGAAACCCTATGGACCGTTTCGTCTCTGAAAGGCATTTCATCTTCGAAATCGGACTTGCGAATAGGGACGCCGAGGCCCTTTTTGCCGAGGAGTCTTTGGACGAGTTTGGCCGAGGGTTAGCTATTTACGGTCCGTCCTGGGAACACATTTTGAGCTACTGGGAAGCCCACAAGAAGAACCCTGATAAAGTGATGTTCCTCAAGTACGAGGATTTGAAGAGAGACGATTATTCTCACATCATAAAGATGGCTGAGTTCATGGGGTTCCCTTTTTCGGCGGAGGAAGTTGAGAGGGGTCTGATGCATGGTGGAGAAGATATCGAAGCTTTGCAGCTTTGGGAATCTGAAGGAAGCGAACAGAGAAGGGGTTACTGGTATCATGCCGATGAAGAAGAGTTCGTTCTTTAGAAAGGGTGAAGTTGGAGATTGGAGTAATTACCTTAGCAAGGAAACGGCTCAGCGCATGAAAGATGTGATGAAGAGCAAGCTACAAGGATCTGGCTTGACCATTGAATTCCCAGGTCTTTGATGACGTAATCGTTATTATATTTTATGTTTATGTTGTCTTATTGTTTGTTGTGTGCCATTTGCCTTTCCAACGAACACTTAAATAAAATGGTGGCAATCTTCAGCTAAACTGCTATTAGCCACTATTGACTGTCAACGGTTATATGTTAACTACATTATCTCCAAAAGCTTCAGAGAAGTACGTAATTAATGGCAGCCAGTGGGGTCCATGGAATTTAGGTAGAAAAAATTGAAATTTTTAATTTTTTTTTACTAAAATTGAACAAATTTATACTAATTGGCCCATTGAGATTTTATAAGAATTCATGGTATGGGGTCCAATTAAAATGGGCCCCACTAATTTCGTACTTTGCTCTGCCACTGATTAATGGGCTGCCATGGCAGAATCTCACGGAGCTCGAAATAATGGCGAAGACTGGGGTTTTTCCTCCCCAAAAATAAAATAATACTAACGTCTTAGTTTACGCTTTGAACTTCTAAGCGGTTTCTTTGGTCAACGTCTCGAAATCTCGACGTTTCTCCTTTTAATTATGTAATTATTAATTAATAACTACTAAGTTTGTTGCTTATTTATTGTATATTTCCGTAGTCATTTTTCGTGCATTCCATTCATTTCACGTAATACTTTCACCCATCTTGGTTCAATTCCTCCGCGTGAAATCCGACATTCTTGAAATGATTTCTTCAA
Organism: Craterostigma plantagineum; assembly: GCA_027422505.1. Classification (NCBI taxonomy): domain Eukaryota; kingdom Viridiplantae; phylum Streptophyta; class Magnoliopsida; order Lamiales; family Linderniaceae; genus Craterostigma; species Craterostigma plantagineum. Next base: position 1,056,807 of record JAPQWV010000082.1, read on the forward strand.
TCAAAATTCTTAAAACACGTTACAGAATATGTTAGGAAGTTCAGAAATTTCATAATCTTCTTTCACTGCTTCCCAGAGATCTAAAGCCTCCAAATATGTCTCCATACGTACCGCCCAGTGCTGGTAGTTTTTGCCATCGAACACCGCCGGAGCAATCGTCGAGAAATTTGTTTCGGCTTCCATGACTTCACAGGTCCCTTAAGATGAACGCTCTGATACCAATTGTTGGTTTTTTATGAAGCAACCGAGATCTTTTTAGAGAGATGAAGAAGGAACTGATGATTTATTCAATATAAAATCCATAATCGTACCACTAATACTTAAACTATATATAGGAGAGAATACTTAGACTACAAATACTTAGACTAATTCAAATATTAAGCCACTAAAAATAATCATAAATAAGTGGCCCTAATTTAGGAGAATAAGTCCTAAAATACTTTCCTAACAGAAACGCGTGTAGCCACAAATAGATGATCCTCCTCCTCTTGATCAACTGGTTGAGAATCAACGGGTTTCGCCACTTCGTGTTGCTGCTGGATTTTGTTTCTACAAATCACATGCTCGTGTCCTTTTTGATGGCATATAGTGCACTCGGCGTCGGGTCTTCTCCAACATCTATACGATGGATGACCTATTTTTCCGCAATGTTCGCAAGGTGGATACGATTTTTTCTGATTTTCGTGCCTCTTTTGGACATTCTTACGTTCTGTCACTATAACGTCGCCTTCGTAATTCTTCTTCTTCCAGTTAGCTTTCGACGTTGATTGCGCCTTCGCTGCCAACACTCCTTCGATTGGTGTGTTTTCTCTCATCATTCTCCGTTGCTCTTGTGCTTGCATGGCACTAAGTAACTCGGCCAAAGAGATCTTCGACAAGTCCTTGGTATTTTCCAAGGCAGTGATCGTTGCTTCGTACCTTTCTGGTACTGTAACGAGAATTTTTTCGACGATTCTCGAATCAGTGAACTCAGATCCAAGAAGTCTCACCTTATTTGCGATCGACAACAGCTTGTCTGAATATTCCTTGATCGTATCAGAATCCTCCATTCTTTGAAGTTCAAATTCTCTGATAAGATTCAAGATTTGCATGCCTTTGATTCTTTCATCTCCTTCGTACTCCTTCTTCAGATAGTCCCATATCGCTTTCGCTGATTTTAAAGACATTATCCGAGTGAAAATTGTAGAAGAAACTGCAGCAAACAAACATGCCTTCGCCTTTGCTTTTCTTGTCTTCTTCTCTTTGTGTGCTTTCAGTTGTGCCATCGTGGAATTGTTAGGAAGTTAATTCAAAAGTTCGAGTTGGAGATGGCAAGTATATATCCGTTCAAGGAAAAGGAACTGTTGCAATCTCAACAAGTTCAGGTACAAAGTTAATCTCTAATGTTCTTTATGTTCCTGATATTGCTCAGAATCTATTAAGCATCGGGCAGCTAATGGAAAAAGGCTTCAAAGTTCTCTTTGAAGACTGCTACTGTATGATTAAAGATGCAAGTAGTCGGGATATATTTAAAGTAAAAATGAAGGGAATTAAGAAGCTTCGTTAATCTATTGGAGGAGGAGCAAATCACTTTACCCGCAAAAGACGTAAAAGAAAGTATTATCTCATGCAAAGAAGAAAAAGATTCTTCTGAGCAGACGCTTGATCTTGGGGTTATAAAATTGGCTCAACAAGATGTTGACAAGCTCAACGGCACGTTGATGAATGGAAAACCAGTCTTCAAGCAAAACTTGTATGAGTCGACTATGAAAGATCTCGTCAAGAATCACATGGAAAAATGTTACGATGCAAGAAATGCTGCAGTGGAATGCATTGGAAAAATGCAGCAAGATCGCCGTCAAGAAATGACAAACTCTGAAGCTTATTCAAATTTTGGCGAGAGCGCTAAACCTCGTTCGACTACTAAGTTCGAGTTTCGAAAACAAAGTTCAAGCTCGCATATCCTAAAACAAGGAGGAGTGTTAGGAAAGTGTTTTAGGACTTATTGTCCTAAATTAGGGCGACTTATTTATGATTATTTTTAGTGGCTTACTATTTGAATTAGTCTAAGTATTCTCTCATATATATAGTTTAAGTATTAGTGGTACGATTATGGATTTTATATTGAATAAATCATCAATTCCTTCTTCATCTCTCTAAAAAGATCTCGGTTGCTTCATAAAAAAACCAACGACCCCCTTTGTAAGAAAAACAGCATTCAATTAAGCAATCCATCGATTCGAACTCGTACAAGAAGACTACTTTTATTTAATTGCGATGGATTGCTTTTATTTATTTATCAAAAAGCAAATTTTTATTTCCCTTAGGCCCCTTAAGGGTAAACTTCGATGAGGGACCTCGAGCCAAACGCGCCAAGAACAACGTTATAATCCGCGAAACCTGCGTCGGAGAAAAGCTTTGCCCATTCTTTCTCTGTCCTTTCCTTTCCATTGACGTAATTCATCAAAGCTAAGTCAAAATTGACCTGAGATTCATAAGCCATCGTGTCTCCATCTTTATTATCCACTACCATGTCGATGACTATTAATCGTCCACCATTGTTGATGAGTAACGATTCCTTGCATTTCTTCAGTATTTTAAGACATGCTTCGTCGTCCCAATCGTGTAAAACCCACTATAGTGCAATTATAACTAAAATTGAGTTTCACTAATAAAACCAAGTTTTCGACTTTCATCATATATATATATATATATATATATATATATATATATATATAGAGAGAGAGAGAGAGAGAGAGATAGCATACCTTTAAGAGAAGAACATCCGCAGGTGGTATCATCTCAAACATGTTACCTCGAACATAACTCAGATTTCCATTATTATTACAATTAGAATTCTCATTATTATACTTCAAACCATCCACAACATGAGGAAGATCAAGAACCGTACATCTCACCCCTGGGAAAGAATCAGCGATCGCTTTCGCGCTATTACCTGTGTATAATATAGTAGCGCCCCTTGTTAATTCAAAGAAGAAAAGAATATAACTTGAAATATATATTTATAAAATGATGTAAAAAAAAGGTCTGCAAAGAAAGAAAGGTTAACTAAGGGTTTTATATATAATTTAAAGTACTTAACCAACTAATATTTATAGTATTATTACCTGTTCCACCTGCTACGTCAACTAAAGAATCGATCCCTTCAAAATACTTTCCGAAATTTCGAACCAAAACCCTACTGATAAGAGCCGAGTCACGAGCCATCGCATCATAAAACAACTGCGTGAGCCTCGAATCTTTAGAGAAGGCAGATTCCCAAAGGTTTTCTCCATGCGCAGTTTCAAATAGGGACAAATGGCGGTCAACAACCTTATTATTATCTCCTCCAATGAGCAACCATTCGCTCACTTGTTCCCATGGCTTGGTTAGGACAGGGTCCAAGACAACCTCGACAAGCGAAGACATGCTCATGGGCTCGTCTTTTAAGAGGAGGAGAGAAGCTGCTGTAAGAGAATAGCAGGCTTCTTCTTCTTCTTCTTCTTCTTCTTCATCATCATCATGGGAGATTATTATGGTGAAGAACTTGGAGTGTACTAACATGCGCATTATGCGACTGAGGCTTTGGGATTTATAGGCGTCGAGCTTTAGGGTTTTGGATAAGAGTGATAGTGACATTGGCTTGCCGTGTTTGTGAATTATGTCTGGTATGTTTAGTTCTATCGCGGATTTCAGACACATGGATTTTTCGAAGGCAAATATATGGTTCCATACGTGAGCCTGGGCTTGAAGGAGCTCGTCTGAGCTCATTGCTTGTTGTAGTAGTTCTCCATCGTAAAATGACGTAGTCGACATTTCTTCGATCACACCAAGAAAATTATATATGTTTTTCGTATCAGTTTATGCTTATAATTTCATTTAGATAGGTGTGGTTATATATGAAGGCAGAGAGAGAGAGACGTGCTTATATGGTGTTCATCATGGTGACGGCCGGGATCTATTATTGACTTTTTTGCATTGAGTTTTGACATGATGATATACTACGTACGTTATAATTATAACTTAATTTGTTTCTTGTAAATTATGGTGATAAATTTTATATGTATTGGTTGCGACCAGCTTTGATTGGTTCAATAGTAAAGTAAGTAGAACTCGGGTATTCTTTGTTTTTTCGTCAGCCCCCAATTATAATACTAAATTGATGGCCGGCCATCGTTTAACTCGAGAGAAAAAGAAGAATTTGCATTTGCTTTTGGTATATACGAACGACTGCTCAAGTCAAGGAAGTGGCGCTGCGCAGCTTTTCCCAAAAAGTTCATCAGTCAAAACAAAAAATGAGACGCCAGTCTTTATTTTAAGAACATATCACACTGCTTATTGCCACTATAGGAGAAATAAACGCTTATATTTTGTTCGCTTCATTTTCTTAAACAGTTTCGGAGAAAAGTAATCAGTGCGCGCTGCAAGAATCTCACAGCTTGAAATAATAAATAAAAGGCAAAATTATAAAATTCTGTCACTAAATATACAAGTTTTCGTTTTTGGGTCACTATATTTGATAATTACAAAAGTAGGTCACTAACTTTTCATGTGAAAACAATTTTGGTCATTTTTCAATTTTAGGTCACTAAGAATATATTTTTCGATTTTGGGTCACTAAATTTAGATTTTTTCAATTTTGGGTCACTATGTTTATAACATTCGTACCAAATGAGTGATCCAAAATTGAAAAAATGTAAATTTAGTGACCCAAAATCGAGAAATATATTCTTAGTGACCTAAAGTTGAAAAATGACCCAAAATTGTTTTCACATGAAAAGCAAGTGACCTACTTTTACAATTATCAAACATAGTGACCCAAAAACGAAAATATGTATACTTAGCGACCTAATTTTATAATTTTCCCTAAATAAAATAATAGTAATATTTTGTTTAGCTTTAACTTATTCAGGTTTTTTAGTCAACGGTGGTAGGTTGACGCAAGAGCTCAATCTCTATGTTTGGCTAATTTCTTGAATATGTTAATGCCACAATAATTTTCTTGAAATGATTTCTTCAACCAAGGTTCTCGACACAACTTTTTTATCACATAAGACAATTTATAAGAGAAATAACATGCAATGCAAGGGCAATCCATATATCGATCGAAATTCGTCCATATACAAGAATACTTAGTTTATTTTACTGTCTGCGACGGATTATTATTCATCTGAAAGCATATTTTATTATCCCTTAGGGCCTTATGGGTAAACTTCGATGAGGGACCTCGAGCCAAACGCGCCAAGAACAACCTTATAATTTGCGAAACCTGCGTCTGAGAAAAGCTTTGCCCATTCCTTCTCTGTCCTTTCCTTTCCATTGATGTAAGCCATTACAGCTAAATCAAAATTGACCTGAGATTCATAAATGTCTCCATCTTTACTATCCACTACCATGTCGATTATTAACATTCTCCCACCATTGTTGATGAGTAATGATTCTTTGCATTTCTTCAGTATTTTAAGGCATGCTTCGTCGTCCCAATCGTGTAACACCCACTGTTACAAAAATAACTAAAATTGAGTTTCCTCAAACCAAGTTTTTTTTGTATAAATACATATGATATACGCAATATACCTTTAAGAGAAGAATATCGGCAGGTGGTATCATCTCAAACATGTTACCTCCAACATAACTCGGATTTCCATTATCATTACAATTGTTAGAATTCTCATTACTATATTTCAAGCCATCCACAACATGAGGAAGATCAAGAACCGTGCATCTCACCCTTGGGAAAGAACCAGCGATTGCTTTCGCCATATTACCTGTTTTTACACGATCGTTAAAATAAGCTCATTTATTTATAACAATTATTTACACATGCCATAAATGAACATTGAAAAGATTACGTGTACGTTATAGTCTATGTTCATGATGATCATCGCTAAAGAAAAATACTTTTGTGCAGGGTTTGTAAATTAAATTAGTATAGTACCTGTACCGCCTCCCACGTCCACTAACGTGTCGATCCCTTCAAATATTGTCCGAATTTTCGAACAAAAACCCTACTGACAAGAGCAGAATCACGAGCCATAGCATCGTAAAACAAGTGCTTGAGCCTCGAATCTTTAGAGAAGGCAGATTCCCAAATGCTTTCTCCATGCGTAGTTTCAAAAGGGGAGTGATCTCCAATGAGCAATAACCATTCGCTCAAGTTCTGCCATGGCTTAGTTAGGACAGGGTCCAAGACAAGCTCAACAAGCGAATAAACGCTCATGGGCTCGTCTTTTAAAAGGAGTCGAGAAGCTGTTGTAAGAGAATAATAGAAAACTTCTTCTTCTTCTTCGTTGGAGGTTACTATGGTGAAGAACTTGGCATGTACTAAAATGCGCATCATGCGACTTAGGCGCTGGGATTTTTGGGAGTCGAGCTTTAGGGTTTTGGATAAGAGTGATAGTGACATGGGCTTGCCGTGTTTGTGAATTATGTCTGGTATGCTTAGTTCTATCGCGGATTTCAGACACATGGATTTTTCGAAGGCGAACATATGGTTCCATACGTGGGCCTGGGCTTGGAGGAGCTCCTCGTCTGAGCTGATTTCTTGTAGTAATTCTTCATCGTAAGATGACGAAGTCTTGCCGTTGATGATCTTCAGTAGGGACATTTCTCTTCACTGAAGAATAGAAAATATATGTTTTTATATTTCAGTTTTTGCTTCTAATTTCATATAAGGTGGTTATATATAGGCCGATACGTGCGCATATGGCGTTGATGAGGTGACATATATTGACATATAGATAGTTTCTTGTAAATTATGGTGATAAATATAGTTGTAGATATTGCCCTTTTCATGCCGCAAATATCCAGATCAATATCTAAATTATCATGTTACAATAAAGGGAAATGGGCCATGCATGTGTTGTGTGTGTTTACTTCGATATAGTAACTCGGCCGACGATGCTAAATTGTCGACGGCCTACATTCAATTTGCTTTAATATATTTATAACATCTGAAAGAAAAATTTAATATAATAAAATAATGCACTCCACATAGTTGATATAATGATTAATACGGTCGTAACCCCGTGAAATATGCTCTATTGTGTCACTTAAATTTTGTTGGGTCCATATGTCAAGCTGTCCAACCAGTAAGGCAAACATATGGGCAGAAAATGGACAACAAGGCTATTGTGAAGATATATGCGATGACATTAGTTCATTGGCTTGTAGTGTATGTTTATGTCTATATAAAGGCTTGCACGATCAGTTGTAGAACACACAACAAGATGAAAAGCAAAAACCAGTGAGAGAGAGAATTAAATAGTGAGACGAAAATTTACTCGGGTGGATAAGGATGAGAGCGAGTTTAGTTTTACTGGGGTAGTTGGGAGTAGGTACAAATACATTATCATGGTGGGTAAGGGTTCTCGGGTTTGGGTTTAAACACGAGCGTTAAATTAATACGGTGTAGTATTCTCAATATAATAAAGTTGGTGCTCTCCGTGGAGGTAGGCGATACTGGCCGAACCATGTAAAAATCTGGTGTTCTCTCTCGGTGTAATTTCGGCATTATACTGTCCCGATTAAATTGTCGCGGGCGCAAAATCAACATTTTACTGGGCCCGAAAACTTAGCGCTTACCCCAACAAATCTGAGATTACAGTCTTTGGAAAGATTGATGAATAATCATCGTAAATGTTGGGGAATTTAAGGTTTTCTGATTATATGGCCGGATATTCTCTAGAATCTGTTCGGAAATTCCTTTTGCAAAGACAATATTTGGACCCTATTTTCGAGTTGCACCAAATTTGTCCCGAGATAAGACTAGAGATTATTTCCTACGGTTTTGTGAATTCTATGTATTTATGTCGATTGTTATTACATGTATATATAACCCAAGCAAGAATATGTTGTGTCTGTCAACAGTGTCTGTTCATTTGGACCATGCACACCCTTTCAAGGCGAAGGGGTTTCAACCCTGATTTCGAAGGGTTTTCTACCTCTTCGGGAAGGCGTTTCGGGTGGAGAGGTTTCGGGGCGCTGTCCCTAGGAACCCCCAACCACCTTGACCCCCTCATGGTTTTGGGTTCTGAAATAGAACGCTTTCCGAGCGTGAACTCCGCACCTCTTAACTCGTAAACGTCGTATCTCCAATTACACTAAAATATACAACAATCCTCCTCCATTTTAGTGCAATTTAAATATAAACAACACAAAACACAAGACAAATGCATCAATGAAATGCCATAAAAGATTGAATTTCCACCTTAGTACACTACACATTCCAAATACTCGAGAAGATAGGGTGTTCTAGAATTGAACCCTTCGACCCATTTGAATACATGAAGATAATGCACACACTAGTCTTCAAAACACAAAAACTAGACTTGACACCATTATGAGCCACGTGTCCATATCCATTCACGAATGTACGGAATCTCAGTCCAAAGATTCTTGAAGCGGCAAAACTTCACATTCATATAGGTAGCTTCTTTCGTCATTCATCTGCACCTGCACTTTTTCAAAGGAGCTATTAAGATTATATTTCAACCTACTGTCATGCAGAGTCGAGCACATATCTCTGGGATAATGTGTTATATATTATCTACTCCAATTTCTAAGTGTAAGCTTTCCACATTGAATTCATGCTCTAATATCGAATTAGAAGGGATTGAGTATCTTACCATTAGAAATTATATGGACTTTAATCCTACCCCAGTTGCAGACTTATTCACTAAGTCTCTAGTCAACACGTTCGTCCAATGGCCTGCTAAGTTTTGTTGTGATCTAACATAGTCAACAAATTTACCCCATTCATGATTAATTCATGAATCATGCTATGTCTACACCTAAGTGTCGTGACTTTCCATTGTACTTCTGACTATAAGCCTTTGCCGAAGTGGAAGAGCTATTACAATGGATCGATATAGATGATATCGGTTTAGGCCACAATGGAATCTCATAAACTAAATTCCTTAACCATTCCGCTTCTTTGCCAGGTGCTGCTAGGGCAACAAATTCAGGTTTCATTGTCGAGTTAGTGATACATGTTTGCTTTTTAGAAGCCCATGGTATAGCACCTCCTCCAAGCAAAAATACATGTACGCTTATCGAGGAATGATCTTCTGGATTGGTGATCCAACTCGCATCACAATATCTTTTTAGAACCGAAGTAGATCCAACATAGAACAAACTATAATTTATAGTTTTCTTAAGTACTTAAGCACCCACATTATAGCATGCCAGTGATGTGTACTTAGAATACTTGTAAACCTATTAAGTTTTCCTACAGCATAAGCGGTGTCCGGCCTCGTGCTTGTCATGGCATACATTAAGCATCCATTTTAAGAACATCTCACACTGTTTATTGCCACTGTTATCCCCATATTTAACCGGTCAATATTCGAGTCTAACCGAAGACGGGGCGGGAAATATCTCCCGCGAAAATATCCCCCGAGGCGACACCCCGCGAAAAACATCACCCGAGGTAGCCGAAGGAACTCCACCCGAGGGGTGACGCCTCGCTCGAGCAATTTCCCGAGGACGCCACTTAGCCACTAACCCACTAACATTCCCCTACACATAACTAACCCCCACTAACCCCCCATGGCTTACCCACTACCACCATACTTCGGACCAAGTAAATGGGAGGTTAGCACCACGGGGTCTCACCTATAAATACACGACGGTTCATTCTCAAGCGGGGAGGTTCATCTCATCTAAACGACTCAGTTTTTCTCTACTATATTACTACATCTCTATGAAAGAAACAGAGGGAAGCTACACGTATGATCCTGAAAGCAAGCTCAATCATCTCATAGCTCGACGTCACGACGGTTCTATCCGATTATTGCTTTCTCTTATTTTATTTATATGCTTTAACGCCGACGAATATTTATCTGACTTGAGCGTCGGAGGGGCGTTGCCGAAACGGCGCCCTTTAGCCCGCTTTTTTCGTGACGTTTCAGGCATCCGCCGAAGACGAAGACGAGGAACTCGAAGCGGCGATGGACCGATACCTTCCATCGCACTATTGATGCTAGGGTCGATTTTTCGGACCGCATCAGCCACTATTGGAGAAACGCTTATATTCTGTTCGCTTAATTTTTCTTAAAAGCTTTCGGAGAAAAGTAATCAGTGTGCTGCAGTGCATGAATCTCACAGCTTGAAATAATAAAATAATACTAACGTTTTGTTTAGCTTTTAAACTTCTTCAGAGTGCGTTTGGATTTTCGTATTTGAACGGAATCGCTTGATTTTAGATTATGAATTACACAATCGTAATTCAAATCCAAATTCACCGTTTGGCAAACACTAGGATTTCGAATTCGGATTTCAAAACATAGCTCGACCCGAGCTCGTGAAGCACGTCGAATTCGATTTCTAAATTTTTCTAAAATAATTTGAAAAGGTACAAAATTAAATAAAAATCAATATTAAAAAAAAGCTCGCGAGCCGTTTGCGAGCTTCGAATTCCCACGAGTGAGCTCGAGCTCGAGCCGGCTCATTCACGAACCGTGATGACCTCGACCTCGACAAGAGCTCGTCGAGCTCGAGCCGGCTCATTCGCAAATCCATTACAAGCTCGAGCTTGCGAATCGGCTCGATTCATCGTCCACCCCTAATTATTATTATTATTATTATTATTATTATTACTGTTATTATTATTATACTTTTTCATTATTATTATTATTATGATTATTACTGTTATTATTATTATACTTTTTCATTATTTTATTATTTATGATATATTGTTATACTATTACTATTTGTTATTGTTATCATTATATTTTTTCATTGTTATTATCATTATTATCTATCATTGTTATTATACTATTATTGTTATACTATTACTATTATTATTATCAGCGAAAAACTCGCTACGTGCTCAGCTTTGGATTTCGAAAACGGAACATTTGACACGGAATTTCAAATCCGACGAATTATAAGAGTTTGGGTTTGCCCTCGGATTTGGGCGAAATCGCAATCCAAATCGGTGCGATTGCCAGAGAGCAAAATCCGGAATCCAAACGTGGCATTTGGGTTTTTGGTCAACGGTTCCTTATAATGATTTGGCTAATTTATTGAATATGTTATTGCCACAACCATTTTTCTTGAAATGATTTCTTCAACCAAGATTCTCGACACAACTTTTGTTTATCACATAAGACAATTTATATGAAAAATAACATGCAATGCAAAGCCAATCCATATATCGATCGAACTTCATCCATTTATACAAGAATATTTAGTTTATTTTACTGTCTGCGACGGATTATTATTCATCTGCAAGCATATTTTATTATCCCTTAGGGCCTTAAGGGTAAACTTCGATGAGGGACCTCGGGCCAAACGCGCCACGAACAACCTTATAATTCGCGAAACCTGCGTCTGAGAAAAGCTTTGCCCATTCCTTCTCTGTCCTTTCCTTTCCATTGACGCAAATCATTGCAGCTAAATCAAAATTGACCTGAGATTCATAAATGTCTCCATCTTTACTATCCACTACCATGTCGATTATTAACATTCTCCCACCATTGTTGATGAGTAATGATTCTTTGCATTTCTTCAGTATTTTAAGGCATGCTTCGTCGTCCCAATCGTGTAACACCCACTGTTACAATAAATAACTAAAATCGAGATTCACTCAAACCAAGTTTTTTTTTTTGTATAAATACATATGATATACGCATATACCTTTACGAGAAGAATATCGGCAGGTGGTATCATCTCAAACATGTTGCCTCCAACATATATCGGATTTCCATTATCATTACAATTATTAAATTTCAAGCCATCCACAACATGAGGAAGATCAAGAACCGTGCATCTCACCCTTGGGAAAGAACCAGCGATTGCTTTCGCCATATTACCTGTTTTTACTGATGGTTAAAATAAGCTCATTTACTTGTAACAATTATTCACACATGCCATGCATGAACATTGAAAAGATTATGTGTACCTTATAGTCTATGTTCATGATGATCGTCGCAAAAGAAAGATACTTTTGTGCAGGGTTTTTATATTAAATTAGTATATATATAGAGTACCTGTACCGCCTCCTACGTCCACTAATGTGTCGATCCCTTCAAAATATTCTCCGAATTTTCGAACAAAAACCCTACTCACAAGAGCAGAATCACGAGCCGTAGCATCGTGAAACAACTGTGTAAGCCTCGAATCTTTAGAGATGGCAGATTCCCAAATGCTTTCTCCGTGCGCAGTTTCAAAAGGGGAGTGATCTCCAGTGAGCATTAACCATTCGCTCAAGTTCTGCCATGGCTTAGTTAGGACAGGGTCCAAGAGAAGCTCAACAAGCGAATAAACGCTCATGGGCTCGTCTTTTAAAAGGAGTCGAGAAGCTGTTGTAAGAGAATAATAGCAGGCTTCTTCTTCTTCTTCGTTGGAGGTTATTATGGTGAAGAACTTGGCATGTACTAAAACGCGCATCATGCGACTAAGGCACTCGGATTTTTCGGAGTCGAGCTTTAGGGTTTTGGATAGAAGTGATAGTGACATGGGCTTGCCGTGTTTGTGAATTATGTCTGGTATGCTTAATTCTATCGCGGATTTCAGACACATGGATTTTTCGAAGGCAAACATATGGTTCCATATGTGAGCCTGAGCTTGGAGGAGCTCCTCGTTTGAGCTGATTTCTTGTAGTAATTCTCCATCGTAAGATGATGAAGTCTTTCCCTTGATGATCTTCAGTAGTGACATGGATTTTATATATTCTTTTTTTCAGGTTTTGCTTCTAATTTCATATACATAGGTAGGTGGTTATATAAAGGCCTAACGTGCGTATTTGGAGTTGATGAGGTGACTTAGCATATAGGTGGTTTCTTGTAAATTATGGTGAAAGATATAGTTATTGCTGTTTTCATGCTGCAAATATCCATATCAAAATCTTAATTATCATGTTACAATAAAACGGGCAATGGGCCATATGTGTATTTGCTTCAATTTGATATAATTTAATATATGTATCACTTAACTGCACATAGGTGAAATAAAATTAATATAATAAAATAATAACAACTATGCAATCCACATAGTTGATGTAATGATCAATACACGTGATAGATGCTCTATTATGTCATTTTAATTTGAAACTACAATCTTCGGAAAGATTGATGAATAATCGTAGTAAATAAAGCTAGTTAACATATTAATGACAACATTAAAAGATCCTTCCTTACTATATAAAATGCATTTTGATTCGAGCGATGAATAATCCAAGTAAACCTTAGTTATTACTGAACTTGATAGTCACATATCATAAGGTCTACGGTGTATGTATGTTACGGTACGACGAGATTCATATGTTAAGATTGAGAAGAACGTAATTAAGTGTGTATTTAATCGAAGAAATGGTGATAATTTTCTTGGATCTAATACGAAACCCTAGAAATGGGTATATCGTTGTTGGGCCTAATTGTGGGTCGGGTCGGCAAAACCAATGGACTGATATGCTACCGAACTCTGGAAATTATTACATCCCAAACAGAAGTAAATACAGAGAAGGATTGTATAAAACTCACCCCCCTACAAAAAACACATGATTATGAAACTAAATCTTGATTCTCCATTACATGCCAAAACTAACAACTATCTCTTCTCCTTTTTCACTCAAAATCAAATATATTACTACTACGATTTTCCTTCCTAAAGAGCGCAAAGTATCCAAGAACGGCACAGATAGCAGCAACAACGTTCCCTTCTTTGATCAAAACCCTTATCACAGACCCGCTAATCTCAGCCGTCAATTTCTTTCCCTCGACGACGACATCTTTCCTGGGCTTCCCACAAAAAGTCAGCAGCACTAGCACCGTGATCCACGTCACCACCGTCGCCGGCACCGCCACGGCTAGAGCGGCCACCGCCGACAGAACGCCGAAGGCCAACCCTAACAACACGGATGCATACATAGCTCCCCAAGTGCTCGACGACGAGGAATTATTGTTCAGTTCGTACCATGTTAGGACAGCTTTGATTAGTTTCCACGAAAGAGATAGGAGGACTGCGTAGGCTGAGACGAAGAGGCAAGCCCACGTTCTTCTCTTGCTCGGCAGTTTGATGAGAAAATTACTGTTATTATTAACAGATGATGTGTTCTGCGATTCTCCTCCTTGGCTTTCCATGAACAATCGGAGACGGGTCGGATCGGGTTTGGAGCTTGGACTTCGATTTATTGTGTCAGTGATTGATTAGATTCTCTTGTGTTTCGTTTCTTTAATGTGTTTTTTTCTTTCTTGGAAAAGTGTTTGAGATGTTTCCTCTGAGGACAGATAAGGTAGACGCGCTACGCGGCGCGTGGCAGAATTTAATTAAAGAATGCCTTTTGCTCTTCTCTTACATATGAAGGCATGGCCAATATACTACAAATAAAAACACATCATCAAGCCAATCACTAAAATCGTCATCGCCATCTGCAATTTCGAACAAGCGAAGGCACTCATCGCCCCTAAGCTCGTCTGATTATTACGACGATCATCGCCGCCGCCGCCGCCGCCCTCGACGGGGACGACGTCGCTGCAGTCCAAGCCTTCCTTATCGTCCTTGCACAGAGCTGCGAACAGCCCGGGCGGATACTTACCGTACAGATTAACGTAGCTGAAGAACGTGTCGGCGCACGTTGTCGTAAGGTCGTTGATCTCGTCTTTCACCGGGCAAAGAAGCTGCTTTAACGGCGTGCAGCATAGCTCCGGCGTGTAGTTCGGCCCTTTGCATTTGCTCGTAATCACAGTGTAGTTCATGTTCTCCAAATCCAATGGGCAGGCTGCCGTTCGATCGAATCGAAGAATTAGATCAAGGTTTCTTTATGCAATTTCAATTCGAAAAAATGGAAAGAAAAAAAAGGGATTTACTCTTTTTCTGCTGCAGAAGGCTACGGTGGCCTACCGATGGAAATGAGCCATGGGCGTCATCATCTGTTGATCCATCACGAAAAGTAAGTTGTGATGTTTCTGTTTTTTTCTTCTTTTATTAGAAAAGTTGTTATAAATCTACGATGAGTAAAATGTGATATTACTTGAGATGAACGATGAGGACGAAAATCCAACCACAAGGAAGAAAAGACACGTCTGTAATGATTTTCTTGATTCCATTGATTGTTTTCTTCGTCGTCTTCTTCCTTAGGGGAGATGTGAATGATCCCAAGTTTGGTCTCCAAATTGTTGGAACCTTTTTCATGTAATTGTTTTCCTTAGTAATGTCTTATTTTTCCATGATTGTAGGAGGAATTCGTTTAACTTCTGGTGAGAAAAGAATATGGAAATGAATGGCAATGCAAGAAGGGCTTTTGTCTTTTGATCTCATCCAAACATGCAATACAACTGTTTGAAATAAACCTCGTAACCAAATACTGTTGTGAATTTCGAGCCTAAACTCGCCGGAGTTAGGCCGGGAGACTGCCGGAAAGTTGGCCCGACGATCACAGCTCAAGAAAGAACTGATTCTGCCCAGAAATATGTTAAGTGTCCAGATTGAATGTGGATCGTCCGATCTGTGCGCGCCATATCGTGTGGAGGAGATTTAATCTTGGGTGTTTAAATCTCGTCAGTCGGATCAAGCTATAAGATGGATCTGATGGCTCAGATTGAAGTTGCTAATGCCAGCGGCGATTGTATAAGTTACACTGAGCGAAATGTACAACACTCTGCAGCTGAGGGTACAAGAAATTGATGCAGGCGAGCAGAATGAAAGCTGTGAGATCAGTATAAATACCAGAAAATGGAGTTCGACGGGGCATCTTCGAGAGCTTGTAACTTTCTCTAGAGTGAGAATTAGAGAGAGTTGATAAATAGGGTTTTATAGTAGACTTGGAGTACTGTAAAACTCGTGTTGGTGATCAAGTGAATAGAAAGCTCTGTTGGTCCGTGGACGTAGGCAAACTTTGCCGAACCACGTAAAATGCTGTTTTCATTTTTTCTGTGTTTTGAGCTGCGTTTTCAGATCGAATTGAGCTGCGATTGCTCGATTAGGCTAGATCAATTCGCACACGCATAAACACAGGTCAATTCCGAGTCGATCGGCGGTCATAGATCTACAATTGGTGCGGTGAGCGCGGACGACGAGCTCGATCTTCGCTGTATGACTGCGATGCGACTGGAATTGGATATCTTCAATGGATCGAAGGAGTTCGATGCCTGGAAGTTGAAGATGAAGGCTCGTCTGGTTGAGTACGGCCTTGAGGAGGAGTTGCTACCTGAGAATTCAAGTGCAACGAAGAAGGAAATCATCCGAACGAAGGCTCGAAGCATGTTGATTTTGAGTCTAGGCGATGATGTTCTGAAAAACGTGTTGGAGCAGTCCACGGCGGACGAAATTTGGAGGCGATTGGATGAGCTGTACATGGAGAAGCCTAAGGAATCGAGGAATGTTCCTTCGGAGATCATCTCACAGCTGCTCGATGATAGAACCGAGTCGATTTTGAGTTCGTCGAAAGAGTTGAAGTGCGTGAGGAGGAAATGGTTAAGAAGGAACGCAATTGAATCGAAGAAGGCTGTCGAAAGGAAGCTCAGGAGGCCTCTGAGGTGTTACCATTGCCACGAGGAAGGCCACATACGGAGGTTATGTCCACATCGAAGGCAAACGACGAAGTTCGAAGGTGATGTTCGAACGGCTGTGATTTGCGATGATGTTGAGGTGGCTGCGGCTGTGGTTGGGTCCAATGGTGGAGCTGAAACCTCAAGTGCATGTAGAGGATTGGTTGCAGATCGAGAACCTGCGAGAAACCTTCGTCTTGAGGTTGAGAACAAAGCAACGAAAGGTACGAACGTTGCTGAAATTTCAGAACAGAGTTTCGATGTTGTTTGTGCTGCAGATTCTGTTGTAGGCTTCGGTTTTGCTGAGGCCCTGAATGTGTCCGAGCACAAGGCGAGCAAGGAATGGATCCTTGACTCGGGATGTAGCTTTCACTTGACTTGCAACAGAGAATGGATGCAAAACTTTCAAGAGTCGAAAGGTAAAGTGAGGCTTGGAAATGGCAAGTTTTGCAAAGTCCTTGGGGTTGGTTCTGTGCATCTGAGGCTCAAGAGTGGTGTTGTAGGCATTCTTAAGGATGTTAGGTATGTTCCAGAGTTGAGGAGGAACTTGATATCCATAGGAGCGATGGATTCGAAGGGCTACAACATGAAAACGTTTGCTGGAAAAATAACAGTTTCGAAACAGAGGAGACTGATTTTATCCGGTGTTCGGAGGCACGGAATTTATGTCTTGGAAGGTTGCTCTGTGATGAAAGCTGCATATACTGAAACTAGGAAATGTGTACTGTTGAATGTGGTGAAAGGGAAGCCACAGAAAGCTCGTTTGGGGGCGAAACGAGCTGCTCCAAAACCCTTGGTTGGAGCAGTTTTGACAGAAACTGCTGAAAATGCTGTGGTGAATGCAGCGAAAGTGAGCTCGAACTGCGACGATTCTGAGCTCGAGGTGGAGGAGATTTCACCTGTTATGGCGAGTCCTATCAGGCCACAAGAGAGGTCAAGCTCTGAGGTGGATGAAAGCTCGGATATGGAGGTCGAAACGGATGAAGAAAGTTCGACGAAAACTCGTGTTTCTGATGAAAAACCAGAAACAGCTACTGCTGAAATGGAAGCACTACGAGCTGCCGAGGTTGTGCCTGTGAAAGAGGCCAAGGAGCAGCGCATAGCTAGCCGGAGGTGGGTCGGGAAACGGGCTCAGGTGGCTAGGAATGAAGGAACTACACGTGCCATGGAAGGCGAAAATTCTGCTAGAAAAGCAGAAAGTTTGGCAGAAACTATTGCTGCCGATTTGCAGAGTGCTGAGGCTTCAAGCTCGATGGAGGCCAAGAGGGAAGCTAGGATTGCTGTAAGTTGGCCTGGAAGGAGGATCTTGAAGTCGGGAATGCAGAATCTTCGGGAAAGCGAAGATGGAGAACTCGAAAGCCCGAGTTGGTTCCAAGTGGGAGATTTCAATCTCGCTTGGGCTCGACAAGGTCTCTTTCGAGGCTCGAAGCTCCTAAGGGAGCTTGATGACCAACAGAGCGGAGCTACGAATCGAGGTGGAGCTGAGACCGAGAGCTGCGGAGGAAAACAGCTGAATCTGAAATTTTCTGAAGAAATTCGAGGCTGGTTCTGGTATGATCTTGCGGGGGATGTAGCTTGCGTGTTTGAGCTGCTATGGTGGAGCTTGGTGTTGGGATTGAGAGTTCTAGGCTCGAGGTGGAGTTTGTTGTGAATTTCGAGCCTAAACTCGCCGGAGTTAGGCCGGGAGACTGCCGGAAAGTTGGCCCGACGATCACAGCTCAAGAAAGAACTGATTCTGCCCAGAAATATGTTAAGTGTCCAGGTTGAATGTGGATCGTCCGATCTGTGCGCGCCATATCGTGTGGAGGAGATTTAATCTTGGGTGTTTAAATCTCGTCAGTCGGATCAAGCTATAAGATGGATCTGATGGCTCAGATTGAAGTTGCTAATGCCAGCGGCGATTGTATAAGTTACACTGAGCGAAATGTACAACACTCTGCAGCTGAGGGTACAAGAAATTGATGCAGGCGAGCAGAATGAAAGCTGTGAGATCAGTATAAATACCAGAAAATGGAGTTCGACGGGGCATCTTCGAGAGCTTGTAACTTTCTCTAGAGTGAGAATTAGAGAGAGTTGATAAATAGGGTTTTATAGTAGACTTGGAGTACTGTAAAACTCGTGTTGGTGATCAAGTGAATAGAAAGCTCTGTTGGTCCGTGGACGTAGGCAAACTTTGCCGAACCACGTAAAATGCTGTTTTCATTTTTTCTGTGTTTTGAGCTGCGTTTTCAGATCGAATTGAGCTGCGATTGCTCGATTAGGCTAGATCAATTCGCACACGCATAAACACAGGTCAATTCCGAGTCGATCGGCGGTCATAGATCTACAAATACAATGAAAACGAACATACAATTCAACAACAACAAAAAAAGGATTCCTTCAGTATCGATCTCACCAATTAATCCCTTTTTCAGCAATAACCTTGCTAGAAACAGAGGTTTTCAAGAAGTGCCACTCGTTGTCAGCAAAACCGTTCTGCTGTATAAGGTTAAGTGATTACTAGCAGATATCGGTGTTGTGCCTTTCTTTTCGAGAGATGGATCTTCCCATCCTTAGCCTTCGAGAGGTAAGCGATTCTAACAGAACCTCTAATCCCATCCCAATAGCTTGGGCTTGTTTGTCTAGCTCAAAGCAACTAAACTCTGCTATTTGATGGAGTTCGCAGAGTAAGCCCATCGCTGCAGCTGCTGTACACGTTCGATCCCACGATGGTTGAGGCCTAATACGATCAAAATCAAATCATATTTACTTTTAATTATGAGCAATTATATGTATGATACTAAACAAATTATACCTCAGTTTATGCATCAACGAAACGCCATTGTTCAATGATAGGCACGAAAGTCCCTTCCCACCCCATATTAATTCAGCTTGGTCCTGCATATACCCACATCACAGATTACTGTTCTTCTGTATGAGATATTTCCTATGTGTTTGAAAAGGTGGGATTTCGTCAAGAAAAGCTACCTGCAAACGCCTGAACATTGCACTTGAATTGCTCCAAGTACCATCGATCAGAATGAAGTGCATGGTTTGTTTTCCACTCTCCTACGCAGATATTACAAGATATACATACACTTTCTACATGCTTTTGTGTCTCAAGACATAGCATTACGTGTAGATGTAAGATTGGATTATTACAGGGAATGATTGGCTTTCGATGTTTGTGGAAAGTTTGCAACTAATACCATCCTTAATGGACTGTGTACCTTCTTCCCCGTTGCTTGGATAAAGGCACCATACATTGTCTCTACCTGAAAATAATCTAAGTTATATCATAAAGGTGTAATTATCAATCTTGACATCATCGGTAATTACCTGCTCGATTAAATTCATCCCACATAATCCTTTCATGCTCTGTCATTCCAAATAGACACAATGTTGCAGCTTGAAGGCCAAAGATTTGCCACAGTAACTTACCTGTATTGTTCTGTCTTAAAAAATCCTGCAAATCGAACCCTTTGTCTGTCGAAATAATCGCAACGAAATAACAGATAGTTTCTGAATCAACATTTTAAGTACCTTTGGATGCATATACAGCCAGAAATGCACATGATTCCACAGGGGAAACATCGTAAGTCTCGAACACATGCAATCTTCCATTGGAAGCCAGCACTGTAAGATAATTGGAAAAATAGAAGGACCATATGAGGAAAATCGAAGCATATATCCAGTATCAAACATGGATGACAAAGATGTTATGTTCATGGGTACCTTTTGGCAAAGATAACCTCGACTTCCAAGTAGCCGACATGCTATCTGTCGAGCTGAAAAAAATTGGACTTTTTCTTCATTACCTACTAAAGATGCATATTTAGCTCTATGCTTCTTGTCCTCTTGCACCTTGAATTCTCCCTGAAACTTGAAATCAAACTTTATCATAAACCCCAGCTAAGAATCAAACAGCTACTGGTCAAATGAACAAGAGAAACACGAGGTAATACACACAGCAACATTCTTAACAATATCAAAGAAGTAAAGAAAAGTTGAGTTTTTCAGGTCCCCTTCATAGAGATCAATCTCAAAGGTAAATGTTCGATAAAAGATCAATCACTTCACCGATAACTTTCCGTGGTTGCCACCGAATTTCATCTGGGAATCAATCTGTTTCTCCAAAAGCTTCAATTCTTGAATGACTTGGACAACCATTGACGGCACGGGAGACATTGTGCCCCAACCTTGCCATTCTTGGACACTGATTGGCGATGCAATTTCTTCTTGAACTATTGATGATTGGGACTTTGAGATTGTGCCCATGCGACGGATTAGAGCTTTGCTTGGTGGTTTATGCGGAGAATTTTGAGAAAAGGGATCAACTCATGAACTTATTAAGCGGAAGGGATTGTATCCTAAATTTACAACTATACCCCAACTAAAAATTTAATTAGTCTAATTAGCATACCAATTAGAATCACAAATCAATCTATCATTCGATCAATCTCTCATTCGATCAATCCCCCCCCCCCCAAATCGAACCCCACCCCTAATCGAACCACCCCCAAATCGAACCCCACCCCTAATCGAACCACCCCCAAATCGAACCCCACCCCAATCGAACCCCCAAATACCGATGGCACAAAATAGTCGACGGGACGTGGTCGAGGAGATCGTGGAAGATGATAAAATCAGGGTGAGTTTCACGATCAAATTGAGTTGTATTTTAGCTCGATTTTCAGTTTCTATTCGTTGCAATTCTGTGGTTTTTCTGCAGCTTTTAAGTGTTCTGCAATTATGACTGCAATTCGTCGACTGTTTCGACATCTTGCTTCTTTTTTCGCTCTTCGGCGTCTTCGCTGCAATTCGAAGCAATTCTAATTTAGTTCGAATTATTTTTTTAAATCTAATTTAGTTCGAATTATTTTTTTTAATTCGAGCAGTTCGAATATAGTTCTAATTATTACTAATTCGATCAATTAGAATATAGTTCGAATTATTTTTTTAATTCTGATTTCGGAAAATGTTCGAATTATTTTCAATTTTTTATTCTAGTGTCATGCTTGTTCGAATAATGTTCTAATAACAGTGGATATTTTTGGCCAAATTTTTCAGGTTTACTTTCCGACCAAGCTACCGCCTCAAAATTTCTTCCACTGTACCCTTACAGTGACATCACGATACTCGAGCGTTTCGGAGCGCATCCGAACGCTTCTAAATCAAAGGGAATTGGAGGAGATGGTGAACAAGACACAATTCGGCAATTTGATCATGACGGCTCGGAACCACTACAACTCCAATATGATATTGTGGTATTTAATGAGCCGTCAGGTGGAATATTGGCCGAATTCTTTGGAGTTGTGGATGGTTGTGCGCGAGCGGCCATTACGATTCTCACTAGTAGAGTACTGTTTGATCACCGGCCTTCACTGCTCGGCCATTACTCAAGTCATTCCGTCATCCGACGATTTCAAGACGAGGCATTTTCCCGGTATGCATCTTTATCTTTTATTATTATTGTACTTTGTCATGTTTTTTTTTTAAAAACTCACGTTTGAACTCTCGTTTTGTAGGTAAGAATATTATATATTTTGAGGATTTAGAGAGCAAGATAACTGAGATGACCAATGATGCTTCCGAAGATGGCGCCGCCGGCATGAACATAGAGAAGATGAAAATGGCGGCGCTTTTTTTTGTTGTCGGTGTATTGGGGCCAAGGAGGGTTAAACGTCGCGTTAAAGTAAATGATGAGTGGCTCCGTCTCGTAGAGGATTTCGATAGCTTCAACGAATATCCTTTAGGGAGGATTGCATACGAAGAAGTGGTCTATGGTTTAAGCAAAGACCTCGTTAAGAAGCATCGAGAGATAACAGTTAAGGGAAAAAACACGACAAGCTACGATGTTAGCGGCTTTGTCCAACCACTTCAAGTAAGTAAATTTATATTCTTTAATTTGTAACTTATGCTGTTAAAATTATATTATATTCATATTCTTTACCAGATTCTTGCCTACGAGTGTTGGCCGGGTGTCGGGCACGAATTTGCAAAACGACAAGGTGGTGAGCGACTACCTCGACTGTGCCATTGGAAGTGTAAATTTTTCGGCAAGAATTCGGCGCCATCTTGGGAAGCAGTGGAGAACGCATTTAATGGTGTTGCGATGGATGTAAGTATATGTTTATGTATACCGACGAATTTGTATAGTTGCCTTTGAAATGTATTGACGCGTGAGGTTGATGCGAGGGGTGAGGTGGAGGAGCCGAGGCATGAGGTCGAGGAGCCGAGAGTTGAGGTCGAGGAACCGAGGGGTGTCATAAGAAAAGAGCCAGACGATGTTTCACCTGCACAAAATTGCGTGAGGAGGGTGCTGCCGGAACGAGAAAGGAAAAAGTCAAAAGCGTTGACATCACCCTACACCGCATTACGAGACTACTGGACTAAACCACGTGCAAAGCCCTACCTCTCGAATTTCAATAATCACATGACGTACAAAGTTCGTGATTACTGGCGTGCTATTGAACATGCTGTGAAATCAATGAAAGGAGTCGAGGAAAGGAAAGGGTTAGTCGGGGTGTACAATAAAGAGTTCTTTAACTCACTACTGAACCCTGGACAATGGATTTCAGACGAGGTACATGGTTTTATAAATTTTATTGCCGTATTACTCACTAATATAGTACTCATTAATTGCAGCACGTTAACGAGGTATTCCATGGCTTAATGAGAATGCAAGAAAACTATGAGTTTCCTCAAGAACGAATAGCATTCATGCATACAAACTTCGTGCATGTCGTTCGGATGGATTTCGATCGTCGGAAAAATGTGGTGCCAAATTTGCCCTGGTCGATAGAGCCCTTCGAGTACTACATCTCCGGAGAGATCAATCTCCCCCATAAATATTCTATCCATTGGAGAGATGCGGAGGTTGCTGTTATTCCCCTGGCTTTTAATGCTCATTGGGTACTCCTTGTGGTTCGGTTCAAGGAGCAAGTGATTGAGATACTAGACTCCGACTGGTCATGCGACACGGATATGAGGAATATCCAAGTATTTCTCGATACCCTGCAAGAAGCCATACCGCTTATTCTTATGAAATTAGGGGTAACAAAATCTCGTGCTGAGTTTAAAGTAGACCGAGTGATGAACTTCCCTCAACAAGTGACTAGGTAGGCTGTTAATTTTTCATAAGTTTCATTCTTCCAACATATATAGTAAATTTATTTTGTGTTTCTATTGAACACGCAGCGGAGAATGTGGTATATACATGCTTCGGGCAGCTGTGTCGGTAATGTTCGGTTGTGAGGACGATTGGTCTCTGCTTACGGATAAGTATATGCGAGCCTTTAGAATTTATTTAGTTACTTGCATTTGGAAAAATAATTGGAAATGGGATGATAATTATTGAAGTTTTGCAAATACATGTGACGTTTTTTGTGTTTGGCCAGATTCCAACCATGTGTTAGTTTTTATTCGAACCATTCAAATAATATTCATATAAGTCGAATTATATACAACCTTTCTTGCCTATATATTTAAATAAAAACCATTCGAACAACATTCGCATATGTTCGAGTTAGTAGGAATATTATTCGAATTATGCCAATAATATTCTAATAATATTCTAATAATATTCGAATTATTCTAATAATGTTCGAATAATAGTCGAATTATTCCAATAAATTCGAATGAAAGCAGGGCATATGGAAAGCTTTAGACAGAAAGCGACCTATACTTTGTCCACCAACAATGTCACACACATCAAATCTTACCACAGTGAGAAAGCGACCTATAACTGCTTTGGTCCACCAACACAACGTCACATCAAATCTTGTATACATACATCTTACCTATATATTTAAATAAAAACAATTCTAATAGAATTCGTATAAGTTCGAATCAATTCGAATATGTCGAATAAAGTTCGAATTATATTCGAAAATATTCAAATTATTTTATTAGCTATGCATCAACATTGATTATGATATAAAATAAAATCCAATGCAATATAATCATCATGTTATAAGCAACGCTATGCAAGCTTACATCAAATCTGAGAAATGAGGAAACCTTTTAGCATTGAGTCGAGCTTACGATGGGGAAGTTAGTTATATATCATAACGTGATGCAACTTTAGGATTACAGCAAACTCATCAATCTGTATATATCATTAGAAAGCGACTTGTACTATTACTGTTTGGTCCACCAACACAATGTCACAGCTACAAAAATACAAATTATTGTCCTATCTTACCTATATATTAAAAAAAAACTATTCGAATAAAATTCGTATAAGTTCGAATTATATTCGAATAGCATTCGAATACATCGAATAGTGTTCAAATAGTATTCGAATAAGTCCACTCATTATTAATAGCTATGCATCATCATTGATTATGATATAAAATAAAATAGTATGCAATATAACAATCATGTTGAAAGCAAGGCGATGCAAGCTTACATCAAATATGAGAAATGAGGAAACCTTTTAGCATTGAGTCGATGTGGTGAAGTTATAGTTATATATCAAATACTCTGTAACGACATGCAACTTTAGAATTACATCAAATTTGAGAAAATGGGGAAACCTTAATTAATATCACAATCGTGAAGTTTAACAGTTTGACAACCAGATGCAATCTTAAACTTACATCAAGAATTAATATCACTTCTCACATAAAATAACTGCAAAATAATTACTTTCTACGACCAAACTCACCAACCGATGGAAATCGTTTCTCTTTTCTCCTACCACGTCTTACTACGACCCGAGGTGGCAACACCAATTCTTCCACACTGTCCCATTCGTCTTGATTTGGAACCGGATAAACTCGTCCAAAATAAGTCTTGCATTCCTGTTTGCAAGATCACATGTATGTGTGTTGCAATATGTACGGATCGAAAATGTTGACGACTTCTTTATCCGTGACGTCCATATCCTCCAACTACATCCCTCCTCTTTACATTTCACGGCATAGATCGACCTAGAGGATTTTATGTTCCGGATCTCGAATGACGCATCTACAGCAACTCTTTGAATCCTCTTCTTCACTGCCATCTTGTCGTCAATTCATCACCAACTCGCATAGTAGAACCATCCGTGAAAGAATAACGATCACTGGGAATAATTTCAACTTCATCCTCATTACTCAAAACATTCTCTTCATTTACATCATCAAAATTGATTTGCACATTCTGGCGCGCAATAATAGCATCAGCTTCGTTGTGCCCCTCAACCACACAATTTTCATTCCCATCACCGCCCATTTCGATAATTCGCTCAAAATAGTCATCATTGTAACCACTTCCACCACAAGGAACTTCAACTTCAAGGGGCATAACTTCATCATCGGCACGAATTTGATTGCAAAGGTTTGTAGGAAGATCGATTTCCACATGGAGAATCGGTCTATCCATTGGACCCCCTAAATAAATGTAACCCTTCAATTCGCTATCGTTCGTTACGTACCATGGAGCGCAACCATCAATACCCCTCAAACATGGTTGATAACTCAACTTCAACTCCGGCCTCCCGCTCGCATTAATACACATATATATTTCATTTCGGAGATCGTCCAACGAACAACAATCTCCTTCAAACCCGATAGGCCGCATATTCGTCCCCATTCTTGGACGCCATCTATATTTGTTATCATCTCCGATATCCCATTGACCATCGTAATCAATTATGACGCTGGTCGGCATAACCTGTATATATATAATATAACTCTTGATTAATATTCACAATAAATAATTCTACAAATAAAATCGGTTCGGATAAAGTTATGAGATGTTTTATTAGAGTAAGTTCGAATAATGAGATTAATTTATTAAATATTTTTCTACTGTAATTCGAACAATTCGAATTAATTCGAACATAATCGACTTTATTCGAACCTACTCGAGTAGATTCAAATATACTCGAATTATTATAATAATTATTTATTAATTTTTTTTATTAATAGAACATATTCAAAAATTAATTTCACAAAATTCGAATAATATTCGAATTTTTTTTATTATTTATTTTTTTATTTTTATTTTTATTTAATTCGAATATATTTCGAATTATTCGAATTATTCGAATGATTTTATTATTTAATTTTTTATTTGTTTATTTAATTCGAATATAATTCGAATTATTCGAATTATTCGAATTATTTTATTTAATTTTTAATTTTTATTTTTATTTAATTCGAATATAATTCGAATTATTCGAATTATTCGAATTATTTTATTATTTTTATTTTTATTTAATTCGAATATAATTCGAATTATTCGACTTATTCGAATTATTTAATTCTGTTTTTTGCACTTTTTTGTTTTTTAAAATTTTCATTTATTGGAACCTATTCGAACATTCCTATTAATTCGAATAGTACTCTTCGAATATTATTCGAAGATAAAAAAAAAAAAAAAAAAAACAGCGAGACGGAACTTCAACTCCACACTGAAATTCTCTCAGTATCTGAAACCCCATGTAAATTAAACATACCCATGACGAAAGCTACACTAAATACCATGAAATGTAAGTTAAAACTCGACTATTTGTTGAAATAAGAACTCACCTCTCAAGAAATGAATATTAGTTCGAGCTTCGAGCTGTTGCGTCGGAGGTTCGAGATGTTTAACCGTTATTTCGAGCTTAGATCTAGTATAAAGATTCACTTGAATGGAATATGGTGAGTAAATGAGAGGTTGTTTGATGGATCGATGGAATGAAATGGCGGAGTAAATGAGATGTTCTTTGATCGATGGTGGTTGGTACTGTGGTTGGTACTGGAGGGAATAATAAATGATAAAATATTAAAAAAATTAGCTAAAAGTATATTAGAGAGTTAATTACTTATCTAATTAATTGGATCCCTTCGATTTAATAAAAATACTGACAATCCCTTTTTTTTAATATGAACAAAAATTAATCCCTTTTGTTAAATTGTCCCCTTTATGCTGGCGATGAAACAAGAGGGGGGCTTTAGGGCTCAACACGGTGGACTTTGGAGGGGAAAGGAACATCCTTTTCTTTTTCGGTCTGTGCTTTTATTTATTTATTTGTTATTACTATTTTGGTAGTCCAACAGTAATGTAATGTAAGGAACATAGGGTGACATTGCCGCTTAGAGAAGATATTGGATAACTTGGAAATTTTAATCGCATTTTTGGGATTCATTTTTGGCCCTTTATTTTGTAAATATAAGGTGGTGGTATTGAATTATCTTGGTGTTTATACAATGGAAAATTAAGGAAAAAAAAAGAAAGTAACATGAAAACATACAAAACTTAGCTACGTTGATGTAAGAGAAAACAAGATCAAAGCATTATACAAGGAGTGTAAGAGTATGGACGAGCCCAAATTCCCCGACCAACAATAAGAGCAGCCAAGAAATAACCCAACCACAAAAAGCTGCAGAAAATTCTCGCTGGAGAAATGAGACGCACTGAACACAATCGAACTGACGATAACCGCCCGTCGCCAGCTCATCTCTGAGGCGAGAGACGTAAGAAGAAAGCCTCGATACACAATTTCTTCTAAGAGAGGCGTTACAATGCAGTATACGAGTGCGCAGGCTATTTCAGAGCTTGGCCCGCTCGATAGGATCTCCTTGAGAATGGGATCGTCGTTCATGTCCTATAGTGATGTTATGTATTATAACATTACGACTGTATCGAAGAAAAAGGATAAGTTTTTATTTTTCAGAAACTAATGGATGGATCACCTTGGGACCGAGAAATGTGTCAGCAACGTACGAGGTTGTGAAGATCAGCGAAAGAAGAAGCACGAAGCCCGCTGCTGATGAAAGAAACCAGCTTCTTTTATGGGAAGATTTGCCCGTGTTAAAGAAATCGAGAATGTCGTAATGAGACGAATTTCGCAGCAGCAGCAGCACAATGCCGAGCTCCAATGTCTGTATTGCGAGTATCAGAAAGGCCTGCGAAAGAATTTCATTAGAGCCGAGGTTTGATTACTTAAAAGTTCATCCACTTATTGTCATCATCTATGAGTGAGAAAGGAAATGCCCTTTTTTTTTTTCCGAACTTGAATCTGAGGTTCAAGAATGGGCTGGTGCAAGATCTTTGAAGCTGCAGAAATTCCGCCGAAACTCAAAGGGACGTGGATGGTAAATATATAAAACCCCATCGAGCTCCACACGGTACCAATATCACGTCGAACATCTGTTTTGAGATTTGAGAAACCCTGGAAAATATTGCTGTTGCTGAGTAAGGAAACTGAAATAGCAGGTGATTAGAATATGTTTGTGGATGTTGCTTGAGTTAGTAAAAAAACGAACTTAGGTAAAATGAATCACTTTAAAAACAGCAATATCTTCATTAAATCACTATTTTGAATTTCCTCGAGCAAATGTCATTTCTTGGTGAAACATATCGCCGAACACCTTATGTGCTCTAGTGACCACGCAGTAGCTCACTTTAAGAATAATTGAAAAAACAAAGACGTTGACTACCACAAAAGAATCAGAAATTAATGAAGCCCATACAATTCTGCACAATATGATGAAACTAATGAACACCTGGTGGGATTCTGAAGTTCTTTCACGTTTGACGCAGCGACATTTGAAAGAAGACGATGATAACTCTCCGATTCTTTCACGCTTGATGCAGCGAAATTCGAAAGAAGACGATGATAACTCTCTGTTGTATCTGAACCATTCGCGAAAATTTGCGCCTGTTGATGACATTATGAGAGGTTGATACATAAGCGTCTTCATAGAATCAACGTTCAAATATTATGTACTATGGAGCGAACATCTATATCATAACTATAAAGTAACTCGAGTATACTTGGAAAAATATGAGACAGAGAAAAAAATGTCAAAAATGTTGCTGCCCAGGATCGAACTGGGACCTTTAGTGTGTAAGACTAACGTGATAACCACTACACCACAGCAACAATCACACGTTTACTTTTTGTATATTTTACTATTCTGTTCTATCTCTTCTCTCCAAAACCAATACAACAGCAACAACGTTGACATTTGTTTCTTCATTCGTTTGATTTGGCAACTTCAAGAACCCTAACTCTGTCATCCGACCGCTCGAGTTAGGGCTATTTCTTTCCGATTTCCTCGATTCTTATCGATTGCCAAGCTGATAAAATCCACATTTATCCAATTTGATAACCTGAAACAAAATTAAGTAAATATGGGTCGTTTGGCGCGCAGCTGCATGCAATCAATACTACAGCTGGTGAATTCGGGTTTGGGAATGGTCGGTGTCGCGATGATCGTCTACGCTCTTTGGATGCTCAGAACATGGCTTCGCCACGACGAATCATCTATCGCCCCTATTCCCTGGTATGTAATTTTTCTGGTTATTCGACTTCGAGCGACCCTTGTCTTCATCTGCAACCATATTTTGTGAATTTTTTTTGTCTTTTTTTTTCCTTCTTTATCAAATTGGAGGTTTATATACACAATACTTGGCCTCGGGGCTGCTTTGTGCGTAATAACGTGTTCGGGCCATATAGCAGCCGAGACGGTTAATGGATGTTGCCTTTACATTGTATCCTGATCATATATTGGTTTGGTATCATTATCGTTATGGTTGGAATTCTTGGCGTGTTTAATATCTATGGTGTCTGGTAATCTTATGATCAAGATATTGGAATCCTTGTCGTTACCTCAACCATTCTTTTGTTCGATCATGGACCAATTCTATTCGATCGAATTTGTTTCTCTATTTATCATTTTCTTGACGACCCAAGCATATGAATTCCATGCCCGTTGTTGGCCTTAATGGGAATTAGTACATGGTCTTTGTCTTTCTGATTTTTGTCTTAGAAGCAGCAGTCACTGCAGATGTATTCTTAAATCGCAACTGGGAGGAGGTAAGTTTCGAACTAGCATGATCCTCTTTCACAAATACCAGTATTTGGAGGTTAATATATGTCACATGACATCGTAGGACTTCCCTGCTGACCCAAGTGGGAATTTTGCTAACCTAAAGCACTTCATAAAGGAGAACTTCGACATATGCAAATGGATTGGATTGACAGTAGTTGCCTTACAGGTGCGATCATCCAACATTCATTCCTGATGTCCATGCAGTATAAGAATTTTAACGCCTGGTTATTCACATGCTAGTCTAAAATATGAAGATAGATGGGAACATATCTAAAGCAGAAGCTAATTGGAAACTCTAAACTCTGTCTATCGGAAAGATGAGCCATGTGTAAGACTTTGTGGTGGTGGTGATGGTTTCGTTTCGCAGGGATCAAGTATGTTATTAGCTATGATTCTCAAAGCTTTAGGACCGCACCCTGAGAGGTATTACGAGAGCGATGACGAGTACCTGCCTGAACGAGTGCCATTGCTGAAGAGCTACAATCCTCCCCAAGCCTATGTTGTTAGTGATCAGCCATATGGAGAAAAACGCGATGCTTGGAATGCAAGAATTAATAGTAAGGTGCGGTTATCGTAGATGGATAGATTGATCTTTTTCATCGCTTGCTTTTATCCAAGATCTGAATCTTTCCTCTTTATGTCCTTGCCAGGTTAGCAGATGATCACAAATTTGTGCTTTAGTCGTCAATAATTTGGAATGAACTAGTGATTATTGAATGTCCATTGTTCATGATTAGTGTGGATTTGTGATGTGCGAACAACTTGTAATGCAATGTCTTGCTTCTATAGTATGTTATATGACTTTGTATAGGAGAATGTCATGGCCCAACAAGGAATCCCCGCATCATTCTTGATAAATTAAATTGCTAAAATATTCTATTAATATCAAAACATTAATATATTTTTCTCGTCTCTTCTCACAATGAAACCTGGTCAAAATTAAACGTAGACGAGGATTCTATATGGATTCTTCTCATTTACATTCTTCGATGGTGTGCATGCACGTTCCTAAAATCATCCCCACAGTTCTCAAATCAGTGTATTATCATAGTATGGAATAACACAATCATAAAGATAAATTGGAGAATACGTTATTCCATGAAGATTTATTGTCTTAGGATAGTAACGTATGGAAAATATTCTCGAATTATTTTTCTTTTTTTTCCACTCTTACTCAAAATACTACTATAAAAGGAGGCCTAATTAATAAGTTAATGTTCCAAATAACGATCGACGAAGAACAGCGCGCGCGCAGCCATGACAGCCCCAGTGCAGTCGAAGAACCACCTCGATTTCGCTAATTCAGAAGCGCCTTCGAACTACGTCGCCGGGATAGGACGTGGTGCGACGGGATTCACGACGCGTTCTGATATTGCACCAGCCCGTGGTTCCTCGTACCTTCCTGATCGGACGATCGGTCAGCCACCTTCTGCAGCTCTGAAGGGTGACGGCGATGAGAAGTTTGATGATTTCGAGGGGAACGACGCTGGTCTCTTTTGCTACGGGCGATTATGAAGAAGAGGATAAAGAGGCTGACGCTGTTTGGGATGCGATTGACGAGAGGACTGGTTCGAGGAGAATAAATCCTAAAGAGGCTAGGTTGAAGGAGGAGGTTGAAAATTACCGAGCTTCTAATCCGAAGATCAGCGAACAGTTTGCTGATTTGAAGCGAAAATTGCGCACCCTATCCGCCGATGAGTGGGATAGTATACCTGAAATAGGCGATTATTCATCGAGGAATAAGAAGAGGAGGTTTGAGAGCTTCGTCCCAGTTCCCGACACTTTGTTAGAGAAGGCTAGGCTGGAAAAACAGCATGTGAGCTCATTCGATCCCAATAGTCGAGCGTTGGGTGGGGCTGATTTGACGGCAGTGGGCGAAGGAAGTGACGCCGTTTTGTCTCTGAAGTTGGATAGGTTGTCTGATTCTGTCTCGGGCCAGACAGTGGTTGACCCAAAGGGTTATCTCACCGATTTGAATAAGAGTATGATGCTCGTTAATGGCGTGGAGGTCTCAGATATGAGGAAGGCAAGGCTGTTGTTCAAGTCCATAGCACAGACGAACCCAAAGCATCCACACGGTTGGATCGGAGCTGCGAGGCTGGAAGAGGCCGATGGTAAGATCAGGGAAGCTCGTCTGTTGATCGAACGAGGTTGTAACGAGTGTCCGAAGAGCGAGGATATGTGGTTGGAGGCTTGTCGATTGGCAAAGCGCGACGAGGCAAAGGCTGTGATCGCCAGGGGCACAAGGGCGATCCCTAACTCGGTGAAGCTTTGGATGCAGGCTTCATGGCTCGAGAAGTCCATTGCTTCTAAGCTTTTCTTTGGGGGCCTAAATTGTGTTATTATAATTCTCTTAGTTGGGAATGGGATGTTTCTTGATGGGAATTTTAGTAGTTATTAACTAATAATATTGATGGTTTTGAAGAGAGGTGACATGATATTCAAATCTAACGTCTACCGTGAGTGTAATGACATGAGAGTTAAACATGTACCACCATTGCGAACGCGAGGATTTTGAGGTAATATATCATTTTTCATCATCCCATTTAACATATCTTGATTCTTCTTCTCCATCGTCTTCTTCATCATAAAAAATCCATAAACTTTCTTTGACCTTTGTCTATCTCTCTTTCCTCTTGTCATTTCTTTGATTAAAGCCAACTGAAAATCAAGCTCCAGCTTTTCTCAACTCAAACCATGTATCATTGAAAAGGGTTCGGTTCTCACCCTTCTCATGAGATAACACACACAGACAGGTATTGCAAGATTTTTTTTCCTCTTTCATGAAAAGTTGGTAATTTGATGATGTGGGTCTGCTCGCCGTATACCATTCTTGTTTCGTTCTCCGTAATTATGCATAATAGCCAACAATATGTAAAAAAACCATCATCTTTAATCATGGGCTGAACCCCCATTATCCGTAATTGCCATTCTATTATTCTCCTTTTCTCTCCAGAAAATCATCGCTGAAAAAAAAAAGATGTTAGAATATCACGTTGTTTTATCATTCTGACTTTTTTCGATTCTTAGCCAACGAATTTTATTGGAACATGCTCAATGATTGTAGTTATATTGGATTTATCATTATGTTTCCAACTTTTTTGTTAATTTAATGCCAGTTAGGCTGATGAAGTAAGAACCATGCTGGGACAGAACCAGGCAAGAGGAAGAACCAGCATGGTCACATACATAATTAGCATCACAAAATACACAGTTACCTCAGCCCTTTAGTGAGTAAAGATCGTATTGATTCACTTATTCTACTCTTGCCCCGTTTGTTTAATTCCCTCCTCCCATGCATTCAAAAGTATCTTTAGCTCTACGATAAATTCTGGGATCTCATATGACTTTTAGCTAATGCTATGGTTGGGCCGCGTGCATTCTTTGGAGGCTTATTTAGCCGAGCCAGCTACAGAAAATTTGGAAGCGACAGATTTCCCAACCATAGCTTAACTCAGATTCAGGTAAACAAAATGATCATGTCTCCTATGATCTGAGTGAATCTCAATGCCACAGTTCATCATATCACCATTTATAATCTCATAAGAATGAAATAACTATGGTTTTTGGCATTGCCCTTTGTGAACCCTTTTAGGAAAAAAGACTGCATAGACTCAAAGAAAGACTAGGAGTACCTTTTGATGAGGATCGCGCTGATCATCAGGTATGTACTCAGAAAGAAAGATGGTGATTCTACCAATAAAAGAAAAAAGAAAAAAGAAAAAACTACTGCTCAAAAGGTGATGATATCTCTCTGCTTTTGCTAGCAAGCTCTCCAAGACTTGTGGGAAGCTGCTTTTCCAGATATTAAGCTTAACAGATTGATCTCTGAGCAGTGGAAAGATATGGGCTGGCAAGGGCATAACCCATCAACTGATTTGAGGTGAGTCGTTACTTTGGACACAAATGTTCTACTGCATCATCTTTATCTTCTTCATGTAATATGGCCTATTTAATTACCTTAGGAGCTACGGATTCTTATCTGTCGAAAATTTGCTCTTTTTCGCCAGGACTTACCCGGTACTTTCAGATCATTTCTTGTCTTTTCTTTTTCCAGATTTAAAGAATAACAGTTTCTTTTCCACCATATTTCTACTAAGAGAGAAACATTTGAAGGTTCCTTTTCGTAGGTTGCTCCTAAAACAAGTAGGAGCACGCGCCGAATGGGAGTACCCTTTCGCTGTCGCTGGCATTAACATAACCTTTATGCTGATACAGATGTTGGATTTGCAATTAGGTGATTCTACATTTCTCAGATCTTTTCACTGTATGCGTATATATAAAAAAGATTACGACCCAATTTTTCTACTTGTCTGCAGAGAAACCGAGATGTCGTCCCGGGCATAATTTTGTTAAATTAGTCGGAGGTAAAACGACAAAGATGAACCCATTAACCTTCACTGCCCGAATTTTCGGGGTATCGATGGTTGATCAGCTTCGATTCTTTCTGCAGAAGATGAAGAGGCATTCGACATACTCTACTGCATGGCCTTTGCAATGATGGATGCTCAGTGGCTTGCAATGCAGGCTTCATACATGGAGTTCAATGTAGCAGTTCTTACACACTCATTTGCCCTGTTCTTACAATCTTGGAAAAAGTTTCAAACTTTTTACGGTGAATTTAAAATCTTTTTCAGGAGGTTTTACAAGTGACGAGAACACAGTTAGAGAGAGAGCTTTCGCTAGAAGACGTTCATAAGATCAGAGACTTGCCTGCATACAACCTCTTGTATTGATTAGCTGCAGAAATCATTTGCGCATTACTGCTACTGCTATTACACATTCTTTCTTTCTTGTGTGTTGGGACAAACAAACAATCAGATTCGTTTGCACATTGCCCTACATATGATCCAACTAACAAATGCACTCGCAGATCTTGAAATAAATTCCTAAACATTAACCCACGTACAAAGATTATGTTGATCTGTGCAAGGAAGACAATAAACGCACCTATAATATAACTGAGCAATGAAGTAATGATACCAAGAAAAAGTTCTAACGTCTCCTTCATTAATGACGCCCAAAATCAGAGCTTTTCATCGTCTGCAAGTACCTCTCAACGACGCCCGCCTGAGGAAAATCAGTGTAGTAACCTTCGCCGACCACAACACCTTCTTCTCCGGCGATCCTCTCGACCTCCGCCTGGACCCGCCGCCCACTGACCCGACCCGTGTCTAGTATATTACAAGCCACCTCGATTGTACCTTCGCCGTGGGCCAAAGCCATGGACTCCACCGACTCAAGGCCGCCGCCACGGCCGCTGACTTTCAGGGCAATCCTCGAAGCCAAAGGCATGTCGTCGGAGAAGATGGGAACGTTGTAGTTGTCGACCCATTGGGTCGCACCGATCGTAATCACGCCCTTGTTTCTGACGGCGCGTGACGGGCCCTCGTCGGGTTCTAGCGGTAGGGATTCTTGGTGGGGCCCGCCCGACCATTCGTTGCCCTGTGAGTTGTTGGGCTTGAAGTAGCCGAGCTTTCTTCTGATCGAGGCGAGGCGGCGGCGTTCGCCGTGAGCTGCGCCGTACAAGTACGCGGCGACTGTGACGAGGAGCTAATTCCGTCGGAACGATGCTGTCCAAACTGAGGAAGAAAGAAACGATTTTTAACGCAGAATAACAGCTAACGAACCTTGAAGCTTCGAGCCCACGTCAGCAGCCAATGATCTAGCAGTTCCGGCGACGCTATCCAGAGAAACGCCGGCCAAGGGAAAGAAGCAGACGTGGTCGACGACGCCGAGCCTGGGGTGGGTCCCACGATGAGTGTCGAGATCGATGGCGTCGAAAGCTGCCTTCACCATTTCAAACACTGCATTTTTCAACGGAGACGACGACGACGAGTCTTGATTGCTGCTGATTTCTTGACCCATATCGGCGACCAGCGTATACCCAACTCTGTTGTAGGTTTCATCCACGAATCTGTTGATGATCGGCGCCGATCGACGATAGAGCTCCGCCGCTGTTTCAATGGCTTCGAGGGCTAGCTTGTTTCTGCTTTCTGATATGTACACTTTACAGCAAGTTAGCATTTGCTTCGACATGTTATCGCCTTCACTGTTGTAAATGTAATAAGATCGAGTTTGTGGTCTGTATTTATAGCAGATAATTTCCGGCAAAGAAAATAGGAATGAATAGCGTCAAAATGATCCCCCAAAGAATAAGCGTCCATTACAAACTGAAAGCAAATTAAGCTCAAGAAATCCAACATCAATAGTAATAATATCATAAAATACAATGACTTGTTCGACACATTCTAAAGAATAAACACAGATGAGAAGGGTTCTCTTTACAACAAAATACGAGGTAAGGTTTTACCCTCTGCATTCTTCTATCTACAAGCCCTGAGCAAAAGAACACACCTCACCTCATGACAAAAATTAAAACGAAAAAATCAGACCTTTGTCTTCTTTTGTAAACTTATTCTTTGATAACCCATCTTCGACCACGAATTTCGAAACCAGTGTAAGTCGTATCGTTACTGCTTTCCCCTCCGCTCTCAGCGCTAGTATAACCAGATTTACGACGGTGTTTTTTCCTTCTAGAGCTGCTACTGCTATCGCTGATGCTTCCTCCGTTTAAGAGAGGATCGTCTATGCCTCTGATGATTCTACGAGTTGGTGAGGAGGTTGATATGCAGCTATCGTCCTTTGTTGTTCGTCGTCCTTTGTCATGTCTCTTTATGTTTTGAGAGATTTTGGTCTTGAACTTGTTGATCCCTTTCTCCACGGGCTCAACTGCTTGAGTTACAGTGAATTTCACGTCTTTGACGATCTGCGGAGGGCCAAAAACTTGTGAAATCACATCAAATATGACAGAAAGACTAACTACTCAGCATTTGGAAGTGGAAGGAAACTTACGTATTCACCAGCACCGATGAAAACATCCTTAACGCTTTCTCGGATAGTCATTCCACTTCTAACATCAATGTCAGGGCGTGGAAGTCTTAACTTTGTGGGACGTTCGCTGTCTCTAATCTCTTCGGGGTCTATAGGGCAATCGACAGAAGCGTAATCTCCCAATACTGCTGTGCTCCCAGAGAAAAGATCTCCCATTAATTCATACGGCTTTGCAGGGAAAACATAAAGGTGAACTACTGAAGCAACCCCCATCTGTTCTGGACAAGATACAAGAATTAACAGGCTAACATTACCAAACAACTCGAAAGAATTGGGAGGCACCAAGAAACTTGGGAAAGGTACAGATTCGAGCCATTACCTCGATACAAATGATGAAGTCCTGAACACTCGACTTGAACTGCAGCGATTGAGCTATTGGGCTTTGAAATAAGCCAACGGCGTAGAGAAGAGCAATAGCAACACCTTGCCACCATGTTAAGAACACGATTGACTTGAACGTCAAAAACTTATACAGTGGTTTAATGTGTGCTAATTCATCCTTCGTGATGGCGTAAAAATGAACCAAGCAATACAAGGCCCACGACTGACTGAAGTTTAATACTACGGCTAGGTAGGGGTACCTGAAAGGGAAAACAAAAGATACTGTTGAAGCTAGCGCACCACTTTATTTTTTTCAACACATTGGCCAAATGAATAAAAGAAACTCATTAAGATTTTAGGGTGGAAAGGGATCAACTATGCAATCAAAACTATACAAAAAATCCAAAACACTTGAGAAAACGAATAATGAAGCACAATCATAGAAAATGGGTGATTGAGGGCCTATATGTTAAACCAAAGTGTTGACAGAGCGACTCAAGAATCCTCACATAGCAAGAATATGAATTAGCGTAGAAAATTCCGTTATATAACAACACTTCAAGATAAGTAGTTCTTGCAGTATAATATAAAAAATGTTACTTACCCACAATTCCATTTGAAGTCTCCCTCACAATAGACATCAAAAGCTTCAAGAATAACAGCAGAGATGGCGGTTAAAGCTTTTATAATCATCTGACAGAGAAAAACATAGACTACTCAATGCATCTTATGGTAAGAAGATACAGAGCATATCATGAAGATATACATTTATACAGTACAATGTTATCAGTTAAAAAGAGAACTTACGTACTGAACAATTCCGAATTTGATAACCTGATAAACCCATCGACCAAGCCTCCAAGGCTTTAAAACATAGTTCATAGGAAAGGGATGCTTTACAATTCCCCTTTCATGGTCATGGCCATGATCTAGTAGTGGTGCTTTCGCACTTAAACGGCCTTCCCTCTCCATAAATTCTATTGCCCTCTCTTCTCCACCTAATGAAAACATGAGAAAAATAAGGCGAAAAGTTGAATACGGTAAAGTAGAGAAAAATCAGTGACTGATTTCATTATAATAATCAACCTCTGGAGTTTTTTGCTCAAAAAGATAAAGTGAACAGTTGATTACGATAAAGCGGAGAATACAAGATGACAAGAAGTATACCTAAAGAAGCAATAAGATACCTCCCAAAGCAGTACATCGCAAAGGATTCATAGCAATCGCGAAGAATTCCGATATCAACACTAATCGAAGGGTGTACTAACGATATAAACTGCAATAAAATGATGTCTTTGTGAGGTACCATTCTTATAAAAAGCTGTGAAAAATAAGCAAACAGTAGGTGAGAAACCACACAAGATTTCTAATAGGAACATAATCTATCTATATGATGCCCTATGTTTCTAAAAGCTAACGAAAGCAGTCGACAACAAAGAGAGTCAGCAACACACAGAGGCCATAAGACATACCGATTCAACAGCGTAACATGGCACCATCAATATCACCCCAATCAGAAACTTTTGCTCCTACACAAACAAAAAAAAAAATAGGAAACAAATTCAAAACTAACGAATAAAGACTTCAATTCAACACAGCTCATCACATAAACATACAAATAGCCCCCCAAAAAAAAGTTAAAAAGGGAAAGAAAACAAAAAAAAAAAAAAACCTCGGGATTCTTGTACGTCGACAAATGCTCGAAAATGAGGAAAACAGAGAGCGTCAGAGTCGTCACAACGAAACACCCCGCGATCAAAGTTGCCCATATGGGTGTCGTATACTCGCTCTTCAACAGCCAATTCAGGTAGATTGAATAATAGCGATAACCTGAATTTAATATGCCCTGCAGCATCAAATCTCTTTTTTCTGAAATCTGCGGTTTGTTCTTGCTGCGGAGGCCGATCGAAGTTCATACGACCACGCGACTTGAAATCGATGACGATGACTGATGATTGGTCAGAGCAATAATGGGGCACATTGATAACGTTTTTAAACAGGTTATTTCTTTTCCCTTTTTGTTTTATAATTAATATTAGGTAGAGAAAACAAAGAAGAAAAAATATGGGGCAAAATCTAAAACATAAAAAGATAAGTGTGAAGATACGAAATATTACAAGCCCAATCCAATCATGTAATATTACATACAAAGCAACCTTAAATTACATAAGCAGTAACATTCTACTCAAATGACTAGTCAACACAACAACGGTACAAAGCACATTTACTACTAATTCACATAAGACATAAAAAAACTCGACCATTGCCATTAAGACATCATTGAGACTCATCAGCTATGGGCCGAAGCCGCTGGGAGAGAGGCTAAGCCATCAGTTGCAGAGCTGAGATCTTCGCTAGCATGACGCACAAACTCCTCGGGGGACAAATGAGAACCATGGCAAGCACAAACTATCCTTATTTGGGTCGGGCTGAACCTGTAAGTCACGCCCGAGATGGTTCGACCATTAGGACCCGAACCCGTCGTAGATACCCACGGTAGATTTGGGGCCGATCCGCAACCACCGAACTTAATATCAGCTGCTATCCCTGGTTTTATCGCAGGGAATTCTGCTGTAGTGGATTCTGTTCTGGCCTGAGAAGATGCTAAAGGTGAGCCCTTTGCTTGGCTAGCAGAGTTGTGCTGTTGTTTCTCACTGCCTTTCGGGTCGTCTACGAATATAAGATGAATTTTGCTGTGATTATTAGCCCACGGGATGATGCATTGACGTAGAAAAAGAAGAGAATTGAAGAAACTAAACCTTGAGTCAAGTGCATCGACTGATGATGAGTGATGCTACCGCGAGAATTATCCCTGTCTAGCATTGGAAGCTGCACGGCATTCCCAAACATGACGGGGAAATTAGCTGGCACCATACTTGGTCCTTCTCCAGCCACTAGGCTTGTGTTCACTAGTTGACCTTGGTGGTATGGGACGCCATAAGGCTTAGACATCGTTTCGTTGTTCGATGATGAAATAGTAAACTTCCTCTGTCCTAAAAACTCTGCACAGCTTTGGCCACCATATAAATCCTTCTGCTGCCTCAAGGTGGAACTGGCCATTTCGGAATCAGCCACGTCTTCATTATCAGCAGTGGATCCTTCATCGGTGGTAATTGAAATGTGGGATGTCTTTGTCTTATCAGCCGAATTGTGACGATTGGCCTCCCGTTCTTGCTTCTTTTGATGGCTCCCATCGGTGAACAGGCTCTTCCTCTTCTCGCTGGTGCCCGATCTCTTCTCTTCCTCGGTTTCGGTGTTTGCCCACCACATTCCTCCGTTGTTGGAATTCTTGGAAGTTTCTGTCTCAGCAATGGATTTGCCCAGCTTCGGAAGATTACCTTCAGTTTTCGGAAAGTGTTGGATCCCATTTCCACCTTCAAGAAAATTCTTGAAGTCGTTGATTATTTTGAAATCTCTGTCTTCTTTGTTTGATCTACTGTCAGATGAGCTCCCATCTTTGGCTTTTGCAGAGGAGTTACTCC
Organism: Craterostigma plantagineum; assembly: GCA_027422505.1. Lineage (NCBI taxonomy): Eukaryota > Viridiplantae > Streptophyta > Magnoliopsida > Lamiales > Linderniaceae > Craterostigma > Craterostigma plantagineum. The sequence goes on from JAPQWV010000082.1 coordinate 1,097,766, forward strand.
CACGACATGGTAAACCCAAGCTCAGATCAAGATTCTTCTCATTCTCCATCTCTAGTAGGCAGGATAAGAGTACAATGATCAACTTCCTCAATAGAGTCTTTATTCCTAGAATAAAATGAGTCGAAGGAGTTCAAAAACCATCAAAATTTCATGGGATCTCTGTCATACTTCACAATACTGAACATGAAATTCATTTTTCAGATCAAGAAATATCATTGACTGGCGATTTTGAATTTCTCCATTCAAACTCAAACAGCTGAAAATGAATGACAAAACCTTATGAACCCATCTCATGAAAATGGGAGAAGAAAGATACCATACAATGTGTTCAACATGGCAGAAGAAACACGAGAGCTCATTTCATAACATTAAGTGCCACATAACTTAGCTAAACAGTATCGTCGTCGTCATCATCATCATTTTAGGCAATTAATTGAACTGGTATACCATATTGGCAAAACAATCCCACTTTCTCTATTGTCAACCGTAAAAATTCTCAATATAGAGTGGACTACTTCGCAATAACTCTGATGCCAAAAAAAGGAATGAACAAGCGCAGATCCTGACACATATTATATCGCGGAAGGATGAAGAAGCGAGCACAAAGCTGGATTCTCATAAATTATCACAACCAAAACACACAGATAAACAGAGTAAATAAAAAATGGAGCTGCGGCATAACAACGGATAACCAGATCCATTATAACAATTTAACTAGAAACATCAAAAGCGGATATACAGATGATTTGTTCTTCACCAACAACAATATAGCTATTAATTAGTCCCAAACAGCACAACAGAAAATCAGAAATCAAAACATCTCCATTAACAAACCTTGAAGACGCAGTAGAGCTCCGTATAGAGAGAGAGTCTTCGTTTTTGTGGGAGAGTAATCCTAAATAAATAAATAAATAAAAAAACATAAAAGAAAGTGAAGATGTGTAGATTTTGTTTAGGGTGTGGGCGTTAATGTATGGCATGTTTTGCACGTGGCCTACAAAATGTAATTGTAGTTATATTTCCCAAATTTTCCGATAGGTCCTTTCACTTAAATTTAACTTCATACTGGCGTCATACTACTTTTATTTCGTGTGTGCAAATTGAAAAATTGGGCCGATTATGGGCCGCTGGAGCAGAACCAGAAAATGGGCCACAAACTGGGCTCAAAAAATATCAATTTTTAATAAACATTTCTAACTCTTATATTATTAGGTCAATTGGAAAAACAAAAGGACGATATTTCGACACCTGTTCATCTTCCCATGCTCGTTTTTTGTTATTTTATTTAAAAATTAAGATTTTACCATACGTATAGTGTCCGCCATGCAGCCAACCATACACGTACTTTGACATGCAGATATTATCTAGCGTGACATACGAATATCATATATTCAATTAGTTCACAATAGAATTATACACGACAATAGATATATAGTTTACAAGATTAAGACCAATTCTATATATTTCTTATTATATAAAATTGCATGCCTAAGACGACTTTACAGGCGTCAAGCTTGATGACGTGGGAATAGAAAGACGACAAGCAACCTAGCTATGTAAGAAAATGCATACGACGTTATCAGATCTTTATTTTCAATGCAATATATCATGTGTACCAACTAATAGATTTTGTGTACAGATTATTTAATAACTTAATTAATCAGTATTTTCTCAATGCTATGCTGCTTTGTGTGTGTACCAAGTGTTGATTTTATCTTTCTATAATTAAATGGCTGATCTGCGTAAAACATATTTTTTATTAATAGCTATTTTATTCTATCTATCAATATAAATTTATATATATTATTCACCTATGAAGATTTAACGTTCTAGGACAAGAAACGTAAAAAGGGATGAGAGGTCAAGTGAATTTGGTATACATTATTTTATTATGACCTAAAAGAGGTTGATATAAATCAGTTGCCTGATCAAGCTAACGACTTCGAATTATGTGCTGCTGATATACCGTTAGCTAAAAGGTTACAAAACAAATCTTTTACTATGGACACAAACATTATCTTTTACTATATACGTAGTCAACGAACGAACGAGAGCTAAAATGTGTCCTACACGGATAAGTTCCTACAGAATTAGGAGCATATTGGTGTATAGTGACGATGTTGTGGTTTATATAAAATAGTGTTTCTAAATGTTATATAAAAGAAAATGTCCATTTAGATGTCATGTAGTTTCTAATTTTTATGCTATAATTATCCAACCGTTGGACCTTAATAAGCACATATATCTGATCGATATGCTCCCCAATCCACATTCAATAATCGCGTAAATGATATATTTGAAATGATAACGAAGTTCAGAATAATTAATTAGGTGTCCCATTCAATAAGTAAATAGTAAAAGGAACGGGTTTTTAATCAACCCAAGCAATCTACAAAAAGGAAGATGCATGGCATTTATTTTCCTTGTTATTGGGTAAGAGATGCAACAACCCTACCAACTTAAAAAAGTCTTCGTTGTAAAGACTTCTTTTGCATGGTCAAAAGGCATCATCCTTTAGCCACCTGTCCTCAACAAATCAGTTGTGTAATAAACTTAATCTAATCTCCTGTAATTGATCGATTTCTTGGTAAGGAGTTTCCTTCTTGAAATTCACTTTCAACGTGGAAAAAAGATGCATATTGTCAATGCTTAGTATGCAGATGAAAGTGTGTGAAAATTTAACATGCCGTGTTCATCGACTACATGTTGAAATAGGTAATAAGGGACAAAGAAAAGGAGAAACGACGTTATTTTCGCCTATAAATAAATGGTATTTCCCGTTTTAGTATATAAATATTTATTTTCGAAAGACAAGATGGCTTTTACACAACACAACAAAAGAGAAAAACAATAGATTTGATGTCGACACACGGCCGACGGTACCAAATATTATTGACTTCAATCAAATTCACACACACATAAACAACACAAAGTACAACACGTCTTTGATCTCATATATATGGTCTATATATATGTAGAAGAACTCATCGACCTTGGATTTCTATCTTGTCTCTTTTTTTCTCCAAAAAGTTCTCTTTTGTCTTCTTCATTAAAGATAACATATACTAATAATAAAGAAAAAGAAAAATAAAATGGGAAGATCGCCATGTTGCGACAAAAATGGTCTGAAGAAAGGTCCATGGACGCCTGAAGAAGACGTGAACCATTCAGTACATTCAGACTCATGGCCCTGGAAATTGGAGAAGCCTTCCAAGGAATGCTGGTATGCTTTCTTTCTTTCTTTCTTTCTTTCTATATCATGCATGAAAAGTTTTGTAATTGAGAGATCTTGTTATTCACGGACATGAAAAACATGTTGTCTAATAAGGGCTTCAAAGGTGTGGTAAGAGTTGTCGTCTGAGATGGACTAATTACCTAAGGCCCGCCGATATAAAGAGAGGAAGGTTTTCTTTCGAGGAAGAAGAGACTATTATCCAACTACACAGCCTTCTTGGTAACAAGTATGTATATATTATTATCATATATCCATATCGTCATTTTCTTGAATTTATACGCAGATTCTTATACGGTGTGTCTTGCATCATTTTTTCGATATATATTTAATAGGTGGTCTGCGATAGCTGGAAAGTTGCCTGGAAGAACAGATAATGAGATCAAGAACTATTGGAATACTCATATCAGAAAAAGGCTGCTGAGAATGGGGATCGATCCCATAACTCACACTCGTCGCCTCGATTTCTTGGATATATCGTCACTTCTCATCTCATCGACGCCGCAAATCAATAACCTCTCGAACTTGATCAAGCTTCAGACACTTTTGAATCCACAAACCCTAAAATTATTAGCCTTGAATATCGTATCGCCCGATCAAAACCCTAATCGTGTTTTACTGCAGAGTCTTCAAGAAAATCATCAGCTGTTATTCAATCCTCCTCAAAACAATAGCTGCCCAAATTTCAAACCCAATCACCACAGTTTCGAGAGTAACTATATTTGCTCTTCTTTAGCAAATGATCAAAGCGATAATAAGCCTCAGCAGCCCATGCAAGTGTTTGATAGCGGGGATTTCTCGATGAACATGGACGACACTCATCAAATGTTTCAGAAGAGTACACTGACGAAGACAGATCAGAGTCTTCCGAGTTCTAATTTCTACGGCGTTTTAGATAACAATAATACGAATAACTTGTCTAGTGGGCTTTGTTCAGTTATTTCGACTCCTTTATCGAGCTCATCACCTCCTCGAAATTCTGCCTCGACGACGTTTGTTAAGAGAGGCGCCGGCGTAGAAGATGAATATGGTAGCTTTTGCAGCGACCTGTTAAGGTTTGAAATTCCAGATAATATAGACTTGGATCATTATTTCATGTAAAACTGCAGAGATAAAAAACAATTAACTACTTTCATATATGTTTCGTCTCCTCCTAGCTATAGATTGTGTAAGTACAATTAATGGATCCACATATATTAGTATCACTTGTTGAATTGAAGATGAAAAAAAGTTAGAAAATGTAACTTTAAAAAATTCCATGCTATTTATAAAAAAATTGAATGAAAAGTATTAAATTATTGGGGGTGTGAAATGCATTTTTTTACCCCAAGGGGTGTAAATAGTAGGACTCATCCTCCATTATTTTGCAAGCAATAAATAGTAGGACCCACCCTCCATTATTTTGCAATAAATATGTTTGTTATGACATCCGGAAATCATATATAAATTAAAAAGAATAAACGTTGACTTACTGTTAAAATCACAAGTCAAAATTGCCGAGGTACCTATTGGAGTAGAGGGCTGACTTTTTACCTCTGAAGTTCGGTCCCAATTGCTCAAGCAAATTCCTTATAAGTGCCATTTGAGTTCTAAAATTCCATTGAAATATCTATCTGAATTATTTCTTCATGTTTAATACCATTCTTCCTATTTAGTACCTAAAATGGTATTTTCAGCATTAAAAAGACGAAACTACCCCTGTCTTACACATTCAAAAAGCTGAACAATTATTTTCACATGAATTATGGCAAAAAAATCGTTATTATACCAACAAAATTGGGCATTACACCAACTGCTTATCTTATTATAGCAGTAAATAATAAGATTCAAATTTATACAATAAAATCAGACATATTATACAAACTAATTATGCTATTATACCAGAAATTATAGAAATTGTACCATCTCTTTTTGTAATTATACCAATAAATAAAGTAATTATAATTTTATACAAATAAATTAGGCATTATACCAACTGATTTTGCTATTATACCAGAAAATGTGAAATTATACCATCTGTTATCATTATTACTAAATAATGATATTCAAATGTTACACAACGAAATTGGACATTATACCACTGATTTTGCTGTTATACCAGAAATTATAAACATTGAACCATCTGTTTCCGTAATTATACAATAATTAAAGTTTATTATAAGTTTACAACAAAAAATTTGGCATTATACCAAATGATTTTGCTAATTATACCAGAAATTAAGGAAATATCATATGTTTTCGTTATTATACCAGTAGATAATGTTATTATGATTTTATACAGCGAAATTGGATTATACCAACTGTTTTGATTATTATACTAACTATTGTCGCAAATATACAAGAATTTAAGCGGTATACCAACTGTTATCTTATTATACCAATTGGTATAATGTTCGATTTTTTGGTATAATAACAGTAACAATTGGTATAATTAGTGATAATAATTGGTATAATAATCAAAACATTTGGTACATACCCATTTTGATTTGAAAAGGGTAATTTCGTCAGCTCACTGTTTGGGGTGTTAAACACACAAATTTTGGTAGATGGGAACTTAATAGGAAGAAATTTTTGTAGTGATTCTGAACTTAAAACTTAACTGACACCGATAAGGATGGCTCAAAATGGAGTTGACTTTCACTATGATCGATCAGACAAGTTGGGCGGCTTCATAATGCTGCGGTAAGCGTTTGCGGTAATTGGTTGACTTCGACTTTACTGACAACCGCTCAAGAGCAGTACAGAATGAAAAAACAAGCACCACTTTTACTTCTTGGCTTATATAAGCTGTTTTCTCAGTCAAAAAATTAATCTATGTTTACCTTGCAAATAATATGGAAGAAGCAAGCATGTATATTACTTATAATAATTATCACCTCAAGAGCAAACCTCGATTCCATGTCCCAAGAGTGATGACCACGTCGACTTTTTTTCTTCTTCATCTTACATTATTAAAAGCAGCACAAGGACTTGGTGAAAGAGAAACAACGACTGATACAATCTCCTTCAATGCATCTCTCAGAGATGCACAAGGCGGCGCCACAGTATCTCGCAATGGGCTGTATAAGCTGGGTTTTTACTCGCCGGAGAACTCCACCAACCGTTACATGGCCGTCGTCTTCGCCTACTCGGAATCACAAGCTGTTTGGATAGCAAACAGAGACAGACCCGTCAAAGATTCCTCTGGGGTCATTACAGTGTCCATGGAAGGCAACCTCGTACTCACGAACGGCCACGGCGAGGTTCTGTGGTCGACCAACGCCACCGCCGTCACAGCTGGCCGCCAGCAAACACTCGCCGCTTCTGCTCAGATCCTCGACACTGGAAACCTCGTCCTCTACGGCGGCGATGTGGGGCCCGGCGGAGGCCGACCAATTTGGGAAAGTTTTTCTCATCCCTCCAACGTATGGCTTCCGATAATGGCGTTGACCGACAACACCATCACAGGTATATATATATATATATATATATATATATATTATGGGGTATTCATTTTTTTTTTCCTTTTCTTCATAATCAATTGGGTTTTCTTTTTCCCAGGCGAAAAGGTGATGCTATCGTCTTGGAAAAATAGCTCCGACCCTACAATAGGAAGCTTCAGGCTCGGCATTCAAGCCAAGAACATCCCACAGTACTTCATATGGCACGGCGACGGCCGGCCCCACCACCGCTCCGGCCAGTGGAACGGCCACATATTCATCGGAGAGATAGACGAGTACAAATCCATCTACACCGGCGGGTACAACGTCTCAGAGACCTCTCCGGGACGAATCGTCCATCTTTCCATACCGCCTATTCCACTTCGCTTCTTCTTCTTCCTCGACGACCAAGGAACTATGATCCCTAAGATATGGAACGATGAGAACGAAAGCTGGGTTCCCACCAAGTGGAAGCCGGCGAACGACTGCGACGTCTATGGAAAGTGCGGCAATTTCGGAGTATGTAATATAAACACACCTCAGCTGATATGTTCTTGCATGAGAGGGTTCGAACCCGTGGACAAGGAGGAGTGGGTTCGCGGGAATTGGACCAAAGGGTGCGTTAGGAAGAGGCAACTGCGCTGTAGTACTTACAGTAATGGAAGAGGAATAGGAAAAGAAAAAGATGGGTTTTTTCGACTGCAGTACTTGAAGGTGCCAGACTTTGCCGAGCAGTTGAAATCTGCTGATGATGAGGATGAATGTAAGGTTAGTTGCTTGCGTAACTGTTCTTGCATAGGTTATGCCTTCGTACAGTATCAGATCGGATGTATGATCTGGACGGGCGGCGAAGGGCTGATCGATGCTCAGCAGTTTTCTGGGGCCGGCGTTGATCTTCACCTTCGTCTCGCAGCTTCTGAACTACCAGGTAAGAGAAATCGATCATCTTGTAATGATATATTATCGAATCGCTACTTGGAATTTACGTTTGATTCTTCTGTCAAAGGCGACGGCAGAGACGAAAGGTTGATCATCGCGATCGGTGTTACGATTTCAATGCTGGTGTTGATCTTCATCGCCGGGATATGTTGGAAGGTTAAGATGAAAAAAGGTTGAATGATTTTTTTTTTTTTTTGTTATTCGAGTGATAGTTAATATTCGTTCTTCTCTAATTGACTAACGTTTTCTTGGGCAGTAAAAGGAGACGACGCCGAATTAGGAAAAACAATCTATCACATTCGACTCGGATTTTCGTCCAAGACACATCGGAAAGATCTGTCAAGTTTAAAGAGTTGCAGCTATTCACTTACGACGCTATCGCAGTTGCGACGAACAATTTCCACGGCGGTAACCTGCTTGGGAAAGGTGGATTTGGACATGTTTATAAGGTACACACACAGGTTTTATCGACTTCATTTCAGATATATTATGCAGACATAACATCGAAAGTCAACTGTCAAAAGGGAACACTCGAAAACGGCAAGGAAATTGCAGTGAAGAGGCTCTCGAAAACATCGAGCCAAGGGTTGGAAGAGTTCACGAACGAAGTGCTCGTGATATGTAAACTACAGCACAGGAACCTCGTCGGACTAGTCGGGTGCTGCGTGGAGGAAGGCGAGAAGATGTTGGTATACGAGTTTATGCCTAATAAAAGCTTGGACGTTCATCTTTTCGGTTAGTCGTCGACAATCATAAACAACAGAAAAAAAAAGCCTAGTTTCTCAAGATCAGTTTTATTCTAACGAGTATTTTCTGCTCGTAGATCACTCGCATCCATCTAGAAAGATTCTAGGCTGGAAAGAACGCCTCAGTATCATCAAAGGCATAGGTCGTGGACTCCTATACCTTCACAAAGACTCGAGATTAAGGATAATCCACCGAGATCTCAAGGCAAGCAATGTGTTGCTCGACCAAGAATGGGAGCCGAAGATATCAGATTTTGGGATGGCACGGATATTCGAAACAAATCAAGATCAAGCCAATACTGTTAGAGTTGCAGGAACCTAGTAAGTGTGATACCTATCCTATCCCTTCAAACATGGAATAAGGAGATGTGCCTTTCTTTTCTAACTCAATATTTCTTTTTCTCTTTTCCTCAGTGGATATATGGCGCCTGAGTATGCGACCGACGGGATATTCTCCGAGAAGTCCGACGTTTATGGCTTCGGAGTTCTAATCCTGGAGATAATAAGCGGAAAGAAGAACACAGACTATTACAATACTGAACTATCTTTGGGTCTTCTCGGATGCGTAAGGACGCCTTTATCTAACCTTTCCATGCTTTTACGTTTCTTCGCTAAGATAGTTATGGAAAGAATAAACCTTATATTCCAGGCATGGAAATTCTGGAAAAAGGATTATGGTGGGGCTTTTCTCGATCAAGGCATCGAGGTGTCCGATTCGCTGGACGAAATGGTAAGGTGCATCCACATTGCCCTTTTATGCGTTCAAGAATTTGCTGAAGACAGGCCTACGGTACAAGCTGTTCTATCGGTGCTCCAAGGCGAAGTCATAGACTTACTAATGCCAGAACAACCGCTGTTTGCTGAGAAATGGAACCGTACAGATCGATCGACGAATCAAATCAGTGTCACCGAGCTTCACGGAAGATGAATATATGAACTCAGTCAGCAATGTACTTACTTGTATTTGAACTATGGTGAATCAAACCATACAAAAGGCTTGCTCTTCTCATTCTCACACTACAGTGTTTCCCTTAACGATGACTCATCATATAGGTAAATTCGTCTTTACCTCTGTACAGACTAACACAATCAAGAAAAACGATATTCTGTGTCATCAATCTTAGCACCTCGGCTCAGCCTCCTTAATAAGCTGACCCTGCTCAGTCGTACCCCGAAAAAACCAGACGGGTCAATCCTTCTCTTCTTTCCTCTCGCATTAAGACTACTCTCAGGTTCTACTTTTGCATCATCAGATCCAAGAGAAGCTACTACCTCTACTTTCTCATCTAACTGGCTTCTTCTCCAAGACGCTTGCTTGGTCCCACAAAGGTGTCCGAAGTAATAGCTGGGATCATTATAAGACAAAGATGTGGAAACGATACCTTTGAGCTTAACGGGCCTGATAAGCTCGATGAATTCTCGAATCTCAGAGAAACACGAGTGGTCTGAATAGGGAACTACATAAATATACTCGTTGTATCTTCCTAAGCTGCAACCAACATCATCATGTGTTGTTGTGAGATTAAACTTTTTGGAAGCGTCGTTTGAGGTTTCGTGGCATTGATAAGAGTTAGAAGAGCCGAAGACGTTCTTCTTTCCTTTCATTGCTTTTGCAGCCCATGGAAGCCCAGAGGGCATAATCCCTATAGTTGGGCACAGAATGTTTAGCCCCTCGAGGGTTTCGTTGCTAAAACTGTAACGAGGGATTGCACGGATTCTAGTAAGGGAGGTCTGGGTCGTGAAGTTTTCGTGGTAGCCGAGGAGATGCATTATCTGCAATCTTTCTGGCCACACGCAAATCTGTACCGCGTCAAAGTTAGCATGCATACTCAAAATTAGAATCTTGTACGGATCTATTTATCAGAACGACAAGTACCTTAATGTTCAAGGCACGTGATATGTAGAGCAGAAGCTCTTCTTTGCCTAGGGTATCGATTCCGATGACCACTTGATGATTCGGGTGAGAGGTGATGATTTCTACAACCTGTAGCCAATAGTACATGCTAATGATTGACCATGAATCGCTTCATCTTCTGACCGGGGAGTTATTCTCTAACTTCCAAATTAAGCGATTAGACTACTCTTACTGCCATCCATCAAAATTAACATTGTATTGGAGCCAGTTCGATTTGGCGTGTTTTACTTGCAAGGGTAATAATGAGGTTACTCCTCTTGTGTTATCAAGATTTTATGCACTTTGAACTTCTTAAATGCTTCGTCAAACTAAGAACACATGCTGAAATTCGAACCATGAAACGCCATCTTCGAGAAAAATTAAAGCGAGAACTTGAAATATGACAAAAGTTAGTTTAGGTACCTTTCTTGCAGCAGCTTCACGAGAAGGAAATGAGTATCTTGGACTGCAGTAAGTGTTGTCCAGGTAAAGGACATTGAGCGTGTCGTGCTTGAGAGCATCGAGAAACAGGGCCTTGCTCTGTTCTGCTCCTTCACTACATTTCTCCCAGCGAAAATCTCCGGTAAAAAGCATGCAACCAAAGTCGCCACGAAATAAGTACATGACAGAACCTATTCCATCACAACAGGCAACAAATGGACAATACCAGTTAGGAGCAATTACAGAAGAAAAGTAGATGATAGTATAACACTGAACAGGAGATACTCATGAACAAAATAGTCGGCAGAGAGGGCTGACTGTGATTTAGGACGACGCTAAAATGAAATTTTTAATATGAAAATTCAGAAGCTGTCATAGATACAGAGAGATGTAGTAGTATCAATCAATCACTCTTCTTAATCTATATAAAAAAACGACAACCAATTTCATTATGAAATGAATTCATGGAAACGAGAAGAAACAAGTAAGCCGATGTTGAGCTCATTGATTTCCTGGCAAAATTTTGCGTCCGATCCAAATTTCAGTCAAATGAATTTTGACCAGGTTTATCTCATTGTCACATATACCAACGATATATTCATGATACAATGTCTTCCATGCTATGATGATCGTATTTTGTAATTGTAAATTTGAGTTTCGACAAAACGAATGAAACTTAAAACCGCAGCACTTGCCAATTTATCGAAGCTCAAACTCAAACGACCACAAATTCGCGAACATCTGACAAAAATTCGAACTCATCCTCTCCACCAAAGGACCCATCCACAACCCATGGCAACACAGATTCACCTATCCGGCTCAAAAATAACATCAAAAACATCGCGCGAATATTTTTTCCATAATTACCAGGGCAGTGATGCGCGTCAATCGCCATCACGCATACGGTCGTCGCAGAGCCAGAGGAAGGCATGGTGAGCGAAAGATCGTGCCAAGCCCCCACTCGGACCACACGAATCAGCGATAGGTCAAACCCTGGGAACTTGCAGGGGATGAGCCGAGCGCTGGTCCTCGAGCAGTAAAGAGGTCCCCTGCACCAAGCCGCCGTGAGTCCCACCGTGTGGTCCGCGTGGAGGTGGCTGAGGAAATACGCTTGGCTGTTCGACCTCCACTTGTCTACGGATATCATCCCCACTTCCATCCTCTCGAAATCCTCGGAATGACTGCTTTTCCTATAGCGAGCTTGAAGAACTGAATCTTCTACTTTTCGTTCCTTATGAGAAAGATACAGTTACACAAGAGCCCACCGAATGCCCGTGCAGTGCATACACTGAATTTTTCGAAACTTTCGAAATGGGACTTATTATTGTCATATATAATTAATTTACGATAAAATGTGACTCGAACTCCCAAGTCCCAATATGCATATATAAACCGATTTCTCTTCTCATATAAATTGGTCGAATTTCAAATGATTAATAATCTTACGACACGTATCACACCAAATATTGTTCAATAGGAAATATAAGTCCAATAAACAATCACATAATCAAACCACACACAGAACAAAAGCAAATAACAACAAACCATATATCCTCGTTCGAAATCAAGCAAATCCATTCAGTAACAATATGTATAATAATAGCAAACAACTTAGATCTTCAAAGTTCAAATCAAATGGCTCCCAAGTTTCCCTCACTACGGCTCCTCGGCATCAAGAAATCATTCCTCAAATCCGTAACAGCCTTACTACCACCGTAGTAATCTGCCCCAGCCAACCTCATACCGCTCGGAGGAGGGGGCGGGCGGACCCCATGCCTACTGCCCCTACTACTCGGTTTCTGAGAAGGTAAATGACCCTTTCGCCCGTGAGCCGAAGAAGACGAAGCAGACACCTTTTGCCCGACGGCACCTTTCTTGAATCTCGTCGATCTATCCGAAGATGGATCCTTAACGGAGGTGGTCGTCAGCCCAGTTTTGACGGGCAGCCTATTGTAATAAGCGAGGTGTGGTAAGAGGCTTTGTACGTACTTCTTCAGTGGCTCGTCCCCTACGTTCTTCGAGGCTGGGTTTCCTTCCAAGCTTAGGGCTTGGAGGCAGTTGTAGTTCGCGGCGAGCTGGCCGAGGCACTTGGTGGTCGAGATTTTGTTGAAGCGAAGGTCGAGGACGTTTAGTTTCAGTAGGCGGTGGAGGCCTTCGACTTCGCTGATCTTGTTTCCGCTAGGTATAGTTCCTTGAGCGAGGAACATGATGAGAGGCCTGAGAAAAATTCCAGGAATCGTATTGGAGATGGGTCCAATATATATTGATGACGGTGTCATTTCGATAAGCTCGAGATGGGAATCATACCGTGGCCGATTCTTATTATTCGGTTATAGCTCAAGTCGAGCACACGGAGTCGAGTAAGTTCCCTCAGACCTTCGATGGTGGAAATACTGTTTCTTGAGAGATTCAGAACGTGGAGTCCTCGTGGGAGTGCGCCAGCAGTAATCCTCACTGAAATGGGATAACAGTTGGTGAAGAACAGTACTTTCAATAATAGGGAAAAAAACAAAAGTTGAGGAAGGAAACGAACCTATGGCATTTCCAGATAAGTTGAGAGCTTTAATGCTTACGAAAGCACCGAAAAATGGGATTGTGACGAGGCCGAGGTTCGTCAGCTGAGCAGCTGTAGCTGAGGCATTCAGTGACGAGATATAGTTCTTTGCTGCTTCTGTACCCATGTCAATCTTCACTTCTGTCTTTACTACCACTGGTTCTTCCATTACAGCCTTCCCTTTAGACGAATTATTAACATATAATTGATCAAAATCTTCAGATAATGGAGAACAGTGCTGAAGATCTGCAACCCAATCCTCGATTCGTTTCAACTTAAAATCCTTAGGCGGAACGTCATCTGCATGATGATACAGCAAAGATTCTCCTTCCATACTTTTTTCCCCATCGGGCGCAGGTACTATCCAGTCTTTTGATAAACCGACATACTCAACATAAGTATCATCAGCAAGATTTTCATCGTTGACTACTGTATCAAATCTTTCTTCATGCTGATGAACTTCCTTTCCATATCCATGGGACATGTTTCTCTTCCCAAATTCTAAAGCGTTCAGATCCTCGACAGATCTAGTGCGTCGCATAACAGACGGGGAATGTTGGCTAAGAGAAGTCATGTTAGGCACAGAGCTTGATTTTGTGATAAGAGGTCGAGTATGAGGAGTGTCATTGCCAGATTTGGCCACACCAAATAAGCAATAATCATCTTGATGATGAGTATGCTCCTCCTCGATCTGTAGTGGATCCCCAACAGAAAATATAGACATATACTTTTCACAGTCGGAATTTACTCGAACGGAATCAGAGGGCACTGGTTCCTGAAATTGATCTTGCACTCCAAGCCCACTATCACTAAGCTCTGTTTCTCTCTTACCAACTGACTCGTCAGATGATATTCTCTGGTCAGGACCATCAGCACCAGATGTTCTCCTTACCAAATTTAATCCACTTCCCAGGGATTGGCTCTTTCTAATAGGTGGATTGTAATGAACCTCAAGATTAACATTATTCTCCAATTCTTCAGATCTGCACTCACGCTCGGTAGGAGAGTGTTCAGTCGCACGATCAGCAGAATAGTGTGAATCTTCCTCCTCGTTCAGACGAGGCAGCTTCTCTGTAACTGAGTAAGAAATATTCTGAAGCACACGACCTCTAGAAGAGTTGTCTGGTGCTGTACGCATTGTTTCACGAGGTAACCTCAAAGTTTTCTGAACAATAAATGAAATGTTTGATTCTTAGCACGGTTTGAATATTGAAAGAACCAAACTTAAATATGCATTGACATCAAATTAGAAGTTCATTCACTGACCTTATTTTTCTCGGAGTGGACGGGACCTTGAAAGCACGAGAACCCAAACATCGTAAATAAACTTGTCAACTGAAGCACGCCTAATCTAACACTGTTAGTCCGATACCAAAGCCAGCTGAAAAACTCTTTTCTATTTTTGAAGATACTAGAACATTCCAGGTTAAGAAAATCACATTGTGACAATGCTAAGGAATTCCACCAAGGCAAACCTTAGCCGTAATCAAGGGATAATCCTACACAAATGCGGCACAATCTCCACACGTACGATGATCTTGATTTTCTCAGCGCACATAAAAGCAGTACTCTCTCGTTAACACCCCACACCTTGCCAGAGGTGTGAAAAACCTCAGATATTACGGTGGCTGCCAGACTGAAATAAAATCTTATGTAACAGTATGAGTGGAAATTTGACGGTGCACATAAAAGAGGGGTGCCTGATGATAAACAAAATGACGTCATTAGTAAAAACGATCAGTAATTAGAAGGGTCAGTCCAAGCAAGTATTCTTCAACTCAAAAGGTAAAAAAGAGTTCAGCTGAACATAGACGTAGAGGTGGTTCGTAAGTTTGTTGTTCTTATCAGTTATCACCCGTAGGCAAACAAAGAAAAGCTAATCGCAGTAGACGATTTCATTAATGATTTATCAGATCTTTCATTAAATCTACACATGTTCAAATCCTGACTTAATTCTCGCAAACTAATGCAGAAAAGGTTTGATTTTTACCTATCAAGTTACTCAATCACACACAATTGTGGAAACATAGATCTTCTTAAAGCTGATAAATTATGGAATACGCACAAATGGTACTCCGGAAACATATCAAATCATGGGTCCTAACTCCATAAAATATATTTGGGTTAAAAGTGTTAGAAATTTTGCTGTACAAACAAAACAAACAATGACAAATGCAATGGCAACACCTCTCCTTTGAGGTCTAGCAATAAACAAAAGACAGAGAAAGCTCCAGGCATGATTAGCTCCACAAACACCATATACAATTCCGAGGTAAATATAACCACAACAGCTGCAACAAATCATCAGCAGCACACAATAAACATACACACCATAAACCCTCCTCAAAACCAATTCCAAATTAACCAGATATAGTTTTTACCAAATCCTTAGTAATTAAAAAAATAGTCATCGAAAAATAGTAATAAACAAACCTCTTGCAAGCCAGATTGCTGAGCTTATGGAGACGAACGAGACGATAAATCAATCGGAAAAAGATGAAGAGTTATCTCTTGGAGCCCTTAATGGTTGTAGACGAGTCGATTGGCTCCGATTTATAGTGAAATTAAAGGTCATAAATCCCAATAAATTACCCAAACCCAGATTTGGTGAATCAGATGTGGAAACAGTCAACAAAGAATTAAATTCGGATGATATCGAAAAGAAAAAAGAATAAAAAAAAGTGAAGCTTTGTGCGTAAAGGAAAATAAAAGCAGCTCTGTTTTGTGGTCATCGAAAGTTCGAACATGTCCTCTTTTTTCTTTAGCGGTGGCTGATATTTCTCCTAACGGAACATGATTACTTACTTCTTACAATTTTATAAATTAATAAATTTACGTAGACTTTTCGTATTATTCTCCACAACGACATTCTTTGTCCACATAATTTACTTTTTTCTATATTTTTCCTTAAACAATCGATTTTTTTTTTTATAATAACAAGCCTAAATTATTGCACTCAACTTGGTCTCGTATGGCTGTAACATATTAATTCAAGCCTGTCAACTTCAATAATTGAAAAACAATTGTCAACGACTATAGTATAGCGAGCAGGAATTCGAATTCGATTTTAATAGATTCTCCAAATTAATAAAATTAATAGCATATGTCACGATTTGATATTTTTTAGGTAATTAACTTTATATTAATTTGTTGAAATGCACGTACCACCACTTAATTCTCTTCCAATCACACGATCAAAAAGATTTGAACCACAAATCAAGATGCTGATGGGCCATAGATTATGATTTTTCATTTATTGATAATCGTTTTAATCGATGTACCTTTGATGACACTCAAACAAAGGTTGTCGTATGATCATTAACTGTGTATGAATATATAGATGGCGTAGAAATGATTTCATGATGTGAATATGATCGTACCAAGAAGTGATCTCCACCACAATTTTAACTAGGGACGAACTATATATTCTTAAATTATATTTTAACTATTTGCAAGTTGCATCTTCTTATCCCAAGTAAAACCCGCAATGGTTGAATCCACCATGTTTAATAATTGACCACCAACTCGTAGACACATTTCCTAGGAAATGATAGAAAAACATAAATATCTGGGAAATATTCGAATAGAATAATAATACGAACACCTCGATTGGGACAAACTTTAGCGTAGACCAAGACTAACCACGCATACCGAAGAGAAATAACGTTCACAAATTCAAATAAGAATTAGTGGTGTATACAAGTTTCCGTAAAGTAATCAACTTTATGCTATAGGCGATTAGATATATTCTAACGACTATTCGATTTTATTTACATATCGTTTTAGCTCTCCGATTTTGTTTCTAATTAGATATCATTTTACAGATTTCGATACAAATATTTAGCATATTTTCAATTTTACCCTTTTTTACTATTTCAATTAATAAATGGAAAGTAAGTATATCGAATATGCTTAATCAATTAATTAGAGGTATATTAGATATTTTATTTTTTTCTTAATATAAAGTGAAAAAATCATAAAGAACATGTAAATAAAATCGGACGGACTAATATATATACATAAAAAAAATAACGAAAAACTTCACAAGCAATTGTTGTCACGCGACGATAAAAAAACACAAAGAATATTACATTAACAAGGCTTAACTAATTAATCCTCACACAATTTCTTCCTAACCCTAATAACCTCAAAGTATCTCTCTTCATAATCCCATAATTTGAATCGCCATTATCGTCTAAAGAACTTGCAAAAAATTAGCTCTCACTTCTTGAAAACCGCCGCGCAACTCAAAATGCCCATAGATATCCACAAGTTTGTACTACTCATTATCCCCGACGACCCGCTTTTGCCTCGTGATCCGACCCGAACTCCTCGTCCTCCGGCGACGGAGGCGACCACGGAACGACGTGATTCTCCTCCACGACCTCTTGCTTCTCGTTAGGAGGAGCTGCGTTGCTACGACGATCTTCACGATCTATATTTCGTCGTCGGCGGCGAAGCAGTAAGCATTTCTGGCAAAGGCACAGGGTTGGGCTCAGCTTCGAACCCGAGGCTGTCCACGGCGTAGGTCGACGGCAGAGATGGCAGAGGAGGGATCTGCTGTGACGCGCCACTAGGAAGTTCGCCGAGTGGACCTTCGCGTCGCAGTCCCAGCATAGGTGGGCCATGTCTGGCTCGCAGAAGATCCCAGCCTTTTCCGTGCACAGCTCGCACCTCTCCGCCGTCGCAGCACAGATCGTTCTCTTCGCCATCGATCGTACTATTGAAGAGAGAGAGAGAGAGAGAGAGAGAGAGAGGAGAGATGAAATTCGCAAGATTATGAACCATGCGATTATTTATTTATATTTACCACCAACCGCCACAAGTAGGAGTTCCGTTGTAATATCATTATTGCCCATCAGTGTAGTCATTTTTCTAGGAGGAGTCGAGGGCAAAACTGGAATTACGGGAGAACATTCATTCTGGAAGTGAGTAAACTAATGCTGCGTGTGGGTCCCAGCGCATTCACGGCGATGTGTGGCTAGGAATGGTGACACATGTCGGCGAGTTGGGAAGCATTGGAGCAGTTCTTCAGTGATAGGCGCGCAGATATTTATCGTAAGGCTGACGTGGCTCTAGGTGGGACCCATGTCCAGATACTCCTGACATGCTGACGTGTCTGGTCACGTGATCCACCACCACCACCACCATCGTTGCCCTTGCGGTGTTGTAGCGTCACGTGGTTGTGAACAGGGATTGTCGTTGGCACGGACGATTTAACCAAAATTAAAGACGTACCGAGGTTAATTCATCAGCAATGCAAGATAATTGATGCTATGTATATAAATTTATTTATTAAACTGTTCGTTTTTAATTTATCGGATATAATATTATTATTTTTCCTTTTAGTCCTACGCACGTCTCTCTCTCTCTCTCTAAAGAATGCACCGTCTCAACGAACAAAACTCCAGGACATAAATTTAATTTCTTGAATCTTTCATTGAATTTTTATTGTACAAAAACAATTATTGGGGTTCGAGAATAATCACAGGTATTATCTGAATGCTTCCGTAATTTTTTGTTTCTTCGAATTCCCAACATTGAAGGAAGGGTTAAAGGCTGGGAGGAGCTTTGTCGCCGTTTGCATGCAACATAGCTATATTTATTAGCTATGTGGTTTCATCACCTCTGAGAAATGGACAAGAAATCTCTGGCGTTTGTGGTTGCTTTAATCTACCTTCTTGCAGGAAATAACTCAGAAGGAAACAGGAAATTACCTGAAAGCTCTCCAGATTGTGCTGACTCATGCGATGCCCAGAAAATCGACGCAGATAAGGTATTGGAAATTGATTCGGAAATTGATCAATTGAGTTTTTCGGTATACGAGAGAAAACATTCACCAAAGGACAAGAGGAAATTTGAAATTGATAGCTGAGCTTCCATTTTTCATGGCAGCTGATGTTTTATTGTGCATGTTAGAAGGCCTTAAAAAGTCTCAGAACTTACATAGATCCCACGTTAGCTTCGCATCCTCTGGTTTGAGACTTGTTATGGGTTTTCCAGCTTTTGAGATATTCTGATATCTGGTTTAGGTGATAGTTTTTGGTGCAATCTTGAAATTTAACCAAGTTGCTCTAAACATTGGTGATTGATTACCTTAAGCAGGTTGAACAATTATGGTTGAAATGTAAGAAGGAACCAAATGAGATTACAGAACTCCACTCCGATTCATCTCACCGTACTCACTATGGTCTCGGTACGAACGAATGTCCGCATTCGAGCGCATTTCATACCCTTAGAAGATATCTCAGGAGCAAAAGCACAGTAAAGATTCAAGAAGTCTTAGATGACGCTATCTCACCTTCTAATTCAGCATCATCGCCCGAGCATCGAACTCCCATTCATTCACCATCTCCTTCTTCGGAGCCACCCGTTGCATCTTCTGTTAACTCTAGTGCGCCGCCTTCATCTTGGGAAAATTATGCTTCATTACTACCTAAGATAGTGCCGTCTGGTTTCTTTCAAAGCGATGATGATAGTAACAGAAAGCTCGTGATGGCTTCGGTGGTTGCAAGTTCACTGGCTGGGCTTGTGTTGTTTGCTTTGCTTATGTATTGCTGTCTAAAGAAGAGCGATAAGATCGAACCTAACGCTGGCCGCAGAGATGAGAAGCCTCTGCTGAATTTCAGTAGCAGTAGCATATCTGCAGGTAAGGAAAAGTGTGGTTCGAAAATCGAATTATAGATATTTGTTCCTAAATTTACTTACTATTTGTAACGATTCAGGTTCTTCACAACAATCAAATGGTGTAGGGAGTATCAGCTGTAACAGTATGATGGCTCCTTCCAAACTGAGAGTCGAGTCATTAAATGGGACTAATAACAATCATGCCATTGCTAAGAACGAAATTGGAATGGAACCATTGGCTAATAAAAGTTCGACTTTACCACTTCCTCCGGGGAGAACGCCAACGGAGACCACCAAAGCACCACCACCTCCGCCACCTAAGCCTCCAGCTCCGGCGCCACCACCACCACCGCCTAAGGGGAAACCTCCTCCTAATCCACCACTGGCCGGTATGCCTACTGCGCCTGGGCATCACAGAAGATTATCTACTAAAGATTCGAGTGAAGACTCAGATGGATCTGAAGCTCCAAAGGCTAAACTGAAGCCCTTTTTCTGGGATAAGGTGCTTGCAAATCCCGACCATTCGATGGTCTGGCATGAGATCAAAGCCGGGTCGTTCCAGTAAGCAGCAGCACATGCGTTTCTTTTTTTCTTTTTCCCAACGTTGAAATCTGGGGACATGTGTTTATGATCTCTTGATATTCGGTTACAGGTTCAATGAGGAGATGATGGAAAACCTCTTTGGATATGTGTCGAACGACAAGAACAAGCTCGAGAATGGAAAAGACTCGTCCTCTTCCGAGTCTGTTGCGCAATTCATTCAGATAATCGATCCTAAAAAGGCACAAAACATTGCGATTCTTCTCAAGGCATTGAATGTGACCACAGAAGAAGTCTGCGATGCCCTCAGAGAAGGTTTGCTACTAAATTTCCTCGTTTTCTAATTTTAAGTCCATATTAACTGCCTTAGATCTTAATTTCTTTCCATACCTTTTGACGAATGTGTCACTTTAATTAGGCAACGAGCTTCCTACAGAGCTCATCGAGACGTTACTAAAGATGGCACCAACTACAGACGAAGAGCTTAAACTCCGCTTATTCGGCGGAGACGTATCTCACCTCGGTCCAGCCGAGAGATTCCTAAAGATCGTGTTGGAGATTCCTTTTGCCTTCAAACGCCTCGAATCGCTGTTGTTCGTAAGCACATTCCAAGAGGAGGTTTCTTCCATCAAAGAGTCCTTCACCACTATAGAGGTTCGTCCTTCACACATGAATTACTTATAAAGCTTCGTAATGCCATTCCACACCAAAATGACAAGTTATGGGCAATTGAGAAAGATTCAGTCTCCCTACTTTGTCACACGTCTCCATTAATTTCATCGCAGTTTTAGCACCACATCATCATGTTATATAATCATCATCGTAATTAAATGCACTTTCAGGTAGCGTGTAAGGAGCTACGAAACAGCCGACTCTTCCTAAAGCTTCTGGAAGCTGTCCTCAAGACGGGAAACAGAATGAACGACGGCACGTACCGAGGCGGGGCCCAGGCGTTCAAGCTCGACACCCTCCTAAAGCTCTCAGACGTCAAGGGCACGGACGGAAAGACGACGTTATTACACTTTGTGATCCAAGAAATAATCCGCTCCGAGGGCGTAAGAGCCGCTCGAAAGCTTAGGGAGAGCGAAAGCATGTCGAGCGTCAACACAGAAGACCAAATAATAAGCGACGATCAATCGTCGTCCTCTCATCACGAAAACGCAGACTACCACCGAAGCCTAGGGCTCCAAGTTGTGTCTGGGCTCAGCAACGAGCTTGAGAATGTAAGAAAAGCGGCCCTTATCGATAAAGAAACCCTAACCCAATCGGTCTCATCGCTGGGGTTATCGCTCGAAAAAACCCTGGAATTCCTCGAAACTGAGATGAAGGGCGTCGAAGAGGAGGGTGAGTACGGCGAGGCGATGATGAACTTTGTGAAGGAGTCTGAGTCTGAGGTTAAGTGGCTGATCGAAGAGGAGAAGAGGATAATGTCTATGGCTAAGTCGACGGGGGATTATTTCCATGGAAAGGCGGGGAACGACGAGGGTTTGAGGATCTTCATGATTGTGAGGGATTTCTTGCTGATGTTGGATAGGGTGTGTAAGGACGTGAAGAATACCATGAAGCCATTGCCGCCGGCGAGTATTAATAATAATAATAGTAAGGCCGCCGTGGCTACTAATGTACTGAATAAGGAGAAAGAGAAAGAGTCTCCTTCTTCGGCGGTGGCATCACCTTCTACGGCTGTGGCTAACGAGTCTTCGCTTGAGATTCATTTGCGGCTTTTTCCTGCTATGAGGGCGCGACAGATTGACGACGAATTCAGCTCCGACGATGAATGATTCTCTCTATTGATCAGTCGACGGCATTTCGCTGTTATGTTGTTTACTGTGTGATGAGAGGAGACTGAGATGGATATGCGTAGTAACGGATTTTTAAACTTTTTTTAATCTTTTGTATTGTCTTAACAAAAATGTGTTTGTAAATAATCTTTTTTTTTTTTCTTTTTTTTTTTATTTTTTTATTTAATGTTTGTTTTCGTGTGCGAGATACAATCGAGACTAGAGGTGTGGCATGGACCGGAACATGCTACAGGCACGCGGGCTCAGTGTGGCGTGCTGGTCGTGCCGAGCTAAAAAATTAAAAACTTTGTCCGCGGCACATCATGGGCCTCGTGCCTCACGGGCCGGCTCGTGCCAATCGCGGGCTAGACACGGGCCGGGCTAATAAGTATACTTTTGAGTAGAACTGTGGAGAATACATTTAGCTAGTTAGAACCAAGGTTTAAAGACCGGACCAGACCGGCCGGTTCCGACCGGAAAACCGCGGACCATTCAAAAATCCGGTTCGGTTTCGGTACGGTCTAAGTTATTTAAAAATAATTAAAAAAATAAAAAGTGGTTTTGAAAGTTTTGGACGGAAAGTTTTATGAAATGACTCTTTGGGCTATTCAGCCCAATTATTTTTAACTTTTCACAAAATAAAGCAACGTTTATTTATTAATTGTCGTTTTTCTTGAGAAAAACTAAGAAAAAAAAGTGTCTCCACCAACTAGCTCCATTCCTTTTAGGATTCCAACCAAAATATTTCTAAAAACCGGACTTTTATTAGGCATATGTATGTTGCTATTGATTGATCTCTTATATTTTAAGAATTAATATATTTTTTGTCTTTCTAAATGTACCGGTTTTCACCCGTTTTGATTCCGGTTTTATAACAGTTAAACCACTAAACCTTAAACCACTAAATTTTTCGATCCGGTTCGAAACGCCGGTTTCAGAACTTTGGTTAGAACAAGAGTTGTGGGTAAATACATTGGCCCAAGATCGGGCCAGGCATGATGGTCTCGTGCTGAGAAAAATAATATGGTGAACGTCATTCATGAAACGACTCACGGGCTGCGCTCGTGCCTGTTATGGGCTCGTTCCGGGGCGGCCCATTGGCGTGCCAGGCTGAGCCGCTCGCGTGCTAGCCCAGCACGTGCTCACCTCTAATCGAGACAAACAATTTCCTCTTTTTCTTTAGCTTTTCTCAAATTTTTTGTAATTCCACATTGCAACATCGGGTAGGTCAAACGAGGAGGATACGCACCAAATTGCTGAAGCTGCTCGCGTGCTAGCCCGACACGTGCTCACCTCTAATCGAGACAAACCATTTCCTTTTTCTTTTTCATTGCGGAATGGAAAAAGAGTTCATTTTCGCAAATTTTGCATATCAAACGCACCAACTTGCTGTCCACCCCAATAATTAATTTATGCAAATTACGAATAATGAACCATTCTTTTATAAGACAATAATTACAGTGTGTGACAAAGCATTCGAAAAAAAAAAAAAATTCCAAGTACTCTTCGTTAAGTCGAGTCGATTTTTCGGAGCCTCTCCACGAGCTGGAGATAAGCGGCGTGCGCCGCTCGATTCTTGGCAATGGTCCTCTTGGCGGCGTACTCGGCCTTTCCTCTGACGTCATATTCTTCTACGACGATAACGAAGGTTTTGTTCTGTTGCCACGTGTCCATGTAATACGGCCTAATGCCCATCTTCTGGCAAAGCTCTTGCAACCTCGTCACTGGGTGTAGTCTTAGGGTTTCGGGGGTGACCAAAGGCTGCAATAAGCCCTTCACTGCCTGCAATGAAATAGCAGTTTCACCACGGCACGATCTTTTTAAAGAAGGATGAAAGAAAATAAACAAAAGTTTTCTTACTTACGTTCCAAGTGGTGGCGAGAGAGGATTTGGAATCGCGGTAAATCGCTCCGACCAAAGCTTCGACGATGTCCGCGAGAACCTTAGGCACGTCTACAAGTCCCCACGAATGCAGCGGATGATCCTCGATCGCACTTCTAAATTCCGAGATCTTTATTTGTCGGAAATATAATGTAAAAGAATTAAAAAATAATACATTCCGCGCAAGTTTTAGGTGAAGTGGTAATTCAATATTGTATCAGATGAATACTACTAATTTTTCCAAAGAAAAAAGAAATTAAGTTAGATTGTAAAGAAATCAACCTAATCGTTAGGGGCGTGTTGGAATATAACATATAAAATTAAAAGTTCCTGCAAATTTATTCTTTCAGTAAATACAATATATAAATTTTGATAAGAAAAAAAAAAAGGAATCCATAACTACGAATTTGACCTCTTTTTTTTTCCCAGAAGTGATCACTGAACAATATTATACCATATATGTGAGAACTTAAACAACAAGGTAGTAAACAAAGAAAGAAACAAAATAATTATTTAATTATTACTTGTGTGGAGAGCAAGGCGATGTTATGGCGCAAGAATCTATGAAGCTCGTGCTTCAGCGCCACCCTCGCAAGCTTCTCAGTATCGACGTTGGCGGCCCTAAGCCTGGTAAGATTTCCAGGGCTTAAATCTTTGTGCTCATTGAAGTGTTCCTCGGCGATCAAAAGGTTCAAAACTGCATCGCCGATGTACTCAAGCCTTCCATTGGAGAAGCCGCCGCCGTTAGGGTCGCCGTCTTTGTCCAGGGATGTACTGTGTGTGAAAGCTTGTTGTAAGAGATTATGGTCGTTGAATTCGTACCCAGTTATTTCCTTAATCTCTCGAGCGAGGAGATCTAATTGGTTCTGTTTTTGAGGATGTTCTTCGTCGTCGTCGTCTTTTTGGAGGTGGAGTGTCTGAATTGAACAGATGAGTTGTTGTTCTTGGAGTTGTTTTGTCATGGTTTCTTTCTTGGTTGTTTTTCTTTTCAATGATATGTGTTGGTTTCTGTTATATAGGCGTGCGGTGCAAGTTATATTGGAGATAATTGCGTGGGTTTTGAATTTTCAATTTATACATAAAATTGAGTTATTGAAAGAGGAGGTTCAATCAATGGGTTAGTAATCTGTGACTTACCATATAAAAATATATTGTGTATATCGAATGTCTTAACTCTTTTAAGTCACGGTATTCGCATTAGCCCACTAATGGAAACAAAATCGGCATTGAGTGGCTGTTGTGAAGATTTCAATGCATATATCTGTTTCATTCATATCGCATCAATGCAGTTATTATTGACAATTGAGAAGCCCGTGGACTTTTCTTTTTTTAGTATATTTGAAGAGTTTTTTAATATTTTTATTTTCCTTGTCAACCAAGAATTTTAGAGATATCATCATCATATTCAAATTCAAGTAAGGAAGATGCCAAGCAATTACCAAACGACTTGAAGAAACAGTCTCAAAAGTCGTGAGACCTTTTCATGAAAATCAAGATATATATTTTCGTTCTTGGAATTTCAATTAATACACAGTATCTGTTTTCTCTTCGGTTCAAAATCAGCAGTTTTTAGGATTGGGTTTAATTGTGAGAATTTTATAAAGCCCAAATAACACAATAGGACGCAAGATTTTTAAGACGAAGATCAAGGTTGAACATAAACTGGACATGGTTGGAAAGTAAGTTATCACATTAATTTAAGACAACATTGATGAAATCTACTCTTTTCCATGTACAGTTTTACAGCACCGAACAACATTTTTTCTTTAAATGCAAGGAAAAGGGTATTACAAACCATCGTATCATCTTCTTCTGCGCTTTGGCTCGACCTGCAAATGCAGAAATCAGACGCATATGAATGAGTTCGACCGCAAAACATCGATGAAAGCAACCAAATATTTCATCTCAATATCGAAACAATGCTGTTGAAGCTAAAAGGCAAAAAACGTATTCATTCATTTCATATAGACAGAGAGAGCATGCATACTCACTCCTAAGGAAGAGATTGATTCTTCAGAGTAACAACAAAATTAAGATATGATAAACTTATCAATTACCTCCACGTCAGCAACTTGTGATCCAGGAAATGAGTTCAGGGATCTTCTTGCATCATCATCGTCATCAGATGTGCAGTCTGAACAGACGAAATGCTCCAACTTTTTTGCTTCTTCAATGGACATCCCCATACAAGATGGATGAAACCTTCAAACCAATTAGTTCGACAAATGTATACGTTGTTAAAATAATCCTTAAGATAATGCAAGCTCACAGAACTGCGTAAGAAGATCAGATAAAAAAAATACACACAATGACTTTCCATATGCTTCGAATTTTGATAAGAGTAAGCTAGCTTACCAATCTTTGCATGATTCACACTGCACCATGAGGTCATCTGGGTTATAAGGCATCTCACACTTGCAATATCTTTGAAAATGAAAAAAAACACATAAAAAGTAACTCAAATACAGCTCAAGCGTCAAGGAAAGATAATCGACGAAACGCTCATTTAATCGAAGGAAAACTTACACAGCAACCCTATCAGGGGTGAAACTCCCAGTGGAAGCCTTGTACTCGAACCTACAAAAGTAATCTTCAGCAGCTACATTCTCGAGCTTTGTGTAGCTCTTGAAAGTGTGAACGATGCACTTGCCCTCAATGGTATGAGCACTCTGCAAGTCATAATGGTCCGATAAAAATAGCTCCTTTGCACCATGAAACTGCCTTCGCCCGCCTATTGATTCCTCGGGCCGATAGTACCACCTAACACGTACTTTGATGTTGCTTCGATGGTCAGCCTCGATTTTCTCTACTCTTGCGACATAAGGAGGCTTGTCTGAATCCGATGGTCTCATCAGCACACAATCACCCGCTAGAGGAAATAATAAAAGGAAGAATCTTCAGCTTCAGATAACAGATGGATGAAATTTTCCGAATTTAAGCGCAAGGCAGAGGCAGCAGGTGCATTTTAGCGCATGTCCAAAGATAAACACAAAAAAAGCGCAAGTACTTGTTCTTCCATCAAAAGAAACTGTAATGGATGTACTAAAAATAGCACTGTCAGTGTGAAGGTAAGGGAAATAAATCACAATTGATTTAGTCAACATTCGGCTCTGATGAGTAGGAGACAGTTGAAAAGAAACCAAACGGTTATGGAGTTCAATATCCTCATTCTTATCCACTAGTCAGAAGAATAATATAGAAGAAATTAAAAAAGAAAAAGAAAACTTTTTCTCACGGAAGCACGAGATTAGTGTGTTTGTGTCCTCTTTATCCTCCTTCAAATTCCTTCCAAAGTTCCTAAATTTATTGGGTAGAAACACATCAGTTTCAACAAATGTCAACGCTCTTCCCACCTCCAACCTCCACCCTCGACCAAAAGCAAAGCACTCGCATCACTCTCTTTCTCTCTTCTTTCACAGAAATCAGCTAAACCCACTTCAAAATCGCTCACATATCACCGCAAAAAATAGATCAGACAGAAACTACAAAGAACAAAAAACAACTAAAAGAGAGAGGCTGCAAAGGAGCGAAATGGGCTCACGTCTAACAATTTTGTTGGTCCCTTTTATTGTGTAACAATCAAGGTCCTTTTTCCCAGGCTTCGTCTTCGCCATCTCGTCTACTTCCGATTCAAACAGCAGATACAAGTAACGGCAACTTTCCTTTCTTCAATGTAGCTGAACTGAAGAAGAAAAACCCTAGCTGCGTTCGACGGAGCTTACAACAGAGAGAAGAAAATTGGGCACACGACCAAACATTTTCATGTCGGAAAATTGGGGTTCAGCTTTCTCTCCATTTACGCTCAATTTAAATTAAAAATAAAAGTTAATTAATATAGCCAGCAGCTCAATTAACTAACTAATTAAATTTTTATTTACTGTGATCCTTGACTGTGTATTGGATCTTCAGCTTTTGAGCCCAAAATAATGGGGCCCACTCCTTACTACCCTTAGATGGGCCTGAATATTTAATCACCGGGTAAACGACCCGAACCATCAAACGATTCCAATCGACGGCTAGGATCGCTCCGCTTTCAGACCACGCTACTCCTTTTAGTCCATTTCAACGGTTACGATTGATTTTGCACTCCGAGAAAACGAGGCAATAAAATAGAAAATAGAAACAGAAAAAAATGCTGTATTTTCGCGCCGGAATTCCTCCTCCTAGTATCAAACGTCAAAGGACTGAAATGCCCTTACGATACTTTGATTCTGGGGCGCCGATATGTTGGTTGTTGAAATGTATCATAAATAAACAAATAAAATATTTAGTTATTTAATTAGCTTTCTCTGACATATAGAGCTTGTTCAAAAAAGAAAATTATATTTTTTTTTCTAAACAAGAAAATTATATAGACCGTCGAATATTATAACATGTGGCTTGGTGTCTTCTCATGACTGCTCGGGTAATTTAGACTATTGACTCTTCACAATAGTACTTTTGTTTTCTTTCATACGCCACGCCACGCCACGTATGTTAATGGTTTATTCGGAGTGTGAAGAAAATATTCATCATCAGTGATCGGAGATTGAAAAAGAAGAAACGAAATTTGGGAGTCCGCAAAAATCTGAAAAAACGGGGCGATTTTGGAAATTCGAATAGTGATCATCGGACGCTTCTGCTGTTATCCTTGTTTAATTTATTCGAATCCGAGCTATTATCGGCGGAGTTGGTGCTATTTATATTTTCGCTGAAGTTCGCGTGATTTATCAGAAGCTTTTCATCATCGATCATACTAATACGCGTGCATGATCTATTGATATACGCGTTGATATCTTGACCTGATCCACAACACTGCACCGAAATTGTATAATCGATATTCTATTCAAGTCTAGTGGGCACAGAAATATAACCCGATGACCGAGAATCCAAACTCGCAGAGGCATGGCTCTGCATCTGCTCACGATGGAATTGAAGGTTCGGATTTCCACTTAGCAATATCGACAAGCCCTGTTTTCTTAGATTTTTACTGGTCTTTGTTGGCAGTTAATTTAGTACATTGATCATGTAAACTCTATTGATGGTAGTCCTGCTTTTTGTTAAAGATGTGGTGACTGCTATATGCCTACTGACGGACTAGGAAGGTCATCTTTTATTTTTCTTTAGTGATAGTGCTAGCTCTCTTAATTCTTATGCTAAGTTATTGTAGATAAGATGAAACAATTGGATATAGTGAGCAATGGTGATGATAATGGTGGAAAGGGTGATGAGGTGGGCCCATTTCCGGATCGACCCGGTGAGGCCGATTGCTTATACTTCATGAGAACGGGGTCGTGTGGTTATGGAAGCAACTGCCGCTTCAATCACCCATATAATGGCGGAAAAGTGAGCGCCTATGTGCAATTTTTGTGTTAATGTGTGTTGTTTTTGTGGTCTGCTTTGATGGTGTCTTGACAGTTCACATCTGAAAGAAGGATTTTATTTGGTAATGAATAGGTAAGTGGTAATAAAGACGGTGAATTGCCCGAGAGAGCTGGAAAAGTGAACTGTGGGGTAATCATTTTCCTCATTTCCATTTCCCCTGAAATCAGCATTAGTTTGTGCAGAAAGCCTTATGAAGCAGCAGTCATTCAACATTGCATGTTAAACATGGTTGATACTCCTCATTTGTGAACTATGCAGCATTATCTGAAGACTGGCACATGCAAATATGGATCGACTTGTAGATATAATCACCCCAAGGACAGGGAGGCCGACTCATCAGTCTCACTGAATCTCTTAGGTCTACCACTGCGTCAGGTGGTCATATTTTTCATTATTTTTGTCCCCATCATAGTTCCCACTTCCCAGGCGTATTGCAATTTCAATTTATTTTCCGCAGTACAGAAATGTGTTCGTGAAAGGGGGGAATAACGTAACAAGTTAATATTTGACTATTGAGTTGTAATGTATGTTCTCAGGATGCTGAGCCATGTCAATATTACATGAGGATGGGATCATGCAAATATGGATTTGCTTGCAAGTTTAATCACCCACAGCCTGCATCGGCTGCTAATGTCTTTCCTGATTTTTATGGTACCACTGAATCTTTAACTGCGCCTAAATCTGGCGTACAATCCATCGATGAATATTCAGCTGCATCATTACCAAGGCCAACTTATCTCCCTAGGCCTCCTTTTCCACTATCGCAAAGCTACACACCATACATTATATCTCCAACACAAGGCTGGAATGGCTACATGGTATTTTAAGTTATACTTTTGAGCTACTTTTCTTATAAAATTGATGGAAATTTACATTTATTATTCTAATAAACCAGAAGCAGAGCCTTGGATGATATACTTGGTTAATTTATTGTGTAGTGTAAGAGTAGTTTTGTGTGACTTAATGCTGCCATGACGAAGCATCAATTGATGCTCATGTTTGATCTCTACCTCTAGGGAAGTGTCGGTCCTTGGCCTGTATCTGACTTCCTCCCTGCACCAGCTTCCAATGGGCAGTTGTTGGTTTCAGATCTTCCTGAAAGACCTGATCAACCCGAATGCCGATATTTCATGAATCATGGAAGCTGTAAATATGGGTCTGACTGCAGATATCACCACCCTAGAGAGAGAACCACGCAGATGATGTCGGGCCCTATTGGACCAGTCGGGCTTCCATTGAGACCTGTTAGTTGTTTCATCCCTTCTCGTCAAATTTTGGTGCACATGTCTAACCAAAACGTTGCTTGTATGTTGATACATTCAAATGGACTTCAGAATAAGATTTCGTGCCCACAAAAGATTTTGCATTTGGAAACCTTTATATGGTATGGAAGATAAGTAATCAACACTCTTTGCGGAAGTAGTCATAAATATTTGATGAAGTAGATGATGGGATTGAAGCGTGGATACGCTTGTTCAACTTTATCTGATTACGGTTTAATGCTGCATCTTATAAGTCGTATGATTTTCCTTTCTGCTATGCGACTGAGTGTTCTCATCGTTGTTCAAACGCAGGGTGAACCCGTGTGTAAGGACTACAGTTTCTATGGGATTTGCAAATACGGTCCAGCATGCAAATACGATCACCCCTTGAACGGATATACCTACGCTTATAACTTCGGCTTCCCTCCTATGACTACACCGTACTCGCCTGTCCCCTATCAGAGCATTCAACAATCGCCTGTTCCCTCATACGAAGCATCTCCGATGAAGATAAGTGATTGGATAAAAAAAGGAGCAAAAACTGAGGGGAACAAGAAACAGATTTCAAACACGAAAAGCATCGAGGATTCTCCTGATGGTTCAGATTCTCTCAAACAGTCGTCTGAAGTTGTCAATAATGTTTCTGATTGATTGATTCTGCTGTTGCAATTGCAATGAAACACACAGGTGAGGAACACTGCTGCCTAAGTTGCTCTCTTCTCTGTTGGTGTTTCTGTTGTGTGTGCAACAGAAAATTGTACCTTATTTTGTTTTTCTGCATTTTTTTTTTTAATTCCAGGCTTGAGTCTCATTTTGTAGCAGTGATGGTTAAAAGTTTTAAATTAAAACCCAATTATGAAAATATAATTATAAATAGTTATTTAAATGATTGCACCAACCAAACCAACAACTGGGTTGGGTCTAATTTCCATCCCCGGGCCCTACTATATGCAAAGCGTAGATGTGAGTTATATCTTTACAAAGAACTAATTACATTTTAAGTTTAAAATTCGTGGACTTTAAACAAGCTGTAACATTTTAAATGGAATATCAAATCTTATATTTTCGTATAAAAGATATGTACTGTTAATAGAGGGGGGATTAGCCCTTGCGCAGTTGCTTGTACAACAATAATCGATTTTCAAGGGAAAATTGCGAAGACCCTACCCTAGAGAAACGAAGCGAAGACGAAACTGAGAGCTCGTGCGGAGAAGATGTATGGAGGTATACGACGTTTGAGAGGGTCACCTTCTTCGGTATTGAATTATTTGAGGATGCCTCAGTTGAAAAGAAAAGCTATAAATTCAGTATCTGCTATTCAGGACACCTACTTTTCAACTAAGGTACGTCGAATTCCATGCTTCCTCTTTGATTTTCGCCATAGCTTTTGGGTGCCTGACGATGTACATGTAGTTGTCTGAATTTTTATTGAATTATTGCAGTTGAAATTTTGTTATGTCTATAACTTGATCGGGCTTGGCGGGAGTCGTAGTAAAAGCTTCTCTTTTTCCTTTTTTTTTTTAATCCATCTGTTTTTATCAGGATATATTTGAACGACACAGAGTGGTGTTTACCGTCGGCACGTCTATAGCGTCGGTGGCGGTGGCATTTGTCGGTAAGAATTTTGCCTTTCATTTTGATGTGTGTGTTTAGTTTCGCCAGTTTTCCAATCTTGGGCGGTGTCACTAGGCATGATATGCTCTTTCGTAAAATGCAGGGTAAAATAGTTGAGTACAGAGATTCATATATTATTCCTTCAATATTGTATATTTATTGCCGAACATTCTTATGGGTCCACGTTGCATTCAGTATCATCTTTACAAATCTCGATCTGTCAAAATTGTTGTTAAGCATCCATTTACCCATCCCCAGGGGTTTATCGTCTAGCTTTGACTTAATTTGCATTTAAATTGAACATTTTCCTCTATGGGGCTTATTTAATCTCAGTTTATCTTATCTGAGGTGACTTGACGATCTTACGTGATGAATACAAGGACTGGTCACTACAGTTTAATCAAGATTCATACATGATGTGACGACATTGGTGCAGGTTATTCGATGCGTCACTATCATGAAACAAGAGTTCACCAGCGCTTGGAATCAATTGAGAAAGCGGTAGGAGTCTTCTCACATCCTATGTGATGTACCCGTTAATGTGGCGACATTCATGGGGCTCATAACAATCCCTGTTAATTCCATAAGAAACTTGTAGTAATAGACTATGCGTGAAATTCTCTAACACGATGTATTCTTGCTACATCGCACTATTATCTCACATCAGTTGGATTTAGTTTACTGTATTAAAATTTCATTCTTAATTATGCTTTTGGCAGGTGAAAAACAGCCATGACATTGAAAATCCTGAGATTAAGAAGCTTCTTTCAAGATTTGTTAGTCTTCCTACTTGTGTTGCCACTGCTGGAACCAGTTTGGTAATAGGGTAGGCAATTTATGCTTTGATCACATCATGGCTTTCTACTTCTGCCGCCTTTCATCTTCCTTAACAAAATGTCTCACCTTCACCGTTCTTCTCTTGTTCGATCTTGCAGTTATTGCTTAGGCTGGCGAGGTGGAGCATGGTACGTCAACCGAAGGATTCGAAGGGAACAAATGAAATTATTGGGCAGATTAAGCCTAAGAAGTGGCAACTTAAGTT
This sequence comes from Craterostigma plantagineum, assembly GCA_027422505.1. Classification (NCBI taxonomy): domain Eukaryota; kingdom Viridiplantae; phylum Streptophyta; class Magnoliopsida; order Lamiales; family Linderniaceae; genus Craterostigma; species Craterostigma plantagineum. Next base: position 1,131,102 of record JAPQWV010000082.1, read on the forward strand.
CTTGAGAAGGCCATTGTTAAGATTACGGAAGCAAGAAAACACTTCTGCTTTATCGGAACAACAGAGTTCTTAATGGCTTGCAAACTGATAGCAAAGTTTTGATTATGGCCTACGAGTTTGCATATATTTATCTATAATATTCTGAATAATTTCCTTTTGATAACATGTAGAGTTCAGGAAGGATTGATTTGATAAAGCTAATTATCTGGAAAGATGTAAGGTTGTTGCTACTCATATCTTGAAGGAGTTCACTTATGAAGATCAACAGTGCTTTATTGGTATAAGATGATAGTAAATACATACTCTGACCAGAAACTAAAACATCCACAGCAGCCTAATTAGACCATCATTGTTAAACACCGATAAAAACGCAAGAACGAGCTATGCAAGAAAACCAAAATCATGTCATCAAACTATCATTATTCTTTCCCAGTTTCCCATGTAAATTTACACCCACTCGACTCGCTTGTTCTTCAGCTACAGTCTCGATGTGTGCTGGCGACTCATCAAGAACCGTCCATGGAAACATCATTAACAGTCGGACTATTCTTCTCAGTCTGAATAGCTTCAAAGGTGAACCCTCGGGGAGGTATGTTGATAAGGGATTGAGAAAATGCTGCTGAGTTAGATGTTGGGACTGAGGTTGTTGCATTGCTAGGTGTTGAGAAATCGAAGCTGAAACTGTAAGAAGAAGTTGTTGTTGACGACGATGATGATAAGCTTGTGAAGGTGTTGTTGGCATCGACTGTCACACCGAACACCTTTTCCTCAAATTTTTGTAGCTGCTGATAGATCCCTGAAATTTATTTACAAAGATGTAATCTCATACGGCATCGTATCAAAATACGGTGGCGCAAGCACAAGTAGATCGGTGATCCAAACATTCGAACGAACCTTCACTTAAGTCGGACGACGGTCGTCGTTCTTTAACCCATTGATAGCTCTGTGCAAGGCTCCAGCCTTTGCTTTTCATCAAGAACGCCATCACTATGGCTGGTGATCTTATCAAAGAACATGAAGACATGCTTTTAGCAATCACTAACGATTTTTTACATTTTACACCTCGAAAGAGAACGACAATGGCATGCGAATGGTCTATTTATGACGGTTTCACCTGTTTTTGCCTGACATGCAATGCACAAGAACACGGGCCCTATCTCTTTCGCACCGCTCTGCACAGATAATTTCAGTTAATGTTTTAACGATATATACACAGAAGAGCGAGTGAGTGCTAATAACATGAGATTGGCCATAGACGCCATGTCAGCAAGAGCAATGATATTGGTATCAATGAAGAAGGTCTCACCTAGAAACCGAATGGCATCATCAAAAGGCAATTGCTGATCATATTGGAGACAGTGATAGGTAAACGAGTTTTTGTACAGGTTTTGGCACGCTGGTACGGTCTGCGGAGAAATATTCAAGTTATCCTACTGAAAAGGAAAGCATCAAAATGTAGATTGAAGTAAAAACATGCAGCAAAAAATTCGAGCTTGCTTGGCACCTAATTTTCAAGCAATAAACCTTGTTACAATATCAAAATTCCAGCTTTTTAGATAAACCTAAACTACTATCAATCTATTGGCCAGGGTACTATCTCTAGGCAATAAGCAAAGCTCATCTGATAAATACGAGCACATAGAAAAAAAAATCAAGATCCGAATATGACTACATTGAGGACACGAGTGATGCCCTGAGCCTTGAGAAGCTCCGCTCGTGCGGCGTTGTCGTAGCTGCCCAGGTAGAGGAATTCAGGCAGGATCTCCGACGGGAAGGCACTGACGTGGACCGCCGGCGGCGCCGCTCCGGCCATACGGTGGCCGCAGACGCCGCAGACCTCACCTTCCTCGTACTTGTGGTAGTGATCGCACACGCTACAGGGGCTTTCTCTTTCCCTTTTCCTCATGGTGAATGGCGGTCGAGGCCGTGATCTTTGATCGGAATTTGATCCAATTGATTTCAGATTTTCTTGGGTAGTATGAACATGAAAGCTTGCTATTACATGAGATTATATTTACTATTAAAATGTATAGAAATATACTTGTCGTATTGGTATGTAAATCTCATACTATTAAATTTCAGAATTAGTACGAAAGCCCCTTTTTTTGTGCCTACTTGGAAAGAAAATAGTAATATCATAAGGATGATAATGATAAAAAGAAAATCCTTATTTTCTCCAATCAACGGTGTTTCTAAGCAGTTCCTAATGTTATTCTCTACAGTAAATTAGAAACCTTGCTACGACGTCGTTTGATCTTCTGCCGAGCCGTTAACGACGACTTGCTCAAGTTGCTCTTCTTTCTTTGCGTTTCGTTATCGTTGATTCAGCTTCGCTAATCAATACAGTTTGATTTTGGTGGGTAAGTCGGAGGAAAGTTTAGGTTTTTATGTTTCATATTTTGTGGGTTGAATTGGTGAGGAATTAATTGTTGTCCTAATTGATGTTCTACAATGTGTCTGATCGTGAATCGATACTTCAAATTGGTTTCTCCCAATTGATGCGAATTATTCAGCTTGATCAATGCAATTGGCTTGAGTCCGGTCGAGTTGCTTGATTATTTGATTCACTTTATTTATTCCCTGGCGTGTTGTGCATGTGATCAAGGGAATTCAAAGTTTAACGTTTTCTTTGTTCGGGTAAAGGTTGTAGCTTTGGTTCTCTTTTTTGGTTGTGTTGAATTGATTAGTAAATGTGATGCTTGCTATTTGGAAACTCAGTAACACATTATATTATCTTTTTGAGTTGGCTGTTCAGTATCAAAACCATCTTCTGGTCCCAACATCACATTTGGCATTTAATGGGTATATCTTGTTGAGCTGACATTGTTGTGTTCTCATATTTAAGTACATATATAAGCTACTTATAACTTTGTTGTTTTGTAGGCGACCTGTTTGGACCTTGGCGTTGTTGTCTGAAAACATATGACTTGATAGGACTACGCGAATTCCTACTAGCTTCTTATGCTTTCTGCTTTTGTATGGTGGAAGTCAAATTAAAACACAGAGTTATGAGCGTTGAGTGAAGATGAATCCAACGGTTCATCATTCTGGGCAGTTTTCTGCTCAGGTACAGAATCAGGCCGATTCTATGTTGCCTAGGCTTCCTCAGCAAAGTGAAAGTTCCGTTCCCCAAATGCAAAATCCTGCGAGAAATGATTACGTGATAAGACAGAAGTATCTGCGTGAAAAAATGTAGGCATCTAATCTCCTTTCCTTTTCGAAATTTTGCTAGTAAGGTTACACATTTTAATGGCTATACATTGTTACACCCATTTTCTTTGTGGGCCATCTTATAGAAACGTATTCAGTGTACGAAACATACTTTCAGTTAAGGTGCTACTTTTAATCTTTGGGGTTCTGACATGATAATGCTGATGATCGTTTATGTTCTGCAGCTGGGAGTTTCTTATGCAGCGGCGCCAACAGCCTCTGCCCACAAAGAAGATGGCTGATATTGTGAAGCGTATCGAAGATGCTTTGTTCAAGAATGCCACGTCAGCGGTCTGTTCTTATGCTGCTCACTCTGTTTTATGTGTGTGAACGTTCTCGTTTGAGCTCAATGTGTTGGAAAATTGGGAAGTTAATACAGTCCAAGATCGACCATGCTGTACTAACAGTGTCCACCTAAACCATTTGTTCTTACAGGACGAGTATCTAAATCTTGCAACTCTGGAAAACCGTTTGCATCTACTTCTTAGAGGTCTACATACGAGCAATCAGAACCAGCAGTTTTCAAATGCTAACTCTTCACCATCTGTTGGCACAATGATTCCAACGCCTGGGCTCCAACAAGCTTCAAGTCTTGGAGGGACATCATCTATGGATACATCATTTCTTGCCAACAATAGCTCCAACACGCTCACATCCTCGGGTCTCAATTCTGGGAGCTTCATGCCAAATGAAAACTCGTCGTCAATGGGTTTTCCTACTGATTCTCTCAGTTCTTCTGGTGGTACGATTAGTCTCTTACATCTGAAATCGATTTTGACTTTTCTTCCCTTCCCATCTAACACTTTCTCTTCAGGCACTATGTCTGGTGGATTTCAACATTCTGTAGGAAATAATTCGATGGCATCACAGAAAATGGCGAGTCAAATGATTCCAACGCCAGGATTTAATAGTTCTAATAACACTGATATCAATATCCAGTCGTTAACAAACTCTGAGTCGACAAGTAATGTTGGGGCGTTTTCGGCCGTTGAATCTTTAGCTGCTTCACAGCCCATGCAGCAAAAGCCTCAATTCGGCGGTCAGAACAGTCGCATCTTGCAAAACATTGGTGGTCATTTGGGTAGTGGAATTAGATCTACGTTGCAGCAGAGATCTTATGGATTATCAAACGGGCCATTAAAGGGTGGGTTAGGTATGATGGGAAACAATACGCCCATGATGAATGGTCCTAAGGCTGAAACAGTGTATGGTAACAATACAAGACTATGGCAACAGCAATTCAATCAACAACAACAGCCATCAATGCAAGGTACAGTGTGTATAAACAAGCAAGAATAATCTAATGTTTTGTTTCTGAGATGCTTCAGTATCTCCCCTTACTGTTGATGTCATATACCTTACAGGAGATGTTTCAGCGACTCCAAACACGGCGTTGAATAATCAGCCAAACGTACAGTCAACTCAGCTTGTGACGAACCTCAAGCCTCAAATTTCGGATCAGTACGAGAAAATGACTCTTCCATCCCAACATACCGCGAGAGAGAATTTCGTACAGAACCCCCGAGTTCAACAGCGTATGCATCAGGTCCAACAGGGGCAGCTAAACAACCTTAGCCAAATTCCGTCGAAGAACGATAATTTTGGACAACCTCAGGTATCTCGCAACATGGTAACAGATCGCACTACTGAGAGTTACAACGGAGGTCTTCAGTCGCAGTTTTCAGGCATGCAGAATCAGTTTGTCCGAGAGAATTACGTTGAAGACCATTCTAGAGCTAATCAGCTTCTTCCACATTCATCTGATCCTCGTGATATCACTTCGTCGATGCCACAAACTTCAGATCAGATGATGCAGCAGATGTATCCACAGCAATTTGCTGCAAATCAGCAAACTGATTTTGGCCTTCCTCAACAAGAGGTGATGATGCATGATCAATGGTATTCTATATCACAAGATAATCATATTGCATCATCAAGTAGCATTCCACCTAATCAAGGCATTGAAGATCAGTTTAATCAGCGAGTCACCGGGCAAAGTGAAGCCCAACCCAACAGCTTGTCCATACAAGAACCGTTAAGTGCTCAAAAAGACATAGGTAATCCCATGTTGCCTTCCAATGGAAGTAATGCGATTACTAAGCCTCAAAAAAGTGAACGTGAGCGTCAGTACTGGAACCAGCAAAGATGGCTGTTATTTTTGCGGCACGCTCGTCGATGTTCAGCTCCAGAGGGAAAATGCCTAGAATCGAACTGCTCCAAGGCTCAAAGCCTACTGAAACATATAGACACTTGCAATGAATCGCGGTGCCCCTATCCTCGCTGCTCTGCTACTAAGGGTCTAATCGATCATCACAAGCAATGTTGTGATAGCAAGTGCCCTGTTTGTATCCCTGTGAAGAAATATGTGCAAAAACATTTGAAGGCAATAGCTCGTTCTATTTCTGCCAATGGTTCGAGTGTGCCACATGATATCGCTAAGCTTTCTGAAAAATCGAATCTTAAGGCGTCTCCAATGATATCTGAGGCACCCGAGGATCTACAGCCGTCTACTAAACGTATGAAGCTTCAGCAGAACCAGAGTGAAACTTCTGTTCCCGTCCCATGTCCTCCAGATGAACCACCTTCTGTGGTTGGTTTACGGAATTCTGTGAAGCATAACGATTATTTTCCTAAGCAATCTGAAGTTGCTGGAGTGAAGGTGGAGGAAACTGTTCAGCTAGTTTCGAACAACGTTGAGATGGTAAGGGACGACTTAGTAGATGCTTACACGAAAATGCCAGAGGGAGATCCTACTGAATCGAACAATTTGGGTGGATTTGCTGTGGGTGTTGTTAAAAGTGAGAAGGAAATGGTGCAGACCAAGACCGAAAAAGTCTTACAGCATCAAGAGGCTGGGAGTAAGTCGGGGAAGCCAAAGATAATGGGAGTCTCATTGACTGAGTTATTTACACCCGAACAAATTCGACAACATATTACAGGTCTTAGACAGTGGGTTGGCCAGGTTTGTTTTATTACATGGGCATGTTTTCCATTTATTATGTTGAAGGTGCACTATTTTTTCTCCTTAATAACATGTTCTTTGTATGTCATGTGGAAGCATGCCTTCAACAATTCAATGAATAGTTATCTCAATCAATGAGTCCCACAATGATAGTTTTCCCAATCGATGGGCAGTGAGGGGATTATTTGCTGGTTGTCTGTTAGATTGGTGGATTCACTTATGTGCTTAATAACTATCACGAATTTGTTTAATTTAAGGATTTGTTTCCTGATAAATTTACAATTTTTTGTGTGACTCAGAGCAAGGCAAAAGCCGAAAAAAATCAGGCTATGGGGCGTTCCATGAGCGAAAATTCCTGCCAGTTATGTGCAGTTGAGAATCTCACTTTTGAGCCACCACCGATCTATTGCACGCCTTGTGGAGCTCGCATTAAAAAGAATGCTTCTTACTACACAGTTGCAGCTGGTGACACTCGTCATTACGTTTGTATCCATTGCTACAACGAGTCTCGTGGGGACACCATTTTAGTTGATGGAAGTTCTATTCCAAAGGCTAAGATGGCAAAGAAGAAGAACGACGAGGAAACTGATGAATCGGTAAGCCGCATGCTTGTTGGAAAGTGTCTTTACTTATTACGTGGGAATCCTTTTGAGTACTCTAATATATGTGTTTTGCAGTGGGTTCAATGTGACAAATGTGAAGCATGGCAGCATCAAATTTGCGCATTGTTTAACAGTAGAAGAAATGAAGGTGGTCAAGCAGAGTATACTTGTCCAAATTGTTACATTAAAGAGGTAGAAAGAGGAGAACGCATGCCATTACCACAGAGTGCTGTTCTTGGAGCGAAGGATCTACCGAGGACGATTCTGAGCGATCATGTGGAACAGCGGCTATTTGCAAAACTAAAGAGTGAAAGGCAGGAGAGGGCGAGGCTCCAAGGCAAGAGCTATGATGAGGTGATTTATTTGTTTGTTTATTTTTTATTTTCCGAAGTCGATAGTGGGCAATTTGTGGACTTAATTGCCATTCTGAATTATGTGATCATTATCATGTTGGCTGTTCAGGTTCCTGGAGCAGAATCCCTTGTTGTAAGGGTGGTTTCATCTGTAGACAAGAAGTTGGAAGTTAAACCTCGATTTCTTGAAATTTTCCAAGAGGAAAATTATCCTACTGAATTTCCATATAAATCGAAGGTGCGATTCCCATAAAAACATTTTAGCGTAAGATTTTATCTGGATTATTAATTTGCTTCACAAAAAGGTAGCCTGCTACCTCTTTTCTTTTCTTCTTCAGGTTGTATTGCTGTTCCAAAATATTGAAGGCGTTGAAGTATGTCTATTTGGCATGTACGTACAAGAATTTGGTTCCGAAAGTCAGCAACCAAATCAACGACGTGTCTACCTCTCTTACCTGGACTCTGTGAAATACTTTAGGCCAGATGTTAGAACTGTCAAAGGAGAGGCTCTTCGTACTTTTGTGTACCATGAGATACTGGTAAAAGAACTGTTAAACTGGACTTGCTTTACTATCTTCTCTTTTAATACCCCCATTGTTACCATACTTTATCTTGTGTTTCTTCTGCTTTCAGATTGGATACTTAGAATACTGTAAAATGCGTGGTTTCACAAGCTGCTATATATGGGCGTGTCCCCCTCTCAAGGGTGAAGACTACATTTTATATTGCCACCCAGAAATTCAGAAGACTCCAAAATCTGATAAACTTCGTGAATGGTAAGTGTACCAGCTTGCAATTAACCATGCCATTCTTTTACTACATCCACATGCTTGTTCTTGAATAAAACTTTTCTGCTTCAGGTATTTATCCATGTTAAGGAAGGCCATGAGGGAAAAAGTTGTGGTTGATCTTACAAATCTGTACGACCATTTCTTTACTTCAACGGGGGAGTGTAGGGCAAAAGTAACTGCTGCTCGTCTACCATACTTTGATGGCGATTATTGGCCTGGCGCAGCGGAGGACATGATATATCAGCTGCAACAAGAAGATGATGGGAAGAAACCGTATAAGAAGGGGATGATAAAAAAGACCATCACAAAAAGAGCTTTAAAGGCTTCTGGACAAATCGACCTTTCTGGAAATATCTCAAAGGATTTGCTGTTAATGCACAGAGTAATTCCTTCGCTGAATCACACATTCGTTCGGTTATATCATATGTATGTCTATAAACCAACGCTTTTTTTTTTTTTTTTTTTCTGTTCAACAGCTTGGTGATGTAATATTACCGATGAAGGAAGATTTCATTATGGTTCACTTACAGCATGCGTGCACTCATTGCTGCATCCTCATGGTGTCTGGAAATCGATGGGTTTGCAAGCAATGCAAAAACTTTCAGCTCTGCGACAAGTAAGAATTTTTCTTGCCTCTGTCAATATAACCGAACAACAACGCCACAATGACTTCTTTGTTGAATCTCTATTCCTTCATTCTTTTGTTTCAGATGCTATGATGTTGAGCGAAAACGCGAGGACAGAGAGAGGCATCCTATCAACCAAAAGGACAAGCACTCACTTTACCCCGTGAGTTAGTAGGACGTCAATTCTATCTACCTTTTTCTGTTGTCCTCTCTCTCACCTACATTATCTGAAACTAAACCTACAGTTCGAAATCACTGGCGTCCCCGAGGACACAAAAGACAAAGACGAAATCCTCGAGAGCGAATTCTTCGACACAAGGCAGGCTTTCCTCAGTCTTTGCCAGGGAAATCATTACCAATACGATACCCTTCGAAGAGCTAAGCATTCGTCGATGATGGTCCTTTACCATCTTCACAACCTACTGCCCCTGCCTTTGTAACAACGTGCAACGTGTGCCATCTTGAGATCGAAGCTGGCCAAGGCTGGCGCTGCGAAACTTGCCCTGAGTACGACGTATGCAATGCGTGCTATCTAAAAGACGGAGGAATGGGTCATCCCCATAAGTTGACCAACAATCCATCGAGTGATAGAGACGCTCAGAACAAAGAAGCCAGGCAACTGAGGGTTAAGCAGGTAATTTTCCCCTTGACCGAGATTATATTATATCGATAGATCCTCTCAATTTTTTCGGAAAATGGTGTCTACGTGTTTATGTGCTTATGGGTATATGCGATTTTGCAGCTGAGAAAAATGCTCGACTTGCTGGTTCATGCATCTCAGTGCCGTTCTCCACAGTGTCAGTATCCAAACTGTCGAAAGGTGAAGGGGCTTTTTCGACATGGTATGTTGTGCAAGAGACGTATGTCGGGCAACTGTGGGCTGTGTAAGAAAATGTGGTACCTCCTTCAACTGCACGCCCGAGCTTGCAAAGAATCTCAGTGCAGTGTTCCTCGCTGCAAGTAATGTTCCGTAACCTTCTAAAACCTCCATTTTTTTTCTTATCTAAAGTTTGCAATAATCTGAAACTGCTGTAATAATCTGATTTCAGGGACTTGAAGGAGCACATGAGAAGATCACAGCAGCAGTCTGAGTCACGAAGAAGGGCTGCCGTGAATGAAATGATGAGACAGCGAGCTACTGAGATTGCCAGCAGTTCTTGAGTGTTGTGTACATATTATATAGTTCATTGAGCTTTTCGAAGAAAGTTTTATTCTTTTAAGGCCGGCGGTGAAACCTTTCGGAGATAATAGAATAACCTATGCCTGGCGTATGTAGAGAGCTCTTCTTACACGGGCGATATGGGCTGCCGTTTTTCTTCTTATTTTTCTTACGGTTCTTCTCCATACAAAAACCTTTGACGGGAGAAAAATCAAATCTTTGTAAATTAGCCATTGTTTTCTTCCGCTAGATCACTAATGTTATTGCAAGTTTATCGTCGATCTTAGTCTATCATGTATAGCTTCGAGAAGTTGGACAAACCTGTCGGAATCGATCAACAGTTGGAAAAAAAAAAATACATATCCTTCCAACAATAGTTATCACATGCAAACTATCACATGGAATTGCCCAAACAGGTAAGCATCACGATGCATATGTCTATTGTCGTATTATTAAATACTTTCTTTATATTTTGGTCCCTTTCGATGTCTCATTATTGGCATAAAACACGTGGTGGCATTATTTAATACGTCCATAAGATTTGGTTCATATTACTTTTGAAAAACTTAGACTTGCACAGTACCACACAGGTCAGGCGAATCTTTTTTATATTTAATCAAGGACTTTTCAACGTTACATAAACATCATAGATTTCAACACCATATCAACGCAGCAAAGCTAAAGAAGAACAAAGGAGGGACAAATCCTTGACTGAAAATGAAGCCACACGCCATAATGATCTCAGTCCCTTACCAAGGCCATCTGAATCCTTTCGTTCATTTAGCCTTAAAGCTCGCATCAAAGGGCTTTAAAGTCACCTTTGTCAACACAGAATATGCTCATCACTGCATTACAAAGTCCATGATAAGTAAAGATAACAGCAACAACGAAGAGTTCATCGATATCTTCGCCCAAACCCGCGATTCTTCTGGCCTCGACATACAGTACAGAACGATCTCAGACGGCTTTCCCCTCGAATACGATAGGGTTGCAAACGTTAAGGAGTTTTGGTATTCTCTCGTCGACGATTTCCCTAAAATCGCAGACGAATTTGTTGGCGAGATAATCGCATCGTTGCCTGACGACGATTTGCCTATATTGGTTGCCGATATTTACCCAGGATGGGCTTCCAAGGTTGCGAAGAAGTACAACTTAGTAAATGTCTCCTTTTGGACAGAGACAGCTTTGGTGTTTTCTGCTACTTATTACATGGATCTTCTTGTCAAAAACGGCCACTTTCCGCCTAAAGGTTCAATCTTTTTCCGAATCTTTGTGTTTGTGTGAGGCTTTTATTAGAAACCCTTCTGTAATATATCTTCTTGTAAACAGATGACGACGCAGAGTACAGCATAGAGTACATACCAGGAGTTGAATCCATAAGCTCGAGTGACTTGCCAGGCTACCTCAGACAAGCATCAGAAACCCTAACGCCTGGCCAAAAGATTGCCTTCTCATCGTTCGACGAAGTCAAGGAGAAAGCAGACTTCATCTTACACAATACGGTCCAAGAACTCGAGCCCCATGTCCTATCGTCCCTGAACCTAACCCACCCCACATACGCCATAGGTCCCATAAATTTCTTCGAGGAAAGGGGGGACGAATTAGCCCACGTGCCTGTAAGCTTGTTCGCCGAATCGGACTGCTCGAAGTGGCTCGACGCTAAGCCTTTTAGATCAGTCTTGTACATCTCCTTCGGCAGCGTCCTTTTCCCCGACGAACGCACCGTGGATGAGATAATGGGCGGGCTTGAAAAAAGCGGCGTCTACTTCTTATGGGCAGTAAAGCGCGACGGAGATGGCGGCGGCGTTTTCTTGAAGGATGGGCTGAAGGAGAAAGGGTTAGTCGTCCCTTGGTGTGATCAGAGAGAAGTGCTATCTCATCCTTCGGTGGGAGCGTTCTTGACTCACTGTGGGTGGAACTCTGTGTTGGAGAGTATGTGGTTCGGCGTGCCAATGGTTTGCTGTCCCCTCGATTTCGATCAGCCCACGAATCGGAAGCTCGTCGTCGACGATTGGATGGTCGGAGTTGACATCCGCCGCCGCCGCGGCGGTGGAGAGGCGGCCGTGAATGCTGAAGAAGTTGCAGAAAAGATCAAGAAGGTGATGGGTATCTCTGGAGAAGATGGGATTGGGCAAGAGATTGAGAGAGTGAGGAACATAGTTCGCAAGGCATTGGATGAAGGTGGATCTTCCGAGGAGAATTTCAATAGATTTATTGACGATTTAATGGATAAAATATGTCCATGATCATATCGTAATTCGTAGACTTGGTCCCTCCTCCCAAGGCAAGAATCAACAAAGAGGTGTTGTCCAATAAAATCGTCAGCTTCTCCTTCTAATGAAAGTCATATGTATATTATCGGGCTATTTTAACAAAAGGGAGTCCTTTGTATCCCTTTTTTTCAAAAAAAAAAAGGAGTGTGACTTGGTCAATTCAATAAAAGGGAGTGAGGTTTAATTAACTAACTAATATAAACTAATACTTCAATTAAGTAAAAATTAAATATATCTTTTTTAATATAAAGCAAAAATCAACGAAAAATGCATAAAAAATCAGAAAACGGAGCAAAAACATAAAACGGAGCTAAATCCCACATTTTACATTTCAGAATATCGAGAATTTGAATGTCGCATCATTTGGTTATCATTTTCTCGGTCGATCTGTGTGAATTTGAGGAAAATGTCATTTTTTCGATTATTCGAATATTTTTCTCGAGTTTTTTGTTCGAAAATGTTGTTCGAGTAGGTTCGAAAATGTTACTCGAAGACGTGTAAGGATCCGAACTTGATAAAAATGAAACTATCCGAGTAAGTACCGAAAATCGAAAACATTCAAATAAATTATTCGAATAAACGAATAGGTTCGAAACATTACTCGAATACTTTTAAATATTCGACATTGATAAAAATGAACCTATTCCAGTAAGTTTGAAAAATCGAAAACATTCGGATATCTTATTCGAATAATGTTTTTTTTTCGTATTTTTTTATTCGAATTATGATTAACTAACTATCTAGCTATAAAAATATTAATATTTTGATGTTTTAGAGCCTTGACAAAGTTAATAAGTCGCTTGATAAACAAAAATAAGGTTTGATAATAATCGTGACATGAGTTATAGTGAAATCTCAAAACGATAATTGATAACAAAATACAATGTTTGACAATGAGATAAGCAACACATTTAACATTCCATGGCACATATATGAACATAAGTCGCAACGTGCAATACGTTCAACATGTTCGACGTGTCATTCGAAATGGCAGTTAACACATTTTCAAGCATAACTTTCGACTGAGAGCATCAATTAACCCGATTCAAATGGTTTTGGATAGCTAACTTGATTATAAAAAACTTTAATGTTTAATACTTTTACGAATTCGAACTGTATCGCCTTCGAAAATGTGTTTTACCTAAGTTATCGGATTTTTTTTAAATTTGATGTCCAGAAATGGCAGTTAACACATTTTCAAGCATAACTTTCGATTGAGAGCATCAATTAATCCGATTCAAATGGTTTTAGATAGCTAACTTGATTATAAAAAACTTTAATGTTTAACACATACGAATTCGAACTGTATCGCCTTCGAAAATGTGTTTTACCTAAGTTGTCGGATTTTTTTTTTTAAATTTGATGTTCAGAAATGACAGTTAACACATTTTCAAGCATAACTTTCGATTTAGAGCATCAATTAACCCGATTCAAATGGTTTTGGATAGCTAACTTGATTATAAAAAACTTTCGTGTTTAACACTTTTACAAATTCGAACTGTATCGCCTTCGAAAATGTGTTTTACCTAAGTTGTCGGATTTTTTTTAAATGTGCTGTTCAGAAATGGCAGGTAACACATTTTCAAGCATAACTTTTGATTGAGAACATCAATTAACCCGATTCAAACGGTTTTGGATAGTTAACTTGATTATAAAAAACTTTCGTGTTTAACACTTTTACGAATTCGAACCGTATCGACTTTGAAAATGTGTTTTCCCTAAGGTGTCAGATTTTTAATTTGCTGTTCAGAAATGACAGTTAGCACATTTTCAATCATAACTTTCGATTAAGAGCATCAATTACCCCGGTTCAAATGGTTTTGGACAGCTAACTTAATTATTTCGTGTTTTACACTTTTTGAAATTCGAAGTCCATCGACGTCGAAAGTGGATCTTTTTGAAACGTAGTTCAAATAAATTATTAGAATGGACAGGTCAAATAAACTATTCGAGTAAATATGATATTCGAATAGGTTCGAATAGGTAACTCGAATAAGGTATATTATTCGATTTTTTTAATAAAATTCGAATTATAATTTACTTCGTAAACATTTTTCTAGTAAGGGTACGTACTTTAGTCATTTTATAACCCACTCCCTTTTTGTTTGATTCCTTTACACCCCGATCGCTTTTTTCTAGTAAGGTATATCTCGTTCTTATCCATTCCATTGGCCTTTGCCTGACCCCAAGGATTAGGCGCATCTGTGCCTCGATTCGATTGATATTATAACAAATATATATTATTAGTATATGAAAAGTATTAGCATTGCCGTACAAAAACCAAAAAGGTTGAGATGATTTCAAGAAAATGGAAACAAACAAAGGGGGCATAAAACACATTACACAAACTAAACCAAGTCCATAATATGAGAAAATTTGAGAGCACAAAGGCACAAGATTTCCTAGATCAGCATTTGACCCTTCAGTTATAGGAAGTCTTGAGACATAAATTACTCGGCTCACTAGCATAGCATCTAACCCTTGTTCTTCTTTTTACTCTTCTTCTCGCTTTTACTCGCATCTTCATCACTAGCATTCTTTGCATTACCGTTCTCTTCGTCCTTAATCTTCTTGCTCTTCTTCTTTTTCTTATCCGACACAGTTAAGCATCAACGATGCATTTATGTCTGTTGTCGTATTATTACACATACGTACTTTATATTTTGGTCAATTCAGATGTCTCATTATTGGGCATAAAATGCATGGTGGCATTATTAAATACGTCTAACCACTGAAAGATTGGTGGTTCATATTACTTTCGAAAAACTCAAGTCTTACACGATACCACTCAGGACACAGACAAATCTTTTTTTACATTTAATCAAAGGACTTTCAACGTTACATAAACATCATAGATTTGCAACACCATATCAACGCAGCAAAGCTAAAGAAGAAAAAAGGAGGGACAAATCCTTGACTGAAAATGAAGGCACACGCCATAATGATCTCAGTCCCTTACCAAGGCCATCTGAATCCTTTCGTTCATTTAGCCTTTAAGCTCGCATCAAAGGGCTTTAAAGTCACCTTTGTCAACACAGAATATGCTCATCACTGCATTACAAAGTCCATGATAAGTAAAGATAACACCAACAACGAAGAGTTCATCGATATCTTCGCCCGAACCCGCGATTCTTCTGGCCTCGAAATACAGTACAGAACGATCTCAGACGGCTTTCCCCTCGAATACGATAGGGTTGCAAACATTAAGGAGTTTTGGTATTCTCTCGTCGACGATTTCCCTAAAATCGCAGACGAATTTGTTGGCGAGATAATCGCATCGTTGCCTGACGACGATTTGCCTATATTGGTTGCCGATATTTACCCGGGATGGGCTTCCAAGGTTGCAAAGAAGTACAACTTAGTAAATGTCTCCTTTTGGACAGAGCCAGCTTTGGTGTTTGCTGCTACTTATTACATGGATCTTCTTGTCAAGAATGGTCACTTTCCGCCTAAAGGTTCAGTCTTTTTCCGAATCTTTGTGTTTGTGTGAGGCTTTTATTACGAACCCTTCTGTAATATATCTTCTTGTAAACAGATGACGACGCAGAGTACAGCGTAGAGTACATACCAGGAGTTGAATCCATAAGCTCGAGTGACTTGCCAGGCTACCTCAGACAAGCATCAGAAACCTTAACGCCTATCCAAAAGGTTGCCTTCTCATCGTTCGACGAAGTCAAGGAGAAAGCAGACTTCATCTTACACAATACGGTCCAAGAACTCGAGCCCCATGTCCTATCGTCCCTGAACCTAACCCACCCCACATACGCCATAGGTCCCATAAATTTCTTCGAGGAAAGGGGGGACGAATTAGCCCACGTGCCTAAAAGCTTGTTCGCCGAATCGGACTGCTCGAAATGGCTCAACGCTAAGCCTTTTAGATCAGTCTTGTACATCTCCTTCGGCAGCATCCTTTTCCCCGACGAACGCACCATGGATGAGATAATGGGCGGGCTTGAAAAAAGCGGCGTCTACTTCTTGTGGGCAGTAAAGGGCGACGGAGATGGCGGCGGCGTTTTCTTGAAGGATGGGCTGAAGGAGAAAGGGTTAATCGTCCCTTGGTGTGATCAGAGAGAAGTGCTATCTCATCCTTCGGTGGGAGCGTTCTTGACTCACTGTGGGTGGAATTCTGTGTTGGAGAGTATGTGGTTCGGCGTGCCAATGGTTTGCTGTCCCCTCGATTTCGATCAGCCCACGAATCGGAAGCTCGTCGTCGACGATTGGATGGTCGGAGTTGACATCAGCCGCCGCCGCGGCGGTGGAGAGGCGGCCGTGAATGCTGAAGAAGTTGCAGAAAAGATCAAGAAGGTGATGGGTATCTCTGGAGAAGATGGGATGGGGCAAGAGATTGAGAGAGTGAGGAACATAGTTCGCAAGGCATTGGGTGAAGGTGGATCTTCCGAGGAGAATTTCAATAGATTTATTGACGATTTAATGGATAAAACATGTCCATGATCATATCGTAGACTTGGTCCCTCCTCCCAAGGCAAGAATCAACAAAGAGATGTTGTCCAATAAAATCGTCAGCTTCTCCTTCTAATGAGAGTCATATGTATATCGTTGGGCTATTTTAACAAAAGGGAGTCCTTTGTATCCCTTTTTTTTTTAAGAAAAAAGGAGTGTGACTTGGTCAAATTCAATAAAAGGGAGTGAGGTTTAATTAACTAACTAATATAAACTAATACTTCAATTAAGTAAAAATTAAATATATCTTTTTTAATATAAAGCAAAAATCAACGAAAAATGCATAAAAAATCAGAAAACGGAGCAAAAACATAAAACGGAGCTAAATCCCACATTTTACATTTCAGAATATCGAGAATTTGAATGTCGCATCATTGGGTTATCATTTTCTCGGTCGATCTGTGTGAATTTGAAGGAAAATGTCGTTTTTTTTATTATTCGAATATTTTTCTCGAGTTTTTTTGTTCGAAAATGTTGTTCGAGTAGGTTCGAAAATGTTACTCGAAGACGTGTAAGGATCCGAACTTGATAAAAATGAAACTATCCGAGTAAGTACCGAAAATCGAAAACATTCAAATAAATTATTCGAATAAACGAATAGGTTCGAAACATTACTCGAATACTTTTAAATATTCGACACTGATAAAAATGAACATATTCAAGTAAGTTTGAAAAATCAAAAACATTCGGATATCTTATTCGAATAATGTTTTTTTTTTCGTATTTTTTTGTAAAATTCGAATTATGATTAACTAACTATCTAGCTATAAAAATATTAATATTTTGATGTTTTAGAGCCTTGACAAAGTTAATAAGTCGCTTGATAAACAAAAATAAGGTTTGATAATAATCGTGACATGAGTTATAGTGAAATCTCAAAACGATAATTGATAACAAAATACAATGTTTGACAATGAGATAAGCAACACATTTAACATTCCATGGCACATATATGAACATAAGTCGCAACGTGCAATACGTTCAACATGTTCGACGTGTCATTCGAAATGGCAGTTAACACATTTTCAAGCATAACTTTCGATTGAGAGCATCAATTAACCCGATTCAAATGGTTTTGGACAGCTAACTTGATTATAAAAAACTTTAATGTTTAATACTTTTACGAATTCGAACTGTATCGCCTTCGAAAATGTGTTTTACCTAAGTTATCGGATTTTTTTTTTAAATTTGATGTTCAGAAATGGCAGTTAACACATTTTCAAGCATAACTTTCGATTTAGAGCATCAATTAACCCGATTCAACCGGTTTTGGATAGATAACTTGATTACAAAAAACTTTAATGTTTAACACTTTTATGAATTCGAACTGTATTGCCTTCGAAAATGTGTTTTACCTAAGTTGTTGGATTTTTTTTTCAAATTTGCTGTTCAGAAATGGCAGTTAACACATTTTCAAGCATAACTTTCGATTGAGAGCCTCAATTAATCCGATTCAAATGGTTTTGGATAGCTAACTTGATTATAAAAACTTTCGTGTTTAACGCTTTTACAAATTCGAACTGTATCGCCTTCGAAAATGTGTTTTACCTAAGTTGTCGGATTTTTTTTAAATGCGCTGTTCAGAAATGGCAGGTAACACATTTTCAAGCATAACTTTTGATTGGGAACATCAATTAACCCGATTCAAACGGTTTTCGATAGTTAACTTGATTATAAAAAACTTTCGTGTTTAACACTTAATTCGAACCGTATCGACTTTGAAAATGTGTTTTCCCTAAGGTGTCAGATTTTTTTCGAATTTGCTGTTCAGAAATGACAGTTAGCACATTTTCAATCATAACTTTTGATTAAGAGCATCAATTACCCCGATTCAAATGGTTTTGGACAGCTAACTTAATTATACAAAACTTTCGTGTTTTACACTTTTTGAAATTCGAAGTCCATCGACGTCGAAAGTGGATCTTTTTGAAATGTAGTTTAAGTAAATTATTAGAATGGACAGGTCAAATAAACTATTCGAGTAAATATGATGTTCGAATAGGTTCGAGTAGGTTACTCGAATAAGGTATATTATTCGATTTTTTTAATAAAATTCGAATTATAATTTACTTCGTAAACATTTTTCTAGTAAGGGTACTTTAGTCATTTTATTACCCACTCCCTTTTGTTTAATTCCTTTACACCCAGGTCGCTTTTTTCAAAAAACCCCTATATATCTCGACCTTATCCATTCCATTGGCCCTTGCCTGACCCCAAGGATTAGGCGCAACTGAGCCTCGATTCGATTGATATTATAACAAATATATATTATTAGTATATGAAAAGTATTAGCATTGCCTTACAAAAACCTGAGATGATTTCAAGAAAATGGAAACAAACAAAGGAGGCATAAAACACATTAGACAAACTAAACCAAGTCCATAATATGAGAAAATTTGAGAGCATAAAGGCACAAGATTTCCTAGATCAGCATTTGACCCTTCAGTTAGAAGTCTTGAGACATAAATTACTCTGCTCACTAGCATAGCATCTAACCCTTGTTCTTCTTTTTACTCTTCTTCTCGCTTTTACTCGCATCTTCATCACTAGCATTCTTTGCATTACCGTTCGCTTCGTCCTTAATCTTCTTGCTCTTCTTCTTTTTCTTATCCGACACAGTTAAGCATCAACGATGCATTTATGTCTGTTGTCGTATTATTACACATACGTACTTTATATTTTGGTCAATTTTGATGTCTCATTATTGGGCATAAAATGCATGGTGGCATTATTAAATACGTCTAACCACTGAAAGATTGGTGGTTCATATTACTTTCGAAAAACTCAAGTCTTACACGGTACCACTCAGGACACAGACAAATCTTTTTTACATTTAATCAAAGGACTTTCAACGTTACATAAACATCATAGATTTGCAACACCATATCAACGCAGCAAAGCTAAAGAAGAAAAAGGGAGGGACAAATCCTTGACTGAAAATGAAGGCACACGCCATAATGATCTCAGTCCCTTACCAAGGCCATCTGAATCCTTTCGTTCATTTAGCGTTAAAGCTCGCATCAAAGGGCTTTAAAGTCACCTTTGTCAACACAGAATATGCTCATCACTGCATTACAAAGTCCATGATAAGTAAAGATAACAGCAACAACGAAGAGATCATCGATATCTTCGCCCAAACCCGCGATTCTTCTGGCCTCGAAATACAGTACAGAACGATCTCAGACGGCTTTCCCCTCGAATACGATAGGGTTGCAAACATTAAGGAGTTTTGGTATTCTCTTGTCGACGACTTCCCTAAAATTGCCGACGAATTCGTTGGCGAGATAATCCAATCGTCGCCTGAAGACGATTTGCCTATATTGGTTGCCGATATTTACCCGGGATGGGCTTCCAAGGTTGCAAAGAAGTACAACTTGGTCAATGTCTCCTTTTGGACAGAGCCAGCTTTGGTCTTTGCTGCTACTTATCACATGGATCTTCTCGTCAAAAATGGTCACTTTCCGCCTAAAGGTTCAATCTTTTTCCGAATCTGTGTGTTTGTGTGGGGCTTTTATTACAAACCCTTCTGTAATATATCTTCTTGTAAACAGATGACGACGCAGAGTACAGCATAGAGTACATACCAGGAGTTGAATCCATAAGCTCGAGTGACTTGCCAGGTTACCTCAGACAAGCATCAGAAACCCTAACGCCTGTCCAAAAGATTGCCTTCTCATCGTTCGACGAAGTCAAGGAGAAAGCAGACTTCATCTTACACAATACGGTCAAAGAACTCGAGCCCCATGTCCTATCGTCCCTGAACCTAACCCACCCCACATACGCCATAGGTCCCATAAATTTCTTCGAGGAAAGGGGGGACGAATTAGCCCACGTGCCTGTAAGCTTGTTCGCCGAATCGGACTGCTCGAAGTGGCTCGACGCTAAGCCTTTTAGATCAGTCTTGTACATCTCCTTCGGCAGCATCCTTTTCCCCGACGAACGCACCGTGGATGAGATAATGGGCGGGCTTGAGAAAAGCGGCGTCTACTTCTTATGGGCAGTAAAGGGCGACGGAGATGGCCGCGGCGTTTTCTTGAAGGATGGGCTGAAGGAGAAAGGGTTAATCGTCCCTTGGTGTGATCAGAGAGAAGTGCTATCTCATCCTTCGGTGGGAGCGTTCTTGACTCACTGTGGGTGGAACTCTGTGTTGGAGAGCATGTGGTTCGGCGTGCCAATGGTTTGCTGTCCCCTCGATTCCGATCAGCCCACGAATCGGAAGCTCGTCGTCGACGATTGGATGGTCGGAGTTGACATCCGCCGCCGCGGCGGCGGTGGAGAGGCGGCCGTGAATGCTGAAGAAGTTGCAGAAAAGATCAAGAAGGTGATGGGTATCTCTGGAGAAGATGGGATGGGGCAAGACATTGAGAGAGTGAGGAACATAGTTCGCAAGGCATTGGGTGAAGGTGGATCTTCCGAGGAGAATTTCAACAGATTTATTGGTGATTTAATGGATAAAATATGTCCATGATCATAGCGTAAACAAAGAGGTGGTGTCCAAGAAAATCGTCAGCTTCTCCTTCTAATAAAAAGCTATGGGGTTAATATAGATAGCAGCATCATGGCTTGGCAGTGCCAATAGAAAATGAAATTAAGCCTCGCGTAACTTAACGATTCAATTGATGATATATTGTTATAACAAATCTATTATTAGTAACAAAAAGTATTAGCATTACCGTACAAAAACCAAAAAGGTTGAGATGATTTCAAGAAAATGGAAACAAAGGGGGAATGAAACACATTACACAAACTAAACCAAGTCCATAATATGAGAAAATTTGAGAGCACAAAGGCACAAGATTTCTTAGATCAGCATTTGACCCTTCAGTTAGAAGTCTTGAGACATAAATTACTCGGCTCACTAGCATAGCATCTAACCCTTGTTCTTCTTTTTACTCTTCTTCTCGCTTTTACTCGCATCTTCATCACTAGCATTCTTTGCATTACCGTTCTCTTCGTCCTTAATCTTCTTACTCTTCTTCTTTTTCTTATCCGATTTCGCTTCTTCATCGACGGGCTCTTCCTTAACTTTATCCTTTTTCTTCTTCTTCTTCTTCTTCGCCTTCTCATCCTCAGACACCACAGCTTCAGCTTCACCTTCGGTTTCTTTCTTCTTCTCTTCCTTCTTTTTCTTCTTCTCCTTCGTCTCAGCCTCAGCCACCTCGTCCTCATCTTCAACTTTAACCTTCTTCTTAATAGAAGCAGCCTCTTTCACAGCACTACCATCCACCTCTTCCAATTTACGCTTTCGCCCCTCGTCCTCACCGCCACCACTCTCCACCTTCACGACCTCAACAGTCGCCGCCGCCGCCACCACAGTGTCTCCACCTGGCGGCAAGGCGACATTCCTCAGCCACTCGGCGGGAGTACTCTCATTTGGCTTACCGTGCTTACTCAGCTTCCCCTCGGAGATAAGCTTCTTCTTCATTGAAGCCCTAGGCCCCAAACCCCATTTTCTTGGATAAGTATCCCTATCCATCACAACCCTCTTTATCTTCGCCACCGTGCCATGATCACAAGTCGCCATAACAGCAGTAGTCATCTCTGCAATACCCAAAGCAATTGCTTCGCCCTTCGTGGTCATCAAGACCACCTCTTCACCAACCTCGATATCATTCTCAAACCTCAACAGCCCAGGAATCATCAGCTTCGCACCGTAGCATATGGCGTTCACAGCAGAATCCTTCACCACCAACCTCTTGTAGCTGGTTAAGATGACCTCCAAAGGCATAATTGCCCTCCTCAGATAACCCTCGTCTCTGTAATTATCGTACACCCACATTGCATCCATGATATCATGCATTGTGACCATGTTGTCCTTTTCCCCTAATATCCCAGAACGAACCCTCCTCAGCTCCTGCATATGAGACCCAACTCCCAGCAAAAGCCCCAAATGCACACACAGTGTTCTAACGTACGTTCCTGCCTCGCAAGAAATCCAAAACACAACTAAGTGCCTATCTGCATCGTATTCGAGCAACTTACTTTCGTAGATCGTCCTGATTCTGAGCTGCCTCTTAACGGCTGAGATCAACGGTGGCCTCTGAAAAACCGCCCCAGTTAAGCTCTCCAAAGCCCGAGCAACCTTAGCCACGTCAGCAACCTTGGAGTGAAGCCTGGCGACACAAACATACTCTTTTCCAGCGCCTTGCTGGGACTTCACCAGCCTAGTCGCCCTATCAATGCAAACGATCAAGTTGCCCGTGACCTTCGGGTCAAGCGTGCCCGAATGCCCCGTTTTTTCGACCCGAAGTATCCTCTTAATCCACGCGACGACTTCGTGCGAGCTGGGATTCGACGGCTTGTCGAGGTTTATGATTCCGTACTTAATGTACTCCTGCAAGGGACGCTTCAATGGCGAGTAGCCTGAGGGAAGTGGGGTGTAGTGCCCCGTCCTCACATTCAGCCTATCGTAGTTCTTCAGAAGGATTGGCCACTCTGAGGTGTCCATGGCTTTGGTGAAAGACTGGGGCTTGATCATGAAGTCTGCGTCGACGGCGTCGTTTTGAGGGGTCTTGTCCGTTTCGTTGTCATCCTCTTCATTTTTCACGGATTTAGTCTTCTTCTTCGTCGAAACCACGTCGGCCATGGTGGCGGAAGAATGGAGTAGGGTTTTGTGAGCTTGTGGACTACTCTGTACTGAGCAGAGACTGAGAATCTTTGTAGGGTTTTATTTGTAAAAAATTTGGGATTAGGGCTTATGTGTAGTAAGTAGTGTGGGAGATGAATGATGTTTATTGGGCTTTCTTAGCGGGTTGGATTTAGTGGGCTCAAATGTCAGGCCCAAACATATAAGAATGGGAATCGCCGCGATTCAATCCACTAGAACAGCGGATTGTCGTCATTCACTTCTCTGGCGCGAAGCTTTCCGATGGAAGGAAGCAATCTGCATCATTCGGTGGCATAGAAGTAACTCCTCTTATGGAAGCTTGAGAAATGCTAGCGTGAGGAGAATTTTCCGGGATTTGCGTGAGAAACTTGCGGTATTTATTCAATTCCTTCCATCGTTGAAACGAGCTAGCTCAGGTTAATCAAACTGCACATTGAGTTTAGGAGTTAGGACATCGTGGTGCCATGTTTTGTAGAGAATTGTACAGCTGATTTCATTTTTGTTGAACAATAGGTTTGCGGTTCAGCTCATTGCGCTGATCTGCAACTGAAGATTGTTACAAACATATAATAGATTTTCAGGCAATCATCCTCATTTCTCACTATCTACCCTGTAATGGGAGATGTCAATAATGCTAGATTATCTACTTTCCTGTGCAGCACATCGAAGGTTTATGAAAACACAGGCTAACGCGTGCTTGGCGGATTTCGTTTTGTTAACAGATTTTTATTTCATATTTGCAATCACATATTTGGTGACATCACAAGCCCAAGAATCAAAGAATGGATAAATTTTACATGAACAAAGCATCGAAGCGAAGTGGGAGGGAAAAAATCTGAGGTGATGAATGGATATCGCATTTAGACTCTCGAGCGCTTGCATTCCCGAGGAAGGCCTTGCGGAAACCTGGCGGAGTCCGCGCAGTAGTTGTAGATCATATGCGTCTTCTGGACCCATCTCAACCTGTTCCTACCCTTGGCGTCGAGTTCTTGCGTTTGCCATGCCTGAGTGTTGAATGAATCAGTCGATGTGGACCCGCACGATTGACCCGCGACACAGCCGTTGATGTTGAAGTTCCTGTAGGAAGCCACAAACGGAGCCTTGGACCAATCGGTCTTCACCCGTCCACCCTGGGTCGCCCAATCCTCAGCATCCCACAAGCTGCAGTAGACTCTCATGGGCTGATTCGTAGGGAATGGAGTTCCAATCGCTTGGTCATTCTTGAACTCTCTGATGGGATTGTTGTCAACCAAGAAAATGATTCTCTGGGAATTCCATACGATTGAGTATGTGTGGAACGCCAGGGTAGGATCGAACCACAGCTTGAACTGCTGTTCTTTGTCTCCTTTCCCTTGCGCATAGACGTTCGTGTGGACCGTGTATGGCTCGCCAGTGGCATTCCCCAGGAACTCGAAGTCGATCTCGTCGTGCGTCGCGCCTTGAGAGGATAAGTAGAACGTCGTGACTGTCCCCGCAGAATTCCCAGGGACGAGCTTCAGCTGCATGTCGAATCTTCCGAACAAGTACTCGTTCTTGGATTGAAACCCAGAGCCCGAGGTTTTGTCCATGGACAGTGTTAGGAGATTCCCTCCGTTGAGAATCCGAGCTCGTCCGTCGCCCCAAGTGATCTCTGCATCGCTGTAGAAATTAGCCGAAGCTGCTGCTACGAGAGAAGCCAAGAGAAGGCATGCCAGAGTTGCTAGTAAGGTATTTGACATTTTTCTGTAGTGTCGACTGTGAGAAGGATGTGTTGGTATTTGTAAGGTTGTGTGATTCTTGAATTGGTGAGTGAAATTGATGTCCGAGTCTCTCTTTATATAGGGTGGAAGCATGGCTTGCTAGAGAAGGCCAGCTGTGAAGAAAATGGAAGGAAGGTGAGAAGCATCCGTCCAACATTTTTGAGATTAAATAATGTGCCATTGTTAGCTGTTTCTGCATGGTAGGGAGTTGGCTGGCGCTAGCTGTTCTTTCAAGAACTGAAGAAAGAAAGCACAAGGTATGTGGCTTAATGCGCGTCCTTTTTATAACCTGCCCTGGTTTTAGCCTTTGCTGCATGTATATGCAACTATCCGGTTTTTAAAAATTTGCAATACTTTGTTTCAACTAAACTCTAGGATGTGTCTAGTGGTGGTGGTGAGGCAGGTGGCTTTTGATATATTATTTATATCTAGTAACTATTATTTGACTTTTTATCACTTGAAATAAACAAATGAAGTCTTGGGTCCAATCCAATTTTTCCTCTTCAAGAATGTTGCACGAATCGGCTGGCAGTTCCTCTAATCGGTCTCTTGCTTCCGTGAAGCTTCTCGCATAGAAGATTTATCATTTGTTTTATTTAGTCATTATCTGGGGTGGGTCGACAATACATCCGTGAATCAGATCCAATTGCCACTATTTGGATGTAGGCCAATACTATGCCCGGCCTGGGTTGTTTCGGGTGATATACTTTTAGTAATTCTCTCATGGGCCAAGACTATTGCTTTCTTCTTTAACTTGATATATAATTTATGGTCATTTCGGCAATAACTATTCGTAATCAGAGGACTAGTATATCTATAGTTCATTGTTACATTTCTGGGGCGTTGTTCATTCATTCACTTGCAAGAATGTAATGAAGATTCACTGCCTTCCACAACTACTCATCTGACACATCACTTACTACGATGGAATAGGAATAGGAAGAGCCTTATTTATTCTTCCCATCTCCCTTCCTCTCTGTTTCTTCAGTGCCAGCCAGCTATGTCTTTTTTTCATAAGAGTTCAATGATCTGTATCTGTCGTTTACGTCCAAATGGACGAGTTTTTTTTTTTTATATATATACTCCCCCTAAGTGAAGGTCGACTATTCAATCTCACTTTTACTCCTTGACTATCGTATTATTGACTATAGTATTTTGTACTAACTCGGGACGGTACTCATAGGTTAGAGTAGATGACAATGAGATTATTAATATTCGACTTGGATTGAACTTAGCCCTAGCGAATTTCACCGTCCGTTAAATCCTTAATCTACGGATCTTGTTCCAACTCTCTCAAAACTCTAGGTGAGCTGTATTATTTTGCATATTAGGAGTGACCTATAGTACTAAATCAGAAAGATAATGTTTCTTACATACATACATGATATACATCCACGTTAGGTTATTATATTTATAGATCAAAGCTGCCCATGCATTTATTTGAACATTGTCATACTCATGCAAAAATGTTGAGAGTTAAATGCGCATACAACTAACCACATACTCCTTCACCTGCCTATATTTACTGCTCTCTGACAAGATCTTTATATAACATGCAATCCCTTCGTTGAACGCCTTGTTCAATTTGGCGCTGGTCTCTCTGCTTTCTGCTTGGTTTTGTGTGTCTGAAAAGAAAGAAAGGAAAACGATGAAGAGGGTTTGCAAGACAACATCATTGCCATCGTCACTGCAATGGAGTGTTGTGGCTGCTTTGGTCTTACAAAACTTAGTCATCACTGTCTTTTCTGATGTGAGTTTCGAGGATCAGAAAAACTTTTACTTGCCAATTCCTGACCCTAGTGCAAGACCGCCCCCATTAGGTTCACTACTCTCTTTCTCTCTCTATATCTGTGCGTGTGTGTGTAGGTTATGCGTATGCGTATACATAAACATGAGTTTGCTTCCTCTAATTACTTTCGTTTTGTTTGCATTGTATGTTCAGTTTCGTACACGCCACCAGCTCATGGCTCAGGCGGCGTCAGCCAGCCAAGTCCGTCGTCGGCACCACACCACGGGACACCGCCGTCCAACTGCGGGAACCCTCCTGCCAGCAGCGGCGGAGGCAGCCATCACGGCGGCGGCGGCCACCACAATCCTTCGCCTGGTGGAGGAAGTGGCGGCGGCGGTTACTACCACTCACCACCACCAACAACCACCACTCCAACAGCACCAGTGACCAGGCCAACGCCTCCAACATCTCCGGCCATAGTCGTCCCGCCGATCATTCCAACCCCCGACCACCCCAGGAATCACCGTTCCCTCACCTCCTTTCTCCTTCGATCCAAACTCCCCGCCCTTCACATGCACGTAAGAATAAATCATCCCACTTATTTACGTACAGTGTCATTACTGCAGATCTGAAAATCCCTTTGCAATTGCACGTGGTCTTGAAAAAACAGAACAATACATAAAGACGGCTCTTTTTCAATAAATCAGAGAGCTGATCAAAACCCTTTAAACATTTTCTCGTGAATCTTCATATTTTAAATGCAGGTATTGGAGAAACCACCCTGCGCTAATATTTGCCGTATTTGGGTGGTTCGGAACAATTGGATCGGCCTTCGGTACGACAAGCTTGCCAGGATTTGGGTCGCAGACGAACTTACTACAAGCACTTTCGAACAAGCGAGCAGATGGGTTCGGAGAGCTCTACAGAGAAGGCACAGCTGCTTTGCTGAACTCCATGGCTGATCACACGAGGTATCCTTACTCTGCTACGCATGTCAGGGACAGCTTTGTGGCCGCTTTGGGTTCGAACCAAGCCGCTTGGGCTCAAGCAAGGGTTTTCAAGATGGCTAATGAAGGGAGGATCAAGCCCCGCTAGGACTTGAGAGGAATAATAGTAGAATCTTGTCGCGTGATATTGTTTGTCTTTGTCGTGTCTTCCATCTTCTGTTTCGATGCTTGCATTTGTTACTGTTATCAGTTTGCTGGTCGTTCTTTCTGTTTACTTTCAGAATTTTTATTTGTTTTATGTAATATGTTGGTTTCTTTCCGAGTACAGAGTCGAGACTGAGTGGAATGATGCAAATGTTGTCGTGTTGTTGAGTTATGTTTCTTTTCCAAAAGGCTCCAATTTGTTTTTTGGCGTGGCATTTTGTAGTGCAGCGACTGTTATGTTAGAGAACGACGAAGATTAGGCATTTTAATGGAATTCGATTGGCAAATCCATTGGGGATTAGGATCAATTGTAGAACTCGAATTTATAGTAGAACTAATGACGAAATTAAGGTCTTACAAGATTCAAGATAAAGACAATCTGCTTGAAATTTGGAGACGGGGTTATTAATTATCGAAAAGAAAAAAATAATAGAAGAAAGAAAAATATAAATAGTGTATGTCAAAGTATTGTATTAAGAGATCAGATCGGCCACCACGGTACAACTACTACACCAATGGCCTCTCCGACGACTGCCAGAGCTTCCCCACTTCACCGCCTATCTACCTTAAAATCCACGCCAACAACCGCCGTTCCCACAGCCGCCTCCTCGCCGACCACCGCCACTGTGACGGACATCGTTTCTTCCTTCTCTACTGACCCTTTCTTATCCCCTTTCCTTTCCTCTTCCTTCTCCCCAACCCAATTCTCCTCCTCGGCCCTCTCATCGGGTTCTCCGGCGTCGACTTTGGAGAAGCTCCAAGATGCACTGCGGCGCATCGACGGATTCCTCCGCGGGCATATACTCCACAACCACCACCACCTCCTCGGCCACCTCTCTTCTCTAAAATCCGCCGAGTCATCGCTGTCTTCTCTTCGGACCCAGCTGTCGTCTCTTCAGTCGTCGCTGAGATCGGCTCGCGAGGACCTCAGTCAGCCACACCAATCGATCAAATCGCAGACGATTCAGCTGAACAATCTCCATTCCACGACTCTTCTCCTTCAGCACTCGATTAGGATCCTACGCCTCGTTCAGAAATTGAAAGCCCAAGTGGATCACGTCGACCCTTCGAAATGGGATCTGTCGAAAGCAGCACAATTGCATTGCGAGATCATGGCGCTTTACAAGGAATCGGACCTGACCGGCGTCGATGCGGTCGATTTGGAAATGAAATGGGTGAATGACACGGGGACGAGGATCAGAGAAGAGGGATTGAGGGTTTTGGAGAAAGGATTGGAGAATCTCAACCAACCTGAGGTGGGTCTCGGCTTGCAAGTGTTCTACAATATGGGAGAATTGAAAAAGACTGTGGAGAGCCTTGTGAGCAAATACGAGAAGATGGGGGTTAAAAGTATAAGGAATGCGCTGGATATGAAGGCGATATCCGCCGGCGGAGGAGGTGGTGGTGGTGGGCCGGGAGGGATTCAGAGGCATGGAACACCACAGATTGGTGGTGGGGCTAAGGCTAGGGAGGCGCTTTGGGCTAGGGTGAATGGGTGCGTCGATGAGTTGCATTCAGTGGTTGTTGCCATATGGCATTTGCAGAGGGTGTTGTCGAAGAAAAGGGATCCATTTACGCATGTTTTATTGCTCGACGAAGTTATTCAGGTATGGGGTTTTAGTACTTTTCGATGACTTGATCAGAATGATGATCTGCTCATGTTAGTGTGATTTTGGGTACTTCTCAATGATTCACATAGGTGGCGTGACGGATAAAAACATCTATCTTCTCAATTGATCTCTTACTGTCTTTCTAGAAATTTAGCTAGGGGATAGTGAGTAAATTGATAATGCTACTGAAACTGAAACATGTAGTTTCTTGCATGTAATGGCAATAGAAGACATAAACAATCGTGAATGGTTTTCAGAATCTGTATCCTGAAAAATCTGATCTTCAAGACCTGAAAAGGGCAAGTATTATGCACCTCTCATACTTCCATGTTCCTTATCAGGATGATGAGCCTCTGTTGACAGATCGTATTTGGGATGCATTAGTAAAATCATTTACGAGCCAAATGGAGTCTGTTTTCAGTGCATCCAGTTTTATCAAAGAAACATTCACCGTAGGGTACCCAAAGCTCTTCTCCACGATCCAAAATCTCCTCGAGAGCATCTCACGTGATACAGACGTGAAAGGGGTCCCGCCTGCCCTAACTTCAGAAGGAAAAGAACGAATAGTATCAGCTATTGAGATCTTCCAAACTGCATTCTTAACCCTTTGCTTGAGTCGCCTCTCTGACCTGGTAAATTCTGTGTTCTCAATGTCGAGCCGTGGAGGTGTTCCTTCGAAAGAACAGATGTTGAAGATAGTATCACGCATTCAAGAAGAGATCGTAGCCGTGCAGCAAGACGCTCATTTGACTCTTCTTGTCCTGCATGAGATCAGTAAAGTTCTGCTTCTACTTGCTCAAAAAGCAGAGTATCAGGTAAGAGTTTGCTCACTTGGAACTTCAACTATGGACTCTTTAACACATTCCTCTGTAGTTATTATATGTTTTCGAATGACTCAAATGGTCTTCTGCCACAGATATCCACTGGGCCCGAAACCCGCCAAGTAACGGGCCCCGCAACTCCAGCTCAGCTCAAGAACTTCACGTTATGTCAGCACCTTCAGGAAGTTCACGCACGCGTAACATCCACATTAACGGGCCTCCCCGCAATTGCTTCAGACGTCCTCTCTCCAGCTCTTGGCACTATCTATGGTGTAGCAGGCGATTCCATAACACCTCTATTCCAATCCATGCTCGACCGCCTAGAATCTTGCATATTACAAATCCACAACCAAAACTTCGGCGACCTAAGCATGGACTCAGCTGCAATGGACGGCAATTCATCTTCTTACATGGAAGATCTGCAGAGAAACATCTCCCACTTTAGATCAGAGTTCTTGTCTAGGTTATTACCTTCTTCGGGCTCTGCCCTAGCTGGCTCGGAAACCATATGCACAAGGCTTGTGAGAAGTATGGCCTCTCGAGTTATAATATTCTTCTTAAGACACGCTTCTCTCGTCAGGCCACTGTCTGAATCTGGGAAGCTCAGATTGGCCCGAGACATGGCTGAGATCGAAATGACGGTTGGTCAGAACCTCTACCCTGTAGAACAACTCGGGCCGCCTTATCGGGCCCTTCGGGCTTTTCGGCCCGTTCTGTTCTTGGATGTATCCCAGCTGGGATCTTCGACTCTTTTGCATGATCTTCCGCCGAGCGTTGTCCTTCACCATCTGTATTCGAGGGGGCCCGACGATTTGCAGTCGCCACTGCAAAGGAATATGCTGAGCCCTCTTCAGTATTCTCTGTGGATGGATACTCAAGGCGAAGATCAGATATGGAGAGGCGTCAAAGCTACTTTGGACGACTACGCTGCGAAAGTTCGGGCCAGAGGTGATAAGGAATTCAGCCCGGTTTATCCCCTGATGATGAAGATCGGGTCGGGCCTGTCGGGGAACGATGATTCGCAATCTTGAAGAGGTGTGATGAACGTGAATGCTTTCATATAAGCTTTGAAGATACATATTACAGTCTTGAATCTTGTAACGTCATGTTTGAGGTGAAGTTCTTTGAAACTTTTAGAAGATTTCTATTTTCGTATCCATGTCTAATTAATATTATGGCCGTCATAAAATAGTAAATGGGCCGAGGCCCAATTTGAGAACAGCCCATATCGAGTATGAAAGGGGCGAAGCCCATATTGAAAACAAGTGGGCTAGTCTTGATTTCATGGCCCAATAAAGTAGTCAAATGGATCACTCAAGTGCCTTAGTAGGTTTTTTTGCATGTGAGGTGTTGTAGGTTTTTTAAGAGGTTTAGTAGAATAAACCTAGGTTTTTTAATATTGAAAATATAATTAATATATAAACAATACATTTATGTGATGTGATAGTTTTTTAATATTTTATCCTATATTAATATTTGTTTATTAATATTATTAATTTTTTATTTTTTATGAATAAAATTTAATGTGTTAAAATGTTTATTTTTTAATATTCAAATAAATAAATAATATTTTTTATTACCTCACGGAATTTTTTATTAAATTAAATAATATGAAATATAGTTATTTATATATTATTTCGAAAATTAATAAATAAATTTGGTTAATTAAATAAAATTAAATGAAATTAAAGAGGTCCCCTTAAAAACCTACTTTTTGGGTTTGATGATTGAAGATAAATTTTATTTTAAAAGTAGAGGTTTTTTATTTTGAGTTGGCCGTGGCATATTAAAAACGTATTTTATTTTTTTATTTAGGCGGTGAGAGGAAGGCATTAGTTGACCAACTACTGTATCAATTCATCATCATATGACCGAGTGACTCATCCAATCATTTTCTATATATAGATATAGCCGATCAATCAATGAAATGATCAAGTTTGCTTCGATTTCTTCATTAGTTACAGTACCAAATCTCGTCTGCTCCGTGCTAGGAGAGGTTTGTTGACCTTGAGAAGAGCTTCGCCGATGTCGACATTGTCGTCTATGAAGCCGCCAGCTGCGAAGAAAGTGAGGCACGAGATGGAGATGTTTGGTGACGTCAGAGTTGACAATTACTACTGGCTTCGTGACGATTCTCGATCTGACCCTCAAGTCCTCGATTATTTGAGGGCAGAGAACGATTACACTCACCATGTCATGTCTGGTAAGTCCTCGGTAGTTTCCACTGCTTAGGCAGAGAAGAACTGTTGTAGGTTTTGTCAGGGTACTTCGTTTTCTTTTTGGTATCTTTGATGGTTAAGCCTCTCTGTAATATTAATTCCGAGGAGCTTATTCTCAATGTATGGTCTTTTGAGATTCTGTTAAAAATCTGTTTCCATAAATGCCGCTTTAATGTTAGTGTTTTATGCTAGTACTTGGTCTGCTGAGTGTTTCTTGTGGACTAATTCTGCAGGAACCAAACAGTTGGAAGATCAAATTTATAAGGAGATAAGAGGCCGTGTAAAAGAAGACGATCTTTCAGCTCCATTGCGTCGGGGGCCTTATTATTATTACAAGAGGACATTGGAAGGTAAAGAATATGTCCAACACTGCAGACGCCTCGTGACGGATAATGTTGCAGAGGCATCTGTTTATGATACAATGCCAACTGGGCCCGATGCACCTGTAGAACACGTCATACTTGATGAGAATGTCAAAGCTCAAGAACATGGATATTATACGATCGGGGCTTTCAAAGTAACCTTTCTTCTTCACACTAACCTTTTCTTTATTTTATTTATACCTCTCGTTTGAACTTGGTAAACATCTTTTTATGTAGGTAAGTCCAAACAATAAATTAGTAGCTTATGCAGAAGACACTAAGGGAGATGAAATTTACACGGTTTTTACAATCGATGCTGAGTCGAGGACACAAGTTGAGAAGCCTTTGGTTGCCCTGACATCTGATCTTGAATGGGCAGGTGATGATTCCTTAGTTTACATCACTAGGGATGAGATCCTCAGGCCAGACAAGGTGGGAACCTGAAATCAAATTTTTTTGTGGTGTGTGTGTGTGTGGATTGTTGTTCTCTTTTATTCCGTATTTTTTTTTATGGTAATTAAGCTCTTACCATCGCATTCCAAGCAAATCATCCACTATCACCCCTATTCTTTTTGCCAAGCAAAGTATTGATCATAAGTCAAACTGAGTGCTTTTAATAAAGAAAAGACTAACGCGCCACGTGATTTACCTTCATGCAATTTAACTTTCTAATTTCTTGCAAATGCCACTGGTAGGTATGGTTTCATAAGCTG
This sequence comes from Craterostigma plantagineum, assembly GCA_027422505.1. NCBI lineage: Eukaryota > Viridiplantae > Streptophyta > Magnoliopsida > Lamiales > Linderniaceae > Craterostigma > Craterostigma plantagineum. The sequence continues at coordinate 1,164,490 of JAPQWV010000082.1, forward strand.
GGAACGGATCAGTCTTCAGATATTTGTCTCTATCATGAGAAGGATGAAATGTTTTCTATTATTTATCTTGTTGCTGCTGAGAGCAAAAGATTCCTCTTTGTTGGATCTGAGAGCAAAACTACAAGATTTATCTTTTACCTTGACACTGCAAAACCCGAAAATGGTTTGGTTGCCCTGACACCTCGTGTGGAAGGAACAGATACATCAGCAAGTCATCGTGGGAATCACTTTTTCATTAAGAGAAGGACTGAAGAATGTTTCAACTCTGAAATACTGGCTTGCCCGTTGGACAATACATCAGCAACCACGGTTCTGCTCCCTCACCGACCAAGGTAACAACATTGCGTTGATTCCTTAATGGAAATATCTGTGTAGTTTACATGTATCAATATTCTAACTAGCAGTCATAATATATCGAACTTTGTCCCATTTTATGAAGGATGACTAGTTTTGAAGCCTTTTTCTGCATATGAGCAGTACAGCTCTATTCTTTTGTTTCAACCTTCCATTCAGTAGACAATTTTATGTGCTTGCCAGCGTGAAGATTGAGGAAATGCAGCTTTTTACCAATCACCTAGTGGTTTATGTACGTGAAAGCGGTTTACCCCATATAACCGTTTACAAACTTCCAGCAATTCAGGAGCCCCTTGACAGACTTCAAGATGGTCGGGCTCTCGATTTTGTCGATCCTATATATTCCTTAGATCCATCGGAGTCTCAATTCTCTTCCAGCATTTTGAGGTTTCGTTACAGTTCATTGAGGACTCCCCCTTCCGTATATGACTATGATATGAACTCCAGTTCCCAAGAAAATCGAAGTGGTAATTTCAGAAACGTTCTAAACATACTTTCGAGTACTTTGGGAACTTGTGTAACCTGTTTTATTTGATATCAGGTCTTGGGAGGCTTTGATTCAGCTAATTATGTAACTGAAAGACAATGGGCTTGTGCCAAAGATGGCACTCAAATACCCATATCAATCGTATACAGAAAGGATCTCGTGAAGCTGGATGGTTCAGATCCATTCCTTCTCTATGGTTACGGTTCCTATGAGGTAAATTATAAACATATTCGTTCCTACAGTAAAAGTGATTTGCGCTTGTTCTCTGCCCTGATGTTTTTTCAAAACAGGTATGCATAGATCCTAATTTCAAGGCGTCGAGGTTGTCTCTGCTAGACAGGGGTATGATCTTCGCCATTGCTCACGTTCGTGGGGGCGGAGAAATGGGGAGACCATGGTACGAAAATGGGAAGCTGCTGAAAAAGAAAAACACCTTCACCGATTTCATTGCATGTGCAGAATATTTGATCGAGAATAAGTATTGTTCCAAGGAAAAACTATGCATTCAAGGACGAAGTGCTGGTGGCTTGCTCATTGGAGCTGTTGTTAACATGAGACCAGACCTATTTAAGGCTGCTGTTGGTGGAGTGCCTTTCGTTGATGTTCTTACAACAATGCTCGATCCAACCATTCCCCTTACTACTTCAGAATGGGAGGTGAGCGCGCTTCTTTGGATACTTCTAATCCTTACATGTTGTATAGGGTTCCTTTCTTAATTTTCCGTTTTTGAAGGAATGGGGCGATCCTCGCAAAGAAGAGTTTTACTTCTATATGAAGTCCTACTCTCCAGTTGATAACGTGAGCATCTTTTTTTCTTGTGGTTTTCATTCTTATAGAGAAGAAGATAATCAGCCATTTTTAGCATCCCACAATCAAGCTCCCTGTATTTTCTCTCGAATAATGATCAAGGTGGCATTTCTTTGTTTACTTTCGCAGATTGCAGCTCAAAAGTATCCAAACATTCTCCTTACTGCTGGATTAAATGGTGAGTGTGAAAGCCATGCATCAAATCAAAAAGCAGGTTCAAGAAACCAATACCAAATATTCTCCGTTTTTAAAAAAATTTAACTTTAAATGTTGTGTGGCAGACCCACGACTGATGTACCACGAACCAGCTAAGTTCGTCGCCAAGCTGAGAGACACGAAGGTTGATGACAACATGCTGCTATTTAAATGTGAACTTGGGGCTGGCCATTTTTCAAAGTCGGGAAGGTAATATATCATCATGTGCAGTACATCTTGAAAGTTTATTTCCATTTTCTTTCTTCTGTTGTGAGTATGCCCAGCTTCAGCACAGTGTTAGATTAAAACATTAAACAGAACCTGGCGATTATACTAATTCTCAAGAAATACGACTTCCCTTTTCAGCCTGTTTATGTCGTAAGATGATTAGTCACGCCTTTGCAGGTTCGAAAAGCTCCAGGAGGATGCTTTTACATACACTTTCATTATGAAGGCTTTAGACATGATCCCTATTGTGGCTTGAAGAATGCAATAGTAAGAGATATATATTGAGGCTGCGTTTAGTTGTCCCTATAAGACAATTTTATCTCCACATTATTATCTTCTCGGTTGTACGAACTTTTTGTTCACTTTCTAATTTCAACGCCACAATGTTATACTACTATCTTGTTTAGTTTCCTTCCCAACAAAATTTTTATCTCTATATTATTTATAACATTACAAAAATATCCTTAATTTCACCAATATATAGTTTATAAAAATAACAATTCTTATGAATATAAAAAAATATAACATATGCATATCATTTTGATCACCATGAAACAAGTAATAAATTAGTGTTGTTTATTTATTTTTATGATATAAAGCACGTGGAATAAAGATGGTTTTCTGATTTGGTGGTATGAGAGTATTTTTGTCTTTTCATTATTAGTAGGTGGGCTGTATTAATTATCTCTACTCGGCAGGTCGGATGAATTATACTGAGTTTACTGGATAATAATAGCGGGCCGATCATATATTGCGGGCTTTGTATAATTGAGGTTTAATTATACCGAACAATATTACAAAGGATAATATAGCTTTATATGGCCTTATCAAGCCAACTAAACGGGCCTGAATAACACTATTTATTTCCACATGATATCACTAAGTAAACCTTTCCATTTTCCAAGTCGATACAATCCATTCGTTCGTAGAATTATTTAGTCGGTCGCAAACATTCTTTCTTAGCACAGTGGCGAGAGACAAGCGTTGCTTTGAACAACTTAGTCATTTTACACTATTAAATTCCATTTAATTGCAGGAATGCTACATGATTAGGCCCCTGAGATATGTAATTTGTTACTTCATGCATGCAATGGTTTGAGAGAAGATTGGTGATACCATTGAAATGAAATAATAGGATTCATTCTATCCTATCAACGAAAGTTACAACAATAAAAATAACAAACTCAACTTGCAAACTACGAAACATATAAGAACAAGTTTCTAACTTCGCTGATGTCAACCCAAAAGATTCTATTTCGTGCTCTGTTCTCTAGCCACAATCCTGAACCTCCCAGTCTTCTCTTGCTGCAAGGAACACAACCCAGGAATTTATACAAAAATTACCTAAAGAAATGGAAAAGAAACGAAAGGAAAATGAACCAATAAACACTAATAAAAGCGAAATATGTAGTTCTTTATTATATTTTAGTTTAACTGAACCTTCTTCCAAAGCTCTGTATGTTCTCTGCAGAAAGAAGCTACAACGCCACCTTCTATCTTCTTCCTCCCTTGTCTATACTCAACGCAGAACTCTTCTTTCAACCCACAAGTCACGTGAAACCCCAAACCACACTTGGGCTCAGAACAATCAATCACACATCCAACTTCTCTCTCTTCACACACACAACACATACCATCCCACCTTTTCTTCGCAATCTTGCTACAGTCAATCCCTTCTCTTCCCTCGGAGTCAAGAAAAAACACTTCGGGCACGTAAATTGCACAAACAAGATGAGCCCACCTCCCATCTGTGGTGGGCTTGAGGGCCCCGCGGGAGATTGGACACAGACAACAAGACGGCGGCGAAGTGTCAGATTTTGAGATGCATCGAGCGCAAAACCAATCACCTTCAGGGATTTTGGTGGATAATGGATTTCCGTAGCATGAGGCGTGGACCATTAGTTCGCATCCATCGCATAAAACGATTGGGTCCGTTGGATCTGCATCTGTGATGTTACACACTGCACAGACGATGCCATCGTCCTCTTCTTGCTCTATGTGTTCGTCGCTGCAGCTAATTTCTGGGTTTTCTGGCGTTTCCTCGAGCGTAGCTGAGCTGACACCATGACCATCATCTTCTGCTTTTTCTTTCACATCATCGATTAGGGAGTTTTCTGGGGAATCTGGGAAGTTGTTGAGATCAAAGGGATGGAAGGCATAGATGCGTTTTTTCGCAGGCAAGTATAGTGTATTTTGGCTAGGGGTAAAAGCTGGGTTTTGGAAATGTTTGCGTTTCTTGGCTGGTAAAGGACTGACATCTCTTGATTTTTGTTCGAGGGTGGTTTCTCTTTGCTGTAAGAACTTGAACCTTTTGAGAGGAGGTAAGCTCTGTAATTGTAATGATTTCTTATCCATAGCTTTCTGCCTCTGTGAATGGATTATGCTATGTAGAGCAGAGAGCTGATGAAGAAGAACATATATGAAGGGGATGAAGTGTGTGCTTTTATCCGTGGTGGGAACATCGAAATTTCATATTGAATTATTTGAATTTCAGTTGAACGAAAACTTCTGAAGATCAAATTTTCATTTTGGGAACTCGGTTGGCGCCTAAATTTTATGTGGACTACATTGCACATTAACTATTAATAAAGGACCAGAATACAATAAAGGCATATCACAAAATAGTTAATGTGATCGTTTTCCTACCTTTCGTTTTCTTGAATGCCTATGATCTAAATCGCTGATAGAAGTTTGACAAACTTTGGAATCCATCCTAACTAAAATAATGGTAAAAATCTAACTAAAAATACACATCAATCAGCAGACATCTAATTTATCAGGTTTGAGTTCTTGATATCGATAAGGTTGGTCGCGGATTATATCTCCATGATAAAAGCTAACCAACCAAACCCGCCTTGCCTAAATCCACGCCACGCGAATATATGGTGGTCCTGAAATGGTATGGGAGAAGCTGCTGAGCGGAAAAAAGCACGCGTAACATATGCTTAACGCTACTGAAGAATGCGTATAATCATAAATTACGCCATATTAAGTCTCATAAAGCCGTCATTGGCGGTACCTTTCTTTAGCGATCAGATACATATGTTAGACTAATTTCTGACAGATTCAAAAGCAGGGGAGAGCCTAACGTAGCAAAAAAGTAGACCTACCTTAATGATATCAAGTCCTAGGAGAACGCCCCGGATCAGATCCATCTGCCGATGAACTATCGCTATCTGAATCTGATGCCAAAAAAAAGAGGAAACAAATAAGCATCTACGGCAAGTTATGACCGCTCATAGCGCATAATAGAATTGCATAGAAGACAGTAGTTTCTCTTACCGCTTGAAGATGATCCAGAATCGCTACTGGAACTGCTAGAACTACTTGACCTACTCCCATGTTCTCCAGGTCTCTCTCCTACACCACCACCGTGTGGTTCAGCCCCATCTTGAAAAGCTTCACAACAAAAATACATTCAAACCACACAATTCCAAAGCATAATGCATGCAGAAAACACTAGTAGAGAATCATGGATAGCAAGGTAATAGATTACCATTTGCATCAGCAGCATGGACCTCTGTGCCTGCCGCTGGATGTGCCTGCTGCAACATCGTAAAATTCCTTATCAAATCAGCTTTAATGATCTGATAGCAGTACACAGTACATGACAGGGGAAAAAAGTAGCCTCACCATTGTTGTGTTATCCTGATTAGCTACCATTCTTGCACGCAATGCAAGTTCAGCTTTTCTTTTATACTTGCTCAAACTCTTCTTGTAGTTAGTTACTAATCTATCGAGCTCCCACAGAGTCTCCGTGTCAACCCTGTCAATATCCACTTCAATCTCGTCATCGTTTTGAGAAACCGAGGTGTTCCTCTTCCTAATAATCTGGATGATTGCATCAAGCTTCTCTGGCGGCAAGCTCTCAAGGTTTGTGCTAAGTTTTCGTTTCTCTTCAAAAGTCATGTCCCTTTTATTTTCATCCCTCGCTTTAGGTTTCTTTGGCACAGGAGCCCTACCAGCAAGCGAATGTGGAGCATGTGAAGCCAGCGGAGCAAAAGCAGGAGCAGTGGTATAAGTAAGGGCGGGGGCAGAGGCATACTTAAGGGCAGGGGTAGAGGCAGTGACCGAAACGGGGACAAGGTACGATTGAAGAGGTGCCTTTCTAGATGTGGGAGTGGTCAATGTCGCCTCATGATACATTGGATACCTCCAACGGGAATTATACTCATTCTCAATAACCGCCCACCTCTCCTCAAAAATCTCAGATAGTTGTTCTGCCATGATGTGAACATCCTGCCCTTTTGGATTATAAGTCATGGCATTGAGGAACACGAGTCTGACATCCTCAGCAAATGCTCTGGGTGATGTGTACCAATTCTGCGACATTCTAGTCTTAATTGTACCCAAATCCATAGGATGCTTAATGATATCGTGGTAGTCAACCAATCCTAGAGCCTCTGCATTCACTGGCTCGTTAAACACCCATCCGTGCTTGTGTTTCATCAACCTCTGAAGCAAGCTGCTACAGTTTTTAAATACCTGCTTCATGCTCTTGTCAGGCCCAAAACGTTGTGCACCCCTACCATATTTTCTGCCATTATTGGTTTTCAATCTTTTATTGCTTTCCGGAGGCAAACGGTCCTTACCAAGAAGAAACTCCGAGTTTCGATAGTACTGATTTGCCTTGGGTGTTCGCTTCTCCTTCTCCATGAATTCTCCGGCCATGCTATCGTTCTCCATGATTGCAACAGTGAGCTGCCTCTTATATGGCCTCTGTGTCAGATTCCGTAGAGCACCCACATCCGAACTTACCCTAGCTAGTGCTTTGGCTCCGTGTTCTAGGTGCCCTCTACCGGCAAACTCTGAGTTCGTTCTCACCAACAGTCTTCTGTCCATCACATCACCGTGGAGATGAGATATACGCTGATTGTAACCGCCCACATTACCAACGTTTGCACCAATATTGCTTTCGCTAAGGTCAGCGTTAACCTGATTATTATAAGGTGAAGCAAGCTGGAGCTCATGCGTCTCCACTTCTTTAACTAGCCCCCTGATCAGATCAAGCTCGCGATCAAGCTTCTCCTTGAGTTGAATGATCTCATTCCTCGATGTTTCTTTAGATATACTAAATCTAATCATATCGTCAACTCTAGAAAGCACCAGTGGTTTCAGGATTCCATCACAAGCCGGACCATCAACTGGGGTTGGTATTGGTACCGGCTCTTTGTTATTCGTTTCTTCATTCGCAGTGGGCCACTGTGGTTCCATATGCACTCCCCCATCAGCGAGATCGTTATCATCAATCAGTGAAGATGATCTCTCGCTGCCTGGCCTATCTTCTCTAGTCTGCAGGGTCCCATTTGCAATGAGAGGAGAAGATTTCACCATATCATTTCCATCATTGTTTTCAGGTGGAGGCGCGTTATCACAACTGCCTAGCTCCACAGAAGGTCCACCATTAACTTCCTGTACTTGATCTTCTGTAGGATAGTCACCAACCAATAATGAATCTTGCTGCTCCATCCTCTTCTCTAGATATGGTTGCTGCTGGAGAGCTGAGTCATCATCCTTATCCACAGAATTGTTCTGACATGGAGATTGATCGTGGAGCTTTCCATCAGATGGAACAGCTTTCTCAGTTGTGAGGTCTTGTACACGCTCATGTGTGGGGTCAGCCGTGTGAACCTCCGATGTGGTGGGATCCTCATCAGGGGCAGATTCGTTATCATTGGGTACATTTTGGGCTTTTCTTCGGTTTCTTCGTATATAAACTTTACTATTCTCGTTCCACTTACACTTCCCACTCCAATTCAATCCATCTTCAATAGGACCAGAATCCATACATGTAGCAACTTGCCCAAAACAACACAGGAGAAACCTGCAACAAATTGGATCTCAAACAAATCAGATATAGGGTTTCAAAAAACCTAAGCATCAGTCAAACATAATCCAAACCGCATGTATAAAACATCATATGCAATGAAAACCTGTCATCTTAGCACCTTCGACACGAGCCAATCGATACACATATACACAGATCCGGTTTTCACAAGCCATCAAAATAAATAACAGAAAAGTGCACGACAAACGCATAGATCCACAAGATTATCATGAAATTAGATTACCACAAATCAAAACGAGATCTACAGGGGGGAAAAGAAAAATATAGATCGGGGAAAAAATTAGGGTTTCATGTTTAGGGAAAAGAGTTGCGTTCTGACCTTCGTATCCGAACTATACCCTCTTTCTCTCTCTACAATTTTTTTTTTGGGTTTTCTCTCTCTTAAGATTTTTATTTTTCTCTACGATGTCGTTCGTGGTTTTATTGAATCTCACGCGCTGCTGAAAGGCGATGAAGAGGTGCCACGTCACTTGCGCGTGAATATGTAGTCTTATTTTTTATTTTCAAAAATTATCCATAAAAGAAAAAACTAATTTTTTTTAAAGAGAACTAACTTCCTCTGCTAAAACGATCTAAATCAGCGAATGAAATTTCTTCCAAAGAACTCGGTTAATAATACACGGACAAAGCTGAGGCTTTTCAAGCGATAAAAAGCCCCATCCTCTCCAACCTTCGAATACTTTGTATGTATTAGTGCCGAATCAATTAGTAGCAGAAGATGGCCTTTTTGGCTGAATATGAGTTATATGTTTGATGTAATGAGGCAGTATAGAAAAAGGTAATGACTATTTATATTATTTATACAAAGAAAAAAGAGGTTGTCTTACCCAGAAATGGTTGCAATTGGTTGCCGTAGACTGAATGTTAATATGCTGGAGAGGAAGAAAATGGCTAAACTAAAATGTTACCTCGTATGATATGATATGACTAATTGGCCAAGAGTGCTCAAAATCTTGGATACCATAAGAAAGTTGGCTTCTTTTTTCTTTTTGCACAGTAGTAAAGAGTCGAAATTTTTCTTAGGTCATCGAGAACTCACCTGGGTCATTGCCGGTATAAATATTATTGCATGATCGAAGACCAGCTGTAGTAGCACTTTGCTTCTGCAATGTCCTTTTCTTCTTCAATCTTTGCAGCTGCCATAGATTTGTTTCGATCAGCCAATCCCTTGGGTCAATTTCTCATTCATGGCCTTGGCTAAGTCCTCAATGGTGCTCAGCCTACTCAAAAGAAGATTCAGTTAATGATGGTGCTTTGGAATTGCACAGCATAACCTCGTTAAAATGGAAAATATAAGGTTACGAGTGCAAGTTTATGCTAATACCTCTCAGTAAAATCTCTATTCCTCTGAAAAATTTTCTCCTAGTCTGTCTGAAAGATTTTATGCTAGTAGCACAAAGACTTGGCATTGGGGGTCTAGAAATTTAAGGCATGTGTTAAGGAGTTGTTTGCTTTATATCCAGAACTACAATACTATAAACCACCATCCTCAGTAACAAAATGGTTAGTTACCTGTGGGTTTATAAAGCAAACATTCAATACATGCAGAGTTCATCTCTTCAATCTTCTTACGAACCATGTATTTCTGCGAAATACAAAGAGAAGGTGACGAAAGGTAAACTAAGAAAGGGTCGTGAAATATAAGAAAAAATGAACTTAGTGGACCAAAGCAACACCGCACAACAAAACAGAGCGACAACCTTTTTCTTATCTGCTTCAAATGATACCTCTAAAATTTGAGCAACTGCTGGAAGTAGTGGAATAAAAATCCAAACATTTTTGGTGCAGCAATAATGAAACTAAAGTCATGAAGGTTACATAAAGTGAAAGAAGATCAAGAACAAAGCAGCACTTAGTAGTTAATATACGGTTACATATCAGGCAAGGCAGGGCATAGGACCATCAGCTCGAAAAACCAACTTGGACAGATGAGAGTGAAAAAAATTACTCAACTTCACCATAACGCAATCATTCAATTGGCAACTCCATTACCTTATCAAAACGGGAATTATTTGATTATTCAAATAGCTCAGAAAGAATTTGCTGGTGGCTGCAGCCACCACTCTGTATCAATAAACACGCATAAGGTCGTAATATGATAGCACCTTTGTAATAATTAACACACAAAAAAAAAATCATTTCCTCAACCTTGAAAAGTGGAAGGGCCATCTGTAGGCAAGATATAAACCAATCAACGTAATCACCATCGGAGATCTGAGACAGATGACAACAGAGATTAGATTCAAAAGTTAATAAAGTACACAGCAGCATATCCATGAAGACGGTTGGTTATTCAGACAGAAGAATGGAAGTCTATCCACACAAACAGCAGTCTTATTGGAAACTCCTCAAAAAAATCCCAACTATAAAAGTATCTTTCAAAACGAAATGACCAAAAATCCTCAAAATGCGTAATTATGAACGATGCATTGATCATATTAGTTGAACTCTTAAAAGCTCGAGGCTGTTGGCATATTACCTGCTTCACCAAACTAGGATATCATGGTCAATGCCTTTACTTCTTCTCCAAACTTGTACCAAAAGACTATCGTGAAAGAAAACATTTGAAATTCCATGAATTTTGCCTAGGGCACCTTCGATTTCATCATCTTGTTAAAATCGTCGGCGCAGTCTCGATTTTACTCGATTCTCCGTTGCCGCGAACAGATAATATAAATCCCACACTGCCTGCGTTTTATTGGAATGGAATCGCCCACCTTTTTTTCCAAAATTTTAATTATAGATAAATGAAAAAAATTAATAAGAAAAAAAAAAAGATGAATGTAAAAATAAAACAGCTCCGCGCAGATTCGACTTTCGAGAGCCTTCGGCTATAGTTATAAAATGGCGACGAGCCACCTCGCACGAATCTCCTCATATTTAATATCCCCTCTAACAAAGCGGCCAACGAATTTCTCGTATTTGCACAAAGCTCTCCGTTGTCGTTCTACCGTACGTTTCTCGCTCTCAGTCATGGCTTCCGATGCTAAAAAGGTATCGTCGTTTCTGTACTTGTTTGGTCTGGTTTTCAGGAGGTAAAAGTGGAGCTGAGAGTGTGATTGTCTGTCCGACTGAGATTTTGTCTATGTATGTGCGTGTAGGTTTTGGTTCCTGTAGCTAATGGAACTGAGCCGATCGAGGCGGTGGTGACTATCGATGTTCTACGACGAGCTGGAGCCGACGTGACTGTTGCGTCGGTGGAGAGTCAATTGTGCGTCGACGCTTGCCACGGCATCAAGATCGTTGCCGATGCTCTTGTGTCCGATTGCGTTGACACTGTGTTTGACCTCATATCTCTCCCGGTATGGTTGCGCATCCTGTCAAGCATCGTTGTTGTTTCCTTTTATGTGATACCTTTTCCTAGTGAGTACAAGTGAGTTTGGTTACGATTCTCGTACAGATGTTTTTTACACCTTGATGACAGTTTTGTTGCTGAAATTATTCCTGCACCGGTGAAACACAGTTGCTTTATTTCAAAATTTGTGATTTCGGATCTTGTTTCACTGCTAACTATGATTATTGCTTCGATGCTGTTCTCTTTGTTAGCAATTTTCTTTTTTTTTTTTTTAAATTCGAAATGAAATCAATAGCTTATTGATGCATATGGATGGATATAGGGAGGAATGCCAGGTGCAGCTACTTTGAAGAATTGCAAGGTACTTGAGACCATTGTAAAGAAGCAGGCTGCTGATGACCGGCCATATGCAGCTATATGTGCTGCTCCTGCTGTTGCTCTTGGTTCATGGGGCCTGTTGAAGGGGAAAAAGGTCACAAGAAGAATAAGTATTTATCCTGCATATATTCGGTTATATATAGGCCAATAACGGGGAAAACTTAATCATCAACACTAATACTGTTTTCATAAATTTGTAGGCAACTTGCTACCCATCATTTATGGAACAGTTGTCATCATCGGCATCTACTGTTGAGTCCAGGGTACATCAGGATGGCAAAGTGGTGACAAGTCGTGGACCTGGAACAGTGATGGAGTATTCAGTTGCTCTGGTGGATCTGCTATATGGAAAGGATAAGGCTCAAGAGGTTTCGGGACCGTTGGTATGTATGGCTACCTTATAAGTATATTTTCAATGTTACTGCAACAATTTCAACTTGCTGATAGTGTCCCTGCTGCTGATGCATTGGCTTGTTTGTTATTATATCTTAACTCCATCCAGGTCATACGGCCAAACCATGGTGAAGCGTATACGTATTTGGAGCTAAATCCAGTTGATTGGAAGTTTGAGGGTACTCCTAAGGTATATGCGAATGTATATTCTAGAATGTACTTAATAATTTTGGGATCTTAGGGAAGTTCTCTTCTCAACTTCTAAATTGTAGCTTATAATCTCCTGGAAATACAATTGGTTAGGAATATAATCTCATATCGAAGCAGGCAAGAACCAATTTTCAGTGGAGAATGCTGACTATCAATCACAATTCCTTGTTTTTTTTTTTCTCGACAGATTCTAGTGCCAATTGCTAATGGGACTGAGGAGATGGAAGCTATTATAATCATTGATGTGCTTCGCCGAGCAAAGGCTAATGTGGTGGTGGCATCTCTTGAGCCCAACCTTGAAATCTTAGCTTCCCGAAAAGTTAAACTAGCAGCGGATGTTCTCCTAGATGAAGCCATTGGTCAATCATATGATCTTGTTGTCTTGCCGGTGAGTTATCAACTCCACTTAAACATCTGATTTTGAAAGTGCAGAAATCTTAATCTACTCCACACCTTGTGACAAGACAATACTTTAATAATCTCATGAGCAGGGTGGACTTGGTGGTGCCGAAGCCTTTGCAAAATCAGAGAAGCTAGTGAATCTGCTGAAGAAGCAAAGGGATTCACAAAAGTTCTACGCAGCAATTTGTGCTTCCCCTGCTTTAGTCCTTGAACCCAATGGCTTGCTCAAGGTATCATCGGTATCTTCTTTTTCTAGTAATAGAAGTTTTGAGATTCCATGTTAAAGCCAATTGTCAATTTACTTACCACTTCATTTTTTTCGCGCTAAATTTATCTTGCATGACATCATCGTCGCACACGTTGGACAGGGTAAGAAGGCTACTGCTTTTCCCGCAATGTGCAATAAGCTAACCGACGCCAGCGAAGCTGAAAACCGTGTGGTGGTCGACGGCAATCTCATCACTAGCAGAGGCCCGGGTACCACAATGGAGTTCGCTTTGGTTATCGCGGAGAAATTCTTTGGTCGAGAGAAAGCTCACGATCTTGCCAAGACCATGGTTTTCTCACACTAATGCTATGTATGCGGTCCCCACCTTGGTAAGAAAGACCGAGTCATGTCGAAAAATAAAGGCCAGACGCTGTTTCTTCTATTTTGCCCCGAGTTGATCGTTTTCCTTGTATTCATAGATCGCTGATGCTACTACTTAGTATGGTCTTGTGTGTTGTGTTTGTAGTCTTACTTATTTACCACGAACCTCGTGAGAGAGATGAGCCACACACAGAAAAAAAAAAGACGACAGTTTCTACAAACTTTCGAACCTAATCCTAAAAAAATTGTTACGGTCAAAATCTGACCAACATGAAACATCAGCAACCACTAATTCGTCCCTATCAGGTTTGAGTTCTTGATATCAATAAGCCACACAGTTCTGAGGTGGATTGCCCTCTACACTCGATGCTCTCCCAACCATCATACATGCAGCGGATACATCTCCATTGATATAAGCTAATCAATCAGTACAAGTGAATATATGGAATGGCATGGGAGAAGATGCTGTCGGGGAAAAACACGCATTTTTAGCATGTGTAACTCAAATAAATCTAACTGATGATTAACTTACACCGACATATCGATTTTCATGAACCCATCAATGGTGGTTACCTTTCTTTAGCAATCATATACATTTATTTGTGACCGATTTCTGACAGATTAACAAAATAGGCCTACCTTAGTGATTGATATCAAGTCCTAGGAGAATGCCCCGGATCTGATCCATCTGCCGATGAACTATCGCTATCTGAATCTGCTGCCACAAAAAGATTAAACAAATAAGCATCTACGTCGGGACAGAGACGGCAAACTCACCAAATTAGACAGAATAAAATGAATAGCTCGAGGCATAAAAGAACAGCATAGGATACGGTAGTTTCTTTTACCACTTGAAGATGATCCAGAATCACTACTGGAACTGCTAGAACTACTGGACCTACTCCCACGTTCTCCAGGCCTCTGTCCTACACCACCGTGTGGTTCAGCCCCATCTTGAAAAGCTTCACAACAGAAATATATATTCAAACCACACAATTCAAAAGCATATGCAGAAAAACTAGTAGAGAATCAGCAAGGTAATAGACTACCATTTGCATCAGCAACATCGACCTCAGTGGCTGCCGCAGGACTTGACTGCTGTGACATAGTAAAATACCTTGTCAAATGAATTTTAGAGAATCTGACAGTAGACAGTACATGATAAGGGAAATAAAAATAGCCTTACCATCGTTGCGTTATTGTGATTAGCAACCATTCTTGATTGCAATGCGAGTTCAGCTTTCCTTTTATACTTGCTCAAACTCTTCTTATAGTTAGTTACTAACCTATCAAGCTCCCACAGAGTCTCTGTGTCAATCCTGTCAATATCCACTTCAATTTCATCATTGTTTTGAGAAACTGAGGTGTTCCTCTTCCTAATAATCTGGATGATTGCATCAAGCTTCTCCGGGGGCAAGCTCTCAAGGTTTGTGCTAAGTTTTTGTTTCTCGTCAAACCGTCATGTCTCTTTTATTTTCATCCTTTGCTTTAGGTTTCTTTGGCAGAGGAGTCCTACCAGCATGCGAATGCGGAGCATGTGAAGCTACAGGAGCAAAAGCAGGAGCAGGGGTATAAGTAAGGGCAGGAGCAGCGGCATACATAAGGGCCGGGGCAGAGGCATTGACTGAAACGGGGACAAGGTAAGATTGAAGAGGAGTGGCCAATGTCGCTTCCTGATACATTGGATACTTCCAACGGGAATTGTACTCGTTCTCAATAACCGCCCACCTCTCCTCAAAAATCTCAGATAGCTGTTCTGCCATTATGTGCACGTCATGCCCTTTCGGATTATAAGTCATGGCATTGAGGAACACAAGTCTGACATCCTCAGCAAATGCTCTGGGTGATGTGTACAAATTCTGGGACAGTCTAGTCTTAATTGTACCCAAATCCATAGGATGCTTAATGATATCGTGGTAGTCAACCAATCCTAGAGCCTTTGCATTCACTGGCTCGTTAAACACCCATCCATGCTTGTGTTTCATTAACCTCTGCAGTAAGCTGCTACAGTTTTTAAATACCTGCTGCATGCTCTTGTCACGCCCAAAATGTCGACCACCCCTACCATATTTTCTGCCAGTAGAGGTCTTCAATCTTTTATTGCTTTCTGGAGGCAAACGGTCCTTACCCAGGAGAAACTCTGAGTTTCGATAGTACTGATTTACCTTGGGCGTTCGCTTCTCTTTCTCCATGAATTCTCCGGCCATGCTATCATTCTCCATGATTGCAACAGTCAGCTGCCTTTTATATGGCCTCTGTGTCAGATTCCGAACAGCACCAACGTCCGAACTTACTCTATCTAGTGCTTTGGATCTGTGTTCGAGGTTCCCTGTACCGGACAACTCTGAGTTCATTCGCCCCAACAGTCTTCCGTGCTGATTGTAACTGTCCACCTTATCAACATCCGCACCAATATATGTGCTTTTGCTGAGGTCAGTGTTAACCTGAGTATTATATGATGAAGCAAGCTGGATCTCACATGTTTCCACTTTTTAAATAGCCACCTAATCCGATCAAGCTCGAGATCAAGCTTCTTCTTGAGCTCCATAATCTGATTCCTCGATGTCTCTTTAGATATACTAAATCTAATCATATCTTCAACTCTAGCAAGCACCAGTGGCCTCAGAATTCCATTGTCATTAGAGGGACCATCAAAAGTCGGAGCGTCAACTGGGGCTGGTATTGGTACCACCTCTTTGTTATTGGTTTCTTCATTCGCAATGGGCCACTGTAGTTCCCTATGCACTCCCCCGTCAGCGAGATCGCTGTCATCAATCAGTGAAGACAATCTCTCGCTGCCCGGCCTATCTTCACTAGTCTGAAGGGTCTCATTTGCAATGAGAGGAGAAGATTTCACCATATTATTACCATCATTACTTTCAGGTAACAGCGGGTTATCACAACTGCCTAGCTCCACAGAGGGTTCACCATTAACTTCCCGTACTTGACCTTCTGTAGGATAGTCACCAACCAATAAAGAATCTTGTTGCTCCATCCCCTTCTCGAGATATGGTTGCTGCCGGAGATCTGAGCCATCACCTCCATCCACATAGTTGTTTTGACGTGGAGATTGTTTGTGAAGCTTTCCATGAAATGAAATAGCTTTCTCAGTTGTGATGTCTTGAACACGCTCATGCGTGGGGTCAGCCGGGTAAACCTTTGAGGTGGTGGGATCCTCATCAGCGGCAGTTTGGCTATTATTGCGTACTATTTTGGCTTTTCTTCGGTTTCTTCGTATGTAAACTTTACTATTCTCGTTCCACTTACACCTCCCACTCCAATTCAATCCATCGTCAATAGGACCAGAATCCATACATGTAATTCACCAAGAAACTTGCCCAAAACAACACAGGAGAAACCTGCGACAAATTGGATCTCAAGCAAATCAAATCTAGGGTTTCAAAAACCCTAGAATAAGTAAAAAATAATCCAAAACCGCATGTACGAAACATCATATGCAATGAAAACCTGTCATCTTAGTACCTTAAACACGAGTCAATCGATACATACATACACAGATCCGAATTTTTACAAGCCATCAAAATAAATAAAACAAAAAGTGCACGACGAACGCATAGATCCACAAGGCAATCATGAAATCAGAATACCATAGGCGAAAACGGGATCTATAGGGGCAAAAATAACGAGAAAATATAGATCGGCGAAAAAATTAGGGTTTCATATTTAGGGGAAAGAGTTGTGCGTTCTGACCTTCGGATCCGAACTATACCCTCTTTCTCTCTCTACAATTATTTTTCTGATTTTCTCTCACTAAGATTTTTGTTTTTCTCTACGGTGTCGTTCGTGCTTTTATTGAATCTCACGCGCTGCTGGCAATCTAAGAAAGGCGGTGAAGAGGTGCCACGTCACCTTCCCGTGAAATATGCCGTGGGAAGAAAATGAATATCTTCAGCAGCATGTCCAAAAAAAAATGATCCATAAAAAGCAAAACTTTAGGACACAACTAAATTAGTCGCTACATCATGAAAAAATCCATAAATTAAAACGAAAAAACTAAATCAGCCAATGACATTTCTTCGAAAAATACGAGTCTTCTCTTTTCCTTTCAGCGAAAAAAGCCCCTTCCGCGCCCGCGACCACGTCCTCTCCAGCCTCCCCCTCGTCCACCTCGACCACTCTGTAGGCCTTCGAATGCTTTGTTGATGAGTTGGTTCTGTGAACCACCTCGACCCTTTTTGTTATATGTATTCGTGCTTGAAACGTTAGTAGCAGAAGACGGCCTTTTCTGGCTGTGGATGAAATGAGAAGATATATGATGATGTAACAGAGGCGCAGTGCAAAGAATATGATTGTACTACGTAAAAAGAAAAGAAGAGGTTGTCTTACCCCGAAACGGTTGCATTGGATGATGGTGTTGAGGCTTTTGCTACTTCTTTCCATGACAAGTTTATCTTCTGGGGTTCGAGGAACGAAGGTACTTTTGAATGCAAAGGCTGCATGTGCAACAAGGAGATTTTATTAGTTTAACTTAAATATGCTGGAGAGAAAAGAAAATGGCTAAACAAAGAAATTGTTCCTCGTATGATATGGTATGATAAGGACTAAGAGGCCAAGCAAGAGTACTCAAAAATCTTGGCAACCGTACGAATGTGGGCTTTTTCTTTTTTGCTCAAGTAGTAAAGAGTAGTTTTGGACTGTCATCGATATTCTTTTAGAAGGCATGGAGAACTCACCTGGGTCATTGCCAGTATATTATTGCATGATCGAAGACCGGCTGTAGCATTTTGCTTCTGCTTCTTCTGCGATGGTTGGTTGAGAAAATTGGAATTAATCCCGTGATTGAAAGAAACACATAATGCAATATTGTGTGATAAGGGGGAACCCACTACTACGCCTTTTTCTTCTTCAGTCTTTGCAGCTGCCATAGCTTTATTGTGCTCAGCCATTCCCTGGGTCAATTTCTTATTCATTGCCTTGGCCAAGTCCTCAATGGTGCTCAACCTATTCAAATGACGATTCAGTTAAAATATTGGTGTTTGGAATTGCACAGCATAACCTCGCTAAAATGGGTAATATAAGGTTAGGACTGCAAGTTTATGCTAGTACCTCTCAGTAAAATCTCTATTTTGCTCTGAAAAATCTTCTCCTAGTCTGTCCGAAGGTTGCCCGGTAACGATTTTGTAGCCACAAAGGCTATTTGTGGCATTGGGAGTCTGGAAAATTAAGTCTTGTTCAGCAATTATTTTATTTATATCCACAACTGCAATACTATAACCACCATCCTTAATACAAAATGGTTATTACCTTGTGGGCTAATTGGTGGAATGTATAAAGCAAACACTCAATACATGCAAAGTTCATCTCTTCAATCTTCCTACGAACCATGTATTTCTGCGAAGGAGAATGTGAAAAAGGTATATTAAGGAAGGGTCATGAAAAATAAGAAACATGACATCATGGACTAAGATGCACCAAAGCAACACCGCATCACAACAAACCAGACTAACAGCCTTTTTCTTATCTGCTGATAAATGATACCTTTAAAAGTTGAACAACTGCTGGTAGAAGCTGCCTGGAATCGAGAGGTTTTGCATAAACTGAACATTCAGCAAAGCTCTTGAGCAAGTCTATTTTTCGTTCTTCAGGAAGCTAAGCCACAAAATAGATCAACAAACATAAGGATTATAACTAAGTAGCAGCATATTATTCAGTTAGTCAAACTTCCAACTAGTAATTCGAATAAACTATTGACACTGGCAGGGGAAATATATTGACTTTCGTCAATTCCTAAACTCTTGTTTAACTAGATATCAGAAAGGTTTACAGAAAAAAAAAAGTAGTAAATAAACAATTCAAACATTTTGGTGGCGCCAATGATAGTCTCGAAGTCTTCATAAAGTAAAAGCAAATCAACACTTAATGTACACTCATATGTCAGGTAAGGCAGGGGCACAACACCATCAGGTCGAGAAACCAACTTAAACAGATAAGATCAAAAGAATTACTCAGAAGTCAAAGGGCAATCCACAACAGCACAACTTAACCGTAACCCAATCAGTAGATTGACTACCATATTAACTTGTTACCTTGTCAAAAACAGGGATTATTTGACTATTCAAATAGCTGAGAAACTTGCTGCAGGATGCACCCCTCTGGATCAATAAATACGCATGAGGTCAAAATATGCTAGCAATTTTAAAACTCTTAACACAAAAAAAAAATCATTTATCTACCTTGAAAAGTGGGAGGGCCATCTGTAGGCAAGATATAAACCGATCAACATGATCACCATCAGAGATCTGAGACATATCACAACAAAGATGAGATTCAAATATTATTACGCAGCAGATGTTATTCATGAACGGACCAGCATATCCATGAAGAGGTTCACACAAGTGAAAATCTATCCACACAAACAGCAGTCTCTTAGAAACTCCTCAAAATCCCAACTATAAAAGTATCTTCCAAAACAAAATAACCGATTTCGAACAATTAACTAGGAAAAGTTGGCATTAATCAAAGGAAATGGGACATATCTCCACCAACAGTAATCACACAGCACAGTTGATATGTGATGCAAGGTCTCTATTCGGTATGCAACATACGTTAAATTGAGCATCCAAGTCAGCTTGGTCTTCAATGATCTCAACTAGTTCTTGAACGCGCTCCACGGGAGCACTCTGTCCAAATAAGCTCAAATTTTTCAAAAAGTCCATAAACATTTTAAACTCAGTTGCTGTTACGTCTTGGAGATTCTGTGATGTGGCCATGCCAGAAAAAAAAAAAAAGTTGAATTAGTGTCGGCATATCATGTGGTATTAAAGGTCAAAATGAAATTCATATGATGAACGATGCGATGATCATATTAGTAAAATCTTAAAAGCACGAGGCTGTTGGCATACCTGCTTCACCAAATTTGTCACATGCCTCTCCATTTCATCTTTCGGCTTCAACAACTCTGCTTTAAGAGGGAACACCTGGAAAATATGTGGGTTCAAATTTGACCATAAGCTGGGAGATACAAATCAAAATTAGGATAGTATTATACCTTGTCTCTGATGAAGCACAGAACTTTTTCGCGAATAATCTCCCAAGAACTGATATCTTCTGCAGTCCGATCATCAGTGCTCCCAATGCGCTTAAATAAAGCTGTTAATGATGCTGCAACAGAAAAAAAAAATGGATCGCTTCAATATTAGTATATGAAAAAATGGAACATTTCGATACTGTTAATGATGCTTACCAAATTATTTCACCACAATGAAAAATTAATTAGATCCATGTCATGACTCGTGATTTCAAAAGAATGTGCGTCTATCGTCAATGGATATTAGGATACAAAGGAAGATTTCACTTTAAACAACTACCACTCATTTAGCATGGGTGGAAGTAATTTAAACAAGAAAATACTTTTCACAATTTTCCGAAAGGAGGGAAAATTAAAAATAAAAAAGGCAGCAAATGTCTACAAATCCTACTTACTCTTTACATCCTGTCGCAACAGAGACAGAAGGGCTTTATGCACTGCATCACGCTCCACATTATCTCCTGCCACAAAACCAATTATGCATAGTATAGCAACTGACGCTTATTATCCAAATGCCAATTCAGGAACGAGAGGCTACCAGCAATAAGAAGTTGACCAAGGATGTCCACAATTTTGGCCAGATGTTCAGGTGTATCCTTGCAGAAAAGAGGAAGCCCACGGATAGCTTGTACACGCACCTTCAGCAATCAACATAAACAATGCCAATTATATCTACTATAATAGATAAATGTAAATCCTCACAGTGACGGAAGACCAACATACATTTTCAATCAAATCCACATTCCCATCTCTAAATCCCTCCAGATACGAATAAAATGCATATACTATCATGCTAAAAAATCCCAAATATCAGAGATAGCATACTCTTATCTCATATCATGACCTCCACAGTTACTACATCGCACAAATACAGCACAACCGACATGAGAAACCATCTGGAAGATTAATACTCGTTTTTTCCCAATTGAGCATTAAAAAAAACTTGACTGAGTTATCTATATCCTAATCCTTAACGAATAAAATATGATATCAAACCAGGCTAATTGACTAACCCCGAGCTCCTCATCCTCACATAGATACAGATGCTGGTCGAGAGCTTGCTCCGTAAGCTCGGGAAAGTATTTAAAGAACTTGGGTATCATCTGAGCTGCCAACTGCTTCGCCTTAACGCTTCCACTAGCAGACGAGATTATCCCTTCGTAATCCGTACGATTCTGCTTGCAAAAGCAAACGCGTCAGAACCATAAAATTACAAAACGCAAAAACCGTACAATGTGGACTAACCTGGGACTTGTCTTTGGCTTCGTTGAGCTTCTCGCAATACTCGTAAAGCTTCTCTATCTCCTTAGAGTCATCCGTCGGTTCTGCCATGGTTGAATTAGAACGACAATCTAAGATTTGCCAAAGACCGTGAGAGGAAAGATGTTACTTGTTAGGGTTTGTTTTCGAATTTTCTGATTAACACCTCGACCGATAGAAAAATGTCTTTTTATCTTCTTTTTTCTAGAGAACGAAGTGTTCGGTTTTGCAATAGAGTTCGAACCCGACCCATCTGGCCCGACCATTCGCAAACTCGGGCAATTTGACCCGTCGACCAATGGGCTTGCTGGTCCACTTAATATTTTATTACTGTTTCAAATTATTTTTATTGAAGTAAAATGGTTTATTAATTTGGGCCTTTATTTGGACTTCCATGAACTTGGGCCAAAGCCTAGTGAGGAAAGGGTACACGTGTTATTTAACTGTCAGTGTAAATAGTTCGGTAATTAAAGAAAAAATAAAAAGAAAAGATGATAAGCTCAATTTGAGAGTGAGGATTTGATATAGTGCAAAAAAACCTCGTATATAGGCAAAGGTACACGTGTACACACGTAGCACAATCTGAACCTTCGCCGGTTGGCAAACTTGTGAGTCTTCTTAACGTTGGCGCCATGGACGAAGAGTTTTCGGTCGATCCCACTCAGCTGCTCGAAGCTGCTTCAGACTTCGCTAACCAACCAGGTGAGGAATCATTCATTACCAATTTCATATCGGTTGTTGACTGATGGTATTTTGTTTTACTTCAACTCTTTTGGGTTTTTTAAGGTATCATCGGCGATGCATCAGCCGAGGATTTTCTCTCTCGATTTCCGCTTCCTGCCATCATCAGGTGGATTTTGCTGGTTTGCCTTTGTTTTTTTTTTTTTTTGGCCATTTGGTACCTGATTAACTTGCGCGTGCTGTAAAGATATCATTTTTTGGTCTTTTCTTATGAATTACGGTGCGTTATGTTTTTTTTTTAATTAATTTAGTGCTTTGCAAACCATGGCGGATCATCCTGGTCTGGAAACTGCATTGGTGGGTTGTTTGGAGAGGATATTTAGGACCAATTATGGAGCTTCGCTTATCGCCCATTTCATGGTTAAATTTATAAGTTTATGTTGATCAGTTTATTTTCATCGTGTATTGTGGGTTTCTTTTTTTTTTTTTTTCATTTCGACGGTGAATTTTCCGTTCTTTCTCACATTTCGACCACGGTATATCTTATTTGTCGAATCTTGACACTGTATTCTAGTTGTGATTCCTGCATGGATTTCTTGGTTAAACATAAGTCCATTATACATACTTCTTACTACATTTTAGTTTGAGTAACTTACCGATGTTCTACTTCAGCCTTTTGTTGAAGTTGGCCTTGGGGCAGACTCTCAGAAAGTGAGACGCCTGGCATGCATAGCTGTAAGCACATGATTCCCTCTTTTTAAATTCTCGTCATGTTCAGACGCACTTTTTAAAAAAGTAATTATAACGACTACGAATTCATAACAACATGCTAATTCAATTCCTATTCCAGGTATCTTGTCTGTTGGAGGAAACAGATAAGAAGATTGCTGCTCGACTGGTCATCCAACATGGCATCTATCCTCTTCTTCTCAGTTGCTTGATCGATGGGTAAGTATATCTATTGATTATAGAAGTTTGCCTTAAGTTGAAGTTTCATAAATTGACGGTACGTGTCTTAACGTCATGCTTTCAATACCAGTTAAATATTTTAGTTGCTGACTCTACGATTGCTGTTTCACTTTTCATATTGTTGCATTTTCACTTGACGGTTTCAAGTTAGAAAAGATTTGACAAGTCTTATACTGTCATAATATGTCACTTGAGGATCCATCATTCATTAATTTTCTCGGGCCAACTGCAATTTAGACCATGTTCATATCGTTTCTTCGACTATTCTCAACTGGTAGCATCCAAAATAGCGATGATATCTTATGTTCCACAGAGATGAACAAGTTGCTACAGCATCGGCGGATGCAATCAAATCTTTGGTTGAGTACCCTGAAGGAGTGGTATGCAAATGATTCTTTTTCTGCTTAAGGTTTTCCATGGCATTCCTTCCTTCGTGTTTTGCAATTGATAATCCACTATAACATATCCACAGGCTATCGTCTTTCCAGAAAGTGCCAATGAAGCAACCCACCTTGGAAATTTAGCTGCAAAATGTTCTTCCCTGGTAAATACAGCTAATAATAGGGACAGTGACATAGATTTAGAGTTGCATATTTCAATCGGTTTCTGATATATTTCCCTCTGGAATTTTTTGTAATATGTGAAGGCAAGAGTTCGAATACTTGCCTTGGTCGTGAGGCTCTTCTCCACTTCGAAATCTGTGGCAGAAGAAGTCTCAAAGGCTAATCTACTGAGTCTATTGGAGGCAGAAGTGAGAAGTGCAACCGACACGCTAGTTAGTCTAAGTGTCCTGGAACTTCTTTACGAGGTATTGCTGCTATCCATAGTTGTGTTTGAATCAAATTTAAACTGTCATTCTTGCAATAAGATATCAACATAATTCTATGTTCAATTCTCTTTGTTTGACAATGAAGTTGGCAGAAGTTGAGCACAGTGCTGAGTTTCTGCTGAAAGCCAGCCTCCTTCAGCTGCTTACTTCTATAATCAGGTCGGTGAATAGGAGCTATACCTCATCCATGCTGATGTCCTTATAGTTATTATCATCCCTTTTTCCTTAGCAATGAAGCTGCAGAATCTGTTTTAAGATCAAGAGCCATGATGATAGCTGGAAGGCTTCTGTCCAAAGAAAATGCTTTTTCATTCATCAATGAATCTGGTGAGCCGTCGTCTTATCTCTCGTCTGGAAAGGGATTATTCTATTTCACCATAACATTGAAGTTGTACAATAAGTTACTTCACTCTATTCTCTTTCGAACTGTCGCAATGAGCTTCTTGGTTCATTAATGGTTCTTTTTTTCTGTATCGTAGACTGTAGATCTGTTCTCTCAGCTATTGATAATAGGTCTGAGAAACTTGGAGGTCAAGACACGGATGAATACGAATGTGCACTAGAAGCAATAGGCCAAATTTCATTGTGTAAGTTAAGTTATACGTAAAACCCCTCGATCACAATAAATGCGTTAGGCATTTTGGTGCAAGTTTTTACCATTTTGCGAACTGTGATGTTACAGCAATCCTAGGAGCAACACTTGTCCTAACAGTTTCGCCTTCTCCGGCCAGACGTGTGATTGATTCTGCTTTCGAACGACAACACGGTAAACAGCTGGTGAGAACATTAATCCTTTGCGAAATCCACCCTTCGATCCTATAAACTGCGAAATTATGGTCCAAGTATATTCATGTCGATATATTATCTGTCGTTCAATGAACAACCCCAGGCTGCATTGCATTCTCTTGGGAACATTGCTGGTGAAACACGTGGAACTAATAATAGGATTCTGAACAATGCTGCTGAAGAGAGCCTTCGAAATCTGATTTACGATAAAGCATCAACAACATCTAAGCTGACCCCATCTGTAAGTGCGAATTTCGTTTTAGAACTCATTTGGATGCTGCGATTTCCTCGATGGTTGATTCCATTTTATTGCGTGGTAATAATATGATTGCAGGGCCTCCTTTTATCTGTTCTTCAGCAGGACTCTGATGTTCGTATTGCGGTGAGAATGTTTAGGATTGCATGAGCTTTCTAATTTTTGCAATAAATGAAACCTAACAAAAAAAAAAATAGGAGTATTCAGTTTCTGAATAAATCTGTAGCATATTGAGACAATATCCATACACCTCATATACGTCGAAAGATGTATAAAGATTGATAATTTCGTTCTTACATGGATTGCAGGGATACAGAGTAATAACGGGATTGGTGGCTCGACCATGGTGTCTGATGGAGATCGTCTCAAAAGCCGATATAATCGATATAGTGACCAATGCGTATACAGAAACCAACAAGATAGGTATCCAAAATTTTCACTCTTTATATGTATTACCTATGTTTTCGATATATTTCCTTATGCTCTAAAAATCTTTTTTATACGTTGTAGGAATGGAAGCGAGGCATATATGCTGTGAAGCAATATTCAAGGCATTTGCATCGTCTGAGAAACTCATCAGTGATCCCTCCTTCGCTGGCATGTTTTCGAAGGTTTGAACTATAGCACCCTTTGAAAATATTTTGTTCTACTAATTTAGATTCAAAACTATACATCTCTTCTAATATATTTACATATATTATATTTCAGCTACAAGATGCAGTAGCGAGAGGCCCTTATGCTGCGAGAAAGCACCATGAAGCTCAACCACTTGTTATGACAGCCGATAGGTTTTGAATGTAAAATAGTTTTTTTTTGTTGATGTCTAACAAATAATACTGCTCTGAATGAACTAAGGATACTTTGCTTTGAGTTGTAATAATGTTTATTGTATACTTTGCATGCGTGTCATAGCAATAGGAAAAAAGCATCTGCATGGTAAGAAATCAAATCCAACGCACCAAATCAAGTCCAAGTTTTTATAATGAAGGTATGACATAAAATGTTTAAGACAAGACAAGAACATCTTCTGAATCAACTAGAAATGTAAGTACCTATAGGCTATACTGGATCGAAGGAGCATAATTTTGTCGTATACTACATAATTTAAATTAAAGACAAATAGGATTAAAAAAACCAAAATCTCTTCCCCCTCTGCTTATTCTGCAAAATTAGGAACATAAGTTACTTTCTAATTGTTCATTTGCATAATTAGTAAATAAGGATAAAATATAATCATATAGAGAGAAATACCTTGTCCTGATTTTGTGAGGATGGCAATATAATAGGCTGAGGAAGAACACAATTGTCTGCTGCTATTTGCTGCAGGTAGGGTTCCACCTTTTCTTTCAACATCTCGTTCATCTGGTAAGAATCAGTTCAAGAAAATCAAGTCTAGCAATATACAGCTCGGAACTGGGAAATTACAAATTTGCCCTCCTCACCTTTTCCTCCCGCCACTTAGTTTCCCATTGAGCGTCTAATATCTGTTCGGCGATCTCCCTCTGAGCGTTGAGCAGAATAGTCATTTCGTACAGCTTCTTTGGATCTTTGAGGTCTTTCTCACTCCAAGAAGACGCACTTAGTGGAAGCTCAAGATCCTGCTTTTTCATTGTGTTCTATGATGTAATAACTCGACCAAACTTTGAAATAACTTATCTCGAGAAAATAAACGTTACCCCCCAATTTTGAGGCCTAGGAGGAGGATCGAGCTTCATGACTTCAGCCTCGAGAGATCTCTTGGCCTTATAGAGCGAAACGTTCTTCACAATCACGGGATCATCCTTAGCACGGACTGGATCCATGGAGATCAAAGCCTGTAAATTTTTACGAGTGAGCTCATCTTTTTTCACAAAAAATAAATATTAAAACAGTTACCTCTTGCAGAACCTCCCAGCCAGGTTCTCGTTTGGCGACCTCGTCTCGAAGTTGATCATATCGCGTGGATTCCTGAAAGAATCGTAAGAAGATGGTGAATGTAAGATTATTACAAGGGAGTAGTTGCGTAGAAAGAAAACATAGGGACTGATATGTAGTCAAAAGTAGACTGACCTTGTATTGCCACCATATCCTCTGCTTCACATCGTCGTCGTAATTAATACCTCCCACAATCTGTGGAAGTGTTATCAACCAAAACGCAGCAATGCTCGGATCCTTCATACTGTTAACGATGTGCTGTGGAAGTCGAAAAAACATCAGCGGCTTTCTTTCAGCGATCATATTTATTACTATTTGCTAAAAGGCAGGTCACAAAAATGACAGGTATATTCATTGATAACTAAAAGTGCTTCGCCATTCGCCTAATTGTCAATATGACATGAATATGTAGTTATTGGAAATTACAGTTACTTTTCACCTTCATCTACGATATTTCCAACTGAGCAATGAACGAACGGGAAATTTACCTATCAGAAATGTAATAGAATTGGCACGAACCTCGTAAGGGTAATCCATCTTCCGCAAGACGTTATAAGCTTTCCACGGAGGTTCCATTATCTAAAGAGAGTGACAAGACATGGATATCAACATATTATATCAGCAAATAAGAATGAGATAACACCAGTTATTAGCGAGAATGCAATCCACGTGGTTTCTTATATACAAGCTCAAATCTTACATCATCAGCAGATATCCTAAGTGGAAACTTGCCTTTGCATTCTGGACACCTCATCACCCCCTACGATGTTAGTGATCAAGCAGTAATCATGAACTTAAGAGTGTAATATTCAACATATTATCAGCACCTAAAATGCAAGAGATGGAGACTAGTATAGGAGATCGTTCTTTTGTGGTAGTAGTGGAAACTAACCCACGACTAGATAAAGTTTCATACAGAATATATCAAGGTTCTTACTGATCCATTACAATCTGGGCATTCCTTAGATGGCAAAGGCAGATGAAGGTCAACACTCGAAGGAAGATGAACCAACTCGGCCCGGTTTTCTACAATCGCCTCAGCGATGTTTTCAGCAGTAGCCTTCTGTCCACTGTAATCGGGGCATCACAAACATAAAGAACAATGGATCGAAAAAGATGAAGTTATCTGAAACCAAAGCTATGGACAAATAGGAAAGTTAAGAACTTTATACTGCTTCGGTAGTACCATACAAATATACCTGTATTCCTGTATTTTGTTTTTGAGATAAGATAATGAGCTTTAAAAGGGAATACACCATAACTAACTATTCAGCAATCAGCATCAGTTGCCTACCTCCTCAATGTGTAGTTTTTCACTTGATACTGCACCTTTCCCGAGCCTCTGCACATGGTACATTGCATCGCCTGCCACCCACTGCACGTCTTACAGTTCCTACATGTCAACACGAACCATTATAGTAACATTCAAATTGGACAATCAGCTGATTGGCATTATAGGACATGATCTGTACGCCTATCCGTTGATGTCCAACATTGGGTTAAAGAGCAAGAAAGTTCTACGAGAAAGATTTAAGTCACCTCTGACACAGGACCTTCTTTCCAAGTTCGAAGGCAATGTCATAAGTCCCAAGGGTGGCAATGGCCTGTAACGAATCCAATTGTAATCATTTCAACTGAAACAAAGTTTCAGAAGAAACCACTAATAAACAGCCTACTTCAAGAAACTCGAACCCACAACGAAAATCGAAAGAACACAAACAGAATTATCATCTTCAAACATACAAAAATGGCAGAGTAGGATAGCTTCGATACAAACTCCGGGACACCAAATCCACGTGGCGCAGAGCCAGCTATGTCAAAGACAAGCGTGAAAGGCGATAAAACTACTTTAACAGGAAAATCGAGTATGTCCATAAGCTGCTGGCCATAGCGGCGAGTGAAGAGCTTGTACTGCAAATCAGCAAATTTCTTTACGCTCCTTATCAACTTGTCTGTTCCTCGAGACATTTTGGGTTGGAATTACGCTTCAGTTAGTGATTATTTATCTGCTCTCACTTCACAATTGTAAGGAAGGGGTTTGTTTATCCGCCTCGAAGATGAGGAAGCCGATATGGATAAAAGGGGGTTTCTATTCTCTATCCAAGAATTGTTTGTATTGATTTTTAATATTTACAATTTAGCACCCTGACAATTAATCATTTTAAGACAATTATTATTCTTGAGAATCAATTTCCATTGCTAAAAAATTGTTGAATGTGTGATTGATTATATGGATGCAATAACCATATTAATCATAACATTACAACGATGTCTGGAAAACAACAAGAAACCTGAAATAGGCTACAAACAACTCAAGCAAACACAAAACAAGAAATGGCACTAACAAGTTTCTGTAATCAAAGGGCTTTAGCCACATTTCTGAAATCATTCAGACAAGAATGCAACAGTTTCTGCCGCTTGTTAAGCGACTGTCTCTCGTTCTCGAGCATGTCGATAGCTCCCGGGACAACGAACATGTCCATAAACTTCGCATCACTGACCGCAAACAAGTCCACCGCAAGAGCTACCATGAGACGCTCTCGGCTGCCCAAAAGACACGAAGATCAGATCGAATATAAATAAATAACGATAGATTGGTTGACAGATGCTCTGATCTTCACAAAGCTCTTTTCGTTATGGCTTATTATTGGTCATAAGAAAGTAATCTTCAGAGCAAGAAAGGTTACGAAAACACTAGCTTAAATACATACCAAGGTGTCAAGAATCCAGAATTTAGGGTCGAAGCCACTCCCCTCTCTATCAAAACCTCGCGGATTTGGGCGAAATGTTGGGCAGCAAACGAGCATATATCCATGTAAGGTGACCCAGATTTAGTGGCAACAACATCTCCTCTACCCAATAAGAGGCCGCCGCCGCCGCCATTTTGGATTTTAGAATGATCCGAATTCTTATTACCTCCAGCAATTCTTGACTGCCGCTTTTTAGCTCCTCCTTCTATGCCATTCCCAAGTTCCATTTTAATTACGTTGTTTCTATCGCATGGCTGATCTGGCGATGGGGTCTCGGGTACGGTGATGTGGCAGTCCTTAAGAGGGTCTCTGCCCTCGGTCAGTTTGCCGGGGGTGGTTTCGTTTCTCTCGGGAGGAATGTTTTCTTGGTTGTCAATGGTTTCTTTTTGTAGAGACGCCCCACCAGCTGATAGCTCGAAATTGCATAATCCACTGTTAAGGACTTGATTTGTTTGGTAGTATGTGTTTAGACCTGCGTTGACGCTCCCCATTATGTTGTTTCTGTAGCAAATTTGTGAGTATGGGCTTGTAACCGAATCGAGATGGTGTTGAACAACTTCCTTGCACTGCTTGGCCAAGTCCTTTACGAAGCGGTTATAGGAGTGTCTCAATGCAGCGTGAAAACCAACGTACCCATCCATATCTCCTGATTGCTGGCCAACTAACAGAAGTAATGTAATGAGCGACAAATAAATGAGTAAATTGATTGGAATCCAAATCCAGAAAGACTATATTTTTCCATTCCTATCATGTTTCGACAAATGAGGGATTAGAATGAGGAGTCTTACAGGTGAATCTAGAGTGGTTATGCTGCTCCCTCTCCACAGCAATATCAAAAAGATTGCACAAAACATATGAAAGACGATCACATGCAGTATCAAGAAGTGGTGCAAGCCAAAATTTTGCTGCATCGCGCGCAATCTCTGCTGCGGCTTCTGAGACTCCTTTGCTTCCACTTCGGCCAGCATGGGCTAGTAAGATATTAGCTACCTGCAAAGGAAAAATTTGAAGTTATAAAAATTCACACTATTGTAACAGATCCAGCTAAAAAATGTAACTACCTTCTCCCTCGATACAGCTGGGCATTCCATGGAATATGTAGCACAGCGGAACTCATGAACCACTCTTTCAAATGCAGAACCTCCATAAAGACGCAGACTCGCATTTGGCGGCTTTATATCAGCTGCCACACCAGGCCAACCACCTATCCCACTCATTCGTTTTTCCTCTTCGGTTGTTTTTCCCCATTCCTCTGGTGCAGGATCTGCTGCTCCATCAAGAAATGCTTCCTTCGGAATCACAAATGCCATTTAACTTCATAGGCCAACTAAATTTATGCAATATAGTGTGATAAAGCGAATATATTTCTTCTTATTCGGACAAAATTGACATACCAGATGGCAGCATATAGAAGAAGCATACAACATGGAAGATCTACGCAATTGAGAGACATCAGAAGCTGCCTTAATTCTCCTGTCTAACCTATCCAGCTCAGCTGTAATTTCAGCGCACCGCTGCTCGAGTAAGGCCATTGTGGCAGGAGCAGCTTCTTTGTACCTTTTCTGGAGCTCAGATTCTAGGAAATCTCTGAGACAACCAAACCCTATGTGGGATCTGTACTTCTCTTCATCAAAACCACCTTTGACACCTTCACGTAGATGTTGAAGTACTTCTGCATCTATATGAGATATTTGTCTGCGAAACTCCTCATTCGAAACTATGCTTCTTTCTTTTGGCAGGGCAACAAAGAAGGGTCTAGTCTTCTCACCCAGATATCCACTGGCACTCAAGTACCTATCGACTTCCCAACGGTCCCCGAACTCCTGCATGTGTGAACTAATTTACAATCCCATCTGTCGTAGGGTCAAATACTGATTTCAGTGTTACATAAAGTGAGGTAACTCTAACCTTAAGTCGGTTGTCAAATTTGGATACAACGATAATTGTTCGTCTGAAAGCAGGATCAATTTCACGAATAGTGTCTAGCCACAAAGAAGAGCACCACTCAACACTACTTTGCTGAAGGAAAAGAATGATCCGATGGGGTGGACTAGCTAAGGACTTCACCATGGACAATATTTCGTCAGGCGTGTTCTCTGGTTCACCTTTCTTAGCCTGTATAGTCATGTCATTCTATTAGCTCAAGGAAAAAATAAAAACAATCAGTTCACAGAAGCTCCGGTAATCATCTTGTACGTATACCTTGAGAACAAAACCAGGTGTATCAATGATTGTAAGGTTCGGACAGTGTGCATATTCTGCTCTAATGACAATGGGACTAGCAGAAACAGCAGTTCTTGTCTTCTTCAGCAGGGCCTCAGTCCGTGTCTTTATCATATCGGCAATCGCAGTAGGGGACACGAGTGGAGTCCCGTACTCTTCAGAATCCTCGTCCTATTCAAAACAGTCAAATCACCAATCTACTCTCAAATCGAGCGAAAAACTAAGGGTTGCTACTTCCAAAAACACATAGGAACATCACCATCAACAAGACATCATAAAAAGCAAAAAACCATATCAAAGCTCGCCTAACCTGAAATCTGCAACGAGGCTCAAGGGCTGCTTGATCGTGCACCATCTGCAGAA
This sequence comes from Craterostigma plantagineum, assembly GCA_027422505.1. NCBI lineage: Eukaryota > Viridiplantae > Streptophyta > Magnoliopsida > Lamiales > Linderniaceae > Craterostigma > Craterostigma plantagineum. Next base: position 1,196,755 of record JAPQWV010000082.1, read on the forward strand.
TGAGCGGTCTCCTCGTACCCATCTCAACCTCTCTCACGTTAAATCGAAACCCTAACAGTGCTTCTAGAAGTGAACTCTTTCCATCGGATTGTCCGCCGATGGCGACTATCTCTGGAATTGGGAGCTTCTCTCCGAAAGCTACTGCTGCAGCCTGCAGACGATTGTAGGCCTCGAATCGGAGAGCTCGATCCGTAGGATTCTCCATAGACGATTGACTGTGATTGTGCTTGTGTCTCTTGGAGTTGGATTTTGGCGTGGCTGACATTGGGATCGAATTGAATTGAAAAATGGCGAAGAAGAAAGAGAAGATTGTTCGTCAGAGACACTATTTGAAATTTGAAAATTGATTAGGATGCGTAGAAAAGAACCGTTATTTATTGTGCAAGTTGGGCCTATTGTTATTGAAATCTTATTTATTTAAGCCCAATACAAAAGCTCATAAGCCCAATTAACAAGCTCTGTGCTCCTTTCAGTGCAAAAATGATGAGTAAAAGCAACAGACAGTATACAAAAGGAAGAAAGAACTAACGCTGTGTCCAATCTCTTTATCTACAATGCAGCACAGCAAAGATAGAATGCCATGAATTTGTCTACGATCTTCACCTTCTCAGCTTTCAGTCTTCGATCTTCGGAAGCTTTAAGGATCCGTTTATTCAGTTCAGTTCGTGTACAAAGAACGCCAAAAGCACACGAAGCTTCGATCATTCTTCCCTCGATGTCCCAAACTGAGCCTAAACGATGTGAAGTTAAAAAAGATTCAAGCCATTTCCAAGAGCTTAATGTTTCCCATGGAGTTTGCAGCTACTAAAGTCGTAGACTGCCCTCGCCAACACACAGATGATATAAACTGTGTGCTACCACCTTCCACGTCATCGCCCGAACTACGATCATTGCCACTGAATTTAAACGATAGCACAGGCATAGAAAAGGCCTTGTGATATACAAAAACCTGTATATATATATATATATATATATCATATATACAATCAGAAAAATAAAAATAAAAAAATACTCAAACTATAAGAAGAAGATGGTAACAAAGTCCACAGACCTCATTCGTTTCTGAGCCAGTTGCAATATAACCATCTGATGCAGACAAGCCAACAAAGTTCTGAAACAGAGTATTACTATCTTCAGTCAGTTCTTGAACGGTGGAAATTTTCTTTCTTTTTTTTTTTTTTTTGGTCGATAAAAATAAATACCTTTACATTCAGATGGCCAGTGTACGACTGCAGAGGGCAATCGAGGACTTGGGAATTGCACATAGACAAATCCCAGAGCTTTAAAGTGTTATCAGTCGAGGAAGAGACGAGTGTCGTCGAGTCTACGTACTTCACATAGCTCACAGTCTTGTTATGTCCCACCAAAGTGCATAGAGGCATTTTCATGCTTCGAAGATCGTAGTAATATATTCTGTGATCTGCCGAGCCAAACGCAAGGGATCGACTTGAATCTGTAGGAAACTGAACGCAGCATATGTTTGCCTTTGTCTTTATGGTGCCGACGCTTGCCCCCTGTGCAAAATAGCAGGTAAAAAACATCAGAAAAACGCAAACTTTAATCCACACATAGCAGCAGATGACTTGTATAGTAATATGTTTTATATTCAAAGCGTGCTGAAATAAATATGCCTGATTGATATTCCATAGCCTAACAGAGCCATCATCGCTCCCACTAGCAAGCATCGTTGGATCTGCTAAAGAGAAGTCAACAGACCACACACGGCGTGAGTGCTCTTTCATTTCTTTGAAAACTTGGCTTCGAGTGACATCCCAAACCTGGAAAAAAGGGATGAAAAGAAAAAAAGATTAAATCTTGGCCAACTATCTTGATAGTAAACGGCGAAAAAGTACGATGATAAATGGTTTTAACTCGCCTGCACAGTTCCTTCGAAGTTGCTCGAAGCTATTTGGCTCTTAATGTATCCATTCCAACATATGCTGCTCAGTTTCGACCCGCTAGCCATTTCAACAGCTGGGTAGTGAATATCGTGGGCTTCGTTCAATATGGAGTTGTAGTCGAAGACTTTGATCTTCCTTGTCACGCCCGCGGTGGCGAAGAACTCGCCGTCTCTGTCGAAGCTAAGAGAACAGACGAGGTTCGAAGAGTTCAACAGATCGCCCTGTTTTAAATCTGCTTTGACTTCCAGCTTACTGTAAGAAAGGTACTTGCACAACCCTTGTAAGAACGAACTTATCCAGCCATTTGATTTCTGCTCATTACGCCTCAAAGAAGCGTTACTAATCAAGCTTCTCTCAGAACTGATATGAGATTGTCTGCTCAAGGGCCTTTGAACAATGGGTTTTGCAGATCTACGCCGCGCTAGAAAGTACGCAGATTCCAATTTCCTGAAATTCTTCATCAGCCGAGGATTTTGGAAGAGAACGCTTTGTTCTATCGTCTGATTTTCATCTCCATGGCCTTCTGATTCTTCTGAGCTTGCTGTGGAGGAAAGGCCTTGTCTTATTCGTTTTCTTGAGCTCAAATCCAAGCCCGAGTTTCCCTTGATTCTTAGAGTCTGTTGAAGCTTCGTTACTTCATCTGTATCCGAAGAAATGATGGATATGGTTTCAGTTAAGCTATCTGCAACTTCTTGTTTTCTCTGTTGAAGTCGAAGGAGAAACTCGAGTAGCAACTCTTGCTCCTCCATCTTGTCTCGAAGCTCTATCGCAGCTTCGCGCTCTTCTATGTCGTCTTTGGGCTCATTCAAAAACTCACTTTGCAGAAGTTCGCTGTCAGAATTCAGACAGGAGCTTCACTCGATCGAATCAACTTTGAAACACAGAAGAAAAACAAAACCTTAGAAATACTTCTTCGTTAGAATTCTCACCAACCTCATTTTAGGTCGGTTAGTTGGCTCGGGATGGAGCAACCACAGGCAAAACGAAGCTTCTTTAGGCCACTTTAGGAGCAGCTGTGGAGGCAAAACTCTATGTCTGAGGTTAGACATAGTTGTGCTCTTCTCTTCCATGCTACCAAATGTACAGAACAGCTGCTCACAAGCAAAACAAACATAGTATTATCATCGCATTCGTATAAATATAGGATTCTTAGATTTCCTCCACTGACCGACCTCAAAGAGTAAGACGCCGAGTTGATATATATCAGATGAGCAAGAACAGTCGCCGCCGTATATCTCTTCAGGGCTTGCGTACCAGCTCGATTCCATCAGCAGTATTCGCTTCATAGGAAAAGACTGTTTCTGATCGTCTTCCTCACGTTCGTTGCCCGACGCACCTATGCTACTTTGAGATCGATGATTCGTGTAAGAGAAATGGCAAGGCATGATGGACGAATCGAACCCCTTCTTAACCTCAGCCGTTTGGGCATGCGATGATCCGTGCTCGGGAGAATCCGAGATAGAATCAGAGCAAGAAGGAGATTCGATGAAAGAGACCCTATTCAGCGAGGACATGACAAAGCAAGATGGCCTCACATTGTGAACAGCAATTCCCTGAGAGTGAGCCATGCTCACAATATCTGCTACTTGAGAGAAAATGTGAAGGCACTCGAGGGCATCGACTCTTCTTTCTGGGCTGTCTAACCACTGTCTCAAGCTGACATCATTGGACTCGGTTCTTCGGTCCACGACAGCGCTGTCGCCCTCCTTGGCCCGAGTTCTATCGCTGCTGATATGAGGCGAAGCAGTTATCTGATTTTCCCTACATTTTCTTGCTGGTGAAAAGCCTGAATTTTGGGAGGTGTTGTCCGCCGATGGCCTAAGGTTAGTCCCACGGAGAATCCTAGGATTTCTGTCTGAGAAAGACGAAGAGTTTGCCCCCCTAATGCTGTCTGATCTTTGCCAGGCTGACTCAGATGAGCCCTCCTCCATTGCAGTATTCACCTATGAGGGCTCTTACATGAATCCCAGGAAACACACAAACACATGCAAGATCACTGCGTGATTTGAATATCGTCGGATTTCTAACGAGTTCCTCCGCCGTAAACCCACTCATCATCGATCAAAGTACACATCGAATGTACAAACAGCAGCCTTGATCATGCGACAAATTTAAGCATAAAGCAACTACCTTTACTCAGCAAAACGCAGAGTTGGAGAAAACCCAGAAGCTATAATCGGATCAGCCTTGATTATATTGCAAGAGTTGTAGAGTTGGGAGGATAGAAAGCTAGCAAAAGGGAGCACGAAAAAAAAAAAAAAATCAATCTTTTTATGTGGGGGTGAGAGAGGAGGAAAAAAAAAGAACATTCACAAGGTGAGGTGAGGTGAGGTGAGGTATTGTTTTAGCTCAGCTAAAGAATCACCACCACACAAACATACTCTCTCAACTTTTTCGTTTTACAGTCTGAAAATATGAAAAATAATATTAAAATAAAGAACACAGTGCAGCCCAAGAGCACTTTCAGCCTCACAAAAAAGCTCCCCACAAACACAAACCAGAACGCCAAGAATAAATCCCGGGCAATAAATATAGAGTATTATTTGGCACCTGTTACACAGGTTTGTATAAATATATATAATCCCAGAAAAAATGTCTTGAGTTCAAAAGGCAATAATAATATTTTATTCGGATTCTTGGACAAAACCCTAGACATGATCTTTATGCTATTATTACATACAAAACATCGTCAATTACATGCCTACGTGGCCTTTCGTTGTCCTCAGGTCTCTAAGCGGCGACTTTGTGTTAAAAATAAAAGTAAAAGTACAGCTACTTGCAGTTGCAATGCACTTCTAGTCTAGGTTTTCTTTTCTCCTATAAAATAATAATAGCAATCCGATCGATCAGCAATATTCAATTTCCAAGAAGAGCAGTGAGCAAATTATATATTAGCAAAAGTAACCATGTGATTAGTTTATTTGTTAAAAGGACCCCTCGACTTTCCACATACCTGATTATAAAAGCGCCGAGTTAATTATAGGTTGAACTTGGACAGTTCTTCCTTGTTTTTTTTTTTTTTCCCGGAAACGGTAGCTTGCATTAATAAACAAAGATACAGGGGCTAAATAGCCCAAAGGGTCTCTCCGGTGACACAGTATCCGGTAGAGAAACAAAGGCTCACAAGGAGCAATGCATCACGAAAACAAAATAACAAGCCGACAGAAAACGAAATAAACCTCGAACTTGAACCAAAAATCTATAGAACATACGACAGAAAAGGTTATTAATCCAAATCTACAGTATTCTACATTATTTTTGCCCAATGACTCGAGGTTATCATCTTCATCGGAAGAGGCTCCACAAGGGAGAATTGGCTCCACAACGGGAGAAAAAGCTCCCTGACCTAATGGCCGGGAGAAACGAGCTCCCCATGGGAGACTCACGGGTGGACGGTAGTGAGGTGTGGCGGACTGAATTGATGGTGACAGAGGAGGCCGACGAGGGCGTCAGAAGTGGCGGCAACAGCGGCAGGAGGCAACAGCAACGAGCGGCGTCGGCAGAGGTGGCGGCAACGGCGGCCTACAGCAGAGGAGTCGGCAGCGGAGGGCAGCAACAGCGGTGGCGGCATCGACGGAGGTTGCGGAGGAGAAGCTGTGGCGGAGATGATGGGGGCGGTTCCAAGTGGCTGAGGAGACGACGGCGACGGGCGACTGCAGTGGAGCATCAACAATTTTTTTTTTTTTTTTTTTAGATAAGAGACAGAAGAAGGGGAAAAAAGAAAGACAAAAAACAAACAAGATCGAACCTCCCCCACCTCCAATGGAGGTGGAGGAGAAAGGGGATGAAAAGATGGGGGGAGTCGGTTCTTCCTTGTTGCCATCTGTATTTGTTTATTTGTTCTTTAACCCGATTTGTTCATCACTTTGGTGGGATGGGATGCGATGAGGAGTTGCTTTATATGTCAATGGACCAAACAGTATGTAACACTTGTGCTGATTACAGAGGCTTCCTAGTTCAACAATGGTTTTGATTATGATTATTCTATCTCAACATGGTTTTCCGAAGGGTAAATTATCATTCAGGACCCAAAAGTGATTAAAAATAGTTTCCAGGACCTTTAAGAAAAAATTTAAGTTTAAAGGACCAACTTTTCGTAAAATTTAAAGATAAGGACCAACTGTTATAAAGTGTGTATGAATTGTTAAATGTATTGTTATTGTGGGAACAATGAATTGTTACTGCAGACCAATAAATTGTTACTGAATAATCGGGTCCTTAAAACTAATTTTTTTGCTGACAGGGCCTGAACAAAAATTTCAGACCCTGACAGGGGACTGAACAAAAATTTCCCCTTTTCCGAAATATATATATCACATCACCCGTCTTCCAAAATAGACCCACATGTTACATTTGTAGGTCAATTCGAAATCAGCCCCATTAATTTCGAATTCAGGTCATGTTTGAGAATTTTTTAGCTTAAAGGACCCATTTTGTGTGGTGTAAAAAAGTGGTATGAAAGATATATGAACTGGTATAGAATGATCGTTTTGTGTTATAAATTTCAACATACTGGTATGTCAGAGCAATGAACTGGTACTGCAGAAAATAAACTGGTATCTGATGATAATAAACTGGTACCGAATTATGGTTTTGTGTTACAAAATTTGAACATACTGGTATGAAAGAGCAATGAAGTGGTACTTGCAGAAAATGAGTCCTTCAAACTAAATTTTTTGCCAAGAGGGCCTGAGTCCTATATGATAATTATGTGGGGCTGAAATGAAAATGCCCTTGTTTAAAATATCTTGGAGATCTGAATCAACACTGTTCTCACAAGTGTTTACCATTGGTGAATATGAGGATCTCATACACCGTCATTCCAAGCACTAAAGAGATAATAGATCATTTTTTACACGGGAACTAAAAGTTCGTGACCTCATCCCTTCATGAGTATAATCCTTATTTTAGAATCATAACTGGACATTTTATAAAATCATACCCAAAAATTTTATTACAGAGAGTCAAATTTATTACTTTTTGGCAAATGTAAGTAAATCAAGCTCATTTATTGTTTTCTTCTTTTTTTTTAACCCCTTTTACGAATAGCCATTAAAAATTAAAATAGGCCTGCATGTTGACGATATGTTGAAATTCGTTTTGATTGCGCCGCAGGGAAGGAAGCTCTTCGTCCAAGAAACTTAGCCCATCTTCTTCTTCGACGGGAAGACCTCCGTCGGTGGTCGGAAAGGGAAGAGGTGAGCCAGAAAAGAAAATAGATTGTTGGGCGCTATTTCATTTCTGACTTCAGTTTGATTAAGCCAACATGCATTGAATGTTCTTCGTGTTTGAATTTGGTGTTTTAGTTAACTGCAGGTTGTATCTGCTTTGGGTTTTGCTTTTAAATATGAGATTGAGCCATCAATTAGATGGAAGCAATTACTATTTGGGAATAATTCATTAATGGAACAGTGTAGTTTAATACTTCTGAATATTGATGTTAGATGTAACTGGATTATATGGGATTGTTCGACGATAACTTGAAGGTGCAACATCTGCTGTGAAGCTTCTTTGTCGTGAATCCTCTCTTTTTTTTTTCTCTGCATTATGGCGCTGTTATTTCACCGCTTGCCGCGGAATCTTAACATCAATTTTGGCGTTTATTCATTCCATTCCATATTCTACAACACTGTAGGAAGATTTGCTGGCTGAAGTTTCCAGGACCATATTTAGTGGACCACGTCCGTCGTCTTCAAACGTTCATGGCTCGGGAAATTTCCCTTGTTTTAGCACGCCGAAAAATGGGCCACGAGGGGGGTGGGTTCTACGACGAGCCATCTTCTTCTTCTTCCTATCCGCGGCGGCCTGCCTTTCCTCCTTCGAGCCGCCGTGGTGGAAGTGCAAACAAGGCAGAAGAACGCTCGATCCCCACCGAAGTGCAGCGAGCTAGCGCCCCAACGAAATGCGCAGTTCTATTCGGTCGAAGAGTCACAGCTTCGACGGAGACGATTACTTTGCCCAACAGGTATGATGTTACCATTTTACGAACATCCTATTCTTCTTCTTTTGCCCTACGATTTGATTTCCTTTTTTGCTAATCCTTCGTTCTGTTGTACAGCTGCTGCCGAAACACTGGGTGAAGAGAGTCTTAAAGGAAAGATTTGCCCGGTAAACTCCTATGAAAATATCTATTCTTAAACAAGGAAAAAAAAAAGTCGTAAATATATCGCTTTTTACCTACATTTCCCAAACAGATAGAATCTTTGTAAGGTCATGCGAGACGAAAATGTACCAGATGAGAGCCGTCATCATAGGAGCCCCGGGAACTCCTTACCATGACGGCCTATACTTGTTCGACATTTTCTTTCCCGTCAATTACCCGACACCCCGCCGGTACGTATCCCATTACCTGTAACACGCTCAAATGTCGAAAACCTTGAGCTTAATTTTCTATCAATTCAACTGAACATTTTTATTCATTAATTTCTTTCCTTTAATCGGTAGGAGGTCCATTACCGCTCGGGTGGGCTCAGAATCAACCCTAATCTCTACGAGACAGGGAAAGTATGTTTGAGACTTTTAGGCACGTGGTTTCGACCGTCTTACAAGTCCTTCTCTCCATTCAATGCTTGGTTCTAAACGCCGAATCTTACTTCAACGAGCCAGGAAACGTCAACCAAGGCTGGAAGGCCAAAGAGAATTCTTCGGACTACAACGAGAAGGCGTTCATGAACTCCCTTCGAACCATGACTTATGTCATGAGAAACCCTCCAAAGGTAAGACAAACTTAAAAAATAAAACCTCTGTCCGGCATATTTTCTTCTATACTCATCATCTCTTCGATTTGTTGCAGCACTTTGACGACTTCGTCGTGGGCCATTTCTGTATTCGTGCGAACGATATTCTTGGCTGGTGCAAAGCATACTACTTGAACGGAGTCCGAGTAGGTTCTTTGGCTCGATCGCGCGGCAGAAACAGAAGTGAGATGTCTTCGCCGCGATTTAGGGGCTGGTTGGGCGATTTCTTACCTCCTCTGCTGAGAGCTTTGGCGAAGATTGGAGCTGAAGTTAGGGCTGAGTTTCGGGCGTTAGCAGCGGCGAAAGATAGACCTAGTGCACGTAATATAAGAACCCGTATATATGGGTTAAGGGCATGAGTACTTGAAATGCCTCTGCTTTTTTTATGTCTCTTTTTTCGCGGGTTTGAGGTTGAGAGTTGGAACTTGTGTTGATAGATCTTGATTTCCTTTTTTTTTTTTTTCTTGTTTGGACTTGATTTTTTAATCTTTCACTTGTTCTATAGGTCTGTTTGTTAATTGAACTTTCGTTGCAAAGGCATTTTTCCATGCCTTTTTGTCTTCTCAAGTTTGATGTTGTAATCTGCGATACACTTGCATGGGAGGACGAAAATTTTTATACATCTAAACGTCGTCGCTCATTTTTATTCGATAGCCGATAGATTTGAAAAGTTTTATAGAAATAAGTTTAACCGTATTCAAGCAATGTAGATCATCTTTTCAAACGCAGTCATCAAATAGAAATGCAATAAAATAAAAAAAACTATTATTTTAATAGTTCACATTTATTTACTTCGTGTCCAATAAAACTTCGCGCCTACCTCGATTTGTTGAGGTTTGTTGGAAAGCAAAGCTGCTCTCACACTCCCACGCAATATATAATGCTCACAATCACAAAACGACGTAACTGCAGAATTAATCGGTTGCGAAGGTTCTTTTGGTTGTTGAAAACTTAAGAGATTCATCTCGGCATAAATCTCACGTCAAATCCACCGCAAGAGAACGAGCGAGAACCACCAAAAGAGGGACGACGGTGAGTCGTCGCGTTAGACCTGTTCCTCACTGCATTCGCCGAAATTCAATGTAAGTCAAGTTCGCTTCATCGAAATCGTCGGCGTTGGTTGATTTATTTAACTCGTGAAGCAAATTTAGAAGAGGCAATGCATGTTGAACATCTGTTGAATTCGATTTGATTGCGCAGGGAAGGAAGCGGGTGGTCTAAGAGTCGTCGTAGTGCGTCGTCTTCCGAACACAATGAGGTGAGTCGAAACGAAATAATTTTTTCCTTTTGGTTCTGTGAAGAGCGCGCTGAAAAAAGCAAGTGATCTTTGCATTTCTGATTTCAGTTGATTAAATCAACACACGCATGCATGCGATTGAGTGTTCTTTTTATTTGATTTGTCGATTTAGTTACTGTGGTATCTGCTAAATGCGTTTGGTAGGGTATGGGTATTGCTTTAAAACTATTATGGGCATTAGTATAGTATTTCTACGGAAGGAATGCCAATTTGGGAATTTAGTAATGAAACACTGTAGTAAGATTTTTATGGTAGATGTAATTGGAATATATGGGATTGTTCAGCAGCAACTCGACAGTGCGGGATTTTATACGGTTTGTTAACTACCTGTAGGAAGATTTGCTGCAAGATTCTTCTGTCCCTCGGTTTTCAACTGCATCGTTCGCTTCAAGTTCAACTCATCCAAGTTCAGAGCCTCAGTCCTGTCGTGATGGCCGTTTCCCTGTCTACATCTCATCCACGATGGGCTTCAATCATTCACAGCAATTTGATATTGCAGATTCGATGAATGCTCTTCATCTGTCCCGCCAACAGAACCATCCAAACACAAGTACCTACATGCATGGTCATTCATGATCCTATCCGTCTTTCTCGCCTCAACCATATGGTGCAATGTATCCCAATTTCAGTGTTCATAATGCTTTTATGCATGTAAGATCTCCTAGTCCATGGCCTGTTCTTCCATCTGGGTATGTGTATTCTCCCCAGCCTATGCCTCAATATGGTTTTGGAGGTGTGTATCCTTCTCAACCCATGCCTCCATTTGGTACGAGGCCCGTTCGTGGCTCGGTTGGTTTCTCTGGTTTTACAAGGCAGATAAATGAGCCATCTTCTTCTGCCTATTTCCGGGGACCTTCTTTGAGTTTGGCTACTGATCAGCACATCAATAATAACCCAAGGAATGCAAACAATGCAGAAGATGCACACCCTATCAATGCGGAGCCAATTAGTGTCGAACAAAAGGTGCAGAACTATGTATGTTTTGCAAAATTTGGAACCGTTGGAGATTTTCCTGATCACTACTTCAACAAATATGTTCGCTTTCCCCTGCAGGTATTCCAAGCAATTATAAACTTCATGGTTCGTCTTGCTCTACAAATTTCTTTCCTTGCTTCCTGTTTTTTTAACCCTTCATTCTGTTATACAGTCACCACCAAAACACTGGGTGAAGGGAATACAAAAAGAATGGAGGATCCTGGAAAAAGATTTGCCTGGTAAGTCCTACGTATATAAGATATATGTATATAGTTGGTGAGAAACTTTCTATTCTTACAGAAAACGATATATTTTTTACCAGCACTACCACATGACATTATTATTATTTTTTATATATTCCAAACAGATACAATATTCGTACGGGCGTGCGAAACGAAAATGGATCAGTTGAGAGCTGTTATAATAGGAGCCGAGGGAACTCCATACCATGATGGTCTGTACTTTTTCGACATTTTATTTACAGCCAGGTATCCCATTGACCCGCCGGTATGTATCCGATAACTTATATAAGTAGGAAACCTACACTTATTATCGATCAATTTTAACTGAATGTTTATCACTTTGGGCGTTCACACTCGGTAGAAGGTCCATTACCACTCAGGGGGGATCAAAATCAACCCTAATCTGTACATTTCTGGAAAAACATGCCTGAGCCTTTTAGGCACGTGGAGTGGCAACGGAACAGAGAAATGGATCCCTGGCGTTTCGACCGTCCTACAAGTCCTTGTCTCCATGCAGGCTTTGGTTCTAAACGCCGAACCCTACTTCAACGAGTCTGGAAACCGAGGCTCGAATGCCGATGCTTTGGAATACAATGAGAGAGCATTTATGAATTCCCTGCGAACAATGACTTATATCATGAGGAACCCTCCAAAGGTATGAAGAGATCACAACCCTTTTCCTCTTTTCTTCTCCTCATCTCGTCGTCTTCTTCATCGTTTTTTCCTTTTGCAGCACTTTGAGGATTTCATCGTGGGCCACTTCTGTGTGCATGCTAACGACATTCTAGGCTCGTGCAAAGCCTACTTAAACGGAGCGCAAGTGGGTTCGTTGGCCCAATCGACCGCCCACAATAAGCAGTGTACAGAGCGATTTAGGGGCCGATTGATTGATTTCCTACCCAATCTGCTGAGTGCTTTCGCAAAGATTGGAGCTGAGGTTCGAGCGGATCAGTTTCTTGCTTTTCCAGAACCTCGTACTTCCCGTAAGGACAACTATGTCCGTCGATGGGGCTCGAGTACGTAGTTGAAGTATGTTTTTCATCTTTCATCCCTTTTCCGCCGATTCGAAAACTGCTGCGACTTAGTTTTGCGGACAGGCCATGAATGAGCTTGTGAATCTTTTACTTCCGCTGCGTATAGGTAAATAGAAAGAACTTTGTGCTACATGAAGGATCATTCAAATTTTCGTTTCAAAATGCATTTTTTCATATGCCCCTTCTCGTCTCCAGTTGATCTTGATTTTATCAATACTGCTGCATGGTTTCTGATATTAAAAAAAAAAAAGGGACTTGGAAACATTTGTTTCAAATATCACGGTCATTAATGTAAAAAAATATAAAAAAAAACCAAAAAAACGAAAAGAGAAATATTGTGCGTGTGATGAGAAGTCGGAGACCGAGACAGTAGAGTAGCGCTGAAGAACCGAAAATGCCGAAGAACGATGCACCGTCCACGTCAGCATCATCGAGCCCTAGCTCGACCAAGTCGTGGATCTTAGCTGCCGGTGCGGCTACTGCTGTGACGGCGATTGGGTATCTATATTACAGTAGTCGGCGCGGAAATTTTCGGAGTCGGGTTTTGGGTGTTATTCCCGCCCGATACGCATCTTCGCGATTCCCGGGGAAGCCCCTCGTCAACATATTAGGCAAGCCCATGATTCAGGTAAACAGATGTAAAACATAGCAAATTTGCTGGAAGATTTCCAGCAACATAAGTTTCCTTGGAAAGCTATGAAATTCAAGATTCGATTCACCCTTTTCTCTTCTGTATAACTGAGATGAAAAACTGTTTCGTAATGGGACATGTATTGGCATTTGGATTCAATTCAATCAATTAAACCTCGTGTGAGTTGGTTGAGGTTGCTATTGCTGTATTGGTTTTTTTTTTTTTCTTTAGCAAATTGCATGACTTGAAGTACTTGAGTCAAATGTATCTTCAGAAATTTTTACAGCATTCAGTTGGTTGCAGAGAACATGGGAAAGAGCAAGAATGGCTTGTTCATTGGACCGTGTAGGTAAAGCTCCAGATCGTTTTCTTGCTGTGATTGCCAAGCTAAATTTTGACCTTGTATTGTTCATCAAGCAGTTGTAGCAACGGATGATCATAAGATTGCTGAGTGCTGTAAAGATTTTGGTGCCGATGTGGTGATGACATCTGAATCTTGTAAAAATGGTAAAAAAAACACTCCCATTTGCTGCGAGGCATGTTTGGTTATGTTATTTGAATTCCATTACTCATATTTTGAGTTTGTAGGCACTGAACGGTGTAACGAAGCGCTTCAAACGCTTGGGAAGTCATACGATGTTGTTGTCAATATTCAAGGGGATGAACCACTCATAGAACCTGGAATCATAGATGGCATTGTCAAAGCTCTTCAAGTAAATCCTTTTTTCCGTAACTAGTTTGGCTGATAGAGAAACGAAAACTCTTACTGAATCTGTCTTTTGCAGGCCGCTCCTGATGCAGTGTTCAGCACGGCAGTTACTTCTTTGAAGCCCGAAAATGCTTTCGATACAAACCGCGTAAAGTGTGTCGTTGATAACCGTGGTTATGCAATATACTTCTCACGAGGACTGATTCCATTCAACAAGTTTGTCCTACTCTTCGCTTTTTTACTTGTTTATCCTTCTTCCCAAGCTACATAGGCAAGCTAGAATCGAATTTTGTGAAATAAATGAATGCAGATCTGGGAAGTTCAATCCTCACTATCCTTATCTACTTCATCTGGGGATTCAGGTACTTTGAGCGAGAGATTATCATTGCGATCGTTTCACTTGTTTGTTTATAATACGGATCCCTCATGCAACAACTTCTCAGAGCTTCGACTCGAAGTTTCTGAAGATATATTCTCAACTCCCACATACTCCCCTTCAATTAGAAGAAGATCTCGAACAACTGAAGGTCCTCGAAAATGGATACAGAATTAAGGTACATTCACTATGATTTAACTATCGAATCACAAAAACATATCGGATATCTAGTTCAAACAATTGCCTTCAAGTGTTGAGATTGCTATCCCATAAAGTCGTTATCAAGCATTCGTTAAGGTTTGCCAGAATCGTTTCCTTCTACTCTATGCAGGTCATAAAAGTCGACCATGAGAGCCATGGTGTCGATGTCCCTGAAGATGTCGAGAAAATCGAGCAATACATGCGAGAAAGAAACTTGTCTTAGCTGCACAAGTAACATAAAAGCAGCTCTTATTGGGGGAGAGATCATATGCACTGAGGCATTAGAAGCTTTTGCTATGTTGAAGAATGACCCATTCCTCTGCTCTGAATAATGAATTTGAGCTCTTCATGCTCATCATTTAGGGCCAGCCACCCACCATTTTTTGTCATGGAACATCTAGCGTTGGTACCAATTACCAACTAAAGATTCTTACAAAATTTAATTGAGTCAATGTTGACTTTTGGATCCCTAGGCATTAATTTAACCTATACATATGCTTGAATTGAATTTTCTTTGTACAACATGATAAATTGATAATGTAGGCCTTTCCCAGAACGTGACGTGCAGCAGCCCCACCACTTAGGTGGACTCTTATTCCATCTTATCTATTATCTCGAGGTTTTCACTTTTCCTCAATAAATCTTATCCCTTTTCTTTTTTGGCACCCATCTAATATTAAGATTTAAATCTCTTATCATATATATTTGTAAATTTTCAAATACAGCCGCATAATATAAAACCTGTTTGGGAATATGATGCTACACACTGATAAACATCAGTAATAATGCTATTGATATTAAATGGCTTAGAGTAGACCATATAAGCAACACCAATTATGGTCACTATCGGTCGATTATGTTATTTAATTTACGAAACTTTTGTATTAATTTATTAATTTGAAAATATTGGATCATTTCCACTTGTCTCTATTTTCACGGGCACCACCCCCCACCGCTCGCTGCTGCTCCTATATATACCAACCTTTCTTTCCAATTCTTTAATTTACCCTCAAACCACTCTTTTTTCTGATTCGTTTAGCTCGAAAGGCGAATTGTAATTTTTCTACCTCGATTTAAGCAGGTAATTCATCCTCCTCGTTTTAAGTTTCTTTAATAGTTATAATGATGTTCGTATTCCGTCCACGGCTTTGATTGTTTCCGTGGCTGATCTGTTTTATTTTTTATTTTATTGACGTTTTCCCGCTTGAGGTAGATCGTCGCCTTCGGTTTGTTTGTTTGTTTGTTGTCTATGTTTATTTTTTTTCTTGGATAATTTTGAACTCATGTACCTTTTGTAACCTTGTGTTTGCTTTGTTTTCTGAGTCTGTGTGAAACAAGGCGTCATTGGAATGTTTTCTGCATTTTGGCAATGGGATGTTTGTTTTTAAATGCGTGGATTCTTGGATATTCGGCTGATGCAGTGGATTAGTTTTATGGGGAGAAACTGACATGTGAGGTTGCTTTGTGATTACGCGGTGCTGATGCTTTTCCCACTTTTTAAGGTTTATTCATCGTATAGTTGTATTATATCTAGGTTGGTTGACTCGCAGTTTTAACGTATTTCAGCTTTGTTGCTTGTATAGTGAGGTCATTGGGCCTATCTAATGATGTTGCAAACCTTAGTTATCGGTATTATCCAATTTAACCTTTGAAGGTTTATTAGCTAATAAGACGAAATCACCATTATTTTACTGCCTCCAGATATTGTAGTTTAGCAGCCACTGTTAACTTATCTGGAACTTTTTTAGTTCACATGTTCCAATCCAAGGCGAGCCTTTCCTTGATTGGTTTGTTTGTGTAGGAAACCAAGTTGCAATAAAGACATAACATCTCTTTCGTACTGTTTCATTTCTATTCTTCCCCTATGCTCGTCGTCCTCTTCTAATTCATCGCTGTTTTATAATTGCATCTCATTCACAACAATATTACCAGTTTAGTTTCTATAAGACAACTACCACTATAGTACATTGGAGAGTTATACCTGTGATACCCACCTTCGTCTTCATTGTAAAATCCGATTATCCTTTATCTGCATACATGGTATTGGAGGAGGAAATTTGATGGTGGGATTTTATATGTTCATAACCCATTTTGTATAATGGTCTTGAATAATAATCATGTGATGATAACTTTTGTATCTGCTCCATTACCCTCACTTATCTGCGTTTTTCCTCTATCTTGACGCAGCTATATCATGGCTTTTCAAAGAAACTATGCTGCCCCTAACATGACTTTCGTAGCAGATGGGGATCTACCCATTACCAAGAAACAGAACTCGTCATCAGAGGCAATAACCACTGCGCCAGACAATTCAAACGGATGCTTTGATTGCAACATCTGCTTAGACACATGCCATGACCCAGTCGTCACACTTTGTGGTCACCTCTACTGTTGGCCTTGCATCTACAAATGGCTACAAGTTCAGAACCCTTTGCCCGAATCCAGCGATCATCCCAAATGCCCAGTCTGTAAATCCCACGTATCAAAATCATCCTTAGTCCCGCTCTACGGTCGAGGCACATCACCCTACAATCCCGAGGCTGAAAACCCAAAAATGGCACTCGAAGTACCCCAAAGGCCACAAGCACCTCGAAGCAACGATACCTTCCTTGCCTCTGCAGCGTCAATTCGTGATGCTTTTCATCATCATCAACAACATCATCATCAGCAGTATATTTCCCATCCAATGAATGATAATTATCCATCGCTTACGACGAGTTTCTACAGCCCGACTATCCACATGGTCGGCGAGATGGTTTTCGCTCGTATATTTGGGAGCTCAGAGGCTAATCTGTTTGCGTACCCTTCGTACTCGAACTCTTATTCTCATCCCCTGTCGTCGGGAAATGGTAGCCCGAGGCTGAGAAGGCAAGAGATGCAGTTGGACAAGTCGTTGAATCGAGTCTCCGTTTTCCTTTTCTGTTGCATTGTTTTGTGCTTCATCTTGTTTTGATTGATGATTTTTCGGCTTAGTTTGTGATTGATGCACTCTTGTCTCTTGTACGTCTCTCGAGTGTAGTAGCGTGGCTGTGCTGATAAAAGCAGTCAGGGTGATGGAATGAAAATGTAGCAAGATTTATTTGTATAGTTCCTGTTTGAATTGAATTGAAGACGGCTTTCTATTTATCTGAAAATTTATAAGTTTGAAAATTGGTATTATTCACTGTAGAAATTGTAGGATCATAAAATGACTGAGAAAAAAAGGGCAGGAAAATAGGATAAATCGGTTTTAAGCTTCACACGGGTTAGTTGTAATCGTAGGTAATTGAAGGAAAAGCTACCGTAGGTAGGGACTAGGGGTGTTCATCGGTCGGTTCGGTTCGGTTTTTTCAAATTTCGGTTCGGTTTTTCGGTTTTCGATTTTACGTATGCTTAATCCGATATCGAACCATTTTAATTTGGTTTGGTTCGATTTTTTTCTAATTCGGTTCGGTTTTGCGGTTCGGTTTTTCGGTTATCAACAAAAAAAATATTATGAGCTGAAAAACATAAAACAATTTATGGTTATTAAAAAACAAAGAACATGTAGCAAAATAATTCAAAGGTCCGAAAAAAAATAACATGAGAATGTAACAAAATCTAACAAAAATATAAAAATATTCATTTGAAGATACTATAATTATTTGGGAGAAAAATAGTATTTGATTGGTGATGAAAACATTCACCTAAAAATGGAAAAAATATACCAATGAAACTATATTTGCTGTGTTGTTTACGTTATGGGAGAAAAATAAATGATTTTTGTTATTTTTCTATTTTAATATAATATGATAATTTCAGTTCGGTTTTTCGGTTTTTTCGGTTTTACGTATGCTTAATCCGATATCCGAACCATTTTAATTTGGTTCGTTCGATTTTTTCCTATTCGGTTCGTTTTTTTCGGTTTCGGTTTTTTCGATTCGATTCTTTACTATTCGGTCGGTTTTTTCGATTTTTCAGTTAATTTGAACACCCGTAACAGTAGGGAACAACCCCGTCTTGTTCCTACCGACGAGCAGACTAAATTACAGATCGAAGCTTCTGGTCTGTAATGGATCGAGTTTTAAAAGCCGCACGTGCTTCTGGTTCTCTCAATCTCTCAAATCGCTCTCTCAGGTGGGTGCTCGCTTCGTGAAATTCAAGCATTCCACTTTTGAGTTCTTTTTTTTTTTTTAAATGTTGATGATGCATTCTTAGTGGAATACATGATCTTGCCGATTGACGTATTGTCTTGATTCGTGGCAGAGAAGTGCCCGATGAGGTGTACAAAAGCTTGGATGCGGTTGCTGGAGATGAGAAGTGGTGGGAGGTAATTACTGAATCGCTTTTACATCGTCTGTAGTTTTATCGCGTGAAAAAAGAAATAGTCTTTGATCTGTCGCAGGTTGTGGAGTTGCAAAAGCTGATTCTTGCTCATAACGATATCGAGGCGTTGAAAGAAGATTTGAAGAATTTGCCTTCGTTGGTTGTATTGAATGTTAGTCATAATAATGTGTCTCGTCTCCCAGCTGCAATTGGAGAGTACGTTCGTCACGCTTATCAACTCTGATCTTTTAAGTGTATTTAAGTTTTTTGGTGGAAATGGGGATCTGGGGGTATTTGATACAAAAATGGCAGGCTTAAAGCGCTGAAGACATTGGATGTCTCGTTTAACAAGATTGAGGAAGTACCTGAAGAAATTGGGTCAATGACTTCTCTGGTTAAGTATGTTACCTGGCTAACCTTAATGCATTTGACTATGCTGGTTTGTATGGAATTGGAAATACTGCACCATGAGTATTTCCGTTGTGGTAAATTTGAGCTGATGTGTAATGTATATTTAACCACTTTATTTGACTTCTGTTCGTGGTTACAGGCTTGATTGTTCAAATAACCGACTGATCTCTCTTCCGAGCACCCTTGGAGTTTGCGCAAATTTATCGGAACTGAAGGTAAGTCTATTTATTATAGTCGAGTCGTGGAAAAGCTGATCAATGCGTTCTGATTTTTATTTTTAGTTGGTTGTTGGCATGGCGAGCTTGAAATTTTCTATGATTTGATTGGATGACTTTCTGATGAACATGCTACTTGGATCAATGTGTTTAGATTCATTTTGTTTTGCAACTTCACAAATTTTTGTATTAAGATGATCTCATAATTTACCTAGGCATCTAAAGGCCTTACAGTTTATTACGATACATGCTGGTTGTCACAATTTACCTAACCTCTCTATTGTTTTGCTTGCAAGTAGTTTATCTTTTTCCACTATGCATGTCCACAGTTCTTGTCCTTTACGAGATGTTTCGGTTGTATTCAGGCATCAAATAATACCATTTCCAAATTGCCTGACGGGCTAATAAATTGTAGTAAAATGACAAAACTTGACATAGAGGTACGTAAACATACCATAAGTTATTTCTAGCATCTGTAATCTTGTTGCCCCTGTCTTAGGTTGCTCAGGATTTTATGGTTTACTAAACTGTGACAGGGAAACAAACTAGAAGCGCTGCCTGATAATATTTTTGCCTCATTCACTATGCTTATGGAGCTCAATGCATGTAAAAATCTACTTCTCCCTTCAGTTCTTTTATTTATCATCTCACCAGATAACATAAGTTTTGTACTAAAACTTCTTGAAGCCAAAAATCTTTTAAGCAAGTTGCCAGAGACTATAGGATGCCTCTCACGCTTAGTTCGACTCGACGTTCACCAGAACAGTGAGTGGATTGTCGTTTTGATGCCTGTGTGGCATTTCCATGTGCCTTGAAGATCTGAATTGTTACTTTCTTCCCGTTCTGTAACTATATTTTTACCTGTCTCAGCTTGGTGGGTTATATGATATGTAGGAATTACTTCCATCCCTTCCTCAGTTAAGGACTGCTCTTCCCTTGTAGAGTTTTACATTGGGTTAGTTATGGACAATCGCTGCATGCAATTTTATATATATATATATATATATATATATACATACATATACACTTATATATCCTTATCCTGAACTCTTATTTCAGGAATAATGCACTATCATCATTACCCAAAGATATTGGTTTGTTGACTAAGCTCGGGACATTTGACCTGCATTCAAACCAGGTGGATAATTTAGTGTGGATATTTTAGTACGATCTCAATGTCTGTTCTAACAGACTATACGGTGTGCATTAAGAACTGACTTTCTTCAGTGAATATTGAAAGCTCAATGGTTCCAATCCCATCTAAGTCCCTTTACTGATATCTACTTAAACAGTCTGATGTTTCTTAAGTTTGTCCTGTCGTACATGCAGTTAAAAGAATTTCCTGCAGAGGCATGCAGCTTGCGTCTTTCATTTCTGGACCTTTCTAACAACTCATTATCGGGTTTGCCTCCTGAAATTGGTAATGTCAGCATCCTGCTTATTTGTGACTTACATGCATGCTCTAACTAGTTTTTTCCTGATAACTAATCAGTTTTCATGTCTTTCAATTGGTAATGTCTAGGCCTGATGACGACGTTGCGGAAACTGGCACTCACTGGCAATCCAATGCGATCACTTCGTAGGTATGCAGCTACATCTGCCTTATCTGTATTGTTTTGTTTGTATTCAAGAGTTGACTAACAACTTGATGTGTTTCAGCTCCTTGGTGCACGGACCTACGGCTGCTTTATTAAGGCATCTTAAGAGTAAACTTCCCACAGCAGAAGGTGAATTCAAATCCATCTTTTAGACAGCGACAATATGAAGTTCACAATTTTTGTTCATCTGTAAAGAATTGATGGGCGATTGATTACTTTTTAAGCGGCAGCACTAGCATCTTCAATTGCACATAAAGTTGTTTTCATGTAGAGTCTGCCGCTAGCCCCAAAGAGGATGTTATCAAGATGGTCGCTAGGTCATCTCTGACATCAAAGGTAATCTCCCTGAGTAGACAGTATTTCCATATATATTGATATGGGATTCCTATCTCATGCGCTAGGAACATTGGTTTAATACAATGGGCTGCTTGTTCTTCTAAGAAAATGACTTTCTACTATATTCTAAGGTTGAGACATCCTTGCTTCATCAACCTTCCGTATATTATTTTGGTTAGGTTTCAACTTTTCAGTTCCTTTATCTTCAGTATTATTCTTTGCTTCAGGAAATTTCGCTTTGTGGGCAAGGCTTGGATGCTATTCCTTCCGACTTGTGGAAATTGACTGACATAACTAAAATCAATCTCTCAGGGAATTTGATCGAGGAAATACCCAGTGAAATTAAATCCTATGTCTCCCTTGAGGTAGCCATTATATGATTTATAACATTTGCTTCTGCAACATCCAGAAATCTGAAAAATATTTACTTGCTTCATTTTCTGAAAAGCTCAATCAACTTAGTTGAGATACTGATGTGAAGTCTTTAAGAAATGATTTTATCGCATCCCATCTATCCAGGATATACAATAACTAGCTTGAAGACACCTAATATGATTTCAGTGTCATATCGTTGTCGTTATATCTGTGGATGTTTTCTTTCGTTTAGAATATAATCAATGAGCTCAACATCTGTTACTTATGGTAATCTTAATCGTCAAATGGGTTTGCATGGCAGGTTTTCGTATTGTCCAATAATAAGATTAGTGAGTGGCCTACATCAATACTGGCAGCCCTTCCTAAACTCTTGTGCTTGAAACTGGACGATAATCTACTCAAGAAGGTGACTTCCATTCCACCTACCAAGTTATTAAAAATTGATGTATATCTCCTTTGAGAACTAAACACCAAGTTCCTCTGTCTAACTTCCGTTTCAATTGGATGACGTTTGTTAATTGCAAAACAGTTCTCTTTGGTTTTGCCTACATGATATTTTTTTTTTTACTTGCATTGCGCTATCTCTATTTTAATGAAAAAAAAACCTCCTTCGGTCTGGGATTATAATCTTATGAATCCTCTTGGCCAGATTCCATCAGATGGCTTTGAAGCTAGTTCTAAGCTTCAGATTCTGGATCTAAGTGGCAACAAGGGTTGTTTAACAGACCACCCAGCTTTTTCAAGCTTAACAGATATTCAGGAGCTTTATCTGAGGTTTGTTGATTCCAAATGCTTTTAAATACTTCAATTTCTGCTGCTTAATTTCCCCCCATCTATGCAGGAGGATGCAAGCTGCAGCTTTTCCATTAGATGTATTAACGTTGGAAAAGCTAAGGATCCTTGATTTGAGCCAAAACTCCCTCGACTCTGTCCCAGCGGTGACTACCTTGTTTTTTTTTTTTTTTTTTTCTTATGGCGGAAGTTGAAACAGACTGCCATCTACCCCGTGGATCAGACAATTAATTTCTATTTCTTGTTATCGTGGAATCTGCCATCAAGGTTCATTGAAAAAAAAAATGAGCAAAATAATTAAATTTGATTTTCGATTGTTTTATGGGGGAATTTTGTGGTTTATTTGTGCCAATAATTAACAGCTCATCTTATTGACCTGCAGAGCATTAAAGATCTCGCTTCGCTTATGGAGCTTAACCTCTCAGACAACAATATTTCCTCCCTTCCACCTGAACTGGTTGGTACAAAAATCAGTTCTTATTTTCTGTTTGTTTTTGTGTCCTGAGACATACTCTTCAAATGCCTACATATATACCATTCATACAAGAAATTGGATTTGTAACAGGTGACCTCAAAACCCATTAAATATTTAGTTGTTTACTCTTGCAGGGTTTGCTTGAACCAAGCCTGCAAGTTCTAAAGCTCGAAGGAAACCCTTTGAGAAGGTACCCCACACCCTTTCATCAGTGTTTCTTGTACGAATTCAACTCATGTTATTACATACCAATAAGTTGCTAATAGATGATTTAGATGGCGCATAGGACACGTTAGGGAACTGACGTTTTTTTTGTTCTGAAACAATAACTACTACTCAGCATTCGAAGGGCTATTCTGGATAGAGGAACGAAAGCCGTCCTCAAATACCTCAAGGATAAAATCGTCGACCAGTAAACTCAAAAACCGTGCGCGGTTTTCTTTATCCCGATGATCGTATGGACGAGGTAAGTTTTAAAATATGTACTTTGAGATTATGGCTTGGAGAGCGATGTGAGGAATAGCATCACATTCGAATTGAATGCTTGTCTTGATCTCTTGATTCCATATATGACTGGACTGTTCTTAGAACTTGAAGAAACTTGTGTCCGTTTTCACCTTTACCTCTCTTGGAATGGAAATTTTTTAAGTTTCGACTATTCAATTTTATGCCGATGTAGTATATTCTCTATCTATAGGTTGAAAAATCAATGAAATGCGTTGATTCATAATCCTTGAGTTGGATCTTAATTCATATGTAACCCAAAAGCAAATATAGTTATGAAATAAAAAGGAAAGATGTAAGGCTGATCAATTATTGAAATAAAGAAAGAAGGTAATATAAGGCATGCGTTTAATCCACATACTTTTGTAATGACTCATTCTCCATCCACAAAAGGAGATGAAAAGGAAACGTACTTTTTGAAGAATATTACTTTCAACTTCAAAAGGAGCACTTACATGTTTAAGCTCAATCCTTTTAATATAATTTAAATAAGAATATAATGTTTCTTCTACGCATATACGCATATAATATTTCTTATATGACCCATGAGTCAAAAGATGAAATGTTGAAAAACATCAGAAATATGGGATGATAATAGTAATCACATACGTTAATTTGTTTATGTAACGATTATTACTATTCTTTCAAGAATTTGTGGAGTGAAAGAAACAAACCACGAAAGAACATATGAAATGAAAACAAAAAGGCTTTAATCATCATAAGATGCCACGTGTCACGAGTTAATGCTCTGGTCTTATTATCTCTTCTATTGCTTTATATACAAGCTATCTATCTCTATCCCTAACTTTTGGTAAAAAAAAATGCAAGAAAATGAAATATCAATTTATATCTTTTTATTCACGAGCCGTCACGTGCCCTTGAATTCTCCATTCACTATTTCGACCACGTGTCTTTCCAATACTAGAAAAAGGCGTCAAACTTGGTGAATTATTGCAACTTAGGAAAAAGACAAAAATACTACTAATAATGATAATAATTTATGTGATGGATAGATGGGCATCTGCCCAAGTTACATAGTTATGATGAAGACGCTTCATGTAATAACACTAACAAGTAATCTATCCCATTACAAGTAGCCAAAGTAGCAGCTATTCGACAGCGCAGTTGCATCTTTTTAGCTTCAAATGCTTAGTAACTTTACAAAAAAAAAAACATGTAACACAGAAAATTATACCAAGAAAATGGATGAGAAGGAGTGGCTTTCCTATCCTTATATGGGATAGGATCGTCGATCCAAATGTCCATCTACAATAATATAATGTTTTTATTAACAATTAATTTATTCTCACAATTCGATCGAACACATTTGTATGATCACATCATCATATACAGCCAAAACCAAAACTTCCTTTCCGTTATCACTTGAACACATTCATTTCACCATTGGCCCATTCTTTTGACTATTAGAGAACGACCGTTATGCTTATCACCACCACCATCATCTCTATCCCAAGCTAATACTATCTATATATATACAACAAAACCCTCATTATACATGAACCTCGTATATATTACACCAATGATTTCTATCTAGCTAGCCTTTTTCCATTGAACTTTCACGTAAATAAAAAAAAAAAATGGTTTTCCAAAGCAGCAGCAGCTCATTATTGTCCAACTGAGCCTGCCTCCAGGCTTTCGATTCTACCCCACAGACGAAGAGCTCTTAGTTCAATACCTATGCAGAAAAGCTTCTGGCCATAGCTTTCCTCTTCAAATCATAGGAGACATTGACCTATACAAGTTTGACCCTTGGGACCTTCCCAGTAAGTACAACACTTAATCTCTCCATTTAATTTTTTTAGAGGGTTTTATTCTTCTGATGATCAATATGGGACAAAACAAATTGATCATATAGGCAAGGCTATATTTGGAGAGAATGAGTGGTACTTCTTTTCTCCGAGGGAGAGGAAATACCCTAATGGGACAAGACCTAATAGGGTTGCAGGCTCGGGATATTGGAAAGCCACAGGCACGGATAAGGTAATAAACTTCCGAGGCAAAAGGGTTGGGATAAAGAAGTCCCTCGTCTTCTATATTGGCAAAGCTCCAAAGGGTTCAAAGACTAATTGGATCATGCACGAGTATAGAATCTCAGATTCACACAAGCTCATCCTACCAACATCCTCTACTAATAATAAGGTACGTAGTAATTACTTAAGGAACTTTTTATTACCTTTTGTGGGAACTTATGTATTAACTATTAGAATATACACATATTAGGCACACTATTTGTTGAATTCTCATCAAATAAAGAAATTTAGATAGCATAGAGATTGTGTACATAATACAGTAAAAAAAAATATAAATCATGCTTATGGAATATTTAGTTTCATACGAACACAAGATGTGATATGTTGTACGAGGGTAGAATGGTACTCTCATGAGGACCAATGTGTAAAATTTTATTTAAAATGGAGACTGATGACATTTTTCTAACACGTTTAGTTTAGGTATTTGAAGTGTATATTATCCTTGATTTAATTTAGTTATTTTCCCTTAATATTATGTCTTTATGGCCTTTTAGTAATTATTATTTTATTTTATTTTTTTAGCTGGATGATTGGGTCTTGTGTCGAGTCTACATGAAGAGTTCGAGCGGGCAAAGGCCCAACAGTTCGTCTCCCTCTTCGGCCCATAACGAAGGCTCTAATGGGCCTACGAAGTTGGACTTGAACAGATTGGGCTCGGGCGATTTTAATTGGGCCACGCTCGCTAGGCTCACTATGCCGACGCAGGCTCAGGCCCAATACGAGCCGGCCCAATACTTCCAAGGGTATCATCGCTCTAGCGTCGCCGATGAGGGGATAGTGGGAAATTACACGCGTGCCCCTCGCGCGGCCGAGATTGAGAGTCAACGACAAGTCAACGATCTTGGATTTATTGCACAGAATTTGAACCCATATGAGAGGATGTGCTTGTTTGACGTTTAGTTGGGGATGATTATTATGGAAATAAAAATTATTTTTTTTATGGTGGGTTGTGTCGATTTTGTACTTGCTTACGTGTATTTTAGAATAGTGTTTGTTCTTCCATAGGCAGAGAATATATATATACTCTTCTCTTGCGCAGAGGGTGTAGACGGCGATTTTAAGTGATGATTTTCTGGAATTAATTACTATACAATGAAAGAAAGGAAGTTGGAATTTCCAAATATTTTGGTTTGCACCACAGACTTGATTAAAATTTTTCATCATCATCATCATCATTTACACAATAAATCCCAGCGTCGGATCAAAAGACCGAGTACTAAGTTAATTAGGGCCCCAACAGCTGAGATACATAACTTTCCTAAGCGATTCCTCCTGATCAGATTGCTTATGTTCAGCTTCTCTGTGAAAATTGGGAGATAATTTCTTGGCCTGAGAAAAAGATCTGAGGTTGTTCTTGGCGTTTTGATGGGCGAGCCTCATGGCGTAGTTCCATCTGCAAAATCCCTGATCTTTCAACGCTTCCACGGCTCCTATGCTTGAAGCTACCAACCATGCTCTTAACCTAAAAGAAGAAGAAGAACTCATCGTCATAACTCTTGATTTTCTTTGCTCGTTTCTGTTTTTTTTTTTTTTTTTTTTATGATTGATTGAATTGGTGATAGAGGGTTGTTTGGTTGGTCTTATATAAAAGGGTGAGTTGGGCATTGTATGTATTGTAATAATAAAACTATGGGTGGTTTCATTTCACCAATACTAAAGGAGGAGGAGAGCGAGCACCCAGTTTTTTCAATTCAGTTGGCTCGTATGTTATTTTATTTAATTGATATGTGCCAACAAATTGGACTTTGACGGAGGCCTCAACTCAAATAAAAGGAAAAAACAAAAAAAGAAGTCCATGTCGAAGAAATATAATAAGTAGCCCATAGGAAGATAAAATACGTAAGAATCTATAAGGGACTACATTATCTCTACCATTATCTCTGATATATAGTTTCTGTATTTAAAATCTACATGTCATGATTTTGTTTGTGAGCAATCATGGTGAATATCCAATCTTTAAATGCTTTTTATTTCTATACTCATGCTTCAGTTCTAAGTAAAGCTATAGCCGCACTATATTTTGAAGATATACGTTCATTGATTTCTGGGTAGCTAGCTAGGTATAGGTGTTGTTCAATATATCATAATATTACAAAGAAAAATGTAGGTTAGCACAGCAGTAATTCATATACTTTTAAATAACTATGAAGTTCACAACAAATAAGTATTTCAACAACAATCTCTCATCAAACCTGTACTATTCATTTTCGTTAGTACTGATGCTTGGCTTTTCTTCACTTTGCCAATGGCAGCAGTTCAATGTGACCACTCGACGAAAAGCACAAACAAAGCATACAAACCCCACATTGATCTTAGTTTGTTTATTCTCCTATTTAAATATGTAAATGAATTTCTGAAAGGATGTTGAACATAATTATACTTTTCTGCTTTGCATTATTTTAACATAGAAAACGCGTATACAAAACAAGAGTTGGGCCATATATAATTTATGGCTCCCACTACCATATATATATACATAATCATATGCAACTCGAAAGTGGCTTTTAAAGTTATAAGTGCTACAGATATACATTCACTTTCAAATTATAGTTTAGTTCATGTTCACCAAAGCAACTATTGACTCTATTAATTCAACCAAACCCCTTTAATCTTCATTTATTGCAAACCGTTGATTACACTTATTTTGATGCGAATAGTATGTAATGGTGACGCGTTAACGTTAATAATTTATTCAATTCATTATTTTCCTGATTAGCATTAATTATCAATATACTTCATAGCTGCCCAAAAGTTCCCATCTTTTTATCGTTTCTTTTTTCCGATGGCAAAAGAAGGATAAAAAAAACCCTTCTGTATATTTCTAACGTGTTGGTCGCCGAATATCTCGCTGATAGTAAACGAACACGCAATATATGGTTAATAAATCCAAGCTAGATCAGTAATAATTAACTAAAACTGTTACATTTCTCTAATGACAATTAGCCACGGATTATCTGAAAGTTCCTCCAAACGTTGGTGTCCAAAAATCAACTGTCGTTGTTTCGTGAGTCATTGGGAACGTGCTCGAAATTGGTACTAAACACAACCCTCTACTTCGAAGATCCTGACGTGGTCCTTCTTCTTCCTTTGATTTATCAGAAATCTGCAATAATAATGATAACATATATTCAAAGAAGAGAAACGTAAAGAGGTAAAATAATCAGAAAATAAATGGGGTTTGAAATCAACCATTTTTATTAAATTTAAAAAAATGAGTCAAAAAATAAAAAAGACTAGGGTTTTTGTATTGTGTGAGAGTTACCTGGTGATGCTGTGGAGGATTACCATTTTTCATATAAGGGGTGCTCAGTACCTAATATCAAAAGTAAGCAAATATATATAAATTAATTCAAAATAAATTAAAAGATATAGATTCCTTTTTGTTGATGAAGAGGGACTTACACTGACTTGTTCATGGAGAAACTTAATGTATTGAATAGCTTCAGACAGCACAGAAGCAGTATCAGTCTGCACACAGCAGCAAAATAATTAGAATAGTGTAATGAAGTAGTTATGGGGCAATAACAGTAATTTTATTCCAACACTAACTCATCACCACAAAGAAACAAGGAGAGGAAAGTGGTGAAATATAAATTTTCAAGTTGCTAACATATACTACACAAATACCTTTCCAAAAGGTGAGACTAATTGTTGAAGTGCGGTGATTCTGTCTCCCATCTTCTCTTTTCTCACCTGCAGCTCAACCATGAACATATCTTCATACGATGCATTCATATATCACTTCAACAGTCATCTTTTTCTTTTTCTTTTTTTCGGAATTAAACAGAGAAAGGCTGCGAAAAGATAGCCCATTAAGCTCACAGGATCAATCACTTCATCATTCAGAAAAAACAAAATACAGGAAAAGCCTCTTAATTTATCATGTGTATATATATATACGTAATGTTGCATGTGCATACTGTATAGATAGAGATAGACACCTTAAAAGCTGGTAAGGATGAAGAAGATGATTCATTCCTCGGCCTTTTGTTCGATGTCTCGGCTGTGCTGCTGTTCTTCTTCGTTGCAGAAACTTCAGATGCAGCCTATAAGTAATACACGTAATTTATTAACAAAACAAATCCAACCATTATTGAAAAAAAAAAAAGCCCTTTGCGAATAGTTCACATTTATATTAAGTTATACCTTCGGCTTCTGATCATCATATAATAAAGGGGCAGGAGGAATTATATTCTGCGTGGCAAAGAAGCTGCTGGGACGAAGTGAGTCATTATGATTGACAGCAGTGGCATTCCAAAATGGAGTATTGTTGGTAAAATGCAACTGTTGTTGTTTGGGCGGCGATGACGTCGTCCTCATAAAGTTCTGATACTTATTATTCATCCAAGGAGAAGAAGAAGCCATTAACGACGGATCATACGAAGATGTATGCATCTGCTGTTGTTCATGTTGATGATGATGATGATGATTCTCGGACAGTAACAGCCCATAAGCAGCAGCAGCAGCAGCAGAAGAAGAA
Organism: Craterostigma plantagineum; assembly: GCA_027422505.1. Classification (NCBI taxonomy): domain Eukaryota; kingdom Viridiplantae; phylum Streptophyta; class Magnoliopsida; order Lamiales; family Linderniaceae; genus Craterostigma; species Craterostigma plantagineum. The sequence goes on from JAPQWV010000082.1 coordinate 1,226,379, forward strand.
TCCACTTGTTGGAAATTTTCGTTATTAGAACAACTTCCCTGATGATGATGATCCTGCAACGAAAACCCTGGTGGATTTCTCCAGTGCTTTTGTTCGTCCGACGAGGATGCGCCGGCGCCGGCCTCGAAGGGCGAAGTGTTGGAACTCAGGCGGCGGTCGTCTTGAATCAGCTGTCTGAAACTGCCATCAGATTTCGACGACTCACCTCTGTGCTCACGTAGTACACACCATCATCAAGAGAAAACTATGCTCGTGAAAGAACATGCATGTAATAAAAACATCCAAAGTCACAGATACACTTACAAGAAACAATGATTGCTGCTCCATTCAAGGCTATGATTAGTACTAGAGAGCCCTAAACCCATCATGTGCAAGTCCACGCCGGCGCTCGAAGATCCATGATGATGATGATCTTTATGTCCTGTTGGGCTCGAAACTGTTAGAGAATCTGAAGGAGAAGACCATACAACGTAGTTACTAGTGTTGTTGTTGATCGAAGACGAAGCTGCTTGTTGTTGAGGGGTTGTACTTCGGTCGTCACTGCTCGCCGTCGTCCGTGAAGTATCCCACCAATTGAGCTGATGAAACTGATCGTCTGCCATGGCTGCACCAACGAATAATCAGTATCTCTCTTTCCTTTTCGATATTTTTTTGTTATTATGCTATGATGATGCTGATGATGATGGATGCTGATGATGACGATGATATATTATGATGAGAATATATTGCTTTGTTCTCTGCTTGTTTTTCCTAGCTTTCTTTTTTCTTTTTTGCTGGGAGGAGATGCTTATGCTTCAAGACTCGCTCTCCTCTCTCTCTCTCTCTCTCTCTCTCTCTCTCTCGATTTCTCTCTCTCTCCCTCTCTATATATATATATGTCTTAATATGTCTGTGGTTTAGTCGATATGATTCTTGGTAATAAAATATAACTGAAAGACGACTGCTGCATCTCAGATATTTATACTATTTATATGTTGTGAAGGTGAAGAAATTAATGAAGAGAATATATTGTGGTTGACTTTTATTGAGTTCTTAATTATTTATTTATATTGATTTGACAATAAGCGACAAGTTATCTTGCAAGGAAATTCGTTTTTAGCCAATTAGGCGTTAATTGATTTCTTTATGGCAACATTCCTTTTCTTTTATTGTATTTATCTCTTATTGTTAAAGTTACGCTTTGTAATAAGTGTATTATTGTTTTGTTTTGGAAAAAGTTAATCATTCCAAAGTTGATATTAATCTTAATACACTGCCGACTCAAATATATACCATTACCCGACAATAGGTTACACGTCATCACCCTATGTATATTCTACTACAACAAACCTAACATAATATCATATAATAAATATATATAGTCATTATATTATCTGGTTGAATTTGAATCCCTGCCATTGATATTATCGTAGTGGTGAAGTCAGTGTCAGTGGTGACTAAGTCCACCAAGCCTGCAAAGATCAAATCTTATTCATATCAAACGTACCGAAGATGATTAAAAAATGAAAGCTATTGTCTTTTTTTTTTATGATATAGTCAAGATATAATTCGGGGTTATTTAGTTTTTATTTGTTTAATCTTTTGTCAATTTGGTAAGTTATCATGTTTACAAGCTGTGTTTGTTTTTCTACCTTTCGAGGACCACGAATCCACTATCAAGCGTAGCTACATACATTCATGAAATTAGTTAGTTCTTTTTATTATTATCTTCCATTTCCCTAGCTTTGCTAGGTAGGTGAATGTGCTTGATTTTGGAGATATGTTTGGCATGATTTGTAACATATTTAAATATTCTATATGTTTGGTAACATAAGTACATAAAACTGATGCAAGTAAAGATGAAGGTAAATATTTCTAAAATATTTATAACGGCAACACGAACTTGCATCTTTTATCGATGAATTAAAATAGCGAAAGAAATTATTGTAAAACAGGAGCGAGCGTTTGACGTACCAAAGTCAATCGCCGTGGGATCCACGCGTCTGCTGCGCGTGCGCTTTCGTGGGCCCATCAAGTCATACGAGTCAGAGCTGAAAACGACGTCGTCCTAGAAATTAAAACATTCCCAAAAACAATGATCGTTGATGTCCGACGTTAACATCAGTTCCCGGCCGCCTTAAAATTTCAACCATTTCATTATATTAATATTATGTAAAGATGATTTATCTGTGAGTGACTTTCGGTGATTTTACCCACAACTTCGGTGCTAAAATTTGATAAGTATCATATTAATTCGCGGATAATATAATGTTACAAGACAATGTCGTTGAATTGAATATATGAATATACATTAAAAATCGACAGTATGATTAATACTTGTGCGTGCATCAAATCTTTCAATTAGGTGTTTCTAGTCATGTTGGGTCACTTGACTAATTAATATTAAGTACGTGTGTCATTATATCACAGCTGACAAATGTTGATTAATCACATATATGCGTATCTTTGCGAATTGATTATTCCCAAGAGAGAACATCATATAACATAATTGTTTTGTTATGATATATATGTACATACTAACCTCGTATGATAGAATAGAGACGAGTTGAACCTGATGATGGCACCCTTCGTCTAATATTAAACTTCGGTTAATCATATCAATCACATTTTTAGATATATATATATTTATATAATACGCGCTTAGTATTCAATCTTTGACAAAGTAAAAGTTTTTCTTATTGACCTATGACGGTAACATGACGTAAGATTGATGCGCGGATAATGATCAGACAACTTCTGTGAATATTTCTTACAAGAAGTGATGAGCCCTAATGTTATGTCAACGTTGCTAGAGAAAACGTGATGTCTGTCTATATATGAAAAAAAATGAGCTGACCTAAATCGGATATTTTCCATAATCCAATCATTCGTGTAGACGATATTCAATTTGGTAAAATCAATTTTAGTCCACACGACGCTATCCCTTTTTCCATTCTATTTACTAAACGAAAATTTGCCTGTCACGTTGTTAGAGTGACATAACATTTATTTCGAAGGCTCGTGGCATGATTTCTGAGGTTGACTTGGCATGCATTTCTTTATTTAACTATTTCTTTATTTATACTGTGGCAAATGTTAGGTAAAGGTCAAATACCTATAAGTCAATGCACTAAATCATGTATAAGTTCTACATATGCCATATCGTCAAAATTAAAATAATACAGCTTTCAATGGCGCAGATGAAAGGTGTAAAATATCCACTTTGACCATTTGAGCAAGCGTTGACTTCGGCATAGTAGTAAAATATATATTACAACATGTGCACATATTCTCCAAATGCAATAATTGGTGAAGCGACTTTTGAACGATTGTATTAGAAAACGAAAATATCTACCACCACGGTTACATGAATTCTACCTAAAATATCTATCCTATTTACAAACTAAGAGAGGAAACCCTCAATTTCTAACAGTGTTGATATTATAATTTGGGTTTTGTAGCACATTCATCGAATAATTCAAGCTCTTCGAACGGCTATATATATCAGAGAGTTTCTCCTCCTACCACCAATTAGTTTTAGGAAGGACCCATCGATTTATAATATGGTATTAGAGCAAGTTCAATTATGCTAAACCGTCGCCCGATTCATATGTCCACGTGTTTGGTGGCCAGTTATGCCACACGTGATGGGGCGTGTAGATATTATAATTTGGGCTTTGTCACACATCGAATAAATTCAAGTTCTTCGAGCCAGTATATATATAAAAGTCTTTCTCCTCCTATCACCAATTTGTTTAGGAAGAACCCTCGATTTTGAATACAAACGTTTAAGAAAGTACAATAGTAAATGCTCTTCAAATTTTATTTTTTATTGTAATTGGTGTAATCATTGTTTATTCCTTCCATATTTGATCTTTATAAGTTATTTGGCTATGGGATTGATTTCCTTTTATTATTTAGGGCTCATGATATAGGCCAATCTCTCCAATATATGGACCTCTTTAACAACGATATTTGATGGGTCTTCATTTAAAAGGCCGAAAATACCACATAACGGGCCTTTATAGTTAACAATACACTGTTATATAAATATTAGATAAATGATACTATTTCGTATTTTTAAAGAGAAGAGAGAATGTTACAGCAGCTCACGAGAACTCCGTGACAAGCTACATGAGAAGCCATAAAGGGCAAAAGAGAAGGTAAAAAGGGCATTTTCACTTTATCATAACTTTTTTTTTTTTTTTTTAATTTCCGATTACTCTCCAAATAACATGAAATCCATCTTCGAATTAGTTGGGTGCTGTGGTTCAATCACATCGTCGTCATCGTCTCCGGCGGAGGATACCAAACTGCTTCCAGCCCCGCGGAGGCGATTGGGGCTGAGGTCGATGTGTCGACGCCGGCGGTGGAAGCCGACGCTTACGTCAATTTCCGAGGCGGCGGAGAAGGCTAAAGTCGTCGTCGTCGAGAGGCCAGTCGTGGTTCGGTGGAGAAGATGCTGCTTGAAGAAGATTATGTCCAACTCGTCGAGCAGAGATAATCTGAGCCGTTCCTTTGATCATGATGAATATTCCAGGTGATTTATTTGTTTTTATTTTCACTAATCTCAGGAATATATTAATAGAGTGAAACCTAGGTGGACTTGGGTCCTTAGCAGCTTCTAATTGTGATTAAATCACAAACATAATAACTTTTCAAATGCAGCACCTGAATTTTTTTTCATGTTACCTTATTTGTTATATTCATTGTTTAATTTGTATATATATATCTTGCAGCAGATCGGTCACACCCTCGAATATCATGCCTGCATTCTCTCCAGCACCTTTCATGTTCTGATTCTAATATACGTTAGATGATAAAATATTTGGAATTTTTACACAGCTTCTCCGTGTGTGTTTGTGTGTGATTTGATTGCCTTGCAAATACTAAATATATATTCCGAATCGAATAGTATATATGCATTCACGGTGTATCCTCCTACCATTTTTCTTCTTTTGGTTCTAATTTTGTGCCCAAAGGGTCCAATAAATTTGATGGGCTTTAGAGGGAAAAGCCCATACATCGCATTTGAATGACCTCTCCATTTTTATTTCTTGAATGTGACACTAATAATATACAATAAATCACATGGATATATAGTAGCATGACCAGTTGTTTTCTTGAATTTTGTTTTCTAACTTACAAATGGGTCAAAGAACAGTTCATCGGAAAAATACTTATCACTGTATGCATTGCTCATTTTCGTCAATGAATCCAAATTCTCACAACTGTTGTAATCAATCAAATACTCTACACATCAATTGTGATGCGTCTAGTTCAACGTCAATCACCTCCGCAAGTTGTTTCAAACTTTAGGGATTTTTTTTGGCAATTTGATGTCAGACATTAACATAAGTTTCATTTAAGTTTCATGGTCATGTAACAAAATTTTTAGTTTTAAGACCCGATGCACGTAAGTGTTTTTTAGTTCCACTTCATGGACGTGTAGTAAACTTCATGGACCTGCATTACCACTTCATGGTTCTAAGTGGTACTGCAGTTCCAATTCATCGTTCTACAGTACAACTTCATCGTTCTGCGGTACCACTTCATTGTTTTGTAATAACACAAAATGGATACTACGATACCAGTTCATATAAATTGTATAGCACTGCGTAAATTTTAGGTTCTTATATCTAAATTTTACAAAAATCGTGTCCTTAACCCAAAAAATTTTCTTACAGGGGCCTGAAACGTAACTTAAAACATCTTTTGGGACCTGAAACTTAATTAGCACTTTTTGTGTTAATTCTAGCAGAATAGCGTACAGACTTTTGGGGTTCTTCTCTTAAATTAGTTAGAACCCACAAACTTATAAGGGGCTCTCCTTTCTTTTAATTATTAGATGTGAGGCGTATGTTTGACACCCGAACTAAGACTATCACATACTCAATCTTTACATAGGATCAGGAAACAAGGCAATAGAGCACAAGAATCAAACAAGTAAAGCTCCTCCATGTTCGAAAAAACGCCCATCTTCCCCGCCAGAGATTCGAACCCCGACCGAACAACAATATCCGTCGCCGCCGTAGGCCTATGGACTCTGCCCGCAATAACCCTACACACCAACAAAGCCTTTCTCGCCATCGAACTCCCATCATTACTACGCAAACTCTCTAAAGCCCTCTCGGCGGTGGACGCCGTGAAAACTCCGATCATCCCATCGTTTATTCCGAACCCTTGCCTTATAACCCTACAAACGCCGCAGTTATCTGACGCGCACAGGTCGAACGATGGTTCGTTTTTTGCGCCGAAATTGCATGCGAGATTTGTGGCGTGGAACCTAAGAAGCTCGTTGCCATCTGCGATGCACCTTGGATGTTTCTTTGGGAGCTTGTTGGCTTTGTTCTTGACGGTTTCCCGGTGATCTTCGAACCGAGCTAGGGTTCTCCGAGAGTTGTGAATTTTAAAGATTTTTTCGATTTTTACGGCCGGGTTACTGCCATAGGAGCTCGATGATCTGCATATGATTTCTACTATCTTTCGGGACGAGTCCCCCTCCGTGAGCTCGCTTACTGTTCAACGAAATCACCGAAATTCCTCACCAGGGATTATGATTATGTTGGAAATAGAATGTATAAAATTAAAATATGACACTAACCATCTTCAAGGTTAAAGTTTTAAACGCTTTGTGATCATCTTACATATGAATTAAAGGACAAGAGGGTCAATAATCCTCACGAACCCACAATTTAAAAGAAAAATTTCTAGATTTAAGGCTACGTATGGAATAAATCAGCACAAATGTTATTACCAGCATGATATAAGCACGAATGACGACGACGAAAGCGAGAATTTTGTTATTACCAGCATGCTTGTGATGATGATGAGATTCAAGATCGTCGAACTTTGCAAACCTGTCTCCACACCTCGGACATATATTCCCATCATTATTAAACGTCCCTTCGCCAACCTCGGCTCTCAAAGCCCCATTCTTATCAAGTTCAAGAATGCCGCACCTCTTTACTACAGCATTATTGTTCGTCTTATGCCGACGCTGATCGAACTTATCTGAGCTGCCACCGCCGCCGCCGCCGCTGGTCAACACGAGATCGTCGTGAGATACAGAAAGAGAAGAAGGGGTGACGAATTCGCTGCTGCCGATAGACCTAGGGCTGTAGTTATAAGACGGCGGAGGAGGGTTTTCGTCGGCGGTGCTGACGTGTCCCTTGCTTCCGTGCATCGCCGCCATTACATCTCTGAGGTTTGATAGAGACCTCGAACAACCCGACCAACTTATAATTGCCGCCGATTTCTTGGTCGACGGCGTCAGTACCGAGCTAAAGTGCTTCACGGTTTGCGGGTTGTGGACCTCCGATGGGTCGGATCCACCACAGTTAATGGTCCTTCGAAAGGAGAGCCAAACTGTCGGCATTTTCTTGATTTAATTAATTAATTCTTCTTCGAGAAGCAAGCAAGAAAGATATAACTATGGCTGAAAACCTGAAATAATAATAGACCGTTTTGTTTCAAGCATAAGGATATTGAGTCCAACGAGGAAGATGACAAAAGTGATAGCGTGGGTAGAATAGAATTGGAGAGATTTCAAGCTAAAAGGATAGACTAGACGAGTGTAAATTGTAATAGGACGGTCTTTAATGGCATTAGGCGCGTTTTAACTGTGTGGAGAAGAAGTAATAATCTTTGCCTTAATTTTAGGATTTCATGAGGTCGTGATTAAAACACGTTGATTCTAAATTTCAAAGATTCCAATAGAAAATACGTTAAGACTTGGAGATATAGAAATATTCTTTTGGCATTTTGTATGATACGTACTATTAGTGAATTATATGTTGATTTATGGTGTTTAGTGTTTTGAATTTGAGAATTTGATGTGGTAATACCCATATGTCGACCTTGAATTGAATACGAATGTTTTTGATACTTTGAAGTTCCACGGGCAAAAGAATTTCATGTGATCGTGACATCATTATCAGTGGCATATTTTGTCATATATTGGAAGAATGCAATTACCTTTGGACAATTGTGAACGCAAATTTAGGGTGTCGCGGGTAAATAGATGAAGGAACTGACCCACTAATGAAAATATTTATTGACCAATGCTGATGAATAATTGATCCTCACATATCATAATTATACCTTTCCATTTGTTTTTATTAGTGGATCTATCACTATGATATAAGACGCGTGGGGGAAGAACGAAAAGATTATAATAGCCTCCATCATGCTTCTAGATCGTGTCTATTCACTATTGACTAGCTAAATTTTACTTGATTTCATGTATTGTCGAATCATATACTTTGTTTTGGATTATAATATTAGTCATTTCATGAAAATTAAGTTGTTTGGGCCACTGATTGTAAGCCCAGTAACAGACCAATCCAATGTAAGCCCATTCAAAGTTCGAAAGTGTAGTATATAGATATAAAATACGATCTTCATCTATTGAGGCCTGCCCAATATTAAACTTTTCTGGTCCTGGTTTTTCGTTTACTATTTTTAGAGAAAAGAGAAGACGAGAAAGTTGTATTCTTCAATTAAGATATATCCAATAAATAAATCATTTAATTGGATAAGAAAAGTAAGCTCAGCGTTGCCTCTACGCAAACTTAAGGTCTACGCTAAAGCCAACGAAGTGGACAATTTGGTTTTGCCTTGATTTAATGCTATTTCTACGTCATTCGGGGCACGTGGCGTGATATAATTGGAAGCTCAACCTCTCATAGGCGGTCTCCACGCCTTTATATACGAGGCCTTGGAAAGCCTTTGTATTCACGCAATAATTCGTAAGAAATAGATCTTTACTCGTCAATCGATTCGCTTAGCAGCCATCTCCTTAGCTCGTCAATCAAGGTAAAGTTAAATATCTGTTAATTTCTGTGTTCATCGTGTTGCTATTTTAGTTTTTTGGATTCGCAGTGATTCCTTGTTTTCGTTTCGTATAATCTTCGATTTCTATAGGTTTGCTTTCGTTTTTTTTTCTTCTTGGTAATTGATTGCTTAAATTAAGATGTTTATGCAGCCCTCTGGTTTGGTAATTTTGGTTGATTTCTGTTTTGATTTCCTCCGTCGTTGATTTTCTTCCGATCGGTTATGCAGATGCAGATCTTTGTCAAGACCCTAACCGGCAAAACAATCACCCTCGAGGTTGAGAGCTCCGACACCATCGACAACGTTAAAGCGAAGATCCAGGATAAGGAAGGGATCCCGCCGGACCAGCAGCGGCTGATATTCGCCGGAAAGCAGCTCGAGGACGGCCGTACCCTGGCCGACTACAATATTCAGAAGGAGTCAACCCTTCACTTGGTCCTCCGCCTCCGTGGTGGGATGCAGATCTTCGTCAAGACCCTCACCGGCAAGACGATAACCCTCGAGGTCGAGAGCTCCGATACCATCGACAACGTTAAAGCCAAGATACAGGACAAGGAAGGGATTCCGCCGGACCAGCAGCGCCTCATCTTCGCCGGAAAGCAGCTGGAGGACGGCCGTACCCTGGCCGACTACAATATTCAGAAGGAGTCAACCCTTCACTTGGTCCTCCGCCTCCGTGGTGGGATGCAGATCTTCGTCAAGACCCTCACAGGCAAGACCATAACCCTCGAGGTCGAGAGCTCCGACACCATCGACAACGTCAAAGCCAAGATACAAGATAAAGAGGGCATCCCGCCGGACCAGCAGAGGCTGATCTTCGCCGGAAAACAGCTCGAGGACGGGCGTACCCTTGCCGACTACAACATCCAGAAGGAGTCGACGCTGCACTTGGTGCTGAGGTTGAGAGGAGGCATGCAGATATTTGTCAAGACGTTGACGGGGAAGACGATCACCTTGGAGGTCGAGAGCTCTGATACAATAGACAACGTCAAAACTAAGATTCAGGACAAGGAGGGAATTCCGCCTGACCAGCAGAGGTTGATCTTTGCTGGGAAGCAGCTTGAAGATGGTAGGACGCTCGCTGATTACAACATTCAGAAGGAGTCTACTCTCCACCTTGTCCTTAGGCTTCGTGGCGGTTCGTTCTAAGCTGAAGAGCTATATATTCCCCTATGGTTTCAAGATGTGTTGCAGTGTTAGTAGTTGGTGTTGGCGTTATGTGCTTGTGATGATGATATGTGGTGGATGTTTGCTGTGGCCATTTTGGTCTACTTATGTATAATAAGCGTCGTTTAATCGTTCCATGTACTTCGTCGAAAACCAGTAGATTTGGAGGCTCTTCGCTTCTCACGTAGAAGATGATTCAAGAAATGGTTTCTCCAACAAATGGAGTTACTGAAATCAAAATTGATGAACCTCTCAACATGGGGATTCACGCTGCCTTAAACATGAATACATACATACTGCTATACAACCAATCTATGTGTGAGAAAAAAAACGTGATCACTCAAGGTCCTGAAATTCATTATGGATCGTGCGTGAACTTCGTTGATACGTCTTGCAATCATTCCGTACAGGTTTTTGCCAAGTCCTTTTTTTTCTCAGCAGCAGATTGGAAGTTCTCTTTGAGATGAACTGTGTGAACTCTTCGTGCCTTGATGACGAATAATGTGGCCCGAAAGGTCAAATATAGAAACACAATGGTGATGATGACGACGAGGAGGACAATGACTGTGGCGGTGGTGGTGGTGGTGAGAAATAGGAAAAATCTTTGATGTAAATTATTTGTGACTGTAGCGATGTTGCAAGAACAAAGAACTAAACATGTGCTGTGTTTGTCATCGCTCATTACAGCAGAGTTCACAACCAGTCAAGCAACAACAATTTTGTAACAGGGTCACTCTGGGATGCACTCAAGGACAGGCCCTACTCGGCCGTCGATTAACCTCTAAGCGATCTCCACCGTTCATCGCCAAGCTGAGCTCTGAAGCTATGCCCGAGTTTTTTCTCATTATTACAAGCTGTCCCAGTTGTTTCTTGGAGATTCTGACCTTACTCATCTCGTAAATGATGAGATCATCGTCGTTGTCATCTCTACTACTCTTTTCTTCTTCAACAGAAGAAGCACGATGATCGGCCTTGGGGTTGAGGTGATATTCAGCATCGAATGAAGAATCCCAGCTTCCATCACACCAATGAGTTGAATGATCTTTTACAACGCAATTGCTCACAGTGCGCGTCTATCGATTTGATTGCTATTGCCTTGCATGTATGTTCGAGGATTATTGTGATTTTCTGTGCGCTCTGAGCTACGTGTTTCTTTCTTTCTTTCTTTCGTTTTTTTTTTTTTTTTCTGCCTGGGCTGATTAACTAAACATCTGTTAATACATAATATCGGCGGAGCCACAATGATTTATCCACTATAAACGTCAACAAGGGATCTTACACAATTAAGTATAATAACTTACAAATATTAAAATTTGCTTACAAGTCATATGAATGGCCTTCCCTCCATAGAAAATAGGTCGTAATGTAACGGCAAGAAACAAAGAACAAGGTGTTTTTTCTAACACAACTAAAACTTTTTAGAAGCAGCGCTGAACTCATATTACGAAGATGTTGATCGACCGCGACGTTTAATGCTAAGAACACATACCATGTGTTTGAATCTCTCATGTTGGAGGTTGCCATGTCCCTGGTCTGAACGATTCGCCAGAACCCGTAGGTTCCGTAGATCTGAAATAAAAACAATTTCAGAATTACCACGAACTACGAAATCGCAGTTTGCGGGAACTAGCCAGTGAAGAATACTAACTCGGGCTGTTTTTTGACGTATTCTGGAATTTCTTTTCTTCTGTTAGATTCTTGGTGGGCTTCGTCTCTGCATTACAGTTCAAGATTACGGGTATATGGAACTGCTTATGTCACTTGAACAACAATAAACAATTTTTTTTTTACCTCACTGCATCTTTAGGCTTAATTTGAGGGGCTTCCTCGATGCGAGCACCTGTAGAAAAAGTCAATGAATTCCACCTTAAATGCTCACCAGACATCAATAGATTTATCCCAATCTCTTCATGTCTAGACGTGTTAGACCATATTATAAGAAGTACAGAAGTCAGAACCAAACGAACAAAATCTTGAACAGTTTGATACCTTTTGAGTCCGTAGGGAACTGTTTTACAAAACTTTGCAAGTCGGGGCTGGCAGCTTTACCTGGATTAGTGCGGTTAAGTAGGTTAAATTATACATTAAAAATTCAATTACTATTACTTAATTTATGATCTCTTATTTATAGAGGAAAAAAAGAGGATGGCTAACCGATGGTCTTAGGCTTTCCTTCACTAGCTTTCCTTACTTCCTCCTCCTTCATGAGAACTGAACAAGGAAGAATATAAAAGAAGCATTGAGAGCTGATACTTTTCTACAATGAAATAAAATGGAACAACAATGAGGACCAGTTTCTTAACAACATAGACGAAGGTGTCATACTTAACACAATCATATGAACTAACAGGACAGTGAAAACACGTGATAACAGCATGCTGAACTTGTTATGTCACTTGACTCGCATCATCGTAACGAAATAGATCACAAATAATAAGATTATGAACGTGATTGTAAACAGAGTCTGAGAGACTGAGACAAAAATGAACCCAATTGTTTGATTCTCGTTACCAGCAACATTTAGTCTCACACGTTCTCTCCTCGCCTCTAACTCGGCCATTTCCTGAAAGTCAATTTTGGCATGCCAAAATTAGTCTTTTCAGTGCAAACTACAGACTACAATCCACAAAACTAGAGCATTGAGTAAAAAACATGGAAATAGTAAGTGCAAGCGCCAAGCGGCTACGATCAGACAAAGCATGACCAACAGATTATACAAAGAATAGTAAGTGCGGACAATACCTCGGGAGTTGGAGCACTTTTACGCTGTCCATTGAGCCAGCAAATCCATTCAACTACATGAAAACAGGTCAAATACAAAGGATATTGAAAAGTAGTCATCTAACTCAAGCAGCTCAATATAGATAGAAGCCGGTAACTACCAGGAACGCTAGTTGGGTCTTGATCTCCTTTGAATGCAACCCATCGTTTTTCTTTAGCTGACAGAGTAATAGACGCAACATAAACGAGGTAAATAGTCAATCTCAGCTATTCACCAAAGGTCCTCAAGTATAAATATCAAAACAGGGACAAAAACAAAACAAAAAAAAAAGCTAAAGAGGAATTACACGCAAACACTGAAGAACAACAACCCTAAGCTCCTACTGCATCATAAACCCCCGAAGCATACATCGGACGCAATCCATTACCACGGATTTAAACAAAGGAATAACTTACTAACACCATCAATTTGCTCGGTCCTGGTGAAATACCGATTGCCAGCTTTGTCGGCTCCCACCAAAGTTCTATTACTAAATAGTCCCGCGAACCTTGCCCAAAGTCGAGACATTTAATCAAATTGGATTACACAAGAGACGCTCAAATGTATGGAATTGTGATTATGAGGACAATATGCATCGGTGATTCATTACTCCAATCCAATGCATCATAGGTTGTTTATGTTGTAGCAGAAAAAGAGACGACTGGTGAAAGCTCAAATCCTCGAGTGGAATCGAAGAGACGATCTGATGAAACTTTGAGGCCTCCCCTCTTTATTGGGCTCAAAGCCCAATATATATTCAACGTCGGCCCATAAAGCCCAAACTAGTGGTTCCTACGCCACGTACGCACACAATAACAATTTCGGACCATAAATGATACAGAATTGAGCTGCATCATCTTCATCTTGTAGATGTAAGAATTATGGATGTATTTTCAAGCTGATTTTTGCTTCTCTATGTCCATTAAGCAGTAGGGTTTGAAACTTGTCGAGACAATACTCAAGGTGAAAGAATGATGCAATACACTAATTCACTGATCGAAATTACATAGAGCTACAACCGAAAACATCAGCAAACAGAAAAGAAAAATTAAACGTATTTGAAGGTTATTTACTTGCAATTTGAGGACCTATATGCATACAACGTTTGCAGAGAGTTCACTCCTAACACGACCCGAATGCGTTTTCGCCACTGTATGTCATGTATAGGAAGCCATCTTCGTCTCTGTGTTCTTCATAAATCGACGACATCAATGCAGCTGTAGTGTAGCAACACAGCACATCGTTATGTAACGCTTTTGAGAGAAGCAGACGAACACGAAGAAGATCAAGAATGGAAGATACGTATCCTCACCAGTGGGGGGAAGAATGTCCTTGACAAAGATGAATATTGCTTCCTCGGCGTTGAGCTTAATCCCTTTGCGGACAACATATACAAACTGTCCGATGGTTAGATCAGCAGGAACGAGAAATCTGCAATATATTATTATGTCGAGGAAGCTTTTAGATATCGATAGCCAAGTGTTGGCAGAAGACTGTGAAGGTAACCATAACCTACTTTTTCTTGTTAATGTCGGGGATCTCACTATTGTCAGCTTTCTCCACAATAACCTACACAAGATTAGGAAAGAAACACCGATATCATCAGCAATCGATCAATGTGAAAAAATTTCAGAGTATGCAATAAGGTTGATTCGTTAGTACAGGAAATCTATCAGGGTACTTCTCTCTGATACGAGCAGCTTCTGCTTGCCGCATCTCTGCAACGTTATAGGATGATGGAATGTGATCGATCAAGTTAAAATGAACATTACACAGTTAGAGATGAAGATAAGTGGCAAAAACAGACTGCAATTTCGCCATGAAACGTATATGAAATCACTTTTCTTCCAAGAACGATAATACTTCAACAAATTCCAGACTTGATAACTGAAAAAGGGGAAAACAATATTTGATCTATTCCCTCAAAATTTCACGCATAGTTATCAAACACGAACCTCAAAATCAATTTCGATTGCCTAATATAAAACAAAAGGCCGCGAAAAACAGAACTGATTCAGCAATAAACAAAAAGTGAGCTGAAACGTTACAACCAAACGATAAAATTGAGTGCTCGAATCAAAATCACGTGAGAGAATTGCTATTTACCAAGGGTATGTTCCAACTTGAAGGAGCTTTTGGCCATCGACCGTATCAGGCAAACGATCTTCGGAAAACTTGAAAGCGGATAGATTTTTAGATTTCGATACGCCGAAAGAGAGAGAGAGAGACAAAAAAAAAAAAAAAAAAAAGAGGATTAAAAGTTCGCATTTTCTCCGGGCATGTACCAAAAGTTAATTAGCCATCTTTCTTCAAACTGTATCGGGCTGGGCCTTCTAAGTATTCTAAAAAGGTTTTGTTGGGCTTTTATTGGGTTCCCAAGCGATTCTTCGGCTTGAATTGATGCTTACGGTTAGTTGTAGATATTTGCCGACTCTGAAATTAGGCAGATCGAATGTATTTTAGGTGAACAAAACTATCATATGCAATATTTATAAGCATTTATTATTATCTACGAAATGATAGGTATATACAATAAGGAAACTAACCCAAAATCTTATAGTCAAAGTTTGATCACCAAATCCAACATTAGAAAGCTTTGCTTGGTTCAAAGATTACCCTGTCCTATGGTTCAGCGACATGCATATTCCTTGTAAGAAAACATCTCACGCATTTTCCCATGACAAATAATAAACGTAAAATTAGCTGAAAATACTAATTATGGGTGGTGACTGGTGGTAATGGAAGAAAATAAACATAAGACTAATTCATTCTATAATCGTGGGTTCTAATCCGATAATGGAGATCATGCAATTAATTTCGACTAGTATTTTTCCATACCCGAATGAACTAAATATAGAAGAATATAGGTTCTCATTAACTACCGAATCGGTAAAACCTCACCTAAGCCCACTAAATTACTTCCCCACTAACACCATTATACACTCCATCACTATCACCACATTCCAAATCCAATATATACATACTGTATCTATATCTATATATATCAAGGACAGGGTTATCTTTTTTATTACAGAAAAGCACAGAAACAGAAATAAAAAAATGGATACACGGCCACTTCGTTACCTCACACTCATATCTTTCGTCTGTTTATTACTTTGTTTTTCCGGTGCGCCGTCGTCAGCTTCCGCCGGCAGCATAGGGATCAACTACGGCCGCATCGCCGACGACCTTCCTCCGCCGGCGAAGGTGGTGCAGCTCCTCAAAGCCAAAGGCGTCAGCCGCGTAAAGATCTTCGACACAGACCACGGCGTACTCTCAGCCTTCGCCAACGCCAACATCTCCCTCACCGTCGCCCTGCCCAACGAGAAACTCTCCTCCGCCGCCCACAGCCAATCGTACACTGACGCGTGGATTCAGGAAAACATCGTCCCTTACCACCCCTCCACCTTCATCGAGGCCATCGCCGTCGGCAACGAGGTTTTCGTGGATCCCAACAACACCACGCAGTACCTCGTCTCCGCCATGAATAACGTGCAGGCGTCGCTGAGAAAGTACAACCTCTCGCCCGAGATTAAGGTCTCGTCGCCGGTGGCTCTCTCTTGCCTGCAGAACTCTTACCCGCCGTCCGCCGGCGAGTTCAAGGCGGATCTCGCCGAGCCGGTGGTGAAGCCGATGCTGGACCTTATTAGGAAGAGTGGGTCCTACCTCATGGTGAACGTCTACCCATTCTTCGCCTACGTGGACAACTCCGACGAGATCTCGCTGGACTACGCCCTGTTCGGAAGCAACGCGACGGCGAACGCGGATTCCGGCAACGGCCTCGCCTACCACAGCCTGTTCGAAGCCCAGGTCGACGCCGTCTACGCAGCGATGAGGAAATTGGGGTTCGACGACGTCAAGATCGTCGTGTCTGAAACTGGGTGGCCGTCCAAGGGCGAGGAGAGAGAAACCGGCGCGAGCGCTCAGAACGCGGCGGCGTACAATGGGAACTTGGTGCGCAGAGTGCTGACCCGACCCGGAACTCCGCTCAAACCCGATAACCCGCTGGAGGTGTTCATATTCGCCCTCTTCAACGAGAACTCGAAGCCCGGCCCGACTTCAGAGAGGAACTACGGGCTGTTCTATCCCAGCGAGGAGAATGTCTACGATATCCCTCTGACCGTGGAGGATCTGACGTCAGCGCCGGCCGCCGACGAAAGCAAGGTGGTTGAGGAAGAGGTGGGCCCCGAACAATCGGCGGCGGAGACGTGGTGCGTGGCGAACGGCGGCGTGGGGACGGAGAGGCTGCAGAGGGCTTTGGATTATGCGTGTGGGCCTGGAGGCGCTGACTGCCGTCCGATCAAGAAGGGTGCCACGTGTTACGATCCTGATACCCTCGTGGCCCACGCTTCGTATGCCTTCAACAGTTATTACCAGCTGAATTCGCGGGGAAGTGGGACGTGCGACTTCGCGGGTGCCGCTTATGTCGTCACTCAACCTCCAAGTAAGTCGCGCGCTTTTTGTTTCGGGCACTTTTTTCTCATCAATTAAAAATAAAGTTCAATCATGAAACTATTTTATCTATTCTTTTCACGATTATTGCTATCTCTGCAGAGTTCGGTAGCTGTGTTTATCCCACGTGGCATTGATATGGGCAATGGTTTTCTTGATATCTTTATCTACTTATTTGTTATGGTTTATTCATGTTTAGATAATGGTTGGGTCTTATTATGATTGTTTAGATTAAGCTATCATTTAGATTATTTTTCACTGAGGTATGTAATGATTGGTTAGTAATATTAATTATTTTTTATATCTGAGCCCTGAGGTGTTCACATCGTAATATTTATATCATCATGAAGAGGAAAAATTTGGGCTGGAGATGAAGACACGGCCCGGCCCGTTAAGACATGTTTTACTTGCCCAAATATTTGAATGAAATTATAATGGAAGTGCTAAGTGGCATTCAAATGTGTTCAACCAAAAAAATCTGTAACAACGAACGATTTTCGCAACAGGGCATAGAGAAGATGATTCCACGAGTCTTACAGAACGGACATGTTTGGAACAAGCCCGCACTTTTTCTGTCTAAATTCCATGTAAAAACACAGCACCTGAACTCTCTTTTCTTGACTACTGTATATAAATTACAAATATTTGACCAGCACATAGATAACAACCACCAAAGCAACAATACCAATGACTGAGATAAGAAGGCTCAGGAAAGTGCAACCACCCTTAGTCCGCTGGTTCAATATGGCCAGCCTCCTCTGAACCCTCTGTTCGATTCAAAACAGGAAAAAATGTTTGTTTTTTTTTTTTTTTAACTTGGATTGGATTTTACTCATAAGAAAACTACTAAAATTAGTTGTATGGCATTTTGAGTTCTAGAAATATCATATGTAGACTTGTCTCAAGTGTGAACCTCAGATGACATAAGAAACAGTTATCAGAAAGCAACTCTAACCTGAAGTCGAGAGTCCGTAACTTCAACATGCTCATCCAAATCATCCTGAACGTAAAGCAGAAATGAGCGTCACTATCGAAGGTATTTGTGAGCAAGAATAGATGGACAAAATGCACCGAGCAAAGAATTTGAGCGAGTATGGTTGTAGGAAAGATAACACCTAAAAGGAACAATAAAACTCACAATTAGTCTAGCATGTAGATCAAGCTCTTCATTAACTGCCAACGCGATATGTTTAGTACTGATCACTGTCTCCTCCAATTTCCCAAGCTCTTCGTCTTGTTCTTTAAGTAAATATACAGTGGAAAAGATCAGTTATGGCTACATGAAGAGAGTAGGCAAAAAAAAAAAAAAGAAGATAAAAGACATCTCGAAACTACTAACCTCGCATGACTTGTCTTTGAAGAACAACAACGCCTTGATTGTCAAGGCCATTTGCTCTGGTGGTTGCGTCAACGGTCTTCGTCTCTGGTCCAAGTAAACTGTCTCTGTTGGCAAAGTTGGACATGTTCAATTTAGATGCCATCTGGTTTACCTTCGATCTCAAATTCACAACCATGTCCCTGCGACGATTCATTTCTTTCTCGGTTCTGCGTTAAAAAAAGACAGAGAGAATCAACCGTGAGTGCCAAGTGCAAGCAGTAATACACGATATATTCAACAATTCAAGTCTACGACACATAACTGATTTTGCTCATTGCTAGTCCTTTTAATACGTACAACAGCAAGTTAAAAATTGGGAGGAAAATGCAGACTTACAAAGGGAGTCGCCCAGAAAGCTGAGAGAGAAGAGATTGAAGACTGTCGAGCCTCGTTCCCAAGATCGTAATTTTCCTTCTTATTGCCGATGAATGTCTTTGGGCTTCGGGCCCAGTAGCTGGCAGAGAACTTCTCTCTGATATCATATGATTGATATCATCTGCAAGCTTAACAGCTTCATTGTATTCCCTAACCCATGAATCTCCAGAGGACGCCATTTCTCTGTAGCAAACACCAATTTGTCACACAACTCAGACAAGCTTGGAGATACGAACCATCACATAAAAACAATTTTTTCGCCTAACATGATTAGTAGTGTACTTATATTGTATCCAACCTATATAGCACAAACGCGATTGAACGCCACACAACACTTAATTGACAGCTGAGACAAACTCCTTCAACAATTCTCTCAAAGCATAGCACAAAAATTACAAGAAATGACAAAGTAGCCACCGAAGCAATAACAGAACAAAAAATAGCACCAAAGGTCCTAAATATTCACAAAAACTGACAGAATTCCACCATAGAAACACGTCTCCTGATAGAAATTGAGACGTCTTACCTTTCTCAATCGTATTAGGCGATCGATCTTGGCCTTCGTTAACCTTTATCAGGAGAGTCAATGATTAAGGGCTAGCTAGAAATGTGTGGAATTCGAATTTGGTAATTTAAAAAGGGTTCATATAAAGTACACGCGGCGAGATCGGCTACCGGCAAAATTTTGTCGTGTTCTACACGCGGATGAAGACCACCAATCAATTGCTTTCATAATTAGCGAATTTTGACTTCCGCGGGGTAAAAGTGACATTGCAACGTAAGACAAAATAAAATAGATACTGTAAATTATTATTTTCACAGATAGAAAGTAAAGGGAGTTGAAGAAATTAGTAGCCAACTAACCCACCGCCGCAAACGGAGATTCAGTATCGCCGCCGGTTAAAAAAAAAACCGTCATGTCTGACCTCGACCGGCAGATAGAGCAGCTCAAGAGGTGCGAGCCGTTAACTGAATCTGAAGTGAAAGCCTTGTGCCTGAAAGCCATGGAAATACTCGTCGAGGAGAGCAACGTTCAGCGAGTTGATGCGCCCGTCACTGTTA
Source organism: Craterostigma plantagineum (assembly GCA_027422505.1). Lineage (NCBI taxonomy): Eukaryota > Viridiplantae > Streptophyta > Magnoliopsida > Lamiales > Linderniaceae > Craterostigma > Craterostigma plantagineum. The sequence goes on from JAPQWV010000082.1 coordinate 1,246,388, forward strand.
GTGTAGTTTATCTGATATTTGTTCTATTTTTCTTTTCCGTTTCTGAACTGGGTGATTTGATTGGCGTGCTATTGGGTACTCTTGAATTTTCTATCATATGGGGCTATTTGTTTGAATTATCGGAATACTTGGGGAAATTGGGTTTTGTTGATTGTGCCATTGTGTTTTGCAATCTGTTTATACTTTGTTGTGATTTGGAATATGCAACTACTCTGAAGTGAACGGAGATTTGTGGTGACGCGTGGTTTAGATTCACGTTCGGTTTGCCCCGCTTTTCTCAGATTTGTGGTGATATACACGGTCAATTTTATGACATGAAAGAGCTTTTTAGAGTAGGAGGTGATTGCCCCAAGACGAATTATTTATTTCTTGGAGACTTTGTGGATAGAGGATTCTATTCTGTAGAGACGTTTCTGCTTCTACTTGCACTCAAGGTAACTAATTTTCTGAGCTAAGGGTGAAGCTTCCGTAATCCCACATTTCCAGACAAAGTCCCTCCTTTGTCTCCTTTTTCTTTGTTTCTGGAAATCAAATGGCTGCCTATCTCATTGGTTGCGCATTGGCAGGTAAGATATCCTGATAGGATAACGCTCATAAGAGGAAACCACGAGAGCAGGCAGATTACACAGGTTAATGCTCCCTAAATATGATACTATCGCCTTCGATGTAGAATGTAGCATCTGTTCATCAGTTCTCTCTTCTTCCAGGTGTATGGGTTCTACGATGAGTGCATCCGTAAATATGGATCTGCCAATGTTTGGAGATATTGCACTGATATATTTGATTACTTAAGGTTGGGATATTCTTTATTCTTCACGAGCCTGGACCGAATAGCCATGGCTTACATGCTAACTTAGAGCTTTTCTGCTGATCAAGACTATACCTATTTTCACCTCAACGTGAAAGAACTGACCTTGTATCTCATGCAGCCTTTCAGCACTCATTGAGAACAAGATATTCAGTGTGCACGGTGGTTTGTCCCCCGCAATTTCTACAATAGATCAGGTGCTAAGACATTTCCCCAATCACTAATGTACACTTTTACGTTACTTTTTTTATGCGATTGATAGACTAACAAACTTTCTGTATATAATCAGATAAGGTCAATCGATCGAAAGCAGGAAGTTCCCCACGACGGTGGCATGTGTGACCTCCTGTGGTCAGATCCCGAGGACTCTGTTGACGGGTGGGGCCTTAGTCCACGTGGGGCCGGTTTTTTATTCGGTGGCAGCGTTGTTACTACGTTTAATCACGCAAACAACGTAGATTACATATGTCGGGCACATCAGTTGGTAATGGATGGGTATAAATGGATGTTTAATAACCAGATAGTTACAGTCTGGTCAGCCCCAAATTACTGTTACAGGTACACAAAACATTTTATCCTTGTAATTTTCTTTTTTATCTTGTCAACCGCTTAGTGATTATGAAACCATATTTCAGATGTGGAAACGTGGCTGCCATACTTGAACTAAACGACAACCTTGAAAAGCAGTTTCGTGTATTTGAAGCTGCTCCTCAGGTATAGTACAACATCTATATTGGATAAGCTAAAATGAGTGTTGAGTTTTCTATGCTTGCACAAAAATTAGCCCTAGCTGATGCTTTGGCTAAACGAGCACATATATAAGTTGATGCTTTGGCTAAATGCAGGAATCAAGAGTACCACCAGCCAAAAAACCACCGCCAGACTACTTCTTGTAAGATCATCAAAGCCCAGCTCCAATCAATCGATGTTGTTGAAATCATATATTTCCTTGCATTTGCTCATAATCGAGAAGAAGAGAGAGAGAGGGGGAGAGATAGATTGTGTAATGAGAGGAGTGTAAACTACGGGGATAATGATATTTACACATGCAAACTTGAACTACCTTCACAGCACGAATTCACCTATTTATTTGTATACTAGTGCATTTGCTTGTAATGGACTGACTCCACTTTGTTGACTGTGAGCCGATGGATGGTTGTAAAAACGATAAAACTACAGATATTTGTTTAGCTGGACGTGATATTATTTAATCTGCGTCAAAAAAGACCCTCACATGAAAATAGATGTCGAAGCAAACAAAATACTACAGCAGTTTTCACCAGACAAGAAAGAAACAGAGTCGACCTCGACAAACCAATAACCTAAAATTCTCCGACATAACAAGCCCAGTGACAATTGAACTAAATGTTCAGTAAATACTATAAAGTGCTTTCGTTCCTTACCATTGCAACGCAATAGGATCGATGTATGTAAAGCTTTGGGGGGCAAAACTTAAGCGCCGCTCTGTCCCTTTCCTTTCTTCCTCTGAATCTTCTTCATGTAAAATTCCAGTTCTTTGCCCTCCAGGATATATCTGACGGTTTTACGCAGAGAATAAATACTTTTAACTTACTTCCCATCAAATATAGCATTTCAAATTAGAAATGAGAATGGGGGGAAGGTTCTGTACATACCCATCGGCACGACCACACTGCCCAGGGCGAGAAGAGATTGCAGCTAAGAGACGACCACCGCCAAACTGTTCCTCAATGTGCGAGTCGATCGTGCGCTCTTGTTGGCGCTTGGCCAGTTTTCTCTGGACATGGTTGCTCTTTTTCTCCTCCTCAGCAGCAGCAGTTGCCTCAGTCTCCTGTAAGCCAGTCAATAAAGTTCAACAAAAACCATTCTAGAACCGTTCTTACATGAGCAGAAAAAACCCATATTTACAGCTAAGATCGCAAGACCAAGAGTATGGTTTTAATTGTCCCAAGAACAAGAGACATACAGTATTCTATATTTTCCAATGATGGTCTTAGACGAGTCAAATCGGCACTAGAAACCGAAAATCGTCGGCTAGGCAATGGTATGGGGTTATATGCAAGAATAATATAGGGGAGAAAGCATTGGATCATCACCTCTCCACCTTCCTTCTTTGTAGCAGCAGCCTTCTTCTTGCGACCAATGTCGACTCCGTAATGCTGATGATACCACTGCTTGAAGGGCGCAGCATCGACTTGTACGATAGCGCCCTTCACCAACGTCTGCGTCCTAACCAACTCATTGTTGGACGCATTGTAAACAACGTCCAAAATACGAGTCTTTCTTGTCACAGCTTCACTCCCCCACGAGTAGTTACCAGTATCGAGCCTCAGCGCGCGCCACTTCACATTTCCACCACGGACTCTCACCCTCCGCACCGTCTTGTTGCTCGACAACTTGGTGTTCGCAGGTTGCCTTCCGAGCTCATACCTAATAAGGAGATGCAATCGAACCAATTAATCGAACGAGCACATATAGATTCGCCGAGGATGTAATAAAACAAAAGATTGGCAAGCGATGAAGAAAAACTACTTTCTCTTCTTCCTCCAGGCCTTCTTCTTGCCTCCAGTGGCACGCCTCTTGTGCATCGAATCTCGTGAGATACCTTGTCATGTCAAAGAAAACAATCTCCATTACTGTTTGTTTCTCCAAACGAGGAACAAAGCAAACACCTGACAGACTATCGATTAACAGCTGCAAAAACAACGATTTCGGATTGTTGCCTTACCCATTGTTGCAACGCTCTAGGATTTCGATCCCTCTAATCGCAGCTTGCGAGGCGGATGGGAAGGTCAGTGCCGTTCGCTGGACCTTAACGAGATTCGCAAAGCCCTAGACAACTGAAATTACGTGTATAACCCGGCGATTCGTTGCGGGCAGAAACTCAGGCCCATATGATTATATGGGCTCGGCCCAAATTCAAGAACATTTGTTCAACATGAAATTCTGGACTGTTTATATTTAAACGTAAGCACATCGTCGCCTCCGACAAAGCGACATCATCGTCTTGATCGTAAGATCTCATTGGTTCTCTGTTTATCCTGATATCTGAAGGAGTGCGTTGCAAATTTAGTATCTTTTATGGGTTCTTCTATTCGAGGATGAATTTCGCGTGAGTTTCCGATCTGTTGCCGATCAAAATTCGTCGTGTGAGTTCCAGAAAAAAAAGTTCGATCTTTTTCAAGAATCGAACCCTCTCCTTTTTGCTCAGTGAGGCCAATCAAGATAATACATCCATTCATACACTGGGCTGGAGCTGTTGAAAAGGTGTACGGAACATTGGACCAAGAAGAAGCTAACTGAAGTAGCATGGAGACAAGTTAAGCTGCTAAACAAGTTAAGCTGATTGAGGTTAGTAGGCTGTTAAGGAATGTAAATGAAGCACAAGTATATTATCTCGATGTACAAAATGCTTGATTGGATAACGGAAGGTATCGTATACGAATGTCTTGGTGAATTCTTTGTGGTGGAGGCAGATTCTTAAGCCATTGACGAAGTTGAAGGCAGCAGTTGGGATCTATCTATTCGAATCAAGGAGCCATTTTTCATTTTCTTACATTATCCTTCTCAAATGCTGCTGTAATGGAAAACTTGTAGCAGCTCAAAACTCGTATGGTCAAAGCTCGGCGTGAGACTGCAATGGTGTCTGTATATTGAATGCAGCAACAGTTTGCCAGAAAAAAGGTGGGTGAAAAAGGACCAAGGAAGGCGCAATATGGTATATGTGTGTAGTGTATGTAGGTCAAACTATAGCTACTTTTGTATTCGAATTGTATTCTCTTGGCCCATTTTATCTGCGTCGACATTTATGATTTATCCTTGGTAATAATATAAGTGGTCCGTAAGGCATTTCGAAAGATAAGTTTCGATGGAAAAAGGAATGGGAAAAAATGCAGTGACGGTTTCTTTTCTCTTCTTTTTTCGAATTCTTGAATAAACTCATCGAGAGGAATAATAATTATACAGAATTATGGCACCGTATAAGATGGTATCAAACTAAGACTTATGATGGTATGCATATTCATATCAATCAAGATTTGAATTTAAAACATTTGTATGATGCAATAATCTTAGTTTATTAAGGGTTGATTACCTGGTATTTATCACACAAAAGCTCATCATCTACTGTCATGTACCTCCACACATGTTCTTGAATCAGATAGACTTTGGCCCAACTAATTATTTCATTACACAAATTCATACCTTGTCTTTATATATACATATATAAATATATCCTCACATGTAATCTTAAACAATTCCATTTCCTTTTTTTTTTCTTCTTGTTTTAAGAAAAAGGAGTGGAATAACCAAGAAAAAAAAAGGAAGGACCTTAGGAGAGAAGTTAGAGAGAAAGTGAGAGGATGAGCATACACTTATTTTTGGTTTTTTATTTATGAACGATATTCCTCGCATTAGATCTTGGTTTTGAATCGGATTTCCTAAGATTTTAATCTACCCCTTTCAATCGGTGAGCTTCGATGATGATAACGGAACATTATGACTAACGTTTACTTGATATTTTTCTGTTGATCGATTGCCTTCGGGCGGTGTCTGATCTATACGAAATATGAATTTTTCAGGGTTCTTTGCATCGAATCTGGATTGATAGGTGGAAGATCCCTCGTTTCTTGATTGGATGCTGCATTTGCCAAATTGATTTTTGATTGGTGACTAAGCTGTGGCTTGTTGTCTATTTATTGAAATAGGTAAGAACAGATTGTTAGATTGTTATCTGTATTTAGATCTGTTAGATTATCAATTCAAGGCTGTTAGCTATTGATTTTTCTATGCTTTCTGATTGTGTTTGGAATAGATTAATGACAGAACCGTGCTTGTATATCCAAGATCGCCTTTATCATTACCATCATTCTATGTTTGATCCAAGTATGTCCATTTCATTCTAGATTCGTGTGACTTTTCCTGGTGAAGGTAAGGGTTGCCAAAGGATAGCAGAAGATATCAAATGGAGATGGATCAAGGCAAGATTTTCATTGGTGGGATTTCCTGGGACACGAACGAGGATCGACTCAAAGAATACTTTGGAAAATACGGCGACGTAGTCGACGCAGTGATCATGAGAGATCGAAACACAGGCCGTGCTCGTGGCTTTGGCTTCATCGTCTTCTCAGACCCTTCAATTGCTGAAAAGGTGGTCAAGGAGAAACACACAATCGATGGTCGAACTGTAAGTTTCTCAGATCTTATCCAGTCTTGATTATCCAACTTTGTGCATATTGCATCATATTGTCTTTCTTGCCGTATATTTCCGCGGTTTAGTAGTTTCAATCTTTGAATCTTGATTATCGTACGCTGGCTCATTGATTGGATATTTTTGAACGATCTTTTCATATCCCAGGTTGAAGCGAAGAAAGCTGTCCCAAGGGATGATCAGAACCTAATGAGTAGAAGCAGTGCAAGCACACAGAGTTCGCCGGGCCCAGGCCGTACTAAGAAGATATTCGTTGGAGGCTTAGCATCAACAGTAACTGAGGCAGACTTCAAAGCCTACTTTGATCAGTTTGGCTCCATAACGGATGTTGTAGTGATGTACGACCACAACACTCAACGCCCGAGAGGCTTCGGTTTCATTACATTCGACTCAGAGGATGCAGTGGACAGAGTTCTGCACAAAACGTTCCACGAACTTAACGGTAAGATGGTCGAGGTCAAACGGGCCGTGCCCAAAGAACTGTCGCCCGGGCCCAGTCGAAGCCCGCTCATGGCTTATAACTATGGGTTTGGTAGAACAAACAACTTCCTTAACAACTACACACAAGGGTATAATCTTGGTTCACTTGGAGGTTACGGTGTAAGAATGAGCCCATTAACTAACGCCCGCGGTGGATTTTCGCAATTTGGTTCTAATGCTTATGGGATGGGATTGAACTTGGACCAAGGCTTAAATGCTGGGTTTGGGGCAGGTTCGAACTATAGCGGAAACCTAGGTTATGGACGTGTTCTTGAACCTTACTTTGGTAATAATCAAAGCAGATATAACACGCCTATAGGTGGCTATAGCTCAAGTGGGAACAGAGGCGACTCGTTTCTCAACTCATTGCCGAGAGACATGTGGGGAAATGGTGGCCTGAATGCTTCCCCAAGCAACCCAAGTTCTGGGTCGTACTTTGGCTCGGGGAGTGGTGGGCGTATGGGGGTTTTTGGGAATAACGCGGCAAACTGGGGTACTTCTGCAATTAGTGCATCTCTTGGGGGTAATAGTAATGCTAATTCTTACGGTGGGGGCAATGTAGGTTACAGAAGTGGAGAGAACAACTACACGCTTGGAGTGGGAGGTTTTGGGAGGAACAGTTCGTCGAGTGTGAATGCATCTTCTTTCTCTGCTTTGCCTGGCGGTGGTTATGAAGGGTCTTATGGGGATATTTACCGTGGTGGGTCCGTTTATGGCGACACGACTTGGCAAGCGCCATCTTCTGAGCTCGATAATTCGGGCTCGTTCGGTTACGGGCTTGGACGGGCCGGAGATTTATCTGCTAAAGAATCTGAAGACTATGGAGCGGGCTATGACATTGCGACTAGACATTCTAATAGAGGTAAATTAGTTTTTTTTCAGTCCTTCTGCTTGAACCTTGCAAAAGACCTATGGGAGATTCTCCATGACCATGGTTGTCGAGTTTTGTTAACGTACAAGTCCTTATGCATTGATCTTTTCTTTTTCCTGCTTGTTTGATTGGCAATTTTTTTATCTTTTGCACACCCCAAATTCCATGAGAAAGAATCTTGGTATACTATCTTTGAGTTTTGATGCCTGAAATTTCGTAAGTGATAGTATAGCCTCATAGCTGCTAAGGATTTCATTCGTTTGATTGTTTGGTATAGTAGAACATTGTAACTTACCTGATATTGAAGAGAAGAAAAAAATATTCGTTTGATTGTTTGGTTGGTTCGCTAGAGACTCTTGGTGCATGAAAAAATGAAAAAATATCTAATGGAGTTTGCTATAACATAGTAGATATATTCGACTGGCTTTTGCAAATCTGTTGCATTAACCATCTAAAGTACTAAGGAAGTGACTAGGTACACAGTGTAAGAAGTGAGACATAAGAGAATATCTAGCCAAGATAGCACTTGAAACATCTTCGACTAGTATCAAATAGACTTGTCGGAAGCTTATTTCCTTGCTATTCTCTTGTGAGAACCTTACGGATAATATCATACTGCAGTTTGTTTAAGACATGACCATTAACGTTTCTTCCATGGATTTAATTCAGGTATCGCTTCTTAAGGAAAACTCTCTGAAGACAACGTAGGAAAGGGAACGATTTTTCAAAAAAGCATATGGGATGATGTGATCATCTTGAGTTTCCTGAGTAAACCTCATTGATAATATCTATCTCTCATCTGATAATGAGGTTCTTTTTCTACGTCGAAGCTAACAGTATCATCTCGTCGTGGTTCAGAAAACAGCAGCTGTGGAAGGTTTGATGTTCGAAATATAATTTAGGTTCTTTTTTTTTTTGCGATTGAGAATGTATATCAGTTTGCGGGACATCATTTGTTGTGCGCGATTAAAAAAAAAAAAGACGATAATGCCAGACAAGTAGTAGAGAGTCGTTTTTGTATTCGTTTTGTTGTTTTCTTTTTTCTTCGTCTGCTAAAGACTAGTCTGAGTTTTTGTTTTCGGGTTTCTTGTCTGGTAAACTGTACTACTGAGATTATTATGTGAGATTACTAGCTGCTGTTATGTGAGGGATAATCATCTAAATAAGGATTATCGAGTATGATTAACTGTTTTTATGGCTGAGTTTGTGTGAACAATTTCATAGATTGCTTCTATCCCTATCCCTCCCTTTATGTTGTGATGTATTTATGTTGTCTGAAATTTGGGTTTTAACTGGCACGTTGAAGAGTTAATATATGATGATGAAAAGAAAACGACAAATTAAGATAACCAACGTCTTTCATGCCCTTTTTCGTCATTTCATGAAGCAAGTTTATAAAGAGATTCAACTCCAACGGTTTTCCCCAAATCAAAACCCTAACATTCCCGTCTTCTTCCTTCAATCACGACCTAGCTCGGATTCAGAAATCTCCAATGAAAGATCCAAATTTTGGATAGCATTTCAGACCCAAATGCAGAGCAGAAGAGGATGGTCGAAGTCACTGCCTCGTTATACTTAGTCGCTTGGCCGTAAAACATGGACATGTGACGCTATTACTGCTCGGCCAAGTTAACACAGTGGTTGTCTCTTCTCCTCGCGTAAAGCTGCAAAAAATAATTACTTCGAACTAATAATTAATGGACCTTCTCTTTGGAGACAAGTGGGAAAAATCTGCACTTTGGAGCTCCGAAGAATGAAGCCCACATAAGAGAAGAAGAGGTTTCTTCAAGCTTCGGCTGATGATGGTTGAAGTCTGGTGAAGGCACTTCGATCAATTTTGACGGAAAAAAGATCAACTTTACTACCTGAGATGGTGTGGCTCGGGCTTCACTTGGTAAAACTAATCAGTTGTATCTCTTAGAAATTGCTGAGGTGGGATTTCATCACTTGGTGGCAATACTACCAGTTAGTTGTTTTCATTCTTGTGATTTCAGCTGAATTGATACCAACACATAATTCTTAATTCGATCATTTTGGTGTCCTTTTTCGTTTGGGATGGGATGAACCGAAGATCAATAGATTGTTTCCTTTTTCATATCATAGCAGTCAGAAAAGTATGTTCTTTTGCTAGTTTTATGCACCTTCAAGTTGTGTGTATAAAGAAAGAAAGATGATCAGCTCAAATAAACAAAGATAACATCAAAGTTAGTAGGCATAAAAAAACCAGATAGATACCAATTACTTACATACATAGATTTCTATTCTATCATATCATCATCCTTGACAATCTACAGATCACTAAATAACATAATCAGACCACTCTGAAACATGGGAAGTTTGATCCATGGTCAACCCTGGCATTTTATCAAGCTTAGTCGGGTTACCTTTCCCACCAATCAACCTCGCTGGGTTACCAGCAGCAGCAGTCCTCTCGGGGCACATTCTTAAGCACCACCGAGCCCGCCCCTATTTTCGCACCATCTCCAATTCTTACACTGCCCAGCATGCAAGTCCCAGCGCCAATCAAGACCCCATTACCAATCTTAGGATGTCTGTCGCCCGAAAGTCACGTTGTGAAGAATCGAGACATTGTCTCCAATCACAGCAGTTTCACCAATCACAAGGCCAGTGGCGTGACGTGATTTAGAAAGATCCCCTTAACGATTCTAGCGCCAGGGTGTAAAAAGCGGCGATTTGAGAAACTCTGTTCTGTATAATAAGGTTGGACCATAGATTCTGGGGAATCCCATGTGCTTGGCGTGGCGTGCCACGAACCCTTTTAAGTTCAAGAAACAATGGACGTAGCTGATACAAGCTGGAACCATTTCCTTCACGGCGAGTAGGTCATCGCTCACAGCCCTCATTATCCCTTCGTCGCCAAGCAAAACGCCCAAGAAAAGATCCTAAAGTGTGCGTGCCACTAGGCAATGTAGAGCAGTCCAGCTTTACCGAGAGATAGCTAGCCAAGGCGGTCTCCATGGAACCGTGTGAAAGGATTGAGCTGTAGTAGTAAGCAGATAAGATGCGGGTTGCTGAGCAACGTCTGAGCTGTGGCCTCGTCCTTCGTCACAGACCACAAAGAATCGATCTTTTCACGAGCTTTCTTATCCGAAACGGCGCGCTGGCCCTCTCTGCTGAGGAGTTTTGACTTCTTGTCTGAAATGCGGGTTGGGTCGGCTAAGTTGGGTTGGGGCCTGCTGCTGTATGTACTTCACATAGGTGCTGAACACATCTTCACCGTCGATTTCTGAAATGAGTTTGGATGGGTTTGTTTAGGTTCTTGAACTGTGTACGAAAGCAGCCATGGCTGAGTAGAATAACTTCTTCGACGGCGGTTTCTGTGTGGCGAAACGAAAGGATAACGGCGGCCCCACAAGAGTTAGTGACATTAAACTTTCTTGAGAGCGTTTTGGCGGCAAATGATTGTAGTAGATGTACGACATATCTACTACTATTCTAAAAGAGGGAATACGGCCAGTTTATAAGGCAGGTTACCGGTTATAATTCTGGTTTCATAGCTAAAATTTGAAACTTGTATATCCGAGTTATGGGTCATAGTTGATGTCCGAGCAGTTAAGTGATTGCACGTAACAGTATGGAAGAATTGATACTCTTTGTATAATATATTATAATATTTATATCACTGAATTACTTGTTGCAGCAGAAATGTCAGTAGTGTATATTTCTTAATTATAATATAGTCTCTCTCTTGGAACTCGAAAGAAGGTCTTCGCATCATTACAACATTAGAAATAGAATCCAAACAAGATCTTGTTACCCCCTAATAATACTCACCGTGTTTCCTCTCTTCCTCCTCTCTGTTCCACGACACTCAGAGCACGACTAAACGGTGTTGACTTCTTGGGCAACAGAAGTGGTTATCTACTACTATTCTAAAAGAGGGAATACGGCCAGTTTATAAGGCAGGTTACCGGTTATAATTCTGGTTTCATAGCTAAAATTTGAAACTTGTATATCCGAGTTATGGGTCATAGTTGATGTCCGAGCAGTTAAGTGATTGCACGTAACAGTATGGAAGAATTGATACTCTTTGTATAATATATTATAATATTTATATCACTGAATTACTTGTTGCAGCAGAAATGTCAGTAGTGTATATTTCTTAATTATAATATAGTCTCTCTCTTGGAACTCGAAAGAAGGTCTTCGCATCATTACAACATTAGAAATAGAATCCAAATAAGATCTTGTTACCCCCTAATAATACTCACCGTGTTTCCTCTCTTCCTCCTCTCTGTTCCACGACACTCAGAGCACGACTAAACGGTGTTGACTTCTTGGGCAACAGAAGTGGTTAACAATACATGCGTACCTACGTCTACAGCTGTGGAAAAGCGACAAAGAACAGATGATTTGTCTCTGTTTCGATCCAATTAGAGAGTTTCATATGTACTAATACCAATCCAACACTGAATGCGAGAGGTAACCTGTCATGGCATCATCTGTTCGGGCCTCTCACTCGACCTTTGAAACCTGCCAAGAGGACTATGATAAGGTATGACCGAAAATGCACGTCGCACATGAATTTAAACTGATATATTTGAGTCTTCACTTGTGCGTCTTCACACTTCTGTTGAAACTTTTTCACAAGGACAGTGCGAAGATGTGGGTTCATATTTTGAAGAATAAATGTTGCTTACTACTACTACTACTACCTTTCCTTTTGTAAGTCTTGTTCGGATTTTATGATCCTTGTCATCTTCCGAAGAAACCCTTGGAAACTTGTTAAGCCTTACCAATACAATGGTTCCGATCAGGTATACTTTCGTAAATATCGTCAAGTGCCTTGCTTATCATATTTGAGCATTATTTATTATTTCTTTACGTGTTAGCCACTGCAGCAGCAGATTTGAACCTAAAGCTCGTGAGATTGGCCTGCAACGTCTTCACTAAACTAATCATTAACACTTTGTCTACTATGCCTTCTTATGGTTTCGCTCGGGTGTGAAGTCGCTTGCATTGTTTATGGTAAGGGTTTGGCAATCCTGCAAAGTAGTATAGTATGTGCTAATCTCTGATTCAGATTTAATTTTATTAATCATTACAGGCATGGTGTGTTAAAAAAAACACGCTGCTTGATAGTGGCAAAGTATCCATGTCCAACCCAACTAATAAAATCCCTTTATACCTTGATGGACCAACTGCCTCAAAGGCGGGGAATAGACCACAACGGCAGTTAGGAGTATGAATATCCAGCGATATAAGTAACATATTTATTTTGATAAGGTTCTTAAGTTTCACAATTTAGTTGATTTTTTTTTATTCATTTAGCCTCTTTTGCATCTAGGTAGCAGAATCAGTTGTAATGGCTATACCAATGCCTGGGCACTCCATACCTAGCGAAGAAGAGCGTAGAGTATTGTACTTCATCCATCTATTATGATTACTGTGAGAGACGTATTGATACTAATCAACGTGTCTATTTGCACGCGAAGTGTGATCTAAAATCTCATTTTTCTTAATGTGAATTATGTGAAACGACAAGAAAACTATGTAACAACTTTATTTTACATTGCATGTGTATCTAAGTTAGCATAGTTCTACTTTGAATTTATATTAACTATTATAGTCATTCGATACGGGGTTACAGTTACATAGAGCACATTCGATACGGGGTTACAGTTACATAGAGCCGCACAACGTGCGGCCACATCATCTAGTAAATAATAATACGAAAAAGTCAAATGTTTATACTTATGCATTGGTTATACTATACCATATTATGTGGAGCCGAGGCGTGCCAACTAATTAATAAAATAATCTCTGGTAAAATCATACTGTGTATTCTTATTTTCGGTTATATCAGATAATTATTTTAATTAAAAAGTGTTTTAATTACATATACATTTGATGAGATTGTTTGGAAATTGGACCACAGATGAAGCCTCAATTATTAATAAACACTGTGCAGCGAACCTCCCCGTGTGTTAAGTAAGTGCTTACAGACATTATTGAAGAAGCATTTGCTTTGTAGAAAGAAAAAGATGATGAAAAATGCAAAAAATAACTGTCATGAAAAAGGTCTCTCCACTGACCCTTGACGACATTGGCCTTTCGCATTCTAATAAGCAATAGCAAATCCACCAAGACATCAACGTCGCATCACACTACCACTCGCCTTTCAAGTCTCGAGAGGACACCCAAACACAGTCAATGGCAAAAAAGAGACAAACTTTTGTAATTGGGTCACACAGCATAATGATAATAGAGTACTTTTTAGTCGATATTTAATGAATCCAACCACAAGTGACGAGAGAAAGAGTTGATAATCTTCCAAGTTTAATTATGGGTAAATTTGCAATCAGTCCCCAGTTTGTAAGTTTGTAAAGGGTTCAGTCCCTGTCAGAGATGGAATTAGTTTAAAGGACCACCTTTTTGAAAATTGCAGAGATAAGGACGAAAACTGTGTATTGACGAAATTACCCATCCCAACATATTGAACTAGTCGTTATTTTCCGGCGACTTTCCGTTATGCTTTTAGATTATATTGTTATCAATGTATAGAGAAATGTTATTTTCCACACTTTATCTGTTACTACGTTGCAGAAAATTGTTATCGACAGTGTATTTATTTTACGAATCTCGTTTTTACAGTGAATCGAGGTTGGAAATTTCGAATGCCCACTAACCAACCAATTTGGGCGTGTAATGTAGGATGTATTGTGGTATTGACGAAGCAAGATGTAAGATGTGTATGAGTTTTTATCTTTCAATTTAGGGTTCTAATATGCGAAAATAAGATGAAATCAAAGAAATTTTTTGCACCGATTACATCTTGTACGTACAAATTCGAAGTACCCATAGTATGGGCACCTCGGTGCGGCTCATTATTTGCTCTTTCGTTCGACCTTCATCTATCAATTTCGCGAAAATACGAACGACCCCAATAATTGGGTATTTTTTTATTGTGTCCAAATTGTTACTCGAAGTGCCAAATCTGTTACCTTTTCCGCCAAAATCGTTACTAGATCTGTCAAGACCGTTATTAAACGAGACTTAATTGTTACCATGTGTGGTGTTCTAATTTGCGAAAATAAGATGAAATCAAAGCCGTTTTTGGTAACGATTACATCTAATATGTATAAATTCGAAGTACCCATAGATTGGGAAGCTCGGAGCAGCACATTATTTGGTCGTTCGTCCGACGTTCATCTTTTAATTTCGCAAAAATACGATCGACGCCAATAATTTGGGTTTTTTTTTTACTGTCATCAAAGCTGTTACTCAGTTTACGAAACTCGTTACTATGTCTGCCAAACCCGTTATTTAACTGTAATTAATTGTTATCATGTTTAGGGTTCTAATTTGCGAAAATATATTGAAATCAAAACCGTTTTTGGCAACGATTACATCTAATATGTATATAGTCGAAGTACCCAGAGTATGGGCAGCTCGGTGCGGCACGTTTTTTGCTCTTTCGTCCGGCGTTCATCTTTTAATTTCGCGAAAATACGATCGACCCTATAAATTGGGTGTATTTTTTTTCGTTTTGGCCGATTTGTAGAATTCTCAGGATCTGTTACTAATATATGCATTTCTGTAACTATGTTGGCAAAATTTGTTACTAAATTGTCGGTGAAATTTCGAGCGGGAAACAAGAATGAGATGAATTTTGGGCGGGAGTCTAAATTTTATCAAGCATAGATTATCTGTCACCCAATATGTGTAAAACTGTTACTAGTTATATGTTTATATGTTACCAGAATTATCATAGTTTGTGAATTAGGGTTTGTGATTAAAATCATAACCTAAACTAATATATTTTTATCTAAAACTTCGTAAATTGATATATTTTAGTGAATGTAGCGTATTTACAATATAAAATTTGAAAATCATAAAGTAAACTACTCACATATTAAATCGTTATTTTGACTATATATTCCGTTACTCGTGTTGTGTTTCCTTGTTACCGACATATCAATTTCTGTTATCTTCTCCTCTTCAAATTGTTGCTGATCACTGATAAACTGTTACTGCATGAAATCAGTAAACAACATAGGGTTTGTGATTTAGATTAATTGAAGATGTCATTAACTTTGTTGAATCACTTATGTTAGGTCGACTATTTGGATTGTAAACAACTAATAGTTCAGATCCACAACGTTTTGTGTAAGTAGAATCAATTTGGTAGAATCATGATCATCCACTCAAGAAGAGTTCTACTTGTTTTCATACTATATACTACAATTTCTTCAATTCCAACACAATCTCCACGAAAATCACAATCTCAATATATTTTCATCTAAAACTTGGTAAATTCATATATTTCGGTGAATGTAGCGTGTTTGTAATATAAAATATGAAAATAATAAAGTAAACTATTCACATATTAAATTGTTATTTCGAGTAGGTAATCTGTTACTCGTGTTGTGTAACATTGTTACCCAACTGTCAATTTCTGTTACTTTATCCTAACAAATTGTTACGAAACACAGTTAAACTGTTACTGCAGGAAATCAGTAAACAACATAGGTTTTATGTTTATGATTAATTGAAGATGTCATTAACTTTGCTGAATCACTTAAGTTAGGTCGACCATTGGATTGTAATAAACAACTAATAGTTCAGATCCACAATGTTTTGTGGATGTAGAATCAATTTGGTAGAATCATGATCATTCTCTCAAGAAGAGTTCTACTTGTTTTCATATTATATACTACAACTTCTTCAATTCCAACACAATCTCCGCGAAAATCACAATCTAAACCAATATATTTTCATCTAAAACTTGGTAAATTCATATATTTCGGTGAATGTAGCGTGTTTGTAATATAAAATATGAAAATAATAAAGTAACTAATCACATATTAAATTGTTACCCCAATATGTATGAATAGTTACCCAGAATGCATAAAGCGTTACGCGGAATGAATAAAGTGTTACCCAGGGTGCATAAATTGTTACCCAGAATGTATAAATTGTTACTTAGCGAGCGTTTTAGTAGCAAAAGCTTCAATCATGGGCCGCGTCAAATTTCTTCGCGATTAACATCAATATTTTCATTGAATATTAAGACCCACGACCAATTTCACCTTATTCGGTCACTAAAGTTCAGATTTTTCCTTGTTTCAACGAGATTTTCGGATTACTTTTAATACATTATTCCATTATAAACTTCAAAAGATTTCATTGATTAGTGACACCCATGGGAAATTATCATCGATTTAACCTTATTCGGTCATTAACGTCGAGATTGAGCCTGCTTTTAGATCGTAACTTTTGGTCTTCGTTGAACGTGGTTTGTGCATTCATCGGTTGGAAGAGACGAATGCATAGTGTTATCCAGAATGCGTTAATTGTTACCGAATATGAATGAACTGTTACCCAGAATGCATAAAGCGTTACCCAGAATTAATAAATTGTTACTCAGGATGCATAAATTGTTACTTAGCGAGCGTTTTATTAGCAAAAGCTTCAATAATGGGCCACGTCAAATTTCATTGCGATTAACGTCAATATTTTCATTGATTATTAAGACACACTATCAATTTCACCTTATTCAGTCATTAAAGTCCAAATTTTCCCTTATAAACTTCAAAAAATTTCATTATAAACTTCAAAAAATTTCATTGATTAGTGACACCCATGAGAAATTATCACCGATTTAACCTTATTCGGTCATTAACGTCGAGATTGAGCCGACTTTTAGTTCGTAAATTTTGGTCTTCGTTGAACGTGATTTGTGCATTCATCGTTTGGAAGAGACGGCATAGTGTTACCCAGAATGCGTAAATTGTTACCCAGTATGCATGAACTGTTACCCAGAACGCATAAAGCGTTACCCGGAATACATAAACTGTTACCCAGAATGCAAAAATTGTTACTTAGCGAGCGTTTTATTAGCAAAAGCTTCAATAATGGGCCGCGTCAAATTTCATCGCGATTAACGTCAATATTTTCATTGATTATTAAGACACACTATCAATTTCACCTTGTTCAGCATAAAGTCAAGATTTTCGAACTACTTTTAATACATTATTCCAATATAAACTTCAAAAATTTTCATTGATTATTGACACCCATGAGAAATTATCATCGATTTAACCTTATTTGGTCATTAACGTCGAGATTAAGCCGACTTTAGACCGTAATTTTGGTATTCGTTGAAGGTTGTTTTTTCTTCAATCGTTTGTTGAAGAAGATGACATATGGGTGTAATTTTGGTGAATGTGAGGGATAGAAAGGTCATTTATCATGAGGTTGGTCCTTCAAACTAATATTTTCAATAATTAGGTCCTTTAAACTAACGTGACATCTGACAGGGACTGAACTATTACCAAAACTACAAACTAGGGACTGAATGCAAATTTACCCTTTAATTATATCATACCACCTTGACCATACTCGTGCCCAGATAACAACTCGAAAACCATGCATTTCGCTAAACAAATTGCAACACTCGAGTTTAGGGTAGAGGAATTGAAACACAACTTGGACTTACCTAGGTAAGGAGCTGTTGCTATATATTGATCGAAAAATTTCAGATGATTCGATCATATGAAGTTCGAAGGAAACTCAGTTAAATAGATGGATTTCTTCCCCCGAGTTAAAGAACTGACAAGATTTTTCTTCGAGCATCCATTTCAAACCTTGATACCTTGATAATTGTCTAACGTCTCCACAAACGATTCTGCTGCTTTTGCTCTTGCATTTTCCTGCATGGCATGTTAGAAAAAAATCTCGATTTATGAAACTAGTTTTTAGCATCCCTATTCCTAAGTTGGTCATATTATTGCACACAAAAAAAAAAAAGGAAAAAGAACGAAAATTAAATGTCTGAGAAAAAATTTGACCTCTGATAATCTTTGGACCGCTCTATGAACTCCTTGGCTATGTCACGCCCTTGATACGAAGCTAGAACGGTTCGGATATCAGCTGGTCTATTTCTAGCAACATCTGTAGGAAATAACTAGTACCAGATCAAAAACAGGAATTTCTAGGAAAAATCAGGAAGATTGACGGATCATGGATCAAGCAGCAACATACAAATGCTTACATTCAAGAAATGGAATCAGATCCAAAAGTGTCGTATCATCTGCTTCGCATTTCCATGGTTTTATCTCCACACAGCTCTCTGGCTGAAGACTTGATTCGAGAGCATGACCACTAATATATAAAACCTTCGCAGGGTCCCTATTCAGTTTTGCAAGGTCCTGAAGCATGAGAACAATACAAGGAGAAAGTATGAATGGGTATCTTACTGTCATTCGATGTGCAGTAACTTATTTTCAGTTTTCACAATCTATATTAGCTGGTAGCCTGTTCGGCCAATATCGGAAAAGAGAAAGTGAGCCATAAAGAACAGAATCTTGTTGCTTTCAAAGTTTACAAACAAGATGTGTATACCCTATAATGCTTTCCATCAACATATCTTGTTGCTCCCCTTGAAAGTCTGTATCTTATACAGTGCTTCTGATCCAATCTTTCGATTACAGGATCGACATACTGCAATTCCAATGAGATGTGATAAATGTAACATAAGTTCGAAAATGATAGTAAAAAAACTGCTCATCTTCTTGAAGAGAAGTGAAACATACCATATTTAGTTGGTCCGAATATACAACAATTTCATAAAATTGAGCAAGATGTTCCAGAAAAGCATCCAGCCCAGGCCTTTTGAATGTTCTCCATCCTCGGTCACGCTTTAGGAGGAGAAATCAGGAAACAAAAAAGAGGAATGGTAAAAATAATCAGCAAAAAGGGCAAATTGTGGAGTTCAATAAAGTTGGGCAAATGAAAATGCCTTCCAATCGGAATAAACCAATGTTTCGTTCAGATCCAGAACAAGGGTGCAAACATGCTGCTCCAGAGGGTGCAAATCAGGGAGAAGCTGATCCGAAGTAGGTTCAGTAAACCCATGAAATTCGATACAGCACAATCAAGCCAAAGGGCAAATATTGTCATAAACATCTAATGGCTTATTTTAACCAACTCTAAACAATGGAAGTTGAAAACACATGCACCCTGATATGTTCCTCCGCTAGCCTCCTTAGATCTATGTAAATATCAATTAACTTAGCTGGGACTGCAAGATACGAATTGAAAGTGAATCAGCAGCTGTCTCGACACTGTACTGGTTAATACATTTAAATGATATGAAACAATAAATATGATTCATCATTTTTTCTAGGTGAAAAAGATTCATAAGAGAAAAAACTCATGGCCTGAAGAATGCACCCATCACTGCAGCTGCACGAAGATAGCCTTGGAATTTCTGCATTGACAACATTTCAGAAACCATCACATTCACCTCATGCTGTTTATTCTAGGAACAACTGCAACCAAGAAAATATAGTTCCACCTACGTAAAGGTAAATGTACTGAAACGAGTTTGTTCCCACACAAAAGATCCCAATGGCAAAACCGTAATGTGATGTTGAAATTTGAACTTATTCAACAATAGAGTATTACAGAAGAAACCCACACATGGCTGCTTAATTAAATCCTGCAAATTAGATACTTAAGAAAAAACTAAGCATACTCCACGACCAAAGTCTATAGAGTGTAATGAAAGTTATTCAAACATCAAGTTGTGTTCAATAATAGAAAAAGACTCACATGGAAATAAAATCAAGGTATTGTCATCTCAATACACAAGTCACAAGTAAACATAACGCCAACTAAAAGAAGTTACGAATAGATTGTATGGAACACACATCTGCAGAAGATGCACTGTCCTCAATGGTAAAATTTTCCGAAGCACGAAGGGCCTTCGTCTTCTCATCAATGTCCTCCAATGAATAAGCTGCATTGCATCCACATTACCAGAAAATTTGTTGAACAGGATTTAAGCATCATGACTTCAGCGGTATTTTATAAAAAAAAATGCTGGAATATTTAAAAACAATTAGAAAGTAATGCATCAAAAGATCATTCTTCACTCACCCTAGGGCCATATTACAACTAACAAAGACTAATATGAACAAATGCCAAGACAAATAATTCATAGTGGAATTTTATTCTAAGACGTTATATTAATGTCATAGAACTACTACTGACATCACGATGCATAATCTACAAATCCAAGCAAGGACTTTCAGCGAACATGGCATATTAACATCGAGTAGTACATAATCTCTTAACTTCATCAATAAATTTCCTTAATGTTCCCTTTTTGATAAAAAATTGGTCCATTGAAATTGAGCATAATTGGGAATGTTCTATAGATAAAAGCCCACGGAGGATAAACAGGCGAGTCCTAGCATCTAATAAACCCAGACAGGCCACAATTTCGATCAAGCAAGAAATAGACCGCAACACCAGATGATCCTCTACCAAGACACTGACAACCAATTATAAGCTCGATTCCATTGATTCATATCTACCAAGTCAAAGGAGAATCACGTGAAAGAGGATTACGACTGGCCTTCAAAATAATAACTATAAGCGTGAACTATCTAAGCCAGAAGACACGAACCAAACGAGGCATAACCAGCAGTTGCGACGCCACCGGTGAGTGCAGCAACGATTCCATACTTCATAAATCCCCAAGGATTATTGACCGGCGGCGGAGGAGCCTCAGAAGGAGGAGCTTGATCTCCTATGATCGACGAAGATAAGATCGGCTCTGGCTGCGGATCTGCTGTTGAGCTCGACGAAGAGCGGCGATTCCCAAGGTTGGCAAAGGAGTGCAAGCGCGAACGAGATCGAATCAAGAAGGACATTACTGCGATGATTTGCAGTTGATCGATTCATCGATTAGGGTTTTTGGGGTTTCGACTGAGGGTTTATGACTGAGGAAGGATATTCATATATGTGGAAAGTGCACTTAGTCTGTGCAAGGAGGGAAAAGACCGTTATGGGTCGGTAGCGCTTGGCTTTTTCAATTCATCGTACAAAGAAAATAATAGATTATTAGAAAAATATAATACACTGCAAATATATAGATATTAAGATAATATGTTTGTTCTATGCTGAACAGAAATCACATCCCATCTATCTCTGCCTTCATATCTCTCCATTTATTAAGCTCGGAATAAACCGCGCTGATTCATGTCGGTATGTAATCGAAACTTCAGCTGCTCTGTTTCTATGATGATTTCGATTGTGAGATTGATTGTTCTGTGATCTATTATGATTATTTATGCTTTCTTTAACCCTTATCGCGAGTTATACCGTAGTGTTAGCGGGCTTTTTCGTTTGATTTTCAATAGGAAATCCTAGGTAGATGCTTGAATTTATGCTGATTATTATATATTGTTGTTCATTTTGGGATTTAGGTTTTGGCTGTCCGAATATTGGACTTGGATGAGTTGATTCATATAAAAGTTCCTTTTTTTTTATTTCCTATGATATTTTGTTCGTCGTAAGTTATCAATATTCACCTTCATTTGGCTGAAGAAATGGTTTTCTTTGTTTGTTTCTCCTCTTTTTATGGGTTGGGAGGTGTGTCGGTGTTTGGTAAAGAAGACTTCTCATTTTAACTACATAAGTTTTATCTGTGACTTCTTCACTTGTGTTTATGCTTGTTTTCAGCCATCTCTAACTAAGTCATATCGACATATAATGCCTGAAATACTTTTATTTTCAGGAAAAAGGTAGACCCCTCCCCAAATTCGGCGAATGGGATGTTAACGATCCTTCTTCAGCCGAAGGTTTTACTGTGATATTTAACAAAGCTAGAGATGAAAAGAAAACAGGTGGAAAACCAGATTCTGTGGAGACAAATACCAAGCAAGTGGTGGAGCCTGTAAAACCTCAATCCGTAAGTCAAAGTTCATATCTTTAAAGCATGTGCCACAGAAACCCTTTTTAATCTTTGATATTGCCATTACCTTTAGCATTGACAGCGGCTTTCCAACTAATCTGCCACATGAAAATGTAGCTGTTCTTTTGGTGATATTAGCTTTTGTATATCTGTCAAAATCCTCTTGATGTAGAATCTGTACATCAAAGACCTTTTTCCATTGTTTTTTTGTTTGTCCGTTTCTGCAAGCCAACAACTATCATCTATTGAAGTAAAAACAACCTGTCGATTTTTTTCAGAAGGGATTTTGCTGCTTTCGGAGTTCGCATGCAGAATCTTGAACGTAAGTTCGGTGTAAACGATGATATGAGAAACTTGCTATGCATAGACATCCAAGGGGAATCATTTTAAATCAAGAGCTCTAGCTGGTTTATATTATATGTGGTGCAGCATTTGCGTTGTTTTCATTGCAGTATTCTTTTAATAAGGAGGTGAATTTCATGTATGGGTAGTAAAGCAAGATAAGGTGGCCAGCTTTACTTGTGTTTTGTTTGTTCTTTGCAATGGTGTTGTGGCTTGTGAGTGAGCTTCTTGAACCTATGTAAGCATTAATTTATTTTTATGGTTATTGCATTTGCTGACTGAATGGAAGACGTTAAATAGTCATTGTGCTTCAACAAATCCCATTAAAATGCCTCATTAAGTTTCACCGTCAACCCATCGAGCCCAGTCGGTGACGTTTTCCATTGAAGGTAAGTACGTCGTCATGTCTTGAAATTTGTCATCTATTTTGTTTGTATAAAATGGTGGCTTTGTCTCTCTCCTCGCCACTCCAATAAAAATCTCATTTGTATATGAAGAGAGAAGAGCTTAGCTTTCGTGGCACTTACCATTATCTTGAGGTATGTGCTCGAAAACCCTTGAGATTTCTCATCTGTAGAGCTCTATTTCATCTCGTATTCCACGTATCAATTAGCGTGCTGCTGCTGCATATGTAGTAGTAGCTTTTGGCTATAAATCATATGGAGGAACACTTCTTCTGTAAGAATAATCATATGCTTTCACTTATGTATGTTTGGGCAGCTAGATAGATCGATAGTAGCAGATGATTAGTTTATGTTTGAGCTTAAGTTCTTTCGAGCCCAATATTTATATATATAGAGAGAGAGCAGTAACGGGAATTTTCCCGTGATTTAGTACTTTTGCATTTCACGTGATTTTTCACCTAAATGGCGTTGGCTGGCTGGCACCAAACAAATCAGCTCGGCACTTTATTTCTTCGGCATTCAATTCGCATGGGCACCACACGAGGGGAAGAACACGATAAGCTTTTTTTAACTTTCAACTTTTCTTGCGTACTGTGAAGTTGGCATGAATGCTTGTTGTCTTTACTTCATGGTAATAGAAGAACTTGGCCACCTAGCTACGCATTGCCGGGCTTTTTTTCGTTAGGGTAATTTTGATCTGTCTCCGATGTTAGTTTCAGTCGTGCTATATCTCATTAAAGTAAGTGCCTTACAAGTGCGATATGCTAGTCCTCATCGCTTCTGTCTTAGTTCGAAAGTATAGCCGTCTTGTAAAGGTGCATGCTAAGATGATAAGAGGGATTATAGGAAACCTTTCCCATGAATTGTCGTTGAAAACAATCTTGAGAGAAATAGGACGGGACACATCTTAAACACACAATAGAGTTCGACATCTTATGTTACAACTGGTTCTTGTCTTAAGAAAAGCGGATTACCGAAAATCATTCTAATTATTTCATGTACTTCTGGAGAAATTTTCTGTGGAAATCACTCCTAATTGTGTCATTGATGAAGCGTTTAGGTGTTTTCGTCTCACCACGAGCTTGGTTCTTGAAAACCACGTCATCATCCCACCTGCGTAGGCACAGCATTCACACTGAGGGAAATAATCTCGACAAAAAGACGCGATCGAAGGGGAAATGTGTAGAACAATACACGATAAGAGAAACAAGAGAACGATTCATTGTATATTTACCTTCTTTTCACGCTGAAGCTAGTTGGATTGTTCAGCAAAGGATTTCCATGCAGCAATTGCTCCTCTTTAGCCTTGAGCTCCTCCTTTTGCCTTTCTTGTTCCTAACCACAACGGAAAATGCCCTCATTGAACATGTGGAAAACACAAATTCGAACTAAGTTCAACAAAGAATCAAATAGGCTAACTAAAAAAAAAGAACTGTGAATAATAACACAGCGAGTTGAATACTTACTTCTCTTTCTTTCTGCTCAGCTTTCTCTCTCCTTATGCGTTCAAGCTCCGCTAAGAGAGCTTCCTCATCATCTCCATCGTCGTCCTCATCGTCCTCACTACATACGCAAAATCAACTAGATCAACAAATTGAAACCAACATAGCATAAAAGTGAGAGAAACAAAACAGCAAAGAGGCACTGACGATTCATCATCGCTTTGAACATCCACGTCAGCATCATCGGCATCCACATTCCTGGGAACAATACGCTCTTCGACTTCCCGCTTACGTCCTGTAATCAGAGATCCCATTTGAGTAATCGAAAGCTGTGCGAAAAAAATATGTTAATGGACATAATGGTTATGCAATCTTTACCTTCTAAAAGAAGGGTACCTCCTCCTTTTCGACGCTCTCGATCCTCTGAAACAAGAATATGACCATTAACATGAGCCGAGTGAAAAATATGTATCATAAAGTTGAAGAAAAACACGCAACGATTGCACTAGAACAAACGCTAACCCTTCGAAGAGAAGTGCCTCCTCTCACGCTCTTCCAATTCTTCCAGGAGATTCCTCCCTTGGATCTCTTCTTGGGTATCTTGCCCTTCCTTTCTGGTGTAAAGAATTTTTTTTCAAGAACAGAGAATTAGAATTTAGCAAATGGAACTTCAAAAGAAACATGTGATCACTCAAATCTTATATCATCCACAGTGCTCAAAAAGCAAGTCAACTACAAAACAGCAAAATGGTATTCCTCTAAGCAGAAAGATAGTCAAACAAATTAATCAAAGCTCGAAATAACAAGTTGTTTAGCATCAATTCACGCATCCAACACAAAAAAAAAAAAAAGGAAAAAGAGAGGGCCATAACGATCTACCTAGATTTGAGGGTAGTATGCGCAGCGATATCCCTGGAGGAATACTTCTGAGAAGGACCGAATATCCTCGCCCCGCCTTGTTCGTTTCCACCTTTAGCAGGCGCCCATGTCGGTCTAGCAGCTGTAGTCATCCTCTCGAACCCTAACTTTGTTCTTAATCAATATCTACGGCAACAACAGAAAACTCAATAAAACAGCTCGATTTCGGAGAAAACTTTCCCTTGTGACTAGAACTTGTCGGTGTGATTCACAAAAATTAGGTTTTTATTACCTACCTTCACGATGAGAGAGACGAGAGAGGAGAGAGAACGCCAATCGGATCAAATATATATTATCAAATCCAATTCAGATTGTAATATATCGCATTGTCGGTAGAGGGCCAAGTGAAAGTGGGCTATCTTCATACACTTTTCTGATTGGGCCACTTCTTCCATCTATTCCTAATTATTCTATTAACTATACAGAATATGAACAGTGAAACATATTGGAGAATTTTTCTATAATGGAAAACGAGGCCTTTATTATAAGCGATTTAATCATAAACTCAAGAAAAGAAACTTAGATGATGAGATTCTTAATACTAGAGTACAAATACATTATATAATCTGTGTTACGCGGACGAAAATAACCAAATGGTATTCGACAAACGTTAACGCATTTGAACGACATTCTTAACAAAACCTCAAAAGCATAACAAACCACATTTCAAGCCCTTCTGCTTTTCTTGGCTTTTCTATTTGCTTCCCTCACAGCTTCTCTCTTCTCTTCCCTGGTAAAGTCAAGAGGAAGAACAGCTAAGATTGGAATCATGGTGCAATTACTTTCACCATATTACGCGTGATTCTAAGTTTGAATTACCTGGTTTTCGAGATCTCCTCTCTAGAGGGTCGCTTCCTTTTCATTCTCTTACTGTCGGCCGATGGTTTATCATTGGTCGAATCATCCTTTGCCTTCTTACGATTTTTTGATTTGTCACCTGTCCCATTGTTTAACTTGCTTCTGATTTTTGGAGCGACATCTTTTCGATGTTGTTTGCCATTTGCTTCAGCATTGGGATGGCCATTGCTTTCCGTTAAATTTTCTGCTTCCTCCACCTCATCCACGAGTTCAGATGGTTGAGAAGGTTGCTTTGAATTACTCATTTTCTTCAGCTGCAAAGGAGTTCAAGTACAACACTTAAGTCGAACGAGGACTAATGCACGTATATTAGTAGCAGCATAACATAATACAGCATAGGATGAAGTTAATAGCTTGAAGTTGATGAGAGCATGGCTATACGGACCTTGGCCACAAAAAATCCATCCATGTTGTGAACGTGTGGGTAGAACCGTCGAGTCTTATCCAAAGAGGTGTGAAATCTATGCCCTCTGAAGCGTATGAATCTGAAATGAGAAATATCGAACCATTGAACAGGGAAATATCACACATGCGCCACAACCTCGATTGAGTAAAGCTTATACGATGGCCCGTCAAATGATTTGATGAAAAAATTGGGAAATAAAAAAAAAAAAAAATCACCCTGGACGTCCAAAATCAAGGCCACAGGGCACGAGTTTTACATCCCTCTTCTTAAGTGCATAATCAATTACTGCTTCATTCTGCATAAAAAACTGGCCTAAGAGACTGAAAAACGTGCTAACGAAAATTTCACAGTATTGAAAAGCCACGACCTCAGTCACCATTAAGGAACACGTTGAGTATACAATGTACCCTCCGGATTTTGAGTTGGCATCCACCATATCTATAGCTGCAAGTATTAATTGCTGCATATACAATTTTGAAAAGATAAGGGAGAATAAGATAAAATTCTGCTAGATTAAAATCTAGAAACATCTTGGAAAGCTTTAAAACTCAAATAAATGGTGCAGAGCAACTTCTCTCAATTTAAGACGGTCATAGGATGCATACCTTTTGAAGATGGGCACAATTTTGTATATCCAATTCACTTTTTGAGGTTTTAACAGACTCGTCCTTGGAAATAACCTATACCAAGTGGAAATAGAAGTCAACATCTTTCTATTGTCTAAACAGTTGAATGCCAAAAAATGAATCCAAGCTTTAATTGCATACCCCAGTACCACTGCAAGGAGCATCCAACAGAACCCTATCAACTGCATTATTACCCAAAACTTTGGGTAGCTGCAACATTACGTAGTTGATAGATCACCAAATTACGTAAGAATACAAATATGACAAAACACAAACAATTTCCAACAAGGTTCCCCCAATAAAAATATGGACAGATACTCACCTCCCGCCCATCATAATTACAGACCACTGTGTTTGTGACACCCATTCTGTGTAAATTTCCGTTGAGAGACTTAAGCCTTGACTCTTTCATCTCGTTTGCATAAATAATACCTTGCACAAAGAATTTAGTTTCAGTTGAAAACCTATAATGCCAACATTAACTTTTACATATAGTTACAATTCAGATTCAAATAAAACAAAGGGTCGTATAGACTGGTCGAACATACAGGGCGTTAAATACAAGACGCAACAGCCAACATACAGTGAACCAAAAGGAAACACATAACTTGTTAGTCACACACGGCTACAATTTGGTTTCCAGGCATGCCAAAAATTTTAAGCACGCCATGCACGAAAGGGAAGTAGTTTGACTGATTATCCTATCTAGCATAGAAAGCAGAGGTAGATCAACACTCCATGGTTACATAAGAAGCATTAATGATACCAATTTGATGATAAGCTGCAGTAATAAAGCATAAGGATCAATTAAGATAATATCCTCACCAGTGTTTCTCATCAGCGCAGCAATGTAAGTAGTTTTACCACCAGGAGCAGCCCTACAATTGCAAATATTGAATCAGGGAGGAAGAACATAAAAGGACGCAGCAACCGTGGTACACCAGTAACCAAATGAATATACAAGTAAATTTATCGTAGTGCAGTTTACACTGAAAACATAATCAAGTAACAGATACATACGCCACATCAACAATTTTCTCTTTTTCCTGCGGTGCAAGGGCCATCACAGGCAAAAAAGAGCTTGCTCCCTGAATCTGTATTCAGAACAAATATCTAAGTACACAATGTGCTTGTGATAGTCAATAACGGAAACTTAAGTATACAGAAATACCATGTAATGCCCGGCCATATACTCCGGCGTGGCCCCTACAGGGACCTGTGATTGATAGACAACCAAACCCACCTGTAGCAGACAGATCATTCAGTTGATTCCAGAACAGATCGAACGGAATACAGAAAATTAAAATCTCGAAACATCTCAACAGCCATAAGATAACCAAACCAACACTTGCGCTAACCTTAGACCATTTGCTTAGTGGGTCTAGATTAACTCCCCTATTAATCAGAACGCCGGCCAAGTCCCTCCGACGTGTCTGAATTCGTAAGAGAAATTTAAGCACAACGACACTTGAGGAGAACGATGCCTTGTTTATAATAATATCAGTTAAACCTATTCTCTTAATACCTTCAAAGAATTTGTGCGGAGACATATTGGTCGAGGCTTCTCAAAAGCTTCAACAAGTTCAATCAATTCAACTGGCGGAAACATCTGAAGGATTGGGAAAAAATAGATGAACATCAGACCCATAAACAAGATGAAAACAGAAAAAAAAGTCAACTTCACGAATAAATAATTACCTCAACTAAAACTCCAATAAGAAACTCATTGTATCCATAATAAGAACACAAATCCCTCTTAAGCTGATCAATATAATCCTTTCTTGCAGCCCCTTCTTGCCTCAGCGACTTAAAGTTTGAGAGAACCCTGACAACTGACAATATGCACTAGTCAAAAAGTTGAATGAAACCGTATGGAACTTCAATAGAAATCCGTCTCCATACGTAAAGCATACATACTCTCTTTTATCCTTCTTTGGAGATTGGTAAGATCCGGGGGTCGGTGCAGTTCTTTTTCTAGCTCCTGTTTTATAATTATTGAAGATGCATAATAAAACAAACTGAAAAACAAATAAACTGCAAGTCACTCTGTGGCAGAACCTCTGTAGTTGGTAATCTGAACTCATCAGCCTCTTCTTTGATGTTAAGTTGTAATTCAGCTTCGGCATCTTCCTCTTCACGTGCCTTTTCTTGATCAATTTCTCTAGCTTTTTTCTCAATATCAGATACATCAGAATCTGAATCTTCATCAGAACCTGAACCTTCCTCTGATTCTTCTGATCCTGGAAAGACAAAGCATTATCTTCAGGTCGTCCACAAACTGAAAATATCTCTACAATATTCATTCCCGCTTGAATGGCCGCAGTAGAAAGCTGCAGATAAAACGAAATACTATATGTATAATAACTGAAAAAGCCATTACCTTCGCCATCACTTCCTTGGAGAATATCATTGGCAATTGGATCATCATCACCCGAAGACATTTCCGAATCCGAACCCACATCATGTACTTCCTCTTCAGATCCTTCAACCTTCTCTAGCTCACCTTCACTCTCGGAGTCACTAGAAGAATCCACTTTCTCGACCTTTTCTCCAGGTTTGAATCCTGCTTTATGCTTCTTCATCGAAGGACGGGTTTTCAAAGTTCTAGGACCAGCCATTGAACTGCACGAGAAAAACCCCAAATCCCATCACCATTAGCAACTAAACATGATTCCCAGATAGCGCAGCAGCTTTAAGCAATCTAGGTGCATTTTCCGACACATAAAACAATAAATTCATACAGAACAAAAAAAATCTTCACTTTCTCACAAAACCGAAACAATAAAAACAACAAATCGCTAACACGAAGGATATATAGAATTTTACCTGTGGAAGGAAGAGAACGGGAATCCACGAAGACGGCGACAACAACAGGCGCGTATCAGCAACTTACCAGGAGCAAACAAGTAAGCTGGATTCACGAATTAAACCCTTGATGGCTTGTATTTAGGGTTTTAGGATCCTAAATTCCCAGTGCAAGGATTTAAGAATGGGCCAGATTCGCTTATGGGCCTATATTAATATTCTGTAGCTCTCAGAGGAACAACTGCTTATGTTATTAGCCCATTTAGCAATTATAAGTAATGAATACGTGGAAAAAATGCGTGGTAAAGAAAATTTCTTTATTTTTTATATAACAAATGAAAAATGGAAAAGAGTTTTAATAGTTGAGTCGGTGTCTCTCTCGCTAGCTAAAATTGACCATTATTTATTCAGCTGATAATCTATACAAAGCTGCTATTTCCAGGAAACGCTTGCATCTTCGTCGTCCTCGTCGTTTCGCTTATTCATTCGAAGTCTTCTCGGCTTGGTCTGCTAGTTTTACGATTCACGCAAGGTAAGAAGTCGAATTCCTTATGTTTTGAAGATGTGCTCAATCTTTGTGTGTGATTATTGTGATGTTTTATTATCTATTCTGACCATTTTCTTGTTCTCGTTATCTGATTTTGATATCAAAGGCTACGGGTAGTAGGAAAGGATTTATTTTCCCTGAAATTTATGTTATTACTGAGTCGATTTATTGCTTTTGTGTTTAGAGAGTAAGGAGCTGAATGCCTTTTGTGTTTGATTGCAGATTATTGCGTGTAACAAAAGATTAACTTTGATCATCCAAGTCCCTCGTTATGGCACTTGCGCTTCCTTGATGTGTCTTGTTTGTTTTTGTTTGTTTGATTGCCTCCTTTTATTGATGCACCTTCATTGTTCTCAGGTTCAGGTTTCCTAATCTATTGTCCATTCCGTGGATATGTCTCTGAGCTCAGCTGTTTTCAGTCCAGTTTCTTCGATTTTCACTGGTATGTGAACCACTATATATGCTGGCTTCACATCTTTGCGGAGTACACATGTTTTTGTATAAATTTCGGCACTTGGCAATTTTGCTTTGCAGCACCTTCAAGAGAATTGTCTTCCACGCCCAGAGACGTTTTCTTCAGGCCTTGTGGGCTCAAGCCACTTCGTGAGAAGATTCAGCCTATTGAAAGTAGAAGGAAACCATATCTATCTGCCCGAACAAAGCGAACTTCTTTAATATGTGCTGCTGCTCTGGTAAAAATCACCTTTTCACTCGGTTTTTGTTAAGAGAAACCAACTGAGATCAAGTTTGTCTGAATCATTCTTGGATAATAATTCGTACATCGTCTTGTAAATCTGATGGACCGACCCGTTCTGTCTTCAGAATGCTAAGTGTGCTGCAGAGCAAACTCAGACAGTCACCCGCCAATCGTCTACCATTACAGTTGCACCTATCCAAGGTAATAATAACCCACCCCACCATCTAACATAATGGAGTCCCTACTACATGTAAAACTTCACCCTCGTTATGTGTTTAATGAGGTTAACGCTTAATTTTTTGTCATAGGGAAAGAGAAATCTCCCGAGCTCGACGATGGTGGGACGGGATTTCCACCTCGTGACGATGACGGTGGCGGTGGTGGAGGAGGTGGCGGAGGCGGTCACTGGACTGGTGGGTTCTTCTTCTTTGGTTTCCTCGCTTTTCTTGGGTTATTGAAGGATCAAGAGAGTGAATCAGATTACAAGAAGCAGAGGAGAAGATGAGACATCATCAGACATTTTAGACGAGATTAACTTTCTATTTTTTTTTTTGATGTATTCTTCCGTAGCAGTGAACAGCCCATATTTTAGAACTAAGTAAACCTATGATTTATGAATCTCCGTTATGTTAGAAAGATAAATTCGTCCAAAATCATACCATGGCATATTATGATTAATCCAAAACTCGAACTAGGACACGATAGTCAAAACCACAAAAGAGAACCAAAACAAAACCACACAATAAACTTCGGATAGAAAGACATAATAATATCTTAGTCGACTTCCTCCATCTTGCTACCCTCGGCGTCAGCATCAGTTTGCTCCAAGGGCGGCATGTCGACATCGCCCTCGCCAGCATCCTCGTCAATGCTCAGACCAAGCTTCAACATCCTGTGAATTCTGTTCCCAAAAGTGTTTGGATCATCGAGGCTGAAACCCGAGGTCAACAGAGCGGTCTCAAACAGCAGCAACACCAAGTCCTTGACAGACTTGTCGTTCTTATCAGCATCCGCCCTCTTCCTCAGCTCCTCCATGATGGGATTCTCGGGATTGATCTCCATGGTCTTCTTGCTCGACATGTAACCAGCCATGCTCGAGTCCCTGAGCGCCTGAGCCTTCATGATCCTCTCCATGTTAGCAGTCCAACCGTACTCCCCAGTCACCAAACAGCACGGCGAGTCCACGACTCTATCGGACACGATAACCTTCTCCACCTTGTCTCCGAGGACGTCCTTGATCACCTTGCACAAGCCCTCGAACTTCTGCTTCAATTCTTCCTTCTTCTGCTTCTCGTCTTCGCTCTCGTCTAGCTTCAGACCCTCTTTGGTGGCTGACACGAGCTTCTTGCCCTCGAATTCCTTCAACTGGCCCACGGCGTACTCGTCGATTGCATCGACCATGAAGAGCACCTCGTACCCCTTCTTCTTCAGCTTCTCGAGGAAAGGAGAGTTCTCCACCGCCTTTCGGCTCTCTCCTGTGATGTAGTAGATGTCGTTCTGACCCTCCTTCATTCTGGTCACATAGTCCTTCAAGCTCGTCA
Source organism: Craterostigma plantagineum (assembly GCA_027422505.1). Lineage (NCBI taxonomy): Eukaryota > Viridiplantae > Streptophyta > Magnoliopsida > Lamiales > Linderniaceae > Craterostigma > Craterostigma plantagineum. The sequence continues at coordinate 1,279,049 of JAPQWV010000082.1, forward strand.
TCTCGTCCCCACTCTTGGTGGAGTGGTACCTCAACAGCTCGGCGATCTTGCCCTTGTTCTGAGAGTCCTCGTGGATGCCCAGCTTGAGGTTCTTGGAGAAGGCCTCGTAGAACTTGTTGTAGTCCTCCTTGTTCTCAGCAAAATCTCGAAGAAGAGCTCGATGCACTTCTTGACAAGGTTCTTGCGGATAACCTTTAGGATCTTGTTCTGCTGCAGCATCTCTCTGGAGATGTTGAGGGGCAGGTCCTCGGAATCGACGATTCCCTTGACGAAGCTCAAGTACTCGGGGATCAACTCCTCGCAGTTATCCATGATGAAAACTCTGCGGACATATAGCTTGATGTTGTTGGGCTTCTTCTTGGTGTCGAATAGATCGAAAGGTGCCCTCTTGGGAACAAAGAGGACAGCCTTGAACTCGAGCTGTCCCTCAACCGAAAAATGCTTTACAGCCAAGTGCTCCTCCCAATCGTTGGTAAGGCTCTTGTAGAAAGCAGCGTACTCCTCCTTGGTTATTTCCTCGGGCTTCCTCATCCAGATGGGTTTCTGCTTGTTGACAAGATCCCACTCGTGAGAGACTTCCTTGATCTTCTTTTTCTTCTTCTCAGCCTTCTCCTTCTCGTCATCAACTTCCTCTACCTTCCCTTCCTCGTCATCCTTCTTGTCTTCCTCATCCTCATCATCTGAGATTTCCTTCTCGGTGGTCTTCTCAACCCACAGAGAGATTGGGTAGCTGATGAACTCAGAGTGCTTCTTGACCAAATCCTTGAGTCTGCGTTCCTCGAGGTATTCAAGTTGGTCCTCCTTGAGGAAGAGAGTGATCTTAGTACCCCTTCCGAGGTTCTCACCAGAGGTGTCCCTCGTGACTGTGAAAGAACCACCTGCCTGGGACTCCCACACATACTGTTCGTCATCGTTGTGCTTGGTTGTGACCACCACCTTCTCAGCAACCAGATAGGCAGAGTAAAACCCAACGCCAAACTGACCAATCATGCTAACATCAGCACCAGCAGCTATGGCTTCCATGAATTCCTTGGTTCCTGACCTGGCAATGGTGCCAAGGTTGTTCACCAAATCTGAGATAGATAAACGAACAAGTCAGCAAACAGGTATAGAAATGATATGTCTGGGGAAATAATAGTTAACGAAAATTGTATTGATCCTCACCAGCCTTCGTCATTCCAATACCACTGTCAATGATAGTCAGGGTATTGTTGGTCTTGTCAGGAATGATGTGGATAAAGAGCTCCGGTTGTGCATCGAGCTTGCTCTTGTCCGTCAAGCTCTCAAAACGGATCTTGTCCAAAGCCTGTTTGCATCGTAAAGAAATAAGAAACATCATATAACAAAGATATAACACTAGGCAAAAAAAAAATAGTCATGAGAGCCCTGTGATAACGCAAACAGATAATCAGGTGATGATCACACAAGACAAGACCAAAGCAGAATCGAACGCCCCAGAAGATCAGGCGGTACAACTAAAGCCACCCACCACGATGTTATGATGGAACAGAAAGGGCAAGAGCATCAGCCAAAAAACAAAAAGTATCCATCGTCCAATTATCGACAATTCAACAAACACGAACTAGAAGCTAACATTTCTACCAAGTACGCCATCCAAACGATAGATCCGATCAAAAGAACTGAAAGCACGAAAAGGAAGATTCATTAAAACATCACAGATCTTAAGAAAACTCACATCAGACGAGTTACTTATGAGCTCACGGAGGAAAATCTCCTTGTTGCTGTAAAAAGTGTTGATGATGAGACTCAGAAGCTGGTTGATCTCGGCCTGGAAAGCAAACGTCTCCGCATCCGCCATCGCTGAACGGTTGAAAAATCGCCTGACTATGAGTATAAATTAGGTTTTCCGAGGTTGGAGTGTGAGAGCAGTGTTTCAAGTGGGACGAGTGGGGGGACTTTTTATAGCAACTATTTTCTCTAGTCTAGGGTTTTCCAGATAGTTCGATTTCCAATTATTTATATCTATACTACTATAAAAGAGGGAATATGGCCAGTTTTCCTTCCAGGTAACAGGTTGTTTTTTAGCTGTTTATTTCCTCCATGCAATATCGTAATAGCAGGTTGCAAGTTTTATTAATATTTCTCTTATAAGTATGGTGGGACCCGCCTGCAAATGAAAAAGAACTCCACGGAACTTCACAAACAGCAACCAGACTTATTACTCAATTCCAAAATCAATTCATACTATATGATATTTTTTTGTCAATAATCCATACTATATAATATACAGAAAACTAATGCCACTCTTCCTTGTAACCCGTAAAGCATGGGCTTGCAGCTCTATTATAGTCGTTATATATAGTATACGTTGTGGGTGATTTCATATCTCGCACATCTCCCATGGGAATATGGGAAATTTCATACAGGTGGCTTAATTGAATGGTTCGTGGGATATAGAATCCCAACCGTGATTTATTTATTTGGGAATTTATTTGTCATTTGAGTGGTGCTGTATGAAAAAAATTAAGTGCTTTGTGCTCTGATAGATGGTTTTCTTCCCTTTGTTTATGAGAACTATCTCCCATCAATACACAAAAACCCAAAATGTATACTTCTCCGCCTGTACACCAAACGCAAACTCGAAATGCGTTTCTGTCTTCTCTCTCATGTTTTAAAACGCTTATATGTGTTTGAGAAAGAGATGTCCCAAAAGATGTGGTTTGATGTTTTAAAAATTACATTGTATACCTATTTTTATTTTAATTATTAAAGTACTCATATAAAAATAAAAAATAAATAAAAATATATAAAGGACTCCCGTTATGATTAATTATATTTTCTATGTTTTTTATACGAAAATATTGAGTTCACTACTAATTTATGACATTATTTTTTCTAATCGAATTAAAATAACATGTGGTTCGTAAAGTTGTAAATGAAATGGGTAATATTAAATGAGGTAAAATAGAATATTACAATAATGGTTCTTTGAGTTTGAGAATTGGTCTGTCGGTTGGAGAAAAGTTACTGCATTTTGTGTTTGAGAATGCGTTTGAGTTTGGGAATGAGTTTTTGATCGGAGATGGTCTCATCTTTATGCCGCCATTGTTAGGCTAAGTCGAAGAAGATTGCTCTCTATCTTCCACAAGACATTTCCTCTGCTATACGGTGTTCCCAAAAAAGCTCTTAAAGGTTTCCCTAGCCATTAGTTTGTTATATTTTGTATTTCACTGCAGAATCAATATTGGTCCCGACTAAATTCGTGTTGCTCTTGTTCAATATTGTTTGCAGCAAAATCAAGTACTAGGATTCCCTCATATGCACAGTACCAACAAAAAATTCCCTATTGTGTGACGTTACTAAGGCCAACAAGCATCGCTCCCTGTTTCGAGGGTTGTGGATCTTTTTGTAACTCACTTGTCATATTTCTCACTTTGTTTTCAATATATTCTACTACTTATCCATCCATCATCAATATACTCTCACTAAACTATTTTACTTTGTATGCACTATTTGCATTGATAGGCACTAAAATCTTGTTTTCTGTTGCTAGCTAATGCCTTTTTCAGGTTAGAAGGATTCAGTGGCATTTGTGTTATTGACATGTACGCTTTTTTCCTAACGTTTCGAAATGCAAACTTGGAGTTCTTGTTCTAATTTGATATGTAACATCATCAGTATGTTAATTCTTTCCGATCTTACTATGTTCAATTGAATGCTTTGCGTGTCTTTGCATTAAGACATGCAACATGAAACTTTCCTTGTGTACTGTGTAGGTACTAAGGTACGAAGAAAAATAATGAATTAATTTTTTTTTTTTTTTTTTCAAAATGTTAGTTGGAATGTTGACTGGAATATCTACAAAAGTAATATTGTATTGTCCGAGCACATTGGGCAAGCACATGGAATAAACGCTGTATGGATTTGTTGTTTGTTGTTTTTTTATTTTTAAGGAAGCCACATTTGATTGTGAATGGTTAATTTTCAAGCGAGATCGTGTTCGGTAGCAGAATAACTCTTTCTTCTGAACTCTCCAATTGCAAATTTTGGATTAACCTTTTTTTCTTGGTGGTGTGATTTGATACAAAATCATATCCTCATGTCCTCTAAATTATGAGACATGTTTAGCTTCGAAAGCACTCAATAATATCGGTTTTCTACAAGATACAATGGTGCACGATCAGAAAAGAAGATATGATTTGCTTGAAGAAAGAAGGATAAAAACGAATGGCGCAATGCGAAATATAGAGTACATTTATAAATACAAACTCGCACCGTGATGGCTTAAGGTGCATAGTCGTATAACTTAATGTTCTTCCTATTGTCCTTACCTAACATTGAAACACCCGCTTGGATTTTGTTGTTCTAAATAATGTTCTACTTTATGTTTTTCTATGTTAACTGTTTTAACCATTTGATCTCGGGGTATGGTTACATTGACGCCGCACAACGTGCGGCCACGTCATCTAGTTTAAGTTAAAACCTGATTGGCCCGACGAAATCAAAATTCAAAAAGCCGGCTTGGCTTTGCCTGATGTCCGGTTCTTCATCTATGAATTACGTGGCCGGTTCAGCCCAACTGTAATAAATATGTAAGTTATTATGTCGTCGGTCCTTTTAATTATTTAGAACTTATCGTCTGGGCCATTTATTTCGAAACAATAACAAGTTAGCCTAAGCCCAGGTCTTGAATTGACGGTCTGTGAGTCAATGTCGTGCTATTAGGGTGAGTTTGATATGCGGAATTCGGTGCGGAAAGGAAAAGAAAATGTATGATAGTACGACACGTGAGGCGTAATGTATAACTTTCCGATGCGTATTATTTTATTTTCCTTTTCTTTTCCGTGTTGGATTCCGCAACCAAACGGACCCTTAGCATTTTCTTTTTGGTAATCGGAACCCTGGCGGGCTAGTTGATCCCCGGGGCCAACACAATGCATGCAACGATCAGATTAAACACACATGTCTGCCCCATGTGGGACAGACCTAGAAATGTAATTGTACTATTAAGCATTTTCATTCATTGACATTATTTCTTGAAATATTATAATGGATCTTTATATACTGTTCATTTATACATTGCTGGTTAATATACCTACTAGTACGATCCGCACACTCTATGTATGTGCTTAGAATATAATTATATATATGTTACTTCTAATTTTGAGATTCATTATTTGTAATGTTTAATATGTAATTTATAATTTATATCAATATAAACAAAAATAATGTATAGAGATATAAGTATAATAACTAAAAAATTTAAAAGTAATATTAAAATTATTAAAGTAATTAATTAAGAAGGAGATAATTAAATTGCGAATAAGTTGACAAACCAAACGGGACAGTATTCATCGCCTTTTATATAGTAGAATAGATAGAATAGATGTACAGTTGTCCCTCTGCTAAGTTATCCCCCACTAAGTTATATCCTCCGCTAAGTTATGAAATTTTGGCGGAACGAACCCCGTTCTATGATGACTAAGTTATAAGTTATAAGTTATCAAAGCCCGAAATTTATAACTTTGTAGAGGTAAAATTGTTATGAATATCTCTTTGAATCTGACATTTGTAACTTTGAAGAGGGAAAATCAAGCACGCATCCAGCTTTGTAGAGTGGTTTGGTGCTTGTTCTGGTGGCGTAGGTCAGTTTGCAGGGAGTGGGGGCGGCGACGTACGATCTGGTCTTTCTCGTCAGTGAGGTCTAGCATAGAGGAGAACAGCAATGCTATGAAGCTTCTCGTCTTTAGAAAAGGTAACGACCTCTAGCTCATCCTCAGCAATTTCGGCAGCGGGCTCTTCCTCCGCTTTCACCAACGCAATGATCTCATCATCCATCAGCTCAACGTGAGCAACCTCCAGCTCTGCTGCATGATTCAGAAGCTCCTCAACTGGCATGGGATCACGCAGTTGGAGAGAACCAAGCGCTTCCATCGCCGCTTCCTCCACCGCTTCCTCCACAGCATTGTTGTACGATGAAGCGTCATTAAAAAGTCCTGTGTGCTGGAAGGAGTTGGAGATTGTATCTCTAATGATCTCCTTCCAGGCAGCCAGGCCCCACTTCATGACCGTGAGCTGGTCGATCTTGAAGATGTTGTCCTCTCCACGGTCATCCCCCCACTAAGTTATAACCTCTACTAAGTTATAGCCTGCCACCTCCACCGATAAGATAACTTAGCAGAGGGACAACTGTACTCGCATATACGGAATATGAGGCAAATTTGGAGAATGTACAAAAGCTTGGGGACCGAAGATCAAAATGCAAAAAAGGAGCAAACAAGTGGATAAATATCGCCTCATAACTCTTGACGCCATTTCGTAATTAATTGTAAACAATTCAGCGTCTGATTGAAACCCACCGCGTCGCGAATTCGGGGCTTGGAATTCATACGAGGTTCGCTGCGATGTGGTTCTTCCTTCGTTTTTATTATTAATTTTGAGGATTTTGATCTTCATGCACGTTGAATTGTAAATCGTGATTGCTCAATTCCTGCTTCTTCGTCTTCTAATTTTGTGATTGGCCGTGTTAGATTATATATGTCGTCTTTTGGTCTCGCGATGTTTATCAGCTGAGTATGATTTCGATTATCTATTTTTTTGGTAGTAGTGATGCCTGGCATGTTGCGTAGAGCCTGATGATTTTCTTGTGTTTGCTGGGATTTTGTGTGCATCGGTACAATTTCATGAAAGGTTCTGCCTATTCAGGAAAATGAAGATGAGTTATTGGACATTGGTAGAAATGAACTTTTGTTTGCTTCAGCTATCTATCTGTTCACATTTAATGATCTAACGGAAGATTGGTGTTATTTTCTAATTAATTAGTGTTTGTTGAATCTGGAGTGACTATTTCCTTCTTATCACTAAACCACTCTCTGGTTTCTGTTGGCTTGCCTAAGAGAATTCTTTTTGATAGATTTACTTCGGAGTACTGTCAATAACGTCCGGTCAACAACAATCCGTAGCTGACACATGGAAGATGGAGTGGATTTGCAATACGCTTACGACTTACCCGGGCAATATGGATATGACACAGATTCTGACGTTGATGAAAACGAGATTGTTGTTTATCCACCATTGAACTTCGATATTATTTTTTCTTCTCTCGCCAATAATCCAAACTAATTGACTTGCTTCATTTGTGCAGAATGGTAGCGCATTTGACATCACGGCAGCTCAAGCTAGGCAGGGAGAAGATATCCAAGGTATTCCTTGGGGAGATCTTACCATATCAAGGCATAAGTGCAGGCAGACTAGACTAGAACAGTATAGAAACTTTGAAAACCTTCCTTATTCTGGGGAAGTACAAGAAAAGGTCCACTGCTCTGTTCTTTGTTATGCCGTTGTTTGCTAACACTCTCTCTTCTAATGTTGTGATGATACTTTGGACCGATTTTATATTGTTTTTTCCTCGTATGGTGTGCTCGTGTCTAGGTATGCAAGGTCACTGAAAAAGGTCACTCTTACTATGAATTTGTAAGAAACTCCCCAGCTGTGAGACCGACAATCATGCATTTTCAGGTAATCAAACACCTTTCAAGTTTCATTGGAGAATCTTACGGAAATCTTCTGCAGCTTTTATCTCGCTAAATATGCAACTATTCTTAATCTGCAGTTGAGAAACTTGGTATGGGCTACGTCAAAGCATGATGTGTACTATACGTCACATTACTCAATTATGCACTTTCTCTCATTAACATCGAAGAAGTCTGAAGTCCTCAATGTATCGGGACATGTAGCACCCAAGGAGGTGAATAAAATATTGATGTTTCCATTTTCTCTCACTGATATACATTTTATATTATATGAATACGAACATCCACACCTCACTAGTTGCATACTGATTCATCTGTTTTGTTACTGTCTTTAACCATTATATATCCGCTTTCAACGTGCAGCATCATGGAAACCTAGTGGAAGGGTTCTCAGAGACACAGGTCAGTACACTTGCAGTTAAAGATAAGCTGCTCGTTGCAGGAGGTTTTCTCGGAGAGCTTATATGCAAGGTGCATATCTTTTACTTTTTTTAATATGCTTACTTATGTATGCATTTAATTCATTAATAACTTCTACAATTTTCATCTAGAACTTGTTGGTATGATAAGCGTAGAAGGCTAATGTCTGAGTAGAACTTTGTTTGGACTTCCATGGTTTTCAGGATCTAAATAAACCTGGGGTTTCTTACTGCACTCGGGCAACTCGTGAAGATAGTGCCATAACTAATGCTGTTGAGATATATACATCTTCCAGGTATCTGCTCGTGCTCTACACTTTTGTCAATATTTGATTTGTATTCAATGTTCCTCAAAGGCCAACCCCCTATGGGTTTTCAGTGGCGCGGAACATTTTATAGCTTCCAATAACGATTGCGGCGTTAGAGACTACGACATGGAAAAATTTAAACAGTCTTGCCATCTGAGCTTCCCATGGCCTGTCAACGTGAGTCTCATTTCAACTCTATTTGGATACAATTTGTTAGCTCATTTGAACGTATGATTCCATGTCTTTCTCTATGTGCATAAATAATCCCTTATTGTAACACTAAGATATTTTCGCTGACCGTTGAAACAACAATTTCCTAATTAGCGCCCCTGATTGAGATTGTAATTCACTCTGTAGGTTTGATTATTCAATGAATACTCACTGTTTGATCCCAATTTATTTTGTTTTCACTTTATTTTCCTTGTTTTTGCTCGACTTACTTTGGGCCTGATTGGTTTATTTGTCTATTTTCTTCAGCATTCTTCTCTTAGCCCCGACGGTACAACTGTAGTCGTCGTTGGAGACGACCCAGTCGGGTTCTTAGCAGACTTTAGAACCGGAGAGGTACGATCATTACATCCTTTCACAATATGATACACACACACGCTCTCTCTCTCACACATACATGCTGTATATTATGTCCTTTATTACTGAGGGCACTTCCATCATTCACAGACAATCGCATCACTCAAAGGGCACGAAGATTACTCCTTTGCTTCGGCATGGCACCCCAACGGCCGTACATTTGTGACTGGTAACCAAGACAAGAGCTGCCGTGTTTGGGACGTAAGGTATCTCGCCATGTCGGTAGCTGTCCTAAAGGGAAACCTTGGATCGATACGTTCCTTACGCTACACTTCGGACGGTAAGTTCATGGCCATGGCCGAACCTGCTGATTTCGTGCACGTTTTCGACGTGGGGAGCGGTTATCACAAGGAGCAAGAGATCGATTTCTTCGGCGAAATCTCTGGGATATCTTTCAGCCCCGACGACGAGGCTCTCTTCGTCGGGATTTGGGATCGAACGTACGGCAGTCTCATGGAGTTTGAGAGGCGCAGGAATAGTTCTTACCTTGATGCCATTCTCTGAGGAGTTTTTTCTGTCTCCGTTTCTTGAGTTTGTCGTTTATGGTTTGTCTTGTGCAAGAGAGACAATTCTATTCAACTTGTATAGTTATGTTTTTGGATGTTGTGACGTATATAGATCAATGAATAAATTAATTGCCGAGGTGTTGGACTTGGGCTGAATATGTAGTGAACAAACATAGTACGTAGGAATGCTACCTAAGATAAAAGAGTCACAAACGTCCATCAATGACACGGTAAAGTTGATGATCATCTACTAATTGTCGATGCTTGAACGTTCTTGGATGGAATTTATTACACAGAACATGATTGTGGCCCATGGATTTTGTTTTTCAATCTTAGCCAATTCTTTGATCTTTCTTTCAAGGGTTGAATTTGTTTCCTAGCACAGGATATATGTACTGTAAATTTTATGTGCTTGCTCCTGGTGCAATTCTGCGACCGTTAACCGTGTATGGTTTAGCTTCTTGTACTCGGAAATACAGGTTATATACCTTGAGATCGTTCTTAACTAATGAAATCGCTCTTTGGCATCAGCATTTCATACGATGTAATACCCAAGTAAGTATAAGCGAGAATGATATACGCGAAATTCACGTAATAACGTAATAATTTGCGGGTTAAAAAATCTGTCGAATATATGTGGAGGAGAAATTATTCCTGCATTTTGCGATGAGATGATAATGTTGCAAGAACCATATCCATCCCGGAGCCACGAGAACGGTGCCACGTGTCGAAATGGGTATCTCAATTTCTCGATTTTCTTGATTTTCTTGAGGCCCTCCACATCTCATGATAATAATATAATCATCGTCGTCGAACAAAAGGGCATAATATTATAGCAGCACTACAGTAAGGAGCTTGAGAAGAAAGCAGTTCTTCCAAAGGCGAGGAAGATAATGGCAACCTCAGTGATGACTAGCTCATTGACCTTAAAGCCTTCTTCTTTCACCGTCGAGAAATCAGCCGTGAGAGGATTGCCTTCATTGGCTAGAGCCAGCACCTCCTTGAGAATCGAGGCCAGCGGTGGCAAGAAGATTAAGACCGATAAGCCTTATGGTCTCTCTCTCTCTCTCTCTCTCTCTCTCTCTCTCTCTCTCTCTCTCCCTGCCTTCCTCTCTATTTCTCCTTATATGTATGTATACATGATATATATTTGAAATTTGAAATCTGTGAAGGAATCAATGGAGGCATGAACTTGAGAGATGGCGTCGATGCTTCTGGCAGAAAAGGCAAGGTAAGCTTTGAATGAACGAACCTCTGCAACTTAAGTACATACATATTGTCTTCTTTTGTATTTACTTCTTCCATAGCTACACACGCAAACACATTCATATTGATGAATGATCATCAGGGAAAGGGTGTCTACCAATATGTTGACAAATACGGCGCCAACGTCGACGGCTACAGGTTTGGTATCCATGAATAAACACACACACACACACACACACATCAGCTCTTCGTCTCTCTCTAGCACATATATAATTCTGCAATATTTTGTCTGATGAATTTCTTAAAATATAAAAGCCCCGTGTACAATGAGAATGACTGGTCACCAAGCGGCGACGTTTATGTTGGAGGAACAACTGGGCTGGCGATATGGGCTGTGACTCTTGCTGGGATTCTTGCCGGCGGCGCACTCCTTGTCTACAACACAAGTGCTTTGGCTCAGTGATCAATGAATATGATCATATCATTAATTAATCATAGAATATCCAATACACACTTGCTAAGTGCTGCTGTAATCTGGCCCTAGTCGTGTTATATTTTGCGTTATGATGTATAATACTTTTGCTCTCGATCAATCTCAACTATGGTTATTTCCATTTATATTTTTGCAAAATCTTGGCATGCTTGTCGGAATCAGACATTAACAAACCTCAACTGCTGTCTGTTTTTGGGATTTCCTTGAGAGCTTGTTTGTGGATTGATACAAACAGTATAGTTTCACCTTTGGTCTAAAGTATTGTTGCTGCTGCTCCATAATCACAAGAAACTAACAAAACAGATTGGAACAAAAACAAACCACAATCAGCAGTTTCTGAAAGCGTCCCATTGAAAATCAACAAACATCAGCCGCTAAAACCAGTCGAAGGCATAGACCGCCTTGAAAATTCCAATAATATCTGCTTCTGCACCTCTCTCGTGTGAGGCAGGCTCGCACGAAGCAGTTCGATGGGTATCTCTCTAGTGATGATAGCCTTGGCCATGTCGTGAGAAACAACCTCCCTTCGATTTGAATGGTTCTGTGAGCTCTGAGAAAGGAAATATTGCATTACAGACTCGTATTTCTTATCGCAGTATTCCATGATCAGACCAAAAAGCGCATCGAAAGAAGCTTGCCAAAGCGCACGGTTAGCTGGGCTACAGCCATCATCACTGTAAGAATGACTAGTTGTTAGAATCTCAGTGGCCTTATCGAGCACGGATTTAAGGACAACTGATGCCCCGTCTCCATACGAACTCCCTATTGGAGGCAAAGGTGGGTGATTGTTTGATGAACACACAGCTGATGCAAGGCAAGCAGATAGAGACTTGAGGTCCATTCTTTGCACTGAATGTGATACAGCATGTGCTAGGTCAACTGTCGTTACTGCTGTTTCGGGGTCGGGAAAAACACTGCAGAATAGAAACCTCAAGTTGCGAAAAATGGCCATGCAAACGACTCTGAGAAGCTCTCCTGGTAAAAGAAGTTGAAGATACCTCACTAGAAGCTTCTTACCCTTGAGAAGAGATGCAATAGTCAGAAACACCAAATCATCCGTTGGAGCCAAAAGGGAGGTGGGTTCGTTATTACCCAGCGGGTCAATGAGCTGAAGAGTGGATGCTAAACCTTCGAGGAGAGACTGCCTTCTTTGTCTCAACTCCTCATCGTTGAGGGGTTGATTGCACTGTAAGAATCTGTCTATATCATCGACCTCTAGGAGGAAATTATGGCCATGCTCGATAGCAAATCTAGCGGCAAGCATTGGTTCCTGTTCCAAAGGCTTCTCCTCGGTAAGTTCTGATGAATTCATTGGTTCAACTTCAAGGAGTGGCCGAGGCCTTCGAATTGACGGAAGGGCAACCCTCCCAAGACCGTCGACACGAAGGAAAGCGTGTGGCTCATTGCTGCTAATGGAGGACACAAAAGACCCATCCCTCAATTGGGTTGGGCAGAAATGACGGCTCACCTTAGCAGCAGCTGATTTTCTCGCCAGGGACGCCTGATGGTAGTAGTCTTCCACGTAAGGATCAGCGTTGTGAGTACTAGCAATTTGCATTCTGACAATGCTTTCAATCTCATCAGCAGACATGTTCTTGGCTCTAAATCTTGGCCACCCACCATACATCCCCTCTCTGTTTCTGATAATAGAGATAACTCTGGGGTCGCTTGAATTGGGCAGACCAAACATGCCAAAATTGTTCATATGAGGTTGCACTCCTCTTAAGTGAGCAGACGACTGTTGAGGAGGATACTCCATCTTGATCTGCAGCGGATGCTGAGGATGTAGTGTCTGTGGAGTTATTAGGCCATTCTGATTGGATAAATGCTGGGAAGGAACACCATTTTGATTCATCCATTGGTTTTGGTACTGATGGTTGACTGAAAGACCATGGGATCGTTGTGGAAAGGATACCCCAAACTGAGAATCATGGGGCAGGGCAGTTGATTGAAACTGAGGAATAGAAAAAGAAGAACGATTGGGAGAATCGATAGGTATTTGGTGAATACCAGGCTGGTATGAGGAGTTAGGAATATGATTTGGTGAAGCATGGGGAGATGGGACACCACGGGGAAGATACGAAGAGAATGATGGATTTGAGATATGGATTGGCTCAGAAGAATGTTGGTTTTGCAAGGTTTGGCGTCGTAATGAGTTAGATTCCATTATATGGATAGGGTAGGAGTGTGATTCTGATAACAAATTTTGGCTCTCATAAAAAGCTGCATCTCCAAAACCACGTCGATCAACACAACTGGCCGAATCTGCCTCTTGGGCATGTTCAGCAGCAGATGAACCTGAAGTAAAATAACATCGAGAAATAAGTGGCGATTGCCGACAAACTATTGGGACATGTAAATGGTCCAATCTGAGATTAACATAAGAAGTAAACACTTGCGACCTTCTAACTAATGTTTCCGATAGTTAAGGGGTACTGAAAGAGTATTCAGGTTGAAATAAAGAGAAGAGCTAGTCATTAGATCGATTTACAGAAAACACAAGGTGGGAAAATTCTAAATTGGTGCAGTCTCAAAGAGTGACAAGAACTTACTTTCTTTGAATCCCCAGTCTCCATTAACTCCTGCACATTCTGGCTTACTTTCTACTATATTCAACTGTAAGAGTAAGTGAAAAAAAAAATAACAAATGAGATACCACAGCTTGAGCGATGAACTATTGAATCAGTTTATGTGCGACTTGGGAACATAAAAATTACAACATTAATCTTCTTTATCATTACCGACCACAGCCCATAGAAACTAAATGAAACTCCAAACATAAGCGTCACCTGTAAAAATCTACTTGACAGGTCATCAGTCACGGAAAGTTCATCTTCCTGAAAAGTTAGTTAATGTTAAGGATTTCGAGTGTTGCAGGACGGTGCACAAAACACAAATGTATGGAAAGCTTGAAGAATTCTGATTACCCTGATCCTAAGGGAACTCATTGAGGTGTGATAATGCATAAAACAATACAAGTTTGCTTTATTTCTAACTTAACAATGGCTTTGATATTCACCCGGCAAATTTACATCAGCATATTTTTACCAAACAAGGATAATGAACTCAAATCGTTTATGCACAGATTCAGCAGGTAAACGTGATATGTGGACCTTACAGAAACAAAATATAGTTCTCGTAATCTTTGAAGCCAAAACCATTCATCAGAGGCTTTCAGATCGTGAATGTAGGGATCAGCGGATAGAATCTAATTCATGAATTTATTGTATATATATGATCAGCTTTTGCATGGAAGGTAAATGAAGAGTTATAGTTTAAGCGTTAACGACAACAAAGGATATTAATTAGTAATTCCAAAATACATTTATAAGTTGTGCCAAGATGGCCAAGAAAGTTCCGAAAGACTTAAAAACTCTTTCACTATACCCGATTATAAACTGGAAGTTTCACTAGCACGCTGATAAAGTAACGAACTGGAAACCATATTTACGAACAACACGTGTAGTAAGAGCGCTGCAATGCAACAGTCAAAACGACATTAAAAGCAGCACGTGTAGTAAGCTAACGGTAAACGACAGAAACAAACAACACACAAAGTAAGAATAAAGCAATGCAACTATGAAGATGGCATTGAAAACGACACGTGGAGAAGGACATTGCAAACTAACAGTACAAATGACCGAAACAAACCAAGCTGAAGAAGAGCCAATTCTGTAAGCTTCATTTCATAACATGAATAAATTATAAATATTTAGGACCAACCTCTTCACTCCCTATGGGAAACAGTACACCATCAAGCTCAGAAAGATCAACAGCAGCGTTCTCGAATCCTCCAATCTCAGGAAAAGGAATTTCATCCTCATCGTATTCTGATACTCCAAACTCAAAATCACCAAGTATGTTGTTACCAAAAAATTCATACTGTGAAGCATCAAATACATCCTTCCCTGATCATGCAGGAGAAAGAGATATAAGGATTATTACCTCAGCACACATAGCAAAAACTCAACAGCTTATTCAAAGATTGATGCCATTTTCTTTTACCTCCAAAATCTAAATCCATGGCAACACGACGTTAATGAAAATTCACCAACTGATACGTAACAAGTGCAATTTTTCAAGCTTAAAAGAAAAACAAAAATCCGAAAGTAAATTAGCAGCAGACCTGTAGGATCCGTTCCAACTTCCTTAGTATCCATATCCAAAATACTTCTTCCGAACAAAACAAAACCTACACAAAAAATCTTGGCTTCCAAACAACCTCAAACCAACGAATCACTCCTTTTTCTCTAACATCTACGCCGTTCTCCAACCAAGAAAGAAAGAAGGCAAAGGTTAAAAAAAACCGACCGAAGTCGCTATCAAGAATCTGTGAGCTTCCCAGGGTTTCGGAACCTAGTGCGAAAAGATCTATCCAGTTTAACAACGACGGTAACTGACTACTTAGCTAAGTATATATAGAAAAAAAAATAAGAAAACAAAACACGAATTCATGGATTCCTCTCATGGGATTATGATAAATTCTTCTCCTGTTCCAACCCTTGCTAAGAGAAGGCGAGGAGAGCGACAAAAGAAAGATTAGCCCATGAGTGAAGCTGACTGACCAAGAAATGCTAATAAGCGACAACGTCTTGAGCTTCTTGACGTGTGTGTCACATAACCATATTTATAGAAGGGCGTAGATGCAAGTAACTATTAGACGGTGGATCGTTGTGCAATTATTGATATATTTGCTTCTAAATGGGCCAATTGGGCCAGTTCCCTATACTTATGCGGCCCTTGAAGCCCAACCAATCACTTAAAGATCGTTCGACCCGGAACCGCCCGACCCGAAAAACTACCACCAAAGCCAATCACGGGCGCTTTGTTTCCCACTTGCCACGTGCGAACTGTGCAAGTTCTAACAAAAAATGAAGTTGACCCTTTTGCTCTCTTCTTCCATAGTCAAGCAAGGACTTATTACCAGTGAACTATAATGGATAAATCCAAAGATTTCCGTTCGATACGATTCCATGTTCTTTGTATTTTCTTCCGTGATGTCCAAGCTCGAAGAAATGGTGGGGACAATGATAGAGAAATACAAGTCAAATATTTACGCGTCAAACACCTTTTTTTTGATACGCAAGTACTCCATACAATGTATGTCCACATAGTTGACTCAAAGTCTTCATTCTCCTATCCACTTCAACCATCTCTCCCTCTCTCTCTGTGAGCTATAAATGTGATGTATTGTATGAACGTCTCTCTCTGTGAACCTTGTTAGGTGAAAAAGATGAAAAGAAAAGAGACACTAGTCGTAGTTCTTTCTTCTCTCCTCGTACACTTTGCAATAACTGCATCTTCCACCTGCAATAAAGCCGATCAAGATTCGCTGATCTCTTTCCTCGATCAGATATCATCGCCGGGCTCTCCTCTAAACTGGACAGCATCGGCGGCCGGCGACTGCTGCGACTGGGAAGGCGTGGGGTGCAATAACAACCAAGGCCGCGTCACGCACCTCTCCCTCCCCGGCCATGGCCTCTCAGGTAACCTCAGCCCATCTCTCAAAAACCTTACCTTCCTCGCCTACCTCAATCTCTCCCACAACCAACTCTCCGGCCACTTGCCGGCGGACCTCTTCCAAGCTTTGGGTCGCCTCCGAGTTATTGATCTGAGCAACAATCACTTCACGGGCGTGCTTCAGCCGCCTCAGACAGTCAACAGTTTGCCCCCTTCGATTCGAACCGTTGACTTCTCTAACAACGGATTCAACGGATCTATAGATCCTTCGTTCTTCCATGGAGCTTCGAAGCTGACGTACTTCAACATCAGCAACAACACCTTCACTGGGCCGCTGCCTTCTTCCATCTGCTCTGCTTCCCAGCTATTGGAGTCCCTCGATTTCTCTAACAACGAATTCAGCGGACATATCTTCCATGGGTTTGGCTCGTGTCAGAGCTTAAAGACTCTCCGAGCTGGTTTCAATGGCATAGATGGCTGGCTTCCTTACGATCTTTACGGGGTTAAGACGCTAAAGGAGATATCTTTCCCAAACAACCATTTATCAGGTCCAATCAACGACAGCGTCGTTCATCTGTCTGATCTAACCGTGTTAGAGCTTCAATTCAATGAATTCTCAGGAGAAATCCCGAGTAATATTGGGAACCTCATCAATTTAGAGCAGCTTTTGCTTCACACGAACAACTTCAGTGGAACTCTCCCACCTTCTCTAACGGACTGCACCAACCTAACAACTCTCCTCTTGAGGAACAATCACTTCCATGGAGAGATCTCAGCCCTCGATTTCTCCAAGCTTCGGAGGGCTCAAGCCATCGATTTGGGGAACAACAGCTTCGTCGGAAACATACCGGAGAGCTTGTGCTTGGCAAGATCTTTGACAGCTCTTCGACTGGCGTACAACAAGCTGACCGGCGAAGTCCCTCCTTGTATGGCTTCGCTCGCCTCGTTGGAACACTTTTCGCTGTCTGATAATTTTCTGTCTAATCTTGCTGGGGCCTTAAACATCCTCCAGCACTGCGATAAGCTCGCCGTATTGTTCATGTCGAGATGCTATCACAACGAGAAGTTGCCAGACGATAACGATATGCTTCACCTAAAGGGCTTTCAGAATCTGCAGATCTTCACCTTAGGTGGATGTTTGCTCACTGGTCAGATTCCTTCATGGATATCTAAGCTCAGAAGTATCAAGGTTTTGAACCTCTCTTACAACCTCATAACTGGGCCTATCCCGCCATGGTTAGGAGACATGCCTAGCCTTTTCGTCCTAAACCTAACGCAGAACTACCTATCGGGAAACCTCCCAATAGAGATCACTAGATTGCCAGCTTTAATCTCAGATAACTCGAGCACAGACCTGAGCTACTTAGCGTTGCCTTTCTTGTTCGATAGTCTGCAATACAATCGACTCTTTAACTTGCCTCGAGGGATCAAAGTAGGCAATAACAGCCTCAGCGGGAAAATCCCAGAAGAAATCGGTCAGTTAAAACTGCTACACATCTTAGATCTTGGGATCAACAAGTTCGAAGGAAGCATACCTGATCAGCTTTCGAAGCTGGTGAACTTGGAGAGGCTTGACATGTCGAACAACCATTTAACCGGGGCGATCCCAAGTTCTCTGACGAGCCTCAGCTTCTTGTCTGTGTTCAGCGTGGCGAACAATGATCTTGAGGGTGAGATTCCTCGAGGGGGTCAGTTCAGTACGTTCTTGGCTTCTTCCTTCGAAGGGAATCCTAAGCTGTGCGGCGAAGTGTTGAATAGAAGCTGTCTGAATCTGAACACGACCATGCCTGGTGAAGGAGATGATGGTGATGATCATGAGAGTTCTTGGTACAATGTGCCCTTTGGGGTAGGGTACTTTGTAGGGTTCTTTGCTGTGTGTGTTAGTTTGCTGTTTCATAGTTCTTGGAGGTGGTTTTGTCCTTGCGCTAATGCTAATGTAATGGCGTAGAACGAATGAGATCCGTGTAAGAAGATAATAGATGAACTTGAAGACTTTGTATTTGACTTTCTTCGAGTGAGCAAAAAAGAAAAGCATTATGTTTAAACGTCGTTACGTAATCACTCGTGCCATCATGATAAGATATACTTCATCAGTAAGTCCATTTGTAGGTAAACATCGAAATAAGAGTGATCGCAGATATCTTGTATTATTACAGAACTACGCAATGCTTACGATGTAGTCAACTAAAGATGGCCACAACAACAAACAATCACTGTCTCAGTTTTCTGTCCTCATTGAGCCATTATAAATGTGATGTAATGAAGCCATACTCAAAATGCATATCATAACCAAAAAACAATGGCAGGTATAGAATCCACATCTCAGCTCCTCGAAGCTCAAGCCCACGTATGGAACCAAATCTTCAGCTTCATAAGCTCCATGTCCCTAAAATGCGCTGTACAGCTCAAAATCCCAGACATAATCAACGCCCATGGAAAGCCCATGGCAATCTCCGAGCTAGTCCGAGCCCTGAAGATAAACGAATCAAAATCGCACTGTCTTTATCGGCTGATGCGACTCTTAGTTCATTCTAAGCTCTTCACAATGTCCAAAATAGAAGAAGAAGAAGAAGGTTATTGGCTGACGCCCTCTTCACGCCTTCTCTTGCACGATGACCCATGGAGCATAACACCTTTGGCTCTTTCCATGTTAGACCCAGCGTTTACAGATCCATGGCATCGCTTGGGAGAATGGCTTCAAACAGAAGATAATGCCCTTCGAACGCCTTTCGAGGCGACTCATGGGAAGGTGATGTGGGAGTTCATGGAGCAAGAAGAGAGATTGAATAAGCTGTTTCAATGGAGCCTGAGTAATGACTCAGAGCTAGTTTCTAACCTGCTGGTGAAGGGTTGCAGGCATGTCTTCGAAGGGCTCGAATCGATGGTCGACGTTGGCGGAGGTGAAGGAAACTTTGCAAGAGCCATAGCTGATGAGTTTCCCGAGATGAAATGCGCTGTCCTTGAGCTCCCAAATGTTATTGCCGGGCTGGAGGGCGGTAAGAACCTCGCTCTCGTCGCGGGAGATATGTTCCAGTCGATTCCCAAGTCGAACGCCGTCTTTATTAAGGTGTTTTTTATTAACATATCTTGTGATAAGTGCACTAGTTGTTTCTCAAGTTTCTAAGGTGTTTTATTTACTCTGCAAAACAGATGGTACTGCACGATTGGGACGACGAGGAGTGCATGAAGATACTGAGAAACTGCAAGGAGTCGATTTCAACGGGCGGAAAAGTGATGGTTGTTGAGATGGTGGTGGAAGAAGGAAACGAGACGCAGATGTTCTTCGATATGATGATGATGACTTTCGTTAACGGAAGGGAGAGGACGGAGAAGGAATGGGAGAAGCTGTTTCTTGATTCTGGTTTTACTAGATATAAAATTACGCCCATCTTAGGTCTCAGATCTCTCATTGAGGTTTTCCCATGATGTTCAATTTCCTTCCATGAACAAGTAATAAAAGCAAAAGCTTCTACTTGCATTATCTAAATAACAAAACACATGCGTATAATCCCCAGGCAAACGACATAATTATTGCAAGATACGATCGGATACAACTAAGTATCAGAAGATAGGTTTATCCAGCAGTGACTGACATATAAACCATAACAGCAAGCAACGGTATATCAAGAGTCGAAGATTATCTTAAAACAGACATAAAAACACAACAAGAAACTCTCCTAATCACGACGACGACAATAACTTGAGACCACGGAATTGAAAATAGTTCAGCATATCCATAAGAAAACGAAACTCAGCAAACTCACAGCTTGTCCTCAAACTCAGAGAGAGGTGTCATCTGCTCCTTCAAGCCTTTCCTCTTACGGATCTCAGCAACTAAGGTAGACGCTTGTGAGCCAGATTCCAATGGATCTGAAGCCATCATGTCCCAGTGATCAAACACGCACTGTGGAAAAGCTTGACCCGAAGTTGCAGCTCTCAAAGTACTAGAGAAACCGAAAGATTCAATGACAGGCAAGTACGCCTTGATGTTGTACAGAGGCGTGCCCGGCCTTTGCATCTCTTCGAAAACATGCCCACGTTTCTGATTCAAAACGCTGTAAATCCCGCCAAGGGCTTGCTCGGGGGCTTGGATCTCGACAAGGTAGACCGGCTCCAAGAGGCGAGGCTTGGCAGTGAGTTGGGAAGCATAGATCACTCTCCTAGCAGTAGGTATAACCTGACCACCACCTCTGTGAATGGCATCAGCGTGTAGAACGACATCGCACACCTCAAAGCAGATGCCCCTCATGTTCTCTTCGGCTAACGGGCCTTCCTTAGAAGCCCACTGAAACCCAGCGACGACGGAATCCTTGATTTCCTTCAGGTACTGAACTCCCTTACACATATCAACCACCATGTTTGGGCCTGTGGTCTCAGGGCCGAAGCACCATATCTTCTTTGCAAGCTCCTTATCCCAACCAAACTCTTCGGACAAGATCTTCGACCTGACCTTAGGGTCGTCCCTCGGGCCAATGCGTCCATCGTCGATCGCCTCGGCAAGACCCTCCTCCATGGGACGGGCCTCCATGTATAGACGGTTGTGCTTGTTGGGCGACTTGCTCATGACGGTGCGCGACGATCGCTCGAGGACGGTCTCACGGAAGGAGACGACCGGGTCGGATTTGATGATCTCCGCCCCGCCCATGAAATCGTCTTGCAAGTCTTTCAAGCAGATCTCAAGGTGGAGTTCGCCGGCACCGGCGACGATGTGCTCGCCAGATTCCTCGATGGTGCAGACGACCATAGGGTCAGACTTGGCGAGACGCTTCAGACCCTCGACGAGCTTGGGAAGGTCCGAAGCAACCTTGCACTGAACGGCCACACGCACGACTGGCGAGACGGAGAACTTCATTGCTTTGATGGGATGGGCGTCGACTTCCTTCTCGTTGGTCAGAGTTGCGTTTTTCGTGATGAACTGATCTAAACCAACCAAAGCAACGGTGTTTCCACAAGGCACATCCTCGACGGTTTCTTGCTTCTTTCCCATCCATATAACAGTTCTCTGGACGCTCTTCACGTACAAGTCTTTTTTCTCGCCAGGGATATAGTTGGGACCCATTATTCTAACCTTCAAACCCGTCGACACCTTTCCTGAGAACACACGCCCGAAAGCGAAAAACCTGCCCTTGTCAGAGGCGGGAATCATCTTAGACACGTAAAGCATGAGGGGTCCCTCGGGATCACAGTTTCTGATAGAAGTGGCGTAGGCATCATCTAGCGGTCCCTCGTATAAGTTCTCCACACGATACTTTTGGGCTGTGGCTGGAGAAGGAAGGTGGAATATCATCATTTCTAGCAGGGCGGTACTTGCAGGAAGCCAAGTCTGCATGACACGTTTCATCAGAGCTTTTCCCATCAACTCTTTCTCGTCAGACTTCATCGTGACTCCGAGCTTCTGCAGCATCGGCCACAGCTTGTCTTTCTGATCGTTCATGCAAGTGTTGATGATCTGCTTGATGGGTTCGTAACAAAACTGCACGAAACCACGCTTGCAAGTGGGAGTTCCAGTGTTCTTGGTGGTCCACTTCTTAGTTGCGGGATCGAAGAAGTTCTCTCCCCATAACCTCTCCATCATCTTGGACTCATCGACACCAAATTTGGACGCATACATCTTGGCAAAGTTTGTGAGGGTGAAGGCCCACCCGTGAAGACCAGCCGAGAAAGCGACAGTACCTTTCTCAGGGTAGACTTGGACATCACCAAGGAGAGGATCTTCGTAAGTTGCCATGATGACATTCGCATTTTCAATGACCCTCTGGAAAGTTTGGTAAGCCTCCTCTCCATCAACCTGGAGCTCAAGGAAGCACCTGTCCATCTTGTTAACTGTCAGCACGGGCCTAATTCTTTCACCAAGAGCCTGTCGGAGGACAGTTTCAGTCTGAACGCACACTCCTTCGACACAGTCAACCACGACAAGGGCACCATCAGTGATACGGAGAGCAGCTGTCACTTCAGAAGAGAAATCTACGTGCCCGGGAGAATCAATGAGATTGATGAGGTATTCGTTTCCCTGGCGTGATCCCTTGTAGCCCTTCAATGACTCGTCAGTCATTTCATAGTAGAGTGAGATACCAGTGGACTTGATGGTGATGCCACGTTCAGCTTCGTCAGCACGGGTATCGGTCATTCTAACATCACCAGCAACTTCTTGGGCGATGATACCAGCAGCAGCCACAAGGGAATCGGTAAGAGTAGACTTCCCTGATAGTGAACAAACAATTGAAGCATGCATCAAACAGAAGTACACAAATTCTCATGGGACGTGTTACTTTGTGTGATAATCGAGGTTACTGCACACTATATGGGGAACGTAAAAAAACTTGTGTGTAGAGGATATTGAGCTATTTCAGCTTGTGTACCATGATCGACATGGGCAATAACAGACATGTTACGGATGTTATGCTTATAGTCCATAATCTTGCGGAGCTCTTCTGCTGTGAACTTCACCTGTATAAATCAAATCAATAGTTAAAGAAAGGTACTTTTTTGTATCCCAATGTGATAAGAAAAAGTGATGCTTAAGCTTACCATTTTGACTAATTGTTAAAGAGAAACTTAGTAAAAAAATGGAATGGAGGCAATCCTCCAAAGTGCTCCTGCAATGAAAAGAAGAAAAAGGGTAAAGACGGATTTGTGAGACCTAACTGACTAGCAAGTCACAAGCTTTGCAACTAACTAGTTGTCATCAGAGCTGTTCATGAAGAAAATAATCCCCAAAATAAAGCAAAAGTAAGGCCATATGAAGAGCGAATTACCGAGGCTGCAATACAATAATTGATAGAAATAATTGATCCGTTCAAAACTCAAATAAAACAAGAGGATCGGATCAGAGCTGTTCGTTAAAAAAAATGACAAAAAAAAATCAATTGTTAGCTAGACGCATCCACATTCCTCAACGAGTAAACAACGGCAGATCCAAAAATCATCAACTAAGCGAAAGATAGATCGTAAATGAAAGCTTACAAATAATTGCGGAGAGAAAGATGCAGCGCAGGCAGGCGGCTCTCAATTGGCTTGGATAAAATGGAACAGTCTCCTTATATATAACGCGAGACTTGAGAGGCGTCCACTCAAAGCCCTAAGCCCATTTAAGGATGGGGTACTTGTAAATATGTTAACGTGCCTACGGTTAGCTTATCTACGGTTCCCTCAAGTGAACGGTAGTTTAACCGACTTTGCTATGGCCGAGTTTATTGCAATGCGATTCTCGGATTTGCACTTCTATTTTTTCTCGCATCAAAATTATAGTTCCAGAAAATATTCTGTATGTCAAGTTTCTTTCTAAATTCCACGATTTTTATATGTATATGTTTTTAGTTTATATCAATTTCACCATTATTTTAACAGAAAAAAAGAACTACATATTACACAACCTGCATAAATTTCACAAATTCAAGATTATTCCGTACATTATATATAACACGAATACATCATATCACACGTAGAAGCTCATCGGATTAACAGAAACCATGTCACAAATACTTGCCAGAGATCTAAGATACTCCCAGTTATATTCGGTACCATGGCTAAGCATATCACTCAAGTGATGATCGAGCGCAGAAGACGTAATTGCTGACGAAGATGAGTTGGAATTTTCTGCTGGGACGAAGCACTGCGCATAATGCACTTCATTTAGGGTTTTTTCCTCAGCATGCCTCATCGAAGCATTCATCATGGGACCAAAGCTAGCGCCAAAACTAATGTAATTGATGTGCTGACCATCATCACCTTCATCTTCATAAGGGACATTACTGCTGCGTTTCGTCGATCCATTAGCTGTAATAAAGCTCTTCTTTGTTATTTTATATTTTGTGTATGTGAGAAGGAACGATTTTTGTTATAACAGAAGAACGAAATCTTTGTTTTTATCTTTAATACATGCACACACAATCTCTCAATTTTTCTTCCACTCACATTTTTCTATGGCACTCACACGACACCTCTCTCATAGCACTTTGTGCTTTCTTTTTTTTTACTCACCTCACCACACGGCACTTTGTGCCTTTTTTCACTCTTCTTTTCTCTTCACTCACCCTCTGTATTAAATCATTAGATGCACACCCATATATATAGTACATACAACTAATATAAAAGACAAACTAAATAATGCACGTTGAAAATCATACTTCATGCGCAGTCTATGCCGTGATATGAGCAGTTCTATTTTTTTCTTCCTTTACTGCTGCGCATGTTTTTTTCTCATTTTTTTCTTTCTTTTCAGCTTGTAGTTTTCTTCAATTTTTCTCCTTTGGCTGCTTTGAAATTATAGTCAACAAATTCCCCCCTTAATTTCAAAGCCTTGTCGTCTTTCGACACTCCTTAAATTTAACTCTCTTCCGTCTATCATATGTCGCGGCTCGCCACTTGCCGTCAATAATTTCCTTCGTGATTTTCGCCATTTTTGCCATTTCGTCGTACTCGCCTGTCATCAAACAGCACAAAAAGTTTACCTCTAATTTTTCTTCTTGTATCGTCTTTGCCCTTCGATTCGGTTCTTCAGCGACGTAATAAATATCATCGTATTTTTCTTTGACCCCTGTGACGTAGTCCTTCAAGCTCGTCACCTCGTCGTTAAAAATGGGTTTGTCGGCTTCTTCGCACTTCTTAACAAGCTCCTCCTCCTCGATTTTTCTGCGGGTTTTGTCGTACTCACGGTTCATCGATATGGCGATCGGATGTTTCGCCTCCGATGGCTTGGGCTTCGTCAGCTTCTCGAAAGTCTCCTTCACGATTACGTCAGTCGCCTCTTTGTTCGCGTGCTCATCGATCTTATCCGTGACGTCCTTCGGAACTTCTCTGCGAATTTTGTCGATCTCTTTTGCTTTCATATTTTGGTTATCGCCAATCCGCTTAGGGACCTCCTTGGTCGACGTTTCGAACACGTCCTTCTCGTCCGGCTCTAATTTTTCGGCGAGCTTGTACTTGTTGTTGCTTCGATTTTTCAGGTCGTTCATATAGGCTTCAAGGCTGTCTCTCGCCTTGATCCATTTCTGCACGTCCTTTTCTTTCTGGCGCGCTTTAGCCTCGTTGAAACGCTCCATCTCTTTAGGGCTGACCTCATTAGGTTCCCTGATTTTCTGTTTACCGACTTCTTCGCCAGTTTTTCGCATGGCCTCCGTCGTGGCTGCGCCGGTTGTCTCTTTCACGCCGCTCTCCTGGTTCTCTCCTTGCATGTCTTCGTCAGCATGCTGGGTTGTCTCTTCAACTGCCTCAACGCCTTTCTCGGATACTATCTCGTGTGTCTCTATGGCTTCCTCGTTTGCCTCGTGGAATCTATTTTTCTTTTCGTCCGACGACGTGTGCATGGCGTCGTCGACCTCGTTCTTCATCTCATCGGTATTTTCCGATGTCTTCACGTCGATCTCCTCGACTTTCTCAGGTGGTTGTCGTGGCGGCGTTTCTTCGACCGCTTCCTCTTTCTCGAGTGAGGGCTCCGCCTCGTAGGAAGTTTCCGTTGGTGGAATGAGGGATACTTCATGAGTGATATTTTCTTTTATCACTTCAACGACTGCTTCGGTCGTTTTCTCTTCTTTTACGTTCTCCTCGGCCTTTGGAGATTTTTCTTCCTTCTTTGTGGCTTCACCGGCGTCTAGATACCACACCATGTCGTTGCCGGGACTCGTATCTTCGAGCGCCATTAAAAGAACGCCTTCGTCTTTTGGCTCTTCTTGTGTGATTAGATTCGCATTTTCGTCCACCTTCTTTTCGGACCAACAGTCTTTTGCGAAATGTCCGAACTTCCCGCAGTTGTAGCATTCAACGCTCGGTCGATTCGAGCGACCACCTCGCCATTGAACTCGACCTCGTCCTCTCCAATTTTGATTGCTCGTTTGTCCTTCTTTTTCGTGATTGTAACCTCGTCCTCGGCCTGAATTTTGGCCGAAACCTCGTCCTCGTTGGCCTCGTCCTCGACTTCGGCCGTGATGCGTATATAGCGCCTTGTCATCTTTCAACGATAACTTCGTCTGTAGAGCCTCGTCCAGCGATTCCTGCTTCTTCTTTTTCTTCCGTTGCTCGTGAGCTTCGAGCGAACCGGAGAGTTCATCGACCGTCATCTTCTCGAGGTCTTTCGACTCTTCAATAGCACATACCACGTTCTCGTACTCGTCCGTCAAAGACCGTAGAATTTTTTCGACGACTCGAGCATCGGTTAGGGCCTCGCCGTTTCTCTTCAACTGGTTCGCGATGGTTTGCACCCTCGTTATATACTCGGACACGCCTTCACCCTCCTTCATTTTTGTCATTTCGAACTCGCCACGAAGAGTTTGCAATCGTACTTGCCTTACTCGATCGGCGCCTTTGTATGCTTTCTCGAGCGTATCCCAAGCTTCCTTGGAATTTATCACACCGGCTATCTTTTCGAAACCGGCTTCGTCTAGCGATTGGTGGATGATGGAGAGTGCAGCGCTATCTTGTCCCCTGGATTCTTTCAACGCCTTTCGTTGGGCTTCTGTGAAATCTTTTGTATCTTTGGGTTCGGTATGTCCGGTTTCAACAATATCCCATACACCTCGAGCGCCGAGAAACACTTTCATCTGGATGCTCCAGTTGTCGTAGTTGGATTTGGTGAGGCGAGGAACGGGTAGACCACTGGTTGCTCCGACGAAAGACATGGCTCTGATACCAATTTGTTATTTTATATTTTGTGTATGTGAGAAGGAACGATTTTTGTTATAACAGAAGAACGAAATCTTTGTTTTTATCTTTAATACATGCACACACAATCTCTCAATTTTTCTTCCACTCACATTTTTCTATGGCACTCACACGACACCTCTCTCATAGCACTTTGTGCTTTCTTTTTTTTACTCACCTCACCACACGGCACTTTGTGCCTTTTTTCACTCTTCTTTTCTCTTCACTCACCCTCTGTATTAAATCATTAGATGCACACCCATATATATAGTACATACAACTAATATAAAAGACAAACTAAATAATGCACGTTGAAAATCATACTTCATGCGCAGTCTATGCCGTGATATGAGCAGTTCTATTTTTTTCTTCCTTTACTGCTGCGCATGTTTTTTTCTCATTTTTTTCTTTCTTTTCAGCTTGTAGTTTTCTTCAATTTTTCTCCTTTGGCTGCTTTGAAATTATAGTCAACATTCTTGTACTGAGCCGAGGCTGTCTTGTTTCTCTTGAATACTCGGCATAGGGTCCATACTTCCTATTATAGATCAATATAGATCAAGAAGTGATCATAGAATGCTATGTAAAAATAACTGTAATAAAAACACTTACAGCTTCTTGATCATCAGCGTTGATGATGTTTCTTGCATAGATCGTAGGGTTCTTGGGCTTCTTGCCATTGCTATTATTACAAAAGCTCGGAGGCAGACGAAATTCGTGCATCATCCAATCGGTTTTGGTGCCCTTCCCACAATTTCCACGGTAGTAAACGAGGGATTTCTTTAGTCCTACGATGCGATGATCATCTCCACTTGAGTACACATTTTTGTCTACGCCCGTAGCTTTCCAAAATCCCGAGCTTGTGACACGGTTAGGTCTAACGCTGTTCTTGTACTTTCGATCTCGTTTGCAGTAGAAATACCACTCTTTGTCCCCTATGCTATCGTATAATTCTGACAAAATCGAATGAAAAGCATAGATTTAGCAAATACCCTAATGGTGGTGCGAAGAAAAATGAAATCCTTGGGCTAGCCATAATGTAAGCTTACTTGGAAGATCCCATGGATCATGTTTATAGATCTCAGCTGACTTTATGAGTTCGAGACTGATCTTTTTGTTCTCTACTTTTCGTCGGAGATAAAATCCAACTAGTTCTTCATCGGTTGGATGGAATCTAAACCCTGGTAATGGAACATTGCTGTCTTCTTCTTCTTCTTCTTCTTTATTTGTAGCATCTTTATTATTGCCGCCATGGAATGTGATGCTAGCTGTAAGGGTTTCCACTTCCATGGTTAGGTAAATTCAGTTACTATGATGTTTTTGTTGAAGGAGTACATATAATTTATATCTCGTACATATTTATTACAATTTTGAGGTGTGTGGTGTAATTGTGTGAGGAGCTCAATGATGCCTATCATTTGATCTTTGGTCAAGTCATGAGTGTTGACAACGTGCTACCTCGTTTATGACCCCCATGGTTATGACACATTGTGTAGTTTGTGAGGTCTTACAATTCTTTTGAAGGACATATTATTTATTAATTATGTGAATAACAAAAAATCGTGTAAGAAAGTAGAAAATATCAACATCCCGAATAGGAATTGTATTAGGCTTAAAATTTCGATGAATTAAAAAAGCACACACTTTCTAGAGTGAAAAAATATATATTAAAAAATAAAAAGAGACAATTCTTCGGTCTTCAAATGAAATGATGTTTATTATCCGGCTTCTAGAAGGCCACGCGCAACATGTTGACAGCGTATTTGTTGGACGCAGTATAAAGAGTTTATTATTGCTTATGGGTTATCGCAAAGTTTGATGTTGATTTCAAACCTTTTACAATCATATGTTCCATTTATAATTTTAAGAGTTTTCAATCAACGGTAACAAGTTATATGGTCAAAAGTCTACGGTCAATGAAATCGATAATGCCTACGACATAAGTTTGAATATTCAACCAAATTTCTATTTAAAAAAATTCACCTACCTTTGAATTGTCCCAATAATATATGCAGTTGAATGAATGTCCCACGTTGAATCAAATTGGGCCGGAAAGTATATGGGCCGTGATTATATAACCATAGCAGTAGAATCGGCCCAATGTATATTCACGTTGGTAAGTACAATTGAATTTTCTCCTTACAGTGACATCATTAAAAGAGAAGTGTTGCAGTTTCATTGAGAAAGCATTTATCATCTCCTGATCCTTAGAATCCATCTTACACAGATGCGTCTGATATAATCATTATTGATCGAAGATATTTGAATTATTGATTGAAAATGTACATAAAGACTAGGTTTTTCTGTTATAATGCTACTTCGATTCTCTTACCACTTAATACGAGGAAAGAAATCAACTTTGTTCGTTCATTGTTGCAGCAAATAATCCTGGTGAAACTACCACTATCCATTTAATTTAATTCGTAAATCACACTTAATCAATCCCTCTAAGAAAGAAATAGATGGGCAGCACAATCTTTTCTATTTGATCTCCTCATTAACAACAGCTATAAAAATCCGCAGTATTCACGACAATTATCCAATAGTTAATACAAAATGGAGAAGAAGAAGATCACACTATCATGCTCCTCTATCCCCATCCTTCTGATAGTGCTGCTATCTTACGACAAAGCTCTTCAAGAAGCTTCTGCCCTTACGAACATCAACAATTTCAAGTGTTTCGCAGAGAAGATCACAATCGAAATCTTGGACAAACTTCCGAGTTCGAATAAAGAACAGTTGACCGGGCGTTGTCAGGACAAGAAGCACGATCTTGGGTTGATTACGATCGACCCAAGCCACCCCCTTGAGATTCTATTATGCCGTAATATTTTTGGAAGAAGTTTAGTATTTTGTCACTTTTATTGGGGAAAAAAGCAAAGGGTTTTGGATGTTTATAGTAAAAAGATCGATAAAGATGGAGGGTGTCAAGGTGGAAGTGGTGGCACTATTTGTCTTTGGGAGCTTAAGGAAGATGGGATTTATCTAGGTGGGACAAAACAATATGATTGGAACTAATTACGCTAATATAATCTATATATTTGTAATGTGTGCTTAATGTGATAAAATAATTTGTGCTCCATGCCGAGTATATCTGTTAGAAATTTCACGACTTCATATACAATGCAGTTTGCGATTCATTCATGCGGCAATAACTTGGTCCAGAATTGTCGTCCATCAATATCTAAGAAAGAAATAAAGGAACAAAAAATTTGTACACGCACAACATCTTTTTAATTTGATATCAGCAATAAATTGAAAAAAAAAAAGAAGCATTCAGTTGTTGCAAAACCTTATTACAAAAAGAAACATCCCTCGTATAAAGTGGCATCGTCTTTCACTAACTCATGACGACAAAATGGCATAATTATATAATCCGATGTTTATAATAAATAAAAGAGATAGAAGAGGAGGATGTAAGGGACAAGGGTCAATATGGGGGCACCCTTTGTCTTGGGCAGGTTAGGGAAGATGGGTTTTATATTGGTGGCCGAAAAAGATATGATTGGGAACTAGCTAGTGTATTAAAATAATATATATATATATATATATGTATATGTACAAGTGTGTCACATATTAATCTTGATATCAAACTGTCATTATTACTTAGTCAAAAAAGCATTGAATATATTGTCAATCTTGAGCTCTCTACAAAAACCTTTTTAAAAAAAGATCATCCCGGCCCGTCAGGGACAATATAAAATGCATTGTTAACTAGACAACACTTGATGACCAAAGACATCATTTGTATCCATCAAATAGAGAAGAAGATGGCATCATCACGCATCAACTCTCTTGTTAACGGCAGCCTTGTAATAATACTGCTAATATCTTCCGACAAAGCACTCCAAGAAACGACAGCGTTTGCAAATAATAATAACAGCAGTAGCAGTAAGCTTTATTGTTTCATTTTGGAAAAAATAACGATCGACTTAAAGAACGAACTTCCAAGCTCGAACAAGGAACAGTTGATCTCACGTTGTCAGGACAAGAGGAAAGATCTTGGGTTGATTGAGATAACTCCAAAGCATCCTCTTAGGGTTCAGTTATGCCGTAATATTTTCGGAAGAAGTTTGGTCTTTTGTCATATTTATTGGGGAAAGAAGCAAAGGTTTTTCGATGTCTATAATAAAAAGATCGATAAAGATGGAGGATGTCAGGCTGGGGCTGGTGGCACTCTTTGTGTATGGGAGCTTAAGGAAGATGGGATCTATCTTCATGGGCAAAAGAGATACGATTGGGAATAGAATAGGGTGCTACTAAATAATACATAGAGAGTAACATATACGTATATCTATAGATACATATATATGTAGTAGTGTAGTATTCGTTGCTCTTGATTAGTCTTGGCCTGTCATAAATTGTATACCGATTCTTCGCAGGGGAAATGAAACAAAAGGAAAAAATAAGAACCGAAATACCATTTAATTTCCATGTCGATTTATCACAGATTATTTATTTATTTATTTATTATGAGATTCAAAATCAACGGAAGCTATGATAATATCAGCTGATTGATGGTGAAAGGCCTGCTTGGACTTCTACTGTCATTTTAAGATTTAAACATCCTTCGTAAAAATAGTAATTCAATGATCGCGTGGCCTAATGGATAAGGCGCTCGCCTCCGGAGCGGGAGATTGTGGGTTCAAGTCCCACCGTGATCGTTTCTATTTAATTTTTTTTTAGATTTTCGATAATTGTATTATGGACCATTTTCTTTTTTTCTCATAAACCCTCTTAGATAACGATTTACTAGTTCCTTTCTGTAATATTATTAACTCGATCAAGATTTGGTCATTGTGGTGGTCAACAATCATTATCCATCCAATAATTCAAATTCGAAAACCTAACAAAATCAATCCTTAAAGAAAGTAATAAGGTAGAAGAGTAATGGTCCCAACCTCGTGTTAATTTGATTTGATCTCTTCATTAACACCCAAAGATTACTGATTATCACATAGCTAGTCAAAAAGCAGTATTCAATATTTTCGCAATCTGATCTCTAAACCCTTATTACAAAAGATAATCTCGTTGAGGCTATAAAATAAAATCCACACACGCATGACAAAAGACACACACACACATATATTAATTAATAATCGAAAATGGAGAAGAAGATGATGATCACATTATTATCACAGCGCCCTTCTCTTCTCATGATACTGCTGCTAATACTCTCTTACGACAAAGCTCTCCAAGAAACATCTGCGTTTTCGAACAACAACAGCAAGTTGTCGTGTTTCATTGAGAAACATGCCTCAATCTACATCGTAAATGGTCTTCCTAGCTCAAATAAACAACCTTTGATCGCACGTTGTCAGGACAAGGGTCACGATACTGGGCTGGTTAATATCATCCCAAATCAACCTTATGTGATTGACTTCTGCCGTAATATGTTTGGAAGAACTCTCATATTTTGTCACTTTTATTGGGGGAAGAAGGAAAGGGTTTTCGATGTTTATAATAAAAAGATCGCCAAAGAAGGAGGATGCCAAGGTGGAACTGGTGGCACTATTTGTCTTTGGGAGCTTAAGGAAGATGGGATTTATCTAGGTGGCACCAAACACCATGATTGGAACTAGCAAGCTAGCTAATTTATTAAATTATCTCTTTCTTTGTCGGCATCTCTTTCTTGTGTATGTAAGTATAATAATGGATTCAACTATTTGCGTTTTCAACGCAGCATTATATTCCAAATTCCACCGCGGGTTTTGTATTTTTATTATATATAATATATATACACATATATAAAGCCACTAAAAGGAATAGAACTGCAAGAATTGATATATCTCTATATATAGTATGCAAGTAAGAAACAAATGTTTTAAAATATATTATTATAATTTATAAATGGGTGCTTACGAAACGTGAACACCATAAAATTTTTCAATATACATATTTTAAGCCACTAAAACAAAATCAAACGGCATGTATTAATATATATATATATAATATCTATATATAATATATACTATAATAATGTAAGCAAGGTAACATAATGACACGAAAACAAGCCACTAAATTATATATATATATATATATAATGCAAGTAAGGAAACATAATAAATATATAGTATATAATACAATAA
This sequence comes from Craterostigma plantagineum, assembly GCA_027422505.1. Lineage (NCBI taxonomy): Eukaryota > Viridiplantae > Streptophyta > Magnoliopsida > Lamiales > Linderniaceae > Craterostigma > Craterostigma plantagineum. Next base: position 1,312,240 of record JAPQWV010000082.1, read on the forward strand.
ATTTATATTATATAATATAATAAATATATTATATAATATAAATGTATATATAAATATATTATATATGACATATATACATGTATAAAGCCACTAAAACAAAATCAAACTGCAAGAATTAATATATATAATAATATTCAAGAAATAAATAACTTTTATAATATATATTTAAGGGTGCTCATAAATTGTACTTATATAAAGTGAACAACATAAAATTTCTTTACAGACGTATATGGCGCTATTAAAATAAAATGAAATTAATATATATATATATATATATAAATATATATTGGTGTTCACCTTATGTGAGCACCTTATTTAGGCACCTGATGATGTGACACTGATTCGGGCCATTTCAACATCTCACATCGACATCTAAGGTTATGTCGTCTTATTTAACACCTTCTAGGTGCTATTAATCGACATTCGGGATGTTGATGTGGCATATTAATGCGATATATTTCATTGACATGTTAATGTTATGTAAGGCGTCAATATGCCACATCAGCATCCGAAGTGTCGATTAACAACACCTATAAGGTGTTAAATAAGACGACATAACCTTAGATGTCGATGTGGGATGTTGAAATGGCACGAATCGGTGTCACATCAACAGGTGCCAACGTAAGGTGCTCACATAAGGTGAGCACCATAAAATTCCTCTATATATACTATCCAAGAAATAAACAAATTTTATAATATATATATATATTTATAAGGGTGCTCACAGATTGTGCTTAGGTAAGATGAACACCATAAAATTTCTCTATATATGAAGCTACCAAAACAAAATCAAATTGCATGTATTAATATATATAGAGAGGAATTGCTCACCTTATGTGAGCACCTGGTGATTTGGCACCGATTCGTGCCAAATCAGCGTGCCACTTCAACATCGAATGTGATGTGACATTAATCAACACATCTTAGGTGTCATTGATCGACACATATGATGCTGACGTGGCATGTTCATGTCTTAAGTGGCATTTGTTGTGTGATCTTGATATACTCCACGTGAACATGCCACATAAGCATCATATTTGTCGATCTATGACGCATAAGATGTGTTGATTAATGCCACGTCACATTTGATGCTGAAGTGATACGCTGATTTGGCACGAATCGGGGTCAAATCAGCAGGTGCACATATAAGATGCTCACATAAGGTGAGCATCATATCATTCCTCAATATATACATAATGCAGGCAAGAAACAAATGTATCATGGAAGAAATATATATTATATATAAAATAAATCTCTATTATATATGATATATATACATGTATAAAGCCGCTAAAACAAAATCAAACTGCAAGAATTGATTGCTCTACATAAACGATGATCCCCAAACTTAATGCATCTGAACGAATATATATTATGGAGGATCATATATATATCCTAATAAATCTCCACTCCAGTGGATAGAGCGAGTCCTCTTATATAGCAGCTTTGAACCCCGTAGCTTACACGCCATTGTTGAGTTGCAAACACAACTAAAGGTACTATCTTATTAAGACTCAATCCCCTGTTCTTTTGTGGCCGTTAATATCGAAATGTCTTTCGTCAGTGTTATTCCATGCATTCCAAACTTCAATCTTGTTTTGTTTAAAGACAGATGACGTCTTACCAAAGACTTTTCTCTTTTGCTATTTTAGCCTAGCATGCAGTTTTTTTCCAGCTACTGTTGTTACATTGTTGAGTGAGCCGATAGATATTCATAAACAATAGGCAACTTCCCTTTCCGTGTCTTTATCTTCTCGGCCCTTTGGAGGAGCTGGTTTTGTTTAGTTATTTGATTGGTTTTAACATTGAAAGTAGTTGTAACCTTTTATTCTCTTTATTCAGACACAGACCGTTTCTCAGAAACCAAACAATGGCTGATGGAAATGTGGATTACCGCAATGAACCAGCAAAACAATCAAAGGACTGAAAGAACTTGGAGGAGGGCGATTTTAGGTACTACATGCTCTTCATGAACGCTTTGATTTTTTTTCCTCCCTCTATTACACTATAATTTCGCATCTCCTAGGTTTTCTTGATGTGCGTACGAGAGATAGACTCTTTTTAAACCTAGGTTTGTCATTTCGGCATAGAAAGGGACCAAAAAAACCAAATCTTTAATACTTTGGAGCTGATCAGTAATTGGCAAATGAGCAATATTTGCAATGCAGCCTTCACCTTTCTCTATTCTATGGATATGGTTATGAGATGTTCAGAGGGAAGCAGAATACCCAGTACAATTGATTTGAGTGCACATTATAAATCCAAATAAATGAAAACTTTGCTCACCCTAGTGTCAAACAAGAGGAAAAGAATCATAAGAGGAAGATCGAATTGGAATGAAAGTCACAAACTGACATTAGCAGTCACACTAACTTCTAAAAGCATTGCATACATGAACATTATTCTCAATATTTATCGGCAATTTAGGATAAAATTTGGCTATATAGGAAATTAAGGTCATGAACTCTCGTGAACATTTCATAGGAAATTATATATAATATCCAAGAAATAAACAAAATATATATATATATATATATATATATATTTAAGGGTGCTCACAAATTGTGATTACATAAAGTGAACAAACTTGTGATCCCTATCGCTTTTCGGTGAAATTCCTTTATTGTTCACGTTCAACGTGACATTGTTTCGAGTAAAATGGTAGGTGTCCTTGAACAAACTCCACGCAATAAGGCCGCAAGGGACTATTGACATGTTGTTGCTCCTATCTAGATACTTGCACGAGTTCGTGTCGTTCTCAAACCTCGGGTCTAGTAGTTGCCTGTCGCTATGGCTCTTGACGTAACTATGTAACTATTCAATCGAAACATCAGCCTGGCAAATTAAACACGTACAATCCAGAATAATATACATATATATTGGCAAGATAGAAGAATACCCGTGGTGATTCTGGTAATGGAGCAGATAACACACGAAGATTGGCTGCTTCATATGATTTCTTACGTTGTCTTCCAATGCATTAAAATTAAAGCAACCATAGTTTCATGATGTAAGCAGGCTTCTTTTTTTTTCCGCAAAATAGTGAAGCACAATTTGATTAAGGAACTGGTAATTAATAACCTGAAGAGGTCGAATACATGTTTTGTTCGCTTTGAATAAACTTTACGAAATCGTTCTTGAATTCGGGAGGAACCATGCAATTTAGTACTCATCAACAGTTTGGGCAACCTAGGTGGTGATGGAAGATAATATAAAGTTTTTTTTAATAAAAAAAGAACAATGAATTATAATCATAACCGTCTGATCAATAACCTAGTGTGCACATACATTTTTTGACGTCAAGAGGGCAAATGTCCCCAACACGATGGAGGCAGTGCTTATGACTATGATTGTTGCGACTGACTGTACTTACCAAGAAATAAATGCATGCAAGAAATAAACAAGTATAATATATATAGCCAATAATCAAAATATTAAACAAAAAATGCACTACCTTCTTAAGAGTCAAAATCGTTCTGTAGGCAGGGAGTTGTTGAATAAACCTTGAATCTGAAAAATAAAAAGAATAAATAAACGCAATAAGAGGTGATAAAAGTGATGAGCCCACAAGAATAAAGATACACTTGTTCCCTTCAGTTCAGACACACAATTAATGAATTCATAATGATGATAATGATAAAAAACAGTAAGGGGGAAGAAAATACTCTTGGGTCGCCTGGAAGACGTTGCTTCACGTCGTAATCTTTCCATACTAGCTAATGGACTCTGCCAATTGTACAGATGCAAAATATCAGTGGAATAAAATTGTTTCATATATATATATATATATATTATATGTATATTTCTTGTGGAAAGGAAAGGAATGCTTGGCGATCGACAGCAGCAATATAAAACACTTACTTCCAAGATTCAGCAGAGTAGGTTCAAAGCTGATATAAAAGCTCGCTCGATTGGGCTGGAATATTAATAGGATATATATTAATCCATTGAGATGCATAAAGTTCGGGGGGCATTTATGTAGAGCTAGCAAGCTGTGAGTAACTGGGTACATGGTATGTATCAGTGCATTGCATTGCATGCCAGTTGTAGCACGTTGTGAGTAACTGGGCCTCGTAGTTGCCTGTCGCTACGGCTCTTGATATATAATGCAAGCAAGAAACAAAGGTATCACAATATATGATGCAAGCAAGAAACAAAGGTATCACAATATAACAAATATAGATAATATATAATGTTATAAATCTGTATTATTTATATACATGTTTAAAGCCACTCAAACAAAATTAAAATGCAAGAATTAATATATATCTTATGCAAGCAGGAAACAAATGTATCATATAGTATATATGTAATATAATCTATAATATATATATATATATATATATGTAAAGCCAATAAAACAAAGTCGAAGAGCAATATTATATTTACATATAGTATGAGAGCAAGAAACAAATGTATCATTGTGTGTATATATAATATAAATAATATATATTCCATAATTGACTGGTCTCTATCTATCACTTTTGAGTGTAGCCTTTTAGAAGTTGTTTGGGTAGACGTCTTTTTCGAACTTGTGATCTCTGTCGCTTTTGAGTGCGATGACGTTCAGGGTAACGTTGTTGCGCGTAAAGTGGTACATGTCGTTCAACAAGCTCCACGCAGTAAGGCTGCGAGGGACTATATATAGACAAGTTATTGCTCCTATCGAGCAGCTTGCACGAGTACGTGTCATTCTCAAACCTCGGGGTCTCGTAGTTGTCTGTGGCTACGGCTCTTGACGCAAAACAATATTTCAATCGAAACATTAGTAGACCACCAAACACAATCTCAAAAAAGCAATGAAGAATCACAATATTGTGTCTGATCAATAATCGAGTGGTAATATCCCCAACGTGATGAAGATAACACTGATGACTAAAAATGCCGATCGACTGTACAGAGAAATAAAGGCATGCAAGAAAGCGAAACAAATATCATAGACGATGTAATATATATGTAATATATATATATACACATATATATATCGATAAATGACATTAGAAGGTGTCAATTAAAATGATATATATCTGAGATGCCGAATATGTGTGATGTTGACAGGGCACGAATCAGTGCGAAATCAAATGTGCGCTCACATACCACAAATTTTCGGGTTTTTTAGTACTATGTATATATTTTATACGTTTATGTATAAATTTAATGTTTCTTGCCATTGTTATCCAATGCATTATTGGTATTCGTGGTTAGGTTGCCTTTTTTTTTTTTACTTTGGAGACTAGGGGTCGACTCAGCACAACTACTACCTTTTGAATATTTTTGACTATTTTAACTAAACACTTTTGATTATTTGACTATACTAGTAAACTGTGCACCGTCTATACCTGTGCAACAACAATTATTTTTTACAAACTTCACAACAGTTTTTTTCACACGTCTAAATAAAAAGTAACTAACAAATTGGCTCAAATTTTGGGTGTAATTGATACACCAAATTGAATAGAAAATTGGCAGTTTTAAACACCCCCTGACAATTAATGTAAGAGTATAGATATCTATCGTTTTGTTTCTACACACATATGTGCGTGTGTGTATATATAACGATATTAGTCGGTTAATGGTTAAGTATGAATTTTGTATAATTTATTTTTCATGTCTCTTTTGCTTATTTATTCATAGCCTATTTCAATTAATTTCTACCTTTAAACTTATTTCTCTATTCTTTTACATTTTTTTATGTTATGTCCTTTCAATTTGGCGCTCGCCAAATGGATAAGCCACTCGCCTCCAGCGGGAGATTGTGGGTTCGAGTCCCACCGTGATCGATTTTTTTTTTTATTGTATTTATTTTATTTAGATTTTCGATAAATATTAATATACTATGTGTAATACTATGGAGTTGGACCAATTTCCTTTCTTTCTCATAACCCCTCCCCGATAAAGATTTACTAGTTCCTTTTTTGTAATACTATTAACTCGATCAAGATTTGGTCAATGTGGTGGTCAACAGTCATTATCCATCCAATAATTCAAATTCGAAAACCTAAAAACAATCAATGCTTAAAGAAAGTAATAAGTTAGAAGAATAATTGTCCCAACCTTTGTATTCATTTGATTTGATCTCGTCACTTAACACCCACAAGTTACTGAATAAGCTAGTCAAAAAGCATTATTCAATATTTTCGCAATTTGATCTCTAAACCCTTATTACAAAAGATAATCACGTTGAGGCTATAAAATAAAATCCACACACGCATGACAAAAGACACACGCAGATATATTAATTAATAATCCAAAACGGAGAAGAAGATGATGATCACATTATTATCACGGCGCCCTTCTCTTCTCATGATATTGCTGCTAATACTCTCTTACGACAAAGCTCTCCAAGAAACGTCTGCGTTTGCAAATAACAGCAAGTTTTGGTGTTTCATTGCGGAACATGTCTCAATCTACATCAAGAACAAACTGCCGAGCTCAAATAAACAACCTTTGACCGCACGTTGTCAAGACAAGGGTCACGATACTGGGTTGTTTAAATATCGTTCCAGATAGACCTTTTGTGATTGAATTCTGCCGTAATGTTTTTGGAAGAAGTCTCGTATTTTGTCACTTCTATTGGGAAAAGAAGCAAAGGGTTTTCGATGTCTATAATAAAAAGATCGACAAAAGCGGAGGATTGTGTCAAGGTGGAGATGACACCCTTTGTCTTTGGCATGTTATGGAAGATGGGTTTTATCTTGGTGGCCAAAAACAATATGACTGGAAATAGTTTAGCAGCTTATGTATTAAATTATCTATACATATTCGTGCAATAAAATAATCTGTGCTCCATTACTTCCAAGTTGTATTCTATCTGTTGGGATTTGGATTGTTGGGCAAGAGTTTTTCTGCCCCTGAGATGATACGATGATGATGCACCAACAATCACTGACCAGTTCGCTTTGCTTTGTTCTCTGTCTTGTTTTGCAGTCCAGTGTGTACGGACAAATGTCCAAGGAAGTATGCAATGCAAGAACGACATAATATAATTGACAATGAAGTATATAAATCGAGAATAAAAATATTTTACAATGACTAGATTTTATTTCACACACAAAAAGGGAAGATATTAACTTTAATTTTTGTTCCCTTCTTTAATATATTGCAGCGATAGTCTTGTGGTCAACGATCATTATCCATCCAGCAATTCAAATTCGAAAACCTCAAAGTCAGTCCTTAAAGAAAGTAATGAGAAAGAATAAATATGGGCACGCACAATCTTTGTTTATTTGATCTCATTAACACCCACGGAAATTGCTGATATCATATAGTCGTCTAAGTCAAAAAGATCTCTAAACCTTATTATAAAAGATCATCCACCTCGTTGTGAGGCTATAAAATTAAAAATCCACGCACGCAAGACAAAAGACATTAGAATTATCCAAAATCCCAAAAAGGCGAAGAAGAAGAAGATGATGACATTATCACGCGGCTTCTCTCTTAATCTCAGCTTTCTTCTCATGATATTGCTGCTAATACTCTCTTACGACAAAGCTCTCCAAGAAACGTCTGCGTTTGCAAATAACAGCAAGTTTTGGTGTTTCATTGCCGAACCTGTCTCAATCTACATCGAGAACAAACTGCCAAGCTCAAATAAACAACCTTTGACCGCACGTTGTCAAGACAAGGGTCACGATACTGGGTTGTTTAATATCGTTCCAGATAAACCATTTGTGATTGAATTCTGCCGCAATGTTTTTGGAAGAAGTCTTTTCTTTTGTCACTTTTATTGGGAAAAGAAGCAAAGGGTTTTCGATGTTTATAGTAAAAAGATCGACGAAAGCGGAGGATGTCAAGGTGGAGATGGCACCCTTTGTCTTTGGCATGTTATGGAAGATGGGTTTTATCTTGGTGGCCAAAAACAATATGACTGGAGTTAGTTTAGCTAGCAGCTAATGTATTAATAAATGTTGATAGTTTGAGTTCAATGTCTAGTTATTTATTTTTCTTTTAAGTAATTGTTTAATTAATATATTGGTTTAATCAATATTTTAGCTTAATATAGTTGTAGAAGAATTTTTATTGTGTTTCTATGAGCCAAGGCAAGGAATAAGTTGATCGATCATATTTATAGATATCGAACTCATGTCGGAGGGGTAGGTCATGCCAAGTTTTTAATTTTTTTTTATTTATTTCTTTAAGTAACATATTTTAATATATTCGAGTTAAAATAAGTTGGGGTAATAATTTAATTATTAACAAGTGTTGTGCTATTTGGAATTTACGATAGTAAAAATCTGTAATTTTAAGTATTTTTATGGTTAAAATGAAAATAAAAATAGTTGGAATTAAAAAAGTTGATTAGTTTTGTAATATGTTTAAAAACTCAACTAGTTTTGTAATTCTAATCACAAAATAACATTATTTATGTAATTCTCTCGTTCTATCTGTGTGTTGGATTTGAATCGTTGGGCAAGAGTTTTCTGAGATAATTAGTCGCTTATGCACCAACAATCACCGAGCAGTTCGCTTTGTGGAAGCCTAACATAACAAGGTTTTTTGTTTTGATTTAATTATATTGAGATTTTCAAGTGATCTGTTCTTCGTCTTGTTTTGCAGTTCAGCGTCTACGATACGAACAAATGTGTAAGGAAGTATGCAATGCAAGAACCACCTAATTGACAATGAAGTATATATCGATAATCAAAGATTTTACAATGACAAGATTTTATTTCACAAGCAAAAAAGGGAAGGGTATTAACTTTACTTTTTGTTCCTTCTTTAACATTGTATTGCAGCAATAGTCTTGTGGTCAACAATCACTATCCATCCAATATTTCGAAACCTCAAAATCAATCCATAAAGAAAGTAATGAGAAAAATAATCGGCACGCACAATATTTGTTTATTTGATATTCTCATTTAACACCCGCGGGGATTGCTGATATCATATTCTAGTCAAAAATATCTCCAAACCTTACTAGAAAAGATCCTCCTCCTCGTTGTGATATAAAAATCACACACTTCTCTTCTCAGCCTTTTTCTCATGATACTGCTGCTAATACTCTCTTACGACAAAGCTCTTCAAGAAACGTCTGCGTTTGCAAATAACAGCAAGTTTTGGTGTTTCATTGCGGAACCTGTCTCAATCTACCTCGACAACGAACTGCCGAGCTGGAATAAACAACCTTTGACTGCACGTTGTCAGGACAAGGATCACGATACTGGGTTGTTTAATATCATTCCAGATAGACCTTATGTGATTGAATTCTGCCGTAATGTTTTTGGAAGAAGTCTCGTATTTTGTCACTTCTATTGGGAAAAGAAGCAAAGGGTTTTCGATGTCTATAATAAAAAGATCGACAAAAGCGGAGGATTGTGTCAAGGTGGAGATGGCACCCTTTGTCTTTGGGAGGTTAAGGAAGATGGGTTTTATCTCAGTGGCATAAAACAATATGACTGGAACTAGCTAGCTGGAATAATGTATTAAATGATCTAATTATATATATATATATATATATATATATATTATATGTAGCGTTCGCGTGCAACTAAAAGAATAAGATGATATATAAGGTGCATAACCATTATATTGTTAATCTCCCACCACCACCACCACCAGCAGCTGTTACGAAATTTTTCATAAGCCCCACCATGAATATATATATATATCCTAACCATCTCCTCACCTTACTTAAAAAACCGTTACAAGTTTTACTTATCTGATTTTGTAACTTATACTCCATCGTCACATATCATTCCTCATCTTTCTTGTCGTCGGCCTCTCACCTCCTCTTCTATTGAGAAATTGTGTCAAGTAAATGTATGTTTGTGAATCCCCGCTAGCTATCCTATTAGTATTATTATTGGGAAATTGTATATGGGCAAGTCATGTTAACTAGATGGCCAAACATAGGATATGCATATATATAGCCCCATTCAGTTTCTTAGACAATGCATGATAAGGCTATTTTACCATTTACGATATTGCTTAGTTTTGGAAATATAGATTGTATATTATCCTAGATAAAAGCTTGACCCGGTATCATAAACCATTAAGCCCAGAGCCCAATATAATTCATCCAAGAGGATGGGCCAAGATAACTTATCTAACCATTGCTATTAATTGACCATAATGACCGTTTCTTTTAAAACCCTAGTTACCTTTAGGGGTGGGGAAGGCCTCAAGGCCCTCACAAGCCAAGCAAGCAACTCTCTAGGTGACGTTCGGGTCGGGCCGGTCCGGAGCCCACTTACTACGGGTTGTGCCGTGCCGGACTCACAAATTAAGAGTTCTATCCGCAGCACATCGCGGGCCTCGTGTCTTGTGGGCCGGGTTCGGCCCGATTGCAGGCTGCCCAGGTCGGGCTGCAGCGGTATAATTTGGATAGGCCCGTTTGCTATTTTTTTCGGCCTTTAATAATGTTCTCGGGATTCATCTTATTAAACCAAACATGAGACTCTTATTACTAATTATTTCGTAACACATTTCTAAGTTTGTCCTGTAAGACAGACATAGGAGTAGACTTGCAGCTAAACCTGTAGATGCGGGTAAATGCATGGCCCGGGGGCGAACTATGGGCCAAGAAACGGGCCAGAAATGCGGGATCGGGTGCTGAATCGGGCCAGAAAAACTATTGGAACATTTGAAGCCTGTGGCCTGTGAAGTGACTAGCGGGCTGGACTCGTGCCTGTTATGGGCCCATGTCAGGCAGAGCTGCCCACGTGCTAGCCTGGCCAGTGCCCACCTTTAGTGAACTTTCATAATTTGCTGTTGACGAGCAAAATTGGACAGCCACAATTTCGAACCAGAGGATAGTCACGTATTGTTCATTTTCGAGTTTCAAATAGACGATACATATATTGGTATGTTTAACCTGACTATACAAACTCGTATAGAGCCCTCATTGTTTTTGACGACACAAATAGTTTGCCCTGAGAGAAACTAAACAGTTGCATTGCAGTAGACAATATTCGAATTTACAGTAATGCAAGCCCAAATTTGCAGAAAAGATTAAAAAAAAAAAGAGACCACTATAGCGATTCCAACAAGACAAAACGTAGTATATATGGTGAGGGCCTGAGGCTTAACAACGCGATAACTGTTCGGTGACTGTTAAGTATGTCGAAAAAATGTGCAAAGAATAATTGAGATGCTCGTACGATGTAAGAACGACAATATAATTGACAACGAGAAGAAGTACATATCGAGAATAATTATTCTTGATTTTCTACAAATATATCTCATCATATACTAAACTTAACTGAGATAATAACGGAAGATATACTTTTTATAGATGGTTTATTCACATTTGGTAATTGGCATACGGATATTTCATATCATATCATATTATTGACGATTTGAGTAATTGATTGAAAGTGTATATACAATGACTGATATTTTATTTCACAGATAAAAGGGAAAGGTGTTAACTTTTAGTTTTTTGTTCCTTTAATGTTCCAGCAATAATCTTGTGGTCAACAACCATTATCCATCCAATAAGAAATAAAAATGGGCACACAATCTTTGTTTATTTTGATCTTCCTCATTAACAGTTTAACACCCACGGGGATTACTGATATCATAGTCTAGTCAAAAAGCATTGAATATATATTTGCAATTTGATCTCCAAACCTTATTACAAATTAAAAAGATCATCATCTCTCCTCGTTGAGGCTCTATATAAAATCCACGCACGCAAGACAAAAGACATTAGAATTATCCAAAATCCAAAAAGGAGGAGAAGAAGAAAAGATGACATTATCACGCGGCTTCTCTCTTAATTTCAGCCTTTTCCACATGATTCTGCTAATGCTCTCTTACGACAAAGCTCTTCAAGAAACATATGCGTTTGCAAATAACAGCAAGTTTTGGTGTTTCATTACGGAACCTGTCTCAATCTACCTCGACAACGAACTGCCTAGCTGGAATAAACAACCTTTGACCGCACGTTGTCAGGACAAGGATCACGATACTGGGTTGATTAATATCCTTCCAGATAAACCTTACGTGATTGAGTTCTGCCGTAATGTTTTTGGAAGAAGTCTCGTATTTTGTCACTTCTATTGGGGAAAGAAGCAAAGGGTTTTCGACGTTTATAATAAAAAGATCGACAAAAGTGGAGGATGTCAAGGTGGAGATGGCACCCTTTGTCTTTGGCTTGTTATGGAAGATGGGTTTTATCTTGGTGGCCTCCAAAAACAATATGACTGGAACTAGCTAGCTAGCTAGCTATATGTATTATAATCTATATATAATATTATTATATAAAAAGCTAGCCATACTTTTCATCTTCGATGTTTACTCGTTCGTTATTTTGTGTGTGTTGTCATTTGACCCCACAATATGTCTCATATTCATATGTGGTTGGTTCCACCGTAGACAATGCATGCGCCAAACATATATAGATAGCCATCACGTATACTATAGATGATATGTGATGTGCATTAACCATTATACTTTTTATATCTGTAGAAGTTGCTGGTTCAATCCACATATATTAGGCCCATGAATTAAGATTTGAAAGTTGAGCCAAACCAGCTCGACAAAAACTCGGTTTGAGCTCATTAATGTTGAGCTGGGGCACGATCCTGAGCCATTGCATAAGAGCTCGAAAGTTTGTGGGAGTTTTTTTTTTTTCAGTTTTTCATTTTTTATTTTTGTCACCAAAATTTGAGCTCGAGCTCAGCTGTCTTGATTCGAGCCCGAGTTCGGCTCAATTACACCCCTACTATGAATACCTTTACCTAACTTGAAAAGATGATTGGTAACATACAAGTTTTATTTAATCTGATGTTAACTTTATTACTAGTCCATACATCTTTCATCATCTTCTTGAAGGAAGTTAAATTGGTATGAACGGACTGTAGTTTAGAGTGGGTGAGATCGAAATATTTCAGTAAATGGAGGGAAGATTTTAGCTGGCAAAGAAATATATTACTTCTTGTTTTATTTTACTCACTCGCCTCAACGACAGAGTTACAATGTAGCTAGCATTTGTACTTTATACAAACCATCATAAATCATGGTTACTCCAACACTTCTTCTTCCTTGTCGTCAGCCTCTGATTCCCCTCGTCCTCCACCTCTTCCTTGTTTGTTCTTATTCCAAGATAGATAAGATGGATCTCCAAGTTGCCTGCATTAGTAAAGAGAAAAATAAACATATAATTGGCATAGTTAGCTACGCTATAGGCATCATATCATACATATAATATATATGCTTCAGTAAGCAAAACTCATATTATATACCTCGGGTTGAGTAGAAGCATTTGCACGAAGCTCACTGCTACGACGAAGCACAGCCCAGCAACGGTCAGATAAGCAATACCCAGGGCGTCGTTCTTACCCCCGAGCCAATTGGCCGTTGACAGAACCAATTTTTTCTTCCCGTCGAAACTGTACGTGTTGTAGTTATTCTGAATGTGCACTACGACCATATCCCCCTTTTCGAGATCCACCTCGATCTTACCGTACAGTTTACGAAACGTCGGCAAAGGCGCTGTTCGCATCCATACCATAAGATCCTCTTGCTCATTTAGCTAGAAAAATAACAACCACAGAAAGACATAGTTAAGATTTTCATCATCTATCAGGTCTAAAAAAGGGGGGGAGTCCAGTAATTTACCGGTATCGAGGGGTCGAGGGAAGCGCCGCCTATCAAGGGACCCTTTTGGAAGTTCTTTGGGTAGACGTCTTTTCCGAACTTGTGATCCCTATCGCTTTTCAGTGCGATGCCTTTCTTGTTCACGTTCAGTGTGACGTTGCGTCGAGTGAAGTGGTACGTGTCGTTGAACAAACTCCACGCAATAAGGCCGCAAGGCACTATGGACATATTGTTGCTCCTATCGAGCGGCTTGCACGAGTCTGTATCGTTCTCATACCGTGGGTCCAGTAGCTGCCTGTCGCTACGGCTCTTGACATAACTATATAACAATTCAATTGAAACATTATTAGCCCAGGAAATTAAACACGTACAATTAGACGTGAACGATTTAAAAAACCGTAACCAAATCATAATGGAACCGGCGGTCAACGGTTCAGTTAACCGTTGTCAACGGTTACGGTTCGAAACGTAACCGAACCGTTATGGTTATCGAAATTTCTAACCGTAAACCGGCAGTTCTAACATCCGATTATAACCAATAAATAAAATTATAATATATTTGGTTGCTTTGCACCAAGGGTATATTACATTACTAAACGGTATATTACATCATATTTGGTTGCTTGAGTTTTTTAAAGTTATCTCTTTATTGGTATATTACATTACTAAACGGTGGTTTTTTTACCATATATGCTTCTCTTTTGATTATTCTATGTCTCAACAGGAGGAGATGGCTATAATTAGTGTTCGTCGAACACTCCCAAAGCAAAAATTGAGCCATCATATTTTTATTATGGTGTAATTATACTTTTTCTAAGATGAAATGAAATTTTTTACATTATTAAATAAAATTATTATTATTTTAAATTTGTTGTTTATTTAAGTCATCTTTTTTGTTTTTTTTTTTTTGTATAAAAAACTCCAAAAAGAAGAAAAAGAAAATTTTGAAACCGTAAAATCGGCGGTTCAAACCGTAACCTTAATCGGCTCCTCCGGTTACAAATCGTAACCGTAACCAGCTCCTCCGGTTACAAACCGTAACTGTAGCTGCGGTTACCGCGGTTCGGTTACGATTAGAGATTTTGCCTAGCCATGGCGGTTCTAACCGTGAACAATTGAACACAGTCTACGTGCAATCCAGAATAATATACATTTATACTGGTAAGATAGAAGAATACCTGCGGTGATTCTGATAGAAATTGTGGAGCTGATAATACACGAAGATTGGCTGCTTCATATGATTTTTTACCTGAAAGTTGTCTTTCAATGCATTAAAATTAAAGCAAACATAGTTTCATGATGTAAAGAGGAGCAGACAACTTTTTTTTTCCGCAAAAGTGAAGGACAGTTTGATTTGATTAAGGAGCTAGTAACTGATAACCTGAAGATACCGAGTGCAGGTTTTGTCCCCATCGCTTTGAATAAACTTAACGGTATCATTCTTGAATTCTGGAGGAACGCATGCAATATGGTACTCATCAACACTTTCAGCAACCTAGGTGGTGATGGAAGAGAATATTAAAGTTTTTTTTCAATAAAAGAAGAACAATGAATTATAATCATAGTACTGTGTCTGATCAGTACACATACATTGTTTGAGGCCAAAAGGGCAAATGTCCCCAAGACGGTGAAGGCGGCGCTTACCACCAAAAATGTTGCGACCGACTGTACGTAGAGAGAAATAAACGCATGCAAGAAAGAAACAAATATCATATATATATATATAATATATATATAGAAAGCCAATAATCGACATATTTAACAAAAAAACGCCCTACCTTCTTAGGAGTAAGAATCGGTCTGCAGGCGGGGAGCTGTTGTTGAATAAATCTTGAATCTGAAAAAAAAAATTAAATAAACGAAATAAGAGAGGATAAAAGTGATGAGCCCAGAAGAAAATAAAGGTCCACTTCCCTTCTGTTCAGACAAAACCAAAATTAATAATAACTAATAATAATCATAGTTACTAGTGGCGCACCGCTCATTAGGGCGTGAAGCCCCGTTAGAGCCATGGCGTTTGGTGTATGGTGTGGCGCGCGCAAAATTGAAGGACTTCGCATTTGAAATATTAAAGATTAAAATATATAGGAGCTACATATAATGATAAGGATAACCAAAGACATACCATTGAAAAGTTATATATATTTATCAAAATTTTAAAAGGTTAAAAAACTAATAAGCTAGTCAAGTTGTTGCATAGAAAATTCCTGAACATAATTCAAGCATATGAGCTTCGTCAATCACTTTTCGTCAGGCTCTTACCCTACTACTAATTCTGTCACTATTTAAAATAAATACCTATAAGCAATTAAAAGACCAAAATAAGCTTTTGGGCCGCGTTGGGCTGGCCCAAAGCTGTACGGGCTAATAAAATCTAAGCCATAGCCCAAAGAACAGTGGGTCGGCCCAGCCCGGCCCTAGCCCATACATTAGATGAAACGCCTTCCTCTCTCCTATGAAGCCAAAGTTACTTTAGAAAGAGTTCAATGGAGCAGATGTAGATGCATATTGACTACTATATGTGGTTCCAGTTCAGTAACATAAGATCATTATCGAGCATCGATAAGCAATATCACAACCTTGTGATTTAACATCTAAAGTCTGACCTCAAATGAATCAACTTCAGTGAGCGTATATATATCTGAATGCAAAATTTAAACTTCAAAAGTGCATTGAATGGTTCAGAAATAGCACGTAAGCAGATAACTAGACACATTTTGACGAGTATCATCCTTAAGCATCCAACGTCTAATTGCCTCAGTCAACAAGCATTATACAAAAAAGCGTAAGCTAACAAGAAAAAAGGCAGCAAAAAAAGGATTCATTAAACTTTAAACAGAGTCTGTCTCTCGTACGTACATCAAGAAAACCTAGGAGATGCGAAATTAGAGAAAAGAAAATCGAAGCTTTTGTGAAGAGCATTTAGTACCTAGAATCGCCCTCCTCCAAGTTCTTTCAGTCCGTCGATTGTTTGCTGATACGTTGCTGGTTACATCAGCCATCGTTGCTGGTTTCAGACACAGACCCTTTGGAGCTTTATTTTGTGAAAAGAAAATCGAAACTTTATTTATAAGATGCAGATGCAGAGGCGTTGTGCTTCCAAGATGCAGATGGTCAATCATATAGTATATCGTGCATAATGATTCTCCGTTGTGGAGTTTATATCCTTCAAAGCTGATATATATAAGATGACTCGTTGGATTGGCTGGAATATTATTATTAGGATATGATCCTCAACAATATTTGTTGAGATGCATAAAGTTTTTGGGGATCGTTGTTTATGTAGAGCTTAGCTAGAGCTATGACAGTAACTAGGTATGTATCAGTGCATTGCATGCCAATTGTAGAAGAATTTTCTATTCCCTAATTGATTTTTGTATTTATAGACGGTTAGCTGAGCAACCGACCTTTTAAGTAAAAGAAAACAAATATAACAAAATAAATGAACTTATTCTCGTGAGCTTTCCAACATTGACTGTACTACAACTATTAACTTATAGATTCCTCGACTTCTTGCAAATGAGCTAATCTCGCGAATTGAGTGAGCCAATGTTGTTTGTAAAATGAATTATTTTAGCAAAGTTCATTTGGACAAATAAAAGTTCCCTTGTCTGGTTTTTTCTAAAAATTATTATCACAGAAAAACAAATATATTTTACAGATTATTGAATTATAAGGCGGATCATTTGTTTCTAGTATATTGATATGTTTATTGCGTCTGTGCTATGAATTGACTTCCACCATTTTCTATTTGCTGCACTAGATTAATTTTTTTTTTCAACTGATAGTATTTGGTTCCATTAAAAAGTACAATCGGCTAATTAGCCGAAAGAATCCCTCGGCTCTGATTACAAGCCAACATGCAGTAGGGAGAAGACACCTCCAAAATGAGGAAATCAATCCCATATAGGAGAACAAACTTGGCGAGAAATAAATCGATCCAAAATGGAGCGAAATAATCTCTCGATAAACGTACAGAAAAACACCAAAACACAAGAAGGTTAAGGATAAAAGATGGTGACGAAGTAAGAGGAACACAATGCTCCATAAAGGAGAGACTAAAACTCCCTATAGAGAGACAAAAATCACAACTCGAACACCAAAACCAAAAAAAGAATCGAGTGTGGTTTTATTCGAGATTAGGGTTTATGAAAAGAGAGAGATGATATACCTAAGTCAAGCGATTGACAAAGAGGAACTTGAAGAGATGGCAGATCCAAGGTTGATGAAGGGCAATACGTCTTCGGTGGTGGTGTTTTTTTTTTTTTTTTATATATATATATATAGGAGGAGAGGCGAATTCTTATTTCAAACGAGCTAGGAGGAAAACTTCTCTTTTATAATCTCACACGAGTGTTTTTTATAACCTCACGTATTTGCTATATGATGTGGTAACTCACTTTTTCCCTCTGCTCTCCATTACGTTATGCATGCATATATATAGTAGTAATGAGATGAACGTACGCAAATTGAAATCATGCGGATCAAGGCTATATCTTTGACTTTGTAGCTCATTTTTTGTTTTCTTCCCACAAGAGATTTCCTTGGATTGGACAAAACTTTTTTCCTTGTCTCATTTTTCTCGTAGTAACTTATCAAAGAAAAGCAAATATATTTCACTGATGATTGATTGTCAAGGCGGACCATTTGTTTCTAGTATATTGTTGATATGTTTATTGCGTCTGCTATATGAATTTGACTTCACCATTTCTATTTGGTGCACTAGATTAATTAAAGCTATAAGATTATGAATCAGCCCAAGTTCCAACGACGGTCATCGACAGATTTCCCTTTAGGCGTAGATATTTTAGGTGTAGATATATTTCAAATCTCCATAAATATGGCAAAAAAATTCACAATTGTTCATTTACCTTGTGAAAGACTACTATAACTTATCGAGTTCCATAGAATAGATATAGCAAAAGACTTCATAATTTTGTTCATCTACCTTGTGATACTTTACTGTAACTTATTGACGTTCCATAAATATAGCAAAAAACTTCATAATTGTTCATATACCTTGTGAGAGTACTATAATTTATTGAGTTGAGTCATTGAGCGTACAAGTAGACAATAATAACAGAGTTCTGCCCCCAAGGAAGAATTTCTATAATGTAGCTTCGTTGATCTTTTGTTGCTGATGAAATTGCAATAGACCACATTGTAGGCTGCATTCTTGAAACTGCCCAAGAAGAGTAAAAACAGATTACGAATAAAAACAATGAAAAGGAAGGATTATTGGAAAAATAATTTAATGATTACGTATAACCATCTATCTAGTGATTACGTAGTATATCCATCTATCTATTGATTACGTATATCCCATCTATCTGTACTGGGTATTCTGCTTTCCTCTGAACATCTCATAACCATATCCATAGAAGACTGGACTGGATAAGATGACTCGCACGATCGACTGGACTGGAGATATTAATAGGATTTATGTGATCCTCAATAATATATATTTGTTCAGATGCATTATAATGTTTGGGGATTGCTTATGTAGAGCTAGCTAGCTATGTGTGTAGGTGGGTATGTATCAGTGCATTGCATGCCAATTGTAGAAGAATTTTCTATTCCCTAATTGATTTTTGTATTTATATACGGTTAGCTCAACACTTGAGCAACCGACCTTTTAAGTAAAAGAAAAATAACAAAATAAATGAACTTATTCTCGTCAGCTTTCGGACATCGACTGTACTACTATTAACTTACTGAGGCCAACGTTGTTTACAAAAAAAATTATGGTAGATTTGTCGTTGGGCTTCGTTAAATAAAAAAAAAAAAGAGAGAGAGAGAGAGAGAGAAAGAGACAAATAAAATATGTGTATCGAGCAAAGTTTATTTGGACAAGAAAAGTTTCCTTGTCTGCCTCGTAATAACTTATCAAAGAAAAATAATACTCATGTGTATTGATATTTTTAGGGTAATTCCACAAAGACCCCCTAAATTCTATTTAGACCCCCTATTAATTATCTAACAATTAAATGCAGCTTTAAAACTATGTTTTTTACCAGGACTTTTTCTATTTAAACGTCCTTGAATAACAAATTAATCAAGTTCCTAACTTCTAAGTTCTACCTACACCGTTTGAATGACTATTAACTAAAATACACATTATAATTTTATTACTTTGTATACACGTTCTTGTATAAATTAGAAAAAGTAGTGTTTAACAAATCTCCACTTCATAATATTTACTTATATTTTTAAATTTTTAAAAAGGTCAGACAAGTATTAGTTCTTTAGAAATATTTTTTACTTCAATAAGTTAGCAATTGATTTATCGTGTCCAGATTTTATCTTTAATTGCTCAAATATTAGCTGCAACATTATTCGACCGTATCCGCTGCCACGCCACCATAACCGGACTATACAACTCATATAGCGTCCTCCATTGTTTTTGACGATTCAAATACAAATAGTTTGCTCGGAAAGAGAAACTAAACAGTTGCATTAGACAATATTTGAATGTACAGTAATGCAAGCCCAAATTTGCAGAAAAAGGAAAAAGAAAATCCATTATAGCGATTCCAACAAGACCAACGTAGTATATATGGTGTAGGATTAGGCTTAACAACGCGGTGACTGTTAAGTGTCGGAACAAATGTGTAAAGAATAATTGAGATGCTCGTACGATGCAAGAACGACAATATAATTGACAACGAGAAGAAGTATATCGAGAATAATTATTCTTGATTTTCTACAAATATATCTCATCACTTACTAAACTGACTGAGAATAACGAAATATATACTTTTTATAGATGTTTATTCACGTTTTGGTAATTGGCAGACCGATATTTCATATCATATTAGGGTGCTACTATTGGCACCCCTTAGGGGGTGAAAATAACATTGGATTTTGTACAAATTATTTATATTAATTCTTTTTCTTATATTGTATTCACAATAATAACTTTCATTAATTTTTTCCATTACTCAACGAATTTGTGAGAATTGTGCAATGCCATTAAATGCTTCCGGTGGGACCACATTTCAATATGCAATGTTAAGTTAATCTACTATAAAATATACTACTATATTATATTAATCAATATTAATAAACGTATTTTATAAAAATTATAATATTCTGATCACCATAAAACAAATGAGCTTGAATAAATGAAGAAATAATAGCTATTAGGTAAAGATTAATATTAATATCTAAACGGTTAAGCATGATAGTCGGTATGGAATATCCCTTCATAAAATTCGAATGCCTGAGACATCAATAAAATATTTTATAATTGTGATATTATTCACGTTCTTTTTTTATACATTACGAAAGACAAATTGTTTGATGAAATTTTTTTCAAAGAATAGTGCTAATACAAAATAATTTACTAAAAAACAATCAAATAGATTAAAGAAAATACAAATAGAAACAATTGTCTAAGGATTCATCTATTAAACATTGACTTGTAATTTGTAATATGACTTCTTATTAATGTATGATTGTATCCCGTGACCAAGCCAAAAATGGATTGAGTTTAATCTTACACATATGTTAATAAACGTGGAAAAAGAATCATTTAAAATAAATCATAGTTATCATATCATCAATGTCAATATTATCTAATATAATTAATAAATAATAGTGGACACTTTAGACCTTCCTCAATGCTAAACCCAAAAAAGTAGGTTTTTGTGTGCCACGTCAGCACCACTTTAAAAGTAAAAAACATCTACCTTCAAACAAAATCTCTCCCCAACCATAAAACCCAAAAAGTAGGTTTATTGGGGACCCTCTTTAATTTTATTTAATTTTATTTTATTAACCACTTATTTTTATCTAATTTTCAAAATAATTTATAATTATATTTCATATTATTTAAATATTTTAAATTTAATAAAAAGATTTCATTACATAATAAAAAAATATTATTTATTTATTTGAAATATAAAAGAAATAAACATTTTTAACACATTATAAATTTTTTCGTAAAAAATAAAAAAAATAATAAATATTAATAAACAAATATTAATATAGGATAAAAAGAAAGTAATTAAAAAAACATCACATCCACATAAAGAAAAAAACCCAGCTAGAATGTATCAAACCCAACAAAAAACCTACCACATCTCACAATGGTAAAAACCTCCACTCATAGGTTTTTTTGTATTTCCACCTCAACAAAAAACCTAGCATTGGAGAAGGCCTTAAAAGATGGGATCGAAGGCTAGTTGATGGTTTTGAAAGTAAAAAAATCAGTTTTGTAATAAATTGAGTGTAGTAATAAATTAGTGGGGTAATAAATAGTGGTGACAATAAATGGTTTTAGCTCATAAAAAACGTTGGTTATCTTATTTATTAATAAGAAAATCCAGTCAAAGTCATTAATTGTCCCAAATACTTAGGAGGTATAGGGAGTGTGAATAGAATTGGGGGTGCATATAGAATTATCCATCATATTATTGACGATTTGAGTAATTGATTGAAAGTGTATATACAATGTAAGATTTTATGTCACAGATAAAAGGAAAAGATATTAACTTTTCGTTTTTTTGTTCCTTCTTTAATGTTCCAGCAATAATCTTGTGGTCAACAATCATTATCCATCCAATAAGAAATAATAATGGCACACAATCTTTGTTTATTTTGATCTCCCTCATTAACACCCACGGGGATTACTGATATCATAGTCTAGTCAAAAAGCATTGAATATATATTTGCAATTTGATCTCCAAACCTTATTACAAATTAAAAATATCACCATCTCGTTGAGGCTCTATAATAAAATCCACGCACGCAAGACAAAAGACATTAGAATTATCCAAAATCCAAAAAGGCGGAGAAGAAGAAAAGATGACATTATCACGCGGCTTCTCACTTAATCTCAGCCTTCTCATGATTCTGCTAATGCTTTCTTACGAGAAAGCTCTTCAAGAAACATATGCGTTCGCAAATAACAGTAAGTTTTGGTGTTTCATTGCGGAACCTGTCTCAATCTACCTTGACAACGATCTGCCTAGCTGGAACAAAGAACCTTTATTTGCACGTTGTCAGGACAAGAATCACGATACTGGGTTGGTTAATATCGTTCCAGATAAACCTTATGTGATTGAATTCTGCCGTAATGTTTTTGGAAGAAGTCTCATATTTTGTCACTTTTATTGGGGAAAGAAGCAAAGGGTTTTCGACGTTTACAACAAACAGATAGATAAAAGTGGAGGATGTCAAGAAGAAGATGGCACCCTTTGTTTTTGGCAACTTAGGGAAGATGGGATATATCTCGGTGGCGGGAAAAGATATGACTGGAAATAGCTAGCTAGCTAATCTATTAATTAATATATATATATATATGTTATTATAAAAATGATGGCCATATTTTCATCATGGAACGTACGACCAAGTTTTATAAGATTGATCTTTGATGTTTACTCGTATGTTGTTGTGTGTCGTCGTCATTTGACCCCATCTTCATATGTGGTTGGTTCCACCGTAGAAAATGCATGCGCCAAACGTATATAGATAGCCATCACGTATAGTGTGTAGATGAGAATATGATGTGCATTAAAACCATAATACTTTTTTATATCTGCTGAGAAGCTGCTGGTTCAATCTCCAGCGGCAGCTATTACAAAGCTTTTCATTATATTAAGCCCATGAATTAGGGGTGAAAGATGAGCCGAGCCGAACCGACTCGACAAAAGCTCGATCGAGTTCGAGCTCGACCCCTGCCATGAATACCCTTACCTTACTGGTTGGTTACATACAAGTTTTATTTATATCTGATTTCAGCTTTATTACTACAGTCCATACATCTTTCATCATTTTCTTGAAGGAGGTTAAAATTGGTATGAACGGACTGTTGTTTTCAGTACGTGAGATCGAAATATTTCAGTAAATGGAGGGAAGATTTTAGCTCGCAAAGAAATACATTACTTCTTGTTTTATTTTACTCACTCGCCTCAACGACAGAGTTACAATGTAGCTAGCATTTGTACTTTATACAAACCATCATAAATCATGGTTACTCCAACACTTCTTCTTCCTTGTCGTCAACCTCTGATCCTCCTCCTCCTCCTCCTCCTCTTCCTCCTCCTTCTTTCTTCTTATTCCAAGATAGATAAGATGGATCTCCAAGTTGCCTGCAGTGTAGTAAAGAGAAAAATAAATATATGATTCTCATAGTTAGCTAGGCATATGCACCATCCATATAATATATGCTTCAGTAAGCAAAAAAAAAAACTCATATTATATACCTCGGGTTGAGTAGAAGCAGTTGCACGAAGCTCACTGCTACGACGAAGCACAGCCCTGCCACGGTCAGATAAGCAATTCCCAGGGCATTGTTCTTACCCCCGAGCCAATTGGCCGTTGATAGAACCAATTTTTTCTTCCCGTGGAAACTGTACGTGTTGTAGTTATTCTGAATTTGAACCACGACCTTGTCGCCCTTTTCGAGATCCACCTCGATCTTACCGTACAGTTTGCGGAACGTCGGAAAAGGCGCCGTTCGCATCCATACCATAAGATCCTCTTGCTCATTTAGCTAGAAAAATAACAACCACATAGAAAGAAAAGAGAAAAATAGTTAAGATTTTCGTCATCTATCAAGTCTAAAAAAAGGGGTGGAGTCGACTAGTTTACGGGTATAGAAGGGTCGAGGGAAGCGCCGCCTATCAGGGGACCCTTTTGGAAGTTCTTTGGGTAGACGTCTTTCCCAAACTTGTGTTCCCTATCGCTTTTCAGTGAAATGCCTTTTTTATTCACGTTCAGTGTGACGTTGCGTCTAGTGAAGTGGTACGTGTCGTTGAACAAACTCCACGCAATTAGGCCGCAAGGAACAATTGACATATTGTTGCTCCTATCGAGCGGCTTGCACGAGTTTGTGTCGTTTTCGAACTCGGGTCCCGCAGTTGCCTGTCGCTTCGGCTCTTGACGTAACTAATATTAAAACAATATCGATCCAAAGAAATGATACGTTGTTGGTCTAACTCTAATTAACATAACACTTTAGCATAACTATCAATGAATATATATTGGTAATAAGAAAAAGAGGACACCTGCGGTGATTCTGATAGAAATTATGAAGCTGATAGTACACGAAGATCGGTTGCTTCATATGATTTTTGACCTGAAAGTTGTCTTCCAATGCATTAAAATTTAAGCAAACATAGTTTCATGATGTAACGAAGCAGATAGAACTCTTTTTTTTTTTCATAAAAGTGAAACACAGCTTGATTAAAGGAGCTACTAATTAATAACCGTAAAACCCCGAATGCAAGTTTTGTCCCCATCGCTTTGAATAAACTTCACCGTATCGTTCTTGAAATTTGCAGGAACACAATCAGTTTGGTACTCATCAACAAGCTGGGCAACCTAGGCGCGGTGATCAAAGAGAATATGAAGTTTTTTTCATATATATATAAAAAAAAACACAGTGAATTATAATCATAGTACTGTGTGTCTGATCAATAACCTAGTGTGCACATACATTTTGTGACGCCAACAGGGCAAATGTCCCCAGCACGACGAAGACAGCGCTTATAATTATGAACGTTGCGACCGACTGTACAGAGGAATGAAGGCATGCAAGAAAGAAACAAATATCATAGATATATAAAGCCACTAATCGAAATATTTAACAAAAAATGCACTACCTTCTTAGGAGTCAAAATAGGTCTGCAGGCGGGGAGTTGTTGTTGAATAAACCTTGAATCTGGAAAAGAATAAATAAATAACGCAATAAGAGAAGATTAAAGTGATGAGCCTACAAGAATAAAGATACACTTGTTTTCAGTTCAGACACAAAAAATCAATAAATGATAATATTGATCTCATGATAATCATAAAAAGCAGTAGGGGGTACGAAAATACTCTTGGGTCGTCTGGAAGACGCCGCTTCACGCCGTACGCTTTCCATACTTGCTAGTGGACGCTGCCAGTTGTATAGATGCAAAATATCAGTGGAATAAAATCGTTATATAAATGTATATTTCTTGTGGAAAGGAAAGAAATTCTTGGGTTAACTGGCAGATGCTTCGATCGACGGCAGCTCCGAGATGACTCGTTCGATTGGCTGGAATATTATTAGGATATGATCCTCAACAATTTTTTTGAGGGGGGTCGTTTATATGTCGAGTTAGCTGGCTATGAGTACCTGGGTATGTATGAGTGCATTGCATGCCAATTGTAGAAGAATTTTCTATTCCCTAATTGATTTTTGTATTTATAGACGGTTAGCTGAGCAACCGACCTTTTAAGTAAAAGAAAACAAATATAACAAAATAAATGAACTTATTCTCGTGAGCTTTCCAACATTGACTGTACTACAACTATTAACTTATAGATTCCTCGACTTCTTGCAAATGAGCTAATCTCGCGAATTGAGTGAGCCAATGTTGTTTGTAAAATGAATTATTTTAGCAAAGTTCATTTGGACAAATAAAAGTTCCCTTGTCTGGTTTTTTCTAAAAATTATTATCACAGAAAAACAAATATATTTTACAGATTATTGAATTATAAGGCGGATCATTTGTTTCTAGTATATTGATATGTTTATTGCGTCTGTGCTATGAATTGACTTCCACCATTTTCTATTTGCTGCACTAGATTAATTTTTTTTTTCAACTGATAGTATTTGGTTCCATTAAAAAGTACAATCGGCTAATTAGCCGAAAGAATCCCTCGGCTCTGATTACAAGCCAACATGCAGTAGGGAGAAGACACCTCCAAAATGAGGAAATCAATCCCATATAGGAGAACAAACTTGGCGAGAAATAAATCGATCCAAAATGGAGCGAAATAATCTCTCGATAAACGTACAGAAAAACACCAAAACACAAGAAGGTTAAGGATAAAAGATGGTGACGAAGTAAGAGGAACACAATGCTCCATAAAGGAGAGACTAAAACTCCCTATAGAGAGACAAAAATCACAACTCGAACACCAAAACCAAAAAAAGAATCGAGTGTGGTTTTATTCGAGATTAGGGTTTATGAAAAGAGAGAGATGATATACCTAAGTCAAGCGATTGACAAAGAGGAACTTGAAGAGATGGCAGATCCAAGGTTGATGAAGGGCAATACGTCTTCGGTGGTGGTGTTGTTTTTTTTTTTTTTATATATATATATATAGGAGGAGAGGCGAATTCTTATTTCAAACGAGCTAGGAGGAAAACTTCTCTTTTATAATCTCACACGAGTGTTTTTTATAACCTCACGTATTTGCTATATGATGTGGTAACTCACTTTTTCCCTCTGCTCTCCATTACGTTATGCATGCATATATATAGTAGTAATGAGATGAACGTACGCAAATTGAAATCATGCGGATCAAGGCTATATCTTTGACTTTGTAGCTCATTTTTTGTTTTCTTCCCACAAGAGATTTCCTTGGATTGGACAAAACTTTTTTCCTTGTCTCATTTTTCTCGTAGTAACTTATCAAAGAAAAGCAAATATATTTCACTGATGATTGATTGTCAAGGCGGACCATTTGTTTCTAGTATATTGTTGATATGTTTATTGCGTCTGCTATATGAATTTGACTTCACCATTTCTATTTGGTGCACTAGATTAATTAAAGCTATAAGATTATGAATCAGCCCAAGTTCCAACGACGGTCATCGACAGATTTCCCTTTAGGCGTAGATATTTTAGGTGTAGATATATTTCAAATCTCCATAAATATGGCAAAAAATTCACAATTGTTCATTTACCTTGTGAAAGACTACTATAACTTATCGAGTTCCATAGAATAGATATAGCAAAAGACTTCATAATTTTGTTCATCTACCTTGTGATACTTTACTGTAACTTATTGACGTTCCATAAATATAGCAAAAAACTTCATAATTGTTCATATACCTTGTGAGAGTACTATAATTTATTGAGTTGAGTCATTGAGCGTACAAGTAGACAATAATAACAGAGTTCTGCCCCCAAGGAAGAATTTCTATAATGTAGCTTCGTTGATCTTTTGTTGCTGATGAAATTGCAATAGACCACATTGTAGGCTGCATTCTTGAAACTGCCCAAGAAGAGTAAAAACAGATTACGAATAAAAACAATGAAAAGGAAGGATTATTGGAAAAATAATTTAATGATTACGTATAACCATCTATCTAGTGATTACGTAGTATATCCATCTATCTATTGATTACGTATATCCCATCTATCTGTACTGGGTATTCTGCTTTCCTCTGAACATCTCATAACCATATCCATAGAAGACTGGACTGGATAAGATGACTCGCACGATCGACTGGACTGGAGATATTAATAGGATTTATGTGATCCTCAATAATATATATTTGTTCAGATGCATTATAATGTTTGGGGATTGCTTATGTAGAGCTAGCTAGCTATGTGTGTAGGTGGGTATGTATCAGTGCATTGCATGCCAATTGTAGAAGAATTTTCTATTCCCTAATTGATTTTTGTATTTATATACGGTTAGCTCAACACTTGAGCAACCGACCTTTTAAGTAAAAGAAAAATAACAAAATAAATGAACTTATTCTCGTCAGCTTTCGGACATCGACTGTACTACTATTAACTTACTGAGGCCAACGTTGTTTACAAAAAAAATTATGGTAGATTTGTCGTTGGGCTTCGTTAAATAAAAAAAAAAAAAGAGAGAGAGAGAGAGAGAGAAAGAGACAAATAAAATATGTGTATCGAGCAAAGTTTATTTGGACAAGAAAAGTTTCCTTGTCTGCCTCGTAATAACTTATCAAAGAAAAATAATACTCATGTGTATTGATATTTTTAGGGTAATTCCACAAAGACCCCCTAAATTCTATTTAGACCCCCTATTAATTATCTAACAATTAAATGCAGCTTTAAAACTATGTTTTTTACCAGGACTTTTTCTATTTAAACGTCCTTGAATAACAAATTAATCAAGTTCCTAACTTCTAAGTTCTACCTACACCGTTTGAATGACTATTAACTAAAATACACATTATAATTTTATTACTTTGTATACACGTTCTTGTATAAATTAGAAAAAGTAGTGTTTAACAAATCTCCACTTCATAATATTTACTTATATTTTTAAATTTTTAAAAAGGTCAGACAAGTATTAGTTCTTTAGAAATATTTTTTACTTCAATAAGTTAGCAATTGATTTATCGTGTCCAGATTTTATCTTTAATTGCTCAAATATTAGCTGCAACATTATTCGACCGTATCCGCTGCCACGCCACCATAACCGGACTATACAACTCATATAGCGTCCTCCATTGTTTTTGACGATTCAAATACAAATAGTTTGCTCGGAAAGAGAAACTAAACAGTTGCATTAGACAATATTTGAATGTACAGTAATGCAAGCCCAAATTTGCAGAAAAAGGAAAAAGAAAATCCATTATAGCGATTCCAACAAGACCAACGTAGTATATATGGTGTAGGATTAGGCTTAACAACGCGGTGACTGTTAAGTGTCGGAACAAATGTGTAAAGAATAATTGAGATGCTCGTACGATGCAAGAACGACAATATAATTGACAACGAGAAGAAGTATATCGAGAATAATTATTCTTGATTTTCTACAAATATATCTCATCACTTACTAAACTGACTGAGAATAACGAAATATATACTTTTTATAGATGTTTATTCACGTTTTGGTAATTGGCAGACCGATATTTCATATCATATTAGGGTGCTACTATTGGCACCCCTTAGGGGGTGAAAATAACATTGGATTTTGTACAAATTATTTATATTAATTCTTTTTCTTATATTGTATTCACAATAATAACTTTCATTAATTTTTTCCATTACTCAACGAATTTGTGAGAATTGTGCAATGCCATTAAATGCTTCCGGTGGGACCACATTTCAATATGCAATGTTAAGTTAATCTACTATAAAATATACTACTATATTATATTAATCAATATTAATAAACGTATTTTATAAAAATTATAATATTCTGATCACCATAAAACAAATGAGCTTGAATAAATGAAGAAATAATAGCTATTAGGTAAAGATTAATATTAATATCTAAACGGTTAAGCATGATAGTCGGTATGGAATATCCCTTCATAAAATTCGAATGCCTGAGACATCAATAAAATATTTTATAATTGTGATATTATTCACGTTCTTTTTTTATACATTACGAAAGACAAATTGTTTGATGAAATTTTTTTCAAAGAATAGTGCTAATACAAAATAATTTACTAAAAAACAATCAAATAGATTAAAGAAAATACAAATAGAAACAATTGTCTAAGGATTCATCTATTAAACATTGACTTGTAATTTGTAATATGACTTCTTATTAATGTATGATTGTATCCCGTGACCAAGCCAAAAATGGATTGAGTTTAATCTTACACATATGTTAATAAACGTGGAAAAAGAATCATTTAAAATAAATCATAGTTATCATATCATCAATGTCAATATTATCTAATATAATTAATAAATAATAGTGGACACTTTAGACCTTCCTCAATGCTAAACCCAAAAAAGTAGGTTTTTGTGTGCCACGTCAGCACCACTTTAAAAGTAAAAAACATCTACCTTCAAACAAAATCTCTCCCCAACCATAAAACCCAAAAAGTAGGTTTATTGGGGACCCTCTTTAATTTTATTTAATTTTATTTTATTAACCACTTATTTTTATCTAATTTTCAAAATAATTTATAATTATATTTCATATTATTTAAATATTTTAAATTTAATAAAAAGATTTCATTACATAATAAAAAAATATTATTTATTTATTTGAAATATAAAAGAAATAAACATTTTTAACACATTATAAATTTTTTCGTAAAAAATAAAAAAAATAATAAATATTAATAAACAAATATTAATATAGGATAAAAAGAAAGTAATTAAAAAAACATCACATCCACATAAAGAAAAAAACCCAGCTAGAATGTATCAAACCCAACAAAAAACCTACCACATCTCACAATGGTAAAAACCTCCACTCATAGGTTTTTTTGTATTTCCACCTCAACAAAAAACCTAGCATTGGAGAAGGCCTTAAAAGATGGGATCGAAGGCTAGTTGATGGTTTTGAAAGTAAAAAAATCAGTTTTGTAATAAATTGAGTGTAGTAATAAATTAGTGGGGTAATAAATAGTGGTGACAATAAATGGTTTTAGCTCATAAAAAACGTTGGTTATCTTATTTATTAATAAGAAAATCCAGTCAAAGTCATTAATTGTCCCAAATACTTAGGAGGTATAGGGAGTGTGAATAGAATTGGGGGTGCATATAGAATTATCCATCATATTATTGACGATTTGAGTAATTGATTGAAAGTGTATATACAATGTAAGATTTTATGTCACAGATAAAAGGAAAAGATATTAACTTTTCGTTTTTTGTTCCTTCTTTAATGTTCCAGCAATAATCTTGTGGTCAACAATCATTATCCATCCAATAAGAAATAATAATGGCACACAATCTTTGTTTATTTTGATCTCCCTCATTAACACCCACGGGGATTACTGATATCATAGTCTAGTCAAAAAGCATTGAATATATATTTGCAATTTGATCTCCAAACCTTATTACAAATTAAAAATATCACCATCTCGTTGAGGCTCTATAATAAAATCCACGCACGCAAGACAAAAGACATTAGAATTATCCAAAATCCAAAAAGGCGGAGAAGAAGAAAAGATGACATTATCACGCGGCTTCTCACTTAATCTCAGCCTTCTCATGATTCTGCTAATGCTTTCTTACGAGAAAGCTCTTCAAGAAACATATGCGTTCGCAAATAACAGTAAGTTTTGGTGTTTCATTGCGGAACCTGTCTCAATCTACCTTGACAACGATCTGCCTAGCTGGAACAAAGAACCTTTATTTGCACGTTGTCAGGACAAGAATCACGATACTGGGTTGGTTAATATCGTTCCAGATAAACCTTATGTGATTGAATTCTGCCGTAATGTTTTTGGAAGAAGTCTCATATTTTGTCACTTTTATTGGGGAAAGAAGCAAAGGGTTTTCGACGTTTACAACAAACAGATAGATAAAAGTGGAGGATGTCAAGAAGAAGATGGCACCCTTTGTTTTTGGCAACTTAGGGAAGATGGGATATATCTCGGTGGCGGGAAAAGATATGACTGGAAATAGCTAGCTAGCTAATCTATTAATTAATATATATATATATGTTATTATAAAAATGATGGCCATATTTTCATCATGGAACGTACGACCAAGTTTTATAAGATTGATCTTTGATGTTTACTCGTATGTTGTTGTGTGTCGTCGTCATTTGACCCCATCTTCATATGTGGTTGGTTCCACCGTAGAAAATGCATGCGCCAAACGTATATAGATAGCCATCACGTATAGTGTGTAGATGAGAATATGATGTGCATTAAAACCATAATACTTTTTTATATCTGCTGAGAAGCTGCTGGTTCAATCTCCAGCGGCAGCTATTACAAAGCTTTTCATTATATTAAGCCCATGAATTAGGGGTGAAAGATGAGCCGAGCCGAACCGACTCGACAAAAGCTCGATCGAGTTCGAGCTCGACCCCTGCCATGAATACCCTTACCTTACTGGTTGGTTACATACAAGTTTTATTTATATCTGATTTCAGCTTTATTACTACAGTCCATACATCTTTCATCATTTTCTTGAAGGAGGTTAAAATTGGTATGAACGGACTGTTGTTTTCAGTACGTGAGATCGAAATATTTCAGTAAATGGAGGGAAGATTTTAGCTCGCAAAGAAATACATTACTTCTTGTTTTATTTTACTCACTCGCCTCAACGACAGAGTTACAATGTAGCTAGCATTTGTACTTTATACAAACCATCATAAATCATGGTTACTCCAACACTTCTTCTTCCTTGTCGTCAACCTCTGATCCTCCTCCTCCTCCTCCTCCTCTTCCTCCTCCTTCTTTCTTCTTATTCCAAGATAGATAAGATGGATCTCCAAGTTGCCTGCAGTGTAGTAAAGAGAAAAATAAATATATGATTCTCATAGTTAGCTAGGCATATGCACCATCCATATAATATATGCTTCAGTAAGCAAAAAAAAAAACTCATATTATATACCTCGGGTTGAGTAGAAGCAGTTGCACGAAGCTCACTGCTACGACGAAGCACAGCCCTGCCACGGTCAGATAAGCAATTCCCAGGGCATTGTTCTTACCCCCGAGCCAATTGGCCGTTGATAGAACCAATTTTTTCTTCCCGTGGAAACTGTACGTGTTGTAGTTATTCTGAATTTGAACCACGACCTTGTCGCCCTTTTCGAGATCCACCTCGATCTTACCGTACAGTTTGCGGAACGTCGGAAAAGGCGCCGTTCGCATCCATACCATAAGATCCTCTTGCTCATTTAGCTAGAAAAATAACAACCACATAGAAAGAAAAGAGAAAAATAGTTAAGATTTTCGTCATCTATCAAGTCTAAAAAAAGGGGTGGAGTCGACTAGTTTACGGGTATAGAAGGGTCGAGGGAAGCGCCGCCTATCAGGGGACCCTTTTGGAAGTTCTTTGGGTAGACGTCTTTCCCAAACTTGTGTTCCCTATCGCTTTTCAGTGAAATGCCTTTTTTATTCACGTTCAGTGTGACGTTGCGTCTAGTGAAGTGGTACGTGTCGTTGAACAAACTCCACGCAATTAGGCCGCAAGGAACAATTGACATATTGTTGCTCCTATCGAGCGGCTTGCACGAGTTTGTGTCGTTTTCGAAACTCGGGTCCCGCAGTTGCCTGTCGCTTCGGCTCTTGACGTAACTAATATTAAAACAATATCGATCCAAAGAAATGATACGTTGTTGGTCTAACTCTAATTAACATAACACTTTAGCATAACTATCAATGAATATATATTGGTAATAAGAAAAAGAGGACACCTGCGGTGATTCTGATAGAAATTATGAAGCTGATAGTACACGAAGATCGGTTGCTTCATATGATTTTTGACCTGAAAGTTGTCTTCCAATGCATTAAAATTTAAGCAAACATAGTTTCATGATGTAACGAAGCAGATAGAACTCTTTTTTTTTTTCATAAAAGTGAAACACAGCTTGATTAAAGGAGCTACTAATTAATAACCGTAAAACCCCGAATGCAAGTTTTGTCCCCATCGCTTTGAATAAACTTCACCGTATCGTTCTTGAAATTTGCAGGAACACAATCAGTTTGGTACTCATCAACAAGCTGGGCAACCTAGGCGCGGTGATCAAAGAGAATATGAAGTTTTTTTCATATATATATAAAAAAAAACACAGTGAATTATAATCATAGTACTGTGTGTCTGATCAATAACCTAGTGTGCACATACATTTTGTGACGCCAACAGGGCAAATGTCCCCAGCACGACGAAGACAGCGCTTATAATTATGAACGTTGCGACCGACTGTACAGAGGAATGAAGGCATGCAAGAAAGAAACAAATATCATAGATATATAAAGCCACTAATCGAAATATTTAACAAAAAATGCACTACCTTCTTAGGAGTCAAAATAGGTCTGCAGGCGGGGAGTTGTTGTTGAATAAACCTTGAATCTGGAAAAGAATAAATAAATAACGCAATAAGAGAAGATTAAAGTGATGAGCCTACAAGAATAAAGATACACTTGTTTTCAGTTCAGACACAAAAAATCAATAAATGATAATATTGATCTCATGATAATCATAAAAAGCAGTAGGGGGTACGAAAATACTCTTGGGTCGTCTGGAAGACGCCGCTTCACGCCGTACGCTTTCCATACTTGCTAGTGGACGCTGCCAGTTGTATAGATGCAAAATATCAGTGGAATAAAATCGTTATATAAATGTATATTTCTTGTGGAAAGGAAAGAAATTCTTGGGTTAACTGGCAGATGCTTCGATCGACGGCAGCTCCGAGATGACTCGTTCGATTGGCTGGAATATTATTAGGATATGATCCTCAACAATTTTTTTGAGGGGGGTCGTTTATATGTCGAGTTAGCTGGCTATGAGTACCTGGGTATGTATGAGTGCATTGCATGCCAATTGTAGAAGAATTTTCTATTCCATAATTGATTTTTGTATTTATAGACGGTTAGCTGAGCAACCGACCTTTTAAGTAAAAGAAAACAAATATAACAAAATAAATGAACTTATTCTCGTGAGCTTTCCAACATTGACTGTACTACAACTATTAACTTATAGATTCCTCGACTTCTTGCAAATGAGCTAATCTCGCGAATTGAGTGAGCCAATGTTGTTTGTAAAATGAATTATTTTAGCAAAGTTCATTTGGACAAATAAAAGTTCCCTTGTCTGGTTTTTTCTAAAAATTATTATCACAGAAAAACAAATATATTTTACAGATTATTGAATTATAAGGCGGATCATTTGTTTCTAGTATATTGATATGTTTATTGCGTCTGTGCTATGAATTGACTTCCACCATTTTCTATTTGCTGCACTAGATTAATTTTTTTTTTCAACTGATAGTATTTGGTTCCATTAAAAAGTACAATCGGCTAATTAGCCGAAAGAATCCCTCGGCTCTGATTACAAGCCAACATGCAGTAGGGAGAAGACACCTCCAAAATGAGGAAATCAATCCCATATAGGAGAACAAACTTGGCGAGAAATAAATCGATCCAAAATGGAGCGAAATAATCTCTCGATAAACGTACAGAAAAACACCAAAACACAAGAAGGTTAAGGATAAAAGATGGTGACGAAGTAAGAGGAACACAATGCTCCATAAAGGAGAGACTAAAACTCCCTATAGAGAGACAAAAATCACAACTCGAACACCAAAACCAAAAAAAGAATCGAGTGTGGTTTTATTCGAGATTAGGGTTTATGAAAAGAGAGATGATATACCTAAGTCAAGCGATTGACAAAGAGGAACTTGAAGAGATGGCAGATCCAAGGTTGATGAAGGGCAATACGTCTTCGGTGGTGGTGTTGTTTTTTTTTTTTTTTATATATATATATAGGAGGAGAGGCGAATTCTTATTTCAAACGAGCTAGGAGGAAAACTTCTCTTTTATAATCTCACACGAGTGTTTTTTATAACCTCACGTATTTGCTATATGATGTGGTAACTCACTTTTTCCCTCTGCTCTCCATTACGTTATGCATGCATATATATAGTAGTAATGAGATGAACGTAGGCAAATTGAAATCATGCGGATCAAGGCTATATCTTTGACTTTGTAGCTCATTTTTTGTTTTCTTCCCACAAGAGATTTCCTTGGATTGGACAAAACTTTTTTCCTTGTCTCATTTTTCTCGTAGTAACTTATCAAAGAAAAGCAAATATATTTCACTGATGATTGATTGTCAAGGCGGACCATTTGTTTCTAGTATATTGTTGATATGTTTATTGCGTCTGCTATATGAATTTGACTTCACCATTTCTATTTGGTGCACTAGATTAATTAAAGCTATAAGATTATGAATCAGCCCAAGTTCCAACGACGGTCATCGACAGATTTCCCTTTAGGCGTAGATATTTTAGGTGTAGATATATTTCAAATCTCCATAAATATGGCAAAAAAATTCACAATTGTTCATTTACCTTGTGAAAGACTACTATAACTTATCGAGTTCCATAGAATAGATATAGCAAAAGACTTCATAATTTTGTTCATCTACCTTGTGATACTTTACTGTAACTTATTGACGTTCCATAAATATAGCAAAAAACTTCATAATTGTTCATATACCTTGTGAGAGTACTATAATTTATTGAGTTGAGTCATTGAGCGTACAACTAGACAATAATAACAGAGTTCTGCCCCCAAGGAAGAATTTCTATAATGTAGCTTCGTTGATCTTTTGTAGCTGATGAAATTGCAATAGACCGCATTGTAGGCTGCATTCTTGAAACTGCCCAAGAATAGTAAAAAACAGTTTCTGTGAATAAAAACAAAGAAAAGGAAGGATTCTTGGAAAAAAGAATGTAAAAGATTTCATATATATCTATCCACCACACCTGAAGCAATTGCGTCTTGGACAATAGTACGTCTCCACACTCCTCAATGAGAGCCTTCTCTTCACTAGCCATCCTACCTAGTTTTGAAAGAGACGCATCCATTTCTTGGGCCTGCAGTTAAGGAAAAGGTCGAAATTCCTTCAAACGTTACACACCCATCTCATTTTCAGTAAAAATGATGAGTATCGAAAACAAACACTTACTTTGATTACGTGTCGTTGTATATGAGAACCTATTAGTTCCATAACGTTTACAGCTGATTCAAGAGCCTCCTTAAGCTCCAATGGATCAGCCTGTGTATTTTTCTCTACTATGTTAGTCTCAGGCCTACTTAGCTCAATGAGATGAAAGAATTACAAAGATAAGCTCACCCTAACTCCACTCAGCGGAAGCCTAATTGATGAATTGAGCAAAGCAGTTGTTGTGTCTGATAGAGACGTTGAGGATGCCTCTTCCAAGGTCGACCATTCTTCAAGATATGGTAACTGCAAATGGATCACACGTTAGGATACCGTGAACATATTGAACTAAAAAAGTGGACAGAATTAGGGATTTGTGAGAATAAGGAAAGGAAACCAACTTGAGCTTCGACAATGGAGGCACAAGTGTTGAATCTTCTCAGTGCAGCCAGTTCGTGTCGTTTTCTCATCACACTATCGCGCATCTCTGATATCTTTCGATTGAGTGAATAAAATTTCTTCTGCAGTACACAAAAAAGAAGGATATAAACTCAAGAATTTAGCTAATGCTCATAATCAATATGTATGATTCATATGATTCACAGTCTGCATCTTAGAAGCACAACAACCACAAACCTCTGCTTCACGATTCTGAGCAAGCATCGATGCATCAGATCTCGAATTAGCAAAACGCCACTGCATATAATGGTTAGTCAGCATCTTCAAACTATGCACGTCTTCTTGATGATTATTTCCCCCCTTCTTTCCTTTCTTAGCATCCAATCCTAACCTCACACTCGAAGATGGGTGTGGAGGCAAAGCTAAACCACCGCCAACACCCCCTAATTTCAAAGATGAGAAATTCAACGACCGTGAACAACCACCGCCATTGCTCTCCTCTAGCCACTTATCCACATCGGGCGTCGAACTCCTCGCATCAGTGACGACATTCCTTAAATTGCTAATGGGCGCGCACAAAGGCGAGTTGGGACAAGATGACGAACTATCCTTATTTGAACCAGTATTCTTAGCACTGCTACTATTCTTGCATGAATCCATATCATCACGGCTCGAAGTTAAAACCCTTGAGAGCTTATTCTCTACATCAGATGACACTTCTTGCAACAACCTCGTAGCATCACTAACCCCACCACTGTTACTGCTCATACTGCTAATGCTACTGCGTACGCTACTGTTCAGTGAGTTTGAACGATAAACACTACTCACCTGTCTGTACCTTGAAGGAACTATCCTATCTGCTGTTGGTGTGTCTGGCCTCGAAGAAAATGTTCTAACCTCAGTGTTGTGATGAGCTTTTTGTTCAGAACCCTTCACACGATGCTGCGTCTGCTTTTTAACTAATGTAGATGGAACAGAGGGAGTTGTTGACCCGTCCAATTTTCGATTCGTCTCAGGCAAGTGATTCTCGTCCGTCTTGAGGATCCTCCGTTTCGATCTTGGAAATTCGGAATTAGGGTTAGGATTTGGGGTTGAACTCGATTTAATCAATGGGGACATGAACCGAGAGCTGACTTCTCTGACTCTGGGACGGCGTTGAATGGTCGGTGGAGGGAGTGGATGCGGTGGCTCCGCCTTGGGTTCCGATTGTGATGCGACGCAGTTTTGATCTCCCATTTTCGTTTTCCCCCTGTTTCCTTGTTTTCCACTCAGCTCCGCCCAAATTCGAAACTGAAGACAGACGAGTAGCAGGAGATGAGATCACCGAGAATTTGAGCAAACTCAAAATCTATGTCTGAGAATTTGAGTCTGACTGTTGAAGAAGAAGTTGAAGAAGGCGAAGTCGAAGAAGACGACTTGAAATATAATAGCCGTTAACACTGTCCAACGGCTACATTACATGACGTATTTTGGTAATTTTAAATTGTTGGGGGAGCCAAACGCAAATAAAGAGAGCTGGTTGGCAAATAACATATTTAGGACATATTAAATTATCTGTTACACTACAAAGTTGGATTGGAACGGAAGTACTTTTGTCTACCTTGAAAGCAGACCAGAAACTTCTCCGGCCATTAGGTCGGGAGCTTTTTCTCCCGTTGTGGAGCCATTTCTCCCTTGTGGAGCCTCTTCCGATGAAGACGATAACCTCGAGTCGTTGGACAAAAATAATGTAGAGTACCGTAGATTTGGATTAATAACCTTTTCTGTTGTATGTTCTATAGATTTTTGGTCCAAGTTCGAGGTTTATTTCGTTTTCTGTCGGCTTGGTGTTTTGTTTTCGTGTTGCATTGCTCCTTGTGAGCCTTTGTTTCTCTACCGGATACTGTGTTACCGGAGAGACCCTTTGGGCTATTTAGCCCCTGTATCTTTGTTTATTAATGCAAGCTATCGTTTCCGGAAAAAAAAAAAAAAAAAAAAAGCAGACCAGAAACAGAGTCCTCGGTGACATCTGTCGTAGTATTCTCTATGTATGTTTTTTCGTCAACTAATATACATTTCTCCCTGGATTACTTAAATTCCCCGAAGCACGAACAAATCAATAACACTGCAAATCAACACACCATCTATGAATTGATGATTTACAAAAAAAGGGGCAACATAACAGAAGATAATAATCAATGTGTTGCTGTATGCTGACCATGCCAAGAAGAACCCACTCTCTCTCTCTCTATCTATTGATCGTCTTCTTATTTCAGTCAGAATCGCATTTTTTGAAGCATAATCGAAAGCGAAACGACGCATGGAGAATGTGTTTCTTCTGGGAGCCTATGCAATCCACAGAATTCGCCGCCACGCTTCCACTTAAACAACCCTAGCAATCCTTTTTGCGACACGTCTTCGACTTGTAGCAGGAGCAGTCTTGACCGGCGGGACAATACCGCTGACGTCATGTTTGTCGTTGAATTATGGAAGGGAAACTTGGAAAGCAAAGAGCGAATGTAAAGATTTATAGGGAAAAAAACGGTTTAGATTTGTTTGCCATTGCAGATTTATAGGGAAAGAGGATATATCTCAACCGAAAACTGCACTTAATAATGTGAAATCTTTCGAAATTAAATTATTAGTTTTTTCTATAAAAAATTGAGTAAGGTATACCAATAGCTTTAACTGATATTTTCCAAATTAAACCTACGAACAAATGAGCATATCCATGTGAAACTACGCGGAAACGTAAAACGATAATCTCCAAAATATCAAGAGAAAAAAAATGGGTAACAGAAGACATTCATTGGTTCATAAAAATATCCTACAAGACAAGAAAAAATTCACCTAAGGAAATGATCGGTTTAAAGATGTACAGCAGAGCAAATACCAAACATAGAACCAACAATAGCTATAAGCTGCTATATGTTAAAGCAAAGTGTCAACCCAGCTGATGAACTAATTCCTTCCAACGCAACTAAAGTCATCATCCATATATGAGAGCTACAAGGGTACTTACTACTACAACAATCAAACTTTACCGCCAGCGCTAACTTCAACATGATGCCTCTCTGACTGTTATTCACGAGTTTGTTTTCTCCCCTTGCGCTTCCATGATGTCTGCATTTTGACAAAACAAGAAATAAATCTCCAATCATATTGGAAGACTTCAAACAAAACAGATAACGGTGATGAAGATTGAGTAGATTACCAAAGGCGCATCATCAGAAAGTTCAGGCTCTGCAGCATCATTAGTTTCTTTATCAGGTTTACTTGCGGGTGTTTCTTCACTGTCCTCATCAGCTTCCTTTTTCTGTTTATTAGCCGACGAAAAATTTGCCGCATCACCCGATTCATGCCTCTCAGGCTTCAGCCCGCCAGGATTATCACTGTGAGTATCTTCAGAGTCCATGTCTTCCTCTTTGTGGTGTTCTTCTGCATTTTTCAAGTTCTCCTCAACACCTTCCTCTTTCTCACTCTTTTTCTCGGACATATCCTCATCGGCAATAACTTTCTTGGATTTCTGTTTCTTCCCTGAAGGAAACAAACACAACATAAAGTCAGCAAACAAATCGATTTGTATTTCAAGATAAAGAAGTGATTCATTGGACTCGGCGATGTTTGCAGATACTTTGTGAAACCAAAGATATACACATTCCAAGGTTTAGAGTTTGCATCACCTGTACTTCCACCCGTTTTCTTAGAAGATTCAGCCTTTGGTGTGATCTTTTGTTTTAGTTTTGTACTTTCCTTTGGGGTCTTCTTTTTTGCTTGAGATGCTGAAGATCTGTGCATCCGATAGAGGTACATCAGCTGACTAAATGTTGAAATTCTCAAGGAACTAGTTAATTGCATTGGTAACTCACTTGTCTTTTAATTGTTTATCCTGCTTGAGGCTTTCTTCAGGCGATTTTCTTTTCTGCCCAGATGATCTGCAAGTCGACCATATAAGTAAGAGATAGCATTCATGTCATCAAACCGAATATATGTAGTAGCTGGATAACTTACCCCACTTTGGAGTGAGAACCTTTCGTTGAACCACCAGACTGCTGCAAAGGCACAGAAATTAATAGGTCTCATTACAGGAGGAAAAAAAAGAGACACGATTAGGCACTAACTATACCTTGGTTTTTGGACCACTATCAACAAACTCCCAACGCTCTTTGTCCATGCAAAGAACTTCCACTTCTCCATCATTGTACAATATCTTCAAGTACATATCAGTAATTGAAAGGATGATTAGAGATGTATTTTGCAGCACATAAAATGGTTCAGTCAGATGCAAAGATGGAGACGATGTAAATACAGCATACCACATGCTTCTCTTTCTCGGAATCATACGACTTAACCACACCTTCATAATACCTGCATGATATTCGATATATTGGAAGTGTGTAATGGGTAAAATAAACAATCACGAAATTTGGAATAGCAAAAGGTAAACGAGACCACTACAAATAAAACAATCACACGAATCAGATTAACTAAAAATGATTGGTGCAAGAAACTTACATCTTACCTATCAATAAAACAATAACAAGAATCAGATTTAAAACTAAGAGTGATTGATGTAAAAAACTTACTTCTTATCTATCGGCCACCAAACTTTTATTCTCTTGCCAATTAAATCCTCCATGGAACTTCCCTGTTCCATTGTTGTGCACTAACCAGAAAATAACAAGGAAATACATCAAGCAAGTTTCATAGAGAAGGGAAAACTTCATCCAAAATATATGTACTCAAAACTTTGTAATAAAAAAGAATCTGGTGTAGCTTCATATGTAACCAGTACGGTTCACAAACAAGCCTGTTTTCACAATCCTAGTACATGAAATACAAGAGAGAAACACAAACCTTTGTTAATCCTGATCCACTTTTCGGGGTTTGCTTTTTTGAAGACCCTGACTTGGAATTACTGACTGTGGGCGCTTTAGTAGTTTCAGACATTTTCTTGGGTATCTAAAAATGACAAGAAAAAATCACAGTTTTAGGAAAAGAATACAACACAAGCACATTCAGCGAGCACCAAAATTCAATGACGACCTGAGAATCAGGAGAAAGATTTGCCCCTTCAATCTGATCGTCTTCAAAACTTTTAGCTTTCTTCTTCGACTTAGATGAACTTGAGCTCTTCCTTATACGTGAAACTAGCAATTCAAGTTCAGCATTTTCTTCACCTTTTTCCATCGCAGACTGATCTTCAGAACTATTTTGAAACTTTTCATCTTCTTTATTGATGTCCATATTCTCCTGATTCACAGCAGTAGTAGGTCTCTTCGATTTTTGAGCTTGAGCAGAAGATGATCTCTTACGTTTTGGCACAGGAATATCCATCGATTCACTTAACAGAGATTTCCTCTTCAGAGCGTCATGCTCGTCATCAGCCTTCGTTTTCTGAGAATATCCATATCCATGACCATTACTCGACTCAAAATTGTTAGTTGCACCCACAGCATCGGAATTTATTTCCTTCACCATTTTCAGAATGTCAACATCATTTCCTGCGGTAGCAGCTTGAGCAGGCTCGTTCTTCGACTCTTTCCTTGCCTTGGCTTTGAGGCGCTTCATCAACTTTGCCAGTGGCATCTCACTACCCTCTGTCTCACTATCTTTCATGAAATCGTCTTCAGAGGTAACCGTATTAGCCTGAAGTTGGCATAATCGCGTAGAATAAATGCATAGATGCATAATGACACTAGGGTGAAAATAATAAAGATCTTACAAGTTTATTGGCTTCCAGATCAAGCGAGTTAAAGTGAGCCAGGATATTCTCATCTGCAAGCCATGTCTTCTCCCCATCAACCTAGTAAAATAATATGGACACAACCATATATTAGCATCACCATGAAGTAACTATACAGACTTGTTGCTAACAAAGAGATCAGTAACCAAGCAATAGACTTCAGCAAGCACCAATAACTATATAGCCAGTAATACTGGCCATCTATGCTTGCTTTTTTTACTTTGTGGGCATGGTAAGATATGTTATGTCTCGGCCTTTGGCTTTACGACATGGAACCCCCAACTTGGGAACTAGGTTAAACTAAACTCCTGTCTTGAAAAAAAAAAGATGCATCATGACAAATCTGTGGATGCATAGGTTTTGCTATCTAAGCAAATACAGCTTGGAGTCGACATTCCTTGTATATTAACAAT
The DNA here is from genome assembly GCA_027422505.1 of Craterostigma plantagineum. NCBI lineage: Eukaryota > Viridiplantae > Streptophyta > Magnoliopsida > Lamiales > Linderniaceae > Craterostigma > Craterostigma plantagineum. Next base: position 1,355,379 of record JAPQWV010000082.1, read on the forward strand.
TTGAACTAGAGTCAACGGGACATGGTATTAAAGTAGTTTAGCTACACCAACCACTGAGTCACTGCCCACTTTCTTATCAAGCGGCCTGTAAAGCTCGGCAGGTAGGGGTATAGATGCACTTGAGTCAGGGACATTTTCTTGGTTCGAGCTTAACCGCTTGATCATCGATAAACCCAGGTCACACAGAGCATATGAATTCTGCAAGAAGTGATTTGAAGTAATTGAGTTCAACTGAACAAATCAATTCCCTATATTCCAGCAAAATAATTTTTAAACCCTAGAGCTGCTATCCAATCCAATCCCATTCTCTTTAATTCCTACCGGCGGAAAGTATCTTGGGTCAAATGACGATTTTCACGGCAATATCAACGAGAAAAAGGAAATCTAGGTCTTATTAAACTAACTATATACACCTTGGACTCGGCTGCATCGAACACATCTTCGGAGCGCTTGATGCATAAAAATATAGAAGTCAACAGGGGCAAGATCTCCTTGTCCTGGCTAATACTGATATCAGATTTCTCATCAGCATCTCCATGCAACAGCATTGACAGGAACAAATATAACCGCCTGAACAAACAAATAGCCACGAAATTTATATTAAGCAATTTATTGTGACTAGAAAATTAGCTAGTGCATTGCCAACGTAATTTTCCATCTCTATGCAAGTGTATTGATCTTAACAAATTAGCTTCGAACAAGACATATGTAACTTAAAATCAAAGAAGTATGGCCTGTATTTAACTTCCACACAATCATGTTAATTTTGCAGTAAATACGGCAGAGATTAGTGTTGTGTAAACAACAAAATTACGAACCGCTACTTCTAAAGAATAGTTCAGACTACACTGTATCTGCTAAAAGTAAGCAGTTTGAAATGCTTTAATAAATATTGCCTTGTGAGATACCGACAAAATAGAAAACAACAAAGAATAGCGTTCGCGATTCAGTTTACAGGACATATAATTTCATCCCCTGTAATCCAAGCGCTAGCTTCATACCGGTCATAACAGGTTACAGTTCTCATTAACCTCAACACCTCATATTGGCCATAACCCCAGAAAAGCCATCAACTGATTATTCTATACAGAACAAATGACGTTGTTTGGTCCGTAACTCCAGCGGGAATACATGCCACAGTCAGAAGTTTTGTATAAGGAATCATATTTCTTGTATACCAATCCTACATTAATTACATTTGATCTCATTTACATTCGCTTTTGGACCATCTTGATAAATATACTAGGGAAATAATATCTGTGTAAGGTAAGATGTACAATTGCAAATTAAAAGCTAAAGCCATAAAATATTAGACAGGCTGAGCCGTGATTTGTCATCAATTTACGCTGGGATTTAATTAATCCAGCTCCTACTTGAATTTTAAGACCAAGGAATTATCTCAACATATACAAGCAAATCCACTTCCTGACAGCTAAATAGTCAACTCTAAGCATAGTTCTATTAGTCATTTCGGAATAATATGAATCCCCATACACGCTTTACAGTTTAATAAAATCAATAGAAAATAACTTTTATCGATCCATACAAATTTAGTTCAGTACTTACAGTATACAGCTGATATTGAATGTCATGTTTAAAAGGCTAAGATATATAGAACTCAAACAACGAAGTAAAACATTTCCAATCCGTTGGATGATTGTTTCACCTAACAGATTATGCCTTAAGGGAGTGCATCACATTTTAAATTTAAATATTTTATTTCCAGCCTTCCACATTACGTCTAGGTTGATTTCTTTATTATCTAGCCCTATACGTGTAATTTCCTTAGATGTGTGGTCTTGAGTATTCGTACCCAAGATCAAATTGGCCCCTGGGCTCCGAGACCATGTTCGATGGCCACTTTCACCTGAAAGTTAAGCCTTAAGGGAATGCATCAAATTTAGATTTATATATTTTATTTCCAACACAATGATCATCCATCTACTAACACAATCGCATAGAATCAGATAGGAACGGGAAAAATAATATTCAGGCTATGCTGAGGAACAAAATAATATTTACAAACTTCATGTGTTTCTATTATTATTTTTAGCTTCATTTGAATCCAACATAATGAGAACCCTAACTATCAAGTGGATATACCTGTACATAGTTTCGTATGCTTCAACATCTTTGCATTCATCCAAGTTAGGAAAGCATGGATGATGAGCGAGCGAATGCACCACATACAGAAGCATGTATTCGGGGTAAAGTGGTTGAGACACAATTTCATTCTGTGGAGATATTTGCCTTCCCCTTCCTTGTCTACACATCTGAATGATGTCACTCAAATGCTGTTTATTCTGCCAAATGAATATCAGGGAACAGATACTTATGAGCATTTCATTAAAAAGATATTAATAACACATGACATAATAATCAACATATACACCATCCTAAGCACTATGAAGGATGAGTAAACTAAGTAAATTTATTAAAGACCTGAAGCCACATACCTCATCTGATTCTGACTTGGAAGATGAAATATCAAGCACAAAAGCACAAGCGTGTTTGGGGTCTATAATGCGGTCTTTTACATATTGATGAACCTTGTCTAGAAGTAATTTCTTCACCTCAGGAAAATTTTCCTGAAGTGATCAAGGGTGTAGGAGTGAGAACTTTACCAACTACAACAATAAAAGCAGCCATACTGTATTTCTGATAGAGTGTGAGATATACCTCTGATGTTCTCAATGTGAGGTAAAGGACATCAACCGGGATTTTGTGCTCCCACTGTTTTGACAAGCGCAAAATAGACTTTGCAGCAGCAAGTTTCAAATGTGCTTTATCTACTGAGCTGTAACAAAAGAAGAGCAAAAAACATTGAAAATAATCCTCAGTCAAATGAACGCTGATCACAAAATTTTACCTGGATTCAATTTCTTCAGAGATATCACCGAATACGAGTATATTTTTAAGCATTCTGATAAGGTCATCAATTCCTGAACGAAGTTGAGCATCTTTCACTGGTAAATAGCTCTTGACCAAAGCTTTAATTCCAAAGATCTGCATGAAATTTGTAAATTTAGTGGGACATGCATGTTTTTGCAAGATATATTGAAGGCGGACTACAGGATTGATACCTTTAAAGAACCAGCTTCACTTAAGTCGTCCCAGCAATCGGATGCTTTGTCTCCCTCTATCTACGGATATATCATACTGAATGAACATTATGCAATTAACAAGGTACAGAATTACAAGAATCTTGCAATAAACAAAGGAGCGTACATGTCCTCGTGCCAGTATGTTTTCCTTTATGAACTTTTCAACTTCGCTTTCTCTTGTTTCAAACACTGACATAGCTGCTTCAGCAATGCATCCAAGAGATTGCAGTACAGCAGGCAAATGCAATTTCTCTTCGAGCAAATCAACTAGCCTCTACTCAACATACAGAAAGAGATATATGCATCAGTAATTTCTATAGAGAGCATAACCAGAAGAAATTCACTAATCAAGGAGCCAAACCAAATGCTAAAAGCTAGCATTGATAACTTCATAATCTAAAAATATTGGAAAAACCTTGTAAAGTACAGAGAGGGACATAAGACCGTCATCTTTCGTTATGGATGCCAACGCATGAACAGAATACTTTGCCTGCCTTCGAGTACCCTCAATACATATGCGCTCAAGAATGAGGTCCAATGATCTTTAGAAATAATTAAGCTATGTTAGGGAAAAGGGGAAGATGAAGGACTTCAAGAACAGAAAAGGCAATTATGTGGTGATCGGCTGACCTTGATGTAACACCTAGCTGTTCGCTAATAGTTCCACCAGCCTTGGCAAGTACATGCAAGGCACCTTCCTTTATTATTTCATTGTCATCCTCTAGAAGATGTACCAATTTTTCCTCCAAACCGCCAAACAGTAAGGGACAAAATCGTGCAAGGATCTGGAATTCATCGATTATGAAAATCATTTTAACACATATTTTCAAGGAAAAAAAAATCCAGACTCCTGCTGAATCATTGGAATATTGAATGTTGTCAAAAACTTAGCTCAAGGTCAAGGAATTTATATAGTTCGAAAAGAATTATGGATAATTGTTCCAACTTCAAGTATACAAGAAATCAGAGGTCAACCACATCAAAGTTCGCAAATTAAACAGGTGTGAGGTGTTAAGCTATAAAACTGAAGGTACTTCAGATAAAAGAACAACTCAAGACGTATGTTTTAACAAGAAACAAAATGTATTTGCGCATTTGTTAGGTTATCACCAGCAGTCTAGATGCACAACTAGAAGCATACATATTCCGCATAAAGTGGTTATGCATATATATGAGTTTAGCCGTTCATGGGAAATCATATGAATAATAATTTATACCATACCACAAGAATAGTCATGCACGACAAAATCAACTCAGTACTTCCAGAAGACTTAAGAGCACCAGCCTCGACAAGTAGTTCTTTGACATGATCCTTGTCAAAAACGATGTAAGAGCATTTCAAAGAAAGAGTGCCCAGAAAGTCATAAAGAGGATGCTGCTCGCCAAGGATTTTCAACAAAACCTCCTGCACGGTGTGGGAAAAAGTCAGTGATCAAGTCACCAAGGATTTAAAAGTGGCATAAGATGAGAAGGAAAAGACATAAAAACGACCAAAGCAAGAGCCAGTTAATGCCTCACCCGTGAATTACGGGCTTGATCAGAGCTAGTGTCCGGGTCAAGAAATTGTGTCAGAATTTCACAACTCTTGGAGTCTTTTAATTGGTCAAGATGCTGAAGACACTCCTCTGCCTTTGCAGGATCCATAAAATAGTGAGACATAACATGAAAACCAAAAGTAACTTTTTTTTGGATGTCGGCTCCATCTCCTTCCTGCAATCGAAGAAGATTGAACATTTCATCAGTAACATTTCCATTGACCAACGTGAGAAATATATAATCCATTATGCCAAACCTGAGAGGCCAGTCTTAGGGAGAGGTACTTTTGCATCTCGAGCTGTAACCTGTTCAGCAATGGAAACCCATGCACAGCACTATTAGGCAATGAATAAAACAATTTAGCAGCACCACTTTTAGGCGATGGCTAAGAGGATTCAGCACCAATGCAAATAAAAAACAAGTGCAAGAACTTAAGTCCAACAGCAAAAGATGAAAAGTAAGACAACCAACCTCTGCTTCTGTTCAATTATCTTTTCAAGTGCCTTAGCTTCAACTTTGTCAAACCCAGAGAAGATCCTAACCCAACTTTTCACCTTGTCTTTGACAGAAAAATCATTTGGGAACATGGAGAGAGATAGAATAGGTTCAACTGCATCAGATCTGCAAGGAACAACGCAATATAAGAGAACACATAAAACCTATATTTTAGGTGCAATTTAGTTTGCAGATTGGATAAAATCTTCATTTGTATCTAGGTACCCTATATCAAGAAAAATTTTCAACCTATATAGCCTCCTGCCATAAGAGGCAACATCACATTAATTAATTAACAAATAATTAAATGGGTGCTCCAGACATCAAAACTCAGTTACTTAAAACTGACAACATATCAAAGAATTACCGGAAATCTTTATCGTAAAAGCATCTCAAGATCTTGCCAACAATCCAATCATATCCATCGTTCTTCACCGGTTCACCAGACTGATTCATGAATGAGGCTCTATATACGTCAGCTAGTCTATCCATGGTATACTTTTTCACCATAAGCTGAAACTTTCCCAGAAAAACATCAGAAACACGGCAAATGCAAATGCCAAAAGAGAAATTTCAATATAAAAATATATAGGTTCACATACAGATTTGTCACGAAGACGTTCTGAGACAAGCTTCATAGTTTCCATAGGTACGGATGTCAACGAGTTACATGCCACATCGCAGACCACGGAGACAGCTTGTTTACGGACATTTTCATCATGGTCCAACAAACGATCACAGAGAGCAGCTAAAAATTTTATAAGCATCAATAGAAGTGACGAACTCACAACATTAAGAAGTTAAAACATCAGGGCACAGCAAAGATATTCTTACAGGTTATTTCATGAGTTTCTGCTCTCGAAGGATTCTCCATCAGACACTTCCTGACATATTCAAGAACAGACATCCTGACCTCGACTGTTCTATCCGTTAGTCTGTTCAGAAACTCCAAAAAGACGGGCTTGAATGGTTCTGGCGCAGCAGATTCCGGCAGAGCAAATAGGTCACCCACTAAAGCAACTGCTTTCAACCTTATGTCGCCCTCATCACTCTGTCGACATAAAAAGAGAAACCAATGACCAATATCACCCATCATGTAAAGTGAAAATACTGTAATTTGGAGAGTTTATTTAATTGCCTAGTCACAAAAATGGGGGGGGGAAAGGTCAGAAAGATAAAGGGAAATGATTAAAAGCTCTCAGGAAATGTCTCCTATGGAGCACCACGAACAATTACCAGAAGCTCCCCAGTCAGATAAGGAACGATTCCTGATAAGATCTCTGGGGCACAGCAACAGACTTCATAAAGTAATCTATTGTATGAAATTTCAGGTTTCAAGGACTTGCTATCTCCTGACATTGACGAAACAAGAAACTGTTTGATTTCCGGTTCCAGTTTTGCAGCACAATTCTTTATCACATTTGTAGCAAGGTTTCTCGAAGCAACATCAACATCCTAGTAGACAAAACTCAAGGTTCAAAACTTATGTGGTAGGCACTTATGATTGATATGAATGCTGAACAAGACAGAAAAGCTACAATTGCCTTCTTATCACGGCCTAATACAGACAACAGAGTAAGTAGAAGGCCCTCATTGACATCCTCGCTCTCTTCCACTACAACCTCCATCCATGATAGTTTGCATTGAGGCCAAAACCTCTGCAGGATGTTCATCTCTGCAAGCATACAAATCATATAAAAGAATTGTTACCAATATAATTCCAGACCAGCTAATCAATTGAGGTGTGCAATTAGGAAACGTTCCATGTATGACAAATAATAGAATACAACGAATTATCAAAGCATTTATAGGTCGGAAACAGAAATTTTCAAATATATCAAGCTGCGGAACATGCAATCTCTTGATGACATATTGTTCTGGCTGTTACTTCTCGCCAATACAGCGGATTCAACCGTGCTATTCCAACTTGGTAAGTCCATGCTCAACTTTCACAAGTTGCCTGGAATTCACAATTAACAACAGCGAAAGTTCACCAAGAACATCCCATACACTTCGTTACTCAATAAATAGGGAGAACTTGTGAGTGCGTTAGCCTACCATAGAACCTCAAATATGAGTGAAAATGCCTAAAGCATCAGCATTCACATCCCATCTCCTTCAATTCTTTATATATCAAATTACTTGATTCATAGAGAGGGATAAATAAAATTCTGGTACCTTGCAACAGCAAAGAAAGTAGTGAACATCTCTTGTATGAGATCATCACATTCCAAATCCAACATCACCACACATGATCTGTATTTTGCCATGGTCTCAAGAATAACAACTCTCCTTCCAAATGATGGGCCATTGATGTCACTTAAACCACTGAATGTACTTACAATTAACCGGAATACATCCTGTGACCCAATTTAACAATTAATAACATATGGTAACATTCAAGATAACAATTTCGGTGTAATGGAATCAATCTGAAAAACTTAAATACCTTCAAAACCTCATCATCATAAGGAGCTTCAGGTGCAGTGATTCGAGTTATTTCACAGATGCATGAAGCTACAAGGAGTTTCACCTCTTGATCTTGGTGATCTATAAGTTCCGGCTTGGCGACGGCATGTAAGAGAGATTGCATGGCGTCCGATACAGACTTTGGCAAGGACTGGTCTAATTCAGAAAGGCATGCTGATCCTTGCTGCATGTGCATGATAGATATTCAATTACTAACAACGAGTTCTTAGAATCCACATATATGCAAGCAATTGCGAAAATACAAGGGACAAAACTTTCTAACTAGAAATAGATCAGTTAATCAATACGAATGGAACTTGCAGTATCAGGTATTACACTGATGAACAACACTTCCGATGAAAAATGTAAAATACCAAGCAGTAAATTAGTACATTAAAACCCAATTAGGGATGACGCATAATTAATTACATATATGGACCTTTTAGTTTTGAGATGAAAACCAAAATGTGTGTTTCTATGATAAAAACAAAATTCTCCATACCTACACAAACAGGCACAAACATGCTCATAGAGCAGGATCCTAAAAATTTTATTCAGGTAATAATGTACATGCTATTCTTCATAAGTATGATTTTTCATGAAATCAAATTAGCGAAATAAGTCCCTATAAACTATTCAATGTCTCCATATACAAGCTGCTAAATTTCGATGGCTGCATAAAAAAATTTGCAAGCTTGTGTGATGACTCGCTCTAAAGTAGGGTCCTCAAATGTGACAAACACTTAAGATTCAAGATTCCCAAAGAACCGTATAAATCCTAGTGCCTTTGCCATTCTGATTGCTTGCAAAGTAATAAAACCTTATGCCACAGCACGACTCAGTCAAATACCATTTTTCCAGGCATAAAACCAAAACGCATCCCCAGAATCCAAATCCCAATTCTCACTTTCGCACAACCATCACAAATAATCAAAACGTTAACACCAAAATACCTCTAACACCAAAACGTTTCCTAAGCAAGAACAAGACCGTAAAATCATTTACTGGCGATATTAAAACAATGAATGAACCTTCAGAAGCTCAATTAGAACGTCTTTGGAAGACGGCGGAGTCGTCAACTTCAACCCCAATTCTTGCAGCAGCTGCTCAACCTCTTGAGCCATTTCGAGCCCAATTGTAGCTAAATTTTCACTTTTCCAACACAAATTGAGCAATTGAGTACATTCGCCGAGGGTTCCTGTGCGTTTCCGCCACAGATGACAGTGTGTATTCAAGTGCTTGTGTGTTCCGAACAGGGGAACTCAACACCTTTCGAACTGAATAAAAAAATAAAGCGAATTAATTTTGTTGGCAAGTTATATAACTAGAGCCGATTCTCTGTATCATTGTCCCGTGGTCCTCATCTTCAATATATTTTCGTTCTGGCCCCAAACTATGAACTGAATTATTTTTGTCGTTCATATTACTATTTTTGTATTCTTTTCTGTTATCTCAATAGAAAATTGAGAGGCGCACGTTGTTGAATCCTTACCGCATCAATGAAGAAAATCAACGGTTAGATACTTCAGACTGAAGTTGAACTGCCCCAGTCTGGCGCAGCTCAGTTCGTTCTAATCCACATAGACAACATCGCATATTCTTCTTCATCGTTTGCTTGATTCAGCCCATCATAATCGTACTATGGCAACGTGTATGTGAGAGCTGAACGATCGCTGTGAAGAAATTGTTTGAAGTAAGAGAGGTTCTCATGATTGTAATAAGATCCCTGATTCGACCCTCTGTTCTCTGCTTCAACTCTTCAAAGCCAGCCCATATATCACAAGGTTCCAAAGATCGTTTCTTTTTCTCTCTTTCAATTTGGTTTTGGAGATCCTTTACCTGATTGATCGTACTTGTTTACTTTTTTTGTTTTGTTTGAGGCAAATTATCCAAGGTTAGATTTGGGACGTTCTCTTCTACCACAAGGACACGAATGAGTTCACCTGCGTTGTCGGAGAAGCAAGTTCAGCAAGTTGATAGGATATTGGATGGTGTGAACGATGACCACGGTGGGGTGATAGTTGAAATGACCAAAGAGCCCTTAGATCCTGAGCTTTTTTCTTCTTTGCTCAGTGCTTCGCTCACTCATTGGAGGCGGCTGGTAAATTGCAATCCCTTTCACGCTTGTATGTCCTGTTATGTGCAAGGAGATTCTGGCAAGAAGAACAAATGAGTCTTGGAACTTGATGAGTTTTTTCTTGGCAAATGTTTGGTTAAGAAAGGTGTTGGCTAGTGTGATATGAGATTGCTATAGGTTTTTCAGCTGATTCGCAAATGTTCTGATTCTTGGTTCTTGTCATTTAGTTACAACATTCCATGGATTGAAGTCACTGAGTTTGATCTGATCTAAAATTGTCGCAGGGCAAGAGAGGTATTTGGATCAAGATGCCTATCGAGCTCGTCAATCTAGTTGAGCCTGCAGTTAAGGTAAAACTTCGTTCTGATGTTACTACCAAGTACCAACTGAAAAACACAAAGAAAAATGGTTCCAAGAAAAAAAAACTCAAATTTGCCTTGTTTTCCGAAGAACTCCACCTTATTATAAAATATTTCACAGGAAGGATTCTATTTTCACCATGCAGAACCTAAATACCTAATGCTTGTGCGTTGGCTCCCTAATTCTCCCAACACGCTCCCAGCAAACGCTACTCATCGAGTGGGGATCGGTGCATTTGTGTTGAACGAGAAAAATGAAGTATGTTTTCTTACTTTTTCTTCTCACTTGGCGATAGATTCTTGAATAAACTTAACAGCGATACAAAGCCACACTTTTCTTGCAGGTTCTTGTAGTTCAGGAGAAGAGTGGGATATTGCGTGGAAAGGGCATATGGAAGTTTCCAACTGGGGTCGTCGATGAGGTAATTACATAAAGTTTTATTAGCCCATATTTAATCACTCAAAAATCTTCTTTGCTTGCAGTTCTATTGTGACTATAAAATTTTAATCAACTTCTCTTTCACAGGCTGAGGATATATGTGATGCTGCTGTTCGAGAAGTGAAAGAAGAAACTGGCGTAAGAAGCAAAACTTGTCCGTACTAATCAGTAAAGAGCGTGTGTTCTATCAATGTGTGTCTGAAAAAATTGTGATTCCTTTTCAGGTCGATGCGAAATTCGTTGAAGTATTAGCATTCAGGCAGAGCCACAAGGCATTCTTCGACAAGTCCGATCTGTTCTTCTTGTGCATGCTGCAACCACTCTCCTCAGACATACGAGTACAAGAATCAGAGATCGAAGCTGCTCAGGTTGTTCTTCTCTAATCTTGTCATTCTTCTTACAACATCATATGCTATGCAATAAAAACTCAGATGCCAACACTTCGTCTTTTTTTATTTTTGCAGTGGATGCCTTATCAAGATTACATAGCCCAACCATTTGTACAGAAGAATGAATTCCTTAGGCACATTGCTGATATATGCACGGCAAAGAAAGACAGAAGCTATGGTGGATTTACGCCTGTTAAGACTACGACTACTTTTTCCAGCACGAGCAGCTACGTTTACGCGAACAAGCAAAGCCTTAGTCCTTCGAAGATCTGAAACGACGTGGCCCATTTAATCGACAACTGTTTCCTCCATTGTTAAACTTTTCGTTCTTGGAATATATCATTATAGTTGAGGAATGTATCAGTTAATAGTTTCTTGAAGTTCTTGGAGACTGCATTCTTTCAGTGATGAAACACTGAACATTTAATTTGGTGGATGTTATCCTCGTGGGGAGGCTAATCGGGCTATGGAAAACGATATGGGCCCTGGGCCCGACCCGTTTATGGGTAGTCCGGCCCGATATTGCAAAAGTAGGAAGTGTGTTAAAGGACATTGTCATCACATGATGTCTAATCAACATCTGCCCTAAAAAGAAGAGGTCATGGGCCCGTTTAGGAATTCCATTCAAGAGTAAATTTTCCTTTTGTAATATATGTATTATATATATGGTTGACATGAAATTCAATTTAATTTGTTCCATACTCATGGAACGGAAGAAATATAGAAGAGTAATCTAAACTTGGAGCATATTCTTTGTCAATTAATAATTATTATCACCTCGGATTCTTAGAAGCAAGAATATGACTTTTCGTTTTCAAGCAACCTAATTTTTTATTAATTTTTTTCACTCTTATCACATATTGCCAAGTATTTGGTGGGGGTGTAAAAGAGCACTAACTTAGTTAGGTGCACGAATTATTTTTGTTTGTTTTTTTTAGTACTTTTCCATAATGCATTCAATTTAGTGGTTGAAATCATCTTTTCTCTGCCCAGTCCCGTAACCTTTATAATGAAAATTTAAAAATCAAATGGAAGATACGGCAGAACTAATTAATTACATGTCATAATAATCGAGATCGACCTACAGATTTCTCGCTATGAATAATTGATGCAATGAAGACAGCACGCACTAAACAAATGCCGACAACATAATATCATAATCAAGTTCAATCACATATGTATTAATTAATGAATAATAAATTAAAGTTGGTTGTCACTTTTGATTGTAGCTTACATATCCATCCCGTATGCAATTTAAAAGCGTTCATAGTTAATTTAATTGAAACCATTATTGTATGTAGGGGATAAAATAAGTACGGGGTAATGAATAATTATTTTTGGCTAGATGTATTAATTAGCTTGTGTATGAATGGGTGGCGATGGGTAAGCAAGAATATAAGAAGAAGATATGAATTTAGCTGATGAGCTGTGCACATCAAAGCCCGGCACATGCAGACAGAGAGTAAAGAGTCAGCAATGTACATTCAACTTCGGAGCCCCACATGAGTTGAATTTCGACGTCACTTCCTTTTATTACACTTTTTTTTTTGTTGTGCGTGCTTTTATTACTTCGACTCTATCCTTTTATCTCACCCAAGCCAACCGACTCTCTCTCTCTCTCTCCCTCTCTCTCGTTTCATATTGCATTGTTTGAGTGCCTCTCTTTGCTTTGGGATCAGAGATTTTCCAAGGGAGGTGTCATGGCCGCGGAGAAGGTGGAAAACCCTTACTTTTCTCGTCAAAAAACGTTTTCACATAGTGATGACTGATTTATTGAAGCCTTTTCTTCTTCTGTGTTTGCTGTAGATTATTATGATTTAGTGAAATGGTTTATCTCTCAATTAGCAGGCTGTTGTAATGGTGCTTAAGGTTGATCTCCAATGTCCTAGCTGCTACAAGAAGATCAAGAAAACTATCAGTAAGATCCCTGGTGAGTCTCTCTCTCTCTCTCTCTCTCGAATTCTCCCTTTCTTCATTTACAATATCAGTCATGCAGAGAGATATTGCCACCACTAACACCTTACTCGTACATCATCGCCTTGTATCATTGATTCATGATCTTCTTTCATAGGCAATCTTTGGATTCTTTCATATATTTGAGAATTGAGTGGATACATTATTGTTGGGAAATGAATTTAGAATAATGTAGGCTACAGTAACATCTTAATTATTGCATTTACCATCATCATCAACTATTGATATTGATCAATCATGGCACGTTCTAGACCCATCATACTTTACTACTTTATGTTGCTCTCTTTTTGTCGTTTTCTCCAAGACATGATATATATATCTCTAGGTTCACTAATTTTTTGTGTTCGTCCAAATATTAAAAAATTTCTGGACAACAGAAATAAGAGACCAAATATACGATGAGAAGGCAAACGTCGTAACGATCAAAGTTGTGAGCTGCTGCCCCGAAAGAGTCCGCGACAAACTCGCCTCCAAAGGCGGAAAAACCATAAAGTCCATCGATATAAAAGAGCCCGCCAAGCCCAAAGCGCCCGAGAAAGAAAAGCCCAAGCCCGAAGGAAAACCCGACAAGCCCAAGCCCGAAGGAAAGCCCAAACAAGACGGGCCTCCTCCATCCGAAAAGCCCAAGCCCGAAGGAAAAGGCGATAACAAGCCCAAACAAGACGCGGGTGATAAGCCCACTAAGCCCAAGCAAGACGCCGCCCCTGAGAAGCCCAAAGGCCCAAAACAACCCCAAATGGTCGAACCTGGCCCGAACCCGCCTGCCATAGCAGCGGCTAGAGGGCCCGAACCCGTCCCAGTTGGGGTCCCATCGGTCTTCCCATATGTGGGACCGACCTATGATGGCTATGCGAACGGGCCTTACTACCACGGCGGGTACTACGGTGCGGCCCCACCGCCAGCTCAGCCACTCTACGAAGGGTATTATGGTTATGGCTATGGCTATGGTAGGAACGGTTATCCCGGGCGATATGATGGTAATGGCTATTTCAGCGAAGAGAATTCGCAGGGTTGTTCGATCATGTAATAGTTAGCTATACATAAGTCGTGGTTGTCCTAATAATGGCGATGTCGCTGGCCGTGAACAGTTGGTTTGTGTTGTTTTCTTTCTTTTGAGGTGTAACCATAATGTTAATCTTGGGGTGGTGAACTGTTAAGGGTACAGAGGAGCAAAGGGCGACAAGTATTCCAGCGAAATCACTATGGCTTTTAGACTTCAAAAAATCATTAACTAACAAAAATCTATATCTATCTGTGTGTGTGTGTGTGTGTGTGTGAAGTGGTGAGGAAAAAACTCACCAGTTTTGCAACAGAGATGAAATGCTTTTAACAATAGGATGGTATGCTGTGTGCAAACGTCTCTTGGCTTGCTCCGAGCCGGGTTGGCCGAGCCATTGATCGTATAGCATCTCTATTTGAGGATTTCGAAAGGGCTCTTGAGCAACACCTGAATATTCAGAATCACAAAGTATTTTTCAGTTTCTTACTTCAACCTATCAAGGGTAAAACTGAAAGAAAGAACAAGGGTTAACTTACGTTTTCTGAATACGAGGACTCTAATAAATGGATCAAATCTTTAGCAGCTTGCTCAGGCTTGGGCTTGATTTGACCGCCTCCATTCAAGCAACCTGATAAAGGAGCAGAGCAGTTATTCGAAAACCGATAAATGATGATGGAGAGTTTCCCCGAGAACAATGTGGGAGATATGAAGTTATAGCTACTACACAAACAAAGAAGTAAATAAACTGTACCTGAAGGGCATGCCATTATCTCCAGAAAGTGGTACTCACACTTTCCGCTTTTGATTTTGTTGACAATGTTGCTCAGATTCCTGAACCCATAGCAAAGCCCGAATCTCAACATAGTTTTACCTTCGACCTGCATCTAGGACGTGAGAAGGCGAGAAGAGAAGAAGACTTGGATAGTGGGAATAACCACAGTCGATCAAAGATCAGAGAGTGTTAGAAAGAATGCGTTGGACTTGCTTCAAGAGTCACTTCCCGAAAATCGGCGTTCCATGAAGTCCCAAACTCTAATGGGCCTTCAATTTCCTTGCCAAACAGCACTTTTGCTGCATATTTGAAAATTGTATCAGCGTATCCTCCAGAACTTCCTGGAACACCAAATAGATTTCCATCTTCATCAATGTTCGACAAGCTACTTCAGAAAAAAAAAAAACAGTCAATTAGTGAGTGGATCTTAGGTTTAAGCTTAGATATGAGGCACAAAATCCATTAAAGCCTTACATACGATCCAGTGGAGATTCTTCCAAGGCTACAAAATCAACTGATCTGGACTGTGCAACAATCAAGACTCTCGTGGTGATGAAGTGAAAAAAAAAAATTAACATTTTTGAGATTGTTTATAACGAAAAAAAAAAAGCCTTACCTGAATTAAATCCAGAAGTTCTCCTGTGGCCAATACTGAGTCAACCTCGGTTATCATTTCCCCGTCAGCGTCAACTTGGAACATGAAGTCATCACGAGACGCTTCGAGTTTTTTGTCATAGCAAGGCATCACCGTAACATGATATATATCTTCAGGCCTGGCAAAACAGCAATGTGTATGTAGTAGTTAATCATGCAAGTGTTGCAGAACATATAGCATACCTCAATGATAATCTATGATAGACATGGTTTTTAATGGCTGCTCCAATGGTTTGTTGCGGGCTTTTAACCGATGAAATATGTGGAAGAATAACGGATCCCAGAGTTTTTTCAGCATAGCATATCCAACCTGCATGGCGAACAAGTTATGATGTAGGATGGGAACAGAGGATCATACATTAAACTCACACAGCCAAAAGAAAAGTCTTGAGGAATTCAAATGAGCATACAAAACTCTGATGGCACTGCAAAACAAAATAAATACCAATGCCCACCTGGACATGCTGATGCAATCCTTGGAAGAGATGACTTGTTTCTGTCATCACTTTTGGCCTCTCTATAGCGCATTATGAATTCATTACAAGACTCGATTAGGGTTAAATCGCGACTGGTGCTGGTATCGAATAATGATTTAACTCCCAAAGACTTCAAAAACGTTGTCAGCTTAGCAAATACCTGGATATCAGTAAGAGTACATTGAGCTCGATACCATTTAGGAACGAGATACTTATTCATTAACTACTAAGAGAGAATCACATAAAGATTCAAAAAACAGTCTTTTAAGTGAAACACTACGCACCTGAAGTGGAGTCAGACCAAAACGCACGGCAAGAGAAGCTCTAGACTGGGGAGAAAAGATGATAGGACGTAAAGATTGTATCTTTTTTTCGGACAAAAGATTAGGGCTCTCTCAAACTTTTCTTCTCAATTTGGAAAGCGCTGTTGTCGAGGCGGTAAGGAGACGAGGGCATAAAAGGCAATTTCGATAAGCTTTTCACATAAATAGCGCCTTTCTTGCTATATGTATTTGTTCCTTGGCTCAGATTTCAGATGCAAAAGAGAAAAAAAAAAAAAGACAACACATTCTTCATTTACATCCCAATGCAGACTCGTAAGAAAAAGCATAGGATCCACAAGCACATAATTCAATTATTTCTTGCAAGAACAACTGAAGATGGGTTATATATCAAAGCCATCAAAGCCTAGAAGGCATTCCTCCAGCTATGATTAGCGTTTCCCCGGTGACATACGAAGCGTCATCAGAAGCCAAATAAGCTGCTGCAGCAGCCATGTCTTGCGTCGTCCCGAGCCTACCAAGAAGTGTTCTCTCCTCAAGAGTCTTCCTCTATACACAGCGTATAATCACAGATCGTTAAGAATACACCGTTACTCCATATATATTCATTCCAACAAAAAATGATTTTGGGCTTCTTACAAAGCTCTCATTTGTGGTGAGATATGATGCGAAGTGAGTCGGGACAAAACCAGGGGCAATGCAGTTCACACGAGTATCGGGTGCCATCTCATCAGCGAGCGCCTAGGAAAGAATAAAGATAAGTGTATCAGCACAAAAAAAAACATAGATTGCATGGAAAACAGTATCAGATTATTACTAAAGCTAAACCACCTTAGTGAGCCCAAGAAGAGCTGTTTTGGTGACACCGTACATGGCCAAGCCTTGGGATGGATGGTACCCAGCAGTGGAGGACACGAAGATGACTGATGATCCTTTGTGCAGGTGAGGAGCTGCGACCTTTTTGCACATAGTTGAAAAGGCAAAAGTTTAGAATTCAGGATTGGAAAGTAAATAATTATTACAATCTGGGATAGGAATAGAATTGATATGTACTTGTAGGAGAAGTATTGAGGTTTTCACGTTGATCTCCCACAGTTTGTCGAGGACTGATTCTTTCGTTTCCAAGATTCCAGCAACTGCAGGATTAGCAGCAGCATTGCACACGACTACGTCTATCTTCACATATTTCTAAGAATGCAAGTCCAAGACAAGTTCTAAAATCAGTTTGATGACAAAGAAGGATACAAAGCAGATTACATAAGTTCAAGTTCAGTGATCTGATAAAGGCTTTTTAGTAACCTGAATTGTCTTCTCAATCAGATCCTTTCTGTGCTGGGCATTGGATACATGGCAAACCAACCCCATTGCCTCAATACCTTTACTCCTCAGCTTTTCCACAGCTTCATCAACGTTTTTCTGGAGAGACAATCATAAACAATGAATATATTACCCAATTCCATGAATCTAAAAAAAAAAAAAAAAATCTTTCGGCGTACGCGTCCACATAGAAACTTTATCGATCATACGCACTTGTTTGCGTGAAGAAATGACAACCGAGGCTCCCTCCAAGCCGAGGCGCTCAGCTATAGCGAAGCCGATGCCCTGCGTCGAGGCTGTAACTATAGCGACTTTACCCAAAAACCTTTTCCCAAATTTCCCCATTTCGACTTCACTTTTTACTTGGATTTTCGTTCGAATAAGGAGGAGTCCAGCTGCCAAGTATACGATCAAAGCGCAGAACTGCGAACAATTCAAGAAATAGCATTGACTTCGTGGTTCATGATGCGGATAATAAGTTGTGGATTCGAGACTGTTCAGTAAGCTGTTTCCACGAAGTCTCGATGATTAGAAGGCGAAGAAGTTATTACAATTAGTATATGCATTACGGGCCTTTTTCGGCTCATGTACAATTATCAATTTCTGGGCCTAAGGCCCAAATAGTTATCGATTAGAAGATGGGCCATTGGCCCAAAAATGTATTAATCCATCCGTCCCGCTAATTTTATCACACTTTTTCATTTCAGACGTCCCAATGATTTTATCAACTTTCCTTATTTAGCAAAAAACTATCACAAATAGTCAATAAAATAATATTAAATATTCTTCGTGTTAAAATATAAGTTCTTTTACCTTTTCATTGTACTATATTATTATAATAATGTCACCTTAATTTGCGTGCCCATCAACTTATGCGATAAAGTTGCTGGGACGGAGTGAGTATGTTAGGAAATATTTATTGCGTTCAATTAATTATTTTATCTTAGCTTTGTGATTTATCTTAATCTAGGACCTAATTGTAAATATACCTGACTTGAGGGTATATTAGTTAATATCGGGCCCAATAGCCCATTAGGGCTTATGTATAAATACCCTAAACAATGCTTTGTTTAGGGTTGCTGATTCATTATTTGAGTTGACGACTTTTCTGAAGAACTCGCGCGCTCTCGTTCCAACTCTACAATTCGTCTATCGGTATTACTTCTTTATTGCTTCTGTAATTCATCGTATCAGGTAATACTAATCCATTGATTCAGTACAAGATTGGATAAAATCGGCCTAACAGAGTATTAATTTAATGGATCGTCATCCTTTCCTTCCTTCAGATCTATCAAGATTCACGATTGATACGAAGCTCGACTCGAATTTTAAATAATAAGTCCAAATATACAACAATATATTTAATAATCAAAAAAGCTAGTCAAAAGCACAAGTGAAGAGAAGACGATATAAGAATACGAACCCGAAAAAAGAATCAATCTTCTTCTTCTTACACATCATCACCTAAAATATATGGCGAGCTAATTTAAAAACCTATTGAAAAAATGGCGGCGAACTCAAATGGTGAATACCAAAGACCTGCAAATTGGGCAAGTATAATGGCATCGATCGAGCCATCTATCCAAGCAATCAGCGTGGAACACGTGTCCGCACCTGGGGACTTCGTTCACTGAATCTTCTCCCTCGAACTCCATGAGACAAATCGAACACATCTCTTGCTGGGAACTAAAATGCTTCTGCCTCGAATCATCCGACGACAAGTCTTGGAACTTGAATATGGGGACAATATGATCATCGACGCATGCTTGAGAAGAGGAGGGGTTCAAAGGCTGGTAATGGGGATCAACGAGGAGGAAGACGGCGGTTCTTGCAAGGGCATGCTTGAGATGTAAGAATGGGATGTATATGAAGCTGTAGATGATCAAGATAAGAAAAGATGAACTAGATTCTGAATACAAGCAGATCATTATTGCTTTGCTTGAATCGGTCTAGGCTTAAGCTTCTTTTGCAACGGTTTGCTGCGTTTGTTTCTTCCGACGAGTATATGTTTGTGAGTTTGAAACTGTGATCGAGGCGATGAAGAGGAAGAAGGTGTTCTTCCTTTTATATTTGGAAGAACATCTGTGTAAAAAGTCAACTTTCGGTTTATATTTTAATTACCCTTCAAATACGATTTGCTTTATTAAATATAGAAGTTTTGACTTGAGATTTAAATAATGCACATCGGTGGATTCCTCCGAGGAATGTAGCCTGGCGGTGGGGTGATTGGAATGGTCGGCGCCGACCACACATTACAACCAACCTAGGTTGCATTTGCATGTAACTAAAAAGACATAAAATAATCAATTTTAATTTTTAGCATAGAAAAGATTATTACAAAGTCAACGGACAGTGAATTCAATTTAACTTCTATCCAAGTCGATGACATATAAAGATATACTCTAAGTTAAGTAGTAATTATTATTTGAGTTATTGTGCGTTATTTAGAATCTTCATCCATATTGAACTTGGAAAAATTCTTTTAGAATGTGGATTACACGCGATTTCCGGGTTAAGACAATATAAAATTCTAACAAACATCGTATTTGATAAAAGCTCGTGCCATCACGTTCGCTATCATAATCTTCCAAAATCTTCTCAGATCAACTCGAAACGGATATATGTATACATTTGCAAACATGCTTTCCACTTATTAGTCTCAAACCTATTCATATATATGTAATCCCCATAACTCTCATACACAAAACCCTAAAAACAGCCATGGCCAAGACAAGGGCAGAAGCATCTAATTCTCTCCTACTTGTTGTCTCGTTTCTACTACTAGCCAACTACATTCAACCTTCCACGTCATCCCATTATTACAATCCAAAGAAGAACACCTTCAACAAAACCCAATCGACGATCACCGCCTACGGTAATAATCAAGCGATGAACAAAATCGATTCTTGCTGGAGATCAAACCCTAACTGGGCAGAAAACCGAAAAGCCCTAGCAGACTGCATCGTGGGCTACGGCACGGGCACGTTGGGCGGCAAGAACGGGCCCATATACGTAGTCACCGACCCATCGGACGACCCGATAAACCCTAAACAAGGAACCCTAAGGTGGGCCGCAATCCAAGACGAGCCACTGTGGATCACCTTCCAAAGGGACATGACCATAGTGCTCGAAAACGAGCTCATGGTCAATAGCTACAAGACCATCGACGGTCGAGGAGTCAGCGTAGAGATCACAAACGGCCCATGCATTACGATCCAAGGCGTGAGCCATGTCATAGTCCACGGGATTAGTATCCACGACTGCAAACCGGGTCGACCCGGGATGGTTCGGAGCACGCCTCAGCACGTGGGTCACAGGCTCGGGTCGGGCGGGGATGCCATTACGATCCTTTCTTCTTCATACGTCTGGGTCGACCACTGTAATTTGGCCCGTTGCTACGATGGGCTCGTCGATGTTACCCACGGGTCGACTGCAGTTACCGTGTCCAACAACTACTTCACCGAGCACAACAAGGTGTACTTTAATTATAATATGTTGCATATATATATTTTCGCTTTTAAATTCGAGCGAATAATTTGGTAAGAGTATATAGAATTATTTATTCGCAGGTGATGTTGCTAGGGCACAACGATGAGTTCACGGCGGACAGAATCATGAAAGTGACGGTAGCTTTCAACCACTTTGGCCCTGGATGCATACAGAGAATGCCGAGGTATAATATATATGTATATAAAATGGGAGTAGTGCTATTTGATAACCTTTCTTTTTTAATTATTTTTTTTTATTTCTGCAAATTGAGATTAGCGTTGAGTTGATTTTTGTATTAATAATTGTTCCAGGGTGAGATTTGGGTATGCCCACGTTGTAAACAACAGATACGATGAATATGAAATGTATGCAATAGGTGGTAGCGCTGACCCAACCATTTTGAGCCAAGGGAACTACTTTGTGGCCTCAAACAACCCTTCTTTCAAACAGGTTAAAATTAAACGTGATAATTAGCTAATTTTTCTCATTAATCATTTTCTATTTACCAGCTTATGAAGCCCTTTTATTATTATTAATAAGGCATGGATATATATATATTCATATACGATGTAATGGATAGGTTACAAAAAGGGACACATCTGCGAAGACTAATTGGAAAGGATGGAAATGGAGATCGATGAACGACTTGTTCTTAAACGGGGCGTACTTTGTGCCGTCGGGTTGGGGCAGTTGCGACCCGTATTACGCGGGTTCGGCGTCTTTCTTGGCTTCTCCGGCGACTTTAGTCCCTCTCTTGACGGCCTATGCTGGCCCGCTTAAATGTGTCCCGGGTCAAAAATGCTGACCCGAGAGATAGTTTATTACACCATATATATACCTTTGTCAGTCGAAACAAGATATGTTTGTTTGATGATGTCTTTGTTAGGTCATATTGATAATTTATATGACGCTGTGCGTGCAAGAAACATACTTCATTGACCGAATTTGTGCTTACCTTTCTGGCTAATTGATGATGTCTTATATTTAGCTCTAGTACGGTCCAAGATTCGTAGTAAAATCGAAAAATGACAGGTTAAGATAAATTTTTGAATCCAACATCTCAACTAATATTGATAATTAGGTGAATGATTGCACCCTACGTAAATAATCCTAAATATTTCAACTATTACACTTGTTTATATATCTTTCTTATCCGCACTCGTTGATCTTCCCACTTGTGCCATTTTAGGTTTTTTGTCGCGATATCGTGAAATGAGGACATGAACGCTGGGGTCCACCGTAACTTGGATTGGATCGTCGTCGGATGCTAGCTAGTTTTAAAGGTTCCTTTCGCGCACTTGTACATGCAATAATTTAAATAAATAATAGTAGATGATATATATAATAATAATTAAAATCTTGAAATATGTTATTGATTTGAAGTAAACTTAGTGATAGTTATTCTAGGAAGGAACTAGTTCTGCTCTTATCAGATTCTTTATTACCATAAATGGAGAAGCATGAGGCATCTTACAGTACAGTAAATGGACCTTTTGTCCCCTCGTTATCTTCACAAATCCAACTAAGTTCTGTGCACCTACACAATCTAAATTAATGGAAACTTTAGACATAAATTTGGATCACTTGGACAGGTATAATTGATATGGTCGTCGTCTTATTATAAGGAAAAACGAATAATTAAATCTTGATCATAAATACAATCGCAAAGCTCAGATGACGACTACAAAAGAGGGTCATAGGTCACTTCATAGTCCCTTCAATAGTTCTTACTGTTGGGAAATTAGGTACTGTTGGAACCGTGATTCTATGTCGAATACTTGTGTGACACTCGTAGGGATCGAACCGAACAAACGGAATTGAAAACGGATGAAAAACGAAAGAGAAACGAGCAGAAAAACACACAGGATTTAACGTGGTTCGGCCGACTTTGGCCTATATCCACGGATCAACCGAGCCTCCTTTGTATTAACACCCAACACGAAAGTTACAGAACTCACAGCACTCTACACTTTTCGTGTTTACCACTCTACGTGATTCTCACTTAATACAAAGATAATCGCTCGCCAAGATAATCAGTTGAACTCCAAAATCCTGAATTATATAGCAGCAGAAATCGATCTTGGTCGTTACTTCCGATCTGATCCGTCGCCTCAGGACGCGCCACGTCACACTATGCATCTCACATGATCCAGATCTAGATCTAGATCTAGATCAATAGATCTAACGGCTGAAAGTGTTGATCCATCTTTATCATCCATCGCGACATCTGAACCGTTCATCCCCTTTGCGCGCCATCTGACGATCACGATTCAAAGACCGACCTTTGAATCTCAGCCCTTGATCTCGCGCGCATCCGATCCAACAGTTACTTTGCAATCGGGACCATTCATCGGCATTTCCAGCTCTTCTTCAAACTAGCTCGATCCGACGACATTCCCGGCTATTTCCGACGATCTTCGGCGAGTTGTAGGCTCGAAATTCTCAACAAACTCCACCTCGAGACTACAAACTCGCGATCACAACTCCAAGATTACCCATATCTTCCCAAATCCGCAAACTACGCTCGCTTGAAATCGCCCGAAAAAATCAGCCTCATCATCGTCTTTGTTTCCGGAGAATCACCTTCGTGAGCTTCGAACTCCTATCAAAGCTCCACCTCGATTAATACTCTCTTGCTCGGTTGATCATCCAGCTCCCTTAGGAGCTCCTCGCCTCGAAAGTAAACTTACCAACTCCAAGATGGATTGAAATTTCCCACTTGGAATCGGTTCGAAAACTCGAGCTCGAAATCTTCGGTTCGCTTGAAGATTCTTCGTTCCTAGCCTCTTGAGCCACCTCCTCGACTCCTCTCCGGCTAGAGAACACCTTCCTTTTGGCCTTCTTCGAATCCAAGACCGCAGCGGCTCGATCTATCGAAAAACCAAAATCGCCCTCTTTAGAAAACTCCGAAATTTCCGTGGTTTCGAGCCACTTTTCGACCAAGTTTTCTCCACCTTCCTCGCCTATATCCAAGCCGTTCTCCACCTCCGAGACCACCCTACCATGTGACCCTGAAGTGCCTTCATCCCTTGGCACGAACAGCTCCACCTCGGGCTCGGAAATCGCCCCACTCGAACCCAATAAAACCAGCCCTGTAGCAGTAGCAGCATGTTTCGTTTTTTCTGGTTCGAGCTCCAGTTTTGAGCGACCATTCTCCACCCTTTTCCGAGGTTTTCTGGGCTTCTTCTTGTCATCTTCGTGACCCCCACATTCCCTAGTTTCCGTAGGTATGTTTGTCACCACAGAGCACCCTTCAAGACGTAGATACAACGCCTTTTAAACCCCTCCAGAACCAACCTGCTTCCCCTTTTCACTGAAATTTTCCCGGCGCTTAAGTGCGTGTTGTATCCCTTCTCATCCAACGATCCGAGTGAGATCAAGTTCCTCTCCAACTCCGGAACATATCTCACATCTCTAAGGATCACAACACCACCATTCTCGAGCTTCAAACGGACGGAACCACATCCCAAAACTTCGCAAAGTTTCCCATTGCCCAACTTCACCGGTTTCCCCTTCGACTCTTCGTAACCTTGCAACCACTCCTTGTTGTAAGTTATATGGTAGCTAGAACCTGAGTCAAGAACCCATTCTTCAACCCCTTCGAGCTCCGAGACATGAAGAAGCTCGGCGTACTCAAAACCATCATCATTCTCGGCCGAATTAACTTGGTTTTGATTTTCACTTTTCTTTTGCAACTTCGGGCAAAACCTCTTGATGTGTCCCACCTCATCACAGTTGTAACACCTCCTTGTCTCCGCCTTACCCTTCCCGTTCCACTTCTTATTCTTCCATTGGTTGGATTTCCCTTGCACCATCAACATATTCCCATCATTTGCACCTTCAATACCATCGAGAGGCTTCTTCGTGTTTAGTTGCTTGGAGTTAAGTGCCGAGAGCACATCCTCCATCTTCAACCTCTCCCTTCCATACAAGAGAGCCTCCTTGAAGTAATCATGGCTTGGAGGAAGAGCACAAAGTAGGAGAAGAGCTTGATCTTCATCCTTCACTTCCTCTCCGATGTTTTGAAGATCCAACACCAACCGTTGGAACTCGTTTACTTGTTGATCTAGGGCCGATCCATCCACCATTTGGAACTTGTATAAGGCTTGTTTGAGGTACAATCTGCGAGCTAGAGATTTGGTCATGTAAAGAGCATCGAGCTTCTTCCAAATCTCCTCTGCCGAAGTCTCCGTAGCGACCCTTCGAAGCACTTGGGTCGACAAACTCAAGATGAGTGTCGAGTAAGCTTTTTCTCGTATCTTCTTTTTCGCTTCCGCAGTCAAAATCGCCGGCAACATCTCGGCTTCGGGTTTCAACGCTTCCTCCAATCCCCTCTCCACGAGCACAGCCTTCATTTTGAGCTTCCACAGGCCAAAATCATTCGAACCATTGAACACCTCCATCTCCAACTTCGTGGTAGCCATTTCGGAATATTGCTTCGTTCAACCTCGCTCTGATACCAGTTGTTGGGAAATTAGGTACTGTTGGAACCGTGATTCTATGTCGAATACTTGTGTGACACTCGTAGGGATCGAACCGAACAAACGGAATTGAAAACGGATGAAAAACGAAAGAGAAACGAGCAGAAAAAACACACAGGATTTAACGTGGTTCGGCCGACTTTGGCCTATATCCACGGATCAACCGAGCCTCCTTTGTATTAACACCCAACACGAAAGTTACAGAACTCACAGCACTCTACACTTTTCGTGTTTACCACTCTACGTGATTCTCACTTAATACAAAGATAATCGCTCGCCAAGATAATCAGTTGAACTCCAAAATCCTGAATTATATAGCAGCAGAAATCGATCTTGGTCGTTACTTCCGATCTGATCCGTCGCCTCAGGACGCGCCACGTCACACTATGCATCTCACATGATCCAGATCTAGATCTAGATCTAGATCAATAGATCTAACGGCTGAAAGTGTTGATCCATCTTTATCATCCATCGCGACATCTGAACCGTTCATCCCCTTTGCGCGCCATCTGACGATCACGATTCAAAGACCGACCTTTGAATCTCAGCCCTTGATCTCGCGCGCATCCGATCCAACAGTTACTTTGCAATCGGGACCATTCATCGGCATTTCCAGCTCTTCTTCAAACTAGCTCGATCCGACGACATTCCCGGCTATTTCCGACGATCTTCGGCGAGTTGTAGGCTCGAAATTCTCAACACTTACACCACTAGATTGACTTTCTACACTGTATAGATAAGAACGGTTTTTCTTCTATTCTTGCGTAGTATGACTTGAGACTATCGAATAAGAAGAAGACGGCCACTATTACACCTACCACGATGCAAATGGCGACTTTATATTAAACTTTTTGAGGCTGTTACGCCTACCATAATGGTCGATTTGATATTAATCAATCAATTAATTATTACAACAGTCAATTATAGGGTGCAAACGAACCGAATCAAATCGAATATCATAATATTCAATTTGTATTCGTTAATTTTTTCAAGTATTCGTATTCGATTCGATTCGTATTCGAATACTAAAAATCGATTCGATTCAATTCGTTAACAATATTCGAATATATTCGCGAATATTCGAATATTCGAATATTGGGAAAAAAATTCAGTTTTTCCCCATAAAACCTGTTAGAATTACAAAATAAATACAAAATAATTCCGAAAAATTACAAAATCTGAGAAACAACTCCATGTAGATGGCTACAAGACGACGGGTGGCTGTCAGCGAGAGAGAAAGTATGTGGTGGTGACCGTCTGTGAGAGATGGAGGCGTGACTTGAAACATATGAAGGATTTTGTCTTGTTGATTTATTTGCTTTTTATGATTTAAAACAAATAAATAGTTTGGATCTAATATTTTATTTGGGCCCTAATAGTTTATTTGGACTTACAAGTACATATATAATATATTATATTATTTAACTATATATATTACATTAAACGAATCGAATATTCGTTAATTTTTCGAATCGAATACAGACATATTCTTATTCGTATTCGAAATTATTCGAATCAGAAAAAGTATTTGTATTCGTATTCGTTTATTTCGAATTCGAACCTTAAATTCTGAATCGAAGCTCGAACCGAACCGAAAATATTCGGTTCATTTGCAATCCTAGTCAATTACAATGACACCTAATATACTTTTATGTAACATCGACGACGTGCAGTCGCACGTGACGTGGATAAGATGGGCCCCATGCAATAACAGGTGGCTGGGTCCCACTAACGCTTATGACCACGTGGGCGTGGGACCAATTACGACGAAGCAGAAACTCTTCAAATTATTTTTGGGGGCATTCAATGGAATTCAGACAAAATGAAATGCGAATGCAAATTAAATGCCCAAGTGGGGTCCACCTAGCCATCCCTTTTGTCCAATCGCTGTGTTATAATTTATATATACAAGCTGATAGCCTTCCACGCTGATACGTACATAGCTGAGTCTGTTTTTTTCTTTACAGTTATTTTTCATAAATGGCAAACGGCCGAAGGCTAACAACTAGCCGCAGCGAACGTTACCTGGGAAGCTACGAGTTCAATCCTAGTCAGCAAACATTCACCACCGGCGACTCCGAGTTCGGAGAAGACGAGGTGTGGCCGGCCGCTCACGGCGGCGACGACCCAGTCAGCGGAGGAGAATGGACACCACGCACATCTTACTCCGCGCCTCGACGCCCACCACGGCGCTCTTCCGACGCCGGCGGAACTGCCAACCACCACCGCCTGGTAGGCGGGTTGTCCCTGGCTTTCGACGGGGGTGCGAACGTGGTGGAGAGCTCTCCACGTCCACGTGGGCGGACCATGGCCACGTCGGCGCCGGTGAACGTGCCCGACTGGTCGAGAATCTACCACGTCAGCTCGGCGGAGGAGTCGCTGAACGGCGTGGCTGAAAATGATGTGGACGACGACGATGGGTCGTCGTCGGAGATTGTGCCTCCACACGAGTATTTGGCGCGCAGCAGACGAACTTCGACTAGCTCAGTGTTCGAGGGAGCGGGTCGGACTCTTAAGGGGCGTGATTTGAGACGGGTCAGAGATACCGTTTGGAGTCAAACCGGGTTTTATGGGTAAAACATGGACTGAGCTCCTGAGCCGCAGTTCGATATTCATTCGTGTATATAAAATTACGTTGTTAAATATAGATTTATGGGGTGATACCATACGTAATGTGTTTAGGAACTTCATGTTCAATGAATGTGGCAAGTATTTCGATACATTTATTTGTATATTTAGTTTTCATAAGATACCCAAAATTGTTGGGACTGTATTTGTCTCTTTCAAGTTATGTACATATTGTGGTGCATGAGAATACTCTCTTTATGCCATTATTCCTTGTCGCATGTGAACTAGATATATTGTTTATTAACTTTTGTTTTGATTTGATATTTCGACGAATAACAAAAAATAAAACATTTCAATGCTTTTAAAAGTTTGTTGAAAATATTAACACCCTTTGCTATATATTTCTCTACCTTTTGAAAAAACTAAAGATTTTTTTAAAACTGGAAAGCGATGGATGATTGTGGGGATGCAATAAGTGAGAAAGCACAATGAAGGGTGGATAGTGAGGACGTTATTTCCTTGCCTTTTTCTCGAAAAGGACGCTCAATTTCTATTTTAAAAATTATTTATTAAATTTAAGTGATCTGGGTTCGCAGAGCCACTTGTTTCTTTTGCATTAAATCTCCATTATTATTTTTTTCGTGTTGAGCAACTTAGCATAAACGGACACAGAACGAATTTATTATTCAGATCATCAGATTGTTCTTTCCTGCCACATTGATGAGTAGGGATTATGGTGGCCAGCTCTTGAGAAATAATATTGCATGAAAATAAAATGACAATTTTTTTCTAGCAAATAACATCTGAGCCCATTTCCTCAGCTCAACTGAAACAAAATAAATGGGCCTGATTTGACCCAAAAGAAAATAAGAACCCATGATGTAATTAACATACAATACAATCGACTAATAGCAAAATGATGCTAAAAATAATTATTATATGGCGAGTGGCGTTACGCGCGCATTGGCTTCTTCGGTTGTTGCTCTCCGCAGTGGATATGCTGCTGTCTTCCCTAGTCGCTTCCCTTTGAAGATCATCCACGAGCACCTTAGCTGTGGGAAGCAAAACTTCAGCTGTTCAAATTCAGATATCAATGCATCTGCTTCAGTATCTATCTCCGACGACAATTGGTACTCGAGTCATTGCTCCATTAAATGGCGGAGATTCGTGTTTCTTCTGTGTTCTTGCTTGTGTTTGCTGGTTTCATGTACGGTGTGGTGCATATCAATTGGGTTTTCAGGCATTGACATTTCCAATTAACGTTTTTGGCAGCTATCCCCCATATGTTCGTCTTCTTCCTTGTCCCTCACAGAGTCCTTCTCCAAGAGTGGAGCACTTGGTTGTTTCTGAAGGAGGAACTGTTCTTGAGTATATTAGTGGAGCTTTGAGCCTTCCACCGCTGTGAGTCTCTCAGCAATTTACTATATAATGTGGTCATTCTGACTAATTTGGGTGTCTAGTGATCTTTGTTATTTTCCATGTAAGAAGTTTTGTTGCAGATCTCATTCGCTTTGGAGCTGTGTTCTATGCACTCGTGAGTCCCGAGCCTCCTCGAACTGCCACACGCGAGCAATTCGAAGCTTTTAGGAAGTCCACAGCTCCATCAGTTCTACGTAAAAGATCGTCTATAAAGGGGAAGACGATAAGAGAAGCGCAGAAACTCTTCCGTGTTCTCAGCTCTGATGAGTTTGTTGAAGCGGGAACTTACTTAAGGGTTCATGTTCACCCCAAGCGATTTCCGAGGTCTGTCTTGTAATACTTCTGCACATTCATTGGATTTTACACAAGTTTAATGTGAATGAGTGCAATGAACCAATCATCTTGATAAGTGTTCGCCATTCAGATGTTATGAAATCGACTGGAAGACTAGAGTTCTTGCTGTGTCTGAAGATTATGTCGTTCTTGACAAACCTGCGGGTACATCAGTATGTTCACAATTGTCTTAGAGAGATCCCGCTAAAACTTTGTACTTACATCATAGTCTCTTGTACACCCATCACCGCATAGAAACATATCCTTAAACTCGATGGTTAAGGTGTCTCTCTCTTTTTACTTCAATAAAGGTGGGAGGAACAACAGATAACATTGAAGAACGATGCGTGACATTTGCCACTCGTGCATTAGGTCTAAAGGAACCGTTGAAGACTACTCACCAGATTGATAACTGCACAGAAGGCTGGTAAGTGAAAACCAGAACCATTGCCATGCCTATCGCATTAGCAGCGTTTTGATCGTTGTTGTCTGTTTACAGCGTAGTGTTAGCAAGAACAGAGGAATACTGCTCTGTTTTTCATGCGAAAATAAGGGTTAGTATGTAACAATCTTTCTTATAGAGTGGCATTAGGGGGGGTGTCTTAACGCTATTTTTGCTTCCCAGGAGAAAACCGTAAAAAAGCTCTACCTCGCGCTTGCCGCAGCTCCTGTGCAGTTAGGACCGATGACTCATTACATGCGCCCCACAAATATCGCACCACGCCTCGTTTCTCAAGGTAAGGAAGGATTCACTGCAATCAGACAACTCTAATTTTATTTTCTTGAAGCTTTTTATAGCAAACTTATTACAGGTTTTATTAGGGGTTGGTACACGTGCCAGCTCGAGGTGTTAGAATGCAGAGAGGTCCCATGGCCAAGTCGTGCCACGGAAGAGAAGCTCTGCATAGAGGACTGTGGATGGCCCACAAAGGATTTCGCATACGAGTGTAAAGTCCTCCTCTTGACCGGCCGAACACATCAGGTATATTATTATCCCATTGAATTTCGCAGACGTAAGCTGATGACGAAGTTACGTATTTATCATTACTGTGACTTTGTGTAAGATTCGGGCACAATTCGCTGCTTGTGGGTCCCCTCTTATCGGGGACACGGCGTACATGTCAGCGACGATTGCCGAGATGAACAGCCCGGGAATCAACCCGTTTCGTACGGGGAAAACCGAGGAGGAGTACGATGATGTTAGAGCAGAGGCTGTCGAAGAATGGATCGCATGCCATGGAAAGGTGCCTAAAGTCGCCATTGGTCTTCAAGCTTGTCACGTCTCATGGGACGATGGCGAGCACTCCTATGATGCTGGGCCGCCTTGGTGGAGGACGAAATAACCTACCGTTTTTTTTTTTTTTTTTTTTTTTTTTTTTTTTTTTTTTTTTTATTATCAGGATCTCTTTTATTCCAGGAGAAGAAAGTCTTCTTACATTACATGCATGGAAGGAAAAAGGAAAAATCACATTGTTATTGCATTAGAACAGTCGAGGCCTTGTGTATATGCAATCACGGGCTGCTTTGGTACGGGCAATTCTGCAACCTCGCCGGCAATCATGGACAGAGCAGTCTGAATACTCGGCCTTTCTTCTGCGTATTCTTCCACGCACAACAAAGCTATACATACGCATCTGCTAAACGTCTCATCATCTTTCAAATCCCCCGTCATCCTCGCTATTATTCTTTCGTCCACGAACGACGTTAAATCGCCTTCTTTCCACGATTTCCACGCCTGTTATTATGTTTACTGTTAGCTAGGCAGCGTCGATCGAACGTTAAGAAGGTAGTTAGGGGGAAAAAAAAAGAAAAGGACGACTTACGTGCCCTACGAGGCCCGTGCCCAAATCGTGGTTGTAATAGCGCGTTATCTTCTTCCCGCTCATTATTTCCAGCATTAGAACGCCGAAGCTGAAGACGTCGGACTTTTCGGAGAATGTGCCGTGCACTGCATATTCCGGCGCCATATATCCGCTGCAAATTATTGTAATCATCCATGCATGATTATTTATATAAGGAAAAGGATAAGTAAAGGTTGATGTTATGGAAGAGTTTCTGGTGCTATTATATACGTACTACGTTCCCAAAACTCTATCGGTATTTGCTTGATCCTCGCTGCTCCTAAATATCCTCGCCATCCCAAAATCTGAAATCTTGGGACTCCATTCTTCGTCGAGCAGTATGTTGCTCGGTTTAAGATCTCGGTGGATGATTCTTACGCCCGAGTCTCTGTGAAGATATATGAGCCCTCGACCGACTCCTTCGATGATGTTAAAACGTGTACCCCAATCTAGAGTATTCTTCGATGGATCGACTGAATCTGTAAAGGAAAAAAGAATGAAAAGAATGCATATGCATGGTAATAAAGCCGATAAGATTTTCGCTAATAACCGAAGAGATGCGTTTCCAAGGATTTGTTGGGGAAGTAATCGTAGATTATCATCTTCTCTCCTTTCTCTATGCAGCATCCTATCAGTCGGACAAGATTCCTATGCTGGACTTTGGAGATAGCAATGAGTTCGTTCATGAATTCTTGCGTCCCTTGCGTTGAAGCTTCCGAGAGCCTCTTTATGGCTATTTCTTGCCCGTTCCTCAGCTTCCCCTGCGAATATATCAACGTTGAAGATCGTAATTTCTTTCTCTCGTCTGTCCACCGTAAAGTGTAATAATATTCATTTTTTGTTACCTTATAAACATGTCCGAATCCACCCTTCCCTAGTATGTTTTCGTCGTGGAAGTTCTTCGTTGCTTTCGAAAGGGTTTTGAAACTGAACAGCTGCAGCTCTCTGACGTTAAGCTTTCTGCCCTTGTTTTTGTGGAGAACAATAACGGTCGAATCTGATGGATTGTCCATGCTTGCTTCGAAGTCGATTATATCTTTTGCCTTGGACCCTTTTGACGAAATTCGGACAAGAAGAGTGAGTTAACATTTTACTAACGAGACGGTTGTGTAATAAGCCGACGTCATTACCGAAGAAGGCATTACCTTTCTTCTTGACAGTCCAACGCCATCCAATGAAGGCAATAAGGAAGATGGAGACAAAGCCAAGTACGGTGGGGAGGATGATAAGCAACCTTTTGTCCTTTTTCCCTTTTCCTTAA
Source organism: Craterostigma plantagineum (assembly GCA_027422505.1). Lineage (NCBI taxonomy): Eukaryota > Viridiplantae > Streptophyta > Magnoliopsida > Lamiales > Linderniaceae > Craterostigma > Craterostigma plantagineum. The sequence continues at coordinate 1,388,113 of JAPQWV010000082.1, forward strand.
ACAACGATACGATTTCAACCAATCGAAGAAAGAGGTTATGATTGAATGATGCAAAATCCGATGAAGGATTAGTTTACCTCCTAATTCAGAAGCGGCAAGACGGATGTAAAGATCGACGCCAACGCCAGGGAACTGTTGAATATCGACCAATCCATCTCTTTCCCACCAAAGCATACAGCCGATGCTATTAGGATCGTAAGCGTAAGCCACGCAAGAACAGTTTTTCGAGCACAGAACACTGCATTCGTCGATGGCGCCAGAAGGGAACTGTTCAGCAAAGTCTGGCACTTTCATGTAAGGCAACATCAAGAACACATCTCCATTGTTGTTAGCAGTGCTTTGGTCGCTGCACTGCAATGGCTTTTTTCTTATGCATCCATCCTTCCAATTCCCAGCATCCCATTCCTTTGCGTTCGATGGCTCGAACCCTCTCAGACAAGAACAGATTCTAGGAGAATCTTGGATGTTGCAGGCGGCGAAAGATCCACACTTTCCGTAAACATCGCACTCGTGCACGGGAGCTATCCACACGGTGTCCCAACTCTCCGTTTGATCGTCCCACACCGTCTTGATTACGTTCCCCGAAGCATTCAAGGAGAGGATCCCGTAATTCTCAACAGGCGCCTGCATGGAGAAAACCCCCGAGCTATTCGTTAGATTCAGTCGATTGAGGTAAGGAGTGTACATGTCTTTCACTCCGATCCAAATCTGCCCGTTCCAAGGCCCACTTCTGTAGTGTGGAGTTCCATTGATATGCCAAGTGAAGAGTTGAGGGATCTTCAGGGCTTGAAGGCCCGTTGTGAAATCTCCTATTTCTGGGTCAGAAGAGTTCTTCCACGAGGTCAAAGCCACCTTGCGGCCTGTGATTGTGTCGTCGACCATGGGCATCAGTGGAGGTGCGAAGTTCGTGGGGTGAGCGAAGCTTTCCCATATTACGTGGCCCGAGGAACTTTCGATTAGGACGAGGTTCCCACTGTCTAAGAGCCGAGCGGTGGTGGGCTGACCCGATGTGACGTTCGTGGACCATATGGTCTCGTTCCGACCGTCGATGAGTACGAGGTTGTTCCCGTCGCTGGATATGGTGACGGCGCCAGACGAACCCTGGAGTGGCCTGTCTCTGTTTGCAACCCATATCATTGCGCTTACTGGGAGGACGTAGAAGATTCCCAGGTAGCGATTGGTTGTGTTTTCTGGGGTGAAGAATCCCAGTTTGTACTTTCGGCCTTGAGATACGATGGTGCTGGGATCTGTAAGGGCAAAGGTTGAGTTGATCGTATCTGTTTCTGCGGTAGAAGAAGTAAGGCAAACAATCATCATCAAGAAGATGATGACGATGATGATGGTGGGGTGAGTAGTTGCGAGTTTCTGCTCCATTGATCTTTAGTCGATTACTGTGCGTGGGTAATAAGGTGATGAGATGAATAATGAAGCTTGGAAGTGCTGCTATATATGGTAGCTAGGAAAAGCTATTAATAAATAATAGCTTTCTGCAAAGTCAAATGCATGAAGATGACAATTGACAGCCTAAAAACGTCGGACTTAGACTATTTTTATCAATTATCCGGACAACCGATCATGCATTATTTATAACTAAAATAAATCAAACAATTAAAAGTAGTCCACAACCTCCCACAACCCGGTCGGTGGAGAACCTGGTTGTTGATAAAGTATGAAATCATTGAGGTGTAGATTGTGAATATGGAGAAGAGAGAAATTAATATTTTATTCTCATGACCGGTTGTGGAGGTCATGGATAATCATAGTCTTAGATGCAGCTGTCAAAAAACCTCGGACTATTTTAAAACCGTCCAAATGAATGATGTAAAATGACAAGATTATTATCAGCTGATGACCTTGACCGCGATTCATGGATGAGTGATGGTGACATACATTGACTTGAATTATTTCAAGCCCATCCAATTTGAAGACGAATGAATCAACGACCAACTTAGATGTTATATGTTGCAACGCAAGAGAAAACCTATCTACGATGTCATCAGGTAACTAAACTAAAAGAAAGGGACACATAGCAACCCCCCTTTCCTATCAATCATTAATTTCTGTTCATATGTTTACATCATTCAAAGTCAATGGATGAACAGTAGCACTACTCACAGTATGGGGTTGACCTTCTTTCAGAGGGTTCGTAAGACTAGCAAGTAATAATGTGACTAATACTTGCCTTCATAAAAAAAAAAAAGGTTCTTTTATGCTTACGACATACAATTTCTTGAAGTATGGCCTGCCTATATCTCAAAAAGCTAATTATGGAACAGATACAGACAGAAAGCCCAAGGTAGAGTATGTCAGAGAACGATGTAACACTCCAAAGACGAAATAAGCGACTCTCATCACCAGTAAATGGTTTTCTTCTATCTCCAATGGAAGAACTCTTCTTATTGGCTTCTCCTCCTTCACTCTCTTTGTTCATTTCCTCGTTGGTTGCTCCTAGTTAGCAATATGGTGTCGTTTTCTCTGCTACTATAACACAACAACCCATTTCAGAATAATACTAATGAGATCCGATTCATCGTCTTTGCACTTTTTCTATAATGAAAGATCTACATAGTATAAGTATATATATATATATATATTTATTGTTGTTCATGAAATGTTTGGTAGTGATGATGAGCTGGATTGTGTGAGTTTATCGTAAGACATTGTCAATGCAAAGGAAAAAACCTATAGCTATATGTTTTTAGCATTGGGAAGGAGATAGGTTTTTTGTTGGGTGTAGTAGAATAAACCTAGGTTTTTTGTAAGCTTTTTCTTTTTTAATTACTTTATTTCCTTTTTATCCTCATTTATTAATATTTATATGTTAATATATATTTATTTTTACTAATAAATTTTAATGTGTTAAAATTTTTTATTTATTTTGTATTTAAAAGTAAAATTTTATTATGTAATGAAAAAATAAAAATATATTTATTAATTTTTTTTCTTAAATTTAACAAATTAAATAATATGACATACAATTATTTATAAATTATTTTACAAAATTGAATAAATATAATTGATAAATTAAATAAAATTAAATGAAATGGAGGTGGGTCCCCAAAAAACCTCTTTTTTTAGGTTTATGGTTGGGGATGAGTTTTATTTTGGAGGTATAAGTTTTTTACTTTTGAGGTGGCGCTAATGTGACACGCAAAAAACATAATTTTTGAGTACATGCATTGAGGAAGGGCTAAGAGCACGAAGGGGTCGAAGAAAAGAGATGGAAAAGCCAATTCGATGTATATAGTTATTGTCGTATATCTAATTTATGGGGCTTTTACAATTATAAATATATTCCTTCTGTTTGGTTCTTTATTTGTCTGTGTCCTGCACTTACCTGCAAATCTTTTTGATCTAATAAATTTTCTTGAATATATATGCTGCAGTGCAGCCCATGTGTGTGGGCTGAGATTATAATTATCTCTTTATCAAACCGTTATTGAATTAAATGTAACATTGATCAAAGTTGGTGCTTTTTAATGGCCTCCAATAATGGCATCCGTTGCCTTTCCCTGCATGGATGACACGTGTGCGTCGGTGGGAGAAAGAAAATCATTTATATATTTGTTTTGTCGTTTTGTTATTGGGGATTGTTGAACTTTTTAATTAAGTGCTAAACCCAAACATGCCTTCCCCAGTTGGGGAGAAAAACATCTGCACTTATTGAAGTCCGAGAAACTAATTACACAAGAAACACAATAGTACAACATGTACATATATGTAAAACACAAATTTATTCATATGTTGTTGTTTTGCCATCTCACTATAAATGGGATCTAAAAGTGAAACTGCGTGAAATCCAAGCAATTAATTATTTTTCCATGATTTTATAGACTGCTTGTATTGTATCCCACTATCGGCGCTTAGTCCGCTTGAATTCTATCTTACTTTCCTCAAATTATATTCGGAAAAAAAAAAAGAACAGTGAATTTGGTCTTTATTCTTCGATAAAGGTGTGAACTTTACAGCCACTGACAGACACCAAAACACACACACTGCTGCTTCTGTTTATCTCATTTGATTTCTCTACGCCGCCCATTATAACGGAGGTGGAAGAGAGTTTACGAAGCTAGTAGTTTCGAGCTGATTCTGCTTTCACTTGAGCTGCTTCTGTCGTCTGTTCTGAAGGTTGTTCTTGGATTCTTTTTTTTTTTTCAAAAAAGAAAAATTTACCTTTGGGAGTAGCTGAATGCTGGTTCCACGCTTTTCTTGGAGTCTGTCTTTATTTTTCGTGATTTTTTTACTTTTTTTTTTCTTTTCAGTTGTTCTTGTACATTGAATTTAGGCGAAGTTCACTGGCTTGTCGTGTTTTCTTGGCTATGCTAAGTTTTCAGTTGGTCAGCTTTATTACTCGATGTTTGAAGAAAGATGTTCAAATGCAGGTTGGCTGGTGACAGGATCGTGGTCAAGGAGGTGGGGTGGCTGATTATGAAGAATATGAGTTTTCGAAATTATAAATTAGAGGGCTTGCGTGGAACGAAGAGGATGAAACAGCTGCCGTTCATGGGAGTTGTTTGTACAGTAATGTTGTTCATTATATATAGGAGCACGCAGTATCAGTATAGACAAACTGAGGTATTGCCCGTTGCATATCTGCTTTGGCGGCTTATTGTTCTCTTGATCCTCTTAAGACTAATCTTATCGTTTTGGTTAGCAATTTTTTTTTACTTGGATTTGTTTTGCTTGACTTGAATAGATGGAGTCAAAGTTGGATCCATTCTACCAAATGAAGGTATGGAATGGGTGTTCTATTTCTTCTTTTTTTTTCTCCACGAATTCAACTTCTTGCAACTTATTGTTTTGTTTCATTCTAGGACACCCATGTAGGTAATAATCTGATTAGATTGCCTCATGGAATAATTGAAGCCACATCTGACCTGGAACTGAAGCCTTTATGGAGCAGTTCCATGGCTCAGGTAAATTTGTCGATAAACTCATTAAGTGCATTTTTTCTTTATCTGGTACAACTTATGCTTCGGGTCTGTGCAGAAAAGTGCTCGAACGTCTCGCTATTTGCTTGCGATGCCTGTTGGAATAAAACAGAAGAAGAATGTTAATGCTTTAGTTCAAAAGGTATAATGATTTAAATTTGAGTTTCATTTCAAACATCAGTGATCAGTGATCGCAAATGTGGCCCTTCGTCGTTAGCCTCCTAATATTTTGAAATTCAGTTTCTCCCAGAAAATTTTACAGTTGTTTTATTCCATTATGATGGAAACCTGGACGGGTGGTCGGACCTTGAGTGGAGCAGGAAAGCCATACATATAGTTGCTCACAACCAAACTAAATGGTGTGACATACAAATCGCTCGTTGTTTTAGAGTTTGTGTTGGGTCGTTTTTGGATTTCATTACCATCGTTATTGATGCAAATGACATTCTTCTCATAATCTTGTTATTTTCCATGCTTAGGTGGTTTGCGAAACGATTTTTACATCCAGCTGTAATTTCTGGTTATGATTACATTTTCCTCTGGGACGAGGATCTCGGGGTCGGGCATTTTCATCCCGGAAGGTAAGTAGTTGATTTGCAGCTTACGAAATACTCAGTTAATATAACTATTTCTCAATACTCTGTTTTGTCCTCTTGGCCCTTTCCATCCTCAGGTACCTGGAGATTGTAAAATCACAAAGATTCGAGATATCACAGCCAGCTTTGGATCCCAATTCCACTGGTATACATCATAGGATAACAATAAGAAAAAAATTGAAAAAATACCACAGGTATGTGCAATATTCTGCAGTGCATCGTTTGATTTATTAGCCCTTTTACCTTACTTTTCTGATTCTTATAATGTATGACTCCATGTTTAAGCAGAAGGGTGTATGATCGCAGAGGTAGTACCAAGTGTTTGCGCGATAGCGAGGGGCCACCATGCTCGGGGTAGATTATCTTCACTCTTTATACTATCTCGTTCTTTTGCTTCTTGAAACTCATTTTCTCGTCCAAAGAAATTCTAGGAAGTAAACGAACAGTTTGACTTTGGACAGAGTAATTTTTCTTCTGCTTTGTAGTTTCTTGCTAATAGCTTAATATTTGCAGATTTGTTGAAGGTATGGCTCCTGTATTTTCGAAATCAGCATGGCAATGTGTCTGGCATTTGATACAGGTATCTTTGTTGCGTCTTTTCATACAAAAATTTTGGTGAACTTCGGGTAATTCACCAACGAAAATTGGTCCACTTCTCTCCTTGATTAAATCCCATTTACAAACTTCGTATCATGATTGTTGACTCGAAAAATAGGATCCCTGCGCTATCCCTCTGACAGTATTTTCTTATTCAGAACGATCTCGTTCATGGTTGGGGAATGGACATGAAACTTGGCTACTGTGCACAAGTAATGTTATGTGACAAGTAGTTTATTCTTAGGATCCTTATGATTGTTCTGTTCCAGTATAACATCAACTTTGCAGGGCGATCGTTCGAAGAAGGTTGGAATTGTTGATAGTGAATACGTTGTTCATCAGAGCATACAGACTCTTGGTGGGCAATCTGATGCCGCCTCCACAAAGGTGATCAATCATTTTATTTCTTGGGACATAGGCAGCGCTACACTTTGTGTCGAGTTTATTATGGTATCATGCAATGGTTTCAAGTGCTCCAATGATTCCACTGAACTTACTATGTTTGTCATTGTTGCATGGCAGGACCCGAATAATGCACTGAAGGATGTGAGGGTAAAACTTCAATTTCTTTCATGTTCTAATAGCTGAATCAATTAAAAGGAGTTGTGATTGTTGGTTTCCTTTTCTTTTTGTTGCGTTCCATCTTCTTCGTGCAGAGGCACAAGGTCGATGCAAGATCAGAGGTGCTTTGCTTGTTACATTTTTCATGCTTTTCTGTTTTATTTATTTTTACTTGAAAAATATGCCACGCACGATAGATAGATTGTTTCTGTATATGATTTATGTGCTATATACGAATTATATGAAGTTCTCAAGGTGCTATCATACCTGGATGTTGTATGTATTTTACGCTAATTATATGACTTTTAGGACGTTCTTGATTTTAATGCGAGTTTCGAATATGGGATAGAAATGAAGAAAAAAACAGTTTCGATATATATTATTTTTTCGGGCTTTTGACATTTTTGTGTGTATAAGGTTTCGAACATGTGTTAGGAAGGTGAAGTTGACTTTAGGTGTTTGAGCGTGTTGGTCGTATGACGTTTTCGTTCGGTGTAAATATTTTTGGAAACTAAAGTTTGTGACTTTTGAAAGTTTTGGGCAAAGAAGGTTTTTGGCGTTCTTACAAATCTTGGAGTGAAAAATGAATTTTGGGTCGAGGAATATTTTCGAAATTTTCTGTTTTGCGATGATGTAAAACTTTGGAAAAAATATTTCGGTATGCAATAATTCGAAAAAGGGTTTTCGGCGTTGTTTTCGTTACGGTCAAATTTTCGGAATTTTAAATAATTTTCGAGTTTTTTGAAATTTCCGGGACTTTCAATAATAAATTCTTGAGTTAAATGATTTTTAACGTGCAACATCTATTTAAAGAAAAAAAAAATGTTCGTCGCAAGTCGAATTTATTTTTTAGGGTCTTCGAAACATGTATATTTATGAATTAGTGATAACTTCTATATAAAGTTATTTATTGTAGTTCGTCCAAGAGCGTGTTTCGTACTGATGTAACTACCATTTTGTGTCCAGAGGTCCAAGGTATTAAGGATTTATCGGTACGAATTCAGGACGACAGGTAGGTGAAATATTCACCTACGACACGTAAACAATATGTGCTGTTTTGATGCTTGCGTGTTTTACGTGAAATATGTGAATATTTTTATGTGATTTAAATAAATTACATATATCATGCATTTTTTTTGTCATGTGCACTTCATACTAGAACGAGGGAAGTTCAGACCGTGTGGGTCGGTGATGAACTGATATCGTGTGTACCGTATTGGAGACGGTAACGCTGTGATAAGTGGGGTAGATGGTGGTTTTGTGATAGGTGACTCGTTGAAGAGTCGAGATTATTACTCAATGACACCTGACGGCTGACAGGTGCGAGCGTTCTGTCAACTAGATAGATGCGAACGCTTTGTCTACCGGACGTGAACTTCCCGAGGTACGATCGTCTTATATATTATATGGAAGAAGCGACTATGGCGTGAACTTCCACAGTAGGCTACCATTATTGTGATTGGCATGCGAGGTGTCGAGTCTAACCTATGGCCGTAATTTGTGAAATGGGAGATTAGCGTGAGAAAAGAAAGAGCGTGCATTACATGTGAGATATCGGGTTTGGGATTGAGTACACGATTACATCATGCATTATTTCATCTACTGGGCAAGGAGCTCAGTTTATGTGTTGTAGGTACTGACGAGCACGACGTGGAAACATGTCAAAACTAACGCGGCTGGTGGCGGTGCTCCACGGTCTTTGAGGGCAAGGCGGTATATGGATGTGACCTGTGAAGCGGTTTTAGTATGTTGTGTGTCAATAAACTCGAATTGAGTGTGAATGTAAAATATGACGTGTGTGACCGTGTCGCATGTAAGATATTTTTATTCCGCTGTAGTATATTGTATTTCGCGTGGACAATTTTTATTAGTTAGGTCTTCCCCAATTTTCGTTGCGGGAAATCCGCTAACATTTTTACTTTGAAAGTGAGGGTTTTAGTCAATTTTCTGCCGTCATAACATTAAATTCGTGGGTATTCCCTACTCCAACCCTTACATATTAATTGGATATACGAGGTTACATATCTTGCATGACCATATAAAATTAAGAACCATGTCAATATAAGATGGTCCATTGTTCATATAAATCTTGAAGTTCCATGAATTCCAATTACAGTCACCCCAGATTGTAGTAGTTCTTATAATTATGTGACAAATCATATTAATTAGCTCGTTAAGGCACACAATAGTTTGAACTGAGAGGATGACTAGTTTAAACTACACCATTTCTTGTCTCAAACCTCAAAATCAAATAAATCTTAGAAAGACAATCTACAAGTCAAGAAACTGGTCCAAGAAAATCACCTTCGATGCTTACGAGAGCCCTAAACTCTTCCTCAGTCGCGTCGTACTCGACAGCAATAACCATGAAACGCAGAACAGCGCCCAACTCTATTTTCTTCTCCGACTTCTCATTCACGAATATAGTTTCATCAGCCACGAATCGAAAGCCGCCCATCTTCCTATTGGATAAGTATATTTTTTCGATCGAGCAAAACCTCAAGAAAGCACCGTGCTTCTGAACTTTGTGAACGACCCCTTCCAACACTTCTCCGGGCAAAATCTTGAAGGTCAAGCAGCTGAAGTCCACTCGAAATAAAAGTTCACCACTTCTCTGTCTGATGATTCCTTGTCCTATGCGGTCTATGGTCGTTACGGATAGGAGAAAGCCAAGTTCTTTCGTTGCCTTTTTTGGCGGCGAAGATGTCCAAGAGTTTCGCCAAGATTGATCTTTGGAGGGTTGAGCCTTTGGAATCCATGTTCTCGGGATGGATTATTACGTCCCACGATAGCTGTGCTTTGAGGAACATTTTGTTCTATCTTTTGAGATCACAACAGGCTTGTAATGACAGCTGAGGAAAGATGCAAAAAGGTCTCAGTAAATTGAAAAAAGAAAAAAATCCAATCTTAAGAATTTCTGGGCAACCCAACTCCAAGCGACAACAAAGAATTAATTCAAGCACAAATACGAACGCAAACGACGCAATTAATTCGTTAACAGAGGTGGAGTAGTTGCAATTCCAAAAAAAAAAAAAAACAAAATAGAACATGATCGTCGTACCAGTAAACTTTCGACGAGCTTCACAATCGACTGTGAAAGGTTTTTCCCCTGCCATTTTCCCAAATTCGTCAGGCGGCGGACGAAGGCCGACAGGCGATGGTACGGCCAATGGCTTTGATTCTCTGATTCGGAGAAGAGCAGAGAAAGAGAGTGAAGCGTGGAAAGGTTGAAGGAAGGGCGAATAAAGCTTGGGGTTTTGGGCTGATCAATTGGGCTTATAAAGGATAAATGGGCTTTAAGTATAACCGATCGGCCCATTATTTCGGCCCATTAACCCATGGAGCAAACTCCAAGGATCATCATCTTAAAACATACCCCTGTTATGAAAAGAAAATCGTTCAGAATTTTTCACGCATATTAAGACATGAGTTCAAATCCTTTTATACCCTCATTAATTATAGGACATTGAACCTTGTGTTGTTATTTAACATGGGGGCTTTTGAATTTACACATATATTTGAAAATACCAAAACGACTTCTTCAATTAGGTATTACGTCGACAAATTGTAACTAAACCATTGAACGAACTAAAAAAATTATATTTTCATTATAATTAAATTGAATACATTATTTATATTATATATTAAGAATTTATATGTAGAATATTTTTTAAACTATAATAATATAAACTATGTCTAAAAAATATTTAGTTATTAATTTAAGCTAAATATTTATTTAATAAATAATGGCGAACACTATGATCCCCACAAAAATTCCCGCCATTAAAATTCGGGGATTCCGCCCCGTTCGGGGCGGAACGGGGAATCCCATTGACAAGCCTACTTTTGAGAACACAAAAGATACCTAGAACGACTTTCTTTTTCGAACAGAGAGAGTATTTTTCAACTTTATAGGCAAGAGCATACATTAGACGAAAGCTAAAAAGTGGCAAGAGGAGAAAATGGTGCATACGACCAAGAAATTACACGACGAAGAGAAAACGAATGCTAAACTTTCCTACGAAACGGGCCCAAGATAATCGCCCTCCAAGCTAACGATCACTCGAAAATCATTCTCAGCCTCGACGTACCTCTCTCCGATGACCAAAACCCTCAGCTCGACACCCTTCTCGATCTTCGAAGACTTTGTGTTCATAAAGTAGGGCGTTTCCCCGTCCACGTACTGATAGTCGTCCATCTTCTGACGGGACAGGAACAGGTTTGCGGGCCCACACATCACGAAGACGCCGTGCTTCAGCACCTTGTGGACGGACCCTTGTAAGATTTCTCCCTGGAGAATCTTGTAGGTTATGCAGTTGAAGTCCACCGGGAACAAGACGTCGCCCGAAGAATGCCTCACTTTGCCCTCGCCGATGTGCGAAACTGTGGTGACTGCAAAGTAGTAGCCGAGTTCTTTGGTGGCTTTCTTGGCTGCAAAGTCCGCCATGAGGCGAGTGATGATCGCCTTCTGAAGCATCAGCGCTTTTGTGTCGAGGGATTGTGCTGGGATTACCACGTTCCATGAGAGCTTCGATTTGATGTACATTTTTTTTTGCTATCTGTTGGAAAGAGAAATAGATCAGCTATATGCGATCAAGAAAACAAGATCAACGCAAAGGGAGAAGTTTTGCTTCATAAAAAATCTTCTGTAACTAATAAAACAAGGACTAGAGGGAACATTCCCACACAAGGAAGATCAAGTATTAAAGAATCAAATAGAAGGTTAGAACAGACTAGTGCACTCGGTATGGACAAACTCGTGATGAGTATGAGAGGTTTTGAAGGGAAGACATGGCTGTTTAAAGGTTTAACAGTTGATTGATAGTCATTGGAATCTAGACATTATCATCAGCCTCTTTATCTCAATCTCCATGGGAACTGTTAGTGAGCTGTCTTAAATGATCTCATAACTCTCTTGACCTTAAATCATTCTAAACCTGACCAGAAATAAGAAAAAAAAAATGACCGACTGCTATTTCTTTCCTTTCTCTTCAGTAGTTCAGTTGGACCAAAATCCACTTGTTGCAGAACAAAAATGCAAACACGAAAAGGGATAGCTTTCACCAAATCAACCGTTCAACATATTTGCTATACCAGATTTACGGAGGATAAAAGTCGGGAATAGGCACAACAAACAGAGAGCGAAGAGGAAAAAGGAAGATCTTTCTGACTCTACAAGCGAGCGAGAGACAACTATAAAGGCACAAACTTAGGTCAAACGCTCATCGTGGATACAAAAAATTACCCCCTTTGCAGAAAGCGAGTGCTCTCAAAAACAGATGGGAGTTGCATCTAATCAAGAAAATAGTAAAGACCCAGCTCCCAAATTGACCGAAACTGAGGAAATTATCCAACCCAAAGCATGCATTTGCAGTACTCAATACGAATCGAGTTGATAAAGTAAGGGAAGAAATCAGTACCAGTTGCTACCGTCGTAGGTTTTTGAAGCGTAATAACCCTTGCAGAATGACGGTAGTATAGAATATTTCTCATATTTACACTGATTTTATATTTCTGAATAATTGAAAAAATTTTATAGTAAAAAAACAACAGTGAGATGCACACTTAACTGGACTGCATCATCTTGCATTAACAGCCTGCATTTGTCTGATAGACAACATATTATCGGAATACTGTCCAAGAGAAGTTCAATTGTAAGAAACAGTTACAAACTATAAATATGTTTTTTTATATATAATAACATGGACAAATATGTAACTAAAAGAAAAAAATATTTCCTAGTCAAGTTGCTTTGTCCAATCGAAGGGCTTCCAATCACGAGCAAAATCGGCGACGGCTTTCTTCTGCGCCTCCACAGATTCGTTTCTCCTCCTTCGGTGCATATCTTCGGCTGGCATTTGCAATATACCCCTTATGACATTAAGGCCGAAACTGCTCTTGAATTCTTTCTCGTCGTCAATCACGTGAACAAAACCCTTATTCAGACCGAACTCTACGTGGAAATAAGGGAAGTTCTTCGGTATCGAACCTCGAAGACCCTTTTCGCTCGTGTCGATGAGCTTCTTAGCGTTATGTTGGCTCCATTCGTCTTCAGCTTCATCTATTGCCTGAAATGCGAGTTATTTGTAAGGATAGTTGAAAGAACGCTTCCTTGACAAGCTGAAAGATTACTCTATAATCAGTTCTATACCAAAACAAGAAGGTAAAAGAGGTTTGTGGGCAAGAAACTAATGGTGGAAGAGATTATGAGGCAACCTTCTTAAAGTAAACAGGGGCCTGTTTGGCGACGTCTCGAGGCAAAGGGACGCATTCAACCATACAGTGGCGCCTCTGCCTAGCCAAGTCCATCACTGTCTCGAAGAAGACTACATCCTTTTCCTGCTTTGCAAACATCATTATCAGGCATTTCTTGAAGTTCCTTATTTCATCCCATACGTTGTCATCAACCATTCTCGTGGAAGGTTCATGCTGTACAGCGTAAATAGATCAGATATAGATTTGAAACAATAAATAGTGATTTCATGAAAAGCTCCGTAAGATTTGGTAGTAGGTTCACCTGCAGGGTCAGAATGCCACAATGGCCAGGCACAAGAGGCTGCTGATGAGGTAGTGCCAAATAGGTGAAGTTTGCTATGGCGATGACAAGATGCTTAGGTCTTGTAGAACTCTCGAAGCAAAAATGGCAGCGCTCTTGCTGAGTCAAAAAGCGATTCGCCGTATTCGTTAAACCACCAGTCGATTTATTATCAGTGTTTCCTCCTTTCTTTCGGTTCTTCTTCCTTGAACCTTCGTCGTAATCATATTCTTCATCCGCCTGATTAGACGTACTGTACTGATGGTTGTGCATGATTCTTTTAGCCAGTTGATGGTCGGAGTCCTCCTCTTTCTTCTTTAGCCTTTCAGAATGATCATGGATGATATACCTGGATAGTGGTAAATGGTAGGCAAATGGTTAAAGATAATATGAAAAGAAAAAGGGGGGCCAAAAAGAGGTATATGTTATACAGTACAATGCAAAATTACCTGCTTGTGGACCCATCGGGATGCCCTTTACTTCCTTCATTTCTAATATCCTGGCTTGCTCTGATTTTCTCAGCTTCTTTCTGATTAGCAAAAAAAAATTAATGCAGGTCAGATCACGGGAAAACAGATAACAGGAAAAAAAACCCATCAGTAGCATAAATCTCTGACAAAGAATAATTTTATTCTTACTCGTCAAGAACTGAAAAAAGCAGCTTTGAAGCATCCACACAATATTTTGATAAAATTGATCACCGTAATTGCACAACAAGCAAAATTTCAAAATTCAAGATGATAAGCAAATCATTAATAATGTAAAAATCAGCTTGTATTAGAAATAAAGACTGATGAAAAAAGGGAGGAAACTAGAGCATTCAGAAAGTTTCCTACCATCAATTTTTCTGCCTCCTCGTGCTTTCCTTTCATCTTTAGTTGCAGGGCTTTAGCAGCCAATTGATTGGCGCTCATGCTTGGCTTCACCATTCCATCATCGTCTTTCATTTTTCTGTCTTGTGCTCTCAGTTCAGTCTTTTTAGGTGAAACATTACTGGGACTCGTCGAATTATCCTTATTTTGATCTTTAAACTGATCCATGAAACTTCCATCGTTGGAGAACTTATTTAAATCCGACAACGCATCAGAGACAAGAGCCGCATCCTCAGTCGGTAGATTTTTACCACGCTGTTTTCCCCAAGATAAGGAATTATCAACTTTGGGCACTCTCATTTTAGGATGGCGTCGCAGATCATCCGTTCTGCCTTTTGGACCAAAACTCTACAATAAACGAAATAAGATCACCAGTTAGGATCTCTTTCCTAGCTATAGCAGAAAGTCATAAGTTGAACAACGTAACAACAGAATATTACAAAACTAAAAATTCTATTAAGAAGTCAATAGACTCATACCCCTCTCTGTCATTTAGAGCAGAAAATAAATACTAGAGAGTACGTATCTTATTCAGTTATAGAAGGGTAGGAATGGATCAGAATTTTCAGAAAAATTCGTCAAAATATTAATGGAGCAATGAAGTCAAAACAAGTGGGTCGCTAGTTGTTACCTTCTCAGAACTATCATTTTTATCATTTACATCTTTAATAATCCCTTTCCTCCTGTTATTTATCGCTTGAAGATGTGCACGTGCAGGTGCAACATCAGAAGAAGCGACAGAAGCTGCCAAATGACCCATAGAACCCCAACGCTCTCCAACCACCTATAAAAGGAATTGCATCAGATATCCATCCAAATATAAGGGTGGAATAAATGTAAAAAAAAAAGGTCATGCTCTACACCTCCTTAAGTGTCCTCCCCTCACGAGCTGCTTGTTCTTTGGCCCTTTTCATTGCCTTAAGTCTCCAACTAGCACCCCCATCACCGACAACTGCAGCAGATAGAAGTTGTGCATCTCCAGCCTTCATTCTATTTGATTCTTCTGGATAACCGCTTCCATCATTCTTCAGGTAAGGATTAAGTTCCCGGGATTATCCTTCTTTACCTTGTGATCGAAAAGATCTGTTTTAGAAATATGCTAGAAACGGAAATGAAAATCGCAAAATGATGAAATTGAAAAGGAGTGATTGAAATTATGAACTTCGATTAGGGTAGATACACATGTATAAAGTTCACTAACAGAACCTGCATTCTGCAATAAAAAAAAAAAATAATGCAGGCAATAGCACTAAGAACATAAAAATAACTAATTCCACAACGAAAAGCATACAGCAGAGCGTACAGCTCGGATACCTACCTCTTCTGCTGGGACTACCTCTGGCTTCATATCAGAAGATTGGCTGCCAGGAGTTTTCTCTGCGTTGTCTCTTGGCAGAAGCATCCACTCAAGTCCCATTTCTTTCCTCACAATATCAACATGGTCTTGTGACTGAGATCCTTTACCCACATCTGTATCTGTATCTTCTGATGAATATTCTGTTCTTTGTCTTCTTGTCTTTTTCTCTGAATGACTTCTATGTCGACCTTCAGAGCTATCATCATGTGTTTTCTTGGATTTTACTAGGTGTTTTCGTTTCTTCCTATCACGCCCTGGTTCACTGGAACTACTACTTGTTTCTGAAACAGAAGACATGTCCTCATCCGACGCATACCACTTTTTCTTCTTCCTCGATCCACTTTTTATTTTATCAAGTTCGTCATCAGAACTGTGGTACCGCGAACTCTTGCTTCGCTTCCCATCCCTTTCCTTCCTGTGTTTGGACTTTCTTCTCTCCTTTACAGAACCTTTTTCCTCATTTCTTTCCTAAAGCACAATCGCCAAGAGTTGTTTTAAAAGACAAAAAAGAGGAGGGAGAAAAAAAAGGCAAAATTCGTCCAACAAATTAAATATTTTTCATCAAACGATCGACTGGTACTGGGAACACTATTAGCATCCCAACTCAAATGCAGCAAGAAACAAATTTGAATGTTGAATTAAACTACGACTTAAACTACGACTTACTTCATCAATCTGATCCCGAGGTATGAACTTCAATCCTGAGAGCATAATTCTTCCTCTTATACCCAAAGCGGACTCACAGCAGCTAGCTTAAAATCTACCGAACGCATTCAGAACAGAAATTCAACATAACACTGTCAACGTCCGCAAAATCAGACAAAGAGATACTAACCCAAAATCGAGAATTGAGAGGGTTCGCGTCGAACGGTACGTGGAGTTTGAGCTATCCGGCGATGGCTGTGGTCGGTCGACGGTCAGGGGAGGAGGGTTTTCCAATTTAGGGCTCCGATGTAATGGGTTTTGTACTTGTGTTTGTGTACGCCACGGCCGATCGCCATTCGCCGATGCTTAATTCAAGTTTCCCAATATAGATAATCATTAATTAAAATAAAAATAAAACAGAAAAACAAAGTTAACGATTTAAAAGCCCAAAGATAGACATGCGTCTGAACCCATCAAAAGGTTCATTGGCCCATTAATAAAGGGCTGTCAGCCCAACTCTGATCAACATTATTTTGCATACGTCATAAATAAACAAAGACGTATGTATGTACTACTACTTATTTGAGTACCTTTTACTAGTGTTTACTTATTATGCAGCAGCGTTTCTGAAGTAATTGACTTGTTTTTAAATCCCAAGTTTTAATTATATTTTGGGTTTAAGCAGTATGGAGCTGGGATTTAGAAAACCCTAACTTCTCTCTACCCTTTCTCTGAGCGCCTCCTCTTAAAAAAATCGCTTTCAAAGGATTTCTTCGTTTTTCTAGGTTTTTAATGTTAGTTTACTCTTTTTTTCTTTGAGTTGTCTTCCCAGCTGTTACGAGATGAAACGGTCTCTCTCCCTTCATGGAGTCTCGCCTTCGACTTCTCGCCGCAGTTTTTCGTCGATCCTCAACCGCAGTAGCCATCGCCCACCACCATTTCAGCTACTGACCACTCATGATGTGTGGAGCTCGTTTCTCCTGCATATGAGGTCAGGAGCTTTTTTCTCCATTGTGGACCCTCTCAGTTTTCCGATGAAACGAGGGCCTCGAGTCGTTGGACAAGATAATGAAGAGTGCTGTAGATTAGGATTATAGCCTGTTTATGTTCTTAATTTTGGTTAAGTTCTTCTTTTTCTGTCGCTTTGGTTACTTGTATGTTGCTCCATGTGAGCCTTTATTCTCTACCGGATCTTAATGTCACTGAAGAGACCCTTTGGGTTATTTACTGTATCTTTGTTTATTTATAAAAGCTATCGTTTCCGATTTTGGTTTGCATTGTAATAACCAACCCTAATAGGACATTTATTTATTACATTTTATTTTTGACCTAAACGGCTCTCAACATATTGAGGGAAAGAAGCCCTTTTCATGAGATAGTGACGCACTAAATATATATATATATATGTATATATATATATTATATAATATGTATAGGCGTTAGAAAATATAAAGAATTTACATTTCTTTCACCCTTCGCTCCATTTCAGCTGCTGCGCTTCCCTTTTCATGTTCTTCATTCTCAGCTCTCAGTTTCTTGAATTAAAGATTCATTTCTTCATTTCCTATCAAGGTATGCTCACTCAGTGTCCTTACGATCTGAATTAAGTGTTCTTTAATTTATGACTTGCTCTTCCACTCCACTGGATTTCGTTCTACTACTTTGGTTGTCTGAATTGGGCTGTTCTTGGATGTTCGGCTTACATTACATGCGATTTCTTGAATGACCTCTGCATTTTAAGTGCTAAATCAATATGTTTGTTCTGCTTTATTGATTTAACTGATAGAACCTCAAGACTTTTCTTGCAGGTTTTTAGCTTCAATAGTGAATGTTATTTCCTTCATTGCATTAAATCACTTCTTGGCCAATCTGGGCATCTATGTATCAGGCTTAATGCAGTTCTGTATGTTTTATTGGATGGACTGAACTGATTTCTAATTCTCTATCAGAGTTTTCCTAATTAACAATAAAAAAATGATTTTTTTTTCCTAATGCGGTGGTGGCCGAAGAAAATGATCAGTGCTGGGTCAGGAATAAACCTCGAAGGGTCATCGAGTGGTTCTCAGTACAGATCTAGCGAATCGATAGCTGAATGGAGATCATCAGAGCAAGTGGAGAATGGGACTCCATCAACTTCATCTCCCTATTGGGACAGTGATGAAGAAGATGAAGCAGGTGTGTTTTCTTCGTTTCCTTGAACAGATGTTTATTTATTTTAAATAGTGATCAAAAGTTGCTTCTTAGCTTCAAGCCTCTATCACTATTACTTTGTGTTCTATGTTCAAAGTGCCGCTCCGCTTTATGACTGCCTTCATATCAATGCTTGCAGGACCGAAACCATCTGAGTTGTACGGAAAGTACACTTGGAAGATTGAAAAGTTCGCAGAAATAAGTAAAAGAGAACTTAAAAGCGATGCCTTCGACATAGGGGGCTATAAGTGGTATTATATTCCATCGAAATTGTTTCTGATGTGTATACTGGCTTTGATTTGATCCACAGAACACCTTAAATTCGTTTTTTAATGCATTCTCTGTTGTATGATTTTGAATCTGCCGTCGGTATATAATCGAATATATTTGTGTGTGTGTGTGTGTTGATAGGCACATCTTGATTTACCCACAAGGTTGCGATGTCTGCAACCACTTGTCATTGTTTCTATGCGTTGCAAATCATGACAAGCTTTTACCTGGTAAGATATAGAAATGTCCAGTGGCAAAAAGTTGAAAAGAAAAGTTTTTTTTTTTTTTGGAGTTATAATTGTGCTTTCTTATAATAGGGTGGAGTCATTTTGCACAATTCACAATCGCCGTTGTGAATAAGGAACCGAAGAAGTCGAAGTATTCAGGTAGGCATCGTTCTTTCCTTCTCATGCATGTAGTTGAAATTTTCCAATTTCTCTTTCCTCCAAAACGTTTCCCAATGGCATATTTCTTTTATAACATTCATGCAGATACGTTGCATCGGTTCTGTAAGAAGGAACACGACTGGGGGTGGAAGAAGTTTATAGATATATCAAAGTTATTGGATGGATTTGTTGATGAAGATACTTTGATAATCAAAGCTCAAGTGCAAGTCTTGAGGTACCACATGTTTTCGATATACTCTATGAAAATACTCTCTTTTTAACACCATGACATTTGTTTGCTTAAAGGGCACGAGCAGACAGACCATTTCGGTGTCTTGACATACGATATAGGAGGGAACTTCTGCGCGTATACGTGGGAAATGTTCTGCAAATCTTCCGTCCTTTTCTGGACGAAAAACGAGGCAAAATGGTGAAGCTGATTGAAGACAAAGCCAGATGGTCCAGGTATTTATTTACGCTTGTCGTCCCTTTACATTAATCTAGTCGATTCATTCATTTCTTATGAATTCTCAGTAACCGTGTATACATTTTTTCAGTTTTCGATCTTTCTGGCAAACTATGGATCAAAATTCCAAGGATTCTCTGTCCAGAGAGAAAGCAGAGGTGGTACTTACAGTGGTTGTGAAGCAATTTTTCTTGGAGAAAGAGGTTTCTTCGACCCTCGTGATGGAATCGTTATATAGCGGTCTGAGAGCACTCAAAGCCCACGCCAAGGAGAAAAAGGACAATAGAAGGCATGTCGAGGGTGAAGATTTTCTGTGCCCTATGATTCTCATGGAGGACGATACCTTTGTTTTGAGCGATGACGTTCTGCCACTAATTGAGATGGCTGCTATGGAAGCCTCGCCGGTCAAGGATAAAAAGGGCCCGCAAAGGACCAAAAAGGACGGAAAGGGTCCACAAAACCGAACTAAAGTCTGTTTTTATAGGAAAAGAAAATGATGTTTTCTTTTTTAATCGAAATGACTTGTTTCCATTCTCCTTCTCTTAGGCTGTAGACGTTGTGAAGAACTTGAGCAAAGATACCATTGAGCAAGATGAGAGGCGACTCACTGAATTGGGTCGTCAGACCATTGAGATTTTCGTTCTAGCCCATATTTTCAGGTAATTTTATCGCTGCCAATGGTCTTGTTTCTGTGACTTGGAGGAGCTTAGTAGATGTTATTGTTCTGAAATAACAAGACAAATACGAAGGGAAGTGATGCTGTGCATACTTTGAGTTAACGTGTCTGCTTTTTTTTTTTCCCGCAACAGTAAAATTGAAATCACACACCAAGAGATCATTGCGCTGAGGAAACAAGAAGAGCTCATTCAAGAGGAAGCCGCTTGGCTTGCTGAAAACCAGCAGAAAGTAAAGCGTGAGAAGGAAAAGAGATTAAAAAAGAAGCAGGTTTTTTCATCATTAACATATACCTTATTACAGGATAAGCATAACTCACTCGTTTATCATCGGAATTTATGTTTTCTTTTTACGACAAGCAGAGACGAAAGGATCGGAAAGCCAAGGACAAGGCAAAGGGCGATAAATCTAGGGAGAGTATATCTGGTGAAGAACTTTTAGTCTCCGAGTCAGAAATTGCTGTTGAGAAATCTGATGGTGTGGAAAATATATCTGGTGCCAATGAATCTTCAGTTGGTACAAATGACGCCGACGCCGAAATAGCTCAGCTCGATAGCTCATCTGACTCGTTTTCTGAGGTTGTGAGGAGAAAGCCTCAAAATGGAAAAAACCGAAAATCTGCTATCGGGTTAGTGTTTTACCTACACTTCTCAGTCTTTTTCTGTATGCTATCAATTTTTGGATGGCATAAACGGCTCGCATCTGTCTTCGCTACACAGTGGAAAGAACCACCAAAGAAATAATGAAGTTTCTGACTCGTCTGATTGGTGTACTGTTGGGAAAAGACGAGCTTCTAAAGCTGTTGCATCTCTTTCAAAGTCCCCCTTTCCCAGCATACGGTCGTCGAGAACGCGGTGCTTCTTTGTTTTCAGTCATCGATATTTCTTGCTACGTACGATTGCTATGAATACAGTCGAACTTTTACTCTGTCTTTTGCAGGAAGAAGAATCTGCACCATCATCTTCCATTACTTCCCCTCCAAAATCAAGATCTGCAAACGAAATTCCTTCCATTAAAACATCATCCAAAGACAGTCTCAAACAAGCCAACTCTGGCCAAGATTCTGCTGATAAGCCACCATTGCAGCCGTTAGTTGCTAATAGGCCTGATAAGCCCTCAACTTCTGCTGTGCCGCCATTTATACCAAGGCCCTCGAGCGCCCCCATAGCTAGTGGACCTTCCATGGCCCAACCGAGCTACGCGCCTCAGTCTTACAGTAGTGCAGTTTTCGGTGGCCCGAGCACTCAGAGACAGCCCATCACTTCCATGGCCAATGGCTCGCTTTCTTACGCCCAAGCAACTTCTCTCGCCGGCTCGCCCATGGTGCTTCCACACTGTTCAGACATGCCTAGTTTCTCCTTTGGAATGGAGAGCGGGCCCGCCTTATGGGGCGGGGCGATACAAAGGGGAAATAATCATCATCATCATTCGAGGAACTTATCTGCAGATTATGCTTCGACGCTTGCGTTCAGTGGAATGCATAATAGCATGAGTTCTCAGCCTAATATCCCGTTATTCGAATTCTCGGCTGGCCCGTCTACTAACAGTCGAGGCCATGTTGTGCCTGAAGATTTTCCCCACATAGATATTATTAACGAGCTCCTCGACGACGAACATGGAATAGGAAGTTTATCCATGTCAGACTTGGGGAGGAGCGCTCGAAGTTTTGTCAGTTTCCCTGGAGAAAGCGGGCCGGGCCCATTGTCTGGCCCGGGCGGGCTTCAGCACGGCTATGGTGGTTCTATGGGAGGCTATGATATGATTCCTCCATTTCAATCGCCGATGAATGGGCCGAACTCAATCGGGCTATCTGGCAAACGACTGGCGAGAACCGGCTAATTCGTTTCGACATTCGTAAAATGGGCCTTAAAGTCTACCTTAGGGCGGGTTTTTTATTCTGAGTGGCGCTGAATATCAACAGGGAAGAATTATTAGAATCATTTTCTGTCTGCCATTCGAACTTTAGCGTTTCCCCACCTCTTATGAGAAAACTAACTAGGAAAAATTATACGGTGGTTTCTTTTTGGGGGGTTTTTTAAAATATTGAGAAATATGTGCGCAGGAGTCAACCTTATTACATGATCGTATGTTTTTCAAATATTTGTAGTGTACATCACGTAAAGAACTCATCAGTTGAAAACATGGCAACAACTCCTTTCCTATGTTAGAATTCAAACCACGACTCTTTCAACAAATTGACTCTCTTTTAGTTTTTTATCCAATCTGCAGTGGTCAAAACCTGGGAACTAACATAAGATCCAAGAAACTTCCAAGCTTTCCTGTAATCCTATAAATATATATGTCCAAAGCTATATCACGATCACTTTTATCATTGTCTTTTGTTACGAATCGAACGAAAGGAAAAGAAAATAATGAGGAATATAAATAGTAGAGTCGGCGTACTAGTTGCAATAATGTTTCTTGTTCTATGCTTTATTCAGCCTATCAGAAGCAGCAGGTTATTACTACTTGATGAGGATCATCATAGAGAGGAGCACAACATATTAAAGGAGAAGGGCTTTTTCGTACATTTGCTCCAAAGGGGCCCCATCCCACCTTCGGGGCCTTCGCCGTGCACTAATATTCCGGCGGCAGTAATGGCGGTGGTTGTCCGAACAAGGAAATTAACTCTGCTATCGGTGCTTCACCGTGAAATTAATATAGGGCTTCAATTAAAAGCGAGCGATCATTTATTTATTTATTTATTTTATGTTGTGGAAGCCAATCTCACAGTTGTATAGTAAGTATTGTTTCATTTTTTGGTTATTTCGTTTTAATTAGTTACTATTATGCTCGTTTATAGTGGAAAGTGTACCGATTGTGCATGGCTATAAATTATATCTAATTGTAAGTACCATCTCATATTTTTTGAAGAAAAAAGATCCGTGCACTCAACCTTGAATATATTAGGCAGATTTACGCATATGACGATTTGTTAGTCAAATTCCGTGCATGGTTTTGTATCGTTGAAGAATAATATTAACTATACTATTATTTCAAAAGTCAAAGGTATGCACTTATTCATTCGTATATATATCTATATATACATATATGTACAAAGTCAAAGTACGAAATAAAATGCTTTGATAGGATCTTGAAACAATTTAATTATGCATTAGGTTGACAATATATATGAACGTTCTTACTGTTATAAATTATTTATTTTTATCTATATAATACGCATATTGATCAACACATATATAGAAACAATGAATAATACAGTTTATAATATTACGTGCTTTTACAACTGATATTATATACATCAACATTACAAAATAGACAAATTTATAGCCAATTCCATGCACTATTTCAACTAATTTTTCACACTAATAAATATGTGGACATCCACATATTATGATTCATAACACTCCCCCTTGGATGTCCAATAAAGAATATGCCTCATTAAAACCTTATTAGGAAAACAATGTGAGAAAAACCATAGTGAAGGGAAAAAGAGTGAAACGCTATTTACTCTCCCTGATGAGAATGCCCTTTAAGACCTCTAAGTTTTCGGACTCCAATTGAATATACCAAAATTTCAAAAAATTCTTGGAGGAAGTGCCTTGGTAAATAAATCAGCAAAATTTTCACTTGATCGAACTTGTTGTACATCAATATCACCGTTTTTTCTGAAGTTCATGCGTAAGGAAAAAATTTGGTGATATGTGTTTTGTTCCATCACCTTTAATGTAACCTTCTTTTAATTGAGCTATGCATGTTGTATTATCTTCAAATAATGTTGTAGAAGGTAATTTCTCAATAGATAATCTACAAGTGTCTTTGAATGTGTTGAATAATAGATCTTAACCAAACACATTCTCGACTAGCCTCATGAATCGCTAATATTTCAGCATGAAAGTAGCAATTAAGGTTTGTTTAACCGATCGCCATGAAATAGCTGTACCTCCATGTGTAAATAAACCTGTTTGCGATCGTCCGTTATGCGGATCAGATAGAAATCCCGCATCTGCATAGCGAACTAAACTTGATTGTGGATCATTCGAATAAAATAATCCTGCATCCGTAGTTCCTTGAAGATAACGAAATATTTATTTGATCCCATTTCAATGTTGTCTAGTTGGTGAAGAACTATGTCTTGCTAATAAATACACTGCAAATGCTATATCGGGTCTAGTATGACTTGTAAGATACATTAACGCTCCAATAGCACTAAGATATGGAACTTCAACACCAAGTATATCTTCATTATCATCGCATGGTCTGAACAGATCTTTATTCACATCAAGAGATCGTACGATCATTGGAGTAGTTAATGGATGTGCTTTGTCCATATAAAATCTTTTCAAGATCTTCTTTGTATAAGTCTCTTGATGGACAAATAGTCCATTGTTTAAATATTCAATTTGTAGTCCGAGACAAAATTTCGTTCTGAGATCTTTCATTTTGAATTCTCGTTTTAAATATGTAATAGCTTTAGTTAACTCTTGAGGAGTTCCTATTATATTTAAATCATCAACATAAACGGCAATGATGACAAATTCATTCCACTTCTTCTCATGAATTTACAAGGGCATGTTTGATCATTTTTATACCCCTCTTTGAGTAAATAATCACTTAAACGATTATACCACATACGCCCTGATTGTTTTAAACCGTAGAGCGATTTATTCAACTTCATTGAGTACTCATTTCGAGATCCTGAATTTTTAGGCAAACGGAATCCCTCAGGGAGTTTCATGTATATGTCACTATCGAGTGTTCCATACAAGTACACAGTGACAACATCCATAAGATGCATATCGAGCCATTCACGTACTACCAGACTAATTAGATAAGGAAAGTTGTTGCATCCACCACAGGAGAATAAGTCTCTTCGTAATCAATGCCGGGTCTTTGTGAAAAATCTTGTGCAACAAGACTGCTTTGTATCTCACAATTTCACCGTATCATATTCTTTCTAATGAAAACCCGTTTATATCCAATTTACATTTTCTTGAATACGGACGATAGTCCGAATACTTTTCGTTTCTCAAGTGATTTTAATTCTATCTCGATTGCATCTTTCCATTTTGGTCAATCACTTTATCGACATTCATTTATAGATTTTGGTTCATGATCCTCATTTTCATTAATCGCATGTAGCGCTACGTTAAATGAGAAA
This sequence comes from Craterostigma plantagineum, assembly GCA_027422505.1. Lineage (NCBI taxonomy): Eukaryota > Viridiplantae > Streptophyta > Magnoliopsida > Lamiales > Linderniaceae > Craterostigma > Craterostigma plantagineum. The sequence continues at coordinate 1,413,316 of JAPQWV010000082.1, forward strand.
ACATCATCAACGTTGACTTCGTCTCGGTTCCATCTATTCCATTATGGGCATAATTCATCAAGATCTCTTCATTTTCAGTATTTTCACAATTTTCAGGAACCTGATCAGATTTATTTATGCCCATGGACTCTCTTAGAGGTGTCCTCGACTTGACCATCTATTGCTCTTTTTCTTTTACGAGGATTCTTGTCTTTGGATCCCGAGGGCCTACCACGTTTCAACTGTGGTTTCGGCTCAATTTTATTATTAGTATTATCAATAGAAGTATCATATTCTAACATGAGCATTAACAGCTGGTATATGCGATTTAGTCACCTTTTTCTGGTCAGTAAAACTGTCTGGCAATTGATTTGCTAAATTTTGTAAATGAATTATCTTTTGAACTTCAAGTTCACATTCTTTTGTACGAGGATCAAAATGAGCCAATGATAATTCATTCCAACTAATCTCTTTAATCAACTGTTTATTTTCTTTATCTCCCCCTAATGTTGGAAATTTTGATTCATCAAAATGATAGTCGGCAAATCGAGCCGTAAATAAATCTCCTGTCAATGGTTCTAAATATTTTAGTATTGACTTATATTCAAATCCAACGTATATTTCCAATCTTCTTTTAGTGCATTGTGGTGGAGCAATTGGAATATATACTGCACATCCAAAAATTCCTCAGATGGGAAATATCTGGTTCCTGACCGAAAACCATTTGTAATGGGAAAACATTATGATAACTTGTGGGTCAAATGCGAATAAGTGATGCTGCATGCAAAATAGCATATCCCCAACATGATAAGGGAAGCTTCGACTTCATTAGTAATGGTCTTGCTATTAATTGTAATCTTTTTATTAATGATTCTGCAAATCCATTTTGAGTATGCACATGTGCTACGGGATATTCAACATCAATCCCAATAGACATACAATATTCATTAAATGCTTTAGTGGTGAATTCACCAGCATTGTCAAGACGTATTTTCTTAATTGAATAATCAGGAAATGTGCTCGTAATCGAATTAACTGAGCAAGCAGTCTAGCAAACGCAACATTACATTTTGATAATAATGATATATGTGACCATTTAGTTGATGCATCAATTAAAACCAACATTACGTTTTGATAATAATGATATATGTGACCATTTAGTTGATGCATCAATTAAAACCATGAAGTATCTAAATGGAGCACATGATGGATGAGTTGGTCCACAAATATCGCCTTGAATACGTTCTAAAACGTAATAGATTCATTTTTCAAGTAAAGACTGTCACGCCCCCAAATCCCTTAGAATTTTTTTTACTCCAGGGATTCTTGATGCAACCCGGCAGCGATTTGATATGACCGAACCAAGCCGCGTAAGCGTGCAGAACTGACCGTGTGAGAGTGGAAGTTGCCTCTCTTACTCGACTCACGAAATTGAAGCTAATGAAATTTGTTAACCTCGAGTTCACACCAAAGAGCTCGACCAAACTTAGACACAAAAGATTTACGGGAGAGAACTCCCAACCCAATTCTATTAATAATCGGGGGCCACAAACAACAGGGAAGTACAAGCTAAGTGCTAGGACATTATCGTGACTTGTACTAGACTCGGCAAACACACACACGCACAATGCTAAGTCGCTCGAAAGCTAAGGCACAAGGACTTGCTAAGACCACTTAAAACTCTCGAACTCTCTCAAATAAGCCAAGGAGAGGCCTATTTATAGAGGATCCAAAATGCCTTCAAGTGGAGCAGTCGGCCAAACTTGGCCAATTGGCGCGCTGAAGCGCGCCGAGCGGGTTGGCCAGTCGTGGGCACTGGCAGCCTGACGCGGGCTGGGCTGGCCTTGGCTGGTCAGGGCTGAATGTGCTTTTTGTAGGCTGAGCAGGGCTAGCTGAGCCTGATGGTGTGATTGCTTGGTTGGCACGGCAAGGCAGGGCTGACGAGCCAAAGGCTGGCGCGCGATGATGGCTTGACTTGCCTGGCCAAGGCTGCCAAAGCTGCAGCACAGACGAGATGGCCTGGAGCAAGGCGTCTCTGGAGCTTCTCGGCCACTGCTGTGTGCTGGAGTGGCATGATGGTCTGGCCGGCCAAGGCTGCCAAAGCTGGCCGGCGGCTGGCCCAAGGCGTTCTTGAGCATCTCGCCAGTGAGGCTGCCTGGCTCTAAATGATGGCCAGGCGGGGCTGACACTCTAACTCGGCCAACCCGGCGCTGCCTTGGTCTGGCCCGCTGCAGGGGCGCCATGCGACCATTGTCCGGCGGCCCAGCATGGTGCACGCGGCCAGGGTCAGCGGCATACCGCGCCAAGCTGTCCAGGTTCGGCCTCCATCTCGGCCTGCGCCAGCGAGTCCGGTCGGACGTCGAGGGCTTCTCGAAGTGCCGTGATGAGTTGAAGCTGATTGGCTTGTCGCCAGTCGGACGTCGATGGCTTGTTGGCGGCGGAGCCAAGCTTCGCGACGTCAATGTCGTTGAGCAAGGCGGTGACGGTGTCGACGGCCGATTTCTTTGGACACTCGAACCACCTGTGTCCTTGGCAGCAGAAGTGACACCGTGCCTGGCCTGGGCCTCCGTTTGGCTTCTTCTGGCCCTGCTTGGCGCCGCCTTGGCCTTGGCTTGGTTCTTCCTCTTGCCGCACCACTTTTCCTTGCCCTTACCCTTGCCATTGCCCTTGGCTGGCTTGAAGTCGCCTTTGGGCTACGCCCTGTGGTGGCTCGGGTACCATCTTGGGGAGGAATGTCGCGTAGATGCTCGGCCTCAGCTATGGCCGTGTTGAGGTCGGGGATGTGGCGTCCGGCGAGTTGGTTCTGGGCCCAAGTGTTGAGCCTCTTCATGAAGTCGTAGAGCTTGTCTGACTCCGAGATATCCTTCGTGTCCATCGGGAGGAGCTGGAAACTCTTCACGTACTCATGGATGGATCCGGTCTGCGGAAAGGCGCGAAGCTTGTCGCGGGAATGGTAGATGCCGAATTGCGGGAGGAAGTTGGCGGGGAGTTCGGATTTGATTCCCACGTCTCAATGCGGTCTTGGCCCGTCTCTAGGGCCTCCCTCTTCTTTGTTCGCCACCACAACTTGGCGTCCTGACGAGGAATCGGGTGGCGATGAGGACGCGGTCGGTCTTCGCGGTGAGGGCCGTCTCGAAGTACTCTTCGAGGTCATTGAGTAGTTCTCGAGATCCTTGGGCATCGTGGGCGCCGTTTTAGGTCTCTGACTCAGGCAGCTTCGGCCTGGAGCTAGTCGTGGCTTTGCCTCTATCCACTAGGTTCCGCAAGAGCCGTAGCTCGGCCTCCGTCTCAAGGCGGTGGCGGTGTGCGGCATCGAGTTTTTCGCGCAAGGCCTGGATGGCAGCTTGCATGCCTTGGAGCTAGCTCATGCCCTTGGGCATCTTCTCCTTGAGCTCGTCGATTACGTCTTGGAATTCTCCAAGTCGCATCTCCATGGCGGTGACTCGTGGTCGTAGTGCGGTGTATACCTACGTCGGCGGGATTGGTCTCCGGGACGTTAACCTCTGGTGGGTTGTCGTCAGGTGGGTTGCTGTGTGCCGATATGTCCTCCATAGTTTCAATTGTAGTCGAAAGAGTTGGTGTGAGATCTTCCTTACGAACGTAGTCTCTGATACCAAAAGAATGTCACGCCCCATCCCTTAGAATTTTTTGACTCCAAGGATTCTTGACGCAACACGGCAGCGACTTGATATGACCGAACCAAGCCGCCTAAGCCTTGTGCGGAACTGACCGTAGTGGAAGTTGCCTGTTAACCTCGAGTTCACACCAAATGCTCGACCAAACTTAGACACAAAAAATTTACGGGAGAGAACTCCCAACTGAATTCTATTAATAATCGGGGGCCCCAAACAGGAAGTACAAGCTAAGTGCTAGGACACTATCGTGACTCGACAAACACACACAAGCACAATGCTAAGTCGCTCGAAAGCTAAGGCAAAAGGACTTGCTAAGACCACTTAAAACTCTCTAAGAACTCTCTCAAATAAGCCAAGGAGAGGCCTATTTATAGAGAATCCAAAATGCCTTCAAGTGGAGCAGCCGGCCAGATGGCCAATTGGCACGCTGACGCACGCTGCGCGGGCTGGCCAGTCACGGCGCTGGCAGCCTGACGCGGGCTGGGCTGGCCTTGGCTAGTCAGGGCTTAATGTGATTTTTGTAGGCTGAGCAGGGCTAGCTGAGCCTGATGGTGTGCTTGCTTGGTTGGCATGGCAAGGCAGCGCTGACGAGCCAACGGTTGGCGCACGATGATGGCCTGGCGGGCTGCCTGGCCAAGGCTGCCAAAGCTGCCATGCTGACGAGATGGCCTGGAGCAAGGCATCTCTGGAGCTTCTCGTCCTGCTGTGTGCTGGAGTGGCATGATGGTTTGGCCGGCCAAGGCTGCCAAAGCTGGCCGTCGGCTGGCCCAAGGCGTCCCTTGAGCATCTCGGCCAGTGAGGCTGTCTGGCTCTGAATGATGGCCTGGCGGGGCTGACACTCTGACTCGGCCAACCCGGCGCTGCCTTGGTCTGGCTCGATGCAGGGGCGCCATGCAGCCATTGTTCGGCGGCCCAGCCTGGCGTATGCGACCAGGGTCAGCGGCGCACCGCGCCAAGCTGTCCAGGTTCGGCCTCCATCTCGGCCTACGCCACCGTGTCCGACGACCGACGCCGCCCGGACCGCACTTCCCAACGAACCTCCGGCGAGTCTCCGGCGTTGCTCCGGTGAGCCTCCGACGAGCTCCGGCAAACTCCAGCGAGGTTCCGGCGAACTCCGGTGAGGTTCCGACGATTCTCCGGCGAAGCTAGGTGGATAGAGTTGTCCACGGCCGTGTTGGAGAAAGGCCGCGCGCGTGGCAACGCGCGCTGAGGGCAAGCACCGCGCGCAGGGCTGCGCGTTTTGGGTCCGCGCACTCTCACACGGTCAGCGCAGGTCCGCGCGCTTGCGTTGCGGGGCCGCGCACTCTCACACGGTCAGTTCCGCACAAGCCTTAGGCGGCTTGGTTCGGTCATATCATGTAGCTGCCGTGTTGCGTCAATAATCCCTGGAGTCGAAAAAATTCTAAGGATTTGGGGGCGTGAGCCGTGCCGGTCCTGTTCCGAAACCTCTGCTCCCTATGCCAGTAAGGATGTTTGGTGGAGGTGATGGTCTAACGATTAATTTTCCTTTCGAGCAAGCATCACATGATAACTCATTGGATTGAATAATCTCTTATTTTTTAAAGTGTGTCCACATGAGTTCTCAATTATTCTTCGCATCATAGTTGAACCGGGATGGCCTAACCGGACATCCCACACCACAAATAAATCATTGTTTATAAAATACGACTCAATCGTATTAATATACGCATAGTATAAACCAGATAATGCTGATAATTTTTCTATAACACATTTCTTACTTAAAATCACGTTTGTGATCTGAAGGTATTCATTATCTCCTTTTTTGTAGTCTCAATATGATATCCGTTTTTACGGATATCTTTAAAACTCAATAAGTTACTATAAGACTTCGAAGAATACAATGCGTTTTCAATATGCAATTTTCTTCCTCCGGATAATAAGATATTAGCTCTTCCAGAGCCTTCAATCAATTTTGTAATTCCCGAAATAGTATTAACATTTACTTCTTGAGTAATCAATCAGATGAAATGTTTCTTATCTGTGAGTATTGTATGAGTTGTTTCGCTGTCCACAAGACATATATCTCCACGTGTGATCATTCCTCAAGAAAATAATAAAACACATTAATTATTAATTATGAATAAAATTCATGATAATACAACACATATACGTACATAAAACATGATAATACATACATACACATAAAATTCATGATAATACATCACACGTACATAAAATATCAATACGATACACAATAATAAGTCTTTTATTCATTATGATCGGCGAGAAATTCTTCAAGATCCATGTGGGGAATATCGTCGAGGTTGAGATTAGAACCTCCTTCATCTTGGACAAAGTTTGTCTCAATTTTCTTTCATTTTTCAAGTGATTTTTGATAGAGCTCGACAAGATGTTTTGCCACACGACAAGTACGAGCATAATGATCTTTCATACCACAACGAGAACATGGTTCATCGAATCACCTTTTTTTATTGTTCGCCGGTTCCTCTTTGTTTTCATTTTTCTTTCTGATAAAAATTATCATAATTACCATAATGCTGTCGGCTACGGCCACGACCTCGGCCACGACCACGACCACCTCTACGACTAGACCTGGGTTTTGGGCCGGGCCAACCCGGAACCGGCCCAAAACCGTCCCATTAATCCGGCCCAAAATCGGAACTTGGTAACCAGCCCAGTTAAAATGAAATGGGCCGATTCGCGGAACTCGGAACCGCGGATTACCGGTTCCGGTTCCACGGTCCGGTACCGGTTCCAAATCGAAACCTGAACCGGCCCAACGGCCCTCTAATTTTTTTTTTAATTCTTTAAACCCTGAAAATTTCCATTTTACCCCCGAACAAAAAATCTATAAATACCATATAATTTTAATCATTTTAACTCACAATTGCATCTAAATCTCTTCCACTCTCTCTCAAAAAGCTCTCAAAAAATCATCCTCATATTAATATTTAATATTATTAACAATAATAATTGTTTTATTTACACTACTCACACACACTCACTTATTATTACTAATAATAAATTATTATTTTATACTAATGACGTCGTCATCGAGAAATCCTAACCCTCAGGACGAAGATGTATTTATGGTTTTAGGTCACGCCGATACATTTTGGGGAAATGCCGACACCGACGAGGAGATCGATGTACCAGAACCGGAACCAACGGCGGCCGACGAGAGACCGAGCGAAGCTTCTACGGCAACGACAAAAAGGAAGCAACAACCGCGTGGTCGGTGGTAGACCTGCCAAAACGGGCCGACGGGGCGGGCCGGCCCATAGCCCGCCCACTGGCGGGGCGGGCTAGCCCCCAACCGGCGGCGCTAGGCCGCGGCCCGCACACTGGCGGGCCGCGGGCCCGGCTGGCTTAGCCCGCATAAATTAATAAAAAAATAAAAAAACCTGAAAATCAAAAAATTAATTAAAAAAATATTTAATATATTTTAACTTTAAAAGATTATTAATTAATTTATTTTTTTAATTTTATAATTTATAAAAAATATAAAAAATTAAATAATTTATATAGAAATTATATAAATTATATAAATATATATATGTATTATTAAAAATATATTATTTATTATTGGCGGGACAGCCCGCAGGCTAGCCCGCCCCGCCCCGCTGAAGCCCGCAGGCCGCGCGGGGCGGCTTTTTAGCCCGCCTTTGAGAGCCCGCCCCGCCCATTTTGGCGGGGCGGGGCGGGCCGGCCCACGGTCCGCGGGCAATATTGCCAGCACTAGTCGGCGGTCTAAGGTATGAAATTATTTCGACTTAGAAATGGATAAAATAACCCCGCTGTAGGTACCGCTTATTGCAAAATGTGCCGCCATCCCTACACGATTAAGTCCGGACCGAATCAAGGTGGGACGGGCTCGATGAAAGAACACCTACAGAGGACGCATAATTTTGGGGACGATCTAGAGCCGGTAGGAACCGAACCCCGACAACAACAAATAAACGTAAGTACGGGTAAAATTTTGTTATTACTAAGGAAATTTCGAAAAAAGCCTTCGTTAAATTCGTAGTAATGTGTGAAGTACCCTTTTGCATCGCGAAAAGTGAAGGCGAATTTACGAGTACGATACAACCCGGATTCCATAACGTGACCCGTTAAACCTTAGGAAATATGTCTTAGAATGTTTTAAGGAATATCACTCCAGCTTAATTAGTCATTTAGCCAACATTTCGTGTAAGATTAGTTTGACTACAGATATTTGAACTAATATTACGTCGCAATCTTATTTAGTCGTTACCGCCCATTGGATAGATGAAACATGGACTATGTAAAAACGTATTCTTTCACTATATCCCCTAGATTCGCAACATAACGCCACTACGATATCAAACTATGTGTTGAATGTCGTTAATAAATATTGTATTCAAGATAAAATTATGTCTATCACTTTAGATAATCTAGCTCAAACAACGTAGCGATAGGGATCCTTCGTAGACATCTTAAGTTACCCTTAGACGGCCGATTATTACATGCTAGGTGCGCTTGTCATATTATTAACTTGTGTGTGCAATGTGCTTTTGACGAATTTTGGGAGATATTGTAGAAAAATTTAAGGTGATAGGTAAGTTACTTCGAGAACGCCGCTACGGAACGTCGTGGAAGCAAACCACCCTTGCCGCCGGCCTCACATACAACAAGTTTCCGTTGCCAGTCCCGCCTAGGTGGAACTCGTTGTACCACCTCCTCAGCACCTTCATGCGCTAAAAGGACTTGTTGACGCCTTTTTGGAACGAGGTCGCAGTCGACAACACCTCCAGGTATGAATTACGACAAACTGATTGGGATATTGCAGGTTTAGGCGTGTCCATACTTGAAATGTTCAGCAAGGCTACGGATAAATTTTTCGGAGTTCACTACCCGACGTCCCCATTGTTCATCTCGAACCTCTTCGTGATGTGCTACAAGTTCGTGGAGTATCGCAATAGTCCATACTTGGGTGCTTTCATCCAAAAAACATGGAGTTAAAAGTTCATGAAGTATTGGAAAACCATCCCAATAGTCCACATTTTGCATGCCTTACTCGACCCTAGTTGCTGTGTTGATACTTTTGATATTTTTTTCGATTATTATGCTTAGTTTCTTGGAAAGAAAGTGGACGACCAAAAGGCGTCAATTCACGATTCTCTCCAAGAACTTTTTTCTGTTTATGTAGCTGAGCAGGGACACAGTGTGGAGCAACCCGTACCGGCGAGCGAAGCCGGTTCATCGGCAGGAGGCGGCGGCGCAATGGGACTACTACGAAGATTGGCACAAAAGACGAAGACCAAAACGCGTGCATCGGGGTCGAACACGAATGAGATCCAGCTCTACCTGAGCCACAACTGCCAAACTCTTGAAGACTTCTACGTTTTGGCCTGGTGGAAGTCGAACGCGACTCTCTATCCGACCCTATCCGCCGTCGCTCGAGACGTTTAGCCGTGCAAGCGTCTAGTGTCGCCTCCGAGTCCGCCTTCTCTACATCCGGGCGAATTATCGGCGACCGACGCGCGAGCCTCAGCCCGGCTTCCCTCGCAATGCTAACCTTCTTGAAGGTGGTATTTGGCCAAATCGAAGAATCGACGGGAGAACGCCATCGACGAGTTCCGTTCTTCCAGTTCGGACGAAGACGAAGAGGCCTCTAACATAGTTTTAGTTAATAGTCAAGTCGATAAATTGTATTTTTTATTTCGAATTTTTTTTTCCTTTTTTGTAAGTTTTAGGTATTTTTTTCTTTCTTTTATGTTTTTATTTGTGTTTTTTAGGTAGTTTTCAATTTTTTTGTAATTTTCTTATCTTTTTTTTTTTGTTTTTTTTGGAATATAATTTTTGGATATTTTCTAAAGATTTTTTTCAAAGTAAAAGAAATAAAAAAATAAAAATGTTAAATGGGCCGGTTCCGATTTTGGAACGGGAACCGGCCCAATACAGGGCCGGGGTTTCTAAGTATGGTTCTGGGCCGGTCTCGAGAAAATGGTCCCCGAACCAGAACCGGTATCACTGCGGAACCGTTGGAACCGGAACGGTAGAACCGGCCCGGGACCGGCCCAAAGCCCAGGTCTATCCACGACCTCGATTATTATATCTGCCACGACCGCGAAAGCTATTGCCTCGTTCACTTTGATAAGTGTTCATATTGACTTCAGGAATGGGAGCAGAGCCCGTTGGTCGTAAGTGATGGTTCTTCAATAATAACTCATTATTTTGTTCAGCAACGAGGAGACATGAAATTAATTTTGAATATTTCTTGGAACTCTTTTCACGATATTGTTGTTGTAACAACAAATTCGCTGCATGGAACATGGTGAAGGTTTTCTCCATCATACTTGCTTCTGTAACTTCCTTTCCACACAATCTTAATTGAGAAGTAATTCTGAACATAGCAGAATTATAATTACTTACAGATTTATATCTTTGAACCGTAAGTTTGTCCATTCATATTGGATATTTGGAGGATCACAGTCCTCCCTCTGATGGTCGTACCTTTCTTTTAGATTAGTCAACAAAATACATGGATCTTTTACAGTGAGATATTCCACCTTTAAACTTTCATGAAGGTGGTGACGGAGAAATATCATGGCGTTGGCCTTGCTTGGCTTGATGCCGTATTCAGCTTGTATAGTAGTTCCCAGGCCTTTCGATTCAAGGTGGATTTCGGCATCCAAAATCCATGACAAATAGTTCTTGCCCGTGATATCCAGAGTAACAATATCAAGCTTTTGAAGATTCGACTTTTTACTATCACAGAATATAACAATTGGTTAAGAAAAATAGTTGTAAGCGTAAATAATATTAACGTTGTTGTGATAAAAATAAAAAGTTAAATTTGAATAAAATGACATAATTAAAAAGTCAACGGCCCAGTTAGGATTCGAAATCTGGTGCTCACGCCACAAGTTTGTGGGGGTTATCGCGAGAGCTAGTGGACTTTTTGTGTTGTAATATATGAAAAAAATGTATATATTATACCGTGGCGTGATGACGTCGACGAAATTGAAACGGTCGGAACCCGTGCTCGGAGTGATGACGTCGGCGAACCTCGGTTGGTTAAAGCTTCGTGTTGGTAACGTGTTATAAATTATTTATTTTATATCTATATAATACGCATATTGATCAATATATATAGAAAGAATGAATATAGTTTATAATATTACATGCTTTTACAACTGATATTATATACATCAACGTTACAAAATAGACCAATTTATAGCCAATTCCATGCACTATTTCAACTAATTTTTCACACTAATAAATATGTGGACATCCACATAATAAATCTTATTGTTTATAACACTTACAACGTATATAGAGCAAGGCATAATTAATTTCATGCATTGCAAATTGCAATCTTGAACGACTTTATAATTGTAGCCCATAAATGGATCGGTGCGGATAACGCAACGGGTCCGCAAATGGGTTCGGGCTTCATATTAACGAACTCTAAAGTCTAAACGGGCTTTCGTATAAAGTATTATTTTATTGATATTTAAAAAAATATAATCTACCAAAATAGCCGTCTGCGAGTGCATAATATTTGAAATATTCTTAGTAGCACATAGTCATAGTTTAATGAGTAAATTAAGTAAGCCGTCTGTTGAACGTTGATTCGCATATTAGGACGGTTTGAAGTATTAAATATGGCTTCGTGTGCCTGTAATTATTACAGTATATAAAATATGGATATATTAGGTTATGATTAATATGTGCGTGCGTGTGTTTGCTTGGCGTGTTTGGAGGACCAAGAACATTATTAACATATTAAATGCTACACAAGGCCTCATACTTCATATTTTTTACCAGTCTAGGAAAGTTTCTGATCCAATGGTCAATTTCGAAATATTAAAACTTGATATTACAAGGAAAATATTCATTGAACTATTGTGCGCCCGTCTCTATCATTAGTTTTCGTGAATTCGGTTTCAAATAGACCAATTCTTCCATAGCACAGCTATATAATAATGATGATCCTGCAAAAAGGTACTTTTCATAAATAAATTTGTCTTCAAATAACATAGTATAACATGTAGTATATATATTACTAAACCAATGACTTCAGTCTATTACACACTACACATTATCAACCCTATAATGATACACAATAAAGCCGGCCTCGTAATGTAAAAAAATAAACACAAAAAAATCTCACGAAAAACCTATATAAATTACGGCGAGCAGACAAGACAAAGGTCAGCCCTAACGCGCCATGTTCTTCCTCCTCAAGCACACACACCCAAGCTTTTCTTCTAGTAATAATCTCCACACTTAACAAGAACAAGAAAACCGTAACAATAGTTTAAACAATAAAGAAAAAAAAAAAAAGAAGAATCAACTATTAGATACGCAGCAATGGATTCCTTCGGCAATCGTATCAATAAAGCTCTTCAAGCCCAGAAAACATCGATAATCACCCACCGCGAAGAAGAAGAAGAGCATTCAATGGAAGAAGAGGAAGACGATGACATCTCTGGCGTGGGTCGATCCTACGAATGCAATTTCTGCAAGAGAGGTTTCACTAACGCTCAAGCTTTAGGTGGGCACATGAACATACACAGAAAAGACAAGGCGAATAAGGCGTCCCAATAGTAAGCACAAGACTTATCGTCAAGAACAGCCCTCGATTTTGGATGTTAGGAGCTCTGGCGGTGAGATTTATTACCCTCGTCAGATTATTCCACCTCCGATCGTTCTCCGCCGTCATCATGAGGGGAGAAGAACTCGCTCGATTTCTTACATGCCTATGGGGGGACAAGAGGAAAAATACACATGTCACAATCAAGAAACCCTACTTTTTCAGGCGAGGATTTCCACCCTGATTTGAGGGTTGGGTCAAAGCCGTATGGTGAGGATTCGAAGGAAAATGAGATTGATTTTGGAGCTCCGTTTAGGCCATGATCCATAGAGAAAAGGACGTATATATTATTGTATATACACTCAGAGTTTGATGGTGTAAAGGTGAGTCCTTTTGGCTTCCTTTAATATGTTCATTTGTGCATATGGAAAAAAATAGATATTCTACTTATATTTATATCTGAGCTAGTACATATAATTATGTTTGCAAATCGACGATATTAATTGCTTAACAGAAGATTCACCCACGCAAGATCATCCTTATGGAGTAAAAGAATCAAGTTAGTAACAGAGCCATAGCCTACGTTTAGTTAAGAAAGAGTAGAGAAAAACTGAAATGGAGAAAAGACTAATGAATTTTTATTGACTGATGGCTTAAGACTATTAAAAGCGATGAGCATGTATAGAGTACATCGTAGCAGAATCAATCACAATCAATCATAATATGAGCACTAAATAGAGATATCTTTTCCTTATTGACCAGACCATATGTAAGAGAATATATTACTATTTGAGATCCTTGATACCATACATAACCTTTGACTAAATCTTCTGATTGAAATCGCCTTATTTCTCCATAATTAGTGGATTAACCTAATCCCCCTTATTACTCCATAATTTGTGGGATTCGCCTTATTACTCCTAGTCATTCACTTGATATTATATTGCCAATACCCTCCCGCAAACTGAGCCGAGGTTGAAGGCAGAGTTTGGCGCGAAATGAAGCCAGTGTAGCTTTTGAGACCGATTTGGTGAAGAGGTCGGCAATTTGATCCGTCGAAGGAATATGTTTAGTAACAAGTAGCCCAATAGCAACACGTTCACGTACAAAATGGTAGTCCATTTCGATATGTTTACTGCGCGCATGAAAGACTGGATTGACTGTCATGTATAAAGCACTGATATTATCACAATAGATCGTTGGTGGCGGTTGAACGGGGATGCGAAGATCATTGAGAATGTAGGTAAGCCAGGTAAGCTCGGCTGCTGTATTAGCCATAGCGCGGATTCTGCTTCGGTACTGGAGCGCGAGATAGTATGTTGCTTCTTAGCACACCAAGAAATAATATTGGAGCCGAGAAATGTGCAACTAGCCAGTAGTCGAGCGTCGTGTCGTGGGACATCCTGCCCAATCAGCATCAGAAAAGCTGACAATGTGAGAGTAGTTGTAGAAGTGAGATGTAAACCACTGGATGGAGATCGTGCCCTTTAGGTAGCGATGATCCGATGGACGAGTTTCATGTGAGCGATCTCGGTGCATGCATAAACTGAGAGACATAGTTAACACAGTAAGACAAATCCGGACGCGTGAGAGTCAAATACTGAAGTGCTCCCACGATCCCACGATAATGGCTGGATCTTCGAGAGGAGGCGCATCAGTCGAGGATTGTAACTTGACGTCGAGCGGAGTTGGCATGGGTTTGCAGTCTAACATGTTGGATCGCTCCAGGATGGTAAGCGCATAGTGTGATTGAGAAAGATGCAACCCATTAGATGTGGAAGATATCTCAACTCTAGAAAGTGATGAACTGGTCCAAGGTCCTTCATCGAGAATTCATAACTTAATGAAATAAAAGAAGTGACAATATCATTAGAAGATCATGTAAGAAGCATATCGTCAACTATAACAATAAGACAAGAACCCTTTACTAGAGTGACATATAAAAATAGAAGGGTCAGCGAGGCTACAAAAGAAGCCACATGAAAGCAAAAATTTACTAAGCCTATCGAACCAAGCACGAGGTGCATGTTTAAGTCCATATAAAGCACGTTCAAGTTTGCAAACATAATTTGGAAAGTGAGAATCAGACATACCTGGCGGTTATTCCATGTAAATAGCTTCATTGATATAGCCATGTAAAAACATTTTTAAACATCTAATTGTCGGATTGGCCAGTGTTTTGACAAGAGCAACAGCTAAAACTAGGCGAATTGTACCTGGACGGTGACAGGTGAAAAAGTTTCTGTATAATCAAGCCCATTAATTTTGATGGTAACCTTTCGCCACTAGGCGAGCTTTGAGGCAATCCAGTGTACCATCATATCGCAGCTTCACCAATATATGTGCTTTTGCTGAGGTCAGTGTAACCTGAGTATTATATGATGAAGCAAGCTGGATCTCACATGTTTCCACTTTTTTAAATAGCCACCTAATCCGATAAGCTCGAGATCAAGCTTCTTCTTGAGCTCCATAATCTGATTCCTCGATGTCTCTTTAGATATACTAAATCTAATCATATCTTTCAACTCTAGCAAGCACCAGTGGCCTCAGAATTCCATTGTCATTAGAGGGACCATCAAAAGTCGGAGCGTCAACTGGGGCTGGTATTGGTACCACCTCTTTGTTATTGGTTCTCTTTCTTATTCGCAATGGCCACTGTAGTTCCCTATGCCTCCCCCGTCAGCGAGATCGCTGTCATCAATCAGTGAAGACAATCTCTCCGCTGCCAAGGTACCTATCTTCACTAGTCTGAAGGGTCTCATTTGCAATGAGAGGAGAAGATTTCACCATATTATTACCATCATTACTTTCAGGTAACAGCGGGTTATCACAACTGCCTAGCTCCACAGAGGGTTCACCATTAACTTCCCGTACTTGACCTTCTGTAGGATAGTCACCAACCAATAAAGAATCTTGTTGCTCCATCCCCTTCTCGAGATATGGTCTGCCCGAGATCTGAGCCATCACCTCCATCCACATAGTTGTTTTGACGTGGAGATTGTTTGTGAAGCTTCCATGAAATGAAATAGCTTTCTCAGTTGTGAGTCTTGAACACGCTCATGCGTGGGGTCAGCCGGGTAAACCTTTGAGGTGGTGGGATCCTCATCAGCGGCAGTTTGGCTATTATTGCGTACTATTTTGGCTTTTCTTCGGTTTCTTCGTATGTAAACTTTACTATTCTCGTTCCACTTACACCTCCCACTCCAATTCAATCCATCGTCATAGGACCAGAATCCTACATGTAATTCACCAAGAAACTTGCCCAAAACAACACAGGAGAAACCTGCGACAAATTGGATCTCAAGCAAATCAAATCTAGGGTTTCAAAAACCCTAGAATAAGTAAAAAATAATCCAAAACCGCATGTACGAAAACATCATATGCAATGAAACCTGTCATCTTAGTACCTTAAACACGAGTCAATCGATACATACATACACAGATCCGAATTTTTACAAGCCATCAAAATAAATAAAACAAAAAGTGCACGACGAACGCATAGATCCACAAGGCAATCATGAAATCAGAATACATAGGCGAAAACGGGATCTATAGGGGCAAAAATAACGAGAAAATATAGATCGGCGAAAAAATTAGGGTTTTCATATTTAGGGGAAAGAGTTGTGCGTTCTGACCTTCGGATCCGAACTATACCCTCTTTCTCTCTCTACAATTATTTTCTGATTTTCTCTCACTAAGATTTTTGTTTTTCTCTACGGTGTCGTTCGTGCTTTTATTGAATCTCACGCGCTGCTGGCAATCAAAGAAAGGCGGTGAAGAGGTGCCACGTCACCTTCCCGTGAAATATGCCGTGGGAAGAAATGAATATCTTCAGCAGCATGTCCAAAAAAAAATGATCCATAAAAAGCAAAACTTTAGGACACAACTAAATTAGTCGCTACATCATGAAAAAATCCATAAATTAAAACGAAAAACTAAATCAGCCAATGACATTTCTTCGAAAAATACAGAGTCTTCTCTTTTCCTTTCAGCGAAAAAAGGCCCCTTCCGCGGCCGCGACCACGTCCTCTCCAGCCTCCCCCTCGTCCCCTCGACCCTCCACTATCGTAGGCCTTCGAATGCTTTGTTGATGAGTTGGTTCTGTGAACCACCTCGACCCTTTTTGTTATATGTATTCGTGCTTGAAACGTTAGTAGCAGAAGACGGCCTTTTCTGGCTGTGGATGAAATGAGAAGATATGTGATGTAACGAGGCACAGTCCAAAGAATATGATTGTACTACGTAAAAAGAAAAGAAGAGGTTGCTTACCCCGAAACGGTTGCATTGGATGATGGTGTTGAGGCTTTTGCTGCTTTTTTCCATGACAAGTTTATCTTCTGGGGTTCGAGGAACGAAGGTACTTTTGAATGCAAGGCTGCATGTGCAACAAGAGATTTTATTAGTTTAACTTAAATATGCTGGAGAGAAAAGAAAATGGCTAAACAAAGAAATTGTTCCTCCTATGATATGGTATGATAAGGACTAAGAGGCCAAGCAAGAGTACTCAAAAATCTTGGCAACCGAACGAATGTGGGCTTTTTCTTTTTCTTTTAGAAGGCATGGAGAACTCACCTGGGTCATTGCCAGTATATTATTGCATGATCGAAGACCGCTGTAGCATTTTGCTTCTGCTTCTTCTGCGATGGTTGGTTGAGAAAATTGGAATTAATCCCTCCGTATTGAAAGAAACACATAATGCAATATTGTGTGATAAGGGGGAACCACTACTACGCCTTTTTCTTCTTCAGTCTTTGCAGCTGCCATAGCTTTATTGTGCTCAGCCATTCCCTGGGTCAATTTCTTATTCATTGCCTTGGCCAAGTCCTCATGGTGCTCAACCTATTCAAATGACGATTCAGTTAAAATATTGGTGTTTGGAATTGCACAGCATAACCTCGCTAAAATGGGTAATATAAGGTTAGGACTGCAAGTTTATGCTAGTACCTCTCAGTAAAATCTCTATTTTGCTCTGAAAAATCTTCTCCTAGTCTGTCCGCGGTTGCCCGTAACGATTTTGTAGCCACAAAGGCTATTTGTGGCATTGGGAGTCTGGAAAATTAAGTCTTGTTCAGCAATTATTTATTTATATCCACAACTGCAATACTATAACCACCATCCTTATACAAAATGGTTATTACCTTGTGGGCTAATTGGTGGAATGTATAAAGCAAACACTCAATACATGCAAAGTTCATCTCTTCAATCTTCCTACGACATGTATTTCTGCGAAGGAAATGGAAAAAGGTATTTAAGTGGGTAAAAAGGTATATTAGGAGGGTCATGAAAAATAAGAAACATGACATCATGGACTAAGATGCACCAAAGCAACACCGCATCACAACAAACCAGACTAACAGCCTTTTTCTTATCTGCTGATAAATGATACCTTTAAAAGTTGAACAACTGCTGGTAGAAGCTGCCTGGAATCGAGAGGTTTTGCATAAACTGAACATTCAGCAAAGCTCTTGAGCAAGTCTATTTTTCGTTCTTCAGGAAGCTAAGCCACAAAATAGACCAACAAACATACGAATTATAACTAAGTAGCAGCATATTATTCAGTTAGTCAAACTTCCAACTAGTAATTCGAATAAACTATTGACACTGGCAGGGGAAATAATATTAATATCAGAAAGGTTTACAGAAAAAAAGTAGTAAATAAACAATCCAAACATTTTGGTGGCGCCAATGATAGTCTCGAAGGCTTCATAAAGTAAAAGCAAATCAACACTTAATGTACACTTATATGTCAGGTAAGGCAGGGGCACAACACCATCAGGTCGAGAAACCAACTTAAACAGATAAGATCAAAAGAATTACTCAGAAGTCGAAGGGCAACCCACAACAGCACAACTTACTCAGTAATTGACTACTCCATATTAACTACTCCATTTACTTGTTACCTTGTCAAAAACAGGGATTATTTGACTATTCAAATAGCTGAGAAACTTGCTGCAGGATGCACCCCTCTGGATCAATAAATACGCATGAGGTCAAAATATGCTAGCAATTTTAAAACTCTTAACACAAAAAAAAAAAAAAAAAAGAAAATCATTTATCTACCTTGAAAAGTGGGAGGGCCATCTGTAGGCAAGATATAAATCGATCAACATGATCACCATCAGAGATCTGAGACATATCACAACAAAGATGAGATTCAAACATTATTACGCCGCAGATGTTATTCATGCGGACCAGCATATCCATGAAGAGGTTCACACAAGTGAAAATCTATCCACACAAACAGCAGTCTCTTAGAAACTCCTCAAAATCCCAACTATAAAAGTATCTTCCAAAACAAAATAACCGATTTCGAACTAACTAGGAAAAGTTGGCATTAATCAAAGGAAATGGGACATATCTCCACCAACAGTAATCACACAGCACAGTTGATATGTGATGCAAGGTCTCTATTCGGTGTGCAACATACGTTAAATTGAGCATCCAAGTCAGCTTGGTCTTCAATGATCTCAACTAGTTCTTGAATGCGCTCCACGGGAGCACTCTGTCCAAATAAGCTCAAATTTTTCAAAAAGTCCATAAACATTTTAAACTCAGTTGCTGTTACGTCTTGGAGATTCTGTGATGTGGCCATGCCAGAAAAAAAAAAAAAAAAAAAAAAGTTGAATTAGTGTCGGCATATCATGTGGTATTAAAGGTCTAAATGAAATTCATATGATGAACGATGCGATGATCATATTAGTAAAAATCTTAAAAGCACGAGGCTGTTGGCATACCTGCTTCACCAAATTTGTCACATGCCTCTCCATTTCATCTTTCGGCTTCAACAACTCTGCTTTAAGAGGGAACACCTGGAAAATATGTGGGTTCAAATTTGACCATAAGCTGGGAAATCCAAATCAAAATTAGGATAGTATTATACCTTGTCTCTGATGAAGCACAGAACTTTTTCGCGAATAATCTCCCAAGAATTGATATCTTCTGCAGTCCGATCATCAGTGCTCCCAATGCGCTTAAATAAAGCTGTTAATGATGCTGCAACAGAAAAAAAATATGGATCGCTTCAATATTAGTATATGAAAAAATGGAACATTTCGATACTGTTAATGATGCTTACCAAATTATTTCACCACAATGAAAAACTAATTAGATCCATGTCATGACTCGTGATTTCAAAAGAATGTGCGTCTATCGTCAATGGATATTAGGATACAAAGGAAGATTTCACTTTAAACAACTACCACTCATTTAGCATGGGTGGAAGTAATTTAAACAAGAAAAAACTTTTCACATTTCCGAAAGGAGGGAAAATTAAAAAAAAAAAAAAAAAAAAAAAAAAAAAAAAAGGCAGCAAATGTCTACAAATCCTACTTACTCTTTACATCCTGTCGCAACAGAGACAGAAGGGCTTTATGCACTGCATCACGCTCCACATTATCTCCTGCCACAAAACCAATTATGCACAGTATAGCAACTGACGCTTATTATCCAAATGCCAATTCAGGAACGAGAGGCTACCAGCAATAAGAAGTTGACCAAGGATGTCCACAATTTTGGCCAGATGTTCAGGTGTATCCTTGCAGAAAAGAGGAAGCCCACGGATAGCTTGTACACGCACCTTCAGCAATCAACATAAACAATGCCAATTATATCTACTATAATGATATATGTAAATCCTCGCAGTGACGGAAGAACAACATACATTTTCAATCAAATCCACATTCCCATCTCTAAATCCCTCCAGATACAATAAAATGCATATACTATCATGCTAAAAAATCCCAAATATCAGAGATAGCATACTCTTATCTTATATCATGACCTCCACAGTTACTACATCGCACAAATACAGCACAACCGACATGAGAAACCATCTGGAAGATAAATACTCGTTTTTTCCCAATTGAGCATTAAAAAAAACTTAACTGATTTATCTATATCCTAATCCTTAACGAATAAAATATGATATCAAACCAGGCTAATTGACTAACCCCGAGCTCCTCATCCTCACATAGATACAGATGCTGGTCGAGAGCTTGCTCCGTAAGCTCGGGAAAGTATTTAAAGAACTTAGGTATCATCTGAGCTGCCAACTGCTTCGCCTTAACGCTTCCACTAGCAGACGAGATTATCCCTTCGTAATCCGTACGATTCTGCTTGCAAAAGCAAACGCGTCAGAACCATAAAATTACAAAACGCAAAACCCGTACAATGTGGACTAACCTGGGACTTGTCTTTGGCTTCGTTGAGCTTCTCGCAATACTCGTAAAGCTTCTCTATCTCCTTAGAGTCATCCGTCGGTTCTGCCATGGTTGAATTAGAACGACAATCTAAGATTTGCCAAAGACTGAGAGGAAAGATGTTACTTGTTAGGGTTTGTTTTCGAATTTTCTGATTAACACCTCGACCGATAGAAAAATGTCTTTTTATCTTCTTTTTTCTAGAGAACGAAGTGTTCGGTTTTGCAATAGAGTTCGAACCCGACCCATCTGGCCCGACCATTCGCAAACTCGGGCAATTTGACCCGTCGACCAATGGGCTTGCTGGTCCACTTAATATTTTATTACTGTTTCAAATTATTTTTATTGAAGTAAAATGGTTTATTAATTTGGGCCTTGATTTGGACTTCCATGAACTTGGGCCAAAGCCTAGTGAGGAAAGGGTACAGTGTTATGTAACTGTCAGTGTAAATAGTTCGGAAATTAAAGAAAAAATAAAAAGAAAAGATGATGAGCTCAATTTGAGAGTGAGGTTTGATATAGTGCAAAAAAACCTCGTATATAGTAGGCAAAGGTTTACACGTGTACACACATAGCACAATCTGAACCTTCGCCGGTTGGCAAACTTGTGAGTCTTCTTAACGTTGCGCCATGGACGAAGAGTTTTCGGTCGATCCCACTCAGCTGCTCGAAGCTGCTTCAGACTTCGCTAACCAACCAGGTGAGGAATCATTCATTACCAATTTCATATCGGTTGTTGACTGATGGTATTTTGTTTTACTTCAACTCTTGTGGGTTTTTTAAGGTATCATCGGCGATGCATCAGCCGAGGATTTTCTCTCTCGATTTCCGCTTCCTGCCATCATCAGGTGGATTTTGCTGGTTTGCCTTTGTTTTTTTTTTTTTTTTGGCCATTTGGTACCTGATTAACTTGCGCGTGCTGTAAAGATATCATTTTTTGGTCTTTTCTTATGAATTACGGTGCGTTATGTTTTTTTTTAATTAATTTAGTGCTTTGCAAACCATGGCGGATCATCCTGGTCTGGAAACTGCATTGGTGGGTTGTTTGGAGAGGATATTTAGGACCAATTATGGAGCTTCGCTTATCGCCCATTTCATGGTTAAATTTATAAGTTTATGTTGATCAGTTTATTTTCATCGTGTATTGTGGGTTTCTTTTTCTTTTTTTTTTTTTCATTTCGACGGTGAATTTTCCGTTCTTTCTCACATTTCGACCACGGTATATCTTATTTGTCGAATCTTGACACTGTATTCTTGTTGTGATTCCTGCATGGATTTCTTGGTTAAACATAAGTCCATTATACATACTTCTTACTACATTTTAGTCGGAGTAACTTACCGATGTTCTACTTCAGCCTTTTGTTGAAGTTGGCCTTGGGGCAGACTCTCAGAAAGTGAGACGGCTGGCATGCATAGCTGTAAGCACATGATTCCCTCTTTTTAAATTCTCGTCATGTTCACAGTTTGTGACGCACTTTTTAAAAAAGTAATTATAACGACTACGAATTCATTACAACATGCTAATTCAATTCCTATTCCAGGTATCTTGTCTGTTGGAGGAAACAGATAAGAAGATTGCTGCTCGACTGGTCATCCAACATGGCATCTATCCTCTTCTTCTCAGTTGCTTGATCGATGGGTAAGTATATCTATTGATTATAGAAGTTTGCCTTAAGTTGAAGTTTCATAAATTGACGGTACGTGTCTTAACGTCACGCTTTCAATACCAGTTAAATATTTTAGTTGCTGACTCTACGATTGCTGTTTCACCTTTCATATTGTTGCATTTTCACTTGACGGTTTCAAGTTAGAAAAGATTTGACAAGTCTTATACTGTCATAATGTCACTTGAGGATCCATCATTCATTAATTTTCTCGGGCCAACTGCAATTTAGACCATGTTCATATCGTTTCTTTCGACTATTCTCAACTGGTAGCATCCAAAATAGCGATGATATCTTATGTTCCACAGAGATGAACAAGTTGCTACAGCATCGGCGGATGCAATCAAATCTTTGGTTGAGTACCCTGAAGGAGTGGTATGCAAATGATTCTTTTTCTGCTTAGGGTTTCCATGGCATTCCTTCCTTCGTGTTTTGCAATTGATAATCCACTATAACATATCCACAGGCTATCGTCTTTCCAGAAAGTGCCAATGAAGCAACCCACCTTGGAAATTTAGCTGCAAAATGTTCTTCCCTGGTAAATACAGCTAATAATAGGGACAGTGACATAGATGTAGAGTTGCATATTACAATCGGTTTCTGATTTATTTCCCTCTGGAATTTTTTTTAATACGTGAAGGCAAGAGTTCGAATACTTGCCTTGGTCGTGAGGCTCTTCTCCACTTCGAAATCTGTGGCAGAAGAAGTCTCAAAGGCTAATCTACTGAGTCTATTGGAGGCAGAAGTGAGAAGTGCAACCGACACGCTAGTTAGTCTAAGTGTCCTGGAACTTCTTTACGAGGTATTGCTGCTATCCATAGTTGTGTTTGAATCAAATTTAAACTGTCATTCTTGCAATAAGATATCAACATAATTCTATGTTCAATTCTCTTTGTTTGACAATGAAGTTGGCAGAAGTTGAGCACAGTGCTGAGTTTCTGCTGAAAGCCAGCCTCCTTCAGCTGCTTACTTCTATAATCAGGTCGGTGAATAGGAGCTATACCTCATCCATGCTGATGTCCTTATAGTTATTATCATCCCTTTTTCCTTAGCAATGAAGCTGCAGAATCTGTTTTAAGATCAAGAGCCATGATGATAGCTGGAAGGCTTCTGTCCAAAGAAAATGCTTTTTCATTCATCAATGAATCTGGTGAGCCGTCGTCTTATCTCTCGTCTGGAAAGGGATTATTCTATTTCACCATAACATTGAAGTTGTACAATAAGTTACTTCACTCTATTCTCTTTCGAACTGTCGCAATGAGCTTCTTGGTTCATTAATGGTTCTTTTTTTCTGTATCGTAGACTGTAGATCTGTTCTCTCAGCTATTGATAATAGGTCTGAGAAACTTGGAGGTCAAGACACGGATGAATACGAATGTGCACTAGAAGCAATAGGCCAAATTTCATTGTGTAAGTTAAGTTATACGTAAAACCCCTCGATCACAATAAATGCGTTAGGCATTTTGGTGCAAGTTTTTACCATTTTGCGAACTGTGATGTTACAGCAATCCTAGGAGCAACACTTGTCCTAACAGTTTCGCCTTCTCCGGCCAGACGTGTGATTGATTCTGCTTTCGAACGACAACACGGTAAACAGCTGGTGAGAACATTAATCCTTTGCGAAATCCACCCTTCGATCCTATAAACTGCGAAATTATGGTCCAAGTATATTCATGTCGATATATTATCTGTCGTTCAATGAACAACCCCAGGCTGCATTGCATTCTCTTGGGAACATTGCTGGTGAAACACGTGCAACTAATAATAGGATTCTGAACAATGCTGCTGAAGAGAGCCTTCGAAATCTGATTTACGATAAAGCATCAACAACATCTAAGCTGACCCCATCTGTAAGTGCGAATTTCGTTTTAGAACTCATTTGATTGCTGCGATTTCCTCGATGGTTGATTCCATTTTATTGCGTGGTAATAATATGATTGCAGGGCCTCCTTTTATCTGTTCTTCAGCAGGATTCTGATGTTCGTATTGCGGTGAGAATGGTTTTGATTGCATAAGCTTTCTAATGAAACCTAACAAAAAATTGGAGTATTCAGTTTCTGAATAAATCTATAGCATACTGAGACAGTATCCATATACCCCATATACGTCAAAAGATGTATAAAGATTGATTGCTTTGTTCTTACATGAAATGCAGGGATACAGAGTAATAACGGGATTGGTGGCTCGACCATGGTGTCTGATGGAGATCGTCTCAAAAGCCGATATAATCGATATAGTGACCAATGCGTATACAGAAACCCACAAGATAGGTATCCAAAATTTTCACTCTTTATATGCATTATCTGTGGTTTCGATATACTTCTTTATGCTCTAAAAATCTTTATATGTTGTAGGAATGGAAGCGAGGCATAGATGCTGTGAAGCGATATTCAAGGCATTTGCATCGTCTGAGAAACTCATCAGTGATCCCTCCTTCGCTGGCATGTTTTCGAAGGTTTGAACTATAGCACCCTTTGAAAATATTTTGTTGTACTAATTTAGATTCAAAAGTATACATCTCTTCTAATATATTTACATATGTTATATTTCAGCTACAAGAAGCAGTAGCGAGAGGCCCTTATGCTGCGAGAAAGCACCATGAAGCTCGACCACTTGTTATGACAGCCGATAGGTTTTGAATGTAAAATAGTTTTTTTTTTCGTTGATGTCGAACAAATAATACTGCTCTGAATGAACTAAGGATACTTTGCTTTGAGTTGTAATAATGTTTATTGTATACTTTGCATGCGTGTCATAGCAATAGGAAAAAAGCATCTGCATGGTAAGAAATCAAATCCAACGCACCAAATCAAGTCCAAGTTTTTATAATGAAGGTATGACATAAAATGTTTAAGACAAGACAAGAACATCTTCTGAATCAACTAGAAATGTAAGTACCTATAGGCTATACTGGATCGAAGGAGCATAATTTTGTCGTATACTACATAATTTAAATTAAAGACAAATAGGATTAAAAAAACCAAAATCTCTTCCCCCTCTGCCTATTCTGCAAAATTAGGAACATAAGTTACTTTCTAATTGTTCATTTGCATAATTAGTAAATAAGGATAAAATATAATCATATAGAGAGAAATACCTTGTCCTGATTTTGTGAGGATGGCAATATAATAGGCTGAGGAAGAACACTATTGTCTGCTGCTATTTGCTGCAGGTAGGGTTCCACCTTTTCTTTCAACATCTCGTTCATCTGGTAAGAATCAGTTCAAGAAAATCAAGTCTAGCAATATACAGCTCGGAACTGGGAAATTACAAATTTGCCCTCCTCACCTTTTCCTCCCGCCACTTAGTTTCCCATTGAGCGTCTAATATCTGTTCGGCGATCTCCCTCTGAGCGTTGAGCAGAATAGTCATTTCGTACAGCTTCTTTGGATCTTTGAGGTCTTTCTCACTCCAAGAAGACGCACTTAGTGGAAGCTCAAGATCCTGCTTTTTCATTGTGTTCTATGATGTAATAACTCGACCAAACTTTGAAATAACTTATCTCGAGATAATAAACGTTACCCCCCAATTCGGAGGCCTAGGAGGAGGATCGAGCTTCATGACTTCAGCCTCGAGAGATTTCTTGGCCTTATAGAGCGAAACGTTCTTCACAATCACGGGATCATCCTTAGCACGGACTGGATCCATGGAGATCAAAGCCTGTAAATTTTTACGAGTGAGCTCATAATTTAAGAATATTTTCCTTTTTTATATAAAAAATAAATATTAAAACAGTTACCTCTTGCAAAACCTCCCAGCCAGGTTCTCGTTTGGCGACCTCGTCTCGAAGTTGATCATATCGCGTGGATTCCTGAAAGGATCGTAAGAAGATGGTAACTGTAAGATTATTACAAGGGAGTAGTTGCGTAGAAAGAAAACATAGGGACTGATATGTAGTCAAAAGTAGACTGACCTTATATTGCCACCATATCCTCTGCTTCACATCGTCGTCGTAATTAATACCTCCCACAATCTGTGGAAGTGTTATCAACCAAAACGCAGCAATGCTCGGATCCTTCATACTGTTAACGATGTGCTGTGGAAGTCGAAAAAACATCAGCGGCTTTCTTTCAGCGATCATATTTATTATTATTTGCTAATCAGCAGGTCATAAAAAGGGCAGGTATATTCATTGATAACTAAAAGTGCTTCGCCATTCGCCTAATTGTCAATAAAAGATGGATATGTAGTTATTGGAAATTACAGTTATAAGTTTTCACGATATTTCCAACTGAGGAGAAGCAAGGAACGAACGGGAAATTTACCTATCAGAAATGTAATAGAATTGGCACGAACCTCGTAAGGGTAATCCATCTTCCGCAAGACGTTATAAGCTTTCCACGGAGGTTCCATTATCTAAAGAGAGTGACAAGACAAGGAAATCAACAGATTATATATCAGCAAAATAAGAATGAGATAACACCATTTATTAGCAAGAATGCAAGCCACATGATTTGTTATATACAAGCTCAAATCTTACATCATCAGCAGATATCCTAAGTGGAAACTTGCCTTTGCATTCTGGACACCTCATCACCCCCTGCGATGTAACATCAAGTGATCAAGCAGTAATCATGAACTTAAGAGTGTAATATTCAACATATTATCAGCACCTAAAATGCAAGAGATGGAGCCTAGTATAGGAGATCGTTCTTTTGTGGTAGTAGTGAAAACTAACCCACGACTCGATAAAGTTTCATACAGAATATATCAAGTTTCTTACTGATCCATTACAATCTGGGCATTCCTTAGATGGCAAAGGCAGATGAAGGTCAACACTCGAAGGAAGATGAACCAACTCGGCCCGGTTTTCTACAATCGCCTCAGCGATGTTTTCAGCAGTAGCCTTCTGTCCACTGTCATCGGGGCATCACAAACATAAAGAACAACGGATCGAAAAAGATGAAGTATCTTAAACCAAAACTATGGACACATAGGAAAGTTAAGAACTTTATACTGCTTCGGTAGTACCATACAATTATAAAACTGCATTCCTGTATTTTGTTTTTGAGATAAGATAATGAGCTTTAAAAGGGAATACTCAATAACTAACTGTTCAGCATCAGTTGCCTACCTCCTCAATGTGTAGTTTTTCACTTGATATTGCACCTTTCCCGAGCCTCTGCACATGGTACATTGCATCGCCTGCCACCCACTGCACGTCTTACAGTTCCTACATGTCAATACAGACCATTATAGTACCAATCAAATTGGGCAATCAGCTGATTGGCATTATAGGACGTGATCCGTACGCCTATCCATTGAGGTCCAATATTGGGTTAAAGAGCAAGAAAGTTCTACGAGAAAGATTTAAGTCACCTCTGACACAGGACCTTCTTTCCAAGTTCGAAGGCAATGTCATAAGTCCCAAGGGTGGCAATGGCCTGTAATGAATCCAATTGTAATCATATATTTTTCAACTGAAACATAGTTTCAGAAGAAACCACTAATTAAACAGCCTACTTCAAGAAACTCGAACCCACAACGAAAATCGAAAGAACACAAACAGAAGTATCATCTTCAAACATACAAAAATGGCAGAGTAGGATAGCTTCGATACAAACTCCGGGACACCAAATCCACGTGGCGCAGAGCCAGCTATGTCGAAGACAAGCGTGAAAGGCGATAAAACTACTTTAACAGGAAAATCGAGTATGTCCATAAGCTGCTGGCCATAGCGGCGAGTGAAGAGCTTGTACTGTAAATCAGCAAATTTCTTTACGCTCCTTATCAACTTGTCTGTTCCTCGAGACATTTTGGGTTGGAATTACGCTTCAGTTAGTGATTATTTATCTGCTCTCACTTCACAATTGTAAGGAAGGGGTTTGTTTATCCGTCTCGAAGATGAGGAAGCCGATATGGATAAAAGGGGGTTTCTATTCTCTATCCAAGAATTGTTGTTTGTATTGATTTTTAATATTTACAATTTAGCACCCTGACAATTAATCATTTTAAGACAATTATTATTCTTGAGAATCAATTTCCATTGCTAAAATTGTTGAATGTGTGATTATATGGATGCAATAACCATATTAATTATAACATTACAACGATGTCTGGAAAACAACAAGAACCTGAAATAGGCTACAAACAACTCAAGCAAACATAAAACAAGAAATGGCACTAACAAGTTTCTGTAATCAAAGGGCTTTAGCCACATTTCTGAAATCATTCAGACAAGAATGCAACAGTTCCTGCCGCTTGTTAAGCGACTGTCTCTCGTTCTCGAGCATGTCGATAGCTCCCGGGACAACGAACATGTCCATAAACTTCGCATCAGTAACCGCAAACAAGTCCAGCGCAAGAGCTACCATGAGACGCTCTCGGCTGCCCAAAAGACGTGAAAATCAGATCGAAGGTAAATGAATAACGATAGATTGGTTTGAAAGATGCACTGATCTTCACAAAGCTCTTTTCGTTATGGCTTATTATTTATTGGTCATAAGAAAATAATCTTCAGAGCTAGAAGGTTATGAAAACACTAGCTTAAATACATACCAAGGTGTCAAGAATCCAGAATTTAGGGTCGAAGCCACTCCCCTCTCTATCAAAACCTCGCGGATTTGGGCGAAATGTTGGGCAGCAAACGAGCATATATCCATGTAAGGTGACCCAGATTTAGTGGCAACAACATCTCCTCTACCCAATAAGAGGCCGCCGCCGCCATTTTGGATTTTAGAATGATCTGAATTCTTATTACCTCCAGCAATTCTTGACTGCCGCTTTTTAGCTCCTCCTTCTATGCCATTCCCAAGTTCCATTTTAATTACGTTGTTTCTATCGCATGGTTGATCTGGCGATGGGGTCTCGGGTACGGTGATGTGGCAGTCCTTAAGAGGGTCTCTGCCCTCGGTCAGTTTGCCGGGGGTGGTTTCGTTTCTCTCGGGAGGAATGTTTTCTTGGTTGTCAATGGTTTCTTTTTGTAGAGACGCCCCACCAGCTGATAGCTCGAAATTGCATAATCCACTGTTAAGGACTTGATTTGTTTGGTAATATGTGTTTAGACCTGCGTTGACGCTCCCCATTATGTTGTTTCTGTAGCAAATTTGTGAGTATGGGCTTGTAACCGAATCGAGATGGTGTTGAACAACTTCCTTGCACTGCTTGCCAAGTCCTTTACGAAGCGGTTATAGGAGTGTCTCAATGCAGCGTGAAAACCAACGTACCCATCCATATCTCCTGATTGCTGGCCAACTAACAGAAGTAATGTAATGAGCGACAAATAAATGAGTAAATTGATTGGAATCCAAATCCAGAAAGACTATATTTTTCCATTCCTATCATGTTTCGACAAATGAGGGATTAGAATGAGGAGTCTTACAGGTGAATCTAGAGTGGTTATGCTGCTCCCTCTCCACAGCAATATCAAAAAGATTGCACAAAACATATGAAAGACGATCACATGCAGTATCAAGAAGTGGTGCAAGCCAAAATTTTGCTGCATCGCGCGCAATCTCTGCTGCGGCTTCTGAGACTCCTTTGCTTCCACTTCGGCCAGCATGGGCTAGTAAGATATTAGCTACCTGCAAAGGAAAAATTTGAAGTTATAAAAATTCACACTATTTGTAACAGATCCAGCTAAAAAATGTAACTACCTTCTCCCTCGATACAGCTGGGCATTCCATGGAATATGTAGCACAGCGGAACTCATGAACCACTCTTTCAAATGCAGCACCTCCATAAAGACGCAGACTCGCATTTGGCGGCTTTATATCAGCTGCCACACCAGGCCAACCACCTATCCCACTCATTCGTTTTTCCTCTTCGGTTGTTTTTCCCCATTCCTCTGGTGCAGGATCTGCTGCTCCATCAAGAAATGCTTCCTTCGGAATCACAAATGCCATTTAACTTCATAGGCCAACTAAATTTATGCAATATAGTGTGATAAAGCGAATATATTTCTTCTTATTCGGACAAAATTGACATACCAGATGGCAGCATATAGAAGAAGCATACAACATGGAAGATCTACGCAATTGAGAGACATCAGAAGCTGCCTTAATTCTCCTGTCTAACCTATCCAGCTCAGCTGTAATTTCAGCGCACCGCTGCTCGAGTAAGGCCATTGTGGCAGGAGCAGCTTCTTTGTACCTTTTCTGGAGCTCAGATTCTAGGAAATCTCTGAGACAACCAAACCCTATGTGGGATCTGTACTTTTCTTCATCAAAACCACCTTTGACACCTTCACGTAGATGTTGAAGTACTTCTGCATCTATATGAGATATTTGTCTGCGAAACTCCTCATTCGAAACTATGCTTCTTTCTTTTGGCAGGGCAACAAAGAAGGGTCTAGTCTTCTCACCCAGATATCCACTGGCACTCAAGTACCTATCGACTTCCCAACGGTCCCCGAACTCCTGCATGTGTGAACTAATTTACAATCCCATCTGTCGTAGGGTCAAATACTGATTTCAGTGTTACATAAAGTGAGGTAACTCTAACCTTAAGTCGGTTGTCAAATTTGGATACAACGATAATTGTTCGTCTGAAAGCAGGATCAATTTCACGAATAGTGTCTAGCCACAAAGAAGAGCACCACTCAACACTACTTTGCTGAAGGAAAAGAATGATCCGATGGGGTGGACTAGCTAAGGACTTCACCATGGACAATATTTCGTCAGGCGTGTTCTCTGGTTCACCTTTCTTAGCCTGTATAGTCATGTCATTCTATTAGCTCAAGGAAAAAATAAAAACAATCAGTTCACAGAAGCTCCGGTAATCATCTTGTACGTATACCTTGAGAACAAAACCAGGTGTATCAATGATTGTAAGGTTCGGACAGTGTGCATATTCTGCTCTAATGACAATGGGACTAGCAGAAACAGCAGTTCTTGTCTTCTTCAGCAGGGCCTCAGTCCGTGTCTTTATCATATCGGCAATCGCAGTAGGGGACACGAGTGGAGTCCCGTACTCTTCAGAATCCTCGTCCTATTCAAAACAGTCAAATCACCAATCTACTCTCAAATCGAGCGAAAAACTAAGGGTTGCTACTTCCAAAAACACATAGGAACATCACCATCAACAAGACATCATAAAAAGCAAAAAACCATATCAAAGCTCGCCTAACCTGAAATCTGCAACGAGGCTCAAGGGCTGCTTGATCGTGCACCATCTGCAGAATGAGCGGTCTCCTCGTACCCATCTCAACCTCTCTCACGTTAAATCGAAACCCTAACAGTGCTTCTAGAAGTGAACTCTTTCCATCGGATTGTCCGCCGATGGCGACTATCTCTGGAATTGGGAGCTTCTCTCCGAAAGCTACTGCTGCAGCCTGCAGACGATTGTAGGCCTCGAATCGGAGAGCTCGATCCGTAGGATTCTCCATAGACGATTGACTGTGATTGTGCTTGTGTCTCTTGGAGTTGGATTTTGGCGTGGCTGACATTGGGTGGGATCGAATTGAATTGAAAAATGGCGAAGAAGAAAGAGAAGATTGTTCGTCAGAGACACTATTTGAAATTTGAAAATTGAGTAGGATGCGTAGAAAAGAACCGTTATTTATTATGCAAGTTGGGCCTATTGTTATTGAAATCTTATTTATTTAGGCCCAATACAAAAGCTCATAAACCCAATCAACAAGCTCTCTGCTCCTTTCAGTGCAAAAATGATGAGTAAAAGCAACAGACAGTATACAAAAGGAAGAAAGAACTAACGCTGTGTCCAATCTCTTTATCTACAATGCAGCACAGCAAAGATAGAATGCCATGAATTTGTCTACGATCTTCACCTTCTCAGCTTTCAGTCTTCGATCTTCGGAAGCTTTAAGGATCCGTTTGTTCAGTTCAGTTCGTGTACGAAGAACGCCAAAAGCACACGAAGCTTCGATCATTCTTCCCTCGATGTCCCAAACTGAGCCTAAACGATGTGAAGTTAAAAAGATTCAAGCCATTTCCAAGAGCTTAATGTTTCCCATGGAGTTTGCAGCTACTAAAGTCGTAGACTGCCCTCGCCAACAAACAGATGATATAAACTGTGTGCTACCACCTTCCACGTCATCGCCCGAACTACGATCATTGCCACTGAATTTAAACGATAGCACAGGCATCGAAAAGGCCTTGTGATATACAAAAACCTGTATATATGTATACAATATCATATATACAATCAGAAAAAAAATAAAAAAAATACTCAAACTATAAGAAGAAGATGGTAACAAAGTCCACAGACCTCATTCGTTTCTGAGCCAGTTGCAATATAACCATCCGATGCAGACAAGCCAACAAAGTTCTGAAACAGAGTATTACTATCTTCAGTCAGTTCTTGAACGGTGGAACTTTTCTTTCTTTTTTTTTTTTTTTTGGTTGATAAAAATAAATACCTTTACATTCAGATGGCCAGTGTACGACTGCAGAGGGCAATCGAGGACTTGGGAATTGCACATAGACAAATCCCAGAGCTTTAAAGTGTTATCGGTCGAGGAAGAGACGAGTGTCGTCGAGTCTACGTACTTCACATAGCTCACAGTCTTGTTATGTCCCACCAAAGTGCATAGAGGCATTTTCATGCTTCGAAGATCGTAGTAATATATTCTGTGATCTGCCGAGCCAAACGCAAGGGAACGACTTGAATCTGTAGGAAACTGAACGCAGCATATGTTTGCCTTTGTCTTTATGGTGCCGACGCTTGCCCCCTGTGCAAAATAGCAGGTAAAAAACATCAGAAAAACGCAAACTTTAATCCACACATAGCAGCAGATGACTTGTATAGTAATATGTTTTATATTCAAAGCGTAATAAATATGCCTGATTGATATTCCATAGCCTAACAGAGCCATCATCGCTCCCACTAGCAAGCATCGTTGGATCTGCTAAAGAGAAGTCAACAGACCACACACGGCGTGAGTGCTCTTTCATTTCTTTGAAAACTTGGCTTCGAGTGACATCCCAAACCTGGAAAAAAGGGATGAAAAGAAAAAAAGATTAGATCTTGGCCAACTATCTTGATAGTAAACGGCGAAAAAGTATGATGATAAATGGTTTTAACTCGCCTGCACAGTTCCTTCGAAGTTGCTCGAAGCTATTTGGCTCTTAATGTATCCATTCCAACATATGCTGCTCAGTTTCGACCCGCTAGCCATTTCAACAGCTGGGTAGTGAATATCGTGGCCTTCGTTCAATATGGAGTTGTAGTCGAAGACTTTGATCTTCCTTGTCACGCCCGCGGTGGCGAAGAACTCGCCGTCCCTGTCGAAGCTGAGAGAACAGACGAGGTTCGAAGAGTTCAACAGATCGCCCTGTTTTAAATCTGCTTTGACTTCCAGCTTACTGTAAGAAAGGTACTTGCACAACCCTTGTAAGAACGAACTTATCCAGCCATTTGATTTCTGCTCATTACGCCTCAAAGAAGCGTTACTAATCAAGCTTCTCTCAGAACTGATATGAGATTGTCTGCTCAAGGGCCTTTGAACAATGGGTTTTGCAGATCTACGCCGCGCTAGAAAGTACGCAGATTCCAATTTCCTGAAATTCTTCATCAGCCGAGGATTTTGGAAGAGAACGCTTCGTTCTATCGTCTGATTCTCATCTCCATGGCCTTCTGATTGTTCTGAGCTTGCTGTGGAGGTAAGGCCTTGTCTTATTCGTTTTCTTGAGCTCAAATCCTCCGAGTTTCCCTTGATTCTTAGAGTCTGTTGAAGCTTTGTCACTTCATCTGTATCCGAAGAAATGATGGATATGGTTTCAGTTAAGCTATCTGCAACTTCTTGTTTTCTCTGTTGAAGTCGAAGGAGAAACTCGAGTAGCAACTCTTGCTCCTCTATCTTGTCTCGAAGCTCTATCGCAGCTTCGCGCTCTTCTATGTCGTCTTTGGGCTCATTCAAAAACTCACTTTGCAGAAGTTCGCTGTCAGAATTTACACAGGAGCTTCACTAGATCGAATCAACTTTGAAACACAGAAGAAAAACGAAACCTTAGAAATATTTCTTGTTAGAATTCTCACCAACCTCATTTTAGGTCGGTTAGTTGGCTCGGGATGGAGCAACCACAGGCAAAACGAAGCTTCTTTAGGCCACTTTAGGAGCAGCTGTGGAGGCAAAACTCTATGTCTGAGGTTAGACATAGTTGTGCTCTTCTCTTCCATGCTACCAAATGTACAGAACAGCTGCTCACAAGCAAAACAAACATAGTATTATCATCGCATTCGTATAAATATAGGATTCTTAGATTTCCTCCACTGACCGACCTCAAAGAGTAAGACGCCGAGTTGATATATATCAGATGAGCAAGAACAGTCGCCGCCGTATATCTCTTCAGGGCTTGCGTACCAGCTCGATTCCATCAGCAGTATTCGCTTCATAGGAAAAGACTGTTTCTGATCGTCTTCCTCACGTTCGTTGCCCGACGCACCTATGCTACTTTGAGATCGATGATTCGTGTAAGAGAAATGGCAAGGCATGATGGACGAATCGAACCCCTTCTTAACCTCAGCCGTTTGGGCATGCGATGATCCGTGCTCGGGAGAATCCGAGCTAGAATCAGAGCAAGAAGGAGATTCGATGAAGGAGACCCTATTCAGCGAGGACATAACAAAGCAAGATGGCCTCACATTGTGAACAGCAATTCCCTGAGAGTGAGCCATGCTCACAATATCTGCTACTTGAGAGAAAATGTGAAGGCACTCGAGGGCATCGACTCTTCTTTCTGGGCTGTCTAACCACTGTCTCAAGCTGACATCATTGGACTCGGTTCTTCGGTCCACGACAGCGCTGTCGCCCTCCTTGGCCCGAGTTCTATCGCTGCTGATATGAGGCGAAGCAGTTATCTGATTTTCCCTACCTTTTCTTGCTGGTGAAAAGCCTGAATTTTGGGAGGTGTTGTCCGCCGATGGCCTAAGGTTAGTCCCACGGAGAATCCTAGGATTTCTGTCTGAGAAAGACGAAGAGTTTGCCCCCCTAATGCTGTCTGATCTTTGCCAGGCTGACTCAGATGAGCCCTCCTCCATTGCAGTATTCACCTATGAGGGCTCTTACATGAATCCCAGGAAACACACAAACACATGCAAGATCACTGCGTGATTTGAATATCGTCGGATTTCTAACGAGTTCCTCCGCCGTAAACCCACTCATCATCGATCAAAGTACACATCGAATGCACAAACAGCAGCCTTGATCATGCGACAAATTAAGCATAAAGCAACAACCTTTACTCAGCAAAACGCAGAGTTGGAGAAAACCCAGAAGCTATAATCGGATCAGCCTTGATTATATTGCAAGAGTTGTAGAGTTGGGAGGATAGAAAGCTAGCAAAAAGGGAGCACGAAAAAAAAAATCAATCTTTATGTGGGGGTGAGAGAGGAGGAAAAAAAAAGAACATTCACAAGGTGAGGTGAGGTGAGGTGAGGTATTGTTTTAGCTCAGCTAAAGAATCACCACCACACAAACATACTCTCTCAACTTTTTCGTTTTACAGTCTGAAAATATGAAAAATAATATAAAAATAAAGAACAGAGTGCAGCCCAAGAGCACTTTCAGCCTCACAAAAAAGCTCCCCACAAACACAAACCAGAACGCCAAGAATAAATCCCGGGCAATTAAATATAGAGTATTATTTGGCACCTGTTACACAGGTTTGTATAAATATATATAATCCCAGAAAAAATGTCTCGAGTTCAAAAGGCAATAATAATATTTTATTCGGATTCTTGGACAAAACCCTAGACATGATCTGTATGCTATTATTACATACAAACCATCGTCAATTACATGCCTACGTGGCCTTTCGTTGTCCTCAGGTCTCTAAGCGGCGAACTTTGTGTTAAAAATAAAAGTAAAAGTACAGGTACTTGCAGTTCAACTCTAGGTTTTCTTTTCTCCTATAAAGTAATATTCAATTTCCAGGAAGAGCGGCGAGCAAATTATATATTAGCAAAAGTAACCATATGATTACTTTTATAATCTTGTTAAAAGGACCCCTCGACCTTCCACATACCTTATTATAAAGCACATAAAAGCGCAGAGTTAATTATAACAGTTCTTCCTTGTTGCCATTTTGCTTATTTGTTCTTTAACCTGATTTGTTCATCACTTTGGTGGGATGGGATTCGATGAGGAGTTGCTTTATATGTCAATGGACCAAACAGTATGTAACACTTGTGCTGATTACAGAGGCTTCCTAGTTCAACATGGTTTTGATTATGATTATTCTATCTCAACATGGTTTCCCGAAATAACATATATCACATCGGCTTCCAAAATAGACCCACATGTTACATTTGTTTAAATATCTTGGAGATCTGAATCAACACTGTTCTCACAAGTGTTTTACCATTGGTGAGTATGAGGATCTCAGACACCGTCATTTCAAGCACTAAAGAGATAATAGATCATTTTTTACAG
Organism: Craterostigma plantagineum; assembly: GCA_027422505.1. NCBI lineage: Eukaryota > Viridiplantae > Streptophyta > Magnoliopsida > Lamiales > Linderniaceae > Craterostigma > Craterostigma plantagineum. The sequence goes on from JAPQWV010000082.1 coordinate 1,449,669, forward strand.
GGGAACTAAAGAATTCGTGGCCTCATCCCATCATGAGTATAATCCTTATTTTAGAAATCATAACTGGACATTTTATAAAATCATACCCAAAAAATTTACTACAGAGAGTCAAATTTATTACTTTTTGGCAAATAATTAATTAGGTCCCACTTCGATTTGTTGAGGTTTGGGAAATAGCAAGGTGTCCTCTCACTCTCCTCAGCACTATATAATATCACCATCCTCACGGCATAAATCCTTGTGTCTAAGCTGTAGCAGCAAGAGAACGACTAACTAGCTAGCGAGAACCCAACAGGCTAACGTTGCTCTCTCTATTCTTACAACATTCAGCGGTGTTCAAATGTAAGTAAATCAAGCTCATTTTATTGTTTTCTTTTTTTTTCCCCTTTTACGAATAGCCATTAAAAATTAAAATAGGCCTGCATATTGACGATATGTTGAAATTCGTCTTGATTGCGCCGCGGGGAAGGAAGCTCTTCGTCCAAGAAACTTAGCCCATCTTCTTCTTCGACGGGAAGACCTCCGTCGGTGGTCGGAAAGGGAAGAGGTGAGCCAGAAAAAAAAAAATAGATTGTTGGGCGCTATTTCATTTCTGACTTCAGTTTGATTAAGCCAACATGCATTGAATGTTCTTCGTGTTTGAATTTGGTGTTTTAGTAACTGCAGGTTGTATCTGCTTTGGGTTTTGCTTTTAAATATGAGATTGAGCCATCAATTAGATGGAAGCAATTACTATTTGGGAATAATTCATTAATGGAACAGTGTAGTTTAATACTTTTGAATATTGATGTTAGATGTAACTGGATTATATGGGATTGTTCGACGATAACTGAAGGTGCAACATCTGCTGTGAAGCTTCTTTGTCGTGAATCCTCTTTTTTTTTTTCTCTGCATTATGGCGCTGTTATTTCACCGCTGGCCGCGGAATCTTACCATCAATTGTGGCGTTTATTCATTCCATTCCATATTCTACAACACTGTAGGAAGATTTGCTGGCTGAAGTTTCCAGGACCATATTTAGTGGACCACGTCCGTCGTCTTCAAACGTTCATGGCTCGGGAAATTTCCCTTGTTTTAGCACGCCGAAAAATGGGCCACGAGGGGGGTTCTACGACGAGCCTGTTAATTATTAAGTTTTTCTTAATAATATAATATGGTTCTATCAATTATGTTCTTATGTCAATAATTGGTGAAAATATCATTATTATTCACCTAATGCATTGAATGATTTGTCATTGTGTGTCATCATGTTTTGTCTTTGAGTATATTGAACTATTATGTATCATTATTGATGTTCATGTGAGAAATATAGTTTTACGGACATTCTTCTTCTTCAACATCTTTCTCTCATATGTTTAATAATTCTATCATGTTCATGTAATATTATCAAATGGTATCAGAGCTTAGATCTTAAGGGACCAAAAGCTTGAACAAGATCAAGATCAAGATGTCTTCAAGCAACTTCTTAGGCACCGGACCTCCACAATTCGAAGGAGAGAACTACCATATATGGGCCATCAAGATGAAATCCTATCTTCAAGCTTTAAATATATGGGAAGCAGTGGAGAAAGGAGCAGATCCAACACCGTTAGGGGCAGATCCGACGATGGCGCAGATAAAGAATTTCGAAGAACAAAAAGCAAAGAAACCGAGGGCTTTAACATGTCTTCACTCGGCTTTATCGGATGTTATATTCACGAGAATCATGACGATCGAATCTCCAAAAGAAGTGTGGGACAAGCTCAAGGAGGAGTTTGAAGGTAGTGCTAGAGTTAAATCAATCAAACTCTTAACACTAAAAAGAGAGTTCGAACTTTTGAAGATGAAGGATGGTGAAAGCGTAAAGGAGTACTCATCTAAGTTACTTGATCTCGTAAATAAGATCAGGTTGCTTGGAGAGAATGTTGCGGATGCTAAAGTGGTGGAGAAGATAATGGTTAGCCTCCCGGAAAAGTTCGAAGCAAAAGTGACGGCAATTGAGGAGTCGTGCGATCTTTCAAAGTTGAGCGTGGCTGAAATTATAAGTAAGCTACAAGCGCATGAGCAAAGATCACTCATGAGACTTGATGATGGAGTATCCACGGAAGGAGCTATGCAAGCAAGACACAAAGGAAACTTCTCGAAGAAATATGACAAGAAGAATTCGGAGCAAAAAATCGACAAAGGAAAATCTCCGATGACTTCGAAAGTTTCTGAAAATCGGGGCAGATTTCCATCTTGTAATACATGTGGAAGGAGCAACCATCAAGAGAAAGATTGTTGGCATAAAGGAAAACCACAAATCCAATGTCGGTTTTGCAAGAAATATGGCCATGTCGAGAAATATTGTCGTTTGAAGGCGAAAAGTAGTCATCCAAAAATGGGGCAGCAACTAAATTACACTGAAGAAGAGGAAGAAGAAGCTAAAGGAAGTTTATTTATGGCCACTCAAGTTGAAGAATCAAGGGAGAATCTTACTTGGTACGTTGACAGTGGGTGTACGAGTCATATGGCGAAAGATAAGACCATTTTTGAAACTCTAGACAACTCGATCCATACGAAGGTAAAGCTTGGCAATGGTGATGTAGTTCAAGCTCAAGGAAAAGGATCTGTAGCTGTTCCAACAAAACGAGGTATTAAGCGCATTCACAACGTGCTATATATACCTTCGTTGACGCAAAATTTGCTTAGTGTCGCTCAAATGATGGAAAATGACTACTCTCTAATCTTCAAGAAGAAATGTTGCTACATATATGATTCTCAAAATAATATTGTTGCTGAGCTACCTATGGTTGAGAAAACATTTCCAATAAATTGGAGTTTTGTTGGCGAAAGTGCGAAAATGGCGAAAGTTGTCGACTCTAGTCTTTGGCACAAACGACTTGGGCATTGCAACTATGATTTTTTGATCTTGCTCTATAAAAGGGAGATGGTTTATAATCTGCCCGAGATACAAAAATCTTATGAAATGTGTGCTTCATGCCAAATGGGAAAGCAACATAGACTACCTTTTCCGCATTCTTCGACTTGGAGGGCGAAAAGTAAGCTCGAGTTGATACACACGGATTTGTGCGGTCCAATGAAGACGGAATCTCTGAGCGGAAATAAATATTTTATCTTATTCATTGATGACTTTACGAGGATGGCGTGGATTTATTTTATACGATTCAAGTCTCAAGTTCTTGGAATTTTTAAAAAATTCAAGAAGATGGTTGAAGTTCAGAGTGGATGCAAAATTAAAGCTGTGAGATCCGATAATGGCATGGAGTTCAACTCAAATGCATTCAACCAATTTTGCGAAGATGAAGGAATACATCATCAACTTACTACGTCTTATACTCCGGAGCAAAACGGCGTCGTCGAGAGGAAAAACAGAAGTGTTGTAGAGATGGTGCGATGTCTTTTGGCCGAGAAAAACTACCAAATGTTTTTTGGGCTGAGGCTGCGTATACATCTGTTTATTTACAAAACAGATTGCCAACGAGCGCGCTAAAAGATGAGACGCCGATTGAGAAGTGGAGTGGAGTCAAACCATCCGTAAATCACATAAAAGTTTTTGGCTCATGTTGTTTCGTTCACATTCCGACTCAAAGAAGGAGCAAGCTTGATGTTAAGTCGAAGGTTGGTATTTTCTTGGGTTATGCATCAAAATCTAAGGGATATCGTATCTACGACGTGAAGGAGAAAAATATTATTATTAGCAGAGATGTTCGTGTGGATGAAAATTCTTTTTGGGATTGGCAAGAAGGCAAAATAAAGCATGAAAATTCTCCGTTGCAACCTAATGTAGCTGCTGAAATTTTAGATAAAAAACCCGAGCATCAACAGGAGGTAAATGAAGATGTCGACGATGAACCGATAAAAGGAAAGACGAGGTCGCTTGCTGAAATTTATGAGAAATGCAACATCGCTATCGTTGAACCATCTAGCTATCATGAAGCTGCAAAACATGAAGGTTGGATTCAAGCTATGAAAGAAGAAATTCATGCGATCAATAAGAATGAGACGTGGGAGTTAGTTAAGAGACCAAATGGTCGAAATATCCTAGGTGTAAAATGGGTCTACCGGGCAAAGATGAATCCCAATGGATCCTTGAACAAGCTTAAAGCAAGACTTGTTGTCAAGGGATATGCACAACAACATGGTGTCGACTTCAATGATACGTTTGCGCCGGTTGCTAGACACGATACTATAAGATTGCTAATTGCTCTTGCGGCTCAAAACAAGTGGAAGCTTTTTCACCTTGATGTAAAATCTGCATTTCTAAATGGAGAGCTTGAGGAAGAAATTTATGTTGATCAACCTCCGGGATTCGAATTGAAAGATAAAGAAGATCGAGTCTACAAGCTAAAGAAGGCGCTCTATGGCTTGAAGCAAGCTCCGAGGGCGTGGTATAGCAAGGTAGATACTTACTTGATTAATTCTGGTTTCAGGAGGAGTGATGTTGAAGCTACTCTTTATACAAGGAAGAGCGGAGATGGAAAAATATTGATTATTTCCTTATACGTTGATGACTTACTCGTAACTGGGAGTAACGTCGAGGAAATGAGCACCTTCAAGGTTGAGATGGAAAAAATGTTCGAGATGTCTGATTTGGGAGAGACGCATTATTTTCTCGGGATGGAAATTCAGCAAAGTACGAGTGGTATTTTATTTTTCAGCAGAAGTACGCTATGGAGCTATTAAAGAAGTTCAAGATGGAGAATTGCAAACCTGTTTCAACGCCTTTAGTTGCTCATGAGAAACTAACTAAAGAAGATGCAGGTGATGATGTTGATTTTACCACTTATCGAAGTTTGGTAGGAAGTCTTTTATATTTGACGACTACAAGGCCGGACTTGATGTTTGCGAGCAGTTTTTTATCCAGATTCATGCAAGAACCGAAGGAGAAGCACATGGCCGCAGCAAAACGCGTTCTCAGGTATGTCAAAGGTACTATTGATTATGGCGTTCAGTTTAAACCTGTGAAAAATGGAGTGCTGCAAGGTTTTTCCGATAGTGATTGGGCTGGAAGTTATGATGACTCGAAGAGTACTTCGGGCTACGTATTTAATCTTGGTTCTGGCGTGTTTTCTTGGAGCTCAAAGAAGCAGGAAGTAGTAGCTCAATCATCCGCTGAAGCTGAATATATTGCAGCTGCTAGTGCGGCGAATCAAGCAATTTGGCTAAGAAACTTGATGGAAGATTTGAGCATGAAACAATCTGAGGCGACAGTGATATGGGTCGATAATAAATCTGCGATCTCTATGGCGAAAAATCCTGTTTTCCATGGCCGATCTAAGCACATAAAGGTTAAGTTTCATGCATTGCGAGAAGCTGAAGCGAGCAACGAGATCAAGCTACTTCACTGTAACTCTAACGAGCAAGCTGCTGATGTTTTAACCAAGCCATTGCAGAAAGGAACATTTGAAGATCAAAGGTGCATGCTTGGGGTATTCAAGAAAAAACTTAAGGAGGAGTGTTAATTATTAAGTTTTTCTTAATAATATAATATGGTTCTATCAATTATGTTCTTATGTCAATAATTGGTGAAAATATCATTATTATTCACCTAATGCATTGAATGATTTGTCATTGTGTGTCATCATGTTTTGTCTTTGAGTATATTGAACTATTATGTATCATTATTGATGTTCATGTGAGAAATATAGTTTTACGGACATTCTTCTTCTTCAACATCTTTCTCTCATATGTTTAATAATTCTATCATGTTCATGTAATATTATCAGAGCCATCTTCTTCTTCTGCCTATCCGCGGCGGCCTGCCTTTCCTCCTTCGAGCCGCCGTGGTGGAAGTGCAAACAAGGCAGAAGAACGCTCGATCCCCACCGAAGTGCAGCGAGCTAGCGCCCCAACGAAAGGCGCAGTTCGATTCGGTCGAAGAGTCACAGCTTCGACGGAGACGATTACTTTGCCCAACAGGTATGATGTTACCATTTTACGAACATCCTATTCTTCTTCTTTTGCCCTACGATTTGATTTCCTTTTTTGCTAATCCTTCCTTCTGCCGAAACACTGGGTGAAGAGAGTCTTAAAGGAAAGATTTGCCCGGTAAACTCTTATGAAAATATCTATTCTTAAACAAGGAAAAAAAAAACGTCGTAAATATATCGCTTTTTACCTACACTAGTGCAAACCCGTGCGTTGCACGGGGCTATTTTTTGGATTGAGGTATGTACTGAACGTGCATGTTTTTCAAATGAAGCATCTCTTGTTTGGTATGTGGCAAAATATGTGATTAAAAAACAGAATAATTATTAAATTTGGCAATAATAATTTATTTAACGTCGGAGTAGCTACGGTGGGAAAGACAGAATTACTACTAAATGCGGGAATGATAACTTATTTATTGTCAGAGTAGCTAAGACCAAATACTGAAAAACACTGCTACGGTGAGGAACTCTCTGAATTCTTGGATTAGTTCCGGCGAAACATCGTACACGTCATCTTCAGCAAACATGAAGGAAAATGCTGATCGCAGCACATATACTCCACACTCGCCGCTGATTCATACAGGAAAAGAGAGAAACAATTTACGTAAGAAATCATGATTTTACAAAATAAATAGGGTGACGGTTTTGCACTACCTCATAGTCTGCTGGGGGAAGTTTGGATCCCTAAAAACAGCGAAGTCCACGATGGAATCAGTGATGCGCAAATCTCGAAGAATATATGGGATCATAAGCCGTGTTTTTTGAAATGCCTCTTCGAAGAATCTCATATCTCTATCAACCGAATGTTCAGAGTCATGTACTATTATTAACTGTTTTTTATAATCAATGATGCACAGTATCCAGTGACATTGATTTATGTTGACTGGGATAACGATAAGATCTGTTTCCTTCCAAGGAATAGACGGCCAATACTCAACAATTCCTTGTACATATGGTCGAATGACAGATAGATCCATACATCCATCGTTCGTATACTCTGCTGCAACTATTTGGTTGAACGCTGTAGGCATAAAAGAAACTCTCGACTTTGGGAAACTTGCATGTGCTTGCGTCTCCATAAATCCTCTTAAGCATTCGTCCATGTGCTGGTGGAGATTACAATAGAATGCATAATAAGAATATGTGGAAAAAATTAATAGATGCTTAAGTATTGTACCTCATCATGTAGCCAACTTCCCTTCGTCATAAGGTTTTTGAAGAATTCTTTGGCGCGTTCTTTTCGGAACAGCGTGCCGACACAATCTCCGTCATTTATTGTTCCTATTGTCGCCGATACACGCGGAAAGAATTTTAACATCCTGTTGACATGCACCGCAAGAGTTTTCTCTGCCGGGACGTTTTTCGAAATCGAACGGTGTCCCTCTAACATGCTTGTAGTTTTTGTCTTAGATCGTTTTTCTAATGGATCCTCTCCTGGCTGACTGGAAATATTAGTGTTCTTTCTTTTTGCTTGCAGTTTCGTCTCCTTAGTTGTAGGTATGCTTGTTGTGAATGCTCTCGTCTGTTCTCCGTCAGGTGCCGGGCTTCTCTTACCTGTAAGAAAATCGGACGTCAAGTTATAAGTAGTAACAATGTTTTCAATTTTGCTGAATAATGTTTCACATACCAAGGGTTTCTTCTATACGCGACAGCCTCCCATCGATTACCGAGTAATTTTCGTTAATCTTCACTGTTAGGTCGTCGAACATCTCAGTATCATATTGGACATAGCCATCTATCTTACGTTCTATACGATCAACAAATTCTCTAGCTTTCTGATGAAATCCCGCAACAATGGTGTCTAAATAATCTCTTATTTGATTCATCATTTTATGGAACTTTTTTTTGTATGTTTGTGTGTATTGGTTGTAAAATTATCGAAATGATTTGATTTATATAGAGTGTCGATGTTAAGGAACTGAAAAGACACTACTCTCAAGTCGTAACTTCTCAGTAGAATGTATTGGTTTGGTTTGTTTAAATGAGTTCTATGATTAAATGTATTTAGTGGGCACTCGTCACTGTCTTAATTGTTTGGATAATATTTCGATGTGTCTTTTCATTTCCACAGTCATCATAATTACGTAGCGAGTAGTTTAATTTGAGTAATAGATCGATACGCCTTTTGAGTGGAATGGTTATCATGATTACAGAGTAATTATTGAACGGTTATATTAATCCATTGTATTGCGTTAAATTTAGTAGTGTCTAGATGATAAATGATGCAGTTATGTCTAGATTAAGTGTAACAGTAATATAGTGAGTCTTGTAATTTAATTATGTTTAGATGAAAGGTAACAGTAATATAGGTACATAAATGAATTATTTGAAATCGTGCGACTGAATTTTGAACTGCTGTTCTGCAGTTGTTGGTAGTGTACTTTTCGTTTACAGTACTGTATGCCAGCCGTGCAGCATAGGTCATCTTTTGTAATTACACGCAATATTTCTGTAGGGAAAAACTTGCACTACTACTGGTTTGACCACAGGATTTCACTACTGAAGAACTGCAGCACTGAGGATAATTGCACTACCGAACAGATTTGCACTACCGAATAACTGCACCACTGAGGAGAATTGTACTACCGAACATATTTGCACTACCGAACACATGATTGCACTACTGACGAACTACACCACTGAGGAGAATTGCACTACCGAACAGATTTGCATTACCGAAGAGATTTGCACTACCGAAGAAAATTACACTACCAACCAGAAGGTCAGTAGTGTGTAATTCGGTAGTGCAATATGCAATAGTTCATCCTATGTACCATTCAATTACACTACTGCGAAAATGTCAGCCGTAAATGCGATGGGATATATGATACTTATGCAAATCGCGGGTCTTTCCCTTGTTATCTTGAATTGCATTTTGACCGAAGAACAGTTGTCGATTTAATCGCATCCTATTTTTATAACAATATACAAAATTGAAGTATCATGTTATCAAATTATGTTCAGCCGAATCATTTCTGGCCAAAGAATTCCATCTTGCATTGTTATCCCTCCTCGAAAGTCAAACTCCATCTTGCCAATGTGAAGCTCCATTCCTCTTTGTCTCTCTCAGAAGTTGATTCAATAGCGATCTCTGAGAATGCGGTACTACTCATCAATCTAAATGGCTACTGTTAGATAATTTATAATTAATATAAATTATTATGTGAATGTGAAATTTAGAAAAATATTTTTATTTAAGAAATTGGGGTTTGAAAATGCTATTGGGCTTCGATTTTGGTCCAATAACAGACAAACTTGTAGAAGTCCCAACTTCTAGAAGGTTGGGTTGGTGGCTTTGTAATTGAGTAGTTTTTTGGAGTGATTAAAAAACCACTCCTCAACTCACGTGTATATGACAATTATTTAAAAAAACAAAAATTTATGGATTTTTATTACAAAATTTTGGCTATAAATAGGCGATTAAATCTAGGTAGAAAACACAACAAAAATAATAAGAAAAATAAGATAAAGAAACATATAAATATCTCTCAAAATTAATTCTCCTATCGTTCTTTTTCGTTCGCAGTCTGTGTCGTCATACGTGAGGGAGCTTGTGTACTACACAATCTTAGAATATTGTTTTTTTTCGTTTGCCAGCCAACAATTACGTAATGAAGGGACAGTCAAACAGTTGATCAGTGGAAATTCAGACCTAGATAATCACTACCTTGTATTATCTGATCCAAGAAAGGGGTGATCGTTAAAATAGAGTACTTACACTACTATTATCAGTACAAACAATGTACTTATAGAGTACTTACCACCGTCCAAAAACAAATCAAACTATGTTAACTTCAGCCAAATAGAAACATTTTACTTACACTACTATAATGTACAGTGCAATTCAAGTCATTACATACACTACTGTTACCAGCAGTGCAGTTCAAGTCACATCGTTTCAGTACACTACTGTTGAAGTATAACTCGCAATTGCTAGATATGATATACTTCTGCGATTACCCTGATCAAAATCGTCACAACAAATACCAAACATAAATGGTAATCATAAAAATTAAAAGTTATTCAGTTGATAATATTTTCGATGTTTTCCCAACTTTGAATATTAACATTTCAAAAATAAGATGGTCAGTAGTGTGGATGTAGGTAGTGCAGTTTTGAAACGTTAAGCTCATGCACCTGAGCATGACGTCTGACTGTTCTTGAGTAATTAGAAATGAGATGAAAATTACAAAAGTCATTAGACAGTTCTGTACTAATACGTTCGCCCTGCATTATAAATAAAGTAGACTGTCAGGAACTACTAATCTTCATTTTGTGGTGGCCAATGCCAGTATTGGAAAAATACGGAGGCCGTCAGATATTTCTTGAACTCAAGAATGTGTGATGGCAATATCATGTGGATCTTGTCGTTTCGAAGAAATGATGCAAACGCATTCCGCAGCACATGTAGGCCGCTGTCTCCGCTTTGAGAGCAGATGCATAAAGTTGGAAAATGTGATATCCAATAATTTAAATGTAGCACTCAATTATATTATGTATAGACAATTATGCTACCTGTCAAGCTGTTGCAGAATATTTCTATCCCTTTTTATGGAAAATTGCTCTCCACAGTCTTTGACGCCTATCTGTTTGAGTAAATACGGTATAATTAATGGCGCATCACCCAAGGCTTCTTTTGTTTTCCGCAAGTCCTCATCCGACTTTGTGTCTGAATCCAAGACCGTAATGGTTTTTGTAGCTGGGTAAGCAAAGCAAAGCACCCAATGTTTCTGTTCAATTCTGAGCGGGAATACTATAGCTTTAGCTTTTAGCCAGCTGAATGATGGCCATACTGCAAATTTGCCCAGAATGTAAGGGAAGACATTGTCTAGATTCAAGTTTCCATCATTGAATGCAGTCCCTGTAAGGAATCGGCTGAAATCTGTACTTGTGAAAGCAACGACTTTGAAAGCATACTTGCACAGATGCTGCATCTGTATGAAACCTCGCAGGCATTCATCTATATGCTGTAATATATGTCAGATGATTGCCATAAGTGTTTACTATAGATAGTGCATATTTATGTAAAAAAGAAATCCTTACAGTATCACGTAGTTGCCCTTTTTCTGCGATGAGTTCGTTAAAGAATATCTGTCGAAGGATTCCTCCCTGGAGACTTTCTCTGTAGTCGTCTGGGGTCATAGATCTTATCATTTTTACAGCTTTTGGCCACATCTGTAGCTTGTATAGTATATGTTCGTCAATTTTCGGGGAGAAGTAAGGCACTCGAGGTGGAGTTTCATCGGTTGCAGCCTCTGTTGCCGAACTGGTGATTGCATGTACTGAAGGGTTCGCTGCTATAAAAATTCGATTAATTAATTTATGAATGTTACGTTCTTATTAAATTGACAGTTGCGTACCTTGCATATCAATCTTGGCATTTATGTGGTCGATCTTTTTTTCTATTTTGTTGATCACATACTGTAATGGTTTCAGTTCTTGTCCTAGCCATTCTCGCTGCATATGAATTCCTTCAGCCGTTTCGATGTTGGTCAACCTCTCACTGATGTGATGCAGAGCAGCTTCAGTATTGGTTTTCATTTGGTATGTCTGCTCTGAATTCCACTCGACGGTGTACGCCACGTCATAAACACCAGCTAGAACTTCGGAAACTTTTGATTGTACGCTTTCCAAAAGCGGTCCTTCCTTAACTGGCTCACAATGCTCATGTTGTGTTTGTTCTGGACCGGCAAGTATGACATTATATTGACGGTTATATAACATATTTTGTTATAACGTAATTACATTATGTCATAACTATTTGCGTCTTTTACCTGTATTTGATTGGACATAATTTGGAACAGATTCTTGTCTGGTTTCTGAAGGTATGTACTGCTTTTGTATTTCCGCCTCGTCGTCCGTAGAATGCAACTCTTCAGTCTTTTCTTGTGAATCATTAGGTTGACTGTTGCAGTTTCGTTCGTCACCTCTCATTTCTTGTAACATTTCTGGCATGGTTTCATTCCTTGTTTCGTCGTGATGAATGTCATCACGATTACTCTCCAGAATTCCAAGTCCTTCTTTGAATTTGTTAGGTGTGTTCGGTGGCCCTGATGCTTTCTCCCTCTCTTCAGTTTCTTCTCGACACTTCTCACGTTCAACATGCTGTTCGCTTGTGTTGGTTGCTGAATTTATCTCTGATATTTGCCCTATTGTTTTTCTTACTTCCGTACATTCTTGCGATATTCCTGGCATGGTTTCGTTTCTTGGTTCGTCATGCTGAATGGCATCGCTATAACTCTCCAGAATTCCAACTTCTTGGACGAAGTTGTTAGTTGTGTTTGGTGGCTCTGATGTTTTCTCCCTCTGCTCAGTTTCCTCTTGAGACTTCTCGGGTTGAATGGGCTGTTCGTTTGGGCCGGTTGCTGAATTATTCTCCGGGATGTCATGCCTTATCTTTTTTCTTAATTCTGTATCTGTTATATCCATATTGGCGATTTCGTGCCTCTTCTTCGTTCTTATCTCCAAAGCTGGCGGGTTACTGTGATCATCTGGGACCGATGATGAATCTGAACTGCTGGAATATTCATAAGAACTTCCACTCTCATCTGATAATGATTTGATGTCTGGAGATTCTGTATTTTGAAACGACATTCGGCACACTGTACAACCTTGTCTGACATCAACAGAGAGTGTGCGTATCTGTAAGTTGATGTTAGTTGTTGGAAATCGGCTTTCACGGAAAAACAACTCAGCCAGTTCTTCTGCAGTTGGCTGTAGCAGATTGTTGATTATGTCTGTTTCGGCCACTGCTTGAATAATCTGGTCCATCTTTGGTGCATTTTTCGGACTCCAATCATGGCTTTTCCATAAGCACATTCGCGGCCCATTGAATTCTGGATTTTCAATTCTTGTAGCAAACTTATTTGCTATTCCAGGGATGCATTCATAAGACAGAATCTATTTTGCGCAAAGTAAAGATCTGTCAATACGTCGTTCATTTTGGCTCAATACAAAGATATAGACAATTTCATGTGGAAAATAAACATGAAAGCAAACCTGAAGAGGATGTACGAAGCCCCCCAAAGTCAATGCCAACGTTCTTCTGCCTCCATTGTTGGCGACAGCTTCCCTATTTGATAGTATATTTCTCTTCATCGATGAAAGCACTTTTCTATAGCCGACGGTTCCCCATGGGTAACTGTTAAACGCGTCTAAATCACTGACTAAATAGAGAAAGGTTTTGTCTATCAGTACTGATCTTCGTGTAGTTTGCTGTTTCAGTACACCTTCAACAAACAATACACTGGCTAGCTTCAGTTTTTCTACATTACATCCGGTTGAATCTGAGCCGGGCATATCAGAGAATTTATCGATTGCTTCCTGAAGGGTGATTTTTGTTTTGCCAGGGAAGTGTTCTGCCAGGAAATTCTGGTTCGGATTTATTGTACGTGGTGTTCCAGATTTCAGACCTGTTAATATAGAAAATTCCATTTGCGAGAACCGCATTGGATTTTTTTTTATTATCATCCATAGGTCTTCAGAATCATCCACCTCAACCTGTGACTTCATCAGAAACCAAATTATTTGGTTGGACAGATTGAATTGCTCCGCAGAAATTATCAACTTGGCAAATGGTGATTTTTCTAGAAACTGCTGCCGTTCCTCTTTGTTGAGCTGATTGATTATTAGATTGCTGAAGTACTTATAGTCAGCACAAATGCTTAACTTGCAAGGAAGAACAGCCTGTTCAGAAATTTGTGCCCTAAGTGTCACCTGTATGAAAAAAAATCATTTAGAGTGATTTTTTGAAGCATAGAATCTACAGTTATGCAGGGCGAATTTATTCTTTAGAAAATAGTGACTCTGGATTTCGCACTACTCAGGAACTAATCAAAAGTTGAAAGTGCCACACAGTAACAGGTGCACCAATATAAAAATGTTGACTCTTTACAGTAATAACACGAACTTGTCATACGTAATAGTTGATTTCTTGGTAGCAGCATAGTATAACAAATAAAGTAAGATACGATTGCATAACAGAATGACGACAGAGGAAGGAAAGACATGGGCAGTTCAATCTCAAGCACTTATACTTGGGAACTTCATTCAGAAATATAAACAATATAGTATTGAACTGCGTTAGACGGGTCATCTTTAGAAATTCCATACCTGCTTCGTTGTTGGATTCATTGTTGCGTTGCTGATTTTTTCCCTCTTTCCTTCGTTGTTTACTGTGGTGTGCTTTAGTATCGCTTTTCATCTCCAATTTTCCCTCTTTAATATTAGGTTAAAACGTGGATTGGTTAATCTTGGGTTTATGTAATTACTCGTGTTTTCGTTTCGATTTATGATTACGATTTATGTTTTGGTATTTGCTCTGACGACTTTGGCTGGGATAAATCGCATGTCATATCTTGCAGCTGCGATAATACCTAGACAGTAGTGTAATCAAATGTTACGACTGAAATTGCACTACTGATGGCAGTAGTGTAAGTAATGACAAATTGCCCCATCACTAAGGGTAGTGTAAGTAATGACTTCAATTGCACTACTGAATCTAGTAGTGTAAGTAACTTGTTGTAACGTTTTATTGTAATACAGTAGATCGTTTTAGTGTAAGCGAATTGTTTGTATCTGACTTAAGTTTAATATAGTTTGATTTATTTTTGGACGACGTTAATTATTTTATTTCACACACCTGTTAACAGTAGTGTAATTAAATCGTTTTTATATGTCCTGAACTCAATATAGATAGACTTTTTAAGTCGTCTCGTCAATGTTTTTAAAAAATTCGTGTTATCAAATTCCCGATTTTGATACACGTTTTCATTGGGAATCAATGATTTTTGTTGCAGTTTTGTCTGTGTTCCCACAATTATGTTTAACATTTAAATTTGGAAAATCCCTTATGCCGTTTCAGTAGTGCAAACACTGGTCGTGTAAAAGTTCGGTAGTGCACAGAGTGGGCGGAGCTTAATCAGACTTCAGTCAGTCATCATGTTGCACCTATCAAGAAACAATCTCTCCGGCTCTATAAATCCCATCTTAGGCCAACGGCTTGAGTTCCATGTTGGGTTTATTAATTAAAGTTTTGGCTTTAATTAAGTGGGCTTGTGAATGTGAAATTTTGTGACGGAAATTAATGTGGGCTTTTAGTAATTGGGCCGACCGACGGAATCCTTCTAGAATGATTCCATATGGCGGTCATACAATTCTGTTCGATAGTGCAGTTCTCTTCAGTCGTGCAGTCGTGCAACTTCATCAGTAGTGCAACATGTGGTCAAACCATCAGTAGTGTGATCCTGTGGTTAAACCAGCAGTAGTGCAAGTTTCGGTAGTGCAAGTTTCGGTAGTGCAAGTTTTCGGTATTGAAACTTTCAGTAGTGCACGTTTTCGGTAGTGCAAATTTCGGTAGTGCAAAGTCGTCGTATTCCCTACATTCCATACAAAGACATCTTATCAAATTCCCGATTTTGATTATATTATAAACGTTTTCATGGGGAATCAATGATTTTTATTGCGGTTTTGGTCTGTGTTTCCATGATTATGTTTAACATTTAAATTTGGAAAATCCCTTATCCCGTTTCAGTAGTGTAAACATCGATCGTGCAAAATATCGGCAGTGCAAACATCAGTCGTGGAAAATATCAGTAATGCATAAATGGCATAATTTCTGAATACAATATATTCATGCAGTGAATAATAACGCTGGAATTAATCACATATCTTTTTACATAACATTGAGTAGCATGAAATAATATGAACCTATATAATCCATGGCTGGAAAATCCCTTATGCCGTTTCAGTAGTGGAAACATCGGCCGTACAAAATCTCGGTAGTGCAAACATCGGCCGTGCAAAATCTCAGTAGTGCATAAATAGCATAATTTCTGAAATACAATATATTGATGAGTGAATAATAACTCTGGAATTAATCACATATTATTTTATACAACATTAAGGGGCATGAAAGAATATAAACTGACATAATCCATGGCTGGAAAATCCCTTATGCCGTTTCAGTAGTGTAAACATCGGTCGTACAAAATCTTCGTAGTGCAGACATCGGCCGCGCAAAATGTCTGTAGTGCATAAATGGCATAATTTCTGAAATACAATATATTGATGCAGTGAATAAATAATGACTCTGGAATTAATCACATACCTTTTTACATAACACTGAGGAGCATGAAATAATATAAACCCACATAATGCATGGCAAAGCTACCTGCAAAACAGAAAATAAAAAAAAAAAATTATGCAAAAGTTATGCAGTATAACTGTTTGATGAGGAATGTTTTTCATCGTCTTGAATATTGAAAGAGTACCTTTTTTTGTAGCGAGTCTTCGAAATTCTTAATCTGCTTTTTACTCTGTAGAAGGATGATGCCAATGGTATCTGATCTGCAAATTTAAAATATAAGAAATTATCATTATATGAATCAAGTATATTAAATGGATGTTCGATGCCTGTAATGTGCAAATCTCTCGCCTAAATGTTGTAGACCTCATGGTAAACAATATTGACTATTTCATCATCTTCATGTTCGTCTTCTTTGAAGCTGAGAATCCTTATTCCTGCCTGTGATGTTGCGCGAGACAATGCAACGTACAGTTGGCCATGAGTAAATACTGGTTTTGGTAGATATACTCCAACCTTGTTTATACTCTGCCCTTGACTCTTGTTAATAGTCATAGCATAGCAGACTCGAATCGGAAACTGTTTGCGGCGCAATTTAACTGGTAATGTGCAGTCTGTTGGCGAAAGGACAATTCTTGGAATAAGTACCTTGTTTCCAATATGTGATCCTGTAATAATTTCACATTCAATCACTTTATTGCCCATACGTGAAACAGTCATTCGCGTTCCATTACATAAGCCTTCTTTCTGATTGAGATTTCTCAGCAGCATTACAGGAACTGCCTCTTTCAACAACAGTTTGTGATTTGGAAGACCAGAGAATTCAAGAGTGTTCAGAAAGTCAACTGGATACATGTTTCCAATTTCACTCTCGTTTCCTGAATTGATTTCTATAGTATCCGAGCTTAAATATTCAGTTGCTTCACCGGAGGACATTGACAACATGTACCTGTTAATCTCATCAACTGTTTCATTTCTTGGACTGAGTATTGCCCTATCTCTGAGATATGTGTGATCTGAATTATTTTGTTCGAAATCGTCGTAGACATATTCTGCAATCTCTTTGACAGTGTTTGTAGAAGCCTGAATAATCATCTCAGTGGGAATTTTCACTACTTCTCTGCCGTTTATTGAAGCGGCTGCTGGATTACCATTTCCGACCTGTAGGACCCAGTTTGCAAAATCTATTTCAGACTGATATATTCTCATATTCTTCTTCAAGGCGTAGCAACGACAATTGTTCCACAGGTATGAACGGTTTATAACTGATTCAACAATATCTTGTCGTGTACCCTTTGGAATTACTGGCAATAATTGTCTAAAATCTCCTCCAAGCAGTATAGTTTTTCCTCCAAATGGGATTTGATCAGCACCTATGTTTTGAGCTGACATAAGATCCCGTATTGTTCTGTCGAGTGCTTCGAAAGCAAATTTGTGTGTCATCGGTGCTTCATCCCAAATAATCAATTCTGCACGACATATGAGGTCTGCTAATAATGTTCCATGACGTATATCGCACATAGAATTTTCACGTAATGTCAGTGGCAACTTGAACCTCGAATGAGCGGTTCTTCCACCTGGTAACAGTAAGGCGGCAATCCCCGACGATGCTACAGGAATTACTATCTTGTTTTCTGACTGCATTTTTTTTATTAGCAAATTGTACACATAAGTCTTCCCCGTTCCTCCTGGACCATTTAGGAAAAAAAGCTGACCATCATTTGTACTAACTGATTCAGTAACAGCATGAAATATTGCTCTTTGTTCTTCATTGAGTGTAGCAATAAGCTCCTCCAGTGTGCTTACGTCAACACGTAAGTCTAATTCGTCCATGAATAATCTGTTTTCAAGATCTGTCAGAATACTATCAGGCGGAGTTGGCATCCCAGGGAAGTCCGCAAGTGTTTTCGAGTTCTGTTTTAATAACTTCTCTACCTCAATAAGAGTGTAGTTTTGTAATTCCTCTTCAGAAAGGTTCAAAGACGAAAATGTGAACAAACGTCTTTGTCTCCATATTATATCTTCCGACAGAGATTTCCAGAAACTATTCCATAATCGTAAGGGATCTGTTATTTCGCAGTATGTCAGCAGTGTGGCAAATAAATGTCGTAGTTGATTTGGAGTTGCCCATCGATCAGCTTCCTCCATAGCTTGATGCCATTCAGAATCTCCTTCTAATAATCCTCTTCTGTGACATGCTTCTTTGAAACTTTGTAATAAATTTCCGTCTACGGTTCGTATATCCTCATAAGAAGTTGGTCCTTTAACAATCATGAGCAACATCTTCATGTAGTAAAGTTCACCAGCAGTCGGATGAATATTTACAATTCTTCCAAGAGAAATTCCTTTTTTCCGTGGCTGCCAAGATCTTTTATCATCTTTCCATACGAATCTCGACGGAAATTGTATGTAAGTGAGAGTTCTTGCTTCTCTATTACGGGAATTTGTTAACATCCATTCAGTAAACATGGTTTTCCGAACACCATCACGTGTTAGTAAACTCTCCAAATCAACAGCATCGTCATAAACAATACTCTGTTGTCCTTCAAGATGTATCGGAAGTCTTTGAACAGCTGGCAATCTGTAATGTATGTCAAATTGAAATATTCTCCACATAGCTTCGCAAGCAGATAAGTATCTACAGTCAAGATATCTCTTAATTTCGTCACTGTCATTACTAATTTTCGCAGAGCTACGAACTTTATCGCCAGCTGGATTTGTGTTTTCGATGATCATTGTCGCTTTGTCGACCCCCTTTGTAATATACTTGAACAGGTATTTGATTGCCTTACTTCTATTGCACCATTCGACGTTTATATGAGCATGATATTTTTTCAGAAGTGGTAGATTGTGCGGCACAACATAACTATTATCCATGCGGATTTTCTTTTTCATAACATGAATTCTGTCTGTTTTCCGTCGCCGATATTTCACATAACCATTATCGTCCACTGTAGTCGATTCATTATACTGTTTAGGGAACTTTTTTGTGCACCTGAAATTTTCCATACAGGCATTGTTTGGTCTGTCAGGCCCACATGGTCCATGCATCATAAATTGTCTGACCAAATAATATCCTTCCTCGTCGATATTTCTGTCAGGAATCTCTGCTGATATTACTGAGTCAACCTCCGAAGGACTTGGATGACCGTCATGTCCGCTTAGCCAAGTCAATATATGTGCATGTGGCAAACCTTTTTTCTGGAATTCTATTGTATACAAAACTGAAGAAAAAAGGAACCATTTACGATTGAATAATGTTTCTGAACTATTTTGCTTATCATTCGAATAGAATATATAATGCCATTAGAAAAAATACCTGCAACAACAGGTCCAAAAAACAATCCTTTGCGAATGTCAGAAATTAAGCTGTCCAATTTTATCCTGAAAACTCGACATTGCAAATCTGGCCTATCATTAGAACTGTCATTGCCATATTTCGCCAAATGGTCTGTAATTTCATCCCAATTAGGATTCGCTGTGATTGTGATGAACAGATGTGGATTGCCATACCATCTGCATAAAGCGAGTGCATCATGATAGTTTTCTAACATATATCTGGGAGAACCAGTGAACGATGATGGTAAGACAATCTTCTTTCCAATTGATCTTGCATCCGTCTCTCCTTTTGTTACAGCATCAACAATATTATTATAAATATCTGCTCTCAATGTCTTTTGGTTATTCCTTATCCAACGCAGTCTTCCTGTTTCAATAGCGGTATAAGCATCGACAACATACTGATGAAGTAAGCGTCCAGCTCGAACAATACCCAGTCCTTCTGATAATCTTGTCTGTATTTGATATGCATAGAATTCACGCATGGTTATGTGACGTCTCTTGATGGGACTCTGCACTTCATCTGAATACATTATTTCGTCATGGAAACCAGACTGTCCAAATGGGAATAGCAATGGATACTGCATGGCCATGAAGGATGGATGTGATTCGCTGATTCTCTGCAGCGGACCATTTTTGGTCTGCACTATGATGTCTCTTTCTCCGATTGTTTCAGGAAGGTCGCCAACTATCAATCCAGCAATCTCATCACTGGAGGGAAGTTCATATTGTTTTCCTCGATCGCCTCGTCCAATTAGTAATATTGATAGTTCGGCAGTTTCGCCCGACTCATATCTGTCCCGTGCGATCCGGAAAATTTTAGCCAGTTTATTGCATGCATCCATCATTTGAATAAGTCCAGTAACCACTTCTGGATCCAAATTTTCCGAGCTTTTTTTCGACAACGTACCTAAACGGTTAGATACTTCATTTGATGTGTCGTAGATGTAGAGCTGCGCAAATTTTGGGGAATGACCTTCAGCGGGAAGTAATGAACCAATAGTATGACAATTTTGCCCATGAATTCTGTATACGTATGAACCTGCGCTTGCCTTGACTTTTGTGTCTATTTTTGCACCCATTGACGTGAATGAAAGGATTGAGTTATAGACCCTTATAGATTGCCGGAAAGATCTATCGGATAACTTTTCTGCAAGATACAATGGAGGTTCTGCAAGAGGAGGCAGTGAAACCCTTCCTTGAGCACAACACAGGGAAAAAACTGGTTTGCCATTATTGATTTTCCGTTTTACTGATTCTGACTTCCAC
This sequence comes from Craterostigma plantagineum, assembly GCA_027422505.1. Classification (NCBI taxonomy): domain Eukaryota; kingdom Viridiplantae; phylum Streptophyta; class Magnoliopsida; order Lamiales; family Linderniaceae; genus Craterostigma; species Craterostigma plantagineum. The sequence continues at coordinate 1,470,273 of JAPQWV010000082.1, forward strand.
ATCAGTGCATGACAGTAATAACATTGAGTGATGGTGTCCGTTTTTTGAGAATTTCTTCTGATTCTTTCACTTGATACGGAATCTGTTAAAACAAACGTTTATTTCATATTAAAACATCATTTTCGACATTACTACATACACATTTAGAAAGTTGTAGTACTGACATTTACCTTGTAATGAACTTCGAGGTATCCGTTCATTGTCTCCAAATAATTTTCTATGATCATTATGCGAGAAGCGTTTCCTCTTTAATGGCGCTGTTAAAATATTTGGATATTAAGTAAGTATATCAAAATCGCCATGATATTCGAATCTGGTATGGTAAAACATGACTAATATTATTGTTGATCAAATTTGCTATACCATTCTGAAGATGATCGATAGAATCATTCATATTTGTTTTTTCGAAAGATTTTCTTCTTCTTTTTTGTTGAATGCTTGCAATACGATCTACAACATCAAAAAAAAAAAATTGAAGAAGGATGCTATTTTCATAAAAATTATATTGTAATACAAAAACATATGGCGTTACCGAGCTGCAGATCAATTTCGGAATTTTTCTGCATTATTGGCATATATTGGTATTGGAAAAATCTTGAGGAGTCTTGTATGTTTTGTGCAAGTGTCTCATAACTCTTTAACAGATTCCGGCAACGATCATGCTCATTTTTTGAATGACACTCCACTTGTTTTGAAATTCTTCCGGTCAAACGATCAAGAAATACAGGTAGCTCATGAAATATCTTTTTGACCGAATCTTCAAAATCTTTCTCCATAACTGATTCTTTAATCTTTGCGTCACTATAGATCGATTCTATGCTGTTATACTGATGTCTTTTCAGCGATGATAGTCTAATGCTCTCTTATAATGTAAAGTTTAACTTGTATAAAATTTCTCATCTTTATAATTTTCTCTCATCTAACAGCAATTATTAACATTCTCCTAGCTATCTGAAGAGGCACGTTACATATTTATAGTTGTTGTTTCGGCATTAGATGCGTCGCATGAGATACAGCTGAATATAATATATCATCGGATATTAAATTGTAACTATTAATGTGCTGAAAAGATTAAATGAAATTTTATTTAATTTTCAGACAGTGGTATAATATTCACCAATAATTGTATTTATTTGTAAATAAAAAGTATTTTTTTCCTGGAAAACGTTATGGAGTATTAACTAATGGCATCTGTTCATGTTCTTTTGAATGTATGTTCGCTAGCTTGATGCTATAGTTGATATGAAACATGCACTAATTAATTATATGGAAGTTAACTTAATCGTCATTTTAAGGATACAATGTATATTCGGCAGATTACTTAATGCTATAATTCATACCAATCATGTAATTGTTCAAATGCTATCATTAATTATCTGGAATGTGATGCGTCAAGCTATAACCAACTGGAGCCCAGTAGTGCAGATATCTTTTCAGTCACAACGATTCAGTAGTGCAATTGCTCATCCAGTAAATCCCGCAAGTAAAAGTTTTCATCCCTACGATTTCAGGACTGTAAGTGGTGTGTTTTGGGTCGTGCAGTGTAAGATAAGTTGTTAATTGAAACTTACCAGTCCAACGATCTAGGGCATCACACAGCGATTAGATACAGTGCAATAAGAGGTTATGCTATTTTTGGCACGAATGCGAATCAAACAGTCTCGTAACATCTAATTTATGGACTGATTAGATCACATAATCTCACAACATAAAGTTACCGTGAAACGAAACTATTACGTATACGAATGGTAGAAAATGGAATGAACAAAATCTCAAGCACACGTTTTCCAATAAACGTCATCAGATACTTAATTTAAAACATAGAAAAGCATAAAACATTCACTTGATCTCAGACGGCCAATGCCAATACGACAGGAACATAGCGACTGTTAAATAGTTTCTAAATTTAGAGACGTCCAAACTGGCTAGTTCAACCATCGTATCGTTTGCAAACATCAAGGAGAAGGCATTGCGGAGCATGTGTACACCAGAATCTCCGCTGGGAGAGATAATGATCAAATTGTCAAATTATTAATGTGTTTTAGGCAAATTTTAGAATGACCGAAATATATCCTATAACAAAAACAAACATTAAGTTAATTAAGTATAAAAAAAAGGGAGAACCTGCATCTCTGTTTCGGAATCCCAATATGCTTCTCCACAGTAAATGGGTTTCCGCAAGTTGGGAGGCGTAAATCTTCTTGGAGAAGAATAATGGCAGATTTTATGCTCTCAAAAGCATTGTCTGCAATCTCACTTTCATCAGCAGTCATTGAATTAGAATGTATGATGGTTAGTTTTTGTGCATTTGGTGAGAAAATGCACATGATCCAATTGACATCGTTAACCACCAGTGGAATCACTACTGTCTCTGACCTTCTCCATGTGCACGAAGGCCACGAATCCACCTTACCAAGAACGAATGGCCTAAGACTGACTAAATCTATTTGTCGGTCTGCAGTGCGACGGAGCGTTGTACATTTGGTAAATGCCGTGTTCATGAATGAGACCTTTTTCCTGCTACTCGTGCATCGCTTTTGCATCTCAATGAAGCCACGCAAGCATTCATCGATATGCTGTAAAATAGATATAAAGCAAATAAATAATAATTTAGGTAATCAAAGCGTTAAAGTCTCAATAAATTAATGCATGACAAACAAAATACTTACATAGTCTCTCAGACAACCACGATCCTTCATAAAAGTATGCAAGAAATCTCTACTGAGATCAGTAATGTAAAGTCCCGGTACTTGTCCATCGGCCGACATACAACGTATCTTTTCCACCGTTTTCGGAAACAACTCTAGCTTCGATGCAATGTGCGCCTTGAGTATTCGGAACTCACGCAAATGTTTTTTGGGTTTCTTGCGTGCAATTGGTGTACTTTTGTCGGGATATTGCAGTCTTTTCGAAGCCAAACGTTGCAAATCAACATTGCGGTGGCTGTTTTTGAATTCATCCAGTGTTAAATTATCGAAATAATTAGCACCCCCATGAAAGCCGGTCCGTCTCTTTTCATTTTCCTCTCGGACTTCTCTATGTTTCACGCTTGGGCCTGCATCTGTTGCTACAGATTTCACCGATTTATTTATTCTGCTGCTACAGGTAACAGAACTCACCACTGCAGGGTTCTTTTCTGCTGGGACGTCTTTCTGTTTCAGACTTGGGCCTACATCGGTTCCTGCTGGCTTCGCCGATTGATGCTTTCTGCTACTACAGCCAACATAATTTACCACTGTAGGGGCCCTTTGCAGCGGGAATTTCATCTGATTCACACTTGGTCCTGCATCGCTTGCTGTAACAGAATTCACCATTGCAGGTGTCTCCAAGTTTCGCTGCATTAATAGCCTTGTTCGGGTGTCATCTTGAAAACAACTCATCAAAATATAAGAAGAGTTACACTCTTCCTCCGTTGGTTCTAACACAATCTTGTGCACGACTGACGTTGAAACTGCATTGATTACATCTTCAAGTTTAGGAGATGCCTTCTTTTTCCAAGGATTTGTTTTCCAGCGACACATTCGAGGGAGCGTTGGATCCACGTCTTCAATCCGGGCTGCAAACTTTGTTGAAACACCAGGCAGATATTCATATGCAAGCACCTAATACAAACAGAATAAAATAATCAATTAGCGAGTTATAGAAGGCAAGAAAGAATGTACCTTTATAAAAAAAAAAAAAAAAACATAATCATACAGGCACAAAATAATGTAATTCACATGAAAGAATACAAAATAAACCTGAAGTACGTGGACAAATCCTCCCAAGGTCAAAGCTCGATACTGCTTTGTTTTTGTCTCTGTAACGCAAGACCTAAACGAAGACAGGTCCCTCCTCATCGATTTACGGACCTCATTGTATGCAGCAGTACCCCACGGGTAATTATTAAAATCATCAAAATTGGCAGCTAAATGAATTAAGTTAGAAGGAATCAGCATTCTGTCTCTGCCACTTCGTTTGTAGAGAACTTCAGCAGCAAAGATTATGCTCGCAAATTTGAGCTTTTCAATGTTGACTGACACAGAAGATGAGTGGCTGCTCATGTCTTTAAACTTCTCAATGACATCATCCACACTAACTCTTCTTTTTGTTGGGAAGTGTCTCAAAATGAAACTATCATTCTCGATAATAGTCGGCGGTTTTGAACATCTCATTCCAGTTAATAAACAAAATTCAGTAGCAGAAAATCGGACAGGCCTTCCTCTCACAAGCATCCACACGTCATCAATTCCATTGTCTTTAATCTGACATTGCATCATATACCATATTAGCTGACTTGAGAGGTTGAAATTTGGAGCATGCGCAATTAGGTTTCCAAATTGAGACTTCTCAATCATCTCTTTCATCTCCGCTGCATTCAGATTATTTGCAATAATACTGCAGGTCTCTGCATACTCCGAGCATATCGATAATTTGCACGGTACAATTCTATCCTGGGGAAGCTCGGTTTCGAATGACATCTGCAGCAAACACATCGGAAACAATTTATATACTGCAAGCCTAAACGGCGAAATTGAAAATTTTTATAATAGTTGGCAAGTACATAAAATTTTAAAACAATATATCTCGAAAACACAAACGAATCAGTAACATCATTGAAGAAGAACGAAGCACATCACATACCCCATCGACAATTATAGCCATTCGTATAAGCGTTCTGTAAGATGGGTAACTCTCCTCGAAATAGATCAATACGGAAACACTTATAAGATTCGCAAATACTCTTTACCGTTCGTTTGACGCAATAGAAGACCGATTTTGACCAGGTATGAATAGGTTGTGCTTTGATTCAGATGACCTAGATGTTTCGATTTGGATGACCTAGAAATAATTTGATTTTAATTATTTTTTAAGGTAAGTTTCTTTTTTTATTATTATTTATTGCAGAAGCTCTCGCTAACAGTGATTACAAAGAGTAGGTCCGGGTAGGGTTACGACAGTGTAAATATCACTGAAGTATTATGTTTTTTTCTGTAAGTTAGTAACGTTAGTACCCAGGTCTCACACAGTTGACATCTTATTTTTTATAATTTTTCTAAAGTGAGAATTGAACATATATTAAGTTCCATGACCATGAGCGGGAAAAACGGTACAGAAAATATACATAGATATCATATCATCGTTTTCATTTACAGATACAGAGCTGTTGGCAGTGCAAACTTATAGTTCATAAAGGAAATCAGATCATCAATGTAAAAATATCTCAATTCAGATCTCATCTAATCTCATAAAAAATACAGTAATTTTTGTGCAATTTGCATAATCAATTTTTATTTGAGGATCAAACCTTTCGATTTTCGAAGTTTTTATAAAAGTTTTATGTACCAGGTGTAGCAGGAATTTTTGTGCAACGCAGAAACGCGACTACCTTATTAACACCACAGTCATTGTAATAACAAAAATAGACGTTTGTTGACAGTGCAAGGGAACTTTACATTATAGAGAAGTATGAAGTGCACAAACTGCCACTTATATCCATCTGTTGCATGCGAGAGCTACCGTCAGATATTTTCTGAAATCTTCTATCTGACGCTTGGTAATGCCGTAAACGGAATCATCAGAGAACATTAAAGCAAACGCCGAACGCAACACGTACACACCACAATCCCCACTGTTCCAGAAGATTAGGATAATGGATCAACGAATCCAGGCAATGGCATGTATGAAATATATGTATGAATGAAAGCACAACTTTTAACTTACGCAATAGCTTGCTGAGGGTATTTTTCATCTCGCACAATAGTGAATTCCGTACGGTCAGTTGTCAACGCAAGATGTTCAAGTAGAAATTGTATGGTGTGTAATGTCTTACGAAAAGCGTGGTTGAACAATCTCATGTTCACATCACACGTTTGGTATGAATCGTGAACGACAACAGTCCGTGCTCTGTAGTCCACTATTGCAAGAACCCAATGACACTGATTGACGTTCACTGGCACGACAATTAGATCAGTTTTCCTCCATGGTGTTGCGGGCCAGTCAGCCAACATCCCTTCAGCATAAGGTTTGATCACAGAAAGGTTGTGCTGCCCTTGCAATAGGTATTCTGATGTAAAGATGTTGTTGAATGCAGTATTCATAAATGCAATGGAACGGCGTGCAAGGCTTGTTTTTTGCTGAAGTTCAATAAATCCCCGCAAGCATTCATCAATATGCTGCATGAAACGAAATTTAATTCAAGCATATTACGACAAATATGATTGGAAAGTATCACATGACATACCTCATCAAGCAGCCATTCACCGTTTGTCATCAGAGTTGTTAGAAACTGTTTGCCGCGCTGCATACGTAAATATCCGGTAACGCGCACATCTGCGCTCATATTTTCAATGTTCGTGGATACATCGGGGAACATATCAAGAATTCGACTGATACGAAAATCAAATGCAGTTCTGACAGAAGTACTTCTTCCAGCATCAGAAACAACATTTGGCGATGAATCCGTCAGAATGACTGTTCGCTTTCTGTTCTTAACCATTGCTGGAACTGTTTGTTGTTTTTTAGGTTGTGGTTGTTGTTTCTTCGGCGGACGTACATCAGTACCTGTTGATCGTTGCGGATTATGCGGTTCTGTAGGGAATGTGTTACCTGAACGTTGATAACTAAAAAGATTAATAGCAAGATAAAAATGTAATAATGTTTCTATCTATTGTCAGGAAACAGTCGTGTACCGATTTTTTTTTCTATTGTCAGCAACTTCTTATTCATTTGTTGAAAATGTTGATCAATCATTGTTCCCATACTCTTTAACATAGCGGCATGAACATCGTATTTTGTTTGCAGCGCATCAAACCTCTGCGAAGCATGCTGTGCATAATCATCCATCTTTCTATCAATACGGCCAATCATCTGGCTTATTGCACTCTGCAATTCCGCAAAAGTTCTTTGTAAAAAATTTCTAATCTCATTCATCATCTCAAGTTTGAGTTAAAGTTTCTATTATTATTTTTTCTCCTACATCAATGAGATTTATATATGCAAAATAGTAACCTACATACATTGGTCTAGAATAAATGTGACGCCCACAAACACGTCCACATGCAATTATCAATACTTAATGAAGAGAAGATAATACGACCAACCTAATGGGTGCTGAAAAGATTAAATGAAATTTTATTTAATTTTTAGACAGTGGTATAATATTCACCAATAATTGTATTTATTTGTAAATAAAAAGTATTTTTTTCCTGGAAAACGTTATGGAGTATTAACTAATGGCATCTGTTTATGAAACATGCACTAATTAATTATATGGAAGTTAACTTAATCGTCATTTTAAGGATACAATGCATATTCGGTAAATTACTTAATGCTATAATTCATACCAATCATGTAATTGTTCAAATGCTATCATTAATTATGGGAATGTGATGCGTCAAGTTACCAACAACTGCAGCCCAGTAGTGCAGATATCTTTTCAGTCACAACGAACAAATTTGGATTTTCGATCATCTTTTGATAAAATAAGACGAAAATCAAATTTGATAACTAATTTGAAAATTTTACATGTTAACTTGGAATATGATGTAGGATGTCCGATTTGCTTTGTTGAGAAAAGGATATCCGAGTTAAATTTGTCAAAATATGAAGTTGGTAATCCCTCAAATATTCAGACGTAAAGACCATCATTTCTATAGTAATTAATTAGCTACTCATGCACGGAATTTTAACGGTTGGATGAATTTATACAAATACAACGTTTGGTTGCCTAATAATGAGATATACGTGTCAAATAAAGCGGTGGAAATCTAATCCATCAATAAGCTCATAACACGTAATTTTATTAAGTACTGACGCATAAGACGCAAGAAATGTGTTACAATAATTATATGCTTATAAACCCTAAAGTGCCAACTCAATCTAACTTAGACTCTATATAAATCATATCATTTTCATAATTTTACTTATCGTCTGTAGCTCTGGTATGTAGAGCAATTCTCTTCAGTGGTGCAGTTCACTTCGGTAGTGCAATTCCCCTCAGTCCTGCAGCTCATATCGGTAATGCAATTATCGTCAGTGGTGCAGTCCACATCGGTAGTGCAATTCTGTGGTCAAATCAGCAAAAGTGCAATCATGTGGCCACATTTTCTATCGTGCAGCTCATGTCGGTAGTGCAATTATCGTCAGCAGTGCAATTCCCATCGGTAGTGCAATTCTGTGGTCAAATCAGCAGTAGTGCAATCATGTGGCCAGACCACCAGTAGTGCAATATTTTCTTTATTTGCTTATAAACCCTAAAATGCAAACTCAATCAAACTTAGACTCTATATAAATCATATCATTTTCATAATTTTACTTATCGTCTGTAGCTCTGGCATGTAGAGCAATTCTCTTCAGTGGTGCAGTTCACTTCGGTAGTGCAATTCTTCTCAGTCGTGCAGCTCATATCGGTAATGCAATTATCGCCAGTGGTGCAGTTCACATCGGTAGTGCAATTCTGTGGTCAAATCAGCGAAAGTGCAATCACGTGGCCACATTTTCTGTCGTGCAGCTCATGTCGGTAGTGCAATGATCGTCAGTAGTGCAATTCCCATCGGTAGTGCAATTCTGTGGTCAAATCAGCAGTAGTGCAATCATGTGGTCATACCACCAGTAGTGCAATATTCTCTTTAACACAATTCGGCAGCGCATCATGGAGAAGTAACTCATGAGTGTTGAAATTGCAAGAGCTAAACCACACGCGCCCGAATCGCAGAAAGGCAGGCATGCAACATCACTAAAATTACGTCTTATTTTGCAGGATTCTAAATAATAACATTTAACGAACATCCCTACAATGGCATCCAATATGAAAACTACTTGAACTTCTCAATCTTTTCCTCCTTTATCTTCTTACTTCTGACATGAGGGATGCGTTCGGCGTCATCACGCTTAGCCCTCTTCAACGTTGACAGAACCATATCGAAATCGTCAGCGGCCTTTTCTTTTAAAATGAGGTCTTTTGCAACAACAACAGACTCCTCAACGGGTTTACAAACACCACCCTTAGGCATTTCTATACAGTATGTCGGTTCTTCCGGGAGGACGCATTCAACCGGGGATACCACCTCCGACAGAGCCTGCGAAACCTGAATACAACTCATGAATCCACCAAGCTCCATATAATACACCGACACATTAGACCACAACTATTATAGTAATAAATGTTATATACACCGTTTACCTGAACAGTATCCTTCTCATCAGCCGCGCCTTTAATAGCATGTATCTCATCCATACGGGTCACCGTCAGGCTTTTATAAGAACTCCGAAAATCGAAAGGTTTGATCCTCAAGTGAAAGTTGAAAATTTTCCCGACCAATGAACGGATACATTCAGGAAGTTCTTCTTCATCAACGTTTTCACCATCTATCACACTTTTCTGAGACAATTGGAACACTGATCATGATACAATTATTCACAGTATATAGTCAAGCATTCTCGCCTACCAAGCCGTTCTTCAAATCTTCAGCCGTTGTGTTTGTGTATTTTTTGGCTGGACCATCAAATATAACGAATGTACCGGTATCAGTCCCATCATCAACGATGGCCTCAATACGGAACCTACACAAAGTAAGAAAGCAAAAAAGGAATATTCACAATAGGTCACTTTAACAGAAATTATAGCTTCCTTCATTACAGTGCACAATACCGCAAAACACCCAAAGCATTCATATTGTCGCATTTGTTGCAGGTCAGCGCGCTTGCGGACTTTCTCAACTTTGACGAACATCTCGAGCAAGAAATATAGTTCCAACCACTCCGGCTGACGACATCGGTTATTTTAGCTTGACATAAAAAATTGCGGTCCTATGGAACACAAAACATTAAAAGCAAAGGAGATTCATGAGACTATATGAATACATGAATACTACCTGCTCGACTTCCGTACTGAGAGTCATGTATATATCAGACAATGTGCTTTTTGTGGCTTGCCTCACACTGCTAAATGATTGTATGGCTGTCGAAGTCACATGTACATTCATCCTAGGAAAAATAAATATAACATATGAGAGTATCGCACCGTTTGATATACAAATTAAATAATGTGAAACGACATGTCACCGTTTGCGGAAATCGGAAACGGTTGAACTATCTCCATTAATATAAAGAGCAGTTGCAGAAGTTGTATTCAAATATAAGCCGCCTGCGGGACACATGTAGTCAGAAATTATTTCGGAAAGAAAGTATCAAGTATAGATGGGAATAACCTGAAAATATCTTTGGATTTATACTCGTCACGATAACCACGATAGTGTCCCCAAAAGTTCCTTTCAACCTCTTGTAAAACTCTAGTGCTTTATCATCCCAAGCTGTAATAGTTGCATGATGTCCACTGCAATGAAAAACATGGTCATATCATTATAACCCACACAACAGAGACAATAAATGAGAAGGGAAAATTACATCGGAAACTAAAACGCACCCTTCCAAAATTACATTCACCATCGTACGTGTTGAATTACTATTGTCATCTGGCTCAACAATGGACGAAACCACCGCAATTACATCTAAACAAATATATACCACATGAGGCCTACATTAAAAAATAAAGCAGAAACACATTTTATAGACATAAAGATACAAACCTGGCAAATACTCACGCCCACCAGCGCTTGATTCAAAATATTCAAAAGAACGAAACTGAAACTTCTCCTTTTTGACGATGACACCATCACCAATATTGCGAACCATTGTCGTACGGTTAGTATAACGTATCATATAACGATTCTCTGTTGTCCGATATGTGTGCGGAGCAGTGACAACATCAAAGTTTGATATGGAAAACAGGCAGCCTTCCTCAAGCAGGCCTTCAAATTTTGGAACGACCGAACTATTGATTGTAGCCTGAATAAGAGTATCCTATAACGGAAAAAACTAACATTAGCTTAAGTTAAAAAAACAAAAAATGAAAATAAACTGAATTTTTCTCACCTCTTCATCGAGCAACATTAACCCAACGAATATCAGCTCCCCATTTCTTCTAAAATTTGTAGCTCTCCAGTAACGAAGCAGCCTAACAACGACGGTATTGTCGCCCATCCCAGGACTCAAAACACTAAGAACAGAATGATTATTTGGTGCAGCCATCATGAAAGAAATGATATATTGATATATGTACTTAATAATAGCCGGGAATAATATAAACTGGGGTGACAAAATAGTTATACAGTTCTATCATATATAGTGGCAAAATTAAAAAATTTAACATTAAACAATTTATTGTTATAATTATAACTCAAACGCTCCGACTATAATACGATAAGATTCATTGAATGAACGTTCTAGTTCGCTACAATATACACGCATAAGCCTACAAAATATCGTTATATGAAACGGTTTGATGCCACACATTAAAGGCAAACCTTTGAGTTCCACTAATATAATCAATCAATTAACGTTTTACTAATGTTATACACGCATAAGCCTACAAAAAAACGTTATATGAAACGGTTTGATGCCACACATTAAAGGCAAACTTTTGAGTTCCACTAATATAATCAATCAATTAACGTTTTACTAACGTTTCACATGTTACTCGAACCATCACCGTAAATCCCACAACATTCAGACCCAAAATGGTAATTGGACTTTCTAGCGCTGACGTGTCACCCAGCGATTGGCTATAGGGGGGTCAATGAGAGGTCAACCATTTTACTTTTAATAAGTATATGATTTCCCAAACAGATAGAATCTTTGCAAGGTCATGCCAGACGAAAATGTACCAGATGAGAACCGTCATCATAGGAGCCCCGGGAACTCCTTACCATGACGGCCTATACTTGTTCGACATTTTCTTTCCCGTCAATTACCCCGACACCCCGCCGGTACGTATCCCATTACCTGTAACACGCTCAAATGTCGAAAACCTTGAGCTTAATTTTCTATCAATTCAACTGAACATTTATTCATTAATTTCTTTCCTTTAATCGGTAGGAGGTCCATTACCGCTCGGGTGGGCTCAGAATCAACCCTAATCTCTACGAGACAGGGAAAGTATGTTTGAGCCTTTTAGGCACGTGGTTCGGCAACGAAACATAGCAGTGGATCCCGGGCGTTTCGACCGTCTTACAAGTCCTTCTCTCCATTCAATGCTTGGTTCTAAACGCCGAATCCTACTTCAACGAGCCAGGAAACGTCAACCAAGGCTGGAAGGCCAAAGAGAGTTCTTCGTACTACAACGAGAAGGCGTTCATGAACTCCCTTCGAACCATGAGTTATGTCATGAGAAACCCTCCAAAGGTAAGACAAACTTAAAAAATAAAACCTCTGTCCGGCATATTTTCTTCTATACTCATCATCTCTTCGATTTGTTGCAGCACTTTGACGACTTCGTCGTGGGCCATTTCTGTATTCGTGCGAACGATATTCTTGGCTGGTGCAAAGCATACTACTTGAACGGAGTCCGAGTAGGTTCTTTGGTTCGATCGCGCGGCAGAAACAGAAGTGAGATGTCTTCGCCGCGATTTAGGGGCTGGTTGGGCGATTTCTTACCTCCTCTGCTGAGAGCTTTGGCGAAGATTGGAGCTGAAGTTAGGGCTGAGTTTCGGGCGTTAGCAGCAGCGAAAGATAGAACTAGTGCACGTAATATAATAACCCGTATATATGGGTTAAGGGCATGAGTACTTGAAATGCCTCTGCTTTTTTTATGTATCTTTTTTCGCGGGTTTGAGGTTGAGAGTTGGAACTTGTGTTGATAGATCTTGATTTCGTTTTTTTTTTTTTTTCTTGTTTGGACTTGATTTTTTAATCTTTCACTTGTTCTATAGGTCTGTTTGTTTATTGAACTTTCGTTGCAAAGGCATTTTTCCATGCCTTTTTGTCTTCTCAAGTTTGATGTTGTAATCTGCGATACACTTGCATGGGAGGACGAAAATTTTTATACATCTAAACGTCGTCGCTCATTTTTATTCGATAGCCGATAGATTTGAAAAGTTTTATAGAAATAAGTTTAACCGTATTCAAGCAATGTAGATCGATCATCTTTTCAAACGCAGTCATCAAATAGAAATGCAATAAAAAAAACTATTATTTTAATAGTTCACATTTATTTACTTCGTGTCCAATAAAACTTCGCGCCTACCTCGATTTGTTGAGGTTTGTTGGAAAGCAAAGCTGCTCTCACACTCCCACGCAATATATAATGCTCACAATCACAAAACGACGTAACTGCAGAATTAATCGGTTGCGAAGGTTCTTTTGGTTGTTGAAAACTTAAGAGATTCATCTCGGCATAAATCTCACGTCAAATCCACCGCAAGAGAACGAGCGAGAACCACCAAAAGAGGGACGACGGTGAGTCGTCGCGTTAGACCTGTTCCTCACTGCATTCGCCGAAATTCAATGTAAGTCAAGTTCGCTTCATCGAAATCGTCGGCGTTGGTTGATTTGTTTAACTCGTGAAGCAAATTTAGAAGAGGCAATGCATGTTGAACATCTGTTGAATTCGATTTGATTGCGCAGGGAAGGAAGCGGGTGGTCTAAGAGTCGTCGTAGTGCGTCGTCTTCCGAACGCAATGAGGTGAGTCAAAACGAAATAATTTTTCCTTTTGGTTCTGTGAAGAGCGCGCTGAAAAAAGCAAGTGATCTTAGCATTTCTGATTTCAGTTGATTAAATCAACACACGCATGCATGCGATTGAGTGTTCTTTTTATTTGATTTGTCGATTTAGTTACTGTGGTATCTGCAAAATGCGTTTGGTAGGGTATGGGTATTGCTTCAAAACTATTATGGGCATTAGTAGAGCTGTCAAATTGGCGGGGCGGGCCGGGCCGGCCCGCCGCCCGCCAAAGCCCGCCGTTTGGCGGGGCGGGGCGGGCTAGCCCGCCATCTGGCGGGCCCTAAAAATAGGAGCCCGCCCCGCCCCGCAGCGGGCCGCGGGCCCGACGGGCCAGGCCCGCCCATTTTTAAAAAAATTAATATTATTTAGTCTAATTTAAATATTTTAATTTATTAATAGTTTTTCATTAAGTAATGAATTTATTAAAAAAGAAATATGCAATTAATTATTTATTAATTAATGAACATATAATAATTGGACATAATTAATGATTTATTAATTAAATATCTAACTAATTTAATATTTATTATAGATTTAGTATATTTATATAAATTATATATAATACCTTAAATTGGCGGGCCGGCCCGCGGGCTAGCCCGCCCCGCCCCGCCTAAGCCCGCGGCCCGCGCGGGCTGGCCCGCTCAGGCCCGCCCTTCAGCGGGCCTAAAAAATCTCAGCCCGCCCCGCCCTTTTGGCGGGGCGGGGCGGGCCGGCCCGCGGGCCACGGGCCGGATTGACAGCTCTAGGCATTAGTATAGTATTTCTAAGGAAGGAATGCCAATTTGGGAATTTAGTAATGAAACACTGTAGTTTAATTCCTGGATGTTTATGGTAGATGTAATTGGAATATATGGGATTGTTCAGCAGCAACGCGGCAGTGCGGGATTTTATACGGTTTGTTAACTACCTGTAGGAAGATTTGCTGCAAGATTCTTCTGTCCCTCGGTTTTCAACTGCATCGTTCGCTTCAAGTTCAACTCATCCAAGTTCAGAGCCTCAGTACTGTCGTGATGGCCGTTTCCCTGTCTACATCTCATCAGGATCCACGATGGGCTTCAATCATTCACAGCAATTTGATATTGCAGATTCGATGAATGCTCTTCATCTGTCCCGCCAACAGAACCATCCAAACACAAGTACCTACATGCATGGTCATTCACGATCCTATCCGTCTTTCTCGCCTCAACCATATGGTGCAACGTATCCCAATTTCAGTGTTCATAATGCTTTTATGCATGTAAGATCTCCTAGTCCATGGCCTGTTCTTCCATCTGGGTATGTGTATTCTCCCCAGCCTATGCCTCAATATGGTTTTGGAGGTGTGTATCCTTCTCAACCCATGCCTCCATTTGGTACGAGGCCCGTTCGTGGCTCGGTTGGTTTCTCTGGTTTTACAAGGCAGATAAATGAGCCATCTTCTTCTGCCTATTTCCGGGGACCTTCTTTGAGTTTGGCTACTGATCAGCACATCAATCATAACCCAAGGAATGCAAACAATGCAGAAGATGCACACCCTATCAATGCGGAGCCAATTAGTGTCGAACAAAAGGTGCAGAACTATGTATGTTTTGCAAAATTTGGAACCGTTGGAGATTTTCCTGATCACTACTTCAACAAATATGTTCGCTTTCCCCTGCAGGTATTCCAAGCATTTATAAACTTCATGGTTCGTCTTGCTCTACAAATTTCTCCTTGCTTTCCTGTTTTTTTTAACCCTTCATTCTGTTATACAGTCACCACCAAAACACTGGGTGAAGGGGAATACAAAAAGAATGGAGGATCCTGGAAAAAGATTTGCCTGGTAAGTCCTACGTATATAAGATATATGTATATAGTTGATGAGAAACTTTCTATTCTTAGACAGAAAACGATATATTTTTTACCAGCACTACCACATGACATTATTATTATTTTTTATATATTCCAAACAGATACAATATTCGTACGGGCGTGCGAGACGAAAATGGATCAGTTGAGAGCTGTTATAATAGGAGCCGAGGGAACTCCATACCATGATGGTCTGTACTTTTTCGACATTTTATTTACAGCCAGGTATCCCATTGACCCGCCGGTATGTATCCGATAACTTATATAAGTAGGAAACCTACACTTATTATCGATCAATTTTAACTGAATGTTTATCACTTTGGGCGTTCACACTCGGTAGAAGGTCCATTACCACTCAGGGGGGATCAAAATCAACCCTAATCTGTACATTTCTGGAAAAACATGCCTGAGCCTTTTAGGCACGTGGAGTGGCAACGGAACAGAGAAATGGATCCCTGGCGTTTCGACCGTCCTACAAGTCCTTGTCTCCATGCAGGCTTTGGTTCTAAATGCCGAACCCTACTTCAACGAGTCTGGAAACCGAGGCTCGAATGCCGATGCTTTGGAATACAATGAGAGAGCATTTATGAATTCCCTGCGAACAATGACTTATATCATGAGGAACCCTCCAAAGGTATGAAGAGATCACAACCCTTTTCCTCTTTCTTCTCCTCATCTCGTCGTCTTCTTCATCGTTTTTTCCTTTTGCAGCACTTTGAGGATTTCGTCGTGGGCCACTTCTGTGTGCATGCTAACGACATTCTAGGCTCGTGCAAAGCCTACTTAAACGGAGCGCAAGTGGGTTCGTTGGCCCAATCGACCGCCCACAATAAGCAGTGTACAGAGCGGTTTAGGGGCCGATTGATTGATTTCCTACCCAATCTGCTGAGTGCTTTCGCAAAGATTGGAGCTGAGGTTGGAGCGGATCAGTTTCTTGCTTTTCCAGAACCTCGTACTTCCCGTAAGGACAACTATGTCCGTCGATGGGGCTCGAGTACGTAGTTGAAGTATGTTTTTCATCTTTCATCCCTTTTCCGCCGATTCGAAAACTGCTGCGACTTAGTTTTGCGGACAGGCCATGAATGAGCTTGTGAATCTTTTACTTCCGCTGCGTATAGGTAAATAGAAAGAACTTTGTGCTACATGAAGGATCATTCAAATTTTCGTTTCAAAATGCATTTTTTCATATGCCCCTTCTCGTCTCGAGTTGATCTTGATTTTATCAATACTGCTGCATGGTTTCTGATATTAAAAAAAAAAGGGACTTGGAAACATTTCTTTCAAATATCACGGTCATTAATGTAAAAAATATATTAAAAAAAAACGAAAAAAACGTCAGAGAAATATTGTGCGTGTGATGAGAAGTCGGAGACCGAGACAGTAGAGTAGCGCTGAAGAACCGAAAATGCCGAAGAACGATGCACCGTCCACGTCAGCATCATCGAGCCCTAGCTCGACCAAGTCGTGGATCTTAGCTGCCGGTGCGGCTACTGCTGTGGCGGCGATTGGGTATCTATATTACAGTAGTCGTCGGCGCGGAAATTTTCGGAGTCGGGTTTTGGGTGTTATTCCCGCCCGATACGCATCTTCGCGATTCCCGGGGAAACCCCTCGTCAACATATTAGGCAAGCCCATGATTCAGGTAAACAGATGAAAAACATAGCAAATTTGCTGGAAGATTTCCAGCAACATCAGTTTCCTTGGAAAGCTATGAAATTCAAGATTCGATTCACCCTTTTCTCTTCTGTATAACTGAGATGAAACACTGTTTCGTAATGGGACATGTATTGGCATTTGGATTCAATTCAATCAATTAAACCTCGTGTGAGTTGGTTGAGGTTGCTATTGCTGTATTGGTTTTTTTCTTTCTTTAGCAAATTGCATGACTTGAAGTACTTGAGTCAAATGTATCTTCAGAAATTTTTACAGCATTTGGTTGGTTGCAGAGAACATGGGAAAGAGCAAGAATGGCATGTTCATTGGACCGTGTAGGTAAAGATCCGATCATATAGCTTTCTTCTGTGCTTCCTAAGTTGCATATTATTCTGCACTGTAATTTATCTCTATATTGTTCATCAAGCAGTTGTAGCAACTGATGATGATAAGATTGCCGAGTGTTGTAAAGGTTTTGGTGCCGACGTGGTGATGACATCTGAATCTTGTAAAAATGGTAAAGAAGTCCCTTTGTGCTGTGAGGCATGTATGGTTATGTTATTTGAATTTAATTTCTCGACTCATATTTTGAGTTTGTAGGCACTGAACGGTGTAACGAAGCGCTTCAAACGCTTGGGAAGTCATACGATGTTGTTGTCAATATTCAAGGGGATGAACCACTCATAGAACCTGAAATCATAGATGGCATTGTCAAAGCTCTCCAAGTAAATCCTTTTTTCTGTAACTAGTTTGGCTGATAGAGAAACGAAAACTCTTACCGAATCTGTCTTTTGCAGGCCGCTCCTGATGCAGTGTTCAGCACGGCAGTTACTTCTTTGAAGCCCGAAAATGCTTTCGATACAAACCGCGTAAAGTGTGTCGTTGATAACCGTGGTTATGCAATATACTTCTCACGAGGACTGATTCCATTCAACAAGTTTGTCCTACTCTTCTCTTTTTTACTTGTTTATCCTTCTTCCCAAGCTGCATAGGCAAGCTAGAATCAAATTTTGTGAAATAAATGAATGCAGATCTGGGAAGTTCAATCCTCACTATCCTTATCTACTTCATCTGGGGATTCAGGTACTTCAAGCGAGACATTATCATTGCGATCATTTCACTTATTTGTTTATAATACGGATCCCTCATGCAACAATTTCTCAGAGCTTCGACTCGAAGTTTCTGAAGATATATTCTCAACTCCCACATACTCCCCTTCAGTTAGAAGAAGATCTCGAACAACTTAAGGTCCTCGAAAATGGATACAGAATGAAGGTACATTGTTACTATGATTTAACTACCGAATCACAAAAACATATCAGATAGCTAGTTCAAACAATTGCCTTCAAGTGTTGAGATTGTTATCCCATAATCTCGTTATCAAGCACTCGTTAAGGTTCGCCGGAATCGTTTGCTACTCTATGCAGGTCATAAAAGTCGACCATGAGAGCCATGGTGTCGATGTCCCTGAAGATGTCGAGAAAATCGAGCAATACATGCGAGAAAGAAACTTGTCTTAGCTGCACAAGTAACATTAAAGCAGCTCTTTTGGGGGAGAGATCATATGCACTGAGGCATTAGAAGCTTTTGCTATGTTGAAGAATGACCCATTCCTCTGCTCTGAATAATGAATTTGAGCTCTTCATGCTCATCATTTAGGGCCAGCCACCCACCAATTTTTGTCATGGAACATCTAGCGTTGGTACCAATTACCAACTAAAGATTCTTACAAAATTTAATTGAGTCAATGTTGACTTTTGGATCCCTAGGCATTAATTAACCTATACATATGTTTGAATTGAATTTTCTTTGTACAACATGATAAATTGATAATGTAGGCCTTTCCCAGAACGAGACGTGCAGCAGCCCCACCACTTAGGTGGACTCTTATTCCATCTTATCTATTATCTCGAGGTTTTCACTTTTCCTCAATAAATCTTATCCCTTTTCTTTTTTGGCACCCATCTAATATTTCGTATCATATATTATTTGTAAAATTCCAAATACAGCCGCATAACTACTTCATAAAACCTGTTTGGGAATATGATGCTACACACTGATAAACATCAGTAATAATGCTATTGATATTAAATGGCTTAAAGAGTAGACCATATAAGCAACACCAATTATGGTCAATATCGGTCGATTATGTTATTTAATTTACGAAACTTTTGTATTAATTTATTAATTTGAAAATATTGGATCATTTCCACTTGTCTCTATTTTCACGGGCACCACCCCCCACCGCTCGCTGCTGCTCCTATATATACCAACCTTTCTTTCCAATTCTTTAATTTACCCTCAAACCACTCCTTTTTCTGATTCGTTTAGCTCGAAAGGCGAATTGTAATTTTTCTACCTCGATTTAAGCAGGTAATTCATCCTCCTCGTTTTAAGTTTCTTTAATAGTTATAATGATGTTCGTATTCCGTCCACGGTTTTGATTGTTTCCGTGGCTGATCTGTTTTATTTTTTATTTTATTGACGTTTTCCCGCTTGAGGTAGATCGTCGCCTTCGGTTTGTTTGTTTGTTGTCTATGTTTATTTTTTTTTCTTGGATAATTTTGAACTCATGTACCTTTTGTAACCTTGTGTTTGCTTTGTTTTCTGAGTCTGTGTGAAACAAGGCGTCATTGGAATGTTTTCTGCATTTTGGCAATGGGATGTTTGTTTTTAAATGCGTGGATTCTTGGATATTCGGCTGATGCAGTGGATTAGTTTTATGGGGAGAAACTGACATGTGAGGTTGCTTTGTGATTACGCGGTGCTGATGCTTTTCCCACTTTTTAAGGTTTATTCATCGTATAGTTGTATTATATCTAGGTTGGTTGACTCGCAGTTTCCTCGTATTTCAGCTTTGTTGCTTGTATAGTGAGGTCATTGGGCCTATCTAATTATGTTGCAAACCTTAGTTATCGGTATTATCCAATTTAACCTTTGAAGGTTTATTAGCTAATAAGACGAAATCACCATTATTTTACTGCCTCCAGATATTGTAGTTTAGCAGCCACTGTTAACTTATCTGGAACTTTTTTAGTTCACATGTTCCAATCCAAGGCGAGCCTTTCCTTGATTGGTTTGTTTGTGTAGGAAACCAAGTTGCAATAAAGACATAACATCTCTTTCGTACTGTTTCATTTCTATTCTTCCCCTATGCTCGTCGTCCTCTTCTAATTCATCGCTGTTTTATAATTGCATCTCATTCACAACAATATTACCAGTTTAGTTTCTGTAAGACAACTACCACTATAGTACATTGGAGAGTTATACCTGTGATACCCACCTTCGTCTTCATTGTAAAATCCGATTATCCTTTATCTGCATACATGGTATTGGAGGAGGAAATTTGATGGTGGGATTTTATATGTTCATAACCCATTTTCTATAATGGTCTTGATAATAATCATGTGATGATAACTTTTGTAACTGCTCCATTACCCTCACTTATCTGCGTTTTTCCTCTATCTTGACGCAGCTATATCATGGCTTTTCAAAGAAACTATGCTGCCCCTAACATGACTTTCGTAGCAGATGGGGATCTACCCATTACCAAGAAACAGAACTCGTCATCAGAGGCAATAACCACTGCGCCAGACAATTCAAACGGATGCTTTGATTGCAACATCTGCTTAGACACATGCCATGACCCAGTCGTCACACTTTGTGGTCACCTCTACTGTTGGCCTTGCATCTACAAATGGCTACAAGTTCAGAACCCTTTGCCCGAATCCAGCGATCATCCCAAATGCCCAGTCTGCAAATCCCACATATCAAAATCATCCTTAGTCCCGCTCTACGGTCGAGGCACATCACCCTACAATCCCGAGGCTGAAAACCCAAAAATGGCACTCGAAGTACCCCAAAGGCCACAAGCACCTCGAAGCAACGATACCTTCCTTGCCTCTGCAGCGTCAATTCGTGATGCTTTTCATCATCATCAACAACATCATCATCAGCAGTATATTTCCCATCCGATGAATGATAATTATCCATCGCTTACGACGAGTTTCTACAGCCCGACTATCCACATGGTCGGCGAGATGGTTTTCGCTCGTATATTTGGGAGCTCGGAGGCTAATCTGTTTGCGTACCCTTCGTACTCGAACTCTTATTCTCACCCCCTGTCGTCGGGAAATGGTAGCCCGAGGCTGAGAAGGCAAGAGATGCAGTTGGACAAGTCGTTGAATCGAGTCTCCGTTTTCCTTTTCTGTTGCATTGTTTTGTGCTTCATCTTGTTTTGATTGATGATTTTTCGGCTTAGTTTGTGATTGATGCACTCTTCTCTCTTGTACGTCTCTCGAGTGTAGTAGTGTGACTGTGCTGATAAAAGCAGTCAGGGTGATGGAATGAAATGTAGCAAGATTTATTTGTATAGTTCCTGTTTGAATTGAATTGAAGACGGCTTTCTATTTATCTGAAAATTTATAAGTTTGAAAATTGGTATTATTCACTGTAGAAATTGTAGGATCATAAAATGACTGAGAAAAAAAAGGGCAGGAAAATAGGATAAATCGGTTTTAAGCTTCACACGGGTTAGTTGTAATCGTAGGTAATTGAAGGAAAAGCTACCGTAGGAAAAATAGTATTTGATTGGTGAGGAAAATATTCACCTAAAAATGGAAAAAATATACCAATGAAACTATATTTACTGTGTTGTTTACGTTATGGGTTAAAAATAAATGATTTTTGTTATTTTTCTAGTTTTAATATAATATGATTTCAGTTCGGTTTTTCGGTTTTTTCGGTTTTACGTATGCTTAATCCGATATCCGAACCATTTTAATTTGGTTCGTTCGATTTTTTCCTATTCGGTTCGTTTTTTTCGGTTTCGGTTTTTTCGATTCGGTTCTTCACGGTTGGGTTGGTTTTTTCGATTTTTCAGTTAATTTGAACACCCGCAACAGTAGGGAACAACCCCGTCTTGTTCCTGCCGACGAGCAGACTAAATTACCAGATCGAAGCGCTCAGCAAAAATTTAACAAGACACGATCTTCTGGTCTGTAATGGATCGAGTTTTAAAAGCCGCACGTGCTTCTGGTTCTCTCAATCTCTCAAATCGCTCTCTCAGGTGGGTGCTGGCTTCGTGAAATTCAAGCATTCCACTTTTGAGTTCTTTTTTTTTTTTTTTGAAATGTTGATGATGCATTCTTAGTGGAAGACATGATCTTGTCGATTGATGAGTTGTCTTGATTCGTGGCAGAGAAGTGCCCGATGAGGTGTACAAAAGCTTGGATGCGGTTGCTGGAGATGAGAAGTGGTGGGAGGTAATTACTGAATCGCTTTTACATCGTCTGTAGTTTTATCGCGTGAAAAAAGAAATAGTCTTTGATCTGTCGCAGGTTGTGGAGTTGCAAAAGCTGATTCTTGCTCATAACGATATCGAGGCGTTGAAAGAAGATTTGAAGAATTTGCCTTCGTTGGTTGTATTGAATGTTAGTCATAATAATGTGTCTCGTCTCCCAGCTGCAATTGGAGAGTACGTTCGTCACGCTTATCAACTCTGATCTTTTAAGTGTATTTAAGTTTTTTGGTGGAAATGGGGATCTGGGGGTATTTGATACAAAAATGGCAGGCTTAAAGCGCTGAAGACATTGGATGTCTCGTTTAACAAGATTGAGGAAGTACCTGAAGAAATTGGGTCAATGACTTCTCTGGTTAAGTATGTTACCTGGCTAACCTTAATGCATTTGACTATGCTGGTTTGTATGGAATTGGAAATACTGCACAATGAGTATTTCTGTTGTGGTAAATTTGAGCTGATGTGTAATGTATATCTAACCACTTTATTTGACTTCTGTTCGTGGTTACAGGCTTGATTGTTCAAATAACCGACTGACCTCTCTTCCCAGCACCCTTGGAGATTGCGCAAATTTATCGGAACTGAAGGTAAGTCTATTTATTATAGTCGAGTCGTGGAAAAGCTGATCAATGCGTTCTGATTTTTATTTTTAGTTGGTTGTTGGCATGGCGAGCTTGAAATTTTCTATGATTTGATTGGATGACTTTCTGATGAACATGCTACTTGGATCAATGTGTTTAGATTCATTTTGTTTTGCAACTTCACAAATTTTTGTATTAAGATGATCTCGTAATCTACCTAGGCATCTAAAGGCCTTACAGTTTATTACGATACATGCTGGTTGTCACAATTTGCCTAACCTCTCTATTGTTTTGCTTGCAAGTAGTTTATCTTTTTTCCACTATGCATGCCCACAGTTCTTGTCCTTTACGAGATATTTCGGTTGTATTCAGGCATCAAATAATACCATTTCCAAATTGCCTGATGGGCTCATAAATTGTAGTAAAATGACAAAACTTGACATAGAGGTACGTGAACATACCATAAGTTATTTCTAGCATCTATAATCTTGTTGCCCCTGTCTTAGGTTGCTCAGGATTTTATGGTTTACGAAACTGTGACAGGGAAACAAACTAGAAGCGCTGCCTGATAATATTTTTGCCTCATTCACTATGCTTATGGAGCTCAACGCATGTAAAAATCTACTTCTCCCTTCAGTTCTTTTATTTATCATCTCACCAGATAACATAAGTTTTGTACTAAAACTTCTTGAAGCCAAAAATCTTTTAAGCAAGTTGCCAGAGACTATAGGATGCCTCTCACGCTTAGTTCGACTCGACGTTCACCAGAACAGTGAGTGGATTGTCGTTTTGATGCCTGTGTGGCATTTCCATGTGCCTTCAAGATCGATCTGAATTGTTACTTTCTTCCCGTTCTGTAACTATATTTTTACCTGTCTCAGCTTGGTGGGTTATATGATATGTAGGAATTACTTCCATCCCTTCCTCAGTTAAGGACTGCTCTTCCCTTGTAGAGTTTTACATTGGGTTAGTTATGGACAATCGCTGCATGCAATTTTATATATATATATATATATATATATATATATATATATATACACTTATATATCCTTATCCTGAACTCTTATTTCAGGAATAATGCACTATCATCATTACCCAAAGATATTGGTTTGTTGACTAAGCTCGGGACATTTGACCTGCAGTCAAACCAGGTGGATAATTTAGTGTGGATATTTTAGTACGATCTCAATGTCTGTTCTAACAGACTATACGGTGTGCATTAAGAACTGACTTTCTTCAGTGAATATTGAAAGCTCAATGGTTCCAATCCCATCTAAGTCCCTTTACTGATATCTACTTAAACAGTCTGATGTTTCTTAAGTTTGTCCTGTCGTACATGCAGTTAAAAGAATTTCCTGCAGAGGCATGCAGCTTGCGTCTTTCATTTCTGGACCTTTCTAACAACTCATTATCGGGTTTGCCTCCTGAAATTGGTAATGTCAGCATCCTGCTTATTTGTGACTTACATGCATGCTCTAACTAGTTTTTTCCTGATAACTAATCAGTTTTCATGTCTTTCAATTGGTAATGTCTAGGCCTGATGACGACGTTGCGGAAACTGGCACTCACTGGCAATCCAATGCGATCACTTCGTAGGTATGCAGCTACATCTGCCTTATCTGTATTGTTTTGTTTGTATTCAAGAGTTGACTAACAACTTGATGTGTTTCAGCTCCTTGGTGCACGGACCTACGGCTGCTTTATTAAGGCATCTTAAGAGTAAACTTCCCACAGCAGAAGGTGAATTCAAATCCATCTTTTAGACAGCGACAATATGAAGTTCACAATTTTTGTTCATCTGTAAAGAATTGATGGGCGATTGATTACTTTTTAAGCGGCAGCACTAGCATCTTCAATTGCACATAAAGTTGTTTTCATGTAGAGTCTGCCGCTAGCCCCAAAGAGGATGTTATCAAGATGGTCGCTAGGTCATCTCTGACATCAAAGGTAATCTCCCTGAGTAGACAGTATTTCCATATATATTGATATGGGATTCCTATCTCATGCGCTAGGAACATTGGTTTAATACAATGGGCTGCTTGTTCTTCTAAGAAAATGACTTTCTACTATATTCTAAGGTTGAGACATCCTTGCTTCATCAACCTTCCGTATATTATTTTGGTTAGGTTTCAACTTTTCAGTTCCTTTATCTTCAGTATTATTCTTTGCTTCAGGAAATTTCGCTTTGTGGGCAAGGCTTGGATGCTATTCCTTCCGACTTGTGGAAATTGGCTGACATAACTAAAATCAATCTCTCAGGGAATTTGATCGAGGAAATACCCAGTGAAATTAAATCCTATGTCTCCCTTGAGGTAGCCATTATATGATTTATAACATTTGCTTCTGCAACATCCAGAAATCTGAAAAATATTTACTTGCTTCATTTTCTGAAAAGCTCAATCAATTAGTTGAGATACTGATGTGAAGTCTTTAAGAAATGATTTTATTGCATCCCATCTATCCAGGATATACAATAACTAGCTTGAAGACACCTAATATGATTTCATGATAGTGTCATATCGTTGTCGTTATATCTGTGGATGTTTTCTTTCGTTTAGAATATAATCAATGAGCTCAACATCTGTTACTTATGGTAATCTTAATCGTCAAATGGGTTTGCATGGCAGGTTTTGGTATTGTCCAATAATAAGATTAGTGAGTGGCCTACATCAATACTGGCAGCCCTTCCTAAACTCTTGTGCTTGAAACTGGACGATAATCTACTCAAGAAGGTGACTTCCATTCCACCTACCAAGTTATTAAAAATTGATGTATATCTCCTTTGACAACTAAACACCAAGTTCCTCTGTCCAACTTCCGTTTCAATTGGATGACGTTTGTTAATTGCAAAACAGTTCTCTTTGGTTTTGCCTACATGATATTTTTTTTTACTTGCATTGCGCTATCTCTATTTTAATTATAAAAAAAAAAAAAAAAAAAACCTCCTTCGGTCTGGGATTATAATCTTATGAATCCTCTTGGCCAGATTCCATCAGATGGCTTTGAAGCTAGTTCTAAGCTTCAGATTCTGGATCTAAGTGGCAACAAGGGTTGTTTAACAGAACACCCAGCTTTTTCAAGCTTAACAGATATTCAGGAGCTTTATCTGAGGTTTGTTGATTCCAAATGCTTTTAAATACTTCAATTTCTGCTGCTTAATTTCCCCCCATCTATGCAGGAGGATGCAAGCTGCAGCTTTTCCATTAGATGTATTAACGTTGGAAAAGCTAAGGATCCTTGATTTGAGCCAAAACTCCCTCGACTCTGTCCCAGCGGTGACTACCTTGTTTTTCTTTTTTTTTCTTTATGGCGGAAGTTGAAACAGACTGCCATCTACCCCGTGGATCAGACAATTAATTTCTATTTCTTGTTATCGTGGAATCTGCCATCAAGGTTCATTGAAAAAAAAATGAGCAAAATAATTAAATTTGATTTTCGATTGTTTTATGGGGGAATTTTGTGGTTTATTTGTGCCAATAATTAACAGCTCATCTTATTGACCTGCAGAGCATTAAAGATCTCACTTCGCTTACGGAGCTTAACCTCTCAGACAACAATATTTCCTCCCTTCCACCTGAACTGGTTGGTACAAAAATTAGTTCTTATTTTCTGTTTGTTTTTGTGTCCTGAGACATACTCTTCAAATGCCTACATATATACCATTCAAACAAGAAATTGGATTTGTAACAGATGACCTCAAAACCCATTAAATATGTAGTTGTTTACTCTTGCAGGGTTTGCTTGAACCAAGCCTGCAAGTTCTAAAGCTTGAAGGAAACCCTTTGAGAAGGTACCCCACACCCTTTCATCAGTGTTTCTTGTCCGAATTCAACTCATGTTATTACATACCAATAAGTTGCTAATAGATGATTTAGATGGCGCATAGGACACGTTAGGGAACTGACGTTTTTTTTTTCTGAAACAATAACTACTACTCAGCATTCGAAGGGCTATTCTGGATAGAGGAACGAAAGCCGTCCTCAAATACCTCAAGGATAAAATCGTCGACCAGTAAACTCAAAAACCGTGCGCGGTTTTCTTTATCCCGATGATCGTATGGACGAAAATTTATTCAGGTAAGTTTTAAAGTATGTACTTTGAGATTATGGCTTGGAGAGCGATGTGAGGAATAGCATCACATTCGAATTGAATGCTTGTCTTGATCTCTTGATTCCATATATGACTGGACTGTTCTTAGAACTTGAAGAAACTTGTGTCCGTTTTCACCTTTACCTCTCTTGGAATGGGAATTTTTTAAGTTTGGACTATTCAATTTTATGCCGATGTAGTATATTCTCTATCTATAGGTTGAAAAATCAATGAAATGCGTTGATTCATAATCCTTGATTTGGATCTTAATTCATATGTAACCCAAAAGCAAATATAGTTATGAAATAAAAAGGAAAGATGTAAGGCTGATCAATTATTGAAATAAAGAAAGAAGGTAATATAAGGCATGCGTTTAATCCACATACTTTTGTAATGACTCATTCTCCATCCACAAAAGGAGATGAAAAGGAAACGTACTTTTTGAAGAATATTACTTTCAACTTCAAAAGGAGCACTTACATGTTTAAGCTCAATCCTTTTAATATAATTTAAATAAGAATATAATGTTTCTTCTACGCATATACGCATATAATATTTCTTATATGACCCATGAGTCAAAAGATGAAATGTTGAAAAACATCAGAAATATGGGATGATAATAGTAATCACATACGTTAATTTGTTTATGTAACGATTATTACTATTCTTTCAAGAATTTGTGGAGTGAAAGAAACAAACCACGAAAGAACATATGAAATGAAAACAAAAAGGCTTTAATCATCATAAGATGCCACGTGTCACGAGTTAATGCTCTGGTCTTATTATCTCTTCTATTGCTTTATATACAAGCTATCTATCTCCATCCCTAACTTTTGGTAAAAAAAAAATGCAAGAAAATGAAATATCAATTTATATCTTTTTATTCACGGGCCGTCACGTGCCCTTGAATTCTCCATTCACTATTTCGACCACGTGTCTTTCCAATACTAGAAAAAGGCGTCAAACTTGGTGAATTATTGCAACTTAGGAAAAAGACAAAAATACTACTAATAATGATAATAATTTATGTGATGGATAGATGGGCATCTGCCCAAGTTACATAGTTATGATGAAGACGCTTCATGTAATAACACTAACAAGTAATCTATCCCATTACAAGTAGCCAAAGTAGCAGCTATTCGACAGCGCAGTTGCATCTTTTTAGCTTCAAATGCTTAGTAACTTTACAAAAAAAAAAAACATGTAACAAAGAAAAATATACCAGGAAATGGATGAGAAGTAGTGGCTTTCCTATCCTTATATGGGATAGGATCGTCGATCCAAATGTCCATCTACAATAATATAATGTTTTTATTTACAATTAATTTATTCTCACAATTCGATCGAACACATTTGTATGATCACATCATCATATACAGCCAAAACCAAAACTTCCTTTCCGTTATCACTTGAACACATTCATTTCACCATTGGCCCATTCTTTTGACTATTAGAGAACGACCGTTATGCTTATCACCACCACCATCATCTCTATCCCAAGCTAATACTATATATATATACAACAAAACCCTCATTATACATGAACCTCGTATATATTACACCAATGATTTCTATCTAGCTAGCCTTTTTCCATTGAACTTTCACGTAAATAAAAAAAAAAAAAAAATGGTTTTCCAAAGCAGCAGCAGCTCATTATTGTCCGAACAACTGAGCCTGCCTCCAGGCTTTCGATTCTACCCCACAGACGAAGAGCTCTTAGTTCAATACCTATGCAGAAAAGCTTCTGGCCATAGCTTTCCTCTTCAAATCATAGGAGACATTGACCTATACAAGTTTGACCCTTGGGACCTTCCCAGTAAGTACAACACTTAATATCTCCATTGAATTTTTTTAGAGGGTTTTATTCTTCTGATGATCAATATGGGACAAAACAAATTGATCATATAGGCAAGGCTATATTTGGAGAGAATGAGTGGTACTTCTTTTCTCCGAGGGAGAGGAAATACCCTAATGGGACAAGACCTAATAGGGTTGCAGGCTCGGGATATTGGAAAGCCACAGGCACGGATAAGGTAATAAACTTCCGAGGCAAAAGGGTTGGGATAAAGAAGTCCCTCGTCTTCTATATTGGCAAAGCTCCAAAGGGTTCAAAGACTAATTGGATCATGCACGAGTATAGAATCTCAGATTCACACAAGCTCATCCTACCAACATCCTCTACTAATAATAAGGTACGTAGTAACTACTTAGTTTGAACTTTTTATTACCTTTTGTGGGAACTTATGTATTAACTATTAGAATATACACATATTAGGCACACTATTTGTTGAATTCTCATCAAATAAAGAAATTTAGATAGCATAGAGATTGTGTACATAATACAGTAAAAAAAAATATAAATCATGCTTATGGAATATTTAGTTTCATACGAACACAAGATGTGATACGTTGTACGAGGGTAGAATGGTACTCTCATGAGGACCAATGTGTAAAATTTTATTTAAAATGGGGACTGATGACATTTTTCTAACACGTTTAGTTTAGGTATTTGAAGTGTATATTATCCTTGATTTAATTTAGTTATTTTCCCTTAATATTATGTCTTTATGGCCTTTTTGTAATTATTATTTTATTTTATTTTTTTAGCTGGATGATTGGGTCTTGTGTCGAGTCTACATGAAGAGTTCGAGCGGACAAAGGCCCAACAGTTCGTCTCCCTCTTCGGCCCATAACGAAGGCTCTAATGGGCCTACGAAGTTGGACTTGAACAGATTGGGCTCGGGCGATTTTAATTGGGCCACGCTCGCTAGGCTCACTATGCCGACGCAGGGTCAGGCCCAATACGAGCCGGCCCAATACTTCCAAGGGTATCATCGCTCGAGCGTCGCCGATGAGGGGATTGTGGGAAATTACACGCGTGCCCCTCGCGCGGCCGAGATTGAGAGTCAACGACAAGTCAACGATCTTGGATTTATTGCACAGAATTTGAACCCATATGAGAGGATGTGCTTGTTTGACGTTTAGTTGGGGATGATTATTATGGAAATAAAAATTATTTTTTTTTATGGTGGGTTGTGTCGATTTTGTACTTGCTTACGTGTATTTTAGAATAGTGTTTGTTCTTCCATAGGCAGAGAATATATATATACTCTTCTCTTGCGCAGAGGAGGGTGTAGACGGCGATTTTAAGTGATGATTTTCTGGAATTAATTACTATACAATGGAAGAGAGGAAATTGGAAAATTTCCAAATATTTTGGTTTGCACCACAGACTTGATTAAAATTTTTCATCATCATCATTTACACAATAAATCCCAGCGTCGGATCAAAAGACCGAGTACTAAGTTAATTAGGGCCCCAACAGCTGAGATACATAACTTTCCTAAGCGATTCCTCCTGATCAGATTGCTTATGTTCAGCTTCTCTGTGAAAGTTGGGAGATAATTTCTTTGCCTGAGAAAAAGATCTGAGGTTGTTCTTGGCGTTTTGATGGGCGAGCCTCATGGCGTAGTTCCATCTGCAAAATCCCTGATCTTTCAACGCTTCCACGGCTCCTATGCTTGAAGCTACCAACCATGCTCTTAACCTAAAAGAAGAAGAAGAACTCATCGTCATAACTCTTGATTTTCTTTGCTTGTTTCTGTGTTTTTTTTTTATGATTGATTGAATTGGTGATAGAGGGTTGTTTGGTTGGTCTTATATAAAAGGGTGAGTTGGGCATTGTATGTATTGTAATAATAAAACTATGGGTGGTTTCATTTCACCAATACTAAAGGAGGAGGAGAGCGAGCACCCAGTTTTTTCAATTCAGTTGGCTCGTATGTTATTTTATTTAATTGATATGTGCCAACAAATTGGACTTTGACGGAGGCCTCAACTCAAATAAAAGGAAAAAAAAAAGTCCATGTCGAAGAAATATAAGTAGCCCATAGGAAGATAAAATACATAAGAAACTATAAGGGACTACATTATCTCTACCATTATCTCTGATATATAGTTTCAAAACATGTATTTAAAATCTACATGTCATGATTTTGTTTGTGAGCAATCATGGTGAATATCCAATCTTTAGATGCTTTTTATTTCTATACTCATGCTTCAGTTCTAAGTAAAGCTATAGCCGCACTATATTTTGAAGATATACGTTCATTAATTTCTGGGTAGCTAGCTAGGTATAGGTGTTGTTCAATATATCAATATTGCTGTGCTAGCCTGCATTTTCTTTAATATATTTCATATACTTTTGAATAACTATAAAAGTTCACAACAAATAAGTATTTCAACAACAATCTCTCATAAAACTTGTACTAGTCCCGTTATTTTCACATGTATTGCACGGATATTAAGTGGTATTATTATATTAATATAGTATAATGAAAAGGTAATAAAGTATGTATTTTGACACGTCTTTAATAATATTTAATATTATTTTATTGATTGTTTGTGATAGTTTTTACAAATAAGGAAATGTGATAAAATTAGTCGCCCAAATGGCAAATGTGATAAATTTGTACTATTCATTTTCATTAGTACTGATGCTTGGCTTTTCTTAACTTTGCCAATGGCAGCAGTTCAATGTGACCACTCGACGAAAAGCACAAACAAAGCATACAAACCCCACATTTATCTTAGTTTGTTTATTCTCCTATTTAAATATGTAAATGAATTTCTGAAAGGATGTTGAACATAATTATACTTTTTCTGCTTTGCATTATTTTAACATAGAAAACGCGTATACAAAACAAGAAAGTTGGGCCATATATAATTTATGGCTCCCACTACCATATATATATACATAATCATATGCAACTCGAAAGTGGAATTTCAAATCTTATTCTGGTGTTTAATTTTCACCTTCATTTTGTTCCCTTCACACAAAAAGAGGCTTTTAAAGTTAGAAGTGCTACAGATATACATTCACTTTCAAATTATAGTTAGTTCATGTTCACCAAGCAACTATTGACTCTATTAATTCAACCAAACCCCTTTAATCTTCATTTATTGCAAACCGTTGATTACACTTATTTTGATGCGAATAGTATTAATGGTGACGCGTTAACGTTAATAATTTATTCATTTCATTATTTTTCTGATTAACATTAATTATCAATATACTTCATAGCTGCCCAAAAGTTCCCATCTTTTTATCGTTTCTTTTTTCCGATGGCAAAAGAAGGATAAAAAAAACCCTTCTGTATATCATTTCTAATGTGTTGGTCGCCGAATATCTCGCTGATAGTAAACGAACACACAATATATGGTTAATAAATCCAAGCTAGATCAGTAATAATTAACTAAAACTGTTACATTTCTCTAATGACAATTAGCCACGGATTATCTGAAAGTTCCTCCAAACGTTGGTGTCCAAAAATCAACTGTCGTTGTTTCGTGAGTCATTGGGAAAGTGCTCGAAATTGGTACTAAACACAACCCTCTACTTCGAAGATCCTGACGTGGTCCTTCTTCTTCCTTTGATTTATCAGAAATCTGCAATAATAATGATAACATATTTGAAACGTAAAGAGGGTAAAATAATCAGAAAATAAATGAGGTTTGAAATCAACCATTTTTATTAAATTTAAAAAATTGAGTCAAAAAATAAAAAAGACTAGGGTTTTTGTATTGTGTGAGAGTTACCTGGTGATGCTGTGGAGGATTACCATTTTTCATATAAGGGGTGCTCAGTACCTAATATCAAAAGTAAGCAAATATATATAAATTAATTCAAAATAAATTAATAGATATAGATTCCTTTTTGTTGATGAAGAGGGGACTTACACTGACTTGTTCATGGAGAAACTTAATGTATTGAATAGCTTCAGACAGCACAGAAGCAGTATCAGTCTGCATACAGCAGCAAAATAATTAGAATAGTGTAATGAAGTAGTTATGGGGCAATTACAGTAATTTTATTCCAACACTAACTCATCACCACAAAGAAACAAGGAGAGGAAAGTGGTGACATATAAATTTTCAAGTTGCTAACATATATACAAATACCTTTCCAAAAGGTGAGACTAATTGTTGAAGTGCGGTGATTCTGTCTCCCATCTTCTCTTTTCTCACCTGCAGCTCAACCATGAACATATCTTCATACGATTCATTCATATATCACTTCAACAGTCATCTTTTTCTTTTTCTTTTTTCGGAATTAAACAGAGAAAGGCTGCGAAAAGATAGCCCATTAAGCTCACAGGATCAATCACTTCATCATTCAGAAAAAACAAAATACAGGAAAGAGCCTCTTAATTTATCATGTGTATATATATATACGTAATGTTGTATGTGTATACTGTATAGATAGAGATAGACACCTTAAAAGCTGGTAAGGATGAAGAAGATGATTCATTCCTCGGCCTTTTGTTCGATGTCTCGGCTGTGCTGCTGTTCTTCTTCGTTGCAGAAACTTCAGATGCAGCCTATAAGTAATACACGTAATTTATTAACAAAACAAATCCAACCATTATTGAAAAAAAAAAAAAGCCCTTTGCGAATAATTCACATTTATATTAAGTTATACCTTTGGCTTCTGATCATCATATAATAAAGGGGCAGGAGGAATTATATTCTGCGTGGCAAAGAAGCTGCTGGGACGAAGTGAGTCATTATGATTGACAGCAGTGGCATTCCAAAATGGAGTATTGTTGGTAAAATGCAACTGTTGTTGTTTGGGCGGCGATGACGTCGTCCTCATAAAGTTCTGATACTTATTATTCATCCAAGGAGAAGAAGAAGCCATTAACGACGGATCATACGAAGATGTATGCATCTGCTGTTGTTCATGTTGATGTGATGATGATGATGATGATTCTCGGACAGTAACAGCCCATAAGCAGCAGCAGCAGAAGAAGAATCCACTTGTTGGAAATTTTCGTTATTAGAACAACTTCCCTGATGATGATGATCCTGCAACGAAAACCCTGGTGGATTTCTCCAGTGCTTTTGTTCGTCCGACGAGGATGCGCCGGCGCCGGCCTCGAAGGGGGAAGGGTTGGAACTCAGGCGGCGGTCGTCTTGAATCAGCTGTCTGAAACTGCCCTCAGATTTCGACGACTCACCTCTGTGCTCACGTAGTACACACCATCATCAAGAGAAAACTATGCTCGTGAAAGAACATGGCATGTAATAAAAACATCCAAAGTCACAGATACACTTACAAGAAACAATGATTGCTGCTCCATTCAAGGCTATGATTAGTACTAGATAGACCTAAACCCATCATGTGCAAGTCCACGCCGGCGCTCGAAGATCCATGATGATGATGATCTTTATGTCCTGTTGGGCTCGAAACTGTTAGAGAATCTGAAGGAGAAGACCATACAACGTAGTTACTAGTGTTGTTGTTGATCGAAGACGAAGCTGCTTGTTGTTGAGGGGTTGTACTTCGGTCGTCACTGCTCGCCGTCGTCCGTGAAGTATCCCACCAATTGAGCTGATGAAACTGATCGTCTGCCATGGCTGCACCAACGAATAATCAGTATCTCTCTTTCCTTTTCGATATTTTTTGTTATTATGCTATGATGATGATGATGATGATGATGGATGCTGATGATGACGATGATATATTATAATGAGAATATATTGCTTTGTTCTCTGCTTGTTTTTCCTAGCTTTCTTTTTTGCTGGGAGGAGATGCTTATGCTTCAAGACTCGCTCTCCTCTCTCTCTCTCTCTCTCTCTTTCTCTCTCTCTCTCTCTCTATATATATATATATATATATGTCTTAATATGTCTGTGGTTTAGTCGATATGATTCTTGGTAATAAAATATAACTGAAAGACGACTGCTGCATCTCAGATATTTATACTATTTATATGTTGTGAAGGTGAAGAAATTAATGAAGAGAATATATTGTGGTTGACTTTTATTGAGTTCTTAATTATTTATTTATTTATATTGATTTGACAATAAGCGACAAGTTATCTTGCAAGGAAATTCGTTTTTAGCCAATTAGGCGTTAATTGATTTCTTTATGACAACATTCCTTTTCTTTTATTGTATTTATCTCTTATTGTTAAAGTTACGCTTTGTAATAAGTGTATTATTGTTTTGTTTTGGAAAAAGTTAATCATTCCAAAGTTGATATTAATCTTAATACACTGCCGACTCAAATATATACCATTACCCGACAATAGGTTACACGTCATCACCCTATGTATATTCTACTACAACAAACCTAACATAATATCATATAATAAATATATATAGTCAATATATTATCTGGTTGAATTTGAATCCCTGCCATTGATATTATCGTAGTGGTGAAGTCAGTGTCAGTGGTGACTAAGTCCACCAAGCCTGCAAAGATCAAATCTTATTCATATCAAACGTACCGAAGATGATTAAAAAATGAAAGCTATTGTCTTTTTTTTTTATGATATAGTCAAGATATAATTCGGGGTTATTTAGTTTTTAATTGTTTAATCTTTTGTCAATTTGGTAAGTTATCATGTTTACAAGCTGTGTTTGTTTTTCTACCTTTCGAGGACCACGAATCCACTATCAAGCGTAGCTACATACATTCATGAAATTAGTTAGTTCTTTTTATTATTATCTTCCATTTCCCTAGCTTTGCTAGGTAGGTGAATGTGCTTGATTTTGGAGATATGTTTGGCATGATTTGTAACATATTTAAATATTCTATATGTTTGGTAACATAAGTACATAAAACTGATGCAAGTAAAGATGAAGGTAAATATTTCTAAAATATTTATAACGGCAACACGAACTTGCATTTTTTATCGATGAATTAAAATAGCGAAAGAAATTATTCTAAAACAGGAGCGAGCGTTTGACGTACCAAAGTCAATCGCCGTGGGATCCACGCGTCTGCTGCGCGTGCGCTTTCGTGGGCCCATCAAGTCATACGAGTCA
Source organism: Craterostigma plantagineum (assembly GCA_027422505.1). Classification (NCBI taxonomy): domain Eukaryota; kingdom Viridiplantae; phylum Streptophyta; class Magnoliopsida; order Lamiales; family Linderniaceae; genus Craterostigma; species Craterostigma plantagineum. Next base: position 1,506,097 of record JAPQWV010000082.1, read on the forward strand.
GAGCTGAAAACGACGTCGTCCTAGAAATTAAAACATTCCCAAAAACAATGATCGTTGATGTCCGACGTTAACATCAGTTCCCGGCCGCCTTAAAATTTCAACCATTTCATTATATTAATATTATGTAAAGATGATTTATCTGTGAGTGACTTTCGGTGATTTTACCCACAATTTCGGTGCTAAAATTTGATAAGTATCATATTAATTCGCGGATAATATAATGTTACAAGACAATGTCGTTGAATTGAATATATGAATATACATTAAAAATCGACAGTATGATTAATACTTGTGCGTGCATCAAATCTTTCAATTAGGTGTTTCTAGTCATGTTGGGTCACTTGACTAATTAATATTAAGTACGTGTGTCATTATATCACAGCTGACAAATGTTGATTAATCACATATATGCGTATCTTTGCGAATTGATTATTCCCAAGAGAGAACATCATATAACATAATTGTTTTGTTATGATATATATGTACATACTAACCTCGTATGATAGAATAGAGACGAGTTGAACCTGATGATGGCACCCTTCGTCTAATATTAAACTTCGGTTAATCATATCAATCACATTTTTAGATATATATATTTATATAATACGCGCTTAGTATTCAATCTTTGACAAAGTAAAAGTTTTTCTTATTGACCTATGACGGTAACATGACGTAAGATTGATGCGCGGATAATGATCAGACAACTTCTGTGAATATTTCTTACAAGAAGTGATGAGCCCTAATGTTATGTCAACGTTGCTAGAGAAAACGTGATGTCTGTCTATATATGAAAAAAAATGAGCTGACCTAAATCAGATATTTTCCATAATCCAATCATTCGTGTAGACGATATTCAATTTGGTAAAATCAATTTTAGTCCACACGACGCTATCCCTTTTTCCATTCTATTTACTAAACGAAATTTGCCTGTCACGTTGTTAGAGTGACATAACATTTATTTCGAAGGCTCGTGGCATGATTTCTGAGGTTGACTTGGCATGCATTTCTTTATTTAACTATTTCTTTATTTATACTGTGGCAAATGTTAGGTAAAGGTCAAATACCTATAAGTCAATGCACTAAATCATGTATAAGTTCTACATATGCCATATCGTCAAAATTGAAATAATACAGCTTTCAATGGCGCAGATGAAAGATGTAAAATATCCACTTTGACCATTTGAGCAAGCGTTGACTTCGGCATAGTAGTAAAATATATATTACAACATGTGCACATATTCTCCAAATGCAATAATTGGTGAAGCGACTTTTGAACGATTGTATTAGAAAACGAAAATATCTACCACCACGGTTACATGAATTCTACCTAAAATATCTATCCTATTTACAAACTAAGAGAGGAAACCCTCAATTTCTAACAGTGTTGATATTATAATTTGGGTTTTGTAGCACATTCATCGAATAATTCAAGCTCTTCGAACGGCTATATATATCAGAGAGTTTCTCCTCCTACCACCAATTAGTTTTAGGAAGGACCCATCGATTTATAATATGGTATTAGAGCAAGTTCAATTATGCTAAACCGTCGCCCGATTCATATGTCCACGTGTTTGGTGGCCAGTTATGCCACACGTGAGGGGGCGTGTAGATATTATAATTTGGGCTTTGTCACACATCGAATAAATTCAAGTTCTTCGAGCCAGTATATATATAAAAGTCTTTCTCCTCCTATCACCAATTTGTTTAGGAAGAACCCTCGATTTTGAATACAAACGTTTAAGAAAGTACAATAGTAAATGCTCTTCAATTTTTATTTTTTTTTTTATTGTAATTGGTGTAATCATTGTTTATTCCTTCAATATTTGATCTTTATAAGTTATTTGGCTATGGGATTGATTTCCTTTTATTATTTAGGGCTCATGATATAGGCCAATCTCTCCAATATATGGACCTCTTTAACAACGATATTTGATGGGTCTTCATTTAAAAGGCCGAAAATACCACATAACGGGCCTTTATAGTTAACAATACACTGTTATATAAATATTAGATAAATGATACTATTTCGTATTTTTAAAGAGAAGAGAGAATGTTACAGCAGCTCACGAGAACTCCGTGACAAGCTACATGAGAAGCCATAAAGGGCAAAAGAGAAGGTAAAAAGGGCATTTTCACTTTATCATCTTTTTTTTTTTTTTTTTTTTTGTCGATTACTCTCCAAATAACATGAAATCCATCTTCGGATTAGTTGGGTGCTGTGGTTCAATCACATCGTCGTCATCGTCTCCGGCGGAGGATACCAAACTGCTTCCAGCCCCGCGGAGGCGATTGGGGCTGAGGTCGATGTGTCGACGCCGGCGGTGGAAGCCGACGCTTACGTCAATTTCCGAGGCGGCGGAGAAGGCTAAAGTCGTCGTCGTCGAGAGGCCAGTCGTGGTTCGGTGGAGAAGATGCTTCTTGAAGAAGATTATGTCCAACTCGTCGAGCAGAGATAATCTGAGCCGTTCCTTTGATCATGATGAATATTCCAGGTGATTTAATTGTTTTTATTTTCACTAATCTCAGGAATATATTAATAGAGTGAAACCTAGGTGGACTTGGGTCCTTAGCAGCTTCTAATTGTGATTAAATCACAAACATAATAACTTTTCAAATGCAGCACCTGAATTTTTTTTCATGTTACCTTATTTGTTATATTCATTGTTTAATTTGTATATATATCTTGCAGCAGATCGGTCACACCCTCGAATATCATGCCTGCATTCTCTCCAGCACCTTTCATGTTCTGATTCTAATATACGTTAGATGATAAAATATTTGGAATTTTTACACAGCTTCTCCGTGTGTGTTTGTGTGTGATTTGATTGCCTTGCAAATACTAAATATATATTCCGAATCGAATAGTATATATGCATTCACGGTGTATCCTCCTACCATTTTTCTTCTTTTGGTTCTAATTTTGTGCCCAAAGGGTCCAATAAATTTGATGGGCTTTAGAGGGAAAAGCCCATACATCGCATTTGAATGACCTCTCCATTTTTATTTCTTGAATGTGACACTAATAATATACAATAAATCACATGGATATATAGTAGCATGACCAGTTGTTTTCTTGAATTTTGTTTTCTTACAAATGGGTCAAAGAACAGTTCATCGGAAAAATACTTATCACTGTATGCATTGCTCATTTTCGTCAATGAATCCAAATTCTCACAATTGTTGTAATCAATCAAATACTCTACACATCAATTGTGATGCGTCTAGTTCAACGTCAATCACCTCCGCAAGTTGTTTCAAACTTTAGGGATTTTTTTTGGCAATTTGATGTCAGACATTAACATAAGTTTCATTTAAGTTTCATGGTCATGTAACAAAATTTTTAGTTTTAAGACCCGATGCACGTAAGTGTTTTTTAGTTCCACTTCATGGACGTGTAGTAAACTTCATGGACCTGCATTACCACTTCATGGTTCTAAGTGGTACTGCAGTTCCAATTCATCGTTCTACAGTACAACTTCATCGTTCTGCGGTACCACTTCATTGTTTTGTAATAACACAAAATGGATACTACGATACCAGTTCATATAAATTGTATAGCACTGCGTAAATTTTAGGTTCTTATATCTAAATTTTACAAAAATCGGGTCCTTAACCCTAAAATTTTCTGACAGGGCCTGAAACGTAACTTAAACATCTTTTGGGGCCTGAAACTTAATTAGCACTTTTTGTGTTAATTCTAGCAGAATAGCGTACAGACTTTGGGGTTCTTCTTTAAATTAGTTAGAACTTCTAGCAGAATAGCGTACAGACTTTTGGGGTTCTTCTCTTAAATTAGTTAGAACCCACAAACTTATAAGGGGCTCTCCGTTCTTTTAATTATTAGATGTGAGGCGTATGTTTGACACCCGAACTAAGACTATCACATACTCAATCTTTACATAGGATCAGGAAACAAGGCAATAGAGCACAAGAATCAAACAAGTAAAGCTCCTCCATGTTCGAAAAAACGCCCATCTTCCCCGCCAGAGATTCGAACCCCGACCGAACAACAATATCCGTCGCCGCCGTAGGCCTATGGACTCTGCCCGCAATAACCCTACACACCAACAAAGCCTTTCTCGCCATCGAACTCCCATCATTACTACGCAAACTCTCTAAAGCCCTCTCGGCGGTGGACGCCGTGAAAACTCCGATCATCCCATCGTTTATTCCGAACCCTTGCCTTATAACCCTACAAACGCCGCAGTTATCTGACGCGCACAGGTCGAACGATGGTTCGTTTTTTGCGCCGAAATTGCATGCGAGATTTGTGGCGTGGAACCTAAGAAGCTCGTTGCCATCTGCGATGCACCTTGGATGTTTCTTTGGGAGCTTGTTGGCTTTGTTCTTGACGGTTTCCCGGTGATCTTCGAACCGAGCTAGGGTTCTCCGAGAGTTGTGAATTTTAAAGATTTTTTCGATTTTTACGGCCGGGTTACTGCCGTAGGAGCTCGATGATCTGCATATGATTTCTACTATCTTTCGGGACGAGTCCCCCTCCGTGAGCTCGCTTACTGTTCAACGAAATCACCGAAATTCCTCACCAGGGATTATGATTATGTTGGAAATAGAATGTATAAAATTAAAATATGACACTAACCATCTTCAAGGTTAAATTTTTAAACGTTTTGTGATCATCTTACATATGAATTAAAGGACAAGAGGGTCAATAATCCTCACGAACCCACAATTTAAAAGAAAAATTTCTAGATTTAAGGCTACGTATGGAATAAATCAGCACAAATGTTATTACCAGCATGATATAAGCACGAATGACGACGACGAAAGCGAGAATTTTGTTATTACCAGCATGCTTGTGAGATGATGAGATTCAAGATCGTCGAACTTTGCAAACCTGTCTCCACATCTCGGACATATATTCCCATCATTATTAAACGTCCCTTCGCCAACCTCGGCTCTCAAAGCCCCATTCTTATCAAGTTCAAGAATGCCGCACCTCTTTACTACAGCATTATTGTTCGTCTTATGCCGACGCTGATCGAACTTATCTGAGCTGCCACCGCCGCCGCCGCCGCCGCTGGTCAACACGAGATCGTCGTGAGATACAGAAAGAGAAGAAGGGGTGACGAATTCGCTGCTGCCGATAGACCTAGGGCTGTAGTTATAAGACGGCGGAGGAGGGTTTTCGTCGGCGGTGCTGACGTGTCCCTTGCTTCCGTGCATCGCCGCCATTACATCTCTGAGGTTTGATAGAGACCTCGAACAACCCGACCAACTTATAATTGCCGCCGATTTCTTGGTCGACGGCGTCAGTACCGAGCTAAAGTGCTTCACGGTTCGCGGGTTGTGGACCTCCGATGGGTCGGATCCACCACAGTTAATGGTCCTTCGAAAGGAGAGCCAAACTGTCGGCATTTTCTTGATTTAATTAATTAATTCTTCTTCGAGAAGCAAGCAAGAAAGATATAACTATGGCTGAAAACCTGAAATAATAATAGACCGTTTTGTTTCAAGCATAAGGATATTGAGTCCAACGAGGAAGATGACAAAAGTGATAGCGTGGGTAGAATAGAATTGGAGAGATTTCAAGCTAAAAGGATAGACTAGACGAGTGTAAATTGTAATAGGACGGTCTTTAATGGCATTAGGCGCGTTTTAACTGTGTGGAGAAGAAGTAATAATCTTTGCCTTAATTTTAGGATTTCATGAGGTCGTGATTAAAACACGTTGATTCTAAATTTCAAAGATTCCAATAGAAAATACGTTAAGACTTGGAGATATAGAAATATTCTTTTGGCATTTTGTATGTTACGTACTATTAGTGAATTATATGTTGATTTATGGTGTTTAGTGTTTTGAATTTGAGAATTTGATGTGGTAATACCCATATGTCGACCTTGAATTGAATACGAATGTTTTTGATACTTTGAAGTTCCACGGGCAAAAGAATTTCATGTGATCGTGACATCATTATCAGTGGCATATTTTGTCATATATTGGAAGAATGCAATTACCTTTGGACAATTGTGAACGCAAATTTAGGGTGTCGCGGGTAAATAGATGAAGGAACTGACCCACTAATGAAAATATTTATTGACCAATGCTGATGAATAATTGATCCTCACATATCATAATTATACCTTTCCATTTGTTTTTATTAGTGGATCTATCACTATGATATAAGACGCGTGGGGGAAGAACGAAAAGATTATAATAGCCTCCATCATGCTTCTAGATCGTGTCTATTCACTATTGATTAGCTAAATTTTACTTGATTTCATGTATTGTCGAATCATATATATACTTTGTTTTGGATTATAATATTAGTCATTTCATGAAAATTATGTGTTTGGGCCACTGATTGTAAGCCCAGAAATGACCCAATCCAATGTAAGCCCATTCAAAGTTCGAAAGTGTAGTATATTCTAAACACAGATAAAACTTTTCTGGTCCTGGTTTTTCGTTTACTATTTTTAGAGAAGAGAAAGACGAGAAAGTTGTATTCTTCAATTAAGATATATCCAATAAATAAATCATTTAATTTAATGAGAAGAAAAGTAAGCTCAGCGTTGCCTCTACGCAAACTTAAGGTCTACGCTAAAGCCAACGAAGTGGACAATTTGGTTTTGCCTTGATTTAATGCTATTTCTACGTCATTCAGGACACGTGGCGTGATATAATTGGAAGCTCAACCTCTCATAGGCGGTCTCCACGCCTTTATATACGAGGCCTTGGAAAGCCTTTGTATTCACGCAATAATTCGTAAGAAATAGATCTTTACTCGTCAATCGATTCGCTTAGCAGCCATCTCCTTAGCTCGTCAATCAAGGTAAGGTTTAGTTTTTCGTGATTCACAGTCATGGTGATTCCTTGTTTCCTTTCGTATAATCTTCGATTTCTATAGGTTTGCTTTCGTTTTTTTTCTTCTTGGTAATTGATTGCTTAAATTAAGATGTTTATGCAGCCCTCTGGTTTGGTAATTTTGGTTGATTTCTGTTTTGATTTCCTCCGTCGTTGATTTTCTTCCGATCGGTTATGCAGATGCAGATCTTTGTCAAGACCCTAACCGGCAAAACAATCACCCTCGAGGTTGAGAGCTCCGACACCATCGACAACGTTAAAGCGAAGATCCAGGATAAGGAAGGGATCCCGCCGGACCAGCAGCGGCTGATATTCGCCGGAAAGCAGCTCGAGGACGGCCGTACCCTCGCCGACTACAATATTCAGAAGGAGTCAACCCTTCACTTGGTCCTCCGCCTCCGTGGTGGGATGCAGATCTTCGTCAAGACCCTCACCGGCAAGACGATAACCCTCGAGGTCGAGAGCTCCGATACCATCGACAACGTTAAAGCCAAGATACAGGACAAGGAAGGGATTCCGCCGGACCAGCAGCGCCTCATCTTCGCCGGAAAGCAGCTGGAGGACGGCCGTACCCTCGCCGACTACAATATTCAGAAGGAGTCAACCTTCACTTGGTCCTCCGCCTCCGTGGTGGGATGCAGATCTTCGTCAAGACCCTCACAGGCAAGACCATAACCTCGAGGTCGAGAGCTCCGACACCATCGACAACGTCAAAGCCAAGATACAAGATAAAGAGGGCATCCCGCCGGACCAGCAGAGGCTGATCTTCGCCGGAAAACAGCTCGAGGACGGGCGTACCCTTGCCGACTACAACATCCAGAAGGAGTCGACGCTGCACTTGGTGCTGAGGTTGAGAGGAGGCATGCAGATATTTGTCAAGACGTTGACGGGGAAGACGATCACCTTGGAGGTGGAGAGCTCTGATACAATAGACAACGTCAAAACTAAGATTCAGGACAAGGAGGGAATCCCGCCTGACCAGCAGAGGTTGATCTTTGCTGGGAAGCAGCTTGAAGATGGTAGGACGCTCGCTGATTACAACATTCAGAAGGAGTCTACTCTCCACCTTGTCCTTAGGCTTCGTGGCGGTTCGTTCTAAGCTAAAGAGCTATATATTCCCCTATGGTTTCAAGATGTGTTGCAGTGTTAGTAGTTGGTGTTGGCGTTATGTGCTTGTGATGATGATATGTGGTGGATGTTTGCTGTGGCCATTTTGGTCTACTTATGTATAATAAGCGTCGTTTAATCGTTCCATGTACTTCGTCGAAAACCAGTAGATTTGGAGGCTCTTCGCTTCTCACGTAGAAGATGATTCAAGAAATGGTTTCTCCAACAAATGGAGTTACTGAAATCAAAATTGATGAACCTCTCAACATGGGGAACTCTGGGATGCACTCAAGGACAGGTCCTACTCGGCCATCGATTAACCTCTAAGCGATCTGCACCGTTCATCGCCAGCTGAGCTCTGAAGCTATGCCCGAGTTTTTCTCATTATTACAAGCTGTCCCAGTTGTTTCTTGGAGATTCTGACCTTACTCATCTCGTAAATGATGAGATCATCGTCGTTGTCATCTCTACTACTCTTTTCTTCTTCAACAGAAGAAGCACGATGATCGGCCTTGGGGTTGAGGTGATATTCAGCATCGAATGAAGAATCCCAACTACCATCACACCAGTGAGTTAGAATGATCTTTTACAACGCAATTGCCCACAGTGCGTCTATCGATTTGATTGCATTGCCTTGAATGTATGTTCGAGGATTATTGTGATTTCTGTGCGCTCTGAGCTACGTGTTTCTTTCTTTCGGTTTTTTTTTTTTTTTTTTTTTTTTTTTTTTTTTTTTTTTTCTGCCTGGGCTGATTAACTAAACATCTGTTAATACATAATATCGGCGGAGCCACAATGATTTATCCACTATAAACGTCAACAAGGGATCTTATACAATTAAGTATAATAACTTACAAATATTAAAATTTGCTTACAAGTCATATGAATGGCCTTCCTCCATAGAAAATAGGTCGTAATGTAACGGCAAGAAACAAAGAACAAGGGTTTTTTCTAAGAAGCAAAGAACAAGGTTTTTTCTAACACAACTAAAACTTCATAGAAGCAGCGCTGAACTCATATTACGAAGATGTTGATCGACCGCGACGTTTAATGCTAAGAACACATACCATGTGTTTGAATCTCTCATGTTGGAGGTTGCCATGTCCCTGGTCTGAACGATTCGCCAGAACCCGTAGGTTCCGTAGATCTGAAATAAAAACAATTTCAGAATTACCACGAACAACAAAATCGCAGTTTGCGGGAACTAGCCAGTGAAGAATACTAACTCGGGCTGTTTTTTGACGTATTCTGGAATTTCTTTTCTTCTGTTAGATTCTTGGTGGGCTTCGTCTCTGCATTACAGTTCAAGATTACGGGTATATGGAACTGCTTATGTCACTTGACAACAAAAAACAATTTTTTTTTTTTACCTCACTGCATCTTTAGGCTTAATTTGAGGGGCTTCCTCGATGCGAGCACCTGTAGAAAAAGTCAATGAATTCCACCTTAAATGCTCACCAGACATCAATAGATTTATCCCAATCTCTTCATGTCTAGACGTGTTAGACCATATTATAAGAAGTACAGAACCAAACGAACAAAATCTGAACAGTTTGATACCTTTTGAGTCCGTAGGGAACTGTTTTACAAAACTTTGCAAGTCGGGGCTGGCAGCTTTACCTGGATTAGTGCGGTTAAGTAGGTTAAATTATACATTAAAAATTCAATTACTATTACTTAATTTATGATCTCTTATTTATAGAGGAAAAAAGAGGATGGCTAACCGATGGTCTCAGGCTTTCCTTCACTAGCTTTCCTTACTTCCTCCTCCTTCATGAGAACTGAACAAGGAAGAATATAAAAGAAGCATTGAGAGCTGATACTTTTCTACAATGAAATCAAATGAAACAACAATGAGGACCAGTTTCTTAACAACATAGACGAAGGTGTCATACTTAACACAATCATATGAACTAACAGGACAGTGAAAACACGTGATAACAGCATGCTGAACTTGTTATGTCACTTGACTCGCATCATCGTAACGAAATAGATCACAAATAATAAGATTATGAACGTGATTGTAAACAGAGTCTGAGAGACTGAGACTAAAATGAACCCAATTGTTTGATTCTCGTTACCAGCAACATTTAGTCTCACACGTTCTCTCCTCGCCTCTAACTCGGCCATTCCTGAAAGTCAATTTTGGCATGCCAAAATTAGTCTTTTCAGTGCAAACTACAGACTACAATCCACAAAACTAGAGCATTGAGTAAAAAACATGGAAATAGTAAGTGCAAGCGGCAACGATCAGACAAAGCATGACCAACAGATTATACAAAGAATAGTAAGTGCGGACAATACCTCGGGAGTTGGAGCACTTTTACGCTGTCCATTGAGCCAGCAAATCCATTCAACTACATGAAAACAGGTCAAATACAAAGGATATTGAAAAGTAGTCATCTAACTCAAGCAGCTCAATATAGATAGATTGATAGCCGGTAACAACTACCAGGAACGCTAGTTGGGTCTTGATCTCCTTTGAATGCAACCCATCGTTTTTCTTTAGCTGACAGAGTAATAGACGCAACATAAACGAGGTAAATAGTCAATCTCAGCTATTCACCAAAGGTCCTCAAGTATAAATATCAAAACAGGGACAAAAACAAAAAAAAAAAAGCTAAAGAGGAATTACACGCAAACACAGAAGAACAACAACCCTAAGCTCCTACTGCATCATAAAGCCCCGAAGCATACATCGGACGCAATCCATTACCACGGATTTAAACAAAGGAATAACTTACTAACACCATCAATTTGCTCGGTCCTGGTGAAATACCGATTGCCAGCTTTGTCGACTCCCACCAAAGTTCTATTACTAAATAGTCCCGCGAACCTTGCCCAAAGTCGAGACATTTAATCAAATTGGATTACACAAGAGACGCTCAAATGTATGGAATTGTGCTTATGAGGACAATATGCATCGGTATTCATTACTCCAATCCAATGCATCATAGGTTGTTTATGTTGTAGCAGAAAAAGAGACGACTGGTGAAAGCTCAAATCCTCGAGTGGAATCGAAGAGACGATCTGATGAAACTTTGAGGCCTCCCTCTTTATTGGGCTCAAAGCCCAATATATATTCAACGTCGGCCCATAAAGCCCAAACTAGTGGTTCCTACGCCACGTACGCACACAATAACAATTTCGGACTGTTTGATACAGAATTGAGCTGCATCATCTTCATCTTGTAGATGTAAGAATTATGTATGTATTTTCAAGCTGATTTTTGCTTCTCTCTATGTCCATTAAGCAGTAGGGTTTGAAACTCGTCGAGACAATACTCAAGGTGAAAGAATGATGCAATACACTAATTCACTGATCGAAATTACATAGAGCTACAACCGAAAAACATCAGCAAACAGAAAAGAAAAACTAAACGTATTTGAAGGTTATTTACTTGCAATTTGAGGAACTATATCTACACAACGTTTGCAGAGAGTTCACTCCTAACACGACCCGAAAGCGTTTTCGCCACTGTATGTCATGTATAGGAAGCCATCTTCGTCTCTGTGTTCTTCATAAATCGACGACATCAATGCAGCTGTAGTGTAGCAAAACAGCACATCGTTATGTAACGCTTTTGAGAGAAGCAGACGAACACGAAGAAGATCAAGAATGGAAGATACATGTCCTCACCAGTGGGGGGGAGAATGTCCTTGACAAAGATGAATATTGCTTCCTCGGCGTTGAGCTTAATCCCTTTGCGGACAACATATACAAACTGTCCGATGGTTAGATCAGCAGGAACGAGAAATCTGCAATATATTATTATGTCGAGGAAGCTTTTAGATATCGATAGCCAAGTGTTGGCAGAAGACTGTGAAGGTAACCATAACCTACTTTTTCTTGTTAATGTCGGGGATCTCACTATTGTCAGCTTTCTCCACAATAACCTACACAAGATTAGGAAAGAAACACCGATATCATCAGCAATCGATCAATGTGAAAAAATTTCAGAGTATGCAATAAGGTTGATTCGTTAGTACAGGAAATCTATCAGGGTACTTCTCTCTGATACGAGCAGCTTCTGCTTGCCGCATCTCTGCAACGTTATAGGATGATGGAATGTGATCGATCAAGTTAAAATGAACATTACACAGTTAGAGATGAAGATAAGTGGCAAAAACAGACTGCAATTTCGCCATGAAACGTATATGAAATCACTTTTCTTCCAAGAACGATAATACTTCAACAAATTCCAGACTTTTTAACTGAAAAAGGGGAAAACAATATTTGATCTATTCCCTCAAAATTTCACGCATAGTTATCAAACACGAACCTCAAAATCAATTTCGATTGCCTAATATAAAACAAAAGGCCGCGAAAAAAACAGAACTGATTCAGCAATAAACAAAAAGTGAGCTGAAACGTTACAACCAAACGATAAAATTGAGTGCTCGAATCAAAATCACGTGAGAGAATTGCTATTTACCAAGGGTATGTTCCAACTTGAAGGAGCTTTGGCCATCGACCGTATCAGGCAAACGATCTTCGGAAAACTTGAAAGCGGATAGATTTTTAGATTTCGATACGCCGAAAGAGAGAGAGAGACAAAAAAAAAAAAAAAAAAAAAAAAAAAGAGGATTAAAAGTTCGCATTTTCTCCGGGCATGTACCAAAAGTTAATTAGCCATCTTTCTTCAAACTGTATCGGGCTTCTGCCAATACTGGGCCTTCTAGTATTCTAAAAAGGTTTTGTTGGGCTTTTATTGGGTTCCCAAGCGATTCTTCGGCTTGAATTGATGCTTACGGTTAGTTGTAGATATTTGCCGACTCTGAAATTAGGCAGATCGAATGTATTTTAGGTGAACAAAACTATCATATGCAATATTTATAAGCATTTATTATTATCTACGAAATGATAGGTATATACAATAAGGAAACTAACCCAAAATCTTATAGTCAAAGTTTGATCACCAAATCCAACATTAGAAAGCTTTGCTTGGTTCAAAGATTACCCTGTCCTATGGTTCAGCGACATGCATATCCTTGTAAGAAAACATCTCACGCATTTTCCCATGACAAATAATAAACGTAAAATTAGCTGAAAATACTAATTATGGGTGGTGACTGGTGGTAATGGAAGAAAATAAACATAAGACTAATTCATTCTATAATCGTGGGTTCTAATCCGATAATGGAGATCATGCAATTAATTTCGACTAGTATTTTTCCATACCCGAATGAACTAAATATAGAAGAATATAGGTTCTCATTAACTACCGAATCGGTAAAACCTCACCTAAGCCCACTAAATTACTTCCCCACTAACACCATTATACACTCCATCACTATCACCACATTCCAAATCCAATATATACATACTGTATCTATATCTATATATGTATATATATATCAAGGACAGGGTTATCTTTTTATTACAGAAAAGCACAGAAACAGAAATAAAAAATGGATACACGGCCACTTCGTTACCTCACACTCATATCTTTCGTCTGTTTATTACTTTGTTTTTCCGGTGCGCCGTCGTCAGCTTCCGCCGGCAGCATAGGGATCAACTACGGCCGCATCGCCGACGACCTTCCTCCGCCGGCGAAGGTGGTGCAGCTCCTCAAAGCCAAAGGCGTCAGCCGCGTAAAGATCTTCGACACAGACCACGGCGTACTCTCAGCCTTCGCCAACGCCAACATCTCCCTCACCGTCGCCCTGCCCAACGAGAAACTCTCCTCCGCCGCCCACAGCCAATCGTACACTGACGCGTGGATTCAGGAAAACATCGTCCCTTACCACCCCTCCACCTTCATCGAGGCCATCGCCGTCGGCAACGAGGTTTTCGTGGATCCCAACAACACCACGCAGTACCTCGTCTCCGCCATGAATAACGTGCAGGCGTCGCTGAGAAAGTACAACCTCTCGCCGGAGATTAAGGTCTCGTCGCCGGTGGCTCTCTCTTGCCTGCAGAACTCTTACCCGCCGTCCGCCGGCGAGTTCAAGGCGGATCTCGCCGAGCCGGTGGTGAAGCCGATGCTGGACCTTATTAGGAAGAGGGTCCTACCTCATGGTGAACGTCTACCCATTCTTCGCCTACGTGGACAACTCCGACGAGATCTCGCTGGACTACGCCCTGTTCGGAAGCAACGCGACGGCGAACGCGGATTCCGGCAACGGCCTCGCCTACCACAGCCTGTTCGAAGCCCAGGTCGACGCCGTCTACGCAGCGATGAGGAAATTGGGGTTCGACGACGTCAAGATCGTCGTGTCTGAAACTGGGTGGCCGTCCAAGGGCGAGGAGAGAGAAACCGGCGCGAGCGCTCAGAACGCGGCGGCGTACAATGGGAACTTGGTGCGCAGAGTCTTGACCCGACCCGGAACTCCGCTCAAACCCGATAACCCGCTGGAGGTGTTCATATTCGCCCTCTTCAACGAGAACTCGAAGCCCGGCCCGACTTCAGAGAGGAACTACGGGCTGTTCTATCCCAGCGAGGAGAATGTCTACGATATCCCTCTGACCGTGGAGGATCTGACGTCAGCGCCGGCCGCCGACGAAAGCAAGGTGGTGGAGGAAGAGGTGGGCCCCGAACAATCGGCGCGGAGACGTGGTGCGTGGCGAACGCCGGCGTGGGGACGGAGAGGCTGCAGAGGGCTTTGGATTATGCGTGTGGGCCTGGAGGCGCTGACTGCCGTCCGATCAAGAAGGGTGCCACGTGTTACGATCCTGATACCCTCGTGGCCCACGCTTCGTATGCCTTCAACAGTTATTACCAGCTGAATTCGCGGGGAAGTGGGACGTGCGACTTCGCGGGTGCCGCTTATGTCGTCACTCAACCTCCAAGTAAGTCGCGCGCTTTTTGTTTCGGGCACTTTTTCTCATCAATGAAAAATAATCATGAAACTATTTTATCTATTCTTTTTTCACGATTATTGCTGATCTCTGCAGAGTTCGGTAGCTGTGTTTATCCCACGGGGCATTGATATGGGCAATGGTTTTCTTGATATCTTTATCTGCTTATTTGTTATGGTTTATTCATGTTAGATAATGGTTGGGTCTTATTATGATTGTTTAGATTAAGCTATCATTTAGATTATTTTTCATTGAGGTATGTAATGATTTGGTTAGTAATATTAATTATTTTTTATATCTGAGGTGTTCACATCGTAATATTTATATCATCATAAAGAGGAAAAAATTTGGGCTGGAGATGAAGACACGGCCCGGCTCGTTAAGATCATGTTTTACTTGCCCAAATATTTGAATGAAATTATAATAGAAGTGCTAAGTGGCATTCAAATGTGTTCAACCAAAAAAATCTGTAACAACGAACGATTTTCACAACAGGGCATAGAGAAGATGATTCCACGAGTCTTACAGAACGGACATGTTTAGAACAAGCCCGCACTTTTCTGTCTAAATTCCATGTAAAAACACAGCACCTGAACTTTCTTTTCTTGACTATATAAATTACAAATATTTGATCAGCACATAGATAACAACCACCAAAGCAACAATACCAATGACTGAGATAAGAAGGCTCAGGAAAGTGCAACCACCCTTAGTCCGCTGGTTCAATATGGCCAGCCTCCTCTGAACCCTCTGTTCGATTCAAAACAGGAAAAAAAATGTTTTTTTTTTTTAAAAACTTGGATTGGATTTTACTCATACGACAACTACTAAAATTAGTTGTTGCATGCTAAAGTTCCATGGCATTTTGAGTTCTAGAAATATCATATGTAGACTTGTCTCAAGTGTGAACCTCAGATGACATAAGAAACAGTTATCAGAAAGCGACTCTAACCTGAAGTCGAGAGTCCGTAACTTCAACATGCTCATCCAAATCATCCTGAACGTAAAGCAGAAATGAGCGTCACTATCGAAGGTATTTGTGAGCAAGAATAGATGGACAAAATGCACCGAGCAAAGAATTGGAGCGAGTATGGTTGTAGGAAAGATAACACCTAAAAGGAACAATAAAACTCACAATTAGTCTAGCATGTAGATCAAGCTCTTCATTAACTGCCAACGCGATATGTTTAGTACTGATCACTGTCTCCTCCAATTTCCCAAGCTCTTCGTCTTGTTCTTTAAGTAAATATACAGTGGAAAAGATCAGTTATGGCTACATGAAGAGAGTAGGCAAAAAAAAAAAAAAAAGAAGATAAAAGACATCTCGAAACTACTAACCTCGCATGACTTGTCTTTGAAGAACAACACGCCTTGATTGTCAAGGCCATTTGCTCTGGCGTTTGCGTCAACGGTCTTCGTCTCTGGTCCAAGTAAACTGTCTCTGTTGGCAAAGTTGGACATGTTCAATTTAGATGCCATCTGGTTTACCTTCGATCTCAAATTCACAACCATGTCCCTGCGACGATTCATTTCTTTCTCGGTTCTGCGTTAAAAAAAGACAGAGAGAATCAACCGTGAGTGCCAAGTGCAAGCAGTAATACACGAAATATATTCAACAATTCAAGTCTACGACACATAACTGATTTTGCTCATTGCTAGTCCTTTTAATACGTACAACAGCAAGTAAAAATTGGGAGGAAAATGCAGACTTACAAAGGGAGTCGCCCAGAAAGCTGAGAGAGAAGAGATTGAAGACTGTCGAGCCTCGTTCCCAAGATCGTAATTTTCCTCTTATTGCCGATGAATGTCTTTGGGCTTCGGGCCCAGTAGCTGGCAGTGAACTTCTCTCTGATATCATATGATTGATATCATCTGCAAGCTTAACAGCTTCATTGTATTCCCTAACCCATGAATCTCCAGAGGACGCCATTTCTCTGTAGCAAACACCAATTTGTCACACAACTCACCATCTTCTTCTGCCTATTTCCGGGGACCTTCTTTGAGTTTGGCTACTGATCAGCACATCAATAATAACCCAAGGAATGCAAACAATGCAGAAGATGCACACCCTATCAATGCGGAGCCAATTAGTGTCGAACAAAAGGTGCAGAACTATGTATGTTTTGCAAAATTTGAAACGTTGGAGATTTTCCTGATCACTACTTCAACAAATATGTTCGCTTTCCCTGCAGGTATTCCAAGCATTATAAACTTCATGGTTCGTCTTGCTCTACAAAATTTCTCCTTGCTTTCCTGTTTTTTTAACCCTTCATTCTGTTATACAGTCACCACCAAAACACTGGGTGAAGGGAATACAAAAAGAATGGAGGATCCTGGAAAAAGATTTGCCTGGTAAGTCCTACGTATATAAGATATATGTATATAGTTGATGAGAAACTTTCTATTCTTAGACAGAAAACGATATATTTTTTACCAGCACTACCACATGACATTATATTATTTTTTATATATTCCAAACAGATACAATATTCGTACGGGCGTGCGAAACGAAAATGGATCAGTTGAGAGCTGTTATAATAGGAGCCGAGGGAACTCCATACCATGATGGTCTGTACTTTTTCGACATTTTATTTACAGCCAGGTATCCCATTGACCCGCCGGTATGTATCCGATAACTTATATAAGTAGGAAACCTACACTTATTATCGATCAATTTTAACTGAATGTTTATCACTTTGGGCGTTCACACTCGGTAGAAGGTCCATTACCACTCAGGGGGGATCAAAATCAACCCTAATCTGTACATTTCTGGAAAAAACATGCCTGAGCCTTTTAGGCACGTGGAGTGGCAACGGAACAGAGAAATGGATCCCTGGCGTTTCGACCGTCCTACAAGTCCTTGTCTCCATGCAGGCTTTGGTTCTAAACGCCGAACCCTACTTCAACGAGTCTGGAAACCGAGGCTCGAATGCCGATGCTTTGGAATACAATGAGAGAGCATTTATGAATTCCCTGCGAACAATGACTTATATCATGAGGAACCCTCCAAAGGTATGAAGAGATCACAACCCTTTTCCTCTTTCTTCTCCTCATCTCGTCGTCTTCTTCATCGTTTTTTCCTTTTGCAGCACTTTGAGGATTTCGTCGTGGGCCACTTCTGTGTGCATGCTAACGACATTCTAGGCTCGTGCAAAGCCTACTTAAACGGAGCGCAAGTGGGTTCGTTGGCCCAATCGACCGCCCACAATAAGCAGTGTACAGAGCGATTTAGGGGCCGATTGATTGATTTCCTACCCAATCTGCTGAGTGCTTTCGCAAAGATTGGAGCTGAGGTTGGAGCGGATCAGTTTCTTGCTTTTCCAGAACCTCGTACTTCCCGTAAGGACAACTATGTCCGTCGATGGGGCTCGAGTACGTAGTTGAAGTATGTTTTTCATCTTTCATCCCTTTTCCGCCGATTCGAAAACTGCTGCGACTTAGTTTTGCGGACAGGCCATGAATGAGCTTGTGAATCTTTTACTTCCGCTGCGTATAGGTAAATAGAAAGAACTTTGTGCTACATGAAGGATCATTCAAATTTTCGTTTCAAAATGCATTTTTTCATATGCCCCTTCTCGTCTCGAGTTGATCTTGATTTTATCAATACTGCTGCATGGTTTCTGATATTAAAAAAAAAAAGGGACTTGGAAACATTTGTTTCAAATATCACGGTCATTAATGTAAAAAATATATTAAAAAAAAACGAAAAAAAACGTCAGAGAAATATTGTGCGTGTGATGAGAAGTCGGAGACCGAGACAGTAGAGTAGCGCTGAAGAACCGAAAATGCCGAAGAACGATGCACCGTCCACGTCAGCATCATCGAGCCCTAGCTCGACCAAGTCGTGGATCTTAGCTGCCGGTGCGGCTACTGCTGTGACGGCGATTGGGTATCTATATTACAGTAGTCGTCGGCGCGGAAATTTTCGGAGTCGGGTTTTGGGTGTTATTCCCGCCCGATACGCATCTTCGCGATTCCCGGGGAAACCCCTCGTCAACATATTAGGCAAGCCCATGATTCAGGTAAACAGATGAAAAACATAGCAAATTTGCTGGAAGATTTCCAGCAACATCAGTTTCCTTGGAAAGCTATGAAATTCAAGATTCGATTCACCCTTTTCTCTTCTGTATAACTGAGATGAAAAACTGTTTCGTAATGGGACATGTATTGGCATTTGGATTCAATTCAATCAATTAAACCTCGTGTGAGTTGGTTGAGGTTGCTATTGCTGTATTGGTTTTTTTTTTTTCTTTAGCAAATTGCATGACTTGAAGTACTTGAGTCAAATGTATCTTCAGAAATTTTTACAGCATTTAGTTGGTTGCAGAGAACATGGGAAAGAGCAAGAATGGCATGTTCATTGGACCGTGTAGGTAAAGATCCGATCATATAGTTTCTTCTGTGCTTCCCAAGTTGCATATTATTCTGCACTGTAATTTATCTTATATTGTTCATCAAGCAGTTGTAGCAACGGATGATCATAAGATTGCTGAGTGCTGTAAAGGTTTGGTGCCGACGTGGTGATGACATCTGAATCTTGTAAAAATGGTAAAAAAAAGTCCCTTTGTGCTGCGAGGCATGTTGGTTATGTTATTTGAATTTAATTCTCGACTCATATTTTGAGTTTGTAGGCACTGAACGGTGTAACGAAGCGCTTCAAACGCTTGGGAAGTCATACGATGTTGTTGTCAATATTCAAGGGGATGAACCACTCATAGAACCTGAAATCATAGATGGCATTGTCAAAGCTCTTCAAGTAAATCCTTTTTTCCGTAACTAGTTTGGCTGATAGAGAAACGAAAACTCTTACTGAATCTGTCTTTTGCAGGCCGCTCCTGATGCAGTGTTCAGCACGGCAGTTACTTCTTTGAAGCCCGAAAATGCTTTCGATACAAACCGCGTAAAGTGTGTCGTTGATAACCGTGGTTATGCAATATACTTCTCACGAGGACTGATTCCATTCAACAAGTTTGTCCTACTCTTCGCTTTTTTACTTGTTTATCCTTCTTCCCAAGCTGCATAGGCAAGCTAGAATCGAATTTTGTGAAATAAATGAATGCAGATCTGGGAAGTTCAATCCTCACTATCCTTATCTACTTCATCTGGGGATTCAGGTACTTTGAGCGAGAGATTATCATTGCGATCGTTTCACTTGTTTGTTTATAATACGGATCCCTCATGCAACAACTTCTCAGAGCTTCGACTCGAAGTTTCTGAAGATATATTCTCAACTCCCACATACTCCCCTTCAATTAGAAGAAGATCTCGAACAACTGAAGGTCCTCGAAAATGGATACAGAATTAAGGTACATTTTTACTATGATTTAACTATCGAATCACAAAAACATATCGGATATCTAGTTCAAACAATTGCCTTCAAGTGTTGAGATTGCTATCCCATAAAGTCGTTATCAAGCATTCGTTAAGGTTTGCCAGAATCGTTTCCTTCTACTCTATGCAGGTCATAAAAGTCGACCATGAGAGCCATGGTGTCGATGTCCCTGAAGATGTCGAGAAAATCGAGCAATACATGCGAGAAAGAAACTTGTCTTAGCTGCACAAGTAACATAAAAGCAGCTCTTTTGGGAGAGATCATATGCACTGAGGCATTAGAAGCTTTTGCTATGTTGAAGAATGACCCATTCCTCTGCTCTGAATAATGAATTTGAGCTCTTCATGCTCATCATTTAGGGCCAGCCACCCACCAATTTTTGTCATGGAACATCTAGCGTTGGTACCAATTACCAACTAAAGATTCTTACAAAATTTAATTGAGTCAATGTTGACTTTTGGATCCCTAGGCATTAATTTAACCTATACATATGTTGAATTGAATTTTCTTTGTACAACATGATAAATTGATAATGTAGGCCTTTCCCAGAACGTGACGTGCAGCAGCCCCACCACTTAGGTGGACTCTTATTCCATCTTATCTATTATCTCGAGGTTTTCACTTTTCCTCATAAATCTTATCCCTTTTCTTTTTTGGCACCCATCTAATATTTCTTATCATATATATTTGTAAAATTTCAAATACAGCCGCATAACTACTTCATAAAACCTGTTTGGGAATATGATGCTACACACTGATAAACATCAGTAATAATGCTATTGATATTAAATGGCTTAAAGAGTAGACCATATAAGCAACACCAATTATGGTCAATATCGGTCGATTATGTTATTTAATTTACGAAACTTTTGTATTAATTTATTAATTTGAAAATATTGGATCATTTCCACTTGTCTCTATTTTCACGGGCACCACCCCCACCGCTCGCTGCTGCTCCTATATATACCAACCTTTCTTTCCAATTCTTTAATTTACCCTCAAACCACTCCTTTTTCTGATTCGTTTAGCTCGAAAGGCGAATTGTAATTTTCTACCTCGATTTAAGCAGGTAATTCATCCTCCTCGTTTTAAGTTTCTTTAATAGTTATAATGATGTTCGTATTCCGTCCACGGTTTGATTGTTTCCGTGGCTGATCTGTTTTATTTTTTATTTTATTGACGTTTTCCCGCTTGAGGTAGATCGTCGCCTTCGGTTTGTTTGTTTGTTGTCTATGTTTATTTTTTTTCTTGGATAATTTTGAACTCATGTACCTTTTGTAACCTTGTGTTTGCTTTGTTTTCTGAGTCTGTGTGAAACAAGGCGTCATTGGAATGTTTTCTGCATTTTGGCAATGGGATGTTTGTTTTTAAATGCGTGGATTCTTGGATATTCGGCTGATGCAGTGGATTAGTTTTATGGGGAGAAACTGACATGTGAGGTTGCTTTGTGATTACGCGGTGCTGATGCTTTTCCCACTTTTTAAGGTTTATTCATCGTATAGTTGTATTATATCTAGGTTGGTTGACTCGCAGTTTTAACGTATTTCAGCTTTGTTGCTTGTATAGTGAGGTCATTGGGCCTATCTAATGATGTTGCAAACCTTAGTTATCGGTATTATCCAATTTAACCTTTGAAGGTTTATTAGCTAATAAGACGAAATCACCATTATTTTACTGCCTCCAGATATTGTAGTTTAGCAGCCACTGTTAACTTATCTGGAACTTTTTTAGTTCACATGTTCCAATCCAAGGCGAGCCTTTCCTTGATTGGTTTGTTTGTGTAGGAAACCAAGTTGCAATAAAGACATAACATCTCTTTCGTACTGTTTCATTTCTATTCTTCCCCTATGCTCGTCGTCCTCTTCTAATTCATCGCTGTTTTATAATTGCATCTCATTCACAACAATATTACCAGTTTAGTTTCTATAAGACAACTACCACTATAGTACATTGGAGAGTTATACCTGTGATACCCACCTTCGTCTTCATTGTAAAATCCGATTATCCTTTATCTGCATACATGGTATTGGAGGAGGAAATTTGATGGTGGGATTTTATATGTTCATAACCCATTTTCTATAATGGTCTTGAATAATAATCATGTGATGATAACTTTTGTATCTGCTCCATTACCCTCACTTATCTGCGTTTTTCCTCTATCTTGACGCAGCTATATCATGGCTTTTCAAAGAAACTATGCTGCCCCTAACATGACTTTCGTAGCAGATGGGGATCTACCCATTACCAAGAAACAGAACTCGTCATCAGAGGCAATAACCACTGCGCCAGACAATTCAAACGGATGCTTTGATTGCAACATCTGCTTAGACACATGCCATGACCCAGTCGTCACACTTTGTGGTCACCTCTACTGTTGGCCTTGCATCTACAAATGGCTACAAGTTCAGAACCCTTTGCCCGAATCCAGCGATCATCCCAAATGCCCAGTCTGCAAATCCCACATATCAAAATCATCCTTAGTCCCGCTCTACGGTCGAGGCACATCACCCTACAATCCCGAGGCTGAAAACCCAAAAATGGCACTCGAAGTACCCCAAAGGCCACAAGCACCTCGAAGCAACGATACCTTCCTTGCCTCTGCAGCGTCAATTCGTGATGCTTTTCATCATCATCAACAACATCATCATCAGCAGTATATTTCCCATCCAATGAATGATAATTATCCATCGCTTACGACGAGTTTCTACAGCCCGACTATCCACATGGTCGGCGAGATGGTTTTCGCTCGTATATTTGGGAGCTCGGAGGCTAATCTGTTTGCGTACCCTTCGTACTCGAACTCTTATTCTCACCCCCTGTCGTCGGGAAATGGTAGCCCGAGGCTGAGAAGGCAAGAGATGCAGTTGGACAAGTCGTTGAATCGAGTCTCCGTTTCCTTTTCTGTTGCATTGTTTTGTGCTTCATCTTGTTTTGATTGATGATTTTTCGGCTTAGTTTGTGATTGATGCACTCTTCTCTCTTGTACGTCTCTCGAGTGTAGTAGTGTGACTGTGCTGATAAAAGCAGTCAGGGTGATGGAATGAAAATGTAGCAAGATTTATTTGTATAGTTCCTGTTTGAATTGAATTGAAGACGGCTTTCTATTTATCTGAAAATTTATAAGTTTGAAAATTGGTATTATTCACTGTAGAAATTGTAGGATCATAAAAATGAGGACTGAGGAAAAAAAAGGGCATGGGAAAATAGGAAAATCCGGTTTTAAGCTTCACAAGGGTTAGTTGTAATGTAGGTAATGAAGGAAAAAGCTACCGTAGGAAAACTAGTATTTGATTGGTGAGGAAATATTCACCTAAAAATGGAAAAATATACCAATGAAACTATATTTATGTGTTGTTTACGTTATGGGTTAAAAATAAATGATTTGTTTATTTTTCTATTTTAATATAATATGATTTCAGTTCGGTTTTTCGGTTTTTTCGGTTTTACGTATGCTTAATCCGATATCCGAACCATTTTAATTTGGTTCGTTCGATTTTTTCCTATTCGGTTCGTTTTTTTCGGTTTCGGTTTTTTCGATTCGGTTCTTTACGGTTCGGTTGGTTTTTTCGATTTTTCAGTTAATTTGAACACCCGTAACAGTAGGGAACAACCCCGTCTTGTTCCTGCCGACGAGCAGACTAAATACCAGATCGAAGCGCTCAGCAAAAATTTAACAAGACACGATCTTCTGGTCTGTAATGGATCGAGTTTTAAAAGCCGCACGTGCTTCTGGTTCTCTCAATCTCTCAAATCGCTCTCTCAGGTGGGTGCTCGCTTCGTGAAATTCAAGCATTCCACTTTTGAGTTCTTTTTTTTTTTTTTAAATGTTGATGATGCATTCTTAGTGGAATACATGATCTTGCCGATTGACGATTGTCTTGATTCGTGGCAGAGAAGTGCCCGATGAGGTGTACAAAAGCTTGGATGCGGTTGCTGGAGATGAGAAGTGGTGGGAGGTAATTACTGAATCGCTTTTACATCGTCTGTAGTTTTATCGCGTGAAAAAAGAAATAGTCTTTGATCTGTCGCAGGTTGTGGAGTTGCAAAAGCTGATTCTTGCTCATAACGATATCGAGGCGTTGAAAGAAGATTTGAAGAATTTGCCTTCGTTGGTTGTATTGAATGTTAGTCATAATAATGTGTCTCGTCTCCCAGCTGCAATTGGAGAGTACGTTCGTCACGCTTATCAACTCTGATCTTTTAAGTGTATTTAAGTTTTTTGGTGGAAATGGGGATCTGGGGGTATTTGATACAAAAATGGCAGGCTTAAAGCGCTGAAGACATTGGATGTCTCGTTTAACAAGATTGAGGAAGTACCTGAAGAAATTGGGTCAATGACTTCTCTGGTTAAGTATGTTACCTGGCTAACCTTAATGCATTTGACTATGCTGGTTTGTATGGAATTGGAAATACTGCACAATGAGTATTTCTGTTGTGGTAAATTTGAGCTGATGTGTAATGTATATTTAACCACTTTATTTGACTTCTGTTCGTGGTTACAGGCTTGATTGTTCAAATAACCGACTGACCTCTCTTCCCAGCACCCTTGGAGTTTGCGCAAATTTATCGGAACTGAAGGTAAGTCTATTTATTATAGTCGAGTCGTGGAAAAGCTGATCAATGCGTTCTGATTTTTATTTTTAGTTGGTTGTTGGCATGGCGAGCTTGAAATTTTCTATGATTTGATTGGATGACTTTCTGATGAACATGCTACTTGGATCAATGTGTTTAGATTCATTTTGTTTTGCAACTTCACAAATTTTTGTATTAAGATGATCTCATAATCTACCTAGGCATCTAAAGGCCTTACAGTTTATTACGATACATGCTGGTTGTCACAATTTACCTAACCTCTCTATTGTTTTGCTTGCAAGTAGTTTATCTTTTTCCACTATGCATGTCCACAGTTCTTGTCCTTTACGAGATGTTTCGGTTGTATTCAGGCATCAAATAATACCATTTCCAAATTGCCTGACGGGCTAATAAATTGTAGTAAAATGACAAAACTTGACATAGAGGTACGTAAACATACCATAAGTTATTTCTAGCATCTATAATCTTGTTGCCCCTGTCTTAGGTTGCTCAGGATTTTATGGTTTACTAAACTGTGACAGGGAAACAAACTAGAAGCGCTGCCTGATAATATTTTTGCCTCATTCACTATGCTTATGGAGCTCAACGCATGTAAAAATCTACTTCTCCCTTCAGTTCTTTTATTTATCATCTCACCAGATAACATAAGTTTTGTACTAAAACTTCTTGAAGCCAAAAATCTTTTAAGCAAGTTGCCAGAGACTATAGGATGCCTCTCACGCTTAGTTCGACTCGACGTTCACCAGAACAGTGAGTGGATTGTCGTTTTGATGCCTGTGTGGCATTTCCATGTGCCTTGAAGATCTGAATTGTTACTTTCTTCCCGTTCTGTAACTATATTTTTACCTGTCTCAGCTTGGTGGGTTATATGATATGTAGGAATTACTTCCATCCCTTCCTCAGTTAAGGACTGCTCTTCCCTTGTAGAGTTTTACATTGGGTTAGTTATGGACAATCGCTGCATGCAATTATATATATATATAATATATATATATATAATATATATATACACTTATATATCCTTATCCTGAACTCTTATTTCAGGAATAATGCACTATCATCATTACCCAAAGATATTGGTTTGTTGACTAAGCTCGGGACATTTGACCTGCAGTCAAACCAGGTGGATAATTTAGTGTGGATATTTTAGTACGATCTCAATGTCTGTTCTAACAGACTATACGGTGTGCATTAAGAACTGACTTTCTTCAGTGAATATTGAAAGCTCAATGGTTCCAATCCCATCTAAGTCCCTTTACTGATATCTACTTAAACAGTCTGATGTTTCTTAAGTTTGTCCTGTCGTACATGCAGTTAAAAGAATTTCCTGCAGAGGCATGCAGCTTGCGTCTTTCATTTCTGGACCTTTCTAACAACTCATTATCGGGTTTGCCTCCTGAAATTGGTAATGTCAGCATCCTGCTTATTTGTGACTTACATGCATGCTCTAACTAGTTTTTTCCTGATAACTAATCAGTTTTCATGTCTTTCAATTGGTAATGTCTAGGCCTGATGACGACGTTGCGGAAACTGGCACTCACTGGCAATCCAATGCGATCACTTCGTAGGTATGCAGCTACATCTGCCTTATCTGTATTGTTTTGTTTGTATTCAAGAGTTGACTAACAACTTGATGTGTTTCAGCTCCTTGGTGCACGGACCTACGGCTGCTTTATTAAGGCATCTTAAGAGTAAACTTCCCACAGCAGAAGGTGAATTCAAATCCATCTTTTAGACAGCGACAATATGAAGTTCACAATTTTTGTTCATCTGTAAAGAATTGATGGGCGATTGATTACTTTTTAAGCGGCAGCACTAGCATCTTCAATTGCACATAAAGTTGTTTTCATGTAGAGTCT
This sequence comes from Craterostigma plantagineum, assembly GCA_027422505.1. Taxonomy (NCBI): domain Eukaryota; kingdom Viridiplantae; phylum Streptophyta; class Magnoliopsida; order Lamiales; family Linderniaceae; genus Craterostigma; species Craterostigma plantagineum. The sequence goes on from JAPQWV010000082.1 coordinate 1,532,611, forward strand.
GCCGCTAGCCCCAAAGAGGATGTTATCAAGATGGTCGCTAGGTCATCTCTGACATCAAAGGTAATCTCCCTGAGTAGACAGTATTTCCATATATATTGATATGGGATTCCTATCTCATGCGCTAGGAACATTGGTTTAATACAATGGGCTGCTTGTTCTTCTAAGAAAATGACTTTCTACTATATTCTAAGGTTGAGACATCCTTGCTTCATCAACCTTCCGTATATTATTTTGGTTAGGTTTCAACTTTTCAGTTCCTTTATCTTCAGTATTATTCTTTGCTTCAGGAAATTTCGCTTTGTGGGCAAGGCTTGGATGCTATTCCTTCCGACTTGTGGAAATTGGCTGACATAACTAAAATCAATCTCTCAGGGAATTTGATCGAGGAAATACCAAGTGAAATTAAATCCTATGTCTCCCTTGAGGTAGCCATTATATGATTTATAACATTTGCTTCTGCAACATCCAGAAATCTGAAAAATATTTACTTGCTTCATTTTCTGAAAAGCTCAATCAACTTAGTTGAGATACTGATGTGAAGTCTTTAAGAAATGATTTTATCGCATCCCATCTATCCAGGATATACAATAACTAGCTTGAAGACACCTAATATGATTTCATGATAGTGTCATATCGTTGTCGTTATATCTGTGGATGTTTTCTTTCGTTTAGAATATAATCAATGAGCTCAACATCTGTTACTTATGGTAATCTTAATCGTCAAATGGGTTTGCATGGCAGGTTTTGGTATTGTCCAATAATAAGATTAGTGAGTGGCCTACATCAATACTGGCAGCCCTTCCTAAACTCTTGTGCTTGAAACTGGACGATAATCTACTCAAGAAGGTGACTTCCATTCCACCTACCAAGTTATTAAAAATTGATGTATATCTCCTTTGAGAACTAAACACCAAGTTCCTCTGTCTAACTTCCGTTTCAATTGGATGACGTTTGTTAATTGCAAAACAGTTCTCTTTGGTTTTGCCTACATGATATTTTTTTTTACTTGCATTGCGCTATCTCTATTTTAATTATAAAAAAAAAAAAAAAACCTCCTTCGGTCTGGGATTATAATCTTATGAATCCTCTTGGCCAGATTCCATCAGATGGCTTTGAAGCTAGTTCTAAGCTTCAGATTCTGGATCTAAGTGGCAACAAGGGTTGTTTAACAGAACACCCAGCTTTTTCAAGCTTAACAGATATTCAGGAGCTTTATCTGAGGTTTGTTGATTCCAAATGCTTTTAAATACTTCAATTTCTGCTGCTTAATTTCCCCCCATCTATGCAGGAGGATGCAAGCTGCAGCTTTTCCATTAGATGTATTAACGTTGGAAAAGCTAAGGATCCTTGATTTGAGCCAAAACTCCCTCGACTCTGTCCCAGCGGTGACTACCTTGTTTTTCTTTTTTTTTTCTTATGGCGGAAGTTGAAACAGACTGCCATCTACCCCGTGGATCAGACAATTAATTTCTATTTCTTGTTATCGTGGAATCTGCCATCAAGGTTCATTGAAAAAAAAATGAGCAAAATAATTAAATTTGATTTTCGATTGTTTTATGGGGGAATTTTGTGGTTTATTGTGCCAATAATTAACAGCTCATCTTATTGACCTGCAGAGCATTAAAGATCTCACTTCGCTTACGGAGCTTAACCTCTCAGACAACAATATTTCCTCCCTTCCACCTGAACTGGTTGGTACAAAAATTAGTTCTTATTTTCTGTTTGTTTTTGTGTCCTGAGACATACTCTTCAAATGCCTACATATATACCATTCAAACAAGAAATTGGATTTGTAACAGATGACCTCAAACCCATTAAATATGTAGTTGTTTACTCTTGCAGGGTTTGCTTGAACCAAGCCTGCAAGTTCTAAAGCTTGAAGGAAACCCTTTGAGAAGGTACCCCACACCCTTTCATCAGTGTTTCTTGTCCGAATTCAACTCATGTTATTACATACCAATAAGTTGCTAATAGATGATTTAGATGGCGCATAGGACACGTTAGGGAACTGACGTTTTTTTTTTCTGAAACAATAACTACTACTCAGCATTCGAAGGGCTATTCTGGATAGAGGAACGAAAGCCGTCCTCAAATACCTCAAGGATAAAATCGTCGACCAGTAAACTCAAAAACCGTGCGCGGTTTTCTTTATCCCGATGATCGTATGGACGAAAATTTATTCAGGTAAGTTTTAAAGTATGTACTTTGAGATTATGGCTTGGAGAGCGATGTGAGGAATAGCATCACATTCGAATTGAATGCTTGTCTTGATCTCTTGATTCCATATATGACTGGACTGTTCTTAGAACTTGAAGAAACTTGTGTCCGTTTTCACCTTTACCTCTCTTGGAATGGGAATTTTTTAAGTTTGGACTATTCAATTTTATGCCGATGTAGTATATTCTCTATCTATAGGTTGAAAAATCAATGAAATGCGTTGATTCATAATCCTTGATTTGGATCTTAATTCATATGTAACCCAAAAGCAAATATAGTTATGAAATAAAAAGGAAAGATGTAAGGCTGATCAATTATTGAAATAAAGAAAGAAGGTAATATAAGGCATGCGTTTAATCCACATACTTTTGTAATGACTCATTCTCCATCCACAAAAGGAGATGAAAAGGAAACGTACTTTTTGAAAAATATTACTTTCAACTTCAAAAGGAGCACTTACATGTTTAAGCTCAATCCTTTTAATATAATTTAAATAAGAATATAATGTTTCTTCTACGCATATACGCATATAATATTTCTTATATGACCCATGAGTCAAAAGATGAAATGTTGAAAAACATCAGAAATATGGGATGATAATAGTAATCACATACGTTAATTTGTTTATGTAACGATTATTACTATTCTTTCAAGAATTTGTGGAGTGAAAGAAACAAACCACGAAAGAACATATGAAATGAAAACAAAAAGGCTTTAAACATCATAAGATGCCACGTGTCACGAGTTAATGCTCTGGTCTTATTATATCTTCTATTGCTTTATATACAAGCTATCTATCTCCATCCCTAACTTTTGGTAAAAAAAAAAATGCAAGAAAATGAAATATCAATTTATATCTTTTTATTCACGGGCCGTCACGTGCCCTTGAATTCTCCATTCACTATTTCGACCACGTGTCTTTCCAATACTAGAAAAAGGCGTCAAACTTGGTGAATTATTGCAACTTAGGAAAAAGACAAAAATACTACTAATAATGATAATAATTTATGTGATGGATAGATGGGCATCTGCCCAAGTTACATAGTTATGATGAAGACGCTTCATGTAATAACACTAACAAGTAATCTATCCCATTACAAGTAGCCAAAGTAGCAGCTATTCGACAGCGCAGTTGCATCTTTTTAGCTTCAAATGCTTAGTAACTTTACAAAAAAAAAAAACATGTAACAAAGAAAAATATACCAGGAAATGGATGAGAAGTAGTGGCTTTCCTATCCTTATATGGGATAGGATCGTCGATCCAAATGTCCATCTACAATAATATAATGTTTTTATTTACAATTAATTTATTCTCACAATTCGATCGAACACATTTGTATGATCACATCATCATATACAGCCAAAACCAAAACTTCCTTTCCGTTATCACTTGAACACATTCATTTCACCATTGGCCCATTCTTTTGACTATTAGAGAACGACCGTTATGCTTATCACCACCACCATCATCTCTATCCCAAGCTAATACTATATATATATACAACAAAACCCTCATTATACATGAACCTCGTATATATTACACCAATGATTTCTATCTAGCTAGCCTTTTTCCATTGAACTGTCACGTAAATAAAAAAAAAAAAAAAATGGTTTTCCAAAGCAGCAGCAGCTCATTATTGTCCGAACAACTGAGCCTGCCTCCAGGCTTTCGATTCTACCCCACAGACGAAGAGCTCTTAGTTCAATACCTATGCAGAAAAGCTTCTGGCCATAGCTTTCCTCTTCAAATCATAGGAGACATTGACCTATACAAGTTTGACCCTTGGGACCTTCCCAGTAAGTACAACACTTAATATCTCCATTGAATTTTTTTAGAGGGTTTTATTCTTCTGATGATCAATATGGGACAAAACAAATTGATCATATAGGCAAGGCTATATTTGGAGAGAATGAGTGGTACTTCTTTTCTCCGAGGGAGAGGAAATACCCTAATGGGACAAGACCTAATAGGGTTGCAGGCTCGGGATATTGGAAAGCCACAGGCACGGATAAGGTAATAAACTTCCGAGGCAAAAGGGTTGGGATAAAGAAGTCCCTCGTCTTCTATATTGGCAAAGCTCCAAAGGGTTCAAAGACTAATTGGATCATGCACGAGTATAGAATCTCAGATTCACACAAGCTCATCCTACCAACATCCTCTACTAATAATAAGGTACGTAGTAACTACTTAAGGAACTTTTTATTACCTTTTGTGGGAACTTATGTATTAACTATTAGAATATACACATATTAGGCACACTATTTGTTGAATTCTCATCAAATAAAGAAATTTAGATAGCATAGAGATTGTGTACATAATACAGTAAAAAAAAATATAAATCATGCTTATGGAATATTTAGTTTCATACGAACACAAGATGTGATATGTTGTACGAGGGTAGAATGGTACTCTCATGAGGACCAATGTGTAAAATTTTATTTAAAATGGGGACTGATGACATTTTTCTAACACGTTTAGTTTAGGTATTTGAAGTGTATATTATCCTTGATTTAATTTAGTTATTTTCCCTTAATATTATGTCTTTATGGCCTTTTTGTAATTATTATTTTATTTTATTTTTTTAGCTGGATGATTGGGTCTTGTGTCGAGTCTACATGAAGAGTTCGAGCGGACAAAGGCCCAACAGTTCGTCTCCCTCTTCGGCCCATAACGAAGGCTCTAATGGGCCTACGAAGTTGGACTTGAACAGATTGGGCTCGGGCGATTTTAATTGGGCCACGCTCGCTAGGCTCACTATGCCGACGCAGGGTCAGGCCCAATACGAGCCGGCCCAATACTTCCAAGGGTATCATCGCTCGAGCGTCGCCGATGAGGGGATTGTGGGAAATTACACGCGTGCCCCTCGCGCGGCCGAGATTGAGAGTCAACGACAAGTCAACGATCTTGGATTTATTGCACAGAATTTGAACCCATATGAGAGGATGTGCTTGTTTGACGTTTAGTTGGGGATGATTATTATGGAAATAAAAATTATTTTTTTTTATGGTGGGTTGTGTCGACTTTGTACTTGCTTACCTGTATTTTAGAATAGTGTTTGTTCTTCCATAGGCAGAGAATATATATATACTCTTCTCTTGCGCAGAGGAGGGTGTAGACGGGGATTTTAAGTGATGATTTTCTGGAATTAATTACTATATAATGGAAGAGAGGAAATTGGAAAATTTCCAAATATTTTGGTTTGCACCACAGACTTGATTAAAATTTTTCATCATCATCATTTACACAATAAATCCCAGCGTCGGATCAAAAGACCGAGTACTAAGTTAATTAGGGCCCCAACAGCTGAGATACATAACTTTCCTAAGCGATTCCTCCTGATCAGATTGCTTATGTGCAGCTTCTCTGTGAAAGTTGGGAGATAATTTCTTTGCCTGAGAAAAAGATCTGAGGTTGTTCTTGGCGTTTTGATGGGCGAGCCTCATGGCGTAGTTCCATCTGCAAAATCCCTGATCTTTCAACGCTTCCACGGCTCCTATGCTTGAAGCTACCAACCATGCTCTTAACCTAAAAGAAGAAGAAGAACTCATCGTCATAACTCTTGATTTTCTTTGCTTGTTTCTGTGTTTTTTTTTTATGATTGATTGAATTGGTGATAGAGGGTTGTTTGGTTGGTCTTATATAAAAGGGTGAGTTGGGCATTGTATGTATTGTAATAATAAAACTATGGGTGGTTTCATTTCACCAATACTAAAGGAGGAGGAGAGCGAGCACCCAGTTTTTTCAATTCAGTTGGCTCGTATGTTATTTTATTTAATTGATATGTGCCAACAAATTGGACTTTGACGGAGGCCTCAACTCAAATAAAAGGAAAAAAAAAAGTCCATGTCGAAGAAATATAAGTAGCCCATAGGAAGATAAAATACATAAGAAACTATAAGGGACTACATTATCTCTACCATTATCTCTGATATATAGTTTCAAAACATGTATTTAAAATCTACATGTCATGATTTTGTTTGTGAGCAATCATGGTGAACATCCAATCTTTAGATGCTTTATTATTTCTATACTCATGCTTCAGTTCTAAGTAAAGCTATAGCCGCACTATATTTTGAAGATATACGTTCATTAATTTCTGGGTAGCTAGCTAGGTATAGGTGTTGTTCAATATATCAATATTGCTGTGCTAGCCTGCATTTTCTTTTTAATATTATTTCATATACTTTTGAATAACTATAAAAGTTCACAACAAATAAGTATTTCAACAACAATCTCTCATAAAACTTGTACTACCTCCGTCCCGTTATTTTTATCACATATCACGGATATTAAGGTGGTATTATTATATTAATATAGTATAATGAAAGGTAATAAAGTATGTATTTTGACACGTCTTTTAATAATATTTAATATTATTTTATTGATTGTTTGTGATAGTTTTTTACTAAATAAATGTGATAAAATTAGTGGGACGCCCGAAATGGCAAAATGTGATAAAATTTGGGACGGAGGTAGTACTATTCATTTTCATTAGTACTGATGCTTGGCTTTTCTTAACTTTGCCAATGGCAGCAGTTCAATGTGACCACTCGACGAAAAGCACAAACAAAGCATACAAACCCCACATTTATCTTAGTTTGTTTATTCTCCTATTTAAATATGTAAATGAATTTCTGAAAGGATGTTGAACATAATTATACTTTTTTCTGCTTTGCATTATTTTAACATAGAAAACGCGTATACAAAACAAGAAAGTTGGGCCATATATAATTTATGGCTCCCACTACCATATATATATACATAATCATATGCAACTCGAAAGTGGAATTTCAAATCTTATTCTGGTGTTTAATTTTCACCTTCATTTTGTTCCCTTCACACAAAAAGAGGCTTTTAAAGTTAGAAGTGCTACAGATATACATTCACTTTCAAATTATAGTTTAGTTCATGTTCACCAAGCAACTATTGACTCTATTAATTCAACCAAACCCCTTTAATCTTCATTTATTGCAAACCGTTGATTACACTTATTTTGATGCGAATAGTATTAATGGTGACGCGTTAACGTTAATAATTTATTCATTTCATTATTTTTCCTGATTAACATTAATTATCAATATACTTCATAGCTGCCCAAAAGTTCCCATCTTTTTATCGTTTCTTTTTTCCGATGGCAAAAGAAGGATAAAAAAAACCCTTCTGTATATCACTTTTTTCTAATGTGTTGGTCGCCGAATATCTCGCTGATAGTAAACGAACACACAATATATGGTTAATAAATCCAAGCTAGATCAGTAATAATTAACTAAAACTGTTACATTTCTCTAATGACAATTAGCCACGGATTATCTGAAAGTTCCTCCAAACGTTGGTGTCCAAAAATCAACTGTCGTTGTTTCGTGAGTCATTGGGAAAGTGCTCGAAATTGGTACTAAACACAACCCTCTACTTCGAAGATCCTGACGTGGTCCTTCTTCTTCCTTTGATTTATCAGAAATCTGCAATAATAATGATAACATATTTGAAACGTAAAGAGGGTAAAATAATCAGAAAATAAATGAGGTTTGAAATCAACCATTTTTATTAAATTTAAAAAATTGAGTCAAAAAATAAAAAAGACTAGGGTTTTTGTATTGTGTGAGAGTTACCTGGTGATGCTGTGGAGGATTACCATTTTTCATATAAGGGGTGCTCAGTACCTAATATCAAAAGTAAGCAAATATATATAAATTAATTCAAAATAAATTAATAGATATAGATTCCTTTTTGTTGATGAAGAGGGACTTACACTGACTTGTTCATGGAGAAACTTAATGTATTGAATAGCTTCAGACAGCACAGAAGCAGTATCAGTCTGCACACAGCAGCAAAATAATTAGAATAGTGTAATGAAGTAGTTATGGGGCAATTACAGTAATTTTATTCCAACACTAACTCATCACCACAAAGAAACAAGGAGAGGAAAGTGGTGAAATATAAATTTTCAAGTTGCTAACATATATACAAATACCTTTCCAAAAGGTGAGACTAATTGTTGAAGTGCGGTGATTCTGTCTCCCATCTTCTCTTTTCTCACCTGCAGCTCAACCATGAACATATCTTCATACGATTCATTCATATATCACTTCAACAGTCATCTTTTTCTTTTTCTTTTTTCGGAATTAAACAGAGAAAGGCTGCGAAAAGATAGCCCATTAAGCTCACAGGATCAATCACTTCATCATTCAGAAAAAACAAAATACAGGAAAGAGCCTCTTAATTTATCATGTGTATATATATATACGTAATGTTGTATGTGTATACTGTATAGATAGAGATAGACACCTTAAAAGCTGGTAAGGATGAAGAAGATGATTCATTCCTCGGCCTTTTGTTCGATGTCTCGGCTGTGCTGCTGTTCTTCTTCGTTGCAGAAACTTCAGATGCAGCCTATAAGTAATACACGTAATTTATTAACAAAACAAATCCAACCATTATTGAAAAAAAAAAAAAGCCCTTTGCGAATAATTCACATTTATATTAAGTTATACCTTTGGCTTCTGATCATCATATAATAAAGGGGCAGGAGGAATTATATTCTGCGTGGCAAAGAAGCTGCTGGGACGAAGTGAGTCATTATGATTGACAGCAGTGGCATTCCAAAATGGAGTATTGTTGGTAAAATGCAACTGTTGTTGTTTGGGCGGCGATGACGTCGTCCTCATAAAGTTCTGATACTTATTATTCATCCAAGGAGAAGAAGAAGCCATTAACGACGGATCATACGAAGATGTATGCAGCTGCTGTTGTTCATGTTGATGTTGATGATGATGATGATGATTCTCGGACAGTAACAGCCCATAAGCAGCAGCAGCAGAAGAAGAATCCACTTGTTGGAAATTTTCGTTATTAGAACAACTTCCCTGATGATGATGATCCTGCAACGAAAACCCTGGTGGATTTCTCCAGTGCTTTTGTTCGTCCGACGAGGATGCGCCGGCGCCGGCCTCGAAGGGGGAAGGGTTGGAACTCAGGCGGCGGTCGTCTTGAATCAGCTGTCTGAAACTGCCCTCAGATTTCGACGACTCACCTCTGTGCTCACGTAGTACACACCATCATCAAGAGAAAACTATGCTCGTGAAAGAACATGGCATGTAATAAAAACCTCCAAAGTCACAGATACACTTACAAGAAACAATGATTGCTGCTCCATTCAAGGCTATGATTAGTACTAGATAGACCTAAACCCATCATGTGCAAGTCCACGCCGGCGCTCGAAGATCCATGATGATGATGATCTTTATGTCCTGTTGGGCTCGAAACTGTTAGAGAATCTGAAGGAGAAGACCATACAACGTAGTTACTAGTGTTGTTGTTGATCGAAGACGAAGCTGCTTGTTGTTGAGGGGTTGTACTTCGGTCGTCACTGCTCGCCGTCGTCCGTGAAGTATCCCACCAATTGAGCTGATGAAACTGATCGTCTGCCATGGCTGCACCAACGAATAATCAGTATCTCTCTTTCCTTTTCGATATTTTTTTGTTATTATGCTATGATGATGATGATGATGATGATGATGGATGCTGATGATGACGATGATATATTATAATGAGAATATATTGCTTTGTTCTCTGCTTGTTTTTCCTAGCTTTCTTTTTTGCTGGGAGGAGATGCTTATGCTTCAAGACTCGCTCTCCTCTCTCTCTCTCTCTCTCGATTTCTCTGTCTCTCTCTCTCTCTATATATATATATATATATATGTCTTAATATGTCTGTGGTTTAGTCGATATGATTCTTGGTAATAAAATATAACTGAAAGACGACTGCTGCATCTCAGATATTTATACTATTTATATGTTGTGAAGGTGAAGAAATTAATGAAGAGAATATATTGTGGTTGACTTTTATTGAGTTCTTAATTATTTATTTATTTATATTGATTTGACAATAAGCGACAAGTTATCTTGCAAGGAAATTCGTTTTTAGCCAATTATGCGTTAATTGATTTCTTTATGACAACATTCCTTTTCTTTTATTGTATTTATCTCTTATTGTTAAAGTTACGCTTTGTAATAAGTGTATTATTGTTTTGTTTTGGAAAAAGTTAATCATTCCAAAGTTGATATTAATCTTAATACACTGCCGACTCAAATATATACCATTACCCGACAATAGGTTACACGTCATCACCCTATGTATATTCTACTACAACAAACCTAACATAATATCATATAATAAATATATATAGTCAATATATTATCTGGTTGAATTTGAATCCCTGCCATTGATATTATCGTAGTGGTGAAGTCAGTGTCAGTGGTGACTAAGTCCACCAAGCCTGCAAAGATCAAATCTTATTCATATCAAACGTACCGAAGATGATTAAAAAATGAAAGCTATTGTCTTTTTTTTTTATGATATAGTCAAGATATAATTCGGGGTTATTTAGTTTTTAATTGTTTAATCTTTTGTCAATTTGGTAAGTTATCATGTTTACAAGCTGTGTTTGTTTTTCTACCTTTCGAGGACCACGAATCCACTATCAAGCGTAGCTACATACATTCATGAAATTAGTTAGTTCTTTTTATTATTATCTTCCATTTCCCTAGCTTTGCTAGGTAGGTGAATGTGCTTGATTTTGGAGATATGTTTGGCATGATTTGTAACATATTTAAATATTCTATATGTTTGGTAACATAAGTACATAAAACTGATGCAAGTAAAGATGAAGGTAAATATTTCTAAAATATTTATAACGGCAACACGAACTTGCATTTTTTATCGATGAATTAAAATAGCGAAAGAAATTATTCTAAAACAGGAGCGAGCGTTTGACGTACCAAAGTCAATCGCCGTGGGATCCACGCGTCTGCTGCGCGTGCGCTTTCGTGGGCCCATCAAGTCATACGAGTCAGAGCTGAAAACGACGTCGTCCTAGAAATTAAAACATTCCCAAAAACAATGATCGTTGATGTCCGACGTTAACATCAGTTCCCGGCCGCCTTAAAATTTCAACCATTTCATTATATTAATATTATGTAAAGATGATTTATCTGTGAGTGACTTTCGGTGATTTTACCCACAATTTCGGTGCTAAAATTTGATAAGTATCATATTAATTCGCGGATAATATAATGTTACAAGACAATGTCGTTGAATTGAATATATGAATATACATTAAAAATCGACAGTATGATTAATACTTGTGCGTGCATCAAATCTTTCAATTAGGTGTTTCTAGTCATGTTGGGTCACTTGACTAATTAATATTAAGTACGTGTGTCATTATATCACAGCTGACAAATGTTGATTAATCACATATATGCGTATCTTTGCGAATTGATTATTCCCAAGAGAGAACATCATATAACATAATTGTTTTGTTATGATATATATGTACATACTAACCTCGTATGATAGAATAGAGACGAGTTGAACCTGATGATGGCACCCTTCGTCTAATATTAAACTTCGGTTAATCATATCAATCACATTTTTAGATATATATATTTATATAATACGCGCTTAGTATTCAATCTTTGACAAAGTAAAAGTTTTTCTTATTGACCTATGACGGTAACATGACGTAAGATTGATGCGCGGATAATGATCAGACAACTTCTGTGAATATTTCTTACAAGAAGTGATGAGCCCTAATGTTATGTCAACGTTGCTAGAGAAAACGTGATGTCTGTCTATATATGAAAAAAAATGAGCTGACCTAAATCAGATATTTTCCATAATCCAATCATTCGTGTAGACGATATTCAATTTTGTAAAATCAATTTTAGTCCACACGACGTTATCCCTTTTTCCATTCTATTTTCTAAACGAAATTTTGCCTGTCACGTTGTTAGAGTGACATAACATTTATTTCGAAGGCTCGTGGCATGATTTCTGAGGTTGACTTGGCATGCATTTCTTTATTTAACTATTTCTTTATTTATACTGTGGCAAATGTTAGGTAAAGGTCAAATACCTATAAGTCAATGCACTAAATCATGTATAAGTTCTACATATGCCATATCGTCAAAATTGAAATAATACAGCTTTCAATGGCGCAGATGAAAGATGTAAAATATCCACTTTGACCATTTGAGCAAGCGTTGACTTCGGCATAGTAGTAAAATATATATTACAACATGTGCACATATTCTCCAAATGCAATAATTGGTGAAGCCACTTTTGAACGATTGTATTAGAAAACGAAAATATCTACCACCACGGTTACATGAATTCTACCTAAAATATCTATCCTATTTACAAACTAAGAGAGGAAACCCTCAATTTCTAACAGTGTTGATATTATAACTTGGGTTTTGTAGCACATTCGTCGAATAATTCAAGCTCTTCGAACGGCTATATATATCAGAGAGTTTCTCCTCCTACCACCAATTAGTTTTAGGAAGGACCCATCGATTTATAATATGGTATTAGAGCAAGTTCAATTCTGCTAAACCGTCACCCGATTCATATGTCCACGTGTTTGGTGGCCAGTTATGCCACACGTGAGGGGGCGTGTAGATATTATAATTTGGGCTTTGTCACACATCGAATAAATTCAAGTTCTTCGAGCCAGTATATATATAAAAGTCTTTCTCCTCCTATCACCAATTTGTTTTAGGAAAGAACCCTCGATTTTGAATACAAACTTTTAAGAACGTACAATAGTAAATGCTCTTCAATTTTTATTTTTTATTTTTTATTGTAATTGGTGTAATCATTGTTTATTCCTTCAATATTTGATCTTTATAAGTTATTCGGCTATGGGATTGATTTCCTTTTATTATTTAGGGCTCATGATATAGGCCAATCTCTCCAATATATGGACCTCTTTAACAACGATATTTGATGGGTCTTCATTTAAAAGGCCGAAAATACCACATAACGGGCCTTTATAGTTAACAATACACTGTTATATAAATATTAGATAAATGATACTATTTCGTATTTTTAAAGAGAAGAGAGAATGTTACAGCAGCTCACGAGAACTCCGTGACAAGCGACATGAGAAGCTGCCATAAAGGGCAAAAGAGAAAGTAAAAAGGGCATTTTCACTTTATCATCTTTTTTTTTTTTTTTTTTTTTTGTCGATTACTCTCCAAATAACATGAAATCCATCTTCGGATTAGTTGGGTGCTGTGGTTCAATCACATCGTCGTCATCGTCCCCGGCGGAGGATACCAAACTGCTTCCAGCCCCGGGGAGGCGATTGGGGCTGAGGTCGATGTGTCGACGCCGGCGGTGGAAGCCGACGCTTACGTCAATTTCCGAGGCGGCGGAGAAGGCTAAAGTCGTCGTCGTCGAGAGGCCAGTCGTGGTTCGGTGGAGAAGATGCTTCTTGAAGAAGATTATGTCCAACTCGTCGAGCAGAGATAATCTGAGCCGTTCCTTTGATCATGATGAATATTCCAGGTGATTTAATTGTTTTTATTTTCACTAATCTCAGGAATATATTAATAGAGTGAAACCTAGGTGGACTTGGGTCCTTGGCAGCTTCTAATTGTGATTAAATCACAAACATAATAACTTTTCAAATGCAGCACCTGAATTTTTTTTCATGTTACCTTATTTGTTATATTCATTGTTTAATTTGTATATATATCTTGCAGCAGATCGGTCACACCCTCGAATATCATGCCTGCATTCTCTCCAGCACCTTTCATGTTCTGATTCTAATATACGTTAGATGATAAAATATTTGGAATTTTTACACAGCTTCTCCGTGTGTGTTTGTGTGTGATTTGATTGCCTTGCAAATACTAAATATATATTCCGAATCGAATAGTATATATGCATTCACGGTGTATCCTCCTACCATTTTTCTTCTTTTGGTTCTAATTTTGTGCCCAAAGGGTCCAATAAATTTGATGGGCTTTAGAGGGAAAAGCCCATACATCGCATTTGAATGACCTCTCCATTTTTATTTCTTGAATGTGACACTAATAATATACAATAAATCACATGGATATATAGTAGCATGACCAGTTGTTTTCTTGAATTTTGTTTTCTTACAAATGGGTCAAAGAACAGTTCATCGGAAAAATACTTATCACTGTATGCATTGCTCATTTTCGTCAATGAATCCAAATTCTCACAATTGTTGTAATCAATCAAATACTCTACACATCAATTGTGATGCGTCTAGTTCAACGTCAATCACCTCCGCAAGTTGTTTCAAACTTTAGGGATTTTTTTTGGCAATTTGATGTCAGACATTAACATAAGTTTCATTTAAGTTTCATGGTCATGTAACAAAATTTTTAGTTTTAAGACCCGATGCACGTAAGTGTTTTTTAGTTCCACTTCATGGACGTGTAGTAAACTTCATGGACCTGCATTACCACTTCATGGTTCTAAGTGGTACTGCAGTTCCAATTCATCGTTCTACAGTACAACTTCATCGTTCTGCGGTACCATTCATTGTTTTGTAATAACACAAAATGGATACTACGATACCAGTTCATATAAATTGTATAGCACTGCGTAAATTTTAGGTTCTTATATCTAAATTTTACAAAAATCGGGTCCTTAACCCTAAAAATTTTCTGACAGGGCCTGAAACATAACTTAAACATCTTTTGGGGCCTGAAACTTAATTAGCACTTTTTGTGTTAATTCTAGCAGAATAGCGTACAGACTTTTGGGGTTCTTCTCTTAAATTAGTTAGAACCCACAAACTTCTAGCAGAATAGCGTACAGACTTTTGGGGTTCTTCTCTTAAATTAGTTAGAACCCACAAACTTATAAGGGGCTTTCCGTTCTTTTAATTATTAGATGTGAGGCGTAGGTTTGACACCCGAACTAAGACTATCACATACTCAATCTTTACATAGGATCAGGAAACAAGGCAATAGAGCACAAGAATCAAACAAGTAAAGCTCCTCAATGTTCGAAAAAACGCCCATCTTCCCCGCCAGAGATTCGAACCCCGACCGAACAACAATATCCGTCGCCGCCGTAGGCCTATGGACTCTGCCCGCAATAACCCTACACACCAACAAAGCCTTTCTCGCCATCGAACTCCCATCATTACTACGCAAACTCTCTAAAGCCCTCTCGGCGGTGGACGCCGTGAAAACTCCGATCATCCCATCGTTTATTCCGAACCCTTGCCTTATAACCCTACAAACGCCGCAGTTATCTGACGCGCACAGGTCGAACGATGGTTCGTTTTTTGCGCCGAAATTGCATGCGAGATTTGTGGCGTGGAACCTAAGAAGCTCGTTGCCATCTGCGATGCACCTTGGATGTTTCTTTGGGAGCTTGTTGGCTTTGTTCTTGACGATTTCCCGGTGATCTTCGAACCGAGCTAGGGTTCTCCGAGAGTTGTGAATTTTAAAGATTTTTTCGATTTTTACGGCCGGGTTACTGCCGTAGGAGCTCGATGATCTGCATATGATTTCTACTATCTTTCGGGACGAGTCCCCCTCCGTGAGCTCGCTTACTGTTCAACGAAATCACCGCAATTCCTCAACAGAGATTATGATTATGTTGGAAATAGAATGTATAAAATTAAAATATGACACCAACCATCTTCAA
Source organism: Craterostigma plantagineum (assembly GCA_027422505.1). Taxonomy (NCBI): domain Eukaryota; kingdom Viridiplantae; phylum Streptophyta; class Magnoliopsida; order Lamiales; family Linderniaceae; genus Craterostigma; species Craterostigma plantagineum. Next base: position 1,548,309 of record JAPQWV010000082.1, read on the forward strand.
GGTTAAATTTTTAAACGTTTTGTGATCATCTTACATATGAATTAAAGGACAAGAGGGTCAATAATCCTCACGAACCCACAATTTAAAAGAAAAATTTCTAGATTTAAGGCTACGTATGGAATAAATCAGCACAAATGTTATTACCAGCATGATATAAGCACGAATGACGACGACGAAAGCGAGAATTTTGTTATTACCAGCATGCTTGTGAAGATGATGAGATTCAAGATCGTCGAACTTTGCAAACCTGTCTCCACATCTCGGACATATATTCCCATCATTATTAAACGTCCCTTCGCCAACCTCGGCTCTCAAAGCCCCATTCTTATCAAGTTCAAGAATGCCGCACCTCTTTACTACAGCATTATTGTTCGTCTTATGCCGACGCTGATCGAACTTATCTGAGCTGCCACCGCCGCCGCCGCCGCCGCCGCCGCCGCCGGTGGTCAACACGAGATCGTCGTGAGATACAGAAAGAGAAGAAGGGGTGACGAATTCGCTGCTGCCGATAGACCTAGGGCTGTAGTTATAAGACGGCGGAGGAGGGTTTTCGTCGGCGGTGCTGACGTGTCCCTTGCTTCCGTGCATCGCCGCCATTACATCTCTGAGGTTTGATAGAGACCTCGAACAACCCGACCAACTTATAATTGCCGCCGATTTCTTGGTCGACGGCGTCAGTACCGAGCTAAAGTGCTTCACGGTTCGCGGGTTGTGGACCTCCGATGGGTCGGATCCACCACAGTTAATGGTCCTTCGAAAGGAGAGCCAAACTGTCGGCATTTTCTTGATTTAATTAATTAATTCTTCTTCGAGAAGCAAGCAAGAAAGATATAACTATGGCTGAAAACCTGAAATAATAATAGACCGTTTTGTTTCAACGTAAGGATATTGAGTCCAACGAGGAAGATGACAAAAGTGATAGCGTGGGTAGAATAGAATTGGAGAGATTTCAAGCTAAAAGGATAGACTAGACGAGTGTAAATTGTAATAGGACGGTCTTTAATGGCATTAGGCGCGTTTTAACTGTGTGGAGAAGAAGTAATAATCTTTGCCTTAATTTTAGGATTTCATGAGGTCGTGATTAAAACACGTTGATTCTAAATTTCAAAGATTCCAATAGAAAATACGTTAAGACTTGGAGATATAGAAATATTCTTTTGGCATTTTGTATGTTACGTACTATTAGTGAATTATATGTTGATTTATGGTGTTTAGTGTTTTGAATTTGAGAATTTGATGTGGTAATACCCATATGTCGACCTTGAATTGAATACGAATGTTTTTGATACTTTGAAGTTCCACGGGCAAAAGAATTTCATGTGATCGTGACATCATTATCAGTGGCATATTTTGTCATATATTGGAAGAATGCAATTACCTTTGGACAATTGTGAACGCAAATTTAGGGTGTCGCGGGTAAATAGATGAAGGAACTGACCCACTAATGAAAATATTTATTGACCAATGCTGATGAATAATTGATCCTCACATATCATAATTATACCTTTCCATTTGTTTTTATTAGTGGATCTATCACTATGATATAAGACGCGTGGGGGGAAGAACGAAAAGATTATAATAGCCTCCATCATGCTTCTAGATCGTGTCTATTCACTATTGATTAGCTAAATTTTAAACTTTGATTTCATGTATCGTCGAATCATATATAATACTTTCTTTTGGACTATAATATTAGTCATTTCATGAAAATTATGTCGTTTGGGCCACTAATTGTAAGCCCAGAAATTGCCCAAGTCCATGTAGGCCCATTCAAAGTTCGAGAGCGTAGTATATTCTAAACACAGATAAAACTTTTCTGGTCCTGGTTTTTCGTTTACTATTTTTGGAGAAGAGAAATATAGAAAGTTGTATTCTTCAATTAAGATATATCCAATGAATAAATCATTTAATTTGATAATGTTTAGAAGAAAAGTAAGCTCAGGGTTGCCTCTACGCAAACTTAAGGTCTACGCTAAAGCCAACGAAGTGGACAATTTGGTTTTGCCTTGATTTAATGCTATTTCTACGTCATTCAGGACACGTGGCTTGATGTAATTGGAAGCTCAACCTCTCATAGGCGGTCTCCACGCCTTTATATACGAGCCTTTGGAAAGCCTTTGTATTCACGCAATAATTCGTAAGAAATAGATCTTTTCTCGTCAATCGATTCGATTAGCAGCCATCTCCTTAGCTCGTCAATCAAGGTAAGGTTTTAGTTTTTCGGATTCACAGTCATGGTGATTCCTTGTTTTCCTTTCGTATATAATCTTCGATTTCTATAGGTTTGCTTTCGTTTTTTTTCTTCTTGGTAATTGATTGCTTAAATTAAGATGTTTATGCAGCCCTCTGGTTTGGTAATTTTGGTTGATTTCTGTTTTGATTTCCTCCGTCGTTGATTTTCTTCCGATCGGTTATGCAGATGCAGATCTTTGTCAAGACCCTAACCGGCAAAACAATCACCCTCGAGGTTGAGAGCTCCGATACCATCGACAACGTTAAAGCGAAGATCCAGGATAAGGAAGGGATCCCGCCGGACCAGCAGCGCCTCATCTTCGCCGGAAAGCAGCTCGAGGACGGCCGTACCCTCGCCGACTACAATATTCAGAAGGAGTCAACCCTTCACTTGGTCCTCCGCCTCCGTGGTGGGATGCAGATCTTCGTCAAGACCCTCACCGGCAAGACGATAACCCTCGAGGTCGAGAGCTCCGATACCATCGACAACGTTAAAGCCAAGATACAGGACAAGGAAGGGATTCCGCCGGACCAGCAGCGCCTCATCTTCGCCGGAAAGCAGCTGGAGGACGGCCGTACCCTCGCCGACTACAATATTCAGAAGGAGTCAACCCTTCACTTGGTCCTCCGCCTCCGTGGTGGGATGCAGATCTTCGTCAAGACCCTCACAGGCAAGACCATAACCCTCGAGGTCGAGAGCTCCGACACCATCGACAACGTCAAAGCCAAGATACAAGATAAAGAGGGCATCCCGCCGGACCAGCAGAGGCTGATCTTCGCCGGAAAACAGCTCGAGGACGGGCGTACCCTTGCCGACTACAACATCCAGAAGGAGTCGACGCTGCACTTGGTGCTGAGGTTGAGAGGAGGCATGCAGATATTTGTCAAGACGTTGACGGGGAAGACGATCACCTTGGAGGTGGAGAGCTCTGATACCATAGACAACGTAAAAACTAAGATTCAGGACAAGGAGGGAATCCCGCCTGACCAGCAGAGGTTGATCTTTGCTGGGAAGCAGCTTGAAGATGGTAGGACGCTCGCTGATTACAACATTCAGAAGGAGTCTACTCTCCACCTTGTCCTTAGGCTTCGTGGCGGTTCGTTCTAAGCTAAAGAGCTATATATTCCCCTATGGTTTCAAAGATGTGTTGAAGTGTTAGTAGTTGGTGTTGGCGTTATGTGCTTGTGATGATGATATGTGGTGGATGTTTGCTGTGGCCATTTTGGTCTACTTATGTATAATAAGCGTCGTTTAATCGTTCCATGTACTTCGTCGAAAACCAGTAGATTTGGAGGCTCTTCGCTTCTCACGTAGAAGATGATTCAAGAAATGGTTTCTCCAACAAATGGAGTTACTGAAATCAAAATTGATGAACCTCTCAACATGGGGAACTCTGGGATGCACTCAAGGACAGGTCCTACTCGGCCATCGATTAACCTCTAAGCGATCTGCACCGTTCATCGCCAGCTGAGCTCTGAAGCTATGCCCGAGTTTTTTCTCATTATTACAAGCTGTCCCAGTTGTTTCTTGGAGATTCTGACCTTACTCATCTCGTAAATGATGAGATCATCGTCGTTGTCATCTCTACTACTCTTTTCTTCTTCAACAGAAGAAGCACGATGATCGGCCTTGGGGTTGAGGTGATATTCAGCATCGAATGAAGAATCCCAACTACCATCACACCAGTGAGTTAGAATGATCTTTTACAACGCAATTGCCCACAGTGCGTCTATCGATTTGATTGCTATTGCCTTGTATGTATGTTCGAGGATTATTGTGATTTTCTGTGCGCTCTGAGCTACGTGTTTCTTTCTTTCTTTCGGTTTTTTTTTTTTTTTTTTTTTTTTTTTTTTTTTTTTTTTTCTGCCTGGGCTGATTAACTAAACATCTGTTAATACATAATATCGGCGGAGCCACAATGATTTATCCACTATAAACGTCAACAAGGGATCTTATACAATTACGTATAATAACTTACAGATATTAAAATTTGCTTACAAGTCATATGAATGGCCTTTCCTCCATAGAAAATAGGTCGTAATGTAACGGCAAGAAACAAAGAACAAGGCGTTTTTTCTAAAGAAGCAAAGAACAAGGTGTTTTTTCTAACACGACTAAAACTTCATAGAAGCAGCGCTGAACTCATATTACGAAGATGTTGAGTGATCGCGACGTTTAATGCTAAGAACACATACCATGTGTTTGAATCTCTCATGTTGGAGGTTGCCATGTCCCTGGTCTGAACGATTCGCCAGAACCCGTAGGTTCCGTAGATCTGAAATAAAAACAATTTCAGAATTACCACGAACAACAAAATCGCAGTTTGCGGGAACTAGCCAGTGAAGAATACTAACTCGGGCTGTTTTTTGACGTATTCTGGAATTTCTTTTCTTCTGTTAGATTCTTGGTGGGCTTCGTCTCTGCATTACAGTTCAAGATTACGGGTATATGGAACTGCTTATGTCACTTGACAACAAAAAACAATTTTTTTTTTTTACCTCACTGCATCTTTAGGCTTAATTTGAGGGGCTTCCTCGATGCGAGCACCTGTAGAAAAAGTCAATGAATTCCACCTTAAATGCTCACCAGACATCAATAGATTTATCCCAATCTCTTCATGTCTAGACGTGTTAGACCATATTATAAGAAGTACAGAACCAAACGAACAAAATCTGAACAGTTTGATACCTTTTGAGTCCGTAGGGAACTGTTTTACAAAACTTTGCAAGTCGGGGCTGGCAGCTTTACCTGGATTAGTGCGGTTAAGTAGGTTAAATTATACATTAAAAATTCAATTACTATTACTTAATTTATGATCTCTTATTTATAGAGGAAAAAAGAGGATGGCTAACCGATGGTCTCAGGCTTTCCTTCACTAGCTTTCCTTACTTCCTCCTCCTTCATGAGAACTGAACAAGGAAGAATATAAAACAAGCATTGAGAGCTGATATTTTCTACAATGAAATCAAATGAAACAACAATGAGGACCAGTTTCTTAACAACATAGACGAAGGTGTCATACTTAGCACAATCATATGAACTAACAGGACAGTGAAAACACGTGATAACAGCATGCTGAACTTGTCATGTCACTTGACTGCATCATCGTAACGAAATAGATCACAAATAATAAGACTATGAACGTGATTGTAAACAGAGTCTGAGAGACTGAGACTAAAATGAACCCAATTGTTTGATTCTCGTTACCAGCAACATTTAGTCTCACACGTTCTCTCCTCGCCTCTAACTCGGCCATTTCCTGAAAGTCAATTTTGGCATGCCAAAATTAGTCTTTTCAGTGCAAACTACAGACTACAATCCACAAAACTAGAGCATTGAGTAAAAAACATGGAAATAGTAAGTGCAAGCGAGCAACGATCAGACAAAGCATGACCAACAGATTATACAAAGAACAGTAAGTGCGGACAATACCTCGGGAGTTGGAGCACTTTTACGCTGTCCATTGAGCCAGCAAATCCATTCAACTACATGAAAACAGGTCAAATACAAAGGATATTGAAAAGTAGTCATCTAACTCAAGCAGCTCAATATAGATAGATTGATAGCCGGTAACAACCAGGAACGCTAGTTGGGTCTTGATCTCCTTTGAATGCAACCCATCGTTTTTCTTTAGCTGACAGAGTAATAGACGCAACATAAACGAGGTAAATAGTCAATCTCAGCTATTCACCAAAGGTCCTCAAGTATAAATATCAAAACAGGGACAAAAACGAAAAAAAAAAAGCTAAAGAGGAATTACACGCAAACACAGAAGAACAACAACCCTAAGCTCCTACTGCATCATAAAGCCCCGAAGCATACATCGGACGCAATCCATTACCACAGATTTAAACAAAGGAATAACTTACTAACACCATCAATTTGCTCGGTCCTGGTGAAATACCGATTGCCAGCTTTGTCGACTCCCACCAAAGTTCTATTACTAAATAGTCCCGCGAACCTTGCCCAAAGTCGAGACATTTAATCAAATTGGATTACGCAAGAGACGCTCAAATGTATGGAATTGTGCTTATGAGGACAATATGCATCGGTAATTCATTACTCCAATCCAATGCATCATAGGTTGTTTATGTTGTAGCAGAAAAAGAGACGACTGGTGAAAGCTCAAATCCTCGAGTGGAATCGAAGAGACGATCTAATGAAATTTTGAGGCCTCCCCTCTTTATTGGGCTCAAAGCCCAATATATATTCAACGTCGGCCCATAAAGCCCAAACTAGTGGTTCCTACGCCACGTACGCACACAATAACAATTTCGGACATATATGATACAGAATTGAGCTGCATCATCTTCATCTTGTAGATGTAAGAATTATGGATGTATTTTCAAGCTGATTTTTGCTTCTCTCTATGTCCATTAAGCAGTAGGGTTTGAAACTTGTCGAGACAATACTCAAGGTGAAAGAATGATGCAATACACTAATTCACTGATCGAAATTACATAGAGCTACAACCGAAAAACATCAGCAAACAGAAAAGAAAAACTAAACGTATTTGAAGGTTATTTACTTGCAATTTGAGGAACTATATCTACACAACGTTTGCAGAGAGTTCACTCCTAACACGACCCGAAAGCGTTTTCGCCACTGTATGTCATGTATAGGAAGCCATCTTCGTCTCTGTGTTCTTCATAAATCGACGACATCAATGCAGCTGTAGTGTAGCAAAACAGCACATCGTTATGTAACGCTTTTGAGAGAAGCAGACGAACACGAAGAAGATCAAGAATGGAAGATACATGTCCTCACCAGTGGGGGGGAGAATGTCCTTGACAAAGATGAATATTGCTTCCTCGGCGTTGAGCTTAATCCCTTTGCGGACAACATATACAAACTGTCCGATGGTTAGATCAGCAGGAACGAGAAATCTGCAATATATTATTATGTCGAGGAAGCTTTTAGATATCGATAGCCAAGTGTTGGCAGAAGACTGTGAAGGTAACCATAACCTACTTTTTCTTGTTAATGTCGGGGATCTCACTATTGTCAGCTTTCTCCACAATAACCTACACAAGATTAGGAAAGAAACACCGATATCATCAGCAATCGATCAATGTGAAAAAATTTCAGAGTATGCAATAAGGTTGATTCGTTAGTACAGGAAATCTATCAGGGTACTTCTCTCTGATACGAGCAGCTTCTGCTTGCCGCATCTCTGCAACGTTATAGGATGATGGAATGTGATCGATCAAGTTAAAATGAACATTACACAGTTAGAGATGAAGATAAGTGGCAAAAACAGACTGCAATTTCGCCATGAAACGTATATGAAATCACTTTTCTTCCAAGAACGATAATACTTCAACAAATTCCAGACTTTTTAACTGAAAAAGGGGAAAACAATATTTGATCTATTCCCTCAAAATTTCACGCATAGTTATCAAACACGAACCTCAAAATCAATTTCGATTGCCTAATATAAAACAAAAGGCCGCGAAAAAACAGAACTGATTCAGCAATAAACAAAAAGTGAGCTGAAACGTTACAACCAAACGATAAAATTGAGTGCTCGAATCAAAATCACGTGAGAGAATTGCTATTTACCAAGGGTATGTTCCAACTTGAAGGAGCTTTTGGCCATCGACCGTATCAGGCAAACGATCTTCGGAAAACTTGAAAGCGGATAGATTTTTAGATTTCGATACGCCGAAAGAGAGAGAGAGAAAAAAAAAAAAAAAAAAAAAAAAAAGAGGATTAAAAGTTCGCATTTTCTCCGGGCATGTACCAAAAGTTAATTAGCCATCTTTCTTCAAACTGTATCGGGCTTTCTGCCAATACTGGGCCTTCTAAGTATTCTAAAAAGGTTTTGTTGGGCTTTTATTGGGTTCCCAAGCGATTCTTCGGCTTGAATTGATGCTTACGGTTAGTTGTAGATATTTGCCGACTCTGAAATTAGGCAGATCGAATGTATTTTAGGTGAACAAAACTATCATATGCAATATTTATAAGCATTTATTATTATCTACGAAATGATAGGTATATACAATAAGGAAACTAACCCAAAATCTTATAGTCAAAGTTTGATCACCAAATCCAACATTAGAAAGCTTTGCTTGGTTCAAAGATTACCCTGTCCTATGGTTCAGCGACATGCATATTCCTTGTAAGAAAACATCTCACGCATTTTCCCATGACAAATAATAAACGTAAAATTAGCTGAAAATACTAATTATGGGTGGTGACTGGTGGTAATGGAAGAAAATAAACATAAGACTAATTCATTCTATAATCGTGGGTTCTAATCCGATAATGGAGATCATGCAATTAATTTCGACTAGTATTTTTCCATACCCGAATGAACTAAATATAGAAGAATATAGGTTCTCATTAACTACCGAATCGGTAAAACCTCACCTAAGCCCACTAAATTACTTCCCCACTAACACCATTATACACTCCATCACTATCACCACATTCCAAATCCAATATATACATACTGTATCTATATCTATATATATGTATATATATATCAAGGACAGGGTTATCTTTTTTATTACAGAAAAGCACAGAAACAGAAATAAAAATGGATACACGGCCACTTCGTTACCTCACACTCATATCTTTCGTCTGTTTATTACTTTGTTTTTCCGGTGCGCCGTCGTCAGCTTCCGCCGGCAGCATAGGGATCAACTACGGCCGCATCGCCGACGACCTTCCTCCGCCGGCGAAGGTGGTGCAGCTCCTCAAAGCCAAAGGCGTCAGCCGCGTAAAGATCTTCGACACAGACCACGGCGTACTCTCAGCCTTCGCCAACGCCAACATCTCCCTCACCGTCGCCCTGCCCAACGAGAAACTCTCCTCCGCCGCCCACAGCCAATCGTACACTGACGCGTGGATTCAGGAAAACATCGTCCCTTACCACCCCTCCACCTTCATCGAGGCCATCGCCGTCGGCAACGAGGTTTTCGTGGATCCCAACAACACCACGCAGTACCTCGTCTCCGCCATGAATAACGTGCAGGCGTCGCTGAGAAAGTACAACCTCTCGCCGGAGATTAAGGTCTCGTCGCCGGTGGCTCTCTCTTGCCTGCAGAACTCTTACCCGCCGTCGCCGGCGAGTTCAAGGCGGATCTCGCCGAGCCGGTGGTGAAGCCGATGCTGGACCTTATTAGGAAGAGTGGGTCCTACCTCATGGTGAACGTCTACCCATTCTTCGCCTACGTGGACAACTCCGACGAGATCTCGCTGGACTACGCCCTGTTCGGAAGCAACGCGACGGCGAACGCGGATTCCGGCAACGGCCTCGCCTACCACAGCCTGTTCGAAGCCCAGGTCGACGCCGTCTACGCAGCGATGAGGAAATTGGGGTTCGACGACGTCAAGATCGTCGTGTCTGAAACTGGGTGGCCGTCCAAGGGCGAGGAGAGAGAAACCGGCGCGAGCGCTCAGAACGCGGCGGCGTACAATGGGAACTTGGTGCGCAGAGTCTTGACCCGACCCGGAACTCCGCTCAAACCCGATAACCCGCTGGAGGTGTTCATATTCGCCCTCTTCAACGAGAACTCGAAGCCCGGCCCGACTTCAGAGAGGAACTACGGGCTGTTCTATCCCAGCGAGGAGAATGTCTACGATATCCCTCTGACCGTGGAGGATCTGACGTCAGCGCCGGCCGCCGACGAAAGCAAGGTGGTGGAGGAAGAGGTGGGCCCCGAACAATCGGCGGCGGAGACGTGGTGCGTGGCGAACGCCGGCGTGGGGACGGAGAGGCTGCAGAGGGCTTTGGATTATGCGTGTGGGCCTGGAGGCGCTGACTGCCGTCCGATCAAGAAGGGTGCCACGTGTTACGATCCTGATACCCTCGTGGCCCACGCTTCGTATGCCTTCAACAGTTATTACCAGCTGAATTCGCGGGGAAGTGGGACGTGCGACTTCGCGGGTGCCGCTTATGTCGTCACTCAACATCCAAGTAAGTCGCGCGCTTTTTGTTTCGGGCACTTTTTTCTCATCAATGAAAAATAATCATGAAACTATTTTATCTATTCTTTTTTCACGATTATTGCTTTGATCTCTGCAGAGTTCGGTAGCTGTGTTTATCCCACGGGGCATTGATATGGGCAATGGTTTTCTTGATATCTTTATCTGCTTATTTGTTATGGTTTATTCATGTTTAGATAATGGTTGGGTCTTATTATGATTGTTTAGATTAAGCTATCATTTAGATTATTTTTCATTGAGGTATGTAATGATTTGGTTAGTAATATTAATTATTTTTTATATCTGAGGTGTTCACATCGTAATATTTATATCATCATAAAGAGGAAAAAATTTGGGCTGGAGATTAAGACACGGCCCGGCTCGTTAAGATCATGTTTTACTTGCCCAAATATTTGAATGAAATTATAATAGAAGTGCTAAGTGGCATTCAAATGTGTTCAACCAAAAAAATCTGTAACAACGAACGATTTTCACAACAGGGCATAGAGAAGATGATTCCACGAGTCTTACAGAACGGACATGTTTAGAACAAGCCCGCACTTTTTCTGTCTAAATTCCATGTAAAAACACAGCACCTGAACTTTCTTTTCTTGACTATATAAATTACAAATATTTGATCAGCACATAGATAACAACCACCAAAGCAACAATACCAATGACTGAGATAAGAAGGCTCAGGAAAGTGCAACCACCCTTAGTCCGCTGGTTCAATATGGCCAGCCTCCTCTGAACCCTCTGTTCGATTCAAAACAGGAAAAAAAATGTTTTTTTTTTTTTTTAAAACTTGGATTGGATTTTACTCCTACGACAACTACTAAAATTAGTTGTTGCATGCTAAAGTTCCATGGCATTTTGAGTTCTAGAAATATCATATGTAGACTTGTCTCAAGTGTGAACCTCAGATGACATAAGAAACAGTTATCAGAAAGCGACTCTAACCTGAAGTCGAGAGTCCGTAACTTCAACATGCTCATCCAAATCATCCTGAACGTAAAGCAGAAATGAGCGTCACTATCGAAGGTATTTGTGAGCAAGAATAGATGGACAAAATGCACCGAGCAAAGAATTTGGGCGAGTATGGTTGTAGGAAAGATAACACCTAAAAGGAACAATAAAACTCACAATTAGTCTAGCATGTAGATCAAGCTCTTCATTAACTGCCAACGCGATATGTTTAGTACTGATCACTGTCTCCTCCAATTTCCCAAGCTCTTCGTCTTGTTCTTTAAGTAAATATACAGTGGAAAAGATCAGTTATGGCTACATGAAGAGAGTAGGCAAAAAAAAAAAAAGAAGATAAAAGACATCTCGAAACTACTAACCTCGCATGACTTGTCTTTGAAGAACAACAACGCCTTGATTGTCAAGGCCATTTGCTCTGGCGTTTGCGTCAACGGTCTTCGTCTCTGGTCCAAGTAAACTGTCTCTGTTGGCAAAGTTGGACATGTTCAATTTAGATGCCATCTGGTTTACCTTCGATCTCAAATTCACAACCATGTCCCTGCGACGATTCATTTCTTTCTCGGTTCTGCGTTAAAAAAGACAGAGAGAATCAACCGTGAGTGCCAAGTGCAAGCAGTAATACACGAAATATTCAACAATTCAAGTCTACGACACATAACTGATTTTGCTCGTTGCTGTCCTTTTAATACGTACAACAGCAAGTTAAAAATTGGGAGGAAATTGCAGACTTACAAAGGGAGTCGCCCAGAAAGCTGAGAGAGAAGTGATTGCAGACTGTCGAGCCTCGTTCCCAAGATCGTAATTTTCCTTCTTATTGCCGATGAATGTCTTTGGGCTTCGGGCCCAGTAGCTGGCAGTGAACTTCTTTCTGATATCATATGATTGATATCATCTGCAAGCTTAACAGCTTCATTGTATTCCCTAACCCATGAATCTCCAGAGGACGCCATTTCTCTGTAGCAAACACCAATTTGTCACACAACTCAGACAAGCTTGGAGATACGAACCATCACATAAAAACAATTTTTTCGCCTAACATGATCAGTAGTGTACTTATATTGTATCCAACCTATATAGCACAAACGCGATTGAACGCCACACAACACTTAATTGACAGCTGAGACAAACTCCTTCAACAATTCTCTCAAAGCATAGCCCAAAAATTACAAGAAATGACGAAGTAGCCACCGAAGCAATAACAGAACAAAAAATAGCACCAAAGGTCCTAAATATTCACAAAAACTGACAGAATTCCACCATAGAAACACGTCTCCTGATAGAAATTGAGACGTCTTACCTTTCTCAATCGTATTAGGCGATCTTGGCCTTCGTTAACCTTTATCAGGAGAGTCAATGATTAAGGGCTAGCTAGAAATGTGTGGAATTCGAATTTGGTAATTTAAAAAGGGTTCATATAAAGTACACGCGGCGAGATCGGCTACCGGCAAAATTTTGTCGTGTTCTACACGCGGATGAAGACCACCAATCAATTGCTTTCATAATTAGCGAATTTTGACTTCCGCGGGGTAAAAGTGACATTGCAACGTAAGACAAAATAAAATAGATACTGTAAATTATTATTTTCACAGATAGAAAGTAAAGGGAGTTGAAGAAATTAGTAGCCAACTAACCCACCGCCGCAAACGGAGATTCAGTATCGCCGCCGGTTAAAAAAAAAACCGTCATGTCTGACCTCGACCGGCAGATAGAGCAGCTCAAGAGGTGCGAGCCGTTAACTGAATCTGAAGTGAAAGCCTTGTGCCTGAAAGCCATGGAAATACTCGTCGAGGAGAGCAACGTTCAGCGAGTTGATGCGCCCGTCACTGTTAGTGTAGTTTATCTGATATTTGTTCTATTTTTCTTTTCCGTTTCTGAACTGTGTGATATGCGACTTGATGATTGGCGTACTATTGGGTACTCTTGAATTTTCTATCATATGGGGCGATTTGTTTGAATTATCGGAATACTTGGGGAAATTGGGTTTTGTTGATTGTGCCATTGTGTTTTGCAATCTGTTTATACTTTGATGTGATTTGGAATATGCAACTACTCTGAAGTGAACGGAGATTTGTGGTGACGTGTGGTTTAGATTCACATTCGTTTTGCCCCGCTTTTCTCAGATTTGTGGTGATATACACGGTCAATTTTATGACATGAAAGAGCTTTTTAGAGTAGGAGGTGATTGCCCCAAGACGAATTATTTATTTCTTGGAGACTTTGTGGATAGAGGATTCTATTCTGTAGAGACGTTTCTGCTTCTACTTGCACTCAAGGTAACTAATTTTCTGAGCTAAGGGTGAAGCTTCAGTAATCCCACATTTCCAGACAAAGTCCCTCCTTTGTCTCCTTTTTCTTTGTTTCTGGAAATCAAATGGCTGCCTATCTCATTGGTTGCGCATTGGCAGGTAAGATATCCTGATAGGATAACGCTCATAAGAGGAAACCACGAGAGCAGGCAGATTACACAGGTTAATGCTCCCTAAATATGATACTATTGCCTTTGATGTAGAATGTAGCATCTGTTCATCAGTTCTCTCTTCTTCCAGGTGTATGGGTTCTACGATGAGTGCATCCGTAAATATGGATCTGCCAATGTTTGGAGATATTGCACTGATATATTTGATTACTTAAGGTTGGGATATTCTTTATTCTTCACGAGCCTGGACCGAAAAGCCATGGCTTACATGCTAACTTAAAGCTTTTTGCTGATCAAGACTATACCTATTTTCACCTCAACGTGAAAGAACTGACCTTGTATCTCATGCAGCCTTTCAGCACTCATTGAGAACAAGATATTCAGTGTGCACGGTGGTTTGTCCCCCGCAATTTCTACAATAGATCAGGTGCTAAGACATTTCCCCAATCACTAATGTACACTTTTACGTTACTTTTTTTATGCGATTGATAGACTAACAAACTTTCTGTATATAATCAGATAAGGTCAATCGATCGAAAGCAGGAAGTTCCCCACGACGGTGGCATGTGTGACCTCCTGTGGTCAGATCCCGAGGACTCTGTTGACGGGTGGGGCCTTAGTCCACGTGGGGCCGGTTTTTTATTCGGTGGCAGCGTTGTTACTACGTTTAATCACGCAAACAACGTAGATTACATATGTCGGGCACATCAGTTGGTAATGGATGGGTATAAATGGATGTTTAATAACCAGATAGTTACAGTCTGGTCAGCCCCAAATTACTGTTACAGGTACACAAAACATTTATCCTTGTAATTTTCTTTTTTATCTTGTCAACCGCTTAGTGATTATGAAACCATATTTCAGATGTGGAAACGTGGCTGCCATACTTGAACTAAACGACAACCTTGAAAAGCAGTTTCGTGTATTTGAAGCTGCTCCTCAGGTATAGTACAACATCTATATTGGATAAGCTAAAATGAGTTTTGAGTTTTCTGTGCTTGCACAAAAATTAGCCCTAGCTGATGCTTTGGCTAAACGAGCACATATATAAGTTGATGCTTTGGCTAAATGCAGGAATCAAGAGTACCACCAGCCAAAAAACCACCGCCAGACTACTTCTTGTAAGATCATCAAAGCCCAGCTCCAATCAATCGATGTTGTTGAAATCATATATTTCCTTGCATTTGCTCATAATCGAGAAGAAGAGAGAGAGGGGGAGAGGAGTGTAAACTACGGGGATAATGATATTTAGACATGCAAACTTGAACTACCTTCACAGCACGAATTCACCTATTTATTTGTATACTAGTGCATTTGCTTGTAATGGACTGACTCCACTTTGTTGACTGTGAGCCGATGGATGGTTGTAAAAACGATAAAACTACAGATATTTGTTTAGCTGGACGTGATATTATTTAATCTGCGTCAAAAAAGACCCTCACATGAAAATAGACGTCGAAGCAAACAAAATACTACATCAGCTTTCACAGACAAGAAAGAAACAGAGTCGACCTCGACAAACCAATAACCTAAAAGTCTCCGACATAACAAGCCCAGTGACAATTGAACTAAATGTTCAGTAAATACTATAAAGTGCTTTCGTCCTTACCATTGCAACGAAATAGGATCGATGTATGTAAACCTTTGGGGGGCAAAACTTAAGCGCCGCTCTGTCCCTTTCCTTTCTTCCTCTGAATCTTCTTCATGTAAAATTCCAGTTCTTTGCCCTCCAGGATATATCTGACGGTTTTACGCAGAGAATAAATACTTTTAACTTACTTCCCATCAAATATAGCATTTCAAATTAGAAATGAGAATGGGGGGAAGGTTCTGTACAAACCCATCGGCACGACCACACTGCCCAGGGCGAGAAGAGATTGCAGCTAAGAGACGACCACCGCCAAACTGTTCCTCAATGTGCGAGTCGATCGTGCGCTCTTGTTGGCGCTTGGCCTGTTTTCTCTGGACATGGTTGCTCTTTTTCTCCTCCTCAGCAGCAGCAGTTGCCTCAGTCTCCTGTAAGCCAGTCAATAAAGTTCAACAAAAACCATTCTAGAACCGTTCTTACATGAGCAGAAAAAACCCATCTTTACAGCTAAGATCGCAAGACCATGGTTTTAATTGTCCCAAGAACAAGAGACATACAGTATTCTTAGATTTTCCAATGATGATCTTAGACGAGTCAAATCGACACTAGAAACCGAAAATCGTCGGCTAGGCAATGGTACGGGGTTATATGCAAGAATAATATAGGGGAGAAAGCATTGGATCATCACCTCTCCACCTTCCTTCTTTGTAGCAGCAGCCTTCTTCTTGCGACCAATGTCGACTCCGTAATGCTGATGATACCACTGCTTGAAGGGCGCAGCATCGACTTGTACGATAGCGCCCTTCACCAACGTCTGCGTCCTAACCAACTCATTGTTGGACGCATTGTAAACAACGTCCAAAATACGAGTCTTTCTTGTCACAGCTTCACTCCCCCACGAGTAGTTACCAGTATCGAGCCTCAGCGCGCGCCACTTCACATTTCCACCACGGACTCTCACCCTCCGCACCGTCTTGTTGCTCGACAACTTGGTGTTCGCAGGTTGCCTTCCGAGCTCATACCTAATAAGGAGATGCAATCGAACCAATTAATCGAACGAGCACATATAGATTCGCCGAGGATGTAATAAAACAAAAGATTGGCAAGCGATGAAGAAAAACTACTTTCTCTTCTTCCTCCAGGCCTTCTTCTTGCCTCCAGTGGCACGCCTCTTGTGCATCGAATCTCGTGAGATACCTTGTCATGTCAAAGATAACAATCTCCATTACTGTTTGTTTCTCCAAACGAGGAACAAAGCAAACACCTGACAGACTATCGATTAACAGCTGCAAAAACAACGATTTCGGATTGTTGCCTTACCCATTGTTGCAACGCTCTAGGATTTCGATCCCTCTAATCGCAGCTTGCGAGGCGGATGGGAAGCTCAGTGCCGTTCGCTGGACCTTAACGAGATTCGCAAAGCCCTAGACAACTGAAATTACGTGTATAACCCGGCGATTCGTTGCGGGCAGAAACTCAGGCCCATATGATTATATGGGCTCGGCCCAACTTCAAGAACATTTGTTCAACATGAAATTCTGGACTGTTTATATTTAAACGTAAGCACATCGTCGCCTCCGACAAAGGGACATCATCGTCTTGATCGTAAGATCTCATTGGTTCTCTGTTCATCCTGATATCTGAAGGAGTGCGTTGCAAATTTAGTATCTTTTATGGGTTCTTCTATTCGAGGATGAATTTCGCGTGCGCTTCCGATCTGTTGCCGATCAAAATTCGTCGTGTGAGTTCCAGAAAAAAAGTTCGATCTTTTTTCAAGAATCGAACAAAATTTTCCTCTCCATTTTGCTCAGTGAGGCCAATCAAGATATTACATCCACTGATACACTGGGCTGGAGCTGTTGAAAAGGTGTACGGAACATTGGACCAAGTAGCATGGAGACAAGTTAAGCTGCTAAACAAGTTAAGCTGATTGAGGTTAGTAGGCTGTTAAGGAATGTAAATGAAGCACAAGTATATTATCTCGATGTACAAAATGCTTGATTGGATAACGGAAGGTATCGTATACGAATGTCTTGGTGAATTCTTTGTGGTGGAGGCAGATTCTTAAGCCATTGACGAAGTTGAAGGCAGCAGTTGGGATCTATCTATTCGAATCAAGGAGCCATTTTTCATTTTCTTACATTATCCTTCTCAAATGCTGCTGTAATGGAAAACTTGTAGCAGCTCAAAACTCGTATGGTCAAAGCTCGGCGTGAGACTGCAATGGTGTCTGTATATTGAATGCAGCAACAGTTTGCCAGAAAAAAGGTGGGTGAAAAAGGCCCAAGGAAGGCGCAATATGGTATATGTGTGTAGTGTATGTAGGTCAAACTATAGCTACTTTTGTATTCGAATTGTATTCTCTTGGCCCATTTTATCTGCGTCGACATTTATGATTTATCCTTGGTAATAATATAAGTGGTCCGTAAGGCATTTCGAAAGATAAGTTTCGATGGAAAAAGGAATGGGAAAAAATGCAATGACGGTTTCTTTTTTCTTATTTTCTGGAATTCTTGAATAAACTCATCGAGAGGAATAATAATTATAGAGAATTATGGCACCGTATAAGATGGCATCAAACTACGACTTATGATGGTATGCATATTCATATCAATCAAGATTTTAATTTAAAACATTTGTATGATGCAATAATCTTAGTTTATTAAGGGTTGATTACCTGGTATTTATCACACAAAAGCTCATCATCTACTGTCATGTACCTCCACACATGTTCTTGAATCAGATAGACTTTGGCCCAACTAATTATTTCATTACACAAATTCATACCTTGTCTTTATATATACATATATAAATATATCCTCACATGTAATCTTAAACAATTCCATTTCCTTTTTTTTTTCTTCTTGTTTTAAGAAAAAGGAGTGGAATAACCAAGAAAAAAAAGGAAGGACCTTAGGAGAGAAGTTAGAGAGAAAGTGAGAGGATGAGCATACACTTATTTTGTTTTTTTATTTATGAACGATATTCCTCGCATTAGATCTTGGTTTTGAATCGGATTTCCTAAGATTTTAATCTACCCCTTTCAATCGGTGAGCTTCGATGATGATAACGGAACATTATGACTAACGTTTACTTGATATTTTTCTGTTGATCGATTGCCTTCGGGCGGTGTCTGATCTATACGAAATATGAATTTTTCAGGGTTCTTTGCATCGAATCTGGATTGATAGGTGGAAGATCCCTCGTTTCTTGATTGGATGCTGCATTTGCCAAATTGATTTTTGATTGGTGACTAAGCTGTGGGTTGTTGTCTATTTATTGAAATAGGTAAGAACAGATTGTTAGATTGTTATCTGTATTTAGATCTGTTAGATTATCAATTCAAGGCTGTTAGCTATTGATTTTTCTATGCTTTCTGATTGTGTTTGGAATAGATTAATGACAGAACCGTGCTTGTATATCCAAGATCGCCTTTATCATTACCATCATTCTATGTTTGATCCAAGTATGTCCATTTCATTCTAGATTCGTGTGACTTTTCCTGGTGAAGGTAAGGTTTGCCAAAGGATAGCAGAAGATATCAAATGGAGATGGATCAAGGCAAGATTTTCATTGGTGGGATTTCCTGGGACACGAACGAGGATCGACTCAAAGAATACTTTGGAAAATACGGCGACGTAGTCGACGCAGTGATCATGAGAGATCGAAACACAGGCCGTGCCCGTGGCTTTGGCTTCATCGTCTTCTCAGACCCTTCAATTGCTGAAAAGGTGGTCAAGGAGAAACACACAATCGATGGTCGAACTGTAAGTTTCTCAGATCTTATCCAATCTTGATTATCCAACTTTGTGCATATTGCATCATTCTTTCTTGCCCGTATATTTTTAACACGGTTTAGTAGTTTCAATCTTTGAATCTTGATTATCGTACGCTGGCTCATTGATTGGATATTTTTGAACGATCTTTTCATATCCCAGGTTGAAGCGAAGAAAGCTGTCCCAAGGGATGATCAGAACCTAATGAGTAGAAGCAGTGCAAGCACACAGAGTTCGCCGGGCCCAGGCCGTACTAAGAAGATATTCGTTGGAGGCTTAGCATCAACAGTAACTGAGGCAGACTTCAAAGCCTACTTTGATCAGTTTGGCTCCATAACGGATGTTGTAGTGATGTACGACCACAACACTCAACGCCCGAGAGGCTTCGGTTTCATTACATTCGACTCAGAGGATGCAGTGGACAGAGTTCTGCACAAAACGTTCCACGAACTTAACGGTAAGATGGTCGAGGTCAAACGGGCCGTGCCCAAAGAACTGTCGCCCGGGCCCAGTCGAAGCCCGCTCATGGCTTATAACTATGGGTTTGGTAGAACAAACAACTTCCTTAACAACTACACACAAGGGTATAATCTTGGTTCACTTGGAGGTTACGGTGTAAGAATGAGCCCATTAACTAACGCCCGCGGTGGATTTTCGCAATTTGGTTCTAATGCTTATGGGATGGGATTGAACTTGGACCAAGGCTTAAATGCTGGGTTTGGGGCAGGTTCGAACTATAGCGGAAACCTAGGTTATGGACGTGTTCTTGACCCTTACTTTGGTAATAATCAAAGCAGATATAACACGCCTATAGGTGGCTATAGCTCAAGTGGGAACAGAGGCGATTCGTTTCTCAACTCATCGCCGAGAGACATGTGGGGAAATGGTGGCCTGAATGCTTCCCCAAGCAACCCAAGTTCTGGGTCGTACTTTGGCTCGGGGAGTGGTGGGCGTATGGGGGTTTTTGGGAATAACGCGGCAAACTGGGGTACTTCTGCAATTAGTGCATCTCTTGGGGGTAATAGTAATGCTAATTCTTACGGTGGGGGCAATGTAGGTTACAGAAGTGGAGAGAACAACTACACGCTTGGAGTGGGAGGTTTTGGGAGGAACAGTTCGTCGAGTGTGAATGCATCTTCTTTCTCTGCTTTGCCTGGCGGTGGTTATGAAGGGTCTTATGGGGATATTTACCGTGGTGGGTCCGTTTATGGCGACACGACTTGGCAAGCGCCATCTTCTGAGCTCGATAATTCGGGCTCGTTCGGTTACGGGCTTGGACGGGCCGGAGATTTATCTGCTAAAGAATCTGAAGACTATGGAGCGGGCTATGACATTGCGACTAGACATTCTAATAGAGGTAAATTAGTTTTTTTTCAGTCCTTCTGCTTGAACCTTGCAAAAGACCTATGGGAGATTCTCCATGACCATGGTTGTCGAGTTTTGTTAACGTACAAGTCCTTATGCATTGATCTTTTCTTTTTCCTGCTTGTTTGATTGGCAATTTTTTATCTTTTGCACACCCCAAATTCCATGAGTAAGAATCTTGGTATACTATCTTTGAGTTTTGATGCCTGAAATTTCGTAAGTGATAGTATAGCCTCATAGCTGCTAAGGATTTCATTCGTTTGATTGTTTGGTATAGTAGAACATTGTAACTTACCTGATATTGAAGAGAAGAAAAAAATATTCGTTTGATTGTTTGGTTGGTTCGCTAGAGACTCTTGGTGCATGAAAAAATGAAAAAATATCTAATGGAGTTTGCTATAACATAGTAGATATATTCGACTGGCTTTTGCAAATCTGTTGCATTAACCATCTAAAGTACTAAGGAAGTGACTAGGTACACAGTGTAAGAAGTGAGACATAAGAGAATATCTAGCCAAGCATAGCACTTGAAACATCTTCGACTAGTATCAAATAGACTTGTCGGAAGCTTATTTCCTTGCTATTCTCTTGTGAGAACCTTACGGATAATATCATACTGCAGTTTGTTTAAGACATGACCATTAACGTTTCTTCCATGGATTTAATTCAGGTATCGCTTCTTAAGGAAAACTCTCTGAAGACAACGTAGGAAAGGGAAAGATTTTTCAAAAAAGCATATGGGATGATGTGATCATCTTGAGTTTCCTGAGTAAACCTCATTGATAATATCTATCTCTCATCTGATAATGAGGTTCTTTTTCTACGTCGAAGCTAACAGTATCATCTCGTCGTGGTTCAGAAAACAGCAGCTGTGGAAGGTTTGATGTTCGAAATATAATTTAGGTTCTTTTTTTTTTTTGCGATTGAGAATGTATATCAGTTTGCGGGACATCATTTGTTGTGCGCGATAAAAAAAAAAAAAAGACGATAATGCCAGACAAGTCGTAGAGAGTCGTTTTTGTATTCGTTTTGTTGTTTTCTTTTTTCTTCGTCTGCTAAGGACTAGTCTGAGTTTTTGTTTTCGGGTTTCTTGTCTGGTAAACTGTACTACTGAGATTATTATGTGAGATTACTAGCTGCTGTTATGTGAGGGATAATCATCTAAATAAGGATTATCGAGTATGATTAACTGTTTTTATGGCTGAGTTTGTGTGAACAATTTCATAGATTGCTTCTATCCCTATGCCTCCCTTTATGTTGTGATGTATTTATGTTGTCTGAAATTTGGGTTTTAACTGGCACGTTGAAGAGTTAATATATGATGATGAAAAGAAAACGACAAATTAAGATAACCAACGTCTTTCATGCCCTTTTTCGTCATTTCATGAAGCAAGTTTATAAAGAGATTCAACTCCAACGGTTTTCCCCAAATCAAAACCCTAACATTCCGTCTTCTTCCTTCAATCACGACCTAGCTCGGATTCAGAAATCTCCAATGAAAGATCCAAATTTTGGATAGCATTTCAGACCCCAAATGCCGAGCAGAAGAGGATGGTCGAAGTCACTGCCTCGTTATACTTAGTCGCTTGGCCGTAAAACATGGACATGTGACGCTATTACAGCTCGGCCAAGTTAACACAGTGGTTGTCTCTTCTCCTCGCGTAAAGCTGCAAAAATAATTACTTCGAACTCTTCTCTTGGAGACAAGTGGGAAAAATCTGCACTTTGGAGCTCCGAAGAATGAAGCCCACATAAGAGAAGAAGAGGTTTCTTCAAGCTTCGGCTGATGATGGTTGAAGTCTGGTGAAGGCACTTCGATCAATTTTGACGGAAAAAAGATCAACTTTACTACCTGAGATGGTGTGGCTCGGGCTTCACTTGGTAAAACTAATCAGTTGTATCCCTTAGAAATTGCTGAGGTGGGATTTCATCACTTGGTGGCAATACTACCAGTTAGTTGTTTTCATTCTTGTGATTTCAGCTGAATTGATACCAACACATAGTTCTTAATTCGATCATTTTGGTGTCCTTTTTCGTTTGGGATGGGATGAACCGAAGATCAATAGATTGTTTCCTTTAAGAATTTCATATCATAGCAGTCAGAAAAGTATGTTCTTTTGCTAGTTTTATGCACCTTCAAGTTGTGCGTATGAAGAAAGAAAGATGATCAGCTCAAAAAGATGACATCAAAGTTAATAAAAGCTATCGTTTCTGTTAAAAAAAAAAAAGTTAATAGGCATAAAAACCCAGATAGATACCAATTACTTACATACATAGATTTCTATTCTATCATATCATCATCCTTGACAATCTACAGATCACTAAATAACATAATCAGACCACTCTGAAACATGGGAAGTTTGATCCATGGTCAACCCTGGCATTTTATCAAGCTTAGCCGGGTTACCTTTCCCACCAATCAACCTCGCTGGGTTACCAACAGCAGTAGTCCTCTCGGGGCACATTCTTAAGCACCACCGAGCCCGCCCCTATTTTCGCACCATCTCCAATTCTTACACTGCCCAGCACACAAGTCCCAGCGCCAATCAAGACCCCATTACCAATCTTAGGATGTCTGTCGCCCGAAACCTTACCGTCCCACCCAAAGTCACGTTGTGAAGAATCGAGACATTGTCTCCAATCACAGCAGTTTCGCCAATCACAAGGCCAGTGGCGTGACGTGATTTAGAAAGATCCCCTTACCGATTCTAGCGCCAGGGTGTATGTCCAAAGCGAAGACTTGAGAAACTCTGTTCTGTATAATAAGGTTGGACCATAGATTCTGGGGAATCCCATGTGCTTGGCGTGCCACGAACCCTTTGAAGTTCAAGAAACAATGGACGTAGCTCATACAAGCTGGTCCATTTCCTTCACGGCGAGTAGGTCATCGCTCACAGCCCTCATTATCCGTTCGTCGTCAAGCAAAACGCCCAAGAAAAGATCGTAAAGTGCGCGTGCCACTAGGTAATGTAGAGCAGTCCAGCTTTACCGAGAGATAGCTAGCCAAGGCGGTCTCCATGGAACCGTGTGGAACGGTTGAGCTGTAGTTGTAAGCAGATAAGATGCGGGTTGCTGAGTGTTAAAGGAAGCACGACACTAGGGCAAAACTGAAGAAAAAATATTATGAGAATGGAATGCAAATTCAAAGGAGTAAAAGTGAAGGTGAAGAAAACTGAAGAAATATTAAGTAGGGACTGAATTGAAACTTATGATATAAGTGAAAATATAAATAAAAATTAAATAAAAAAAAAGGATATAAAAAAAAAATATTAGTTGGTTTTATTGATTAAGTAGTCGTTCAGCTCTCTCTCTCTTTTAATCATCTTCTTCGTTGTTTTCCTTTCTGCATCTGTAAAAATTGGGATTTATTGGGTAAATGGACCCGTGAATCAGAAATTTTAAGAAAATGGCCTCCTCCCTTCAAAAAGACATATATACCCTTACTAAGTGACCATAAAAGGACAATATTACCCTTATTTAAAGAACCCAACGCTCACTTAACCATATTAATGAAAAATTACTGTTCATTAGCTACAGTGTCTGTCGTTTCCTCTTCTTGTCAGAGTTTTTTACTTTTTACAGCTGTTTTCCAAGCTTTTACTTCGTCTTCTTCAAAGCGTATCCATCAAAACCTAATCTGTTCAAAGAGGCGAAATTCGTTCACTGCCCCAGCGAAGCAATTGCAGTAAATTAAAGCAGTCTAACTTCGAGAGCATCCACTTCAACGCGATGACGAAGGTGGGTCTTCTTCAAGCTTTTATTTCGTCTTCTTCAATTGCAGCCCAACGGTAGCTCGTGGTCCCCCGCGCGGTCTGTGCAACCTAAACCCCCGCGCGATCTTCGCAGGGGACCCGCGCGGCCTTCGCAGGGGACCCGCGCGGCCTTCGCAGGGGACCCACGCTGCCTGGGGACCCGCGCGGTCTTCGCAGTGGTGGTCGCGGTCTGCGCAGGGGACCCCTGCAGTTTGGGCAGGGTACCCATGCAGTTTGCACACGGGATCGATCCGTGTTCGCAATCGCAAGGGACCCTAAGTTGGGTTGCGGGGAACCCTTGAGAAATTCGCGGGGGACCCTGTAGTTTGCGCAGGAGCCTCCGTGCAGTTTGCGCAGGGGACCCTTGAGTCATTCGCAGGGGACCCATGCAGTTTGTGCAGGGGACCCGTGCAGTCTCAAGGGACCCGAACGAATTTGCAGGGGACCCTGAGTGATATGCATGGGACTCATGCTGTTGCGCAGGGGACCCGTGCAGTTTGGATCCGTGATATTTCTCAAGGGACCCGAACGAATTTGCTGGGGACCCTGAGTGATATACAGGGGACCCATGCTATTTGCGCAGGGGATCCGTGCAGTTTGGACCCGTGATATTTTTCAAGGGACCCGAACGAATTTGCAGGGAACCCTGAGTGATATGCAGGGGACCCATGCAGTTTGCGCAGGGGACCCGTGTAGTTTGGACCCGTGATACTTCTCAAGGGACCCGAACGATTTTTCAGGGGACCCTGAGTGATATGCAGGGGACCCTTGCAATTTGCGTTGGGACCCGTGAGACTTCTCAAGGGACCCGTACCTATTCGCAGGGGACCCTTGAGTAATTCGCAGGGGACCCGTGCAGTTTGGACCCGTGATACTTCTCAAGGGACCTACAATTCACAGGGGACCCTAGAATATTTCGTAGGGGACCCTACCTACCTAAATTCAAGGGACCCGTGCTGTTGGCGCATGGGCCCTTGCAAATTTGCAGTTGCGAAATTCGCAGGGGACCCTTGCGATTTTGCAGGGGACCCTTGCGAATTCGCAGGGAACCCTTGTTAATTTGCACGGGACCCTTACATTTGGTGCATAGGACCTATCCAGTTTTCAATTAGAACAATACAAATTTGCATACTTGTCTTAACTCTGACCCTTTTAATTTACAGGTTCTATTGCAGACGCAACTGTCCAGTAAGGATCGGGATTTCGATTGCAGGTGTATTTGTACGTCAGAATACGTCGAAGCAAGCCAAAAGATTCGGAATACCTTGGGTGATGCTGAATTTGAAGCATTCATTCAAAGCAGTCCGTTCGGTAGGCATGCGCGACACGCCAAAACAAATCACAAGCACCTTTCTCCTTCTTGATTCTAGTCTTGATGTTTTGCTTAATATGCCACGAACAAAATCCATGAAATGCATTTTTGAAGACAATTGGAACGGCGTTTATAATTCCCGGGGCTCTATCCGAAATTATCACAAGATCATCGGTGTCGCCCACGATTTCCCGCAATCTCGTCAAGAACCATGTCCAACATGGCGTCGACTCTCCATCAGTGAAGGCCCATGCTAGAGGATATTGGTGGTGAGTGCCGTCTTGTGTCGTGGCTACAAGCATGCATCCTTTGTGCTTTCCCTTTAAAAACGTACCATCAATAGAAATTACTCTCCTCATGTAAGCGAATCCCTTGATGCATGCGCCAAATGATAAGAATAGACATTTGAATCTATTTTCTTCATCCATCTCCCAATCTGTTATACTATCAATGTTCGCTCTCTTCACCGCTTCTAAGTATGCCGGTAGTAGACATTTGAATCTATTTTCTTCATCCATCTCCCAATCTGTTATACCATCCTCTGCCACTGGTGCATCTTGATCCTCGTCAGACACTTCAATATCATCAATGTGATGATCTCTTCCGAAATAACCATATTCTTCCTCACTTTGTCTCGACAGCTCTTCTTGACGTCCATGTTCTTCCCCTAAGGGTTCGGTCTGCACCTCTATAGGATCACGAAAATATAGAGTAGACGTGTCGCAAGGATGGGTCTCAACGGGCTCAATTACGGCATTCTCATCACAATATGCTATAAGACCGATATTATTGTCCGTAGAATCCTCACGAACAGGAGGGACATCATTGACACAATACTCAGCCTCAACATGAAGTACGGGTCTTGATTGTGGGCCACCAAATCCAAGGTACGCGCGTAAGTTGTAATCGTTTGAGATGTAGATAGGTCGTGGAATGCAGTATACAACGCTCGGCATGTAGCTTAGGCTCAGTTTCACATTGTTTTCCAATGCCAATACCTTGACTATCTCATCCTTCACATCTTTCATCGTGCATGAATCCTCGTCGACTATGATTGACTGCCATATACAACTTGCATGTGGACACCATTTCGAAGTATCATCATCCTGAATTATCCAGCTACCACCGAATTGAAACACAATATTGGTGATAGTCATGGCGATCACCTAAAATATGTGTAAAAAATTCATTAGGAGAAGTCTATAAATGAGAAAGAAACAAAATTGTGCACGGGTCCCCTGAATATATGCGCGGGTCCCATGAATATAAGTGCGGGTCCCTTGCATATGTGCTCGGGTCCCATGCACATTTACACGCGGGTCCCTTGAATATATGCACGGGTCCCCTGAATATATGTGCGGGTCACATGAATATAAGCGCGGGTCCCTTGAATATATGCACGGGTCCCTTGCATATATGCACGGGTGCCTTCAACCAGGGGACCCTGTGCTTTGGTCCCTTGCATATATGCAAGGGTCCCTTGAACCAGGGGACCCTGCGCTCTGGTCCCGTGCATATATGCACGGGTCCCTTGAACCCGGGGGCCCTGCCCACGGATCCCTTGCACCAGGGGACCCTGCGAAGGTAACCCATAAATTTTAATTGCAGATTCGAAAACTTATCAAATGGAACTCAAATTTCGTCGGAATCGCTGTCATTGCATGTATAGATCAATACCCACTCAGTTTCGTAGCTAATCGACTCGAAAAACATGGATATAAAGTGCAGAATCAAAACAAAAAAAATTACAGTTCGTGAGGCTCGTCTTCTTTGAACAGCAGGTCTTCTTTCAACAGCTCTCCACTCGACAGAATAGTTTTCGACTGGTATCCAAATGAAGCTATGATAGTAATGACTGGAAGTTGGGTGTTAACGAGGGTAGTTGAACTTGGGAAGCTGCCATGGCGTTAATGCAGTAGCAGAGCCATTTTTTTTTCTATTTTCTTTTAAAATTATTTATTTTCATTATTTTTTTTTTTAAGTTAACATTGTTATGAAAAAGTAATTAGCAGTTAATTAAATTGGGGGCTATTGACCTAAAAAACACGTCAAAGAGGCCACTTTTTAAAAACTTTTCAGGTCAAAGGCTATATTTTAAAAGAACCCTAAAAATTGTGATATCAATAAAGAGGTTTAGTGTTGGCCGTGGATGTAGGATTCATAAAAAGGAATCCGAACCACGTAATCGAGCTGTGTTCATTTCTTTACACTGAGCAACGTCTGAGCTGTGGCCTCGTCCTTCGTCACAGACCACAAAGAATCGATCTTTTCACGAGCTTTCTTATCCGAAACGGCGCGCTGTCCCTCTCTGCTGAGGAGTTTTGACTTCTTGTCTGAAATGCGGGTCGGGTCGGCTAAGTTGGGTTGGGGCCTGCTGCTGTATGTACTTCACATAGGTGCTGAACACATTTTCACCGTCGATGTGCACTTAGTCTGTGCAAGGAGGGAAAAGACCGTTATGGGTCGGTGGCGCTTGGCTTTTTCAATTCATCGTACAAAGAAAATAATAGATTATTAGAAAAATATAATACACTGCAAATATATAGATATTAAGATAATATGTTTGTTCTATGCTGAACAGAAATCCCATCCCATCTATCTCTGCCTTCATATCTCTCCATTTATTAAGCTCGGAATAAACCGCGCTGATTCATGTCGGTATGTGATCGAAACTTCAGCTGCTCTGTTTCTATGATGATTTCGATTGTGAGATTGATTGTTCTGTGATCTATTATGATTATTTATGCTTTCTTTAACCCTTATCGCGAGTTATGCCGTAGTGTTAGCGGGCTTTTTCGTTTGATTTTCAATAGGAAATCCTAGGTAGATGCTTGAATTTATGCTGATTATTATATATTGTTGTTCATTTTGGGATTTAGGTTTTGGCTGTCCGAATATTGGACTTGGATGAGTTGATTCATATAAAAGTTCCTTTTTTTTTTTTTTTTTTTTATTTCCTATGATATTTTGTTCGTCGTAAGTTATCAATATTCACCTTCATTTGGCTGAAGAAATGGTTTTCTTTGTTTGTTTCTCCTCTTTTTATGGGTTGGGAGGTGTGTCGGTGTTTGGTAAAGAAGACTTCTCATTTTAACTACATAAGTTTTATCTGTGACTTCTTCACTTGTGTTTATGCTTGTTTTCAGCCATCTCTAACTAAGTCATATCGACATATAATGCCTGAAGTACTTTTATTTTCAGGAAAAAGGTAGACCCCTCCCCAAATTCGGCGAATGGGATGTTAACGATCCTTCTTCAGCCGAAGGTTTTACTGTGATATTTAACAAAGCTAGAGATGAAAAGAAAACAGGTGGAAAACCAGATTCTGTGGAGACAAATACCAAGCAAGTGGTGGAGCCTGTAAAACCTCAATCCGTAAGTCAAAATTCATATCTTTAAAGCATGTGCCACAGAAACCTTTTTAATCTTTGATATTGCCATTACCTTTAGCATTGACAGCGGCTTTCCAACTAATCTGCCACATGAAAAATGTAGCTGTTCTTTTGGTGATATTAGCTTTTGCATATCTGTCAAAATCCTCTTGATGTAGAATCTGTACATCAAAGACCTTTTTCCATTGTTTTTTTGTTTGTCCGTTTCTGCAAGCCAACAACTATCATCTATTGAAGTAAAAACAACTTGTCGATTTTTTTCAGAAGGGATTTTGCTGCTTTCGGAGTTCGCATGCAGAATCTTGAACGTAAGTTCGGTGTAAACGATGATATGAGAAACTTGCTATGCATAGACATCCAAGGGGAATCATTTTAAATCAAGAGCTCTAGCTGGTTTATATTATATGTGGTGCAGCATTTGCGTTGTTTTCATTGCAGTATTCTTTTAATAAGGAGGTGAATTTCATGTATGATGGGTAGTAAATCAAGATAAGGTGGCCAGCTTTACTTGTGTTTTGTTTGTTCTTTGCAATGGTGTTGTGGCTTGTGAGTGAGCTTCTTGAACCTATGTAAGCATTAATTTATTTTTATGGTTATTGCATTTGCTGACTGAATGGAAGACGTTAAATAGTCATTGTGCTTCAAAACATCCCATTAAAATGCCTAATTAAGTTTCACCGTCAACCCATCGAGCCCAGTCGGTGACGTTTTCCATTGAAGGTAAGTACGTCGTCATGTCTTGAAATTTGTCATCTATTTTGTTTGTATAAAATGGTGGCTTTGTCTCTCTCCTCGCCACTCCAATAAAAATCTCATTTGTATATGAAGAGAGAAGAGCTTAGCTTTCGTGGCACTTACCATTATCTTGAGGTATGTGCTCGAAAACCCTTGAGATTTCTCATCTGTAGAGCTCTATTTCATCTCGTATTCCACGTATCAATTAGCGTGCTGCTGCTGCATATGTAGTAGTAGCTTTTGGCTATAAATCATATGGAGGAACACTTCTTCTGTAAGAATAATCATATGCTTTCACTTACGTATGTTTGGGCAGCTAGATAGATCGATAGTAGTAGATGATTGGTTTATGTTTGAGCTCAAGTTCTTTCGAGCCCAATATTTATATCTACACAGAGAGAGCAGTAACGGGAATTTTCTCGTGATTTAGTACTTTTGCGTTTCATGTGATTTTTCACCTAAATGGTGTCGGCGGGTGGCTGGCACCAAACAAATCAGCTCGGCACTTTATCTCTTCGGCATTTAATTCGCGTGGGCACCACACGAGGAGAAGAACACGATAAGCTTTTTCAACTTTCAACTTTTCTTGCGTACGGTGAAGTTGGCATGAATGTTGTTGTCTTTACTTCATGGTAATAGAAGAACTTGGCCACCTAGCTACGCATTGCCGGGCGTTTTTTCGTTAGGGCAATTTTGATCGTCTCCGATGTTAGTTTCAGTCGTGCTATATCTCATTAAAGTAAGTGCCTTACAAGTGCGATATGCTTAGTCCTCATCGCTTCTGTCTTAGTTCGAAAATATAGCCGTTTTGTGAAGGTGCATGCTAAGATGATAAGAGGGATTATAGCAAACCTTTCCCATGAATTGTCGTTGAAAACAATCTTGAGAGAAAATAGGACGGCACACATCTTAAACAATATCACACAATACAGTTCAGCATCTTATGTTACAACTGGTTCTTGTCTTGAGAAAAGCGGATTACCGAAAATCATTCTAATTATTTCATGTACTTCTGGAGAAATTTTCTGTGGAAATCACTCCTAATTGTGTCATTGATGAACCGTTTAGGTGTTTTCGTCTCACCACGAGCTTGGTTCTTGAAAACCACGTCATCATCCCACCTGAGTAGGCACAGCATTCACACTGAGGGAAATAATCTCGACAAAAAGACGCGATCGAAGGGGAAATGTGTAGAACAATACATGATAAGAGAAACAAGAGAACGATTCATTGTATATTTTACCTTCTTTTCACGCTGAAGCTAGTTGGATTGTTCAGCAAAGGATTTCCATGCAGCAATTGCTCCTCTTTAGCCTTGAGCTCCTCCTTTTGCCTTTCTTGTTCCTAACCACAACGGAAAATGCCCTCATTGAACATGTGGAAAACACAAATTCGAACTAAGTTCAACAAAGAATCAAATAGGCTAACTAAAAAAAAAGAACTGTGAATAATAACACAGCGAGTTGAATACTTACTTCTCTTTCTTTCTGCTCAGCTTTCTCTCTCCTTATGCGTTCAAGCTCCGCTAAGAGAGCTTCCTCATCATCTCCATCGTCGTCCTCATCGTCCTCACTACATACGCAAAATCAACTAGATCAACAAATTGAAACCAACATAGCATAAAAGTGAGAGAAACAAAACAGCAAAGAGGCACTGACGATTCATCATCGCTTTGAACATCCACGTCAGCATCATCGGCATCCACATTCCTGGGAACAATACGCTCTTCGACTTCCCGCTTACGTCCTGTAATCAGAGATCCCATTTGAGTAATCGAAAGCTGTGCGAAAAAAATATGTTAATGGACATAATGGTTATGCAATCTTTACCTTCTAAAAGAAGGGTACCTCCTCCTTTTCGACGCTCTTGATCCTCTGAAACAAGAATATGACCATTAACATGAGCCGAGTGAAAAATATATATTATAAAGTTGAAGAAAAACACGCAACGATTGCACTAGAACAAACGCTAACCCTTCGAAGAGAAGTGCCTCCTCTCACGCTCTTCCAATTCTTCCAGGAGATTCCTCCCTTGGATCTCTTCTTGGGTATCTTGCCCTTCCTTTCTGGTGTAAAGAATTTTTTTTTTCAAGAACAGAGAATTAGAATTTAGCAAATGGAACTTCAAAAGAAACATGTGATCACTCAAATCTTATATCATCCACAGTGCTCAAAAAGCAAGTCAACTACAAAACAGCAAAAAGGTATTCCTCTAAGCAGAAAGATAGTCAAACAAATTAATCAAAGCTCGAAATAACAAGTTGTTTAGCATCAATTCACGCATCCAACACAAAAAAAAAAAGGAAAAAGAGAGGGCCATAACGATCTACCTAGATTTGAGGGTAGTATGCGCAGCGATATCCCTGGAGGAATACTTCTGAGAAGGACCGAATATCCTCGCCCCGCCTTGTTCGTTTCCACCTTTAGCAGGCGCCCAAGTCGGTCTAGCAGCTGTAGTCATCCTCTCGAACCCTAACTTTGTTCTTAATCAATATCTACGGCAACAACAGAAAACTCAATAAAACAGCTCGATTTCGGAGAAAACTTTCCCTTATGACTAGAACTTGTCGGTGTGATTCACAAAAATTAGGTTTTTATTACCTACCTTCACGATGAGAGAGACGAGAGAGGAGAGAGAACGCCAATCGGATCAAATATATATTATCAATCCAATTCAGATTGTAATATATCGCATTGTCGGTAGAGGGCCAAGTGAAAGTGGGCTATCTTCATACACTTTTCTGATTGGGCCACTTCTTCCATCTATTCCTAATTATTCTATTAACTATACAAAGAATATGAACAGTGAAACATATTGGAGAATTTTTCTATAATGGAAAACGAGGCCTTTATTATAAGCGATTTAATCATAAACTCAAGAAAAGAAACTTAGATGATGAGATTCTTAATACTAGAGTACAAATACATGATAATATCTGTGTTACGCGGACGAAAATAACCAAATGGTATTCGACAAACGATTAACGCATTTGAACGACATTCTTAACAAAACCTCAAAAGCATAACAAACCACATTTCAAGCCCTTCTGCTTTTCTTGGCTTTTCTATTTGCTTCCCTCACAGCTTCTCTCTTCTCTTCCCTGGTAAAGTCAAGAGGAAGAACAGCTAAGATTGGAATCATGGTGCAATTACTTTCACCATATTACGCGTGATTCTAAGTTTGAATTACCTGGTTTTCGAGATCTCCTCTCTAGAGGGTCGCTTCCTTTTCATTCTCTTATTGTCGGCCGATGGTTTATCATTGGTCGAATCATCCTTTGCCTTCTTACGATTTTTTGATTTGTCACCTGTCCCATTGTTTAACTTGCTTCTGATTTTTGGAGCGACATCTTTTCGATGTTGTTTGCCATTTGCTTCAGCATTGGGATGGCCATTGCTTTCCGTTAAATTTTCTGCTTCCTCCACCTCATCCACGAGTTCAGATGGTTGAGAAGGTTGCTTTGAATTACTCATTTTCTTCAGCTGCAAAGGAGTTCATGTACATCACTTAAGTCGAACGAGGACTAGTGCACGTATATTAGTAGCAGCATAACATAATACAGCATAGGATGAAGTTAATAGCTTGAAGTTGATGAGAGCATGGCTATACGGACCTTGGCCACAAAAAATCCATCCATGTTGTGAACGTGTGGGTAGAACCGTCGAGTCTTATCCAAAGAGGTGTGAAATCTATGCCCTCTGAAGCGTATGAATCTGAAATGAGAAATATCGAACCATTGAACAGGGAAATATCACACATGCGCCACAACCTCGATTGAGTAAGCTTATACGATGGCCCGTCAAATGATTTGATGAAAAAATTGGGAAATAAAAAAAAATAAAAAAAATCACCCTGGACGTCCAAAATCAAGGCCACAGGGCACGAGTTTTACATCCCTCTTCTTAAGTGCATAATCAATTACTGCTTCATTCTGCATAAAAAACTGGCCTAAGAGACTGAAAAACGTGCTAACGAAAATTTCACAGTATTGAAAAGCCACGACCTCAGTCACCATTAAGGAACACGTTGAGTATACAATGTACCCTCCGGATTTTGAGTTGGCATCCACCATATCTATAGCTGCAAGTATTAATTGCTGCATATACAATTTTGAAAAGATAAGGGAGAATAAGATAATATTCTGCTAGATTAAAATCTAGAAACATCTTGGAAAGCTTTAAAACTCAAATGAATGGTGCAGAGCAACTTCTCTCAATTTAAGACGGTCATAGGATGCATACCTTTTGAAGATGGGCACAATTTTGTATATCCAATTCACTTTTTGAGGTTTTAACAGACTCGTCCTTGGAAATAACCTATACCAAGTGGAAATAGAAGTCAACATCTTTCTATTGTCTAAACAGTTGAATGCCAAAAAATGAATCCAAGCTTTAATGGCATACCCCAGTACCACTGCAAGGAGCATCCAACAGAACCCTATCAACTGCATTATTACCCAAAACTTTGGGTAGCTGCAACATTACGTAGTTGATAGATCACCAAATTACGTAAGAATACAAATATGACAAAACAGAAACAATTTCCAACAAGGTTCCCCCAATAAAAATATGGACAGATACTCACCTCCCGCCCATCATAATTACAGACCACTGTGTTTGTGACACCCATTCTGTGTAAATTTCCGTTGAGAGACTTAAGCCTTGACTCTTTCATCTCGTTTGCATAAATAATACCTTGCACAAAGAATTTAGTTTCAGTTGAAAACCTATAATGCCAACATTAACTTTTACATATAGTTACAATTCAGATTCAAATAAAACAAAGGGTCGTATAGACTGGTCGAACATACAGGGCGTCAAATACAAGACGCAACAGCCAACATACAGTGAACCAAAAGGAAACACATAACTTGTTAGTCACACACGGCTACAATTTGGTGTCCAGGCATGCCAAAAATTTTAAGCACGCCATGCACGAAAGGGAAGTAGTTTGACTGATTATCCTATCTAGCATAGAAAGCAGAGGTAGATCAACACTCCATGGTTACATAAGAAGCATTAATGATACCAATTTGATGATAAGCTGCAGTAATAAAGCATAAGGATCAATTAAGATAATATCCTCACCAGTGTTTCTCATCAGCGCAGCAATGTAAGTAGTTTTACCACCAGGAGCAGCCCTACAATTGCAAATATTGAATCAGGGAGGAAGAACATAAAAGGACGCAGCAACCGTGGTACACCAGTAACCAAATGAATATCCAAGTAAATTTATCGTAGTGCAGTTTACACTGAAAACATAAAGTAACAGATACATACGCCACATCAACAATTTTCTCTTTTTCCTGCGGTGCAAGGGCCATCACAGGCAAAAAAGAGCTTGCTCCCTGAATCTGTATAGTGTATTCAGAACAAATATCTAAGTACACAATGTGCTTGTGATAGTCAATAACGGAAACTTAAGTATACAGAAATACCATGTAATGCCCGGCCATATACTCCGGCGTGGCCCCTACAGGGACCTGTGATTGATAGACAACCAAACCCACCTGTAGCAGACAGATCATTCAGTTGATTCCAGAACAGATC
Source organism: Craterostigma plantagineum (assembly GCA_027422505.1). NCBI lineage: Eukaryota > Viridiplantae > Streptophyta > Magnoliopsida > Lamiales > Linderniaceae > Craterostigma > Craterostigma plantagineum. The sequence goes on from JAPQWV010000082.1 coordinate 1,583,343, forward strand.
GAACGGAATACAGAAAATTAAAATCTCGAAACATCTCAACAGCCATAAGATAACCAAACCAACACTTGCGCTAACCTTAGACCATTTGCTTAGTGGGTCTAGATTAACTCCCCTATTAATCAGAACGCCGGCCAAGTCCCTCCGACGTGTCTGAATTCGTAAGAGAAATTTAAGCACAACGACACTTGAGGAGAACGATGCCTTGTTTATAATAATATCAGTTAAACCTATTCTCTTAATACCTTCAAAGAATTTGTGCGGAGACATATTGGTCGAGGCTTCTCAAAAGCTTCAACAAGTTCAATCAATTCAACTGGCGGAAACATCTGAAGGATTGGGAAAAAATAGATGAACATCAGACCCATAAACAAGATGAAAACAGAAAAAAAGTCAACTTCACGAATAAATAATTACCTCAACTAAAACTCCAATAAGAAACTCATTGTATCCATAATAAGAACACAAATCCCTCTTAAGCTGATCAATATAATCCTTTCTTGCAGCCCCTTCTTGCCTCAGCGACTTAAAGTTTGAGAGAACCCTGACAACTGACAATATGCACTAGTCAAAAAGTTGAATGAAACCGTATGGAACTTCAATAGAAATCCGTCTCCATACGTAAAGCATACATACTCTCTTTTATCCTTCTTTGGAGATTGGTAAGATCCGGGGGTCGGTGCAGTTCTTCTTCTAGCTCCTGTTTTATAATTATTGAAGATGCATAATAAAACAAACTGAAAAACAAATAAACTGCAAGTCACTCTGTGGCAGAACCTCTGTAGTTGGTAATCTGAACTCATCAGCCTCTTCTTTGATGTTAAGTTGTAATTCAGCTTCGGCATCTTCCTCTTCACGTGCCTTTTCTTGATCAATTTCTCTAGCTTTTTCCTCAATATCAGATACATCAGAATCTGAATCTTCATCAGAACCTGAACCTTCCTCTGATTCTTCTGATCCTGGAAAGAGAAAGCATTATCTTCATGTCGTCCACAAACTGAAAATATCTCTACAATATTCATTCCCGCTTGAATGGCCGCAGTAGAAAGCTGCAGATAAAACGAAATACTATATGTATAATAACTGAAAAAGCCATTACCTTCGCCATCACTTCCTTGGAGAATATCATTGGCAATTGGATCATCATCACCCGAAGACATTTCCGAATCCGAACCCACATCATGTACTTCCTCTTCAGATCCTTCAACCTTCTCTAGCTCACCTTCACTCTCGGAGTCACTAAAAGAATCCACTTTCTCGACCTTTTCTCCAGGTTTGAATCCTGCTTTATGCTTCTTCATCGAAGGACGGGTTTTCAAAGTTCTAGGACCAGCCATTGAACTGCACGAGAAAAACCCCAAATCCCATCACCATTAGCAACTAAACATGATTCCCAGATAGCGCAGCAGCTTTAAGCAATCTAGGTGCATTTTCCGACACATAAAACAATAAATTCATACAGAACAAAAAAAATCTTCACTTTCTCACAAAAACCGAAACAATAAAAACAACAAATCGCTAACACGAAGGATATATAGAATTTTACCTGTGGAAGGAAGAGAACGGGAATCCACGAAGACGGCGACAACAACAGGCGCGTATCAGCAACTTACCAGGAGCAAACAAGTAAGCTGGATTCACGAATTAAACCCTTGATGGCTTGTATTTAGGGTTTTAGGATCCTAAATTCCCAATGCAAGGATTTAAGAACGGGCCAGATTCGCTTATGGGCCTATATTAATATTCTGTAGCTCTCAACTGCTTATGTTATTAGCCCATTTAGCAATTTAATTATATAAGTAATGAATACGTGGAAAAATGCGTGGTAAAGAAAATTTCTTTATTTTTTATATAACAAATGAAAAATGGAAAAGAGTTTTAATAGTTGAGTCGGTGTCTCTCTCGCTAGCTAAAATTGACCATTATTTATTCAGCTGATAATCTATACAAAGCTGCTATTTCCAGGAAACGCTTGCATCTTCGTCGTCCTCGTCGTTTCGCTTATTTCATTCGAAGTCTTCTCGGCTTGGTCTGTTAGTTATATACGATTCACGCAAGGTAAGAAGTCGAATTCCTTATGTTTTGTAGATGTGCTCAATCTTTGTGTGTGATTATTGTGATGTTTTATTATCTATTCTGACCATTTTCTTGTTCTCGTTATCTGATTTTGATATCAAAGGCTACGGGTAGTAGGAAAGGATTTATTTTCCCTGAAATTTATGTTATTACTGAGTCGATTTATTGCTTTTGTGTTTAGAGAGTAAGGAGCTGAATGCCTTCTGTGTTTGATTGCAGATTATTGCGTGTAACAAAAGATTAACTTTGATCATCCAAGTCCCTCGTTATGGCACTTGCGCTTCCTTGATGTGTCTTGTTTGTTTTTGTTTGTTTGATTGCCTCCTTTTATTGATGACCACCTTCATTGTTCTCAGGTTCAGGTTTCCTAATCTATTGTCCATTCGTGGATATGTCTCTGAGCTCAGCTGTTTTCAGTCCAGTTTCTTCGATTTTCACTGGTATGTGAACCACTATATATGCTGGCTTCACATCTTTGCGGAGTACACATGTTTTTGTATCAATTTCGTCACTTGGCAATTTTGCTTTGCAGCACCTTCAAGAGAATTGTCTTCCACGCCCAGAGACGTTTTCTTCAGGCCTTGTGGGCTCAAGCCACTTGGTGAGAAGATTCAGCCTATTGAAAGTAGAAGGAAACCATATCTATCTGCCCGAACAAAGCGAACTTCTTTAATATGTGCTGCTGCTCTGGTAAAAATCACCTTTTCACTCAGTTTTTGTTAAGAGAAACCAATTGAGATCAAGTTTGTCTGAATCATTCGTGGATAATAATTCGTACATCGTCTTGTAAATCTGATGGACCGACCCGTTCTGTCTTCAGAATGCTACGTGTGCTGCAGAGCAAACTCAGACAGTCACACGCCAATCGTCTACCATTACAGTTGCACCTATCCAAGGTAATAATGACCCACCCCACCATCTAACATAATGGAGTCCCTACTACATGTAAAACTTCACCCTCGTTATGTGTTTAATGAGGTTAACGCTTAATTTTTTGTCATAGGGAAAGAGAAATCTCCCGAGCTCGACGATGGTGGGACGGGATTTCCACCTCGTGACGATGACGGTGGCGGTGGTGGAGGAGGTGGCGGAGGCGGTCACTGGACTGGTGGGTTCTTCTTCTTTGGTTTCCTCGCTTTTCTTGGGTTATTGAAGGATCAAGAGAGTGAATCAGATTACAAGAAGCAGAGGAGAAGATGAGACATCATCAGACATTTCAGACGAGATTAACTTTCTATTTTTTTTTTTTTGATGTATTCTTCCGTAGCAGTGAACAGCCCATATTTTAGAACTGAGTAAACCTATGATTTATGAATCTCCGTTATGTTAGAAAGATAAATTCGTCCAAAATCATACCATGGCATATTATGATTAATCCAAAACTCAAACTAGGACACGATAGTCAAAACCACAAAAAAGAACCACACAATAAACTTCGGATAGAAAGACTTAATATATCTTAGTCGACTTCCTCCATCTTGCTACCCTCGGCGTCAGCATCAGTTTCCTCCAAGGGCGGCATGTCGACATCGCCCTCGCCAGCATCCTCGTCAATGCTCAGACCAAGCTTCAACATCCTGTGAATTCTGTTCCCAAAAGTGTTCGGATCATCGAGGCTGAAACCCGAGGTCAACAGAGCGGTCTCAAACAGCAGCAACACCAAGTCCTTGACAGACTTGTCGTTCTTATCAGCATCCGCCCTCTTCCTCAGCTCCTCCATGATGGGATTCTCGGGATTGATCTCCATGGTCTTCTTGCTCGACATGTAACCAGCCATGCTCGAGTCCCTAAGCGCCTGTGCCTTCATGATCCTCTCCATGTTAGCAGTCCAACCGTACTCCCCAGTCACCAAACAGCACGGCGAGTCCACGACTCTATCGGACACGATAACCTTCTCCACCTTGTCTCCGAGGACGTCCTTGATCACCTTGCACAAGCCCTCGAACTTCTGCTTCAATTCTTCCTTCTTCTGCTTCTCGTCTTCGCTCTCGTCTAGCTTCAGACCCTCTTTGGTGGCTGACACGAGCTTCTTGCCCTCGAATTCCTTCAACTGGCCCACGGCGTACTCGTCGATTGCATCGACCATGAAGAGCACCTCGTACCCCTTCTTCTTCAGCTTCTCGAGGAAAGGAGAGTTCTCCACTGCCTTTCGGCTCTCTCCTGTGATGTAGTAGATGTCGTTCTGACCCTCCTTCATTCTGGTCACATAGTCCTTCAAGCTCGTCATCTCGTCCCCACTCTTGGTGGAGTGGTACCTCAACAGCTCGGCGATCTTGCCCTTGTTCTGAGAGTCCTCGTGGATGCCCAGCTTGAGGTTCTTGGAGAAGGCCTCGTAGAACTTGTTGTAGTCCTCCTTGTTCTCAGCAATCTCGAAGAAGAGCTCGATGCACTTCTTGACAAGGTTCTTGCGGATCACCTTTAGGATCTTGTTCTGCTGCAGCATCTCTCTGGAGATGTTTAGGGGCAGGTCCTCGGAGTCGACGATTCCCTTGACGAAACTCAAGTACTCAGGGATCAACTCCTCACAGTTGTCCATGATGAATACTCTGCGGACGTAGAGCTTGATGTTGTTGGGCTTCTTCTTGGTGTCGAATAGATCGAAAGGTGCCCTCTTGGGAACAAAGAGGACAGCCTTGAACTCGAGCTGTCCCTCAACCGAAAAATGCTTTACAGCCAAGTGCTCCTCCCAATCGTTGGTAAGGCTCTTGTAGAAAGCAGCGTACTCCTCCTTGGTTATTTCCTCGGGCTTCCTCATCCAGATGGGTTTCTGCTTGTTGACAAGATCCCACTCGTGAGAGACTTCCTTGATCTTCTTTTTCTTCTTCTCAGCCTTCTCCTTCTCGTCATCAACTTCCTCTACCTTCCCTTCCTCGTCATCCTTCTTGTCTTCCTCATCCTCATCATCTGAGATTTCCTTCTCGGTGGTCTTCTCAACCCACAGAGAGATTGGGTAGCTGATGAACTCAGAGTGCTTCTTGACCAAATCCTTGAGTCTGCGTTCCTCGAGGTATTCAAGTTGGTCCTCCTTGAGGAAGAGAGTGATCTTAGTACCCCTTCCGAGGTTCTCACCAGAGGTGTCCCTCGTGACTGTGAAAGAACCACCTGCCTGGGACTCCCACACATACTGTTCGTCATCGTTGTGCTTGGTTGTGACCACCACCTTCTCAGCAACCAGATAGGCAGAGTAAAACCCAACGCCAAACTGACCAATCATGCTAACATCAGCACCAGCAGCTATGGCTTCCATGAATTCCTTGGTTCCTGACCTGGCAATGGTGCCAAGGTTGTTCACCAAATCTGAGATAGATAAACGAACAAGTCAGCAAACAGGTATAGAAATGATATGTCTGGGGAAATAATAGTTAACGAAAATTGTATTGATCCTCACCAGCCTTCGTCATTCCAATACCACTGTCAATGATAGTCAGGGTATTGTTGGTCTTGTCAGGAATGATGTGGATAAAGAGCTCCGGTTGTGCATCGAGCTTGCTCTTGTCCGTCAAGCTCTCAAAACGGATCTTGTCCAAAGCCTGTTTGCATCGTAAAGAAATAAGAAACATCATATAACAAAGATATAACACTAGGCAAAAAAAAATAGTCATGAAAGCCATGTGATAACGCAAACAGATAATCAGGTGATGATCACACAAGACAAGACCGAAGCAGAATCGAACGCCCCAGAAGATCAGGCGGTACAACTAAAGCCACCCACCACGATGTTATGATGGAACAGAAAGGGCAAGAGCATCAGCCAAAAAACAAAAAGTATCCATCGTCCAATTATCGACAATTCAACAAACACGAACTAGAAGCTAACATTTCTACCAAGTACGCCATCCAAACGATAGATCCGACCAAAAGAACTAAAAGCAAAAGAACTCAAAGCACGAAAAGGAAGATTCATTAAAACATCACAGATCTTAAGAAAACTCACATCAGACGAGTTACTTATGAGCTCACGGAGGAAAATCTCCTTGTTGCTGTAAAAAGTGTTGATGATGAGACTCAGAAGCTGGTTGATCTCGGCCTGGAAAGCAAACGTCTCCGCATCCGCCATCGCTGAACGGTTGAAAAATCGCCTGACTATGAGTATAAATTAGGTTTTCCGAGGTTGGAGTGTGAGAGCAGTGTTTCAAGTGGGACGAGTGGGGGGAGTTTTTATAGCAACTATTTTCTCTAGTCTAGGGTTTTCCAGATAGTTCGATTTCCAATTATTTATATTTAAGTTAAAACCTGATTGGCCCGACGAAATCAAAATTCAAAAAGCCGGCTTGGCTTTGCCTGATGTCCGGTTCTTCATCTGTGAATTACGTGGCCGGTTCAGCCCAACTGTAATAAATAAGTTATTATGTCGTCGGTCCTTTTAATTATTTAGAACTTATCGTCTGGGCCATTTATTTCGAAACAATAACAAGTTAGCCTTAGCCCAGGTCTTGAATTGACGGTCTGTGAGTCAATGTGGTACTATTAAGCATTTTTTTTTTTGGTAATCGAGAACCCTGGCGGGCTAGTTGATCCCCGGGGCCAACACACTGCATGAGATTAAACACACATGTCTGGCCCCATGTGGGACAGACCTAGAAATGTAATTGTACTATTAAGCATTTTCATTCATTGACATTAATTTCTTGAAATATTATAATGGATCTTTATATACTGTTCATTTATACATTGCTGGTTAATATACTACTAGTACGTTCCGCACACTCTATGTATGTGCTTAGAATATAATTATATATATGTTACTTCTAATTTTGAGATTCATTATTTGTAATGTTTAATATGTAATTTATAATTTATAACAATATAAACAAAAATAATGTATAGAGATATAAGTATAATAACTAAAAAATTTAAAAGTAATATTAAAATTATTAAAGTAATTAATTAAGAAGGAGATAATTAAATTGCGAAGAAGTTGACAAACCAAACCGGACAGTATTCATAGCCTTTTATATAGTAGAATAGATAGAATAGATGTACTCGCATATACGCAATATGAGGCAAATTTGGAGAATGTACAAAAGCTTGGGGACCGAAGATCAAAATGCAAAAAAGGAGCAAACAAGTGGATAAATATCGCCTCATAACTCTTGACGCCATTTCGTAATTAATTGTAAACAATTCAGCGTCTGATTGAAACCCACCGCGTCGCGAATTCGGGGCTTGGAATTCATACGAGGTTCGCTGCGATGTGGTTCTTCCTTCGTTTTTATTATTAATTTTGAGGATTTTGATCTTCATGCACGTTGAATTGTAAATCGTGATTGCTCAATTCCTGCTTCTTCGTCTTCTAATTTTGTGATTGGCCGTGTTAGATTATATATGTCGTCTTTTGGTCTCGCGATGTTTATCAGCTGAGTATGATTTCGATTATCTATTTTTTTGGTAGTAGTGATGCCTGGCATGTTGCGTAGAGCCTGATGATTTTCTTGTGTTTGCTGGGATTTTGTGTGCATCGGTACAATTTCATGAAAGGTTCTGCCTATGCAGGAAAATGAAGATGAGTTATTGGACATTGGTAGAAATGAACTTTTGTTTGCTTCAGCTATCTATCTGTTCACATTTAATGATCTAACGGAAGATTGGTGTTATTTTCTAATTAATTAGTGTTTGTTGAATCTGGAGTGACTATTTCCTTCTTATCACTAAACCACTCTCTGGTTTCTGTTGGCTTGCCTAAGAGAATTCTTTTTGATAGATTTATTTCGGAGTACTGTCAATAACGTCCGGTCAACAACAATCCGTAGCTGACACATGGAAGATGGAGTGGATTTGCAATACGCTTACGACTTACCCGGGCAATATGGATATGACACAGATTCTGACGTGGATGAAAACGAGATTGTTGTTTATCCACCATTGAACTTCGATATTATTTTTTCTTCTCTCGCCAATAATCCAAACTAATTGACTTGCTTCATTTGTGCAGAATGGTAGCGCATTTGACATCACGGCAGCTCAAGCTAGGCAGGGAGAAGATATCCAAGGAATTCCTTGGGGAGATCTTACCATATCAAGGCATAAGTGCAGGCAGACTAGACTAGAACAGTATAGAAACTTTGAAAACCTTCCTTATTCTGGGGAAGTACAAGAAAAGGTCAACTGCTCTGTTCTTTGTTATGCCGTTGTTTGCTAACACTCTCTCTTCTAATGTTGTGATGATACTTTGGACCGATTTTATATGGTTTTTTCCTCGTATGGTGTGCTCGTGTCTAGGTATGCAAGGTCACTGAAAAAGGTCACTCTTACTATGAATTTGTAAGAAACTCCCCAGCTGTGAGACCGACAATCATGCATTTTCAGGTAATCAAACACCTTTCAAGTTTCATTGGAGAATCTTACGGAAATCTTCTGCAGCTTTTATCTCGCTAAATATGCAACTATTCTTAATCTGCAGTTGAGAAACTTGGTATGGGCTACGTCAAAGCATGATGTGTACTATACGTCACATTACTCAATTATGCACTTTCTCTCATTAACATCGAAGAAGTCTGAAGTCCTCAATGTATCGGGACATGTAGCACCCAAGGAGGTGAATAAAATATTGATGTTTCCATTTTCTCTCACTGATATACATTTTATATTATATGAATACGAACATCCACACCTCACTAGTTGCATATTGATTCATCTGTTTTGTTACTGTCTTTAACCATTATATATCCGCTTTCAACGTGCAGCATCATGGAAACCTAGTGGAAGGGTTCTCAGAGACACAGGTCAGTACACTTGCAGTTAAAGATAAGCTGCTCGTTGCAGGAGGTTTTCTCGGAGAGCTTATATGCAAGGTGCATATCTTTTACTTTTTTTAATATGCTTACTTATGTATGCATTTAATTCATTAATAACTTCTACAATTTTCATCTAGAACTTGTTGGTATGATAAGCGTAGAAGGCTAATGTCTGAGTAGAACTTTGTTTGGACTTCCATGGTTTTCAGGATCTAAATAAACCTGGGGTTTCTTACTGCACTCGGGCAACTCGTGAAGATAGTGCCATAACTAATGCTGTTGAGATATATACATCTTCCAGGTATCTGCTCGTGCTCTACACTTTTGTCAATATTTGATTTGTATTCAATGTTCCTCAAAGGCCAACCCCCTATGGGTTTTCAGTGGCGCGGAACATTTTATAGCTTCCAATAACGATTGCGGCGTTAGAGACTACGACATGGAAAAATTTAAACAGTCTTGCCATCTGAGCTTCCCATGGCCTGTCAACGTGAGTCTCATTTCAACTCTATTTGGATACAATTTGTTATCTCATTGAACGTATGATTCCATGTCTTTCTCTATGTGCATAAATAATCCCTTATTGTAACACTAAGATATTTTCGCTGACCGTTGAAATAACAATTTCCTAATTAGCGCCCCTGATTGAGATTGTAATTCACTCTGTAGGTTTGATTATTCAATGAATACTCACTGTTTGATCCCAATTTATTTTGTTTTCACTTTATTTTCCTTGTTTTTGCTCGACTTACTTTGGGCCTGATTGGTTTATTTGTCTATTTTCTTCAGCATTCTTCTCTTAGCCCCGACGGTACAACTGTAGTCGTCGTTGGAGACGACCCAGTCGGGTTCTTAGCAGACTTTAGAACCGGAGAGGTACGATCATTACATCCTTTCACAATATGATACACACACACACGCTCTCTCTCTCTCACATACATGCTGTATATGATGTCCTTTATTACTCAGGGCACTTATGAAACTGGTAACAATTAACATAAACCTTCCATCATTCACAGACAATCGCATCACTCAAAGGGCACGAAGATTACTCCTTTGCTTCGGCATGGCACCCCAACGGCCGTACATTTGTGACTGGGAACCAAGACAAGAGCTGCCGTGTTTGGGATGTAAGGTATCTCGCCATGTCGGTAGCTGTCCTAAAGGGAAACCTTGGATCGATACGTTCCCTACGCTACACTTCGGACGGTAAGTTCATGGCCATGGCCGAACCTGCTGATTTCGTGCACGTCTTCGACGTGGGGAGCGGTTATCACAAGGAGCAAGAGATCGATTTCTTCGGCGAAATCTCTGGGATATCTTTCAGCCCCGACGACGAGGCGCTCTTCGTCGGGATTTGGGATCGAACGTACGGCAGTCTCATGGAGTTTGAGAGGCGCAGGAATAGTTCTTACCTTGATGCCATTCTCTGAGGAGTTTTTTCTGTCTCCGTTTCTTGAGTTTGTCGTTTATGGTTTGTCTTGTGCAAGAGAGACAATTCTATTCAACTTGTATAGTTATGTTTTTGGATGTTGTGACGTATATAGATCAATGAATAAATTAATTGCCGAGGTGTTGGACTTGGGTTGAATATGTAGTGAACAAACATACTACGTAGGAATGCTACCGAAGATAAAAGAGAGACAAACGTCCATCAATGACACGGTAAAGTTGATGATCATCTACTAATTGTCGATGCTTGAACGTTCTTGGATGGAATTTATTACACAGAACATGATTGTGGCCCATGGATTTTGTTTTTCAATCTTAGCCAATTCTTTGATCTTTCTTTCAAGGGTTGAATTTGTTTCCTAGCACAGGATATATGTACTGTAAATTTTATGTGCTTGCTCCTGGTGCAATTCTGCGACCGTTAACCGTGTATGGTTTAGCTTCTTGTACTCGGAAATACAGGTTATATACCTTGAGATCGTTCTTAACTAATGAAATCGCTCTTTGGCATCAGCATTTCATACGATGTAATACCCAAGTAAGTATAAGCGAGAATGATATACGCGAAATTCATGTAATAACGTAATAATTTGCGGGTTAAAAAATCTGTCGAATATATGTGGAGGAGAAATTATTCCTGCATTTTGCGATGAGATGATAATGTTGCAAGAACCATATCCATCCCGGAGCCACGAGAACGGTGCCACGTGTCGAAATGGGTATCTCAATTTCTCGATTTTCTTGATTTTCTTGAGGCCCTCCACATCTCATGATAATAATATAATCATCGTCGTCGAACAAAAGGGCATAATATTATAGCAGCACTACAGTAAGGAGCTTGAGAAGAAAGCAGTTCTTCCAAAGGCGAGGAAGATAATGGCAACCTCAGTGATGACTAGCTCATTGACCTTAAAGCCATCTTCTTTCACCGTCGAGAAATCAGCCGTGAGAGGATTGCCTTCATTGGCTAGAACCAGCACCTCCTTGAGAATCGAGGCCAGCGGTGGCAAGAAAATTAAGACCGATAAGCCTTATGGTCTCTCTCTCTCTCTCTCTCTCTCTCTCTCTGCCTTCCTCTCTATTTCTCCATATATATATGTATACATGATATATATTTGAAATTTGAAATCTGTGAAGGAATCAATGGAGGCATGAACTTGAGAGATGGCGTCGATGCTTCTGGCAGAAAAGGCAAGGTAAGCTTTGAATGAACGAACCTCTGCAACTTAAGTACATGCATATTGTCTTCTTTTGTATTTACTTCTTCCATAGCTACACACGCAAACACATCCTATTGATGAATGATCATCAGGGAAAGGGTGTCTACCAATATGTTGACAAATACGGCGCCAACGTCGACGGCTACAGGTTTGCTATCCATGAATAAACACACACACACACACACATCAGCTCTTCGTATCTCTCTAGCACATATATAATTCTGCAATATTTTGTCTGATGAATTTCTTAAAATATAAAAGCCCCGTCTACAATGAGAATGACTGGTCACCAAGCGGCGACGTTTATGTTGGAGGAACAACTGGGCTGGCGATATGGGCTGTGACTCTTGCTGGGATTCTTGCCGGCGGCGCACTCCTTGTCTACAACACAAGTGCTTTGGCTCAGTGATCAATGAATATGATCATATCATTATTAATCATAGAATATCCAATACACACTTGCTAAGTGCTGCTGTAATCTGGCCCTAGTCGTGTTATATTTGCGTTATGATGTATAATACTTTTGCTCTCGGATCTCAACTATGGTTATTTCCATTTATATTTTTGCAAAATCTTGGCATGCTTGTCGGAATCAGACATTAACAAACCTCAACCGTCTGTCAATGGCCGACAGTTTTTGGGATTTCCTTGAGCTTGTTTGTGGATTGATACACAAACAGTATAATTTCACCTTTGGTCTGAAGTATTGTTGCATTATTGTGTTGCTGCTGCTCCATATTCACAAGAAACTAACAGAACAGATTGAAATAAAAACAAACCACAATCAGCAGTTTCTTAAAGAGTCCCGTCGAAAATCAACAAAAAATCAGCCGCTAAAACCAGTCGAAGGCATAGACCGCCTTGAAAAATCCAATAATATCTGCTTCTGCACCTCTCTCGTGTGAGGCAGGCTCGCACGAAGCAGTTCGATGGGTATCTCTCTAGTGATGATAGCCTTGGCCATGTCGTCGGAAACAACCTCCCTTCGATTTGAATGGTTCTGTGAGCTCTGAGAAAGGAAATATTGCATTACAGACTCGTATTTCTTATCGCAGTATTCCATGATCAGACCAAAAAGCGCATCAAAAGAAGCTTGCCAAAGCGCACGGTTAGCTGGGCTACAGCCATCATCACTGTAAGAATGACTAGTTGTTAGAATCTCAGTAGCCCTTTCGAGCACGGATTTAAGGACAACTGATGCCCCGTCTCCAACGAACTCCCTATTGGAGGCAAAGGTGGGTGATTGTTTGATGAACACACAGCTGATGCAAGGCAAGCAGATAGAGACTTGAGGTCCATTCTTTGCACTGAATGTGATACAGCATGTGCTAAGTCAACTGTCGTTACTGCTGTTTCGGGGTCGGGAAAAACACTGCAGAATAGAAACCTCAAGTTGCGAAAAATGGCCATGCAAACGACTCTGAGAAGCTCTCCTGGTGAAAGAAGTTGAAGATACCTCACTAGAAGCTTCTTACCCTTGAGAAGAGATGCAATAGTCAGAAACACCAAATCATCCGTTGGAGCCAAAAGGGAGGTGGGTTCGTTATTACCCAGCGGGTCAATGAGCTGAAGAGTGGATGCTAAACCTTCGAGGAGAGACTGCCTTCTTTGTCTCAACTCCTCATCGTTGAGTGGCTGATTGCACTGTAAGAATCTGTCTATATCATCGACCTCTAGGAGGAAATTATGTCCATGCTCGATAGTAAATCTAGCGGCAAGCATTGGTTCCTGTTCCAAAGGCTTCTCCTCGGTAAGTTCTGATGGATTCATAGGTTCAACTTCAAGGAGTGGCCGAGGCCTTCGAATTGATGGAAGGGCAACCCTCCCAAGACCGTCGACACGAAGGAAAGCGTGTGGCTCATTGCTGCTAATGGAGGACACAAAAGACCCATCCCTCAATTGGGTTGGGCAGAAATGACGGCTCACCTTAGCAGCAGCTGATTTTCTCGCCAGGGACGCCTGATGGTAATAGTCTTCAACGTAAGGATCAGCGGTGTGAGTAGCAGCAATTTGCATTCTGATAATGTTTTCAATCTCATCAGCAGACATGTTCTTGGCTCTAAATCTTGGCCACCCACCATACATGCCAAAATTGTTTATATGAGGTTGTACTCCTCTTAAGTGAGCATACGACTGTTGATGAGGATACTCCATCTTGATCTGAAGAGGATGCTGAGGATTTATTGCCTGTGGAGTTTTTAGGCCATTCTGATTGGATAAATGCCGGGAAGGAACACCATTTTGATTCATCCATTGGTTTTGGTACTGATGGTTGACTGAAAGACCATGGGATCGTTGTGGAAAGGATACCCCAAACTGAGAATCATGGGGCAGGGCAGTTGATTGAAGCTGAGGAATCGAAAAAGAAGAACGATTAGGAGAATCGATAGGTATTTGGTAAATACCAGGCTGGTATGAGGAGTTAGGAATATGATTTGGTGAAGCATGGGGAGATGGGACACCACGGGGAAGATACGAAGAGAATGATGGATTTGAGATATGGATTGGCTCAGAAGAATGTTGGTTTTGCAAGGTTTGGCGTCGTAATGAGTTAGATTCCATTATATGGGTAGGGTAGGAGTGTGATTCTGATAACAAATTTTGGCTTCCATAAAAAGCTGCATCTCCAAAACCACGTCGATCAACACAACTGGCCGAATCTGCCTCTTGGGCATGTTCAGCAGCAGATGAACCTGAAGTAAAATAACATCGAGAAATAAGTGGCGATTGCCGACAAACTATTGGGACATGTAAATGGTCCAATCTGAGATTAACATAAGAAGTAAACACTTGCGACCTTCTAACTAATGTTTCCGATAGTTAAGGGGTACTAAAAGAGTACTCAGGTTGAAAGAAAGAGAAGAGCTAGTCGTCAGATCGATTTACAGCAAACACAAGGTTGGAAAAATTCTAAATTGGTGACAGTCTCAAAGAGTGACAAGAACTTACTTTCTTTGAATCCCCAGTCTCCGTTAACTCCTGCAATTTCTGGCTTACTTTCTACTGTATTCAACTGTAAGAGTAAGTGAAAAAAAAAAAAACAAATGAGATACCACAGCTTGAGCGATGAACTATTGAATCAGTTTATGTGCGACTTGGGAACATAAAAATTACAACATTAATCTTCTTTATCATTACCGACCACAGCCCATAGAAACTAAATGAAACTCCAAACATAAGCGTCACCTGTAAAAATCTACTTGACAGGTCATCAGTCACGGAAAGTTCATCTTCCTGAAAAGTTAGTTAATGTTAAGGATTTCGAGTGTTGCAGGACGGTGCACAAAACACAATGTATGGAAAGCTTGAAGAGATAGAATTCTGATTACCCTGATCCTAAGGGAACTCGAGGTGTGATAATGCATAAAACAATACAAGTTTGCTTTATTTCTAACTTAACAATGGCTTTGATATTCACCCGCCAAATTTACATCAGCATATTTTTACCAAACAAGGATAATGAACTCAAATCGTTTATGCACAGATTCAGCAGGTAAACGTGATATGTGGACCTTACAGAAACAAAATATAGTTCTCGTAATCTTTGAAGCCAAAACCATTCATCAGAGGCTTTCAGATCGTGAATGTAGGGATCAGCGGATAGAATCTAATTCATGAATTTATTGTATATATATGATCAGCTTTTGCATGGAAGGTAAATGAAGAGTTATAGTTTAAGCGTTAACGACATCAAAGGATATTAATTAGTAATTCCAAAATACATTTATAAGTTGTGCCAAGATGGCCAAGAAAGTTCCGAAAGACTTAAAAACTCTTTCACTATACCCGATTATAAACTGGAAGTTTCACTAGCACGCTGATAAAGTAACGAACTGGAAACCATATTTACGAACAACACGTGTAGTAAGAGCGCTGCAATGCAACAGTCAAAACGACATTAAAAGCAGCACGTGTAGTAAGCTAACGGTAAACGAGAGAAACAAACAACACACATAGTAAGAATAAAGCAATGCAACTATGAAGATGGCATTGAAAACGACACGTGGAGAAGGACATTGCAAACTAACAGTACAAATGACCGAAACAAACCAAGCTGAAGAAGAGCCAATTCTGTAAGCTTCATTCCAATTTCATAACATGAATAAATTATAAACATTTAGGACCAACCTCTTCACTCCCTATGGGAAACAGTACACCATCAAGCTCAGAAAGATCAACAGCAGCGTTCTCGAATCCTCCAATCTCAGGAAAAGGAATTTCATCCTCATCGTATTCTGATACCCCAAACTCAAAATCACCAAGTATGTTGTTACCAAAAAATTCATACTGTGAAGCATCAAATACATCCTTCCCTGATCATGCAGGAGAAAGAGATATAAGGATTATTACCTCAGCACACATAGCAAAAACTCAACAGCGATGCATTCAAAGATTGATGCCATTTTCTTTTACCTCCAAAATCTAAATCCATGGCAACACGACGTTAATGAAAATTCACAAACTGATACGTAACAAGTGCAATTTTTCAAGCTTAAAAGAAAAACAAAAATCCGAAAGTAAATTAGCAGCAGACCTGTAGGATCCGTTCCAACTTCCTTAGTATCCATATCCAAAATACTTCTTCCGAACAAAACAAAACCTACACAAAAAATCTTGGCTTCCAAACAACCTCAAACCAACGAATCACTCCTTTTTCTCTAACATCTACGCCGTTCTCCAACCAAGAAAGAAAGAAGGCAAAGGTTAAAAAAAACCGACCGAAGTCGCTATCAAGAATCTGTGAGCTTCCCAGGGTTTCGGAACCTAGTGCGAAAAGATCTATCCAGTTTAACAACGACGGTAACTGACTACTTAGCTAAGTATATAGAAAAAAAAAAAAGAAAACAAAACACGAATTCATGGATTCCTCTCATGGGATTATGATAAATTCTTCTCCTGTCCCAACCCTTGCTAAGAGAAGGCGAGGAGAGCGACAAAAGAAAGATTAGCCCATGAGTGAAGCTGACTGACCAAGAAATGCTAATAAGCGACAACGTCTTGAGCTTCTTGACGTGTGTGTCAGATAACCATATTTATAGAAGGGCGTAGATGCAAGTAACTATTAGACGGTGGATCGTTGTGCAATTATTGAGATATTTGCTTCTAAATGGGCCAATTGGGCCAGTTCCCTATACTTATGCGGCCCTTGAAGCCCAACCCATCACTTAAAGATCGTTCGACCCGGAACCGCCCGACCCGAAAAACTACCACCAAAGCCAATCACGGGCGCTTTGTTTCCCACTTGCCACGTGGGAACTGTGCAAGTTCTAACAAAAAATGAAGTTGACCCTTTTGCTCTCTTCTTCCATAGTCAAGCAAGGACTTATTACCAGTGAACTATAATGGATAAATCCAAAGATTTCCGTTCGATACGATTCCATGTTCTTTGTATTTTCTTCCGTGATGTCCAAGCTCGAAGAAATGGTGGGGACAATGATAGAGAAATACAAGTCAAATATTTACGCGTCAAACACCTTTTTTTTGATACGCAAGTACTCCATACAATGTATGTCCACATAGTTGACTCAAAGTCTTCATTCTGCTATCCACTTCAACCATCTCTCTCTCTCTCTCTCTGTGAGCTATAAATGTGTGTGATGTATTGTATGAACGTCTCTCTCTGTGAACCGTGTTTGGTGAAAAAGATGAAAAGAAAGGAGACACTAGTCGTAGTTCTTTCTTCTCTCCTCGTACACTTTGCAATAACTGCATCTTCCACCTGCAATAAAGCCGATCAAGATTCGCTGATCTCTTTCCTCGATCAGATATCATCGCCGGGCTCTCCTCTAAACTGGACAGCATCGCCGGCCGGCGACTGCTGCGACTGGGAAGGCGTGGGGTGCAATAACAACCAAGGCCGCGTCACGCACCTCTCCCTCCCCGGCCATGGCCTCTCAGGTAACCTCAGCCCATCTCTCAAAAACCTTACCTTCCTCGCCTACCTCAATCTCTCCCACAACCAACTCTCCGGCCACTTGCCGGCGGACCTCTTCCAAGCTTTGGGTCGCCTCCGAGTTATTGATCTGAGCAACAATCACTTCGCGGGCGTGCTTCAGCCGCCTCAGACAGTCAACAGTTTGCCCCCTTCGATTCGAACCGTTGACTTCTCTAACAACGGATTCAACGGATCTATAGATCCTTCGTTCTTCCATGGAGCTTCGAAGCTGACGTACTTCAACATCAGCAACAACACCTTCACTGGGCCGCTGCCTTCTTCCATCTGCTCTGCTTCCCAGCTATTGGAGTCCCTCGATTTCTCTAACAACGAATTCAGCGGACATATCTTCCATGGGTTTGGCTCGTGTCAGAGCTTAAAGACTCTCCGAGCTGGTTTCAATGGCATAGATGGCTGGCTTCCTTACGATCTTTACGGGGTTAAGACGCTAAAGGAGATATCTTTCCCAAACAACCATTTATCAGGTCCAATCAACGACAGCGTCGTTCATCTGTCTGATCTGACCGTGTTAGAGCTTCAATTCAATGAATTCTCAGGAGAAATCCCAAGTAATATTGGGAACCTCATCAATTTAGAGCAGCTTTTACTTCACACGAACAACTTCAGTGGAACTCTCCCACCTTCTCTAACGGACTGCACCAACCTAACAACTCTCCTCTTGAGGAACAATCACTTCCATGGAGAGATCTCAGCCCTCGATTTCTCCAAGCTTCGGAGGGCTCAAGCCATCGATTTGGGGAACAACAGCTTCGTCGGAAACATACCGGAGAGCTTGTGCTTGGCAAGATCTTTGACAGCTCTTCGCTTGGCGTACAACAAGCTGACCGGCGAAGTCCCTCCTTGTATGGCTTCGCTCGCCTCGTTGGAACACTTTTCGCTGTCTGATAATTTTCTGTCCAATCTTGCTGGGGCCTTAAACATCCTCCAGCACTGCGATAAGCTCGCCGTATTGTTCATGTCGAGATGCTATCACAACGAGAAGTTGCCAGACGATAACGATATGCTTCACCTAAAGGGCTTTCAGAATCTGCAGATCTTCACCTTAGGTGGATGTTTGCTCACTGGTCAGATTCCTTCATGGATATCTAAGCTCAGAAGTATCAAGGTTTTGAACCTCTCTTACAACCTCATAACTGGGCCTATCCCGCCATGGTTAGGAGACATGCCTAGCCTTTTCGTCCTAAACCTAACGCAGAACTACCTATCGGGAAACCTCCCAATAGAGATCACTAGATTGCCAGCTTTAATCTCAGATAACTCGAGCACAGACCTGAGCTACCTAGCGTTGCCTTTCTTGTTCGATAGTCTGCAATACAATCGACTCTTTAACTTGCCTCGAGGGATCAAAGTAGGCAATAACAGCCTCAGCGGGAAAATCCCAGAAGAAATCGGTCAGTTAAAACTGCTACACATCTTAGATCTTGGGATCAACAAGTTCGAAGGAAGCATACCTGATCAGCTTTCGAAGCTGGTGAACTTGGAGAGGCTCGACATGTCGAACAACCATTTAACCGGGGCGATCCCAAGTTCTCTGACGAGCCTCAGCTTCTTGTCTGTGTTCAGCGTGGCGAACAATGATCTTGAGGGTGAGATTCCTCGAGGGGGTCAGTTCAATACGTTCTTGGCTTCTTCCTTCGAAGGGAATCCTAAGCTGTGCGGCGAAGTGTTGAATAGAAGCTGTCTGAATCTGAACACGACCATGCCTGGTGAAGGAGATGATGATGATGATCATGAGAGTTCTTGGTACAATGTGCCCTTTGGGGTAGGGTACTTCGTAGGGTTCTTTGCTGTGTGTGTTAGTTTGCTGTTTCATAGTTCTTGGAGGTGGTTTTGTCCTTGCTCTAATGCTAATGTAATGGCGTAGAGCGAATGAGATCCGTGTAAGAAGATAATAGATGAACTTGAAGACTTTGTATTTGACTTTCTTCGAGAGAGGAAAAAAAATTATATATCATGTTTAAACGTCGTTACGTAATCACTCGTGCCAATGCCATGATGATAAGATATACTTCATCACAAAGTCCATATGTAGGTAAACATCGAAATAAGAGTGATCGCAGATATCTTGTATTATTACAGAACTACGTAATGCTTACGATGTAGTCAACTAAAGATGGCCACAACAACAAACAATCAGTGTCTCAGTTTTCTGTCCTCATTGAGCCACTATAAATGTGATGTGATGAACAAGCCATACTCAAATGCATATCATAACCAAAAAACAATGGCAGGTATAGAATCCACATCTCAGCTCCTCGAAGCTCAAGCCCACGTATGGAACCAAATCTTCAGCTTCATAAGCTCCATGTCCCTAAAATACGCTGTACAGCTCAAAATCCCAGACATAATCAACGCCCACGGAAAGCCCATGGCAATCTCTGAGCTAGTCCGAGCCCTGAAGATAAATCAATCAAAATCGCACTGTCTTTATCGGCTGATGCGACTCTTAGTTCATTCTAAGCTCTTCACAATGTCCAAAATAGAAGAAGAAGAAGAAGGTTATTGGCTGACGCCCTCTTCACGCCTTCTCTTGCACGATGACCCATGGAGCATAACACCTTTGGCTCTTTCCATGTTAGACCCAGCGTTTACAGATCCATGGCATCGCTTGGGAGAATGGCTTCAAACAGAAGATAATGCCCTTCGAACGCCTTTCGAGGCAACTCATGGGAAGGTGATGTGGGAGTTCATGGAGCAAGAAGAGAGATTGAATAAGCTGTTTCAATGGAGCCTGAGTAATGACTCAGAGCTAGTTTCTAACCTGCTGGTGAAGGGTTGCAGGCATGTCTTCGAAGGGCTCGAATCGATGGTCGACGTTGGCGGAGGTGAAGGAAACTTTGCAAGAGCCATAGCTGATGAGTTTCCCGAGATGAAATGCGCTGTCCTTGAGCTCCCAAATGTTATTGCCGGACTGGAGGGCGGTAAGAACCTCGCTCTCGTCGCGGGAGATATGTTCCAGTCGATTCCCAAGTCGAACGCCGTCTTTATTAAGGTGTTTTTTATTAACATATCTTGTGATAAGTGCACTAGTTGTTTCTCAAGTTTCTAAGGTGTTTTATTTACTCTGCAAAACAGATGGTACTGCACGATTGGGACGACGAGGAGTGCATGAAGATACTGAGAAACTGCAAGGAGTCGATTTCAACGGGCGGAAAAGTGATGGTTGTTGAGATGGTGGTGGAAGAAGGAAACGAGACGCAGATGTTCTTCGATATGATGATGATGACTTTCGTTAACGGAAGGGAGAGGACGGAGAAGGAATGGGAGAAGCTGTTTCTTGATTCTGGTTTTACTAGATATAAAATTACGCCCATCTTAGGTCTCAGATCTCTCATTGAGGTTTTCCCATGATGTTCAATTTCCTTCCATGAACAAGTAATAAAAGCAAAAGCTCTACTTGCATTATCTAAATAACAAAAACATGCGTATACTCCCCACACAAACGACATAATTATTGCAAGATACGATCGGACACAACTAAGTATCAGAAGATAGATTTACCCAGCAGTGACTGACATATAAACCATAACAGCAAGCAACGGTATATCAAGAGTCGAAGATTATCTTAAAACAGACATAAAAACACAACAAGAAACTCTCCTAATCACGACGACGACAATAACTTGAGACCACAGAATTGAAAATAGTTCAGCAAATCCATAAGAAAACGAAACTCAGCAAACTCACAGCTTGTCCTCAAACTCAGAGAGAGGTGTCATCTGCTCCTTCAAGCCTTTCCTCTTACGGATCTCAGCAACTAAGGTAGACGCTTGCGACCCAGATTCCAATGGATCCGAGGCCATCATGTCCCAGTGATCAAACACGCACTGTGGAAAAGCTTGACCCGAAGTTGCAGCTCTCAAAGTACTAGAGAAACCGAAAGATTCAATGACAGGCAAGTACGCCTTGATGTTGTACAGAGGCGTGCCCGGCCTTTGCATCTCTCGAAAACATGCCCACGTTTCTGATTCAAAACGCTGTAAATCCCGCCAAGGGCTTGCTCGGGGGCTTGGATCTCGACAAGGTAGACCGGCTCCAAGAGGCGAGGCTTGGCAGTGAGTTGGGAAGCATAGATCACTCTCCTAGCAGTAGGTATAACCTGACCACCACCTCTGTGAATGGCATCAGCGTGTAGAACGACATCGCACACCTCAAAGCAGATGCCCCTCATGTTCTCTTCGGCTAACGGGCCTTCCTTAGAAGCCCACTGAAACCCAGCGACGACGGAATCCTTGATTTCATTCAGGTACTGAACTCCCTTACACATATCAACCACCATGTTTGGGCCTGTGGTCTCAGGGCCGAAGCACCATATCTTCTTCGCAAGCTCCTTATCCCAACCAAACTCTTCGGACAAGATCTTCGACCTGACCTTAGGGTCGTCCCTCGGGCCAATGCGTCCATCGTCGATCGCCTCGGCAAGACCCTCCTCCATGGGACGGGCCTCCATGTATAGACGGTTGTGCTTGTTGGGCGACTTGCTCATGACGGTGCGCGACGATCGCTCGAGGACGGTCTCACGGAAGGAGACGACCGGGTCGGATTTGATGATCTCCGCCCCGCCCATGAAATCGTCTTGCAAGTCTTTCAAGCAGATCTCAAGGTGGAGTTCGCCGGCACCGGCGACAATGTGCTCGCCAGATTCCTCGATGGTGCAGACGACCATAGGGTCAGACTTGGCGAGACGCTTCAGACCCTCGACGAGCTTGGGAAGGTCCGAAGCAACCTTGCACTGAACGGCCACACGCACGACTGGCGAGACGGAGAACTTCATTGCTTTGATGGGATGGGCGTCGACTTCCTTCTCGTTGGTCAGAGTTGCGTTTTTCGTGATGAACTGATCTAAACCAACCAAAGCAACGGTGTTTCCACAAGGCACGTCCTCGACGGTTTCTTGCTTCTTTCCCATCCATATAACAGTTCTCTGGACGCTCTTCACGTACAAGTCTTTTTTCTCGCCAGGGATATAGTTGGGACCCATTATTCTAACCTTCAAACCCGTCGACACCTTTCCTGAGAACACACGCCCGAAAGCGAAAAACCTGCCCTTGTCAGAGGCGGGAATCATCTTAGACACGTAAAGCATGAGGGGTCCCTCGGGATCACAGTTTCTGATAGAAGTGGCGTAGGCATCATCTAGCGGTCCCTCGTATAAGTTCTCCACACGATACTTTTGGGCTGTGGCTGGAGAAGGAAGGTGGAATATCATCATTTCTAGCAGGGCGGTACTTGCAGGAAGCCAAGTCTGCATGACACGTTTCATCAGAGCTTTTCCCATCAACTCTTTCTCGTCAGACTTCATCGTGACTCCGAGCTTCTGCAGCATCGGCCACAGCTTGTCTTTCTGATCGTTCATGCAAGTGTTGATGATCTGCTTGATGGGTTCGTAACAAAACTGCACGAAACCACGCTTGCAAGTGGGAGTTCCAGTGTTCTTGGTGGTCCACTTCTTAGTTGCGGGATCGAAGAAGTTCTCTCCCCATAACCTCTCCATCATCTTGGACTCATCGACACCAAATTTGGACGCATACATCTTGGCAAAGTTTGTGAGGGTGAAGGCCCACCCGTGAAGACCAGCCGAGAAAGCCACAGTACCTTTCTCAGGGTAGACTTGGACATCACCAAGGAGAGGATCTTCGTAAGTTGCCATGATGACATTCGCATTTTCAATGACCCTCTGGAAAGTTTGGTAAGCCTCCTCTCCATCAACCTGGAGCTCAAGGAAGCACCTGTCCATCTTGTTAACTGTCAGCACGGGCCTAATTCTTTCACCAAGAGCCTGTCGGAGGACAGTTTCAGTCTGAACGCACACTCCTTCGACACAGTCAACCACGACAAGGGCACCATCAGTTATACGGAGAGCAGCTGTCACTTCAGAAGAGAAATCTACGTGCCCGGGAGAATCAATGAGATTGATGAGGTATTCGTTTCCCTGGCGCGATCCCTTGTAGCCCTTCAATGACTCGTCAGTCATTTCATAGTAGAGTGAGATACCAGTGGACTTGATGGTGATGCCACGTTCAGCTTCGTCAGCACGGGTATCGGTCATTCTAACATCACCAGCAACTTCTTGGGCGATGATACCAGCAGCAGCCACAAGGGAATCGGTAAGAGTAGACTTCCCTGATAGTGAACAAACAATTGAAGCATGCATCAAACAGAAGTACACAAATTCTCATGGGACGTGTTACTTTGTGTGATAATCGAGGCTACTGCACACTATATGGGGAACGTAAAAAAACTTGTGTGTAGAGGATATTGAGCTATTTCAGCTTGTGTACCATGATCGACATGGGCAATAACAGACATGTTACGGATGTTATGCTTATAGTCCATAATCTTGCGGAGCTCTTCTGCTGTGAACTTCACCTGTATAAATCAAATCAATAGTTAAAGAAAGGTACTTTTTTGTATCCCAATGTGATAAGAAAAAGTGATGCTTAAGCTTACCATTTTGACTAATTGTTAAAGAGAAACTTAGTAAAAAATGGAATGGAGGCAATCCTCCAAAGTGCTCCTGCAATGAAAAGAAGAAAAAGGGTAAAGACGGATTTGTGAGACCTAACTGACTAGCAAGTCACAAGCTTTGCAACTAACTAGTTGTCATCAGAGCTGTTCATGAAGAAAATAATCCCCAAAATAAAGCAAAAGTAAGGCCATATGAAGAGCGAATTACCGAGGCAGCAATACAATAATTGATAGAAATATTTGATCCGTTCAAAACTCAAATAAAACAAGAGGATCGGATCAGAGCTGTTCGCTAAAAAAAAATGACAAAAAAAAAAAATCAATTGTTAGCTAGACGCATCCACATTCCTCAACGAGTAAACAACGGCAGATCCAAAAATCATCAACTAAGCGAAATATAGCATGCCATATATAACAATTCTAATAAAGATCTTAGCAAGATAGATCGTAAATGAAAGCTTACAAAGAATTGCGGAGAGAAAGATGGAGCGCAGGCAGGCGGCTCTCAATTGGCTTGGATAAAATGGAACAGTCTCCTTATATATGACGCGAGACTTGAGAGGCGTCCACTCAAAGCCCTAAAAGCCCATTTAAGGATGGGGTACTTATAAATATCTTAACGTGCCTACGGTTAGCTTATCTACGGTTCCCTCGAGTGACGGTAGTTTACCCGACTTTGCTATGGCCGAGTTTATTGCAATGCAATTCTCGGATTGGCACTTCTATTTTTTCTCGCATCAAAATTATAGTTCCAGAGAATATTCTGTATGTCAAGTTTCTTTCTAAATTCCACGATTTTTATATGTATATGTTTTAAGTTTATATCAATTTCACCATTATTTTAACAGAAAAAAAGAACTACATATTACACAACCTGCATAAAATTCACAAATTCAAGATTATTCCGTACATTATATATAACACGAATACATCATATCACACATAGAAGCTCATCGGATTAACAGAAACCATGTCACAAATACTTGCCAGAGATCTAAGATACTCCCAGTTATATTCGGTACCATGGCTAAGCATATCACTCAAGTGATGATCAAGCGCAGAAGACGTAATTGCTGACGAAGATGAGTTGGAATTTTCTGCTGGGATGAAGCACTGCGCATAATGCACTTCATTTAGGGTTTTTTCCTCAGCATGCCTCATCGAAGCATTCATCATGGGACCAAAGCTAGCGCCAAAACTAATGTAATTGATGTGCTGACCATCATCACCTTCATCTTCATAAGGGACATTGCTGCTGCGTTTCGTCGATCCATTAGCTGTAATAACGCTCTTCTTGTACTGAGCCGAGGCTGTCTTGTTTCTCTTGAATACTCGGCATAGGGTCCAAACTTCCTATTATATATCAATATAGATCAAGAAGTGATCATAGAATGCTATGTAAAAATAACTGTAATAAAAACACTTACAGCTTCTTGATCATCAGCGTTGATGATGTTTCTTGCATAGATCGTAGGGTTCTGGGGCTTCTTGCCGTTGCTATTATTACAAAAGCTCGGAGGCAGACGAAATTCGTGCATCATCCAATCGGTTTTGGTGCCCTTCCCACAATTTCCACGGTAGTAAACGAGGGATTTCTTTAGTCCTACGATGCGATGATCATCTCCACTTGAGTACACATTTTTGTCTACGCCCGTAGCTTTCCAAAACCCCGAGCTTGTGACGCGGTTAGGCCTAACGCTGTTCTTGTACTTTCGATCTCGTTTGCAGTAGAAATACCACTCTTTGTCCCCTATGCTATCGTATAATTCTGACAAAATCGAATGAAAATCATAGATTTAGCAAATACCCTAATGGTGGTGCGAAGAAAAAATGAAATCCTTGGGGTAGCCATAATGTAAGCTTACTTGGAAGATCCCATGGATCATGTTTATAGATCTCAGCTGACTTTATGAGTTCGAGACTGATCTTTTTGTTCTCTACTTTTCGTCGGAGATAAAATCCAACTAGTTCTTCATCGGTTGGATGGAATCTAAACCCTGGTAATGGAACATTGCTGTCTTCTTCTTCTTCTTCTTTATTTGTAGCATCTTTATTATTGCCGCCATGGAATGTGATGCTAGCTGTAAGGGTTTCCACTTCCATGGTTAGGTAAATTCAGTTACTATGATGTTTTTGTTGAAGGAGTACATATAATTTATATCTCGGTTTGTGAGGTCTTACAATTCTTTTGAAGGACATATTATTTATTAATTATGTGAATAACAAAAAATCGTGTAAGAAAGTAGAAAATATCAACATCCCGAATAGGAATTGTATTAGGCTTAAAATTTTTATGAATAAAAAAAGCACACACTTTCTAGAGTGAAAAAATATATATTAAAAAATAAAAAGAGACAATTCTTCGGTCTTCAAATGAAATGATGTTTATTATCCGGCTTCTAGAAGGCCACGCAACATGTTGACAACGTATTTGTTAGACGCAATATAAAGAGTTTATTTATTGCGCATGGGTTATCGCAAAGTTTGATGCTGATTTCAAACCTTTTACAATCATATGTTCCATTTATAATTTTAAGAGTTTTCAATCAACGGTAACAAGTTATATGATCGATCAAAAGTCTACGGTCAATGAAATCGATAATGCCTACGACATAAGTTTGAATATTCAACCAAATTTCTATTTAAAAAAATTCACCTACCTTGAATTGTCCCAATAATATATGCAGTTGAATGAATGTCCCACGTTGAATCTAATTGGGCCGGAAAGTATATGGGCCGTGATTATATAACCATAGCAGTAGAATCGGCCCAATGTATATTCACGTTGGTAAGTACAATTGAATTTTCTCCTTACAGTGACATCATTAAAAGAGAAGTGTTGCAGTTTCATTGAGAAAGCATTTATCATCTCCTGATCCTTAGAATCCATCTTACACAGATGCGTCTGATATAATCATTATTGATCGAAGATATTTGAATTATTGATTGAAAATGTACATAAAGACTAGGTTTTTCTGTTATAATGCTACTTCGATTCACTTAATACGAGGAAAGAAATCAACTTTGTTCGTTCATTGTTGCAGCAAATAATCCTGGTGAAACAACCAGTATCCATTTAATTTAATTCGTAAATCACACAAAAAATCAATCCCTATAAGAAAGAAATAGATGGGCAGCACAATCTTTTCTATTTGATCTCCTCATTAACAACAGCTATAAAAATCCGCAGTATTCACGACAATTATCCAATAGTTAAATACAAAATGGAGAAGAAGAAGATCACACTATCATGCTCCTCTCTCCCCATCCTTCTGATAGTGCTGCTATCTTACGACAAAGCTCTTCAAGAAGCTTCTGCACTTACGAACATCAACAAGTTCAAGTGTTTCGCAGAGAAGATCACAATCGAAATCTTGGACAAACTTCCGAGTTCGAATAAAGAACAGTTGATCGGACGTTGTCAGGACAAGAAGCACGATCTTGGGTTGATTACGATCGATCCAAGTCACCCGATTGAGATTCTATTATGCCGTAATATTTTTGGAAGAAGTTTAGTATTTTGTCACTTTTATTGGGGAAAGAAGCAAAGGGTTTTAGATGTTTATAGTAAAAAGATCGATAAAGATGGAGGATGTCAAGGTGGAAGTGGTGGCACTATTTGTCTGTGGGAGCTTAAGGAAGATGGGATTTATCTAGGTGGCACCAAACGATATGATTGGAACTAATAGTTAATATATCTATATATTTGTAATGCGTGCTTATTGTAATAAAATAATTTGTGCTCCATGCGGCATATGTCTGTTAGAAATTTCACGACTTCATATACAATGCAATCTGCGATTCATTCATGCAGCAATAATCTTGGCCAAGAATTGTCGTCCATCAATATCTAAGAAAGAAATACAGGAAAAAAATACGGGCACATCTTTTTAATTTGATATCAGTAACACTATCTTGATATCATCCAACTAAAAAAAAAAAAGCATTCAGTTGTTGCTATTCTGCCGTAATCCTTTTGGAAAAAATTTTATTGGGGACAACAAAAGCAAAGGGTTTTTGATGTTAAAAAAGATCGATAAAAGATGTCAAAGCTCAATACGGGGCAACCTTTGTCTTTGGCAGGTTAGGGAAGATGGGTTTATCTTGATGGCCGAGAAAAATATGATTCTAGCTAGTGTATTATATATATGTGTGTGTGTGTATGTTGTGTGTGCTTGTTGTAATAAGAGAATGGGCGATTTACATACAGACAAACCATTTTCTTTGATTTTATTATTCGTGTAATACAGCACGTCTACGTGCTACCTATCATGTCGTATTTACGGTTAAACTAAATTTATTGAAAGGAGAAAGACATAAATTTTATTACTTTAATCATGCAGCGGTAATCTTGGTCAACGATCGAAAAATCTCAAAATCAATCCCTAAGAAAGAAAAAATAAAATAAAATTATACGGGCTGAATCCTTTTTAATTTGATGACCTCATTAACACCGCATATTAATATTGATATCAAACAATCATTATTACTTCGTCAAAAAGAAAAAAATTGAATATATTCGCAATCTCATAAGGGACAATATAAAATGCATTGTTAACTAGACAACACTTGATGACCAAAGACATCATTTGTATCCATCAAATAGAGAAGAAGATGGCATCATCACGCATCTCTCTTGTCAACGGCAGCCTTCTAATAATACTGCTAATATCTTCCGACAAAGCACTCCAAGAAACGACAGCGTTTTCAAATAATAATAACAGCAGTAGCAGTAAGCTTTATTGTTTCATTTTGGAAAAAATAACGATCGACTTAAAGAACGAACTTCCAAGCTCGAACAAGGAACAGTTGATCTCACGTTGTCAGGACAAGAGGAAAGATCTTGGGTTGATTGAGATAACTCCAAAGCATCCTCTTAGGATTCAGTTATGCCGTAATATTTTCGGAAGAAGTTTGGTCTTTTGTCATATTTATTGGGGAAAGAAGCAAAGGATTTTCGATGTCTATAATAAAAAGCTCGACAAAGATGGAGGATGTCAGGCTGGGGCTGGTGGCACTCTTTGTGTATGGGAGCTTAAGGAAGATGGGATCTATCTTCATGGGCAAAAGAGATACGATTGGGAATAGAATAGGGTGCTACTAAATAATACATAGAGAGTAACATATACATATATCTATAGATACATATATATGTAGTAGTGTAGTATTCGTTGATCTTGATTAGTCTTGGCCTGTCATAAATTGTATACCGATTCTTCGCAGGGGAAATGAAACAAAAGGAAAAAATAAGAACCGAAATATCATTTAATTTCCATGTCGATTTATCACAGATTATTTATTTATTTATTTATTTATTTATTATGAGATTCAAAATCAACTGAAGCTATGATAATATCAGCTGATTGATGGTGAAAGGCTTGCTTGGACTTCTACTGTTATTTTAAGATTTAAATGTCCTTCGTAATAACAGTAATTCAATGATCGCGTGGCCTAATGGATAAGGCGCTCGCCTCCGGAGCGGGAGATTGTGGGTTCAAGTCCCACCGTGATCGTTTCTATTTAATTTTTTTTTTTAGATTTTCGATAATTGTACTATGGACCATTTTCTTTTTTTCTCATAAACCCTCTTAGATAACGATTTACTAGTTCCTTTCTGTAATATTATTAACTCGATCAAGATTTGGTCATTGTGGTGGTCAACAATCATTATCCATCCTATAATTCAAATTCGAAAACCTAACAAAATCAATCCTTAAAGAAAGTAATAAGGTAGAAGCGTTCCCAACCTTTGTGTTGATTTGATTTGATCTCTTCATTAACACCCAAAGATTACTGATTATCACATAGCTAGTCAGAAAGCAGTATTCAATATTTTCGCAATCTGATCTGATCTCTAAACCCTTATTACAAAAGATAATCTCGTTGAGGCTATAAAATAAAATCCACACACGCATGACAAAAGACACACACACACATATATTAATTAATAATCCAAAACGGAGAAGAAGATGATGATCACATTATTATCACGGCGCCCTTCTCTTCTCATGATACTTTTGCTAATACTCTCTTACGACAAAGCTCTCCAAGAAACGTCTGCGTTTTCGAACAACAACAGCAAGTTGTCGTGTTTCATTGAGAAACATGGCTCAATCTACATCGTAAATGGTCTTCCTAGCTCAAATAAACAACCTTTGATCGCACGTTGTCAGGACAAGGGTCACGATACTGGGCTGGTTAATATCATCCCAAATCAACCTTATGTGATTGACTTCTGCCGTAATATGTTTGGAAGAACTCTCATATTTTGTCACTTTTATTGGGGGAAGAAGGAAAGGGTTTTCGATGTTTATAATAAAAAGATCGCCAAAGAAGGAGGATGCCAAGGTGGAACTGGTGGCACTATTTGTCTTTGGGAGCTTAAGGAAGATGGGATTTATCTAGGTGGCACCAAACACCATGATTGGAACTAGCAAGCTAGCTAATTTATTAAATTATCTCTTTCTTTGTCGGCATCTCTTTCTTGTGTATGTAAGTATAATAATGGATTCAACTATTTGCGTTTTCAACGCAGCATTATATTCCAAATTCCACCGCGGGTTTTGTATTTTTATTATATATAATATATATACACATATATAAAGCCACTAAAAGGAATAGAACTGCAAGAATTGATATATCTCTATATATAGTATGCAAGTAAGAAACACATGTTTTAAAATATATTTTTATAATTTATAAATGGGTGCTTACGAAACGTGCAGACCATACAATTTTTCAATATACATATTTTAAGCCACTAAAACAAAATCAAACGGCATGTATTAATATATATATACATATATATAATATCTATATATAATATATACTATAACAATGTAAGCAAGGAAACATAATAAGGACACGAAAACAAGCCACTAAATTATTTATATATATGTATAATGCAAGCAAGGAAACATAATAAATATATAGTATATATAATACAATAAATTTATATTATATAATATAATAAATATATTATATATGACATATATACATGTATAAAGCCACTAAAACAAAATCAAACTGCAAGAATTAATATATATAATAATATTCAAGAAATAAGTAACTTTATAATATCTATATTTAAGGGTGCTCATAAATTGTACTTATATAAAGTGAACAACATAAAATTTCTCTACAGACATATATGACGCTATTAAAATAAAATGAAACAGCATGAATTAATATATATATATATATATATATATATATATATATTTATATATATATATATATTGGTGTTCACCTTATGTGAGCACCTTATTTGGGCACCTGATGATGTGGCACTGATTCGTGCCATTTCAACATCTCACATCGACATCTAAGGTTATGTCGTCTTATGTAACACCTTCTAGGTGCTATTAATCGACATTCGGGATGTTGATGTGGCATATTAATGCGATATATTTCATTGACATGTTAATGTTATGTAAGGCGTCAATATGCCACATCAGCATCCGAAGTGTCGATTAACAACACCTAGAAGGTGTTAAATAAGACGACATAACCTTAGATGTCGATGTGGGATGTTGAAATGGCACGAATCGGTGTCACATCAACAGGTGCCAACGTAGGTGCTCACATAAGGTGAGCACCATAAAATTCCTCTATATATACTATCCAAGAAATAAACAAATTTTATAATATATATATATATATATTTATTTATAAGGGTGCTAACAGAATGTGCTTAGGTAAGATGAACACCATAAAATTCTCTATATATGAAGCTACCAAAACAAAATCAAATTGCATGTATTAATATATATAGAGAGGAATTGCTCACCTTATGTGAGCACCTGGTGATTTGGCACCGATTCGTGCCAAATCAGCGTGCCACTTCAACATCGAATGTGATGTGACATTAATCAACACATCTTAGGTGTCATTGATCGACACATATGATGCCGACGTGGCATGTTCATGTCTTAAGTGGCATTTGTTGTGTGATCTTGATATACTCCACGTGAACATGCCACATAAGCATCATATTTGTCGATCTATGACGCATAAGATGTGTTGATTAATGCCACGTCACATTTGATGCTGAAGTGACACGCTGATTTGGCACGAATCGGTGTCAAATCAGCAGGTGCACATATAAGATGCTCACAATGTGAGCATCATATCATTCCTCAATATATATATAATGCATGCAAGAAACAAATGTATCATGGAAGAAATATATATTATATATATAATAAATCTATATTATATATGACATATATACATGTATAAAGCCGCTAAAACAAAATCAAACTGCAAGAATTGATTGCACTACATAAACGATGATCCCCAAACTTAATGCATCTGAACGAATATATATTATGGAGGATCATATATATATATATATATATATATATATATATATATATCCTAATAAATCTCCACTCCAGTGGATCGAGCGAGTCATCTTATATAGCAGCTTTGAACCCCGTAGCTTACACGCCATTGTTGAGTTGCAAACACAACTAAAGGTACTATCTTATTAAGACTCAATCCCATGTTCTTTTGTGGCCGTTAATATCGAAATGTCTTTCGTCAGTGTTATTCCATGCATTCCAAACTTCAATCTTGTTTTGTTTAAAGACAGATGACGTCTTACCAAAGACTTTTCTCTTTTGCTATTTTAGCCTAGCATGCAGTTTTTTTCCAGCTACTGTTGTTACATTGTTGAGTGAGCCGATAGATATTCATAAGCAGTAGGCAACTTCCCTTTCCGTGTCATTATCTTCTCGGCCCTTTGGAGGAGCTGGTTTTGTTTAGTTATTTGATTGGTTTTACCATTGAAAGTAGTTGTCACCTTTTATTCTCTTTCTTCAGACACAGACCGTTTCTCAGAAACCAAACAATGGCTGATGGAAATGTGGATTACCGCAACGAACCAGCAAAACAATCAAAGGACTGAAAGAACTTGGAGGAGGGCGATTTTAGGTACTACATGCTCTTCATGAAAGCTTTGATTTTTTTTCCTCCCTCTATTACACTATAATTTGGCATCTCTAGGTTTTCTTGATGTGCGTACGAGAGATAGACTCTTTTTAAACCTAGGTTTGTCATTTCTGTCATAGAAAGGGACCAAAAAAACCAAATCTTTAATACTTTGGAGCTGATCAGTAATTGGCAAATGAGCAATATTTGCAATGCAGCCTTCACCTTTCTCTATTCTGTGGATATGGTTATGAGATGTTCAGAGGAAAGCAGAATACCCAGTACAATTGATTTGAGTGCACATTATAAATCCAATAAATGGAAACTTTGCTCACCCTAGTGTCAAACAAGAGGAAAAGAATCATAAGAGGAAGATCGAATTGGAATGAAAGTCACAAACTGACATTAGCAGTCACACTAACTTCTAAAAGCAGTGCATACATGGAGCATTATTCTCAATATTTATCGGCAATTTAGGATAAAATTTGGCTATAAAGGAAATTAAGGTCATGAACTCTCATGAACATTTCAAAGGAAATTATATATAATATCCAAGAAATAAACAAATTATATATATATATATATATATATATTTAAGGATGCTCACAAATTGTGATTACATAAAGTGAACAAACTTGTGATCCCTATCGCTTTTCGGTGAAATTCCTTTATTGTTCATGTTCAGCGTGACATTGTTTCGAGTAAAATGGTAGGTGTCCTTGAACAAACTCCACGCAATAAGGCCGCAAGGGACTATTGACATGTTGTTGCTCCTATCTAGATACTTGCACGAGTTCGTGTCGTTCTCAAACCTCGGGTCTAGTAGTTGCCTGTCGCTATGGCTCTTGACGTAACTATGTAACAATTCAATCGAAAGACCAGCCTCGCAAATTAAACACGTACAATCCAGAATAATATACATATATATTGGCAAGATAGAAGAATACCCGTGGTGATTCTGGTAATGGAGCAGATAACACACGAAGATTGGCTGCTTCATATGATTTCTTATGTTGTCTTTCAATGCATTAAAATTAAAGCAATCATAGTTTCATGATGTAAGCAGACTTCTTTTTTTTTTCCGCAAAATAGTGAAGCACAATTTGATTAATGAACTGGTAATTTATAACCTGAAGAGGTCGAATACATGTTTTGTTCGCTTTGAATAAACTTTATGAAATCGTTCTTGAATTCGGGAGGAACCATGCAATTTAGTACTCATCAACAGTTTGGGCAACCTAGGTGGTGATGGAAGATAATATAAAGTTTTTTTAATAAAAAAAGAACAATGAATTATAATCATAGTACCGTCTGATCAATAACCTAGTGTGCACATACATTTTTTGACGTCAAGATGGCAAATGTCCCCAACACGATGGAGGCATTGCTTATGACTATGATTGTTGCGACTGACTGTACTTACCAAGAAATAAATGCATGCAAGAAATAAACAAATATAAAATATATAGCCAATAATCAAAATATTAAACAAAAAATGCACTACCTTCTTAAGAGTCAAAATCGGTCTGTAGGCAGGGAGTTGTTGAATAAACCTTGAATCTGAAAAATAAAAAGAACAAATAAACGCAATAAGAGATGATAAAAGTGATGAGCCCACAAGAATAAAGATACACTTGTTCCCTTCAGTTCAGACACACAATTAATCAATAAATAATCATAATGATGATAATGATAAAAAACAGTAAGGGGGAAGAAAATACTCTTGGGTCGCCTGGAAGACGTTGCTTCACGTCGTAATCTTTCCATACTAGCTAATGGACTCTGCCAATTGTACAGATGCAAAATATCAGTGGAATAAAATCTTTTCATATATATATATATATATATATATATTATGTACATTTCTTGTGGAAAGGAAAGGAATGCTTGGGTTAATGGCAGATGCTTCGATCGACAGCAGCTATATAAAACACTTACTTCCAAGATTCAGCAGAGGAGGTTCAAAGCTGATATAAAAGCTCGCTCGATTGGGCTGGAATATTAATAGGATATATATTAATCCAGTGAGATGCATAAAGTTCGGGGGTCATTTATGTAGAGCTAGCAAGCTGTGAGTAACTGGGTACATGGTATGTATCAGTGCATTGCATTGCATGCCAATTGTAGCACGTTGTGAGTAACTGGGCCTCGTAGTTGCCTGTCGCTACGGCTCTTGATATATAATGCAAGCAAGAAACAAAGGTATCACAATATAACAAATATAGATAATATATAATGTTATAAATCTGTATTATTCATATACATGTTTAAAGCCACTCAAACAAAATTAAAATGCAAGAATTAATATATATCTTATGCAAGCAAGAAACAAATGTATCATTGTGTGTGTATATATAATATAAATAATATATATTCCATAATTAACTGGTCTCTATCTATCACTTTTTTGAGTGTAGCCTTTTAGAAGTTGTTTGGGTAGACGTCTTTTCCGAACTTGTGATCTCTGTCGCTTTTGAGTGCGATGACGTTCAGGGTAACGTTGTTGTGCGTAAAGTGGTACATGTCGTTCAACAAGCTCCACGTAGTAAGGCTGCGAGGGACTATATATAGACATGTTATTGCTCCTATCGGGCAGCTTGCACGAGTACGTGTCATTCTCAAACCTCGGGGTCTCGTTTGTCTGTGGCTACGGCTCTTGACGTAAAACAATATTTCAATCGAAACATTATTAGACCACCAATTAAACACAATCTCAAAAAAGCAATGAAGAATCACAATATTGTGTCTGATCAATAATCGAGTGGTAATATCCCCAACGTGATGAAGATAACACTGATGACTAAAAATGCCGATTGACTGTACAGAGAAATAACGGCATGCAAGAAAGCGAAACAAATATCATAGACGATATAATATATATGTAACATATATATATATATATATATATATATATATATATCGATAAATGACATTAGAAGGTGTCAGTTAAAATGATATATATCTGAGATGCCGAATATGTGTGATGTTGACAGGGCACGAATCAGTGCCAAATCAAATGTGCGCACGCAAGGTGCTCACATACCACAAAATTTTCGGGTTTTTTAGTACTATGTATATATTTTATACCTTTATGTATAAATTTAATGTTTCTTGCCATTGTTATCAAATGCATTATTGGTATTCGTGGTTAGGTTGTTTTTTTTTTTACTTTGGAGACTAGGGGTCGACTCAGCACAACTACTACCTTTTGAATATTTTTGACTATTTTAACTAAACACTTTTGATTCTTTAACTGTACTAGTAAACTGTGCACCGTCTATACCCGTGCAACAACAATTATTTTTTACAAACTTCACAACAATTTTTTTCACACGTCTAAATAAAAAGTAACTAACAAATTGGCTCAAATTTTGGGTGTAATTGATAGACCAAATTGGATAGAAAATTGGCAGTTTTAAACACCCCCTGACAATTAATGTAAGAGTATAGATATCTATCGTTTTGTTTCTACACACATATGTGCGTGTGTATATATATAACGATATTAGTCGGTTAATGGGTAAGTATGAATTTTGTATAATTTATTTTTCATGTCTCTTTTGCTTATTAATTCATAGCCTATTTCAATTAATTTCTACCTTTAAACTTATTTCTTTATTCTTTTATATTTTTTTTATATTATGTCCTTTCAATTTGGCGCTCGCCTAATGGATAAGCCACTCGCCTCCGGAGCGGGAGATTGTGGGTTCGAGTCCCACCGTGATCGATTTTTTTTTATTGTATTTATTTTATTTAGATTTTCGATAAATATACTATGTGTAATACTATGGAGTTAGACCATTTCCTTTCTTTCTCATAAACCCTCCCCGATAAAGATTTACTAGTTCCTTCTTTGTAATACTATTAACTCGATCAAGATTTGGTCAATGTGGTGGTCAACAGTCATTATCCATCCAATAATTCAAATTCGAAAACCTAAAAAAATCAATGCTTAAAGAAAGTAATAAGTTAGAAGAATAATTGTCCCAACCTTTGTGTTCATTTGATTTGATCTCGTCATTTAACACCCACAAGTTACTGAATAAGCTAGTCAAAAAGCATTATTCAATATTTTCGCAATTTGATCTCTAAACCCTTATTACAAAAGATAATCACGTTGAGGCTATAAAATAAAATCCACACACGCATGACAAAAGACACACGCAGATATATTAATTAATAATCCAAAACGGAGAAGAAGATGATGATCACATTATTATCACGGCGCCCTTCTCTTCTCATGATACTGCTGCTAATACTCTCTTACGACAAAGCTCTTCAAGAAACGTCTGCGTTTGCAAATAACAGCAAGTTTTGGTGTTTCATTGCGGAACCTGTCTCAATCTACATCAAGAACAAACTGCCGAGCTGGAATAAACAACCTTTGACCGCACGTTGTCAAGACAAGGGTCACGATACTGGGTTGTTTAATATCGTTCCAGATAGACCTTTTGTGATTGAATTCTGCCGTAATGTTTTTGGAAGAAGTCTCATATTTTGTCACTTTTATTGGGGAAAGAAGCAAAGGGTTTTCGATGTCTATAATAAAAAGATCGACAAAAGCGGAGGATTGTGTCAAGGTGGAGATGGCACCCTTTGTCTTTGGCATGTTATGGAAGATGGGTTTTATCTTGGTGGCCAAAAACAATATGACTGGAAATAGTTTAGCAGTTTATGTATTAAATTATCTATACGTATTCGTGCAATTAAATAATCTGTGCTCCATTACTTCCAAGTTGTATTCTATCTGTTGGGATTTGGATTGTTGGGCAAGAGTTTTTCTGGCCCCTGAGATGATACGATGATGCACCAACAATCACTGACCAGTTCGCTTTGCTTTGTTCTCTGTCTTGTTTTGCAGTCCAGTTTGTACGGACAAATGTCCAAGGAAGTATGCAATGCAAGAACGACATAATATAATTGACGATGAAGTATATAAATCGAGAATAAAAATATTTTACAATGACTAGATTTTATTTCACACACAAAAAGGAAAGATATTAACTTTGATTTTTGTTCCCTTCTTTAATATATTGCAGCGATAGTCTTGTGGTCAACGATCATTATCCATCCAGCAATTCAAATTCGAAAACCTCAAATCAGTCCTTAAAGAAAGTAATGAGAAAGAATAAATATGGGCACGCACAATCTTTGTTTATTTGATCTCCTCATTAACACCCACGGAAATTGCTGATATCATATAGTCCTCTAAGTCAAAAAGATCTCTAAACCTTATTATAAAAGACCATCCACCTCGTTGTGAGGCTATAAAATTAAAAATCCACGCACACAAGACAAAAGACATTCTATTATCCAAAATCCCAAAAAGGCGAAGAAGAAGAAGAAGATGACATTATCACGCGGCTTCTCTCTTAATCTCAGCTTTCTTCTCATGATACTGCTGCTAATACTCTCTTACGACAAAGCTCTCCAAGAAACGTCTGCTTTTGCAAATAACAGCAAGTTTTGGTGTTTCATTGCTGAACCTGTCTCAATCTACATCGAGAACAAACTGCCAAGCTCAAATAAACAACCTTTGACCGCACGTTGTCAAGACAAGGGTCACGATACTGGGTTGTTTAATATCGTTCCAGATAAACCATTTGTGATTGAATTCTGCCGCAATGTTTTTGGAAAAAGTCTTTTCTTTTGTCACTTTTATTGGGAAAAGAAGCAAAGGGTTTTCGATGTTTATAGTAAAAAGATCGACGAAAGCGGAGGATGTCAAGGTGGAGATGGCACCCTTTGTCTTTGGCATGTTATGGAAGATGGGTTTTATCTTGGTGGCCAAAAACAATATGACTGGAGTTAGTTTAGCTAGCAGCTAATGTATTAATAAATGTTGATAGTTTGAGTTCAATGTCTAGTTATTTATTTTTCTTTTAAGTAATTGTTTAATTAATATATTGGTTTAATCAATATTTTAGCTTAATATAGTTGTAGAAGAATTTTTATTGTGTTTCTATGAGCCAAGGCAAGGAATAAGTTGATCGATCATATTTATAGATATCGAACTCATGTTGGAGGGGTAGGTCATGCCAAGTTTTTAATTTTTTTTTGATTTATTTCTTTAAGTAACATATTTTAATATATTCGAGTTAAAATAAGTTGGGGTAATAATTTAATTATTAACAAGTGTTGTGCTATTTGGAATTTACGATAGTAAAAATCTGTAATTTTAAGTATTTTTATGGTTAAAATGAAAATAAAAATAGTTGGAATTAAAAAAGTTGATTAGTTTTGTAATATGTTTAAAAACTCAACTAGTTTTGTAATTCTAATCACAAAATAACATTATTTATGTAATTCTCTCGTTCTATCTGTGTGTTGGATTTGAATCGTTGGGCAGGAGTTTTTTGAGATAATTAGTCGCTTATGCACCAACAATCACCGAGCAGTTCGCTTTGTGGAAGCCTAACATAACAAGGTTTTTTGTTTTGATTTAATTATATTGAGATTTTCAAGTGATCTGTTCTTCGTCTTGTTTTGCAGTTCAGCGTCTACGATACGAACAAATGTGTAAGGAAGTATGCAATGCAAGAACCACTTAATTGACAATGAAGTATATATCGATAATCAAAGATTTTACAATGACAAGATTTTATTTCACAAGCAAAAAAGGGAAGGATATTAACTTTACTTTTTGTTCCTTCTTTAACATTGTATTGCACCAATAGTCTTGTGGTCAACAATCATTATCCATCCAATATTTCGAAACCTCAAAATCAATCCATAAAGAAAGTAATGAGAAAAATAATCGGCACGCACAATATTTGTTTATTTGATATTCTCATTTAACACCCGCGGGGATTGCTGATATCATATTCTAGTCAAAAATATTTCCAAACCTTACTAGAAAAGATCCTCCTCCTCGTTGTGACATAAAATCCACACACGTGTGTGTGATCAAACGACATATATAATTATTAATACAAAATGGAGAAGAAGAAGATGATCGCATTATCACACACTTCTCTTCTCAGCCTTTTTCTCATGATACTGCTGCTAATACTCTCTTACGACAAAGCTCTTCAAGAAACGTCTGCGTTTGCAAATAACAGCAAGTTTTGGTGTTTCATTGCGGAACCTGTCTCAATCTACCTCGACAACGAACTGCCGAGCTGGAATAAACAACCTTTGACCGCACGTTGTCAGGACAAGGATCACGATACTGGGTTGTTTAATATCGTTCCAGATAGACCTTATGTGATTGAATTCTGCCGTAATGTTTTTGGAAGAAGTCTCGTATTTTGTCACTTCTATTGGGAAAAGAAGCAAAGGGTTTTCGATGTCTATAATAAAAAGATCGACAAAAGCGGAGGATTGTGTCAAGGTGGAGATGGCACCCTTTGTCTTTCGGAGGTTAAGGAAGATGGGTTTTATCTCGGTGGCATAAAACAATATGACTGGAACTAGCTAGCTGGAATAATGTATTAAATGATCTAATTATATATATATTATATATATATATTATATGTAGCGTTCGCGTGCAAATAAAAGAATAAGATGATATATAAGGTGCATAACCATTATATTGTTAATCTCCCACCACCACCACCAGCAGCAGCTGTTACGAAATTTTTCATAAGCCCCACCATGAATATATATATATATATCCTAACCATCTCCTCACCTTACTTAAAAAACCGTTACAAGTTTTACTTATCTGATTTTGTAACTTATACTCCATCGTCACATATCATTCCTCATCTTTCTTGTCGTCGGCCTCTCACCTCCTCTTCTATTGAGAAATTGTGTCAAGTAAATGTATGTTTGTGAATCCCCGCTAGCTATCCTATTAGTATTATTATTGGGAAATTGTATATGGGCAAGTCATGTTAACTAGATGGCCCAAACATAGGATATGCATATATATAGCCCCATTCAGTTTCTTAGACAATGCATGATAAGGCTATTTTACCATTTACGATATTGCTTAGTTTTGGAAATATAGATTGTATATTATCCTAGATAAAAGCTTGACCCGGTATCATAAACCATTAAGCCCAGAGCCCAATATAATTCATCCAAGAGGATGGGCCAAGATAACTTATCTAACCATTGCTATTAATTGACCATAATGACCGTTTCTTTTAAAACCCTAGTTACCTTTAGGGGTGGGGAAGGCCTCAAGGCCCTCACAAGCCAAGCAAGCTACTCTCTAGGTGACGTTCGGGTCGGTCCGGTCCGGAGCCCACTTACTACGGGTTGTGCCGTGCCGGACTCACAAATTAAGAGTTCTATCCGCAGCACATCGCGGGCCTCGTGTCTTGTGGGCCGGGTTCGGGCCGATTGCAGGCTGCCCAGGTCGGGCTGCAGCGGTATAATTTGGATAGGCCCGTTTGCTATTTTTTTCGGCCTTTAATAATGTTCTCGGGCTTCATCTTATTAAACCAAACATGAGACTCTTATTACTAATTATTTCGTAACACATTTCTAAGTTTGTCCTGTAAGACAGACATAGGAGTAGACTTGCAGCTAAACCTGTAGATGCCGGTAAATGCATGGCCCGGGGGCGAACTATGGGCCAAGAAACGGGCCAGAAATGCGGGATCGGGTGCTGAATCGGGCCAGAAAAACTATTGGAACATTTGAAGCCTGTGGCCTGTGAAGTGACTAGCGGGCTGGACTCATGCCTGTTATGGGCCCATGTCAGGCCGGCCCATTGGCATGCCAGGCAGAGCTGCCCACGTGCTAGCCTGGCCAGTGCCCACCTTTAGTGAACTTTCATAATTTGCTCTTGACGAGCAAAATTGGACAGCCACAA
Source organism: Craterostigma plantagineum (assembly GCA_027422505.1). Lineage (NCBI taxonomy): Eukaryota > Viridiplantae > Streptophyta > Magnoliopsida > Lamiales > Linderniaceae > Craterostigma > Craterostigma plantagineum. The sequence goes on from JAPQWV010000082.1 coordinate 1,624,947, forward strand.
TTTCGAACCAGAGGATAGTCACGTATTGTTCATTTTCGAGTTTCAAATAGACGATACATATATTGGTATGTTTAACCTGACTATACAAACTCGTATAGAGCCCTCATTGTTTTTGACGACACAAATAGTTTGCCCTGAGAGAAACTAAACAGTTGCATTGCAGTAGACAATATTCGAATTTACAGTAATGCAAGCCCAAATTTGCAGAAAAGATTAAAAAAAAAAGAGACCACTATAGTGATTCCAACAAGACAAAACGTAGTATATATGGTGAGGGCCTGAGGCTTAACAACGCGATAACTGTTCGGTGACTGTTAAGTATGTCGAAAAAATGTGCAAAGAATAATTGAGATGCTCGTACGATGTAAGAACGACAATATAATTGACAACGAGAAGAAGTACATATCGAGAATAATTAGTCTTGATTTTCTACAAATATATCTCATCATATACTAAACTTAACTGAGATAATAACGGAAGATATACTTTTTATAGATGGTTTATTCACATTTGGTAATTGGCATACGGATATTTCATATCATATCATATTATTGACGATTTGAGTAATTGATTGAAAGTGTATATACAATGACTGATATTTTATTTCACAGATAAAAGGGAAAGGTTTAACTTTTAGTTTTTTGTTCCTCCTTTAATGTTCCAGCAATAATCTTGTGGTCAACAATCATTATCCATCCAATAAGAAATAAAAATGGGCACACAATCTTTGTTTATTTTGATCTTCCACGGGGATTACTGATATCATAGTCTAGTCAAAAAGCATTGAATATATATTTGCAATTTGATCTCCAAACCTTATTACAAATTAAAAAGATCATCATCTCCTCGTTGAGGCTCTATATAAAATCCACGCACGCAAGACAAAATACATTAGAATTATCCAAAATCCAAAAAGGAGGAGAAGAAGAAAAGATGACATTATCACGCGGCTTCTCTCTTAATTTCAGCCTTTTCCACATGATTCTGCTAATGCTCTCTTACGACAAAGCTCTTCAAGAAACATATGCGTTTGCAAATAACAGCAAGTTTTGGTGTTTCATTGCGGAACCTGTCTCAATCTACCTCGACAATGAACTGCCTAGCTGGAATAAACAACCTTTGACCGCACGTTGTCAGGACAAGGATCACGATACTGGGTTGATTAATATCCTTCCAGATAAACCTTACGTGATTGAGTTCTGCCGTAATGTTTTTGGAAGAAGTCTCGTATTTTGTCACTTTTATTGGGGAAAGAAGCAAAGGGTTTTCGACGTTTATAATAAAAAGATCGACAAAAGTGGAGGATGTCAAGGTGGAGATGGCACCCTTTGTCTTTGGCTTGTTATGGAAGATGGGTTTTATCTTGGTGGCCTCCAAAAACAATATGACTGGAAATAGCTAGCTAGCTATATGTATTAAAAATTTAATCTATATATAATATTATTATATAAAAAGCTGGCCATACTTTTCATCGTGGAACGGTACGACCAAGATTGATCTTCGATGTTTACTCGTTCGTTATTTTGTGTGTGTTGTCATTTGACCCCACAATATGTCTCATATTCATATGTGGTTGGTTCCACCGTAGACAATGCATGCGCCAAACATATATAGATAGCCATCACGTATACTATAGATGATATGTGATGTGCATTAACCATTATACTTTTTATATCTGTAGAAGTTGCTCGTTCAATCCACATATATTAGGCCCATGAATTAAGATTTGAAAGTTGAGCCAAACCGGCTCGACAAAAACTCGGCTTGAGCTCATTAATGTTGAGCTGGGGCACGATCTTGAGCCATTGCATAAGAGCTCGAAAGTTTGTGGGAGTTTTTTTTTTTCAGTTTTTTATTTTTTATTTTTGTCACCAAAATTTGAGCTCAATTACACTACCTTTACCTAACTTGAAAAGATGATTGGTAACATACAAGTTTTATTTAATCTGATGTTAACTTTATTACTAGTCCATACATCTTTCATCATCTTCTTGAAGGAAGTTAAATTGGTATGAACGGACTGTAGTTTATAGAGTAGGTGAGATCGAAATATTTCAGTAAATGGAGGGAAGATTTTAGCTGGCAAAGAAATATACTACTTCTTGTTTTATTTTAAGTCACTCGCCTCAACGAATGAGTTACATGTAGCACTTGTACTTAGACAAACCAACATAAATCATGGTTACTCCAACACTTCTTCTTCCTTGTCGTCAGCCTCTGATTCCCCTCGTCCTCCACCTCTTCCTTGTTTGTTCTTATTCCAAGATAGATAAGATGGATCTCCAAGTTGCCTGCATTAGTAAAGAGAAAAATAAACATATAATTGGCATAGTTAGCTACGCTATAGGCATCATATCATACATATAATATATATGCTTCAGTAAGCAAAACTCATATTATATACCTCGGGTTGAGTAGAAGCATTTGCACGAAGCTCACTGCTACGACGAAGCACAGCCCAGCGACGGTCAGATAAGCAATTTCCAGGGCGTCGTTGTTACCCCCGAGCCAATTGGCCGTTGACAGAACCAATTTTTTCTTCCCGTCGAAACTGTACGTGTTGTAGTTATTCTGAATGTGCACTACGACCATATCCCCCTTTTCGAGATCCACCTCGATCTTACCGTACAGTTTACGAAACGTCGGCAAAGGCGCTGTTCGCATCCATACCATAAGATCCTCTTGCTCATTTAGCTAGAAAAATAACAACCACAGAAAGACATAGTTAAGATTTTCATCATCTATCAGGTCTAAAAAAGGGGGGGAGTCCAGTAATTTACCGGTATCGAGGGGTCGAGGGAAGCGCCGCCTATCAAGGGACCCTTTTGGAAGTTCTTTGGGTAGACGTCTTTTCCGAACTTGTGATCCCTATCGCTTTTCAGTGCGATGCCTTTCTTGTTCACGTTCAGTGTGACGTTGCGTCGAGTGAAGTGGTACGTGTCGTTGAACAAACTCCACGCAATAAGGCCGCAAGGCACTATGGACATATTGTTGCTCCTATCGAGCGGCTTGCACGAGTCTGTATCGTTCTCATACCGTGGGTCCAGTAGCTGCCTGTCGCTACGGCTCTTGACATAACTATATAACAATTCAATTGAAACATTATTAGCCCAGGAAATTAAACACGTACAATTAGACGTGAACGATTTAAAAAACCGTAACCTAATCATAATGGAACCGGCGGTCAACGGTTCAGTTAACCGTTGTCAACGGTTATGGTTCGAAACGTAACCGAACCGTTATGGTTATCGAAATTTCTAACCGTAAACCGGCAGTTCTAACATCCGATTATAACCAATAAATAAAATTATAATATATTTGGTTGCTTTGCACCAAGGGTATATTACATTACTAAACGGTATATTACATCATATTTGGTTGCTTGAGTTTTTTAAAGTTATTTCTTTATTGGTATATTACATTACTAAACGGTGGTTTTTTTACCATATATGCTTCTCTTTTGATTATTCTATGTCTCAACAGGAGGAGATGGCTATAATTAGTGTTCGTCGAACACTCCCAAAGCAAAAATTGAGCCATCATATTTTTATTATGGTGTAAGTATACTTTTTCTAAGATGAAATGAAATTTTTTACATTATTAAATAAAATTATTATTATTTTAAATTTGTTGTTTATTTAAGTCATCTTTTTTGTTTTTTTTTTTTTGTATAAAAAACTCCAAAAAGAAGAAAAAGAAAATTTTGAAACCGTAAAATCGGCGGTTCAAACCGTAACCTTAATCGGCTCCTCCGGTTACAAATCGTAACCGTAACCAGCTCCTCCGGTTACAAACCGTAACTGTAGCTGCGGTTACCGCGGTTCGGTTACGATTAGAGATTTTGCCTAGCCATGGCGGTTCTAACCGTGAACAATTGAACACAGTCTACGTGCAATCCAGAATAATATACATTTATACTGGTAAGATAGAAGAATACCTGCGGTGATTCTGATAGAAATTGTGGAGCTGATAATACACGAAGATTGGCTGCTTCATATGATTTTTTACCTGAAAGTTGTCTTTCAATGCATTAAAATTAAAGCAAACATAGTTTCATGATGTAAAGAGGAGCAGACAACTTTTTTTTTCCGCAAAAGTGAAGGACAGTTTGATTTGATTAAGGAGCTAGTAACTGATAACCTGAAGATACCGAGTGCAGGTTTTGTCCCCATCGCTTTGAATAAACTTAACGGTATCATTCTTGAATTCTGGAGGAACGCATGCAATATGGTACTCATCAACACTTTCAGCAACCTAGGTGGTGATGGAAGAGAATATTAAAGTTTTTTTTCAATAAAAGAAGAACAATGAATTATAATCATAGTACTGTGTCTGATCGATCAGTACACATACATTGTTTGAGGCCAAAAGGGCAAATGTCCCCAAGACGGTGAAGGCGGCGCTTACCACCAAAAATGTTGCGACCGACTGTACGTAGAGAGAAATAAACGCATGCAAGAAAGAAACAAATATCATATATATATATATATATATATGTATATATATATATATATATATATATATAGAAAGCCAATAATCGACATATTTAACAAAAAAACGCCCTACCTTCTTAGGAGTAAGAATCGGTCTGCAGGCGGGGAGCTGTTGTTGAATAAATCTTGAATCTGAAAAAAAAAATTAAATAAACGAAATAAGAGAGGATAAAAGTGATGAGCCCAGAAGAAAATAAAGGTCCACTTCCCTTTTGTTCAGACAAAACCAAAATTAATAATAACTAATAATAATCATAGTTACTAGTGGCGCACCGCTCATTAGGGCGTGAAGCCCCGTTAGAGCCATGGCGTTTGGTGTATGGTGTGGCGCGCGCAAAATTGAAGGACTTCGCATTTGAAATATTAAAGATTAAAATATATAGGAGCTACATATAATGATAAGGATAACCAAAGACATACCATTGAAAAGTTATATATATTTATCAAAATTTTAAAAGGTTAAAAAACTAATAAGCTAGTCAAGTTGTTGCATAGAAAATTCCTGAACATAATTCAAGCATATGAGCTTCGTCAATCACTTTTCGTCAGGCTCTTACCCTACTACTAATTCTGTCACTATTTAAAATAAATACCTATAAGCAATTAAAAGACCAAAATAAGCTTTTGGGCCGCGTTGGGCTGGCCCAAAGATGTACGGGCTAATAAAATCTAAGCCATAGCCCAAAGAACAGTGGGTCGGCCCAGCCCGGCCCTAGCCCATACATTAGATGAAACGCCTTCCTCTTTCCTATGAATCCAAAGTTACTTTAGAAAGAGTTCAATGGAGCAGATGTAGATGCATATTGACTACTATATGTGGTTCCAGTTTGCAGTAACATAAGATCATTATCGAGCATCGATAAGCAATATCACAACCTTGTGATTTAACATCTAAAGTCTGACCTCAAATGAATCAACTTCAGTGAGCGTATATATATCTGAATGCAAAATTTAAACTTCAAAAGTGCATTGAATGGTTCAGAAATAGCACGTAAGCAGATAACTAGACACATTTTGACGAGTATCATCCTTAAGCATCCAACGTCTAATTGCCTCAGTCAACAAGCATTATACAAAAAAGCGTAAGCTAACAAGAAAAAAGGCAGCAAAAAAAGGATTCATTAAACTTTAAACAGAGTCTGTCTCTCGTACGTACATCAAGAAAACCTAGGAGATGCGAAATTAGAGAAAAGAAAATCGAAGCTTTTGTGAAGAGCATTTAGTACCTAGAATCGCCCTCCTCCAAGTTCTTTCAGTCCGTCGATTGTTTGCTGATACGTTGTTGGTTCCATCAGCCATCGTTGCTGGTTTCAGACACAGACCCTTTGGAGCTTTATTTTGTGAAAAGAAAATCGAAACTTTATTTATAAGATGCAGATGCAGAGGCGTTGTGCTTCCAAGATGCAGATGGTCAATCATATAGTAGCTCGTGCATAATGATTCTCCGTTGTGGAGTTTATATTCTTCAAAGCTGATATATATAAGATGACTCGTTGGATTGGCTGGAATATTATTATTTGTTAGGATATGATCCTCAACAATATTTGTTGAGATGCATAAAGTTTTTGGGGATCGTTGTTTATGTAGAGCTTAGCTAGAGCTATGACAGTAACTGGGTATGTATGAGTGCATTGCATGCCAATTGTAGAAGAATTTTCTATTCCATAATTGATTTTTGTATTTATAGACGGTTAGCTGAGCAACCGACCTTTTAAGTAAAAGAAAAAAATATAACAAAATAAATGAACTTGTTCTCGTGAGCTTTCCAACATTGACTGTACTACTACTATTAACTTATAGATTCCTCTACTTCTTGCAAATGAGCTAATCTCGCGAATTGAGTGAGCCAATGTTGTTTGTAAAATGAATTATTTAGCAAAGTTCATTTGGACAAAGAAAAGTTTCCTTGTCTGGTTTTTCTAAAAATTATTATCACAGAAAAACAAATATATTTTACAGATTATTGATTTATAAGGCGGATCATTTGTTTCTAGTATATTGATATGATTATTGCGTCTGTGCTATGAATTGACTTCCACCATTTTCTATTTGCTGCACTAGATTAATTTTTTTTTTCAACTGATAGTATTTGGTTCCATTAAAAAGTACAATCGGCTAATTAGCCGAAAGAATCCCTCGGCTCTGATTACAAGCCAACATGCAGTAGGGAGAAGACACCTCCAAAATGAGGAAATCAATCCCATATAGGAGAACAAACTTGGCGAGAAATAAATCGATCCAAAATGGAGCGAAATAATCTCTCGATAAACGTACAGAAAAACACCAAAACACAAGAAGGTTAAGGATAAAAGATGGTGACAAAGTAAGAGGAACACAATGCTCCAAAAAGGAGAGACTAAAACTCCCTATAGAGAGACAAAAATCACAACTCGAACACCAAAACCAAAAAAAGAATCGAGTGTGGTTTTATTCGAGATTAGGGTTTATGAAAAGAGAGATATGATATACCTAAGTCAAGCGATTGACAAAGAGGAACTTGAAGAGATGGCAGATCCAAGGTTGATGAAGGGCAATACGTCTTCGGTGGTGGTGTTGTTTTTTTTTTTTTTTAATATATATAGGAGGAGAGGCGAATTCTTATTTCAAACGAGCTAGGAGGAAAACTTCTCTTTTATAATCTCACACGAGTGTTTTTTATAACCTCACGTATTTGCTATATGATGTGGTAACTCACTTTTTCCCTCTGCTCTCCATTACGTTATGCATGCATATATATAGTAGTAATGAGATGAACGTACGCAAATTGAAATCATGCGGATCAAGGCTATATCTTTGACTTTGTAGCTCATTTTTTGTTTTCTTCCCACAAGAGATTTCCTTGGATTGGACAAAACTTTTTTCCTTGTCTCATTTTTCTCGTAGTAACTTATCAAAGAAAAGCAAATATATTTCACTGATGATTGATTGTCAAGGCGGACCATTTGTTTCTAGTATATTGTTGATATGTTTATTGCGTCTGCTATATGAATTTGACTTACCATTTCTATTTGGTGCACTAGATTAATTAAAGCTATAAGATTATGAATCAGCCCAAGTTCCAACGACGGTCATCGACAGATTTCCCTTTAGGCGTAGATATTTTAGGTGTAGATATATTTCAAATCTCCATAAATATGGCAAAAAAATTCACAATTGTTCATTTACCTTGTGAAAGACTACTATAACTTATCGAGTTCCATAGAATAGATATAGCAAAAGACTTCATAATTTTGTTCATCTACCTTGTGATACTTTACTGTAACTTATTGACGTTCCATAAATATAGCAAAAAACTTCATAATTGTTCATATACCTTGTGAGAGTACTATAATTTATTGAGTTGAGTCATTGAGCGTACAACTAGACAATAATAACAGAGTTCTGCCCCCAAGGAAGAATTTCTATAATGTAGCTTCGTTGATCTTTTGTTGCTGATGAAATTGCAATAGACCACATTGTAGGCTGCATTCTTGAAACTGCCCAAGAATAGTAAAAACAGATTATGAATAAAAACAATGAAAAGGAAGGATTATTGGAAAAATAATTTAATGATTACGTATAACCATCTATCTAGTGATTACGTAGTATATCCATCTATCTATTGATTACGTATATCCCATCTATCTGTACTGGGTATTCTGCTTTCCTCTGAACATCTCATAACCATATCCATAGAAGACTGGACTGGATAAGATGACTCGCACGATCGACTGGACTGGAGATATTAATAGGATTTATGTGATCCTCAATAATATATATTTGTTCAGATGCATTATAATGTTTGGGGATTGCTTATGTAGAGCTAGCTAGCTATGTGTGTAGGTGGGTATGTATCAGTGCATTGCATGCCAATTGTAGAAGAATTTTCTATTCCCTAATTGATTTTTGTATTTATATACGGTTAGCTCAACACTTGAGCAACCGACCTTTTAAGTAAAAGAAAAATAACAAAATAAATGAACTTATTCTCGTCAGCTTTCGGACATCGACTGTACTACTATTAACTTACTGAGGCCAACGTTGTTTACAAAAATTATGGTAGATTTGTCGTTGGGCTTCGTTAAAAAAAAAAAAAAAAAAGAGAGAGAGAGAGAAAGAGACAAATAAAATATGTGTATCGAGCAAAGTTTATTTGGACAAGAAAAGTTTCCTTGTCTGCCTCGTAATAACTTATCAAAGAAAAATAATACTCATGTGTATTGATATTTTTAGGGTAATTCCACAAAGACCCCCTAAATTCTATTTAGACCCCCTATTAATTATCTAACAATTAAATGCAGCTTTAAAACTATGTTTTTTACCAGGACTTTTTCTATTTAAACGTCCTTGAATAACAAATTAATCAAGTTCCTAACTTCTACCTACAACGTTTGAATGACTATTAACTAAAATACACATTATAATTTTATTACTTTGTATACACGTTCTTGTATAAATTAGAAAAAGTAGTGTTTAACAAATCTCCACTTCATAATATTTACTTTTATATTTTTAAATTTTTAAAAAGGTCAGACAAGTATTAGTTCTTTAGAAATATTTTTTACTTTAATAAGTTAGCAATTGATTTATCGTGTCCAGATTTTATCTTTAATTGCTCAAATATTAGCTGCAACATTATTCGACCGTGTCCGCTGCCACGCCACCATAACCGGACTATACAACTCATATAGCGTCCTCCATTGTTTTTGACGATTCAAATACAAATAGTTTGCTCGGAAAGAGAAACTAAACAGTTGCATTAGACAATATTTGAATGTACAGTAATGCAAGCCCAAATTTGCAGAAAAAGGAAAAAAAAAATCCATTATAGCGATTCCAACAAGACCAACGTAGTATATATGGTGTAGGATTAGGCTTAACAACGCGGTGACTGTTAAGTGTCGGAACAAATGTGTAAAGAATAATTGAGATGCAAGAACGACAATATAATTGACAACGAGAAGAAGTATATCGAGAATAATTATTCTTGATTTTCTACAAATATATCTCATCACTTACTAAACTGACTGAGAATAACGAAATATATACTTTTTATAGATGTTTATTCACGTTTTGGTGGCAGACCGATATTTCATATCATATTAGGGTGCTACTATTGGCACCCCTTAGGGGGTGAAAATAACATTGGATTTTGTACAAATTATTTATATTAATTCTTTTTCTTATATTGTATTCACAATAATAACTTTCATTAATTTTTTCCATTACTCAACGAATTTGTGAGAATTGTGCAATGCCATTAAATGCTTCCAGTGGGACCACATTTCAATATGCAATGTTAAATTAATCTACTATAAAATATACTACTATATTATATTAATCAATATTAATAAACGTATTTTATAAAAATTACAATATTCTTATCACCATAAAACAAATGAGCTTGAATAAATGAAGAAATAATAGCTATTAGATAAAGATTAATATTAATATCTAAACGGTTAAGCATGATAGTCGGTATGGAATATCCCTTCATAAAATTCGAATGCCTGAGACATCAATAAAATATTTTATAATTGTGATATTATTCACGTTCTTTTTTATACATTACGAAAGACAAATTGTTTGATGAAAATTTTTTCAAAGAATAGTGCTAATACAAAATAATTTACTAAAAAACAATCAAATAGATTAAAGAAAATACAATTAGAAACAATTGTCTAAGGATTCATCTATTAAACATTGACTTGTAATTTGTAATATGACTTCTTATTAATGTATGATTGTATCCCGTGACCAAGCCAAAAATGGATTGAGTTTAATCTTACACATATGTTAATAAACGTGGAAAAAGAATCATTTAAAATAAATCATAGTTATCATATCATCAATGTCAATATTATCTAATATAATTAATAAATAATAGAGGACACTTTAGACCTAGGGTTGCAAATTAATCGAATTTTTTTGTTCGATTCGAAATTCGATTCGGAATTAAAGATTCGGATTCGAAATATTAGAATATCAAATCCGAATAAGAATATTTTTTTCGATTCGAATAATTTTTGAATAAGAATACAATATGGCAATATTCGATTCGAATTTTTTTAGAATATTCGATTCGAATAATATAAGATATATTATATAATACATACTATAAATACTTGTAGTTAAACTAACATATTAATATCACTTAAAGAGACATTATCACTTGATAGATCATTATTACAAGATCACATATCATTATTTTTTCCTTTACTACGCCGCAAATCATATATTTCATTATAATTAATCAATTTCTTGTTATTCTACAGATAGAAGAAGAATCGGTTGATGTTAGCATGAGTGATGATCAAAGTAAGCTAAGAAAAACAATTATTTTTGGAATTTATCGATGGAAGAGTTTTTTGTACTTTAGGTATTGGATAACCTAATGATATGTTTCAGTATGTTTTCTTTTATGCGTAACCGCATCTTTTCTCCAGTACGTATTTTTTTACGTTATTTGTTTTCTTAAAACAGGTTTTCTGAAGAAAAAATTTATTCGTATCCGAATATTCGAATATTCGCAAATATATTCGAATATATTATCAAATAGAATATGAATCAATTTTAGTATTTGAACAATAAAAGAATATGAATATGAATATTCGGAAAATAAAATAATACAAATAGAATATGGTGGTATTCGACTCGATTCGATTCGTTTGCAACCCTATTTAGACCTTCCTCAATGCTAAACCCAAAAAAGTAGGTTTTGTGTGCCACGTCAGCACCACTTTAAAAGTAAAAAACATCTACCTTCAAAACAAAATCTCTCCCCATGAAACCCAAAAAGTAGGTTTATTGGGGATCCTCTTTAATTTTATTTAATTTTATTTTATTAACCACTTATTTTTATCTAATTTTCAAAATAATTTATAATTATATTTCATATTATTTAAATATTTAAATTTAAAAAAAGATTTCATTACATAATAAAAAAATATTATTTATTTATTTGAAATATAAAAGAAATAAACATTTTTAACACATTATAATTTTTTTCGTAAAAAATAAAAAAAATAATAAATATTAATAAACAAATATTAATATAGGATAAAAAGAAAGTAATTAAAAAAACATCACATCCACATAAAGAAAAAAACCCAGCTAGAATGTATCAAACCCAACAAAAAACCTACCACATCTCACAATGGTAAAAACCTCCACTCATAGGTTTTTTTGTATTTCCACCTCAACAAAAAACCTAGCATTGGAGAATGCCTTAAAAGATGGGATCGAAGGCTAGTTGATGGTTTTGAAAGTAAAAAAATCAGTTTTGTAATAAATTGAGTGTAGTAATAAATTAGTGGGGTAATAAATAGTGGTGACAATAAATGGTTTTAGCTCATAAAAAACGTTGGTTATCTTATTTATTAATAAGAAAATCCAGTCAAAGTCATTAATTGTCCCAAATACTTAGGAGGTATAGGGAGTGTGAATAGAATTGGGGGTGCATATAGAATTATCCATCACATTATTGACGATTTGAGTAATTGATTGAAAGTGTATATACAATGTAAGATTTTATGTCACAGATAAAAGGAAAAGATATTAACTTTTCGTTTTTTGTTCCTTCTTTAATGTTCCAGCAATAATCTTGTGGTCAACAATCATTATCCATCCAATAAGAAATAATAATGGGCACACAATCTTTGTTTATTTTGATCTCCCTCATTAACACCCACGGGGATTACTGATATCATAGTCTAGTCAAAAAGCATTGAATATATATTTGCAATTTGATCTCCAAACCTTATTACAAATTAAAAGATCACCATCTCCTCGTTGAGGCTCTATATAAAATCCACACACGCAAGACAAAATACATTAGAATTATCCAAAATCCAGAAAGGAGGAGAAGAAGATGACATTATCACGCTGCTTCTCACTTAATCTCAGCCTTCTCATGATTCTGCTAATGCTCTCTTACGACAAAGCTCTTCAAGAAACATATGGGTTTGCAAATAACAGCAAGTTTTGGTGTTTCATTGCAGAACCTGTCTCAATCTACATCGACAACGAACTGCCTAGCTGGATTAAACAACCTTTGACCGCACGTTGTCAGGACAAGGATCACGATACTGGGTTGGTTAATATCGTTCCGGATAAATCATATGTGATTGAGTTCTGCCGTAATGTTTTTGGAAGAAGTCTCATATTTTGTCACTTTTATTGGGGAAAGAAGCAAAGGGTTTTCGATGTTTATAATAAAAAGATCGACAAACCGGAGGATTGTGTCAAGGTGGAGATGGCACCCTTTGTCTTTGGGAGGTTAAGGAAGATGGGTTTTATCTTGGGGGCCAAAAACAATATGACTGGAACTAGCTAGCTAGCCAATGTATTAATTAATAAATTTAATCTATATATAATATTTATATAAAAAGCTGGCCATACTTTTCATCATTGGAACGTACGACCAAAGTTTTATAAGATTTGATATTCTTTGATGTTTCCTCGTTCGTTATTTGTGTCGTCATTTGACCCCACAATTTGTCTCATCTTCATATGTGGTTGGTTCCACCGTAGACAATGTATGCGCCAAAGATATATAGATAGCCATCACGTATACTATAGATGAGAATATGATGTACATTAGCAACCATTATACTTTTTGTATCTGCAGAAGCTGCTGGTTCAATCCCCAGCAGCAGCTGTTTTTCATATATTAGGCCCATGAATTAGGAGTTGAAAGATGAGAGCCGAGCTCAAATGTCTGGGCTCGAGCCCGAAAATTACATCCCTGCTATGAATACCTTTACCTTACTTAAGATGATTGGTTACATACAAGTTTTATTTAATCTGATGTTAACTTTATTACTAGTCCATCCAATACATCTTTCATCATCTTCGTGAAGGAACGGACTGTAGTTTATAGAGTATGTGAGATCGAAATATTTCAGTAAATGGAGGGAAGATTTTAGCTGGCAAAGAAATATATTTACTTCTTGTTTTATTTTAGTCACTCGCCTTAACGAATGAGTTACATGTAGCACTTGTACTTAGACAAACCAACAAAAATCATGGTTACTCCAACACTTCTTCTTCCTTGTCGTCAGCCTCTGATCCCCCTCGTCCTCTTCCTCGTTTGTTCTTATTCCAAGATAGATAAGATGGATCTCCAAGTTGCCTGCATTAGTAAAGAGAAAAATAAACATATAATTGGCATAGTTAGCCAGGCTATATGCACCATCCATATAATATATGCTTCAGTAAGCAAAAAAAAAAAAACTCATATTATATACCTCGGGTTGAGTAGAAGCAGTTGCACGAAGCTCACTGCTACGACGAAGCACAGCCCAGCAACGGTCAGATAAGCAATTCCCAGGGCATCGTTCTTACCCCGAGCCAATTGGCCGTTGATAGAACCAACTTTTTCTTCCCGTGGAAACTGTACGTGTTGTAGTTATTCTGAATTTGAACCACGACCATATCCCCCTTTTCGAGATCCACCTCGATCTTACCGTACAGTTTACGAAACGTCGGCAAAGGCGCCGTTCGCATCCATACCATAAGGTCCTCTTGCTCATTCAGCTAGAAAAATAACAACCACAGAAAGACATAAATAAGATTTTCATCATCTATCAGGTCTAAAAAAGAGGGGGAGTCCAGTAATTTACGGGTATTGAGGGGTCGAGGGAAGCGCCGCCTATCAAGGGACCCTTTTGGAAGTTCTTTGGGTAGACGTCTTTTCCGAACTTGTGATCCCTATCGCTTTTCAGTGCGATGCCTTTCTTGTTCACGTTCAGTGTGACGTTGCGTAGAGTGAAGTGGTACGTGTCGTTGAACAAACTCCACGCAATAAGGCCGCAAGGCACTATGGACATATTGTTGCTCCTATCGAGCGGCTTGCACGAGTTTGTATCGTTCTCATACCGCGGGTCCAGCAGTTGCCTGTCGCTACGGCTCTTGACATAACTAATATAAAAACAATATATCAATCCAGAGAAAAGATAGATTGTTGGTCTAACTAGTGCTTAAATTTTGGCCCCAAGAACATGGGTTGGGCCGGCACTGCCCCAAAAACCGGGCTTGAGCCCAAGTTTTCTTGTATTTTTGTATATATAACATTTATCCAATTCAATTTTATAACCAAAAATAATATTTTTTTTATGTATTAATGAGATATAAACTTCTAATAATTATTTATTTGCAATACTGTGCATGATAATAGTATAAAATATAAAGATTTTAGTAATTACAAAAAATTACAAATCTTGGCCCATAAGCCCGACGGCTGGCCCGGCCCATCAGGTTATGGGTTTGGGCCTAAGAATATTGGGGCATATTCTTTAGGGCCAGCTGATCGGGCCGAGAGGGTCGGCCCCCCCAAATTCAGATTTAGGTCTAACTCTAACATAACACGTCCGCATAAAAATCACAGAATATATTATTGGTAAAAATATTAAGATACCTGCGGTGATTCTGATAGAAATTGTGAAGCTGATAATACACGAAGATAGGTTGCTTCATACGACTTTTGATCTGAAAGTCCAATGCATTAAAAGTAAAGCAAACATAGTTTCATGATAGTAAAGAGGCAGACAACTCATTTTTTTTCCCGCAAAAGCGACAGTTTGATCAAGGGACTAGTAAATTAATTAATAACCTTAAGAGGTCGAATGCAGGTTTTGTCCCGGTCACTTTGAATGAACTTTACGGTGTCGTTCTTGAATTCGGGAGGGACACATAAAATTTGGTATTCATCAGCAATTTCAGCAACCTAGGTGGTGATGGAAGAGCATATAAAGTAAATTTATCAATAAAAAAAAAAAGAATAATGGATTATAATCATAGTACTGTGTCAGATCAGTGCACATACATTGTTTGACGCCAAGAGGGCAAATGTCCCCAAGACGATGAAGGCAGCACTTAGGATTATGAATGTTGCAACCGACTGTACAGAGAAATAAACGCATGCAAGAAAGAAACAATTATCATATATATATATATATATATATAAAGCCTGATTTAACAAAAAATGCACTACCTTCTTAGGAGTCAAAATAGGTCTGCAGGCGGGGAGTTGTTGTTGAATAAACCTTGAATCTGGAACAGAATAAACAAATAACGCAATAAGAGAAAGATAAAAGTGATGAGCCTACAAGAATAAAGATACACTTGTTTTCAGTTCAGACACAACAAAATCAATAAATGATAATATTGATCTCATGATAATGATAAAAAGAAGTAGGGGGGACGAAAATACTCATGGGTCGTCTGGAAGACGTCGCTTCACGCCGTACGCTTTCCATATACTTGCTAATGGACGCTGCCAGTTGTATAGATGCAAAATATCAGTGGAATAAAATCGTCATATAAATGTATATACAACACTTATTTCCGAGATGACTCGTTCGATTGGCTGGAATATTATTAGGATATAATCCTCAACAATTTTGTTGAGGTGCATAAAGTTTGGGGGTCGTTTATATGTCGAGTTAGCTGGCTATGAGTACCTGGGTATGTATGAGTGCATTGCATGCCAATTGTAGAAGAATTTTCTATTCCATAATTGATTTTTGTATTTATAGACGGTTAGCTGAGCAACCGACCTTTTAAGTAAAAGAAAAATATAATAAAATAAATGAACTTGTTCTCGTGGGCTTTCCAACATTGACTGCACTACTATTAACTTATTGATTCCTATACTTGTTGCAAATGAGCTATGTCATCTACTTCTTGGGAATTGAGCGAGCCAATATCGTTTGTTCATTTGGACAAGAAAAGTTTCTCGTAATAACTTATCGAAGGAAAAGAAATATATTTTTACTGATTATTGATTTTCAAGGCGGATCATTTGTTTCTAGAGTATATTGATGTTGCGTCTGCCCTGTGAATTGACTTCACCACCTTTTCTATTTGCTGCAATTTTTTTTTTTTTCAATTGATAGTATTTTTCCCTTCCATTAAAAGAACAATCGGCTAACTAGCCGAAAGAATCCCTCTGAGACCAACAAACGTACAGAAACACCAAAGCACAAGAAGTTTAAGGATAAAAGAATGGTGACAAACCCTACTAAGAAACAATGCTCTTAGAAGAGACTAAAACTCTCAATGGAGAGACAAAAATCACAACTCCAACAACAAAAAAAAAAAAGACGCGCTAAACGCATAGAGTAAACAGTCAAACGCCCAAGGTTGTTGGCGGAGGTGAACGGGCGAGGACGAAATATTTCTCATGACTTCTATCTACTATTACGGGGAGCGACTGATGGGATGCTTTCGCTTGAAGAAATCGAGAATGGTTTTATTTGAGATTTAGTACACGTTTGGTTGTTGGGTTTATTTTTAAGAGGGTTTAAATTAGCAAGGTTTTATATAAACATAATTAATTGGTATAAAGAAAAATGTGTGATTTTTTAGTGGGTTTAAAGGGAAGTCTGTATGTTTGAATAAACACCGGTTTAATAAATGGATGTTTGTTAAAAATCCATTTATACCCCCAACTATATTAACATGTACACAAATTATTAGATTACACGCACGCAGACAAAACGAATATCCGCGAGTAGGCGATGTTGAAGAACAGGTGCAATAGTCAATCTTTGGAAATATCAAATATCAACAAGCTAAAATTGAGTCTATCTTTAAAAGATACTTTGAAGCCTTTACTCATAAGTCATAACATAGGCTTAAGAAGAAAATCGGAACCATAACTGCATAAAATAAAGAAATATCAAATACTACCTGCCTTTGGACTCAGTTTCCTGGACCTAAGTTCGCTCTTCGCCTAAAGCCTTAACTATTAATGGGGGCCACTTCATTAGCAACCCAAATTCATTAGCATCAACAAAAAAAAAAAAAAAAAAAAAGAATTCATCGAGTGCAACCCAAATACCAAATGGGAATAGCAAAAGCTTGTAAAATCACCGATCAAGAATAGAAGAGAAAGCGAGAAAATAACTTACCTACAATAAATCGATGATTTGCCAACACCTATCTCGGCGACTTGAGGGATGAAAGAAATCTGAATTGAGTTGAGTCGTTGACAAGAGGTTGAAATAGTATGGTGCTCGTGGGTAAGATATGAGGGGTAATATTATAAAGTAATTGTGGGTTTTCAATATCACACGGGTGTGTTATTCTAAACCTATACTCAACGAATGTAAAATTATTTTCATTTCCACATAAAAACAGAACTTAGCTGAATTCAAATGTTAAATTATCACGAATATAATAACAGAAAAGAATTTCACTTAAGAAGAAACCAACCTCTCCGCCAAGGTAATAAGACAGATCGCCGGAAGCAGTCAAAGCCGTATTGTGAAACGCCGATCTCCCTAAAACCCTCTGAGTGAGCCAATGTTTTCCGTATTTGCTTCGTTAAAAAATATATATATATATATATATATATATATATATATAAGAGAAGAAATTGTTTATTTAGCAAAGTTTACTAGGACAAGAAAACTACCCTTGTCTGATCTTTCTCGTAATAACTTATCAAAGAAAAGCAAATATATTTTACTAATGATTAATTGGCGGACCATTCGTTTATCTAGTATATTGTTGATATGTTTCTTGCGTCTGCGCTATGAATTTGACTTGACCATTTCTATTTGCTGCACTAGATTATAATTAAAGCTATAAGATTATGAAGCAGCCCAAGTTCTAACGACGGTTATTGATAGATTTCCCTTTATAAGGTGTAGATATTTTAGTTGTATATATATTTCAAGTCTCCATAAATATAGCAAAAAACTTCATAATTGTTCATTTACCTTGTGAAAGTTTACTATAACTTATATTGAGTTAGCAAAACTTCGTAATTGTTCATCTACCTTGTGAAATTTTAGAATAACTTATTGAGTTCCATAAATATAGCAAAAAACTTCATAATTGTTCATCTACCTTGTGAAATTTTAGTATAACTTAATTGAGTTCCATAACAAAAAACTTCATAATTGTTCATCTACCTTGTGGAAGTTTACTATTATAACTGTACAAGTAGACAATAATAATAGAGTTCTCCCCAAGGAAGAATTCTATAGCGTAGCTTCGTTGACCTTTTGTTGCTGATGAAATTGCAATAGACCACACTGTAGGCTGCATTCTTGAAAACTGCCCAAGAAAAGTAAAAACAGATTACGTCCTTGAATAACACATTAATCAAGTTCCTAACTTCTACCTACAACGTTTGAATGTCTATTAACTAAAATACACATCATAATTTTATTACTTTGTATACACGTTCTTGCATAAATTAGAAAAAGTAGTGTTTAACAAATCTCCACTTTCCATATATTAAATTTTATAGTTTAATTTTTTAAAAAGGTGAGACAAGTATTAGTTCTTTAGAAATATTTTTTACTTTCATAAGTTAGCAATTGATTTATCGTCTTCATATTAAATTTTTACTTATATATTCCCATGTACTTTCGTTGTGGATATTTTAGGAAATGACTTTTACAAAAATATTTTATATGATTAAATTGCGTCTGGCGCACCATTTCTATTTGCTGCCCTATATTAATTAAAGCTATAAGATTATTATTCAGCCCAAGGTGTCATTGATACCCTTTACGTGTAGATTTTTTAGGTGTAGATATATTTCAAATCTCCATAAATATAGCAAAAAACGTCATAATTGTTCATTTACCTTGTGAAAGTTTACGATAACTTATTGTGTACAAGTAGACAATAATAACAGAGTTCTCCGCAAAGAAGAATTCTATAATGTAGCTTCGTTGATCTTTTGTTGCTGATGAAATTGCAATAGACCACATTGTAGGCTGCATTCTTGAAACTGCCCAAGAAATAGTAAAAACAGATTATGAATAAAAACAATGAAAAGAAAGGATTATTGGTAAAATAATTTAATGATTACGTATAACCATCTATCTAGTGATTACGTATATCCTCCACCTATCTATTGATTCACATTAATCAAGTTCCCAACTTCTAAGTTCTACCTACACCGTTTGAATGACTATTAACCAAAAATACACATATAATTTTATTACTTTGTATGCACGTTCTTGTATAAATTAGAAAATGTAGTGTTTAACAAATCTCCACTTCCCATAATATTTACTTTTATATTTTGTTATTTTTTAAAAAGGTGAGACAAGTATTAGTTCTTTAGAAATATTTTTACTTTGATAAGTTAGCAATTGATTTATCGTCTTCATATTAAATTTATACTTATATATTTCCCACGTACTTTTGTTGTGGATATTTTAGGAAATGACTTTTACAAAAATATTTTATATGATTAAATTGCGTCTCACTCACGATTTATCATTGTGTCATTGAACGTGTAGATTTTTTAGGTGTAGATATATTTCAAATCTCCATAAATATAGCAAAAACTTCACAATTGTTCACTTACCTTGTGAAAGTTTACTATAACTTATTGAGTTCCATAAATATAGCAAAAAACGTCATAATTGTTCATTTACGTTGTGAAAGTTTACGATAACTGCCCAAAGAAGAATTCTACAATGTAGCTTCGTTGATCTTTTGTTGCTGATGAAATTGCAATAGACCGCATTGTAGGCTGCATTCTTGAAACTGCCCAAGAATAGTAAAAACAGATTATTAATAAAAACAAAGAAAAGGAAGGATTCTTGGAAAAAAGAATTTAAAGATTACGCATATCTTATCTATACCTGAAGCAATTGCGTCTTGGACAATAATACATCTCCACACTCCTCAATGAGAGCCTTCTCTTCACTAGCCATCCTACCTAGTTTTGAAAGAGACGCATCCATTTCTTGGGCCTGCAGTTAAGGAAAAGGTCGAAATTCCTTCAAACGTTACAAACCATCTCATTTTCAGTAAAAATGATGAGTATCGAAAACAAACACTTACTTTGATTACGTGTCGCTGTATATGAGAGCCTATTAGTTCCATAACGTTTACAGCTGATTCAAGAGCCTCCTTAAGCTCCAATGGATCAGCCTGTGTATTTTCGTCTCAGGCCTACTTAGCTCAATGAGATGAAAGAATATCAAAGATAAGCTCACCCTAACTCCACTTAGCGGAAGCCTAATTGACGAATTGAGCAAAGCAGTTGTTGTGTCTGATAGAGACATTGAGGATGCCTCTTCCAAGGTCGACCATTCTTCAAGATATGGTAACTGCAAATGGATCACACGTTAGGATACCGTGCATATATTGAACTAAAAAAGTGGACTGAATTACGCATTTGTGAGAATAAGGAAAAAAACCAACTTGAGCTTCAACGATGGAGGCACAAGTGTTGAATCGTCTCAGTGCAGTCAGTTCGTGTCGTTTTCTCATAACACTATCACGCATATCTGATATCTTTCGATTGAGTGAATAAAATTTCTTCTGCATCAGAAAAAAAAAAAAGAGAAGGATATGAACTCCACAACGGAGAATCAATATGCACGATCTACTATATGATTGACCATCTGCATCTTGGAAGCACAACCACAAACCTCTGCTTCACGCTTCTGAGCAACCATCGATGCATCAGATCTCGAATTAGCAAAACGCCACTGCACGTAATGGTTAGTCAGCATCTTCAAACTATGCACGTCTTCTTGATGACTATTGCCCGCCTTCTTTCCTTTCTTAGCATCCAATCCTAACCTCACACTCGAAGATGGGTGTGGAGGCAAAGCTAAGCCACCGCCAACACCCCCTAATTTCACAGATGAGAAATTCAACGACCGTGAACAACCACCGCCACTGCTCTCCTCTAGCCACTTATCAACATCGGGCGTCGAACTCCTTGCATCAGTGACGACATTCCTTAAATTGCTAATGGGGGCACACAAAGGCGAGTTGGGACAAGATGAACTGCCCTTATTCGAACCAGTGTTCTTAGCACTGCTACTGTTCTTGCATGAATCCATATCATCACGGCTCGAAGTTAATACCCTTGAGAGCTTATTCTCTACATCAGATGACACTTCTTGCAACAACCTCGTAGCATCACTAACCCCACCACTGTTACTGCTCATACTGCTAATGCTACTGCGTACGCTACTGTTCAGTGAGTTTGAACGATAAACACTACTCACCTGTCTGTACCTTGAAGGAACTATCCTATCTGCTGTTGGTGTGTCTGGCCTCGAAGAAAAAGTTCTAACCTCAGTGTTGTGATGAGCTTTTTGTTCAGAACCCTTCACACGATGCTGCGTCTGCTTTTTAACTAATGTAGATGGAACAGAGGGAGTTGTTGACCCGTCCAATTTTCGATTCGTCTCAGGCAAGTGATTCTCGTCCGTCTTGAGGATCCTCCGTTTCGATCTTGGAAATTCGGAATTAGGGTTAGGATTTGGGGTTGAACTCGATTTAATCAATGGGGACATGAACCGAGAGCTGACTTCTCTGACTCTGGGACGGCGTTGAATGGTCGGTGGAGGGAGTGGATGCGGTGGCTCCGCCTTGGGTTCCGATTGTGATGCGACGCAGTTTTGATCTCCCATTTTCGTTTTCCCCCTGTTTCCTTGTTTTCCACTCAGCTCCGCCCAAATTCGAAACTGAAGACAGACGAGTAGCAGGAGATGAGATCACCGAGAATTTGAGCAAACTCAAAATCTATGTCTGAGAATTTGAGTCTGACTGTTGAAGAAGAAGTTGAAGAAGGCGAAGTCGAAGAAGACGACTTGAAATATAATAGCCGTTACACTGTCCAACGGCTACATTACATGACGTATTTTGGTAATATTAAATTGTTGGGGGAGCCAAACGCAAATAAAGAAAGCTGGTTGGCAAATAACATATTTAGGACATATTAAATTATCTGTTACACTACAAAGTTGGATTGGAACGGAAGTACTTTTGTCTACCTTGAAAGCAGACCAGAAACAGAGTCCTCGGTGACATCTGTCGTAGTATTCTCTATGTATGTTTTTTCGTCAACTAATATACATTTCTCCATGCATTACTTAAATTCCCCGAAGCATGTTTCCACGAACAAATCAATAACACTGCAAATCAACACACCATCTATGAATTGATGATTTTTGAAAAAAGGGGCAACATAACAGAAGATAATAATCAATGTGTTGCTGTATGCTGACCATGCCAAGAAGAACCCACTCTCTCTCTCTCTATCTATTGATCGTCTTCTTATTTCAGTCAGAATCGCATTTTTTGAAGCATAATCGAAAGCGAAACGACGCATGGAGAATGTGTTTCTTCTGGGAGCCTATGCAATCCACAGAATTCGCCGCCGCCACGCTTGCACTTAAACAACCCTAGCAGTCCCCACCTTTTTGCGACACGAATCGCACCTTCGACTTGTAGCAGGAGCAGTCTTGGCCGGCGGGACAATACCGCTGACGTCATGTTTGTCGTTGAATTATGGAAGGGAAACTTGGAAAGCAAAGAGCGAATGTAAAGATTTATAGGGAAAAAAACGGTTTAGATTTGTTTGCCATTGCAGATTTATAGGGAAAGAGGATATATCTCAACCGAAAACTGCACTTAATAATGTGAAATCTTTCGAAATTAAATTATTAGTTTTTTCTATAAAAAATTGAATAAGGTATACTAATAGCTTTAACTGATATTTTCCAAATTAAACCTACGAACAAATGAGCATATCCATGTGAAACTACGCGGAAACGTAAAACGATAATCTCCAAAATATCAAGAGAAAAAAAATGGGTAACAGAAGACATTCATTGGTTCATAAAAATATCCTACAAGACAAGAAAAAATTCACCTAAGGAAATGATCGGTTTAAAGATGTACAGCAGAGCAAATACCAAACATAGAACCAACAATAGCTATAAGCTGCTATATGTTAAAGCAAAGTGTCAACCCAGCTGATGAACTAATTCCTTCCAACGCAACTAAAGTCATCATCCATATATGAGAGCTACAAGGGTACTTACTTCTACAACAATCAAACTTTACCGCCAGCGCTAACTTCAACATGATGCCTCTCTGACTGTTATTCACGAGTTTGTTTTCTCCCCTTGCGCTTCCATGATGTCTGCATTTTCACAAAACAAGAAATAAATCTTCAAACAAAACAGATAACGGTGATGAAGACTGAGTAGATTACCAAAGGCGCATCATCAGAAAGTTCAGGCTCTGCAGCATCATTAGTTTCTTTATCAGGTTTACTTGCGGGTGTTTCTTCACTGTCCTCATCAGCTTCCTTTTTCAGTTTATTAGCCGACGAAAAATTTGCCGCATCACCCGATTCATGCCTCTCAGGCTTCAGCCCGCCATGATTATCACTGTGAGTATCTTCAGAGTCCATGTCTTCCTCTTTGTGGTGTTCTTCTGCATTTTTCAAGTTCTCCTCAACACCTTCCTCTTTCTCACTCTTTTTCTGGGACATATCCTCATCGGCAATAACTTTCTTGGATTTCTGTTTCTTCCCTGTAGGAAACAAACACAACATAAAGTCAGCAAACAAATCGATTTGTATTTCAAGATAAAGAAGTGATTCATTGGACTCGGCGATGTTTGCAGATACTTTGTGAAACCAAAGATATACACATTCCAAGGTTTAGAGTTGCATCACCTGTACTTCCACCCGTTTTCTTAGAAGATTCAGCCTTTGGTGTGATCTTTTGTTTTAGTTTTGTACTTTCCTTTGGGGTCTTCTTTTTTGCTTGAGATGCTGAAGATCTGTGCATCCGATAGAGGTACATCAGCTGACTAAATGTTGAAATTCTCAAGGAACTAGTTAATTGCATTGGTAACTCACTTGTCTTTTAATTGTTTATCCTGCTTGAGGCTTTCCTCAGGCGATTTTCTTTTCTGCCCAGATGATCTGCAAGTCGACCATATAAGTAAGAGATAGCATTCATGTCATCAAACCGAATATATGTAGTAGCTGGATAACTTACCCCACTTTGGAGTGAGAACCTTTCGTTGAACCACCAGACTGCTGCAAAGGGCACAGAAATTAATAGGTTTCATTACAGGAGGAAAAAAAAGAGACACGATTAGGCACTAACTATACCTTGGTTTTTGGACCACTATCAACAAACTCCCAACGCTCTTTGTCCATGCAAAGAACTTCCACTTCTCCATCATTGTACAATATCTTCAAGTACATATCAGTAATTGAAAGGATGATTAGAGATGTATTTTGCAGCACATAAAATGGTTCAGTCAGATGCAAAGATGGAGACAATGTAAATACAGCATACCACATGCTTCTTTTTCTCGGAATCATACGACTTAACCACACCTTCATAATACCTGCATGATATTCGATATATTGGAAGTGTGTAATGGGTAAAATAAACAATCACGAAATTTGGAATAGCAAAAGGTAAACGAGACCACTACAAATAAAACAATCACACGAATCAGATTAACTAAAAATGATTGGTGCAAGAAACTTACGTCTTACCTATCAATAAAACAATAACAAGAATCAGATTTAAAACTAAGAATGATTGATGTAAAAAACTTACTTCTTATCTATCGGCCACCAAACTTTTATTCTCTTGCCAATTAAATCCTCCATGGAACTTCCCTGTTCCATTGTTGTGCACTAACCAGAAAATAACAAGGAAATACATCAAGCAAGTTTCATAGAGAAGGGAAAACTTCATCCAAAATATATGTACTCAAAACTTTGTAATAAAAAAGAATCTGGTGTAGCTTCATATGTAACCAGTACGGTTCACAAACAAGCCTGTTTTCACAATCCTAGTACATGAAATACAAGAGAGAAACACAAACCTTTGTTAATCCTGATCCACTTTTCGGGGTTTGCTTTTTTGAAGACCCTGACTTGGAATTACTGACTGTGGGCGCTTTAGTAGTTTCAGACATTTTCTTGGGTATCTAAAAATGACAAGAAAAAATCACAGTTTTAGGAAAAGAATACAACACAAGCACATTCAACGAGCACCAAAATTCAATGACGACCTGAGAATCAGGAGAAAGATTTGCCCCTTCAATCTGATCGTCTTCAAAACTTTTAGCTTTCTTCTTCGACTTAGATGAACTTGAGCTCTTCCTTATACGTGAAACTAGCAATTCAAGTTCAGCATTTTCTTCACCTTTTTCCATCGCAGACTGATCTTCAGAACTATTTTGAAACTTTTCATCTTCTTTATTGATGTCCATATTCTCCTGATTCACAGCAGTAGTAGCCCTCTTCGATTTTTGAGCTTGAGCAGAAGATGATCTCTTACGTTTTGGCACAGGAATATCCATCGATTCACTTAACAGAGATTTCCTCTTCAGAGAGTCATGCTCGTCATCAGCCTTCGTTTTCTGAGAATATCCATATCCATGACCATTACTCGACTCAAAATTGTTAGTTGCACCCACAGCATCGGAATTTATTTCCTTCACCATTTTCAGAATGTCAACATCATTTCCTGCGGTAGCAGCTTGAGCAGGCTCGTTCTTCGACTCTTTCCTTGCCTTGGCTTTGAGGCGCTTCATCAACTTTGCCAGTGGCATCTCACTACCCTCTGTCTCACTATCTTTCATGAAATCGTCTTCAGAGGTAACCGTATTAGCCTGAAGTTGTAATCGCGTAGAA
Organism: Craterostigma plantagineum; assembly: GCA_027422505.1. Taxonomy (NCBI): domain Eukaryota; kingdom Viridiplantae; phylum Streptophyta; class Magnoliopsida; order Lamiales; family Linderniaceae; genus Craterostigma; species Craterostigma plantagineum. The sequence goes on from JAPQWV010000082.1 coordinate 1,650,873, forward strand.
TAAATGCATAGATGCATAATGACACTAGGGTGAAAATAATAAAGATCTTACAAGTTTATTGGCTTCCAGATCAAGCGAGTTAAAGTGAGCCAGGATATTCTCATCTGCAAGCCATGTCTTCTCCCCATCAACCTAGTAAAATAATATGGACACAACCATATATTAGCATCACCATGAAGTAACTATACAGACTTGTTGCTAACAAAGAGATCAGTAACCAAGCAATAGACTTCAGCAAGCACCAATAACTGGATAGCCAGTAATACTGGCCATCTATGCTTGCTTTTTTTACTTTGTGGGCATGGTAAGATATGTTATGTCTCGGCCTTTGGCTTTACGACATGGAACCCCCAACTTGGGAACTAGGTTAAACTAAACTCCTGTCTTGAAAAAAAAAAGATGCATCATGACAAATCTGTGGATGCATAGGTTTTGCTATCTAAGCAAATACAGCTTGGAGTCGACATTCCTTGTATATTAACAATTTGAACTAGAGTCAACGGGACATGGTATTAAAGTAGTTTAGCTACACCAACCACTGAGTCACTGCCCACTTTCTTATCAAGCGGCCTGTAAAGCTCGGCAGGTAGGGGTATAGATGCACTTGAGTCAGGGGCATTTTCTTGGTTCGAGCTTAACCGCTTGATCATCGATAAACCCAGGTCACACAGAGCATATGAATTCTGCAAGAAGTGATTTGAAGTAATTGAGTTCAACTGAACAAATCAATTCCCTATATTCCAGCAAAATAAGTTTTAAACCCTAGTGCTGCTATCCAATCCAATCCCATTCTCTTTAATTCCTACCGGCGGAAGGTATCTTGGGTCAAATGATGATTTTCACGGCAATATCAATGAGAAAAAGGAAATCTAGGTCTTATTAAACTAACTATATATACCTTGGACTCGGCTGCATCGAACACATCTTCGGAGCGCTTGATGCATAAAAATATAGAAGTCAACAGGGGCAAGATCTCCTTGTCCTGGCTAATACTGATATCAGATTTCTCATCAGCATCTCCATGCAACAGCATTGACAGGAACAAATATAACCGCCTGAACAAATTCACAAATAGCAATTAAATATACAATTAAGCAATTTATTGTGACTAGAAAATTAGCTAGTGCATTGCCAACGTAATTTTCCATCTCTATGCAAGTGTATTGATCTTAACAAATTAGCTTCGAACAAGACATATGTAACTTAAAATCAAAGAAGTATGGCCTGTATTTAACTTCCACACAATCATGTTAATTTTGCAGTAAATACGGCAGAGATTAGTGTTGTGTAAACAACAAAATTACGAACCGCTACTTCTAAAGAATAGTTCAGACTACACTGTATCTGCTAAAAGTAAGCAGTTTGAAATGCTTTAATAAATATTGCCTTGTGAGATACCGACAAAATAGAAAACAACAAAGAATAGCGTTCGCGATTCAGTTTACAGGACATATAATTTCATCCCCTGTAATCCAAGCGCTAGCTTCATACCGGTAATAACAGGTTACAAGTTCTCATTAACCTCAACACCTCATATTGGCCATAACCCCAGAAAAGCCATCAACTGATTATTCTATACAGAACAAATGACGTTTGGTCCGTAACTCCAGCGGGAATACATGCCACAGTCAGAAGTTTTGTGTAAGGAATCATATTTCTTGTATACCAATCCTACATTAATTACATTTGATCTCATTTACATTCGCTTTTGGACCATCTTGATAAATATACTAGGGAAATAATATCTGTGTAAGGTAAGATGTACAATTGCAAATTAAAAGCTAAAGCCATAAAATATTAGACAGGCTGAGCCGTGATTTGTCATCAATTTACGCTGGGATTTAATTAATCCAGCTCCTACTTGAATTTTTAAGACCAAGGAATTATCTCAACATATGCAAGCAAATCCACTTCCTGACAGCTAAATAGTCAACTCTAAGCATAGTTCTATTAGTCATTTCGGAATAATATGAATCCCCACGCTTTACGGTTTAATAAAATCAATAGAAAATAACTTTTATCGATCCAAACAAATTTAGTTCAGTACTTACAGTATACAGCTGATATTGAATGTCATGTTTAAAAGGCTAAGATATATAGAACTCAAACAACGAAGTAAAACATTTCCAATCCGTTGGATGACTGTTTCACCTAACAGATTATGCCTTAAGGGAGTGCATCACATTTTAAATTTAAATATTTTATTTCCAGCCTTCCACATTACGTCTAGGTTGATTTCTTTATTATCTAGCCCTATACGTGTAATTTCCTTAGATGTGTGGTCTTGAGTATTCGTACCCAAGATCGAGTTGGCCCCTGGGCTCCGAGACCATGTTCGATGGCCACTTTCACCTGAAAGCTTAAGCCTTAAGGGAATGCATCAAATTTAGATTTATATATTTTATTTCCAACACAATGATCATCCATCTACTAACACAATCGCATAGAATCAGATAGGAACGGGAAAAATAATATTCAGGCTATGCTGAGGAACAAAATAATATTTACAAACTTCATGTGTTTCTATTATTATTTTTAGCTTCATTTGAATCCAACATAATGAGAACCCTAACTATCAAGTGGAAATACCTGTACATAGTTTCGTATGCTTCAACATCTTTGCATTCATCCAAGTTAGGAAAGCATGGATGATGAGCGAGCGAATGCACCACATACAGAAGCATGTATTCGGGGTAAAGTGGTTGAGACACAATTTCATTCTGTGGAGATATTTGCCTTCCCCTTCCTTGTCTACACATCTGAATGATGTCACTCAAATGCTGTTTATTCTGCCAAATGAATATCAGGGAACAGATACTTATGAGCATGTCATTAAAAAGATAATAATAACACATGACATAATAATCAACATATACAGCATCCTAAGCACTATGAAGGATGAGTAAACTAAGTAAATTTATTAAAGACCTGAAGCCACATACCTCATCTGATTCTGACTTGGAAGATGAAATATCAAGCACAAAAGCACAAGCGTATTTTGGGTCTAAAATGCGGTCTTTTACATATTGATGAACCTTGTCTAGAAGTAATTTCTTCACCTCAGGAAAATTTTCCTGAAGTGATCAAGGATGTAGGAGTGAGAACTTTACGAACTACAACAATAAAAGCAGCCATACTGTATTTCTGATCGAGTGTGAGATATACCTCTGATGTTCTCAATGTGAGGTAAAGGACATCAACCGGGATTTTGTGCTCCCACTGTTTTGACAAGCGCAAAATAGACTTTGCAGCAGCAAGTTTCAAATGTGCTTTATCTACTGAGCTGTAACAAAAGAAGAGCAAAAAACATTGAAAATAATCCTCAGTCAAATGAACGCTGATCACAAAATTTTACCTGGATTCAATTTCTTCAGAGATATCACCGAATACGAGTATATGTTTAAGCATTCTGATAAGGTCATCAATTCCCGAACGAAGTTGAGCATCTTTCACTGGTAAATAGCTCTTGACCAAAGCTTTAATTCCAAAGATCTGCATGAAATTTGTAAATTTAGTGGGACATGCATGTTTTGCAAGATATATTGAAGGCGGACTACAGGATTGATACCTTTAAAGAACCAGCTTCACTTAAGTCGTCCCAGCAATCGGATGCTTTGTCTCCCTCTATCTACGGATATATCATACTGAATGAACATTATGCAATTAACAAGGTACAGGATTACAAGAATCTTGCAATAAACAAAGGAGCGTACATGTCCTCGTGCCAGTATGTTTTCCTTTATGAACTTTTCAACTTCGCTTTCTCTTGTTTCAAACACTGACATAGCTGCTTCAGCAATGCATCCAAGAGATTGCAGTACAGCAGGCAAATGCAATTTCTCTTCGAGCAAATCAACTAGCCTCTACTCAACATACAGAAAGAGATATATGCATCAGTAATTTCTATAGAGAGCATAACCAGAAGAAATTCACTAATCAAGGAGCCAAACCACATGCTAAAAGCTAGCATTGATAACTTCATAATCTAAAAATATTGGAAAAACCTTGTAAAGTACAGAGAGGGACATAAGACCGTCATCTTTCGTTATGGATGCCAACGCATGAACAGAATACTTTGCCTGCCTTCGAGTACCCTCAATACATATGCGCTCAAGAATGAGGTCCAATGATCTTTAGAAATAATTAAGCTATGTTAGGGAAAAGGGGAAGATGAAGGACTTCAAGAACAGAAAAGGCAATTATGTGGTGATCGGCTGACCTTGATGTAACACCTAGCTGTTCGCTAATAGTTCCACCAGCCTTGGCAAGTACATGCAAGGCACCTTCCTTTATTATTTCATTGTCATCCTCTAGAAGATGTACCAATTTTTCCTCCAAACCGCCAAACAGTAAGGGACAAAATCGTGCAAGGATCTGGAATTCATCGATTATGAAAATCATTTTAAAACATATTTTCAAGAAAAAAAAATCCAGACTCCTGCTGAATCATTGGAATATTGAATGTTGTCAAAAACTTAGCTCAAGGTCAAGGAATTTATATAGTTCGAAAAGAATTATGGATAATTGTTCCAACTTCAAGTATACAAGAAATCAGAGGTCAACCACATCAAAGTTCGCAAATTAAACAGGTGTGAGGTGTTAAGCTATAAAACTGAAGGTACTTCAGATAAAAGAACAACTCAAGACGTATGTTTTAACAAGAAACAAAATGTATTTGCGCATTTGTTAGGTTATCACCAGCAGTCTAGATGCACAACTAGAAGCATACATATTCCGCATAAAGTGGTTATGCATATATATGAGTTTAGCCGTTCATGGGAAATCATATGAATAATAATTTATACCATACCACAAGAATAGTCATGCACGACAAAATCAACTCAGTACTTCCAGAAGACTTAAGAGCACCAGCCTCGACAAGTAGTTCTTTGACATGATCCTTGTCAAAAACGATGTAAGAGCATTTCAAAGAAAGAGTGCCCAGAAAGTCATAAAGAGGATGCTGCTCGCCAAGGATTTTCAACAAAACCTCCTGCACGGTGTGGGAAAGAGTCAGTGATCAAGTCACCAAGGATTTAAAAGTGGCATAAGATGAGAAGGAAAAGACATAAAAACGACCAAAGCAAGAACCATGCCTCACCCGTGAATTACGGGCTTGATCAGAGCTAGTGTCCGGGTCAAGAAATTGTGTCAGAATTTCACAACTCTTGGAGTCTTTTAATTGGTCAAGATGCTGAAGACACTCCTCTGCCTTTGCAGGATCCATAAAATAGTGAGACATAACATGAAAACCAAAAGTAATTTTTTTTGGATGTCGGCTCCATCTCCTTCCTGCGATCGAAGAAGATTGAACATTTCATCAGTAACATTTCCATTGACCAACGTGAGAAATATATAATCCATTATGCCAAACCTGAGAGGCCAGTCTTAGGGAGAGGTACTTTTGCATCTCGAGCTGTAACCTGTTCAGCAATGGAAACCCATGCACAGCACTATTAGGCAATGAATAAAACAATTTAGCAGCACCACTTTTAGGCGATGGCTAAGAGGATTCAGCACCAATGCAAATAAAAAACAAGTGCAAGAACTTAAGTCCAACAGCAAAAGATGAAAAGTAAGACAACCAACCTCTGCTTCTGTTCAATTATCTTTTCAAGTGCCTTAGCTTCAACTTTGTCAAACCCAGAGAAGATCCTAACCCAACTTTTCACCTTGTCTTTGACAGAAAAATCATTTGGGAATATGGAGAGAGATAGAATAGGTTCAACTGCATCAGATCTGCAAGGAACAACGCAATATAAGAGAACACATAAAACCTATATTTTAGGTGCAATTTAGTTTGCAGATTGGATAAAATCTTCATTTGTATCTAGGTACCCTATATCAAGAAAAATTTTCAACCTATATAGCCTCCTGCCATAAGAGGCAGCATCACATTAATTAATTAACAAATAATTAAATGGGTGCTCCAGACATCAAAACTCAGTTACTTAAAACTGACAACATATTAAAGAATTACCTGAAATCTTTATCGTAAAAGCATCTCAAGATCTTGCCAACAATCCAATCATATCCATCGTTCTTCACCGGTTCACCAGACTGATTCATGAATGAGGCTCTATATACGTCAGCTAGTCTATCCATGGTATACTTTTTCACCATAAGCTGAAATTTTCCCAGAAAAAATCAGAAACACGGCAAATGCAAATGCCAAAAGAGAAATTTCAATATAAAAATATATAGGTTCACATACAGATTTGTCACGAAGACGTTCTGAGACAAGCTTCATAGTTTCCATAGGTACGGATGTCAACGAGTTACATGCCACATCGCAGACCACGGAGACAGCTTGTTTACGGACATTTTCATCATGGTCCAACAAACGATCACAGAGAGCAGCTAAAAATTTTATAAGCATCAATAGAAGTGACGAACTCACAACATTAAGAAGTTAAAACATCAGGACACAGCAAAGATATTCTTACAGGTTATTTCATGAGTTTCTGCTCTCGAAGGATTCTCCATCAGACACTTCCTGACATATTCAAGAACAGACATCCTGACCTCGACTGTTCTATCCGTTAGTCTGTTCAGAAACTCCAAAAAGACGGGCTTGAATGGTTCTGGCGCAGCAGATTCCGGCAGAGCAAATAGGTCACCCACTAAAGCAACTGCTTTCAACCTTATGTCGCCCTCATCACTCTGTCGACATAAAAAGAGAAACCAATGACCAATATCACCCATCATGTAAAGTGAAAATACTGTAATTTGGAGAGTTTATTTAATTGCCTAGTCATAAAAATGGGGGGAAAGGTCAGATAAAGGGAAATGATTAAAAGCTCTCAGGAAATGTCTCCTATGGAGCACCACGAACAATTACCAGAAGCTCCCCAGTCAGATAAGGAACGATTCCTGATAAGATCTCTGGGGCACAGCAACAGACTTCATAAAGTAATCTATTGTATGAAATTTCAGGTTTCAAGGACTTGCTATCTCCTGACATTGACGAAACAAGAAACTGTTTGATTTCCGGTTCCAGTTTTGCAGCACAATTCTTTATCACATTTGTAGCAAGGTTTCTCGAAGCAACATCAACATCCTAGTAGACAAAACTCAAGGTTCAAAACTTATGTGGTAGGCACTTATGATTGATATGAATGCTGAACAAGACAGAAAAGCTACAATTGCCTTCTTATCACGGCCTAATACAGACAACAGAGTAAGTAGAAGGCCCTCATTGACATCCTCGCTCTCTTCCACTACAACCTCCATCCATGATAGTTTGCATTGAGGCCAAAACCTCTGCAGGATGTTCATCTCTGCAAGCATACAAATCATATAAAAGAATTGTTACCAATATAATTCCAGACCAGCTAATCAATTGAGGTGTGCAATTAGGAAACGTTCCATGTATGACAAATAATAGAATACAACGAATTATCAAAGCATTTATAGGTCGGAAACAGAAATTTTCAAATATATCAAGCTGCGGAACATGCAATCTCTTGATGACATATTGTTCTGGCTGTTACTTCTCGCCAATACAGCGGATTCAACCGTGCTATTCCAACTTGGTAAGTCCATGCTCAACTTTCACAAGTTGCCTGGAATTCACAATTAACAACAGCGAAAGTTCACCAAGAACATCCCATACACTTCGTTACTCAATAAATAGGGAGAACTTGTGAGTGCGTTAGCCTACCATAGAACCTCAAATATGAGTGGAAATGCCTAAAGCATCAGCATTCACATCCCATCTCCTTCAATTCTTTATATATCAAATTACTTGATTCATAGAGAGGGATAAATAAAATTCTGGTACCTTGCAACAGCAAAGAAAGTAGTGAACATCTCTTGTATGAGATCATCACATTCCAGATCCAACATCACCACACATGATCTGTATTTTGCCATGGTCTCAAGAATAACAACTCTCCTTCCAAATGATGGGCCATTGATGTCACTTAAACCACTGAATGTACTTACAATTAACCGGAATACATCCTGTGACCCAATTTAACAATTAATAACATATGGTAACATTCAAGATAACAATTTCGGTGTAATGGAATCAATCTGAAAAACTTAAATACCTTCAAAACCTCATCATCATAAGGAGCTTCAGGTGCAGTGATTCGAGTTATTTCACAGATGCATGAAGCTACAAGGAGTTTCACCTCTTGATCTTGGTGATCTATAAGTTCCGGCTTGGCGACGGCATGTAAGAGAGATTGCATGGCGTCCGATACAGACTTTGGCAAGGACTGGTCTAATTCAGAAAGGCATGCTGATCCTTGCTGCATGTGCATGATAGATATTCAATTACTAACAACGAGTTCTTAGAATCCACATATATGCAAGCAATTGCGAAAATACAAGGGACAAAACTTTCTAACTATCAGTTAATCAATACGAATGGAACTTGCAGTATCAGGTATTACACTGATGAACAACTTCCGATGAAAAATGTAAAATACCAAGCAGTAAATTAGTACATATAAAACGCAATTAGGGATGACGCATAATTAATTACACATATGGACCTTTTAGTTTTGGGATGAAAACCAAAATGTGTGTTTCTATGATAAAAACAAAATTCTCCATACCTACACAAACAGGCACAAACATGCTCATAGAGCAGGATCCTAAAAATTTTATTCAGGTAATAATGTACATGCTATTCTTCATAAGTATGATTTTTCATGAAATCAAATTAGTAAAATAAGTCCCTATAAACTATTCAATGTCTCCATATACAAGCTGCTAAATTTCGATGGCTGCATAAAAAAATTTGCAAGCTTGTGTGATTACTCGCTCTAAAGTAGGGTCCTCAAATGTGACAAACACTTAAGATTCAAGATTCCCAAAGAACCGTATAAATCCTAGTGCCTTTGCCATTCTGATTGCTTGCAAAGTAATAAAACCTTATGCCACAGCACGACTCAGTCAAATACCATTTTTCCAGGCATAAAAACAAAACGCATCCCCAGAATCCAAATCCCAATTCTCACTTTCGCACAACCATCACAAATAATCAAAACGTTAACACCAAAATACCTCTAACACCAAAACGTTTCGTAAGCAAGAACAAGACCGTAAAATCATTTACTGGCGATATTAAAACAATGAATGAACCTTCAGAAGCTCAATTAGAACGTCTTTGGAAGACGGCGGAGTCGTCAACTTCAACCCCAATTCTTGCAGCAGCTGCTCAACCTCTTGAGCCATTTCGAGCCCAATTGTAGCTAAATTTTCACTTTTCCAACACAAATTGAGCAATTGAGTACATTCGCCGAGGGTTCCTGTGCGTTTCCGCCACAGATGACAGTGTGTATTCAAGTGCTTGTGTGTTCCGAACAGGGGAACTCAACACCTTTCGAACTGAATAAAAAAATAAAGCGAATTAATTTTGTTGGCAAGTTATATAATTAGAGCCGATTCTCTGTTTATCATTGTCCCGTGGTCCTCATCTTCAATATATTTTCGTTCTGGCCCCAAACTATGAACTGAATTATTTTTGTCGTTCATATTACTATTTTTGTATTCTTTTCTGTTATCTCAATAGAAAATTGAGAGGCGCACGTTGTTGAATCCTTACCGCATCAATGAAGAAAATCAACGGTTAGATACTTCAGACTGAAGTTGAACTGCCCCAGTCTGGCGCAGCTCAGTTCGTTCTAATCCACATAGACAACATCGCATATTCTTCTTCATCGTTTGCGTGATTCAGCCCATCATAATCGTACTATGGCAACGTGTATGTGAGAGCTGAACGATCGCTGTGAAGCAATTGTTTGCGGTAAGAGAGGTTCTCATGATTGTAATAAGATCCCTGATTCGACCATCTGTTCTCTGCTTCAACTCTTCAAAGCCAGCCCATATATCACAAGGTCCCAAAGATCGTTTCTTTTTCTCTCTTTCAATTTGGTTTTGGAGATCCTTTACCTGATTGATCGTACTTGTTTACTTTTTTGTTTTGTTTGAGGCAAATTATCCAAGGTTAGATTTGGGACGTTCTCTTCTACCACAAGGACACGAATGAGTTCACCTGCGTTGTCGGAGAAGCAAGTTCAGCAAGTTGATAGGATATTGGATGGTGTGAACGATGACCACGGTGGGGTGATAGTTGAAATGACCAAAGAGCCCTTAGATCCTGAGCTTTTTTCTTCTTTGCTCAGTGCTTCGCTCACTCATTGGAGGCGGCTGGTAAATTGCAATCCCTTTCACGCTTGTATGTCCTGTTATGTGCAAGGAGATTCTGGCAAGAAGAACAAATGAGTCTTGGAACTTGATGAGTTTTTTCTTGGCAAATGTTTGGTTAAGAAAGGTGTTGGCTAGTGTGATATGAGATTGCTATAGGTTTTTCAGCTGATTCGCAAATGTTCTGATTCTTGGTTCTTGTCATTTAGTTACAACATTCCATGGATTGAAGTCACTGAGTTTGATCTGATCTAAAAATGTCGCAGGGCAAGAGAGGTATTTGGATCAAGATGCCCATCGAGCTCGTCAATCTAGTTGAGCCTGCAGTTAAGGTAAAACTTCGTTCTGATGTTACTACCAAGTACCAACTGAAAAACACAAAGAAAAAATGGTTCCAAGAAAAAAAAACTCAAATTTGCCTTGTTTTCCGAAGAACTCCACCTTATTATAAAATATTTCACAGGAAGGATTCTATTTTCACCATGCAGAACCTACATACCTAATGCTTGTGCGTTGGCTCCCTAATTCTCCCAACACGCTCCCAGCAAACGCTACTCATCGAGTGGGGATCGGTGCATTTGTGTTGAACGAGAAAAATGAAGTATGTTTTCTTACTATTTCTTCTCACTTGGCGATAGATTCTTGAATAAACTTAACAGCGATACAAAGCCACACTTTTCTTGCAGGTTCTTGTAGTTCAGGAGAAGAGTGGGATATTGCGTGGAAAGGGCATATGGAAGTTTCCAACTGGGGTCGTCGATGAGGTAATTACATAAAGTTTTATTAGCCCATATTTAATCACTCAAAAATCTTCTTTGCTTGCAGTTCTATTGTGACTATAAAATTTTAATCAACTTCTCTTTCACAGGCTGAAGATATATGTGATGCTGCTGTTCGAGAAGTGAAAGAAGAAACTGGCGTAAGAAGCAAAACTTGTCCGTACTAATCAGTAAAGAGCGTGTGTTCGATCAATGTGTGTCTGAAGAAATTGTGATTCTTTTTCAGGTCGAAGCGAAATTCGTTGAAGTATTAGCATTCAGGCAGAGCCACAAGGCATTCTTCGACAAGTCCGATCTGTTCTTCTTGTGCATGCTGCAACCACTCTCCTCAGACATACGAGTACAAGAATCAGAGATCGAAGCTGCTCAGGTTGTTCTTCTCTAATCTTGTCATTCTTCTTACAACATCATATGCTATGCAATAAAAACTCAGATGCCAACACTTCGTCTTTTTTATTTTTGCAGTGGATGCCTTATCAAGATTACATAGCCCAACCATTTGTACAGAAGACTGAATTCCTTAGGCACATTGCTGATATATGCACGGCAAAGAAAGACAGAAGCTATGGTGGATTTACGCCTGTTAAGACTACGACTACTTTTTCCAGCACGAGCAGCTACGTTTATGCGAACAAGCAAAGCCTTAGTCCTTCGAAGATCTGAAACGACGTGGCCCATTTAGTCGACAACTGTTTCCTCCATTGTTAAACTTTTCGTTCTTGGAATATATCATTATAGTTGATGAATGTATCAGTTAATAGTTTCTTGAAGTTCTTGGAGACTGCATTCTTTCAGTGATGAAACACTGAACATTTAATTTGGTGGATGTTATCCTCGTGGGAAGGCTAATCGGGCTATGGAAAACGATATGAGCCCGACCCGTTTATGGGTAGTCCGGCCCGATATTGCAAAAGGAGGAAGTAAGTTAAAGGACATTGTCATCACATGATGTCTAATCAACATCTGCCCTAAAAAGAAGAGGTCATGGGCCCGTTAGGAATTCCATTCAAGAGTAAATTTTCCCTTTGTAATATACGTATTATATATATGGTTGACATGAAATTCAATTTAATTTGTTCCATACTCATGGAACAGGAAGAAATATAGAAGAGTAATCTAAACTTGGAGCATATTCTTTGTCAATATAATAATTATTACCACCTCGGATTCTTAGAAGCAAGAATATGACTTTTCGTTTTCAAGCAACCTAATTTTTTATTGATTTTTTTACTCTTATCACATATTGCCAAGTATTTGGTGGGGGTGTAAAAGAGCACTAACTTAGTTAGGTGCACGAATTATTTTTGTTTGTTTTTTTTAATACTTTCCATAATGCATTCAATTTAGTGGTTGAAATCATCTTTTCTTTGCCCAGTCCCGTAACCTTTATAATGAAGATTTAAAAATCAAATGGAAGATACGGCAGAACTAATTAATTACATGTCATAATAATCGAGATCGACCTACAGATTTCTCGCTATGAATAATTGATGCAATGAAGACAGCACGCACTAAACAAATGCCGACAACATAATATCATAATCAAGTTCAATCACATATGTATTAATTAATGAATAATAAATTAAAGTTGGTTGTCACTTTTGATTGTAGTCTTACATATCCATCCCGTATGCAATTTAAAAGCGTTCATAGTTAATTTAATTGAAACCATTATTGTATGTAGGGGATAAAATAATTACGGGGTAATGAATAATTATTTTTGGCTAGATGTATTAATTAGCTTGTGTATGAATGGGTGGCGATGGGTAATCAAGAATATAAGAAGAAGATATGAATTTAGCTGATGAGCTGTGCACATCAAAGCCCGGCACATGCAGACAGAGAGTAAAGAGTCAGCAATGTACATTCAACTTCGGAGCCCCACATGAGTTGAATTTCGACGTCACTTCCTTTTATTACACATTTTTTTTTGTTGTGCGTGCTTTTATTACTTCGACTCTATCCTTTTATCTCACCCAAGCCAACCGACTCTCTCTCTCTCTCTCTCTCTCGTTTCATATTGCATTGTTTGAGTGCCTCTCTTTGCTTTGGGATCAGAGATTTTCCAAGGGAGGTGTCATGGCCGCGGAGAAGGTGGAAAACCCTTTAACTTTTCTCATCAAACGTTTTCACATAGTGATGACTGATTTCTTGAAGCCTTTTCTTCTTCTGTGTCTGCTGTAGATTATTATGATTTAGTGAAATGGTTTATCTCTCAATTAGCAGGCTGTTGTAATGGTGCTTAAGGTTGATCTCCAATGTCCTAGCTGCTACAAGAAGATCAAGAAAACTATCAGTAAAATCCCTGGTAAATCTCTCTCTCTCTCTCTCTCTCGAATTCTCCCTTTCTTCATTTACAATATCAGTCATGCAGAGAGATATTGCCACCACTAACACCTTACTCGTACATCATCGCCTTGTATCATTGATTCATGATCTTCTTTCATAGGCGATCTTTGGATTCTTTCATATATTTGAGAATTAAGTGGATACATTATTGTTGGGAACTGAATTTAGAATAATGTAGGCTACAGTAACATCTTAATTATTGCATTTACCATCATCTTCATCAACTATTGATATTGATCAATCATGGCACGTTCTAGACCCATCATACTTTACTACTTTATGTTGCTCTCTTTTTGTCGTTTTCTCCAAGACATGATATATATCTCTAGGTTCACTAATTTTTTGTGTTCGTCCAAATATTAAAAAATTATGGACAACAGAAATAAGAGACCAAATATACGATGAGAAGGCAAACGTCGTAACGATCAAAGTTGTGAGCTGCTGCCCCGAAAGAGTCCGCGACAAACTCGCCTCCAAAGGCGGAAAAACCATAAAGTCCATCGATATAAAAGAGCCCGCCAAGCCCAAAGCGCCCGAGAAAGAAAAGCCCAAGCCCGAAGGAAAACCCGACAAGCCCAAGCCCGAAGGAAAGCCCAAACAAGACGGGCCTCCTCCATCCGAAAAGCCCAAGCCCGAAGGAAAAGGCGATAACAAGCCCAAACAAGACGTGGGTGATAAGCCCACTAAGCCCAAGCAAGACGCCGCCCCTGAGAAGCCCAAAGGCCCAAAACAACCCCAAATGGTCGAACCTGGCCCGAACCCGCCTGCCATAGCAGCGGCTAGAGGGCCCGAACCCGTCCCAGTTGGGGTCCCATCGGTCTTCCCATATGTGGGACCGACCTATGATGGCTATGCGAACGGGCCTTACTACCACGGCGGGTACTACGGTGCGGCCCCACCGCCAGCTCAGCCACTCTACGAAGGGTATTATGGGTATGGTTATGGCTATGGTAGGAACGGTTATCCCGGGCGATATGATGGTAATGGCTATTTCAGCGAAGAGAATTCGCAGGGTTGTTCGATCATGTAATAGTTAGGTATACATAAGTCGTGGTTGTCCTAATAATGGCGATGTCGCTGGCCGTGAACAGTTGGTTTGTGTTGTTTTCTTTCTTTTGAGGTGTAACCATAATGTTAATCTTGGGGTGGTGAACTGTTAAGAGTACAGAGGAGCAAAGGGCGACAAGTATTCCAGCGAAATCACTATGGCTTTTAGACTTCAAAAAATCATTAACTAACAAAAATCTATATCTATCTGTGTGTGTGTGTGTGTGTGTGTGAAGTGGTGAGGAAAAAACTCACCAGTTTTGCAACTGAGATGAAATGCTTTTAACAGTAGGATGGTATGCTGTGTGCAAATGTCTCTTGGCTTGCTCCGAGCCGCATTCGCCGAGCCATTGATCGTATAGCATCTCTATTCGAGGATTTTCGAAAGGGCTCTTGAGCAACACCTGAATATTCAGAATCACAAAGTATTTTTCAGTTTCTTACTTTAACCTATCAAGGGTAAAACTGAAAGAAAGAACAAGGGTTAACTTACGTTTTCTGAATACGAGGACTCTAATAAATGGATCAAATCTTTAGCAGCTTGCTCAGGCTTGGGCTTGATTTGACCGCCTCCATTCAAGCAACCTGATAAAGGAGCAGAGCAGTTATTCGAAAACCGATAAATGATGATGGAGAGTTTCCCCGAGAACAATGTGGGAGATATGAAGTTATAGCTACTACACAAACAAAGAAGTAAATAAACTGTACCTGAAGGGCATGCCATTATCTCCAGAAAGTGGTACTCACACTTTCCGCTTTTGATTTTGTTGACAATGTTGCTCAGATTCCTGAACCCATAGCAAAGCCCGAATCTCAACATAGTTTTACCTTCGACCTGCATCAAGGACGTGAGAAGGCGAGAAGAGAAGAAGACTTGGATAGTGGGAATAACCACAGTCGATCAAAGATCAGAGAGTGTTAGAAAGAATGCGTTGGACTTGCTTCAAGAGTCACTTCCCGAAAATCAGCGTTCCTTGAAGTCCCAAACTCTAATGGGCCTTCAATTTCCTTGCCAAACAGCACTTTTGCTGCATATTTGAAAACTGTATCAGCGTATCCTCCAGAACTTCCTGGAACACCAAATAGATTTCCATCTTCATCAATGTTCGACAAGCTACTTCAGAAAAAAAAAAAAAAAAACAGTCCACTAGTGAGTGGATCTTAGGTTTAAGCTTAGATATGAGGCACAAAATCCATTAAAGCCTTACATACGATCCAGTGGAGATTCTTCCAAGGCTACAAAATCAACTGATCTGGACTGTGCAACAATCAAGACTCTCGTGGTGATGAAGTGAAAAAAAAAAAAATTAACATTTTTGAGATTTTGTTTATAACGAAAAAAAAAAAGCCTTACCTGAATTAAATCCAGAAGTTCTCCTGTGGTCAATACTGAGTCAACCTCGGTTATCATTTCCCCGTCAGCGTCAACTTGGAACATGAAGTCATCACGAGACGCTTCGAGTTTTTTGTCATAGCAAGGCATCATCGTAACATGATATATATCTTCAGGCCTGGCAAAATAGCAATGTGTATGTAGTAGTTAATCATGCAAGTGTTGCAGAACATATAGCATACCTCAATGATAATCTATGATAGACATGGTTTTTAATGGCTGCTCCAATGGTTTGTTGCGGGCTTTTAACCGATGAAATATGTGGAAGAATAACGGATCCCAGAGTTGTTTCAGCATAGCATATCCAACCTGCATGGCGAACAAGTTATGATGTAGGATGGGAACAGAGGATCATACATTAAACTCACACAGCCAAAAGAAAAGTCTTGATGAATTCAAATGAGCATACAAAACTCTGATGGCACTGCAAAACAAAATAAATACCAATGCCCACCTGGACATGCTGATGCAATCCTTGGAAGAGATGACTTGTTTCTGTCATCACTTTTGGCCTCTCTATAGCGCATTATGAATTCATTACAAGACTCGATTAGGGTTAAATCGCGACTGGTGCTGGTATCGAATAATGATTTAACTCCCAAAGACTTCAAAAACGTTGTCAGCTTAGCAACTACCTGGATATCAGTAAGAGTACATTGAGCTCGATACCATTTAGGAACGAGATACTTATTCATTAACTACTAGGAGAGAATCACATAAAGATTCAAAAAACAGTCTTTTAAGTGAAACACTACGCACCTGAAGTGGAGTCAGACCAAAACGCACGGCAAGAGAAGCTCTAGACTGGGGAGAAAAGATGATAGGACGTAAAGACTGTATCTTTTTTTCGGACAAAAGATTAGGGCTCTCTCAAACTTTTCTTCTCAATTTGGAAAGCGCTGTTGTCGAGGCGGTAAGGAGACGAGGGCATAAAAGGCAATTTCGACAAGCTTTTCACATAAATAGCGCCTTTCTTGCTATATGTATTTGTTCCTTGGCTCAGATTTCAGATGCAAAAGAGAAAAAAAAAGACAACACATTCTTCATTTACATCCCAATGCAGACTCGTAAGAAAAAGCATAGGATCCACAAGCACATAATTCAATTATTTCTTGCAAGAGCAACTGAAGATGGGTTATATATCAAAGCCATCAAAGCCTAGAAGGCATTCCTCCAGCTATGATTAGCGTTTCCCCGGTGACATACGAAGCGTCATCAGAAGCCAAATAAGCTGCTGCAGCAGCCATGTCTTGCGTCGTCCCGAGCCTACCAAGAAGTGTTCTCTCCTCAAGAGTCTTCCTCTATACACAGCGTATAATCACAGATCGTTAAGAATACACCGTTACTCCATATATATTCATTCCAACAAAAATGATTTTGGGCTTCTTACAAAGCTCTCATTTGTGGTGAGATATGATGCGAAGTGAGTCGGGACAAAACCAGGGGCAATGCAGTTCACACGAGTATCGGGTGCCATCTCATCAGCGAGCGCCTACGAAAGAATAAAGATAAGTGTATCAGCACAAAAAAAAAAAACATAGATTGCATGGAAAACAGTATCAGATTATGTTAAGATTAAGACGGTGGTAGACTAGAATAGATAACTTTTTATTGATAACGAAAGGGGTGAAACGACGACAAAGACGTAATATACTAATAACTAAATCCGAGAGTTCAAGAACCAAGAACTCCGGCCCTCAATCCGTAGTCTAAGACTACGGCTCTCAGATATCCAAAACCTAGACCTGCTCCTTCTGCTACTGACGCCTCTCCTTTTATAAGAGAAACTAATCTAAAATAAGTCCAAGATCCCTAATAAATCTTATTCAAACTAAAGATCCCTAATAAATCTCTTTAACCTAACTACATCTTTTCCAAAATAAACTAATACTAATAATAAGGAAATAATAATATTAAATATACTACTCTAACAGATTATTACTAAAGCTAAACCACCTTAGTGAGCCCAAGAAGAGCTGTTTTGGTGACACCGTACATGGCTAAGCCTTGGGATGGATGGTACCCAGCAGTGGAGGACACGAAGATGACTGATGATCCTTTGTGCAGGTGAGGATGTGGCGACCCTACTTTTCTAATTAGGATTATTGGCGGATTTCCGCAGCGTAAGCCGCAGAAGGCCCGTCTAATTAAAACTTTTTTCCTAAAAGATAATATAATACAATAAAATATTATTTTACATAGTAGTGTCTGTACAACGGGCGTAGCCCCAAAAATATCAAAAGAACAAAAACCCTATTATCGCTCCACAGGTCTTCATCCATGTACCGCCCTGCCCTCAAAAGTCCGTGGAGCACCGCCACCAGCCGCCTCAGTCCTGACGCGCGTCGGCGTCAGACTCAGTACCTACAACACGTAAACACTGAGCGACTTGCCCAGTAGGTGAATAAAAATGCATGTATGCATGTGAACGCTCATTCCCGATCCCAATATCTCACATGCAATGTTCACTTTTTCTTTTCTCTCAATCACGTCTAAAACCACACCACACAGGGCCCTAGGTCAGACTCGACACCTCGCGCGCCCATAATAATAATATACGGAAGCTTACACTAGCAGCGTTTTGACGATCACGCAACTGCCCTGCTAGGCCGCTCTTCCGTAAGCGGTAGCCTACGCCGACAGCGTTTTGACGATCACGCAACTGCCCTGTCAGGTCGCTCCCTCCGCTGAAAATATAATCACGACGGTTTTGCACCTCGGGACGTTCACGCCCGAGTAGACAGATCGATCACGCCTGTCTGCCGTCAGGTGTCATACGAGTACCAACCTCGACTCCTCAACGAGTCAACACAAAAATCACTAACATCTCATTTTACCCCGCTCAACAATATTTCAAATCAACCGTCTCAACACGGTGCAAATATCTCACCCCTGTGATATGATATGCATATGCTATGCTTATAAACGTCATAATATATGAAACGTGCGTAAAACACATAAATCAGATAAATCCTCGAAGCACATAAAGGCACGTAATTCAAATAAGTGTTTACGCATTGTAGATGAATAATTCACCTACCTGTCCTCCCGATATTGCTAAATAAGAGGTCCGAAGGAATCCCTATAGGTCGATCCTCTGAATAAATAAATATTATCAGTATATTTGTTAAACTGTATAAGTTTTTAAGTTCCTAAACCCTTATTATAGCAAACCCTAGAATATAACAAAACCCTAAAATACCGAAAATGTATTAATTGATATACAATGTCGAAACATTTGCAAAATGTCGAGACTATGGTGAGCATGAAATATCGATATCTCTTAAGGACTTAAATGTCGAGAAAACAATTGCGAGACCTCTCAATAATATCGAGACTCATTATTACTGTTACCAAACATTTCGATTTCTACTAAAACTATCCTACAGTCTCGACATCTATATAACAAATGTAGGGATCTATATAATTATAAGCACAAGTAATGTCGAGATGTGAGTGATAGGAAGATGTCGAGACATGTTATAACCTACCAAAATTTTCTTCGACATTTAACCTATAAAATGTCGAAACATCTTAGGATAAAAAGTCGAGATCATAATACCTAAAAATGTCGAGATATCTAATAGAATGTCGAGTTCTTTTATACAACAAATGTCGAGTCCTCCATGTGTATTATACATACAATATCGAGATCTAATAAATGTCGAATTCTTACTTATGCCGATATCTTTCCTATATTGAGATCGACAAATGTCGAGAACTGTGATGTATGAAAATCGAAAGCTTTCGTGACTCTCCAAAACTTGTAAATTACAATGAAACTCTTCGTCCTAAAATACACTGATCAGAAATCCTTCACTTCAGTACAAGACGTGTATATAGCCATTAAAACCTCTTATCCATCGAACTTTATATAGCCATGTCATCAATCACACAAAACTATGAACTATAATTGGGAAAACCCTAAGCTTTCTTAACATGTAAGTTTCGACAATCTTCTTAGAGTTCCTATGTAATCATGCAATAATATGTATATATAGTAGAATCCCATACCTCACGTTGAATCTATTTTCTTGTTTTCGTTATTGAGTGCTCGATATCTCCTCCTTGTTTATAAGGGTTTCTTTCTTATTGAAGTCTTCCCTTTCTACTGGTTTTATTACTTAGGTGTGGATATATATTAGGATTTCGAACTTTGTGATGGAATTGTCAGGGTATTGACGAGTCCTTTACTTTGAGCTTAAGTAAGTTTATTATGTCCATACTATCGAAACCTTTGGGTTCATTTTGAAGATATTAGAAAATAAGTATAGCCCAACTTATTTTATTCCAACATTATAAGTATAGTCCAATTTACTTAAATCTAATATTATAATTCCACTTAGCTTTTGGAACATTTCGAAATTAGGTTTCAATTTTTGAAATTTATACTCTATTTTCACCATTTAAATTTCTCCACAAATTTTCCTAATTCACAAAATAACATAATTAATTACAACAAAATCCCGTATTAAAATTTACGGGTATTACAGAGGAGCTGCGACCTTTTTGCACATAGTTGAAAAGGCAAAAGTTTAGAATTCAGGATTGGAAAGTAAATAATTATTACAATCTGGGATAGGAATAGAATTGATATGTACTTGTAGGAGAAGTATTGAGGTTTTCACGTTGATCTCCCACAGTTTGTCGAGGACTGATTCTTTCGTTTCCAAGATTCCAGCAACTGCAGGATTAGCAGCAGCATTGAACACGACTACGTCTATCTTCACATATTTCTAAGAATGCAAGTCCAAGACAAGTTCTAAAATCAGTTTGATGACAAAGAAGGATACAAAGCAGATTACATAAGTTCAAGTTCAGTGATCTGATAAAGGCTTTTTAGTAACCTGAACTGTCTTCTCAATCAGATCCTTTCTGTGCTGGGCATTGGATACATGGCAAACCAACCCCATTGCCTCAATACCTTTACTCCTCAGCTTTTCCACAGCTTCATCAACGTTTTTCTGGAGAGACAATCATAAACAATGAATATGTTACCCAATTCCATGAATCTAAAAAAAAAAAAAACTTTCGGCGTACGCGTCCACATAGAAACTTTATCGATCATACGCACTTGTTTGCGTGAAGAAATGACAACCGAGGCTCCCTCCAAGCCGAGGCGCTCAGCTATAGCGAAGCCGATGCCCTGCGTCGAGGCTGTAACTATAGCGACTTTACCCAAAAACCTTTTCCCAAATTTCTCCATTTCGACTTCACTTTTTACTTGGATTTTCGTTCGAATAAGGAGGAGCCCAGCTGCCAAGTAAACGATCAAAGCGCAGAACTGCGAACAATTCAAGAAATAGCATTGACTTCGTGGTTCATGATGCGGATAATAAGTTGTGGATTCGAGACTGTTCAGTAAGCTGTTCCCACGAAGTCTCGATGATTAGAAGGCGAAGAAGTTATTACAATTAGTATATGCATTACGGGCCTTTTTCGGCTCATGTACAATTATCAATTTCTGGGCCTAAGGCCCAAATAGTTATCGATTTGAAGATGGGCCGTTGGCCCAAAAATGTATTAATCCAACTGTCCCGCTAATTTTATCACACTTTTTCATTTCGGACGTCCCAGTGATTTTATCAACTTTCCTTATTTAGCGAAAACTATCACAAATAATCAATAAAATAATATTAAATATCTTAAAAGACGTGTTAAAATATACGTTCTTTTACCTTTTTCATTGTACTATATTATTATAATAATGCCACCTTAATTTGCGTGCCCATCAACTTATGCGATAAAGTTGCTGTGCTGGGACGGAGTGAGTATTAATTTAATGGATCGTCATCCTTTCCTTCCTTCAGATCTATCACGATTCACGATTGATACGAAGCTCGACTCGAATTTTAAATAATAAGTCCAGATATACAACAATATATTTAATAATCAAAAAAGCTAGTCAAAAGCACAAGTGAAGAGAAGACGATATAAGAATACGAACCAGAAAAAAGAATCAATTTTCTTCTTCTTACACGTCATCACCTAAAATATATGGCGAGCTAATTTAAAACCCTATTGAAAAAATGGCGGCGAACTCAGATGGTGAATACCAAAGACCTGCAAATTGGGCAAGTATAATGGCATCGATCGAGCCATCTATCCAAGCAATCAGCGTGGAACACGTGTCCGCACCTGGGGACTTCGTTCACTGAATCTTCTCCCTCGAACTCCATGAGACAAATCGAACACATCTCTTGCTGGGAACTAAAATGCTTCTGCCTCGAATCATCCGACGACAAGTCTTGGAACTTGAATATGGGGACAATATGATCATCACTGCAAGCTTGAGAAGGTGAGGGGTTCAAAGGCTGGTAATGGGGATCAACGAGGAGGAAGACGGCGGTTCTTGCAAGGGCATGCTTGAGATGTAAGAATGGGATGTATATGAAGCTGTAGATGATCAAGATAAGAAAAGATGAACTAGATTCTGAATATAAGCAGATCATTATTGCTTTGCTTGAATCGGTCTAGGCTTAAGCTTCTTTTGCAACGGTTTGCTGCGTTTGTTTCTTCCGACGAGTATATGTTTGTGAGTTTGAAACTGTGATCGAGGCGATGAAGAGGAAGAAGGTGTTCTTCCTTTTATATTTGGAAGAACATCTGTGTAAAAAGTCAACTTTCTGTTTATATTTTAATTACCCTTCAAAATACGATTTGCTTTATTAAATATAAAAGTTTTGACTTGAGATTTAAATAATGCACATCGGTGGATTCCTCCGAGGAATGTAGCCTGGCGGTGGGGTGATTGGAATGGTCGGCGCCGACCACACATTACAACCAACCTAGGTTGCATTTGCATGTAACTAAAAAGCCATAAAATAATCAATTTTAATTTTTAGCATAGAAAAGATTATTACAAAGTCAACGGACAGTGAATTCAATTTAACTTCTATCCAAGTCGATGACATATAAAGATATACTCTAAGTTAAGTAGTAATTATTATTTGAGTCATTGTGCGTTATTTAGAATCTTCATCCATATTGAACTTGGAAAAATTCTTTTAGAATGTGGATTACACGCGATTTCCGGGGCCGTATGATTAAGCTGTCATCGTGGGATTGCATTTTATCAACTTAGGAGGTTAAAAGTTTACGTATAAAGATAACATTACGGACACGTGTCTAACTCATTTATTTCTATATCTTGTATTGTAATCGATTTACGAAAAGTAATGACAAAGCATGTCATCTAATATATATGGATCGAGGAGCCCATAAGTCTTTCCCCATATAACTAAGTCAAATTAATAGGCCCAAACCGGCTCGTAAACCTTCTCTGATAATCAGGCCGGCTAATCTAAACAAATTCAACAAATAATCGAAGTTTAAGACACTATAAAATTCTAACAAACATCGTATTTGATAAAAGCTCGTGCCATCACGTTCGCTATTATAATCTTCCAAAATCTTCTCAGATCAACTCGAAACGGATATATGTATACATTTGCAAACATGCTTTCCACTTATTAGTCTCAAACCTATTCATATATATGTAATCCCCATAACTCTCATACACAAAACCCTAAAAACAGCCATGGCCAAGACAAGGGCAGAAGCATCTAATTCTCTCCTACTTGTTGTCTCGTTTCTACTACTAGCCAACTACATTCAACCTTCCACGCCATCCCATTATTACAATCCAAAGAAGAACACCTTCCACAAAACCCAATCGACGATCACCGCCTACGGTAATAATCAAGCGATGAACAAAATCGATTCTTGCTGGAGATCAAACCCTAACTGGGCAGAAAACCGAAGAGCCCTAGCAGACTGCATCGTGGGCTACGGCACGGGCACGTTGGGCGGCAAGAACGGGCCCATATACGTAGTCACCGACCCATCGGACGACCCGATAAACCCTCAACAAGGAACCCTAAGGTGGGCCGCAATCCAAGACGAGCCACTGTGGATCACCTTCCAAAGGGACATGACCATAGTGCTCGAAAACGAGCTCATGGTCAATAGCTACAAGACCATCGACGGTCGAGGAGTCAGCGTAGAGATCACAAACGGCCCACGCATTACGATCCAAGGCGTGAGCCATGTCATAGTCCACGGGATTAGTATCCACGACTGCAAACCGGGTCGACCCGGGATGGTTCGGAGCACGCTTCAGCATGTGGGTCACAGGCTCGGGTCGGGCGGGGATGCCATTACTATCCTTTCTTCTTCATACGTCTGGGTCGACCACTGTTATTTGGCCCGTTGCTACGATGGGCTCGTCGATGTTACCCACGGGTCGACTGCAGTTACCGTGTCCAACAACTACTTCACCGAGCACAACAAGGTGTACTTTAATTATAATATGTTGCATATATATATTTTCGCTTTTAAATTAGAGCGAATAATTTGGTAAGAGTATATAGAATTATTTATTCGCAGGTGATGTTGCTAGGGCACAACGATGAGTTCACGGCGGACAGAATCATGAAAGTGACGGTAGCTTTCAACCACTTTGGCCCTGGATGCATACAGAGAATGCCGAGGTATAAATATATGTATATAAAATGGGAGTAGTGCTATTTCATAACCTTTCTTTTTTAATTATTTTTTTTTTTTTATTTCTGCAAATTGAGATTAGCGTTGAGTTGATTTTTTGTATTAATAATTGTTCCAGGGTGAGATTTGGGTATGCCCACGTTGTAAACAACAGATACGATGAATATGAAATGTATGCAATAGGTGGTAGCGCTGACCCAACCATTTTGAGCCAAGGGAACTACTTTGTGGCCTCAAACAACCCTTATTTCAAACAGGTTAAAATTAAACGTGATAATTAGCTAATTTTTCTCATTAATCATTTTCTATTTACCAGCTTATGAAGCCCTTTTATTATTATTAATAAGGCATGGATATATATACATATACGATCTAATGGATAGGTTACAAAAAGGGACACATCTACGAAGACTAATTGGAAAGGATGGAAATGGAGATCGATGAACGACTTGTTCTTAAACGGGGCGTACTTTGTGCCGTCGGGTTGGGGCAGTTGCGACCCGTATTACGCGGGTTCGGCGTCTTTCTTGGCTTCTCCGGCGACTTTAGTCCCTCTCTTGACGGCCTATGCTGGCCCGCTTAAATGTGTCCCGGGTCAAAAATGCTGACCCGAGAGAGAGTTTATTACACCATATATATACCTTTGTGTTGTCAGTCGAAACAAGATATGTTTGTTTGATGATGTCTTTGTTAGGTCATATTGATAATTTATATGACGCTGTGCGTGCAAGAAACATACTTCATTGACCGAATTTGTGCTTACCTTTCTGGCTAATTGATGATGTCTTATATTTAGCTCTAGAACGGTCCAAGATTCGTAGTAAAATCGAAAAATGACAGGTTAAGATAAATTTTGAATCCAACATCTCAACTAATATTGATAATTAGGTGAATGATGCACCCTACGTAAATAATCCTAAATATTTCAACTATTACACTTGTTTATATATCTTTCTTATCCGCACTCGTTGATCTTCCCACTTGTGCCATTTTAGGTTTTTTGTCGCGATATCGTGAAATGAGGACATGAACGCTGGGGTCCACCGTAACTTGGATTGGATCGTCGTCGGATGCTAGTTTTAAAGGTTCCTTTCGCGCACTTGTACATGCAATAATTTAAATAAATAATAGTAGATGATATATATAATAATAATTAAAATCTTGAAATATGTTATTGATTTATAGTAAACTTAGTGAGTTATTCTAGGAAGCAACTAGTTCTGCTCTTATCAGATTCTTTATTACCATAAATGGAGAGCATGAGGCATCTTACAGTACAGTAAATGGACCTTTTGTCCCCTCGTTATCTTCACAAATCCAACTAAGTTCTGTGCACCTACACAATCTAAATTAATGGAAACTTTAGACATAAATTTGGATCACCTAGACAGGTATAATTGATATGGTCGTCGTCTTATTATAAGGAAAAACGAATAATTAAATCTTGATCACAATATACAATCGCAAAGCTCAGATGACGACTACAAAAGAGGGTCATAGGTCACTTCATAGGCCCTTCAATAGTTCTTACACCACTAGATTGACTTTCTACACTGTATAGATAAGAACGGTTTTTCTTCTATTCTTGCGTAGTATGACTTGAGACTATCGAATAAGAAGAAGACGGGCACTATTACCACGATGCAAATGGCGACTTTATATTAAACTTTTTGAGGCTGTTACGCCTACCATAATGGTCGATTGATGTTAATCAATCAATTAATTATTACAACAGTCAATTACAATGAACACCTAATATACTTTTATGTAACATCGACGACGTGCAGTCGCACGTGACGTGGATAAGATGGGCCCCATGCAATAACAGGTGGCTGGGTCCCATTAACGCTTCTGACCACGTGGGCGTGGGACCAATTACGTCGAAGCAGAAACTCTTCAAATTATTTTTGGGGGCATTCAATGGAATTCAGACAAAATGAAATGCGAATGCAAATTAATTGCCCAAGTGGGGTCCACCTGTCCAATCGCTGTGTTATAATTTATATATACAAGCTGAGCCTTCCACGCTGATACATAGCTGAGTCTGTTTTTCTCTTTACAGTTATTTTTCATAAATGGCAAACGGCCGAAGGCTAACAACTAGCCGCAGCGAACGTTACCTGGGAAGCTACGAGTTCAATCCTAGTCAGCAAACATTCACCACCGGCGACTCCGAGTTCGAAGAAGACGAGGTGTGGCCGGCCGCTCACGGCGGCGACGACCCAGTCAGCGGAGGAGAATGGACACCACGCACAGCTTACTCCGCGCCTCGACGCCCACCACGGCGCTCTTCCGACGCCGGCGGAACTGCCAACCACCACCGCCTGGTAGGCGGGTTGTCCCTGGCTTTCGACGGGGGTGCGAACGTGGTGGAGAGCTCTCCACGTCCACGTGGGCGGACCATGGCCACGTCGGCGCCGGTGAACGTGCCCGACTGGTCGAGAATCTACCACGTCAGCTCGGCGGAGGAGTCGCTGAACGGCGTGGCTGAAAATGATGTGGACGACGACGACGACGATGGGTCGTCATCGGAGATTGTGCCTCCACACGAGTATTTGGCGCGTAGCAGACGAACTTCGACTAGCTCAGTGTTCGAGGGAGCGGGTCGGACTCTTAAGGGGCGTGATTTGAGACGGGTCAGAGATACCGTTTGGAGTCAAACCGGGTTTTATGGGTAAAACATGGACTGAGCTCCTGAGCCGCAGTTCGATATTCATTCGTGTATATAAAATTACGTTGTTAAATATAGATTTATGGGGTGATACCATACGTAATGTGTTTAGGAACTTCATGTTCAATGAATGTGGCAAGTATTTCGATACATTTATTTGTATATTTAGTTTTCATAAGATACCCAAAATTGTTGGGACTGTATTTGTCTCTATCAAGTTATGTACATATTGTGGTGCATGAGAATACTCTCTTTATGCCATTATTCCTTGTCGCATGTGAACTAGATATATTGCTTATTAAGTTTTGTTTTGATTTGATATTTCGACGAATAACAAAAAATAAAACATTTCAATGCTTTAAAAAGTTTGTTGAAAATATTAACACCCTTTGCTATATATTTCTTTACCTTTTGAAAAAACTAAAGATTTTTTTTAAAACTGGAAAGCGACGGATGATTGTGGGGATGCAATAAGTGAGAAAGCACAATGAAGGGTGGATAGTGAGGACGTTATTTCCTTGCCTTTTTCTCGAAAAGGACGCTCAATTTCTATTTTAAAAAATTATTTATTAAATTTAAGTGATCTGGGTTCACAGAGCCACTTGTTTCTTTTGCATTAAATCTCCATTATTATTTTTTTCGTGTTGAG
Source organism: Craterostigma plantagineum (assembly GCA_027422505.1). NCBI lineage: Eukaryota > Viridiplantae > Streptophyta > Magnoliopsida > Lamiales > Linderniaceae > Craterostigma > Craterostigma plantagineum. The sequence goes on from JAPQWV010000082.1 coordinate 1,678,427, forward strand.
CAACTTAGCATAAACGGACACAGAACGAATTTATTATTCAGATCATCAGATTGTTCTTTCCTGCCACATTGATGAGTAGGGATTATGGTGGCCAGCTCTTGAGAAATAATATTGCATGAAAATAAAATGACGACAATTTTTTTCTAGCAAATAACATCTGAGCCCATTTCCTCAGCTCAACTGAAACAAAATAAATGGGCCTGATTTGACCCAAAAGAAAATAAGAACCCATGATGTAATTAACATACAATACAATCGACTAATAGCAAAATGATGCTAAAAATAATTATTATATGGCGAGTGGCGTTACGCGCGCATTGGCTTCTTCGGTTGTTGCTCTCCGCAGTGGATATGCTGCTGTCTTCCCAAGTCGCTTCCCTTTGAAGATCATCCACGAGCACCTTAGCTGTGGGAAGCAAAACTTCAGCTGTTCAAATTCAGATATCAATGCATCTGCTTCAGTATCTATCTCCGACGACAATTGGTACTTGACTCATTGCTCCATTAAATGGCGGAGATTCGTGTTTCTTCTTGTGTTCTTTGCTTGTGTTTGCTGGTTTCATGTACGGTTTTGTGCATATCAATTGAGATTTCAGGCATTGACATGTCCAATTAACGTTTTTGGCAGCTATCCCCCATATGTCCGTCTTCTTCCTTGTCCCGCACAGAGTCCTTCTCCAAGAGTGGAGCACTTGGTTGTTTCTGAAGGAGGAACTGTTCTTGAGTACATTAGTGGAGCTTTGAGCCTTCCACCGCTGTGAGTCTCTCAGCAATTGACTATATAACACGGTCATTCTGACTAATTTTGGTGTCTAGTGATCTTTGTTATTTTCCATGTAAGAAGTTTTGTTGCAGATCTCATTCGCTTTGGAGCTGTGTTCTATGCACTCGTGAGTCCCGAGCCTCCTCGAACTGCCACACGCGAGCAATTCGAAGCTTTTAGGAAGTCCACAGCTCCATCAGTTCTACGTAAAAGATCGTCTATAAAGGGGAAGACGATAAGAGAAGCGCAGAAACTCTTCCGTGTTCTCAGCTCTGATGAGTTTGTTGAAGCGGGAACTTACTTAAGGGTTCATGTTCACCCCAAGCGATTTCCGAGGTCTGTCTTGTAATACTTCTGCACATTCATTGGATTTTACACAAGTTTAATGTGAATGAGTGCAATGAACCAGTCATCTTGATAAGTGTTCGCCATTCAGATGTTTTGAAATCGACTGGAAGACTAGAGTTCTTGCTGTGCCTGAAGATTATGTCGTTCTTGACAAACCTGCGGGTACATCAGTATGTTCACAATTGTCTTAAAAAGATCCCGCTAAAACTTTGTACTTACATCATAGTCTCTTGTACACCCATCACCGCATAGAAACATATCCTTAAACTCGATGGTTAAGGTGTCTCTCTCTTTTTACTTCAATAAAGGTGGGAGGAACAACAGATAACATTGAAGAACGATGCGTGACATTTGCCACTCGTGCATTAGGTCTAAAGGAACCGTTGAAGACTACTCACCAGATTGATAACTGCACAGAAGGCTGGTAAGTGAAAACCAGAACCATTGCCATTCCTATCGCATTAGCAGCGTTTTGATCGTTGTTGTCTGTTTACAGCGTAGTGTTAGCAAGAACAGATGAATACTGCTCTGTTTTTCATGCGAAAATAAGGGTTAGTATGTAACAATCTTTCTTATAGAGTGGCATTACGGGGGTGTCTTAACGCTATTTTTGCTTCCCAGGAAAAAACCGTAAAGAAGCTCTACCTCGCGCTCGCCGCAGCTTCTGTGCAGTTAGGACCGATGACTCATTACATGCGCCCCACAAATATCGCACCACGCCTCGTTTCTCAAGGTAAGGAAGGAATCACTGCAATCAGACAACTCTAATTTTATTTTCTTGAAGCTTTTTATAGCAAACTTATTACAGGTTTTATTAGGGGTTGGTACACGTGCCAGCTCGAGGTGTTAGAATGCAGAGAGGTCCCATGGCCAAGTCGTGCCACGGAAGAGAAGCTCTGCATAGAGGACTGTGGATGGCCCACAAAGGATTTCGCATACGAGTGTAAAGTCCTCCTCTTGACCGGCCGAACACATCAGGTATATTATTATCCCATTGAATTTCGCAGACGTAAGCTGATGACGAAGTTACGTATTTATCATTACTGTGACTTTGTGTAAGATTCGGGCACAATTCGCTGCTTGTGGGGCCCCTCTTATCGGGGACACGGCGTACATGTCAGCGACGATTGCCGAGATGAACAGCCCGGGAATCAACCCGTTTCGTACGGGGAAAACCGAGGAGGAGTACGATGATGTTAGAGCAGAGGCTGTCGAAGAATGGATCGCATGCCATGGAAAGGTGCCTAACGTCGCCATTGGTCTTCAAGCTTGTCACGTCTCATGGGACGATGGCGAGCACTCCTATGATGCTGGGCCGCCTTGGTGGAGGACGAAATAACCTACCGTTATTGATGATTTTACATAAAACTAGTTTTACAGTTTGCAGTAGGTAGAGTAGAATCCATTGTCTTTGAGCACTCTTTTTTTTTTTATTATTATCAGGATCTCTTTTATTCCAGGACGAGAAAGTCTTCTTACATTACATGCATGGAAGGAAAAAGGAAAAATCACATTGTTATTGCATTAGAACAGTCGAGGCCTTGTGTATATGCAATCACGGGCTGCTTTGGTACGGGCAATTCTGCAACCTCGCCGGCAATCATGGACAGAGCAGTCTGAATACTCGGCCTTTCTTCTGCGTATTCTTCCACGCACAACAAAGCTATACATACGCATCTGCTAAACGTCTCATCATCTTTCAAATCCCCCGTCATCCTCGCTATTATTCTTTCGTCCACGAACGACGTTAAATCGCCTTCTTTCCACGATTTCCACGCCTGTTATTATGTTTACTGTTAGCTAGGCAGCGTCGATCGAACGTTAAGAAGGTAGTTAGGGGGAAAAAAAAAAAAAAAAGGACGACTTACGTGCCCTACGAGCCCCGTGCCCAAATCGTGGTTGTAATAGCGCGTTATCTTCTTCCCGCTCATTATTTCCAGCATTAGAACGCCGAAGCTGAAGACGTCGGACTTTTCGGAGAATGTGCCGTGCACTGCATATTCCGGCGCCATATATCCGCTGCAAATTATTGTAATCATCCATGCATGATTATTTATATAAGGAAAAAGGATAAGTAAAGGTTGATGTTATGGAAGAGTTTCTGGTGCTATTATATACGTACTACGTTCCCAAAACTCTATCGGTATTTGCTTGATCCTCGCTGCTCCTAAATATCCTCGCCATCCCAAAATCTGAAATCTTGGGACTCCATTCTTCGTCGAGCAGTATGTTGCTCGGTTTAAGATCTCGGTGGATGATTCTTACGCCCGAGTCTCTGTGAAGATATATGAGCCCTCGACCGACTCCTTCGATGATGTTAAAACGTGTACCCCAATCTAGAGTATTCTTCGATGGATCGACTGAATCTGTAAAGGAAAAAAGAATGAAAAGAATGCATATGCATGGTAATAAAGCCGATAAGATTTTCGCTAATAACCGAAGAGATGCGTTTCCAAGGATTTGTTGGGGAAGTAATCGTAGATTATCATCTTCTCTCCTTTCTCTATGCAGCATCCTATCAGTCGGACAAGATTCCTATGCTGGACTTTGGAGATGGCAATGAGTTCGTTCATGAATTCTTGCGTCCCTTGCGTTGAAGCTTCCGAGAGCCTCTTTATGGCTATTTCTTGCCCGTTCCTCAGCTTCCCCTGCGAATATATCAACGTTGAAGATCGTAATTTCTTTCTCTCGTCTGTCCACCGTAAAGTGTAATAATATTCATTTTCTGTTACCTTATAAACATGTCCGAATCCACCCTTCCCTAGTATGTTTTCGTCGTGGAAGTTCTTCGTTGCTTTCGAAAGGGTCTTGAAACTGAACAGCTGCAGCTCTCTGACGTTAAGCTTTCTGCCCTTGTTTTTGTGGAGAACAATAACGGTCGAATCTGATGGATTGTCCATGCTTGCTTCGAAGTCGATTATATCTTTGGCCTTGGACCCTTTTGACGAAATTCGGACAAGAAGAGTCTGTTAACGTTTTACTAACGAGACGGTTGTGTAATAAGCCGACGTCATTACAACAAAGACATTTACCTTTCTTATTGACAGTCCAACGCCATCCAATGAAGGCAATAAGGAAGATGGAGACAAAGCCAAGTACGGTGGGGAGGATGATAAGCAACCTTTTGTCCTTTTTCCCTTTTCCTTAAACAACGATACGATTTCAACCAATCGAAGAAAGAGGTTATGATGTAAAATCCGATGAAGGATTAGTTTACCTCCTAATTCAGAAGCGGCAAGACGGATGTAAAGATCGACGCCAACGCCAGGGAACTGTTGAATATCGACCAATCCATCTCTTTCCCACCAAAGCATACAGCCGATGCTATTAGGATCGTAAGCGTAAGCCACGCAAGAACAGTTTTTCGAGCACAGAACACTGCATTCGTCGATGGCGCCAGACGGGAACTGTTCAGCAAAGTCTGGCACTTTCATGTAAGGCAACATCAAGAACACATCTCCATTGTTGTTAGCAGTGCTTTGGTCGCTGCACTGCAATGGCTTTTGTCTGACGCATCCACCCTTCCAATTCCCAGCATCCCATTCCTTTGCGTTCGATGGCTCGAACCCTCTCAGACAAGAACAGATTCTAGGAGAATCTTGGATGTTGCAGGCGGCGAAAGATCCACACTTTCCGTAAACGTCGCACTCGTGCACGGGAGCTATCCACACGGTGTCCCAACTCTCAGTTTGATCGTCCCACACCGTCTTGATTACGTTCCCCGAAGCATTCAAGGAGAGGATCCCGTAATTCTCAACAGGCGCCTGCATGGAGAAAACCCCCGAGCTATTCGTTAGATTCAATCGATTGAGGTAAGGAGTGTACATGTCTTTCACTCCGATCCAAATCTGCCCGTTCCAAGGCCCACTTCTGTAGTGTGGAGTTCCATTGATATGCCAAGTGAAGAGTTGTGGGATCTTCAGGGCTTGAAGGCCCGTTGTGAAATCTCCTATTTCTGGGTCAGAAGAGTTCTTCCACGAGGTCAAAGCCACCTTGCGGCCTGTGATTGTGTCGTCGACCATGGGCATCAGTGGAGGTGCGAAGTTCGTGGGGTGAGCGAAGCTTTCCCATATTACGTGGCCCGAGGAACTTTCGATTAGGACGAGGTTCCCACTGTCTAAGAGCCGAGCGGTGGTGGGCTGATCCGATGTGACGTTCGTGGACCATATGGTCTCGTTCCGACCGTCGATGAGTACGAGGTTGTTGCCGTCGCTGGATATGGTGACGGCGCCAGACGAACCCTGGAGTGGCCTGTCTCTGTTTGCAACCCATATCATTGCGCTTACTGGGAGGACGTAGAAGATTCCCAGGTAGCGATTGGTTGTGTTTTCTGGGGTGAAGAATCCCAGTTTGTACTTTCGGCCTTGAGATACGATGGTGCTGGGATCTGTAAGGGCAAAGGTTGAGTTGATCGTATCTGTTTCTGCGGTAGAAGAAGTAAGGCAAACAATCACCATCAAGAAGATGATGACGATGATGATGGTGGGGTCGTGAGTAGTTACGAGTTTCTGCTCCATTGATCTTTAGTCGATTACTGGGTAATAAGGTGATGAGATGAATAATGAAGCTTGGAAGTGCTGCTATATATGGTAGCTAGGAAAAGCTATTAGTAAATAATAGCTTTCTGCAAAGTCAACTGCATGAAGATGACAATTGACAGCCTAAAAACGTTGGACTTAGACTATTTTTATCAATCACCCGGACAACCGGTCATGCATTATTTATAATTAAAATAATCAAACAATTAAAAGTAGTCCACAACCTCCCACAACCCGGTCGGTGGACCAACCTGGTTGTTGATAAAGTATGAAAATCATTGAGGTGTAGATTGTGAATATGGAGAAGAGAGAAATTAATATTTTATTCTCATGATCGGTTATGGAGGTCGTGGATAATCATAGTCTTAGATGCAGCTGTCAAAAAACCTCGGACTATTTTAAAATTGTCCAAATGAATGATGTAAAATAACAAGATTATTATCAGCTGATGACCTTGACCGATTCATGGATGAGTGATGGTGACATACATTGACTTGAATTATTTCAAGCCCATCCAATTTGAAGACGAATGAATCAACGACCAACTTAGATGTTATATGTTGCAACGCAAGAGAAAACCTATCTACGATGTCATCAAGTAACTAAACTAAAAGAAAGGGACACATAGCAACCCCCTTTCCTATCAATCATTAATTTCTGTTCATATGTTTACATCATTCAAAGTCAATGGATGAACAGTAGCACTACTCACAGTATGGGGTTGACCTTCTTTCAGAGGGTTCGTAAGACTAGCAAGTAATAATGTGACTAATACTTGCCTTCATAAAAAAAAAAAGGTTCTTTTATGCTTACGACATACAATTTCTTGAAGTATGGCCTGCCTATATCTCAAAAAGCTAATTATGGAACAGATACAGACAGAAAGCCCAAGGTAGAGTATGTCAGAGAACGATGTAACACTCCAAAGACGAAATAAGCGACTCTCATCACCAGTAATAAATGGTTTCTTCTTTCTCCAATGGAAGAACTCTTTTTTCTTCTCCTTGTTCATTTCCTCGTTGGTTGCTCCTAGTTAGCAATATGGTGTCGTTTTCTCTGCTACTATAACACAACAACCCATTTCAGAATAATAATAATGAGATCCGATTCATCGTCTTTGCACTATTTCTGTAATGAAATATCATATATATAATATATATATATATATATATATGTATGTTGTGTGGTAGTGAGTGAGCTGGATTGTGAGTGTGTTTTTATCGAAGAATACGAAGGGGTCGAAGAAAAGAGATGGAAAAGCCAATTCGATGTATATAGTTATTGTCGTATATCTAATTTATGGGGCTTTTACAATTATAAATATATTCCTTCTGTTTGGTTCTTTATTTGTCTGTGTCCTGCACTTACCTGCAAATCTTTTTGATATAATAAATTTTCTTGAATATATATGCTGCAGTGCAGCCCATGTGTGTGGGCTGAGATTATAATTATCTCTTTATCAAACCGTTATTGAATTAAATGTAACATTGATCAAAGTTGGTGCTTTTTAATGGCCTCCAATAATGGCATCCGTTTCCTCTCCCTGCATGGATGACACGTGTGCGTCGGTGGGAGAAAAATCATTTATATATTTGTTTTGTCGTTTGGTTATTGGGGATTGTTGAACTTTTTAATTAAGTGCTAAACCCAAACATGCCTTCCCCAGTTGGGGAGAAAAACATCTGCACTTATTGAAGTCCGAGAAACTAATTACACAAGAAACACAACAGTACAACGTGTACATATATGTAAAACACAAATTTATTCATATGTTGTTGTTTTGCCATCTCACTATAAATGGGATCTAAAAGTGAAACTGCGTGAAATCCAAGCAATTAATTATTTTTCCATGATTTTATAGACTGCTTGTGTTGTATCCCACTATCGGCGCTTAGTCCGCTTGAATTCTATCTTACTTTCCTCAAATTATATTCGGAAAAAAAAAAAAGAACAGTGAATTTGGTCTTTATTCTTCGATAAAGGTGTGAACTTTACAGCCACTGACAGACACCAAAACACACACACTGCTGCTTCTGTTTATCTCATTTGATTTCTCTACGCCGCCCATTATAACGGAGGTGGAAGAGAGTTTACGAAGCTAGTAGTTTCGAGCTGATTCTGCTTTCACTTGAGCTGCTTCTGTCGTCTGTTCTGAAGGTTGTTCTTGGATTCTTTTTTTTTTTTTTTCAAAAAAGAAAAATTTACCTTTGGGAGTAGCTGAATGCTGGTTCCACGCTTTTCTTGGAGTCTGTCTTTATTTTTCGTGATTTTTTTACTTTTTTTTTTCTTTTCAGTTGTTCTTGTACATTGAATTTAGGCGAAGTTCACTGGCTTGTCGTGTTTTCTTGGCTATGCTAAGTTTTCAGTTGGTCAGCTTTATTACTCGATGTTTGAAGAAAGATGTTCAAATGCAGGTTGGCTGGTGACAGGATCGTGGTCAAGGAGGTGGGGTGGCTGATTATGAAGAATATGAGTTTTCGAAATTATAAATTAGAGGGCTTGCGTGGAACGAAGAGGATGAAACAGCTGCCGTTCATGGGAGTTGTTTGTACAGTAATGTTGTTCATTATATATAGGAGCACGCAGTATCAGTATAGACAAACTGAGGTATTGCCCGTTGCATATCTGCTTTGGCGGCTTATTGTTCTCTTGATCCTCTTAAGACTAATCTTATCGTTTTGGTTAGCAATTTTTTTTACTTGGATTTGGTTTTGCTTGACTTGAATAGATGGAGTCAAAGTTGGATCCATTCTACCAAATGAAGGTATGGAATGGGTGTTCTATTTCTTCTTTTTCTCCACGAATTCAACTTCTTGCAACTTATTGTTTTGTTTCATTCTAGGACACCCATGTAGGTAATAATCTGATTAGATTGCCTCATGGAATAATTGAAGCCACATCTGACCTGGAACTGAAGCCTTTATGGAGCAGTTCCATGGCTCAGGTAAATTTGTCGATAAACTCATTAAGTGCATTTTTTCTTTATCTGGTACAACTTATGCTTCGGGTCTGTGCAGAAAAGTGCTCGAACGTCTCGCTATTTGCTTGCGATGCCTGTTGGAATAAAACAGAAGAAGAATGTTAATGCTTTAGTTCAAAAGGTATAATGATTTAAATTTGAGTTTCATTTCAAACATCAGTGATCAGTGATCGCAAATGTGGCCCTTCGTCGTTAGCCTCCTAATATTTTGAAATTCAGTTTCTCCCAGAAAATTTTACAGTTGTTTTATTCCATTATGATGGAAACCTGGACGGGTGGTCGGACCTTGAGTGGAGCAGGAAAGCCATACATATAGTTGCTCACAACCAAACTAAATGGTGTGACATACAAATCGCTCGTTGTTTTAGAGTTTGTGTTGGGTCGTTTTTGGATTTCATTACCATCGTTATTGATGCAAATGACATTCTTCTCATAATCTTGTTATTTTCCATGCTTAGGTGGTTTGCGAAACGATTTTTACATCCAGCTGTAATTTCTGGTTATGATTACATTTTCCTCTGGGACGAGGATCTCGGGGTCGGGCATTTTCATCCCGGAAGGTAAGTAGTTGATTTGCAGCTTACGAAATACTCAGTTAATATAACTATTTCTCAATACTCTGTTTTGTCCTCTTGGCCCTTTCCATCCTCAGGTACCTGGAGATTGTAAAATCACAAAGATTCGAGATATCACAGCCAGCTTTGGATCCCAATTCCACTGGTATACATCATAGGATAACAATAAGAAAAAAATTGAAAAAATACCACAGGTATGTGCAATATTCTGCAGTGCATCGTTTGATTTATTAGCCCTTTTACCTTACTTTTCTGATTCTTATAATGTATGACTCCATGTTTAAGCAGAAGGGTGTATGATCGCAGAGGTAGTACCAAGTGTTTGCGCGATAGCGAGGGGCCACCATGCTCGGGGTAGATTATCTTCACTCTTTATACTATCTCGTTCTTTTGCTTCTTGAAACTCATTTTCTCGTCCAAAGAAATTCTAGGAAGTAAACGAACAGTTTGACTTTGGACAGAGTAATTTTTCTTCTGCTTTGTAGTTTCTTGCTAATAGCTTAATATTTGCAGATTTGTTGAAGGTATGGCTCCTGTATTTTCGAAATCAGCATGGCAATGTGTCTGGCATTTGATACAGGTATCTTTGTTGCGTCTTTTCATACAAAAATATTGGTGTACTTCGGGTAATTCACTAACGAAATTGGTCCACTTCTCCCCTTGATTAAATCCCATTTACAAACTTCGTATCATGATTGTTGACTCGAAAAATAGGATCCCTGCGCTATCCCTCTGACAGTATTTTCTTATTCAGAACGATCTCGTTCATGGTTGGGGAATGGACATGAAACTTGGCTACTGTGCACAAGTAATGTTATGTGACAAGTAGTTTATTCTTAGGATCCTTATGATTGTTCTGTTCCAGTATAACATCAACTTTGCAGGGCGATCGTTCGAAGAAGGTTGGAATTGTTGATAGTGAATACGTTGTTCATCAGAGCATACAGACTCTTGGTGGGCAATCTGATGCCGCCTCCACAAAGGTGATCAATCATTTTATCTCTTGGGACATAGGCATTCACTAAGCGCTACACTTTGTGTCAGAGTTTATTATGGTATTATGCAATGGTTTCAAGTGCTCCAATGATTCCACTGAACTTACTATGTTTGTCACTGTTGCATGGCAGGACCCGAATAATGCACTGAAGGATGTGAGGGTAAAACTTCAATTTCTTTCATGTTCTAATAGCTGAATCAATTAAAAGGAGTTCTGATTGTTGGTTTCCTTTTCTTTTTGTTGCGTTCCATCTTCTTCGTGCAGAGGCACAAGGTCGATGCAAGATCAGAGGTGCTTTGCTTGTTACATTTTTCATGCTTTTCTGTTTTATTTATTTTTACTTGAAAAATATGCCACGCACGATAGATAGATAGTCACGCAGACATACTATAATAGAAGGAAGATTGTGTGTCGTTGGCAGATTAGGAGGCAATCTACAATAGAACTACAAACGTTTAAGGAACGATGGGAAAATGCAGTACAAGAAGACAGAAAGTGGGTCGACCCATTTTACGTTGGAGGAAATCGGCGGCGTCCCTACAAAACTAAACGAGCTTAGATTCTTGTCATGTCCTTGTAATTTCGATGCAGATAATAAAAAGAATTTGATTTACGTTTCCAAAATGGGTTTACTTTAATGTTAACGGACTACTGTGCCTTAATTCTTTCTGTATTAAAAAACTACTTCATACCACAATGTTCATCAACCCAAAAAATGAAGGAAAGGAACATCTCGAGAACAAAGCAAATAAACGTAATATCCGAGTTTCTTTATACGAATAATATAAAACAGGGTGAATGTTACACATAGTAGGTTGACAAATGTTTCAGAGATTTTCATTTAGTAAAAAAGCTTAAGGAGGATTACACTTCCAAACACGCTCAATACAAGTCTTAAACAGCAACCTCAAACTTCATAATAACCCAAAAACATAATCAACCAATCATCTTCATGTTCCTTTCTTCTTCTGGTCTTTGGATTGTTTTATGTCTTTGGTAAACATTCTTGGAGCGATGGCCATGGCCATGAGCTCTTGGAAAAGCAGCTTACAAGCATACGGAATATGAACCTGCAATGAAAAAAGAAATCAAGGCTCGCCAAATAAAACAAAATAACGTCAAAAGTCGAAGATATTAAAGAGACAACAAAACAAGCAAGTACCTGAACAATGTCCGTTTTGTTCTTGCATCCTCTGCATTCGAATGAATTCTTCTTAAGGTTAGCAATTGCTATCAGACCACACTGCTCACACACGTGGATTCTGTAAGCATCGCTCTGATCGAACAACCTCTCCTTCAAAAAGTGAGCAGCGCCGTGAGCAATCATGCAATCTCTCTCCATTTCACCGAACCTCAGCCCACCATCGCGGGACCTACCCTCGGCTGGCTGTCGTGTGAGAATCTGAACGGGCCCTCTACCGCGAGAATGGATCTTATCATCAACCATATGCTTCAGCCTCTGATAGTAAGTTGGGCCAAGGAATATCATAGCAGTAAGCTTTCGACCAGTGTGACCATTGTACATTGTCTCAAAACCACGCATTTGGTAGCCACATTTGTGAAGAGCTTTGCTGATGTTGTCCACAGTGACATCCGTGAAAGGAGTTGCATCGCCTTCTTTGCCCATGTGGGCTGCAACTTTCCCCATGACACATTCGATGAGTTGACCGATGGTCATACGAGAAGGAATAGCATGTGGGTTCACAATAATGTCAGGCGTGATTCCTTCTTGGGTCCATGGCATGTCTTCTTGAGTGTAAGTCATCCCTATCGTTCCTTTCTGACCATGTCGACTACTAAACTTGTCGCCGATCTGAGGTATGCGTACAGATCTTACCCGCACCTTCACAAACCTTAACCCATCAGCATTAGTGGTGAGGAGAACCTGATCCACCATGCCATTTTCACTGTGACGCAGACTAGTGCTGTGATCACGTCTTGTGTATCTGACAGCTTGGCCTTGAGCTTCATCGCCTGTTATTGGGGTGGTTTTACCAATGATCACATCCTCACCAGAGACTCTAGTCCCTGGCGGAGCAAGCCCATCGTCGTCTAGTTTATCATACGAGCCATGGCGCATGCCCATGGTGTTAGAACGATCAGGGCGGCCAAAGTCCTCTTTCACGAGAGTGCCCATCTTCTTCTCCTCGTCTCTATATGATCGAAAAAACAGAGACCTGAAGAATCCACGATCGATCGAAGATTGGTTCATGATGACGGAATCTTCTTGGTTGTATCCTGAATAGCAGGCAATGGCAACAATAGCGTTGATTCCAGCGGGAAGCTGCCTAAAATGCAGATGCTCCATGGCTCTAGTGGTAACAAGAGGCTTTTGAGGGTAATATAGCACATAAGCAAGAGTGTCCTGGAGCGAATTGCAAGTACAGAAGTTTCAGTAGATAGAAATAAGGAAGTTAACCCAATACATGGTGAACATGAAATCACAAACCATTCGGAATTGGTAATTGGTTACGTAGATACCCATGGCTTGCTTTCCCATAGCAGACTGATAGGTGTTACGTGGAGACTGTGGATAGGGGAAAAGATTTGGTCAGAATAAGTGTAGAGCTGGAACTTGAACATCAAAGCAAGTGTAGAGATGGAACTAACCTGGTTGTGATCTGGAAATGGGATAATTGATGCACAAACACCCAAAATCAAGGATGGGTGGATCTCACAGTGGGTATAGGTGTCAGAATAAGCGTCACCGGGGTTTATTCTTGCACTTACGAGATCCTAAACAAAAAAAAAAATTGAAGCATCGGAGATCACATTCAAATTGAGCATCTTTTGGTGACTACAAACTGAGTACACTCACACTAATTGTCATGGATATCATAGTTGTTTCTTCTTCTTCAGTGTCAACATACTCGATAAATCCTTTTGCAACCAAGTCATGCCATCCACCATCATCTGGTGATTCCTGGTAACGTGTGGATGAGAAACGGTATTAGATAAGATGTTCATTGACCGAACCAAAGGCATGGCAGAGAACAAACATAGGTTTAGAGAATCAAGGTCTAAGAAACATACTCTTAGTTGCAAGGCTCTGATATCCTTCTTCTTTATAAGAAGCCTTTGCTTTTCCACAATAAACAGAGGGCGACTGCACCTACCATAATCTGTATATATCCGGAGCTCTTTCAAACGAATATCACGAACCACCCCAACTTCAGTGTTAACATCAACCTGTTTGGAGAAGAAGAAAAAACCAGATTCAGTTATCAGGAAAGCTTGCAAATTTTCACATAGAAGATATGAATAGAAAATGGAATAGCTTCTTACACGTCTTCTAAGTCGTCTCAGGGTTGACACCAACATTTCAGGGTTGCGGTGAATACCAACCCAACAACCATTCACAAAAATCTTAGTTGCTTGAGGAATCACAGCAGGAGAGATTTCCTTAAATCAAATAGCATATCATCGATGAATTTTAAGTAAAGAATAACAATCATCCAAACAAAGTGAAGTCATCATCATATTCATAATCCGCGATGCAGACTCACCTCAAAGTTCTCAGTACCCCATTCCTCCAAAAACTCTAAAATTGGATATGCCGCAGAACCAACTGTGATGTAGACCATCAAAGCAAGATTTTTGACCAATCCACATGCCTATAATAAGCACAACATGCAGAGATTGATTAATTGAAAATGAATAATACATTTGACGGTGAATCGAACTTAAATGTAAACGCAGCATAGGTAGGCTTACTTGTCCTTCGGGCGTCTCTGCAGGACACATCATTCCCCATTGTGAATTGTGCAATTGTCTTGGTTTTGCCAGTTTACCTGCATAGGAATAGTTGCATATAAGAATGACAACAAGAAACTCACGAGCACCTTTCGGACATTCAAAACCTTATATAGAAGTAATTATGAGGAACTTCGAATTCATATCATCAACAGTGAACAAAGAAAAATGAAAATGGGCAATAACCTTCACGGCCTATGGGAGAGTTTAGTCTTCTCAAATGTGATAAGGTCGACGCGTAAGTCAAACGATTTAACACCTGAAATATGTATCGATGCACTGTTAGCATTACAGCGCATGCATTTACGGACAAACTTCAGAGAAAATCTTAACTAAGTCCAGATAACGACCAACCTGAGAAACACCGGCTCTTGTACCAGCCGCATTGGCTTGGCCCCAGTTTCCAGTTGCAAGTGAGTATTTCAGACCACTTGTAATGGTTTTTGCTTTAATAGCAAATTGTAAATTCACGTCTTTGCCATTATCTACACACTGCAGGGGTTTAGACACATGCAAATGGTAAGTATGACATTCGTCTGTGCAGTGACCATAAACTGCATAACTGAAATGAAGTCAATAACCTTTTGGACATAAGATCTCACATCCCTGGTGAGCTTTCTGAATAGCTGCCCAAAAGATAGAGAACTCAAATGATTTAGATTAAGGCCATTTTTTCCGAGACCATAAACATGTCAAGAACTACAGACCATTCTAAATAAGCCACCAAGCAAAGGACCGGCAAGATCCAATCTCTTATTGCCATAGTGGTCACGATCATCTTCTGACCTCCGCCCAAGAGCACAGAGCAGAAGCCGGTGGATGATATACCTAAAGGAAGGGGGTGAGATGGCATACTAATCATTATTGGAAAATCAAAATGAAATGTGATAGACGACCGTAATGATAATTACTCACCCAAAATAATACGCTTTTTTAGTCTCACAGTACTCCCCAACACCAACATGTGGAAGCATTTCCTTTTGAAGAATTTCTTTGGCATACCTACAGAGACCAACGGAAAACTATCAATAAAATAGAACCAAGAGAAAAACTAGATCAATACTAGAAATCAGCAGCACCAACTTGATCCTTTTCTCTTTGGTGACACCAACAGTGGCTCCTCTTTTCCCGATGTAATCGAGGGCGACCTGAATCAGCATAAGGATATGTTGAAATAAGAAAATAGATAAAAGTGAAGCATGGACATAAAAGCATCCGCATGAGAACAAAGCAGAACTCCATGTAGATAGACCGTCAACAAACTAAGTAAAGGAAAACTGAAATAAAAAATGAATCACATTTACCTGTTGATTCTGAATCACAAATGCTTCTTCCAGCGAGGGTCGCAGCAACTCCATCATTTGAGTGTCTTGAAAATTGTAGCAGATATGCTCTAATATGTCCTTATCAGCAACAAATCCCAGTGCTCTAAACACAATGATGATTGGAATCTCTGTGCGGATATATGGAAGAGTGGCCCTTATATATTGGCCTGATGAACCCTGCAACACGAGCAACATGGCTATCAGCTACAGAAGGCAACAACCACAAAATATTGAAAGTTCACACCCACAAAAGGAAAGAGAAAGAATCAAATTGGTCATGGTCTCGTGGTCATTACCCCCTTAGCACTAGTTCGAGAAAGCATTCTAACAAACATTGTACTAGGTGGCCTGTTCTGAGTCTCAGCCATCGATCGAACTTCGGCTACGTAGGCATATTTGTTGGGTTGCCTCTTCTTAAAAACATACACATGATTGGTGCTCATCTTCTCCTGGGCAATCAACACCTTTTCACTACCGTTGATTATGAAATAACCACCCTGGTCGTACGGGCACTCCCCCAACTCCGTCAAATCCTTCTCAGAATTTTGATACAGTGTACAATAACTTGAACGGAGCATTGTAGGAACCTGTCGAAAAAGAGAATGTTTTTTAAAATTCATTTTACAAAAATAAATACATTATTTACTGTCGGCTATCCCTTGGAATGGGAAAAAATCAACCTTCCCAATGAAGACTTTAGTGAAATCTTGTGTCTCAGTAACTTCTTCTCCGTCATGGCCCTTCCTAATGACCTTCTTGCTGACGTCCACATACAATGGAGCTGAATATGTCAAATTTCTCAGCCTTGCAGCTTTAGGAAACAAAGTTGCCGTTTCTCCATCAGATTCTGTCATCATTGGTTTGCTGAGGTATATTTGACCAAAACTGATCTTATAAATAGTCTGTAATAATCAAAGAAGAAAATATTAGATCATCTAACAGGGAAATACCAATCTTTTAGTTTTAATGTCACTACTTCCATTGTATGTGTAGTTCTTCGATTCAATTCTGAATCAAATACAACAACTTGACAAAATTACAACGCAGAAATGCTGCAAAAACAGTAGAGGCACTCATGTTTCCAGCAAAGTGACAAACAATGCATAATTTGTAACTTTTTCCCGCAAGCGAGTTGATCCTCGCCATTTAAATATCTTACTCATTACCTCACACTAATTCTGCCACCATGCAAAATAAAGCAATCCATCCAATCCAGCTGAGACTTACCATCAAAAGAAACAAAATATTAGATTTTTGTAGAATCCCTCAATCTATAATACTGTTTTAAGTCCGATCCTGACCCGCCACAGAGAAAAAAATGCATTTGTGCGGTAATCCTACCCTCAATCTAAAATTTCAGTAGTAAAATTATCACTCGCTTGTACAATCACATCACATTTCCGCCAAACACTAAACATCCGACTTCAGTAAAAGTGTCGAAAGCATCAGGAACCAGAAACTAACTACTCCACTAGAAAGCCACTTAAACCCAAACCCTTACTCCCCGTGCATTTCTTCTAATTGAGTTCCTTCAACTACTCATTACTCAAGTGATCAAAAAACATCATAACCCTAAAAAGAAGTCCAATATCAAAGCGTGCACAATCACAAGAAAATCCAAGCAAAACCAACAACATCCACCTCGGCAAAGTCCGGCTGATGTCCCGGATTATGCTGAGACTCGGGTCGGATCTCAATATCAGCAGCCTCGTCGACGATTTCCTGCATTGTGTTCTGTATGAACTCGTCAAACGAGTCCAACTGCTGACGCACGAGACCCTTCTCCTCAAAGTAAGCGCTTATCACTGCCCACGCATCCTCCTGCGTTATTTCCTCCTCCTCATCGTCGTACTCTTCCTCGTTATTGTACCCTTGATTCTCATAGTATTCTTCTTCCAAGTCCATTTGTCCAATCCAAGCTTTCAATTTCGAATTTACAGATTCAATTGAAGTCTATATCAGAGCTTCGATGAGTCAATTGCACTCCCTAAACCTTCGGCACTCTGTGCCCTAACGAAAGAGGGCGAGAAATGAAAGTGATTTTCGACGCAGGTGCTCCTCTATATATAGAGAGGTCCGAGGCGGTTTCTACGGCCTACTTTTTTTTACTTACCACAATACATCCCTGATTTCCTTTTTATTTATTTATTTATTTATTATTTTTTAATTTGGGCTAACCAAGAAGACCATTTTATTGGGCCTAACTAGGCCCATATACAGATTTTCAATTATTTTGTATTAACGCGGCAGGCTTAATCACTCACACCGCCACCACCGCCGCCACCGCCGCCACCGCCGCCGACGAAACGGTGTCGACGTCGCCGAATTCTCCGGTAAGGCATTTCCTCGAGCCCACCAAGGATTCGCCATGTATGTGAAAGCACTTTAAATTTAAGCTAAAATGTAACCCCTCTCTGTCTCTATATAAGCAAGCGCGTTTGTAATAACAGAATCACCGATTTTCCTCCACCTGAAAACCGTATTAAAAACAAGTTTGCAGATCACCTTCATTCGATCCTATCCCCTTATATACAAAACCTATATATGTACATATAAAGGTTAGGACTTTTAATCCGTTCGAGGAAAAGCTTCAACAAATAACAATGGCGGGTCCACCAAAGTGGGATAACCGAGAAAAGTGAGCTTTTATATGGCGTGGTCTTCAATTATTACTTTTTCGAATAACTATTTTTTTTTTGGCTTTTTTACGTATTGAGGTTTGAGGAGCACGTATACGAATACTTGAAGAAGACAAACAGGCACCAAACTGCTGCCGTCTTCGCCAAGAGGCTGGGCTTGACATGGAGAACCCATGTATATAATCGATGCTGACGATTTAAATTTGTGATAAGTTGGTGAATGCAGTCTTGAATTCCCCCCTTTTTTTTTCTTTTTCTCAGGTGTTCTTGATACTCCTGAAGGGCTTCTGAGAGAATGGTTTGGGATATTTACTGATATACACAGAGATGTCTTTACGACCAAACCCTCTGCACAGCCTTTGGTACGTTGTAATAATAATGATTCACTGTTTATTCTTGATATTGGACTGGATATTATATCTGTGATTGTTGATGATGAATGTGCGATCTCTTGTATTAAAGGGTCGACCACCAAGCTACCGAGAATTCCCCTCCTCTTCTCAGGTTTGCATATATTTAAGCAGTTCTAATAATCTAATTTACATTCGTGTTGCAAAATATGATTCACTTTGATGGTGTTTTTGCATTTATGTATATAGGACTTGAGGGGGCAAACTGGTCATACGAAGCAAATTCGCAGGAAAAGGGTGATTCAGAAGAAAGAGTAGAACGGAACTTCGCTTATTCCATTCCCGTGCATGTTTCTCTGCTGCGTTTGTGTTTGCTAAGTTTCTTTCAAATTCTTTGGTCTCCTTAAAGGCCCTTCAGTTTGCTTCGCATTACGTGGGCTTCTACAATGTCTTTCATGTAGAATATAGCTAGCTAACAATGATATGTTCTGCATAACTCTTCAATATAATCTCAACAGAGCTGAACTTTTATAATTCTCAGACCACTTGCTCGATTAAGAACAGTGTGCTAATCTCCAGGGACAAATTACAAGTCCGTCCTTGACCTCTAAGATATGGTTTTTGCCTGGACATTACGGTATTAGGCCAACTTATTGCTCTGTATGTATGTATGTATGCATATACTAAGTAGTCTTTTTTGAGTTGATTTGATGGGAAGTAGGATAAAATCTTGATTTCCAAAATTCGCTGCTATCACAGGCGATTCATGAACTAGCTTACACCAAAAAGTTGGAAAGTTATCTTTCTCTTTTCTTATCGGGTAACTTCGTTTTATTAACAACCCATCGTTGCAATGCAATTGCAAAGAAACAAACAAGATTGGTGGTACCAAGTGACGGAATTACGACGAACCACGTGTAATAAAAAGAAAAAGCAGATAAACATTTACTGTTAATAATTATCTCGAAGTACACAAATCTATAGCCTTCTACAACGTCTATACGTGTCACCTTCCCCCAACAGGTGTATCCATTCCCTCCTCTTATATATACCCTCCCAACCTACAGTGTTGTAATAAGCAACAACAACTCATCGGATCAGCTCACACAAATCGTAACTGAAAAGCCAAAGCAAAAGAGAGAGAACCTTCAGCCAAGCAAAGTAAAGCAAAAAATGGAAGCAATGTCCTTCGCCGCAAGAAGCACAGTTCTCAGCATCTCCAAGTCCTTCCCCAAGAACAACAGTCCAACTTACCTTACCCTTCGTCCCAAATTCTCAAGGGTTCGCTTCACCACCGTCGCCAGCCAATCTCAGGTATCTATTTATCTACGACTGTAATGACTTTTTTCGACGACGTCTGTTTTGGTCTTTACACATGTTAAAACTTCAAGGGACGACAACAAGTGTCGGAGAACGCTGAGGATGCTAAGAAGAAGTTCTCAGAAACCACCGACTCGCTGAAGCACAAGACCAGCGAAGCCACAGATTCGGCGTCGCACAAAGCCAACGGCGCCGCCCACGAGACGAACGACAAGGCGAAAGAGACGTACAACGCCGCGTCGGGGAAAGCCGGCGAGTTGAAGGATAAGACTCAGGAAGGCGCTGAGAACGTCAGGGAGAAGGCTATGGATGCTGGGAACGACGCCATGGAGAAGACGAGGAATGCCGGGGAGAGAGTGGCAGACGGAGTTTCGAACGTCGGCCAGAATGTGAAGGAAAACGTGATGGGCGCCGGGGAAAAGGTCAAGGAGTTCGCTGAGGACGTTAAGGACACGGTGATGGGGAAATCGGAGGAAGTCAAGAACCAAGCTGAGCATGAGACAAAGAAGCGTAGCGACAAGTACTAATTATTTCTAGTTTAATAATAATGATTACTGTTTGTCGTAATTATGTAATATTGCGTACTTTGTATTTTGAATGATGAATAATACACGCTTTGATCTATTTATGATCTTTACCAATATAATTTGCCTTCTTCATCGTCATCATTTGTGTAACAGTACGCAGCATAGTATAATAGCTCTCGACGATTTGCAGTTGTAATGTGCGCCATATAAAGTTATCTCTATCCTTCGTTAGAAGGATTTGTTAATGTTCAATCGTTGCGAAGAACAAAAGAATGGTAAAAACCACGTCGAGTAGAAAGTATAAGTCAAAAGAGTAGATAAATAGATAATACGTATATCTCCATCCAAGTACGCACATCTACTGTCTTCTACCACGTGTATATGTCTATGTGTCTCCTTTATTGAACACAGAAATAATCAGCAGATAATAATCCTTCTGAAAGAAAGGCAAAGAGTAAAAACGTCGACAACATCCAAGCACTGAACTTGTCGAGAGCCCATGAGAGAGGCTGAGGGCATATGAGAGTAAGAAAAAGGGTAGGAGCAAGTATGAACTTAAATATTGTTTTGCAATGCATTCTGTAATTTGTATAAATATCAATAGTACACTAAGGCCTTTTATCACCATAACTCAAGAGTACAAAAAAAAAAAAATAATAAAGAAAATAAACTCAGTCGTCGCTGCTGTAATCACCCGAAACCATAGACTCCGAGCTTTCATTGTCCGATTCATCGTTGATACGCTGCTGCGTCGAAGGTTCAAAACCAGCCTCTTCATCTTCACTCACTTCTCTTGCATTAGTATCAGCAGCAGCAGCAGCATAGCTCGACGATCCCCACTTCTCAAATCGGTATAGATTTTCGTCACCATTATCATCAGACTCATCGACTTCCATGCTAGGACTACTAGCATCATCGTCGTCCTTTCCAGCCATGGTATTTGTGTTTTCCATGTCAACAAACTCTAAATCATTAACAGAGACGGATCTTTCGGCGACATTCTTGGAAGTGCCTTGCGCGTCGTTGCTGTTGACTGCTTTGGTATCCTCCATTCTCCTCTTTCTCAAAGTTCTTGGACCCCTACCATGAATCTGCCCTTGTGCTATTGTTCCTTGTTGTTTAAGCACTTCTGCCAATGAATTGCCTTGTTTCGTGTTGCCACGCTTGCCAGGGTTCGACGATGAGCCCTTCTGTGACTTGCCACGTGGGCGCCCACCGCCTCGTCCGCGAAGTACTTGCTTTGATCCCGAGCTTAGAGGAGTAATATTTCGCTTCTCAACTTTTATGGATCCATACCTATCGAATTCCAATTTATCTTGCTCCTTGGTGCTACCACCATTCCTTGAGGTCAGCTTCTGTAAGCATAAGAACAAAATTGAGCATTAGTTAGTTAGGGAGAGAGAGAGAGAGAGAGACTAAAACCTTAAGAGCTTTGACGTTCTTCTCATCATGAGGCTCAACCTTCATGTCTGGAGAGTAGGCGATGCAGCCATCCAAATCGAGCAACCTTAAAGCCACAGCAGCACTAGTTATAGGTATCCACGGAAGGTGAACTTCAGCATGCTTGGATGATGTGTAATGACACAGCAGTTCTTCATTGGTCTCAAAGTTAGCTGAGAGATACTCGCGTCTTATTGAGCCCTCGAAAATAGTCAGCAGCTGCAGGAACTTCTTAAATGAATAAAAGAAAGGAAGTACGAAAACGAATATCCAGAATCGATATGAATCAGACCTCTAGCAGTTCGCCAATTGAGGAAGATTTCTGCAGTTTTTTACCCCACATACCCCGATGCTCATCGGTCCAAGAAGAATGAAGCGCCTCTGATGGAACATAAACCTGTCGGAAACGATGATGTAATGATCAACTCTTTTAGTACATGCAGCAATCAAACAGCGTACACAATTTGGATCATACCTCAAGTAAATTGAGCAGGGACCTTATCAATCTGACTCTCACTGGAGTTTTGTTTTTGAGAGTAGTACCGGTCGTATCAATAAAAGTATCTACACTCATAAACTCATCCGAGAACTTTTCTACATACCCACCCTCACCGTTGCTCAGGCCACAGGAACATGTTTCTTCATCTGTTCCGTACGTATCGAGGCAAGAGTCACAAATTCCCAGAAGAGGCAGGCAGCGCTTAACACCATAAGCCATACCACGTAAGATTGGTGGGTCATGACATTCTTCCCACGTCCAAAATAGTAAGTCGTTGTATCTTTTCAGGAGCTTCCTTCGCGATTTCTCGTTCTGCCCAATTTCAATTCTGAAAGAATGAGATGGCTCTAATCGATCAGAAGCTGCACTACACACTATGCCATTCGGGCTGTCTCCGTTTGTGCAATCAAGGTCAGGAACACCTTCACAAATTTCCTCTACACCAACATTTCGGCAGTACATATCACGAAAAAATCGATTCCTTTGCACGCCCGCCTTGAAGCGAAATTCAATCTTTTGCAACATATTATGTAAATGAGATTCTCTGGTTCCACGAATGTCCAAGGATAACACAAGTGCGTCAAATGCCTGAATGCAGAATCCAAAGGTAAAATATTAGACGGCATATAGATTTATATAACTTCTGATGGATAAGCAGATAGATATAATCGTTCAAATGGAAACAGATAATCTAAAACATTAAACTTTCAATCCGAAGCAAAGAAACCTAAACTATTGTCTGATGATGATAGTCATTGTTTTCTACCCGATAATTCACACACACATTACTTCTATAATGTTCTAGGATAAATGAGCTGGAAGGGACAAGGAGCAAAAAGACATCTTACCTTCTCTGAATCAATGAGTTTCAAACATCCACTAGGTGTTTCAACAAAGATTCTGCCACAACCAGAATCAACTGCCGTGTCCGAAGCAATGAAATGCCAATAACGATTCCTCCTCCTATCTTGGCCCAGAGGCAAAGACCTGTAAACGTGCATCTCTTCTGCTTTGTGGCCTATGTAGGATTTCAGCATCAAGCGAGAGCGCTCTGTGGTAAACCCCGAATTGAATTGACCCAAATCTGTGTCTTGAGGAGGATTATCAATGGAATTACGAACATCCTCTGCCACAGAAGGCTCGAGCTTCTCATCCAATTGGTTGCTTTTGTTTTCAGCAATAATCGTAGGACTAATGCTACCAATACCCTCTGTTACAGCATTGAAAGAAGAATCATAAACCTTGGGAGGGATCTCCTCCCTCACTCGCCTTTTATCTAGTTGAGCTTCAGCCCACATTTGCTTTTTAAGTGCATTTGCAGCATCTTGACGATCCTGAGACAGTCTCATTGTCAGGAACATACAATTTCGTAAGATTTTCATTTCTAATATTTTAACTTCTAAACTCCAGAGCAGAAATTCAGACCTCAAGAATGACACGAATAGTGTTCCCTTCGTTGGCTACACCAACTAAGGCCACCAATGCATCGAGACGCTCCTCAACAGTTAAATCTGAGTATTCACCTTCAGTGAGTCCTTGGACCCAGGGCTCCCCTAATTTGTTGCCTTCAACTTCAAAACTTTGATCGACATTAACCTGACCAATATCTTCTGCAACAATAAAAAACAACCGGCATAAATAAAGATTTGCAGTTTCTATCACAAGTTCCTGAGAAACCCAAAAACAAAACAATACACATGTACACGTAGTTTTTAGATTTCTTACCTACAGGATTGGCACAACTATCAAGGGCACCACTATCGAGGATTTTATCCTTGGCATTACCAGGAATGGAGCAAGAATCATCACATTCAATGCTTTTGTTAGCTTCGGATGGAGTATTAGTTAAGGCATCAATTTCTACACCTTCTGCAACATCGCCACCATCTGAATCATCATCTCTGTCTTCCTCATCAGCATTCTGGCCAGTCAAGAAACCATCAGTATACTTCTGTATCTTCTCCTTCGCCTCAGCAATTATTGATTCAGCATCAGCAGGATCCTTCCTAAAAGCTGGACGCACGCAATATGTCGAAGGTGCAGTTCTTTCAAAGAGTATTGGATCCCTTGACAAGGCAACAGATATTGACGCCTCAGGAGTTTTACTTGTAGTTAAGTCTCGAAGGCCAGATTTCTGCGATAACACACATTAGGAGTACAGAAAAGGGGACAAGGTACTTTAAGTACTTGAGCTAACTATTTCAGTTACCTGAATCTTATCCGCAATGTCAAGGACATTCAGCCCTTTACCTCCTTCTAGAGCAAGTACATGGTAGGCGGCAAACTTCACAGTTCCGGGCGTCAACCTATGACGTGATTTACGTTGCAGGGTTAATCCTTTCTCATTCATTAGGGCAACAGCATGCTCAGCAGCTGACCCATTTCTTAGAGTCAAAACCATGTCCTCAGAACCTTTTAACTGCACGAGTCGCAGTGACAGAAATTCTAAGATAATGATCTCAGTAAATTTAATCAACTGTGGACATTACCAAATTTCATCGTTTACTGGCCAACTAAATATCATAAGTAACAAGCATATGGTTGCCAATATATAACCTCATTACTATCAGCAGCACCGGTACCATCAACGCCCTTTTTCTTCACCTGTGGTCCAAATCCAGCAGAGAGTGCAAACTGCCTTAATATTTCAGGCCAAGTCAACGGATTTATATTCTTCTGCCAATTACGTATGTCAAAGCCCCACAAGTAAGCCTGTCATGACAGCACAAGATGAACTTCAACCACTATACGAACACAATATTAAGTAAAGTACTATGAGAAGGCATCGAAGATAATTCATTACCCCTTCAACGATATGAGGATGCCCGCCTTCTGGATTGACAGCAGTGTACTGATTGGTGCCCGGACCACCTGATGGCGTTCTGACAACATCTTCGATATCCTTTATGATAAGTTTCAGGAGAGAAATATGTACCTCAGCAAGCAACCTCGAATCCTGTTTGAGTAAAAGCAGTCGTAAAATATCTATATATGAATGATTAAAATTGGAAAGTGAAAGACAAATCAACTCACCAAGTCATGGAAAGCTTGTATGAATTCATCAAGTGCAAAAGTCCCAACCTCAAGAATGTCAGAAAATGTGACACAGAACTTCCATACCTGAAAGCATTCCTAATTAGAAGTCTGATTTTGTAAATGTGAAAGTAAAGTACCGGCGCAGCGCATCCTTTATTATCAATAAAAAAGGTTTAATTAAACCTGCAATTAAAAAATCAAGTCATAATACCATGAGCAGATTCCCAACATTTTCCTCCGAATTAATCCACGGTTGAATGGCAAATGGCTTTCTCAACTGCACAGACTTCGGAGGAAATTCACATAGAGATTCTGAAAAAGAAAATATTAGAATAAAAACCAAGACACATGAACAATGCTACGGGAGTCGGGACGAATGGAACTACGAACACATCCTAGAAACAAATCCACATGCTAGAAGTTCTGGAAACTAGCGCGTAAAAGCATTGACCAAAATATTGTTAAAACGGGAAAAAAGAAACAAATAACTACAGAATGTGCTTGCATACCGTAATCAACACCTACCTCGGAATAATTCAAGATTTTGCAAAGTGTCATGGTCCAGAGACGCGATAGAGGGCAGCCCTTTGTTTGAGGCAGCCAACTCCATCAGTTCGAGGCGTTCATCCTCTATCAATTCCATAGACTCTTTAGCAATTTTGCGGGCTGTAGCTCTCTCCATGGCAGCTTTTTGCCTCAGTGCTTCCTTCTCTTTGCGATTTTCGTCCTTCTGTTTTCTCCTTTCCAGCTGTGAAGAGATGAAAAATCATGTAAACAATTACAAATAAAATCACGAAGAGGCAACATGTTTCAAAATGGAAATACGCATTACCCTTAAACGTTCCTTCTCCATAAATTTCTCCCTCCGTTCCATTTCTCGACGCTCCTCGCGCTGAAATTTCTCCTCAAGCCTCTGCTGTTCTCTAATCATCCTCTGTTCTTCTTTACGTCTTTCACGATCCTGACGCTCCGTCTCTTTTCTCATTTGATCCTCAATCTGAAAAAAAAGATCAATTCAGATTTTAGCTACACAATACTCAAATTGCATCAATCAAGCATAAATTTCTGAACTCAAATAATGTTCTCCAATACAAAAAAGGCACGTCCAGACCTTTTTTCTCAAAAGCTCTTGTTTTTCAATTTCTTTCCTCGTCCTCTTTTCATGAGATTGCGCATCTCTTCCAATTAGCGCTTCGCCCTAACGGAGAAGTAGACAGTTGAGAATTAGAAAACAGAAACTTGCCAAATGCAATCATTATTCAAATGTCACCTTTCGCTTCCTTTCCAAATAAAGATTATCTTCATCACGCGCAATATTTCTCGGAGACAATGAATACTGGACTGGTCGGCCCATTTGCGCCATAACTTCTAAACTTGACACCTGGCCCTCCGCACCATAATTCCTGATCATATGTCCATTTCCGAGCAAGTTAGGCATGCTTTTTGCAACAGAACCATGAATAGGTGAATCATACACATAAGATGGGGCACCATACTCATATGAAGCATGACGCGCTTTTGATTCACCGTAATGACCTGATGATGCAACCTGATGGTGGTTGAATGAAATTTTATCTTAGTAGTCATCAATCACCAACTAAAAAGCAATTTGAAACATAAATGTAAGTAGAATGCGAGGGAAAAGTACAAAGTACGAACTTTGATATGTTGCCCTTCATATTGTCCATATACATCATAAGAACGTCTATATCTGTCCTCTTCCGCGGCATGCGCTGTTTCATAAGCAAAACGTGTTTTGGTAACTTAATAAAGCTGTTTTTAGCAAACATATATGTTTATAACAGATAAAAAAAGTTTGGATTATTTTCCTGAATATTTCTACCTATAGGCGCGCCAAATGCACCAGGAGGCACGTCATCAAACTCAATACCAAGAATTGGCCCGTCTTCTCTCAACGGCTCTCCTAGCTGTGCCTCGATACAAGCTATTGCTCTATGCTCCATTATTGTCTTATTTGACTCGTGATACCTATCAGGAAGCAGCGGTGTGTCATCCCCGCCATCAAAATGGCTCGCACCTGAGCCTGCTTCCGTATCAGAACCAGAACTAGAGCTGGATCCCGAGCCATGACCTGTTTCAGATCGAGCAACCATCATTTCCTCTTTCAATGGCTCGGCCAAACCTCTCTTTCCAACTGATCCAACTGCTTCAGGCTTCGAAGACCCACCACCATTCGTGTCCTTTTTATCTTTCAGTCTCCTATGACAAAACCACATCTGAAGCTGCCGATCAGTAAGACCCAACCTTTCAGACAGTTCCAAGCGGGTTGCTTCTGATGGGTACATATCCGCTGCCATAGGGAAACAAATAAAAAAAATAGAACAGAAGATCAGTATAGTTCTCTCAAGATGCCAAACCAATCAGGCCAGACAACATACACGAAGTAACAGCAAATTAACCACACGAGCAAAATTTCGTCAGATGAGAAACAGAGCACCCAATCATATATGTAAAACACAACAGACAAACAAAATCATCAGTTTGCCGAAAGAAAAAAACTACAAAACTAGCCGACGATCAAGCTTCTGCAAATAAGACTACATAAATCTTGGAAAACGAACAGACATACTGGCGTAAGTGCTCTCAAGAACTTCCAACTGATAAGGCGTCTTCATCTGACGCTTAGGCCTCTTTGAACCATCAGTCGGCGTGTGTTCCATGTTTGCATCGTTCTCACCTTCCCAATTAGCCTCCATTACAGATCAAGAAGCGCAGCTCGCACAAACCTTCCAATCGCCACCACCAAAAAAGAGAAAACTAGGGTTAGAGAAAAACCAAAACGAATATCAATTCCTCTCCCTATCTCGATAGAAGAAAAAAAAAAAGAAAAGGAGATTATAATTTATAACGCTATGTGGCTCAGTGGCTGGCGTACATGTAATAATCTACAATCATAATTCATAATAACAATACCAAAACAGCAACGTAATTACGAATGATGTAATTCTACAAAATATGGACTCAAAAGTTTCGATTTTCAGTAACGGATTAGCACTATCTTTATTACGAATGTGATGAAGAATAAAAATAAATATAAAGTAGTGATTGAAACAAAAACAGCCTTCCCTATTGGAGTATAAGTCTACCCTCGTGTTCTTGGTTCCAACAAATTCCATGCTTTGAACATTTAATTTAAACAAATAAAATAAATCAAAAGGAGTCTGTATATATTCTTTCGGGAGTCCTTATTGAAAACACGTTGTTTCTCTCTAATGCTTAGAGGTTTGCTCGTCTAAGTTTCTTTCTTTTCTCCTTCTCTTATGATTTTATACCATCAAATAGTTTTCTCTAATTTCATGGTGGGGCGCTTTTGGCAATATCGTGATATTGGGCTATTCTTAAGGCAGTTCTTAATATGCCAATTAAATGAACTAATTGGGCCTAGATGAACGCTTAGCTTATGGTAAACGGCCGATTAAGACTTGTTATGGTGATAGGAATTTAAATGAAATTCTCCTTAATACTTACATGGATTTTTCTTTCCTTTTTTCTTTAAATATTAACAGCAGCCACTGCTTTTAACAGCCGATACTTAGATTTAAACTGATTTTTTGATCCATGTCTCCACTTATTTAGGACATGCTAATATTGGCTTGGGCATCCCTACTCCTACTTATCGGGCCGATTCGGCCCAATTATTGTTAGGGTTTGGGCCTAATTTTAGTAATAATGGACTTAATAGGTCGTGTATTTTTGTGCTATGCTTATGTTGTAGGTGTGGGCTTTCTCTTTGTCATTGTACATTTATTTATACTTAGCAACATTTAATACATAAGGTAGCATTTAATACATATATTAACATGAGATATATGCATTGTGCAGAGTTTGGTAATTACATATATATAAAATAATGAAATTAGTTCAAGTTTCAAACGTAATAAATATACTTCACAAGCCGACCGTTGTGAATTCTTATTTCTTTGCAAGAAGATGCCAAGGGACACGATAAAGACGAAAGAACCATTCCACCACGCGCATGCCCAACTCGTCAAATTACAACACATACAAATAGAGAAAAGGTATTAAGTCTACTATCGTTTATTCATAGGTTTAGATGTATTAAACTATTTGCACACAACACAACACGATGATTTAGACCCAACTTTAAAAAAATGAGTTCGCTAGATTTTCTTTATGACGCCATTTACGAAACAATCATCGTACTAGTAATCATCTGAATAGATTCACCGATTGCTAAACACTATTTTGTTGTATTATACAACCCAATAAAAGTCAGACCAATTCAGTCAAATACAAATCTAATTGGTAATTGAAGCTCTATATCAAGCAAGTCTTTTTTTTTGTTTGGCCAATTCCTAGTAAAATACCATCTGGCGCGTGAGCAACACGTTCCAAGTTTGAATTTTTACCCAATCTCCTCATGAATCTCGTCAATCAGACAGGATCCAAGAAGAGACGACCGTTCCTCGATACAAGTGCAATAACTCCAACCATCACACAGTGAATGTGAGACACTCTCTCTGTTCATTTATATTATTTTCTTACATTAAACCCATTTCAAAACCATCCCATTGTTACTACAGTCAATTATTAATGTAGTCTAGTCTTCCTCGTTCAATTCAATCCGACTCCATTAACACACACTCAAACGCACTTCTTGTTATCATCAGTAGAGAGAAACAAAATGGTGGCTGGTAAAGTAAAGTCGGTAATGGGGTTACAAAGATCATCTTCTTCCAAGCCAAAATCCCAATCTCTCACGCCAAACTCAGAAAAAAGACAGCCAAAAACTCCAAGCAGCAGCAGCAGCAGCAACGGTGCAGCTCCGTTCTCGCGGTCCTTTGGAGTCTACTTCCCACGCGCCTCCTCCCAAGTCCAGCCGCGGCCGCCTGACGTGTCGGAGCTCCTCCGACAGCTCGAGGAGCTGAGGGAGAGGGAGTCTCGGCTCAACACGGAGCTTTTAGAGCTGAAGCTCGTCAAAGAATCGGCTGCCATCGTGCCCGCCTTGGAGAATGAGATCGCAGACAGAGGTTCGAGGATTCAGAGGCTCTCCCTTAAGATCGAGTGCTTGGAGGCTGAGAACGAGAGGCTTAGGAATGAGAACGAATTCTTGCATTTGGAGCTGACGAGGCAGAATCAAAAGTACGAGGATAAGGTTAAGCTGATGCGCGACGAGTTGTGTGAGATAAAAAGGGCCGTTGAGGAGAAGGAAGATGAGAGCAACAGCTCGCCGTCGCCGTCTACTTCATCTTCCTCGTCGAATGATGTTTGTTCGCCGAAGCTAGTTGTCGGCATGAGCCATGAGTACAGCAAACCTCGTAACAGCGATGACAATGTCGTAGGCAAGTCCTTTCGAAAATCCTTGTCGTCCTCGAAGGATAACAATGGCAGTAGTGAGAATGAAGTGATAAAGAAAGATGAGCTGACGACGGCGAGCAATAATGGCGCCTTTGTCGACCAAATCAGGCCAAGACACAGTAGGTCTAACTCCGACGATACTACCGAGATTAGGACACGTGCCCCGCGCGTCCCTAAACCGCCACCACTGCGTTCATCTTCCTCGTCGTCGTCGGCGGCGTCTTTTCTATCCTCTTCAGTGTCGTCACCGTCTTACGGGTCTCTATCAGACTCAGCTGACCGCGCATTAGCGGAAATCAAAAGTTTTGCCCCTCCCCCACCTCCACCGCCGCCTCCGCCTCCGCCAGCTCAGTCGCATTCAAAGATTCCGACCGCCCCACCACCGCCGCCTCCTCCTCCTCCTCCTCGAGTTAGGTCAATACCCTCTGCCGCTCCACCCCCACCGCCTCCGCCTCCTCCGAAGTGTCTCAAGGCGGCTCCTTCCAAGGTAAGGAGGATCCCAGAAGTGGTTGAGCTGTACCATTCATTAATGAGGAGAGATACGAGTTTCCGGAGAGATTCCGGCGCCGGAGGAGGCGGCTCCGCCTCCGACGTGGCGACCAAGGATATGATCGGCGAGATTGAAAACCGTTCGTCCCATTTAATTGCTGTAAGTTCATTAATTCCACGACCCTTGGGGTTCTGTTCTTTCTATTACGCCCTTCCAACAACTCATTTCTTGATAAATCCCCTTATTTATTACAACAACAGATCAAGACAGATGTGGAGACACAAGGGGACTTCATCAGATCCTTGATTAAAGAGGTCGAATGTGCATCTTTCACGGACATAGAAGACGTAGTTACTTTCGTTAAATGGCTCGACGACGAGCTCTCCTTTCTGGTAAAAAAAAAAAACTGATCTTTTTTGTTCTTCAGTTAGTTTAATTCTTGGGGAAATTTCTGATAAGAAGAAGAAAAACAGGTCGATGAGAGGGCTGTGCTGAAGCACTTCGAATGGCCAGAACAGAAAGCAGACGCCTTGAGAGAAGCAGCGTTTGGCTACTGCGATCTCAAAAAGTTAGAATCCGAAGTTTCTTCCTTTCGAGACGATCCAAGGCAACAACCTTGCGGCCCAGCTCTAAAGAAAATGCAATCCTTGTTCGAAAAGTATGGATTCATTCATATGTATGGTACATTGCCAAGTTTTATCAGATATTTTTTTTGCAGCACTCAGATTCTTGTAAAAACATGGCAGATTAGAGCATCGTGTTTATAATCTGTCGAGGATGAGAGAGTCGGCCGCAAATCGTTACAAAGTGTTTCGTATTCCATTGGATTGGATGCTCGATACTGGTTATGTCAGCCAGGTGAGATTATTATCATTACATCTGATAGTTTTCTTACTATTGATCAGTTTGATTGTAAGGAAAAATTGCTACAAGATGCCTTTTTAGCTATTAATGTTCTTTGTGTACACACGTGAACTTTCAGGTCCTCTGCTGGTCTCTTTCCTGTTGTAATAATAATAATCTTTTATCTGCTATTGTCTGAAAATGGGGCACTTTTATGATGAATGAGCACCTTGCGCTTGTTTGTTTTGTTTTGACCGAGATTCTTCTGCAATCTTTTTGTCGCCACGCTAACCTTCCTAACTAACACGTTCTGCAGATTAAGCTTGCATCTGTGAAGCTGGCGATGAAATACATGAAGAGAGTATCTGCAGAGCTCGGCGGTGGAGGCGAAGACGAAGAACTCGTACTTCGAGGCGTCAAGTTCGCCTTTCGTGTACATCAGGTGAGCCCATGATTTTATTTTTTTTATGAGTTGGTGTGTTTTGGAATTTGATTTTCTCTAACCTGTGTGTGTTTTTCTTTTCATTACACACAAATCCACCCACAGTTTGCAGGTGGTTTTGATGTGGAAACCATGAAAGCATTTCAAGAATTGAGAGACAAAGCTCAGTCTTGCCAAAACCATCATCATCAAAGATTAATTACTAGCAGATCATCATTGCCCCCATCGTTGTTGTAATCTTGTCAAGATTCTTACATATCTGCAGCAATCTCGGCTTCAGAATTAAAATTTTGTAAAGAGGAGGATGACACTGTACTGCTTTACTCGCACTAGTCAAATTTGTTCACTCGAATAAATAAGAACACATTCGTCACATCCCAATCCTTGCACTAATTTCATGAAATAAAACCAATGCCAAAGGAAAAAAAAAAGACACTATGGCTCCAAATAAGAAGCTACTCTCCTTCGCTTCTGAGGTAAAAACAGCTCTTCTTCAGCGGATGCCTTGTCGAGGATACTACGTAGGGTCATTCTTAGATGGGACGCAATCACTTCTTTGTCGGCAACAGTGATGATCAAGAAAGCAACCTTGATCCTACCACAAAGGGCAGAAACCTCAGATTTCAAGATTTTTACGGGGAGATTAGCCATGGCCTGTCTCACATCAGACAACAGATCGCCTCTATATTCGCAGCAGAGAGAGGCCTTTATCAAGGAACTATTATTATCATTACAATAAGGGTTGGTTTCTGAATCTGATAGTTGTTCGACTTGTAGTTCATCTGTGTCCATTGGTATGTTCAGGCCTTTGCTTGCTACCTTCGCCTTCTTCCTCAGCTGCTTCACTTGGTTGATCACTTCAGCGAGTAATGTGGCTTTCTCCATCTTAACATGCGAAACAAAAAAAAAAACATATTAGAACTCAAAAAACAATATATTAGCAGACAAGGCATTGGTAAGAGAACAGTTAAAACGGCCAAAAACCTTTTCGCTGTTAGGTATGAAGTGGCGCAGGGCAGCCATGTTTCCGTTGATCCTCTCTCTTCTTCTTCTCTCGGCTTCGCTGTGGCTCTTCAGAGCCGCCGTGGATTTTTTCTCTGTAACTCCATCGATCTTTCTCTCCGAACAAGTCTTCAGTGAATCGATGTGTTCGCCTGCAATATTTGTCTCTCTCGAATTTCCGTAGAATTGATTCGCTAGTCCGCTAATATCTGAGTCGAAGTTGAAGCTATGTGCTGAGAGGTTCTCACAATACATATTCGTAGGTATCAAAAAAAGAAGGGAATTAACTTGTAAGAGCAATCCAAGAAAGTAAAGAGTTAAACAACAAAGATCTTTTAAGAATAGATTCCCCGGCGGCGGACGACTAACAAGTGAGAAATATCAAAAGAAAGAATCTTCGAACATAATAATTTTCATGAACTATAGATGGAAATTATGGGATTCAATCAAGAACTGTTGTGCGGTTAATAAGATAGTAGACACGTCCATAGACTGTAATGAAGAAGCCAAATTGCGTTTCTTAATAATAAAAAATATTAATCTCCGACGGCAATTGTGAGTCGTAAAAAGTACTTAAAAAAACTCAACTTGTTTGCTACGTGACGAGCGCCATTACGCAGCAACCAGTCGGCGTTGTGTGATTGATATTGATTGGCGTTAGTAATTACATTACTTTATTTAAATTAAGTTAGATGTCACTGGTTGATGAACGTGTAATATTTGATGTTTTGTATTATTGTTTATAGATAATTCGAGAAAGTCAGACAAGTGGTAGGAACCTAAAGAAAAAGAAACGTTCAATGATTTTATTACAATATGAAATTATCGTTTGGTTAAATCAGTTGATCAAAGTTGAAATGATCTTTGTCCTGTTTAGGGGTGGTTCGGTCGTACCGAAATTGTGATACGTATACCGTAGCGAAATTTCGGTATAAAAAAATCATATCAATACCATACCAAAATTTGGTATACCTTAATTTCGATACGGTATCATACCGAAATTTCGATATGGTATCGGTATCATACCTTCTATACCATTCACACGGAGGGTTTTTTACCATGCGTGTCTCGTAACTCGCTAATTCGTTGTTTTCGAATTTTTAGTCAATTCAAACTCCTTAGGTCCCAACAAGAAGGATTATTAATATCAAATTATCCAAAATAGAAAGATTTTAATTCATAAAATAAACTTAAATAATTTACATATTTTACTGAGTATCCTTAGTAAGATAAATAACTTTACATAACCACAAAGTTGGGTATAGTTAATAATTTATGGGCTAAATAAATTTATGAAGATCCTTATATAATATTTTTATGCATTTTATATTTTTTTGAAATAGTATAATATCTTTAGGTGTATATATATATATATATGTGTGTGTGTGTGTGTGTGTGTGTGAAATATTAAAAATTTTAGTGTTTCGGTATTTCGGCGGTATACCTAATTTTTAAAATTTTCATACCTTACAAAAACTTCGGTATACCAAATTTTCGATATTTTCGACATGTTTCAATACGATAAGGACGGTATATCGGTATTTCGGTATATTTCCCCAGCCCTGAGTCATGTTATAAATAGAATACATTATTTCTCTATTATTGTGTACGTGAAAATGGAATCTACGCATTAGATATAAAAAGTAGTTGCAACTTGATTTTTGAGTGAATATTCCATAAACAACGAGTGCAATGAATATATCTTGACGTGCGAAATAGATCATTGGAACAAATTTGGGTCTCCAATGCAATAAAATATACCCAATATTTTGTTTATCGATGATTATAAATAAAAATCGATATACTTGGTTTGGATTCCCTTAAGATTATATTAGAATTATTTAAGTTATAAATATAATTTTAAGATTATTTTAATCAAGACACGACGACACGAACTTTGTCATATTTCCTTCACGAAAAAAGGCTTACTCGTTCACTTTATAATATACTATCATCGAAAGTCAAATTGAATTTGAGTAGATGGATCATATTATGAATATACCACACAAAAGGCTAATATAGGGCTCCATTGATTTAATTAAATTAGTTAATTAGCCGCCGTTGACTTACACATCAAAGCTTTACATACAAGAAAATACAATTTGAAAACAACATAGGCAACTAATTGATTTCATATTCAAGATTTGTTTGTCAACCCTTCAATTATGTTAATTATTGAGTTAATTATAAACTTGGACTTTCGGTTCGCCTATGTAAAGTCCGTGACAAGTGAAGTCGCAGTTTTCGGATTACTCAGCATCACGTCAGCAGCTAACGAAATTACCGAAAAGCCACTGAATGATAAAATCTTGGTCTTGGGATGTTGACATTGTTTGAACAAGTACAACTGTGTTGTGTCCTACGAAATTGCAAAACTGTTCCTTCGCCAAAATCCCCTTCGGAATTCGTGAGGTGATAGAAATGGATGCCTCGAGTGACCGTGAAACCTTTGTCTACGCGAAGCTTGCAGAGCAAGCTGAACGATAAGATGGTAAGCTCGTCGTTCTCCTTCTTTCTTTCTTTCTTTCTTTCTTTCTGATTTTACTTGAATGGCATCGTTTTGTTTTAGCTGGGTCTAGCCTAGATTTTAGGATTTAAGTGCTCTTGACTCGTGATTTGTCCCTGGTTTTGCGCGTACCTTTTTTTTTTTTGAAGTATTGAATGCGAGATACGTTGGAATGTGATCATTAGGGTCTTTGAAGGCGCTGTTAATTGTTGAATTGCTTGAAGTTCACCAATGTTTATTTTTGTTGGACCTCGGCATACTTTGTTGAAGTGGTTCGCCTTCGCTGCTGTGGAATAATTTTCTCTGCATTTTTACTCCTATAATGATGATCGGCGATGTTCTGGTATTTGTCTCTTGCTATCGCTTGAGTAAAGATACAATTTTTTTTGTTTCTTCACAATCATTTGCTTGCTAATGTGATAGGATATCTTTCCTCACTAGAAATGGTGGAAACAATGAAAAACGTGGCGAGGGTTGACGGTGAGCTGACGATCGAAGAGCGAAACTTGCTATCAGTTGGTTACAAGAATGTGACTGGAGCTCGTAGGGCTTCTTGGAGGATTTTGTCATCTATTGAAGAGAAAGAAAAAGATTAGGGAATACAGGTCAAAGGTTGAATCAGAAGTGTCCAGTATGTGCAGCGACATTATGGCTGTTATTGACAAGCATTTGATTCCTTCCTCATCAGCAAGCAAATCCACTGTGTTCTTCTACAAGATGTAAGTCCTCTGGCATGCTTCAGTAAGATTTCGTGCTGTGAATTTGAGCTTGATTGGTTTCCTCTTTTAGGAAGGGGGATTATATTACCGATATTTGGCGGAGTTTAAATCTGGGAATGATAAGAAGGATGCTGTTGATGAAACCATGAAGGCATATCAGGTGCCACATATGAATCAAGAGCTTGCGTGTATATGTATATGTATATATATCTGTGACGTTTATGTATATAAATCATTTCAGGCTGACAAGCCGAAGCTGAACTGTCGCCAACCCATCCAATTCGATTGGGCTTGGCATTGAACTTTTCTGTGTTTTTTTGTTATGAGATCTTAAGCTCTCCTGAAAGGTACTTGGACCATCAAACATCATATAGAATGACTCATGCTTAGTAATGTGACTTGGTAGGGCGTGCGTGCCACCTTGCTAAGCAGGCATTTGACTAAGCTAACTCAGAGAAGGACGCTTTGAGCGAGGAATCGTACAAAGATAGATAGTACACACTCATCATGCACCTCTTGAGGGGACAACCTTACTCTATGGACTTCATACATTCCTGCTGAGGATGGAATTCATATGTAGTAGAAGAGGTGGTGTTGCAAGTGTTTCTCTAATTACTGTTTTTTTTTTTATGGCAGAAGAGGTCAGAAGGCCGAGGGCTCTTCAAACTCCGGCGGGGAAGATTCAGAGGTATGATTATATCTGGGCCGAGCACCATCTATGATTTAGTGGAGTTTTTGCTTTTGATGTGTTATTCTTATTAACGCTTTGAGTTTTGCTCTTTTGCAGTAAATAAGGAGACGGGCGGCTATTCTCTGCTCCAATTTTGAGGATGCAATAACGTTCAGACTCTTTGTTCTGTTATCTCCTATTTTCTAGTGATATAATTGATGTTTGCCTAAGAGATTCTTGATTTCTTCTTAACTTCTTCTGTTCTTCGTTGTGTAATGAAGTTGCGTACTCTATGCGAATACATTCATGTGACAATTTGATATCTGTCTCCCATTTGATTAACTTGAAATACATATATCTCTGTTCCTTCCTATTTGTCATGTGGGACGGCAATTAGAACTATGTAATAAATAATAAGGTAGGAGTCAGAGTAAACATTCGTCAATTTTTAGTCCTAACGTAACTACGAACAAGGAAATGGTTGACGAGAAAAATCAACACGGCTTCTGTTAAGAATGGCCGGCGGCTAACGGCTTTACCCATTTTTTCCACGTGGCATTCACCTGTATAATTTGGAACACCATTCGCCGCCAGCCACCGCTCTCTAATAGTCGTCATGGTTTAATATATAAATTATATCGACACAATTAACTTACTACAAAATTTTAAAATATCAATTCATAATTTTTTTTTTTTTTTACAGTGAAAACTAAGTCGCCTTATTGTAACAACTTGCTAAAATTTAAGGAGTAAAGTTCGGATGTTAATTGTTTTCCCCAAAACGACTTATTTTAATTATTCACCAACAAATACATGTTTTTATATATCAATTTCTGGAAGTCCCTGGAAAAAAGGGGAAAAATAGGAGAGATGGAAAATGCGAGGAAAAGGGTTTATTCAAAGGTATAAGTTGGAAAATGCAATATTTGACTTGGCCCTCTACTAAACTTGCTCACCAAGAACCCATTAAGTTCTCATACTCAACTAAAGCACTAGTGCGTGCGGGTGTGTGTGTATATATATATATATTGATACCGTCGAAAAATAGATCTACCAGTCGGACGGCTAACAGAATACTTATTCCCGCCTAGATTCCACCGCGCGCGTCACCTAATCACTCGAAAAAGGGTAAAGGTTGGGGGTCGTGCCCTCTTGCCTAGGTCAAGAGGGAATTTCCATGTTCCAGGTATAAAGTCGCATAAAGATGATGTGTTCTGGTGTTTCGTGTGTGTGTAATAAAATTTGGCAGAGTAACGGTAGGATACGTCAGAAATCGATACCTGTTTCGGGTCTGATGGTGATACTTATAGAGTTTTCGCCCTTAGGTAGTTTCCAGGCGGTTATGACTTTTTCATTGTTTTCCACCATTTCTAGTGAGGAAAGATATCCTATCACATTAGCAAGCAAATGATTGTGAAGAAACAAAAAAAAATTGTATCTTTACTCAAGCGATAGCAAGAGACAAATACCAGAACATCGCCAATCATCATTATAGGAGAAAAAATGCAGAGAAAATTATTCCACAGCAGCGAAGGCGAACCACTTCAACAAAGTATGCCGAGGTCCAACAAAAATAAACATTGGTGAACTTCAAGCAATTCAACAATTAACAGCGCCTTCAAGACCCTAATGATCACATTCCAACGTATCTCGCATTCAATACTTCAAAAAAAAAAAAGGTACGCGCAAAACCCAGGGACAAATCACGAGTCAAGAGCACTTAAATCCTAAAATCTAGGCTAGACCCAGCTAAAACAAAACGATGCCATTCAAGTAAAATCAGAAAGAAAGAAAGAAAGAAAGAAAGAAGGGGAAACGACGAGCTCCATCTTATCGTTCAGCTTGCTCTGCAAGCTTCGCGGTGTAGACAAAGGTTTCACGGTCACTCGAGGCATCCATTTCTATCACCTCACGAATTCCGAAGGGGTTTTGGCGAAGGAACAGTTTTGCAATTTCGTAGGACACAACACAGCTGTACTTGTTCAAACAATGTCAACATCCCAAGACCAAGATTTTATCATTCAGTGGCTTTTCGGTAATTTCGTTAGCTGCTGACGTGATGCTGAGTAATCCGAAAACTGCGACTTCACTTGTCACGGACTTTACATAGGCGAACCGAAAGTCCAAGTTTATAATTAACTCAATAATTAACATAATTGAAGGGTTGACAAACAAATCTTGAATATGAAATCAATTAGTTGCCTATGTTGTTTTCAAATTGTATTTTCTTGTATGTAAAGCTTTGATGTGTAAGTCAACGGCGGCTAATTAACTAATTTAATTAAATCAATGGAGCCCTATATTAGCCTTTTGTGTGGTATATTCATAATATGATCCATCTACTCAAATTCAATTTGACTTTCGATGATAGTATATTATAAAGTGAACGAGTAAGCCTTTTTTTCGTGAAGGAAATATGACAAAGTTCGTGTCGTCGTGTCTTGATTAAAATAATCTTAAAATTATATTTATAACTTAAATAATTCTAATATAATCTTAAGGGAATCCAAACCAAGTATATCGATTTTTATTTATAATCATCGATAAACAAATATTGGGTATATTTTATTGCATTGGAGACCCAAATTTGTTCCAATGATCTATTTTCGCACGTCAAGATATATTCATTGCACTCGTTGTTTATGGAATATTCACTCAAAAATCAAGTTGCAACTAGTTTTTATATCTAATGCGTAGATTCCATTTTCACGTACACAATAATAGAGAAATAATGTATTCTATTTATAACATGACTCAGGCTGGGGAAATATACCGAAATACCGATATACCGTCCTTATCGTATTGAAACATGTCGAAAATATCGAAAATTTGGTATACCGAAGTTTTTGTAAAGGTATGAAAATTTTAAAAATTAGGTATACCGCCAAATACCGAAACACTAAAATTTTTAATATTTCACACACACACACACACACACACACATAT
The DNA here is from genome assembly GCA_027422505.1 of Craterostigma plantagineum. Taxonomy (NCBI): domain Eukaryota; kingdom Viridiplantae; phylum Streptophyta; class Magnoliopsida; order Lamiales; family Linderniaceae; genus Craterostigma; species Craterostigma plantagineum. The sequence goes on from JAPQWV010000082.1 coordinate 1,718,475, forward strand.
ATATATATATATATACCTAAAGATATTATATTATTTCAAAAAAATATAAAATGCATAAAAATATTATATAAGAATCTTCATAAATTTATTTAGCCCATAAATTATTAACTATACCCAACTTTGTGGTTATGTAAAGTTCTTTATCTTACTAAGGATAGTAAAATATGTAAATTATTTAAGTTATTTTATGAATTAAAAATCTTTCTATTTTGGATAATTTGATATTAATAATCCATTTTATTGGGACCTAAGGAGTTTAAATTGATTAAAAATTCGAAAACAACGAATTAGCGAGTTACGAGACACGCATGGTAAAAACCCTCCGTGGAATGGTATAGAAGATATGATACCATATCGAAATTTCGGTATGATACCGTATCGACATTAAGGTATACCGAAATTTTGGTATGATATTGATATGATTTTTTTATATCGAAATTTCGCTACGGTATACGTATCTCGGTACGACCGAACCACCCCTAAACAGGACAAAGATCATTTCAACTTTGATCAACTAATTTAACCAAACAATTTCATATTGTAATAAAATCATTGAACGTTTCTTTTTCTTTAGGGTTCCTACCACTTGTCTGACTTTCTCGAATTATCTATAAACAATAATACAAAACATCAATATTACACGTTCATCAACCAGTGACATCTAACTTAATTTAATAAAGTAATGTAATTACTAACGCCAATCAATATCAATCACACAACACAACGCCGACTGGTTGCTGCGTAATGGCGCTCGTCACGTAGCAAACAAGTTGAGTTTTTTTAAGTACTTTTTACGACTCACAATTGCCGTCGGAGATTAATATTTTTTATTATTAAGAAACGCAATTTGGCTTCTTCATTACAGTCTATGGACGTGTCTACTATCTTATTAACCGCACAACAGTTCTTGATTGAATCCCATAATTTCCATCTATAGTTCATGAAAAAATTATTATGTTCAAAGATTCTTTCTTTTGATATTTCTCACTTGTTAGTCGTCCGCCGCCGGGAATCTATTCTTAAAAGATCTTTGTTGTTTAACTCTTTACTTTCTTGGATTGCTCTTACAAGTTAATTCCCTTCTTTTTTTTTGATACCTACGAATATGTATTGTGAGAACCTCTCAGCACATAGCTTCAACTTCGACTCAGATATTAGCGGACTAGCGAATCAATTCTACGGAAATTCGAGAGAGACAAATATTGCAGGCGAACACATCGATTCACTGAAGACTTGTTCGGAGAGAAGATCGATGGAGTTACAGAGAAAAAATCCACGGCGGCTCTGAAGAGCCACAGCGAAGCCGAGAGAAGAAGAAGAGAGAGGATCAACGGAAACATGGCTGCCCTGCGCCACTTCATACCTAACAGCGAAAAGGTTTTTGGCCGTTTTCAACTGTTCTCTTACCAATGCCTTGTCTGCTAATATATTGTTTTTTGAGTTCATAATATGTTTTTTTTTTTGTTTCGCATGTTAAGATGGAGAAAGCCACATTACTCGCTGAAGTGATCAACCAAGTGAAGCAGCTGAGGAAGAAGGCGAAGGTAGCAAGCAAAGGCCTGAACATACCAATGGACACAGATGAACTACAAGTCGAACAACTATCAGATTCAGAAACCAACCCTTATTGTAATGATAATAATAGTTCCTTGATAAAGGCCTCTCTCTGCTGCGAATATAGAGGCGATCTGTTGTCTGATGTGAGACAGGCCATGGCTAATCTCCCGTAAAAATCTTGAAATCTGAGGTTTCTGCCCTTTGTGGTAGGATCAAGGTTGCTTTCTTGATCCTCACTGTTGCCGACAAAGAAGTGATTGCGTCCCATCTAAGAATGACCCTACGTAGTATCCTCGACAAGGCATCCGCTGAAGAAGAGCTGTTTTTACCTCAGAAGCGAAGGAGAGTAGCTTCTTATTTGGAGCCATAGTGTCTTTTTTTTTTTTTCCTTTGGCATTGGTTTTAGTTCATGAAATTAGTGCAAGATTGGGATGTGACGAATGTGTTCTTATTTATTCGAGTGGACAAATTTGACTAGTGCGAGTAAAGCAGTACAGTGTCATCCTCCTCTTTACAAAATTTTAATTCTGAAGCCGAGATTGCTGCAGATATGTAAGAATCTTGACAAGATTACAACAACGATGGGGGCAATGATGATCTGCTAGTAATTAATCTTTGATGATGATGGTTTTGGCAAGACTGAGCTTTGTCTCTCAATTCTTGAAATGCTTTCATGGTTTCCACATCAAAACCACCTGCAAACTGGGTGGATTTGTGTGTAATGAAAAAAAAAACACACAGGTTAGAGAAAATCAAATTCCAAAACACACCAACTCATAAAAAAAAATAAAATCATGGGCTCACCTGATGTACACGAAAGGCGAACTTGACGCCTCGAAGTACGAGTTCTTCGTCTTCGCCTCCACCGCCGAGCTCTGCAGATACTCTCTTCATGTATTTCATCGCCAGTTTCACAGATGCAAGCTTAATCTGAAGCATGTGTTAGTTAGGAAGGTTAGCGTGGCGACAAAAAGATTGCAGAAGAATCTCGGTCAAAACAAACAAACAAGCGCAAGGTGCTCATTCATCATAAAAGTGCCCCATTTTCAGACAATAGCAGATAAAAGATTATTATTATTACAACAGGAAAGACCAGCAGAGGACCTGAAAGTTCACGTGTGTACACAAAGAACATTAATAGCTAAAAAGGCATCTTGTAGCAATTTTTCCTTACAATCAAACTGATCAATAGTAAGAAAACTATCAGATGTAATGATAATAATCTCACCTGGCTGACATAACCAGTATCGAGCATCCAATCCAATGGAATACGAAACACTTTGTAACGATTTGCGGCCGACTCTCTCATCCTCGACAGATTATAAACACGATGCTCTAATCTGCCATGTTTTTACAAGAATCTGAGTGCTGCAAAAAATATCTGATAAAACTTGGCAATGTACCATACATATGATGAATCCATACTTTTCGAACAAGGATTGCATTTTCTTTAGAGCTGGGCCGCAAGGTTGTTGCCTTGGATCGTCTCGAAAGGAAGAAACTTCGGATTCTAACTTTTTGAGATCGCAGTAGCCAAACGCTGCTTCTCTCAAGGCGTCTGCTTTCTGTTCTGGCCATTCGAAGTGCTTCAGCACAGCCCTCTCATCGACCTGTTTTTCTTCTTCTTATCAGAAATTTCCCCAAGAATTAAACTAACTGAAGAACAAAAAAGATCAGTTTTTTTTTTTTACCAGAAAGGAGAGCTCGTCGTCGAGCCATTTAACGAAAGTAACTACGTCTTCTATGTCCGTGAAAGATGCACATTCGACCTCTTTAATCAAGGATCTGATGAAGTCCCCTTGTGTCTCCACATCTGTCTTGATCTGTTGTTGTAATAAATAAGGGGATTTATCAAGAAATGAGTTGTTGAAAGGGCGTAATAGAAAGAACAGAACCCCAAGGGTCGTGGAATTAATGAACTTACAGCAATTAAATGGGACGAACGGTTTTCAATCTCGCCGATCATATCCTTAGTCGCCACGTCGGAGGCGGAGCCGCCTCCTCCGGCGCCGGAATCTCTCCGGAAACTCGTATCTCTCCTCATTAATGAATGGTACAGCTCAACCACTTCTGGGATCCTCCTTACCTTGGAAGGAGCCGCCTTGAGACACTTCGGAGGAGGCGGAGGCGGTGGGGGTGGAGCGGCAGAGGGTATTGACCTAACTCGAGGAGGAGGAGGAGGAGGCGGCGGTGGTGGGGCGGTCGGAATCTTTGAATGCGACTGAGCTGGCGGAGGCGGAGGCGGCGGTGGAGGTGGGGGAGGGGCAAAACTTTTGATTTCCGCTAATGCGCGGTCAGCTGAGTCTGATAGAGAACCGTAAGACGGTGACGACACTGAAGAGGATAGAAAAGACGCCGCCGACGACGACGAGGAAGATGAACGCAGTGGTGGCGGTTTAGGGACGCGCGGGGCACGTGTCCTAATCTCGGTAGTATCGTCGGAGTTAGACCTACTGTGTCTTGGCCTGATTTGGTCGACAAAGGCGCCATTATTGCTCGCCGTCGTCAGCTCATCTTTCTTTATCACTTCATTCTCACTACTGCCATTGTTATCCTTCGAGGACGACAAGGATATTCGAAAGGACTTGCCTACGACATTGTCATCGCTGTTACGAGGTTTGCTGTACTCATGGCTCATGCCGACAACTAGCTTCGCGGCGAACAAACATCATTCGACGAGGAAGATGAAGTAGACGGCGACGGCGAGCTGTTGCTCTCATCTTCCTTCTCCTCAACGGCCCTTTTTATCTCACACAACTCGTCGCGCATCAGCTTAACCTTATCCTCGTACTTTTGATTCTGCCTCGTCAGCTCCAAATGCAAGAATTCGTTCTCATTCCTAAGCCTCTCGTTCTCAGCCTCCAAGCACTCGATCTTAAGGAAAGCCTCTGAATCCTCGAACCTCTGTCTGCGATCTCATTCTCCAAGGCGGGCACGATGGCAGCCGATTCTTTGACGAGCTTCAGCTCTAAAAGCTCCGTGTTGAGCCGAGACTCCCTCTCCCTCAGCTCCTCGAGCTGTCGGAGGAGCTCCGACACGTCAGGCGGCCGCGGCTGGACTTGGGAGGAGGCGCGTGGGAAGTAGACTCCAAAGGACCGCGAGAACGGAGCTGCACCGTTGCTGCTGCTGCTGCTGCTTGGAGTTTTTGGCTGTCTTTTTCTGAGTTTGGTGTGAGAGATTGGGATTTTGGCTTGGAAGAAGATGATCTTTGTACCCCATTACCGACTTTACTTTACCAGCCACCATTTTGTTTCTTTCTGCTGATGATAACAAGAAGTGCGTTTGAGTGTGTGTTAATGGAGTCGGATTGAACGAGGAAGACTATACTACATTAATCATTGACTGTAATAACAATGGGATGGTTTTGAAATGGGTTTAATTTAATGTAGATGAGAAATAACTAAATAATATGAATGAACAGAGAGAGTGTTTCACATTCACTGTGTGATGGTTGGAGTTATTGCACTTGTATCGAGGAACGGTCGTCTCTTCTTGGATCCTGTCTGCTTGACGAGATTCATGAGGAGATTGGGTAAAATTCAAACTTGGACGTGTTGCTCACGCGCCAGATGGTATTTTACTAGGAATGAACCAAAAAAAAAAAGCTTGCTTGATATAGAGCTTCAATTACCAATTAGATTTGGATTTTGACTGAATTGGTCTGACTTTTATTGGTTGTATAATACACAAAATAGGTTTAGCAATCGTGAATTATTCAGAATGATTACTGTTACGATGATTGTTTCGTAAATGGCGGCATAAAGAAAATCTAGCGAACTCCTCATTTTTTTAAAGTTGGGTCTAAATCATCGTGTTGTGATGTGCAAATAGTTTAATACATCTAAACCTATGAATAAACGATAGACTTAATACCTTTTCTCTATTGTATGTGTTGTAATTTGACGAGTTGGGCATGCGCGTGGTGGAATGGTTCTTTCGTCTTTATCGTGTCCCTTGGCATCTTCTTGCAAAGAAATAAGAATTCACAACGGTCGGCTTGTGAAGTATATTTATTACGTTTGAAACTTGAACTAATTTCATTATTTTATATATATGTAATTACCAAACTCTGCACAATGCATATATCTCATGTTAATATATGTATTAAATGCTACCTTATGTATTAAATGTTGCTAAGTATAAATAAATGTACAATGACAAAGAGAAAGCCCACACCTACAACATAAGCATAGCACAAAAATACACGACCTATTAAGTCCATTATTACTAAAATTAGGCCCAAACCCTAACAAAAATTGGGCCGAATCGGCCCGATAAGTAGGAGTAGGGATGCCCAAGCCAATATTAGCATGTCCTAAATAAGTGGAGACATGGATCAAAAAATCAGTTTAAATCAAGTATCGGCTGTTAAAAGCAGTGGCTGCTGTTAATATTTAAAGAAAAAGGAAAGAAAATCCATGTAAGTATATATTAATTAATTTAAGGAGAATTTCATTTAAATTCCTATCACCATAACAAGTCTTAATCGGCCGTTTACCATAAGCTAAGCGTTCATCTAGGCCCATTAGTTCATTTAATTGGCATATTAAGAACTGCCTTAAGAATAGCCCAATATCACGATATTGCCAAAGCGCCCCACCATGAAATTAGAGAAAACTATTTGATGGTATAAAATCATAAGAGAAGGAGAAAAGAAAGAAACTTAGACGAGCAAACCTCTAAGCATTAGAGAGAAACAACGTGTTTTCAATAAGGACTCCCGAAAGAATATATACAGACTCCTTTTGATTTATTTTATTTGTTTAAATTAAATGTTCAAAGCATGGAATTTGTTGGAACCAAGAACACGAGAGGTAGACTTATACTCCAATAGGGAAGGCTGTTTTTGTTTCAATCACTACTTTATATTTATTTTTATTCTTCATCACATTCGTAATAAAGATAGTGCTAATCCGTTACTGAAAATCGAAACTTTTGAGTCCATATTTTGTAGAATTACATCATTCGTAATTACGTTGCTGTTTTGGTATTGTTATTATGAATTATGATTGTAGATTATTACATGTACGCCAGCCACTGAGCCACATAGCGTTATAAATTATAATCTCCTTTTCTTTGTTTTTTTCTTCTATCGAGATAGGGAGAGGAATTGATATTCGTTTTTGGTTTTTCTCTAACCCTAGTTTTCTCTTTTTTGGTGGTGGCGATTGGAAGGTTTGTGCGAGCTGCGCTTCTTGATCTGTAATGGAGGCTAATTGGGAAGGTGAGAACGATGCAAACATGGAACACACGCCGACTGATGGTTCAAAGAGGCCTAAGCGTCAGATGAAGACGCCTTATCAGTTGGAAGTTCTTGAGAGCACTTACGCCAGTATGTCTGTTCGTTTTCCAAGATTTATGTAGTCTTATTTGCAGAAGCTTGATCGTCGGCTAGTTTTGTAGTTTTTTTCTTTCGGCAAACTGATGATTTTGTTTGTCTGTTGTGTTTTACATATATGATTGGGTGCTCTGTTTCTCATCTGACGAAATTTTGCTCGTGTGGTTAATTTGCTGTTACTTCGTGTATGTTGTCTGGCCTGATTGGTTTGGCATCTTGAGAGAACTATACTGATCTTCTGTTCTATTTTTTTTATTTGTTTCCCTATGGCAGCGGATATGTACCCATCAGAAGCAACCCGCTTGGAACTGTCTGAAAGGTTGGGTCTTACTGATCGGCAGCTTCAGATGTGGTTTTGTCATAGGAGACTGAAAGATAAAAGGACACGAATGGTGGTGGGTCTTCGAAGCCTGAAGCAGTTGGATCAGTTGGAAAGAGAGGTTTGGCCGAGCCATTGAAAGAGGAAATGATGGTTGCTCGATCTGAAACAGGTCATGGCTCGGGATCCAGCTCTAGTTCTGGTTCTGATACGGAAGCAGGCTCAGGTGCGAGCCATTTTGATGGCGGGGATGACACACCGCTGCTTCCTGATAGGTATCACGAGTCAAATAAGACAATAATGGAGCATAGAGCAATAGCTTGTATCGAGGCACAGCTAGGAGAGCCGTTGAGAGAAGACGGGCCAATTCTTGGTATTGAGTTTGATGACGTGCCTCCTGGTGCATTTGGCGCGCTATAGGTAGAAATATTCAGGAAAATAATCCAAACTTTTTTTATCTGTTATAAACATATATGTTTGCTAAAAACAGCTTTATTAAGTTACCAAAACACGTTTTACTTATGAAACAGCGCATGCCGCGGAAGAGGACAGATATAGACGTTCTTATGATGTATATGGACAATATGAAGGGCAACATATCAAAGTTCGTACTTTGTACTTTTCCCTCGCATTCTACTTACATTTATGTTTCAAATTGCTTTTTAGTTGGTGATTGATGACTACTAAGATAAAATTTCATTCAACCACCATCAGGTTGCATCATCAGGTCATTACGGTGAATCAAAAGCGCGTCATGCTTCATATGAGTATGGTGCCCCATCTTATGTGTATGATTCACCTATTCATGGTTCTGTTGCAAAAAGCATGCCTAACTTGCTCGGAAATGGACATATGATCAGGAATTATGGTGCGGAGGGCCAGGTGTCAAGTTTAGAAGTTATGGCGCAAATGGGCCGACCAGTCCAGTATTCATTGTCTCCGAGAAATATTGCGCGTGATGAAGATAATCTTTATTTGGAAAGGAAGCGAAAGGTGACATTTGAATAATGATTGCATTTGGCAAGTTTCTGTTTTCTAATTCTCAACTGTCTACTTCTCCGTTAGGGCGAAGCGCTAATTGGAAGAGATGCGCAATCTCATGAAAAGAGGACGAGGAAAGAAATTGAAAAACAAGAGCTTTTGAGAAAAAAGGTCTGGACGTGCCTTTTTTGTATTGGAGAACATTATTTGAGTTCAGAAATTTATGCTTGATTGATGCAATTTGAGTATTGTGTAGCTAAAATCTGAATTGATCTTTTTTTTCAGATTGAGGATCAAATGAGAAAAGAGACGGAGCGTCAGGATCGTGAAAGACGTAAAGAAGAACAGAGGATGATTAGAGAACAGCAGAGGCTTGAGGAGAAATTTCAGCGCGAGGAGCGTCGAGAAATGGAACGGAGGGAGAAATTTATGGAGAAGGAACGTTTAAGGGTAATGCGTATTTCCATTTTGAAACATGTTGCCTCTTCGTGATTTTATTTGTAATTGTTTACATGATTTTTCATCTCTTCACAGCTGGAAAGGAGAAAACAGAAGGACGAAAATCGCAAAGAGAAGGAAGCACTGAGGCAAAAAGCTGCCATGGAGAGAGCTACAGCCCGCAAAATTGCTAAAGAGTCTATGGAACTGATAGAGGATGAACGCCTCGAACTGATGGAGTTGGCTGCCTCAAACAAAGGGCTGCCCTCTATCGCGTCTCTGGACCATGACACTTTGCAAAATCTTGAATTATTCCGAGGTAGGTGTTGATTACGGTATGCAAGCACATTCTGTAGTTATTTGTTTCTTTTTTCCCGTTTTAACAATATTTTGGTCAATGCTTTTACGCGCTAGTTTCCAGAACTTCTAGCATGTGGATTTGTTTCTAGGATGTGTTCGTAGTTCCATTCGTCCCGACTCCCGTAGCATTGTTCATGTGTCTTGGTTTTTATTCTAATATTTTCTTTTTCAGAATCTCTATGTGAATTTCCTCCGAAGTCTGTGCAGTTGAGAAAGCCATTTGCCATTCAACCGTGGATTAATTCGGAGGAAAATGTTGGGAATCTGCTCATGTTATTATGACTTGATTTTTTAATTGCAGGTTTAATTAAACCTTTTTTATTGATAATAAAGGATGCGCTGCGCCGGTACTTTACTTTCACATTTACAAAATCAGACTTCTAATTAGGAATGCTTTCAGGTATGGAAGTTCTGTGTCACATTTTCTGACATTCTTGAGGTTGGGACTTTTGCACTTGATGAATTCATACAAGCTTTCCATGACTTGGTGAGTTGATTTGTCTTTCACTTTCCAATTTTAATCATTCATATATAGATATTTTACGACTGCTTTTACTCAAACAGGATTCGAGGTTGCTTGCTGAGGTACATATTTCTCTCCTGAAACTTATCATAAAGGATATCGAAGATGTTGTCAGAACGCCATCAGGTGGTCCGGGCACCAATCAGTACACTGCTGTCAATCCAGAAGGCGGGCATCCTCATATCGTTGAAGGGGTAATGAATTATCTTCGATGCCTTCTCATAGTACTTTACTTAATATTGTGTTCGTATAGTGGTTGAAGTTCATCTTGTGCTGTCATGACAGGCTTACTTGTGGGGCTTTGACATACGTAATTGGCAGAAGAATATAAATCCGCTGACTTGGCCTGAAATATTAAGGCAGTTTGCACTCTCTGCTGGATTTGGACCACAGGTGAAGAAAAAGGGCGTTGATGGTACCGGTGCTGCTGATAGTAATGAGGTTATATATTGGCAACCATATGCTTGTTACTTATGATATTTAGTTGGCCAGTAAACGATGAAATTTGGTAATGTCCACAGTTGATTAAATTTACTGAGATCATTATCTTAGAATTTCTGTCACTGCGACTCGTGCAGTTAAAAGGTTCTGAGGACATCGTTTTGACTCTAAGAAATGGGTCAGCTGCTGAGCATGCTGTTGCCCTAATGAATGAGAAAGGATTAACCCTGCAACGTAAATCACGTCATAGGTTGACGCCCGGAACTGTGAAGTTTGCCGCCTACCATGTACTTGCTCTAGAAGGAGGTAAAGGGCTGAATGTCCTTGACATTGCGGATAAGATTCAGGTAACTGAAATAGTTAGCTCAAGTACTTAAAGTACCTTGTCCCCTTTTCTGTACTCCTAATGTGTGTTATCGCAGAAATCTGGCCTTCGAGACTTAACTACAAGTAAAACTCCTGAGGCGTCAATATCTGTTGCCTTGTCAAGGGATCCAATACTCTTTGAAAGAACTGCACCTTCGACATATTGCGTGCGTCCAGCTTTTAGGAAGGATCCTGCTGATGCTGAATCAATAATTGCTGAGGCGAAGGAGAAGATACAGAAGTATACTGATGGTTTCTTGACTGGCCAGAATGCTGATGAGGAAGACAGAGATGATGATTCAGATGGTGGCGATGTTGCAGAAGGTGTAGAAATTGATGCCTTAACTAATACTCCATCCGAAGCTAACAAAAGCATTGAATGTGATGATTCTTGCTCCATTCCTGGTAATGCCAAGGATAAAATCCTCGATAGTGGTGCCCTTGATAGTTGTGCCAATCCTGTAGGTAAGAAATCCAAAAACTACGTGTACATGTGTATTATTTTGTTTTTGGGTTTCTCAGGAACTTGTGATAGAAACTGCAAATCTTTATTTTGCCGGTTGTTTTTTATTGTTGCAGAAGATATTGGTCAGGTTAATGTCGATCAAAGTTTTGAAGTTGAAGGCAACAAATTAGGGGAGCCCTGGGTCCAAGGACTCACTGAAGGTGAATACTCAGATTTAACTGTTGAGGAGCGTCTCGATGCATTGGTGGCCTTAGTTGGTGTAGCCAACGAAGGGAACACTATTCGTGTCATTCTTGAGGTCTGAATTTCTGCTCTGGAGTTTAGAAGTTAAAATATTAGAAATGAAAATCTTACGAATTGTATGTTCCTGACAAAGAGACTGTCTCAGGATCGTCAAGATGCTGCAAATGCACTTAAAAAGCAAATGTGGGCTGAAGCTCAACTAGATAAAAGGCGAGTGAGGGAGGAGATCCCTCCCAAGGTTTATGATTCTTCTTTCAATGCTGTAACAGAGGGTATTGGTAGCATTAGTCCTACGATTATTGCTGAAAACAAAAGCAACCAATTGGATGAGAAGCTCGAGCCTTCTGTGGCAGAGGATGTTCGTAATTCCATTGATAATCCTCCTCAAGACACAGATTTGGGTCAATTCAATTCGGGGTTTACCACAGAGCGCTCTCGCTTGATGCTGAAATCCTACATAGGCCACAAAGCAGAAGAGATGCACGTTTACAGGTCTTTGCCTCTGGGCCAAGATAGGAGGAGGAATCGTTATTGGCATTTCATTGCTTCGGACACGGCAGTTGATTCTGGTTGTGGCAGAATCTTTGTTGAAACACCTAGTGGATGTTTGAAACTCATTGATTCAGAGAAGGTAAGATGTCTTTTTGCTCCTTGTCCCTTCCAGCTCATTTATCCTAGAACATTATAGAAGTAATGTGTGTGTGAATTATCGGGTAGAAAACAATGACTATCATCATCAGACAATAGTTTAGGTTTCTTTGCTTCGGATTGAAAGTTTAATGTTTTAGATTATCTGTTTCCATTTGAACGATTATATCTATCTGCTTATCCATCAGAAGTTATATAAATCTATATGCCGTCTAATATTTTACCTTTGGATTCTGCATTCAGGCATTTGACGCACTTGTGTTATCCTTGGACATTCGTGGAACCAGAGAATCTCATTTACATAATATGTTGCAAAAGATTGAATTTCGCTTCAAGGCGGGCGTGCAAAGGAATCGATTTTTTCGTGATATGTACTGCCGAAATGTTGGTGTAGAGGAAATTTGTGAAGGTGTTCCTGACCTTGATTGCACAAACGGAGACAGCCCGAATGGCATAGTGTGTAGTGCAGCTTCTGATCGATTAGAGCCATCTCATTCTTTCAGAATTGAAATTGGGCAGAACGAGAAATCGCGAAGGAAGCTCCTGAAAAGATACAACGACTTACTATTTTGGACGTGGGAAGAATGTCATGACCCACCAATCTTACGTGGTATGGCTTATGGTGTTAAGCGCTGCCTGCCTCTTCTGGGAATTTGTGACTCTTGCCTCGATACGTACGGAACAGATGAAGAAACATGTTCCTGTGGCCTGAGCAACGGTGAGGGTGGGTATGTAGAAAAGTTCTCGGATGAGTTTATGAGTGTAGATACTTTTATTGATACGACCGGTACTACTCTCAAAACAAAACTCCAGTGAGAGTCAGATTGATAAGGTCCCTGCTCAATTTACTTGAGGTATGATCCAAATTGTGTACGCTGTTTGATTGCTGCATGTACTAAAAGAGTTGATCATTACATCATCGTTTCCGACAGGTTTATGTTCCATCAGAGGCGCTTCATTCTTCTTGGACCGATGAGCATCGGGGTATGTGGGGTAAAAAACTGCAGAAATCTTCCTCAATTGGCGAACTGCTAGAGGTCTGATTCATATCGATTCTGGATATTCGTTTTCGTACTTCCTTTCTTTTATTCATTTAAGAAGTTCCTGCAGCTGCTGACTATTTTCGAGGGCTCAATAAGACGCGAGTATCTCTCAGCTAACTTTGAGACCAATGAAGAACTGCTGTGTCATTACACATCATCCAAGCATGCTGAAGTTCACCTTCCGTGGATACCTATAACTAGTGCTGCTGTGGCTTTAAGGTTGCTCGATTTGGATGGCTGCATCGCCTACTCTCCAGACATGAAGGTTGAGCCTCATGATGAGAAGAACGTCAAAGCTCTTAAGGTTTTAGTCTCTCTCTCTAACTAACTAATGCTCAATTTTGTTCTTATGCTTACAGAAGCTGACCTCAAGGAATGGTGGTAGCACCAAGGAGCAAGATAAATTGGAATTCGATAGGTATGGATCCATAAAAGTTGAGAAGCGAAATATTACTCCTCTAAGCTCGGGATCAAAGCAAGTACTTCGCGGACGAGGCGGTGGGCGCCCACGTGGCAAGTCACAGAAGGGCTCATCGTCGAACCCTGGCAAGCGTGGCAACACGAAACAAGGCAATTCATTGGCAGAAGTGCTTAAACAACAAGGAACAATAGCACAAGGGCAGATTCATGGTAGGGGTCCAAGAACTTTGAGAAAGAGGAGAATGGAGGATACCAAAGCAGTCAGCAGCAACGACGCGCAAGGCACTTCCAAGAATGTCGCCGAAAGATCCGTCTCTGTTAATGATTTAGAGTTTGTTGACATGGAAAACACAAATACCATGGCTGGAAAGGACGACGATGATGCTAGTAGTCCTAGCATGGAAGTCGATGAGTCTGATGATAATGGTGACGAAAATCTATACCGATTTGAGAAGTGGGGATCGTCGAGCTATGCTGCTGCTGCTGCTGATACTAATGCAAGAGAAGTGAGTGAAGATGAAGAGGCTGGTTTTGAACCTTCGACGCAGCAGCGTATCAACGATGAATCGGACAATGAAAGCTCGGAGTCCATGGTTTCGGGTGATTACAGCAGCGACGACTGAGTTTATTTTCTTTATTATTTTTTTTTTTTTGTACTCTTGAGTTATGGTGATAAAAGGCCTTAGTGTACTATTGATATTTATACAAATTACAGAATGCATTGCAAAACAATATTTAAGTTCATACTTGCTCCTACCCTTTTTCTTACTCTCATATGCCCTCAGCCTCTCTCATGGGCTCTCGACAAGTTCAGTGCTCGGATGTTGTCGACGTTTTTACTCTTTGCCTTTTCTTTCAGAAGGATTATTATCTGCTGATTATTTCTGTGTTCAATAAAGGAGACACATGACATATACACGTGGTAGAAGACAGTAGATGTGCGTACTTTGATGGAGATATACGTATTATCTATTTATCTACTCTTTTGACTGGTACTTTCTCCTCGACGTGGTTTTACCATTGTTTTGTTCTTCGCAACGATTGAACATTAACAAATCCTTCTAACGAAGGATAGAGATAACTTAATATGGCGCACATTACAACTGCAAATCGTCGAGAGCTATTATACTATGCTGCGTACTGTTACACAAATGATGACGATGAAGAAGGCAATTAGATGGTAAAGATCATAATAGATCAAAGCGTGTATTATTCATCATTCAAAATACAAAGTACAGAATATTACATAATTACGACATTATTATTAAACTAGAAATAATTAGTACTTGTCGCTACGCTTCTTTGTCTCATGCTCAGCTTGGTTCTTGACTTCCTCCGATTTCCCCATCACCGTGTCCTTAACGTCCTCAGCGAACTCCTTGACCTTTTCCCCGGCGCCCATCACGTTTTCCTTCACATTCTGGCCGACGTTCGAAACTCCGTCTGCCACTCTCTCCCCGGCATTCCTCGTCTTCTCCATGGCGTCGTTCCCAGCATCCATAGCCTTCTCCCTGACGTTCTCAGCGCCTTCCTGAGTCTTATCCTTCAACTCGCCGGCTTTCCCCGACGCGGCGTTGTACGTCTCTTTCGCCTTGTCGTTCGTCTCGTGGGCGGCGCCGTTGGCTTTGTGCGACGCCGAATCTGTGGCTTCGCTGGTCTTGTGCTTCAGCGAGTCGGTGGTTTCTGAGAACTTCTTCTTAGCATCCTCAGCGTTCTCCGACACTTGTTGTCGTCCCTTGAAGTTTTAACATGTGTAAAGACCAAAACAGACGTCGTCGAAAAAAGTCATTACAGTCATAGATAGATAGATACCTGAGATTGGCTGGCGACGGTGGTGAACCGAACCCTTGAGAATTTGGGACGAAGGGTAAGGTAAGTTGGACTGTTGTTCTTGGGGAAGGACTTGGAGATGCTGAGAACTGTGCTTCTTGCGGCGAAGGACATTGCTTCCATTTTTTGCTTTACTTTGCTTGGCTGAAGGTTGGTTTTTTGCTTTGGCTTTTCAGTTACGATTTGTGTGAGCTGATCCGATGAGTTGTTTGTTGCTTATTATAATACTGTAGTTTTGGGAGGGTATATATAAGAGGAGGGAATGGATACACCTGTTGGGGGAAGGTGACACGTATAGACGTTGTAGAAGGCTATAGATTTGTGTACTTCGAGATAATTATTAACAGTAAATGTTTATCTGCTTTTTTTCAATTTTTATTACACGTGGTTCGTCGTAATTCCGTCACTTGGTACCACCAATCTTGTTTGTTTCTTTGCAATTGCATTGCAACGATGGGTTGTTAATAAAACGAAGTTACCCGAAAAGCAAAAAGAGAAAGATAACTTTCCAACTTTTTGGTGTAAGCTAGTTCATGAATCGCGTGTGCTAGCAGCGAATTTTGGAAATCAAGATTTTATCCTACTTCCCATCAAATCAACTCAAAAAAGACTACTTAGTATATGCATACATACATACAGAGCAATAAGTTGGCCTAATACCGTAATGTCCAGGCAAAAACCATATCTTAGAGGTCAAGGACGGACTTGTAATTTGTCCCTGGAGATTAGCACACTGTTGTTAATCGAGCAAGTGGTCTGAGAATTATAAAAGTTCAGCTCTGTTGAGATTATATTGAAGAGTTATGCAGAACATATCATTGTTAGCTAAGCTATATTCTACATGAAAGACATTGTAGAAGCCCACGCTAATCCGAAGCAAACTGAAGGGCCTTTAAGGAGACCAAAGAATTTGAAAGAAACTTAGCAAACACAAACACAGCAGAGAAACATGCACGGGAATGGAATAAGCGAAGTTCCGTTCTACTCTTTCTTCTGAATCACCCTTTTCCTGCGAATTTGCTTCGTATGACCAGTTTGCCCCCTCAAGTCCTATACATAAATGCAAAACACCATCAAAGTGAATCATATTTTGCAACACGAATGTAAATTAGATTATTAGAACTGCTTAAATATATGCAAACCTGAGAAGAGGAGGGGAATTCTCGGTAGCTTGGTGGTCGACCCTTTAATACAAGAGATCGCACATTCATCATCAACAATCACAGATATAATATCCAGTCCAATATCAAGAATAAACAGTGAATCATTATTATTACAACGTACCAAAGGCTGTGCAGAGGGTTTGGTCGTAAAGACATCTCTGTGTATATCAGTAAATATCCCAAACCATTCTCTCAGAAGCCCTTCAGGAGTATCAAGAACACCTGAGAAAAAGAAAAAAAAAGGGGGGAATTCAAGACTGCATTCACCAACTTATCACAAATTTAAATCGTCAGCATCGATTATATACATGGGTTCTCCATGTCAAGCCCAGCCTCTTTGGCGAAGACGGCAGCAGTTTGGTGCCTGTTTGTCTTCTTCAAGTATTCGTATACGTGCTCCTCAAACCTCAATACGTAAAAAAGCCAAAAAAATTAGTTATTCGAAAAAGTAATAATTGAAGACCACGCCATATAAAAGCTCACTTTTCTCGGTTATCCCACTTTGGTGGACCCGCCATTGTTATTTGTTGAAGCTTTTCCTCGAACGGATTAAAAGTCCTAACCTTTATATGTACATATATAGGTTTTGTATATAAGGGGATAGGATCGAATGAAGGTGATCTGCAAACTTGTTTTTAATACGGTTTTCAGGTGGAGGAAAATCGGTGATTCTGTTATTACAAACGCGCTTGCTTATATAGAGACAGAGAGGGGTTACATTTTAGCTTAAATTTAAAGTGCTTTCACATACATGGCGAATCCTTGGTGGGCTCGAGGAAATGCCTTACCGGAGAATTCGGCGACGTCGACACCGTTTCGTCGGCGGCGGTGGCGGCGGTGGCGGCGGTGGTGGCGGTGTGAGTGATTAAGCCTGCCGCGTTAATACAAAATAATTGAAAATCTGTATATGGGCCTAGTTAGGCCCAATAAAATGGTCTTCTTGGTTAGCCCAAATTAAAAAATAATAAATAAATAAATAAATAAAAAGGAAATCAGGGATGTATTGTGGTAAGTAAAAAAAGTAGGCCGTAGAAACCGCCTCGGACCTCTCTATATATAGAGGAGCACCTGCGTCGAAAATCACTTTCATTTCTCGCCCTCTTTCGTTAGGGCACAGAGTGCCGAAGGTTTAGGGAGTGCAATTGACTCATCGAAGCTCTGATATAGACTTCAATTGAATCTGTAAATTCGAAATTGAAAGCTTGGATTGGACAAATGGACTTGGAAGAAGAATACTATGAGAATCAAGGGTACAATAACGAGGAAGAGTACGACGATGAGGAGGAGGAAATAACGCAGGAGGATGCGTGGGCAGTGATAAGCGCTTACTTTGAGGAGAAGGGTCTCGTGCGTCAGCAGTTGGACTCGTTTGACGAGTTCATACAGAACACAATGCAGGAAATCGTCGACGAGGCTGCTGATATTGAGATCCGACCCGAGTCTCAGCATAATCCGGGACATCAGCCGGACTTTGCCGAGGTGGATGTTGTTGGTTTTGCTTGGATTTTCTTGTGATTGTGCACGCTTTGATATTGGACTTCTTTTTAGGGTTATGATGTTTTTTGATCACTTGAGTAATGAGTAGTTGAAGGAACTCAATTAGAAGAAATGCACGGGGAGTAAGGGTTTGGGTTTAAGTGGCTTTCTAGTGGAGTAGTTAGTTTCTGGTTCCTGATGCTTTCGACACTTTTACTGAAGTCGGATGTTTAGTGTTTGGCGGAAATGTGATGTGATTGTACAAGCGAGTGATAATTTTACTACTGAAATTTTAGATTGAGGGTAGGATTACCGCACAAATGCATTTTTTTCTCTGTGGCGGGTCAGGATCGGACTTAAAACAGTATTATAGATTGAGGGATTCTACAAAAATCTAATATTTTGTTTCTTTTGATGGTAAGTCTCAGCTGGATTGGATGGATTGCTTTATTTTGCATGGTGGCAGAATTAGTGTGAGGTAATGAGTAAGATATTTAAATGGCGAGGATCAACTCGCTTGCGGGAAAAAGTTACAAATTATGCATTGTTTGTCACTTTGCTGGAAACATGAGTGCCTCTACTGTTTTTGCAGCATTTCTGCGTTGTAATTTTGTCAAGTTGTTGTATTTGATTCAGAATTGAATCGAAGAACTACACATACAATGGAAATAGTGACATTAAAACTAAAAGATTGGTATTTCCCTGTTAGATGATCTAATATTTTCTTCTTTGATTATTACAGACTATTTATAAGATCAGTTTTGGTCAAATATACCTCAGCAAACCCATGATGACAGAATCTGATGGAGAAACGGCAACTTTGTTTCCTAAAGCTGCAAGGCTGAGAAATTTGACATATTCAGCTCCATTGTATGTGGACGTCAGCAAGAAGGTCATTAGGAAGGGCCATGACGGTGAAGAAGTTACTGAGACACAAGATTTCACTAAAGTCTTCATTGGGAAGGTTGATTTTTTCCCATTCCAAGGGATAGCCGACAGTAAATAATGTATTTATTTTTGTAAAATGAATTTTAAAAAACATTCTCTTTTTCGACAGGTTCCTACAATGCTCCGTTCAAGTTATTGTACACTGTATCAAAATTCTGAGAAGGATTTGACGGAGTTGGGGGAGTGCCCGTACGACCAGGGTGGTTATTTCATAATCAACGGTAGTGAAAAGGTGTTGATTGCCCAGGAGAAGATGAGCACCAATCATGTGTATGTTTTTAAGAAGAGGCAACCCAACAAATATGCCTACGTAGCCGAAGTTCGATCGATGGCTGAGACTCAGAACAGGCCACCTAGTACAATGTTTGTTAGAATGCTTTCTCGAACTAGTGCTAAGGGGGTAATGACCACGAGACCATGACCAATTTGATTCTTTTTCTTTCCTTTTGTGGGTGTGAACTTTCAATATTTTGTGGTTGTTGCCTTCTGTAGCTGATAGCCACGTTGCTCGTGTTGCAGGGTTCATCAGGCCAATATATAAGGGCCACTCTTCCATATATCCGCACAGAGATTCCAATCATCATTGTGTTTAGAGCACTGGGATTTGTTGCTGATAAGGACATATTAGAGCATATCTGCTACAATTTTCAAGACACTCAAATGATGGAGTTGCTGCGACCCTCGCTGGAAGAAGCATTTGTGATTCAGAATCAACAGGTAAATGTGATTCATTTTTTTTCAGTTTTCCTTTACTTAGTTTGTTGACGGTCTATCTACATGGAGTTCTGCTTTGTTCTCATGCGGATGCTTTTATGTCCATGCTTCACTTTTATCTATTTTCTTATTTCAACATATCCTTATGCTGATTCAGGTCGCCCTCGATTACATCGGGAAAAGAGGAGCCACTGTTGGTGTCACCAAAGAGAAAAGGATCAAGTTGGTGCTGCTGATTTCTAGTATTGATCTAGTTTTTCTCTTGGTTCTATTTTATTGATAGTTTTCCGTTGGTCTCTGTAGGTATGCCAAAGAAATTCTTCAAAAGGAAATGCTTCCACATGTTGGTGTTGGGGAGTACTGTGAGACTAAAAAAGCGTATTATTTTGGGTGAGTAATTATCATTACGGTCGTCTATCACATTTCATTTTGATTTTCCAATAATGATTAGGCCATCTCACCCCCTTCCTTTAGGTATATCATCCACCGGCTTCTGCTCTGTGCTCTTGGGCGGAGGTCAGAAGATGATCGTGACCACTATGGCAATAAGAGATTGGATCTTGCCGGTCCTTTGCTTGGTGGCTTATTTAGAATGGTCTGTAGTTCTTGACATGTTTATGGTCTCGGAAAAAATGGCCTTAATCTAAATCATTTGAGTTCTCTATCTTTTGGGCAGCTATTCAGAAAGCTCACCAGGGATGTGAGATCTTATGTCCAAAAGGTTATTGACTTCATTTCAGTTATGCAGTTTATGGTCACTGCACAGACGAATGTCATACTTACCATTTGCATGTGTCTAAACCCCTGCAGTGTGTAGATAATGGCAAAGACGTGAATTTACAATTTGCTATTAAAGCAAAAACCATTACAAGTGGTCTGAAATACTCACTTGCAACTGGAAACTGGGGCCAAGCCAATGCGGCTGGTACAAGAGCCGGTGTTTCTCAGGTTGGTCGTTATCTGGACTTAGTTAAGATTTTCTCTGAAGTTTGTCCGTAAATGCATGCGCTGTAATGCTAACAGTGCATCGATACATATTTCAGGTGTTAAATCGTTTGACTTACGCGTCGACTTTATCACATTTGAGAAGACTAAACTCTCCCATAGGCCGTGAAGGTTATTGCCCATTTTCATTTTTCTTTGTTCACTGTTGATGATATGAATTCGAAGTTCCTCATAATTACTTCTATATAAGGTTTTGAATGTCCGAAAGGTGCTCGTGAGTTTCTTGTTGTCATTCTTATATGCAACTATTCCTATGCAGGTAAACTGGCAAAACCAAGACAATTGCACAATTCACAATGGGGAATGATGTGTCCTGCAGAGACGCCCGAAGGACAAGTAAGCCTACCTATGCTGCGTTTACATTTAAGTTCGATTCACCGTCAAATGTATTATTCATTTTCAATTAATCAATCTCTGCATGTTGTGCTTATTATAGGCATGTGGATTGGTCAAAAATCTTGCTTTGATGGTCTACATCACAGTTGGTTCTGCGGCATATCCAATTTTAGAGTTTTTGGAGGAATGGGGTACTGAGAACTTTGAGGTGAGTCTGCATCGCGGATTATGAATATGATGATGACTTCACTTTGTTTGGATGATTGTTATTCTTTACTTAAAATTCATCGATGATATGCTATTTGATTTAAGGAAATCTCTCCTGCTGTGATTCCTCAAGCAACTAAGATTTTTGTGAATGGTTGTTGGGTTGGTATTCACCGCAACCCTGAAATGTTGGTGTCAACCCTGAGACGACTTAGAAGACGTGTAAGAAGCTATTCCATTTTCTATTCATATCTTCTATGTGAAAATTTGCAAGCTTTCCTGATAACTGAATCTGGTTTTTTCTTCTTCTCCAAACAGGTTGATGTTAACACTGAAGTTGGGGTGGTTCGTGATATTCGTTTGAAAGAGCTCCGGATATATACAGATTATGGTAGGTGCAGTCGCCCTCTGTTTATTGTGGAAAAGCAAAGGCTTCTTATAAAGAAGAAGGATATCAGAGCCTTGCAACTAAGAGTATGTTTCTTAGACCTTGATTCTCTAAACCTATGTTTTATTCTCTGCCATGCCTTTGGTTCGGTCAATGAACATCTTATCTAATACCGTTTCTCATCCACACGTTACCAGGAATCACCAGATGATGGTGGATGGCATGACTTGGTTGCAAAAGGATTTATCGAGTATGTTGACACTGAAGAAGAAGAAACAACTATGATATCCATGACAATTAGTGTGAGTGTACTCAGTTTGTAGTCACCAAAAGATGCTCAATTTGAATGTGATCTCCGATGCTTCAATTTTTTTTTTTGTTTAGGATCTCGTAAGTGCAAGAATAAACCCCAGTGACGCTTATTCTGACACCTATACCCACTGTGAGATCCACCCATCCTTGATTTTGGGTGTTTGTGCATCAATTATCCCATTTCCAGATCACAACCAGGTTAGTTCCATCTCTACACTTGCTTTGATGTTCAAGTTCCAGCTCTACACTTATTCTGACCAAATCTTTTCCCCTATCCACAGTCTCCACGTAACACCTATCAGTCTGCTATGGGAAAGCAAGCCATGGGTATCTACGTAACCAATTACCAATTCCGAATGGTTTGTGATTTCATGTTCACCATGTATTGGGTTAACTTCCTTATTTCTATCTACTGAAACTTCTGTACTTGCAATTCGCTCCAGGACACTCTTGCTTATGTGCTATATTACCCTCAAAAGCCTCTTGTTACCACTAGAGCCATGGAGCATCTGCATTTTAGGCAGCTTCCCGCTGGAATCAACGCTATTGTTGCCATTGCCTGCTATTCAGGATACAACCAAGAAGATTCCGTCATCATGAACCAATCTTCGATCGATCGTGGATTCTTCAGGTCTCTGTTTTTTCGATCATATAGAGACGAGGAGAAGAAGATGGGCACTCTCGTGAAAGAGGACTTTGGCCGCCCTGATCGTTCTAACACCATGGGCATGCGCCATGGCTCGTATGATAAACTAGACGACGATGGGCTTGCTCCGCCAGGGACTAGAGTCTCTGGTGAGGATGTGATCATTGGTAAAACCACCCCAATAACAGGCGATGAAGCTCAAGGCCAAGCTGTCAGATACACAAGACGTGATCACAGCACTAGTCTGCGTCACAGTGAAAATGGCATGGTGGATCAGGTTCTCCTCACCACTAATGCTGATGGGTTAAGGTTTGTGAAGGTGCGGGTAAGATCTGTACGCATACCTCAGATCGGCGACAAGTTTAGTAGTCGACATGGTCAGAAAGGAACGATAGGGATGACTTACACTCAAGAAGACATGCCATGGACCCAAGAAGGAATCACGCCTGACATTATTGTGAACCCACATGCTATTCCTTCTCGTATGACCATCGGTCAACTCATCGAATGTGTCATGGGGAAAGTTGCAGCCCACATGGGCAAAGAAGGCGATGCAACTCCTTTCACGGATGTCACTGTGGACAACATCAGCAAAGCTCTTCACAAATGTGGCTACCAAATGCGTGGTTTTGAGACAATGTACAATGGTCACACTGGTCGAAAGCTTACTGCTATGATATTCCTTGGCCCAACTTACTATCAGAGGCTGAAGCATATGGTTGATGATAAGATCCATTCTCGCGGTAGAGGGCCCGTTCAGATTCTCACACGACAGCCAGCCGAGGGTAGGTCCCGCGATGGTGGGCTGAGGTTCGGTGAAATGGAGAGAGATTGCATGATTGCTCACGGCGCTGCTCACTTTTTGAAGGAGAGGTTGTTCGATCAGAGCGATGCTTACAGAATCCACGTGTGTGAGCAGTGTGGTCTGATAGCAATTGCTAACCTTAAGAAGAATTCATTCGAATGCAGAGGATGCAAGAACAAAACGGACATTGTTCAGGTACTTGCTTGTTTTGTTGTCTCTTTAATATCTTCGACTTTTGACGTTATTTTGTTTTATTTGGCGAGCCTTGATTTCTTTTTTCATTGCAGGTTCATATTCCGTATGCTTGTAAGCTGCTTTTCCAAGAGCTCATGGCCATGGCCATCGCTCCAAGAATGTTTACCAAAGACATAAAACAATCCAAAGACCAGAAGAAGAAAGGAACATGAAGATGATTGGTTGATTATGTTTTTGGGTTATTATGAAGTTTGAGGTTGCTGTTTAAGACTTGTGTTTGGAAGTGTAATCCTCCTTAAGCTTTTTTACTAAATGAAAATCTCTGAAACATTTGTCAACCTACTATGTGTAACATTCACCCTGTTTTATATTATTCGTATAAAGAAACTCGGATATTACGTTTATTTGCTTTGTTCTCGAGATGTTCCTTTCCTTCATTTTTTGGGTTGATGAGAAACATTGTGGTATGAAGTAGTTTTTAATACAGAAAGAATTAAGGCACAGTAGTCCGTTAACATTAAAGTAAACCCATTTTGGAAACGTAAATCAAATTCTTTTTATTATCTGCATCGAAATTACAAGGACATGACAAGAATCTAAGCTCGTTTAGTTTTGTAGGGACGCCGCCGATTTCCTCCAACGTAAAATGGGTCGACCCACTTTCTGTCTTCTTGTACTGCATTTTCCCATCGTTCCTTAAACGTTTGTAGTTCTATTGTAGATTGCCTCCTAATCTGCCAACGACACACAATCTTCCTTCTATTATAGTATGTCTGCGTGACTATCTATCTATCGTGCGTGGCATATTTTTCAAGTAAAAATAAATAAAACAGAAAAGCATGAAAAATGTAACAAGCAAAGCACCTCTGATCTTGCATCGACCTTGTGCCTCTGCACGAAGAAGATGGAACGCAACAAAAAGAAAAGGAAACCAACAATCAGAACTCCTTTTAATTGATTCAGCTATTAGAACATGAAAGAAATTGAAGTTTTACCCTCACATCCTTCAGTGCATTATTCGGGTCCTGCCATGCAACAATGACAAACATAGTAAGTTCAGTGGAATCATTGGAGCACTTGAAACCATTGCATAATACCATAATAAACTCTGACACAAAGTGTAGCGCTTAGTGAATGCCTATGTCCCAAGAAATAAAATGATTGATCACCTTTGTGGAGGCGGCATCAGATTGCCCACCAAGAGTCTGTATGCTCTGATGAACAACGTATTCACTATCAACAATTCCAACCTTCTTCGAACGATCGCCCTGCAAAGTTGATGTTATACTGGAACAGAACAATCATAAGGATCCTAAGAATAAACTACTTGTCACATAACATTACTTGTGCACAGTAGCCAAGTTTCATGTCCATTCCCCAACCATGAACGAGATCGTTCTGAATAAGAAAATACTGTCAGAGGGATAGCGCAGGGATCCTATTTTTCGAGTCAACAATCATGATACGAAGTTTGTAAATGGGATTTAATCAAGGGGAGAAGTGGACCAATTTTCGTTAGTGAATTACCCGAAGTTCACCAATATTTTTGTATGAAAAGACGCAACAAAGATACCTGTATCAAATGCCAGACACATTGCCATGCTGATTTCGAAAATACAGGAGCCATACCTTCAACAAATCTGCAAATATTAAGCTATTAGCAAGAAACTACAAAGCAGAAGAAAAATTACTCCGTCCAAAGTCAAACTGTTCGTTTACTTCCTAGAATTTCTTTGGACGAGAAAATGAGTTTCAAGAAGCAAAAGAACGAGATAGTATAAAGAGTGAAGATAATCTACCCCGAGCATGGTGGCCCCTCGCTATCGCGCAAACACTTGGTACTACCTCTGCGATCATACACCCTTCTGCTTAAACATGGAGTCATACATTATAAGAATCAGAAAAGTAAGGTAAAAGGGCTAATAAATCAAACGATGCACTGCAGAATATTGCACATACCTGTGGTATTTTTTCAATTTTTTTCTTATTGTTATCCTATGATGTATACCAGTGGAATTGGGATCCAAAGCTGGCTGTGATATCTCGAATCTTTGTGATTTTACAATCTCCAGGTACCTGAGGATGGAAAGGGCCAAGAGGACAAAACAGAGTATTGAGAAATAGTTATATTAACTGAGTATTTCGTAAGCTGCAAATCAACTACTTACCTTCCGGGATGAAAATGCCCGACCCCGAGATCCTCGTCCCAGAGGAAAATGTAATCATAACCAGAAATTACAGCTGGATGTAAAAATCGTTTCGCAAACCACCTAAGCATGGAAAATAACAAGATTATGAGAAGAATGTCATTTGCATCAATAACGATGGTAATGAAATCCAAAAACGACCCAACACAAACTCTAAAACAACGAGCGATTTGTATGTCACACCATTTAGTTTGGTTGTGAGCAACTATATGTATGGCTTTCCTGCTCCACTCAAGGTCCGACCACCCGTCCAGGTTTCCATCATAATGGAATAAAACAACTGTAAAATTTTCTGGGAGAAACTGAATTTCAAAATATTAGGAGGCTAACGACGAAGGGCCACATTTGCGATCTCTGATCACTGATGTTTGAAATGAAACTCAAATTTAAATCATTATACCTTTTGAACTAAAGCATTAACATTCTTCTTCTGTTTTATTCCAACAGGCATCGCAAGCAAATAGCGAGACGTTCGAGCACTTTTCTGCACAGACCCGAAGCATAAGTTGTACCAGATAAAGAAAAAATGCACTTAATGAGTTAATCGACAAATTTACCTGAGCCATGGAACTGCTCCATAAAGGCTTCAGTTCCAGGTCAGATGTGGCTTCAATTATTCCATGAGGCAATCTAATCAGATTATTACCTACATGGGTGTCCTAGAATGAAACAAAACAATAAGTTGCAAGAAGTTGAATTCGTGGAGAAAAAAAAAAGAAGAAATAGAACACCCATTCCATACCTTCATTTGGTAGAATGGATCCAACTTTGACTCCATCTATTCAAGTCAAGCAAAACCAAATCCAAGTAAAAAAAATTGCTAACCAAAACGATAAGATTAGTCTTAAGAGGATCAAGAGAACAATAAGCCGCCAAAGCAGATATGCAACGGGCAATACCTCAGTTTGTCTATACTGATACTGCGTGCTCCTATATATAATGAACAACATTACTGTACAAACAACTCCCATGAACGGCAGCTGTTTCATCCTCTTCGTTCCACGCAAGCCCTCTAATTTATAATTTCGAAAACTCATATTCTTCATAATCAGCCACCCCACCTCCTTGACCACGATCCTGTCACCAGCCAACCTGCATTTGAACATCTTTCTTCAAACATCGAGTAATAAAGCTGACCAACTGAAAACTTAGCATAGCCAAGAAAACACGACAAGCCAGTGAACTTCGCCTAAATTCAATGTACAAGAACAACTGAAAAGAAAAAAAAAAGTAAAAAATCACGAAAAATAAAGACAGACTCCAAGAAAAGCGTGGAACCAGCATTCAGCTACTCCCAAAGGTAAATTTTTCTTTTTTGAAAAAAAAAAAAGAATCCAAGAACAACCTTCAGAACAGACGACAGAAGCAGCTCAAGTGAAAGCAGAATCAGCTCGAAACTACTAGCTTCGTAAACTCTCTTCCACCTCCGTTATAATGGGCGGCGTAGAGAAATCAAATGAGATCAACAGAAGCAGCAGTGTGTTTGTTTTGGTGTCTGTCAGTGGCTGTAAAGTTCACACCTTTATCGAAGAATAAAGACCAAATTCACTGTTTTTTTTTTTTTTTTTTTTCCGAATATAATTTGAGGAAAGTAAGATAGAATTCAAGCGCCGATAGTGGGATACAATACAAGCAGTCTATAAAATCATGGAAAAATAATTAATTGCTTGGATTTCACGCAGTTTCACTTTTAGATCCCATTTATAGTGAGATGGCAAAACAACAACATATGAATAAATTTGTGTTTTACATATATGTACACGTTGTACTATTGTGTTTCTTGTGTAATTAGTT
Organism: Craterostigma plantagineum; assembly: GCA_027422505.1. Classification (NCBI taxonomy): domain Eukaryota; kingdom Viridiplantae; phylum Streptophyta; class Magnoliopsida; order Lamiales; family Linderniaceae; genus Craterostigma; species Craterostigma plantagineum. The sequence goes on from JAPQWV010000082.1 coordinate 1,745,644, forward strand.
TCTCGGACTTCAATAAGTGCAGATGTTTTTCTCCCCAACTGGGGAAGGCATGTTTTGGTTTAGCACTTAATTAAAAAGTTCAACAATCCCCAATAACAAAACGACAAAACAAATATATAAATGATTTTCTTTCTCCCACCGACGCACACGTGTCATCCATGCAGGGAAAGGCAACGGATGCAATTATTGGAGGCCATTAAAAAGCACCAACTTTGATCAATGTTACATTTAATTCAATAACGGTTTGATAAAGAGATAATTATAATCTCAGCCCACACACATGGGCTGCACTGCAGCATATATATTCAAGAAAATTTATTAGATCAAAAAAAATTTGCAGGATAAGTGCAGGACACAGACAAATAAAGAACCAAACAGAAGGAATATATTTATAATTGTAAAAGCCCCATAAATTAGATATACGACAATAACTATATACATCGAATTGGCTTTTCCATCTCTTTTCTTCGACCCCTTCGTGCTCTTAGCCCTTCCTCAGTGCATGTACTCAAAAATTAGATTTTTTGCGTGCCACATTAGCGCCACCTCAAAAGTAAAAAACTTATACCTCCAAAATAAAACTCATCCTCAACCATAAACCTAAAAAAGAGGTTTTTTGGGAACCCACCTCAATTTCATTTAATTTTATTTAATTTATCAATTATATTTATTCAATTTAAAATAATTTATAAATAATTGTATGTCATATTATTTAATTTGTTAAATTTAAGAAAAAAATTAATAAATATATTTTTTATTTTTTCATTAGATAATAAAATTTTACTTTTAAATACAAAATAGATAAAAAATTTTAACACATTAAAATTTATTAGTAAAAATAAATATATATTAATATATAAATATTAATAGATGAGGATAAAAAGGAAATTAATTAAAAAAGAAAAAGCTTACACATCAAGCAAAAAACCTAGATTTATTCTACTAAACCCAACAAAAAACCTATCCCCTTCCCAATGGTAAAAACATATAGCCATAGCTTTTTTCTTTGCATTGACAATGCCTTACGATAAACTCACACAATCCAGCTCATCATCACTACCAAACATTTCATGAACAACAATATATATATATATATTATATAATATATATAATATATATATATATACTTATACTATGTAGATCTTTCATTATAGAAAAGTGCAAAGACGATGAATCGATCTCATTAGTATTATTCTGAAATGGGTTGTTGTGTTATACTAGCTTATTTCGTCTTTGGAGTGTTACATCGTTCTCTGACATACTCTACCTTGGGCTTTCTGTCTGTATCTGTTCCATAATTAGCTTTTTGAGATATAGGCAGCAGCAGGCCATACTTCAAGAAATTGTATGTCGTAAGCATAAAAGAACCTTTTTTTTTTTCCTTTTTTTTTTATGAAGGCAAGTATTAGTCACATTATTACTTGCTAGTCTTACGAACCCTCTGAAAGAAGGTCAACCCCATACTGTGAGTAGTGCTACTGTTCATCCCTTGACTTTGAATGATGTAAACATATGAACAGAAATTAATGATTGATAGGAAAGGGGGTTGCTATGTGTCCCTTTCTTTTAGTTTAGTTACCTGATGACATCGTAGATAGGTTTTCTCTTGCGTTGCAACATATAACATCTAAGTTGGTCGTTGATTCATTCGTCTTCAAATTGGATGGGCTTGAAATAATTCAAAGTCAATGTATGTCACCATCACTCATCCATGAATCGCGGTCAAGGCCATCAGCTGATAATAATCTTGTCATTTTACATCATTCATTTGGACAATTTTAAAATAGTCCGAGGTTTTTTGACAGCTGCATCTAAGACTATGATTATCCATGACCTCCACAACCGATCATGAGAATAAAATATTAATTTCTCTCTTCTCCATATTCACAATCTACACCTCAATGATTTTCATACTTTATCAACAACCAGGTTGGTCCACCGATCGGGTTGTGGACTACTTTTAATTGTTTGATTTATTTTAGTTATAAATAATGCATGATCGGTTGTCCGGGTAATTGATAAAAATAGTCTAAGTCCAACGTTTTTAGGCTGTCAATTGTCATCTTCATGCAGTTGACTTTGCAGAAAGCTATTATTTATTAGCTTTTCCTAGCTACCATATATAGCAGCAGTTCCAAGCTTCATTATTCATCTCATCACCTTATTACCCACGCACAGTAATCGACTAAAGATCAATGGAGCAGAAACTCGTAACTACTCACCCCACCATCATCATCGTCATCATCTTCTTGATGATGATTGTTTGCCTTACTTCTTCTACCGCAGAAACAGATACGATCAACTCAACCTTTGCCCTTACAGATCCCAGCACCATCGTATCTCAAGGCCGAAAGTACAAACTGGGATTCTTCACCCCAGAAAACACAACCAATCGCTACCTGGGAATCTTCTACGTCCTCCCAGTAAGCGCAATGATATGGGTTGCAAACAGAGACAGGCCACTCCAGGGTTCGTCTGGCGCCGTCACCATATCCAGCGACGGCAACAACCTCGTACTCATCGACGGTCGGAACGAGACCATATGGTCCACGAACGTCACATCGGATCAGCCCACCACCGCTCGGCTCTTAGACAGTGGGAACCTCGTCCTAATCGAAAGTTCCTCGGGCCACGTAATATGGGAAAGCTTCGCTCACCCCACGAACTTCGCACCTCCACTGATGCCCATGGTCGACGACACAATCACAGGCCGCAAGGTGGCTTTGACCTCGTGGAAGAACTCTTCTGACCCAGAAATAGGAGATTTCACAACGGGCCTTCAAGCCCTGAAGATCCCACAACTCTTCACTTGGCATATCAATGGAACTCCACACTACAGAAGTGGGCCTTGGAACGGGCAGATTTGGATCGGAGTGAAAGACATGTACACTCCTTACCTCAATCGACTGAATCTAACGAATAGCTCGGGGGTTTTCTCCATGCAGGCGCCTGTTGAGAATTACGGGATCCTCTCCTTGAATGCTTCGGGGAACGTAATCAAGACGGTGTGGGACGATCAAACTGAGAGTTGGGACACCGTGTGGATAGCTCCCGTGCACGAGTGCGACGTTTACGGAAAGTGTGGATCTTTCGCCGCCTGCAACATCCAAGATTCTCCTAGAATCTGTTCTTGTCTGAGAGGGTTCGAGCCATCGAACGCAAAGGAATGGGATGCTGGGAATTGGAAGGATGGATGCATAAGAAAAAAGCCATTGCAGTGCAGCGACCAAAGCACTGCTAACAACAATGGAGATGTGTTCTTGATGTTGCCTTACATGAAAGTGCCAGACTTTGCTGAACAGTTCCCGTCTGGCGCCATCGACGAATGCAGAGTTCTGTGCTCGAAAAACTGTTCTTGCGTGGCTTACGCTTACGATCCTAATAGCATCGGCTGTATGCTTTGGTGGGAAAGAGATGGATTGATCGATATTCAACAGTTCCCTGGCGTTGGCGTCGATCTTTACATCCGTCTTGCCGCTTCTGAATTAGGAGGTAAACTAATCCTTCATCGGATTTTACATCATTCAATCATAACCTCTTTCTTCGATTGGTTGAAATCGTATCGTTGTTTAAGGAAAAGGGAAAAAGGACAAAAGGTTGCTTATCATCCTCCCCACCGTACTTGGCTTTGTCTCCATCTTCCTTATTGCCTTCATTGGATGGCGTTGGACTGTCAAGAAGAAAGGTAATGCCTTCTTCGGTAATGACGTCGGCTTATTACACAACCGTCTCGTTAGTAAAATGTTAACTCACTCTTCTTGTCCGAATTTCGTCAAAAGGGTCCAAGGCCAAAGATATAATCGACTTCGAAGCAAGCATGGACAATCCATCAGATTCGACCGTTATTGTTCTCCACAAAAACAAGGGCAGAAAGCTTAACGTCAGAGAGCTGCAGCTGTTCAGTTTCAAGACCCTTTCGAAAGCAACGAAGAACTTCCACGACGAAAACATACTAGGGAAGGGTGGATTCGGACATGTTTACAAGGTAACAGAAAATGAATATTATTGTGGAGACGAGAGAAAAAAGTTACGATTTACAACGTCGATATATTCGCAGGGGAAGCTGAGGAACGGGCAAGAAATAGCCATAAAGAGGCTCTCAGAAGCTTCAACGCAAGGGACGCAAGAATTCATGAACGAACTCATTGCCATCTCCAAAGTCCAGCATAGGAATCTTGTCCGACTGATAGGATGCTGCATAGAGAAAGGAGAGAAGATGATAATCTACGATTACTTCCCCAACAAATCCTTGGAAACGCATCTCTTCGGTTATTAGCGAAAATCTTATCGGCTTTATTACCATGCATATGCATTCTTTTCATTCTTTTTTCCTTTACAGATTCAGTCGATCCATCGAAGAATACTCTAGATTGGGGTACACGTTTTAACATCATCGAAGGAGTCGGTCGAGGGCTCATATATCTTCACAGAGACTCGGGCGTAAGAATCATCCACCGAGATCTTAAACCGAGCAACATACTGCTCGACGAAGAATGGAGTCCCAAGATTTCAGATTTTGGGATGGCGAGGATATTTAGGAGCAGCGAGGATCAAGCAAATACCGATAGAGTTTTGGGAACGTAGTGCGTATAAAATAGCACCAGCAACTCTTCCATAACATCAACCTTTACTTATCCTTTTTCCTTATATAAATAATCATGCATGGATGATTACAATAATTTGCAGCGGATATATGGCGCCGGAATATGCAGTGCACGGCACATTCTCCGAAAAGTCCGACGTCTTCAGCTTCGGCGTTCTAATGCTGGAAATAATGAGCGGGAAGAAGATAACGCGCTATTACAACCACGATTTGCGCACGGGCCTCGTAGGGCACGTAAGTCGTCCTTTTCTTTTTTTTTTTTCCCCCTAACTACCTTCTTAACGTTCGATCGACGCTGCCTAGCTAACAGTAAACATAATAACAGGCGTGGAAATCGTGGAAAGAAGGCGATTTAACGTCGTTCGTGGACGAAAGAATAATAGCGAGGATGACGGGGGATTTGAAAGATGATGAGACGTTTAGCAGATGCGTATGTATAGCTTTGTTGTGCGTGGAAGAATACGCAGAAGAAAGGCCGAGTATTCAGACTGCTCTGTCCATGATTGCCGGCGAGGTTGCAGAATTGCCCGTACCAAAGCAGCCCGTGATTGCATATACACAAGGCCTCGACTGTTCTAATGCAATAACAATGTGATTTTTCCTTTTCTTTGTTTTTTTCCTTCCATGCTTGTAATGTAAGAAGACTTTCTTGTCCTGGAATAAAAGAGATCCTGATAAAAAAAAAAAAAAAATGAGTGCTCAAAGACAATGGATTCTACTCTACCTACTGCAAACTGTAGAACTAGTTTTATGTAAAATCATCAATAACGGTAGGTTATTTCGTCCTCCACCAAGGCGGCCCAGCATCATAGGAGTGCTCGCCATCGTCCCATGAGACGTGACAAGCTTGAAGACCAATGGCGACTTTAGGCACCTTTCCATGGCATGCGATCCATTCTTCGACAGCCTCTGCTCTAACATCATCGTACTCCTCAGTCTTCCCCGTACGAAACGGGTTGATTCCCGGGCTGTTCATCTCGGCAATCGTCGCTGACATGTACGCCGTGTCCCCGATAAGAGGGGCCCCACAAGCAGCGAATTGTGCCCGAATCTTACACAAAGTCACAGTAATGATAAATACGTAACTTCGTCATCAGCTTACGTCTGCGAAATTCAATGGGATAATAATATACCTGATGTGTTCGGCCGGTCAAGAGGAGGACTTTACACTCGTATGCGAAATCCTTTGTGGGCCATCCACAGTCCTCTATGCAGAGCTTCTCTTCCGTGGCACGACTTGGCCATGGGACCTCTCTGCATTCTAACACCTCGAGCTGGCACGTGTACCAACCCCTAATAAAACCTGTAATAAGTTTGCTATAAAAAGCTTCAAGAAAATAAAATTAGAGTTGTCTGATTGCAGTGATTCCTTCCTTACCTTGAGAAACGAGGCGTGGTGCGATATTTGTGGGGCGCATGTAATGAGTCATCGGTCCTAACTGCACAGGAGCTGCGGCAAGCGCGAGGTAGAGCTTCTTTACGGTTTTCTCCTGGGAAGCAAAAATAGCGTTAAGACACCCCCCTAATGCCACTCTATAAGAAAGATTGTTACATACTAACCCTTATTTTCGCATGAAAAACAGAGCAGTATTCCTCTGTTCTTGCTAACACTACGCTGTAAACAGACAACAACGATCAAAACGCTGCTAATGCGATAGGCATGGCAATGGTTCTGGTTTTCACTTACCAGCCTTCTGTGCAGTTATCAATCTGGTGAGTAGTCTTCAACGGTTCCTTTAGACCTAATGCACGAGTGGCAAATGTCACGCATCGTTCTTCAATGTTATCTGTTGTTCCTCCCACCTTTATTGAAGTAAAAAGAGAGAGACACCTTAACCATCGAGTTTAAGGATATGTTTCTATGCGGTGATGGGTGTACAAGAGACTATGATGTAAGTACAAAGTTTTAGCGGGATCTCTCTAAGAAATTGTGAACATACTGATGTACCCGCAGGTTTGTCAAGAACGACATAATCTTCAGACACAGCAAGAACTCTAGTCTTCCAGTCGATTTCATAACATCTGAATGGCGAACACTTATCAAGATGATTGGTTCATTGCACTCATTCACATTAAACTTGTGTAAAATCCAATGAATGTGCAGAAGTATTACAAGACAGACCTCGGAAATCGCTTGGGGTGAACATGAACCCTTAAGTAAGTTCCCGCTTCAACAAACTCATCAGAGCTGAGAACACGGAAGAGTTTCTGCGCTTCTCTTATCGTCTTCCCCTTTATAGACGATCTTTTACGTAGAACTGATGGAGCTGTGGACTTCCTAAAAGCTTCGAATTGCTCGCGTGTGGCAGTTCGAGGAGGCTCGGGACTCACGAGTGCATAGAACACAGCTCCAAAGCGAATGAGATCTGCAACAAAACTTCTTACATGGAAAATAACAAAGATCACTAGACACCCAAATTAGTCAGAATGACCACATTATATAGTAAACTGCTGAGAGACTCACAGCGGTGGAAGGCTCAAAGCTCCACTAATATACTCAAGAACAGTTCCTCCTTCAGAAACAACCAAGTGCTCCACTCTTGGAGAAGGACTCTGTGAGGGACAAGGAAGAAGACGAACATATGGGGGATAGCTGCCAAAAACGTTAATTGGAAATGTCAATGCCTGAAAACCCAATTGATATGCACCACACCGTACATGAAACCAGCAAACACAAGCAAGAACACAAGAAGAAACACGAATCTCCGCCATTTAATGGAGCAATGACTCAAGTACCAATTGTCGTCGGAGATAGATACTGAAGCAGATGCATTGATATCTGAATTTGAACAGCTGAAGTTTTGCTTCCCACAGCTAAGGTGCTCGTGGATGATCTTCAAAGGGAAGCGACTTGGGAAGACAGCAGCATATCCACTGCGGAGAGCAACAACCGAAGAAGCCAATGCGCGCGTAACGCCACTCGCCATATAATAATTATTTTTAGCATCATTTTGCTATTAGTCGATTGTATTGTATGTTAATTACATCATGGGTTCTTATTTTCTTTTGGGTCAAATCAGGCCCATTTATTTTGTTTCAGTTGAGCTGAGGAAATGGGCTCAGATGTTATTTGCTAGAAAAAAATTGTCATTTTATTTTCATGCAATATTATTTCTCAAGAGCTGGCCACCATAATCCCTACTCATCAATGTGGCAGGAAAGAACAATCTGATGATCTGAATAATAAATTCGTTCTGTGTCCGTTTATGCTAAGTTGCTCAACACGAAAAAAATAATAATGGAGATTTAATGCAAAAGAAACAAGTGGCTCTGTGAACCCAGATCACTTAAATTTAATAAATAATTTTTAAAATAGAAATTGAGCGTCCTTTTCGAGAAAAAGGCAAGGAAATAACGTCCTCACTATCCACCCTTCATTGTGCTTTCTCACTTATTGCATCCCCACAATCATCCATCGCTTTCCAGTTTTAAAAAAAATCTTTAGTTTTTTCAAAAGGTAGAGAAATATGTAGCAAAGGGTGTTAATATTTTCAACAAACTTTTAAAAGCATTGAAATGTTTTATTTTTTGTTATTCGTCGAAATATCAAATCAAAACAAAAGTTAATAAGCAATATATCTAGTTCACATGCGACAAGGAATAATGGCATAAAGAGAGTATTCTCATGCACCACAATATGTACATAACTTGAAAGAGACAAATACAGTCCCAACAATTTTGGGTATCTTATGAAAAATAAATATACAAATAAATGTATCGAAATACTTGCCACATTCATTGAACATGAAGTTCCTAAACACATTACGTATGGTATCACCCCATAAATCTATATTTAACAACGTAATTTTATATACACGAATGAATATCGAACTGCGGCTCAGGAGCTCAGTCCATGTTTTACCCATAAAACCCGGTTTGACTCCAAACGGTATCTCTGACCCGTCTCAAATCACGCCCCTTAAGAGTCCGACCCGCTCCCTCGAACACTGAGCTAGTCGAAGTTCGTCTGCTACGCGCCAAATACTCGTGTGGAGGCACAATCTCCGACGACGACCCATCGTCGTCGTCGTCGTCCACATCATTTTCAGCCACTCCGTTCAGCGACTCCTCCGCCGACCTGACGTGGTAGATTCTCGACCAGTCGGGCACGTTCACCGGCGCCGACGTGGCCATGGTCCGCCCACGTGGACGTGGAGAGCTCTCCACCACGTTCGCACCGCCGTCGAAAGCCAGGGACAACCCGCCTACCTGGCGGTGGTGGTTGGCAGTTCCGCCTGCGTCGGAAGAGCGCCGTGGTGGGCGTCGAGGCGCGGAGTAAGCTGTGCGTGGTGTCCATTCTCCTCCGCTGACTGGGTCGTCGCCGCCGTGAGCGGCCGGCCACACCTCGTCTTCTCCGAACTCGGAGTCGCCGGTGGTGAATGTTTGCTGACTAGGATTGAACTCGTAGCTTCCCAGGTAACGTTCGCTGCGGCTAGTTGTTAGCCTTCGGCCGTTTGCCATTTATGAAAAATAACTGTAAGAAAAAAGACTCAGCTATGTACGTATCAGCGTGGAAGCTTCAGCTTGTATATATAAATTATAACACAGCGATTGGACAAAGAGGGCTAGGTGGACCCCACTTGGGCATTTAATTTGCATTCGCATTTCATTTTGTCTGAATTCCATTGAATGCCCCCAAAAATAATTTGAAGAGTTTCTGCTTCGACGTAATTGGTCCCACGCCCACGTGGTCATAAGCGTTAATGGGACCCAGCCACCTGTTATTGCATGGGGCCCATCTTATCCACGTCACGTGCGACTGCACGTCGTCGATGTAACATAAAAGTATATTAGGTGTTCATTGTAATTGACTGTTGTAATAATTAATCGATTGATTAATATCAATCGACCATTATGGTAGGCGTAACAGCCTCAAAAAGTTTAATATAAAGTCGCCATTTGCATCGTGGTAGGTGTAATAGTGGCCGTCTTCTTCTTATTCGATAGTCTCAAGTCATACTACGCAAGAATAGAAGAAAAACCGTTCTTATCTATACAGTGTAGAAAGTCAATCTAGTGGTGTAAGAACTATTGAAGGGCCTATGAAGTGACCTATGACCCTCTTTTGTAGTCGTCATCTGAGCTTTGCGATTGTATTTATGATCAAGATTTAATTATTCGTTTTTCCTTGTAATAAGTCGACGACCATATCAATTATACCTGTCTAAGTGATCCAAATTTATGTCTAAAGTTTCCATTAATTTAGATTGTGTAGGTGCACAGAACTTAGTTGGATTTGTGAAGATAACGAGGGGACAAAAGGTCCATTTACTGTACTGTAAGATGCCTCATGCTTCTCCATTTATGGTAATAAAGAATCTGATAAGAGCAGAACTAGTTGCTTCCTAGAATAACTCACTAAGTTTACTATAAATCAATAACATATTTCAAGATTTTAATTATTATTATATATATCATCTACTATTATTTATTTAAATTATTGCATGTACAAGTGCGCGAAAGGAACCTTTAAAACTAGCATCCGACGACGATCCAATCCAAGTTACGGTGGACCCCAGCGTTCATGTCCTCATTTCACGATATCGCGACAAAAACCTAAAATGGCACAAGTGGGAAGATCAACGAGTGCGGATAAGAAAGATATATAAACAAGTGTAATAGTTGAAATATTTAGGATTATTTACGTAGGGTGCATCATTCACCTAATTATCAATATTAGTTGAGATGTTGGATTCAAAAATTTATCTTAACCTGTCATTTTTCGATTTTACTACGAATCTTGGACCGTTCTAGAGCTAAATATAAGACATCATCAATTAGCCAGAAAGGTAAGCACAAATTCGGTCAGTGAAGTATGTTTCTTGCACGCACAGCGTCATATAAATTATCAATATGACCTAACAAAGACATCATCAAACAAACATATCTTGTTTCGACTGACAATGTAATAAACTTTCTCTCTCGGGTCAGCATTTTTGACCCGGGACACATTTGAGCGGGCCAGCATAGGCCGTCAAGAGAGGGACTAAAGTCGCCGGAGAAGCCAAGAAAGACGCCGAACCCGCGTAATACGGGTCGCAACTGCCCCAACCCGACGGCACAAAGTACGCCCCGTTTAAGAACAAGTCGTTCATCGATCTCCATTTCCATCCTTTCCAATTAGTCTTCGTAGATGTGTCCCTTTTTGTAACCTATCCATTAGATCGTATATGTATATATATATATATCCATGCCTTATTAATAATAATAAAAGGGCTTCATAAGCTGGTAAATAGAAAATGATTAATGAGAAAAATTAGCTAATTATCACGTTTAATTTTAACCTGTTTGAAATAAGGGTTGTTTGAGGCCACAAAGTAGTTCCCTTGGCTCAAAATGGTTGGGTCAGCGCTACCACCTATTGCATACATTTCATATTCATCGTATCTGTTGTTTACAACGTGGGCATACCCAAATCTCACCCTAGAACAATTATTAATACAAAAAATCAACTCAACGCTAATATCAATTTGCAGAAATAAAAGAATAATTAAAAAAGAAAGGTTATCAAATAGCACTACTCCCATTTTATATACATATATATTATACCTCGGCATTCTCTGTATGCATCCAGGGCCAAAGTGGTTGAAAGCTACCGTCACTTTCATGATTCTGTCCGCCGTGAACTCATCGTTGTGCCCTAGCAACATCACCTGCGAATAAATAATTCTATATGCTCTTACCAAATTATTCGCTCTAATTTAAAAACGAAAATATATATATGCAACATATTGTAATTAAAGTACACCTTGTTGTGCTCGGTGAAGTAGTTGTTGGACACGGTAACTGCAGTCGACCCGTGGGTAACATCGACGAGCCCATCGTAGCAACGGGCCAAATAACAGTGGTCGACCCAGACGTATGAAGAAGAAAGGATAGTAATGGCATCCCCGCCCGACCCGAGCCTGTGACCCACGTGCTGAGGCGTGCTCCGAACCATCCCGGGTCGACCCGGTTTGCAGTCGTGGATACTAATCCCGTGGACTATGACATGGCTCACGCCTTGGATCGTAATGCATGGGCCGTTTGTGATCTCTACGCTGACTCCTCGACCGTCGATGGTCTTGTAGCTATTGACCATGAGCTCGTTTTCGAGCACTATGGTCATGTCCCTTTGGAAGGTGATCCACAGTGGCTCGTCTTGGATTGCGGCCCACCTAAGGGTTCCTTGTTTAGGGTTTATCGGGTCGTCCGATGGGTCGGTGACTACGTATATGGGCCCGTTCTTGCCGCCCAACGTGCCCGTGCCGTAGCCCACGATGCAGTCTGCTAGGGCTTTTCGGCTTTCTGCCCAGTTAGGGTTTGATCTCCAGCAAGAATCGATTTTGTTCATCGCTTGATTATTACCGTAGGCGGTGATCGTCGATTGGGTTTTGTTGAAGGTGTTCTTCTTTGGATTGTAATAATGGGATGACGTGGAAGGTTGAATGTAGTTGGTTAGTAGTAGAAACGAGACAACAAGTAGGAGAGAATTAGGTGCTTCTGCCCTTGTCTTGGCCATGGCTGTGTTTTAGGGTTTTGTGTATGAGAGTTATGGGGATTACATATATATGAATAGGTTTGAGACTAATAAGTGGAAAGCATGTTTGCAAATGTATACATATATCCGTTTCGAGTTGATCTGAGAAGATTTTGGAAGATTATAATAGCGAACGTGATGGCACGAGCTTTTATCAAATACGATGTTTGTTAGAATTTTATAGTGTCTTAAACTTCGATTATTTGTTGAATTTGTTTAGATTAGCCAGCCTGATTGAGAAGGTTTACGAGCCGATTAAGTTATGTTTGGGCCTATTAATTTGACTTAGCTATATGGGGAAAGACTTATGGGCTCCTCGATCCATATATATTAGATGACATGCTTTGTCATTACTTTTCGTAAATCGATTACAATACAAGATATAGAAATAAATGAGTTAGACACGTGTCCGTAATGTTATCTTTATACGTAAATTTTTAACCTCTTAAGTTGATGAAATGCAATCCCACGATGACAGCTTAATCATACGGCCCCGGAAATCGCGTGTAATCCACATTCTAAAAGAATTTTTCCAAGTTCAATATGGATGAAGATTCTAAATAACGCACAATAACTCAAATAATAATTACTACTTAACTTAGAGTATATCTTTATATGTCATCGACTTGGATAGAAGTTAAATTGAATTCACTGTCCGTTGACTTTGTAATAATCTTTTCTATGCTAAAAATTTAAATTGATTATTTTATAGCTTTTTAGTTACATGCAAATGCAACCTAGGTTGGTTGTAATGTGTGGTCGGCGCCGACCATTCCAATCACCCCACCGCCAGGCTACATTCCTCGGAGGAATCCACCGATGTGCATTATTTAAATCTCAAGTCAAAACTTTTATATTTAATAAAGCAAATCGTATTTGAAGGGTAATTAAAATATAAACAGAAAGTTGACTTTTTACACAGATGTCTTCCAAATATAAAAGGAAGAACACCTTCTTCCTCTTCATCGCCTCGATCACAGTTTCAAACTCACAAACATATACTCGTCGGAAGAAACAAACGCAGCAAACCGTTGCAAAAGAAGCTTAAGCCTAGACCGATTCAAGAAATAATGATCTGCTTATATTCAGAATCTAGTTCATCTTTTCTTATCTTGATCATCTACAGCTTCATATACATCCCATTCTTACATCTCAAGCATGCCCTTGCAAGAACCGCCGTCTTCCTCCTCGTTGATCCCCATTACCAGCCTTTGAACCCCTCCTCTTCTCAAGCATGCGTCGATGATCATATTGTCCCCATATTCAAGTTCCATGACTTGTCGTCGGATGATTCGAGGCAGATGCATTTTAGTTCCCAGCAAGAGATGTGTTCGATTTGTCTCATGGAGTTCGAGGGAGAAGATTCAGTGAACGAAGTCCCCAGGTGCGGACACGTGTTCCACGCTGATTGCTTGGATAGATGGCTCGATCGATGCCATTATACTTGCCCAATTTGCAGGTCTTTGGTATTCACCATCTGAGTTCGCCGCCATTTTTTCAATAGGTTTTTAAATTAGCTCGCCATATATTTTAGGTGATGATGTGTAAGAAGAAGAAAATTGATTCTTTTTTCTGGTTCGTATTCTTATATCGTCTTCTCTTCACTTGTGCTTTTGACTAGCTTTTTTGATTATTAAATATATTGTTGTATATTTGGACTTATTATTTAAAATTCGAGTCGAGCTTCGTATCAATCGTGAATCTTGATAGATCTGAAGGAAGTAAAGGATGACGATCCATTAAATTAATACTCACTCCGTCCCGGCAACTTTATCGCATAAGTTGATGGGCACGCAAATTAAGGTGGCATTATTATAATAATATAGTACAATGAAAAAGGTAAAAGAACGTATATTTTAACACGTCTTTTAAGAATATTTAATATTATTATAGTGATAGTTTTTTGCTAAATAAGGAAAGTTGATAAAATCATTGGGACGTCCGAAATGAAAAAGTGTTATAAAATTAGCGGGACGGAGGGATTAATACATTTTTGGGCCAACGGCCCATCTTCAAATAGATAACTATTTGGGCCTTAGGCCCAGAAATTGATAATTGTACATGAGCCGAAAAAGGCCCGTAATGCATATACTAATTGTAATAACTTCTTCGCCTTCTAATCATCGAGACTTCGTGGGAACAGCTTACTGAACAGTCTCGAATCCACAACTTATTATCCGCATCATGAACCACGAAGTCAATGCTATTTCTTGAATTGTTCGCAGTTCTGCGCTTTGATCGTATACTTGGCAGCTGGGCTCCTCCTTATTCGAACGAAAATCCAAGTAAAAAGTGAATTCGAAATGGGGAAATTTGGGAAAAGGTTTTTGGGTAAAGTCGCTATAGTTACAGCCTCGACGCAGGGCATCGGCTTCGCTATAGCTGAGCGCCTCGGCTTGGAGGGAGCCTCGGTTGTCATTTCTTCACGCAAACAAGTGCGTATGATCGATAAAGTTTCTATGTGGACGCGTACGCCGAAAGTTTTTTTTTTTTTTAGATTCATGGAATTGGGTAATATATTCATTGTTTATGATTGTCTCTCCAGAAAAACGTTGATGAAGCTGTGGAAAAGCTGAGGAGTAAAGGTATTGAGGCAATGGGGTTGGTTTGCCATGTATCCAATGCCCAGCACAGAAAGGATCTGATTGAGAAGACAGTTCAGGTTACTAAAAAGCCTTTATCAGATCACTGAACTTGAACTTATGTAATCTGCTTTGTATCCTTCTTTGTCATCAAACTGATTTTAGAACTTGTCTTGGACTTGCATTCTTAGAAATATGTGAAGATAGACGTAGTCGTGTGCAATGCTGCTGCTAATCCTGCAGTTGCTGGAATCTTGGAAACGAAAGAATCAGTCCTCGACAAACTGTGGGAGATCAACGTGAAAACCTCAATACTTCTCCTACAAGTACATATCAATTCTATTCCCATCCCAGATTGTAATAATTATTTACTTTCCAATCCTGAATTCTAAACTTTTGCCTTTTCAACTATGTGCAAAAAGGTCGCAGCTCCTCACCTGCACAAAGGATCATCAGTCATCTTCGTGTCCTCCACTGCTGGGTACCATCCATCCCAAGGCTTAGCCATGTACGGTGTCACCAAAACAGCTCTTCTTGGGCTCACTAAGGTGGTTTAGCTTTAGTAATAATCTGATACTGTTTTCCATGCAATCTATGTTTTTTTTTTTTTTGTGCTGATACACTTATCTTTATTCTTTCCTAGGCGCTCGCTGATGAGATGGCACCCGATACTCGTGTGAACTGCATTGCCCCTGGTTTTGTCCCGACTCACTTCGCATCATATCTCACCACAAATGAGAGCTTTGTAAGAAGCCCAAAATCATTTTTTGTTGGAATGAATATATATGGAGTAACGGTGTATTCTTAACGATCTGTGATTATACGCTGTGTATAGAGGAAGACTCTTGAGGAGAGAACACTTCTTGGTAGGCTCGGGACGACGCAAGACATGGCTGCTGCAGCAGCTTATTTGGCTTCTGATGACGCTTCGTATGTCACCGGGGAAACGCTAATCATAGCTGGAGGAATGCCTTCTAGGCTTTGATGGCTTTGATATATAACCCATCTTCAGTTGTTCTTGCAAGAAATAATTGAATTATGTGCTTGTGGATCCTATGCTTTTTCTTACGAGTCTGCATTGGGATGTAAATGAAGAATGTGTTGTCTTTTTTTTTCTCTTTTGCATCTGAAATCTGAGCCAAGGAACAAATACATATAGCAAGAAAGGCGCTATTTATGTGAAAAGCTTATCGAAATTGCCTTTTATGCCCTCGTCTCCTTACCGCCTCGACAACAGCGCTTTCCAAATTGAGAAGAAAAGTTTGAGAGAGCCCTAATCTTTTGTCCGAAAAAAAGATACAATCTTTACGTCCTATCATCTTTTCTCCCCAGTCTAGAGCTTCTCTTGCCGTGCGTTTTGGTCTGACTCCACTTCAGGTGCGTAGTGTTTCACTTAAAAGACTGTTTTTTGAATCTTTATGTGATTCTCTCTTAGTAGTTAATGAATAAGTATCTCGTTCCTAAATGGTATCGAGCTCAATGTACTCTTACTGATATCCAGGTATTTGCTAAGCTGACAACGTTTTTGAAGTCTTTGGGAGTTAAATCATTATTCGATACCAGCACCAGTCGCGATTTAACCCTAATCGAGTCTTGTAATGAATTCATAATGCGCTATAGAGAGGCCAAAAGTGATGACAGAAACAAGTCATCTCTTCCAAGGATTGCATCAGCATGTCCAGGTGGGCATTGGTATTTATTTTGGCCTCAACAAACCATGTCTATCATAGATTATCATTGAGGTATGCTATATGTTCTGCAACACTTGCATGGTTAACTACTACATACGCATTGCTATTTTGCCAGGCCTGAAGATATATATCATGTTACGATGATGCCTTGCTATGACAAAAAACTCGAAGCGTCTAGTGATGACTTCATGTTCCAAGTTGACGCTGACGGGGAAATGATAACCGAGGTTGACTCAGTATTGACCACAGGAGAACTTCTGGATTTAATTCAGGTAAGGCTTTTTTTTCGTTATAAACAAAATCTCAAAAATGTTAATTTTTTTTTTTCACTTCATCACCACGAGAGTCTTGATTGTTGCACAGTCCAGATCAGTTGATTTTGTAGCCTTGGAAGAATCTCCACTGGATCGTTTGTAAGGCTTTAATGGATTTTGTGCCTCATATCTAAGCTTAAACCTAAGATCCACTCACTAATTGACTTTTTTTTTTTTTTTTTTTCTGAAGTAGCTTGTCGAACATTGATGAAGATGGAAATCTATTTGGTGTTCCAGGAAGTTCTGGAGGATACGCTGATACAATTTTCAAATATGCAGCAAGAGTGCTGTTTGGCAAGGAAATTGAAGGCCCATTAGAGTTTGGGACTTCAAGGAACGCCGATTTTCGGGAAGTGACTCTTGAAGCAAGTCCAACGCATTCTTTCTAACACTCTCTGATCTTTGATCGACTGTGGTTATTCCCACTATCCAAGTCTTCTTCTCTTCTCGCCTTCTCACGTCCTTGATGCAGGTCGAAGGTAAAACTATGTTGATGAGATTCGGGCTTTGCTATGGGTTCAGGAATCTGAGCAACATTGTCAACAAAATCAAAAGCGGAAAGTGTGAGTACCACTTTCTGGAGATAATGGCATGCCCTTCAGGTACAGTTTATTTACTTCTTTGTTTGTGTAGTAGCTATAACTTCATATCTCCCACATTGTTCTCGGGGAAACTCTCCATCATCATTTATCGGTTTTCGAATAACTGCTCTGCTCCTTTATCAGGTTGCTTGAATGGAGGCGGTCAAATCAAGCCCAAGCCTGAGCAAGCTGCTAAAGATTTGATCCATTTATTAGAGTCCTCGTATTCAGAAAACGTAAGTTAACCCTTGTTCTTTCTTTCAGTTTTACCCTTGATAGGTTAAGTTAAAGTAAGAAACTGAAAAATACTTTGTGATTCTGAATATTCAGGTGTTGCTCAAGAGCCCTTTCGAAATCCTCGAATAGAGATGCTATACGATCAATGGCTCGGGCAACCCGGCTCGGAGCAAGCCAAGAGACGTTTGCACACAGCATACCATCCTACTGTTAAAAGCATTTCATCTCAGTTGCAAAACTGGTGAGTTTTTTCCTCACCACTTCACACACACACACACACACACACACACACACACACACACACACAGATAGATATAGATTTTTGTTAATGATTTTTTGAAGTCTAAAAGCCATAGTGGTTTCGCTGGAATACTTGTCGCCCTTTGCTCCTCTGTACTCTTAACAGTTCACCACCCCAAGATAACATTATGGTTACACCTCAAAAGAAAGAAAACAACACAAACCAACTGTTCACGGCCAGCGACATCGCCATTATTAGGACAACCACGACTTATGTATAGCTAACTATTACATGATCGAACAACCCTGCGAATTCTCTTCGCTGAAATAGCCATTACCATCATATCGCCCGGGATAACCGTTCCTACCATAGCCGTAACCATACCCATAATACCCTTCGTAGAGTGGTTGAGCTGGCGGTGGGGCCGCACCGTAGTACCCGCCGTGGTAGTAAGGCCCGTTCGCGTAGCCATCATAGGTCGGTCCCACATATGGGAAGACCGATGGGACCCCAACTGGGACGGGTTCGGGCCCTCTAGCCGCTGCTATGGCAGGCGGGTTCGGGCCAGGTTCGACCATTTGGGGTTGTTTTGGGCTTTTGGGCTTCTCAGGGGCGGCGTCTTGCTTGGGCTTAGTGGGCTTATCACCCGCGTCTTGTTTGGGCTTGTTATCGCCTTTTCCTTCGGGCTTGGGCTTTTCGGATGGAGGAGGCCCGTCTTGTTTGGGCTTTCCTTCGGGCTTGGGCTTGTCGGGTTTTCCTTCGGGCTTGGGCTTTTCTTTCTCGGGCGCTTTGGGCTTGGCGGGCTCTTTTATATCGATGGACTTTATGGTTTTTCCGCCTTTGGAGGCCAGTTTGTCGCGGACTCTTTCGGGGCAGCAGCTCACAACTTTGATCGTTACGACGTTTGCCTTCTCATCGTATATTTGGTCTCTTATTTCTGTTGTCCAGAAATTTTTTAATATTTGGACGAACACAAAAAATTAGTGAACCTAGAGATATATATCATGTCTTGGAGAAAACGACAAAAAGAGAGCAACATAAAGTAGTAAAGTATGATGGGTCTAGAACGTGCCATGATTGATCAATATCAATAGTTGATGAAGATTGATGGTAAATGCAATAATTAAGATGTTACTGTAGCCTACATTATTCTAAATTCAGTTCCCAACAATAATGTATCCACTTAATTCTCAATTATATGAAAGAATCCAAAGATTGCCTATGAAAGAAGATCATGAATCAATGATACAAGGCGATGATGTACGAGTAAGGTGTTAGTGGTGGCAATATCTCTCTGCATGACTGATATTGTAAATGAAGAAAGGGAGAATTCGAGAGAGAGAGAGAGAGAGAGAGAGAGAGAGAGAGAGAGAGATTTACCAGGGATTTTACTGATAGTTTTCTTGATCTTCTTGTAGCAGCTAGGACATTGGAGATCAACCTTAAGCACCATTACAACAGCCTGCTAATTGAGAGATAAACCATTTCACTAAATCATAATAATCTACAGCAGACACAGAAGAAGAAAAGGCTTCAAGAAATCAGTCATCACTATGTGAAAACGTTTGATGAGAAAAGTTAAAGGGTTTTCCACCTTCTCCGCGGCCATGACACCTCCCTTGGAAAATCTCTGATCCCAAAGCAAAGAGAGGCACTCAAACAATGCAATATGAAACGAGAGAGAGAGAGAGAGAGAGAGAGAGAGTCGGTTGGCTTGGGTGAGATAAAAGGATAGAGTCGAAGTAATAAAAGCACGCACAACAAAAAAAAAGTGTAATAAAAGGAAGTGACGTCGAAATTCAACTCATGTGGGGCTCCGAAGTTGAATGTACATTGCTGACTCTTTACTCTCTGTCTGCATGTGCCGGGCTTTGATGTGCACAGCTCATCAGCTAAATTCATATCTTCTTCTTATATTCTTGCTTACCCATCGCCACCCATTCATACACAAGCTAATTAATACATCTAGCCAAAAATAATTATTCATTACCCCGTAATTATTTTATCCCCTACATACAATAATGGTTTCAATTAAATTAACTATGAACGCTTTTAAATTGCATACGGGATGGATATGTAAGACTACAATCAAAAGTGACAA
This sequence comes from Craterostigma plantagineum, assembly GCA_027422505.1. Taxonomy (NCBI): domain Eukaryota; kingdom Viridiplantae; phylum Streptophyta; class Magnoliopsida; order Lamiales; family Linderniaceae; genus Craterostigma; species Craterostigma plantagineum. The sequence continues at coordinate 1,765,513 of JAPQWV010000082.1, forward strand.
CCAACTTTAATTTATTATTCATTAATTAATACATATGTGATTGAACTTGATTATGATATTATGTTGTCGGCATTTGTTTAGTGCGTGCTGTCTTCATTGCATCAATTATTCATAGCGAGAAATCTGTAGGTCGATCTCGATTATTATGACATGTAATTAATTAGTTCTGCCGTATCTTCCATTTGGGCAAAGCAAAGACGATTTCAACCACTAAATTGAATGCATTATGGGAAGTACTAAAAAAAACAAACAAAAATAATTCGTGCACCTAACTAAGTTAGTGCTCTTTTACACCCCCACCAAATACTTGGCAATATATGATAGGTGTAAAAAAATTAATAAAAAATTAGGTTGCTTGAAAACGAAAAGTCATATTCTTGCTTCTAAGAATCCGAGGTGATAATAATTATTATATTGACAAAGAATATGCTCCAAGTTTGGATTACTCTTCTATATTTCTTCCTGTTCCATGAGTATGGAACAAATTAAATTGAATTTCATGTCAACCATATATATAATACATATATTACAAAAGGAAAATTTACTCTTGAATGGAATTCCTAACGGGCCCATGACCTCTTCTTTTTAGGGCAGATGTTGATTAGACGTCATGTGATGACAATGTCCTTTAACATACTTCCTCCTTTTGCAATATCGGGCCGGACTACCCATAAACGGGTCGGGCCCAGGTCCCATATCGTTTTCCATAGCCCGATTAGCCTTCCCACGAGGATAACATCCACCAAATTAAATGTTCAGTGTTTCATCACTGAAAGAATGCAGTGCGTCTCCAAGAACTTCAAGAAACTATTAACTGATACATTCCTCAACTATAATGATATATTCCAAGAACGAAAAGTTTAACAATGGAGGAAACAGTTGTCGACTAAATGGGCCACGTCGTTTCAGATCTTCGAAGGACTAAGGCTTTGCTTGTTCGCGTAAACGTAGCTGCTCGTGCTGGAAAAAGTAGTCGTAGTCTTAACAGGCGTAAATCCACCATAGCTTCTGTCTTTCTTTGCCGTGCATATATCAGCAATGTGCCTAAGGAATTCATTCTTCTGTACAAATGGTTGGGCTATGTAATCTTGATAAGGCATCCACTGCAAAAATAAAAAAGACGAAGTGTTGGCATCTGAGTTTTTATTGCATAGCATATGATGTTGTAAGAAGAATGACAAGATTAGAGAAGAACAACCTGAGCAGCTTCGATCTCTGATTCTTGTACTCGTATGTCTGAGGAGAGTGGTTGCAGCATGCACAAGAAGAACAGATCGGACTTGTCGAAGAATGCCTTGTGGCTCTGCCTGAATGCTAATACTTCAACGAATTTCGCATCGACCTGAAAAGGAATCACAATTTTTTCAGACACACATTGATAGAACACACGCTCTTTACTGATTAGTACGGACAAGTTTTGCTTCTTACGCCAGTTTCTTCTTTCACTTCTCGAACAGCAGCATCACATATATCCTCAGCCTGTGAAAGAGAAGTTGATTAAAATTTTATAGTCACAATAGAACTGCAAGCAAAGAAGATTTTTGAGTGATTAAATATGGGCTAATAAAACTTTATGTAATTACCTCATCGACGACCCCAGTTGGAAACTTCCATATGCCCTTTCCACGCAATATCCCACTCTTCTCCTGAACTACAAGAACCTGCAAGAAAAGTGTGGCTTTGTATCGCTGTTAAGTTTATTCAAGAATCTATCGCCAAGTGAGAAGAAATAGTAAGAAAACATACTTCATTTTTCTCGTTCAACACAAATGCACCGATCCCCACTCGATGAGTAGCGTTTGCTGGGAGCGTGTTGGGAGAATTAAGGAGCCAATGCACAAGCATTAGGTAATTAGGTTCTGCATGGTGAAAATAGAATCCTTCCTGTGAAATATTTTATAATAAGGTGGAGTTCTTCGGAAAAAAGGCAAACTTGAGTTTTTTTTTCTTGGAATCATCTTTTTTTGTTTTTCAGTTGGTAGTAACATCAGAACGAAGTTTTACCTTAACTGCAGGCTCAACTAGATTGACGAGCTCGATGGGCATCTTGATCCAAATACCTCTCTTGCCCTGCGACATTTTTAGATCAGATCAAACTCAGTGACTTCAATCCATGGAATGTTGTAACTAAATGACAAGAACCAAGAATCAGAACATTTGCGAATCAGCTGAAAAACCTATAGCAATCTCATATCACACTAGCCAACACCTTTCTTAACCAAACATTTGCCAAGAAAAAACTCATCAAGTTCCAAGACTCATTTGTTCTTCTTGCCAGAATCTCCTTGCACATAACAGGACATACAAGCGTGAAAGGGATTGCAATTTACCAGCCGCCTCCAATGAGTGAGCGAAGCACTGAGCAAAGAAGAAAAAAGCTCAGGATCTAAGGGCTCTTTGGTCATTTCAACTATCACCCCACCGTGGTCATCGTTCACACCATCCAATATCCTATCAACTAGCTGAACTTGCTTCTCCGACAACGCAGGTGAACTCATTCGTGTCCTTGTGGTAGAAGAGAACGTCCCAAATCTAACCTTGGATAATTTGCCTCAAACAAAACAAAAAAAGTAAACAAGTACGATCAATCAGGTAAAGGATCTCCAAAACCAAATTGAAAGAGAGAAAAAAGAAACGATCTTTGGAACCTTGTGATATATGGGCTGGCTTTGAAGAGTTGAAGCAGAGAACAGAGGGTCGAATCAGGGATCTTATTACAATCATGAGAACCTCTCTTACCGCAAACAATTGCTTCACAGCGATCGTTCAGCTCTCACATACACGTTGCCATAGTACGATTATGATGGGCTGAATCAAGCAAACGATGAAGAAGAATATGCGATGTTGTCTATGTGGATTAGAACGAACTGAGCTGCGCCAGACTGGGGCAGTTCAACTTCAGTCTGAAGTATCTAACCGTTGATTTTCTTCATTGATGCGGTAAGGATTCAACAACGTGCGCCTCTCAATTTTCTATTGAGATAAAACAGAAAAGAATACAAAAATAGTAATATGAACGACAAAAATAATTCAGTTCACAGTTTGGGGCCCGAACGAAAATATATTGAAGATGAGGATCACGGGACAATGTTAAACAGAGAATCGGCTCTAGTTATATAACTTGCCAACAAAATTAATTCGCTTTATTTTTTTATTCAGTTCGAAAGGTGTTGAGTTCCCCTGTTCGGAACACACAAGCACTTGAATACACACTGTCATCTGTGGCGGAAACGCACAGGAACCCTCGGCGAATGTACGCAATTGCTCAAGTTGTGTTGGAAAAGTGAAAATTTAGCTACAATTGGGTTCGAAATGGCTCAAGAGGTTGAGCAGCAGCTGCAAGAATTGGGTTTGAAGTTGACGACTCCGCCGTCTTCCAAAGACGTTCTAATCGAGCTTCTGAAGGTTCATTCATTGTTTTAATATCGCCAGTAAATGATTTTACGGTCTTGTTCTTGCTTACGAAACGTTTTGGTGTTAGAGGTATTTTGGTGTTAACGTTTTGATTATTTGTGATGGTTGTGCGAAAGTGAGAATTGGGATTTGGATTTCTGGGGATGCGTTTTGGTTTTATGCCTGGAAAAATGGTATTTGACTGAGTCGTGCTGTGGCATAAGGTTTTATTACTTTGCAAGCAATCAGAATGGCAAAGGCACTAGGATTTATACGGTTCTTTGGGAATCTTGAATCTTAAGTGTTTGTCACATTTGAGGACCCTACTTTAGAGCGAGTAATCACACAAGCTTGCAAATTTTTTTATGCAGCCATCGAAATTTAGCAGCTTGTATATGGAGACATTGAATAGTTTATAGGGACTTATTTTACTAATTTGATTTCATGAAAAATCATACTTATGAAGAATAGCATGTACATTATTACCTGAATAAAATTTTTAGGATCCTGCTCTATGAGCATGTTTGTGCCTGTTTGTGTAGGTATGGAGAATTTTGTTTTTATCATAGAAACACACATTTTGGTTTTCATCTCAAAACTAAAAGGTCCATATGTGTAATTAATTATGCGTCATCCCTAATTGCGTTTTATATGTACTAATTTACTGCATGGTATTTTACATTTTTCATCGGAAGTGTTGTTCATCAGTGTAATACCTGAAACTGCAAGTTCCATTCGTATTGATTAACTGATCTATTTCTAGTTAGAAAGTTTTGTCCCTTGTATTTTCGCAGTTGCTTGCATATATGTGGATTCTAAGAACTCGTTGTTAGTAATTTGAATATCTATCATGCACATGCAGCAAGGATCAGCATGCCTTTCTGAATTAGACCAGTCCTTGCCAAAGTCTGTATCGGACGCCATGCAATCTCTCTTACATGCCGTCGCCAAGCCGGAACTTATAGATCACCAAGATCAAGAGGTGAAACTCCTTGTAGCTTCATGCATCTGTGAAATAACTCGAATCACTGCACCTGAAGCTCCTTATGATGATGAGGTTTTGAAGGTATTTAAGTTTTTCAGATTGATTCCATTACACCGAAATTGTTATCTTGAATGTTACCATATGTTATTAATTGTTAAATTGGGTCACAGGATGTATTCCGGTTAATTGTAAGTACATTCAGTGGTTTAAGTGACATCAATGGCCCATCATTTGGAAGGAGAGTTGTTATTCTTGAGACCATGGCAAAATACAGATCATGTGTGGTGATGTTGGATCTGGAATGTGATGATCTCATACAAGAGATGTTCACTACTTTCTTTGCTGTTGCAAGGTACCAGAATTTTATTTATCCCTCTCTATGAATCAAGTAATTTGATATATAAAGAATTGAAGGAGATGGGATGTGAATGCTGATGCTTTAGGCATTTCCACTCATATTTGAGGTTCTATGGTAGGCTAACGCACTCACAAGTTCTCCCTATTTATTGAGTAACGAAGTGTATGGGATGTTCTTGGTGAACTTTCGCTGTTGTTAATTGTGAATTCCAGGCAACTTGTGAAAGTTGAGCATGGACTTACCAAGTTGGAATAGCACGGTTGAATCCGCTGTATTGGCGAGAAGTAACAGCCAGAACAATATGTCATCAAGAGATTGCATGTTCCGCAGCTTGATATATTTGAAAATTTCTGTTTCCGACCTATAAATGCTTTGATAATTCGTTGTATTCTATTATTTGTCATACATGGAACGTTTCCTAATTGCACACCTCAATTGATTAGCTGGTCTGGAATTATATTGGTAACAATTCTTTTATATGATTTGTATGCTTGCAGAGATGAACATCCTGCAGAGGTTTTGGCCTCAATGCAAACTATCATGGAGGTTGTAGTGGAAGAGAGCGAGGATGTCAATGAGGGCCTTCTACTTACTCTGTTGTCTGTATTAGGCCGTGATAAGAAGGCAATTGTAGCTTTTCTGTCTTGTTCAGCATTCATATCAATCATAAGTGCCTACCACATAAGTTTTGAACCTTGAGTTTTGTCTACTAGGATGTTGATGTTGCTTCGAGAAACCTTGCTACAAATGTGATAAAGAATTGTGCTGCAAAACTGGAACCGGAAATCAAACAGTTTCTTGTTTCGTCAATGTCAGGAGATAGCAAGTCCTTGAAACCTGAAATTTCATACAATAGATTACTTTATGAAGTCTGTTGCTGTGCCCCAGAGATCTTATCAGGAATCGTTCCTTATCTGACTGGGGAGCTTCTGGTAATTGTTCGTGGTGCTCCATAGGAGACATTTCCTGAGAGCTTTTAATCATTTCCCTTTATCTTTCTGACCTTTCCCCCCCATTTTTATGACTAGGCAATTGAATAAACTCTCCAAATTACAGTATTTTCACTTTACATGATGGGTGATATTGGTCATTGGTTTCTCTTTTTATGTCGACAGAGTGATGAGGGCGACATAAGGTTGAAAGCAGTTGCTTTAGTGGGTGACCTATTTGCTCTGCCGGAATCTGCTGCGCCAGAACCATTCAAGCCCGTCTTTTTGGAGTTTCTGAACAGACTAACGGATAGAACAGTCGAGGTCAGGATGTCTGTTCTTGAATATGTCAGGAAGTGTCTGATGGAGAATCCTTCGAGAGCAGAAACTCATGAAATAACCTGTAAGAATATCTTTGCTGTGTCCTGATGTTTTAACTTCTTAATGTTGTGAGTTCGTCACTTCTATTGATGCTTATAAAATTCTTAGCTGCTCTCTGTGATCGTTTGTTGGACCATGATGAAAATGTCCGTAAACAAGCTGTCTCCGTGGTCTGCGATGTGGCATGTAACTCGTTGACATCCGTACCTATGGAAACTATGAAGCTTGTCTCAGAACGTCTTCGTGACAAATCTGTATGTGAACCTATATATTTTTATATTGAAATTTCTCTTTTGGCATTTGCATTTGCCGTGTTTCTGATTTTTTTCTGGGAAAATTTCAGCTTATGGTGAAAAAGTATACCATGGATAGACTAGCTGACGTATATAGAGCCTCATTCATGAATCAGTCTGGTGAACCGGTGAAGAACGATGGATATGATTGGATTGTTGGCAAGATCTTGAGATGCTTTTACGATAAAGATTTCAGGTAATTCTTTAATATGTTGTCAGTTTTAAGTAACTGAGTTTTGATGTCTGGAGCACCCATTTAATTATTTGTTAATTAATTAATGTGATGCTGCCTCTTATGGCAGGAGGCTATATAGGTTGAAAATTTTTCTTGATATAGGGTACCTAGATACAAATGAAGATTTTATCCAATCTGCAAACTAAATTGCACCTAAAATATAGGTTTTATGTGTTCTCTTATATTGCGTTGTTCCTTGCAGATCTGATGCAGTTGAACCTATTCTATCTCTCTCCATGTTCCCAAATGATTTTTCTGTCAAAGACAAGGTGAAAAGTTGGGTTAGGATCTTCTCTGGGTTTGACAAAGTTGAAGCTAAGGCACTTGAAAAGATAATTGAACAGAAGCAGAGGTTGGTTGTCTTACTTTTCATCTTTTGCTGTTGGACTTAAGTTCTTGCACTTGTTTTTTATTTGCATTGGTGCTGAATCCTCTTAGCCATCGCCTAAAAGTGGTGCTGCTAAATTGTTTTATTCATTGCCTAATAGTGCTGTGCATGGGTTTCCATTGCTGAACAGGTTACAGCTCGAGATGCAAAAGTACCTCTCCCTAAGACTGGCCTCTCAGGTTTGGCATAATGGATTATATATTTCTCACGTTGGTCAATGGAAATGTTACTGATGAAATGTTCAATCTTCTTCGATCGCAGGAAGGAGATGGAGCCGACATCCAAAAAAAAATTACTTTTGGTTTTCATGTTATGTCTCACTATTTTATGGATCCTGCAAAGGCAGAGGAGTGTCTTCAGCATCTTGACCAATTAAAAGACTCCAAGAGTTGTGAAATTCTGACACAATTTCTTGACCCGGACACTAGCTCTGATCAAGCCCGTAATTCACGGGTGAGGCATTAACTGGCTCTTGCTTTGGTCGTTTTTATGTCTTTTCCTTCTCATCTTATGCCACTTTTAAATCCTTGGTGACTTGATCACTGACTTTTTCCCACACCGTGCAGGAGGTTTTGTTGAAAATCCTTGGCGAGCAGCATCCTCTTTATGACTTTCTGGGCACTCTTTCTTTGAAATGCTCTTACATCGTTTTTGACAAGGATCATGTCAAAGAACTACTTGTCGAGGCTGGTGCTCTTAAGTCTTCTGGAAGTACTGAGTTGATTTTGTCGTGCATGACTATTCTTGTGGTATGGTATAAATTATTATTCATATGATTTCCCATGAACGGCTAAACTCATATATATGCATAACCACTTTATGCGGAATATGTATGCTTCTAGTTGTGCATCTAGACTGCTGGTGATAACCTAACAAATGCGCAAATACATTTTGTTTCTTGTTAAAACATACGTCTTGAGTTGTTCTTTTATCTGAAGTACCTTCAGTTTTATAGCTTAACACCTCACACCTGTTTAATTTGCGAACTTTGATGTGGTTGACCTCTGATTTCTTGTATACTTGAAGTTGGAACAATTATCCATAATTCTTTTCGAACTATATAAATTCCTTGACCTTGAGCTAAGTTTTTGACAACATTCAATATTCCAATGATTCAGCAGGAGTCTGGATTTTTTTTTCTTGAAAATATGTTTTAAAATGATTTTCATAATCGATGAATTCCAGATCCTTGCACGATTTTGTCCCTTACTGTTTGGCGGTTTGGAGGAAAAATTGGTACATCTTCTAGAGGATGACAATGAAATAATAAAGGAAGGTGCCTTGCATGTACTTGCCAAGGCTGGTGGAACTATTAGCGAACAGCTAGGTGTTACATCAAGGTCAGCCGATCACCACATAATTGCCTTTTCTGTTCTTGAAGTCCTTCATCTTCCCCTTTTCCCTAACATAGCTTAATTATTTCTAAAGATCATTGGACCTCATTCTTGAGCGCATATGTATTGAGGGTACTCGAAGGCAGGCAAAGTATTCTGTTCATGCGTTGGCATCCATAACGAAAGATGACGGTCTTATGTCCCTCTCTGTACTTTACAAGGTTTTTCCAATATTTTTAGATTATGAAGTTATCAATGCTAGCTTTTAGCATGTGGTTTGGCTCCTTGATTAGTGAATTTCTTCTGGTTATGCTCTCTATAGAAATTACTGATGCATATATCTCTTTCTGTATGTTGAGTAGAGGCTAGTTGATTTGCTCGAAGAGAAATTGCATTTGCCTGCTGTACTGCAATCTCTTGGATGCATTGCTGAAGCAGCTATGTCAGTGTTTGAAACAAGAGAAAGCGAAGTTGAAAAGTTCATAAAGGAAAACATACTGGCACGAGGACATGTACGCTCCTTTGTTTATTGCAAGATTCTTGTAATCCTGTACCTTGTTAATTGCATAATGTTCATTCAGTATGATATATCCGTAGATAGAGGGAGACAAAGCATCCGATTGCTGGGACGACTTAAGTGAAGCTGGTTCTTTAAAGGTATCAATCCTGTAGTCCGCCTTCAATATATCTTGCAAAAACATGCATGTCCCACTAAATTTACAAATTTCATGCAGATCTTTGGAATTAAAGCTTTGGTCAAGAGCTATTTACCAGTGAAAGATGCTCAACTTCGTTCGGGAATTGATGACCTTATCAGAATGCTTAAAATATACTCGTATTCGGTGATATCTCTGAAGAAATTGAATCCAGGTAAAATTTTGTGATCAGCGTTCATTTGACTGAGGATTATTTTCAATGTTTTTTGCTCTTCTTTTGTTACAGCTCAGTAGATAAAGCACATTTGAAACTTGCTGCTGCAAAGTCTATTTTGCGCTTGTCAAAACAGTGGGAGCACAAAATCCCGGTTGATGTCCTTTACCTCACATTGAGAACATCAGAGGTATATCTCACACTCGATCAGAAATACAGTATGGCTGCTTTTATTGTTGTAGTTCGTAAAGTTCTCACTCCTACACCCTTGATCACTTCAGGAAAATTTTCCTGAGGTGAAGAAATTACTTCTAGACAAGGTTCATCAATATGTAAAAGACCGCATTTTAGACCCAAAATACGCTTGTGCTTTTGTGCTTGATATTTCATCTTCCAAGTCAGAATCAGATGAGGTATGTGGCTTCAGATCTTTAATAAATTTACTTAGTTTACTCATCCTTCATAGTGCTTAGGATGCTGTATATGTTGATTATTATGTCATGTGTTAGTAATATCTTTTTAATGAAATGCTCATAAGTATCTGTTCCCTGATATTCATTTGGCAGAATAAACAGCATTTGAGTGACATCATTCAGATGTGTAGACAAGGAAGGGGAAGGCAAATATCTCCACAGAATGAAATTGTGTCTCAACCACTTTACCCCGAATACATGCTTCTGTATGTGGTGCATTCGCTCGCTCATCATCCATGCTTTCCTAACTTGGATGAATGCAAAGATGTTGAAGCATACGAAACTATGTACAGGTATTTCCACTTGATAGTTAGGGTTCTCATTATGTTGGATTCAAATGAAGCTAAAAATAATAATAGAAACACATGAAGTTTGTAAATATTATTTTGTTCCTCAGCATAGCCTGAATATTATTTTCCCCGTTCCTATCTATTCTATGCGATTGTGTTAGTAGATGGATGATCATTGTGTTGGAAATAAAATATAAATCTAAATTTGATGCATTCCCTTAAGGCTTAAGGTGAAAGTGGCCATCGAACATGGTCTCGGAGCCCAGGGGCCAACTTGATCTTGGGTACGAATACTCAAGACCACACATCTAAGGAAATTACACGTATAGGGCTAGATAATAAAGAAATCAACCTAGACGTAATGTGGAAGGCTGGAAATAAAATATTTAAATTTAAAATGTGATGCACTCCCTTAAGGCATAATCTGTTAGGTGAAACAGTCATCCAACGGATTGGAAATGTTTTACTTCTTTGTTTGAGTTCTATATATCTTAGCCTTTTAAACATGACATTCAATATCAGCTGCATACTGTAAGTACTGAACTAAATTTGTTTGGATCGATAAAAGTTATTTTCTATTGATTTTATTAAACCGTAAAGCGTGTATGGGGATTCATATTATTCCGAAATGACTAATAGAACTATGCTTAGAGTTGACTATTTAGCTGTCAGGAAGTGGATTTGCTTGTATATGTTGAGATAATTCCTTGGTCTTAAAAATTCAAGTAGGAGCTGGATTAATTAAATCCCAGCGTAAATTGATGACAAATCACGGCTCAGCCTGTCTAATATTTTATGGCTTTAGCTTTTAATTTGCAATTGTACATCTTACCTTACACAGATATTATTTCCCTAGTATATTTATCAAGATGGTCCAAAAGCGAATGTAAATGAGATCAAATGTAATTAATGTAGGATTGGTATACAAGAAATATGATTCCTTATACAAAACTTCTGACTGTGGCATGTATTCCCGCTGGAGTTACGGACCAAACAACGTCATTTGTTCTGTATAGAATAATCAGTTGATGGCTTTTCTGGGGTTATGGCCAATATGAGGTGTTGAGGTTAATGAGAACTGTAACCTGTTATGACCGGTATGAAGCTAGCGCTTGGATTACAGGGGATGAAATTATATGTCCTGTAAACTGAATCGCGAACGCTATTCTTTGTTGTTTTCTATTTTGTCGGTATCTCACAAGGCAATATTTATTAAAGCATTTCAAACTGCTTACTTTTAGCAGATACAGTGTAGTCTGAACTATTCTTTAGAAGTAGCGGTTCGTAATTTTGTTGTTTACACAACACTAATCTCTGCCGTATTTACTGCAAAATTAACATGATTGTGTGGAAGTTAAATACAGGCCATACTTCTTTGATTTTAAGTTACATATGTCTTGTTCGAAGCTAATTTGTTAAGATCAATACACTTGCATAGAGATGGAAAATTACGTTGGCAATGCACTAGCTAATTTTCTAGTCACAATAAATTGCTTAATATAAATTCCGTGTATATTTAATTGCTATTTGTGAATTTGTTCAGGCGGTTATATTTGTTCCTGTCAATGCTGTTGCATGGAGATGCTGATGAGAAATCTGATATCAGTATTAGCCAGGACAAGGAGATCTTGCCCCTGTTGACTTCTATATTTTTATGCATCAAGCGCTCCGAAGATGTGTTCGATGCAGCCGAGTCCAAGGTGTGTATAGTTAGTTTAATAAGACCTAGATTTCCTTTTTCTCATTGATATTGCCGTGAAAATCGTCATTTGACCCAAGATACCTTCCGCCGGTAGGAATTAAAGAGAATGGGATTGGATTGGATAGCAGCACTAGGGTTTAAAAAATATTTTGCTGGAATATAGGGAATTGATTTGTTCAGTTGAACTCAATTACTTCAAATCACTTCTTGCAGAATTCATATGCTCTGTGTGACCTGGGTTTATCGATGATCAAGCGGTTAAGCTCGAACCAAGAAAATGTCCCTGACTCAAGTGCATCTATACCCCTACCTGCCGAGCTTTACAGGCCGCTTGATAAGAAAGTGGGCAGTGACTCAGTGGTTGGTGTAGCTAAACTACTTTAATACCATGTCCCGTTGACTCTAGTTCAAATTGTTAATATACAAGGAATGTCGACTCCAAGCTGTATTTGCTTAGATAGCAAAACCTATGCATCCACAGATTTGTCATGATGCATCTTTTTTTTTTCAAGACAGGAGTTTAGTTTAACCTAGTTCCCAAGTTGGGGGTTCCATGTCGTAAAGCCAAAGGCCGAGACATAACATATCTTACCATGCCCACAAAGTAAAAAAAGCAAGCATAGATGGCCAGTATTACTGGCTATCCAGTTATTGGTGCTTGCTGAAGTCTATTGCTTGGTTACTGATCTCTTTGTTAGCAACAAGTCTGTATAGTTACTTCATGGTGATGCTAATATATGGTTGTGTCCATATTATTTTACTAGGTTGATGGGGAGAAGACATGGCTTGCAGATGAGAATATCCTGGCTCACTTTAACTCGCTTGATCTGGAAGCCAATAAACTTGTAAGATCTTTATTATTTTCACCCTAGTGTCATTATGCATCTATGCATTTATTCTACGCGATTATGCCAACTTCAGGCTAATACGGTTACCTCTGAAGACGATTTCATGAAAGATAGTGAGACAGAGGGTAGTGAGATGCCACTGGCAAAGTTGATGAAGCGCCTCAAAGCCAAGGCAAGGAAAGAGTCGAAGAACGAGCCTGCTCAAGCTGCTACCGCAGGAAATGATGTTGACATTCTGAAAATGGTGAAGGAAATAAATTCCGATGCTGTGGGTGCAACTAACAATTTTGAGTCGAGTAATGGTCATGGATATGGATATTCTCAGAAAACGAAGGCTGATGACGAGCATGACGCTCTGAAGAGGAAATCTCTGTTAAGTGAATCGATGGATATTCCTGTGCCAAAACGTAAGAGATCATCTTCTGCTCAAGCTCAAAAATCGAAGAGGCTACTACTGCTGTGAATCAGGAGAATATGGACATCAATAAAGAAGATGAAAAGTTTCAAAATAGTTCTGAAGATCAGTCTGCGATGGAAAAAGGTGAAGAAAATGCTGAACTTGAATTGCTAGTTTCACGTATAAGGAAGAGCTCAAGTTCATCTAAGTCGAAGAAGAAAGCTAAAAGTTTTGAAGACGATCAGATTGAAGGGGCAAATCTTTCTCCTGATTCTCAGGTCGTCATTGAATTTTGGTGCTCGTTGAATGTGCTTGTGTTGTATTCTTTTCCTAAAACTGTGATTTTTTCTTGTCATTTTTAGATACCCAAGAAAATGTCTGAAACTACTAAAGCGCCCACAGTCAGTAATTCCAAGTCAGGGTCTTCAAAAAAGCAAACCCCGAAAAGTGGATCAGGATTAACAAAGGTTTGTGTTTCTCTCTTGTATTTCATGTACTAGGATTGTGAAAACAGGCTTGTTTGTGAACCGTACTGGTTACATATGAAGCTACACCAGATTCTTTTTTATTACAAAGTTTTGAGTACATATATTTTGGATGAAGTTTTCCCTTCTCTATGAAACTTGCTTGATGTATTTCCTTGTTATTTTCTGGTTAGTGCACAACAATGGAACAGGGAAGTTCCATGGAGGATTTAATTGGCAAGAGAATAAAAGTTTGGTGGCCGATAGATAAGAAGTAAGTTTTTTACATCAATCATTCTTAGTTTTAAATCTGATTCTTGTTATTGTTTATTGATAGGTAAGACGTAAGTTTCTTGCACCAATCATTTTTAGTTAATCTGATTCGTGTGATTGTTTTATTTGTAGTGGTCTCGTTTACCTTTTGCTATTCCAAATTTCGTGATTGTTTATTTTACCCATTACACACTTCCAATATATCGAATATCATACAGGTATTATGAAGGTGTGGTTAAGTCGTATGATTCCGAGAAAAAGAAGCATGTGGTATGCTGTATTTACATTGTCTCCATCTTTGCATCTGACTGAACCATTTTATGTGCTGCAAAATACATCTCTAATCATCCTTTCAATTACTGATATGTACTTGAAGATATTGTACAATGATGGAGAAGTGGAAGTTCTTTGCATGGACAAAGAGCGTTGGGAGTTTGTTGATAGTGGTCCAAAAACCAAGGTATAGTTAGTGCCTAATCGTGTCTCTTTTTTTTCCTCCTGTAATGAAACCTATTAATTTCTGTGCCCTTTGCAGCAGTCTGGTGGTTCAACGAAAGGTTCTCACTCCAAAGTGGGGTAAGTTATCCAGCTACTACATATATTCGGTTTGATGACATGAATGCTTTCTCTTACTTATATGGTCGACTTGCAGATCATCTGGGCAGAAAAGAAAATCGCCTGAAGAAAGCCTCAAGCAGGATAAACAATTAAAAGACAAGTGAGTTACCAATGCAATTAACTAGTTCCTTGAGAATTTCAACATTTAGTCAGCTGATGTACCTCTATCGGATGCACAGATCTTCAGCATCTCAAGCAAAAAAGAAGACCCCAAAGGAAAGTACAAAACTAAAACAAAAGATCACACCAAAGGCTGAATCTTCTAAGAAAACGGGTGGAAGTACAGGTGATGCAAACTCTAAACCTTGGAATGTGTATATCTTTGGTTTCACAAAGTATCTGCAAACATCGCCGAGTCCAATGAATCACTTCTTTATCTTGAAATACAAATCGATTTGTTTGCTGACTTTATGTTGTGTTTGTTTCCTACAGGGAAGAAACAGAAATCCAAGAAAGTTATTGCCGATGAGGATATGTCCGAGAAAAAGAGTGAGAAAGAGGAAGGTGTTGAGGAGAACTTGAAAAATGCAGAAGAACACCACAAAGAGGAAGACATGGACTCTGAAGATACTCACAGTGATAATCATGGCGGGCTGAAGCCTGAGAGGCATGAATCGGGTGATGCGGCAAATTTTTCGTCGGCTAATAAACAGAAAAAGGAAGCTGATGAGGACAGTGAAGAAACACCCGCAAGTAAACCTGATAAAGAAACTAATGATGCTGCAGAGCCTGAACTTTCTGATGATGCGCCTTTGGTAATCTACTCAATCTTCATCACCGTTATCTGTTTTGTTGAAGTCTTCCAATATGATTGGAGATTTATTTCTTGTTTTGTCAAAATGCAGACATCATGGAAGCGCAAGGGGAGAAAACAAACTCGTGAATAACAGTCAGAGAGGCATCATGTTGAAGTTAGCGCTGGCGGTAAAGTTTGATTGTTGTAGTACTAAGTACCCTTGTAGCTCTCATATATGGATGATGACTTTAGTTGCGTTGGAAGGAATTAGTTCATCAGCTGGGTTGACACTTTGCTTTAACATATAGCAGCTTATAGCTATTGTTGGTTCTATGTTTGGTATTTGCTCTGCTGTACATCTTTAAACCGATCATTTCCTTAGGTGAATTTTTTCTTGTCTTGTAGGATATTTTTATGAACCAATGAATGTCTTCTGTTACCCATTTTTTTTTCTCTTGATATTTTGGAGATTATCGTTTTACGTTTCCGCGTAGTTTCACATGGACATGCTCATTTGTTCGTAGGTTTAATTTGGAAAATATCAGTTAAAGCTATTGGTATACCTTATTCAATTTTTTATAGAAAAAACTAATAATTTAATTTCGAATGATTTCACATTATTAAGTGCAGTTTTCGGTTGAGATATATCCTCTTTCCCTATAAATCTGCAATGGCAAACAAATCTAAACCGTTTTTTTCCCTATAAATCTTTACATTCGCTCTTTGCTTTCCAAGTTTCCCTTCCATAATTCAACGACAAACATGACGTCAGCGGTATTGTCCCGCCGGCCAAGACTGCTAGGGTTGTTTAAGTGGAAGCGTGGCGGCGGCGAATTCTGTGGATTGCATAGGCTCCCAGAAACACATTCTCCATGCGTCGTTTCGCTTTCGATTATGCTTCAAAAAATGCGATTCTGACTGAAATAAGAAGACGATCAATAGATAGAGAGAGAGAGAGAGAGTGGGTTCTTCTTGGCATGTTCAGCATACAGCAACACATTGATTATTATCTTCTGTTATGTTGCCCCTTTTTTTAAAAATCATCAATTCATAGATGGTGTGTTGATTTGCAGTGTTATTGATTTGTTCGTGGAAACATGCTTCGGGGAATTTAAGTAATGCATGGAGAAATGTATATTAGTTGACGAAAAAACATACATAGAGAATACTACGACAGATGTCACCGAGGACTCTGTTTCTGGTCTGCTTTCAAGGTAGACAAAAGTACTTCCGTTCCAATCCAACTTTGTAGTGGTAACAGATAATTTAATATGTCCTAAATATGTTATTTGCCAACCAGCTCTCTTTATTTGCGTTTGGCTCCCCCAACAATTTAAAATTACCAAAATACGTCATGTAATGTAGCCGTTGGACAGTGTAACGGCTATTATATTTCAAGTCGTCTTCTTCGACTTCGCCTTCTTCAACTTCTTCTTCAACAGTCAGACTCAAATTCTCAGACATAGATTTTGAGTTTGCTCAAATTCTCGGTGATCTCATCTCCTGCTACTCGTCTGTCTTCAGTTTCGAATTTGGGCGGAGCTGAGTTGAAAAAAAGGAAACAGGGGGAAAACGAAAATGGGAGATCAAAACTGCGTCGCATCACAATCGGAACCCAAGGCGGAGCCACCGCATCCACTCCCTCCACCGACCATTCAACGCCGTCCCAGAGTCAGAGAAGTCAGCTCTCGGTTCATGTCCCCATTGATTAAATCGAGTTCAACCCCAAATCCTAACCCTAATTCCGAATTTCCAAGATCGAAACGGAGGATCCTCAAGACGGACGAGAATCACTTGCCTGAGACGAATCGAAAATTGGACGGGTCAACAACTCCCTCTGTTCCATCTACATTAGTTAAAAAGCAGACGCAGCATCGTGTGAAGGGTTCTGAACAAAAAGCTCATCACAACACTGAGGTTAGAACATTTTCTTCGAGGCCAGACACACCAACAGCAGATAGGATAGTTCCTTCAAGGTACAGACAGGTGAGTAGTGTTTATCGTTCAAACTCACTGAACAGTAGCGTGCGCAGTAGTATTAGCAGTATGAGCAGTAACAGTGGTGGGGTTAGTGATGCTACGAGGTTGTTGCAAGAAGTGTCATCTGATGTAGAGAATAAGCTCTCAAGGGTTTTAACTTCGAGCCGTGATGATATGGATTCATGCAAGAATAGTAGCAGTGCTAAGAATACTGGTTCAAATAAGGATAGTTCGTCATCTTGTCCCAACTCGCCTTTGTGCGCGCCCATTAGCAATTTAAGGAATGTCGTCACTGATGCGAGGAGTTCGACGCCCGATGTGGATAAGTGGCTAGAGGAGAGCAATGGCGGTGGTTGTTCACGGTCGTTGAATTTCTCATCTTTGAATTAGGGGGTGTTGGCGGTGGTTTAGCTTTGCCTCCACACCCATCTTCGAGTGTGAGGTTAGGATTGGATGCTAAGAAAGGAAAGAAGGGGGGAAATAATCATCAAGAAGACGTGCATAGTTTGAAGATGCTGACTAACCATTATATGCAGTGGCGTTTTGCTAATTCGAGATCTGATGCATCGATGCTTGCTCAGAATCGTGAAGCAGAGGTTTGTGGTTGTTGTGCTTCTAAGATGCAGATGGTCAATCATATAGTAGATCGTGCATATTGATTCTCCGTTGTGGAGTTCATATCCTTCTCTTTTTTTTTTTCTGATGCAGAAGAAATTTTATTCACTCAATCGAAAGATATCAGATATGCGTGATAGTGTTATGAGAAAACGACACGAACTGACTGCACTGAGACGATTCAACACTTGTGCCTCCATCGTTGAAGCTCAAGTTGGTTTTTTTCCTTATTCTCACAAATGCGTAATTCAGTCCACTTTTTTAGTTCAATATATGCACGGTATCCTAACGTGTGATCCATTTGCAGTTACCATATCTTGAAGAATGGTCGACCTTGGAAGAGGCATCCTCAATGTCTCTATCAGACACAACAACTGCTTTGCTCAATTCGTCAATTAGGCTTCCGCTAAGTGGAGTTAGGGTGAGCTTATCTTTGATATTCTTTCATCTCATTGAGCTAAGTAGGCCTGAGACGAAAATACACAGGCTGATCCATTGGAGCTTAAGGAGGCTCTTGAATCAGCTGTAAACGTTATGGAACTAATAGGCTCTCATATACAGCGACACGTAATCAAAGTAAGTGTTTGTTTTCGATACTCATCATTTTTACTGAAAATGAGATGGGTGTGTAACGTTTGAAGGAATTTCGACCTTTTCCTTAACTGCAGGCCCAAGAAATGGATGCGTCTCTTTCAAAACTAGGTAGGATGGCTAGTGAAGAGAAGGCTCTCATTGAGGAGTGTGG
Source organism: Craterostigma plantagineum (assembly GCA_027422505.1). Classification (NCBI taxonomy): domain Eukaryota; kingdom Viridiplantae; phylum Streptophyta; class Magnoliopsida; order Lamiales; family Linderniaceae; genus Craterostigma; species Craterostigma plantagineum. The sequence continues at coordinate 1,783,820 of JAPQWV010000082.1, forward strand.
AGATGTATTATTGTCCAAGACGCAATTGCTTCAGGTATAGATAAGATATGCGTAATCTTTAAATTCTTTTTTCCAAGAATCCTTCCTTTTCTTTGTTTTTATTAATAATCTGTTTTTACTATTCTTGGGCAGTTTCAAGAATGCAGCCTACAATGCGGTCTATTGCAATTTCATCAGCAACAAAAGATCAACGAAGCTACATTGTAGAATTCTTCTTTGGGCAGTTATCGTAAACTTTCACAACGTAAATGAACAATTATGACGTTTTTTGCTATATTTATGGAACTCAATAAGTTATAGTAAACTTTCACAAGGTAAGTGAACAATTGTGAAGTTTTTGCTATATTTATGGAGATTTGAAATATATCTGCACCTAAAAAATCTACACGTTCAATGACACAATGATAAATCGTGAGTGAGACGCAATTTAATCATATAAAATATTTTTGTAAAAGTCATTTCCTAAAATATCCACAACAAAAGTACGTGGGAAATATATAAGTATAAATTTAATATGAAGACGATAAATCAATTGCTAACTTATCAAAGTAAAAAATATTTCTAAAGAACTAATACTTGTCTCACCTTTTTAAAAAATTAAAAATATAAAAGTAAATATTATGGGAAGTGGAGATTTGTTAAACACTACATTTTCTAATTTATACAAGAACGTGCATACAAAGTAATAAAATTATATGTGTATTTTTGGTTAATAGTCATTCAAACGGTGTAGGTAGAACTTAGAAGTTGGGAACTTGATTAATGTGAATCAATAGATAGGTGGAGGATATACGTAATCACTAGATAGATGGTTATACGTAATCATTAAATTATTTTACCAATAATCCTTTCTTTTCATTGTTTTTATTCATACTGTTTTTACTATTTCTTGGGCAGTTTCAAGAATGCAGCCTACAATGTGGTCTATTGCAATTTCATCAGCAACAAAAGGTCAACGAAGCTACGCTATAGAATTCTTCCTTGGGGAGAACTCTATTATTATTGTCTACTTGTACAGTTATAATAGTAAACTTCCACAAGGTAGATGAACAATTATGAAGTTTTTTGCGATAGTATTTATGGAACTCAATTAAGTTATACTAAAATTTCACAAGGTAGATGAACAATTATGAAGTTTTTTGCTATATTTATGGAACTCAATAAGTTATTCTAAAATTTCACAAGGTAGATGAACAATTACGAAGTTTTGCTAACTCAATATAAGTTATAGTAAACTTTCACAAGGTAAATGAACAATTATGAAGTTTTTTGCTATATTTATGGAGATTTGAAATATATATACAACTGAAATATCTACACCTTATAAGGGAAATCTATCAATAACCGTCGTTAGAACTTGGGCTGCTTCATAATCTTATAGCTTTAATTATAATCTAGTGCAGCAAATAGAAATGGTCAAGTCAAATTCATAGCGCAGACGCAAGAAACATATCAACAATATACTAGATAAACGAATGGTCCGCCAATTAATCATTAGTAAAATATATTTGCTTTTCTTTGATAAGTTATTACGAGAAAGATCAGACAAGGGTAGTTTTCTTGTCCTAGTAAACTTTGCTAAATAAACAATTTCTTCTCTTATATATATATATATATATATATATATATATATATATATATTTTTTTTTTAACGAAGCAAATACGGAAAACATTGGCTCACTCAGAGGGTTTTAGGAGATCGGCGTTTCACAATACGGCTTTGACTGCTTCCGGCGATCTGTCTTATTACCTTGGCGGAGAGGTTGGTTTCTTCTTAAGTGAAATTCTTTTCTGTTATTATATTCGTGATAATTTAACATTTGAATTCAGCTAAGTTCTGTTTTTATGTGGAAATGAAAATAATTTTACATTCGTTGAGTATAGGTTTAGAATAACACACCCGTGTGATATTGAAAACCCACAATTACTTTATAATATTACCCCTCATATCTTACCCACGAGCACCATACTATTTCAACCTCTTGTCAACGACTCAACTCAATTCAGATTTCTTTCATCCCTCAAGTCGCCGAGATAGGTGTTGGCAAATCATCGATTTATTGTAGGTAAGTTATTTTCTCGCTTTCTCTTCTATTCTTGATCGGTGATTTTACAAGCTTTTGCTATTCCCATTTGGTATTTGGGTTGCACTCGATGAATTCTTTTTCTTTTTTTTTTGTTGATGCTAATGAATTTGGGTTGCTAATGAAGTGGCCCCCATTAATAGTTAAGGCTTTAGGCGAAGAGCGAACTTAGGTCCAGGAAACTGAGTCCAAAGGCAGGTAGTATTTGATATTTCTTTATTTTATGCAGTTATGGTTCCGATTTTCTTCTTAAGCCTATGTTATGACTTATGAGTAAAGGCTTCAAAGTATCTTTTAAAGATAGACTCAATTTTAGCTTGTTGATATTTGATATTTCCAAAGATTGACTATTGCACCTGTTCTTCAACATCGCCTACTCGCGGATATTCGTTTTGTCTGCGTGCGTGTAATCTAATAATTTGTGTACATGTTAATATAGTTGGGGGTATAAATGGATTTTTAACAAACATCCATTTATTAAACCGGTGTTTATTCAACATATAGACTTCCCTTTAAACCCACTAAAAAATCACACATTTTTCTTTATACCAATTAATTATGTTTATATAAAACCTTGCTAATTTAAACCCTCTTAAAAATAAACCCAACAACCAAACGTGTACTAAATCTCAAATAAAACCATTCTCGATTTCTTCAAGCGAAAGCATCCCATCAGTCGCTCCCCGTAATAGTAGATAGAAGTCATGAGAAATATTTCGTCCTCGCCCGTTCACCTCCGCCAACAACCTTGGGCGTTTGACTGTTTACTCTATGCGTTTAGCGCGTCTTTTTTTTTTTTGTTGTTGGAGTTGTGATTTTTGTCTCTCCATTGAGAGTTTTAGTCTCTTCTAAGAGCATTGTTTCTTAGTAGGGTTTGTCACCATTCTTTTATCCTTAAACTTCTTGTGCTTTGGGTTTCTGTACGTTTGTTGGTCTCAGAGGGATTCTTTCGGCTAGTTAGCCGATTGTTCTTTTAATGGAAGGGAAAAATACTATCAATTGAAAAAAAAAAATTGCAGCAAATAGAAAAGGTGGTGAAGTCAATTCACAGGGCAGACGCAACATCAATATACTCTAGAAACAAATGATCCGCCTTGAAAATCAATAATCAGTAAAAATATATTTCTTTTCCTTCGATAAGTTATTACGAGAAACTTTTCTTGTCCAAATGAACAAACGATATTGGCTCGCTCAATTCCAAGAAGTAGATGACATAGCTCATTTGCAACAAGTATAGGAATCAATAAGTTAATAGTAGTGCAGTCAATGTTGGAAAGCCCACGAGAACAAGTTCATTTATTTTATTATATTTTTCTTTTACTTAAAAGGTCGGTTGCTCAAGTGTTGAGCTAACCGTCTATAAATACAAAAATCAATTATGGAATAGAAAATTCTTCTACAATTGGCATGCAATGCACTCATACATACCCAGGTACTCATAGCCAGCTAACTCGACATATAAACGACCCCCAAACTTTATGCACCTCAACAAAATTGTTGAGGATTATATCCTAATAATATTCCAGCCAATCGAACGAGTCATCTCGGAAATAAGTGTTGTATATACATTTATATGACGATTTTATTCCACTGATATTTTGCATCTATACAACTGGCAGCGTCCATTAGCAAGTATATGGAAAGCGTACGGCGTGAAGCGACGTCTTCCAGACGACCCATGAGTATTTTCGTCCCCCCTACTTCTTTTTATCATTATCATGAGATCAATATTATCATTTATTGATTTTGTTGTGTCTGAACTGAAAACAAGTGTATCTTTATTCTTGTAGGCTCATCACTTTTATCTTTCTCTTATTGTGTTATTTGTTTATTCTTTTCCAGATTCAAGGTTTATTCAACAACAACTCCCCGCCTGCAGACCTATTTTGACTCCTAAGAAGGTAGTGCATTTTTTGTTAAATCAGGCTTTATATATATATATATATATATATGATAATTGTTTCTTTCTTGCATGCGTTTATTTCTCTGTACAGTCGGTTGCAACATTCATAATCCTAAGTGCTGCCTTCATCGTCTTGGGACATTTGCCCTCTTGGCGTCAAACAATGTATGTGCACTGATCTGACACAGTACTATGATTATAATCCATTATTCTTTTTTTTTTTTTATTGATAAATTTACTTTATATGCTCTTCCATCACCACCTAGGTTGCTGAAATTGCTGATGAATACCAAATTTTATGTGTCCCTCCCGAATTCAAGAACGACACCGTAAAGTTCATTCAAAGTGACCGGGACAAAACCTGCATTCGACCTCTTAAGGTTATAATTAATTTACTAGTCCCTTGATCAAACTGTCGCTTTTGCGGGAAAAAAAAATGAGTTGTCTGCCTCTTTACTATCATGAAACTATGTTTGCTTTACTTTAATGCATTGGACTTTCAGATCAAAAGTCGTATGAAGCAACCTATCTTCGTGTATTATCAGCTTCACAATTTCTATCAGAATCACCGCAGGTATCTTAATATTTTTACCAATAATATATTCTGTGATTTTTATGCGGACGTGTTATGTTAGAGTTAGACCTAAATCTGAATTTGGGGGGGCCGACCCTCTCGGCCCGATCAGCTGGCCCTAAAGAATATGCCCCAATATTCTTAGGCCCAAACCCATAACCTGATGGGCCGGGCCAGCCGTCGGGCTTATGGGCCAAGATTTGTAATTTTTTGTAATTACTAAAATCTTTATATTTTATACTATTATCATGCACAGTATTGCAAATAAATAATTATTAGAAGTTTATATCTCATTAATACATAAAAAAAATATTATTTTTGGTTATAAAATTGAATTGGATAAATGTTATATATACAAAAATACAAGAAAACTTGGGCTCAAGCCCGGTTTTTGGGGCAGTGCCGGCCCAACCCATGTTCTTGGGGCAAAATTTAAGCACTAGTTAGACCAACAATCTATCTTTTCTCTGGATTGATATATTGTTTTATATTAGTTATGTCAAGAGCCGTAGCGACAGGCAACTGCTGGACCCGCGGTATGAGAACGATACAAACTCGTGCAAGCCGCTCGATAGGAGCAACAATATGTCCATAGTGCCTTGCGGCCTTATTGCGTGGAGTTTGTTCAACGACACGTACCACTTCACTCTACGCAACGTCACACTGAACGTGAACAAGAAAGGCATCGCACTGAAAAGCGATAGGGATCACAAGTTCGGAAAGACGTCTACCCAAAGAACTTCCAAAAGGGTCCCTTGATAGGCGGCGCTTCCCTCGACCCCTCAATACCCGTAAATTACTGGACTCCCCTCTTTTTTAGACCTGATAGATGATGAAAATCTTATTTATGTCTTTCTGTGGTTGTTATTTTTCTAGCTGAATGAGCAAGAGGACCTTATGGTATGGATGCGAACGGCGCCTTTGCCGACGTTTCGTAAACTGTACGGTAAGATCGAGGTGGATCTCGAAAAGGGGGATATGGTCGTGGTTCAAATTCAGAATAACTACAACACGTACAGTTTCCACGGGAAGAAAAAGTTGGTTCTATCAACGGCCAATTGGCTCGGGGTAAGAACGATGCCCTGGGAATTGCTTATCTGACCGTTGCTGGGCTGTGCTTCGTCGTAGCAGTGAGCTTCGTGCAACTGCTTCTACTCAACCCGAGGTATATAATCAATTTTTTTTTTTTTTGCTTACTGAAGCATATATTATATGGATGGTGCATATAGCCTGGCTAACTATGCCAATTATATGTTTATTTTTCTCTTTACTAATGCAGGCAACTTGGAGATCCATCTTATCTATCTTGGAATAAGAACAAACGAGGAGGAGGACGAGGGGGATCAGAGGCTGACGACAAGGAAGAAGAAGTGTTGGAGTAACCATGATTTTTGTTGGTTTGTCTAAGTACAAGTGCTACATGTAACTCATTCGTTAAGGCGAGTGACTAAAATAAAACAAGAAGTAAATATATTTCTTTGCCAGCTAAAATCTTCCCTCCATTTACTGAAATATTTCGATCTCACATACTCTATAAACTACAGTCCGTTCCTTCACGAAGATGATGAAAGATGTATTGGATGGACTAGTAATAAATTAACATCAGATTAAATAAAACTTGTATGTAACCAATCATCTTAAGTAAGGTAAAGGTATTCATAGCAGGGATGTAATTTTCGGGCTCGAGCCCAGACATTTGAGCTCGGCTCTCATCTTTCAACTCCTAATTCATGGGCCTAATATATGAAAAACAGCTGCTGCTGGGGATTGAACCAGCAGCTTCTGCAGATACAAAAAGTATAATGGTTGCTAATGTACATCATATTCTCATCTATAGTATACGTGATGGCTATCTATATATCTTTGGCGCATACATTGTCTACGGTGGAACCAACCACATATGAAGATGAGACAAATTGTGGGGTCAAATGACGACACAAATAACGAACGAGGAAACATCAAAGAATATCAAATCTTATAAAACTTTGGTCGTACGTTCCAATGATGAAAAGTATGGCCAGCTTTTTATATAAATATTATATATAGATTAAATTTATTAATTAATACATTGGCTAGCTAGCTAGTTCCAGTCATATTGTTTTTGGCCCCCAAGATAAAACCCATCTTCCTTAACCTCCCAAAGACAAAGGGTGCCATCTCCACCTTGACACAATCCTCCGGGTTTGTCGATCTTTTTATTATAAACATCGAAAACCCTTTGCTTCTTTCCCCAATAAAAGTGACAAAATATGAGACTTCTTCCAAAAACATTACGGCAGAACTCAATCACATATGATTTATCCGGAACGATATTAACCAACCCAGTATCGTGATCCTTGTCCTGACAACGTGCGGTCAAAGGTTGTTTAATCCAGCTAGGCAGTTCGTTGTCGATGTAGATTGAGACAGGTTCTGCAATGAAACACCAAAACTTGCTGTTATTTGCAAACCCATATGTTTCTTGAAGAGCTTTGTCGTAAGAGAGCATTAGCAGAATCATGAGAAGGCTGAGATTAAGTGAGAAGCAGCGTGATAATGTCATCTTCTTCTCCTCCTTTCTGGATTTTGGATAATTCTAATGTATTTTGTCTTGCGTGTGTGGATTTTATATAGAGCCTCAACGAGGAGATGGTGATCTTTTAATTTGTAATAAGGTTTGGAGATCAAATTGCAAATATATATTCAATGCTTTTTGACTAGACGATGATATCAGTAATCCCTGTGGGTGTTAAATGAGGAGATCAAATAAAACAAAGATTATGTGCCCATTATTATTTCTTATTGGATGGATAATGATTGTTGACCACAAGATTATTGATGGAACATTAAAGAAGGAACAAAAAACTAGAAAGTTAATATCTTTCCCTTCTATCTGTGAAATAAAATCTTAGTCATTGTATATACACTTTCAATCAATTACTCAAAGCGTCAATAATATGATATGAAATATCGGTCTGCCAATTACCAAAATGTGAATAAACATCTATAAAAAGTATATCTTCCGTTATTATCTCAGTCAGTTTTAGTATGTGATGAGATATATTTGTAGAAAATCAAGAATAATTATTCTCGATATACTTCTTCTCGTTGTCAATTATATTGTCGTTCTTGCATCGTACGAACATCTCAATTATTCTTTACACATTTGTTCCGACACACTTAACAGTCACCGCGTTATTAAGCCTAATCCTAACACCATATATATACTACGTTTGTCTTGTTGGGATCGCTATAGTGGAGTCATTTTTTTCCCTTTTCAGCAAATTTGGTCTTGCATTACTGTACATTAGAATATTGTCTACTGCAATGCAACTGTTTAGTTTCTCTTTCAGGGCAAACTATTTGGTCGTCAAAAACAATGAGGGCTCTATATGAGTTGTATAGTCAAGTTAAACATACCAATATATATGTATCGTCTATTTGCAAGTCGAAAATTGTTGGGAAAACCTCCTATCGTTCCCACTTCGTGAAGTTAAGATAGGCACTTCGGAATTAAGGTAGTAATGGGAGCACACGATTTAATTCTCCAATATTGAGATTCTTCCACTATACAAAGGAATAGTAGGATTTACGAGAATATTACAAAATTGTCTCACTCAATAGTGGCTCACTCAAGCTTAAGGATCGAAACTTCCCAAGCTATCTCTCTTCTCTCTCAAAGAGGCTCTCTAACTCTCTAGCTTTCTCACTCTATGAAGTGGATTCTCTCTTTTTGCTAGGATGGTTAGGAATGGAGCATCTACTCCTATTTATACTACTCCACCTCCATAATGAATGGTGGAGAGTATTCTTCTAGAATACTCTACATATTCTAGAGAACTCCAAGGAATCTCTACACCTCTCCATTCCCTTCCATATGCTTCCATACTCTTCCATAAGATTTCGGAAGGTTCCACACATCTCCAGAATATTCTAGAGGATTCCATACTATTCCGCAAGCTTCTAGAGAGTTCTAGACCTTTTCTAGGATTCTCTGTAATTTTCTAGAACCTCTCCAATTAAGGAGGGATCCCAACAAATCTCCCCCTCCTGACTTAATTGGGGAATTGTAGCAAACCTGCACCTTGACAGCAATCTTCGAACTTCTTTGTCGGTATTACCTTGGTCATCATGTTGACCAGTTCTCATCTGTGTGAACCTTGTCAAGATGCAATTTCTTTTCCTCGAGGACTTCTCGGACCAATGATACCTTATGTCGATGTGCTTCGTGCGAGAATGAAATGTTGAGTTCTTCGCCAAGTAAATTGCACTTTGATTGTCGCACTTCAACACGTACTTTTCTTGATCTATTCCCAACTCGAGCAACATGTTCTTCATCCACAGCATCTCCTTGCAAGCTTCAGTAGCTGCGATGTACTCTGCCTCTGTGGTGGATAATGCAACACACTTTTGCAGCTTTGATTGCCAGGAAACAGCTCCCCCGCAGTAGTTAGGTATCCCGATGTTGATTTTCTTGAATTAATATCACCGGCCAAGTCTGCATCTGTGTATCCTTCTAACACAGGTTTTCCTTTTCCAAAGCATAAACATCTTTTGGAAGTTCCACGTAAATATCGGAGGATCCATTTGACCGCTACCCAGTGTTCACTCCTTGAGTTGGCCAAGAAACGACTAACAACTCCAACTGCATAGGCGATATCTGGTCTCGTGCATATCATTGCATACATGAGACTGCCTACTACAGATGAGTATGGAATCTTCTTCATTTCCTCCTTTTCTTTCTCACTTGCGGGACTTTGCTTCGAACTCAACCTAAAGTGACCAGCAAGTGGTGTGTTTGCCGGCTTTGATTTGTTCATGTTGAACCGTTCCAACACTTTTTCAATGTACCTCTCTTGGGATAGCCACAACAGTCTCTTTGATCTATCACGAGTTATTCTCATCCCAAGGATTTCTTTAGCCGATCCCAAATCTTTCATGGCAAAACTCTTGCTTAGATCTTTCTTCAAAGCATCTATCTTTATGCGATCTTGTCCAACAATCAACATATCATCAACATAAAGTAGAAGTATGAGAAAGTCTCCACTTGCATACCTCCTTATGAAGACACAATGATCGCTCTTTGTCTTTGTAAAATCATGCTCTGCCATGAAGGACTCAAATTTCTTGTACCACTGTCTCGGTGCTTGTTTGAGGCCATATAAACTCTTCATGAGGTGACATACTAGGTTTTCCTTACCCGGAACTTTGAACCCCTCGGGCTGCTCCATGTAGATCTCTTCCTTTAGGTCACCGTGAAGGAACGCTGTCTTGACATCGAGTTGTTCAATCTCCAAATCTTGTGCCGCTGCCAGGCCAAGGACAACTCGGATGGATGACATCTTTACCACGGGAGAGAATATTTCCTCAAAGTCGATGCCTTTTTCTTGACCAAATCCTTTAACAACTAACCGAGCTTTGTAGCGAGGCTTTGAGCTACTATCTTCACTCTTGATTCGATATACCCACTTATTCTTTAAGGCTCTTCTCCCTTTTGGCAGCTCCACAAGTTCATAAGTGTGATTCTCATGCAAGGATTGCATCTCTTCTTGCATGGCTCTTTTCCACTCTTCATTATGAATATCACTTATTGCTTCTTTGTAGCTTTGTGGCTCCCCCTCATCCGTGAGCATCACGTACTCCTCGGTGCTGTACCGATGTAATACCCGTAAAATATAAAATACGGGAATTTGATGTAATCAGCCTTGAATTTTATGATTTTGTAAATTAGGAGGTTTGGAATGAAAATTTGAAGTTATGAGACTAAGGTAATCAATGAATTTCAGTTATTTCGAAATTTCACCAAATAATTAGATAGAACTTATAATTGGGCTAGATGTCTTATATGGGACTAAATAAATTGGGTTAAACCTAGTCTTCAAACTCAAGCCCAATAGATGGCTTGAGTAAGTTCACGTCAATATCTAGTCTTGTCAAATTGATAAAGTCGAAACTTTAGTATATATCTCCAATTAACGAAACTTGGAGTTAAGCAAGCAAGGAAATCTGTAAAGAGACGAGAGAAAGTCTTGAGTATTTATAACATCGAAACTCAATCTTCAAGCAAGGTATGAAAATTTCTAACATAGAAAGCTATTCGTTGGCTTATCTTTAGTATTTCAATGAGTTTAACGTGACCCTAATAGATGGCTAAACCTTCGTTGTACTGGATCTTCCAAGAATTTATCATGTATCGAAAACCTAAGTTTATTAAATCTCAGCTCGTATATTCTGTGATTGTTTATATTGATGAATTTCGATAAGGAGAGGTTCAAATAGATTATGATGAATTAGGGTGCGTTCCTTTCTGGACTTAGCTTAAGTTTTGAGCTAATCTTAGTGACATACGAATTTAATGTTTAGGGTTTTCTGGGCGAATTACAGTTTTTAGATAAGATCTCGAGGGGTTTGAGGAAAATGTCGACATAAATCTCGGTATGTTATGTCCCGACATTTTATAAGAGTCTTGGATTAGATCTCGACATTTATAGTGGTTAGATTTCGATAAGGCCTTGGTAGCTATAAGATGTCGACAAGTGATAAGAGTGATCTCGACATTAGTATAAATCTAGACCCTAGATATGCTTAGATAGATCTCGATATTTTATGAGGCTTTCGACCTTTTAAGGAATAGACTTCGACATTTTGTAGGAGTTGATTTCGACATACTCACTGAAACATTTCGACATTTAAAGTTTATAAACAGTTCGATAGATAAAAATATCGGCATGAGTAATGAAACATCTCGACATTTCGATATCATGGTCTCGACTTTTTAACATCTCGACATTTAACCTCCAACAGACCTCGACATTTTCTTAGATCATTTCGACTCCTTCATGTCAATTCGACATTCGCAACAAAACACTTCGACATTATTAGGGTTCTACAAGAGGGTTTCGACATTTTGTATAAGATATCGGCATTTTTAAAATGTCTCGACATCTTCTATCTCAATTCGACATTTTCCATATTGTTTTGATTAACCAAATCTCGACATTGTATATATGACTTCGACTTTATTTTCTCTAACATAAAATGTCGACAATCCTTTTCAATTAAAGATCTCGACATCTTTAATGTAACATTTCGACATTGCTAAGAATACGAGCTCAACATTTTTATATGTCTCGACATGAGCTCGACATTCTTTAGAACTAGATTTCGACAATGTTTAAATATTTCGACACTTAACATAATTTCAATAATTTAAAAGTGTTCTACACTTAATAAATTTTTGGTATTTTAGAATTTGCGATTGTTAGGGTTTTTAATATTCTGGGATTTAGTTATTTTTAAGAATTTCATTATTTTTAAAAAGTTAAGGTTTTCGAGAACTAGCATTTATACTAATAATATTATTATATTCAGAGGATCGAAATATAGGGACTACGCCAGATTTCCTATTTGACTATAGCGGAGGGCAGGTAGGTGGATCATCCATCTACAATGCGTAAACACATATGTGAATTAAGTGATTTATGTGAAATACGTGTTTTATGTGTTTTTACGTATATTTCATACGGATCATGTTTTATATGTTATTATGCTTATATGCATAGCATGTGCATATCACATCAGGTTGAGAGATGGTTTTTCCACCGTAGCGATACGGTGATGATTTGATATACGAACGATTGGGGTAGATTGAGATGATTCTGATTATTGTTTGAGGTTGGGCTCGCAGGCCACTTAGCGGAGACAGACGTGATCGATCTGTCTACTCGGATGTGGTCGATTCGAGGTGCATACCGCTGATATGGATACGGGTATATTGATATATTACCCATGGTACTGATACGGGTCTGACCGCCCATGACTATGGGTTATTACCCATGATATTGGATACGGGTGTTATCACCCATGATATTGGATACGGGTGGAATCACGTGACCACCCATGATATTTATTGCGCGCGTGGATGCCGAGCCTAACCTAGGGCCCTGTGTTGTAAGAAATGAGATAGGATGTGGGAAAAGAAAGAGTGTGCATTATATCATGTTGTGAGATATGGGATTGGGATTGAGTGCACACTTGCATACATGCATTTTATTCACCTACTGGGCAAATCGCTCAGTGTTTACGTGTTGTAGGTACTGAGTCTGACGCTGCTACGCGTCAAGGCTGAGGCGGCTGGTGGCGGTGCTCCACGGACTTTTGAGGGCAGGGCGGTACATGGATGCGACCTGTGGAGCGACGTTAGGGTTTTTGCTATTTTATTATTTTGGGGCTACGGCCTTTGTATAGACTGACTATGTAGACGACATTTTGTCGTAATGTATATTATTCTAGGAAAAAGTTTTAATTAGACGGGCCTTCCGCGGCTTACGTTGCGGAAATCCGCCACTAATCGTAATTAGAAAAGTAGGATCGCCACAACCGAGTGGATGGTCTTCTCTCCCTTGAGGATCGCCTCGGCTCTGGTGCTGGCAGAGAACTAGATTGAGGATCTTCCTGAGTTGATTCATCATGAGTTTCCTGGTTGTTTTGTTCTAACACAGGCCCGTGGTCTTCAGCATCATTGTCTTGAGGTGTGTTATCCTCATGTTGATCTGGAATGAGTTCAGTGGTTTTGTTGCTTCTCAATCTTGGCTTCTCCGAGTTTTTAATGTCTTCAATGTTTGGTTTTCGAAGAAGATGACATCTCTGCTACGAACAACCTTCTTGTTGTTTGGATCCCATAGCCGGTAGCCGAAATCATCCTTGGGTGAGCGAAGGTATATGCACTCCTTAGTCTTTGCATCGAGCTTGGCTCGCTCGTCTTTGGGGATGTGAACAAATGCTCTGCATCCAAACACCTTGAGATGATTGTATGAAGCCTTTTTGCCCGTCCAGACTTCCTCTGGGATGGCGCCGTTCAAAGGAACTGATGGTGTGAGGTTGACAATGTCAACTGCGGCCATTATAGCTTCTCCCCAAAAGGACTTGGGTAACTTAGCCTGAGAGAGCATGCAGTGAACCCTTTCTTCAATTGTTCTATTCATTCTCTCAGCTAGCCCATTCAATTGTGGTGTCTTGGGTGGAGTCTTCTCTAGCCTAATGCCATATCTCTTGCAATAGGCTTCAAAGGGACCTCTATACTCACCTCCGTTGTCAGATCGTACACACTTGATCTTTCGTCCAGTCTCACGTTCTACTAGAGCGTGGAATTCCTTGAATGCGTCAAGCACTTGATCCTTGAATTTTAACAGGTGCAGCCAGACCTTCCTTGAATGATCATCAATGAAGGTCACAAAGTACAATGCACCACCAATAGATCTCTCGGACATTGAGCACACATCAGTGTGTACAGGTCGAGGATATTCTTTCTCCTTGTGGGTGGGGAGGATCTTTGGAAAGCAACCCTATGTTGTTTTCCAGCTAAACAGTGTTCACAAGGATCAAGTGACTTACCTTTCACGTCCGGGAGGAGTTGTTTTCGAGCAAGTATATGAAGGCCCTTCTCACTGATGTGACCAAGTCGTTTATGCCATACCTCTATGTCATGAGTGGTTATATTTATCTCTCCTTTACAGAGCTTAGCTTGCATCACGTACAACGATCCTTCCTTCTTTCCTCGAGCCATGACTAGACTTCCTTTGTGAGCTTCCATTTTCCTTCACCAAAGTAATTCATCAGACCAGCATCGTCTAGCTTACCAGCGGAGATAAGATTGAGGCGCATGGCCGGAACGTGCCTCACATCTTTTAGAACAATCTTGCATCCGGTGCTAGTTGTCAGGACGATATCTCCTATCCCAACTATCTTGCTCCTATCTTGGTTTCCCATTTGAACCGTACCAAAGTCACCACTTTGGTAGGATGAGAAGAAACTTCCATGGGGAGTGACATGGAAGGAAGCACCAGAATCGATAATCCAAGAACTATCATCATAAGCCATGTTGAGGATATTACCTTCTCCAACGAGATATAGCAGATCTTCTTTTGCGACTACGGCAGTGGTAGTCTTCTCTTCTTGCTTCTTCGTTGGGCTGACTTGGTCTGGTTTGACGTTACCGGCCTTTTGATCTCTTTTGAGGGATCGACACTCCATTTTTCTGTGGCCCATTCTTCCACGGTAGTAGCATGTGATCTTCGGGCGTGACTTGGACCTACCTCGAGATTGTTGCGGATCTCGGCTCTTACTGCGTCCACGAGTCTCATTCCTACCCCGGTTCTCGATAACATTAGCCTCAGGATGCATAGACTCACCTCGTTCCATTCTCCTTGTTTCTTCACCAAGAAGACTATCACTGACGGTGTCCATGGTCAGCTTTCCTTCCGGAGCTGAGTTACTAAGCGTAACCACGAGTGTGTCCCAACTTTCCGGCAAGGAACTAAGGAGTAGAAGGGCTTGCAACTCGTCATCAATCTTCATCTCAATTTTTGTTAATTGATTTACGAGCCCCTTGAAATTGTTCAAGTGTTCAATCATACTATGACCATCCTTATACTCCAACTTCACCAACCGTCGAACTAAGTTGGCCTTATTACGAGGAGTTTTCTTTTGAATCATGGACTCAAGCTTTGTCCATAATTCATAAGCATTCGTGTAAGTGGACACATGCTCGAAGAGAGATTTGTCGATGTACTTACGGATCATAGCGACGGCCTTCCGATTCAGTAGCTCCCACTGAGCGTCGCTCTTGCCTTCCACCTTCTCTTTGTTGATGATGGGCTCATGCAAATCCTTGCAGTATAGATGATCCTCCATCATCGGCTTCCAATATGAGTAGTTGTTGGCGGTGAGCTTGAACATGTCTCCATCATGAGCGACGTTATTCTCCATCTTGAACTGCACGAGCTAATAATGACCTCAGATTAACCTGGCTCTGATACCACTGTTGGGAAAACCTCCTATCGTTCCCACTTCGTGAAGTTAAGATAGGCACTTCGGAATTAAGGTAGTAATGGGAGCACACGATTTAATTCTCCAATATGGAGATTCTTCCACTATACAAAGGAATAGTAGGATTTACGAGAATATTACAAAATTGTCTCACTCAATAGTGGCTCACTCAAGCTTAAGGATCGAAACTTCCCAAGCTATCTCTCTTCTCTCTCAAAGAGGCTCTCTAACTCTCTAGCTTTCTCACTCTATGAAGTGGATTCTCTCTTTTTGCTAGGATGGTTAGGAATGGAGCATCTACTCCTATTTATACTACTCCACCTCCATAATGAATGGTGGAGAGTATTCTTCTAGAATACTCTACATATTCTAGAGAACTCCAAGGAATCTCTACACCTCTCCATTCCCTTCCATATGCTTCCATACTCTTCCATAAGATTTCGAAAGGTTCCACACATCTCCAGAATATTCTAGAGGATTCCATACTATTCCGCAAGCTTCTAGAGAGTTCTAGACTTTTCTAGGATTCTCTGTAATTTTCTAGAACCTCTCCAATTAAGGAGGGATCCCAACAAAAATGAACATCGAAATTGTGGGCTGTCCAATTTTGCTCGTCAAAAGCAAATTATCAAAGTTCACTAGAGGTGGTCACGGGTCAGGGCTAGCACGCGGGCACGAGCCCAGCCAGCTAGTCACTTCACGGGTCACGTGCTTCAAATGTTCAACAGTTTTTCTGGCCCGATCCAACACCCAATCCCGCATGTCTGGCCCGTTTTCTTGGCCTAGTTAGGCCCGCAGGCCATGCATTTACCCGATCTACAGGTTTAGCTGCAAGTCTACTCCTATAAATTACATATCCAAATTATACCCGCTGCAGCCCGACCTGCAGGCAGCCTGCGAGCGGCCTGAGCCCGGCCCGCATGACACGAGACCCGCAATGTGCTGCGGATAGAACTCTTAATTTGTGAGTCCGGCACACACAACCCGTAGTAAGTGGGCTCCGGATCGGCCCGACCCGCACGTCACCTAGAGGTGGCTTGTGTGGCCTTCACGTACCAGCCTAGGGGTGTTCGTTCGATACATACCGTACCAAAGCGAATCGAAATTTTGGTACCCCTATTTAGATACCGAATACCGAATTTCTCGATTCGATATTCGGTATTTACCGAATTTACCGAATTTAAATAATAATAATAAAAATTTCTGTAATATTTAAATTAATACGTATAATTAATATAATTATATTTTCAATATTAATAATAACATATATTTTAATTTTAAAATTTAGGTAATTCAGTATACCAAATTTACCGAATTTTTTTGACGAACCGAATACCGAACGAATTTTCGGTTTCGGCTCGGTTTTGTACCGAATTTTTGATAATTCGGTCGGTATACCGAATTACGCACACCCCTACACTAGGGTTTTAAAAGAAGGGAGCTTCACGTGTCAGGCCCCATTTCATTTTTTCATATAGAGATCAGGCCCATGTCAGAAGTAATTTAGTATTAAGGACCCAATTCAGAATTTAACATAGAATAAAGGTTGATTGACGAAAATGCCCTTATAAAAGAGTAGTTATGAAGTGGTTTCCAGCGCGCATTTTCTGTTATCAAATTGCAATATCTTGTTATCAGTTATAACATAACAGGAAGTGTTATATGAAGTGGTACTGTAGGCCCATGAAGTGGTACGAGTGAACAGTGAAGTGGTACTGTAGACCCATGAAGTGGTATCGATGAACAGTGAAGTGGTACTGTAGAACCGTGAAGTGGTACTGGTGAACAGTGAAGTGGTACCGCGTTGTAGACCCCATGAAGTGGTAATGTTGAACATAGAAGAAGTGGTATTGTAGACGCATGAAGTGGTACAGCTTTTGTAGACCCATGAATTCCCAAACATTTCAATTGTACCACTTCATGGGTCTACAGTACCACTTCTTCTATGTTCAACATTACCACTTCATGGGTCTACAACGCCGTACCACTTCTTATTTCAACAATACCACTTCATCCGTCTACAGTACCACTTCACTGTTCACCCATACCACTTCATGAGTCTACAGTACCACATCATGTTCACCCGTACCACTTCATGGGTCTACAGTACCACTTCATGTACAGTTTATACCACTTCTTCAGAAGAAGGCGATGGCAATTCTATGTAATTTCCGCACACATTCAGGGGCAAATGCGTCATTTTCTTCAAAATTGGTCCTTAATTCTAAAACCAAACTTCAAATAGATCCTTATTTCTTTGTCAAACGTCATTGGGGCCTGAAATCTAATGAAAATTTGCTAATTGGGCCTGAAATCGAATTAACTCTTAAAAGAAAGGGTCATTATGGTCAATTAATAGCAATGGTTAGATAAGTTATCTTGGCCCATCCTCTTGGATGAATTGTATTGGGCTTAATGGTAGCTTTTATCTCGGATAATATTCAATCATTATTTCCAAAGCAATATCGTAAATGATAAAATAGTCATATCACGCCATGTAGACATGATCATTTTTAACCGTAATCGGCCGGTAATCATAACCGGCAATCGTCATCGGCCGGTTACGGAGCGGTTAGGGATTTTCCCAAACCGATAACCGCCGGTTAGGCGGTTAACCGACGGTTATAACCGTGAAATAAAAAGAAATAAAAAATTAGAAATATACGATTTTAGTTTACTAATATTAATATTAATTAATTAGAAATACTATGTAACTTTACTAATATTAATAGTAATTAATTAGAAATTTCTGAAAATATATATTTTATATTGTATTAAAATTTTGCAATATATTTTATGATTCATATATTTAAAATTTTACATCAAAATAGTAAAATATGAACGAAAATACACCGAATATTAATTTAACTTTGCATTAAATTGCAAAATAAAAATAAAATAAAAATAAAAAAGAAAAAATTAACCGGCATTTAGATTAACCGGCAACTGGGGACGGCTAACCGTCAACCGCCGGTTACTAACCGCCGATTACGGTTAACCGGCGGTTGGCATCTCTAACGCCATGTCTAAGAAACTGAATGGGGTTATATATATATATATATATATATATATATATATATATATATATATATCCTATATTTGGGCCATCTAATTAACATGACTGGCCATTAGGGTTGCAAACGAATCGAATCGAGTCGAATACCACCATATTCTATTTGTATTCTTTTATTTTCCGAATATTCATATTCATATTCTTTTATTATTCGAATATTAAAATTGATTCATATTCTATTTGATAATATATTCGAATATATTTGCGAATATTCGAATATTCGGATACGAATAAATTTTTCTTCAGAAAACCAGAAAACAAATAACGTAAAAAAATACGTAGTGGAGAAAAAATGCGGTTACGCCATAAAAGAAAACATACTGAAACATATCATTAGGTTATCCAATACCTAAAGCACAAAAAAATCTTTCATCGATAAATTCCAAAAATAATTGTTTTTCTTAGCTTACTTTGATCATCACCCATGCAATACCACATCAACCGATTCTTCTTCTATATGTAGAATAACAAGAAATTGATTAATTATAATGAAATATATGATTTGCGGCGTAGTAAAGGAAAAAATAATGATATGTGATTTTGTAGTAATGATCTATCAAGTGATAATGTCTCTTTAAGTGATATTAATATGTTAGTTTAACTACAAGTATTTATAGTATGTATTATATAATATATATTATATTATTCGAATCGAATATTCTAAAAAAATTCGAATCGAATATTGCCATATCGTATTCTTATTCGAAAATTATTCGAATCGAAAAAAATATTCTTATTCGGATTTGATATTCTAATATTTCGAATCCGAATCTTAAATTTCGAATCGAATTTCTAATCGAACAAAAAAATTCGATTCATTTGCAACCCTACTGGCCATATACAATTTCCCAACAATTATACTAATCGGATAGCTAGTTGCGAGTTCGCAGGGGATTCACAAACATACATTTACTTGGACACAATTTCTCAATAGAAGAGGAGGTGAGAGACCGACGATGATGATACTACCTCCGTCCCAAATGATTTTGGACATTTGGGGTTTTGCACGGGTTTTAAGAAACTGAATATTTTAATAATATAGTACAATCAAAAGGTAAAAAAGTGTATATTTTGACACGTCTTTTGAGAATATTTAATATTATTATATTGATTGTTTGTGATAGTTTTTGCTAAATAAGGAAATGTCCAAAATGTTTTGGGACGCCCGATATAGTAAAATGTCCAAAACGGTTTGGGACGGAGGGAGTATATATGATATGTGGCGATGGAGTATAAGTTACAAAATCAGATAAGTAAAACTTGTAACGGTTTTTTAAGTAAGGTGAGATAGGATATTAGGGTGGGGCTTATGAAAAATTTCGCAATGGCTGCTGCTGCTACTTGGATATTAACAATATAATGGTTATGCACGTTATATATCATCTTATTCTTTTATTTGCACGCGAACGCTACATATAATATATACATATATATATATATATAATATAGATCATTTAATACATTATTCCAGCTAGCTAGTTCCAGTCATATTGTTTTTGGCCACCAAGATAAAACCCATCTTCCATAACAAGCCAAAAGACAAAGGGTGCCATCTCCACCTTGACATCCTCCGCTTTTGTCGATCTTTTTATTATAAACGTCGAAAACCCTTTGCTTCTTTCCCAAATAGAAGTAACAAAATACGAGACTTCTTCCAAAAACATTACGGCAGAACTCAATCACATACGGTTTATCTGGAAGGATATTAACCAACCCAGTATCGTGATTCTTGTCCTGACAACGTGCGGTCAAAGGTTGTTTATTCCAGCTCGGCAGTTCGTTGTCGAGGTAGATTGAGACTGGTTCCGAAAGGAAACACCAAAACTTGCTGTTATTTGCAAACGCAGACGTTCCTTGGAGAGCTTTGTCGTAAGAGAGTATTAGCAGCAGTATCATGAAAGGAGAAGGATGTCGTGATAATAATGTGATCATCATCTTCTTCTCCGTTTGGATTATTAATAATATATGTGCGTGTCTTTTGTCATGCGTGTGTGGATTTTATTTTATAGCCTCAACGAGAGTATCTTTTTGTAATAAGGGTTTAGAGATCAAATTGCGAAAATATGGAATAATGCTTTTTGACTAGTTATATATGATATTCAGTAATCTGTGGGTGTTAATGACGAGATCAAATCAAATCAACACAAAGCTTGGGACCATTATGCTTCTACCTTACTGCTTTCTTTAGGGATTGATTTTTTTTGAGGTTTTCGAATTTGGATTATTGGATGGATAATGATTGTTGACCGCCAAATGACCAAATCTTGATCGAGTTAATAATATTGCAGAAAAGGAACTAGTAAATCGATCTAAGAGGGTTTATGAGAAAAAGGAAAATGGTCAATGGTATACATAGACAATTATCGAAATCTAAATAAAATAATACAATAGAATTAAAAAAAAAAAAAACGACCACGGTGGGACCTGAACCCACAATCTCCCGCTCCGGAGTCGACCGCCTTATCCATTAGGCCACGCGATCATTAATCACAATGTTTTACGGAAGTCATTTTAAATTCGTAAATCGTACAATATAGAAGTCCAAGCAAGCCGTTCACCATCAATCAGCTGATATTATCATATAGCTTCAATTGATTTTGAATCTCATAATAAATTAAATAATCTGTGATAAATCGACATGGAAATTAAATGATTATTTAGGTCCTATTATTCTACTACAGACATATGTATATATAGATAGATGTATGTCTTGACACTTCGAGTGCAAGAACGACACCGTAAAGTTCATTCAAAGTGACCGGGACAAAACCTGCATTCGACCTCTTCAGGTTATTAATTAATTTACTAGTTCCTTAATCAAACTGTCCTTTTCACTTTTGTCGAAAAAAAAAAAGTTGTCTGCTTCTCTTTACATCATGAAACTATGTTTGCTTTAATTTTAATGCATTGGAAGACAACTTTCAGGTAATCATATGAAGCAACCGATCCTTGTGTACTATCAGCTTCACAATTTCTATCAGAATCACCGCAGGTATCCTTTTTTCTGTGATTGTTATGCTAATGTGTTATATGTTAGAGTTAGACCTAGAGCTGAAAGTTTGGGCCGGCTGAGCTGGCTGCCCGGATGTCAGCGGGTCGGGTCGGGATGGCCCTAAAGAATACGGGCCTAATATTCTCAGGCCGGGCCAGTCCGTCGGGCTAATGGGCCAATATTTTTAGTTTTTTTAAATTTAGTAATTTCAAAATCTTTGATTTATTTATTATAGATTATATTTTATACTATAATTATACACAATTATTACAAATATATAGCTATTAAAAAAATTTATATCTCATTAATACATCAAAAATATTATTTTTTGCTTATAAAATTGAATTTGATAATTGTTATATATAGAAACATAAAAGAAAAACTAATAAAATGGCGGGCCCAATTTCCGCCGCAGCACGTCGCGTTTTTTTGGCCCGCAACCCGTCATGAGTCAGCGGGCCTGATAGGTCGGGCCAAACAGCCCTGTCATGTTTTGGGCTCATAAAACTTGGGCCCAAGCCCGTTTTTCAGGGCGTGCCGGCCCGGCTCTAGGGGCTTGGGCTCAAAGTTTCAGCTCAAGTTAGACCAACAACGTATCTTTTCTCTGGATTGATATTGTTTTTATATTAGTTACGTCAAGAGCCGCAGCGACAGGCAACTACTAGACCCAAGGTTTGAGAATGATACGAACTCGTACAAGCCGCTCGATAGGAGCAACAATATGTCCGTAGTGCCTTGCGGCTTTATTGTGTGGAGTTTGTTCAACGACACCTACCATTTTAGTCGCAACAATGTCACGCTAAACGTGAACAAGAAAGGCATCTCCCTGAAAAGTGATACGGATCATAAGTTTGGGAAAGACTCTACCCCGCGAACTTCCAAAATGGTCCCCTGATAGGCGGCGCTTCCCTTGACCCTTCAGTACCCGTAAAATTTACTGGACTCCCCCTCTTTTTTTAGACTTGATAGATGATGAAATCTTAACTCTCTCTCTCTCTCTCTCTCTCTCTCTCTCTCTCTCTCTCTCTCTCTCTCTCTTTTGTGGTTGTTATTTTTGCAGCTAAATGAACAAGAGGATCTGGTATGGATGCGAATGGCGCCTTTGCCGACGTTTCGCAAACTGTACGGTACGATCGAGGTAGATCTCGAAAACGGCGACGAGGTCATGGTTCAAATTCATAATAACTACAACACGTACAGTTTCCACGGGAAGAAAAAATTGGTTCTATCAACGGCCAATTGGCTTGGGGGTAAGAATGACACCCTGGGGATTGCTTATCTGACCGTCGTTGGGCTGTGCTTCATCGTACAGTGAGCTTCGTGCAAATGCTTCTACTCAACTTGAGGTTATATAATGAGCTTTTCTCTTTTTTTTTTTTTTTTACATACTGAACGATATATGTATGATTCCCCAGCCTAGCCTAGCTAACTATGAGAATCATATATTTATTTTTCTTCTTATTCCAAGATAGATAAGATGGATCTCCAAGTTGCCTGCAGTGTAGTAGGTACCACAAGTAACCCACATATGGTACCACACTAGCTCACGTTATGGTACAACGAATATTTGTATACTGGTACTACGAACATACGTATATTGGTACTTCAAGTTTGGATAAGGAATTTTTTACGCCATGTGAATTATTTTGGTTCATGGCTGTCCTATAGATATTGGTACTACAATTAACCTATTCATGGTACCACACTAGCAAACGATACGGTACCACGAACGTCTATATATTGGTATTACAAATACATGTACAGTGGTACTATAATGTAGGGTAGGAGTTGCGATAGTTAAGCACATGGTACGAAAAAGATACTACAAGTAACCTACGTATGGTACTACACCAGCTCACGGAATGGTACCACGAACATCCATACATTCGTACTACAAACATACATATATTGGTACTGCAAGTTTGAGTAGGAAAAGATAAGGGTATGGAAATTAGTAGAGGGGCAAAATCGTACATGGGGCTCACAGAATTGTACCACGAACATCTATACATTGATACTACAAACGTACGTATATTGGTACTACAAGTTTTGGTAAGGGTGTCGAAATTAATAGGGGCAAAATCGTCCATGGGGAGTTATATGTAAGATTGTTTTGATTTAGGGAGTTTGCTAATAAATGATATAGGAAGGGGGATTTAGTTGAAGTTACCCCCATACAAAGAGAAATCTACACATAACTCCTACTTTTAATGCACATCATATTATCATCTCCACACTATACGTGATGGCTATCTATATATGTTTGGCACATGCATTTTCTACGGTGGAACCAACCACATATGAAGATGGGGTCAAATGACGACGACACACAACAACGAACGAGTAAAACATCAAAGATCAATCTTATAAAACTTGGTCGTACGTTCCATGATGAAAATATGGCCATCATTTTTATATAACATATATACATATATATAGATTAATTAATAGATTAGCTAGCTAGCTATTTCCAGTCATATCTTTTCCCGCCACCGAGATATATCCCATCTTCCCTAAGTTGCCAAAAACAAAGGGTGCCATCTTCTTCTTGGCATCCTCCACTTTTATCTATCTGTTTGTTGTAAACGTCGAAAACCCTTTGCTTCTTTCCCCAATAAAAGTGACAAAATATGAGACTTCTTCCAAAAACATTACGGCAGAATTCAATCACATAAGGTTTATCTGGAACGATATTAACCAACCCAGTATCGTGATTCTTGTCCTGACAACGTGCAAATAAAGGTTCTTTGTTCCAGCTAGGCAGATCGTTGTCAAGGTAGATTGAGACAGGTTCCGCAATGAAACACCAAAACTTACTGTTATTTGCGAACGCATATGTTTCTTGAAGAGCTTTCTCGTAAGAAAGCATTAGCAGAATCATGAGAAGGCTGAGATTAAGTGAGAAGCCGCGTGATAATGTCATCTTTTCTTCTTCTCCGCCTTTTGGATTTTGGATAATTCTAATGTCTTTTGTCTTGCGTGCGTGGATTTTATTATAGAGCCTCAACGAGATGGTGATCTTTTTAATTTGTAATAAGGTTTGGAGATCAAATTGCAAATATATATTCAATGCTTTTTGACTAGACTATGATATCAGTAATCCCCGTGGGTGTTAATGAGGGAGATCAAAATAAACAAAGATTGTGTGCCCATTATTATTTCTTATTGGATGGATAATGATTGTTGACCACAAGATTATTGCTGGAACATTAAAGAAGGAACAAAAAACGAAAAGTTAATATCTTTTCCTTTTATCTGTGACATAAAATCTTACATTGTATATACACTTTCAATCAATTACTCAAATCGTCAATAATATGATGGATAATTCTATATGCACCCCCAATTCTATTCACACTCCCTATACCTCCTAAGTATTTGGGACAATTAATGACTTTGACTGGATTTTCTTATTAATAAATAAGATAACCAACGTTTTTTATGAGCTAAAAACCATTTATTGTCACCACTATTTATTACCCCACTAATTTATTACTACACTCAATTTATTACAAAACTGATTTTTTACTTTCAAAACCATCAACTAGCCTTCGATCCATCTTTTAAGGCCTTCTCCAATGCTAGGTTTTTTGTTGAGGTGGAAATACAAAAAAACCTATGAGTGGAGGTTTTTACCATTGTGAGATGTGGTAGGTTTTTTGTTGGGTTTGATACATTCTAGCTGGGTTTTTTTCTTTATGTGGATGTGATGTTTTTTAATTACTTTCTTTTTATCCTATATTAATATTTGTTTATTAATATTTATTATTTTTTTTTATTTTTACGAAAAAATTTATAATGTGTTAAAAATGTTTATTTCTTTTATATTTCAAATAAATAAATAATATTTTTTATTATGTAATGAAATCTTTTTATTAAATTTAAAATATTTAAATAATATGAAATATAATTATAATTTTTTGAAAATTAGATAAAAATAAGTGGTTAATAAAATAAAATAAATAAAATTAAAGAGGGTCCCCAATAAACCTACTTTTTGGGTTTTATGATTGGGGAGAGATTTTGTTTTGAAGGTAGATGTTTTTTACTTTTAAAGTGGTGCTGACGTGGCACACAAAAACCTACTTTTTTGGGTTTAGCATTGAGGAAGGTCTAAAGTGTCCACTATTATTTATTAATTATATTAGATAATATTGACATTGATGATATGATAACTATGATTTATTTTAAATGATTCTTTTTCCACGTTTATTAACATATGTGTAAGATTAAACTCAATCCATTTTTGGCTTGGTCACGGGATACAATCATACATTAATAAGAAGTCATATTACAAATTACAAGTCAATGTTTAATAGATGAATCCTTAGACAATTGTTTCTATTTGTATTTTCTTTAATCTATTTGATTGTTTTTTAGTAAAATATTTTGTATTAGCACTATTCTTTGAAACAAATTTCATCAAACAATTTGTCTTTCGTAATGTATAAAAAAAGAACGTGAATAATATCACAATTATAAAATATTTTATTGATGTCTCAGGCATTCGAATTTTATGAAGGGATATTCCATACCGACTATCATGCTTAACCGTTTAGATATTAATATTAATCTTTACCTAATAGCTATTATTTCTTCATTTATTCAAGCTCATTTGTTTTATGGTGATAAGAATATTATAATTTTTATAACATACGTTTATTAATATTGATTAATATAATATAGTAGTATATTTTATAGTAGATTAATTTAACATTGCATATTGAAATGTGGTCCCACCGGAAGCATTAAATGGCATTGCACAATTCTCACAAATTCGTTGAGTAATGGAAAAAATTAATGAAAGTTATTATTGTGAATACAATATAAGAAAAAGAATTAATATAAATAATTTGTACAAAATCCAATGTTATTTTCACCCCCTAAGGGGTGCCAATAGTAGCACCCTAATATGATATGAAATATCGGTCTGCCAATTACCAAAACGTGAATAAACATCTATAAAAAGTATATATTTCGTTATTCTCAGTCAGTTTAGTAAGTGATGAGATATATTTGTAGAAAATCAAGAATAATTATTCTCGATATACTTCTTCTCGTTGTCAATTATATTGTCGTTCTTGCATCGTACGAGCATCTCATTACACATTTGTTCCGACACTTAACAGTCACCGCGTTGTTAAGCCTAATCCTACACCATATATACTACGTTGGTCTTGTTGGAATCGCTATAATGGATTTTTTTTTTTCCTTTTTCTGCAAATTTGGGCTTGCATTACTGTACATTCAAATATTGTCTAATGCAACTGTTTAGTTTCTCTTTCCGAGCAAACTATTTGTATTTGAATCGTCAAAAACAATGGAGGACGCTATATGAGTTGTATAGTCCGGTTATGGTGGCGTGGCAGCGGACATCGAATAATGTTGCAGCTAATATTTGAACAATTAAAGATAAAATCTGGACACGATAAATCAATTGCTAACTTATTAAAGTAAAAAATATTTCTAAAGAACTAATACTTGTCTCACCTTTTTAAAAAATAACAAAATATAAAAGTAAATATTATGGGAAGTGGAGATTTGTTAAACACTACTTTTTCTAATTTATACAAGAACGTGTATACAAAGTAATAAAATTATAATGTGTATTTTAGTTAATAGTCATTCATCAAACGGTGTAGGTAGAACTTAGAAGTTAGGAACTTGATTAATTTGTTATTCAAGGACGTTTAAATAGAAAAAGTCCTGGTAAAAAACATAGTTTTAAAGCTGCATTTAATTGTTAGATAATTAATAGGGGGTCTAAATAGAATTTAGGGGGTCTTTGTGGAATTACCCTAAAAATATCAATACACATGAGTATTATTTTTCTTTGATAAGTTATTACGAGGCAGACAAGGAAACTTTTCTTGTCCAAATAAACTTTGCTCGATACACATATTTTATTTGTCTCTTTCTCTCTCTCTCTCTCTCTCTTTTTTTTTTTTTATTTAACGAAGCCCAACGACAAATCTACCATAATTTTTGTAAACAACGTTGGCCTCAGTAAGTTAATAGTAGTAGTACAGTCGATGTCCGAAAGCTGACGAGAATAAGTTCATTTATTTTGTTATTTTTCTTTTACTTAAAAGGTCGGTTGCTCAAGTGTTGAGCTAACCGTATATAAATACAAAAATCAATTAGGGAATAGAAAATTCTTCTACAATTGGCATGCAATGCACTGATACATACCCACCTACACACATAGCTAGCTAGCTCTACATAAGCAATCCCCAAACATTATAATGCATCTGAACAAATATATATTATTGAGGATCACATAAATCCTATTAATATCTCCAGTCCAGTCTTCTATGGATATGGTTATGAGATGTTCAGAGGAAAGCAGAATACCCAGTACAGATAGATGGGATATACGTAATCAATAGATAGATGGATATACTACGTAATCACTAGATAGATGGTTATACGTAATCATTAAATTATTTTTCCAATAATCCTTCCTTTTCATTGTTTTTATTCATAATCTGTTTTTACTATTCTTGGGCAGTTTCAAGAATGCAGCCTACAATGTGGTCTATTGCAATTTCATCAGCAACAAAAGATCAACGAAGCTACATTATAGAAATTCTTCCTTGGGGGCAGAACTCTGTTATTATTGTCTAGTTGTACACAATAAGTTATCGTAAACTTTCACAAGGTAAATGAACAATTATGACTTTTTTTGCTATATTTATGGAACTCAATAAGTTATAGTAAACTTTCACACGGTAAGTGAACAATTGTGAAGTTTTTAGCTATATTTATGGAGATTTGAAATATATCTACACCTAAAATATCTACACCTAAAGGGAAATCTATCAATAACCGTCGTTAGAACTTGGGCTGATTCATGTGTTATAGCCTTAATTATAATCTAGTGCAGCAAATAGAAATGGTTAAGTCAAATTCATAGCGCAGACGCAAGAAACATATCAACAATATACTAGAAACAAATTGTCTACCTTGACAATCAATCATGAGTAAAATATATTTGCTTTTCTTTGAAAGTTATTACGAGAAAAATTGGACAAGGAGAGTTTTCTTGTCAAAGTAAAGTTTGCTAAATAAACATATTTTCTTCCTCTTCTATTTTTCATTAACAAAGCAAATACGGAGAGGGAGAGGTTGGTTTCTTCTTAAGTGAAATTCATTTTCTGTTATATTCGTTATAATTTAATATTTGAATTCAGCTAAGTTCGGTTTTTATGTGGAAATGAAAATAATTTTACATTGGTTGATTGAGTATAGGTTTAGAATAACACACCCGTGTGATATTGAAAACCCACGGTTACTCTATAAATTATCCCTCATATACAACCCACGAGCACCACACTATTTCAACCTCTTGTCAACGACTCAACTCAATTCAGAATTCTTTCATCCCTCAAGTAGCCGAGATAGGTGTTGGCAAATCATCGATTTATTGTAGGTAAGTTATTTTCTCGCTTTCTCTTCTATTATTGATCTGCAATTTCACAAGCTTTTGCTATTCCCATTTGGTATTTGGGTTGCATTCGATGAATTTTTTTTAATTTTTTTTTATGCTAATGAATTTGGGATGCTACTGAAGTGGCCCCCATTAATAGTTAAGGCTTTAGGCGAAGAGCGAACTTGGTCCAGAGGCACGTAGTATTTGATATTTCTTTATTTTATGCAAAGTTATGGTTCCGATTTTCTTCTTTTGCCTCTGTTATGAGTAATGGCTTCAAAGTATCTTTTAAAGATAGACTCAATTTTAGCTCGTTAATTGATATTTGATATTTTCAAAGATTGACTACTGCACCTGTTCTTCAACATCGCCTGCTTGCTGATATTCGTTTTGTCTGGGTGCGTGTAATCTAATAATTTGTTTACATGTTAATATAGTTGAGGGTATAAATGGATTTTTAACAAACATCCATTTATTAAACCATACAGACTTCCCTTTAAACACATTAAAAAATCACACATTTTTCTTTATATCAATTAATTATGTTTATATAAACCTTACTAATTTAAATCCTCATAAAAATAAACCGACGTACCAAACGAGTACTAAATCTCAAATAAAACCATTCTCGATTTTCTTCAAGCGAAAGCATCCCATCAGTCGCTCCCCGTAATAGAAAAATTTCGTCCTCGCCCGTTCACCTCCGCCAACTCCCTTTTGGGCGTTTGACTGTTTTCTCTTTGCGTTTAGCGCGTCTAATTTAATTTTTTTTGGTGTTGGAGTTGTGATTTTTGTCTCTCTATTGAGAGTTTGAGTCTCCTTTATGGAGCATTGTGTTCCTCTTATTAGGGTTTGTCACCATTCTTTTATCCTTAAACTTCTTGTGTTTTGGTGTTTCTGTACGTTTGTTGGTCTCGGGAGATTTATTCCTCGCCGAGTTTCTTCTCCTATATGGAACTGATTTCTCATTTTGGACTAGAGCGATTCTTTCGGCTAGTTAGCCGATTGTTCTTTTTAATGGAAGGAAAAAATACTATCAATTGAAAAAAAAATTTTTTTGCAGCAAATAGAAAATGGTGGTGTCAATTCACAGGGCAGACGCAATATCAATAGATTAAAACAAATGATCCGCCTTGAAAATCAATAATCAGTAAAAATATATTTGTTTTCCTTTGATAGGTTATTACGAGAAACTTTTCTTGTCCAAATGAACTTTGCTAAATAATTGATTATACTTGGAAAAAAAAATAATAATTGATTATACAAACAACATTGGCTCGCTCAATTCGCAAGAAGTAGATGACGTAGCTCATTTGCAAGAAGTATAGGAATCAGTAAGTTAATAGTAGTGCAGTCAATGTTGGAAAGCCCACGAGAACAAGTTCATTTATTTTATTATATTTTTCTTTCTTAAAAGGTCGGTTGCTCAAGTGTTGAGCTAACCGTATATAAATACAAAAAATCAATTAGGGAATAGAAAATTCTTCTACAATTGGCATGCAATGCACTGATACATACCCAGTCTACACATAGCTAGCTAGCTCTACATAAACAACGATCCCCAAGCTTCATGCATCTGAACAAATATATATTATTGAGGATCATATATACTCTAAAAATAATCTCCAGCCCATCGAGCGAGTCATCTTATATATAGCAGCTTTGAACCTCGTAGCTTAATTAACACCATTGTTGAGTTGCAAACACAGCTCAAGGTACCATCTTATTAAGACTCGATCACCTGTTGTTTTTTTTTTTTTTTTTTTTTTTTTGTGGCCGTTAATATCTAATGTCTTTATACAGTGTTATTCCCTGCATTCAATATCTTCTCGGCCCTTTGGAGGAGCTGGTTTTGTTTATTTATTTGATTGGTTTTACCTCTGAAAAGCAGCTTATTGTCATCTCTTATTCTCTTTCTTCAGACAGACCATTTCTGATCAGAAACGAAATAATGGCTCACCGCAACCAACCAGCAACCAGTCGAAGGACAGAAAGAAGTTGGAAGAGGGCGATCTTAGGTACTACATGCTCTTCATAAAAGCTTCCATTTTTATTCTCCCTCTATTACACTATAATTTCGCACCTCCTAGGTTTTCTTGATGTGCGTACGAGAGACAGACTCTGTTTAAACTAGGTTTGTCATTTCTGTCGTAGAAAGGGACCATAAAATCCAAATCTTTAATATTTTGAAGCTGATCAGTCATCGGCAAATGAGCAATATTTGCAACCTTCACCTTTCTCTATTATGTGGATATATGGTTATGAGATGTTCAGAGGAAGGCGTACAATTGATTTGAGTGCACATTATAAATCCATATAAATGAAAACTTGGCTCACCCTAATGTCAAACAAGAGGTAAAAGAATCATAAGAAGAAGATCGAATTGGAATGAAAGTCACAAACTGACATTAGCAGTCACCAACTTCTAAAAGCATTGCATATTATTTCTCGGCAATTTAAAAGTTAGGATACAATCAAATATTGACTATATAGGAAATTAAGGTCATGAACTCTCATGAACATAGGAAATTATTATTGTTATTATTATTATTACTATTATTATTATATCATAGTTGTTTGTGGCGTAATTTCTTAAACGTGGCGCACGGCTTCAACACGGCGACGCCATAGCGCCCGGCACGTCGCCGTTGCGTGCGCCATGGGCCGACACGGCCCAAAAGCTTATTTTGGTCTTTTAATTGCTTATAGATTTATTTTGGCTCGAAAACCGGATACCGAATATCTGGATTTTAGACAAACCACTATCCATATCCGATCCGGTATTTAAAATCGGATATCCACTTTTTTGGGTTTTGAAAACGGATACCGGATAGGAATCCGGTTTTCGGATATTTTTGCTCATCCTTAGTCGGACCAAAAGTGATTCACGAAGCTCATATTATATGCTTGAATTATGTTCGAAATTTTCTATGCAACAACTTATTAGCTTATTAGTTTTTTAACCTTTTAAAATTTCGATAAATATATATAGATATAACTTTTTAATGGTATGTCTTGGTTATTCTTATCATTATATATATTTTAATCTTTAATATTTCAAATTCAAAGTCCTTCAATTTTGCGCGGGCCACACCATACACCTAACGCCATGGATCTAATGGGGCTTCGCGCCTTAATGAGCCGTGCTCCACTAGCAAGTGTGATTATTATTATTATTATTATTATTATTATTATTATTATTATTATTATTATTATTATTATTAATATTAATGATTTCATGGATTTGTCTGAACAAAAAAGTGTATCTTTATTTTCATCGGCGCTCATCACTTTTATAATCTCTTATTGCGTTTATTGAATTTTTTTTTTCAGATTCAAGGTTTATTCAGCAACAACTCCCCGCCTGCAGACCGATTCTGACTCCTAAGAAGGTAGTGCTTATTGTGTTAAATATTTCGATTATTGGTTTTATATATATATATATATATATATATATATATATATATATATAATGATAATTTGTTTCTTTCTTGCATGCGTTTATTTCTCTGTACGTACAGTCGGTCGCAACATTTTTTGTCATAACCGTGGCCTTCATCGTCTTGGGGACATCTGCCCTCTTGGCGTCAAAAAATGTATGTGCACGGATCACACATTACTATGATTATAATTCATTGTTCTTTTCTTATTGAAAAAACTTTAATATTCTCTTCCATCCCATCACCACCTAGGTTGCTGAAAGTGTTGATGAGTACCATATTGCATGCGTTCCTCCAGAATTCAAGAATGATACCGTAAAGTTCATTCAAAGCGACCGGGACAAAACCTGCATTCGATATCTTAAGGTTATCAATTACTAGTTCCTTGATCAAACTGTGCTTCACTTTTGCGGAAAAAAAGAGTTGTCTGCTTCTTTACCATCATGAAAACTATGTTTGCTTTAATTTTAATGCATTGGAGGGCAACTTTCAGGTCAAAAAACATATGAAGCAACCTATCTTCGTGTATTATCAGCTTCACAATTTCTATCAGAATCACCGCAGGTATCACTTTTTCGTACCAATATATGTTCTGTGATTGTTATGCTGACATGTTATGTTAGAGTTAGACCTATAGAGCTGAAAGTTTGGGCGGGCCGACCCGCTCTGCCCCGTCTGAGCGGGCTGCCCAGATGTCAACTGGTCGGGTCGGATCGGGCTGGCCCTAAAGAATACGGGCCTAATATTCTTAGGCCCAAACCCATAACACATCGGGCTACTGGGCCAAGATTTTTAATCTTTATGTAATTTATTAATTTCAAAATCTTTGATTGATTTATTAGATATTATATTTTATACTATTATTATACACAATTATTACAAATATATAGTTCTTAAAATATTTTAAACCTCATTAATACATCAAAAAATCTTTTTTGCTTATAAAATTGAATGTGATAATTGTTATATATAGAAACATATAAGAAAAACTAAAAAAATGGCGGGCCCAATTTGGCCAGCGGCACGTCGGGCTTTTTGGCCCGCAGCCGCAGCCCGTCAGCCCTGTGGCCTGACGGGTCAGGCCAAACAGCCATCATGTTTTGGGCTCATAAGACTTGGACTCAAGCCCATTTTTCACGGCCGTGCCGGCCCAACTTTAGGGGCTTGCGCCCAAAATTTCAGCTCTAGTTAGACCACCAACATATCTTTTCTTTGGATTGATATTGTTTTTATATTAGATACGTCACGAGCCGCAGCGACAGGCAACTCCTAGACCCAAGGTTTGAAAACGATACAAACTCGTGCAAGCCGCTCGACATGAGCAACAATATGTCCATAGTGCCTTGCGGCCTTATTGCGTGGAGTTTGTTCAACGACACGTACCACTTCACTCGACGCAACGTCACACTGGACGTGAACAAGAAAGGCATCGCACTGAAAAGCGATAGGGATCACAAGTTCGGAAAAGACGTCTACCCAAAGAACTTCCAAAAGGGTCCCTTGATAGGCGGCGCTTCCCTCGACCCCTCGATACCCGTAAATTACTGGACTCCCCCCCTTTTTTAGACCTGATAGATGATGAAAATCTTAACTATGTCTTTCTGTGGTTGTTATTTTTCTAGCTAAATGAGCAAGAGGATCTTATGGTATGGATGCGAACAGCGCCTTTGCCGACGTTTCGTAAACTGTACGGTAAGATCGAGGTGGATCTCGAAAAGGGGGATATGGTCGTAGTGCACATTCAGAATAACTACAACACGTACAGTTTCGACGGGAAGAAAAAATTGGTTCTGTCAACGGCCAATTGGCTCGGGGGTAAGAACGACGCCCTGGGAATTGCTTATCTGACCGTCGCTGGGCTGTGCTTCGTCGTAGCAGTGAGCTTCGTGCAAATGCTTCTACTCAACCCGAGGTATATAATATGAGTTTTGCTTACTGAAGCATATATATTATATGTATGATATGATGCCTATAGCGTAGCTAACTATGCCATTATATGTTTATTTTTCTCTTTACTAATGCAGGCAACTTGGAGATCCATCTTATCTATCTTGGAATAAGAACAAACAAGGAAGAGGTGGAGGACGAGGGGAATCAGAGGCTGACGACAAGGAAGAAGAAGTGTTGGAGTAACCATGATTTATGTTGGTTTGTCTAAGTACAAGTGCTACATGTAACTCATTCGTTGAGGCGAGTGACTTAAAATAAAACAAGAAGTAGTATATTTCTTTGCCAGCTAAAATCTTCCCTCCATTTACTGAAATATTTCGATCTCACCTACTCTAAACTACAGTCCGTTCATACCAATTTAACTTCCTTCAAGAAGATGATGAAAGATGTATGGACTAGTAATAAAGTTAACATCAGATTAAATAAAACTTGTATGTTACCAATCATCTTTTCAAGTTAGGTAAAGGTAGTGTAATTGAGCTCAAATTTTGGTGACAAAAATAAAAAATAAAAAACTGAAAAAAAAAACTCCCACAAACTTTCGAGCTCTTATGCAATGGCTCAAGATCGTGCCCCAGCTCAACATTAATGAGCTCAAGCCGAGTTTTTGTCGAGCCGGTTTGGCTCAACTTTCAAATCTTAATTCATGGGCCTAATATATGTGGATTGAACCAGCAACTTCTACAGATATAAAAAGTATAATGGTTAATGGCTATCTATAACTTAATGCACATCACATATCATCTATAGTATACGTGATGGCTATCTATATATGTTTGGCGCATGCATTGTCTACGGTGGAACCAACCACATATGAATATGAGACATATTGTGGGGTCAAATGACAACACACACAAAATAACGAACGAGTAAACATCGAAGAGCAATCTTGGTCGTACCGTTCCACGATGAAAAGTATGGCCAGCTTTTTATATAATAATATTATATATAGATAAATTTTTAATACATATAGCTAGCTAGCTATTTCCAGTCATATTGTTTTTGGAGGCCACCAAGATAAAACCCATCTTCCATAACAAGCCAAAGACAAAGGGTGCCATCTCCACCTTGACATCCTCCACTTTTGTCGATCTTTTTATTATAAACGTCGAAAACCCTTTGCTTCTTTCCCCAATAAAAGTGACAAAATACGAGACTTCTTCCAAAACATTACGGCAGAACTCAATCACGTAAGTTTATCTGGAAGGATATTAATCAACCCAGTATCGTGATCCTTGTCCTGACAACGTGCGGTCAAAGGTTGTTTATTCCAGCTAGGCAGTTCATTGTCGAGGTAGATTGAGACAGGTTCCGCAATGAAACACCAAAACTTGCTGTTATTTGCAAACGCATATGTTTCTTGAAGAGCTTTGTCGTAAGAGAGCATTAGCAGAATCATGTGGAAAAGGCTGAAATTAAGAGAGAAGCCGCGTGATAATGTCATCTTTTCTTCTTCTCCTCCTTTTTGGATTTTGGATAATTCTAATGTATTTTGTCTTGCGTGCGTGGATTTTATATAGAGCCTCAACGAGGAGATGATGATCTTTTTAATTTGTAATAAGGTTTGGAGATCAAATTGCAAATATATATTCAATGCTTTTTGACTAGACTATGATATCAGTAATCCCCGTGGAAGATCAAAATAAACAAAGATTGTGTGCCCATTTTTATTTCTTATTGGATGGATAATGATTGTTGACCACAAGATTATTGCTGGAACATTAAAGGAGGAACAAAAAACTAAAAGTTAATACCTTTCCCTTTTATCTGTGAAATAAAATATCAGTCATTGTATATACACCAATCAATTACTCAAATCGTCAATAATATGATATGATATGAAATATCCGTATGCCAATTACCAAATGTGAATAAACCATCTATAAAAAGTATATCTTCCGTTATTATCTCAGTTAAGTTTAGTATATGATGAGATATATTTGTAGAAAATCAAGACTAATTATTCTCGATATGTACTTCTTCTCGTTGTCAATTATATTGTCGTTCTTACATCGTACGAGCATCTCAATTATTCTTTGCACATTTTTTCGACATACTTAACAGTCACCGAACAGTTATCGCGTTGTTAAGCCTCAGGCCCTCACCATATATACTACGTTTTGTCTTGTTGGAATCACTATAGTGATCTCTTTTTTTTTTAATCTTTTCTGCAAATTTGGGCTTGCATTACTGTAAATTCGAATATTGTCTACTGCAATGCAACTGTTTAGTTTCTCTCAGGGCAAACTATTTGTGTCGTCAAAAACAATGAGGGCTCTATACGAGTTTGTATAGTCAGGTTAAACATACCAATATATGTATCGTCTATTTGAAACTCGAAAATGAACAATACGTGACTATCCTCTGGTTCGAAATTGTGGCTGTCCAATTTTGCTCGTCAACAGCAAATTATGAAAGTTCACTAAAGGTGGGCACTGGCCAGGCTAGCACGTGGGCAGCTCTGCCTGGCATGCCAATGGGCCGGCCTGACATGGGCCCATAACAGGCACGAGTCCAGCCCGCTAGTCACTTCACAGGCCACAGGCTTCAAATGTTCCAATAGTTTTTCTGGCCCGATTCAGCACCCGATCCCGCATTTCTGGCCCGTTTCTTGGCCCATAGTTCGCCCCCGGGCCATGCATTTACCCGCATCTACAGGTTTAGCTGCAAGTCTACTCCTATGTCTGTCTTACAGGACAAACTTAGAAATGTGTTACGAAATAATTAGTAATAAGAGTCTCATGTTTGGTTTAATAAGATGAAGCCCGAGAACATTATTAAAGGCCGAAAAAAATAGCAAACGGGCCTATCCAAATTATACCGCTGCAGCCCGACCTGAGCAGCCTGCAATCGGCCCGAACCCGGCCCACAAGACACGAGGCCCGCGATGTGCTGCGGATAGAACTCTTAATTTGTGAGTCCGGCACGGCACAACCCGTAGTAAGTGGGCTCCGGACCGGCCCGACCCGAACGTCACCTAGAGAGTTGCTTGCTTGGCTTGTGAGGGCCTTGAGGCCTTCCCCACCCCTAAAGGTAACTAGGGTTTTAAAAGAAACGGTCATTATGGTCAATTAATAGCAATGGTTAGATAAGTTATCTTGGCCCATCCTCTTGGATGAATTATATTGGGCTCTGGGCTTAATGATACCGGGTCAAGCTTTTATCTAGGATAATATACAATCTATATTTCCAAAACTAAGCAATATCGTAAATGGTAAAATAGCCTTATCATGCATTGTCTAAGAAACTGAATGGGGCTATATATATGCATATCCTATGTTTGGGCCATCTAGTTAACATGACTTGCCCATATACAATTTCCCAATAATAATACTAATAGGATAGCTAGCGGGGATTCACAAACATACATTTACTTGACACAATTTCTCAATAGAAGAGGAGGTGAGAGGCCGACGACAAGAAAGATGAGGAATGATATGTGACGATGGAGTATAAGTTACAAAATCAGATAAGTAAAACTTGTAACGGTTTTTTAAGTAAGGTGAGGAGATGGTTAGGATATATATATATATATATATATATAAATATATATATATATATATATTCATGGTGGGGCTTATGAAAAATTTCGTAACAGCTGCTGCTGGTGGTGGTGGTGGGAGATTAACAATATAATGGTTATGCACCTTATATATCATCTTATACTTTTATTTGCACGCGAACGCTACATATAATATATATATATATATATATAATTAGATCATTTAATACATTATTCCAGCTAGCTAGTTCCAGTCATATTGTTTTATGCCACCGAGATAAAACCCATCTTCCTTAACCTCCCAAAGACAAAGGGTGCCATCTCCACCTTGACACAATCCTCCGCTTTTGTCGATCTTTTTATTATAGACATCGAAAACCCTTTGCTTCTTTTCCCAATAGAAGTGACAAAATACGAGACTTCTTCCAAAAACATTACGGCAGAATTCAATCACATACGGTTTATCTGGAACGATATTAAACAACCCAGTATCGTGATCCTTGTCCTGACAACGTGCGGTCAAAGGTTGTTTATTCCAGCTCGGCAGTTCGTTGTCGAGGTAGATTGAGACAGGTTCCGCAATGAAACACCAAAACTTGCTGTTATTTGCAAACGCAGACGTTTCTTGAAGAGCTTTGTCGTAAGAGAGTATTAGCAGCAGTATCATGAGAAAAAGGCTGAGAAGAGAAGTGTGTGATAATGCGATCATCTTCTTCTTCTCCATTTTGTATTAATAATTATATATGTCGTTTGATCACACACACGTGTGTGGATTTTATATCACAACGAGGAGGAGGATCTTTTCTAGTAAGGTTTGGAGATATTTTTGACTAGAATATGATATCAGCAATCCCCGTGGGTGTTAAATGAAATCAAATAAACAAATATTGTGCGTGCCGATTATTTTTCTCATTACTTTCTTTATGGATTGATTTTGAGGTTTCGAAATATTGGATGGATAATGATTGTTGACCACAAGACTATTGCTGCAATACAATGTTAAAGAAGGAACAAAAAGTAAAGTTAATATCCATCCCATTTTTTGCTTGTGAAATAAAATCTTGTCATTGTAAAATCTTTGATTATCGATATATACTTCATTGTCAATTAGGTGGTTCTTGCATTGCATACTTCCTTACACATTTGTTCGTATCGTAGACGCTGAACTGCAAAACAAGACGAAGAACAGATCACTTGAAAATCTCAATATAATTAAATCAAAACAAAAAACCTTGTTATGTTAGGCTTCCACAAAGCGAACTGCTCGGTGATTGTTGGTGCATAAGCGACTAATTATCTCAAAAACTCTTGCCCAACGATTCAAATCCAACACACAGATAGAACGAGAGAATTACATAAATAATGTTATTTTGTGATTAGAATTACAAAACTAGTTGAGTTTTTAAACATATTACAAAACTAATCTAACTTTTTAATTCCAACTATTTTTATTTTTATTTTAACCATAAAAATACTTAAAATTACAGATTTTTACTATCGTAAATTCCAAATAGCACAACACTTGTTAATAATTAAATTATTACCCCAACTTATTTTAACTCGAATATATAAAAAATATGTTACTTAAAGAAATAAATCAAAAAAAAATTAAAAATTTGGCATGACCTACCCCTCCGACATGAGTTCGATATCTATAAATATGATGGATCAACTTATTCCTTGCCTTATAGAAACACAATAAAAATTCTTCTACAACTATATTAAGCTAAAATATTGATTAAACCAATATATTAATTAAACAATTACTTAAAAGAAAAATAAATAACTAGACATTGAACTCAAACTATCAACATTTATTGATACATTAGCTGCTAGCTAAACTAACTCCAGTCATATTGTTTTTGGCCACCAAGATAAAACCCATCTTCCTTAACCTCCCAAAGACAAAGGGTGCCATCTCCACCTTGACATCCTCCGCTTTCGTCGATCTTTTTACTATAAACATCGAAAACCCTTTGCTTCTTTTCCCAATAAAAGTGACAAAAGAAAAGACTTCTTCCAAAACATTGCGGCAGAATTCAATGACAAATGGTTTATCTGGAACGATATTAAACAACCCAGTATCGTGACCCTTGTCTTGACAACGTGCGGTCAAAGGTTGTTTATTTGAGCTTGACAGTTTGTTCTCGATGTAGATTGAGACAGGTTCAGCAATGAAACACCAAAACTTGCTGTTATTTGCAAACGCGGACGTTTCTGTTGTTTTATAAGTACAAGAATGGAAGTACGTGAGTGAATTTAAATTCTTGAATTAAGGTTTTGGGCGTATAACACGAGAGCTTGAATGGATTTTGTTGTGTGCGTGTATGTATGCTAATATGGGAGGGAGGAAAAGTTTCTTTTACTTTGAATTGCTAACGTGACACACTCACAAGGTTTTTCTCTCTTTTTACTTACATTCTTTCTATATTACATGCACATATATATAGTAATCTAAGGTGCACTTAGTCTAAGGATAAGATCATATGTGATCTTATCAAATCTCCTCAAACGACTAATATGATATTATCAAATCTCCTCAAACGACTAAACATGATTTGCAATTTCTTTCTTTTGACTTTGCTTCTTGGCTTCTTGGAGGCTTATGCATTTTATCTTTATTTTATTTTTTTAACTTGCTTTGAGCTTATTCAACAAATTCCTCCCTTAAGCTCAAAGCCTTCCTCTCTTTCATTCCGAGCACCCGCTTCAGATTCTCAAACGTACTTGCTGGTAACGGCTTCGTGAAAATATCTGCAACTTGATCCGAACTTGTGACATGTACCATCTTCACTGCTCCATTTTTTATGTGCTCTCTGATAAAATGGAATCGAACGTCAATATGTTTGCTTCTCTCGTGATGAACTGGATTTTTCGCCAACTCTATTGCTGACTTATTATCCACTCGAATTTCGGTTGGCTCGACTTGTTGAAGATTCAACTCGAGCAATAAATTCCTCAGCCAAATTGCGTGACATACACACCACGATGCTGCCACATATTCTGCTTCGCAGGTTGATAAAGTCACGATCGGTTGTTTTTTCGATAACCAAGTGAATGCCGTATTTCCGAGATAAAATACGTAGCCGCCAGTGCTTTTTCGATCATCGATATCTCCGGACCAATCGCTGTCAGAATATCCGACTAATTTGCAGTCGCTCGCCTTTGGATAAAATAGTCCGAGCGATTGTGTTCCCCGGATGTATCGTAAAATCCTCTTTATCGCTTTTAGATGTGACTGCCTCGGATCTTCCATATAACGGCTAACAACTCCAACGCTATAAGCGATATCGGGTCTCGTGCAAGTCAAGTATCGCAGACTGCCCACGAGACTTCGATAATCAGTCGAATTTACTCCTTGTCCTCCCTCAAACTTGGACAGTTTTGTTCCAAGTTCCATCGGTGTTGCTACCGGGTTGCTTTCCTCCATTTTATTTTTCTTAATATAGCCTTCGCATACGCTTCTTGCGACACAAAAGTTCCCGTGCTTCTTTGCTCGACTTCGAGACCGAGAAAATATTTCATCAGTCCCAAGTCCGTCATCTCGAATTCCTTCGTCATCACAGTCTTGAAGTCGTTGACTATCTTCTCGCTGCTCCCCATGAAAATGAGATCATCGACATAAAGGGCGACGATGATCATTTCCTTTCCTTCTCGTTTAACGTAGAGAGCGTGCTCGAACGGACATTGTTCGAACTTATTCTTTTTGAAATATCCGTCGATTCGGGTGTTCCATGCTCGAGGCGCTTGCTTTAGCCCGTAAAGCGCCTTTTTTAATTTCAGCACTTTACCTTCTTCTCCCGGTTTTGAATATCCCGAGGGCTGTTCCACGTAGACTTCTTCCTCGAGTTCCCCGTTCAGAAAAGCGGACTTCACGTCCATCTGGTAGATTGGCCAGTTGAGTTGTGCAGCTTGAGCCAGGAGCAAACGGATTGTCTCCATTCTTGCAACGGGAGCGAAAACTTCGTCGTAATCTATTCCCGCTTGTTGTCGATAGCCCTTTGCCACCAATCTCGCCTTGTAACGCTCAATTTTTCCTTGAGCATTCATCTTCTTTTTATAAACCCATTTGACTCCAATGGGTTTATGCCCGTTTGGCAACTCCACAAGTTTCCATGTGTCGTTCTTTTCGATCGCCTTTATTTCCTCGTCCATCGCCATTTTCCATCTCTTGTCTCTTATGGCTTCTTCGAAACTAATTTGTTCCGAGTCGGCCAATAAGCAGACTAGGTGAACCTGTTCGGTTGATCTGTACAGGTCCTGCATGCTTCGCATCTTCGGTTGTCTCGGTTCGTCCTCCTCGTCATTTTCTTGAGACGAAATCGGAACAGGTATTGGTGCAACGATCAGTGGTTCTTCAGGCGTTGTGTTTTCTTCAACGTTCCAGCCCCACGAACTTTCTTCATCAACCCGAACATCGCGACTTACTATCACCTTTTTATTTTCAGGGTCATAGAGCCGGTACGCCTTCGTCTTCTCATCATACCCAATAAACACGAGCTTTTGCTTTTATCGTCGAGCTTGGTTCTTCTTTGATCGGGCACATGTGCATACGCCACGCTTCCAAATATTTTGAAGTGCGCCACCGTCGGTTTTCGGCCGGTCCATGCTTCCTGTGGTGTTTGATTTTTGAGGCTGTGATGTGGACACCGGTTCTGAATATATATGGCACATCGTACCGCTTCGGCCCAGAATTCCTTTGGCATGTCTTTGCTCTTTAACATTGATCGAACCATGTCGAGGATGGTTCGATTCTTCCTTTCAGCTACGCCGTTCTGTTGTGGTGAATAGGGTGCGGTGAGGAACCTCCTGACGCCTTGCTCCTCGCAAAAAGTTACAAAAACGCCTGAAGTATATTCTCCACCTCTGTCTGAGCGGAGCGCCTTGATGTTTGAGCCCGTCGCCTTCTCGACCATAGTTTTGAATTTTTTAAATGTCTCGAGCGCTTCTGATTTTTCCTTTAGAAAGTACACCCACGTCTTTCTTGAGTAGTCGTCGATGAAAGTAATAAAGTATCTCCTTCCACCGAATGATTCTGGTGTGATCGGCCCGCATATGTCTGTATGTATGAGCTCGAGCGGTTTGCGCGCTCGATATTCTGCATGCTTCTGAAACGTCGTCCTCGTATGTTTTCCGATTACGCAGCTTTCGCAAAGTTTCTTCTCACCCTCGATCACCGGCATTCCGTGCACCATGCCTCGTTTGGAGAGCTCCTTTAGGCCTCCGTAGTGTAAATGTCCGAAGCGCATATGCCACAAGTGGTATTTGTCCTCTACGTCAACTTGCAAGCATCGCTCTTGAATCGCCTTCAGGTTGAGTTTGAACATTCTGTTCCTTTCCATCTCGACCCGAGCGATCATTCTTCGTCTTTGTTTCTTAGTTGCAATGAGCGGTCCTTCATGAACACCGAACATCCTTTTTCAAGCAACTGCCCCATGCTTAAGATGTTCGTCTTCAAGTCGGGTACGAAGTAGACGTCCTCGACCGATCCTTGTCTGCCGTCGTTTTGAGAGAAGCATATTTTCCCTCGGCCTTTGACTTCAATTTTCGATGCGTCTCCAAAGGACACATGGCCATCCTCGATCTTCTTTAGATCCGTAAAGAGATGTTTGTATCCGCTCATATGATTGCTTGCACCGGTATCAAGATACCACACCATGTCGCTGCCGGGACTCGTATCCTCGAGCGCCATTAAAAGAACGCCTTCGTCTTTTGGATCCTCTTGTGCGACTAGGTTCGCATTTTCTTCCACCTTTTTGTCGGCCCAATAGTCTTTTGCGAAGTGCCCGAACTTGCCGCAATTGTAGCACTCAACGCTCGGTCGATTTGAGCGACCGCCTCGCCATTGAGCTCGACCTCGTCCTCTCCAATTTTGATTGCTCGTTTGCCGTTGTTCCGGATTGTATCCTCGTCCTCGGCCTGAATTTTGACCGAAACCTCGTCCTCGTTGACCTCGTCCTCGACCTCGGCCATGATACGTATATAGCGCTTTGTCATCTTTCAACGATAACTTCGTCTGTAGAGCCTCGTCCAACGATTCTTGCTTCTTCTTTTTCTTCCGTTGCTCGTGAGCTTCGAGCGAACCGGAGAGTTCGTCGACCGTCATTTCTTCGAGATTTTTGGATTCTTCAATAGCGCATACCACGTTCTCGTACTCGTCCGTCAGAGAGCGAAGAATTTTCTCGACGACGCGGGATTCCGCTAGTGCCTCGCCATTTCTTTTCAACTGGTTTGAGATGGTTTGTACTCTCGTTATATAATCGGACACGCCTTCGCCGTTCTTCATTCTCGTCATTTCGAATTCACCACGAAGAGTTTGCAGCCGTACTTGTTTTACTCGGTCGGCGCCTTTGTACGCTATCTCCAGTTTTTCCCATGCTTCCTTCGCTTTCTTTACGTCATTGATTTTTTCGAAGTCGGCATCGTCTAGGCCGTTGTATATGATGCTGAGCGCAGCGCTATTTAATTGTCGAGAATCTTCCAACGCCTTCAGCTGGGCCGGCGTGTACTCGTCGTCTTTTTCGGGTTCGGTATACCCATCTTTAACGATATTCCATACGCCTTGTGAGCCGAGCAGTGCTTTCATCCGAATACTCCAATTATCATAATTGGATTTTGTGAGGCGTGGAACGGGCATATTACCGAACGACATGGCTCTGATACCAATTTGTTGTTTTATAAGTACAAGAATGGAAGTACGTGAGTGAATTTAAATTCTTGAATTAAGGTTTTGGGCGTATAACACGAGAGCTTGAATGGATTTTGTTGTGTGCGTGTATGTATGCTAATATGGGAGGGAGGAAAAGTTTCTTTTACTTTGAATTGCTAACGTGACACACTCACAAGGTTTTTCTCTCTTTTTACTTACATTCTTTCTATATTACATGCACATATATATAGTAATCTAAGGTGCACTTAGTCTAAGGATAAGATCATATGTGATCTTATCAAATCTCCTCAACGACTAATATGATATTATCAAATCTCCTCAAACGACTAAACATGATTTGCAATTTCTTTCTTTTGACTTTGCTTCTTGGCTTCTTGGAGGCTTATGCATTTTATCTTTATTTATTTTTT
Source organism: Craterostigma plantagineum (assembly GCA_027422505.1). Taxonomy (NCBI): domain Eukaryota; kingdom Viridiplantae; phylum Streptophyta; class Magnoliopsida; order Lamiales; family Linderniaceae; genus Craterostigma; species Craterostigma plantagineum. The sequence goes on from JAPQWV010000082.1 coordinate 1,828,656, forward strand.
TAACTTGCTTGAGCTTATTCAACAGTTTCTTGGAGAGCTTTGTCGTAAGAGAGTATTAGCAGCAGTATCATGAGAAGAAAGCTGAGATTAAGAGAGAAGCGCGTGATAATGTCATCTTCTTCTTCTTCTTCGCCTTTTTGGGATTTTGGATAATAGAATGTCTTTTGTCTTCTGTGCGTGGACTTTTAATTTATAGCCTCACAACGAGGTGGATGGTCTTTTATAATAAGGTTTAGAGATCTTTTTGACTTAGACGACTATATGATATCAGCAATTTCCGTGGGTGTTAATGAGGAGATCAAATAAACAAAGATTGTGCGTGCCCATATTTATTCTTTCTCATTACTTTCTTTAAGGACTGAGTTGAGGTTTTCGAATTTGAATTGCTGGATGGATAATGATCGTTGACCACAAGACTAGCGCTGCAATATATTAAAGAAGGGAACAAAAATTAAAGTTAATATCTTCCTTTTTGTGTGTGAAATAAAATCTAGTCATTGTAAAATATTTTTATTCTCGATTTATATACTTCATTGTCAATTATATTATGTCGTTCTTGCATTATTGCATACTTCCTTGGACATTTGTCCGTACACACTGGACTGCAAAACAAGACAGAGAACAAAGCAAAGTGAACTGGTCAGTGATTGTTGGTGCATCATCATCGTATCATCTCAGGGGCCAGAAAAACTCTTGCCCAACAATCCAAATCCCAACAGATAGAATACAACTTGGAAGTAATGGAGCACAGATTATTTTATTGCACGAATATGTATAGATAATTTAATACATATGCTGCTAAACTATTTCCAGTCATATTGTTTTTGGCCACCAAGATAAAACCCATCTTCCATAACATGCCAAAGACAAGGGTGCCATCTCCACCTTGACACAATCCTCCGCTTTTGTCGATCTTTTATTATAGACATCGAAAACCCTTTGCTTCTTTCCCCAATAAAATTGACAAAATATGAGACTTCTTCGAAAACATTACGGCAGAATTCAATCACAAAAGGTCTATCTGGAACGATATTAAACAACCCAGTATCGTGACCCTTGTCTTGACAACGTGCGGTCAAAGGTTGTTTATTCCAGCTCGGCAGTTTGTTCTTGATGTAGATTGAGACGGTTCCGCAATGAAACACCAAACTTGCTGTTATTTTGCAAACGCAGACGTTTCTTGAAGAGCTTTGTCGTAAGAGAGTATTAGCAGCAGTATCATGAGAAGAGAAGGGCGCCGTGATAATAATGTGATCATCATCTTCTTCTCCGTTTTGGATATTAATTAATATATGCGCGTGTCTTTTGTCATGCGTGTGTGGGATTTTATTTTATAGCCTCACGTGATTATCTTTTGTAATAAGGGTTTAGAGATCAAATTGCGAAAATATTGAATAATGCTTTTTGACTAGCTTATTCAGTAACTGTGGGTGTTAAATGACGAGATCAAATCAAATGAACACAAAGGTTGGGACAATTATTCTTCTAACTTATTACTTTCTTTAAGCATTGATTTGTTAGGTTTTCGAATTTGAATTATTGGATGGATAATGACTGTTGACCACCACATTGACCAAATCTTGATCGAGTTAATAGTATTACAAAAAAGGAACTAGTAAATCTTTATCGGGAGGGTTTATGAGAAAGAAAGGAAATGGTCCAACTCCATAGTATTACACATAGTATATTTATATTTTATCGAAAATCTAACTAAAATAAATACAATAAAAAAATCGATCACGGTGGCTCGAACCCACAATCTCCCGCTGGAGGCGAGTGGCTTATCCATTAGGCGGGCGCCAAATTGAAAGGACATAACATAAAAAAATGTAAAGAATAGAGAAATAAGTTTAAAGGTAGAAATTAATTGAAATAGGCTATGAATTAATAAGCAAAAGAGACATGAAAAATAAATTATACAAAATTCATACTTAACCATTAACCGACTATATCGTTATATATACACACACGCACATATGTTGTAGAAACAAAACGATAGATATCTATACTCTTACATTAATTGTCAGGGGGTGTGTAAAACTGCCAATTTTCTATCCAATTTGGTGTATCATTACACCCAAAATTTGAGCCAATTTGTTATTTACTTTTTATTTAGACGTGTGAAAAAAAATGTTGTGAAGTTTGTAAATAATATTGTTGTTGCACAGGTATAGACGGTGCACAGTTTTACTAGTATAGTTAAAGAATCAAAAGTGTTTTAGTTAAAATAGTCAAAATATTCAAAAGGTAGTAGTTTGCTGAGTCGACCCCTAGTCTCCAGAGTAAAAAAAAAAAAGCAACCTAACCACGAATACCATAATGCGTTTGATAACAATGGCAAGAAACTTTATTTATACATAACGTATAAAATATATACATAGTACTAAAAAACCCGAAAATTTTGTGGTATGTGAGCGCACATTTTGATTTGGCACTGATTCGTGCCCTGTCAACATCACACATATTCGCATCTCAGATTATATCATTTTAATTGACGCCTTCTAATGTCATTTATCGATATATATATGTATATATATATATATATTACATTTTAATTGGTGCGAGTATTAATTTGATGTCATTTTCATTATTTAGGAAATTGGGACTTGGGGAGCCAAAACCCACATCGACTATCCTTCAGCTCGCCGATAGATCTATCACGTATCCACGAGGAAAAATGGAAGACGTTTGGTGAAAGTAGGAGAGCACTACTTCCCGGCTGATTTTATTGTGTGGATATGGAAGAAGACGACGACCTCCCATTGATACCGGACGCCCGTTCCTAAACACGGAAGAGCTATCATTGATGTCGGTAATGGTAAACTTATTTTGCAAGTAGGGACGAGAAAGTTGAATTCGATGTTTAATATCTATGAAACGCCCTACTGATGATTCTTGTTCCTTTACGATATCTTGACCCTTGTGCTTTTAAGTGTTCTGAGTCTTTCAGGTACAACTTGTCTGGAGAGAATACCAGCAAGCTGAAGACCGCCAGAACATGAAGGCTGACGCTCGAATAGATGCGCTGAATGGGAACAAGGCTAAATCTAGTCATAACTTAGTTTCTTCTGTGTTGATTTTAACAGGTGGACCCATGGACTAAAAACAGCACTGCTTTAAATCTATCAAGAAGGGGTTTGCCGAAGAAAAAGAAAAAAGCGTCGTCAGAAAGATTGCACAGACGATGGCATCTACATATGGCGAAAAAAGAACTTTCGACCCAACACAATGCTGCAGACACTATCCCAAGAAGAGGAGAACCCAAGGTGTACAACGATCGAGATGTTTGGAAAGACAACTCGATCACATCGATTATCCACCAAAATAAGCGGTTTGTGAGTCGAGCTAACGACTATAAAAACAGCGCTTCTTGGGAGGCAACCAAGGCCTATCGATGCGTATATACTATTTATATTTTAATCCTATTTCCCTATTTCATTTTTTAATAAAAATTCGCTCTCACGGTGCCGTAATCACGTTTTCTCGAAGGCTCATATCTAGTTTGGGGGTTGCCCGTTCGCCATGGTTGCTTGTGTATACCGATCAACCAATTCCTCTACAGCGACCGACGTAAAATTCAGGGCAGTGTCACTTCGACTCTCTCTTTGCTTTTATTTACACATTGAGGACAATGTGCTATTTAGTTTGGGGGTGGGATGTGACACATGCTAGATTTAATATGCTTACATGTTTAGGTATCGACGTGCTTCGGTCTTTTAGTGGGTATAACTGATGAAAGTTGCGATCTGAACGTCGTCTGTGAAATCTCCCGTCTATGATGAAAATTTTAAATTTTATCGTGTCGTGATATGATTCAACGAGTTGAGTGAGATAGTCTTACATGTTTATTGTCGTTATATTAGCATGATTATTTGGCTACATTGACTGATTTAGGAGAGTATTGCGTATCATGAAGCACAAACCCAGCTATATATGTGAGTTTTTTGAGCCTTCAGAGATTAATTCAGAGCAACTATTATGCTCGGTGTTTATTCTTGTGTGACACGCATGGACTGAATATTTTCGAATTGCTCTGTTATGCATGTCAATGGTTTGCTATGTGGATTTTTATGTGCGAAATGAGAAGGGCACGAAGATTGAGTCATTGCCTAAATATTTCCCTACCTTACGTATTTACCACCTAGTGAGCCCCTTTGAGCCTATTTGACCTATTTGTTGATTTGGAGCCCATATTTAGCCTTTGCCTCAAATTTAGCCTATACGACCCTGTTTCAATGTGTAGCTCATCGATATCGTGAAAAGTGGCTGTTGGTTGAGAAGGAGCTAATCGTCGATGCATGTTAGTTATGAACTCGTCCTATGATATATCTCTCGTCGAACATTGCAGCGAACTAGAAACCTCTTCCTTTGATAAGACGCACAAAAAAAAGATAGGAGGGGCTGGTTCGAAAAAAAAAAAACGACAAAAAAAGCAAAAAAAAAAGAAGAGAGGAAAAAAAAAGTGGCGAACAAAAAAATAATAATAAAGCGGACGAGAAGAGCTATAAAAGGAAAAGGATGAGTTGAGTGAAAAATAGGCACGGCATTAGAAGAGCGAAATAAGTGGTTAGAAGAGCGATCCGATGATTGACACGTTTGATATTTTTAGCTCACTTTCCATATGACGCACCTTTCAAAACCCGAGCCCCATTACAACCTTTGATGAAAGACCCTTTGATTCGTGGATGACTTCTACTATGTGACTATGATGTGATAATTTGCAAGCATAGAGTAATATCTTTCATGTCGTGAATTGAGCGTCTTTATACAGATCCTTTTGAAAAACACGTCGAGCGACTTGAGCGATCCCTGTGAGAGTTGTGGATGATGCGTGGTATAATTCTAGAAGTGTCTCTCATGCTGTGATGAGATTGCGACATATTACTTCATGCCTCATGTTTTGACTCTATCGCTCATTAGTTGACGATTATCTCGACCTTATATATTTTTACGTTTTCTGAGATGAAACGGGAGAAATTCATTGATTGATGTTTTAAAATCCTAACTTAATTTAGCTTATTCCGCTTTTATGATCGAGGACGATCGAAGCTAGTTTGGGGTTGTTGATAAGTTAGGATTTATATTATTTTTTATACCCGTAAAAGCTATTTTCGATTGTTATTGACCAAAGTTCCGTCGAATACCTATATTTATGTTTAAATTATTTGCGATAGATATCCGAGCAAACAAGTCGAAAAGGGGAAAATAAGACGACTTTTGGAACGATTTAAATCTTCGGGGATGTTCTTGCAATTTATAAAGTACCTGGGGCAAATCTGCAATTTAACCAAATTTCCTATTCTTTGAAGAGAGACATGTAAACACCAATCAAGGAAGGCTTTGGTATTGTGTGCAAGGATCACGCGAGAGATATTCAATATAGAAGAAATGGTCAATATTCATAAAGAGGATTTCAACTACCAAGCTATATATATAGATGCACGCGCAGACTAAAAAAAAAGAAGTTTAGATCTGGGAACGACAGAAAATAAAGCTGCGACTGAAAATAAATAGCTCGGGGCAGCGAATAAAGAGAGCAGCGAATAAAGAAAAAGCAGCGAGGGATTGACGGCCGGAGCGAGGCGACGCGAGCACCGTAAAGGGCGAATTTCTTACCTTTTTATTATTTGGTTTTCGACAATGTTTTTCTTTGATTCGTTGTCGTTTCGTATAATATGCTAGCTTAATTCTTTTGTGATAAGCCGTGTGAGGCCGATTATGACTACGTATTAATGCAAGTATTATTTTATTTAATCATATGATTTGAGTTACGTATTCTTTGTCTGTGCTTCATATGCGTACGTGTGATTGGCCTCCATGCGTATGATTATTGATTTGTTTATGAGACGGACTAAGTGATTAGACCGATTAGAACAAACATTGAATACCACTACGTAAACCGACCAGAGATGGAATTCGTTTCGTATGTGTGGTTTCCGATAATTTAGGCGCCGAAAGCGTCTAAACTCGGGGAATTTCACGAAGATCGAAGGCACGTATAGGAACTACAGTCATATAGACATATAGTTGATTGATACTCTATTTCGTAGGATTGCTATTGCGGGACAAACGAGTACACGTATGTTAGAAATTCTACCTTGACTTGATTCATGATGATTAGATAGATTATATTGCATGAAAGCGTAGGAGTAATTTGTGCCGAGCATGTGTCTTGATCACGTCGTCGTCAACTGATCTATCCTATCTGTTTTTATTGCGTTTATTTATTATTTGCGTCTTTATCTCTTTTATCAAATCATCAAAACTATAAAAATTCCGTTAATTTAAATTAGAATTAGGAATATTTTCTTAGAATTAATCGAGCTGTCTTCGTGGATCGATACTCGGACTTCGTCGTTTTATACTACTTGCACGACCTAGTACACTTGCTAGTATTTGAGCGTGTCCTATATTATATATTATATATATAATATATAATTTAGTGGCTTGTTTTCGTGTCATTATGTTTCCTTGCTTACATTATTATAGTATATTATATATAGATATATATATTTATATATATATTATATAATTAATACATGCCGTTTGATTTTTGTTTAGTGGCTTAAAATATGTATATTGAAAAATTTTATGGTTTCACGTTTCGTAAGCACCCATTTTATAAATTATAATAATATATTTTAAAACATTTGTTTCTTACTTGCATACTATATATAGAGATATATCATTCTTGCAGTTCTATTCCTTTTAGTGCTTTATATGTATATGTGTATATATATTATATATAATAAAAATACAAACCCGCGGTGGAATTTGAATATAATGCTGCGTTGAAAACGCAAATAGTGAATCCATTATTATACTTACATACACAAGAGAGATGCCGACAAAGAAAGAGAATAATTTAATAAATTAGCTAGCTTGCTAGTTCCAATCATGGGTGTTTGGTGCCACCTAGATAAATCCATCTTCTTAAGCTCCCAAAGACAAATAGTGCCACCAGTTCCACCTTGCATCCTCCTTCTTTGGCGATCTTTTTATTATAACATCGAAAACCCTTTCCTTCTTCCCCAATAAAAGTGACAAAATATGAGAGTTCTTCCAAACATATACGGCAGAAGTCAATCACATAAGGTTGATTTGGGATGATATTAACCAGCCCAGTATCGTGACCCTTGTCCTGACAACGTGCGATCAAAGGTTGTTTATTTGAGCTAGGAAGACCATTTACGATGTAGATTGAGCCATGTTTCTCAATGAAACACGACAACTTGCTGTTGTTGTTCGAAAACGCAGATGTTTCTTGGAGAGCTTTGTCGTAAGAGAGTATTAGCAAAAGTATCATGAGAAGAGAAGGGCGCCGTGATAATAATGTGATCATCATCTTCTTCTCCATTTTGATTATAATTAATATATGTGTGTGTGTGTCTTTTGTCATGCGTGTGTGGATTTTATTTTATAGCCTCAACGAGATTATCTTTTGTAATAAGGGTTTAGAGATCAGATTGCGAAAATTTGAATACTGCTTTTTGACTAGCTATGTGATAATCAGTAATCTTTGGGTGTTAATGAAGAGATCAAATCAAATCAACACGAGGTTGGGACCATTACTCTTCTACCTTATTACTTTCTTTAAGGATTGATTTTGTTAGGTTTTCGAATTTGATTTTGGATGGATAATGATTGTTGACCACACAATGACCAAATCTTGATCGAGTTAATAATATTACAGAAAGGAACTAGTAAATCGTTATCTAAGAGGGTTATGAGAAAAAAAGAAAATGGTCCATAATACAATTATCGAAAATCTAAAAAAAAAATTAAATAGAAACGATCACGGTGGGACTTGAACCCACAATCTCCGCTCCGGAGGCGAGCGCCTTATCCATTAGGCCACGCGATCTTATTACTATTTTACGAAGGATGTTTAAATATTAAAATGACACTAGAAGTCCAAGCAAGCCTTTCACCATCAAGCAGCTGATATTATCATAGCTTCAGTTGATTTTGAATCTCATAATAAATAAATAAATAATAATCTGTGATAAATCGACATGGAATTAAATGATATTTCGGTTCTTATTTTTTCCTTTTGTTTCATTTCCCTGCGAAGAATCGGTATACAATTTATGACAGGCCAAGACTAATCAAGAGCAACGAATACTACACTACTACATATATGTATATATAGATATATGTATGTACTCACTCTACGTATTATTTAATAGCACCCTATTCTATTCCCAATCGTATCTCTTTGCCCATGAAGATAGATCCCATCTTCCTTAAGCTCCCATACACAAAGAGTGCCACCAGCCCCAGCCTGACATCCTCCATCTTTATCGATCTTTTTATTATAGACATCGAAAAACCTTTGCTTCTTTCCCCAATAATATGACAAAAGACCAAACTTCTTCCGAAATATTACGGCATAACTGAATCCTAAGAGGATGCTTTGGAGTTATCTCAATCAACCCAAGATCTTTCCTCTTGTCCTGACAACGTGAGATCAACTGTTCCTTGTTCGAGCTTGGAAGTTCGTTCTTTAAGTCGATCGTTATTTTTTCCAAAATGAAACAATAAAGCTTACTGCTACTGCTGTTATTATTATTTGCAAACGCTGTGGCTTCTTGGAGTGCTTTGTCGGAAGATATTAGCAGTATTATTACAAGGCTGCCGTTAACAAGAGAGTTGATGCGTGATGATGCCATCTTCTTCTCTATTTGATGGATACAAATGATGTCTTTGGTCATCAAGTGTTGTCTAGTTAACAATGCATTTTATATTGTCCCTGACGGGCCGGGATGATCTTTTTTAAAAGGTTTTTGTAGAGAGCTCAAGATTGACAATATATTCAATGCTTTTTTGACTAAGTAATAATGACAGTTTGATATCAAGATTAATATGTGACACACTTGTACATATACATATATATATACTATTATTTTAATACACTAGCTAGTTCCCAATCATATCTTTTTCGGCCACCATATAGCCCATCTTCCCTAACCTGCCCAAGACAAAGGGTGCCCCCATATTGACCCTTGTCCTTACATCCTCCTCTTCTATCTCTTTTATTTATTATAAACATCGGATTATATTATATGCCCTTGGTCGTCATGAGTTAGTGAAAGACGATGCCCTTTAATACGAGGGATGTTTCTTTGTGTATAAGGTTTTGCAACAATTGAATGCGTTTTTTTTTTTTTCAATTATTGCTGATATCAAATTTAAAAGATGTTGTGCCCGTACAAATTTTTTTCCTTTATTTCTTTCTTAGATATTGATGGACGACAATTCTGGACCAAATTATTGCCGCATGAATGAATCGCAAACTGCGTTGTATATGAAGTCGTGAAATTTCTAACAGATATACTCGGCATGGAGCACAAATTATTTTATCACATTAAGCACACATTACAAATATATAGATTATATTAGCTAATTAGTTCCAATCATATTGTTTTGTGCCACTAGATAAATCCCATCTTCCTTAAGCTCCCAAGACAAATAGTGCCACCACTTCCACCTTGACACCCTCCATCTTTATCGATCTTTTTACTATAAACATCCAAAACCCTTGCTTTTTCCCCAATAAAAGTGACAAAATACTAAACTTCTTCCAAAATATTACGGCATAATAGAATCTCAAGGGGTGGCTTGGGTCGATCGTAATCAACCCAAGATCGTGCTTCTTGTCCTGACAACGTCCGGTCAACTGTTCTTTATTCGAACTCGGAAGTTTGTCCAAGATTTCGATTGTGATCTTCTCTGCGAAACACTTGAAATTGTTGATGTTCGTAAGGCAGAAGCTTCTTGAAGAGCTTTGTCGTAAGATAGCAGCACTATCAGAAGGATGGGGAGAGAGGAGCATGATAGTGTGATCTCTTCTTCTCCATTTTGTATTAAACTATGGATAATTGTCGTGAATACTGCGGATTTTTATAGCTGTTTTAATGAGGAGATCAAATAGAAAAGATTGTGCTGCCTATCTATTTCTTTCTTAGAGGGATTGATTTTGTGTGATTTACGAATTAAATTAAATGGATACTGGTTGTTTCACCAGGATTATTTGCTGCAACAATGAACGAACAAAGTTGATTTCTTTCCTCGTATTAAGTGGTAAGAGAATCGAAGTAGCATTATAACAGAAAAACCTAGTCTTTATGTACATTTTCAATCAATAATTCAAATATCTTCGATCAATAATGATTATATCAGACGTATCTGTGTAAGATGATTCTAAGGATCAGGAGATGATAAATGCTTTCTCAATGAAACTGCAACACTTCTCTTTTAATGATGTCACTGTAAGGAGAAAATTCAATTGTACTTACCAACGTGAATATACATTGGGCCGATTCTACTGCTATGGTTATATAATCACGGCCCATATACTTTCCGCCCAATTAGATTCAACGTGGGACATTCATTCAACTGCATATATTATTGGACAATTCAAAGGTAGGTGAAATTTTTTAAATAGAAATTTGTTGAATATTCAAACTTTTATGTCGTAGGCATTATCGATTCATTGACCGTAGACTTTTTGAACATATAACTTGTTACCGTTGATTGAAAACTCTTAAAATTATAAATGAACATAGATTGTAAAAGGTTTGAAATCAGCATCAAACTTTGCGATAACCATGCGCAATAAATAAACTCTTTATATTGCGTCTAACAAATACTTGTCAACATTTGCGTGGCCTTCTAGAAGCCGGATAATAAACATCATTTCATTTGAAGACCGAAGAATTGTCTCTTTTTATTTTTTAATATATATTTTTTTCACTCTAGAAAGTGTGTGCTTTTTTAATTCATAAAAATTTTAAGCCTAATACAATTCCTATTCGGGATGTTGATATTTTCTACTTTCTTACACGATTTTTTGTTATTCACATAATTAATAAATAATATGTCCTTCAAAGAATTTAAGACCTCACAAACCGAGATATAAATTATATGTACTCCTTCAACAAAACATCATAGTAACTGAATTTACCTAACCATGGAAGTGGAAACCCTTACAGCTAGCATCACATTCCATGGCGGCAATAATAAAGATGCTACAAATAAAGAAGAAGAAGAAGACAGCAATGTTCCATTACCAGGGTTTAGATTCCATCCAACCGATGAAGAACTAGTTGGATTTTATCTCCGACGAAAAGTAGAGAACAAAAGATCAGTCTCGAACTCATAAAGTCAGCTGAGATCTATAACATGATCCATGGATCTTCCAAGTAAGCTTACATTATTGCTACCCCAAGGATTCATTTTTTCTTCGCACCACCATTAGGGTATTTGCTAATCTATGATTTTCATTCGATTTTGTCAGAATTATACGATAGCATAGGGGACAAAGAGTGGTATTTCTACTGCAAACGAGATCGAAAGTACAAGAACAGCGTTAGACCTAACCGTGTCACAAGCTCGGGATTTTGGAAAGCTACGGCGTAGACAAAATGTGTACTCAAGTGGAGATGATCATCGCATCGTAGGACTAAAGAAATCCCTCGTTTACTACCGTGGGAAATTGTGGAAGGGCACCAAAACCGATTGGATGATGCACGAATTTCGTCTGCCTCCGAGCTTTTGCAATAATAGCAATGGCAAGAAGCCCAAGAACCCTACGACTATGCAAGAAACATCATCAACGCTGATGATCAAGAAGCTGTAAGTGTTTTTATTACAGTTATTTTTACATAGCATTCTATGATCACTTCTTGATCTATATTGATATATAAAGGAAGTTTGGACCCTATGCCGAGTATTCAAGAGAAACAAGACAGCCTCGGCTCAGTACAAGAAGAGCGTTATTACAGCTAATGGATCGACGAAACGCAGCAGCATAATGTCCCTTATGAAGATTAAGGTGATGATGGTCAGTACATCAATTACATTAGTTTTGGCGCTAGCTTTGGTCCCATGATGAATGCTTCGATGAGGCATGCTGAGGAAAAAACCCTAAATGAAATGCATTATGCGCAGTGCTTCGTCCCAGCAGAAAATTCCAACTCATCTTCGTCAGCATTACGTCTCTGCGCTTGATCATCACTTGAGTGATATGCTTAGCCATGGTACCGAATATAACTGGGATATCTTAGATCTCTGGCAAGTATTTGTGACATGGTTTCTGTTAATCCGATGAGCTTCTATGTGTGATATGATGTATTCGTGTTATATATAATGTACGGAATAATCTTGAATTTGTGATTTTATGCAGGTTGTGTAATATGTAGTTCTTTTTTTCTGTTAAAATAATGGTGAAATTGATATAAACTTAAAACATATACATATAAAATCGTGGAATTTAGAAAGAAACTTGACATACAGAATATTCTCTGGAACTATAATTTGATGCGAGAAAAAATAGAAGTGCCAATCCGAGAATCGCATTGGAATAAACTCGGCCATAGCAGAGTCGCATAAATTACCGTTCACTTGAGGGAACCGTAGATAAGCTAACCGTAGGCACGTTAAGATATTTACAAGTACGCCATCCTTAAATGGGCTTAGGGCTTTGAGTGGACGCCTCTCAAGTCTCGCGTTATATAAGGAGACTGTTCCATTTTATCCAAGCCAATTGAGAGCCGCCTGCCTGCGCTGCATCTTTCTCTCCGCAATTCTTTGTAAGCTTTCATTTACGATCTATCTTGCTAAGATCTTTATTAGAATTGTTATATGTCATGCTATTTTCGCTTAGTTGATGATTTTTTGGATCTGCCGTTGTTTACTCGTTGAGGAATGTGGATGCGTCTAGCTAACAATTGATTTTTTTTTTGTCATTTTTTTTTAGCGAACAGCTCTGATCCGATCCTCTTGTTTTATTTGAGTTTTGAATGGATCAATTATCTATGTCAATTGTTGTATTGTAGCCTTGGTAATTCGCTCTTCATATGGCCTTACTTTTGCTTTATTTTGGGGATTATTTTCTTCATGAACAGCTCTGATGACAACTAGTTAGTTGCAAAGCTTGTGACTTGCTAGTCAGTTAGGTCTCACAAATCCGTCTTTACCCTTTTTTCTTTTTTCATTGCAGGAGCACTTTGGAGGATTGCCTCCATTCCATTTTTTACTAAGTTTCTCTTTAACAATTAGTCAAAATGGTAAGCTTAAGCATCACTTTTTCTTATCACATTGGGATACAAAAAGTACCTTTCTTTAACTATGATTTGATTTATACAGGTGAAGTTCACAGCAGAAGAGCTCCGCAAGATTATGGACTATAAGCATAACATCCGTACAATGTCTGTTATTGCCCATGTCGATCATGGTACACAAGCTGAAATAGCTCAATATCCTCTACACACAAGTTTTTTTACGTTCCCATATAGTGTGCAGTAGCCTCGATTATCACACAAAGTAACACGTCCCATGAGAATTTGTGTACTTCTGTTTGATGCATGCTTCAATTGTTGTGTTCACTATCAGGGAGTCTACTCTTACCGATTCCCTTGTGGCTGCTGCTGTTCATCGCCCAAGAAGTTGCTGGTGATGTTAGAATGACCGATACCCGTGCTGACGAAGCTGAACGTGGCATCACCATCAAGTCCACTGGTATCTCACTCTACTATGAAATGACTGACGAGTCATTGAAGGGCTACAAGGGATCAGCCAGGGAAACGAATACCTCATCAATCTCATTGATTCTCCCGGGCACGTAGATTTCTCTTCTGAAGTGACAGCTGCTCTCCGTATCACTGATGGTGCCCTTGTCGTGGTTGACTGTGTCGAAGGAGTGTGCGTTCAGACTGAAACTGTCCTCCGACAGGCTCTTGGTGAAAGAATTAGGCCGTGCTGACAGTTAACAAGATGGACAGGTGCTTCCTTGAGCTCCAGGTTGATGGAGAGGAGGCTTACCAAACTTTCCAGAGGGTCATTGAAAATGCGAATGTCATCATGGCAACTTACGAAGATCCTCTCCTTGGTGATGTCCAAGTCTACCCTGAGAAAGGTACTGTGGCTTTCTCGGCTGGTCTTCACGGGTGGGCCTTCACCCTCACAAACTTTGCCAAGATGTATGCGTCCAAATTTGGTGTCGATGAGTCCAAGATGATGGAGAGGTTATGGGGAGAGAACTTCTTCGATCCCGCAACTAAGAAGTGGACCACCAAGAACACTGGAACTCCCACTTGCAAGCGTGGTTTCGTGCAGTTTTGTTACGAACCCATCAGCAGATCATCAACACTTGCATGAACGATCAGAAAGACAAGCTGTGGCCGATGCTGCAGAAGCTCGGAGTCACGATGAAGTCTGACGAGAAGAGTTGATGGGAAAAGCTCTGATGAAACGTGTCATGCAGACTTGGCTTCCTGCAAGTACCGCCCTGCTAGAAATGATGATATTCCACCTTCCTTCTCCAGCCACAGCCCAAAAGTATCGTGTGGAGAACTTATACGAGGGACCGCTAGATGATGCCTACGCCACTTCTATCAGAAACTGTGATCCCGAGGGACCCTCATGCTTTACGTGTCTAAGATGATTCCCGCCTCTGACAAGGCAGGTTTTTCGCTTTCGGGCGTGTGTTCTCAGGAAAGGTGTCGACGGGTTTGAAGGTTAGAATAATGGGTCCCAACTATATCCCTGGCGAAAAAGACTTGTACGTGAAGAGCGTCCAGAGAACTGTTATATGGATGGGAAAGAAGCAAGAAACCGTCGAGGATGTGCCTTGTGGAAACACCGTTGCTTGGTTGGTTTAGAATCAGTTCATCACGAAAAACGCAACTCTGACCAACGAGAAGGAAGTCGACGCCCATCCCATCAAAGCAATGAAGTTCTCCGTCTCGCCAGTCGTGCGTGGGCCTTCAGTGCAAGGTTGCTTCGGACCTTCCCAAGCTCGTCGAGGTCTGAAGCGTCTCGCCAGTCTGACCCTATGGTCGTCTGCACCATCGAGGAATCTGGCGAGCACATCGTCGCCGGTGCCGGCGAAACTCCACCTTGAGATCTGCTTGAAAGACTTGCAAGACGATTTCATGGGCGGGGCGGAGATCATCAAATCCGACCCGGTCGTCTCCTTCCGGTGAGACCCGTCCTCGAGCGATCGTCGCGCACCGTCATGAGCAAGTCCGCCCAACAAGCACAACCGTCTATACATGGAGGCCCGTCCCATGGAGGAGGGTCTTGCCGAGGCGATCGACGATGGACGCATTGGCCCGAGGGACGACCCTAAGGTCAGGTCGAAGATCTTGTCCGAGAGTTTGGTTGGGATAAGGAGCTTGCAAAGAAAGATATGGTGCTTCGGCCCTAGACGACAGGCCCAAACATGGTGGTTGATATGTGTAAGGGAGTTCAGTACCTGAATGAAATCAAGGATTCCGTCGTCGCTGGGTTTCAGTGGGCTTCTAAGGAAGGCCCGTTAGCCGAAGAGAACATGAGGGGCATCTGCTTTGAGGTGTGCGATGGTCGTTCTACACGCTGATGCCATTCACAGAGGTGGTGGTCAGGTTATACCTACTGCTAGGAGAGTGATCTATGCTTCCCAACTCACTGCCAAGCCTCGCCTCTTGGAGCCGGTCTACCTTGTCGAGATCCAAGCCCCCGAGCAGCCCTTGGCGGGATTTACAGCGTTTTGAATCAGAAACGTGGGCATGTTTTCGAAGAGATGCAAAGGCCGGGCACGCCCTCTGTACAACATCAAGGCGTACTTGCCTGTCATTGAATCTTTCGGTTTCTCTAGTACTTTGAGAGCTGCAACTTCGGGTCAAGCTTTTCCACAGTGCGTGTTTGATCACTGGGACATGATGGCCTCGGATCCATTGGAATCTGGGTCGCAAGCGTCTACCTTAGTTGCTGAGATCCGTAAGAGGAAAGGCTTGAAGGAGCAGATGACACCTCTCTCTGAGTTTGAGGACAAGCTGTGAGTTTGCTGAGTTTCGTTTTCTTATGGATTTGCTGAACTATTTTCAGTTCCTTGGTCTCAAGTTATTGTCGTCGTCGTGATTAGGAGAGTTTCTTGTTGTGTTTTATGTCTGTTTTTAAGATAATCTTCGACTCTTGATATACCGTTGCTTGCTGTTATGGTTTATATGTCAGTCACTGCTGGATAAACTATCTTCTGATACTTAGTTGTATCCGATCGTATCTTGCAATAATTATGTCGTTTGCCTGGGGATTATACGCATGTGTTTTGTTATTTAGATAATGCAAGTAGAAGCTTTTGCTTTTATTACTTGTTCATGGAAGGAAATTGAACATCATGGGAAAACCTCAATGAGAGATCTGAGACCTAAGATGGGCGTAATTTTATAGCTAGTAAAACCAGAATCAGAACAGCTTCTCCCATTCCTTCTCCGTCCTCTCCCTTCCGTTAACGAAAGTCATCATCATCATGTCGAAGAACATCTGCGTCTCGTTTCTTCTTCCACCACCATCTCAACAACATCACTTTTCCGCCGTTGAAATCGACTCCTTGCAGTTTCTCAGTATCTCCATGCACTCCTCGTCGTCCCAATCGTGCAGTACCATCATGTTTTCAGAGTAAATAAAACACCCTTAGAAACTTGAGAAACAACTAGTGCACTATCACAAGATATGTTAATAAAAAACACCTTAATAAAGACGGTGTTCGACTTGGGGAAAAGTTTCTTTTACTTTGAATTGCTAACGTGACACACTCACAAGGTTTTTCTCTCTTTTACTTACATTTTCTATATTACATGCAAATATATTATAGTAATCTAAGGTGCACTTAGTCTAAGGATAAGATCATATGTGATCTTATCAAATCTCCTCAAACGACTAATATGATATTATCAAATCTCCTCAAAACGACTAAACATGATTTGCAATTCTTTCTTTTGACTTTGCTTCTTGGCTTCTTGGAGGCTTATGCATTTTATCTTATTTATTTTTTTAACTGCTTTGAGCTTATTCAACAAATTCCTCCCTTAAGCTCAAAGCCTTCCCTCTTTCATTTCCGAGCACCCGCTTCAGATTCTCAAACGTACTTGCTGGTAACGGCTTCGTGAAAATATCTGCAACTTGATCCGAACTTGTGACATTGTACCATCTTCACTGCTCCATTTTTTATGTGCTCTCTGATAAAATGGAATCGAACGTCAATATGTTTGCTTCTCTCGTGATGAACTGGATTTTCGCCAACTCTATGCTGACTTATTATCCACTCGAATTTCGGTTGGCTCGACTTGTTGAAGATTCAACTCGAGCAATAAATTCCTCAGCCAAATTGCGTGACATACACACCACGATGCTGCCACATATTCTGCTTCGCAGGTTGATAAAGTCACGATCGGTTGTTTTTTCGATAACCAAGTGAATGCCGTATTTCCGAGATAAAATACGTAGCCGCCAGTGCTTTTTCGATCATCGATATCTCCGGACCATCGCTGTCAGAATATCCGACTAATTGCAGTCGCTCGCCTTTGGATAAAATAGTCCGAGCGATTGTGTTCCCCGGATGTATCGTAAAATCCTCTTTATCGCTTTTAGATGTGACTGCCTCGGATCTTCATATAACGGCTAACAACTCCAACGCTATAAGCGATATCGGGTCTCGTGCAAGTCAAGTATCGCAGACTGCCCACGAGACTTCGATAATCAGTCGAATTTACTCCTTGTCCTCCCTCAAACTTGGACAGTTTTGTTCCAAGTTCCATCGGGTGTTGCTACCGGGTTGCTTTCCTCCATTTTATTTTTCTTTAATATAGCCTTCGCATACGCTTCTTGCGACACAAAAGTTCCCGTGCTTCTTTGCTCGACTTCGAGACCGAGAAAATATTTCATCAGTCCCAAGTCCGTCATCTCGAATTCCTTCGTCATCACAGTCTTGAAGTCGTTGACTATCTTCTCGCTGCTCCCCATGAAAATGAGATCATCGACATAAAGGGCGACGATGATCATTTCCTTTCCTTCTCGTTTAACGTAGAGAGCGTGCTCGAACGGACATTGTTCGAACTTATTCTTTTTGAAATATCCGTCGATTCGGGTGTTCCATGCTCGAGGCGCTTGCTTTAGCCCGTAAAGCGCCTTTTTTAATTTCAGCACTTTACCTTCTTCTCCCGGTTTTGAATATCCCGAGGGCTGTTCCACGTAGACTTCTTCCTCGAGTTCCCCGTTCAGAAAAGCGGACTTCACGTCCATCTGGTAGATTGGCCAGTTGAGTTGTGCAGCTTGAGCCAGGAGCAAACGGATTGTCTCCATTCTTGCAACGGGAGCGAAAACTTCGTCGTAATCTATTCCCGCTTGTTGTCGATAGCCCTTTGCCACCAATCTCGCCTTGTAACGCTCAATTTTTCCTTGAGCATTCATCTTCTTTTTATAAACCCATTTGACTCCAATGGGTTTATGCCCGTTTGGCAACTCCACAAGTTTCCATGTGTCGTTCTTTTCGATCGCCTTTATTTCCTCGTCCATCGCCATTTTCCATCTCTTGTCTCTTATGGCTTCTTCGAAACTAATTTGTTCCGAGTCGGCCAATAAGCAGACTAGGTGAACCTGTTCGGTTGATCTGTACAGGTCCTGCATGCTTCGCATCTTCGGTTGTCTCGGTTCGTCCTCCTCGTCATTTTCTTGAGACGAAATCGGAACAGGTATTGGTGCAACGATCAGTGGTTCTTCAGGCGTTGTGTTTTCTTCAACGTTCCAGCCCCACGAACTTTCTTCATCAACCCGAACATCGCGACTTACTATCACCTTTTTATTTCAGGGTCATAGAGCCGGTACGCCTTCGTCTTCTCATCATACCCAATAAACACGAGCTTTTGCTTTTATCGTCGAGCTTGGTTCTTCTTTGATCGGGCACATGTGCATACGCACGCTTCCAAATATTTTGAAGTGCGCCACCGTCGGTTTTCGGCCGGTCCATGCTTCCTGTGGTGTTTGATTTTTGAGGCTGTGATGTGGACACCGGTTCTGAATATATATGGCACATCGTACCGCTTCGGCCAGAATTCCTTTGGCATGTCTTTGCTCTTTAACATTGATCGAACCATGTCGAGGATGGTTCGATTCTTCCTTTCAGCTACGCCGTTCTGTTGTGGTGAATAGGGTGCGGTGAGGAACCTCCTGACGCCTTGCTCCTCGCAAAAAGTTACAAAAACGCCTGAAGTATATTCTCCACCTCTGTCTGAGCGGAGCGCCTTGATGTTTGAGCCCGTCGCCTTCTCGACCATAGTTTTGAATTTTTAAATGTCTCGAGCGCTTCTGATTTTTCCTTTAGAAAGTACACCACGTCTTTCTTGAGTAGTCGTCGATGAAAGTAATAAAGTATCTCCTTCCACCGAATGATTCTGGTGTGATCGGCCCGCATATGTCTGTATGTATGAGCTCGAGCGGTTTGCGCGCTCGATATTCTGCATGCTTCTGAAACGTCGTCCTCGTATGTTTTCCGATTACGCAGCTTTCGCAAAGTTTCTTCTCACCCTCGATCACCGGCATTCCGTGCACCATGCCTCGTTTGGAGAGCTCCTTTAGGCCTCCGTAGTGTAAATGTCCGAAGCGCATATGCCACAAGTGGTATTTGTCCTCTACGTCAACTTGCAAGCATCGCTCTTGAATCGCCTTCAGGTTGAGTTTGAACATTCTGTTCCTTTCCATCTCGACCCGAGCGATCATTCTTCCGTCTTTGTTTCTTAGTTGCAATGAGCGGTCCTTCATGAACACCGAACATCCTTTTTCAAGCAACTGCCCCATGCTTAAGATGTTCGTCTTCAAGTCGGGTACGAAGTAGACGTCCTCGACCGATCCTTGTCTGCCGTCGTTTTGAGAGAAGCATATTTCCCTCGGCCTTGACTTCAATTTTCGATGCGTCTCCAAAGGACACATGGCCATCCTCGATCTTCTTTAGATCCGTAAAGAGATGTTTGTATCCGCTCATATGATTGCTTGCAACGGTATCAAGATACCACACCATGTCGCTGCCGGGACTCGTATCCTCGAGCGCCATTAAAAGAACGCCTTCGTCTTTTGGATCCTCTTGTGCGACTAGGTTCGCATTTTCTTCCACCTTTTGTCGGCCCAATAGTCTTTTGCGAAGTGCCCGAACTTGCCGCAATTGTAGCACTCAACGCTCGGTCGATTTGAGCGACCGCCTCGCCATTGAGCTCGACCTCGTCCTCTCCAATTTTGATTGCTCGTTTGCCGTTGTTCCGGATTGTATCCTCGTCCTCGGCCTGAATTTTGACCGAAACCTCGTCCTCGTTGACCTCGTCCTCGACCTCGGCCATGATACGTATATAGCGCTTTGTCATCTTTCAACGATAACTTCGTCTGTAGAGCCTCGTCCAACGATTCTTGCTTCTTCTTTTTCTTCCGTTGCTCGTGAGCTTCGAGCGAACCGGAGAGTTCGTCGACCGTCATTTCTTCGAGATTTTTGGATTCTTCAATAGCGCATACCACGTTCTCGTACTCGTCCGTCAGAGAGCGAAGAATTTTCTCGACGACGCGGGATTCCGCTAGTGCCTCGCCATTCTTTTCAACTGGTTTGAGATGGTTTGTACTCTCGTTATATAATCGGACACGCCTTCGCCGTTCTTCATTCTCGTCATTTCGAATTCAACAAGAAGAGTTTGCAGCGTACTTGTTTTACTCGGTCGGCGCCTTTGTACGCTATCTCCAGTTTTTCCCATGCTTCCTTCGCTTTCTTTACGTCATTGATTTTTTCGAAGTCGGCATCGTCTAGGCCGTTGTATATGATGCTGAGCGCAGCGCTATTTAATTGTCGAGAATCTTCCAACGCCTTCAGCTGGGCCGGCGTGTACTCGTCGTCTTTTTCGGGTTCGGTATACCCATCTTTAACGATATTCCATACGCCTTGTGAGCCGAGCAGTGCTTTCATCCGAATACTCCAATTATCATAATTGGATTTTGTGAGGCGTGGAACGGGCATATTACGAACGACATGGCTCTGATACCAATTTGTTGTTTTATAAGTACAAGAATGGAAGTACGTGAGTGAATTTAAATTCTTGAATTAAGGTTTTGGGCGTATAACACGAGAGCTTGAATGGATTTGTTGTGTGCGTGTATGTATGCTAATATGGGAGGGAGGAAAAGTTTCTTTTACTTTGAATTGCTAACGTGACACACTCAAGGTTTTTCTCTCTTTTTACTTACATTCTTTCTATATACATGCACATATATATAGTAATCTAAGGTGCACTTAGTCTAAGGATAAGATCATATGTGATCTTATCAAATCTCCTCAAACGACTAATATGATATTATCAAATCTCCTCAAACGACTAAACATGATTTGCAATTTCTTTCTTTTGACTTTGCTTCTTGGCTTCTTGGAGGCTTATGCATTTTATCTTTATTTTATTTTTTTAACTTGCTTTGAGCTTATTCAACAGTTTCTTGGAGAGCTTTGTCGTAAGAGAGTATTAGCAGCAGTATCATGAGAAGAAAGCTGAGATTAAGAGAGAAGCCGCGTGATAATGTCATCTTCTTCTTCTTCTTCGCCTTTTTGGGATTTTGGATAATAGAATGTCTTTTGTCTTCTGTGCGTGGACTTTTAATTTTATAGCCTCACAACGAGGTGGATGGTCTTTTATAATAAGGTTTAGAGATCTTTTTGACTTAGACGACTATATGATATCAGCAATTTCCGTGGGTGTTAATGAGGAGATCAAATAAACAAAGATTGTGCGTGCCCATATTTATTCTTTCTCATTACTTTCTTTAAGGACTGAGTTGAGGTTTTCGAATTTGAATTGCTGGATGGATAATGATCGTTGACCACAAGACTAGCGCTGCAATATATTAAAGAAGGGAACAAAAATTAAAGTTAATATCTTTCCTTTTTGTGTGTGAAATAAAATCTAGTCATTGTAAAATATTTTTATTCTCGATTTATATACTTCATTGTCAATTATATTATGTCGTTCTTGCATTATTGCATACTTCCTTGGACATTTGTCCGTACACACTGGACTGCAAAACAAGACAGAGAACAAAGCAAAGTGAACTGGTCAGTGATTGTTGGTGCATCATCATCGTATCATCTCAGGGGCCAGAAAAACTCTTGCCCAACAATCCAAATCCCAACAGATAGAATACAACTTGGAAGTAATGGAGCACAGATTATTTTATTGCACGAATATGTATAGATAATTTAATACATATGCTGCTAAACTATTTCCAGTCATATTGTTTTTGGCCACCAAGATAAAACCCATCTTCCATAACATGCCAAAGACAAAGGGTGCCATCTCCACCTTGACACAATCCTCCGCTTTTGTCGATTTTTATTATAGACATCGAAAACCTTTGCTTCTTTCCCCAATAAAATGACAAAATATGAGACTTCTTCGAAAAACATTACGGCAGAATTCAATCACAAAAGGTCTATCTGGAACGATATTAAACAACCCAGTATCGTGACCCTTGTCTTGACAACGTGCGGTCAAAGGTTGTTTATTCCAGCTCGGCAGTTTGTTCTTGATGTAGATTGAGACAGGTTCCGCAATGAAACACCAAAACTTGCTGTTATTTGCAAACGCAGACGTTTCTTGAAGAGCTTTGTCGTAAGAGAGTATTAGCAGCAGTATCATGAGAAGAGAAGGGCGCCGTGATAATAATGTGATCATCATCTTCTTCTCCGTTTTGGATTATTAATTAATATATGCGCGTGTCTTTTGTCATGCGTGTGTGGGATTTTATTTTATAGCCTCAACGTGATTATCTTTTGTAATAAGGGTTTAGAGATCAAATTGCGAAAATATTGAATAATGCTTTTTGACTAGCTTATTCAGTAACTTGTGGGTGTTAAATGACGAGATCAAATCAAATGAACACAAAGGTTGGGACAATTATTCTTCTAACTTATTACTTTCTTTAAGCATTGATTTGTTTAGGTTTTCGAATTTGAATTATTGGATGGATAATGACTGTTGACCACCACATTGACCAAATCTTGATCGAGTTAATAGTATTACAAAAAAGGAACTAGTAAATCTTTATCGGGGAGGGTTTATGAGAAAGAAAGGAAATGGTCCAACTCCATAGTATTACACATAGTATATTAATATTTATCGAAAATCTAACTAAAATAAATACAATAAAAAAAATCGATCACGGTGGGACTCGAACCCACAATCTCCCGCTGGAGGCGAGTGGCTTATCCATTAGGCGGGCGCCAAATTGAAAGGACATAACATAAAAAAATGTAAAAGAATAGAGAAATAAGTTTAAAGGTAGAAATTAATTGAAATAGGCTATGAATTAATAAGCAAAAGAGACATGAAAAATAAATTATACAAAATTCATACTTAACCATTAACCGACTAATATCGTTATATATACACACACGCACATATGTGTGTAGAAACAAAACGATAGATATCTATACTCTTACATTAATTGTCAGGGGGTGTGTAAAACTGCCAATTTTCTATCCAATTTGGTGTATCAATTACACCCAAAATTTGAGCCAATTTGTTAGTTACTTTTTATTTAGACGTGTGAAAAAAAATGTTGTGAAGTTTGTAAATAATAATTGTTGTTGCACAGGTATAGACGGTGCACAGTTTACTAGTATAGTTAAAGAATCAAAATGTTTAGTTAAAATAGTCAAAAATATTCAAAAGGTAGTAGTTGTGCTGAGTCGACCCCTAGTCTCCAGAGTAAAAAAAAAAAAGCAACCTAACCACGAATACCAATAATGCGTTTGATAACAATGGCAAGAAACATTTAATTTATACATAAACGTATAAAATATATACATAGTACTAAAAAACCCGAAAATTTTGTGGTATGTGAGCGCACATTTGATTTGGCACTGATTCGTGCCCTGTCAACATCACACATATTCGGCATCTCAGATATATATCATTTTAATGACGCCTTCTAATGTCATTTATCGATATATATATGTATATATATATATATATACATTTTAATTGGTGCGAGTATTAATTTGATGTCATTTTCATTATTTAGGAAATTGGGACTTGGGGAGCCAAAACCCACATCGACTATCCTTCAGCTCGCCGATAGATCTATCACGTATCCACGAGGAAAAATGGAAGACGTATTGGTTGAAAGTAGGAGAGCACTACTTCCCGGCTGATTTTATGTTGTGTTGGATATGGAAGAAGACGACGACCTCCCATTGATACTCGGACGCCCGTTCTAAACACGGCAAGAGCTATCATTGATGTCGGTAATGTAAACTTATTTGCAAGTAGGGGACGAGAAAGTTGAATTCGATGTTTATATCTATGAAACGCCCTACTGATGATTTGTTCCTTTATCGATATCTTTGACCCTTGTGCTTTTAAGTGTTCTGAGTCTTTCAGTACAACTTGTCTGGAGAGAATACCAGCAAGCTGAAGGACCGCCAGAACATGAAGGCTGACGCTCGAATAGATGCGCTGAATGGGAACAAGGCTAAATCTAGTCATAACTTAGTTTCTTCTGTGTTGAATTTTAACAGGTGGACCCCATGGACTAAAACAGCAGCTGCTTAATCTATCAAGAGGTGTTTCGCCGAAGAAAAAGAAAAAGCGTCGTCAGAAAGATGCACAGACGATGGCATCTACATATGGCGAAAAAAGAACTTTCGACCCAACACAATGCTGCAGACACTATCACCAGAAGAGGAGAACCCAAGGTGTACAACGATCGAGATGTTGGAAGACAACTCGATCAACATCGATTATCCACCAAAATAAGCGGTTTGTGAGTCGAGCTAACGACTATAAAAACAGCGCTTCTTGGGAGGCAACCCAAGCCTATCGATGCGTATATACTATTTATATTTAATCCTATTTCCCTATTTCATTTTTTAATAAAAATTCGCTCTCAACGGTGCCGCCTAATCACGTTTTCTCGAAGGCTCATATCTAGTTTGGGGTTGCCCGTTCGCCATGGTTGCTTGTGTATACCGATCAACCAATTCCTCTACAGCGACCGACGTAAAATTCAGGGCAGTGTCACTTCGACTCTCTCTTTGCTTTTATTTTACACATTGAGGACAATGTGCTATTTAGTTTGGGGGTGGGATGTGACACATGCTAGATTTAATAGCTTACATGTTTAGGTATCGACGTGCTTCGGTCTTTAGTGGGTATAACTGATGAAATTTGCGATCTGAACGTCGTCTGTGAAATCTCCCGTCTATGATGAAAATTTTTAAATTTTATCGTGTCGTGATATGATTCAACGAGTTGAGTGAGATAGTCTTACATGTTTGTATTGTCGTGATATTAGCATGATTATTTGGCTACATTGACTGATTTAGGAGAGTATTGCGTATCATGAGCACAAACCCAGCTATATATGTGAGTTTTTTGAGCCTTCAGAGATTAATTCAGAGCAACTCATTATGCTCGGTGTTTATTCTTGTGTGACACGCATGGACTGAATATTTCGAACTTGCTCTGTTATGCATGTCAATGTTGCTATGTGGATTTTTATGTGCGAAAATGAGAAGGGCACGAAGATTGAGTCATTGGCCTAAATATTTCCCTACCTTACGTATTTACCACCTAGTGAGCCCCTTTGAGCCTTATTTGACCTATTTGTTGATTTGGAGCCCATATTTAGCCTTTGCCTCAAATTTAGCCTATACGACCCTGTTTCAATGTGTTAGCTCATCGATATCGTGAAAGTGGCTTGTTGGTTGAGAAGGAGCTAATCGTCGATGCATGTTAGTTATGAACTCGTCCTATGATATATCTCTCGTCGTAACATTGCAGCGAACTAGAGAAACCTCTTCCTTTGATAAGACGCACAAAAAAAAGATAGGAGGGGCTGGTTCGAAAAAAAAAAAACGACAAAAAAAAGCAAAAAAAAAAAGAAGAGAGGAAAAAAAAAAGTGGCGAACAAAAAAATAATAATAAAGCGGACGAGAAGAGCTATAAAAGGAAAAAGGATGAGTTGAGTGAAAAATAGGCACGGCATTAGAAGAGCGAAATAAGTGGTTAGAAGAGCGATCCGATGATGACACGTTTTGATATTTTTAGCTCACTTTCCCATATGACGCACCTTCAAAACCCGAGCCCCATTACAACCTTTGATGAAAGACCCTTTGATTCGTGGATGACTTCTACTATGTGACTATGATGTGATATATTTGCAAGCATAGAGTAATATCTTTCATGTCGTGAATTGAGCGTCTTTATACAGATCCTTTTGAAAAACACGTCGAGCGACTTGAGCGATCCCTGTGAGAGTTGTGGATTGATGCGTGGTATAATTCTAGAAGTGTCTCTCATGCTGTGATGAGATTGCGACATATTACTTCATGCCTCATGTTTGACTCTATCGCTCATTAGTTGACGATTATCTCGACCTTATATATTTTTACGTTTTCTGAGATGAAACGGGAGAAATTCATTGATTGATGTTTTAAAATCCTAACTTAATTTAGCTTTATTCCGCTTTTATGATCGAGGACGATCGAAGCTAGTTTGGGGGTTGTTGATAAGTTAGGAATTTATATTATTTTTATACCCCGTAAAAGCATATTTTCGATTGTTATTGACCAAAAGTTCCGTCGAATACCCTATATTTATGTTTAAATTTATTTGCGATAGATATCCGAGCAAACAAGTCGAAAAGGGGAAAATAAGACGACTTTTGGAACGATTTAAATCTTCGGGGATGTTCTTGCAATTTTATAAAGTACCTGGGGCAAATCTGCAATTTAACCAAATTTTCCTATTCTTTGAAGAGAGACCATGTAAACACCAATCAAGGAAGGCTTTGGTATTTTGTGCAAGGATCACGCGAGGGATATTCAATATAGAAGAAATGGTCTCAAATATCATAAAGAGGATTTCAAACTACCAAGCTATATATAGATGCACGCGCAGACTAAAAAAAAGGAAGTTTAGATCTGGAACGACAGAAAATAAAGCTGCGACTGAAATAAATAGCTCGGGCAGCGAATAAAGAGAGCAGCGAATAAAGAAAAAGCAGCGAGGGATTGACGGCCGGAGCGAGGCGACGCGAGCACCGTAAAGGGCGAATTTCTTACCTTTTTATTATTTGGTTTTCGACAATGTTTTCTTTTGATTCGTTGTCGTTTCGTATAATATGCTAGCTTAATTTCTTTTGTGATAAGGCCGTGTGAGGCCGGATTATGACTACGTATTAATGCAAGTATTATTTTATTTAATCATATGATTTGAGTTACGTATTCTTTGTCTGTGCTTCATATGCGTACGTGTGATGGCCTCCATGCGTATGATTATTGATTGGTTATGAGACGGACTAAGTGATTAGACCGATTAGAACAAAAACATTGAATACCACTACGTAAAACCGACCAGAGATGGAATTCGGTTTCGTATGTGTGGTTTCCGATAATTTAGCGCCGAAAGCGTCTAAAACTCGGGGAATTTCACGAAGATCGAAGGCACGTATAGAACTACAGTCATATAGACATATAGTTGATTGATACTCTATTACGTAGGATTGCTATTGCGGGACAAACGAGTAGCACGTATGTTAGGAAATTCTACCTTGACTTGATTCATGATGATTAGATAGATTAATTGCATGAAAAGCGTAGGAGTAATTTGTGCCGAGCATGTGTCTTGATCACGTCGTCGTCAACTGATCTATCCTATCTGTTTTATTTGCGTTTATTTTATTATTTGCGTCTTTTATCTCTTTTATCAAATCATCAAAACTATAAAAATTCCGTTAATTTAAATTAGAATTAGGAATATTTTCTTAGAATTAATCGAGCTGTCTTCGTGGATCGATACTCGGACTTCGTCCGTTTTATACTACTTGCAGATATAGTACACTTGCTAGTATTTGAGCGTGTCATATATATATATATATATATATATATATATAATTTAGTGGCTTGTTTTCGTGTCATTATGTTTCCTTGCTTACATTATTATAGTATATATTATATATAGATATTATATATATATATATATATATATATAATACATGCCGTTTGATTTTGTTTTAGTGGCTTAAAATATGTATATTGAAAAATTTTATGGTGTTCACGTTTCGTAAGCACCCATTTATAAATTATAATAATATATTTTAAAACATTTGTTTCTTACTTGCATACTATATATAGAGATATATCAATTCTTGCAGTTCTATTCCTTTTAGTGGCTTTATATGTATATGTGTATATATATTATATATAATAAAAATACAAAACCCGCGGTGGAATTTGGAATATAATGCTGCGTTGAAAACGCAAATAGTTGAATCCATTATTATACTTACATACACAAGAAAGAGATGCCGACAAAGAAAGAGATAATTTAATAAATTAGCTAGCTTGCTAGTTCCAATCATGGTGTTTGGTGCCACCTAGATAAATCCCATCTTCCTTAAGCTCCCAAAGACAAATAGTGCCACCAGTTCCACCTTGGCATCCTCCTTCTTTGGCGATCTTTTTATTATAAACATCGAAAACCCTTTCCTTCTTCCCCCAATAAAAGTGACAAAATATGAGAGTTCTTCCAAACATATTACGGCAGAAGTCAATCACATAAGGTTGATTTGGGATGATATTAACCAGCCCAGTATCGTGACCCTTGTCCTGACAACGTGCGATCAAAGGTTGTTTATTTGAGCTAGGAAGACCATTTACGATGTAGATTGAGCCATGTTTCTCAATGAAACACGACAACTTGCTGTTGTTGTTCGAAAACGCAGATGTTTCTTGGAGAGCTTTGTCGTAAGAGAGTATTAGCAAAAG
This sequence comes from Craterostigma plantagineum, assembly GCA_027422505.1. Taxonomy (NCBI): domain Eukaryota; kingdom Viridiplantae; phylum Streptophyta; class Magnoliopsida; order Lamiales; family Linderniaceae; genus Craterostigma; species Craterostigma plantagineum. The sequence goes on from JAPQWV010000082.1 coordinate 1,857,265, forward strand.
TATCATGAGAAGAGAAGGGCGCCGTGATAATAATGTGATCATCATCTTCTTCTCCATTTTCGATTATTAATTAATATATGTGTGTGTGTGTCTTTTGTCATGCGTGTGTGGATTTTATTTTATAGCCTCAACGAGATTATCTTTTGTAATAAGGGTTTAGAGATCAGATTGCGAAAATATTGAATACTGCTTTTTGACTAGCTATGTGATAATCAGTAATCTTTGGGTGTTAATGAAGAGATCAAATCAAATCAACACGAGGTTGGGACCATTACTCTTCTACCTTATTACTTTCTTTAAGGATTGATTTTGTTAGGTTTTCGAATTTGAATTATTGGATGGATAATGATTGTTGACCACCACAATGACCAAATCTTGATCGAGTTAATAATATTACAGAAAGGAACTAGTAAATCGTTATCTAAGAGGGTTTATGAGAAAAAAAGAAAATGGTCCATAATACAATTATCGAAAATCTAAAAAAAAAATTAAATAGAAACGATCACGGTGGGACTTGAACCCACAATCTCCCGCTCCGGAGGCGAGCGCCTTATCCATTAGGCCACGCGATCATTGAATTACTATTTTTACGAAGGATGTTTAAATATTAAAATGACACTAGAAGTCCAAGCAAGCCTTTCACCATCAAGCAGCTGATATTATCATAGCTTCAGTTGATTTTGAATCTCATAATAAATAAATAAATAAATAATCTGTGATAAATCGACATGGAAATTAAATGATATTTCGGTTCTTATTTTTTCCTTTTGTTTCATTTCCCCTGCGAAGAATCGGTATACAATTTATGACAGGCCAAGACTAATCAAGAGCAACGAATACTACACTACTACATATATATGTATATATAGATATATGTATGTTACTCTCTACGTATTATTTAATAGCACCCTATTCTATTCCCAATCGTATCTCTTTTGCCCATGAAGATAGATCCCATCTTCCTTAAGCTCCCATACACAAAGAGTGCCACCAGCCCCAGCCTGACATCCTCCATCTTTATCGAGCTTTTTATTATAGACATCGAAAAACCTTTGCTTCTTTCCCCAATAAATATGACAAAAGACCAAACTTCTTCCGAAAATATTACGGCATAACTGAATCCTAAGAGGATGCTTTGGAGTTATCTCAATCAACCCAAGATCTTTCCTCTTGTCCTGACAACGTGAGATCAACTGTTCCTTGTTCGAGCTTGGAAGTTCGTTCTTTAAGTCGATCGTTATTTTTTCCAAAATGAAACAATAAAGCTTACTGCTACTGCTGTTATTATTATTTGCAAACGCTGTGGCTTCTTGGAGTGCTTTGTCGGAAGATATTAGCAGTATTATTACAAGGCTGCCGTTAACAAGAGAGTTGATGCGTGATGATGCCATCTTCTTCTCTATTTGATGGATACAAATGATGTCTTTGGTCATCAAGTGTTGTCTAGTTAACAATGCATTTTATATTGTCCCTTATGGGCCGGGATGATCTTTTTTAAAAAGGTTTTTGTAGAGAGCTCAAGATTGACAATATATTCAATGCTTTTTTGACTAAGTAATAATGACAGTTTGATATCAAGATTAATATGTGACACACTTGTACATATACATATATATATATATATTATTTTAATACACTAGCTAGTTCCCAATCATATCTTTTCGGCCACCAATATAAAGCCCATCTTCCCTAACCTGCCCAAGACAAAGGGTGCCCCATATTGACCCTTGTCCCTTACATCCTCCTCTTCTATCTCTTTTATTTATTATAAACATCGGATTATATTATTATGCCCTTTGGTCGTCATGAGTTAGTGAAAGACGATGCCACTTTATACGAGGGATGTTTCTTTTTGTAATAAGGTTTTGCAACAATTGAATGCTTTTTTTTTTTTTTCAATTTATTGCTGATATCAAATTAAAAAGATGTTGTGCCCGTACAAATTTTTTTTCCTTTATTTCTTTCTTAGATATTGATGGACGACAATTCTGGACCAAATTATTGCCGCATGAATGAATCGCAAACTGCGTTGTATATGAAGTCGTGAAATTTCTAACAGATATACTCGGCATGGAGCACAAATTATTTTATCACATTAAGCACACATTACAAATATATAGATATATTAGCTATTAGTTCCAATCATATCGTTTTGTGCCACCTAGATAAATCCCATCTTCCTTAAGCTCCCAAAGACAAATAGTGCCACCACTTCCACCTTGACATCCTCCATCTTTATCGATCTTTTTACTATAAACATCCAAAACCCTTTGCTTTTTTCCCCAATAAAAGTGACAAAATACTAAACTTCTTCCAAAAATATTACGGCATAATAGAATCTCAAGGGGGTGACTTGGGTCGATCGTAATCAACCCAAGATCGTGCTTCTTGTCCTGACAACGTCCGATCAACTGTTCTTTATTCGAACTCGGAAGTTTGTCCAAGATTTCGATTGTGATCTTCTCTGCGAAACACTTGAACTTGTTGATGTTCGTAAGGGCAGAAGCTTCTTGAAGAGCTTTGTCGTAAGATAGCAGCACTATCAGAAGGATGGGGAGAGAGGAGCATGATAGTGTGATCTTCTTCTTCTCCATTTTGTATTAACTATTGGATAATTGTCGTGAATACTGCGGATTTTTATAGCTGTTGTTAATGAGGAGATCAAATAGAAAAGATTGTGCTGCCCATCTATTTCTTTCTTATAGGGATTGATTTTGTGTGATTTACGAATTAAATTAAATGGATACTGGTTGTTTCACCAGGATTATTTGCTGCAACAATGAACGAACAAAGTTGATTTCTTTCCTCGTATTAAGTGGTAAGAGAATCGAAGTAGCATTATAACAGAAAAACCTAGTCTTTATGTACATTTTCAATCAATAATTCAAATATCTTCGATCAATAATGATTATATCAGACGTATCTGTGTAAGATGGATTCTAAGGATCAGGAGATGATAAATGCTTTCTCAATGAAACTGCAACACTTCTCTTTTAATGATGTCACTGTAAGGAGAAAATTCAATTGTACTTACCAACGTGAATATACATTGGGCCGATTCTACTGCTATGGTTATATAATCACGGCCCATATACTTTCCGGCCCAATTAGATTCAACGTGGGACATTCATTCAACTGCATATATTATTGGGACAATTCAAAGGTAGGTGAATTTTTTTAAATAGAAATTTGGTTGAATATTCAAACTTATGTCGTAGGCATTATCGATTTCATTGACCGTAGACTTTTGACCATATAACTTGTTACCGTTGATTGAAAACTCTTAAAATTATAAATGGAACATATGATTGTAAAAGGTTTGAAATCAGCATCAAACTTTGCGATAACCCATGCGCAATAAATAAACTCTTTATATTGCGTCTAACAAATACGTTGTCAACATGTTGCGTGGCCTTCTAGAAGCCGGATAATAAACATCATTTCATTTGAAGACCGAAGAATTGTCTCTTTTTATTTTTTAATATATATTTTTTCACTCTAGAAAGTGTGTGCTTTTTTAATTCATAAAAATTTTAAGCCTAATACAATTCCTATTCGGGATGTTGATATTTTCTACTTTCTTACACGATTTTTTGTTATTCACATAATTAATAAATAATATGTCCTTCAAAAGAATTGTAAGACCTCACAAACCGAGATATAAATTATATGTACTCCTTCAACAAAAACATCATAGTAACTGAATTTACCTAACCATGGAAGTGGAAACCCTTACAGCTAGCATCACATTCCATGGCGGCAATAATAAAGATGCTACAAATAAAGAAGAAGAAGAAGACAGCAATGTTCCATTACCAGGGTTTAGATTCCATCCAACCGATGAAGAACTAGTTGGATTTTATCTCCGACGAAAAGTAGAGAACAAAAAGATCAGTCTCGAACTCATAAAGTCAGCTGAGATCTATAAACATGATCCATGGGATCTTCCAAGTAAGCTTACATTATGGCTACCCCAAGGATTTCATTTTTTCTTCGCACCACCATTAGGGTATTTGCTAAATCTATGATTTTCATTCGATTTTGTCAGAATTATACGATAGCATAGGGGACAAAGAGTGGTATTTCTACTGCAAACGAGATCGAAAGTACAAGAACAGCGTTAGACCTAACCGTGTCACAAGCTCGGGATTTTGGAAAGCTACGGGCGTAGACAAAAATGTGTACTCAAGTGGAGATGATCATCGCATCGTAGGACTAAAGAAATCCCTCGTTTACTACCGTGGAAATTGTGGGAAGGGCACCAAAACCGATTGGATGATGCACGAATTTCGTCTGCCTCCGAGCTTTTGCAATAATAGCAATGGCAAGAAGCCCAAGAACCCTACGAACTATGCAAGAAACATCATCAACGCTGATGATCAAGAAGCTGTAAGTGTTTTTATTACAGTTATTTTTACATAGCATTCTATGATCACTTCTTGATCTATATTGATATATAATAGGAAGTTTGGACCCTATGCCGAGTATTCAAGAGAAACAAGACAGCCTCGGCTCAGTACAAGAAGAGCGTTATTACAGCTAATGGATCGACGAAACGCAGCAGTAATGTCCCTTATGAAGATGAAGGTGATGATGGTCAGTACATCAATTACATTAGTTTTGGCGCTAGCTTTGGTCCCATGATGAATGCTTCGATGAGGCATGCTGAGGAAAAAACCCTAAATGAAATGCATTATGCGCAGTGCTTCGTCCCAGCAGAAAATTCCAACTCATCTTCGTCAGCAATTACGTCTTCTGCGCTTGATCATCACTTGACTGATATGCTTAGCCATGGTACCGAATATAACTGGGAGTATCTTAGATCTCTGGCAAGTATTTGTGACATGGTTTCTGTTAATCCGATGAGCTTCTATGTGTGATATGATGTATTCGTGTTATATATAATGTACGGAATAATCTTGAATTTGTGAATTTTATGCAGGTTGTGTAATATGTAGTTCTTTTTTCTGTTAAAATAATGGTGAAATTGATATAAACTTAAAACATATACATATAAAAATCGTGGAATTTAGAAAGAAACTTGACATACAGAATATTCTCTGGAACTATAATTTTGATGCGAGAAAAAATAGAAGTGCCAATCCGAGAATCGCATTGGAATAAACTCGGCCATAGCAAAGTCGGGTAAACTACCGTTCACTTGAGGGAACCGTAGATAAGCTAACCGTAGGCACGTTAAGATATTTACAAGTACCCCATCCTTAAATGGGCTTAGGGCTTTGAGTGGACGCCTCTCAAGTCTCGCGTTATATATAAGGAGACTGTTCCATTTTATCCAAGCCAATTGAGAGCCGCCTGCCTGCGCTGCATCTTTCTCTCCGCAATTCTTTGTAAGCTTTCATTTACGATCTATCTTGCTAAGATCTTTATTAGAATTGTTATATGTCATGCTATATTTCGCTTAGTTGATGATTTTTGGATCTGCCGTTGTTTACTCGTTGAGGAATGTGGATGCGTCTAGCTAACAATTGATTTTTTTTTTTGTCATTTTTTTTAGCGAACAGCTCTGATCCGATCCTCTTGTTTTATTTGAGTTTTGAACGGATCAATTATTTCTATCAATTATTGTATTGTAGCCTGGTAATTCGCTCTTCATATGGCCTTACTTTTGCTTTATTTTGGGGATTATTTTCTTCATGAACAGCTCTGATGACAACTAGTTAGTTGCAAAGCTTGTGACTTGCTAGTCAGTTAGGTCTCACAAATCCGTCTTTACCCTTTTTCTTCTTTTCATTGCAGGAGCACTTTGGAGGATTGCCTCCATTCCATTTTTTACTAAGTTTCTCTTTAACAATTAGTCAAAATGGTAAGCTTAAGCATCACTTTTTCTTATCACATTGGGATACAAAAAAGTACCTTTCTTTAACTATTGATTTGATTTATACAGGTGAAGTTCACAGCAGAAGAGCTCCGCAAGATTATGGACTATAAGCATAACATCCGTAACATGTCTGTTATTGCCCATGTCGATCATGGTACACAAGCTGAAATAGCTCAATATCCTCTACACACAAGTTTTTTTACGTTCCCCATATAGTGTGCAGTAGCCTCGATTATCACACAAAGTAACACGTCCCATGAGAATTTGTGTACTTCTGTTTGATGCATGCTTCAATTGTTTGTTCACTATCAGGGAAGTCTACTCTTACCGATTCCCTTGTGGCTGCTGCTGGTATCATCGCCCAAGAAGTTGCTGGTGATGTTAGAATGACCGATACCCGTGCTGACGAAGCTGAACGTGGCATCACCATCAAGTCCACTGGTATCTCACTCTACTATGAAATGACTGACGAGTCATTGAAGGGCTACAAGGGATCACGCCAGGGAAACGAATACCTCATCAATCTCATTGATTCTCCCGGGCACGTAGATTTCTCTTCTGAAGTGACAGCTGCTCTCCGTATCACTGATGGTGCCCTTGTCGTGGTTGACTGTGTCGAAGGAGTGTGCGTTCAGACTGAAACTGTCCTCCGACAGGCTCTTGGTGAAAGAATTAGGCCCGTGCTGACAGTTAACAAGATGGACAGGTGCTTCCTTGAGCTCCAGGTTGATGGAGAGGAGGCTTACCAAACTTTCCAGAGGGTCATTGAAAATGCGAATGTCATCATGGCAACTTACGAAGATCCTCTCCTTGGTGATGTCCAAGTCTACCCTGAGAAAGGTACTGTGGCTTTCTCGGCTGGTCTTCACGGGTGGGCCTTCACCCTCACAAACTTTGCCAAGATGTATGCGTCCAAATTTGGTGTCGATGAGTCCAAGATGATGGAGAGGTTATGGGGAGAGAACTTCTTCGATCCCGCAACTAAGAAGTGGACCACCAAGAACACTGGAACTCCCACTTGCAAGCGTGGTTTCGTGCAGTTTTGTTACGAACCCATCAAGCAGATCATCAACACTTGCATGAACGATCAGAAAGACAAGCTGTGGCCGATGCTGCAGAAGCTCGGAGTCACGATGAAGTCTGACGAGAAAGAGTTGATGGGAAAAGCTCTGATGAAACGTGTCATGCAGACTTGGCTTCCTGCAAGTACCGCCCTGCTAGAAATGATGATATTCCACCTTCCTTCTCCAGCCACAGCCCAAAAGTATCGTGTGGAGAACTTATACGAGGGACCGCTAGATGATGCCTACGCCACTTCTATCAGAAACTGTGATCCCGAGGGACCCCTCATGCTTTACGTGTCTAAGATGATTCCCGCCTCTGACAAGGGCAGGTTTTTCGCTTTCGGGCGTGTGTTCTCAGGAAAGGTGTCGACGGGTTTGAAGGTTAGAATAATGGGTCCCAACTATATCCCTGGCGAGAAAAAAGACTTGTACGTGAAGAGCGTCCAGAGAACTGTTATATGGATGGGAAAGAAGCAAGAAACCGTCGAGGACGTGCCTTGTGGAAACACCGTTGCTTTGGTTGGTTTAGATCAGTTCATCACGAAAAACGCAACTCTGACCAACGAGAAGGAAGTCGACGCCCATCCCATCAAAGCAATGAAGTTCTCCGTCTCGCCAGTCGTGCGTGTGGCCGTTCAGTGCAAGGTTGCTTCGGACCTTCCCAAGCTCGTCGAGGGTCTGAAGCGTCTCGCCAAGTCTGACCCTATGGTCGTCTGCACCATCGAGGAATCTGGCGAGCACATCGTCGCCGGTGCCGGCGAACTCCACCTTGAGATCTGCTTGAAAGACTTGCAAGACGATTTCATGGGCGGGGCGGAGATCATCAAATCCGACCCGGTCGTCTCCTTCCGTGAGACCGTCCTCGAGCGATCGTCGCGCACCGTCATGAGCAAGTCGCCCAACAAGCACAACCGTCTATACATGGAGGCCCGTCCCATGGAGGAGGGTCTTGCCGAGGCGATCGACGATGGACGCATTGGCCCGAGGGACGACCCTAAGGTCAGGTCGAAGATCTTGTCCGAAGAGTTTGGTTGGGATAAGGAGCTTGCAAAGAAGATATGGTGCTTCGGCCCTGAGACGACAGGCCCAAACATGGTGGTTGATATGTGTAAGGGAGTTCAGTACCTGAATGAAATCAAGGATTCCGTCGTCGCTGGGTTTCAGTGGGCTTCTAAGGAAGGCCCGTTAGCCGAAGAGAACATGAGGGGCATCTGCTTTGAGGTGTGCGATGTCGTTCTACACGCTGATGCCATTCACAGAGGTGGTGGTCAGGTTATACCTACTGCTAGGAGAGTGATCTATGCTTCCCAACTCACTGCCAAGCCTCGCCTCTTGGAGCCGGTCTACCTTGTCGAGATCCAAGCCCCCGAGCAAGCCCTTGGCGGGATTTACAGCGTTTTGAATCAGAAACGTGGGCATGTTTTCGAAGAGATGCAAAGGCCGGGCACGCCTCTGTACAACATCAAGGCGTACTTGCCTGTCATTGAATCTTTCGGTTTCTCTAGTACTTTGAGAGCTGCAACTTCGGGTCAAGCTTTTCCACAGTGCGTGTTTGATCACTGGGACATGATGGCCTCGGATCCATTGGAATCTGGGTCGCAAGCGTCTACCTTAGTTGCTGAGATCCGTAAGAGGAAAGGCTTGAAGGAGCAGATGACACCTCTCTCTGAGTTTGAGGACAAGCTGTGAGTTTGCTGAGTTTCGTTTTCTTATGGATTTGCTGAACTATTTTCAGTTCCTTGGTCTCAAGTTATTGTCGTCGTCGTGATTAGGAGAGTTTCTTGTTGTGTTTTTATGTCTGTTTTAAGATAATCTTCGACTCTTGATATACCGTTGCTTGCTGTTATGGTTTATATGTCAGTCACTGCTGGATAAATCTATCTTCTGATACTTAGTTGTGTCCGATCGTATCTTGCAATAATTATGTCGTTTGTGTGGGGATTATACGCATGTGTTTTGTTATTTAGATAATGCAAGTAGAAGCTTTTGCTTTTATTACTTGTTCATGGAAGGAAATTGAACATCATGGGAAAACCTCAATGAGAGATCTGAGACCTAAGATGGGCGTAATTTTATAGCTAGTAAAACCAGAATCAAGAAACAGCTTCTCCCATTCCTTCTCCGTCCTCTCCCTTCCGTTAACGAAAGTCATCATCATCATATCGAAGAACATCTGCGTCTCGTTTCCTTCTTCCACCACCATCTCAACAACCATCACTTTTCCGCCCGTTGAAATCGACTCCTTGCAGTTTCTCAGTATCTTCATGCACTCCTCGTCGTCCCAATCGTGCAGTACCATCTGTTTTGCAGAGTAAATAAAACACCTTAGAAACTTGAGAAACAACTAGTGCACTTATCACAAGATATGTTAATAAAAAACACCTTAATAAAGACGGCGTTCGACTTGGGAATCGACTGGAACATATCTCCCGCGACGAGAGCGAGGTTCTTACCGCCCTCCAGCCCGGCAATAACATTTGGGAGCTCAAGGACAGCGCATTTCATCTCGGGAAACTCATCAGCTATGGCTCTTGCAAGTTTCCTTCACCTCCGCCAACGTCGACCATCGATTCGAGCCCTTCGAAGACATGCCTGCAACCCTTCACCAGCAGGTTAGAAACTAGCTCTGAGTCATTACTCAGGCTCCATTGAAACAGCTTATTCAATCTCTCTTCTTGCTCCATGAACTCCCACATCACCTTCCCATGAGTCGCCTCGAAAGGCGTTCGAAGGGCATTATCTTCTGTTTGAAGCCATTCTCCCAAGCGATGCCATGGATCTGTAAACGCTGGGTCTAACATGGAAAGAGCCAAAGGTGTTATGCTCCATGGGTCATCTTGCAAGAGAAGGCGTGAAGAGGGCGTCAGCCAATAACCTTCTTCTTCTTCTATTTTGGACATTGTGAAGAGCTTAGAATGAACTAAGAGTCGCATCAGCTGATAAAGACAGTGCGATTTTGATTGATTTATCTTCAGGGCTCGGACTAGCTCGGAGATTGCCATGGGCTTTCCGTGGGCGTTGATTATGTCTGGGATTTTGAGCTGTACAGCGCATTTTAGGGACATGGAGCTTATGAAGCTGAAGATTTGGTTCCATACGTGGGCTTGAGCTTCGAGGAGCTGAGATGTGGATTCTATACCTGCCATTGTTTTTTTTGGTTACGATATGCATTTGAGTATGGCTTGTTCATCACATCACATTTATAGTGGCTCAATGAGGACAGAAAACTGAGACACTGATTGTTTGTTGTTGTGGCCATCTTTAGTTGACTATATCGTAAGCATTACGTAGTTCTGTAATAATACAAGATATCTGCGATCACTCTTATTTCGATGTTTACCTCCATATGGACTTTGTGATGAAGTATTTCTTATCATCATGGCATTGCCACGAGTGATTACGTAACGACGTTTAAACATGATATATAATGTTTTTTTTCCTCTCTCGAAGAAAGTCAAATACAAAGTCTTCAAGTTCATCTATTATCTTCTTACACGGATCTCATTCGCTCTACGCCATTACATTAGCATTAGAGCAAGGACAAAACCACCTCCAAGAACTATGAAACAGCAAACTAACACACACAGCAAAGAACCCTACGAAGTACCCTACCCCAAAGGGCACATTGTACCAAGAACTCTCATGAGCATCATCATCATCTCCTTCACCAGGCATGGTCGTGTTCAGATTCAGACAGCTTCTATTCAACACTTCGCCGCACAGCTTAGGATTCCCTTCGAAGGAAGAAGCCAAGAACGTACTGAACTGACCCCCTCGAGGAATCTCACCCTCAAGATCATTGTTCGCCACGCTGAACACAGACAAGAAGCTGAGGCTCGTCAGAGAACTTGGGATCGCCCCGGTTAAATGGTTGTTCGACATGTCGAGCCTCTCCAAGTTCACCAGCTTCGAAAGCTGATCAGGTATGCTTCCTTCGAACTTGTTGATCCCAAGATCTAAGATGTGTAGCAGTTTTAACTGACCGATTTCTTCTGGGATTTTCCCGCTGAGGCTGTTATTGCCTACTTTGATCCCTCGAGGCAAGTTAAAGAGTCGATTGTATTGCAGACTATCGAACAAGAAAGGCAACGCTAGGTAGCTCAGGTCTGTGCTCGAGTTATCTGAGATTAAAGCTGGCAATCTAGTGATCTCTATTGGGAGGTTTCCCGATAGGTAGTTCTGCGTTAGGTTTAGGACGAAAAGGCTAGGCATGTCTCCTAACCATGGCGGGATAGGCCCAGTTATGAGGTTGTAAGAGAGGTTCAAAACCTTGATACTTCTGAGCTTAGATATCCATGAAGGAATCTGACCAGTGAGCAAACATCCACCTAAGGTGAAGATCTGCAGATTCTGAAAGCCCTTTAGGTGAAGCATATCGTTATCGTCTGGCAACTTCTCGTTGTGATAGCATCTCGACATGAACAATACGGCGAGCTTATCGCAGTGCTGGAGGATGTTTAAGGCCCCAGCAAGATTAGACAGAAAATTATCAGACAGCGAAAAGTGTTCCAACGAGGCGAGCGAAGCCATACAAGGAGGGACTTCGCCGGTCAGCTTGTTGTACGCCAGTCGAAGAGCTGTCAAAGATCTTGCCAAGCACAAGCTCTCCGGTATGTTTCCGACGAAGCTGTTGTTCCCCAAATCGATGGCTTGAGCCCTCCGAAGCTTGGAGAAATCGAGGGCTGAGATCTCTCCATGGAAGTGATTGTTCCTCAAGAGGAGAGTTGTTAGGTTGGTGCAGTCCGTTAGAGAAGGTGGGAGAGTTCCACTGAAGTTGTTCGTGTGAAGCAAAAGCTGCTCTAAATTGATGAGGTTCCCAATATTACTTGGGATTTCTCCTGAGAATTCATTGAATTGAAGCTCTAACACGGTTAGATCAGACAGATGAACGACGCTGTCGTTGATTGGACCTGATAAATGGTTGTTTGGGAAAGATATCTCCTTTAGCGTCTTAACCCCGTAAAGATCGTAAGGAAGCCAGCCATTTATGCCATTGAAACCAGCTCGGAGAGTCTTCAAGCTCTGACACGAGCCAAACCCATGGAAGATATGTCCGCTGAATTCGTTGTTAGAGAAATCGAGGGACTCCAATAGCTGGGAAGCAGAGCAGATGGAAGAAGGCAGCGGCCCAGTGAAGGTGTTGTTGCTGATGTTGAAGTACGTCAGCTTCGAAGCTCCATGGAAGAACGAAGGATCTATAGATCCGTTGAATCCGTTGTTAGAGAAGTCAACGGTTCGAATCGAAGGGGGCAAACTGTTGACTGTCTGAGGCGGCTGAAGCACGCCCGCGAAGTGATTGTTGCTCAGATCAATAACTCGGAGGCGACCCAAAGCTTGGAAGAGGTCCGCCGGCAAGTGGCCGGAGAGTTGGTTGTGGGAGAGATTGAGGTAGGCGAGGAAGGTAAGGTTTTTGAGAGATGGGCTGAGGTTACCTGAGAGGCCATGGCCGGGGAGGGAGAGGTGCGTGACGCGGCCTTGGTTGTTATTGCACCCCACGCCTTCCCAGTCGCAGCAGTCGCCGGCCGGCGATGCTGTCCAGTTTAGAGGAGAGCCCGGCGATGATATCTGATCGAGGAAAGAGATCAGCGAATCTTGATCGGCTTTATTGCAGGTGGAAGATGCAGTTATTGCAAAGTGTACGAGGAGAGAAGAAAGAACTACGACTAGTGTCTCTTTTCTTTTCATCTTTTTCACCTAACAAGGTTCACAGAGAGAGACGTTCATACAATACATCACATTTATAGCTCACAGAGAGAGAGGGAGAGATGGTTGAAGTGGATAGGAGAATGAAGACTTTGAGTCAACTATGTGGACATACATTGTATGGAGTACTTGCGTATCAAAAAAAGGTGTTTGACGCGTAAATATTTGACTTGTATTTCTCTATCATTGTCCCCACCATTTCTTCGAGCTTGGACATCACGGAAGAAAATACAAAGAACATGGAATCGTATCGAGCGGAAATCTTTGGATTTATCCATTATAGTTCACTGGTAATAAGTCCTTGCTTGACTATGGAAGAAGAGAGCAAAAGGGTCAACTTCATTTTTTGTTAGAACTTGCACAGTTCGCACGTGGCAAGTGGGAAACAAAGCGCCCGTGATTGGCTTTGGTGGTAGTTTTTCGGGTCGGGCGGTTCCGGGTCGAACGATCTTTAAGTGATGGGTTGGGCTTCAAGGGCCGCATAAGTAAAGGGAAATGGCCCAATTGGCCCATTTAGAAGCAAATATCTCAATAATTGCACAACGATCCACCGTCTAATAGTTACTTGCATCTACGCCCTTCTATAAATATGGTTATCTGACACACACGTCAAGAAGCTCAAGACGTTGTCGCTTATTAGCATTTCTTGGTCAGTCAGCTTCACTCATGGGCTAATCTTTCTTTTGTCGCTCTCCTCGCCTTCTCTTAGCAAGGGTTGGAACAGGAGAAGAATTTATCATAATCCCATGAGAGGAATCCATGAATTCGTGTTTTGTTTTCTTTTTTTTTTCTATATATACTTAGCTAAGTAGTCAGTTACCGTCGTTGTTAAACTGGATAGATCTTTTCGCACTAGGTTCCGAAACCCTGGGAAGCTCACAGGTTCTTGATAGCGACTTCGGTCGGTTTTTTTTAACCTTTGCCTTCTTTCTTTTTTGGTTGGAGAACGGCGTAGATGTTAGAGAAAAAGGAGTGAGTCATTGGTTTGAGGTTGTTTGGAAGGCAAGATTTTTTGCGTAGGTTTTGTTTTGTTCGGAAGAAGTATTTTGGATATGGATACTAAGGAAGTTGGAAGGGATCCTACAGGTCTGCTGCTAATTTACTTTCGGATTTTTGTTTTTTTTTTAAGCTTGAAAAATTGATGTTCATAGATATTTGCACTTGTTACGTATCAGTTGGTGAATTTTCATTAACGTCGTGTTGCCATGGATTTAGATTCTGGAGGTAAAAGAAAATGACATCAATCTTTGAATGCATCGCTGTTGAGTTTTTGTTATGTGTGCTGAGGTAATAATCCTTATATCTCTTTCTCTTGCATGATCAGGGAAGGATGTATTTGATGCTTCACAGTATGAATTTTTTGGTAACAACATACTTGGTGATTTTGAGTTTGGGGTATCGGAATACGATGAGGATGAAATTCCTTTTCCTGAGATTGGAGGATTCGAGAACGCTGCTGTTGATCTTTCTGAGCTTGATGGTGTACTGTTTCCCATAGGGAGTGAAGAGGTTGGTCCTAAATGTTTATAATGTATTCATGTTATGAAATTGGAATGAAGCTTTCACAGAATTGGCTCTTCTTCAGCTTGGTTTGTTTCGGTCATTTGTACTGTAGTTTGCAATGTCTTTCTCCACGTGTCTTCCATCTTCATAGTTGCATTGCTTTATTCTTACTATGTGTGTTGTTTGTTTCTGTCGTTTACCGTTAGCTTACTACACGTGCTGCTTTTAATGTCGTTTTGACTGTTGCATTGCAGCGCTCTTACTACACGTGTTGTTCGTAAATATGGTTTCCAGTTCGTTACTTTATCAGCGTGCTAGTGAAACTTCCAGTTTATAATCGGGTATAGTGAAAGAGTTTTTAAGTCTTTCGGAACTTTCTTGGCCATCTTGGCACAACTTATAAATGTATTTTGGAATTACTAATTAATATCCTTTGATGTCGTTAACGCTTAAACTATAACTCTTCATTTACCTTCCATGCAAAAGCTGATCATATATATACAATAAATTCATGAATTAGATTCTATCCGCTGATCCCTACATTCACGATCTGAAAGCCTCTGATGAATGGTTTTGGCTTCAAAGATTACGAGAACTATATTTTGTTTCTGTAAGGTCCACATATCACGTTTACCTGCTGAATCTGTGCATAAACGATTTGAGTTCATTATCCTTGTTTGGTAAAAATATGCTGATGTAAATTTGGCGGGTGAATATCAAAGCCATTGTTAAGTTAGAAATAAAGCAAACTTGTATAGTTTTATGCATTATCACACCTCAATGAGTTCCCTTAGGATCAGGGTAATCAGAATTCTATCTCTTCAAGCTTTCCATACATTGTGTTTTGTGCACCGTCCTGCAACACTCGAAATCCTTAACATTAACTAACTTTTCAGGAAGATGAACTTTCCGTGACTGATGACCTGTCAAGTAGATTTTCACAGGTGACGCTTATGTTTGGAGTTTCATTTAGTTTCTATGGGCTGTGGTCGGTTTAGTGTTGTAATTTTTATGTTCCCAAGTCGCACATAAACTGATTCAATAGTTCATCGCTCAAGCTGTGGTATCTCATTGTTTTTTTTTTTTTTTTCACTTACTCTTACAGTTGAATACAGTAGAAAGTAAGCCAGAAATCGCAGGAGTTAACGGAGACTGGGGATTCAAAGAAAGTAAGTTCTTGTCACTCTTTGAGACTGTCACCAATTTAGAATTTTTCCCACCTTGTGTTTGCTGTAAATCGATCTGACGACTAGCTCTCTTTCAACCTGAGTACTCTTTTAGTACCCCTTAACTATCGGAAACATTAGTTAGAAGGTCGCAAGTGTTTACTTCTTATGTTAATCTCAGATTGGACCATTTACATGTCCCAATAGTTTGTCGGCAATCGCCACTTATTTCTCGATGTTATTTTACTTCAGGTTCATCTGCTGCTGAACATGCCCAAGTGGCATATTCGGCCAATTGTGTTGATCGGCGTGGTTGTGGAGATGCAGCTTTTTATGGAAGCCAAAATTTGTTATCAGAATCACACTCCTACCCTACCCATATAATGGAATCTAACTCATTACAAAGCCAAACCTTGCGAAACCAACATTCCTCTGAGCCAATCCATATCCCAAATTCATCATTCTCTTCGTATCTTCCCCGTGGTGTCCCATCTCCCCATGCTTCACCAAATCATATTCCTAACTCCTCATACCAGCCTGGTATTCACCAAATACCTATCGATTCTCCCAATCGTTCTTCTTTTTCTATTCCTCAGCTTCAATCAACTGCCCTGCCCCATGATTCTCAGTTTGGCGTATCCTTTCCACAACGATCCCATGGTCTTTCAGTCAACCATCAGTACCAAAACCAATGGATGAATCAAAATGGTGTTCCTTCCCAGCATTTATCCAATCAGAATGGCCTAATAACTCCACAGACAATACATCCTCAGCATCCGCTGCAGATCAAGATGGAGTATCCTCCTCAACAGTCGTCTGCTCACTTAAGAGGAGTGCAACCTCATATGAACAATCTTGGCATGTTTGGTCTGCCCAATTCAAGCGACCCCAGAGTTATCTCTATTATCAGAAACAGAGAGGGGATGTATGGTGGGTGGCCAAGATTTAGAGCCAAGAACATGTCTGCTGATGAGATTGAAAGCATTGTCAGAATGCAAATTGCTGTACTCACAACGCTGATCCTTACGTTGAAGACTATTACCATCAGGCGTCCCTGGCGAGAAAATCAGCTGCTGCTAAGGTGAGCCGTCATTTCTGCCCAACCCAATTGAGGGATGGGTCTTTTGTGTCCTCCATTAGCAGCAATGAGCCACACGCTTTCCTTCGTGTCGACGGTCTTGGGAGGGTTGCCCTTCCGTCAATTCGAAGGCCTCGGCCACTCCTTGAAGTTGAACCAATGAATTCATCAGAACTTACCGAGGAGAAGCCTTTGGAACAGGAACCAACGCTTGCCGCTAGATTTGCTATCGAGCATGGACATAATTTCCTCCTAGAGGTCGATGATATAGACAGATTCTTACAGTGCAATCAGCCACTCAACGATGAGGAGTTGAGACAAAGAAGGCAGTCTCTCCTCGAAGGTTTAGCATCCACTCTTCAGCTCATTGACCCGCTGGGTAATAACGAACCCACCTCCCTTTTGGCTCCAACGGATGATTTGGTGTTTCTGACTATTGCATCTCTTCTCAAGGGTAAGAAGCTTCTAGTGAGGTATCTTCAACTTCTTTTACCAGGAGAGCTTCTCAGAGTCGTTTGCATGGCCATCTTTCGCAACTTGAGGTTTCTATTCTGCAGTGTTTTTCCCGACCCCGAAACAGCAGTAACGACAGTTGACTTAGCACATGCTGTATCACATTCAGTGCAAAGAATGGACCTCAAGTCTCTATCTGCTTTCCTTGCATCAGCTGTGTGTTCATCAAACAATCACCCACCTTTGCCTCCAATAGGGAGTTCGTATGGAGACGGGGCATCAGTTGTCCTTAAATCCGTGCTCGATAGGGCCACTGAGATTTTAACAACTATTCATTCTTACAGTGATGATGGCTGTAGCCCAGCTAACCGTGCGCTTTGGCAAGCTTCTTTTGATGCGTTTTTTGGTCTGATCATGGAATACTGCGATAAGAAATACGAGTCTGTAATGCAATATTTCCTTTCTCAGAGCTCACAGAACCATTCAGATCGAAGGGTGGTTGTTTCTGACGACATGGCCAAGGCTATCATCACTAGAGAGATACCCATCGAACTGCTTCGTGCGAGCCTGCCTCACACGAGAGAGGTGCAGAAGCAGATATTATTGGATTTTCAAGGCGGTCTATGCCTTCGACTGGTTTTAGCGGCTGATGTTTGTTGATTTTCAATGGGACGCTTTCAGAAACTGCTGATTGTGGTTTGTTTTTGTTTCAATCTGTTTTGTTAGTTTCTTGTGAATATGGAGCAGCAACAATACTTTAGACCAAAGGTGAAATTATACTGTTTGTATCAATCCACAAACAAGCTCTCAAGGAAATCCCAAAAACAGACAGCAGTTGAGGTTTGTTAATGTCTGATTCCGACAAGCATGCCAAGATTTTGCAAAAATATAAATGGAAATAACCATAGTTGAGATTGATCGAGAGCAAAAGTATTATACATCATAACGCAAATATAACACGACTAGGGCCAGATTACAGCAGCACTTAGCAAGTGTGTATTGGATATTCTATGATTCATATTCATTGATCACTGAGCCAAAGCACTTGTGTTGTAGACAAGGAGTGCGCCGCCGGCAAGAATCCCAGCAAGAGTCACAGCCCATATCGCCAGCCCAGTTGTTCCTCCAACATAAACGTCGCCGCTTGGTGACCAGTCATTCTCATTGTAGACGGGGCTTTTATATTTTAAGAAATCATCAGACAAAATATTGCAGAATTATATATGTGCTAGAGAGAGACGAAGAGCTGATGTGTGTGTGTGTGTGTGTGTTTATTCATGGATAGCAAACCTGTAGCCGTCGACGTTGGCGCCGTATTTGTCAACATATTGGTAGACACCCTTTCCCTGATGATCATTCATCAATATGAATGTGTTTGCGTGTGTAGCTATGGAAGAAGTAAATACAAAAGAAGACAATATGTATGTACTTAAGTTGCAGAGGTTCGTTCATTCAAAGCTTACCTTGCCTTTTCTGCCAGAAGCATCGACGCCATCTCTCAAGTTCATGCCTCCATTGATTCCTTCACAGATTTCAAATCACAAATATATATCATGTATACATACATATATGGAGAAATAGAGAGGAAGGCAGGAGAGAGAGAGAGAGAGAGAGAGAGAGAGAGAGAGAGAGAGAGAGACCATAAGGCTTATCGGTCTTAATCTTCTTGCCACCGCTGGCCTCGATTCTCAAGGAGGTGCTGGTTCTAGCCAATGAAGGCAATCCTCTCACGGCTGATTTCTCGACGGTGAAAGAAGATGGCTTTAAGGTCAATGAGCTAGTCATCACTGAGGTTGCCATTATCTTCCTCGCCTTTGGAAGAACTGCTTTCTTCTCAAGCTCCTTACTGTAGTGCTGCTATAATATTATGCCCTTTTGTTCGACGACGATGATTATATTATTATCATGAGATGATGGAGGGCCTCAAGAAAATCGAGAAATTGAGATACCCATTTCGACACGTGGCACCGTTCTCGTGGCTCCGGGATGGATATGGTTCTTGCAACATTATCATCTCATCGCAAAATGCAGGAATAATTTCTCCTCCACATATATTCGACAGATTTTTTAACCCGCAAATTATTACGTTATTACATGAATTTCGCGTATATCATTCTCGCTTATACTTACTTGGGTATTACATCGTATGAAATGCTGATGCCAAAGAGCGATTTCATTAGTTAAGAACGATCTCAAGGTATATAACCTGTATTTCCGAGTACAAGAAGCTAAACCATACACGGTTAACGGTCGCAGAATTGCACCAGGAGCAAGCACATAAAATTTACAGTACATATATCCTGTGCTAGGAAACAAATTCAACCCTTGAAAGAAAGATCAAAGAATTGGCTAAGATTGAAAAACAAAATCCATGGGCCACAATCATGTTCTGTGTAATAAATTCCATCCAAGAACGTTCAAGCATCGACAATTAGTAGATGATCATCAACTTTACCGTGTCATTGATGGACGTTTGTCTCTCTTTTATCTTCGGTAGCATTCCTACGTAGTATGTTTGTTCACTACATATTCAACCCAAGTCCAACACCTCGGCAATTAATTTATTCATTGATCTATATACGTCACAACATCCAAAAACATAACTATACAAGTTGAATAGAATTGTCTCTCTTGCACAAGACAAACCATAAACGACAAACTCAAGAAACGGAGACAGAAAAAACTCCTCAGAGAATGGCATCAAGGTAAGAACAATTCGTGCGCCTCTCAAACTCCATGAGACTGCCGTACGTTCGATCCCAAATCCCGACGAAGAGCGCCTCGTCGTCGGGGCTGAAAGATATCCCAGAGATTTCGCCGAAGAAATCGATCTCTTGCTCCTTGTGATAACCGCTCCCCACGTCGAAGACGTGCACGAAATCAGCAGGTTCGGCCATGGCCATGAACTTACCGTCCGAAGTGTAGCGTAGGGAACGTATCGATCCAAGGTTTCCCTTTAGGACAGCTACCGACATGGCGAGATACCTTACATCCCAAACACGGCAGCTCTTGTCTTGGTTCCCAGTCACAAATGTACGGCCGTTGGGGTGCCATGCCGAAGCAAAGGAGTAATCTTCGTGCCCTTTGAGTGATGCGATTGTCTGTGAATGATGGAAGGTTTATGTTAATTGTTACCAGTTTCATAAGTGCCCTGAGTAATAAAGGACATCATATACAGCATGTATGTGAGAGAGAGAGAGCGTGTGTGTGTGTATCATATTGTGAAAGGATGTAATGATCGTACCTCTCCGGTTCTAAAGTCTGCTAAGAACCCGACTGGGTCGTCTCCAACGACGACTACAGTTGTACCGTCGGGGCTAAGAGAAGAATGCTGAAGAAAATAGACAAATAAACCAATCAGGCCCAAATTAAGTCGAGCAAAAACAAGGAAAATAAAGTGAAAACAAAATAAATTGGGATCAAACAGTGAGTATTCATTGAATAATCAAACCTACAGAGTGAATTACAATCTCAATCAGGGGCGCTAATTAGGAAATTGTTATTTCAACGGTCAGCGAAAATATCTTAGTGTTACAATAAGGGATTATTTATGCACATAGAGAAAGACATGGAATCATACGTTCAAATGAGAACAAATTGTATCCAAATAGAGTTGAAATGAGACTCACGTTGACAGGCCATGGGAAGCTCAGATGGCAAGACTGTTTAAATTTTTCCATGTCGTAGTCTCTAACGCCGCAATCGTTATTGGAAGCTATAAAATGTTCCGCGCCACTGAAAACCCATAGGGGTTGGCCTTTGAGGAACATTGAATACAAATCAAATATTGACAAAAGTGTAGAGCACGAGCAGATACCTGGAAGATGTATATATCTCAACAGCATTAGTTATGGCACTATCTTCACGAGTTGCCCGAGTGCAGTAAGAAACCCCAGGTTTATTTAGATCCTGAAAACCATGGAAGTCCAAACAAAGTTCTACTCAGACATACGCTTATCATACCAACAAGTTCTAGATGAAAATTGTAGAAGTTATTAATGAATTAAATGCATACATAAGTAAGCATATTAAAAAAAGTAAAAGATATGCACCTTGCATATAAGCTCTCCGAGAAAACCTCCTGCAACGAGCAGCTTATCTTTAACTGCAAGTGTACTGACCTGTGTCTCTGAGAACCCTTCCACTAGGTTTCCATGATGCTGCACGTTGAAAGCGGATATATAATGGTTAAAGACAGTAACAAAACAGATGAATCAATATGCAACTAGTGAGGTGTGGATGTTCGTATTCATATAATATAAAATGTATATCAGTGAGAGAAAATGGAAACATCAATATTTTATTCACCTCCTTGGGTGCTACATGTCCCGATACATTGAGGACTTCAGACTTCTTCGATGTTAATGAGAGAAAGTGCATAATTGAGTAATGTGACGTATAGTACACATCATGCTTTGACGTAGCCCATACCAAGTTTCTCAACTGCAGATTAAGAATAGTTGCATATTTAGCGAGATAAAAGCTGCAGAAGATTTCCGTAAGATTCTCCAATGAAACTTGAAAGGTGTTTGATTACCTGAAAATGCATGATTGTCGGTCTCACAGCTGGGGAGTTTCTTACAAATTCATAGTAAGAGTGACCTTTTTCAGTGACCTTGCATACCTAGACACGAGCACACCATACGAGGAAAAAACCATATAAAATCGGTCCAAAGTATCATCACAACATTAGAAGAGAGAGTGTTAGCAAACAACGGCATAACAAAGAACAGAGCAGTTGACCTTTTCTTGTACTTCCCCAGAATAAGGAAGGTTTTCAAAGTTTCTATACTGTTCTAGTCTAGTCTGCCTGCACTTATGCCTTGATATGGTAAGATCTCCCCAAGGAATTCCTTGGATATCTTCTCCCTGCCTAGCTTGAGCTGCCGTGATGTCAAATGCGCTACCATTCTGCACAAATGAAGCAAGTCAATTAGTTTGGATTATTGGCGAGAGAAGAAAAAATAATATCGAAGTTCAATGGTGGATAAACAACAATCTCGTTTTCATCCACGTCAGAATCTGTGTCATATCCATATTGCCCGGGTAAGTCGTAAGCGTATTGCAAATCCACTCCATCTTCCATGTGTCAGCTACGGATTGTTGTTGACCGGACGTTATTGACAGTACTCCGAAATAAATCTATCAAAAAGAATTCTCTTAGGCAAGCCAACAGAAACCAGAGAGTGGTTTAGTGATAAGAAGGAAATAGTCACTCCAGATTCAACAAACACTAATTAATTAGAAAATAACACCAATCTTCCGTTAGATCATTAAATGTGAACAGATAGATAGCTGAAGCAAACAAAAGTTCATTTCTACCAATGTCCAATAACTCATCTTCATTTTCCTGCATAGGCAGAACCTTTCATGAAATTGTACCGATGCACACAAAATCCCAGCAAACACAAGAAAATCATCAGGCTCTACGCAACATGCCAGGCATCACTACTACCAAAAAAATAGATAATCGAAATCATACTCAGCTGATAAACATCGCGAGACCAAAAGACGACATATATAATCTAACACGGCCAATCACAAAATTAGAAGACGAAGAAGCAGGAATTGAGCAATCACGATTTACAATTCAACGTGCATGAAGATCAAAATCCTCAAAATTAATAATAAAAACGAAGGAAGAACCACATCGCAGCGAACCTCGTATGAATTCCAAGCCCCGAATTCGCGACGCGGTGGGTTTCAATCAGACGCTGAATTGTTTACAATTAATTACGAAATGGCGTCAAGAGTTATGAGGCGATATTTATCCACTTGTTTGCTCCTTTTTTGCATTTTGATCTTCGGTCCCCAAGCTTTTGTACATTCTCCAAATTTGCCTCATATTCGGTATATGCGAGTACATCTATTCTATCTATTCTACTATATAAAAGGCGATAGAATACTGTCCCGTTTGGTTTGTCAACTTCTTCGCAATTTAATTATCTCCTTCTTAATTAATTACTTTAATAATTTTAATATTACTTTTAAATTTTTTAGTTATTATACTTATATCTCTATACATTATCTTTGTTTATATTGTTATAAATTATAAATTATATATTAAACATTACAAATAATGAATCTCAAAATTAGAAGTAACATATATATAATTATATTCTAAGCACATACATAGAGTGTGCGGAACGTACTAGTAGTATATTAACCAGCAATGTATAATTGAACAGTATATAAAGATCCATTATAATATTTCAAGAAATAATGTCAATGAATGAAAATGCTTAAAGTACAATTACATTTCTAGGTCTGCCCCACATGGGGCCAGACATGTGTGTTTAATCTGATCGTTGCATGCAGTGTGTTGGCCCCGGGGATCAACTAGCCCGCCAGGGTTCCGATTACCAAAAAGAAAATGCTAAGGGTCCGTTTGGTATGCGGAATCCAACACGAAAAAGAAAAGGAAAATAAAATAATACGCATCGGAAAGTTATACATTACGCCTCACGTGTCGTACTATCATACATTTTCTTTTCCTTTCCGCACCGAATTCCGCATACCAAACTCATCCTAATAGCACGACATTGACTCACAGACGGTCAATTCAAGACCTGGGCTTAGGCTAAATTGTTTCGAAATAAATGGCCCAGACGATAAGTTCTAAATAATCAAAAGGACCGACGACATAATAACTTACATATTTATTACAGTTGGGCTGAACCGGCCACGTAATTCACAGATGAAGAACCGGACATCAGGCAAAGCCAAGCCGGCTTTTTGAATTTTGATTTCGTCGGGCCAATCAGGTTTTAACTTAAATATAAATAATTGGAAATCGAACTATCTGGAAAACCCTAGACTAGAGAAAATAGTTGCTATAAAAACTCCCCCCACTCGTCCCACTTGAAACACTGCTCTCACACTCCAACCTCGGAAAACCTAATTTATACTCATAGTCAGGCGATTTTTCAACCGTTCAGCGATGGCGGATGCGGAGACGTTCGCTTTCCAGGCCGAGATCAACCAGCTTCTGAGTCTCATCATCAACACTTTTTACAGCAACAAGGAGATTTTCCTCCGTGAGCTCATAAGTAACTCGTCTGATGTGAGTTTTCTTAAGATCTGTGATGTTTTAATGAATCTTCCTTTTCGTGCTTTTAGTTCTTTTGCTTTTAGTTCTTTTGATCGGATCTATCGTTTGGATGGCGTACTTGGTAGAAATGTTAGCTTCTAGTTCGTGTTTGTTGAATTGTCGATAATTGGACGATGGATACTTTTTGTTTTTTGGCTGATGCTCTTGCCCTTTCTGTTCCATCATAACATCGTGGTGGGTGGCTTTAGTTGTACCGCCTGATCTTCTGGGGCGTTCGATTCTGCTTCGGTCTTGTCTTGTGTGATCATCACCTGATTATCTGTTTGCGTTAGCACATGGTTCTCATGACTATTTTTTTTTTGCCTAGTGTTATATCTTTGTTATATGATGTTTCTTATTTCTTTACGATGCAAACAGGCTTTGGACAAGATCCGTTTTGAGAGCTTGACGGACAAGAGCAAGCTCGATGCACAACCGGAGCTCTTTATCCACATCATTCCTGACAAGACCAACAATACCCTGACTATCATTGACAGTGGTATTGGAATGACGAAGGCTGGTGAGGATCAATACAATTTTCGTTAACTATTATTTCCCCAGACATATCATTTCTATACCTGTTTGCTGACTTGTTCGTTTATCTATCTCAGATTTGGTGAACAACCTTGGCACCATTGCCAGGTCAGGAACCAAGGAATTCATGGAAGCCATAGCTGCTGGTGCTGATGTTAGCATGATTGGTCAGTTTGGCGTTGGGTTTTACTCTGCCTATCTGGTTGCTGAGAAGGTGGTGGTCACAACCAAGCACAACGATGACGAACAGTATGTGTGGGAGTCCCAGGCAGGTGGTTCTTTCACAGTCACGAGGGACACCTCTGGTGAGAACCTCGGAAGGGGTACTAAGATCACTCTCTTCCTCAAGGAGGACCAACTTGAATACCTCGAGGAACGCAGACTCAAGGATTTGGTCAAGAAGCACTCTGAGTTCATCAGCTACCCAATCTCTCTGTGGGTTGAGAAGACCACCGAGAAGGAAATCTCAGATGATGAGGATGAGGAAGACAAGAAGGATGACGAAGAAGGGAAGGTAGAGGAAGTTGATGACGAGAAGGAGAAGGCTGAGAAGAAGAAAAAGAAGATCAAGGAAGTCTCTCACGAGTGGGATCTTGTCAACAAGCAGAAGCCCATCTGGATGAGGAAGCCTGAGGAAATAACCAAGGAGGAGTACGCTGCTTTCTACAAGAGCCTTACCAACGATTGGGAGGAGCACTTGGCTGTAAAGCATTTTTCGGTTGAGGGACAGCTCGAGTTCAAGGCTGTCCTCTTCGTTCCCAAGAGGGCACCTTTCGATCTATTCGACACCAAGAAGAAGCCCAACAACATCAAGCTCTACGTCCGCAGAGTATTCATCATGGACAACTGTGAGGAGTTGATCCCTGAGTACTTGAGTTTCGTGAAGGGAATCGTCGACTCCGAGGACCTGCCCCTCAACATCTCCAGAGAGATGCTGCAGCAGAACAAGATCCTAAAGGTGATCCGCAAGAACCTTGTCAAGAAGTGCATCGAGCTCTTCTTCGAGATTGCTGAGAACAAGGAGGACTACAACAAGTTCTACGAGGCCTTCTCCAAGAACCTCAAGCTGGGCATCCACGAGGACTCTCAGAACAAGGGCAAGATCGCCGAGCTGTTGAGGTACCACTCCACCAAGAGTGGGGACGAGATGACGAGCTTGAAGGACTATGTGACCAGAATGAAGGAGGGTCAGAACGACATCTACTACATCACAGGAGAGAGCCGAAAGGCAGTGGAGAACTCTCCTTTCCTCGAGAAGCTGAAGAAGAAGGGGTACGAGGTGCTCTTCATGGTCGATGCAATCGACGAGTACGCCGTGGGCCAGTTGAAGGAATTCGAGGGCAAGAAGCTCGTGTCGGCCACCAAAGAGGGTCTGAAGCTAGACGAGAGCGAAGACGAGAAGCAGAAGAAGGAAGAATTGAAGCAGAAGTTCGAGGGCTTGTGCAAGGTGATCAAGGACGTCCTCGGAGACAAGGTGGAGAAGGTTATCGTGTCCGATAGAGTCGTGGACTCGCCGTGCTGTTTGGTGACTGGGGAGTACGGTTGGACTGCTAACATGGAGAGGATCATGAAGGCTCAGGCGCTTAGGGACTCGAGCATGGCTGGTTACATGTCGAGCAAGAAGACCATGGAGATCAATCCCGAGAATCCCATCATGGAGGAGCTGAGGAAGAGGGCGGATGCTGATAAGAACGACAAGTCTGTCAAGGACTTGGTGTTGCTGCTGTTTGAGACCGCTCTGTTGACCTCGGGTTTCAGCCTCGATGATCCGAACACTTTTGGGAACAGAATTCACAGGATGTTGAAGCTTGGTCTGAGCATTGACGAGGATGCTGGCGAGGGCGATGTCGACATGCCGCCCTTGGAGGAAACTGATGCTGACGCCGAGGGTAGCAAGATGGAGGAAGTCGACTAAGATATTATTATGTCTTTCTATCCGAAGTTTATTGTGTGGTTCTTTTTTGTGGTTTTGACTATCGTGTCCTAGTTTGAGTTTTGGATTAATCATAATATGCCATGGTATGATTTTGGACGAATTTATCTTTCTAACTTAACGGAGATTCATAAATCATAGGTTTACTTAGTTCTAAAATATGGGCTGGCTGTTCACTGCTACGGAAGAATACATCAAATAAAAAAAAATAGAAAGTTAATCTCGTCTAAAATGGCAGATGATGTCTCATCTTCTCCTCTGCTTCTTGTAATCTGATTCACTCTCTTGATCCTTCAATAACCCAAGAAAAGCGAGGAAACCAAAGAAGAAGAACCCACCAGTCCAGTGACCGCCTCCGCCACCTCCTCCACCACCGCCACCGTCATCGTCACGAGGTGGAAATCCCGTCCCACCATCGTCAAGCTCGGGAGATTTCTCTTTCCCTATGACAAAAAATTAAGCGTTAACCTACTCATTAAACACATAACGAGGGTGAAGTTTTACATGTAGTAGGGACTCCATTATGTTAGATGGTGGGGTGGGCCATTATTACCTTGGATAGGTGCAACTGTAATGGTAGACGATTGGCGGGTGACTGTCTGAGTTTGCTCTGCAGCACACGTAGCATTCTGAAGACAGAACGGGTCGGTCCATCAGATTTACAAGACGATGTACGAATTATTATCCAAGAATGATTCAGACAAACTTGATCTCAATTGGTTTCTCTTAACAAAAACTGAGTGAAAAGGTGACTTTTACCAGAGCAGCAGCACATATTAAAGAAGTTCGCTTTGTTCGGGCAGATAGATATGGTTTCCTTCTACTTTCAATAGGCTGAATCTTCTCACGAAGTGGCTTGAGCCCACAAGGCCTGAAGAAAACGTCTCTGGGCGTGGAAGACAATTCTCTTGAAGGTGCTGCAAAGCAAAATTGCCAAGTGACGAAATTGATACAAAAACATGTGTACTCCGCAAAGATGTGAAGCCAGCATATATAGTGGTTCACATACCAGTGAAAATCGAAGAAACTGGACTGAAAACAGCTGAGCTCAGAGACATATCCACGGAATGGACAATAGATTAGGAAACCTGAACCTGAGAACAATGAAGGTGGTCATCAATAAAAGGAGGCAATCAAACAAACAAAAACAAACAAGACACATCAAGGAAGCGCAAGTGCCATAACGAGGGACTTGGATGATCAAAGTTAATCTTTTGTTACACGCAATAATCTGCAATCAAACACAAAAGGCATTCAGCTCCTTACTCTCTAAACACAAAAGCAATAAATCGACTCAGTAATAACATAAATTTCAGGGAAAATAAATCCTTTCCTACTACCCGTAGCCTTTGATATCAAAATCAGATAACGAGAACAAGAAAATGGTCAGAATAGATAATAAAACATCACAATAATCACACACAAAGATTGAGCACATCTACAAAACATAAGGAATTCGACTTCTTACCTTGCGTGAATCGTATAACTAACAGACCAAGCCGAGAAGACTTCGAATGAATAAGCGAAACGACGAGGACGACGAAGATGCAAGCGTTTCCTGGAAATAGCAGCTTTGTATAGATTATCAGCTGAATAAATAATGGTCAGTTTTAGCTAGCGAGAGAGACACCGACTCAACTATTAAAACTCTTTTCCATTTTTCATTTGTTATATAAAAAATAAAGAAATTTTCTTTACCACGCATTTTTTCCACGTATTCATTACTTATATAATTAAATTGCTAAATGGGCTAATAACATAAGCAGTTGTTCCTCTGAGAGCTACAGAATATTAATATAGGCCCATAAGCGAATCTGGCCCATTCTTAAATCCTTGCATTGGGAATTTAGGATCCTAAAACCCTAAATACAAGCCATCAAGGGTTTAATTCGTGAATCCAGCTTACTTGTTTGCTCCTGGTAAGTTGCTGATACGCGCCTGTTGTTGTCGCCGTCTTCGTGGATTCCCGTTCTCTTCCTTCCACAGGTAAAATTCTATATATCCTTCGTGTTAGCGATTTGTTGTTTTTATTGTTTCGGTTTTTGTGAGAAAGTGAAGATTTTTTTTGTTCTGTATGAATTTATTGTTTTATGTGTCGGAAAATGCACCTAGATTGCTTAAAGCTGCTGCGCTATCTGGGAATCATGTTTAGTTGCTAATGGTGATGGGATTTGGGGTTTTTCTCGTGCAGTTCAATGGCTGGTCCTAGAACTTTGAAAACCCGTCCTTCGATGAAGAAGCATAAAGCAGGATTCAAACCTGGAGAAAAGGTCGAGAAAGTGGATTCTTTTAGTGACTCCGAGAGTGAAGGTGAGCTAGAGAAGGTTGAAGGATCTGAAGAGGAAGTACATGATGTGGGTTCGGATTCGGAAATGTCTTCGGGTGATGATGATCCAATTGCCAATGATATTCTCCAAGGAAGTGATGGCGAAGGTAATGGCTTTTTCAGTTATTATACATATAGTATTTCGTTTTATCTGCAGCTTTCTACTGCGGCCATTCAAGCGGGAATGAATATTGTAGAGATATTTTCAGTTTGTGGACGACATGAAGATAATGCTTTCTCTTTCCAGGATCAGAAGAATCAGAGGAAGGTTCAGGTTCTGATGAAGATTCAGATTCTGATGTATCTGATATTGAGAAAAAAGCTAGAGAAATTGATCAAGAAAAGGCACGTGAAGAGGAAGATGCCGAAGCTGAATTACAACTTAACATCAAAGAAGAGGCTGATGAGTTCAGATTACCAACTACAGAGGTTCTGCCACAGAGTGACTTGCAGTTTATTTGTTTTTCAGTTTGTTTTATTATGCATCTTCAATAATTATAAAACAGGAGCTAGAAGAAGAACTGCACCGACCCCCGGATCTTACCAATCTCCAAAGAAGGATAAAAGAGAGTATGTATGCTTTACGTATGGAGACGGATTTCTATTGAAGTTCCATACGGTTTCATTCAACTTTTTGACTAGTGCATATTGTCAGTTGTCAGGGTTCTCTCAAACTTTAAGTCGCTGAGGCAAGAAGGGGCTGCAAGAAAGGATTATATTGATCAGCTTAAGAGGGATTTGTGTTCTTATTATGGATACAATGAGTTTCTTATTGGAGTTTTAGTTGAGGTAATTATTTATTCGTGAAGTTGACTTTTTTTTCTGTTTTCATCTTGTTTATGGGTCTGATGTTCATCTATTTTTTCCCAATCCTTCAGATGTTTCCGCCAGTTGAATTGATTGAACTTGTTGAAGCTTTTGAGAAGCCTCGACCAATATGTCTCCGCACAAATTCTTTGAAGGTATTAAGAGAATAGGTTTAACTGATATTATTATAAACAAGGCATCGTTCTCCTCAAGTGTCGTTGTGCTTAAATTTCTCTTACGAATTCAGACACGTCGGAGGGACTTGGCCGGCGTTCTGATTAATAGGGGAGTTAATCTAGACCCACTAAGCAAATGGTCTAAGGTTAGCGCAAGTGTTGGTTTGGTTATCTTATGGCTGTTGAGATGTTTCGAGATTTTAATTTTCTGTATTCCGTTCGATCTGTTCTGGAATCAACTGAATGATCTGTCTGCTACAGGTGGGTTTGGTTGTCTATCAATCACAGGTCCCTGTAGGGGCCACGCCGGAGTATATGGCCGGGCATTACATGGTATTTCTGTATACTTAAGTTTCCGTTATTGACTATCACAAGCACATTGTGTACTTAGATATTTGTTCTGAATACACTATACAGATTCAGGGAGCAAGCTCTTTTTTGCCTGTGATGGCCCTTGCACCGCAGGAAAAAGAGAAAATTGTTGATGTGGCGTATGTATCTGTTACTTTATGTTTTCAGTGTAAACTGCACTACGATAAATTTACTTGGATATTCATTTGGTTACTGGTGTACCACGGTTGCTGCGTCCTTTTATGTTCTTCCTCCCTGATTCAATATTTGCAATTGTAGGGCTGCTCCTGGTGGTAAAACTACTTACATTGCTGCGCTGATGAGAAACACTGGTGAGGATATTATCTTAATTGATCCTTATGCTTTATTACTGCAGCTTATCATCAAATTGGTATCATTAATGCTTCTTATGTAACCATGGAGTGTTGATCTACCTCTGCTTTCTATGCTAGATAGGATAATCAGTCAAACTACTTCCCTTTCGTGCATGGCGTGCTTAAAATTTTTGGCATGCCTGGACACCAAATTGTAGCCGTGTGTGACTAACAAGTTATGTGTTTCCTTTTGGTTCACTGTATGTTGGCTGTTGCGTCTTGTATTTAACGCCCTGTATGTTCGACCAGTCTATACGACCCTTTGTTTTATTTGAATCTGAATTGTAACTATATGTAAAAGTTAATGTTGGCATTATAGGTTTTCAACTGAAACTAAATTCTTTGTGCAAGGTATTATTTATGCAAACGAGATGAAAGAGTCAAGGCTTAAGTCTCTCAACGGAAATTTACACAGAATGGGTGTCACAAACACAGTGGTCTGTAATTATGATGGGCGGGAGGTGAGTATCTGTCCATATTTTTATTGGGGGAACCTTGTTGGAAATTGTTTCTGTTTTGTCATATTTGTATTCTTACGTAATTTGGTGATCTATCAACTACGTAATGTTGCAGCTACCCAAAGTTTTGGGTAATAATGCAGTTGATAGGGTTCTGTTGGATGCTCCTTGCAGTGGTACTGGGGTATGCCATTAAAGCTTGGATTCATTTTTTGGCATTCAACTGTTTAGACAATAGAAAGATGTTGACTTCTATTTCCACTTGGTATAGGTTATTTCCAAGGACGAGTCTGTTAAAACCTCAAAAAGTGAATTGGATATACAAAATTGTGCCCATCTTCAAAAGGTATGCATCCTATGACCGTCTTAAATTGAGAGAAGTTGCTCTGCACCATTCATTTGAGTTTTAAAGCTTTCCAAGATGTTTCTAGATTTTAATCTAGCAGAATTTTATCTTATTCTCCCTTATCTTTTCAAAATTGTATATGCAGCAATTAATACTTGCAGCTATAGATATGGTGGATGCCAACTCAAAATCCGGAGGGTACATTGTATACTCAACGTGTTCCTTAATGGTGACTGAGGTCGTGGCTTTTCAATACTGTGAAATTTTCGTTAGCACGTTTTTCAGTCTCTTAGGCCAGTTTTTTATGCAGAATGAAGCAGTAATTGATTATGCACTTAAGAAGAGGGATGTAAAACTCGTGCCCTGTGGCCTTGATTTTGGACGTCCAGGGTGATTTTTTTTTTTTTTTATTTCCCAATTTTTTCATCAAATCATTTGACGGGCCATCGTATAAGCTTACTCAATCGAGGTTGTGGCGCATGTGTGATATTTCCCTGTTCAATGGTTCGATATTTCTCATTTCAGATTCATACGCTTCAGAGGGCATAGATTTCACACCTCTTTGGATAAGACTCGACGGTTCTACCCACACGTTCACAACATGGATGGATTTTTTGTGGCCAAGGTCCGTATAGCCATGCTCTCATCAACTTCAAGCTATTAACTTCATCCTATGCTGTATTATGTTATGCTGCTACTAATATAAGTGCATTAGTCCTCGTTCGACTTAAGTGTTGTACTTGAACTCCTTTGCAGCTGAAGAAAATGAGTAATTCAAAGCAACCTTCTCAACCATCTGAACTCGTGGATGAGGTGGAGGAAGCAGAAAATTTAACGGAAAGCAATGGCCATCCCAATGCTGAAGCAAATGGCAAACAACATCGAAAAGATGTCGCTCCAAAAATCAGAAGCAAGTTAAACAATGGGACAGGTGACAAATCAAAAAATCGTAAGAAGGCAAAGGATGATTCGACCAATGATAAACCATCGGCCGACAATAAGAGAATGAAAAGGAAGCGACCCTCTAGAGAGGAGATCTCGAAAACCAGGTAATTCAAACTTAGAATCACGCGTAATATGGTGAAAGTAATTGCACCATGATTCCAATCTTAGCTGTTCTTCCTCTTGACTTTACCAGGGAAGAGAAGAGAGAAGCTGTGAGGGAAGCAAATAGAAAAGCCAAGAAAAGCAGAAGGGCTTGAAATGTGGTTTGTTATGCTTTTGAGGTTTTGTTAAGAATGTCGTTCAAATGCGTCAATCGTTTGTGGAATACCTACCATTTGGTTATTTTCGTCCGCGTAACACAGATATTATCGTGTATTTGTACTCTAGTATTAAGAATCTCATCATCTAAGTTTCTTTTCTTGAGTTTATGATTAAATCGCTTATAATAAAGGCCTCGTTTTCCATTATAGAAAAATTCTCAATATGTTTCACTGTCATCATATTCTGTGTATAGTTAATAGAATAATTAGGAATAGATGGAAGAAGTGGCCCAATCAGAAAAGTGTATGAAGATAGCCCACTTTCACTTGGCCCTCTACCGACAATGCGATATATTACAATCTGAATTGGATTTGATAATATATATTTGATCCGATTGGCGTTCTCTCTCCTCTCTCGTCTCTCTCATCGTGAAGGTAGGTAATAAAAACCTAATTTTTGTGAATCACACCGACAAGTTCTAGTCATAAGGGAAAGTTTTCTCCGAAATCGAGCTGTTTTATTGAGTTTTCTGTTGTTGCCGTAGATATTGATTAAGAACAAAGTTAGGGTTCGAGAGGATGACTACAGCTGCTAGACCGACATGGGCGCCTGCTAAAGGTGGAAACGAACAAGGCGGGGCGAGGATATTCGGTCCTTCTCAGAAGTATTCCTCCAGGGATATCGCTGCGCATACTACCCTCAAATCTAGGTAGATCGTTATGGCCCTCTCTTTTTCCTTTTTTTTTTTGTGTTGGATGCGTGAATTGATGCTAAACAACTTGTTATTTCGAGCTTTGATTAATTTGTTTGACTATCTTTCTGCTTAGAGGAATACCATTTTGCTGTTTTGTAGTTGACTTGCTTTTTGAGCACTGTGGATGATATAAGATTTGAGTGATCACATGTTTCTTTTGAAGTTCCATTTGCTAAATTCTAATTCTCTGTTCTTGAAAAAAAATTCTTTACACCAGAAAGGAAGGGCAAGATACCCAAGAAGAGATCCAAGGGAGGAATCTCCTGGAAGAATTGGAAGAGCGTGAGAGGAGGCACTTCTCTTCGAAGGGTTAGCGTTTGTTCTAGTGCAATCGTTGCGTGTTTTTCTTCAACTTTATAATATATATTTTTCACTCGGCTCATGTTAATGGTCATATTCTTGTTTCAGAGGATCGAGAGCGTCGAAAAGGAGGAGGTACCCTTCTTTTAGAAGGTAAAGATTGCATAACCATTATGTCCATTAACATATTTTTTCGCACAGCTTTCGATTACTCAAATGGGATCTCTGATTACAGGACGTAAGCGGGAAGTCGAAGAGCGTATTGTTCCCAGGAATGTGGATGCCGATGATGCTGACGTGGATGTTCAAAGCGATGATGAATCGTCGGTGCCTCTTTGCTGTTTTGTTTCTCTCTCTTTTATGCTATGTTGGTTTCAATTTGTTGATCTAGTTGATTTTGCGTATGTAGTGAGGACGATGAGGACGACGATGGAGATGATGAGGAAGCTCTCTTAGCGGAGCTTGAACGCATAAGGAGAGAGAAAGCTGAGCAGAAAGAAAGAGAAGTAAGTATTCAACTCGCTGTGTTATTATTCACAGTTCTTTTTTTTTTAGTTAGCCTATTTGATTCTTTGTTGAACTTAGTTCGAATTTGTGTTTTCCACATGTTCAATGAGGGCATTTTCCGTTGTGGTTAGGAACAAGAAAGGCAAAAGGAGGAGCTCAAGGCTAAAGAGGAGCAATTGCTGCATGGAAATCCTTTGCTGAACAATCCAACTAGCTTCAGCGTGAAAAGAAGGTAAAATATACAATGAATCGTTCTCTTGTTTCTCTTATCATGTATTGTTCTACACATTTCCCCTTCGATCGCGTCTTTTTGTCGAGATTATTTCCCTCAGTGTGAATGCTGTGCCTACGCAGGTGGGATGATGACGTGGTTTTCAAGAACCAAGCTCGTGGTGAGACGAAAACACCTAAACGGTTCATCAATGACACAATTAGGAGTGATTTCCACAGAAAATTTCTCCAGAAGTACATGAAATAATTAGAATGATTTTCGGTAATCCGCTTTTCTCAAGACAAGAACCAGTTGTAACATAAGATGCTGAACTGTATTGTGTGATATTGTTTAAGATGTGTGCCGTCGTCCTATTTTCTCTCAAGATTGTTTTCAACGACAATTCATGGGAAAGGTTTGCTATAATCCCTCTTATCATCTTAGCATGCACCTTTACAAGACGGCTATACTTTCGAACTAAGACAGAAGCGATGAGGACTAAGCATATCGCACTTGTAAGGCACTTACTTTAATGAGATATAGCACGACTGAAACTAACATCGGAGACGATCAAAATTGCCCTAACGAAAAAACGCCTGGCAATGCGTAGCTAGGTGGCCAAGTTCTTCTATTACCATGAAGTAAAGACAACAAGCATTCATGCCAACTTCACAGTACGCAAGAAAAGTTGAAAGTTAAAAAAAGCTTATCGTGTTCTTCTCCTCGTGTGGTGCCCACGCGAATTAAATGCCGAAGAGATGAAGTGCCGAGCTGATTTGTTTGGTGCCAGCCACCCGCCGACGCCATTTAGGTGAAAAATCACATGAAACGCAAAAGTACTAAATCACGAGAAAATTCCCGTTACTGCTCTCTCTGTGTAGATATAAATATTGGGCTCGAAAGAACTTGAGCTCAAACATAAACCAATCATCTACTACTATCGATCTATCTAGCTGCCCAAACATACATAAGTGAAAGCATATGATTATTCTTACAGAAGAAGTGTTCCTCCATATGATTTATAGCCAAAAGCTACTACTACATATGCAGCAGCAGCACGCTAATTGATACGTGGAATACGAGATGAAATAGAGCTCTACAGATGAGAAATCTCAAGGGTTTTGGAGCACATACCTCAAGATAATGGTAAGTGCCACGAAAGCTAAGCTCTTCTCTCTTCATATACAAATGAGATTTTTATTGGAGTGGCGAGGAGAGAGACAAAGCCACCATTTTATACAAACAAAATAGATGACAAATTTCAAGACATGACGACGTACTTACCTTCAATGGAAAACGTCACCGACTGGGCTCGATGGGTTGACGGTGAAACTTAATTAGGCATTTTAATGGGATTTTTTGAAGCACAATGACTATTTAACGTCTTCCATTCAGTCAGCAAATGCAATAACCATAAAAATAAATTAATGCTTACATAGGTTCAAGAAGCTCACTCACAAGCCACAACACCATTGCAAAGAACAAACAAAACACAAGTAATCATGATTTACTACCCAAACATGAAACTCACCTCCTTATTAAAAGAATACTGCAATGGAAACAACGCAAATGCTGCACCACATATAATATAAACCAGCTAGAGCTCTTGATTTAAAATGATTCCCCTTGGATGTCTATGCATAGCAAGTTTCTCATATCATCGTTTACACCGAACTTACGTTCAAGATTCTGCATGCGAACTCCGAAAGCAGCAAAATCCCTTCTGAAAAAAATCGACAAGTTGTTTTTACTTCAATAGATGATAGTTGTTGGCTTGCAGAAACGGACAAACAAAAAAACAATGGAAAAAGGTCTTTCATGTACAGATTCTACATCAAGAGGATTTTGACAGATATACAAAAGCTAATATCACCAAAAGAACAGCTACATTTTTCATGTGGCAGATTAGTTGGAAAGCCGCTGTCAATGCTAAAGGTAATGGCAATATCAAAGATTAAAAAGGTTTCTGTGGCACATGCTTCGAAAAGAAATACGCATCGAACTTTACGGTTCACGTGACAATTATACTTACGTCGAAATCCACCTTGATATGAACTCTGACTTACGGATTGAGGTTTTACAGGCTCCACCACTTGCTTGGTATTTGTCTCCACAGAATCTGGTTTTCCACCTGTTTTCTTTTCATCTCTAGCTTTGTTAAATATCACAGTAAAACCTTCGGCTGAAGAAGGATCGTTAACATCCCATTCGCCGAATTTGGGGAGGGGTCTACCTTTTTCCTGAAAATAAAAGTATTTCAGGCATTATATGTCGATATGACTTAGTTAGAGATGGCTGAAAACAAGCATAAACACAAGTGAAGAAGTCACAGATAAAACTTATGTAGTTAAAATGAGAAGTCTTCTTTACCAAACACCGACACACCTCCCAACCCATAAAAAGAGGAGAAACAAACAAAGAAACCCATTTCTTCAGCCAAATGAAGGCGAATATTGATAACTTACGACGAACAAAATATCATAGGAAATAAAATAAAAAAAGGAACTTTTATATGAATCAACTCATCCAAGTCCAATATTCGGACAGCCAAAACCTAAATCCCAAAATGAACAACATATATATATATATATATATATATATATATATATATATATATATATATATATATCTTCAATATATAATAATCAGCATAAATTCAAGCATCTACCTAGGATTTCCTATTGAAAATCAAACGAAAAAGCCCGCTAACACTACGGCATAACTCGCGATAAGGGTTAAAGAAAGCATAAATAATCATAATAGATCACAGAACAATCAATCTCACAATCGAAATCATCATAGAAACAGAGCAGCTGAAGTTTCGATTACATACCGACATGAATCAGCGCGGTTTATTCCGAGCTTAATAAATGGAGAGATATGAAGGCAGAGATAGATGGGATGGGATTTCTGTTCAGCATAGAACAAACATATTATCTTAATATCTATATATTTGCAGTGTATTATATTTTTCTAATAATCTATTATTTTCTTTGTACGATGAATTGAAAAAGCCAAGCGCCACCGACCCATAACGGTCTTTTCCCTCCTTGCACAGACTAAGTGCACTGGATTTTTTGTTAAATAGGATTACTTTTGTGTGAAATTAAAAAAAGAGGATTCTAGGTTTTCTAATTAAAAAAAAGGGATTGGGTGTTTTAAAAAAAAAATCGAAGTGTTTGATTATCATTTTGATCCGCTCGACTGAAATTTCATGTCGAAATGAGATTTAAATCGATGGTTCGTGATTCTTACATGTATTAACCCAAATCTGGGTGAATTTTCGTGTTTTGAGCTTGAATCGACGTTTTCGAGTAAAAACGATTTATTCGAATATTATTCGAACTATTCGAGTGAATTCGAATAGAAAAATAACACTTATTCGAGTAAAAAATATTCGAATTAAAAATTCGAATTAATATTTTTCAATTCGAGTTTTTTTTA
Organism: Craterostigma plantagineum; assembly: GCA_027422505.1. NCBI lineage: Eukaryota > Viridiplantae > Streptophyta > Magnoliopsida > Lamiales > Linderniaceae > Craterostigma > Craterostigma plantagineum. Next base: position 1,894,891 of record JAPQWV010000082.1, read on the forward strand.
CTCGAATTGATTAATTCGAATAAATTCGAATTAAAAAAAATTATTCGAATTAATTCGAATTTTTTAATTACTCGAATAAATGCTACTTAAGTTGGGGTATTTCAGTAACTTTCGGTCCGTTCCCTTTTGTTAATTAAAATAGGAAACGTTCCCTTTTGTTAAAAGAACCCAAGTGCACTTCCACATATATGAATATCCTTCCTCAGTCATAAACCCTCAGTCGAACCCAAAAACCCTAATCGATCAACTGCAAATCATCGCAGTAATGTCCTTCTTGATTCGATCTCGTTCGCGCTTGCACTCCTTTGCCAACCTTGGGAATCGCCGCTCTTCGTCGAGCTCAACAGCAGATCCGCAGCCAGAGCCGATCTTATCTTCGTCGATCATAGGAGATCAAGCTCCTCCTTCTGAGGCTCCTCCGCCGCCGGTCAATAATCCTTGGGGATTTATGAAGTATGGAATCGTTGCTGCACTCACCGGTGGCGTCGCAACTGCTGGTTATGCCTCGTTTGGTTCGTGTCTTCTGGCTTAGATAGTTCACGCTTATAGTTATTATTTTGAAGGCCAGTCGTAATCCTCTTTCACGTGATTCTCCTTTGACTTGGTAGATATGAATCAGTGGAATCGAGCTTATGATTGGTTGTCAGTGTCTTGGTAGAGGATCATCTGGTGTTGCGGTCTATTTCTTGCTTGATCGAAATTGTGGCCTGTCTGGGTTTATTAGATGCTAGGACTCGGCTGTTTATCCTCCGTGTGGGCTTTTATCTATAGAACATTCCCCAATTATGCTCAATTTCAATGGACCAATTTTTAATCAAAGGGAACATTAAGGAAATTTATTGATGATGGTAAGAGATTATGTACTACTCGATGTTAATATGCCATGTTCGCTGAAAGTCCTTGCTTGGATTTGTAGATTATGCATCGTGATGTCAGTAGTAGTTCTATGACATTAATATAACGTCTTAGAATAAAATTCCACTATAAATTATTTGTCTTGGCATTTGTTCATATTAGTCTTTGTTAGTTGTAATATGGCCCTAGGGTGAGTGAAGAATGATCTTTTGACGCATTACTTTCTAATTGTTTTTAAATATTCCAGCATTTTTTTTATAAAATACCGCTGAAGTCATGATGCTTAAATCCTGTTCAACAAATTTTCTGGTAATGTGGATGCAATGCAGCTTATTCATTGGAGGACATTGATGAGAAGACGAAGGCCCTTCGTGCTTCGGAAAATTTTACCATTGAGGACAGTGCATCTTCTGCAGATGTGTGTTCCATACACTCTATTCTTAACTTCTTTTAGTTGGCGTTATGTTTACTTGTGACTTGTGTATTGAGATGACAATACCTTGATTTTAATTCCATTTGAGTCTTTTTCTATTATTGAACACAACTTGATGTTTGAATAACTTCATTACACTCTATAGACTTTGGTCGTGGAGTATGCTTAGTTTTTTCTTAAGTATCTAATTTGCAGGATTTAATTAAGCAGCCATGTGTGGGTTTCTTCTGTAATACTCTATTGTTGAATAAGTTCAAATTTCAACATCACATTTATGGTTTTGCCATTGGGATCTTTTGTGTGGGAACAAACTCGTTTCAGTACATTTACCTTTACGTAGGTGGAACTATATTTTCTTGGTTGCAGTTGTTCCTAGAATAAACAGCATGAGGTGAATTTGATGGTTTCTGAAATGTTGTCAATGCAGAAATTCCAAGGCTATCTTCGTGCAGCTGCAGTGATGGGTGCATTCTTCAGGCCATGAGTTTTTTCTCTTATGAATCTTTTTCACCTAGAAAAAATGATGAATCATATTTATTGTTTCATATCATTTAAATGTATTAACCAGTACAGTGTCGAGACAGCTGCTGATTCACTTTCAATTCGTATCTTGCAGTCCCAGCTAAGTTAATTGATATTTACATAGATCTAAGGAGGCTAGCGGAGGAACATATCAGGGTGCATGTGTTTTCAACTTCCATTGTTTAGAGTTGGTTAAAATAAGCCATTAGATGTTTATGACAATATTTGCCCTTTGGCTTGATTGTGCTGTATCGAATTTCAGGGGTTTACTGAACCTACTTCGGATCAGCTTCTCCCTGATTTGCACCCTCTGGAGCAGCATGTTTGCACCCTTGTTCTGGATCTGAACGAAACATTGGTTTATTCCGATTGGAAGGCATTTTCATTTGCCCAACTTTATTGAACTCGACAATTTGCCCTTTTGCTGATTATTTTTACCATTCTCTTTTTTGTTTCCTGATTTCTCCTCCTAAAGCGTGACCGAGGATGGAGAACATTCAAAAGGCCTGGGGTGGATGCTTTTCTGGAACATCTCGCTCAATTTTATGAAATCGTTGTATATTCGGACCAACTAAATATGGTATGTTTCACTTCTCTTCAAGAAGATGAGCAGTTTTTTTACTATCATTTTCGAACTTATGTTACATTTATCACATCTCATTGGAATTGCAGTATGTCGATCCTGTAATCGAAAGATTGGATCAGAAGCACTGTATAAGATACAGGCTTTCAAGGGGAGCAACAAGATATGTTGATGGAAAGCATTATAGGGTATACACATCTTGTTTGTAAACTTTGAAAGCAACAAGATTCTGTTCTTTATGGCTCACTTTCTCTTTTCCGATATTGGCCGAACAGGCTACCAGCTAATATAGATTGTGAAAACTGAAAATAAGTTACTGCACATCGAATGACAGTAAGATACCCATTCATACTTTCTCCTTGTATTGTTCTCATGCTTCAGGACCTTGCAAAACTGAATAGGGACCCTGCGAAGGTTTTATATATTAGTGGTCATGCTCTCGAATCAAGTCTTCAGCCAGAGAGCTGTGTGGAGATAAAACCATGGAAATGCGAAGCAGATGATACGACACTTTTGGATCTGATTCCATTTCTTGAATGTAAGCATTTGTATGTTGCTGCTTGATCCATGATCCATCAATCTTCCTGGTTTTTCCTAGAAATTCCTGTTTTTGATCTGGTACTAGTTATTTCCTACAGATGTTGCTAGAAATAGACCAGCTGATATCCGAACCGTTCTAGCTTCGTATCAAGGGCGTGACATAGCCAAGGAGTTCATAGAGCGGTCCAACATTTATCAGAGGTCAGATTTCTTCTCAGACATTTAATTTTCGTTCTTTTTCCTTTTTTTTGTGTGTTCAATAATATGACCAACTTAGGAATTGGGATGCTAAAAACTAGTTTCATAAATCGAGATTTTTTTCTAACATGCCATGCAGGAAAATGCAAGAGCAAAAGCAGCAGAATCGTTTGTGGAGACGTTAGACAAATATCAAGGTATCAAGGTTTGAAATGGATGCTCGAAGAAAAATCTTGTCAGTTCTTTAACTCGGGGGAAGAAATCCATCTATTTAACTGAGTTTCCTTCGAACTTCATATGATCGAATCATCTGAAATTTTTCGATCAAATATAGCAACAGCTCCTTACCTAGGTAAGTCCTTACCTAGGTAAGTCCAAGTTGTGTTTCAATTCCTCTACCCTAAACTCGAGTGTTGCAATTTGTTTAGCGAAATGCATGGTTTTCGAGTTGTTATCTGGGCACGAGTATGGTCAAGGTGGATTCATTAAATATCGACTAAAAAGTACTCTATTTATCATTATGCTGTGTGACCCAATTACAAAAGTTTGTCTCTTTATTGCCATTGACTGTGTTTGGGTGTCCTCTCGAGACTTGAAAGGCGAGTGGTAGTGTGATGCGACGTTGATGTCTTGGTGGATTTGCTATTGCTTATTAGAATGCGAAAGGCCAATGTCGTCAAGGGTCAGTGGAGAGACCTTTTTCATGACAGTTATTTTTTGCATCTTTTTCTTTCTACAAAGCAAATGCTTCTTCAATAATGTCTGTGAACACTTTGACACACGGTGGAGGTTCGCTGCACAGTGTTTATTAATAATTGAGGCTTCATCTGTGGTCCAATTTCCAAACAATCTCATCAAATGTATAGTGTATGTAATTAAACACTTTTTAATTAAAATAATTATCTGATATAACCGAAATAAGAATACACAGTATGATTTTACCAGAGATTATTTTATTAATTAGTTGTCACGCCTCGGCTCCACATAATATGGTAACCAATGCATAAGTATAAACATTTGACTTTTTCGTATTATTATTTATATGTCGTACATCTACTACAATCATTTGCCGCCAAAACGCTCTCAAGAAAGTTTAATGTCACTAACTCTTGTGGGGCCGCCGTTATCCTTTCGTTTCGCCACACAGAAACCGCCGTCGAAGAAGTTATTCTACTCAGCCATGGCTGCTTTCGTACACAGTTCAAGAACCTAAACAAACCCATCCAAACTCATTTCAGAAATCGACGGTGAAGATGTGTTCAGCACCTATGTGAAGTACATACAGCAGCAGGCCCCAACCCAACTTAGCCGACCCGCATTTCAGACAAGAAGTCAAAACTCCTCAGCAGAGAGGGCCAGCGCGCCGTTTCGGATAAGAAAGCTCGTGAAAAGATCGATTCTTTGTGGTCTGTGACGAAGGACGAGGCCACAGCTCAGACGTTGCTCAGCAACCCGCATCTTATCTGCTTACAACTACAGCTCAATCCTTTCACACGGTTCCATGGAGACCGCCTTGGCTAGCTGTCTCTCGGTAAAGCTGGACTGCTCTACATTGCCTAGTGGCACGCACACTTTAGGATCTTTTCTTGGGCGTTTTGCTTGACGACGAAGGGATAATGAGGGCTGTGAGCGATGACCTACTCGCCGTGAAGGAAATGGACCCAGCTTGTATCAGCTACGTCCATTGTTTCTTGAACTTCAAAGGGTTCGTGGCACGCCAAGCACATGGGATTCCCCAGAATCTATGGTCCAACCTTATTATACAGAACAGATTATCTCAAATCGCCGCTTTTTACACCCTGGCGCTAGAATCGTTAAGGGGATCTTTCTAAATCACGTCACGCCACTGGCCTTGTGATTGGCGAAACTGCTGTGATTGGAGACAATGTCTCGATTCTTCACAACGTGACTTTGGGTGGGACAGGTAAGGTTTCGGGCGACAGACAACCTAAGATTGGTAATGGGGTCTTGATTGGCGCTGGGACTTGCGTGCTGGGCAGTGTAAGAATTGGAGATGGTGCGAAAATAGGTGCGGGCTCGGTGGTGCTTAAGAATGTGCCCCGAGAGGACTACTGCTGTTGGTAACCCAGCGAGGTTGATTGGTGGGAAAGGTAACCCGGCTAAGCTTGATAAAATGCCAGGGTTGACCATGGATCAAACCTTCCATGTTTCAGAGTGGTCTGATTATGTTATTTAGTGATCTGTAGATTGTCAAGGATGATGATATGATAGAATAGAAATCTATGTATGCAAGTAATTGGTATCTATCTGGTTTTTTTATGCCTACTAACTTTGATGTTATCTTTGTTTATTTGAGCTGATCATCTTTCTTTCTTTATACACACAACTTGAAGGTGCATAAAACTAGCAAAAGAACATACTTTTCTGACTGCTATGATATGAAATTCTTGAAGGAAACAATCTATTGATCTTCGGTTCATCCCATCCCAAACGAAAAAGGACACCAAAATGATCGAATTAAGAACTATGTGTTGGTATCAATTCAGCTGAAATCACAAGAATGAAAACAACTAACTGGTAGTATTGCCACCAAGTGATGAAATCCCACCTCAGCAATTTCTAAGGGATACAACTGATTAGTTTTACCAAGTGAAGCCCGAGCCACACCATCTCAGGTAGTAAAGTTGATCTTTTTTCCGTCAAAATTGATCGAAGTGCCTTCACCAGACTTCAACCATCATTAGCGGAAGCTTGAAGAAACCTCTTCTTCTCTTATGTGGGCTTCATTCTTCGGAGCTCCAAAGTGCAGATTTTTCCCACTTGTCTCCAAAGAGAAGAGTTCGAAGTAATTATTTTTGCAGCTTTACGCGAGGAGAAGAGACAACCACTGTGTTAACTTGGCCGAGCTGTAATAGCGTCACATGTCCATGTTTTACGGCCAAGCGACTAAGTATAACGAGGCAGTGACTTCGACCATCCTCTTCTGCTCTGCATTTGGGTCTGAAATGCTATTCAAAATTTGGATCTTTCATTGGAGATTTCTGAATCCGAGCTAGGTCGTGATTGAAGGAGGAAGAAGACGGAATGTTAGGGTTTTGATTTGGGGAAAACCGTTGGAGTTGAATCTCTTTATAAACTTGCTTCATGAAATGACGAAAAAGGGCATGAAAGACGTTGGTTATCTTAATTTGTCGTTTTCTTTTCATCATCATATATTAACTCTTCAACGTGCCAGTTAAAACCCAAATTTCAGACAACATAAATACATCACAACATAAAGGGAGGCATAGGGATAGAAGCAATCTATGAAATTGTTCACACAAACTCAGCCATAAAAACAGTTAATCATACTCGATAATCCTTATTTAGATGATTATCCCTCACATAACAGCAGCTAGTAATCTCACATAATAATCTCAGTAGTACAGTTTACCAGACAAGAAACCCGAAAACAAAAACTCAAGACTAGTCTTTAGCAGACGAAGAAAAAAGAAAACAACAAAACGAATACAAAAACGACTCTCTACGACTTGTCTGGCATTATCGTCTTTTTTTTTTTTATCGCGCACAACAAATGATGTCCCGCAAACTGATATACATTCTCAATCGCAAAAAAAAAAAAAGAACCTAAATTATATTTCGAACATCAAACCTTCCACAGCTGCTGTTTTCTGAACCACGACGAGATGATACTGTTAGCTTCGACGTAGAAAAAGAACCTCATTATCAGATGAGAGATAGATATTATCAATGAGGTTTACTCAGGAAACTCAAGATGATCACATCATCCCATATGCTTTTTTGAAAAATCTTTCCCTTTCCTACGTTGTCTTCAGAGAGTTTTCCTTAAGAAGCGATACCTGAATTAAATCCATGGAAGAAACGTTAATGGTCATGTCTTAAACAAACTGCAGTATGATATTATCCGTAAGGTTCTCACAAGAGAATAGCAAGGAAATAAGCTTCCGACAAGTCTATTTGATACTAGTCGAAGATGTTTCAAGTGCTATGCTTGGCTAGATATTCTCTTATGTCTCACTTCTTACACTGTGTACCTAGTCACTTCCTTAGTACTTTAGATGGTTAATGCAACAGATTTGCAAAAGCCAGTCGAATATATCTACTATGTTATAGCAAACTCCATTAGATATTTTTTCATTTTTTCATGCACCAAGAGTCTCTAGCGAACCAACCAAACAATCAAACGAATATTTTTTTCTTCTCTTCAATATCAGGTAAGTTACAATGTTCTACTATACCAAACAATCAAACGAATGAAATCCTTAGCAGCTATGAGGCTATACTATCACTTACGAAATTTCAGGCATCAAAACTCAAAGATAGTATACCAAGATTCTTTCTCATGGAATTTGGGGTGTGCAAAAGATAAAAAATTGCCAATCAAACAAGCAGGAAAAAGAAAAGATCAATGCATAAGGACTTGTACGTTAACAAAACTCGACAACCATGGTCATGGAGAATCTCCCATAGGTCTTTTGCAAGGTTCAAGCAGAAGGACTGAAAAAAAACTAATTTACCTCTATTAGAATGTCTAGTCGCAATGTCATAGCCCGCTCCATAGTCTTCAGATTCTTTAGCAGATAAATCTCCGGCCCGTCCAAGCCCGTAACCGAACGAGCCCGAATTATCGAGCTCAGAAGATGGCGCTTGCCAAGTCGTGTCGCCATAAACGGACCCACCACGGTAAATATCCCCATAAGACCCTTCATAACCACCGCCAGGCAAAGCAGAGAAAGAAGATGCATTCACACTCGACGAACTGTTCCTCCCAAAACCTCCCACTCCAAGCGTGTAGTTGTTCTCTCCACTTCTGTAACCTACATTGCCCCCACCGTAAGAATTAGCATTACTATTACCCCCAAGAGATGCACTAATTGCAGAAGTACCCCAGTTTGCCGCGTTATTCCCAAAAACCCCCATACGCCCACCACTCCCCGAGCCAAAGTACGACCCAGAACTTGGGTTGCTTGGGGAAGCATTCAGGCCACCATTTCCCCACATGTCTCTCGGCGATGAGTTGAGAAACGAATCGCCTCTGTTCCCACTTGAGCTATAGCCACCTATAGGCGTGTTATATCTGCTTTGATTATTACCAAAGTAAGGGTCAAGAACACGTCCATAACCTAGGTTTCCGCTATAGTTCGAACCTGCCCCAAACCCAGCATTTAAGCCTTGGTCCAAGTTCAATCCCATCCCATAAGCATTAGAACCAAATTGCGAAAATCCACCGCGGGCGTTAGTTAATGGGCTCATTCTTACACCGTAACCTCCAAGTGAACCAAGATTATACCCTTGTGTGTAGTTGTTAAGGAAGTTGTTTGTTCTACCAAACCCATAGTTATAAGCCATGAGCGGGCTTCGACTGGGCCCGGGCGACAGTTCTTTGGGCACGGCCCGTTTGACCTCGACCATCTTACCGTTAAGTTCGTGGAACGTTTTGTGCAGAACTCTGTCCACTGCATCCTCTGAGTCGAATGTAATGAAACCGAAGCCTCTCGGGCGTTGAGTGTTGTGGTCGTACATCACTACAACATCCGTTATGGAGCCAAACTGATCAAAGTAGGCTTTGAAGTCTGCCTCAGTTACTGTTGATGCTAAGCCTCCAACGAATATCTTCTTAGTACGGCCTGGGCCCGGCGAACTCTGTGTGCTTGCACTGCTTCTACTCATTAGGTTCTGATCATCCCTTGGGACAGCTTTCTTCGCTTCAACCTGGGATATGAAAAGATCGTTCAAAAATATCCAATCAATGAGCCAGCGTACGATAATCAAGATTCAAAGATTGAAACTACTAAACCGTGTTAGAAATATACGGGCAAGAAAGACAATATGATGCAATATGCACAAAGTTGGATAATCAAGATTGGATAAGATCTGAGAAACTTACAGTTCGACCATCGATTGTGTGTTTCTCCTTGACCACCTTTTCAGCAATTGAAGGGTCTGAGAAGACGATGAAGCCAAAGCCACGGGCACGGCCTGTGTTTCGATCTCTCATGATCACTGCGTCGACTACGTCGCCGTATTTTCCAAAGTATTCTTTGAGTCGATCCTCGTTCGTGTCCCAGGAAATCCCACCAATGAAAATCTTGCCTTGATCCATCTCCATTTGATATCTTCTGCTATCCTTTGGCAAACCTTACCTTCACCAGGAAAAGTCACACGAATCTAGAATGAAATGGACATACTTGGATCAAACATAGAATGATGGTAATGATAAAGGCGATCTTGGATATACAAGCACGGTTCTGTCATTAATCTATTCCAAACACAATCAGAAAGCATAGAAAAATCAATAGCTAGCAGCCTTGAATTGATAATCTAACAGATCTAAATACAGATAACAATCTAACAATCTGTTCTTACCTATTTCAATAAATAGACAACAACCCACAGCTTAGTCACCAATCAAAAATCAATTTGGCAAATGCAGCATCCAATCAAGAAACGAGGGATCTTCCACCTATCAATCCAGATTCGATGCAAAGAACCCTGAAAAATTCATATTTCGTATAGATCAGACACCGCCCGAAGGCAATCGATCAACAGAAAAATATCAAGTAAACGTTAGTCATAATGTTCCGTTATCATCATCGAAGCTCACCGATTGAAAGGGGTAGATTAAATCTTAGGAAATCCGATTCAAAACCAAGATCTAATGCGAGGAATATCGTTCATAAATAAAAAAACAAAAATAAGTGTATGCTCATCCTCTCACTTTCTCTCTAACTTCTCTCCTAAGGTCCTTCCTTTTTTTTTCTTGGTTATTCCACTCCTTTTTCTTAAAACAAGAAGAAAAAAAAAGGAAATGGAATTGTTTAAGATTACATGTGAGGATATATTTATATATGTATATATAAAGACAAGGTATGAATTTGTGTAATGAAATAATTAGTTGGGCCAAAGTCTATCTGATTCAAGAACATGTGTGGAGGTACATGACAGTAGATGATGAGCTTTTGTGTGATAAATACCAGGTAATCAACCCTTAATAAACTAAGATTATTGCATCATACAAATGTTTTAAATTAAAATCTTGATTGATATGAATATGCATACCATCATAAGTCGTAGTTTGATGCCATCTTATACGGTGCCATAATTCTCTATAATTGTTATTCCTCTCGATGAGTTTATTCAAGAATTCCAAAAAAGAAGAAAAAAGAAACCGTCATTGCATTTTTTCCCATTCCTTTTTCCATCGAAACTTATCTTTCGAAATGCCTTACGGACCACTTATATTATTACCAAGGATAAATCATAAATGTCGACGCAGATAAAATGGGCCAAGAGAATACAATTCGAATACAAAAGTAGCTATAGTTTGACCTACATACACTACACACATATACCATATTGCGCCTTCCTTGGGCCTTTTTCACCCACCTTTTTTCTGGCAAACTGTTGCTGCATTCAATATACAGACACCATTGCAGTCTCACGCCGAGCTTTGACCATACGAGTTTTGAGCTGCTACAAGTTTTCCATTACAGCAGCATTTGAGAAGGATAATGTAAGAAAATGAAAAATGGCTCCTTGATTCGAATAGATAGATCCCAACTGCTGCCTTCATCTTCGTCAATGGCTTAAGAATCTGCCTCCACCACAAAGAATTCACCAAGACATTCGTATACGATACCTTCCGTTATCCAATCAAGCATTTTGTACATCGAGATAATATACTTGTGCTTCATTTACATTCCTTAACAGCCTGCTAACCTCAATCAGCTTAACTTGTTTAGCAGCTTAACTTGTCTCCATGCTACTTCAGTTAGCTTCTTCTTGGTCCAATGTTCCGTACACCTTTTCAACAGCTCCAGCCCAGTTATCAGTGGATTTATTATCTTGATTGGCCTCACCGAGCAAAATGGAGAGGAAAACTTTGTTCGATTCTTGAAAAAGATCGAACTTTTTTCTGGAACTCACACGACGAATTTTGATCGGCAACAGATCGGAAGCGCACGCGAAATTCATCCTCGAATAGAAGAACCCATAAAAGATACTAAATTTGCAACGCACTCCTTCAGATATCAGGATAAACAGAGAACCAATAAGATCATACGATCAAGACGATGATGTCCCTTTGTCGGAGGCGACGATGTGCTTACGTTTAAATATAAACAGTCCAGAATTTCATGTTGAACAAATGTTCTTGAATTTGGGCCGAGCCCATATAATCATATGGGCCTGAGTTTCTGCCCGCAACGAATCGCCGGGTTATACACGTAATTTCAGTTGTCTAGGGCTTTGCGAATCTCGTTAAGGTCCAGCGAACGGCACTGAGCTTCCCATCCGCCTCGCAAGCTGCGATTAGAGGGATCGAAATCCTAGAGCGTTGCAACAATGGGTAAGGCAACAATCCGAAATCGTTGTTTTTGCAGCTGTTAATCGATAGTCTGTCAGGTGTTTGCTTTGTTCCTCGTTTGGAGAAACAAACAGTAATGGAGATTGTTATCTTTGACATGACAAGGTATCTCACGAGATTCGATGCACAAGAGGCGTGCCACTGGAGGCAAGAAGAAGGCCTGGAGGAAGAAGAGAAAGTAGTTTTTCTTCATCGCTTGCCAATCTTTTGTTTTATTACATCCTCGGCGAATCTATATGTGCTCGTTCGATTAATTGGTTCGATTGCATCTCCTTATTAGGTATGAGCTCGGAAGGCAACCTGCGAACACCAAGTTGTCGAGCAACAAGACGGTGCGGAGGGTGAGAGTCCGTGGTGGAAATGTGAAGTGGCGCGCGCTGAGGCTCGATACTGGTAACTACTCGTGGGGGAGTGAAGCTGTGACAAGAAAGACTCGTATTTTGGACGTTGTTTACAATGCGTCCAACAATGAGTTGGTTAGGACGCAGACGTTGGTGAAGGGCGCTATCGTACAAGTCGATGCTGCGCCCTTCAAGCAGTGGTATCATCAGCATTACGGAGTCGACATTGGTCGCAAGAAGAAGGCTGCTGCTACAAAGAAGGAAGGTGGAGAGGTGATGATTCAATGCTTTCTCCCCTATATTATTCTTGCATATAACCCCGTACCATTGCCTAGCCGACGATTTTCGGTTTCTAGTGTCGATTTGACTCGTCTAAGATCATCATTGGAAAATCTAAGAATACTGTATGTCTCTTGTTCTTGGGACAATTAAAACCATGGTCTTGCGATCTTAGCTGTAAAGATGGGTTTTTTCTGCTCATGTAAGAAAGGTTCTAGAATGGTTTTTGTTGAACTTTATTGACTGGCTTACAGGAGACTGAGGCAACTGCTGCTGCTGAGGAGGAGAAAAAGAGCAACCATGTCCAGAGAAAACTGGCCAAGCGCCAACAAGAGCGCACGATCGACTCGCACATTGAGGAACAGTTTGGCGGTGGTCGTCTCTTAGCTGCAATCTCTTCTCGTCCTGGGCAGTGTGGTCGTGCCGATGGGTATGTACAGAACTTTCCCCCCATTCTCATTTCTAATTTGAAATGCTATATTTGATGGGAAGTAAGTTAAAAGTATTTATTCTCTGCGTAAAACCGTCAGATATATCCTGGAGGGCAAAGAACTGGAATTTTACATGAAGAAGATTCAGAGGAAGAAAGGAAAGGGACAGAGCGGCGCTTAAGTTTTGCCCCCCAAAGGTTTACATACATCGATCCTATTTCGTTGCAATGGTAAGGACGAAAGCACTTTATAGTATTTACTGAACATTTAGTTCAATTGTCACTGGGCTTGTTATGTCGGAGAATTTTAGGTTATTGGTTTGTCGAGGTCGACTCTGTTTCTTTCTTGTCTGGTGAAAGCTGCTGTAGTATTTTGTTTGCTTCGACATCTATTTTCATGTGAGGGTCTTTTTTGATGCAGATTAAATAATATCACGTCCAGCTAAACAAATATCTGTAGTTTTATCGTTTTTACAACCATCCATCGGCTCACAGTCAACAAAGTGGAGTCAGTCCATTACAAGCAAATGCAGTAGTATACAAATAAATAGGTGAATTCGTGCTGTGAAGGTAGTTCAAGTTTGCATGTCTAAATATCATTATCCCCGTAGTTTACACTCCTCTCATTACACAATCTATCTCTCCCCCTCTCTCTCTTCTTCTCGATTATGAGCAAATGCAAGGAAATATATGATTTCAACAACATCGATTGATTGGAGCTGGGCTTTGATGATCTTACAAGAAGTAGTCTGGCGGTGGTTTTTTGGCTGGTGGTACTCTTGATTCCTGCATTTAGCCAAAGCATCAACTTATATATGTGCTCATTTAGCCAAAGCATCAGCTAGGGCTAATTTTTGTGCAAGCCCAGAAAACTCAAAACTCATATTAGCTTATCCAATATAGATGTTGTACTATACCTGAGGAGCAGCTTCAAATACACGAAACTGCTTTTCAAGGTTGTCGTTTAGTTCAAGTATGGCAGCCACGTTTCCACATCTGAAATATGGTTTCATAATCACTAAGCGGTTGACAAGATAAAAAAGAAAATTACAAGGATAAATGTTTTGTGTACCTGTAACAGTAATTTGGGGCTGACCAGACTGTAACTATCTGGTTATTAAACATCCATTTATACCCATCCATTACCAACTGATGTGCCCGACATATGTAATCTACGTTGTTTGCGTGATTAAACGTAGTAACAACGCTGCCACCGAATAAAAAACCGGCCCCACGTGGACTAAGGCCCCACCCGTCAACAGAGTCCTCGGGATCTGACCACAGGAGGTCACACATGCCACCGTCGTGGGGAACTTCCTGCTTTCGATCGATTGACCTTATCTGATTATATACAGAAAGTTTGTTAGTCTATCAATCGCATAAAAAAAGTAACGTAAAAGTGTACATTAGTGATTGGGGAAATGTCTTAGCACCTGATCTATTGTAGAAATTGCGGGGGACAAACCACCGTGCACACTGAATATCTTGTTCTCAATGAGTGCTGAAAGGCTGCATGAGATACAAGGTCAGTTCTTTCACGTTGAGGTGAAAATAGGTATAGTCTTGATCAGCAAAAAAGCTTTAAGTTAGCATGTAAGCCATGGCTTTTCGGTCCAGGCTCGTGAAGAATAAAGAATATCCCAACCTTAAGTAATCAAATATATCAGTGCAATATCTCCAAACATTGGCAGATCCATATTTACGGATGCACTCATCGTAGAACCCATACACCTGGAAGAAGAGAGAACTGATGAACAGATGCTACATTCTACATCAAAGGCAATAGTATCATATTTAGGGAGCATTAACCTGTGTAATCTGCCTGCTCTCGTGGTTTCCTCTTATGAGCGTTATCCTATCAGGATATCTTACCTGCCAATGCGCAACCAATGAGATAGGCAGCCATTTGATTTCCAGAAACAAAGAAAAAGGAGACAAAGGAGGGACTTTGTCTGGAAATGTGGGATTACTGAAGCTTCACCCTTAGCTCAGAAAATTAGTTACCTTGAGTGCAAGTAGAAGCAGAAACGTCTCTACAGAATAGAATCCTCTATCCACAAAGTCTCCAAGAAATAAATAATTCGTCTTGGGGCAATCACCTCCTACTCTAAAAAGCTCTTTCATGTCATAAAATTGACCGTGTATATCACCACAAATCTGAGAAAAGCGGGGCAAACCGAACGTGAATCTAAACCACACGTCACCACAAATCTCCGTTCACTTAAGAGTAGTTGCATATTCCAAATCACAACAAAGTATAAACAGATTGCAAAACACAATGGCACAATCAACAAAACCCAATTTCCCCAAGTATTCCGATAATTCAAACAAATCGCCCCATATGATTAGAAAATTCAAGAGTACCCAATAGTACGCCAATCATCAAGTCGCATATCACACAGTTCAGAAACGGAAAAGAAAAATAGAACAAATATCAGATAAACTACACTAACAGTGACGGGCGCATCAACTCGCTGAACGTTGCTCTCCTCGACGAGTATTTCCATGGCTTTCAGGCACAAGGCTTTCACTTCAGATTCAGTTAACGGCTCGCACCTCTTGAGCTGCTCTATCTGCCGGTCGAGGTCAGACATGACGGTTTTTTTTTAACCGGCGGCGATACTGAATCTCCGTTTGCGGCGGTGGGTTAGTTGGCTACTAATTTCTTCAACTCCCTTTACTTTCTATTTGTGAAAATAATAATTTACAGTATCTATTTTATTTTGTCTACGTTGCAATGTCACTTTTACCCCTCGGAAGTCAAAATTCGCTAATTATAAAAGCAATTGATTGGTGGTCTTCATCCGCGTGAAGAACACGACAAAATTTTGCCGGTAGCCGATCTCGCCGCGTGTACTTTATATGAACCCACCAAATTCGAATTCCACACATTTCTAGCTAGCCCTTAATCATTGACTCTCCTGATAAAGGTTAACGAAGGCCAAGATCGCCTAATACGATTGAGAAAGGTAAGACGTCTCAATTTCTATCAGGAGACGTGTTTCTATGGTGGAATTCTGTCAGTTTTTGTGAATATTTAGGACCTTTGGTGCTATTTTTTGTTCTGTTATTGCTTCGGTGGCTACTTTGTCATTTCTTGTAATTTTTGGGCTATGCTTTGAGAGAATTGTTGAAGGAGTTTATCTCAGCTGTCAATTAAGTGTTGTGTGGCGTTCAATCGCGTTTGTGCTATATAGGTTGGATACAATATAAGTACACTACTGATCATGTTAGGCGAAAAAATTGTTTTTATGTGATGGTTCGTATCTCCAAGCTTGTCTGAGTTGTGTGACAAATTGGTGTTTGCTACAGAGAAATGGCGTCCTCTGGAGATTCATGGGTTAGGGAATACAATGAAGCTGTTAAGCTTGCAGATGATATCAATCATATGATATCAGAAAGAAGTTCACTGCCAGCTACTGGGCCCGAAGCCCAAAGACATTCATCGGCAATAAGAAGGAAAATTACGATCTTGGGAACGAGGCTCGACAGTCTGCAATCTCTTCTCTCTCAGCTTTCTGGGCGACTCCCTTTGTAAGTCTGCAATTTCCTCCCAATTTTTAACTTGCTGTTGTACGTATTAAAAGGACTAGCAATGAGCAAAATCAGTTATGTGTCGTAGACTTGAATTGTTGAATATTTCGTGTATTACTGCTTGCACTTGGCACTCACGGTTGATTCTCTCTGTCTTTTTTAACGCAGAACCGAGAAAGAAATGAATCGTCGCAGGGACATGGTTGTGAATTTGAGATCGAAGGTAAACCAGATGGCATCTAAATTGAACATGTCCAACTTTGCCAACAGAGACAGTTTACTTGGACCAGAGACGAAGACCGTTGACGCAAACGCCAGAGCAAATGGCCTTGACAATCAAGGCGTTGTTGTTCTTCAAAGACAAGTCATGCGAGGTTAGTAGTTTCGAGATGTCTTTTATCTTCTTTTTTTTTGCCTACTCTCTTCATGTAGCCATAACTGATCTTTTCCACTGTATATTTACTTAAAGAACAAGACGAAGAGCTTGGGAAATTGGAGGAGACAGTGATCAGTACTAAACATATCGCGTTGGCAGTTAATGAAGAGCTTGATCTACATGCAAGACTAATTGTGAGTTTTATTGTTCCTTTTAGGTGTTATCTTTCCTACAACCATACTCGCCCAAATTCTTTGCTCGGTGCATTTTGTCCATCTATTATTGCTCACAAATACCTTCGATAGTGACGCTCATTTCTTCTTTACGTTCAGGATGATTTGGATGAGCATGTTGAAGTTACGGACTCTCGACTTCAGGTTAGAGTCGCTTTCTGATAACTGTTTCTTATGTCATCTGAGGTTCACACTTGAGACAAGTCTACATATGATATTTCTAGAACTCAAAATGCCATGGAACTTTAGCATGCAACAACTAATTTTAGTAGTTGTCGTATGAGCAAAATCCAATCCAAGTTTTAAAAAAAAAAAACATTTTTTTCCTGTTTTGAATCGAACAGAGGGTTCAGAGGAGGCTGGCCATATTGAACCAGCGGACTAAGGGTGGTTGCACTTTCCTGAGCCTTCTTATCTCAGTCATTGGTATTGTTGCTTTGGTGGTTGTTATCTATGTGCTGATCAAATATTTGTAATTTATATAGTCAAGAAAAGAAAGTTCAGGTGCTGTGTTTTTACATGGAATGAAAAAGTGCGGGCTTGTTCTAAACATGTCCGTTCTGTAAGACTCGTGGAATCATCTTCTCTATGCCCTGTTGTGAAAATCGTTCGTTGTTACAGATTTTTTTGGTTGAACACATTTGAATGCCACTTCGCACTTCTATTATAATTTCATTCAAATATTTGGGCAAGTAAAACATGATCTTAACGAGCCGGGCCGTGTCTTATCTCCAGCCCAAATTTTTCCTCTTTATGATGATATAAATATTACGATGTGAACACCTCAGATATAAAAAATAATTAATATTACTAACCAAATCATTACATACCTCAATGAAAAATAATCTAAATGATAGCTTAATCTAAACAATCATAATAAGACCCAACCATTATCTAAACATGAATAAACCATAACAAATAAGCAGATAAAGATATCAAGAAAACCATTGCCCATATCAATGCCCCGTGGGATAAACACAGCTACCGAACTCTGCAGAGATCAAAGCAATAATCGTGAAAAAGAATAGATAAAATAGTTTCACATGATTAACTTTATTTTTCATTGATGAGAAAAAAGTGCCCGAAACAAAAAGCGCGCGACTTACTTGGAGGTTGAGTGACGACATAAGCGGCACCCGCGAAGTCGCACGTCCCACTTCCCCGCGAATTCAGCTGGTAATAACTGTTGAAGGCATACGAAGCGTGGGCCACGAGGGTATCAGGATCGTAACACGTGGCACCCTTCTTGATCGGACGGCAGTCAGCGCCTCCAGGCCCACACGCATAATCCAAAGCCCTCTGCAGCCTCTCCGTCCCCACGCCGGCGTTCGCCACGCACCACGTCTCCGCCGCCGATTGTTCGGGGCCCACCTCTTCCTCCACCACCTTGCTTTCGTCGGCGGCCGGCGCTGACGTCAGATCCTCCACGGTCAGAGGGATATCGTAGACATTCTCCTCGCTGGGATAGAACAGCCCGTAGTTCCTCTCTGAAGTCGGGCCGGGCTTCGAGTTCTCGTTGAAGAGGGCGAATATGAACACCTCCAGCGGGTTATCGGGTTTGAGCGGAGTTCCGGGTCGGGTCAAGACTCTGCGCACCAAGTTCCCATTGTACGCCGCCGCGTTCTGAGCGCTCGCGCCGGTTTCTCTCTCCTCGCCCTTGGACGGCCACCCAGTTTCAGACACGACGATCTTGACGTCGTCGAACCCCAATTTCCTCATCGCTGCGTAGACGGCGTCGACCTGGGCTTCGAACAGGCTGTGGTAGGCGAGGCCGTTGCCGGAATCCGCGTTCGCCGTCGCGTTGCTTCCGAACAGGGCGTAGTCCAGCGAGATCTCGTCGGAGTTGTCCACGTAGGCGAAGAATGGGTAGACGTTCACCATGAGGTAGGACCCACTCTTCCTAATAAGGTCCAGCATCGGCTTCACCACCGGCTCGGCGAGATCCGCCTTGAACTCGCCGGCGGACGGCGGGTAAGAGTTCTGCAGGCAAGAGAGAGCCACCGGCGACGAGACCTTAATCTCCGGCGAGAGGTTGTACTTTCTCAGCGACGCCTGCACGTTATTCATGGCGGAGACGAGGTACTGCGTGGTGTTGTTGGGATCCACGAAAACCTCGTTGCCGACGGCGATGGCCTCGATGAAGGTGGAGGGGTGGTAAGGAACGATGTTTTCCTGGATCCACGCGTCAGTGTACGATTGGCTGTGGGCGGCGGAGGAGAGTTTCTCGTTGGGCAGGGCGACGGTGAGGGAGATGTTGGCGTTGGCGAAGGCTGAGAGTACGCCGTGGTCTGTGTCGAAGATCTTTACGCGGCTGACGCCTTTGGCTTTGAGGAGCTGCACCACCTTCGCCGGCGGAGGAAGGTCGTCGGCGATGCGGCCGTAGTTGATCCCTATGCTGCCGGCGGAAGCTGACGACGGCGCACCGGAAAAACAAAGTAATAAACAGACGAAAGATATGAGTGTGAGGTAACGAAGTGGCCGTGTATCCATTTTTTATTTCTGTTTCTGTGCTTTTCTGTAATAAAAAAGATAACCCTGTCCTTGATATATATATACATATATAGATATAGATACAGTATGTATATATTGGATTTGGAATGTGGTGATAGTGATGGAGTGTATAATGGTGTTAGTGGGGAAGTAATTTAGTGGGCTTAGGTGAGGTTTTACCGCTTCGGTAGTTAATGAGAACCTATATTCTTCTATATTTAGTTCTATGGAAAAATACTAGTCGAAATTAATTGCATGATCTCCATTATCGGATTAGAACCCACGATTATAGAATGAATTAGTCTTATGTTTATTTTCTTCCATTACCACCAGTCACCACTCACCACCCATAATTAGTATTTTCAGCTAATTTTACGTTTATTATTTGTCATGGGAAAATGCGTGAGATGTTTTCTTACAAGGAATATGCAATGTCGCTGAACCATAGGAGGGTAATCTTTGAACCAAGCAAAGCTTTTTAATGTTGGATTTGGTGATCAAACTTTGACTATAAGATTTTGGGTTAGTTTCCTTATTGTATATACCTATCATTTCGTAGATAATAATAAATGCTTATAAATATTGCATATGATAGTTTTGTTCACCTAAAATACATTCGATCTGCCTAATTTCAGAGTCGGCAAATATCTACAACTAACCGTAAGCATCAATTCAAGCCGAAGAATCGCTTGGGAACCCAATAAAAGCCCAACAAAACCTTTTTAGAATACTTAGAAGGCCCAGTATTGGCAGAAAGCCCGATACAGTTTGAAGAAAGATGGCTAATTAACTTTTGGTACATGCCCGGAGAAAATGCGAACTTTTAATCCTCTTTTTTTTTTTTTTTTTTTCTCTCTCTCTCTCTCTTTCGGCGTATCGAAATCTAAAAATCTATCCGCTTTCAAGTTTTCCGAAGATCGTTTGCCTGATACGGTCGATGGCCAAAAGCTCCTTCAAGTTGGAACATACCCTTGGTAAATAGCAATTCTCTCACGTGATTTTGATTCGAGCACTCAATTTTATCGTTTGGTTGTAACGTTTCAGCTCACTTTTTGTTTATTGCTGAATCAGTTCTGTTTTTTCGCGGCCTTTTGTTTTATATTAGGCAATCGAAATTGATTTTGAGGTTCGTGTTTGATAACTATGCGTGAAATTTTGAGGGAATAGATCAAATATTGTTTTCCCCTTTTTCAGTTAAAAAGTCTGGAATTTGTTGAAGTATTATCGTTCTTGGAAGAAAAGTGATTTCATATACGTTTCATGGCGAAATTGCAGTCTGTTTTTGCCACTTATCTTCATCTCTAACTGTGTAATGTTCATTTTAACTTGATCGATCACATTCCAT
This sequence comes from Craterostigma plantagineum, assembly GCA_027422505.1. Classification (NCBI taxonomy): domain Eukaryota; kingdom Viridiplantae; phylum Streptophyta; class Magnoliopsida; order Lamiales; family Linderniaceae; genus Craterostigma; species Craterostigma plantagineum. Next base: position 1,915,397 of record JAPQWV010000082.1, read on the forward strand.
CATCCTATAACGTTGCAGAGATGCGGCAAGCAGAAGCTGCTCGTATCAGAGAGAAGTACCCTGATAGATTTCCTGTACTAACGAATCAACCTTATTGCATACTCTGAAATTTTTTCACATTGATCGATTGCTGATGATATCGGTGTTTCTTTCCTAATCTTGTGTAGGTTATTGTGGAGAAAGCTGACAATAGTGAGATCCCCGACATTAACAAGAAAAAGTAGGTTATGGTTACCTTCACAGTCTTCTGCCAACACTTGGCTATCGATATCTAAAAGCTTCCTCGACATAATAATATATTGCAGATTTCTCGTTCCTGCTGATCTAACCATCGGACAGTTTGTATATGTTGTCCGCAAAGGGATTAAGCTCAACGCCGAGGAAGCAATATTCATCTTTGTCAAGGACATTCTCCCCCCACTGGTGAGGACATGTATCTTCCATTCTTGATCTACTTCATGTTCGTCTGCTTCTCTGAAAAGCATTGCATAACGATGTGTTGTGTTGCTACACTACAGCTGCATTGATGTCGTCGATTTATGAAGAACACAGAGACGAAGATGGCTTCCTATACATGACATACAGTGGCGAAAACGCTTTCGGGTCGTGTTAGGAGTGAACTCTCTGCAAACGTTGTGTAGATATAGTTCCTCAAATTGCAAGTAAATAACCTTCAAATACGTTTAGTTTTTCTTTTCTGTTTGCTGATGTTTTTCGGTTGTAGCTCTATGTAATTTCGATCGGTGAATTAGTGTATTGCATCATTCTTTCACCTTGAGTATTGTCTCGACAAGTTTCAAACCCTACTGCTTAATGGACATAGAGAGAAGCAAAAATCAGCTTGAAAATACATCCATAATTCTTACATCTACAAGATGAAGATGATGCAGCTCAATTCTGTATCATATATGGTCCGAAATTGTTATTGTGTGCGTACGTGGCGTAGGAACCACTAGTTTGGGCTTTATGGGCCGACGTTGAATATATATTGGGCTTTGAGCCCAATAAAGAGGGGAGGCCTCAAAGTTTCATCAGATCGTCTCTTCGATTCCACTCGAGGATTTGAGCTTTCACCAGTCGTCTCTTTTTCTGCTACAACATAAACAACCTATGATGCATTGGATTGGAGTAATGAATTACCGATGCATATTGTCCTCATAAGCACAATTCCATACATTTGAGCGTCTCTTGTGTAATCCAATTTGATTAAATGTCTCGACTTTGGGCAAGGTTCGCGGGACTATTTAGTAATAGAACTTTGGTGGGAGTCGACAAAGCTGGCAATCGGTATTTCACCAGGACCGAGCAAATTGATGGTGTTAGTAAGTTATTCCTTTGTTTAAATCCGTGGTAATGGATTGCGTCCGATGTATGCTTCGGGGGCTTATGATGCAGTAGGAGCTTAGGGTTGTTGTTCTTCTGTGTTTGCGTGTAATTCCTCTTTAGCTTTTTTTTTTTTTTTTGTCCCTGTTTTGATATTTATACTTGAGGACCTTTGGTGAATAGCTGAGATTGACTATTTACCTCGTTTATGTTGCGTCTATTACTCTGTCAGCTAAAGAAAAACGATGGGTTGCATTCAAAGGAGATCAAGACCCAACTAGCGTTCCTGGTAAATCGTTGTTACCGGCTATCAATCTATCTATATTGAGCTGCTTGAGTTAGATGACTACTTTTCAATATCCTTTGTATTTGACCTGTTTTCATGTAGTTGAATGGATTTGCTGGCTCAATGGACAGCGTAAAAGTGCTCCAACTCCCGAGGTATTGTCCGCACTTACTATTCTTTGTATAATCTGTTGGTCATGCTTTGTCTGATCGTTGCTCGCTTGCACTTACTATTTCCATGTTTTTTACTCAATGCTCTAGTTTTGTGGATTGTAGTCTGTAGTTTGCACTGAAAGACTAATTTTGGCATGCCAAAATTGACTTTCAGGAAATGGCCGAGTTAGAGGCGAGGAGAGAACGTGTGAGACTAAATGTTGCTGGTAACGAGAATCAAACAATTGGGTTCATTTTAGTCTCAGTCTCTCAGACTCTGTTTACAATCACGTTCATAATCTTATTATTTGTGATCTATTTCATTACGATGATGTGAGTCAAGTGACATGATAAAGTTCAGCATGCTGTTATCACATGTTTTCACTGTCCCGTTAGTTCATATGATTGAGATAAGTATGACACCTTCGTCTATGTTGTTAAGAAACTGGTCCTCATTGTTGTTTCATTTGATTTCATTGTAGAAAAGTATCAGCTCTCAATGCTTCTTTAATATTCTTCCTTGTTCAGTTCTCATGAAGGAGGAGGAAGTAAGGAAAGCTAGTGAAGGAAAGCCTAAGACCATCGGTTAGCCATCCTCTTTAGAGATCATAAATTAAGTAATAGTAATTGAATTTTTAATGTATAATTTAACCTACTTAACCGCACTAATCCAGGTAAAGCTGCCAGCCCCGACTTGCAAAGTTTTGTAAAACAGTTCCCTACGGACTCAAAAGGTATCAAACTGTTCAGATTTTGTTCGTTTGGTTCTGTACTTCTTATAATATGGTCTAACACGTCTAGACATGAAGAGATTGGGATAAATCTATTGATGTCTGGTGAGCATTTAAGGTGGAATTCATTGACTTTTTCTACAGGTGTTCGCATCGAGGAAGCCCCTCAAATTAAGCCTAAAGATGCAGTGAGGTAAAAACAATTTTGTTTTATTGTTGTTCAAGTGACATAAGCAGTTCCATATAACCGTAATCTTGAACTGTAATGCAGAGACGAAGCCCACCAAGAATCTAACAGAAGAAAAGAAATTCCAGAATACGTCAAAAAACAGCCCGAGTTAGTATTCTTCACTGGCTAGTTCGCCCAAACTGCAATTTTGTAGTACGTGGTATTATTAATTTGTTTTTATTTCAGATCTACGGAACCTACGGGTTCTGGCGAATCGTTCAGACCAGGGACATGGCAACCTCCAACATGAGAGATTCAAACACATGATGTGTTCTTAGCATTAAACGTCGCGATCGCTCAACATCTTCGTAATATGAGTTCAGCGCTGCTTCTATGAAGTTATAGTTGTGTTAGAAAAAACACCTTGTTCTTTGTTTCTTTAGAAAAAACACCTTGTTCTTTGTTTCTTGCCGTTACATTACGACCTATTTTCTATGGAGGGAAGGCCATTCATATGACTTGTAAGCAAATTTTAATATTTGTAAGTTATTATACTTAATTGTATAAGATCCCTTGTTGACGTTTATAGTGGATAAATCATTGTGGCTCCGCCGATATTATGTATTAACAGATGTTTAGTTAATCAGCCCAGGCAGAAAAAAAAAAAAAAACGAAAGAAAGAAACACGTAGCTCAGAGCGCACAGAAAATCACAATAATCCTCGAACATACATGCAAGGCAATAGCAATCAAATCGATAGACGCGCACTGTGGGCAATTGCGTTGTAAAAGATCATTCAACTCATTGGTGTGATGGAAGTTGGGATTCTTCATTCGATGCTGAATATCACCTCAACCCCAAGGCCGATCATCGTGCTTCTTCTGTTGAAGAAGAAAAGAGTAGTAGAGATGACAACGACGATGATCTCATCATTTACGAGATGAGTAAGGTCAGAATCTCCAAGAAACAACTGGGACAGCTTGTAATAATGAGAAAAAACTCGGGCATAGCTTCAGAGCTCAGCTGGCGATGAACGGTGCAGATCGCTTAGAGGTTAATCGACGGCCGAGTAGGGCCTGTCCTTGAGTGCATCCCAGAGTTCCCCATGTTGAGAGGTTCATCAATTTGATTTCAGCAACTCGCACTTGTTGGAGAAACCATTTCTTGAATCATCTTCTACGTGAGAAGCGAAAAGGCTCCAAATCTACTGGTTTTCGACGAAGTATATGGAACGATTAAACGACGCTTATTATACATAAGTAGACCAAAATGGCCACAGCAAACATCCACCACATATCATCATCACAAGCACATAACGCCAACACCAACTACTAACACTTCAACACATCTTTGAAACCATAGGGGAATATATAGCTCTTTAGCTTAGAACGAACCGCCACGAAGCCTAAGGACAAGGTGGAGAGTAGACTCCTTCTGAATGTTGTAATCAGCGAGCGTCCTACCATCTTCAAGCTGCTTCCCAGCAAAGATCAACCTCTGCTGGTCAGGCGGGATTCCCTCCTTGTCCTGAATCTTAGTTTTGACGTTGTCTATGGTATCAGAGCTCTCCACCTCCAAGGTGATCGTCTTCCCCGTCAACGTCTTGACAAATATCTGCATGCCTCCTCTCAACCTCAGCACCAAGTGCAGCGTCGACTCCTTCTGGATGTTGTAGTCGGCAAGGGTACGCCCGTCCTCGAGCTGTTTTCCGGCGAAGATCAGCCTCTGCTGGTCCGGCGGGATGCCCTCTTTATCTTGTATCTTGGCTTTGACGTTGTCGATGGTGTCGGAGCTCTCGACCTCGAGGTTATGGTCTTGCCTGTGAGGGTCTTGACGAAGATCTGCATCCCACCACGGAGGCGGAGGACCAAGTGAAGGTTGACTCCTTTTGGATATTGTAGTCGGCGAGGGTACGGCCGTCCTCCAGCTGCTTTCCGGCGAAGATGAGGCGCTGCTGGTCCGGCGGAATCCCTTCCTTGTCCTGTATCTTGGCTTTAACGTTGTCGATGGTATCGGAGCTCTCGACCTCGAGGGTTATCGTCTTGCCGGTGAGGGTCTTGACGAAGATCTGCATCCCACCACGGAGGCGGAGGACCAAGTGAAGGGTTGACTCCTTCTGAATATTGTAGTCGGCCAGGGTACGGCCGTCCTCGAGCTGCTTTCCGGCGAATATCAGCCGCTGCTGGTCCGGCGGGATCCCTTCCTTATCCTGGATCTTCGCTTTAACGTTGTCGATGGTGTCGGAGCTCTCAACCTCGAGGGTGATTGTTTTGCCGGTTAGGGTCTTGACAAAGATCTGCATCTGCATAACCGATCGGAAGAAAATCAACGACGGAGGAAGGAAAACAAGGAATCACCATGACTGTGAATCCGAAAAACTAAAACCTTACCTTGATTGACGAGCTAAGGAGATGGCTGCTAATCGAATCGATTGACGAGAAAAGATCTATTTCTTACGAATTATTGCGTGAATACAAAGGCTTTCCAAAGGCTCGTATATAAAGGCGTGGAGACCGCCTATGAGAGGTTGAGCTTCCAATTACATCAAGCCACGTGTCCTGAATGACGTAGAAATAGCATTAAATCAAGGCAAAACCAAATTGTCCACTTCGTTGGCTTTAGCGTAGACCTTAAGTTTGCGTAGAGGCAACGCTGAGCTTACTTTTCTTCTAAACATTATCAAATTAAATGATTTATTCATTGGATATATCTTAATTGAAGAATACAACTTTCTATCTTTCTTTTCTCTAAAAATAGTAAACGAAAAACCAGGACCAGAAAAGTTTTATCTGTGTTTAGAATATACTACACTCTCGAACTTTGAATGGGCCTACATTGACTTGGGCCATTTCTGGGCTTACAATTAGTGGCCCAAACGACATAATTTTCATGAAATGACTAATATTATAGTCCAAAAGAAAGTATATATATGATTCGACAATACATGAAATCAAGTTTAAAATTTAGCTAATCAATAGTGAATAGACACGATCTAGAAGCATGATGGAGGCTATTATAATCTTTTCGTTCTTCCCCCACGCGTCTTATATCATAGTGATAGATCCACTAATAAAAACAAATGGAAAGGTATAATTATGATATGTGAGGATCGATCAATTATTCATCAGCATTGGTCAATAAATATTTTCATTAGTGGGTCAGTTCCTTCATCTATTTACCCGCGACACCCTAAATTTGCGTTCACAATTGTCCAAAGGTAATTGCATTCTTCCAATATATGACAAAATATGCCACTGATAATGATGTCACGATCACATGAAATTCTTTTGCCCGTGGAACTTCAAAGTATCAAAAACATTCGTATTCAATTCAAGGTCGAAATATGGGTATTACCACATCAAATTCTCAAATTCAAAACACTAAACACCATAAATCAACATATAATTCACTAATAGTACGTAACATACAAAATGCCAAAAGAATATTTCTATATCTCCAAGTCTTAACGTATTTTCTATTGGAATCTTTGAAATTTAGAATCAACGTGTTTTAATCACGACCTCATGAAATCCTAAAATTAAGGCAAAGATTATTACTTCTTCTCCACACAGTTAAAACGCGCCTAACGCCATTAAAGACCGTTCTATTCTATTACAATTTACACTCGTCTATCCTTTTAGCTTTAAATCTCTCCAATTCTATTCTACCCACGCTATCACTTTTGTCATCTTCCTCGTTGGACTCAATATCCTTACGCTTGAAACAAAACGGTCTATTATTATTTCAGGTTTTAAGCCATAGTTATATCTTTCTTGCTTGCTTCTCGAAGAAGAATTAATTAATTAAATCAAGAAAATGCCGACAGTTTGGCTCTCCTTTCGAAGGACCATTAACTGTGGTGGATCCGACCCATCGGAGGTCCACAACCCGCGAACCGTGAAGCACTTTAGCTCGGTACTGACGCCGTCGACCAAGAAATCGGCGGCAATTATAAGTTGGTCGGGTTGTTCGAGGTCTCTATCAAACCTCAGAGATGTAATGGCGGCGATGCACGGAAGCAAGGGACACGTCAGCACCGCCGACGAAAACCCTCCTCCGCCGTCTTATAACTACAGCCCTAGGTCTATCGGCAGCAGCGAATTCGTCACCCCTTCTTCTCTTTCTGTATCTCACGACGATCTCGTGTTGACCAGCGGCGGCGGCGGCGGTGGCAGCTCAGATAAGTTCGATCAGCGTCGGCATAAGACGAACAATAATGCTGTAGTAAAGAGGTGCGGCATTCTTGAACTTGATAAGAATGGGGCTTTGAGAGCCGAGGTTGGCGAAGGGACGTTTAATAATGATGGGAATATATGTCCGAGATGTGGAGACAGGTTTGCAAAGTTCGACGATCTTGAATCTCATCATCTTCACAAGCATGCTGGTAATAACAAAATTCTCGCTTTCGTCGTCGTCATTCGTGCTTATATCATGCTGGTAATAACATTTGTGCTGATTTATTCCATACGTAGCCTTAAATCTAGAAATTTTTCTTTTAAATTGTGGGTTCGTGAGGATTATTGGCCCTCTTGTCCTTTAATTCATATGTAAGATGATCACAAAACGTTTAAAAATTTAACCTTGAAGATGGTTAGTGTCATATTTTAATTTTATACATTCTATTTCCAACATAATCATAATCCCTGGTGAGGAATTTCGGTGATTTCGTTGAACAGTAAGCGAGCTCACGGAGGGGGACTCGTCCCGAAAGATAGTAGAAATCATATGCAGATCATCGAGCTCCTACGGCAGTAACCCGGCCGTAAAAATCGAAAAAATCTTTAAAATTCACAACTCTCGGAGAACCCTAGCTCGGTTCGAAGATCACCGGGAAATCGTCAAGAACAAAGCCAACAAGCTCCCAAAGAAACATCCAAGGTGCATCGCAGATGGCAACGAGCTTCTTAGGTTCCACGCCACAAATCTCGCATGCAATTTCGGCGCAAAAAACGAACCATCGTTCGACCTGTGCGCGTCAGATAACTGCGGCGTTTGTAGGGTTATAAGGCAAGGGTTCGGAATAAACGATGGGATGATCGGAGTTTTCACGGCGTCCACCGCCGAGAGGGCTTTAGAGAGTTTGCGTAGTAATGATGGGAGTTCGATGGCGAGAAAGGCTTTGTTGGTGTGTAGGGTTATTGCGGGCAGAGTCCATAGGCCTACGGCGGCGACGGATATTGTTGTTCGGTCGGGGTTCGAATCTCTGGCGGGGAAGATGGGCGTTTTTTCGAACATTGAGGAGCTTTACTTGTTTGATTCTTGTGCTCTATTGCCTTGTTTCCTGATCCTATGTAAAGATTGAGTATGTGATAGTCTTAGTTCGGGTGTCAAACCTACGCCTCACATCTAATAATTAAAAGAACGGAGAGCCCCTTATAAGTTTGTGGGTTCTAACTAATTTAAGAGAAGAACCCCAAAAGTCTGTACGCTATTCTGCTAGAATTAACACAAAAAGTGCTAATTAAGTTTCAAGCCCAAAAAATGTTTTAAGTTACGTTTCAGGCCCCTGTCAGAAAATTTTTAGGGTTAAGGACCCGATTTTTGTAAAATTTAGATATAAGAACCTAAAATTTACGCAGTGCTATACAATTTATATGAACTGGTATCGTAGTATCCATTTTGTGTTATTACAAAACAATGAAGTGGTACCGCAGAACGATGAAGTTGTACTGTAGAACGATGAATTGGAACTGCAGTACCACTTAGAACCATGAAGTGGTAATGCAGGTCCATGAAGTTTACTACACGTCCATGAAGTGGAACTAAAAAACACTTACGTGCATCGGGTCTTAAAACTAAAAATTTTGTTACATGACCATGAAACTTAAATGAAACTTATGTTAATGTCTGACATCAAATTGCCAAAAAAAATCCCTAAAGTTTGAAACAACTTGCGGAGGTGATTGACGTTGAACTAGACGCATCACAATTGATGTGTAGAGTATTTGATTGATTACAACAGTTGTGAGAATTTGGATTCATTGACGAAAATGAGCAATGCATACAGTGATAAGTATTTTTCCGATGAACTGTTCTTTGACCCATTTGTAAGTTAGAAAACAAAATTCAAGAAAACAACTGGTCATGCTACTATATATCCATGTGATTTATTGTATATTATTAGTGTCACATTCAAGAAATAAATGGAGAGGTCATTCAAATGCGATGTATGGGCTTTTCCCTCTAAAGCCCATCAAATTTATTGGATACACCGTGAATGCATATATACTATTCGATTCGGAATATATATTTAGTATTTGCAAGGCAATCAAATCACACACAAACACACACGGAGAAGCTGTGTAAAAATTCCAAATATTTTATCATCTAACGTATATTAGAATCAGAACATGAAAGGTGCTGGAGAGAATGCAGGCATGATATTCGAGGGTGTGACCGATCTGCTGCAAGATATATATATACAAATTAAACAATGAATATAACAAATAAGGTAACATGAAAAAAAATTCAGGTGCTGCATTTGAAAAGTTATTATGTTTGTGATTTAATCACAATTAGAAGCTGCTAAGGACCCAAGTCCACCTAGGTTTCACTCTATTAATATATTCCTGAGATTAGTGAAAATAAAAACAAATAAATCACCTGGAATATTCATCATGATCAAAGGAACGGCTCAGATTATCTCTGCTCGACGAGTTGGACATAATCTTCTTCAAGAAGCATCTTCTCCACCGAACCACGACTGGCCTCTCGACGACGACGACTTTAGCCTTCTCCGCCGCCTCGGAAATTGACGTAAGCGTCGGCTTCCACCGCCGGCGTCGACACATCGACCTCAGCCCCAATCGCCTCCGCGGGGCTGGAAGCAGTTTGGTATCCTCCGCCGGAGACGATGACGACGATGTGATTGAACCACAGCACCCAACTAATCCGAAGATGGATTTCATGTTATTTGGAGAGTAATCGACAAAAAAAAAAAAAAAAAGATGATAAAGTGAAAATGCCCTTTTTACCTTCTCTTTTGCCCTTTATGGCTTCTCATGTAGCTTGTCACGGAGTTCTCGTGAGCTGCTGTAACATTCTCTCTTCTCTTTAAAAATACGAAATAGTATCATTTATCTAATATTTATATAACAGTGTATTGTTAACTATAAGGCCCGTTATGTGGTATTTTCGGCCTTTTAAATGAAGACCCATCAAATATCGTTGTTAAAGAGGTCCATATATTGGAGAGATTGGCCTATATCATGAGCCCTAAATAATAAAAGGAAATCAATCCCATAGCCGAATAACTTATAAAGATCAAATATTGAAGGAATAAACAATGATTACACCAATTACAATAAAAAAAAAAAAAAATTTGAAGAGCATTTACTATTGTACGTTCTTAAACGTTTGTATTCAAAATCGAGGTTTCTTCCTAAACAAATTGGTGATAGGAGGAGAAAGACTTTTATATATATACTGGCTCGAAGAACTTGAATTTATTCGATGTGTGACAAAGCCCAAATTATAATATCTACACGCCCCCTCACGTGTGGCATAACTGGCCACCAAACACGTGGACATATGAATCGGGCGACGGTTTAGCATAATTGAACTTGCTCTAATACCATATTATAAATCGATGGGTCCTTCCTAAAACTAATTGGTGGTAGGAGGAGAAACTCTCTGATATATATAGCCGTTCGAAGAGCTTGAATTATTCGATGAATGTGCTACAAAACCCAAATTATAATATCAACACTGTTAGAAATTGAGGGTTTCCTCTCTTAGTTTGTAAATAGGATAGATATTTTAGGTAGAATTCATGTAACCGTGGTGGTAGATATTTTCGTTTTCTAATACAATCGTTCAAAAGTGGCTTCACCAATTATTGCATTTGGAGAATATGTGCACATGTTGTAATATATATTTTACTACTATGCCGAAGTCAACGCTTGCTCAAATGGTCAAAGTGGATATTTTACATCTTTCATCTGCGCCATTGAAAGCTGTATTATTTCAATTTTGACGATATGGCATATGTAGAACTTATACATGATTTAGTGCATTGACTTATAGGTATTTGACCTTTACCTAACATTTGCCACAGTATAAATAAAGAAATAGTTAAATAAAGAAATGCATGCCAAGTCAACCTCAGAAATCATGCCACGAGCCTTCGAAATAAATGTTATGTCACTCTAACAACGTGACAGGCAAATTTTCGTTTAGTAAATAGAATGGAAAAAGGGATAACGTCGTGTGGACTAAAATTGATTTTACCAAATTGAATATCGTCTACACGAATGATTGGATTATGGAAAATATCTGATTTAGGTCAGCTCATTTTTTTTCATATATAGACACATCACGTTTTCTCTAGCAACGTTGACATAACATTAGGGCTCATCACTTCTTGTAAGAAATATTCACAGAAGTTGTCTGATCATTATCCGCGCATCAATCTTACGTCATGTTACCGTCATAGGTCAATAAGAAAAACTTTTACTTTGTCAAAGATTGAATACTAAGCGCGTATTATATAAATATATATATATAAAAATGTGATTGATATGATTAACCGAAGTTTAATATTAGACGAAGGGTGCCATCATCAGGTTCAACTCGTCTCTATTCTATCATACGAGGTTAGTATGTACATATATATCATAACAAAACAATTATGTTATATGATGTTCTCTCTTGGGAATAATCAATTCGCAAAGATACGCATATATGTGATTAATCAACATTTGTCAGCTGTGATATAATGACACACGTACTTAATATTAATTAGTCAAGTGACCCAACATGACTAGAAACACCTAATTGAAAGATTTGATGCACGCACAAGTATTAATCATACTGTCGATTTTTAATGTATATTCATATATTCAATTCAACGACATTGTCTTGTAACATTATATTATCCGCGAATTAATATGATACTTATCAAATTTTAGCACCGAAATTGTGGGTAAAATCACCGAAAGTCACTCACAGATAAATCATCTTTACATAATATTAATATAATGAAATGGTTGAAATTTTAAGGCGGCCGGGAACTGATGTTAACGTCGGACATCAACGATCATTGTTTTTGGGAATGTTTTAATTTCTAGGACGACGTCGTTTTCAGCTCTGACTCGTATGACTTGATGGGCCCACGAAAGCGCACGCGCAGCAGACGCGTGGATCCCACGGCGATTGACTTTGGTACGTCAAACGCTCGCTCCTGTTTTAGAATAATTTCTTTCGCTATTTTAATTCATCGATAAAAAATGCAAGTTCGTGTTGCCGTTATAAATATTTTAGAAATATTTACCTTCATCTTTACTTGCATCAGTTTTATGTACTTATGTTACCAAACATATAGAATATTTAAATATGTTACAAATCATGCCAAACATATCTCCAAAATCAAGCACATTCACCTCCCTAGCAAAGCTAGTGAAATGGAAGATAATAATAAAAAGAACTAACTTATTTCATGAATGTATGTAGCTACGCTTGATAGTGGATTCGTGGTCCTCGAAAGGTAGAAAAACAAACACAGCTTGTAAACATGATAACTTACCAAATTGACAAAAGATTAAACAATTAAAAACTAAATAACCCCGAATTATATCTTGACTATATCATAAAAAAAAAAGACAATAGCTTTCATTTTTTAATCATCTTCGGTACGTTTGATATGAATAAGATTTGATCTTTGCAGGCTTGGTGGACTTAGTCACCACTGACACTGACTTCACCACTACGATAATATCAATGGCAGGGATTCAAATTCAACCAGATAATATATTGACTATATATATTTATTATATGATATTATGTTAGGTTTGTTGTAGTAGAATATACATAGGGTGATGACGTGTAACCTATTGTCGGGTAATGGTATATATTTGAGTCGGCAGTGTATTAAGATTAATATCAACTTTGGAATGATTAACTTTTTCCAAAACAAAACAATAATACACTTATTACAAAGCGTAACTTTAACAATAAGAGATAAATACAATAAAAGAAAAGGAATGTTGTCATAAAGAAATCAATTAACGCCTAATTGGCTAAAAACGAATTTCCTTGCAAGATAACTTGTCGCTTATTGTCAAATCAATATAAATAAATAAATAATTAAGAACTCAATAAAAGTCAACCACAATATATTCTCTTCATTAATTTCTTCACCTTCACAACATATAAATAGTATAAATATCTGAGATGCAGCAGTCGTCTTTCAGTTATATTTTATTACCAAGAATCATATCGACTAAACCACAGACATATTAAGACATATATATATATATATATATAGAGAGAGAGAGAGAGAGAGAGAGAGAGAGAGAGAGAGAGAGAGAGAGAGAGGAGAGCGAGTCTTGAAGCATAAGCATCTCCTCCCAGCAAAAAAGAAAGCTAGGAAAAACAAGCAGAGAACAAAGCAATATATTCTCATTATAATATATCATCGTCATCATCAGCATCCATCATCATCATCATCATCATAGCATAATAACAAAAAAATATCGAAAAGGAAAGAGAGATACTGATTATTCGTTGGTGCAGCCATGGCAGACGATCAGTTTCATCAGCTCAATTGGTGGGATACTTCACGGACGACGGCGAGCAGTGACGACCGAAGTACAACCCCTCAACAACAAGCAGCTTCGTCTTCGATCAACAACAACACTAGTAACTACGTTGTATGGTCTTCTCCTTCAGATTCTCTAACAGTTTCGAGCCCAACAGGACATAAAGATCATCATCATCATGGATCTTCGAGCGCCGGCGTGGACTTGCACATGATGGGTTTAGGTCTATCTAGTACTAATCATAGCCTTGAATGGAGCAGCAATCATTGTTTCTTGTAAGTGTATCTGTGACTTTGGAGGTTTTTATTACATGCCATGTTCTTTCACGAGCATAGTTTTCTCTTGATGATGGTGTGTACTACGTGAGCACAGAGGTGAGTCGTCGAAATCTGAGGGCAGTTTCAGACAGCTGATTCAAGACGACCGCCGCCTGAGTTCCAACCCTTCCCCCTTCGAGGCCGGCGCCGGCGCATCCTCGTCGGACGAACAAAAGCACTGGAGAAATCCACCAGGGTTTTCGTTGCAGGATCATCATCATCAGGGAAGTTGTTCTAATAACGAAAATTTCCAACAAGTGGATTCTTCTTCTGCTGCTGCTGCTTATGGGCTGTTACTGTCCGAGAATCATCATCATCATCAACATGAACAACAGCAGATGCATACATCTTCGTATGATCCGTCGTTAATGGCTTCTTCTTCTCCTTGGATGAATAATAAGTATCAGAACTTTATGAGGACGACGTCATCGCCGCCCAAACAACAACAGTTGCATTTTACCAACAATACTCCATTTTGGAATGCCACTGCTGTCAATCATAATGACTCACTTCGTCCCAGCAGCTTCTTTGCCACGCAGAATATAATTCCTCCTGCCCCTTTATTATATGATGATCAGAAGCCAAAGGTATAACTTAATATAAATGTGAATTATTCGCAAAGGGCTTTTTTTTTTTAATAATGGTTGGATTTGTTTTGTTAATAAATTACGTGTATTACTTATAGGCTGCATCTGAAGTTTCTGCAACGAAGAAGAACAGCAGCACAGCCGAGACATCGAACAAAAGGCCGAGGAATGAATCATCTTCTTCATCCTTACCAGCTTTTAAGGTGTCTATCTCTATCTATACAGTATACACATACAACATTACGTATATATATATATACACATGATAAATTAAGAGGCTTTTCCTGTATTTTGTTTTTTCTGAATGATGAAGTGATTGATCCTGTGAGCTTAATGGGCTATCTTTTCGCAGCCTTTCTCTGTTTAATTCCGAAAAAAGAAAAAGAAAAAGATGACTGTTGAAGTGATATATGAATGAATCGTATGAAGATATGTTCATGGTTGAGCTGCAGGTGAGAAAAGAGAAGATGGGAGACAGAATCACCGCACTTCAACAATTAGTCTCACCTTTTGGAAAGGTATTTGTATATATGTTAGCAACTTGAAAATTTATATTTCACCACTTTCCTCTCCTTGTTTCTTTGTGGTGATGAGTTAGTGTTGGAATAAAATTACTGTAATTGCCCCATAACTACTTCATTACACTATTCTAATTATTTTGCTGCTGTGTGCAGACTGATACTGCTTCTGTGCTGTCTGAAGCTATTCAATACATTAAGTTTCTCCATGAACAAGTCAGTGTAAGTCCCTCTTCATCAACAAAAAGGAATCTATATCTTTTAATTTATTTTGAATTAATTTATATATATTTGCTTACTTTTGATATTAGGTACTGAGCACCCCTTATATGAAAAATGGTAATCCTCCACAGCATCACCAGGTAACTCTCACACAATACAAAACCCTAGTCTTTTTTATTTTTTGACTCAATTTTTTAAATTTAATAAAAATGGTTGATTTCAAACCCCATTTATTTTCTGATTATTTTACCTCTTTACGTTTCTCTTCTTTGATATATATTATTGCAGATTTCTGATAAATCAAAGGAAGAAGAAGGACCACGTCAGGATCTTCGAAGTAGAGGGTTGTGTTTAGTACCAATTTCGAGCACTTTCCCAATGACTCACGAAACAACGACAGTTGATTTTTGGACACCAACGTTTGGAGGAACTTTCAGATAATCCGTGGCTAATTGTCATTAGAGAAATGTAACAGTTTTAGTTAATTATTACTGATCTAGCTTGGATTTATTAACCATATATTGTGTGTTCGTTTACTATCAGCGAGATATTCGGCGACCAACACATTAGAAAAATGATATACAGAAGGGTTTTTTTTATCCTTCTTTTGCCATCGGAAAAAGAAACGATAAAAAGATGGGAACTTTTGGGCAGCTATGAAGTATATTGATAATTAATGTTAATCAGGAAAAATAATGAAATGAATAAATTATTAACGTTAACGCGTCACCATTAATACTATTCGCATCAAAATAAGTGTAATCAACGGTTTGCAATAAATGAAGATTAAAGGGGTTTGGTTGAATTAATAGAGTCAATAGTTGCTTGGTGAACATGAACTAAACTATAATTTGAAAGTGAATGTATATCTGTAGCACTTATAACTTTAAAAGCCTCTTTTTGTGTGAAGGGAAAAAATGAAGGTGAAAATTAAACACCAGAATAAGATTTGAAATTCCACTTTCGAGTTGCATATGATTATGTATATATATATGGTAGTGGGAGCCATAAATTATATATGGCCCAACTTTCTTGTTTTGTATACGCGTTTTCTATGTTAAAATAATGCAAAGCAGAAAAGTATAATTATGTTCAACATCCTTTCAGAAATTCATTTACATATTTAAATAGGAGAATAAACAAACTAAGATAAATGTGGGGTTTGTATGCTTTGTTTGTGCTTTTCGTCGAGTGGTCACATTGAACTGCTGCCATTGGCAAAGTGAAGAAAAGCCAAGCATCAGTACTAATGAAAATGAATAGTACAAGTTTTATGAGAGATTGTTGTTGAAATACTTATTTGTTGTGAACTTTTATAGTTATTCAAAAGTATATGAAATAATAATTAAAAAAAATGCAGGCTAGCACAGCAATATTGATATATTGAACAACACCTATACCTACTAGCTACCCAGAAATTAATGAACGTATATCTTCAAAATATAGTGCGGCTATAGCTTTACTTAGAACTGAAGCATGAGTATAGAAATAATAAAGCATCTAAAGATTGGATATTCATCATGATTGCTCACAAACAAAATCATGACATGTAGATTTTAAATACATGTTTTGAAACTATATATCAGAGATAATGGTAGAGATAATGTAGTCCCTTAGTTCTTATGTATCTCTATGGGCTACTTATATTTCTTCGACATGGACTTCTTTTATTTGAGTTGAGGCCTCCGTCAAAGTCCAATTTGTTGGCACATATCAATTAAATAAAATAACATACGAGCCAACTGAATTGAAAAAACTGGTGCTCGCTACTGTTCATTGGTTTGACTTTCGTCCTTTTATTACATACCGAAGAAATTTATCGTTCCTAAACCGATTAATTGTCACAACTTATTGAAGCTTTAGAGCATTAAATACCAGTAGTAGCCTACCATTAAAAACTTAAACGCTATCAGAATCGATGCAGTTCGCATCTCTATTCTTCTGAACTTCGAAATAGGAGCATGCCGTCGTCTTTTAATTACCTAAAAGTTCCAGCATTATTGTAGACTCCATTTATGAAAAGATGAGAGCAGAGAATATACGTGAAATCGCAGCACAGAGAGTTTAGCAGATTATGGTGGAATCTCAAACACACTCCCCTTTCGATTCTGAATCTCTAATTTGGTAAGAAACATGGGCTATATACATCTAAAGCCCTACTAAACGTTTAGAAATATGGCCACTTTTTTGAATATATTAATATAGTTATTTCGGTATTTCGATTCGCCGAATCCGAACCGACCTTTCGTTTTCTATTTTTAAGAACCGAAACCAACCAATTCGGTTCTTCATACAAAACCGAATAACACCCCTAGTGCTCGCTCTCCTCCTCCTTTAGTATTGGTGAAATGAAACCACCCATAGTTTTATTATTACAATACATACAATGCCCAACTCACCCTTTATATAAGACCAACCAAACAACCCTCTATCACCATTCATCAATCATAAAAAAAAACCAGAAACAGCAAGAAAATCAAGAGTTATGACGATGAGTTCTTCTTCTTCTTTTAGGTTAAGAGCATGGTTGGTAGCTTCAAGCATAGGAGCCGTGGAAGCGTTGAAAGATCAGGGATTTTGCAGATGGAACTACGCCATGAGGCTCGCCCATCAAAACGCCAAGAACAACCTCAGATCTTTTTCTCAGGCAAAGAAATTATCTCCCAACTTTCACAGAGAAGCTGAACATAAGCAATCTGATCAGGAGGAATCGCTTAGGAAAGTTATGTATCTCAGCTGTTGGGGCCCTAATTAACTTAGTACTCGGTCTTTTGATCCGACGCTGGGATTTATTGTGTAATGATGATGATGATGATGAAAAATTTAATCAAGTCTGTGGTGCAACCAAAATATTTGGAATTTTCCAATTTCCTCTCTTCCATTGTATAGTATTAATTCCAGAAATCATCACTTAAATCGCCGTCTACACCCTCCTCTGCAAGATTCTATATTCTCTGCCTATAAGAACAATACTGTTCTAAAATACACGTAAGCAAAATCGACACAACTGTTGCAAACGAATCGAACTTTTTTCGATTCGCGATTCGATTCGAATCAAGATTCGAATTCGAATATTTAGAATACGAATCCGAATAAGAATATTGTTTTTGATTCAGAAATATCCGAATACGAATATGAAATCACAATCGATTCGAAAATTAATAGAATCGATTCGAATAATTACTTAGTAGATAGTATATATTCACATATAATATATAACTCAATAAATACTAATATATTATAATTCATTAAATAAGAATTCAAATATATATATATTGTATATTATTAAATCTAACCGATATTCGAATATTCGAGAAAATATTCGAATTCAGAATCAATATGATTCGATTAAATATTCGCATATTCGTATTCGTATTCGATCCGAATACGAATAGAATATTGCGGTATTCGACTCGATTCGTGCAACCCTGCAACCCACCATAAAAAAAAATAATTTTTATTTCCATAATATCATCCCCAACTAAACGTCAAACAAGCACATCCTCTCATATGGGTTCAAATTCTGTGCAATAAATCCAAGATCGTTGACTTGTCGTTGACTCTCAATCTCGGCCGCGCGAGGGGCACGCGTGTAATTTCCCACAATCCCCTCATCGGCGACGCTCGAGCGATGATACCCTTGGAAGTATTGGGCCGGCTCGTATTGGGCCTGACCCTGCGTCGGCATAGTGAGCCTAGCGAGCGTGGCCCAATTAAAATCGCCCGAGCCCAATCTGTTCAAGTCCAACTTCGTAGGCCCATTAGAGCCTTCGTTATGGGCCGAAGAGGGAGACGAACTGTTGGGCCTTTGTCCGCTCGAACTCTTCATGTAGACTCGACACAAGACCCAATCATCCAGCTAAAAAAATAAAATAAAATAATAATTACAAAAAGGCCATAAAGACATAATATTAAGGGAAAATAACTAAATTAAATCAAGGATATATACACTTCAAATACCTAAACTAAACGTGTTAGAAAAATGTCATCAGTCCCCATTTTAAATAAAATTTTACACATTGGTCCTCATGAGAGTACCATTCTACCCTCGTACAACATATCACATCTTGTGTTCGTATGAAACTAAATATTCCATAAGCATGATTTATATTTTTTTTTACTGTATTATGTACACAATCTCTATGCTATCTAAATTTCTTTATTTGATGAGAATTCAACAAATAGTGTGCCTAATATGTGTATATTCTAATAGTTAATACATAAGTTCCCCCACAAAAGGTAATAAAAAGTTCCTTAAGTAATTACTACGTACCTTATTATTAGTAGAGGATGTTGGTAGGATGAGTTTGTGTGAATCTGAGATTCTATACTCGTGCATGATCCAATTAGTCTTTGAACCCTTTGGAGCTTTGCCAATATAGAAGACGAGGGACTTCTTTATCCCAACCCTTTTGCCTCGGAAGTTTATTACCTTATCCGTGCCTGTGGCTTTCCAATATCCCGAGCCTGCAACCCTATTAGGTCTTGTCCCATTAGGGTATTTCCTCTCCCTCGGAGAAAAGAAGTACCACTCATTCTCTCCAAATATAGCCTTGCCTATATGATCAATTTGTTTTGTCCCATAATTGACCATCAGAAGAAACCCTCTAAAAAAATTCAATGGAGATATTAAGTGTTGTACTTACTGGGAAGGTCCCAAGGGTCAAACTTGTATAGGTCAATGTCTCCTATGATTTGAAGAGGAAAGCTATGGCCAGAAGCTTTTCTGCATAGGTATTGAACTAAGAGCTCTTCGTCTGTGGGGTAGAATCGAAAGCCTGGAGGCAGGCTCAGTTGTTCGGACAATAATGAGCTGCTGCTGCTTTGGAAAACCATTTTTTTTTTTTTTTTATTTACGTGAAAGTTCAATGGAAAAAGGCTAGCTAGATAGAAATCATTGGTGTAATATATACGAGGTTCATGTATAATGAGGGTTTTGTTGTATATATATATAGTATTAGCTTGGGATAGAGATGATGGTGGTGGTGATAAGCATAACGGTCGTTCTCTAATAGTCAAAAGAATGGGCCAATGGTGAAATGAATGTGTTCAAGTGATAACGGAAAGGAAGTTTTGGTTTTGGCTGTATATGATGATGTGATCATACAAATGTGTTCGATCGAATTGTGAGAATAAATTAATTGTAAATAAAAACATTATATTATTGTAGATGGACATTTGGATCGACGATCCTATCCCATATAAGGATAGGAAAGCCACTACTTCTCATCCATTTCCTGGTATATTTTTCTTTGTTACATGTTTTTTTTTGTTTGTAAAGTTACTAAGCATTTGAAGCTAAAAAGATGCAACTGCGCTGTCGAATAGCTGCTACTTTGGCTACTTGTAATGGGATAGATTACTTGTTAGTGTTATTACATGAAGCGTCTTCATCATAACTATGTAACTTGGGCAGATGCCCATCTATCCATCACATAAATTATTATCATTATTAGTAGTATTTTTGTCTTTTTCCTAAGTTGCAATAATTCACCAAGTTTGACGCCTTTTTCTAGTATTGGAAAGACACGTGGTCGAAATAGTGAATGGAGAATTCAAGGGCACGTGACGGCCCGTGAATAAAAAGATATAAATTGATATTTCATTTTCTTGCATTTTTTTTTTACCAAAAGTTAGGGATGGAGATAGATAGCTTGTATATAAAGCAATAGAAAGATAATAAGACCAGAGCATTAACTCGTGACACGTGGCATCTTATGATGATTAAAGCCTTTTTGTTTTCATTTCATATGTTCTTTCGTGGTTTGTTTCTTTCACTCCACAAATTCTTGAAAGAATAGTAATAATCGTTACATAAACAAATTAACGTATGTGATTACTATTATCATCCCATATTTCTGATGTTTTTCAACATTTCATCTTTTGACTCATGGGTCATATAAGAAATATTATATGCGTATATGCGTAGAAGAAACATTATATTCTTATTTAAATTATATTAAAAGGATTGAGCTTAAACATGTAAGTGCTCCTTTTGAAGTTGAAAGTAATATTCTTCAAAAAGTACGTTTCCTTTTCATCTCCTTTTGTGGATGGAGAATGAGTCATTACAAAAGTATGTGGATTAAACGCATGCCTTATATTACCTTCTTTATTTCAATAATTGATCAGCCTTACATCTTTCCTTTTTATTTCATAACTATATTTGCTTTTGGGTTACATATGAATTAAGATCCAAATCAAGGATTATGAATCAACGCATTTCATTGATTTTTCAACCTATAGATAGAGAATATACTACATCGGCATAAAATTGAATAGTCCAAACTTAAAAAATTCCATTCCAAGAGAGGTAAAGGTGAAAACGGACACAAGTTTCTTCAAGTTCTAAGAACAGTCCAGTCATATATGGAATCAAGAGATCAAGACAAGCATTCAATTCGAATGTGATGCTATTCCTCACATCGCTCTCCAAGCCATAATCTCAAAGTACATACTTTAAAACTTACCTGAATAAATTTTCGTCCATACGATCATCGGGATAAAGAAAACCGCGCACGGTTTTTGAGTTTACTGGTCGACGATTTTATCCTTGAGGTATTTGAGGACGGCTTTCGTTCCTCTATCCAGAATAGCCCTTCGAATGCTGAGTAGTAGTTATTGTTTCAGAACAAAAAAAACGTCAGTTCCCTAACGTGTCCTATGCGCCATCTAAATCATCTATTAGCAACTTATTGGTATGTAATAACATGAGTTGAATTCGGACAAGAAACACTGATGAAAGGGTGTGGGGTACCTTCTCAAAGGGTTTCCTTCAAGCTTTAGAACTTGCAGGCTTGGTTCAAGCAAACCCTGCAAGAGTAAACAACTACATATTTAATGGGTTTTGAGGTCATCCGTTACAAATCCAATTTCTTGTTTGAATGGTATATATGTAGGCATTTGAAGAGTATGTCTCAGGACACAAAAACAAACAGAAATAAGAACTGATTTTTGTACCAACCAGTTCAGGTGGAAGGGAGGAAATATTGTTGTCTGAGAGGTTAAGCTCCGTAAGCGAAGTGAGATCTTTAATGCTCTGCAGGTCAATAAGATGAGCTGTTAATTATTGGCACAAATAAACCACAAAATTCCCCCATAAAACAATCGAAAATCAAATTTAATTATTTTGCTCATTTTTTTTTTCAATGAACCTTGATGGCAGATTCCACGATAACAAGAAATAGAAATTAATTGTCTGATCCACGGGGTAGATGGCAGTCTGTTTCAACTTCCGCCATAAAGAAAAAAAAAAAGAAAAACAAGGTAGTCACCGCTGGGACAGAGTCGAGGGAGTTTTGGCTCAAATCAAGGATCCTTAGCTTTTCCAACGTTAATACATCTAATGGAAAAGCTGCAGCTTGCATCCTCCTGCATAGATGGGGGGAAATTAAGCAGCAGAAATTGAAGTATTTAAAAGCATTTGGAATCAACAAACCTCAGATAAAGCTCCTGAATATCTGTTAAGCTTGAAAAAGCTGGGTGTTCTGTTAAACAACCCTTGTTGCCACTTAGATCCAGAATCTGAAGCTTAGAACTAGCTTCAAAGCCATCTGATGGAATCTGGCCAAGAGGATTCATAAGATTATAATCCCAGACCGAAGGAGGTTTTTTTTTTTTTTTTTTTTATAATTAAAATAGAGATAGCGCAATGCAAGTAAAAAAAAATATCATGTAGGCAAAACCAAAGAGAACTGTTTTGCAATTAACAAACGTCATCCAATTGAAACGGAAGTTGGACAGAGGAACTTGGTGTTTAGTTGTCAAAGGAGATATACATCAATTTTTAATAACTTGGTAGGTGGAATGGAAGTCACCTTCTTGAGTAGATTATCGTCCAGTTTCAAGCACAAGAGTTTAGGAAGGGCTGCCAGTATTGATGTAGGCCACTCACTAATCTTATTATTGGACAATACCAAAACCTGCCATGCAAACCCATTTGACGATTAAGATTACCATAAGTAACAGATGTTGAGCTCATTGATTATATTCTAAACGAAAGAAAACATCCACAGATATAACGACAACGATATGACACTATCATGAAATCATATTAGGTGTCTTCAAGCTAGTTATTGTATATCCTGGATAGATGGGATGCAATAAAATCATTTCTTAAAGACTTCACATCAGTATCTCAACTAACTTGATTGAGCTTTTCAGAAAATGAAGCAAGTAAATATTTTTCAGATTTCTGGATGTTGCAGAAGCAAATGTTATAAATCATATACTGGCTACCTCAAGGGAGACATAGGATTTAATTTCACTTGGTATTTCCTCGATCAAATTCCCTGAGAGATTGATTTTAGTTATGTCAGCCAATTTCCACAAGTCGGAAGGAATAGCATCCAAGCCTTGCCCACAAAGCGAAATTTCCTGAAGCAAAGAATAATACTGAAGATAAAGGAACTGAAAAGTTGAAACCTAACCAAAATAATATACGGAAGGTTGATGAAGCAAGGATGTCTCAACCTTAGAATATAGTAGAAAGTCATTTTCTTAGAAGAACAAGCAGCCCATTGTATTAAACCAATGTTCCTAGCGCATGAGATAGGAATCCCATATCAATATATATGGAAATACTGTCTACTCAGGGAGATTACCTTTGATGTCAGAGATGACCTAGCGACCATCTTGATAACATCCTCTTTGGGGCTAGCGGCAGACTCTACATGAAAACAACTTTATGTGCAATTGAAGATGCTAGTGCTGCCGCTTAAAAAGTAATCAATCGCCCATCAATTCTTACAGATGAACAAAAATTGTGAACTTCATATTGTCGCTGTCTAAAAGATGGATTTGAATTCACCTTCTGCTGTGGGAAGTTTACTCTTAAGATGCCTTAATAAAGCAGCCGTAGGTCCGTGCACCAAGGAGCTGAAACACATCAAGTTGTTAGTCAACTCTTGAATACAAACAAAACAATACAGATAAGGCAGATGTAGCTGCATACCTACGAAGTGATCGCATTGGATTGCCAGTGAGTGCCAGTTTCCGCAACGTCGTCATCAGGCCTAGACATTACCAATTGAAAGACATGAAAACTGATTAGTTATCAGGAAAAAACTAGTTAGAGCATGCATGTAAGTCACAAATAAGCAGGATGCTGACATTACCAATTTCAGGAGGCAAACCCGATAATGAGTTGTTAGAAAGGTCCAGAAATGAAAGACGCAAGCTGCATGCCTCTGCAGGAAATTCTTTTAACTGCATGTACGACAGGACAAACTTAAGAAACATCAGACTGTTTAAGTAGATATCAGTAAAGGGACTTAGATGGGATTGGAACCCATGAGCTTTCAATATTCACTGAAGAAAGTCAGTTCTTAATGCACCGCACGTATAGTCTGTTAGAAAACAGACATTGAGATCGTACTAAAATATCCACACTAAATTATCCACCTGGTTTGACTGCAGGTCAAATGTCCCGAGCTTAGTCAACAAACCAATATCTTTGGGTAATGATGATAGTGCATTATTCCTGAAATAAGAGTTCAGGATAAGGATATATAAGTGTATATAATTATATATATATATATATATATATATATATATATATATAAAATTGCATGCAGCGATTGTCCATAACTAACCCAATGTAAAACTCTACAAGGGAAGAGCAGTCCTTAACTGAGGAAGGGATGGAAGTAATTCCTACATATCATATAACCCACCAAGCTGAGACAGGTAAAAATATAGTTACAGAACGGGAAGAAAGTAACAATTCAGATCTTCAAGGCACATGGAAATGCCACACAGGCATCAAAACGACAATCCACTCACTGTTCTGGTGAACGTCGAGTCGAACTAAGCGTGAGAGGCATCCTATAGTCTCTGGCAACTTGCTTAAAAGGTTTTTGGCTTCAAGAAGTTTTAGTACAAAACTTATGTTATCTGGTGAGATGATAAATAAAAGAACTGAAGGGAGAAGTAGATTTTTACATGCGTTGAGCTCCATAAGCATAGTGAATGAGGCAAAAATATTATCAGGCAGCGCTTCTAGTTTGTTTCCCTGTCACAGTTTAGTAAACCATAAAATCCTGAGCAACCTAAGACAGGGCAACAAGATTATAGATGCTAGAAATAACTTATGGTATGTTTACGTACCTCTATGTCAAGTTTTGTCATTTTACTACAATTTATTAGCCCGTCAGGCAATTTGGAAATGGTATTATTTGATGCCTGAATACAACCGAAACATCTCGTAAAGGACAAGAACTGTGGACATGCATAGTGGAAAAAAGATAAACTACTTGCAAGCAAAACAATAGAGAGGTTAGGTAAATTGTGACAACCAGCATGTATCGTAATAAACTGTAAGGCCGTTAGATGCCTAGGTAGATTACGAGATCATCTTAATACAAAAATTTGTGAAGTTGCAAAACAAAATGAATCTAAACACATTGATCCAAGTAGCATGTTCATCAGAAAGTCATCCAATCAAATCATAGAAAATTTCAAGCTCGCCATGCCAACAACCAACTAAAAATAAAAATCAGAACGCATTGATCAGCTTTTCCACGACTCGACTATAATAAATAGACTTACCTTCAGTTCCGATAAATTTGCGCAAACTCCAAGGGTGCTGGGAAGAGAGGTCAGTCGGTTATTTGAACAATCAAGCCTGTAACCACGAACAGAAGTCAAATAAAGTGGTTAAATATACATTACACATCAGCTCAAATTTACCACAACAGAAATACTCATTGTGCAGTATTTCCAATTCCATACAAACCAGCATAGTCAAATGCATTAAGGTTAGCCAGGTAACATACTTAACCAGAGAAGTCATTGACCCAATTTCTTCAGGTACTTCCTCAATCTTGTTAAACGAGACATCCAATGTCTTCAGCGCTTTAAGCCTGCCATTTTTGTATCAAATACCCCCAGATCCCCATTTCCACCAAAAAACTTAAATACACTTAAAAGATCAGAGTTGATAAGCGTGACGAACGTACTCTCCAATCTGCAGCTGGGAGACGAGACACATTATTATGACTAACATTCAATACAACCAACGAAGGCAAATTCTTCAAATCTTCTTTCAACGCCTCGATATCGTTATGAGCAAGAATCAGCTTTTGCAACTCCACAACCTGCGACAGATCAAAGACTATTTCTTTTTTCACGCGATAAAACTACAGACGATGTAAAAGCGATTCAGTAATTACCTCCCACCACTTCTCATCTCCAGCAACCGCATCCAAGCTTTTGTACACCTCATCGGGCACTTCTCTGCCACGAATCAAGACAATACGCCAATCGGCAAGATCATGTATTCCACTAAGAATGCATCATCAACATTTAAAAAAAAAAAAAAAGAACTCAAAAGTGGAATGCTTGAATTTCACGAAGCGAGCACCCACCTGAGAGAGCGATTTGAGAGATTGAGAGAACCAGAAGCACGTGCGGCTTTTAAAACTCGATCCATTACAGACCAGAAGATCGTGTCTTGTTAAATTTTTGCTGAGCTATAATTTAAGCTTCGATCTGTAATTTAGTCTGCTCGTCGGCAGGAACAAGACGGGGTTGTTCCCTACTGTTACGGTGTTCAAATTAACTGAAAAATCGAAAAAACCGACCGAACCGTAAAGAACCGAATCGAAAAAACCGAAACCGAAAAAAACGAACCGAATAGGAAAAAATCGAACGAACCAAATTAAAATGGTTCGGATATCGGATTAAGCATACGTAAAACCGAAAAACCCGAAAAACCGAACTGAAATTATCATATTATATTAAAATAGAAAAATAACAAAAAGATTTATTTTTCTCCCATAACGTAAACAACACAGTAAATATAGTTTTATTGGTATATTCTTTTCCATTTTTAGGTGAATGTTTTCCTCACCAATCAAATACTATTTTTCTCCCAAATAATTATAGTATCTTCAGATGAATATTTTTATATTTTTGTTAGATTTTGTTCCACTCATGTTATTTTTTTTCGGACCTTTGAATTATTTTGCTACATGTTCTTTGTTTTTTAATAACCTAAATTGTTTTATGTTTTTTCAGCTCATAATATTTTTTTTGTTGATATTAAATTTCTAACCGAAAAAACCGAATCGCAAAACCGAACCGAATTAGAAAAAATCGAACCAAACCATTAAAATGGTTCGGATATCGGATTAAGCAACGTAAAACCGAAATCGAAAAACCGAACCGAAATTTGAAAAAACCGAACCGAACCGACCGATGAACACCCCTAGTACCTACCTACGGTAGCTTTTCCTTCAATTACCTACGATTACAACTAACCCGTGTGAAGCTTAAAACCGATTTATCCTATTTTCCTGCCCTTTTTTTCACAGTCATTTTATGATCCTACAATTTCTACAGTGAATAATACCAATTTTCAAACTTATAAATTTTCAGTTAAATAGAAAGCCGTCTTCAATTCAATTCAAACAGGAACTATACAAATAAATCTTGCTACATTTCATTCCATCACCCTGACTGCTTTTATCAGCACAGTCACACTACTACACTCGAGAGACGTACAAGAGAGAAGAGTGCATCAATCACAAACTAAGCCGAAAAATCATCAATCAAAACAAGATGAAGCACAAAACAATGCAACAGAAAAGGAAAACGGAGACTCGATTCAACGACTTGTCCAACTGCATCTCTTGCCTTCTCAGCCTCGGGCTACCATTTCCCGACGACAGGGGGTGAGAATAAGAGTTCGAGTACGAAGGGTACGCAAACAGATTAGCCTCCGAGCTCCCAAATATACGAGCGAAAACCATCTCGCCGACCATGTGGATAGTCGGGCTGTAGAAACTCGTCGTAAGCGATGGATAATTATCATTCATTGGATGGGAAATATACTGCTGATGATGATGTTGTTGATGATGATGAAAAGCATCACGAATTGACGCTGCAGAGGCAAGGAAGGTATCGTTGCTTCGAGGTGCTTGTGGCCTTTGGGGTACTTCGAGTGCCATTTTTGGGTTTTCAGCCTCGGGATTGTAGGGTGATGTGCCTCGACCGTAGAGCGGGACTAAGGATGATTTTGATATGTGGGATTTGCAGACTGGGCATTTGGGATGATCGTTGGATTCGGGCAAAGAGTTCTGAACTTGTAGCCATTTGTAGATGCAAGGCCAACAGTAGAGGTGACCACAAAGTGTGACGACTGGGTCATGGCATGTGTCTAAGCAGATGTTGCAATCAAAGCATCCGTTTGAATTGTCTGGCGCAGTGGTTATTGCCTCTGATGACGAGTTCTGTTTCTTGGTAATGGGTAGATCCCCATCTGCTACGAAAGTCATGTTAGGGGCAGCATAGTTTCTTTGAAAAGCCATGATATAGCTGCGTCAAGATAGAGGAAAAACGCAGATAAGTGAGGGTAATGGAGCAGATACAAAAGTTATCATCACATGATTATTATTCAAGACCATTATAGAAAATGGGTTATGAACATATAAAATCCCACCATCAATTTCCTCCTCCAATACCATGTATGCAGATAAAGGATAATCGGATTTTACAATGAAGACGAAGGTGGGTATCACAGGTATAACTCTCCAATGTACTATAGTGGTAGTTGTCTTATAGAAACTAAACTGGTAATATTGTTGTGAATGAGATGCAATTATAAAACAGCGATGAATTAGAAGAGGACGACGAGCATAGGGGAAGAATAGAAATGAAACAGTACGAAAGAGATGTTATGTCTTTATTGCAACTTGGTTTCCTACACAAACAAACCAATCAAGGAAAGGCTCGCCTTGGATTGGAACATGTGAACTAAAAAAGTTCCAGATAAGTTAACAGTGGCTGCTAAACTACAATATCTGGAGGCAGTAAAATAATGGTGATTTCGTCTTATTAGCTAATAAACCTTCAAAGGTTAAATTGGATAATACCGATAACTAAGGTTTGCAACATCATTAGATAGGCCCAATGACCTCACTATACAAGCAACAAAGCTGAAATACGTTAAAACTGCGAGTCAACCAACCTAGATATAATACAACTATACGATGAATAAACCTTAAAAAGTGGGAAAAGCATCAGCACCGCGTAATCACAAAGCAACCTCACATGTCAGTTTCTCCCCATAAAACTAATCCACTGCATCAGCCGAATATCCAAGAATCCACGCATTTAAAAACAAACATCCCATTGCCAAAATGCAGAAAACATTCCAATGACGCCTTGTTTCACACAGACTCAGAAAACAAAGCAAACACAAGGTTACAAAAGGTACAGGAGTTCAAAATTATCCAAGAAAAAAAATAAACATAGACAACAAACAAACAAACCGAAGGCGACGATCTACCTCAAGCGGGAAAACGTCAATAAAATAAAAAATAAAACAGATCAGCCACGGAAACAATCAAAACCGTGGACGGAATACGAACATCATAATAACTATTAAAGAAACTTAAAACGAGGAGGATGAATTACCTGCTTAGATCGAGGTAGAAAATTTACAATTCGCCTTTCGAGCTAAACGAATCAGAAAAAGGAGTGGTTTGAGGGTAAATTAAAGAATTGGAAAGAAAGGTTGGTATATATAGGAGCAGCAGCGAGCGGTGGGGGGTGGTGCCCGTGAAAATAGAGACAAGTGGAAATGATCCAATATTTTCAAATTAATAAATTAATACAAAAGTTTCGTAAATTAAATAACATAATCGACCGATATTGACCATAATTGGTGTTGCTTATATGGTCTACTCTTTAAGCCATTTAATATCAATAGCATTATTACTGATGTTTATCAGTGTGTAGCATCATATTCCCAAACAGGTTTTATGAAGTAGTTATGCGGCTGTATTTGAAATTTTACAAATATATATGATAAGAATATTAGATGGGTGCCAAAAAAGAAAAGGGATAAGATTTATTGAGGAAAAGTGAAAACCTCGAGATAATAGATAAGATGGAATAAGAGTCCACCTAAGTGGTGGGGCTGCTGCACGTCACGTTCTGGGAAAGGCCTACATTATCAATTTATCATGTTGTACAAAGAAAATTCAATTCAAACAAATGTATAGGTTAAATTAATGCCTAGGGATCCAAAAGTCAACATTGACTCAATTAAATTTTGTAAGAATCTTTAGTTGGTAATTGGTACCAACGCTAGATGTTCCATGACAAAAATTGGTGGGTGGCTGGCCCTAAATGATGAGCATGAAGAGCTCAAATTCCTTATTCAGAGCAGAGGAATGGGTCATTCTTCAACATAGCAAAAGCTTCTAATGCCTCAGTGCATATGATCTCTCCCCAATAAGAGCTGCTTTTATGTTACTTGTGCAGCTAAGACAAGTTTCTTTCTCGCATGTATTGCTCGATTTTCTCGACATCTTCAGGGACATCGACACCATGGCTCTCATGGTCGACTTTTATGACCTGCATAGAGTAGAAGGAAACGATTCTGGCAAACCTTAACGAATGCTTGATAACGACTTTATGGGATAGCAATCTCAACACTTGAAGGCAATTGTTTGAACTAGATATCCGATATGTTTTTGTGATTCGATAGTTAAATCATAGTAAAAATGTACCTTAATTCTGTATCCATTTTCGAGGACCTTCAGTTTTTCGAGATCTTCTTCTAATTGAAGGGGAGTATGTGGGAGTTGAGAATATATCTTCAGAAACTTCGAGTCGAAGCTCTGAGAAGTTGTTGCATGAGGGATCCGTATTATAAACAAACAAGTGAAACGATCGCAATGATAATCTCTCGCTCAAAGTACCTGAATCCCCAGATGAAGTAGATAAGGATAGTGAGGATTGAACTTCCCAGATCTGCATTCATTTATTTCACAAAATTCGATTCTAGCTTGCCTATGCAGCTTGGGAAGAAGGATAAACAAGTAAAAAAGCGAAGAGTAGGACAAACTTGTTGAATGGAATCAGTCCTCGTGAGAAGTATATTGCATAACCACGGTTATCATGACACACTTTACGCGGTTTGTATCGAAAGCATTTTCGGGCTTCAAAGAAGTAACTGCCGTGCTGAACACTGCATCAGGAGCGGCCTGCAAAAGACAGATTCGGTAAGAGTTTTCGTTTCTCTATCAGCCAAACTAGTTACAGAAAAAAGGATTTACTTGGAGAGCTTTGACAATGCCATCTATGATTTCAGGTTCTATGAGTGGTTCATCCCCTTGAATATTGACAACAACATCGTATGACTTCCCAAGCGTTTGAAGCGCTTCGTTACACCGTTCAGTGCCTACAAACTCAAAATATGAGTCGAGAAATTAAATTCAAATAACATAACCATACATGCCTCACAGCACAAAGGGACTTCTTTACCATTTTTACAAGATTCAGATGTCATCACCACGTCGGCACCAAAACCTTTACAACACTCGGCAATCTTATCATCATCAGTTGCTACAACTGCTTGATGAACAATATAGAGATAAATTACAGTGCAGAATAATATGCAACTTGGGAGCACAGAAGAAAGCTATCTGATCGGATCTTTACCTACGCGGTCCAAGGAACATGCCATTCTTGCTCTTTCCCATGTTCTCTGCAACCAACTAATGCTGTAAAATTTCTGAAGATACATTTGACTCAAGTACTTCAAGTCATGCAATTTGCTAAAGAAAGAAAAAAAACCAATACAGCAATAGCAACCTCAACCAACTGCCAATACATGTTCCATTACATGTTCATTAAAAACTCACACGAGTTTTAATTGATTGAATTGAATCCAATGCCAATACATGTCCAATTACGAAACAGTTTTTCATCTCAGTTATACAGAAGAGAAAAGGGTGAATCGAATCTTGAATTTCATAGCTTTCCAAGGAAACTGATGTTTGAGCCTTCTTATCTCAGTCATTGGTATTGTTGCTTTGGTGGTTGTTATCTATGTGCTGATCAAATATTTGTAATTTATATAGTCAAGAAAGAAAGTTCAGGTGCTGTGTTTTTACATGGAATTTAGACAGAAAAGTGCGGGCTTGTTCTAAACATGTCCGTTCTGTAAGACTCGTGGAATCATCTTCTCTATGCCCTGTTGTGAAAATCGTTCGTTGTTACAGATTTTTTTGGTTGAACACATTTGAATGCCACTTAGCACTTCTATTATAATTTCATTCAAATATTTGGGCAAGTAAAACATGATCTTAACGAGCCGGGCCGTGTCTTATCTCCAGCCCAAATTTTTCCTCTTTATGATGATATAAATATTACGATGTGAACACCTCAGATATAAAAAATAATTAATATTACTAACCAAATCATTACATACCTCAATGAAAAATAATCTAAATGATAGCTTAATCTAAACAATCATAATAAGACCCAACCATTATCTAAACATGAATAAACCATAACAAATAAGCAGATAAAGATATCAAGAAAACCATTGCCCATATCAATGCCCCGTGGGATAAACACAGCTACCGAACTCTGCAGAGATCAAAGCAATAATCGTGAAAAGAATAGATAAAATAGTTTCATGATTAACTTTATTTTTATTGATGAAAAAAGTGCCCGAAACAAAAAGCGCGCGACTTACTTGGAGTTTGAGTGACGACATAAGCGGCACCCGCGAAGTCGCACGTCCCACTTCCCCGCGAATTCAGCTGGTAATAACTGTTGAAGGCATACGAAGCGTGGGCCACGAGGGTATCAGGATCGTAACACGTGGCACCCTTCTTGATCGGACGGCAGTCAGCGCCTCCAGGCCCACACGCATAATCCAAAGCCCTCTGCAGCCTCTCCGTCCCAACGCCGGCGTTCGCCACGCACCACGTCTCCGACGCCGATTGTTCGGGGCCCACCTCTTCCTCCACCACCTTGCTTTCGTCGGCGGCCGGCGCTGACGTCAGATCCTCCACGGTCAGAGGGATATCGTAGACATTCTCCTCGCTGGGATAGAACAGCCCGTAGTTCCTCTCTGAAGTCGGGCCGGGCTTCGAGTTCTCGTTGAAGAGGGCGAATATGAACACCTCCACCGCGGGTTATCGGGTTTGAGCGGAGTTCCGGGTCGGGTCAAGACTCTGCGCACCAAGTTCCCATTGTACGCCGCCGCGTTCTGAGCGCTCGCGCCGGTTTCTCTCTCCTCGCCCTTGGACGGCCACCCAGTTTCAGACACGACGATCTTACGTCCGTCGAACCCCAATACCCATCGCTGCGATGCGTAGACGGCGTCGACCTGGGCTTCGAACAGGCTGTGGTAGGCGAGGCCGTTGCCGGAATCCGCGTTCGCCGTCGCGTTGCTTCCGAACAGGGCGTAGTCCAGCGAGATCTCGTCGGAGTTGTCCACGTAGGCGAAGAATGGGTAGACGTTCACCATGAGGTAGGACCCACTCTTCCTAATAAGGTCCAGCATCGGCTTCACCACGGGCTCGGCGAGATCCGCCTTGAACTCGCCGGCGGACGGCGGGTAAGAGTTCTGCAGGCAAGAGAGAGCCACCGGCGACGAGACCTTAATCTCCGGCGAGAGGTTGTACTTTCTCAGCGACGCCTGCACGTTATTCATGGCGGAGACGAGGTACTGCGTGGTGTTGTTGGGATCCACGAAAACCTCGTTGCCGACGGCGATGGCCTCGATGAAGGTGGAGGGGTGGTAAGGGACGATGTTTTCCTGAATCCACGCGTCAGTGTACGATTGGCTGTGGGCGGCGGAGGAGAGTTTCTCGTTGGGCAGGGCGACGGTGAGGGAGATGTTGGCGTTGGCGAAGGCTGAGAGTACGCCGTGGTCTGTGTCGAAGATCTTTACGCGGCTGACGCCTTTGGCTTTGAGGAGCTGCACCACCTTCGCCGGCGGAGGAAGGTCGTCGGCGATGCGGCCGTAGTTGATCCCTATGCTGCCGCGGAAGCTGACGACGGCGCACCGGAAAAACAAAGTAATAAACAGACGAAAGATATGAGTGTGAGGTAACGAAGTGGCCGTGTATCCATTTTTTATTTCTGTTTCTGTGCTTTTCTGTAATAAAAAAGATAACCCTGTCCTTGATATATATATACATATATAGATATAGATATAGTAGTATGTATATATTGGATTTGGAATGTGGTGATAGTGATGGAGTGTATAATGGTGTTAGTGGGGAAGTAATTTAGTGGGCTTAGGTGAGGTTTTACCGATTCGGTAGTTAATGAGAACCTATATTCTTCTATATTTAGTTCATTCGGGTATGGAAAAATACTAGTCGAAATTAATTGCATGATCTCCATTATCGGATTAGAACCCACGATTATAGAATGAATTAGTCTTATGTTTATTTTCTTCCACCAGTCCACCAGTCACCACCCATAATTAGTATTTTCAGCTAATTTTACGTTTATTATTTGTCATGGGAAAATGCGTGAGATGTTTTCTTACAAGGAATATGCATGTCGCTGAACCATAGGAGGGTAATCTTTGAACCAAGCAAAGCTTTCTAATGTTGGATTTGGTGATCAAACTTTGACTATAAGATTTTGGGTTAGTTTCCTTATTGTATATACCTATCATTTCGTAGATAATAATAAATGCTTATAAATATTGCATATGATAGTTTTGTTCACCTAAAATACATTCGATCTGCCTAATTTCAGAGTCGGCAAATATCTACAACTAACCGTAAGCATCAATTCAAGCCGAAGAATCGCTTGGGAACCCAATAAAAGCCCAACAAAACCTTTTTAGAATACTTAGAAGGCCCAGTATTGGCAGAAAGCCCGATACAGTTTGAAGAAAGATGGCTAATTAACTTTTGGTACATGCCCGGAGAAAATGCGAACTTTTAATCCTCTTTTTTTTTTTTTTTTTTTTCTCTCTCTCTCTCTCTTTCGGCGTATCGAAATCTAAAAATCTATCCGCTTTCAAGTTTTCCGAAGATCGTTTGCCTGATACGGTCGATGGCCAAAAGCTCCTTCAAGTTGGAACATACCCTTGGTAAATAGCAATTCTCTCACGTGATTTTGATTCGAGCACTCAATTTTATCGTTTGGTTGTAACGTTTCAGCTCACTTTTTGTTTATTGCTGAATCAGTTCTGTTTTTCGCGGCCTTTTGTTTTATATTAGGCAATCGAAATTGATTTTGAGGTTCGTGTTTGATAACTATGCGTGAAATTTTGAGGGAATAGATCAAATATTGTTTTCCCCTTTTTCAGTTAAGAAGTCTGGAATTTGTTGAAGTATTATCGTTCTTGGAAGAAAAGTGATTTCATATACGTTTCATGGCGAAATTGCAGTCTGTTTTTGCCACTTATCTTCATCTCTAACTGTGTAATGTTCATTTTAACTTGATCGATCACATTCCATCATCCTATAACGTTGCAGAGATGCGGCAAGCAGAAGCTGCTCGTATCAGAGAGAAGTACCCTGATAGATTTCCTGTACTAACGAATCAACCTTATTGCATACTCTGAAATTTTTTCACATTGATCGATTGCTGATGATATCGGTGTTTCTTTCCTAATCTTGTGTAGGTTATTGTGGAGAAAGCTGACAATAGTGAGATCCCCGACATTAACAAGAAAAGTAGGTTATGGTTACCTTCACAGTCTTCTGCCAACACTTGGCTATCGATATCTAAAAGCTTCCTCGACATAATAATATATTGCAGATTTCTCGTTCCTGCTGATCTAACCATCGGACAGTTTGTATATGTTGTCCGCAAAGGGATTAAGCTCAACGCCGAGGAAGCAATATTCATCTTTGTCAAGGACATTCTCCCCCCACTGGTGAGGACATGTATCTTCCATTCTTGATCTTCTTCGTGTTCGTCTGCTTCTCTCAAAAGCGTTACATAACGATGTGCTGTGTTGCTACACTACAGCTGCATTGATGTCGTCGATTTATGAAGAACACAGAGACGAAGATGGCTTCCTATACATGACATACAGTGGCGAAAACGCTTTCGGGTCGTGTTAGGAGTGAACTCTCTGCAAACGTTGTGTAGATATAGTTCCTCAAATTGCATGTAAATAACCTTCAAATACGTTTAGTTTTTCTTTTCTGTTTGCTGATGTTTTTCGGTTGTAGCTCTATGTAATTTCGATCGGTGAATTAGTGTATTGCATCATTCTTTCACCTTGAGTATTGTCTCGACAAGTTTCAAACCCTACTGCTTAATGGACATAGAGAGAAGCAAAAATCAGCTTGAAAATACATCCATAATTCTTACATCTACAAGATGAAGATGATGCAGCTCAATTCTGTATCATATATGGGTCCGAAATTGTTATTGTGCGTACGTGGCGTAGGAACCACTAGTTTGGGCTTTATGGGCCGACGTTGAATATATATTGGGCTTTGAGCCCAATAAAGAGGGGAGGCCTCAAAGTGTCATCAGATCGTCTCTTCGATTCCACTCGAGGATTTGAGCTTTCACCAGTCGTCTCTTTTTCTGCTACAACATAAACAACCTATGATGCATTGGATTGGAGTAATGAATTACCGATGCATATTGTCCTCATAAGCACAATTCCATACATTTGAGCGTCTCTTGTGTAATCCAATTTGATTAAATGTCTCGACTTTGGGCAAGGTTCGCGGGACTATTTAGTAATAGAACTTTGGTGGGAGTCGACAAAGCTGGCAATCGGTATTTCACCAGGACCGAGCAAATTGATGGTGTTAGTAAGTTATTCCTTTGTTTAAATCCGTGGTAATGGATTGCGTCCGATGTATGCTTCGGGGGCTTATGATGCAGTAGGAGCTTAGGGTTGTTGTTCTTCTGTGTTTGCGTGTAATTCCTCTTTAGCTTTTTTTTTTTTTTTTGTCCCTGTTTTGATATTTATACTTGAGGACCTTTGGTGAATAGCTGAGATTGACTATTTACCTCGTTTATGTTGCGTCTATTACTCTGTCAGCTAAAGAAAAACGATGGGTTGCATTCAAAGGAGATCAAGACCCAACTAGCGTTCCTGGTAAATCGTTGTTACCGGCTATCAATCTATCTATATTGAGCTGCTTGAGTTAGATGACTACTTTTCAATATCCTTTGTATTTGACCTGTTTTCATGTAGTTGAATGGATTTGCTGGCTCAATGGACAGCGTAAAAGTGCTCCAACTCCCGAGGTATTGTCCGCACTTACTATTCTTTGTATAATCTGTTGGTCATGCTTTGTCTGATCGTTGCTCGCTTGCACTTACTATTTCCATGTTTTTTACTCAATGCTCTAGTTCTGTGGATTGTAGTCTGTAGTTTGCACTGAAAGACTAATTTTGGCATGCCAAAATTGACTTTCAGGAAATGGCCGAGTTAGAGGCGAGGAGAGAACGTGTGAGACTAAATGTTGCTGGTAACGAGAATCAAACAATTGGGTTCATTTTAGTCTCAGTCTCTCAGACTCTGTTTACAATCACGTTCATAATCTTATTATTTGTGATCTATTTCGTTACGATGATGCGAGTCAAGTGACATGACAAGTTCAGCATGCTGTTATCACGTGTTTTCACTGTCCTGTTAGTTCATATGATTGTGTTAAGTATGACACCTTCGTCTATGTTGTTAAGAAACTGGTCCTCATTGTTGTTTCATTTGATTTCATTGTAGAAAGTATCAGCTCTCAATGCTTCTTTTATATTCTTCCTTGTTCAGTTCTCATGAAGGAGGAGGAAGTAAGGAAAGCTAGTGAAGGAAAGCCTAAGACCATCGGTTAGCCATCCTCTTTAGAGATCATAAATTAAGTAATAGTAATTGAATTTTTAATGTATAATTTAACCTACTTAACCGCACTAATCCAGGTAAAGCTGCCAGCCCCGACTTGCAAAGTTTTGTAAAACAGTTCCCTACGGACTCAAAAGGTATCACTGTTCAGATTTTGTTCGTTTGGTTCTGTACTTCTTATAATATGGTCTAACACGTCTAGACATGAAGAGATTGGGATAAATCTATTGATGTCTGGTGAGCATTTAAGGTGGAATTCATTGACTTTTTCTACAGGTGTTCGCATCGAGGAAGCCCCTCAAATTAAGCCTAAAGATGCAGTGAGGTAAAAACAATTTTGTTTTATTGTTGTTCAAGTGACATAAGCAGTTCCATATAACCGTAATCTTGAACTGTAATGCAGAGACGAAGCCCACCAAGAATCTAACAGAAGAAAAGAAATTCCAGAATACGTCAAAAAACAGCCCGAGTTAGTATTCTTCACTGGCTAGTTCCCCAAACTGCGATTTTGTAGTTCGTGGTAATTCTGAAATTGTTTTTATTTCAGATCTACGGAACCTACGGGTTCTGGCGAATCGTTCAGACCAGGGACATGGCAACCTCCAACATGAGAGATTCAAACACATGGTATGTGTTCTTAGCATTAAACGTCGCGATCGATCAACATCTTCGTAATATGAGTTCAGCGCTGCTTCTATGAAGTTTTAGTTGTGTTAGAAAAAACACCTTGTTCTTTGTTTCTTTAGAAAAAAACCTTGTTCTTTGTTTCTTGCCGTTACATTACGACCTATTTTCTATGGAGGGAAGGCCATTCATATGACTTGTAAGCAAATTTTAATATTTGTAAGTTATTATACTTAATTGTATAAGATCCCTTGTTGACGTTTATAGTGGATAAATCATTGTGGCTCCGCCGATATTATGTATTACAGATGTTTAGTTAATCAGCCCAGGCAGAAAAAAAAAAAAAACGAAAGAAAGAAACACGTAGCTCAGAGCGCACAGAAAATCACAATAATCCTCGAACATACATGCAAGGCAATAGCAATCAAATCGATAGACGCGCACTGTGGGCAATTGCGTTGTAAAAGATCATTCAACTCATTGGTGTGATGGAAGTTGGGATTCTTCATTCGATGCTGAATATCACCTCAACCCCAAGGCCGATCATCGTGCTTCTTCTGTTGAAGAAGAAAAGAGTAGTAGAGATGACAACGACGATGATCTCATCATTTATGAGATGAGTAAGATCAGAATCTCCAAGAAACAACTGGGACAGCTTGTAATAATGAGAAAACTCGGGCATAGCTTCAGAGCTCAGCTGGCGATGAACGGTGCAGATCGCTTAGAGGTTAATCGACGGCCGAGTAGGGCCTGTCCTTGAGTGCATCCCAGAGTTCCCCATGTTGAGAGGTTCATCAATTTTGATTTCAGCAACTCGCACTTGTTGGAGAAACCATTTCTTGAATCATCTTCTACGTGAGAAGCGAAAAGGCTCCAAATCTACTGGTTTTCGACGAAGTATATGGAACGATTAAACGACGCTTATTATACATAAGTAGACCAAAATGGCCACAGCAAACATCCACCACATATCATCATCACAAGCACATAACGCCAACACCAACTACTAACACTTCAACACATCTTTGAAACCATAGGGGAATATATAGCTCTTTAGCTTAGAACGAACCGCCACGAAGCCTAAGGACAAGGTGGAGAGTAGACTCCTTCTGAATGTTGTAATCAGCGAGCGTCCTACCATCTTCAAGCTGCTTCCCAGCAAAGATCAACCTCTGCTGGTCAGGCGGGATTCCCTCCTTGTCCTGAATCTTAGTTTTGACGTTGTCTATGGTATCAGAGCTCTCCACCTCCAAGGTGATCGTCTTCCCCGTCAACGTCTTGACAAATATCTGCATGCCTCCTCTCAACCTCAGCACCAAGTGCAGCGTCGACTCCTTCTGGATGTTGTAGTCGGCAAGGGTACGCCCGTCCTCGAGCTGTTTTCCGGCGAAGATCAGCCTCTGCTGGTCCGGCGGGATGCCCTCTTTATCTTGTATCTTGGCTTTGACGTTGTCGATGGTGTCGGAGCTCTCGACCTCGAGGGTGATGGTTTTGCCTGTGAGGGTTTGACGAAGATCTGCATCCCACCACGGAGGCGGAGGACCAAGTGAAAGTTGACTCCTTTTGGATATTGTAGTCGGCGAGGGTACGGCCGTCCTCCAGCTGCTTTCCGGCGAAGATGAGGCGCTGCTGGTCCGGCGGAATCCCTTCCTTGTCCTGTATCTTGGCTTTAACGTTGTCGATGGTATCGGAGCTCTCGACCTCGAGGGTTATCGTCTTGCCGGTGAGGGTCTTGACGAAGATCTGCATCCCACCACGGAGGCGGAGGACCAAGTGAAGGGTTGACTCCTTCTGAATATTGTAGTCGGCGAGGGTACGGCCGTCCTCGAGCTGCTTTCCGGCGAATATCAGCCGCTGCTGGTCCGGCGGGATCCCTTCCTTATCCTGGATCTTCGCTTTAACGTTGTCGATGGTGTCGGAGCTCTCAACCTCGAGGGTGATTGTTTTGCCGGTTAGGGTCTTGACAAAGATCTGCATCTGCATAACCGATCGAAGAAAATCAACGACGGAGGAAGGAAAACAAGGAATCACCATGACTGTGAATCCGAAAAACTAAAACCTTACCTTGATTGACGAGCTAAGGAGATGGCTGCTAATCGAATCGATTGACGAGAAAAGATCTATTTCTTACGAATTATTGCGTGAATACAAAGGCTTTCCAAAGGCTCGTATATAAAGGCGTGGAGACCGCCTATGAGAGGTTGAGCTTCCAATTACATCAAGCCACGTGTCCCGAATGACGTAGAAATAGCATTAAATCAAGGCAAAACCAAATTGTCCACTTCGTTGGCTTTAGCGTAGACCTTAAGTTTGCGTAGAGGCAACGCTGAGCTTACTTTTCTTCTAAACATTATCAAATTAAATGATTTATTCATTGGATATATCTTAATTGAAGAATACAACTTTCTATATTTCTTTTCTCAAAAATAGTAAACGAAAAACCAGGACCAGAAAAGTTTTATCTGTGTTTTAGAATATACTACACTCTCGAACTTTGAATGGGCCTACATCGACTTGGGCCAATTTCTGGGCTTACAATCAGTGGCCCAAACGACATAATTTTCATGAAATGACTAATATTATAGTCCAAAAGAAAAAGAAAGTATTATATATGATTCGACAATACATGAAATCAAAGTTTAAAATTTAGCTAATCAATAGTGAATAGACACGATCTAGAAGCATGATGGAGGCTATTATAATCTTTCCGTTCTTCCCCCACGCGTCTTATATCATAGTGATAGATCCACTAATAAAAACAAATGGAAAGGTATAATTATGATATGTGAGGATCAATTATTCATCAGCATTGGTCAATAAATATTTTCATTAGTGGGTCAGTTCCTTCATCTATTTACCCGCGACACCCTAAATTTGCGTTCACAATTGTCCAAAGGTAATTGCATTCTTCCAATATATGACAAAATATGCCACTGATAATGATGTCACGATCACATGAAATTCTTTTGCCCGTGGAACTTCAAAGTATCAAAAACATTCGTATTCAATTCAAGGTCGACATATGGGTATTACCACATCAAATTCTCAAATTCAAAACACTAAACACCATAAATCAACATATAATTCACTAATAGTACGTAACATACAAAATGCCAAAAGAATATTTCTATATCTCCAAGTCTTAACGTATTTTCTATTGGAATCTTTGAAATTTAGAATCAACGTGTTTTAATCACGACCTCATGAAATCCTAAAATTAAGGCAAAGATTATTACTTCTTCTCCACACAGTTAAAACGCGCCTAATGCCATTAAAGACCGTCCTATTACAATTTACACTCGTCTAGTCTATCCTTTTAGCTTGAAATCTCTCCAATTCTATTCTACCCACGCTATCACTTTTGTCATCTTCCTCGTTGGACTCAATATCCTTACGTTGAAACAAAACGGTCTATTATTATTTCAGGTTTTCAGCCATAGTTATATCTTTCTTGCTTGCTTCTCGAAGAAGAATTAATTAATTAAATCAAGAAAATGCCGACAGTTTGGCTCTCCTTTCGAAGGACCATTAACTGTGGTGGATCCGACCCATCGGAGGTCCACAACCCGCGAACCGTGAAGCACTTTAGCTCGGTACTGACGCCGTCGACCAAGAAATCGGCGGCAATTATAAGTTGGTCGGGTTGTTCGAGGTCTCTATCAAACCTCAGAGATGTAATGGCGGCGATGCACGGAAGCAAGGGACACGTCAGCACCGCCGACGAAAACCCTCCTCCGCCGTCTTATAACTACAGCCCTAGGTCTATCGGCAGCAGCGAATTCGTCACCCCTTCTTCTCTTTCTGTATCTCACGACGATCTCGTGTTGACCAGCGGCGGCGGCGGCGGTGGCAGCTCAGATAAGTTCGATCAGCGTCGGCATAAGACGAACAATAATGCTGTAGTAAAGAGGTGCGGCATTCTTGAACTTGATAAGAATGGGGCTTTGAGAGCCGAGGTTGGCGAAGGGACGTTTAATAATGATGGGAATATATGTCCGAGATGTGGAGACAGGTTTGCAAAGTTCGACGATCTTGAATCTCATCATCTTCACAAGCATGCTGGTAATAACAAAATTCTCGCTTTCGTCGTCGTCATTCGTGCTTATATCATGCTGGTAATAACATTTGTGCTGATTTATTCCATACGTAGCCTTAAATCTAGAAATTTTTCTTTTAAATTGTGGGTTCGTGAGGATTATTGACCCTCTTGTCCTTTAATTCATATGTAAGATGATCACAAAACGTTTAAAAATTTAACCTTGAAGATGGTTAGTGTCATATTTTAATTTTATACATTCTATTTCCAACATAATCATAATCCTGGTGAGGAATTTCGGTGATTTCGTTGAACAGTAAGCGAGCTCACGGAGGGGGACTCGTCCCGAAAGATAGTAGAAATCATATGCAGATCATCGAGCTCCTACGGCAGTAACCCGGCCGTAAAAATCGAAAAAATCTTTAAAATTCACAACTCTCGGAGAACCCTAGCTCGGTTCGAAGATCACCGGGAAATCGTCAAGAACAAAGCCAACAAGCTCCCAAAGAAACATCCAAGGTGCATCGCAGATGGCAACGAGCTTCTTAGGTTCCACGCCACAAATCTCGCATGCAATTTCGGCGCAAAAAACGAACCATCGTTCGACCTGTGCGCGTCAGATAACTGCGGCGTT
Organism: Craterostigma plantagineum; assembly: GCA_027422505.1. NCBI lineage: Eukaryota > Viridiplantae > Streptophyta > Magnoliopsida > Lamiales > Linderniaceae > Craterostigma > Craterostigma plantagineum. Next base: position 1,958,119 of record JAPQWV010000082.1, read on the forward strand.
TGTAGGGTTATAAGGCAAGGGTTCGGAATAAACGATGGGATGATCGGAGTTTTCACGGCGTCCACCGCCGAGAGGGCTTTAGAGAGTTTGCGTAGTAATGATGGGAGTTCGATGGCGAGAAAGGCTTTGTTGGTGTGTAGGGTTATTGCGGGCAGAGTCCATAGGCCTACGGCGGCGACGGATATTGTTGTTCGGTCGGGGTTCGAATCTCTGGCGGGGAAGATGGGCGTTTTTTCGAACATTGAGGAGCTTTACTTGTTTGATTCTTGTGCTCTATTGCCTTGTTTCCTGATCCTATGTAAAGATTGAGTATGTGATAGTCTTAGTTCGGGTGTCAAACCTACGCCTCACATCTAATAATTAAAAGAACGGAGAGCCCCTTATAAGTTTGTGGGTTCTAACTAATTTAAGAGAAGAACCCCAAAAGTCTGTACGCTATTCTGCTAGAATTAACACAAAAAGTGCTAATTAAGTTTGAAGCCCCAAAAAATGTTTTAAGTTACGTTTCAGGCCCCTGTCAGAAAATTTTTAGGGTTAAGGACCCGATTTTTGTAAAATTTAGATATAAGAACCTAAAATTTACGCAGTGCTATACAATTTATATGAACTGGTATCGTAGTATCCATTTTGTGTTATTACAAAACAATGAAGTGGTACCGCAGAACGATGAAGTTGTACTGTAGAACGATGAATTGGAACTGCAGTACCACTTAGAACCATGAAGTGGTAATGCAGGTCCATGAAGTTTACTACACGTCCATGAAGTGGAACTAAAAAACTTATTACGTGCATCGGGTCTTAAAACTAAAAATTTTGTTACATGACCATGAAACTTAAATGAAACTTATGTTAATGTGTGACATCAAATTGCCAAAAAAAATCCCTAAAGTTTGAAACAACTTGCGGAGGTGATTGACGTTGAACTAGACGCATCACAATTGATGTGTAGAGTATTTGATTGATTACAACAGTTGTGAGAATTTGGATTCATTGACGAAAATGAGCAATGCATACAGTGATAAGTATTTTTCCGATGAACTGTTCTTTGACCCATTTGTAAGTTAGAAAACAAAATTCAAGAAAAGAACTGGTCATGCTACTATATATCCATGTGATTTATTGTATATTATTAGTGTCACATTCAAGAAATAAATGGAGAGGTCATTCAAATGCGATGTATGGGCTTTTCCCTCTAAAGCCCATCAAATTTATTGGATACACCGTGAATGCATATATACTATTCGATTCGGAATATATATTTAGTATTTGCAAGGCAATCAAATCACACACAAACACACACGGAGAAGCTGTGTAAAAATTCCAAATATTTTATCATCTAACGTATATTAGAATCAGAACATGAAAGGTGCTGGAGAGAATGCAGGCATGATATTCGAGGGTGTGACCGATCTGCTGCAAGATATATATATACAAATTAAACAATGAATATAACAAATAAGGTAACATGAAAAAAAAAAATCAGGTGCTGCATTTGAAAAGTTATTATGTTTGTGATTTAATCACAATTAGAAGCTGCTAAGGACCCAAGTCCACCTAGGTTTCACTCTATTAATATATTCCTGAGATTAGTGAAAATAAAAACAAATAAATCACCTGGAATATTCATCGTGATCAAAGGAACGGCTCAGATTATCTCTGCTCGACGAGTTGGACATAATCTTCTTCAAGAAGCATCTTCTCCACCGAACCACGACTGGCCTCTCGACGACGACGACTTTAGCCTTCTCCGCCGCCTCGGAAATTGACGTAAGCGTCGGCTTCCACCGCCGGCGTCGACACATCGACCTCAGCCCCAATCGCCTCCGCGGGGCTGGAAGCAGTTTGGTATCCTCCGCCGGAGACGATGACGACGATGTGATTGAACCACAGCACCCAACTAATCCGAAGATGGATTTCATGTTATTTGGAGAGCAATCGACAAAAAAAAAAAGAAGAGATGATAAAGTGAAAATGCCCTTTTTACCTTCTCTTTTGCCCTTTATGGCTTCTCATGTAGCTTGTCACGGAGTTCTCGTGAGCTGCTGTAACATTCTCTCTTCTCTTTAAAAATACGAAATAGTATCATTTATCTAATATTTATATCAGTGTATTGTTAACTAAAGGCCCGTTATGTGGTATTTTCGGCCTTTTAAATGAAGACCCATCAAATATCGTTGTTAAAGAGGTCCATATATTGGAGAGATTGGCCTATATCATGAGCCCTAAATAATAAAAGGAAATCAATCCCATAGCCGAATAACTTATAAAGATCAAATATTGAAGGAATAAACAATGATTACACCAATTACGATAAAAAAAAAATAAAAAAATTTGAAGAGCATTTACTATTGTACGTTCTTAAACGTTTGTATTCAAAATCGAGGTTTCTTCCTAAACAAATTGGTGATAGGAGCAGAAAGACTTTTATATATATACTGGCTCGAAGAACTTGAATTTATTCGATGTGTGACAAAGCCCAAATTATAATATCTACACGCCCCCTCACGTGTGGCATAACTGGCCACCAAACACGTTGACATATGAATCGGGCGACGTTTTAGCACAATTGAACTTGCTCTAATACCATATTATAAATCGATGGGTCATTCCTAAAACTAATTGGTGGTAGGAGGAGAAACTCTCTGATATATATAGCCGTTCGAAGAGCTTGAATTATTCGATGAATGTGCTACAAAACCCAAATTATAATATCAACACTGTTAGAAATTGAGGGTTTCCTCTCTTAGTTTGTAAATAGGATAGATATTTTAGGTAGAATTCATGTAACCGTGGTGGTAGATATTTTCGTTTTCTAATACAATCGTTCAAAAGTGGCTTCACCAATTATTGCATTTGGAGAATATGTGCACATGTTGTAATATATATTTTACTACTATGCCGAAGTCAACGCTTGCTCAAATGGTCAAAGTGGATATTTTACATCTTTCATCTGCGCCATTGAAAGCTGTATTATTTCAATTTTGACGATATGGCATATGTAGAACTTATACATGATTTAGTGCATTGACTTATAGGTATTTGACCTTTACCTAACATTTGCCACAGTATAAATAAAGAAATAGTTAAATAAAGAAATGCATGCCAAGTCAACCTCAGAAATCATGCCACGAGCCTTCGAAATAAATGTTATGTCACTCTAACAACGTGACAGGCAAATTTTCGTTTAGTAAATATAATGGAAAAAGGGATAACGTCGTGTGGACTAAAATTGATTTTACCAAATTGAATATCGTCTACACGAATGATTGGATTATGGAAAATATCTGATTTAGGTCAGCTCATTTTTTTTCATATATAGACAGACATCACGTTATCACGTTTTCTCTAGCAACGTTGACATAACATTACGGCTCATCACTTCTTGTAAGAAATATTCACAGAAGTTGTCTGATCATTGTCCGCGCATCAATCTTACGTCATCTTACCGTCATAGGTCAATAAGAAAAACTTCTACTTTGTCAAAGATTGAATACTAAGCGCGTATTATATAAATATATATATATAAAAATGTGATTGATATGATTAACCGAAGTTTAATATTAGACGAAGGGTGCCATCATCAGGTTCAACTCGTCTCTATTCTATCATACGAGGTTAGTATGTACATATATATCATAACAAAACAATTATGCTATATGATGTTCTCTCTTGGGAATAATCAATTCGCAAAGATACGCATATATGTGATTAATCAACATTTGTCAGCTGTGATATAATGACACACGTACTTAATATTAATTAGTCAAGTGACCCAACATGACTAGAAACACCTAATTGAAAGATTTGATGCACGCACAAGTATTAATCATACTGTCGATTTTTAATGTATATTCATATATTCAATTCAACAACATTGTCTTGTAACATTATATTATCCGCGAATTAATATGATACTTATCAAATTTTAGCACCGAAATTGTGGGTAAAATCACCGAAAGTCACTCACAGATAAATCATCTTTACATAATGTTAATATAATGAAATGGTTGAAATTTTAGGCGGCCGGGAACTGATGTTGACGTCGGACATCAACGATCATTGTTTTTGGGAATGTTTTAATTTCTAGGACGACGTCGTTTTCAGCTCTGACTCGTATGACTTGATGGGCCCACGAAAGCGCACGCGCAGCAGACGCGTGGATCCCACGGCGATTGACTTTGGTACGTCAAACGCTCGCTCCTGTTTTAGAATAATTTCTTTCGCTATTTTAATTCATCGATAAAAAATGCAAGTTCGCGTTGCCGTTATAAATATTTTAGAAATATTTACCTTCATCTTTACTTGCATCAGTTTTATGTACTTATGTTACCAAACATATAGAATATTTAAATATGTTACAAATCATGCCAAACATATCTCCAAAATCAAGCACATTCACCTACCTAGCAAAGCTAGGGAAATGGAAGATAATAATAAAAAGAACTAACTTATTTCATGAATGTATGTAGCTACGCTTGATAGTGGATTCGTGGTCCTCGAAAGGTAGAAAAACAAACACAGCTTGTAAACATGATAACTTACCAAATTGACAAAAGATTAAACAGTTAAAAACTAAATAACCCCGAATTATATCTTGACTATATCATAAAAAAAAAGACAATAGCTTTCATTTTTTAATCATCTTCGGTACGTTTGATATGAATAAGATTTGATCTTTGCAGGCTTGGTGGACTTAGTCACCACTGACACTGACTTCACCACTACGATAATATAAATGGCAGGGATTCAAATTCAACCAGATAATATATTGACTATATATATTTATTATATGATATTATGTTAGGTTTGTTGTAGTAGAATATACATAGGGTGATGACGTGTAACCTATTGTCGGGTAATGGTATATATTTGAGTCGGCAGTGTATTAAGATTAATATCAACTTTGGAATGATTAACTTTTTCCAAAACAAAACAATAATACACTTATTACAAAGCGTAACTTTAACAATAAGAGATAAATACAATAAAAGAAAAGGAATGTTGTCATAAAGAAATCAATTAACGCCTAATTGGCTAAAAACGAATTTCCTTGCAAGATAACTTGTCGCTTATTGTCAAATCAATATAAATAAATAAATAATTAAGAACTCAATAAAAGTCAACCACAATATATTCTCTTCATTAATTTCTTCACCTTCACAACATATAAATAGTATAAATATCTGAGATGCAGCAGTCGTCTTTCAGTTATATTTTATTACCAAGAATCATATCGACTAAACCACAGACATATTAAGACATATATATATATATATATATATATATAGAGAGAGAGAGAGAGAGAGAGAGAGAGAAATCGAGAGAGAGAGAGAGGAGAGCGAGTCTTGAAGCATAAGCATCTCCTCCCAGCAAAAAAGAAAGCTAGGAAAAACAAGCAGAGAACAAAGCAATATATTCTCATTATAATATATCATCGTCATCATCAGCATCCATCATCATCATCATCATCATAGCATAATAACAAAAAAATATCGAAAAGGAAAGAGAGATACTGATTATTCGTTGGTGCAGCCATGGCAGACGATCAGTTTCATCAGCTCAATTGGTGGGATACTTCACGGACGACGGCGAGCAGTGACGACCGAAGTACAACCCCTCAACAACAAGCAGCTTCGTCTTCGATCAACAACAACACTAGTAACTACGTTGTATGGTCTTCTCCTTCAGATTCTCTAACAGTTTCGAGCCCAACAGGACATAAAGATCATCATCATCATGGATCTTCGAGCGCCGGCGTGGACTTGCACATGATGGGTTTAGGTCTATCTAGTACTAATCATAGCCTTGAATGGAGCAGCAATCATTGTTTCTTGTAAGTGTATCTGTGACTTTGGAGGTTTTTATTACATGCCATGTTCTTTCACGAGCATAGTTTTCTCTTGATGATGGTGTGTACTACGTGAGCACAGAGGTGAGTCGTCGAAATCTGAGGGCAGTTTCAGACAGCTGATTCAAGACGACCGCCGCCTGAGTTCCAACCCTTCCCCCTTCGAGGCCGGCGCCGGCGCATCCTCGTCGGAAGAACAAAAGCACTGGAGAAATCCACCAGGGTTTTCATTGCAGGATCATCATCATCAGGGAAGTTGTTCTAATAACGAAAATTTCCAACAAGTGGATTCTTCTTCTGCTGCTGCTGCTTATGGGCTGTTACTGTCCGAGAATCATCATCAACATCAACATGAACAACAGCAGATGCATACATCTTCGTATGATCCGTCGTTAATGGCTTCTTCTTCTCCTTGGATCAATAATAAGTATCAGAACTTTATGAGGACGACGTCATCGCCGCCCAAACAACAACAGTTGCATTTTACCAACAATACTCCATTTTGGAATGCCACTGCTGTCAATCATAATGACTCACTTCGTCCCAGCAGCTTCTTTGCCACGCAGAATATAATTCCTCCTGCCCCTTTATTATATGATGATCAGAAGCCAAAGGTATATAAATTAATATAAATGTGAATTATTCGCAAAGGGCTTTTTTTTTTAAATAATGGTTGGACTTGTTTTGTTAATAGATTACGTGTATACTTATAGGCTGCATCTGAAGTTTCTGCAACGAAGAAGAACAGCAGCACAGCTGAGACATCGAACAAAAGGCCGAGGAATGAATCATCTTCTTCATCCTTACCAGCTTTTAAGGTGTCTATCTCTATCTATACAGTATACACATACAACATTACGTATATATATATATATACACATGATAAATTAAGAGGCTTTTCCTATATTTTGTTTTTTCTGAATGATGAAGTGATTGATCCTGTGAGCTTAATGGGCTATCTTTTCGCAGCCTTTCTCTGTTTAATTCCGAAAAAGAAAAAGAAAAAGATGACTGTTGAAGTGATATATGAATGAATCGTATGAAGATATGTTCATGGTTGAGCTGCAGGTGAGAAAAGAGAAGATGGGAGACAGAATCACCGCACTTCAACAATTAGTCTCACCTTTTGGAAAGGTATTTGTATATATGTTAGCAACTTGAAAATTTATATTTCACCACTTTCCTCTCCTTGTCTCTTTGTGGTGATGAGTTAGTGTTGGAATAAAATTACTGCAATTGCCCCATAACTACTTCATTACACTATTCTAATTATTTTGCTGCTGTGTGCAGACTGATACTGCTTCTGTGCTGTCTGAAGCTATTCAATACATTAAGTTTCTCCATGAACAAGTCAGTGTAAGTCCCTCTTCATCAACAAAAAGGAATCTATATCTTTTAATTTATTTTGAATTAATTTATATATATTTGCTTACTTTTGATATCAGGTACTGAGCACCCCTTATATGAAAAATGGTAATCCTCCACAGCATCACCAGGTAACTCTCACACAATACAATAACCCTAGTCTTTTTTATTTTTTGACTCAATTTTTTAAATTTAATAAAAATGGTTGATTTCAAACCCCATTTATTTTCTGATTATTTGACCTCTTTACGTTTGTCTTCTTTGATATATATTATTGCAGATTTCTGATAAATCAAAGGATGAAGAAGGACCACGTCAGGATCTTCGAAGTAGAGGGTTGTGTTTAGTACCAATTTCGAGCACTTTCCCAATGACTCACGAAACAACGACAGTTGATTTTTGGACACCAACGTTTGGAGGAACTTTCAGATAATCCGTGGCTAATTGTCATTAGAGAAATGTAACAGTTTTAGTTAATTATTACTGATCTAGCTTGGATTTATTAACCATATATTGTGTGTTCGTTTACTATCAGCGAGATATTCGGCGACCAACACATTAGAAAAAAGTGATATACAGAAGGGTTTTTTTTATCCTTCTTTTGCCATCGGAAAAAGAAACGATAAAAGATGGGAACTTTTGGGCAGCTATGAAGTATATTGATAATTAATGTTAATCAGGAAAAATAATGAAATGAATAAATTATTAACGTTAACGCGTCACCATTAATACTATTCGCATCAAAATAAGTGTAATCAACGGTTTGCAATAAATGAAGATTAAAGGGGTTTGGTTGAATTAATAGAGTCAATAGTTGCTTGGTGAACATGAACTAAACTATAATTTGAAAGTGAATGTATATCTGTAGCACTTATAACTTTAAAAGCCTCTTTTTGTGTGAAGGGAAAAAAATGAAGGTGAAAATTAAACACCAGAATAAGATTTGAAATTCCACTTTCGAGTTGCATATGATTATGTATATATATATATGGTAGTGGGAGCCATAAATTATATATGGCCCAACTTTCTTGTTTTGTATACGCGTTTTCTATGTTAAAATAATGCAAAGCAGAAAAGTATAATTATGTTCAACATCCTTTCAGAAATTCATTTACATATTTAAATAGGAGAATAAACAAACTAAGATAAATGTGGGGTTTGTATGCTTTGTTTGTGCTTTTCGTCGAGTGGTCACATTGAACTGCTGCCATTGGCAAAGTGAAGAAAAGCCAAGCATCAGTACTAATGAAAATGAATAGTACAAGTTTTATGAGAGATTGTTGTTGAAATACTTATTTGTTGTGAACTTTTATAGTTATTCAAAAGTATATGAAATAATAATTAAAAGAAAAATGCAGGCTAGCACAGCAATATTGATATATTGAACAACACCTATACCTACCTAGCTACCCAGAAATTAATGAACGTATATCTTCAAAATATAGTGCGGCTATAGCTTTACTTAGAACTGAAGCATGAGTATAGAAATAATAAAGCATCTAAAGATTGGATATTCATCATGATTGCTCACAAACAAAATCATGACATGTAGATTTTAAATACATGTTTTGAAACTATATATCAGAGATAATGGTAGAGATAATGTAGTCCCTTAGTTTCTTATGTATTTTATCTTTCTATGGGCTACTTATATTTCTTCGACATGGACTTCTTTTTTTTTTCCTTTTATTTGAGTTGAGGCCTCCGTCAAAGTCCAATTTGTTGGCACATATCAATTAAATAAAATAACATACGAGCCAACTGAATTGAAAAAACTGGGTGCTCGCTAGGGCTGTTCATTCGGTACCGAACCGAACCGAAAATTCGGTTAACCGAAATTTCGGTTCGAAGATTTTATTACCGAATACCGAACCGAAATTTATCGGTTCGGTTTCGGGAATTAATTTTCGGTTTTGTTCGGTTACAAACCGAAAACCGAAATTAGAAAAAAAAAATACACTGAAGCTTAAATACCCGGCAGCAATCCAAGTGGTAAATACCAGTCAGTAGCCTCGAGCACCAAAAGTTAAAAACTTGAAACGCTAAAAAATTCAAGAATCGACCCCTGGGATGCACAAGAACGCCTTCGCATCTCTACCATTTCTTCTGCTCACAACTTCGCAAAGCCTACAAGGCAGAGCAGCCGTCGTCTTGGCGTAATTACCTAAAAGCCCACACCTCCTCCAAGCATGATTGTAGAAAAAAAAAAACCCAGAAGATGCCATTTATGACCCAAACAGAGAGTGAGAGCAGAGAAGATAACGGTGAAATCGCAGCACAAGAGAGTTAGAGCAGAGAAGATAATGGTGGAATCTCAACACACTCCCCTTTCGATTCTGAATCTCTAATTTGGAAAAGATTAAGAAAACATGGGCTATTATACATCTAAAGGCCCAAACACCTACATAAACGTATATAAATATGGGCCTGACTTTTTAAGTGAAGTATATTAATATAGTTATTTCGGTATTTCGGTTTTTATTCGGTTACCGAATTACCGAACCGAAAAAACCGAAATTTTCGGTTTTCTATTTTTAAGAACCGAAACCGAACCGAATTTTTTCGGTTCGGTTCGGTTCATACCGAATTTTCGGTTTTCGGTTCGGTTCGGTCGGTTAACCGAATTTGAACACCCCTAGTGCTCGCTCTCCTCCTCCTTTAGTATTGGTGAAATGAAACCACCCATAGTTTTATTATTACAATACATACAATGCCCAACTCACCCTCTTATATAAGACCAACCAAACAACCCTCTATCACCAATTCAATCAATCATAAAAAAAAACACAGAAACAAGCAAAGAAAATCAAGAGTTATGACGATGAGTTCTTCTTCTTCTTTTAGGTTAAGAGCATGGTTGGTAGCTTCAAGCATAGGAGCCGTGGAAGCGTTGAAAGATCAGGGATTTTGCAGATGGAACTACGCCATGAGGCTCGCCCATCAAAACGCCAAGAACAACCTCAGATCTTTTTCTCAGGCAAAGAAATTATCTCCCAACTTTCACAGAGAAGCTGAACATAAGCAATCTGATCAGGAGGAATCGCTTAGGAAAGTTATGTATCTCAGCTGTTGGGGCCCTAATTAACTTAGTACTCGGTCTTTTGATCCGACGCTGGGATTTATTGTGTAAATGATGATGATGATGATGAAAAATTTTAATCAAGTCTGTGGTGCAAACCAAAATATTTGGAAATTTTCCAATTTCCTCTCTTCCATTGTATAGTAATTAATTCCAGAAAATCATCACTTAAAATCGCCGTCTACACCCTCCTCTGCGCAAGAGGATATCTATATTCTCTGCCTATGGAAGAACAAATACTGTTCTAAAATACACGTAAGCAAGTACAAAATCGACACAACCCACTAGGGTTGCAAACGAATCGAACTTCGATTCGCGATTCGATTCGAAATTTCAAGATTCGAATTCGAATATTTAGAATACGAATCCGAATAAGAATATTGTTTTTGATTCGAGAAATATCCGAATACGAATATGAAATCACAATATTCGATTCGAAAATTAATAGAATTATTCGATTCGAATAATTTAACTTAAAATATAGTATAAGTAATATATATTCACATATAATAATATATCATAACTCAATAAAATTTAAACATAATATATTATAATTCAATATATGTTTAAATATAAATTATTATAATCAATATATATTTTATATATAATATTGTTTATATTTTATTAAATAAACTAAAAAATGACTTTAAAACGAATATTCGATATTCGATTCGAATATTCGAGAAAATATTCGAATTCGAATAAGAATCAATTTTATGATTCGATTAAATATTCGCATATTCGTATTCGTATTCGATTGTTATCCGAATACGAATAGAATATTGCGGTATTCGACTCGATTCGATTCGTTTGCAACCCTGCAACCCACCATAAAAAAAATAATTTTTATTTCCATAATAATCATCCCCAACTAAACGTCAAACAAGCACATCCTCTCATATGGGTTCAAATTCTGTGCAATAAATCCAAGATCGTTGACTTGTCGTTGACTCTCAATCTCGGCCGCGCGAGGGGCACGCGTGTAATTTCCCACAATCCCCTCATCGGCGACGCTCGAGCGATGATACCCTTGGAAGTATTGGGCCGGCTCGTATTGGGCCTGACCCTGCGTCGGTATAGTGAGCCTAGCGAGCGTGGCCCAATTAAAATCGCCCGAGCCCAATCTGTTCAAGTCCAACTTCGTAGGCCCATTAGAGCCTTCGTTATGGGCCGAAGATGGAGACGAAATGTTGGGCCTTTGTCCGCTCGAACTCTTCATGTAGACTCGACACAAGACCCAATCATCCAGCTAAAAAAATAAAATAAAATAATAATTACAAAAAGGCCATAAAGACATAATATTAAGGGAAAATAACTAAATTAAATCAAGGATAATATACACTTCAAATACCTAAACTAAACGTGTTAGAAAAATGTCATCAGTCCCCATTTTAAATAAAATTTTACACATTGGTCCTCATGAGAGTACCATTCTACCCTCGTACAACATATCACATCTTGTGTTCGTATGAAACTAAATATTCCGTAAGCATGATTTATATTTTTTTTACTGTATTATGTACACAATCTCTATGCTATCTAAATTTCTTTATTTGATGAGAATTCAACAAATAGTGTGCCTAATATGTGTATATTCTAATAGTTAATACATAAGTTCCTGTTCCCACAAAAGGTAATAAAAAGTTCCTTAAGTAATTACTACGTACCTTATTATTAGTAGAGGATGTTGGTAGGATGAGTTTGTGTGAATCTGAGATTCTATACTCGTGCATGATCCAATTAGTCTTTGAACCCTTTGGAGCTTTGCCAATATAGAAGACGAGGGACTTCTTTATCCCAACCCTTTTGCCTCGGAAGTTTATTACCTTATCCGTGCCTGTGGCTTTCCAATATCCCGAGCCTGCAACCCTATTAGGTCTTGTCCCATTAGGGTATTTCCTCTCCCTCGGAGAAAAGAAGTACCACTCATTCTCTCCAAATATAGCCTTGCCTATATGATCAATTTGTTTTGTCCCATAATTGACCATCAGAAGAAACCCTCTAAAAAAAATTCAATGGAGATATTAAGTGTTGTACTTACTGGGAAGGTCCCAAGGGTCAAACTTGTATAGGTCAATGTCTCCTATGATTTGAAGAGGAAAGCTATGGCCAGAAGCTTTTCTGCATAGGTATTGAACTAAGAGCTCTTCGTCTGTGGGGTAGAATCGAAAGCCTGGAGGCAGGCTCAGTTGTTCGGACAATAATGAGCTGCTGCTGCTTTGGAAAACCATTTTTTTTTTTTTTTTTATTTACGTGAAAGTTCAATGGAAAAAGGCTAGCTAGATAGAAATCATTGGTGTAATATATACGAGGTTCATGTATAATGAGGGTTTTGTTGTATATATATATAGTATTAGCTTGGGATAGAGATGATGGTGGTGGTGATAAGCATAACGGTCGTTCTCTAATAGTCAAAAGAATGGGCCAATGGTGAAATGAATGTGTTCAAGTGATAACGGAAAGGAAGTTTTGGTTTTGGCTGTATACGATGATGTGATCATATAAATGTGTTCGATCGAATTGTGAGAATAAATTAATTGTAAATAAAAACATTATATTATTGTAGATGGACATTTGGATCGACGATCCTATCCCATATAAGGATAGGAAAGCCACTACTTCTCATCCATTTCCTGGTATATTTTTCTTTGTTACATGTTTTTTTTTTGTTTGTAAAGTTACTAAGCATTTGAAGCTAAAAAGATGCAACTGCGCTGTCGAATAGCTGCTACTTTGGCTACTTGTAATGGGATAGATTACTTGTTAGTGTTATTACATGAAGCGTCTTCATCATAACTATGTAACTTGGGCAGATGCCCATCTATCCATCACATAAATTATTATCATTATTAGTAGTATTTTTGTCTTTTTCCTAAGTTGCAATAATTCACCAAGTTTGACGCCTTTTTCTAGTATTGGAAAGACACGTGGTCGAAATAGTGAATGGAGAATTCAAGGGCACGTGACGGCCCGTGAATAAAAAGATATAAATTGATATTTCATTTTCTTGCATTTTTTTTTTACCAAAAGTTAGGGATGGAGATAGATAGCTTGTATATAAAGCAATAGAAGAGATAATAAGACCAGAGCATTAACTCGTGACACGTGGCATCTTATGATGATTAAAGCCTTTTTGTTTTCATTTCATATGTTCTTTCGTGGTTTGTTTCTTTCACTCCACAAATTCTTGAAAGAATAGTAATAATCGTTACATAAACAAATTAACGTATGTGATTACTATTATCATCCCATATTCTGATGTTTTTCAACATTTCATCTTTTGACTCATGGGTCATATAAGAAATATTATATGCGTATATGCGTAGAAGAAACATTATATTCTTATTTAAATTATATTAAAAGGATTGAGCTTAAACATGTAAGTGCTCCTTTTGAAGTTGAAAGTAATATTCTTCAAAAAGTACGTTTCCTTTTCATCTCCTTTTGTGGATGGAGAATGAGTCATTACAAAAGTATGTGGATTAAACGCATGCCTTATATTACCTTCTTTATTTCAATAATTGATCAGCCTTACATCTTTCCTTTTTATTTCATAACTATATTTGCTTTTGGGTTACATATGAATTAAGATCCAAATCAAGGATTATGAATCAACGCATTTCATTGATTTTTCAACCTATAGATAGAGAATATACTACATCGGCATAAAATTGAATAGTCCAAACTTAAAAAATTCCCATTCCAAGAGAGGTAAAGGTGAAAACGGACACAAGTTTCTTCAAGTTCTAAGAACAGTCCAGTCATATATGGAATCAAGAGATCAAGACAAGCATTCAATTCGAATGTGATGCTATTCCTCACATCGCTCTCCAAGCCATAATCTCAAAGTACATACTTTAAAACTTACCTGAATAAATTTTCGTCCATACGATCATCGGGATAAAGAAAACCGCGCACGGTTTTTGAGTTTACTGGTCGACGATTTTATCCTTGAGGTATTTGAGGACGGCTTTCGTTCCTCTATCCAGAATAGCCCTTCGAATGCTGAGTAGTAGTTATTGTTTCAGAACAAAAAAAACGTCAGTTCCCTAACGTGTCCTATGCGCCATCTAAATCATCTATTAGCAACTTATTGGTATGTAATAACATGAGTTGAATTCGGACAAGAAACACTGATGAAAGGGTGTGGGGTACCTTCTCAAAGGGTTTCCTTCAAGCTTTAGAACTTGCAGGCTTGGTTCAAGCAAACCCTGCAAGAGTAAACAACTACATATTTAATGGGTTTGAGGTCATCCGTTACAAATCCGATTTCTTGTTTGAATGGTATATATGTAGGCATTTGAAGAGTATGTCTCAGGACACAAAAACAAACAGAAATAAGAACTGATTTTTGTACCAACCAGTTCAGGTGGAAGGGAGGAAATATTGTTGTCTGAGAGGTTAAGCTCCGTAAGCGAAGTGAGATCTTTAATGCTCTGCAGGTCAATAAGATGAGCTGTTAATTATTGGCACAAATAAACCACAAAATTCCCCCATAAAACAATCGAAAATCAAATTTAATTATTTTGCTCATTTTTTTTTCAATGAACCTTGATGGCAGATTCCACGATAACAAGAAATAGAAATTAATTGTCTGATCCACGGGGTAGATGGCAGTCTGTTTCAACTTCCGCCATAAAGAAAAAAAAAAGAAAAACAAGGTAGTCACCGCTGGGACAGAGTCGAGGGAGTTTTGGCTCAAATCAAGGATCCTTAGCTTTTCCAACGTTAATACATCTAATGGAAAAGCTGCAGCTTGCATCCTCCTGCATAGATGGGGGGAAATTAAGCAGCAGAAATTGAAGTATTTAAAAGCATTTGGAATCAACAAACCTCAGATAAAGCTCCTGAATATCTGTTAAGCTTGAAAAAGCTGGGTGTTCTGTTAAACAACCCTTGTTGCCACTTAGATCCAGAATCTGAAGCTTAGAACTAGCTTCAAAGCCATCTGATGGAATCTGGCCAAGAGGATTCATAAGATTATAATCCCAGACCGAAGGAGGTTTTTTTTTTTTTTTTTTTTTTTATAATTAAAATAGAGATAGCGCAATGCAAATAAAAAAAAATATCATGTAGGCAAAACCAAAGAGAACTGTTTTGCAATTAACAAACGTCATCCAATTGAAACGGAAGTTGGACAGAGGAACTTGGTGTTTAGTTCTCAAAGGAGATATACATCAATTTTTAATAACTTGGTAGGTGGAATGGAAGTCACCTTCTTGAGTAGATTATCGTCCAGTTTCAAGCACAAGAGTTTAGGAAGGGCTGCCAGTATTGATGTAGGCCACTCACTAATCTTATTATTGGACAATACCAAAACCTGCCATGCAAACCCATTTGACGATTAAGATTACCATAAGTAACAGATGTTGAGCTCATTTATTATATTCTAAACGAAAGAAAACATCCACAGATATAACGACAACGATATGACACTATCATGAAATCATATTAGGTGTCTTCAAGCTAGTTATTGTATATCCTGGATAGATGGGATGCAATAAAATTATTTCTTAAAGACTTCACATCAGTATCTCAACTAATTTGATTGAGCTTTTCAGAAAATGAAGCAAGTAAATATTTTTCAGATTTCTGGATGTTGCAGAAGCAAATGTTATAAATCATATAATGGCTACCTCAAGGGAGACATAGGATTTAATTTCACTGGGTATTTCCTCGATCAAATTCCCTGAGAGATTTATTTTAGTTATGTCAGCCAATTTCCACAAGTCGGAAGGAATAGCATCCAAGCCTTGCCCACAAAGCGAAATTTCCTGAAGCAAAGAATAATACTGAAGATAAAGGAACTGAAAAGTTGAAACCTAACCAAAATAATATACGGAAGGTTGATGAAGCAAGGATGTCTCAACCTTAGAATATAGTAGAAAGTCATTTTCTTAGAAGAACAAGCAGCCCATTGTATTAAACCAATGTTCCTAGCGCATGAGATAGGAATCCCATATCAATATATATGGAAATACTGTCTACTCAGGGAGATTACCTTTGATGTCAGAGATGACCTAGCGACCATCTTGATAACATCCTCTTTGGGGCTAGCGGCATACTCTACATGAAAACAACTTTATGTGCAATTGAAGATGCTAGTGCTGCCGCTTAAAAAGTAATCAATCGCCCATCAATTCTATACAGATGAACAAAAATTGTGAACTTCATATTGTCGCTGTCTAAAAGATGGATTTGAATTCACCTTCTGTTGTGGGAAGTTTACTCTTCAGATGCCTTAATAAAGCAGCCGTAGGTCCGTGCACCAAGGAGCTGAAACACATCAAGTTGTTAGTCAACTCTTGAATACAAACAAAATAATACAGATAAGGCAGATGTAGCTGCATACCTACGAAGTGATCGCATTGGATTGCCAGTGAGTGCCAGTTTCCGCAACGTCGTCATCAGGCCTAGACATTACCAATTGACAGACATGAAAACTGATTAGTTATCAGGAAAAAACTAGTTAGAGCATGCATGTAAGTCACAAATAAGCAGGATGCTGACATTACCAATTTCAGGAGGCAAACCCGATAATGAGTTGTTAGAAAGGTCCAGAAATGAAAGACGCAAGCTGCATGCCTCTGCAGGAAATTCTTTTAACTGCATGTACGACAGGACAAACTTAAGAAACATCAGACTGTTTAAGTAGATATCAGTAAAGGGACTTAGATGGGATTGGAACCCATGAGCTTTCAATATTCACTGAAGAAAGTCAGTTCTTAATGCACACCGCACGGTTTAGTCTGTTAGAAATTTTAGAGACATTGAGATCGTACTAAAATATCCACACTAAATTATCCACCTGGTTTGACTGCAGGTCAAATGTCCCGAGCTTAGTCAACAAACCAATATCTTTGGGTAATGATGATACTGCATTATTCCTGAAATAAGAGTTCAGGATAAGGATATATAAGTGTATATATAAATATATATATATATATATATATATATATATATATATATAAAATTGCATGCAGCAATTGTCCATAACTAACCCAATGTAAAACTCTACAAGGGAAGAGCAGTCCTTAACTGAGGAAGGGATGGAAGTAATTCCTACATATCATATAACCCACCAAGCTGAGACAGGTAAAAATATAGTTACAGAACGGGAAGAAAGTAACAATTCAGATCTTCAAGGCACATGGAAATGCCACACAGGCATCAAAACGACAATCCACTCACTGTTCTGGTGAACGTCGAGTCGAACTAAGCGTGAGAGGCATCCTATAGTCTCTGGCAACTTGCTTAAAAGTTTTTGGCTTCAAGAAGTTTTAGTACAAAACTTATGTTATCTGGTGAGATGATAAATAAAAGAACTGAAGGGAGAAGTAGATTTTTACATGCGTTGAGCTCCATAAGCATAGTGAATGAGGCAAAAATATTATCAGGCAGCGCTTCTAGTTTGTTTCCCTGTCACAGTTTAGTAAACCATAAAATCCTGAGCAACCTAAGACAGGGGCAACAAGATTATAGATGCTAGAAATAACTTATGGTATGTTTACGTACCTCTATGTCAAGTTTTGTCATTTTACTACAATTTATTAGCCCGTCAGGCAATTTGGAAATGGTATTATTTGATGCCTGAATACAACCGAAACATCTCGTAAAGGACAAGAACTATGGACATGCATAGTGGAAAAAAGATAAACTACTTGCAAGCAAAACAATAGAGAGGTTAGGTAAATTGTGACAATCAGCATGTATCGTAATAAACTGTAAGGCCGTTAGATGCCTAGGTAGATTACGAGATCATCTTAATACAAAAATTTGTGAAGTTGCAAAACAAAATGAATCTAAACACATTGATCCAAGTAGCATGTTCATCAGAATGTCATCCACTCAAATCACAGAAAATTTCAAGCTCGCCATGCCAACAACCAACTAAAAATAAAAATCAGAACGCATTGATCAGCTTTTCCACGACTCGACTATAATAAATAGACTTACCTTCAGTTCCGATAAACTTGCGCAAACTCCAAGGGTGCTGGGAAGAGAGGTCAGTCGGTTATTTGAACAATGAAGCCTGTAACCACGAACAGAAGTCAAATAAAGTGGTTAAATATACATTACACATCAGCTCAAATTTACCACAACAGAAATACTCATTGTGCAGTATTTCCAATTCCATACAAACCAGCATAGTCAAATGCATTAAGGTTAGCCAGGTAACATACTTAACCAGAGAAGTCATTGACCCAATTTCTTCAGGTATTTCCTCAATCTTGTTAAACGAGACATCCAATGTCTTCAGCGCTTTAAGCCTGCCATTTTTGTATCAAATACCCCCAGATCCCCATTTCCACCAAAAAACTTAAATACACTTAAAAGATCAGAGTTGACAAGCGTGACGAACGTACTCTCCAATCGCAGCTGGGAGACGAGACACATTATTATGACTAACATTCAATACAACCAACGAAGGCAAATTCTTCAAATCTTCTTTCAACGCCTCGATATCGTTATGAGCAAGAATCAGCTTTTGCAACTCCACAACCTGCGACAGATCAAAGACTATTTCTTTTTTCACGCGATAAAACTACAGACGATGTAAAAGCGATTCAGTAATTACCTCCCACCACTTCTCATCTCCAGCAACCGCATCCAAGCTTTTGTACACCTCATCGGGCACTTCTCTGCCACGAATCAAGACAATACGCCAATCGGCAAGATCATGTATTCCACTAAGAATGCATCATCAACATTTAAAAAAAAAAAAAAAAGAACTCAAAAGTGGAATGCTTGAATTTCACGAAGCGAGCACCCACCTGAGAGAGCGATTTGAGAGATTGAGAGAACCAGAAGCACGTGCGGCTTTTAAAACTCGATCCATTACAGACCAGAAGATCGTGTCTTGTTAAATTTTTGCTGAGCTATAATTTAAGCTTCGATCTGGTAATTTAGTCTGCTCGTCGGCAGGAACAAGACGGGGTTGTTCCCTACTGTTACGGTGTTCAAATTAACCGAAAAATCGAAAAAACCGACCGAACCGTAAAGAACCGAATCGAAAAAACCGAAACCGAAAAAAACGAACCGAATAGGAAAAAATCGAACGAACCAAATTAAAATGGTTCGGATATCGGATTAAGCATACGTAAAACCGAAAAACCCGAAAAACCGAACTGAAATTATCATATTATATTAAAAATAGAAAATAACAAAAAGAATTTATTTTTCTCCCATAACGTAAACAACACAGTAAATATAGTTTTATTGGTATATTCTTTTCCAGTTTTAGGTGAATGTTTTCCTCACCAATCAAATACTATTTTTCTCCCAAATAATTATAGTATCTTCAGATGAATATTTTTATATTTTTGTTAGATTTTGTTCCACTCATGTTATTTTTTTTCGGACCTTTGAATTATTTTGCTACATGTTCTTTGTTTTTTAATAACCTAAATTGTTTTATGTTTTTTCAGCTCATAATATTTTTTTTGTTGATATTAAATTTCTAACCGAAAAACCGAATCGCAAAACCGAACCGAATTAGAAAAAATCGAACCAAACCATTAAAATGGTTCGGATATCGGATTAAGCAACGTAAAACCGAAAATCGAAAAACCGAACCGAAATTTGAAAAAACCGAACCGAACCGACCGATGAACACCCCTAGTACCTACCTACGGTAGCTTTTCCTTCAATTACCTACGATTACAACTAACCCGTGTGAAGCTTAAAACCGATTTATCCTATTTTCCTGCCCTTTTTTTCACAGTCATTTTATGATCCTACAATTTCTACAGTGAGTAATACCTATTTTCAAACTTACAAATTTTCAGTTAAATAGAAAGCCGTCTTCAATTCAATTCAAACAGGAACTATACAAATAAATCTTGCTACATTTCATTCCATCACCCTGACTGCTTTTATCAGCACAGTCACACTACTACACTCGAGAGACGTACAAGAGAGAAGAGTGCATCAATCACAAACTAAGCCGAAAAATCATCAATCAAAACAAGATGAAGCACAAAACAATGCAACAGAAAAGGAAAACGGAGACTCGATTCAACGACTTGTCCAACTGCATCTCTTGCCTTCTCAGCCTCGGGCTACCATTTCCCGACGACAGGGGGTGAGAATAAGAGTTCGAGTACGAAGGGTACGCAAACAGATTAGCCTCCGAGCTCCCAAATATACGAGCGAAAACCATCTCGCCGACCATGTGGATAGTCGGGCTGTAGAAACTCGTCGTAAGCGATGGATAATTATCATTCATTGGATGGGAAATATACTGCTGATGATGATGTTGTTGATGATGATGAAAAGCATCACGAATTGACGCTGCAGAGGCAAGGAAGGTATCGTTGCTTCGAGGTGCTTGTGGCCTTTGGGGTACTTCGAGTGCCATTTTTGGGTTTTCAGCCTCGGGATTGTAGGGTGATGTGCCTCGACCGTAGAGCGGGACTAAGGATGATTTTGATATGTGGGATTTGCAGACTGGGCATTTGGGATGATCGTTGGATTCGGGCAAAGAGTTCTGAACTTGTAGCCATTTGTAGATGCAAGGCCAACAGTAGAGGTGACCACAAAGTGTGACGACTGGGTCATGGCATGTGTCTAAGCAGATGTTGCAATCAAAGCATCCGTTTGAATTGTCTGGCGCAGTGGTTATTGCCTCTGATGACGAGTTCTGTTTCTTGGTAATGGGTAGATCCCCATCTGCTACGAAAGTCATGTTAGGGGCAGCATAGTTTCTTTGAAAAGCCATGATATAGCTGCGTCAAGATAGAGGAAAAACGCAGATAAGTGAGGGTAATGGAGCAGATACAAAAGTTATCATCACATGATTATTATTCAAGACCATTATAGAAAATGGGTTATGAACATATAAAATCCCACCATCAATTTTCCTCCTCCAATACCATGTATGCAGATAAAGGATAATCGGATTTTACAATGAAGACGAAGGTGGGTATCACAGGTATAACTCTCCAATGTACTATAGTGGTAGTTGTCTTATAGAAACTAAACTGGTAATATTGTTGTGAATGAGATGCAATTATAAAACAGCGATGAATTAGAAGAGGACGACGAGCATAGGGGAAGAATAGAAATGAAACAGTACGAAAGAGATGTTATGTCTTTATTGCAACTTGGTTTCCTACACAAACAAACCAATCAAGGAAAGGCTCGCCTTGGATTGGAACATGTGAACTAAAAAAGTTCCAGATAAGTTAACAGTGGCTGCTAAACTACAATATCTGGAGGCAGTAAAATAATGGTGATTTCGTCTTATTAGCTAATAAACCTTCAAAGGTTAAATTGGATAATACCGATAACTAAGGTTTGCAACATCATTAGATAGGCCCAATGACCTCACTATACAAGCAACAAAGCTGAAATACGTTAAAACTGCGAGTCAACCAACCTAGATATAATACAACTATACGATGAATAAACCTTAAAAAGTGGGAAAAGCATCAGCACCGCGTAATCACAAAGCAACCTCACATGTCAGTTTCTCCCCATAAAACTAATCCACTGCATCAGCCGAATATCCAAGAATCCACGCATTTAAAAACAAACATCCCATTGCCAAAATGCAGAAAACATTCCAATGACGCCTTGTTTCACACAGACTCAGAAAACAAAGCAAACACAAGGTTACAAAAGGTACAGGAGTTCAAAATTATCCAAGAAAAAAAAATAAACATAGACAACAAACAAACAAACCGAAGGCGACGATCTACCTCAAGCGGGAAAACGTCAATAAAATAAAAAAATAAAACAGATCAGCCACGGAAACAATCAAAACCGTGGACGGAATACGAACATCATAATAACTATTAAAGAAACTTAAAACGAGGAGGATGAATTACCTGCTTAGATCGAGGTAGAAAATTTACAATTCGCCTTTCGAGCTAAACGAATCAGAAAAAGGAGTGGTTTGAGGGTAAATTAAAGAATTGGAAATAAAGGTTGGTATATATAGGAGCAGCAGCGAGCGGTGGGGGGTGGTGCCCGTGAAAATAGAGACAAGTGGAAATGATCCAATATTTTCAAATTAATAAATTAATACAAAAGTTTCGTAAATTAAATAACATAATCGACCGATATTGACCATAATTGGTGTTGCTTATATGGTCTACTCTTTAAGCCATTTAATATCAATAGCATTATTACTGATGTTTATCAGTGTGTAGCATCATATTCCCAAACAGGTTTTATGAAGTAGTTATGCGGCTGTATTTGAAATTTTACAAATATATATGATAAGAAATATTAGATGGGTGCCAAAAAAGAAAAGGGATAAGATTTATTGAGGAAAAGTGAAAACCTCGAGATAATAGATAAGATGGAATAAGAGTCCACCTAAGTGGTGGGGCTGCTGCACGTCACGTTCTGGGAAAGGCCTACATTATCAATTTATCATGTTGTACAAAGAAAATTCAATTCAAACAAATGTATAGGTGAAATTAATGCCTAGGGATCCAAAAGTCAGCATTGACTCAATTAAATTTTGTAAGAATCTTTAGTTGGTAATTGGTACCAACGCTAGATGTTCCATGACAAAAATTGGTGGGTGGCTGGCCCTAAATGATGAGCATGAAGAGCTCAAATTCCTTATTCAGAGCAGAGGAATGGGTCATTCTTCAACATAGCAAAAGCTTCTAATGCCTCAGTGCATATGATCTCTCCCCCAATAAGAGCTGCTTTTATGTTACTTGTGCAGCTAAGACAAGTTTCTTTCTCGCATGTATTGCTCGATTTTCTCGACATCTTCAGGGACATCGACACCATGGCTCTCATGGTCGACTTTTATGACCTGCATAGAGTAGAAGGAAACGATTCTGGCAAACCTTAACGAATGCTTGATAACGACTTTATGGGATAGCAATCTCAACACTTGAAGGCAATTGTTTGAACTAGATATCCGATATGTTTTTGTGATTCGATAGTTAAATCATAGTAAAAATGTACCTTAATTCTGTATCCATTTTCGAGGACCTTCAGTTGTTCGAGATCTTCTTCTAATTGAAGGGGAGTATGTGGGAGTTGAGAATATATCTTCAGAAACTTCGAGTCGAAGCTCTGAGAAGTTGTTGCATGAGGGATCCGTATTATAAACAAACAAGTGAAACGATCGCAATGATAATCTCTCGCTCAAAGTACCTGAATCCCCAGATGAAGTAGATAAGGATAGTGAGGATTGAACTTCCCAGATCTGCATTCATTTATTTCACAAAATTCGATTCTAGCTTGCCTATGCAGCTTGGGAAGAAGGATAAACAAGTAAAAAAGCGAAGAGTAGGACAAACTTGTTGAATGGAATCAGTCCTCGTGAGAAGTATATTGCATAACCACGGTTATCAATGACACACTTTACGCGGTTTGTATCGAAAGCATTTTCGGGCTTCAAAGAAGTAACTGCCGTGCTGAACACTGCATCAGGAGCGGCCTGCAAAAGACAGATTCGGTAAGAGTTTTCGTTTCTCTATCAGCCAAACTAGTTACAGAAAAAAGGATTTACTTGGAGAGCTTTGACAATGCCATCTATGATTTCAGGTTCTATGAGTGGTTCATCCCCTTGAATATTGACAACAACATCGTATGACTTCCCAAGCGTTTGAAGCGCTTCGTTACACCGTTCAGTGCCTACAAACTCAAAATATGAGTCGAGAAATTAAATTCAAATAACATAACCATACATGCCTCACAGCACAAAGGACTTCTTTACCATTTTTACAAGATTCAGATGTCATCACCACGTCGGCACCAAAACCTTTACAACACTCGGCAATCTTATCATCATCAGTTGCTACAACTGCTTGATGAACAATATAGAGATAAATTACAGTGCAGAATAATATGCAACTTGGGAAGCACAGAAGAAAGCTATATGATCGGATCTTTACCTACGCGGTCCAAGGAACATGCCATTCTTGCTCTTTCCCATGTTCTCTGCAACCAACTAAATGCTGTAAAAATTTCTGAAGATACATTTGACTCAAGTACTTCAAGTCATGCAATTTGCTAAAGAAAGAAAAAAACCAATACAGCAATAGCAACCTCAACCAAATGCCAATACATGTTCCATTACATGTTCAATTAAAACTCACACGAGGTTTAATTGATTGAATTGAATCCAAATGCCAATACATGTTCCATTACGAAACAGTTTTTCATCTCAGTTATACAGAAGAGAAAAGGGTGAATCGAATCTTGAATTTCATAGCTTTCCAAGGAAACTGATGTTGCTGGAAATCTTCCAGCAAATTTGCTATGTTTTTCATCTGTTTACCTGAATCATGGGCTTGCCTAATATGTTGACGAGGGGTTTCCCCGGGAATCGCGAAGATGCGTATCGGGCGGGAATAACACCCAAAACCCGACTCCGAAAATTTCCGCGCCGACTACTACTGTAATATAGATACCCAATCGCCGTCACAGCAGTAGCCGCACCGGCAGCTAAGATCCACGACTTGGTCGAGCTAGGGCTCGATGATGCTGACGTGGACGGTGCATCGTTCTTCGGCATTTTCGGTTCTTCAGCGCTACTCTACTGTCTCGGTCTCCGACTTCTCATCACACGCACAATATTGGAACATTTTGATAAATAGGAACATTTTTGTGTCATTTTAAAAAAATAGGAATGAGACTTGGTCAATTAAAAAAAGAGGAACTTCTTTAATTAATTAACTAAACCTAATTAATACCAAAGTAAATATATATATATATCCTATATCTATAATACCAACGACGACGGACCAACGGCAATTAACGCGACCAACGAACTGATCGAGACATCCAACCGAAGCAAAAGAGAGCCGAAACGTCTGAACCATCGAAACACCAAGCTCCAAGAAGCATATACAGTAAGTAATGGGGCAAAATTCATGTATCGCATTTTACATTATCGGGCATTGCAAGTTTCGTTCATGTTAACAACATTTCACATTTCTAGCATCGGGTATTAGATTTTCGCATCATTGGGTAGTTATGGATAGCATTTTCACGGTAGATCTGGTGCGGATTTGAAGAAAAATTTCGTTTTCGGTTTATTCGAATAAATTATTCTAATTTTTTTCTGCTCGAAAAGATTACTCGGATAAAAGATTCCCGGTAGTATTAATTCGGACACCTTACTCGAATAACTCGGAAAGGTTACTCGAATAATACTCATCACTTCTAAATATTATATACTTGAATTTTCGATTTATCTTAGTTCGTAAAGGATGCATGGCTTCTCGAACGTTATTCGAAGGGTATTCAGAACTCGAATAAAATTTTTCAAATGTTTCGAGCACCTCGAATCACATTTACAGTATTCGAGTAAGGTATTCGGTGATTCATCAACTCGAAAGACTTACTCGAATAATTTTGATTTTTCGAGTTTTAGATTTATTCGAATATTTCATTTGTAACTAATGTTTATTTATGTGATTTATTTATTTATATGCAGGTTATGCCGACCAGCATTATGATTGATTACGATGGAGAATGGATGATTGGGGAAGATAATAAATATAGTTGGGTTCCAAGGATGGGAACAAATATAAAGCCCATTGGGTTCGATGTTGATTGTTGTTTGCTGGAGGATCTGCGAAACGAAATATATGAGTCTATTAACTTAAGCGGGAGGCCGGAGTTAAAGTTTAGTTATCAACTATATATGAGAGGTATGGAAGGTTGTGCTCCATTGTATATAAAGAATGATCGAGAATTGAAGGGTTATATTTACTTAGGGGGTCCAATGGATAGACCAATTCTCCGTGTGGAAATTGGACTCCCTGCGACCCTTGCCCGTCAAGCTCTTGCGGATGATGAAGTTGGTCCTGTTCCAATTGAGGTTCGTAGCGGTGGAGGTGGTTACAACGATGATTATTTTGACCGTATCATCGACTTTGGTGGAGACGAAGATGTGAATTATGGGGTGAAGGTCACAATGAGGCGAACGTGCACGTCAACTCTGACGAGAATATTGTTACACGGCAGAACATGCACATCAATTTTGATGGCGTAAACGAAGAAGATGCAGACAGGGATGATGAGGAGGAGGAGGAGGAGGAGGAAAATGTAATTATTCCTAGTGATCGTTATTCTTTTACCGACGGTTCTACCATCAAAGTCGGTGATGAATTTGAGGATAAAAGGGCTGTCAAGAAGAGGATCCAAAGACTTGCTATAGATGCATGCTTCGAGGTCAAGATTATAAAATCTTCTCGATCGTACTACGGCGTGAGATGCAAAGAGGTGGGATGTACTTGGAGGATATGGACGGCAAGGAATAAGGATACAGCCGTATTCTCGGTTCGAACATATTGCAACACACATACGTGCGACCTTGCAAATCGGAACGCAAGACTCACTCAAGCATCATCAACCTCCGTGAGTGATATGCTTCTTGAATCTTTTCAGGGTTCTACAAGTACACCGGCCCCTAAACTAATTCAAACAATGATGAGAAATCGTGGGATCGAAGTTTCATACTTCAAAGCATGGAAAGGAGGCATTTTAGCACAAAATGCAATGAAAGGTGACCCCGATGAGAGTTACAAGTTGGTTCCGTCATACCTGTCGACGTTGAGAAGGTTGAATCCGGGAACCATAGCGAGTCTATATCTAGACGATGAGCGGAGATTTAAACACGTATTCCTATCCCTCGGTGCTTGTATTGCGGGATACCGTCATATGAGGAAGGTTGTTTGCATCGACGGTACTTGGTTGAAAGGAAAGTATAACGGTACGTTACTCATTGCATCAGCAGAGGATGGCGACAAACATCAGTTTCCTTTAGCTTGGGGTATAATTGACGATGTGGAGTCGATAGACGCTTGGACGTGGTTTCTGAACGAGCTCTTGGCCGTCGTACCCAATGAGGCTGAACTTGTTATCGTATCCGATAGAGCTCCTTCAATCAAAGCCGCCGTTGCAAATGTCTACAGTCATGCACACCACGGTCATTGTATTTGGCATCTATCGCAAAATATGAAAGGCCGGTGTAAGAAGCAGGGTGCGACTGAGACATTCATACGGATTGCTAAGTTATACAAGCAAAGCGACTTTGATTCGCAATATAGGGATTTTGAGAAAATGTTTCCTGCAGCCCATGCATATTTGGAAGCAAATGCTACTAAGGAACGATGGAGTCGAGCTTATTCTCCGACAACTCGCTATAACATCATGACTACGAACGGAGTGGAATCGATCAATGCAAGACTCCGTGAAGAAAGAAAGTTCCCGATCATTGCGCTTCTGGAATCAATACAGAGGATGACGACTGATTGGTTTGCTAGATACAGACAGCAGTCTATTCAGGCAACCACACAGTTTACCCCGACGGTGGAGACAATAATCCGTGAAAGGTATACGCTAAGTCAAGGGTATGAAGTTAGCGAAATCGCTCCGCAAGAGTATGATGTCCGATCTTCAGGGAGTCGTGCCGTCGTTAACTTGCAGTCGAAGACATGTACGTGCCGCCAATTCGACATCGATAGGATTCCTTGTTCGCATGCAATCGCAGCGAGTCTACGATCGAACACGTCTTTCTACCCGTTGTGTTCGGCTTATTATTCTGTCCTAACGTGGCAGTTTGCTTATCATGGACGAGTTTCGCCGGTTCCGGATCAAGCCGAATGGGATACCGTGGATCAATTGGTGCTGCCACCTCGGTTCGTAGCAAGGCGTGGTCGGAGAAAAGAAAGAAGGTTTCCATCCGTCGGTGAGTTTGGTGGTAGACGCTAATTATATTTTGAAGTATGACGTTTTAGTATGTTGTTATGGATACTCTGAGATTGTGTCGTTGGGAAATATTCATGTTTGGCTAAATAATTGCAAAATTTTTCACTGTTTTTCGAGTACCGTTTGAACTCGAATAAAGTCGAATACGATACTCGGATAAGAAAGTTGAATAACGGAAGCTAAGTTGTCAATATTCGAGTTTCCATAAACCTCGAATAAACTCGAATACGGAACTCGTATAGAAACTTCTTTTTCGATTGGAGGAATTAATCGGATAAGTAGATTATATTCTAAGTTCAACTAGAACTTATTCGAGCTGACAAATTTATTCGAAAACATTACCCGATTTAAGTACAATTATTCGAACTCATTCGAATAATTTTTTTTGTTTATACGAATTTTAATTATCTCAATCCGTAGATGTAGAAATATCAATATTTTGATGTTTTAGGGCCTTGATGATGTTAATAAGTCGCTTGATGAAGATAAACAATTTTTGACAAAAATCTTCCCTGACATATAATGGAACACGTTGGTACATTATACTTTAATATAGAATTGTTATCAATGTGTTCTTCATATAAACATTTGGTAAAGATGATTTTTTTTTTCTAATTTTAATATTATTTACTATCATGAATCTGCAAAAACTATATTACTTAAGAAACACATTTAGCTTTTTCACGATTACAATAATACGAAAATTTTCGTTGTTCTAATTTATTCGACTTAAGTGTTCGCTCGAATAAAATCGAATAAATTATTCGTTTAATGAACAATTATTCGAGAGTTAGATTTACTCGAATAACAGAGAGTTTTGAAACTTAAATGATTCGTTGTTTCAAATTATTCGAATTAAGATTTTGCTCGAATAAAATCGTATAGGTTATTCGGATGAAGGAATATAATTCGAGTGTCAGATTTACTCGAATAACAGAGAGTTTTGAAACTTAGATAGTTTTCGTTGTTTCAACTTATTCGAATTAAGATTTCGCTCGAATAAAATCGAATAAATTATTCGTATAAGGGGATATAATTCGAGTCTCAGATTTACTCGAATAACAGAGAGTTTTGAAGCTTAGATGGTTTCGTTGTTTCAACTTATTCGAATTAAGATTTCGCTCGAATAAAATCGAATAAATTATTCGTATAAGGGAATATGATTCGAGTGTTAGATTTACTCGAATAACAGAAAGTTTTGAAAAAAAATAACTTACATGTGAAACTGAACTAACCAGAAACCATCCTGAACAACCCAAAACATTCCAAAAACTGTTCAAACAGTCGAGTTGTTAAGCCAAATACATACAACCAAAAAGTATCTAAATAAGAGAATGTTCGCGTCGTTCAGTTTGGAGAGATCATCTCTCTTACCGAACATCATCGACATAGCCGCCCGGAGCATGTATACACCACACTCCCCGCTGTCCGAAAAAATAGAACAATTTCAAAATCTAGACAATGAACTTTGCAAAGAAAAAAAGTAAGACAAATGAGACTTACCTGATCTTCCCCTGAGGGAACTTGCCGCACCGCGCATATGTAAAGTTGACAAGATTGTCATTTACACCGACGTGCTGAAGCATCAGAGGTATCAACTCGCAGAGGGGCTCGACGTATGGCTTTATGAACCTCATGTCCTTGTCAGCGTTCCGGTCGCAGTCCAAAATCTGAACGGTTCTCTCCTTGAACCGTGCGACCAGAAGCACCCAATGAGCATTGTACCCCAACGGTATGACGGCAGCCTCCGCTTCGCTCCAGTGGAGTGACGGCTTGTGCGGGTGATTGTACATTCCCGTAGCATGTAGTTCGAACGACGACATATCCCACGGGCGAGGTTTGGTGGACTCATACAGTACCAATTGTGGAAAATTGGTACTCATGAAGGCCACTTTCTCCACGGGAAGCCCAAAGCGGTCTTGCATCGCTATAAAACCGTGGAATACCTCGTTGACGTGCTGCAATAATAGCATAATATGTTATCAAGCGAAATAATTAATTAGTTAGAACGTATTGAGCTAAATGAACATACCTCATCCGAGAGCCAAACTCTTTGAGTAGACAGGTCTTTGAAGAATTTCATCCCATAAGACTGTAGGATGCCTGCTCGTTCATCAGTTGGGCCCATTCTTTCCAACTCCACCCTTACCGCCGCCCAATTTTTAATCCTCGACTCAATGAAATGCACTAAGTTGTTCAGGCGAGGTTTTGTAGCTGGAGGGGTCGAGTCCGGCAACGGCATATACGGACTCGTCAGGACCTTCGCCTTCTTCTTCTCGCGATCAGGCTGATCCCGTTTTGTAGCGAGCACGGCGGTCCGGGTTCTTAACCGTTTGTACCGTTTCGGCACGGCCCCCGTCCCCGTCGTGGTCGAAGCGGCGTCGTCCTCCATCCCCGTCCCACCGGCCCCCGTCCCCGTCGTCTCGGCCACGACCCCCGTATTCGTCGCGGCCACGACCCCCGTCCCCGTCCCACCGGCCACGACCCCCGTCGTCTCGGCCACGGTCTCGGCCACGACCCCCGTCGTCTCGGCCACGACCCCGTCGTCTCGGCGACGGTCTCGGCCACGACCCCCGTCGTCTCGGCCACGACCCCCGTCCCCGTCCCACCGCCCACGACCCCCGTCGTCTCGGCCACGGTCTCGGCCACGACCCCCGTCGTCTCGGCCACGACCCCCGTCCCCGTCCCACCGCCCACGACCCCCGTATCCGTCGTCTTGTCCACCTGGTGGCCCTCGGCCCTCCCCGTCTCCGGCACATTCATCGTGTCGGGTTCGTTCGGCGTCCTCCCGAATATTGGCGTGTCGAACTGCGGCGAAGGAGGCGTGTCCCGATCATAGGACCTCGCAATATCCCGTACCGTTGTCGGCCTCAGGGTCTCGATGACTACAAAACGGGAGTATTAAGTATTACGTAATATCAATATAATTTTGTAAAATAAACATCAAGTAGGACATACCCTCGAGCACGATCGAACGTAGCTCCCTAATCTCCGTTCGGATATCCCTAACCTCAGCCTCCAGCCTGTCCATTCTTCTATCGATATGGGCGACGACTGAGCTAGAAGAAGCAGGAGGAGAAGACCGCGGAGGAGAAGACCGCGGAGGAGAAGACCTCGGGGGAGAAGACCGCGGAGGAGGAGGCCGCGGAGGAGGAGATGGAGCAAGCCGATGGTCACTGCAGTAGACCGCCATCCCATTTAGCAGATGCTCCACTATCCTTTGGGCTACGGCGTCATCCCTGCTGCCATAAAAGCCGGCGACCGTGCGAAAGTGCCTTGAATTGACTTCAACATCGGTTGGTGTAAGCCAACACCGCACATCCTGTGTATTTGTACAAGTTAAAACATCTCATTCTAATTAGATATATACTTATAAATAAACATATATACTTACATCGATCTGCCCGGCATTGAATGCACGCTCGACCGCTTCCCACGACGGAGCAGAACTCTTGGCGAAAAATCTGGTCTTCCAATGGCATATTCGGGGTATCGGGAGTCGATCACCGGTTCTCCTCACAGTGAATTCGCCCCCGACGCTCGGAAAACACTCGTACGCCAGAACCTGATAAAAAAGAGTAAATATAAGTTAAAAAAATATAATATGGCTTAAATAAAGCAAAATTACTTACCTGAAGCGGTTGGACGAAGCCGCTAATATCGAAGGATGTACTGATTTTTCCCTTCGAAGTCATGTCAATGCGCTTCTCCAACAGGTCTTTGTTCAGACCATAAATGACCTCCTCGAAAGCTATCCTTCCCCAAGGATATTGGTTGAAGCGATCAAAATCCTCCACCAGAGAGAGCCACTCGCTCGTAACGGGCAAGTCCTTCTTCACACGGCACTTCCCTAGTACCCCGACTGCAAAATAAAGCGCCGCCATCTTCAATTTCTCGATATTCACACCCGAACCTCCACCGGCGGCGGCATCATTACGCAACATTTCATCCATTCTTGCATCCAAATCGTGAAAATATATAACGGGCTTGCCTACGAGCCATAAAACAAACGTTAGTTTTTGAAATCATTTGTAAAAAAGATTCAAAATGATAAAAAAAGAATAGGATAATCATACCAGGCCAATGCCTCGTTGTAAACCCGTTCGATGACGGTATCACCGGATCGGCAGCGCCACAATCGAGCCCCGTAATTAGGCAATACTCGACCAACGAAAATCGTAATGGTCGCCCACGAACGACCATCCAAAACTCCTGCGACTCAGGCATATACTCCACTTGTCGGCTCATCAAAAACCACAAAATCATATTCGAGTTGTAGTGGTTACGGGCCACCTTTATGAGATTCCCGAACTGAGTCCTGTTGACCATCTCCGCCAATTCATCTTCGTTCAAAAAGGTACGAATGCGTTCTGATACTAAGATGTACTTTGCGTTCACTGTAAGGATGGCATGGTAGAAATTTTCCGTCGGCAGCTTCGTCGGAAAATAGATCTGAAAATGCAAAAAAACCACCAAAATTTCTGTTATTCGAGTAACTATTCGAGTAAACTGACACTCGAATAAAGGTATTTGTTATTCGAACAGAATTTACTTGAATTGAAACTAGAATAATTTCAAATGACGAAATACACAGAAAATCCGATCGATTACGACTTTTACCCAACGATTTAACATTAAAATCGACCGATTTAACATGAGAAACGAATGATTTAACTATACGAAGACAAAACCCCCAAAACCCATTTAACCGAAAACTCACCGTGACTCGACCGTCTTCGATTTGCTCATCCACACGGTTGCGTTGAGGCACGGACGGCGCTTTCGTTTTAGTTTTCGCCATTGATGATAGTCTGCGTTTTCGATTTTTCGAGTGGGAGAAGAACTTCGAATCGCCGCTCGTTTATAAGAGTTAAGGGTTTAAATGTTATTCTAAGTTCACTTTCGCCTTTTATAAAATTAAACTTATTCGAGT
Organism: Craterostigma plantagineum; assembly: GCA_027422505.1. Taxonomy (NCBI): domain Eukaryota; kingdom Viridiplantae; phylum Streptophyta; class Magnoliopsida; order Lamiales; family Linderniaceae; genus Craterostigma; species Craterostigma plantagineum. Next base: position 1,991,038 of record JAPQWV010000082.1, read on the forward strand.
TTGTTATTCGAGTAAATTATTCGAGTCTGCCACTCGAATCGATAATTCGTTAAGTATATTCGAATAAGTCAGTAACGTATTAATGAGTTTGTTATTCGAGTAACTGGATTATTCGAATAAGTCAGAAAATCGTTTAATTTATTCTAATAACCTATTCGAGTTGATATTTAACTCGAATAACTTTCTCGGTTGGTTATCCAGTTAATAAATCTCTTAAACCGTAATTTTGTGATAATTAATCTTCTTAACCAGTTTTCTACTAAGGGTATTTTGGTCATTTTGAACCCCGTTCCCTTTTTTTTAAAAACTGTTATGAATCGTTCCTCTTTATCAAAATGTCCCCACAATATTTCTCTGACGTTTTTTTCGTTTTTTTTTATATATTTTTTACATTAATGACCGTGATATTTGAAAGAAATGTTTCCCTTTTTTTTTTTAATAGCAGAAACCATGCAGCAGTATTGATAAAATCAAGATCAACTCGAGACGAGAAGGGGCATATGAAAAAATGCATTTTGAAACGAAAAATTGAATGATCCTTCATGTAGCACAAAGTTCTTTCTATTTACCTATACGCATCAGAAGTAAAAGATTCACAAGCTCATTCATGGCCTGTCGGCAAAACTAAGTCGCAGCAGTTTTCGAATGGGCGGAAAAGGGATGAAAGATGAAAAACAGACTTCAACTACGTACTCGAGCCCCATCGACGGACATAGTTGTCCTTACGGGAAGTACGAGGTTCTGGAAAAGCAAGAAACTGATCCGCTCGAACCTCAGCTCCAACCTTTGCGAAAGCACTCAGCAGATTGGGTAGGAAATCAATCAATCGGCCCCTAAACCGCTCTGTACACTGCTTATTGTGGGCGGTCGATTGGGCCAACGAACCCACTTGCGCTCCGTTTAAGTAGGCTTTGCACGAGCCTAGAATGTCGTTAGCATGCACACAGAAATGGCCCACGACGAAATCCTCAAAGTGCTGCAAAAGGAAAAAACGATGAAGAAGACGACGAGATGAGGAGAAGAAAAGAGGAAAAGGGTTGTGATCTCTTCATACCTTTGGAGGGTTCCTCATGATATAAGTCATTGTTCGCAGGGAATTCATAAATGCTCTCTCATTGTATTCCAAAGCATCGGCATTCGAGCCTCGGTTTCCAGACTCGTTGAAGTAGGGTTCGGCATTTAGAACCAAAGCCTGCATGGAGACAAGGACTTGTAGGACGGTCGAAACACCAGGGATCCATTTCTCTGTTCCGTTGCCACTCCACGTGCCTAAAAGGCTCAGGCATGTTTTTCCAGAAATGTACAGATTAGGGTTGATTTTGATCCCCCCTGAGTGGTAATGGACCTTCTACCGAGTGTGAACGCCGAAAGTGATAAACATTCAGTTAAAATTGATCGATAATAAGTGTAGGTTTCCTACTTATATAAGTTATCGGATACATACCGGCGGGTCAATGGGATACCTGGCTGTAAATAAAATGTCGAAAAAGTACAGACCATCATGGTATGGAGTTCCCTCGGCTCCTATTATAACAGCTCTCAACTGATCCATTTTCGTTTCGCACGCCCGTACGAATATTGTATCTGTTTGGAATATATAAAAAATAATAATAATGTCATGTGGTAGTGCTGGTAAAAAATATATCGTTTTCTGTAAGAATAGAAAGTTTCTCACCAACTATATACATATATCTTATATACGTAGGACTTACCAGGCAAATCTTTTTCCAGGATCCTCCATTCTTTTTGTATTCCCTTCACCCAGTGTTTTGGTGGTGACTGTATAACAGAATGAAGGGTTAAAAAAACAGGAAAGCAAGGAAAGAAATTTGTAGAGCAAGACGAACCATGAAGTTTATAAATGCTTGGAATACCTGCAGGGGAAAGCGAACATATTTGTTGAAGTAGTGATCAGGAAAATCTCCAACGGTTCCAAATTTTGCACAACATACATAGTTCTGCACCTTTTTTTCGACACTAATTGGCTCCGCATTGATAGGGTGTGCATCTTCTGCATTGCTTGCATTCCTTGGGTTATTATTGATGTGCTGATCAGTAGCCAAACTCGAAGAAGGTCCCCGGCAATAGGCAGAAGAAGATGGCTCATTTATCTGCCTTGTAAAACCAGAGAAACCAACCGAGCCACGAACGGGCCTCGTACCAAATGGAGGCATGGGTTGAGAAGGATACACACCTCCAAAACCATATTGAGGCATAGGCTGGGGAGAATACACATACCCAGATGGAAGAACAGGCCATGGACTAGGAGATCTTACATGCATAAAAGCATTATGAACACTGAAATTGGGATACATTGCACCATATGGTTGAGGCGAGAAAGACGGATAGGATCGTGAATGACCATGCATGTAGGTACTTGTGTTTGGATGGTTCTGTTGGTGGGACAGATGAAGAGCATTCATCGAATCTGCAATATCGAATTGCTGTGAATGATTGAAGCCCATCGTGGATCCTGATGAGATGTAGACAGGGAAACGGCCATCACGACAGTACTGAGGCTCTGAACTTGGATGAGTTGAACTTGAAGCGAACGATGCAGTTGAAAACCGAGGGACAGAAGAATCTTGCAGCAAATCTTCCTACAGGTAGTTAACAAACCGTATAAAATCCCGCACTGTCGCGTTGCTGCTGAACAATCCCATATATTCCAATTACATCTACCATAAACATCCAGGAATTAAACTACAGTGTTTCATTACTAAATTCCCAAATTGGCATTCCTTCCTTAGAAATACTATACTAATGCCCATAATAGTTTTAAAGCAATACCCATACCCTACCAAACGCATTTTGCAGATACCACAGTAACTAAATCGACAAATCAAATAAAAAGAACACTCAATCGCATGCATGCGTGTGTTGATTTAATCAACTGAAATCAGAAATGCAAAGATCACTTGCTTTTTTCAGCGCGCTCTTCACAGAACCAAAAGGAAAAAATTATTTCGTTTTGACTCACCTCATTGTGTTCGGAAGACGACGCACTACGACGACTCTTAGACCACCCGCTTCCTTCCCTGCGCAATCAAATCGAATTCAACAGATGTTCAACATGCATTGCCTCTTCTAAATTTGCTTCACGAGTTAAATAAATCAACCAACGCCGACGATTTCGATGAAGCGAACTTGACTTACATTGAATTTCGGCGAATGCAGTGAGGAACAGGTCTAACGCGACGACTCACCGTCGTCCCTCTTTTGGTGGTTCTCGCTCGTTCTCTTGCGGTGGATTTGACGTGAGACTTATGCCGAGATGAATCTCTTAAGTTTTCAACAACCAAAAGAACCTTCGCAACCGATTAATTCTGCAGTTACGTCGTTTTGTGATTGTGAGCATTATATATTGCGTGGGAGTGTGAGAGCAGCTTTGCTTTCCAACAAACCTCAACAAATCGAGGTAGGCGCGAAGTTTTATTGGACACGAAGTAAATAAATGTGAACTATTAAACTAATAGTTTTTTTTTATTGCATTTCTATTTGATGACTGCGTTTGAAAAGATGATCTACATTGCTTGAATACGGTTGAACTTATTTCTATAAAACTTTTCAAATCTATCGGCTATCGAATAAAAATGAGCGACGACGTTTAGATGTATACAAATTTTCGTCCTCCCATGCAAGTGTATCGCAGATTACAACATCAAACTTGAGAAGACAAAAAGGCATGGAAAAATGCCTTTGCAACGAAAGTTCAATTAACAAACAGACCTATAGAACAAGTGAAAGATTAAAAAATCAAGTCCAAACAAGAAAAAAAAAAAAAAAAAACGAAATCAAGATCTATCAACACAAGTTCCAACTCTCAACCTCAAACCTGCGAAAAAAGAGACATAAAAAAAGCAGAGGCATTTCAAGTACTCATGCCCTTAACCCATATATACGGGTTATTATATTACGTGCACTAGGTCTATCTTTCGCCGCTGCTAACGCCAGAAACTCAGCCCTAACTTCAGCTCCAATCTTCGCCAAAGCTCTCAGCAGAGGAGGTAAGAAATCGCCCAACCAGCCCCTAAATCGCGGCGAAGACATCTCACTTCTGTTTCTGCCGCGCGATCGAGCCAAAGAACCTACTCGGACTCCGTTCAAGTAGTATGCTTTGCACCAGCCAAGAATATCGTTCGCACGAATACAGAAATGGCCCACGACGAAGTCGTCAAAGTGCTGCAACAAATCGAAGAGATGATGAGTATAGAAGAAAATATGCCGGACAGAGGTTTTATTTTTTAAGTTTGTCTTACCTTTGAAGAGTTTCTCATGACATAAGTCATGGTTCGAAGGGAGTTCATGAACGCCTTCTCGTTGTAGTCCGAAGAATTCTCTTTGGCCTTCAAGCCTTGGTTGACGTTTCCTGGCTTGTTGAAGTAGGATTCGGCGTTTAATACCAAGCATTGAATGGAGAGAAGGACTTGTAAGACGGTCGAAACCACGTGCCTAAAAGGCTCAAACATACTTTCCCTGTCTCGTAGAGATTAGGGTTGATTCTGAGCCCACCCGAGCGGTAATGGACCTCCTACCGATTGAAGGAAAGAAATCAATGAATAAATGTTCAGTTGAATTGATAGAAAATTAAGCTCAAGGTTTTCGACATTTGCGTGTTTTACAGGTAATGGGATACGTACCGGCGGGGTGTCGGGGTAATTGACGGGAAAGAAAATGTCGAACAAGTATAGGCCGTCATGGTAAGGAGTTCCCGGGGCTCCTATGATGACGGCTCTCATCTGGTACATTTTCGTCTCGCATGACCTTACAAAGATTCTATCTGTTCGGGAAATGTAGGTAAAAAGCGATATATTTACGACGTTTTTTTTTTCCTTGTTTAAGAATAGATATTTTCATATGAGTTTACCGGGCAAATCTTTCCTTTAAGACTCTCTTCACCCAGTGTTTCGGCAGAAGGAAGGATTAGCAAAAAAGGAAATCAAATCGTAGGGCAAAAGAAGAAGAATAGGATGTTCCTAAAATGGTAACATCATACCTGTTGGGCAAAGTAATCGTCTCCGTCGAAGCTGTGATCGGGAAACTCTTCGACCGAATCGAACTGCGCCTTTCGTTGGGGCGCTAGCTCGCTGCACTTCGGTGGGGATCGAGCGTTCTTCTGCCTTGTGTGCACTTCCACCACGGCGGCTCGAAGGAGGAAAGGCAGGCCGCCGCGGATAGGCAGAAGAAGAAGATGGCTCGTCGTAGAACCCCCCTCGTGGCCCATTTTTCGGCGTGCTAAAACAAGGGAAATTTCCCGAGCCATGAACGTTTGAAGACGACGGACGTGGTCCACTAAATATGGTCCTGGAAACTTCAGCCAGCAAATCTTCCTACAGTGTTGTAGAACATGGAATGGAATGAATAAACGCCACAATTGATGTTAAGATTCCGCGGCCAGCGGTGAAATAACAGCGCCATAATGCAGAGAAAAAAAAAAGAGAGGGTTCACGACAAAGAAGCTTCACAGCAGATGTTGCACCTTCAAGTTATCGTCGAACAATCCCATATAATCCAGTTACATCTAACATCAATATTCAGAAGTATTAAACTACACTGTTCCATTAATGAATTATTCCCAAATAGTAATTGCTTCCATCTAATTGATGGCTCAATCTCATATTTAAAAGCAAAACCCAAAGCAGATACAACCTGCAGTTAACTAAAACACCAAATTCAAACACGAAGAACATTCAATGCATGTTGGCTTAGTCAAACTGAAGTCAGAAATGAAATAGCGCCCAACAATCTATTTTTTTTTTCTGGCTCACCTCTTCCATTTCCGACCACCGACGGAGGTCTTCCCGTCGAAGAAGAAGATGGGCTAAGTTTCTTGGACGAAGAGATTCCTTCCCTGCGGCGCAATCAAAACGAATTTCAACATATCGTCAACATGCAGTTATGATTCTAAAATAAGGATTATACTCATGAAGGGATGAGGCCACGAATTTTTAGTTCCCCTGTAAAAAATGATCTATTATCTCTTTAGTGCTTGAAATGACGGTGTCTGAGATCCTCATATTCACCAATGGTAAACACTTGTGAGAACAGTGTTGATTCAGATCTCAAGATATTTTAAACATTGAGCATTTTCATTTCAGGTCCGCACATAACTATCGTTTAGGATTCACCCTCTTGATAAAAAATTAGTTTTAAGGACTCATTTTCTGCAAGTACCACTTCATTGCTCTTTCATACCAATATGTTCAAATTTTGTAACACAAAATCATAATTCGATACCAGTTTATGATCATCAGATACCGGTTTATTTTCTGCAGTACCAGTTCACTGCTCTGACATACCAGTATGTTGAAATTTGTAACACAAAACGATCATTCTATATCAGTTCATATATCTTTCATACAAAATGGGTTGTTTAACCTAAAAAATTGTCAAACAGGACCTGAAGTCGAAATCAAACCATTAATGGACCTGATTTCGAATGGACCCTACAAATGTAACATGTGGGTCTATTTTGGAAGACGGGTGATGTGATATATATATTTCGGAAAACCATGTTGAGATAGAATAATCATAATCAAAACCATGTTGAACTAGGAAGCCTCTGTAATCAGCACAAGTGTTACATACTGTTTGGTCCATTGACATATAAAGCAACTCCTCATCGCATCCCATCCCACCAAAGTGATGAACAAATCAGGTTAAAGAACAAATAAACAAATACAGATGGCAACAAGGAAGAACTGTCCAAGTTCAACCTATAATTAACTCGGCGCTTTTATAATCAGGTATGTGGAAAGTCGAGGGGCCCTTTTAACAATATTATAAACTAATCACATGGTTACTTTTGCTAATATATAATTTGCTCACTGCTCTTCTTGGAAATTGAATATTGCCGATCGGATTGCTATTATTATTTTATAGGAGAAAAGAAACCTAGACTAGAAGTGCATTGCAACTGCAAGTAGCTGTACTTTTACTTTTATTTTTAACACAAAGTCGCCGCTTAGAGACCTGAGGACAACGAAAGGCCACGTAGGCATGTAATTGACGATGTTTTGTATGTAATAATAGCATAAAGATCATGTCTAGGGTTTTGTCCAAGAATCCGAATAAAATATTATTATTGCCTTTTGAACTCAAGACATTTTTTCTGGGATTATATATATTTATACAAACCTGTGTAACAGGTGCCAAATAATACTCTATATTTAATTGCCCGGAATTTATTCTTGGCGTTCTGGTTTGTGTTTGTGGGGAGCTTTTTTGTGAGGCTGAAAGTGCTCTTGGGCTGCACTGTGTTCTTTATTTTAATATTATTTTTCATATTTTCAGACTGTAAAACGAAAAAGTTGAGAGAGTATGTTTGTGTGGTGGTGATTCTTTAGCTGAGCTAAAACAATACCTCACCTCACCTCACCTCACCTCACCTTGTGAATGTTCTTTTTTTTCCTCCTCTCTCACCCCCACATAAAAAGATTGATTTTTTTTTTCGTGCTCCCTTTTTGCTAGCTTTCTATCCTCCCAACTCTACAACTCTTGCAATATAATCAAGGCTGATCTGATTATAGCTTCTGGGTTTTCTCCTACTCTGCGTTTTGCTGAGTAAAGGTAGTTGCTTTATGCTTAAATTTGTCGCATGATCAAGGCCGCTGTTTGTACATTCGATGTGTACTTTGATCGATGATGAGTGGGTTTACGGCGGAGGAACTCGTTAGAAATCCGACGATATTCAAATCACGCCGTGATCTTGCATGTGTTTGTGTGTTTCCTGGGATTCATGTAAGAGCCCTCATAGGTGAATACTGCAATGGAGGAGGGCTCATCTGAGTCAGCCTGGCAAAGATCAGTCAGCATTAGGGGGGCAAACTCTTCGTCTTTCTCAGACAGAAATCCTAGGATTCTCCGTGGGACTAACCTTAGGCCATCGGCGGACGACACCTCCCAAAATTCAGGCTTTTCACCAGCAAGAAAAGGTAGGGAAAATCAGATAACTGCTTCGCCTCATATCAGCAGCGATAGAACTCGGGCCAAGGAGGGCGACAGCGCTGTCGTGGACCGAAGAACCGAGTCCAATGATGTCAGCTTGAGACAGTGGTTAGACAGCCCAGAAAGAAGAGTCGATGCCCTCGAGTGCCTTCACATTTTCTCTCAAGTAGCAGATATTGTGAGCATGGCTCACTCTCAGGGAATTGCTGTTCACAATGTGAGGCCATCTTGCTTTGTTATGTCCTCGCTGAATAGGGTCTCTTTCATCGAATCTCCTTCTTGCTCTGATTCTAGCTCGGATTCTCCCGAGCACGGATCATCGCATGCCCAAACGGCTGAGGTTAAGAAGGGGTTCGATTCGTCCATCATGCCTTGCCATTTCTCTTACACGAATCATCGATCTCAAAGTAGCATAGGTGCGTCTTGCAACGAACGTGAGGAAGACGATCAGAAACAGTCTTTTCCTATGAAGCGAATACTGCTGATGGAATCGAGCTGGTACGCAAGCCCTGAAGAGATATACGGCGGCGACTGTTCTTGCTCATCTGATATATATCAACTCGGCGTCTTACTCTTTGAGGTCGGTCTGTGGAGGAAATGTAAGAATCCTATATTTATACGAATGCGATGATAATACTATGTTTGTTTTGCTTGTGAGCAGCTGTTCTGTACATTTGGTAGCATGGAAGAGAAGAGCACAACTATGTCTAACCTCAGACATAGAGTTTTGCCTCCACAGCTGCTCCTAAAGTGGCCTAAAGAAGCTTCGTTTTGCCTGTGGTTGCTCCATCCCGAGCCAACTAACCGACCTAAAATGAGGTTGGTGAGAATTCTAACGAAGAAATATTTCTAAGGTTTTGTTTTTCTTCTGTGTTTCAAAGTTGATTCGATCGAGTGAAGCTCATGTCTAAATTCTAACAGCGAACTTCTGCAAAGTGAGTTTTTGAATGAGCCCAAAGACGACATAGAAGAGCGCGAAGCTGCGATAGAGCTTCGAGACAAGATAGAGGAGCAAGAGTTGCTACTCGAGTTTCTCCTTCGACTTCAACAGAGAAAACAAGAAGTTGCAGATAGCTTAACTGAAACCATATCCATCATTTCTTCGGATACAGATGAAGTAACGAAGCTTCAACAGACTCTAAGAATCAAGGGAAACTCGGGCTTGGATTTGAGCTCAAGAAAACGAATAAGACAAGGCCTTTCCTCCACAGCAAGCTCAGAACAATCAGAAGGCCATGGAGATGAGAATCAGACGATAGAACGAAGCGTTCTCTTCCGAAATCCTCGGCTGATGAAGAATTTCAGGAAATTGGAATCTGCGTACTTTCTAGCGCGGCGTAGATCTGCAAAACCCATTGTTCAAAGGCCCTTGAGCAGACAATCTCATATCAGTTCTGAGAGAAGCTTGATTAGTAACGCTTCTTTGAGGCGTAATGAGCAGAAATCAAATGGCTGGATAAGTTCGTTCTTACAAGGGTTGTGCAAGTACCTTTCTTACAGTAAGCTGGAAGTCAAAGCAGATTTAAAACAGGGCGATCTGTTGAACTCTTCGAACCTCGTCTGTTCTCTCAGCTTCGACAGAGACGGCGAGTTCTTCGCCACCGCGGGCGTGACAAGGAAGATCAAAGTCTTCGACTACAACTCCATATTGAACGAAGCCCACGACATTCACTACCCAGCTGTTGAAATGGCTAGCGGGTCGAAACTGAGCAGCATATGTTGGAATGGATACATTAAGAGCCAAATAGCTTCGAGCAACTTCGAAGGAACTGTGCAGGCGAGTTAAAACCATTTATCATCGTACTTTTCGCCGTTTACTATCAAGATAGTTGGCCAAGATTTAATCTTTTTTTCTTTTCATCCCTTTTTTCCAGGTTTGGGATGTCACTCGAAGCCAAGTTTTCAAAGAAATGAAAGAGCACTCACGCCGTGTGTGGTCTGTTGACTTCTCTTTAGCAGATCCAACGATGCTTGCTAGTGGGAGCGATGATGGCTCTGTTAGGCTATGGAATATCAATCAGGCATATTTATTACGCTCTGAATATAAAACATATTACTATACAAGTCATCTGCTGCTATGTGTGGATTAAAGTTTGCGTTTTTCTGATGTTTTTTACCTGCTATTTTGCACAGGGGGCAAGCGTCGGCACCATAAAGACAAAGGCAAACATATGCTGCGTTCAGTTTCCTACAGATTCAAGTCGTTCCCTTGCGTTTGGCTCGGCAGATCACAGAATATATTACTACGATCTTCGAAGCATGAAAATGCCTCTATGCACTTTGGTGGGACATAACAAGACTGTGAGCTATGTGAAGTACGTAGACTCGACGACACTCGTCTCTTCCTCGACTGATAACACTTTAAAGCTCTGGGATTTGTCTATGTGCAATTCCCAAGTCCTCGATTGCCCTCTGCAGTCGTACACTGGCCATCTGAATGTAAAGGTATTTATTTTTATCAACCAAAAAAAAAAAAAGAAAGAAAATTTCCACCGTTCAAGAACTGACTGAAGATAGTAATACTCTGTTTCAGAACTTTGTTGGCTTGTCTGCATCAGATGGTTATATTGCAACTGGCTCAGAAACGAATGAGGTCTGTGGACTTTGTTACCATCTTCTTCTTATAGTTTGAGTATTTTTTTATTTTTTTTTTTTTTCTGATTGTATATATGATATTATATACATATATACAGGTTTTTGTATATCACAAGGCCTTTTCGATGCCTGTGCTATCGTTTAAATTCAGTGGCAATGATCGTAGTTCGGGCGATGGCGTGGAAGGTGGTAGCACACAGTTTATATCATCTGTGTGTTGGCGAGGGCAGTCTACGACTTTAGTAGCTGCAAACTCCATGGGAAACATTAAGCTCTTGGAAATGGCTTGAATCTTTTTAATTTCACATCGTTTAGGCTCAGTTTGGGACATCGAGGGAAGAATGATCGAAGGTTCGTGTGCTTTTGGCGTTCTTTGTACACGAACTGAACTGAATAAACGGATCCTTAAAGCTTCCGAAGATCGAAGACTGAAAGCTGAGAAGGTGAAGATCGTAGACAAATTCATGGCATTCTATCTTTGCTGTGCTGCATTGTAGATAAAGAGATTGGACACAGCGTTAGTTCTTTCTTCCTTTTGTATACTGTCTGTTGCTTTTACTCATCATTTTTGCACTGAAAGGAGCAGAGAGCTTGTTAATTGGGCTTATGAGCTTTTGTGTTGGGCCTAAATAAATAAGATTTCAATAACAATAGGCCCAACTTGCATAATAAATAACGGTTCTTTTCTACGCATCCTGCTCAATTTTCAAATTTCAAATAGTGTCTCTGACGAACAATCTTCTCTTTCTTCTTCGCCATTTTTCAATTCAATTCGATCCCAATGTCAGCCACGCCAAAATCCAACTCCAAGAGACACAAGCACAATCACAGTCAATCGTCTATGGAGAATCCTACGGATCGAGCTCTCCGATTCGAGGCCTACAATCGTCTGCAGGCTGCAGCAGTAGCTTTCGGAGAGAAGCTCCCAATTCCAGAGATAGTCGCCATCGGCGGACAATCCGATGGAAAGAGTTCACTTCTAGAAGCACTGTTAGGGTTTCGATTTAACGTGAGAGAGGTTGAGATGGGTACGAGGAGACCGCTCATTCTGCAGATGGTGCACGATCAAGCAGCCCTTGAGCCTCGTTGCAGATTTCAGGTTAGGCGAGCTTTGATATGGTTTTTTGCTTTTTATGATGTCTTGTTGATGGTGATGTTCCTATGTGTTTTTGGAAGTAGCAACCCTTAGTTTTTCGCTCGATTTGAGAGTAGATTGGTGATTTGACTGTTTTGAATAGGACGAGGATTCTGAAGAGTACGGGACTCCACTCGTGTCCCCTACTGCGATTGCCGATATGATAAAGACACGGACTGAGGCCCTGCTGAAGAAGACAAGAACTGCTGTTTCTGCTAGTCCCATTGTCATTAGAGCAGAATATGCACACTGTCCGAACCTTACAATCATTGATACACCTGGTTTTGTTCTCAAGGTATACGTAGATGATTACCGGAGCTTCTGTGAACTGATTGTTTTTATTTTTTCCTTGAGCTAATAGAATGACATGACTATACAGGCTAAGAAAGGTGAACCAGAGAACACGCCTGACGAAATATTGTCCATGGTGAAGTCCTTAGCTAGTCCACCCCATCGGATCATTCTTTTCCTTCAGCAAAGTAGTGTTGAGTGGTGCTCTTCTTTGTGGCTAGACACTATTCGCGAAATTGATCCTGCTTTCAGACGAACAATTATCGTTGTATCCAAATTTGACAACAGACTTAAGGTTAGTTACCTCACTTTATGTAACATTGAAATCAGTATTTGACCCTACGACAGATGGGATTGTAAATTAGTTCACACATGCAGGAGTTCGGGGATCGTTGGGAAGTCGATAGGTACTTGAGTGCCAGTGGATATCTGGGTGAGAAAACTAGACCCTTCTTTGTTGCCCTGCCGAAAGAAAGAAGCATAGTTTCGAATGAGGAGTTCCGCAGACAAATATCTCATATAGATGCAGAAGTACTTCAACATCTACGTGAAGGTGTCAAAGGGGGTTTCGATGAAGAGAAGTACAGATCCCACATAGGGTTTGGTTGTCTCAGAGATTTCCTTGAATCTGAGCTCCAGAAAAGGTATAAAGAAGCTGCTCCCGCCACAATGGCCTTACTCGAGCAGCGGTGCGCTGAAATTACAGCTGAGCTGGATAGGTTAGACAGGAGAATTAAGGCAGCTTCTGATGTCTCTCAATTGCGCAGATCTTCCATGTTGTATGCTTCTTCTATATGCTGCCATCTGGTATGTCAATTTTGTCCGAATGAGAAGAAATATATTCGCTTTATCACACTATATTGCATAAATGTAGTTGGCCTATGAAGTTAAATGGCATTTGTAATTCCAAAGGAAGCATTTCTTGATGGAGCAGCAGATCCTGCACCAGAGGAATGGGGAAAAACAACCGAAGAGGAAAAAAGAATGAGTGGGATAGGTGGTTGGCCTGGTGTGGCAGCTGATATAAAGCCGCCAAATGCGAGTCTGCGTCTTTATGGAGGTGCTGCATTTGAAAGAGTGGTTCATGAGTTCCGCTGTGCTACATATTCCATGGAATGCCCAGCTGTATCGAGGGAGAAGGTACTTGCATGTTTGAGCTTTTGATCTGTTACAATAGTGTGATTTTTTATAAACTTCACATTTTTCCTTTGCAGGTAGCTAATATCTTACTAGCTCATGCTGGCCGAAGTGGAAGCAAAGGAGTCTCAGAAGCCGCAGCAGAGATTGCGCGTGATGCAGCAAAATTTTGGCTTGCACCACTTCTTGATACTGCATGTGATCGTCTCTCATATGTTTTGTGCAATCTTTTTGATATTGCTGTGGAGAGGGAGCAGCATAACCACTCTAGGTTCACTTGTAAGACTCCTCATTCTAATCCCTCATTTGTTGAAACATGATATAATGGAAAAATATAGTCTTTCTGGAGTTGGATTCCAATCAATTTACTCATTCTTTTTGTCGCTCATTACATTACTTCTGTTAGTTGGCCAGCAATCAGGAGACATGGATGGCTACGTTGGTTTTCACGCTGCATTGAGACACTCCTATAACCGCTTCGTAAAGGACTTGGCCAAGCAGTGCAAGGAAGTTGTTCAACACCATCTCGATTCTGTTACAAGCCCATACTCACAAATTTGCTACAAGAACAACATAATGGCGAGCGTCAACGCAGGTCTAAACACATACTACCAAACAAATCAAGTCCTTAACAGTGGATTATGCAGTTTCGAGCTATCAGCTGGTGGGGCGTCTCTACAAAAAGAAACCATTGACAACCAAGAAAACATTCCTCCCGAGAGAAACGAAACCACCCCCGGCAAACTGACCGAAGGCAGAGACCCTCTTAAGGACTGCCACATCACCGTACCCGAGACCCCATCGCCAGATCAGCCATGCGATAGAAACAACGTAATTAAAATGGAACTTGGGAATGGCATAGAAGGAGGAGCTAAAAAGCGGCAGTCAAGAATTGCAGGAGGTAATAAGAATTCAGATCATTCTAAAATCCAAAATGGCGGCGGCGGCGGCCTCTTATTGGGTAGAGGAGATGTTGTTGCCACTAAATCTGGGTCACCTTACATGGATATATGCTCGTTTGCTGCCCAACATTTCGCCCAAATCCGCGAGGTTTTGATAGAGAGGGGAGTGGCGTCGACCCTAAATTCTGGATTCTTGACCCCTTGGTATGTATTTAAGCTAGTGTTTTCGTAACCTTTCCTGCTCTGAAGATTATTTTCTTATGACCAATAATAAGCCATAATTAAAAGAGCTTTGTGAAGATCAGAGCATCTGTCAACCAATCTATCGTTATTCATTTACCTTCGATCTGATCTTCGTGTCTTTTGGGCAGCCGAGAGCGTCTCATGGTAGCTCTTGCGGTGGACTTGTTTGCGGTCAGTGATGCGAAGTTTATGGACATGTTCGTTGTCCCGGGAGCTATCGACATGCTCGAGAACGAGAGACAGTCGCTTAACAAGCGGCAGAAACTGTTGCATTCTTGTCTGAATGATTTCAGAAATGTGGCTAAAGCCCTTTGATTACAGAAACTTGTTAGTGCCATTTCTTGTTTTATGTTTGCTTGAGTTGTTTGTAGCCTATTTCAGGTTTCTTGTTGTTTTCCAGACATCGTTGTAATGTTATGATTAATATGGTTATTGCATCCATATAATCAATCACACATTCAACAATTTTAGCAATGGAAATTGATTCTCAAGAATAATAATTATGTCTTAAAATGATTAATTGTCAGGGAGCTAAATTGTAAATATTAAAAATCAATACAAACAATCCTTGGATAGAGAATAGAAACCCCCTTTTATCCATATCGGCTTCCTCATCTTCGAGGCGGATAAACAAACCCCTTCCTTACAATTGTGAAGTGAGAGCAGATAAATAATCACTAACTGAAGCGTAATTCCATCCCAAAATGTCTCGAGGAACAGACAAGTTGATAAGGAGCGTAAAGAAATTTGCTGATTTACAGTACAAGCTCTTCACTCGTCGCTATGGCCAGCAGCTTATGGACATACTCGATTTTCCTGTTAAAGTAGTTTTATCGCCTTTCACGCTTGTCTTTGACATAGCTGGCTCTGCGCCACGTGGATTTGGTGTCCCGGAGTTTGTATCGAAGCTATCCTACTCTGCCATTTTTGTATGTTTGAAGATGATACTTCTGTTTGTGTTCTTTCGATTTTCGTTGTGGGTTCGAGTTTCTTGAAGTAGGCTGTTTAATTAGTGGTTTCTTCTGAAACTTTGTTTCAGTTGAAAATATATATGATTACAATTGGATTCGTTACAGGCCATTGCCACCCTTGGGACTTATGACATTGCCTTCGAACTTGGAAAGAAGGTCCTGTGTCAGAGGTGACTTAAATCTTTCTCGTAGAACTTTCTTGCTCTTTAACCCAATGTTGGACATCAATGGATAGGCTTACAGATCACGTCCTATAATGCCAATCAGCTGCTTGCCCAATTTGATTGGTACTATAATGGTTTGTATTGTAGGAACTGTAAGACGTGCAGTGGGTGGCAGGCGATGCAATGTACCATGTGCAGAGGCTCGGGAAAGGTGCAATATCAAGTGAAAAACTACACATTGAGGAGGTAGGCAACTGATGCTGAACAGTTAGTTATTGAGTATTCCCTTTTAAAGCTCATTATCTTATCTCAAAAACAAAATACAGGAATACAGTTTTGTAATTGTATGGTACTACCGAAGCAGTATAAAGTTCTTAACTTTCCTATGTGTCCATAGTTTTGGTTTAAGATACTTCATCTTTTTCGATCCGTTGTTCTTTATGTTTGTGATGCCCCGATGACAGTGGACAGAAGGCTACTGCTGAAAACATCGCTGAGGCGATTGTAGAAAACCGGGCCGAGTTGGTTCATCTTCCTTCGAGTGTTGACCTTCATCTGCCTTTGCCATCTAAGGAATGCCCAGATTGTAATGGATCAGTAAGAACGTTGATATATTCTGTATGAAACTTTATCGAGTCGTGGGTTAGTTTCCACTACTACCACAAAAGAACGATCTCCTATACTAGGCTCCATCTCTTGCATTTTAGGTGCTGATAATATGTTGAATATTACACTCTTAAGTTCATGATTACTGCTTGATCACTTGATGGTACATCGCAGGGGGTGATGAGGTGTCCAGAATGCAAAGGCAAGTTTCCACTTAGGATATCTGCTGATGATGTAAGATTTGAGCTTGTATATAACAAATCATGTGGCTTGCATTCTTGCTAATAAATGGTGTTATCTCATTCTTATTTTGCTGATATATAATCTGTTGATTTCCTTGTCTTGTCACTCTCTTTAGATAATGGAACCTCCGTGGAAAGCTTATAACGTCTTGCGGAAGATGGATTACCCTTACGAGGTTCGTGCCAATTCTATTACATTTCTGATAGGTAAATTTCCCGTTCGTTCCTTGCTTCTCCTCAGTTGGAAATATCGTGAAAACTTATAACTGTAATTTCCAATAACTACATATCCATCTCATATTGACAATTAGGCGAATGGCGAAGCACTTTTAGTTATCAATGAATATACCTGCCCTTTTTATGACCTGCTGATTAGCAAATAATAATAAATATGATCGCTGAAAGAAAGCCGCTGATGTTTTTTCGACTTCCACAGCACATCGTTAACAGTATGAAGGATCCGAGCATTGCTGCGTTTTGGTTGATAACACTTCCACAGATTGTGGGAGGTATTAATTACGACGACGATGTGAAGCAGAGGATATGGTGGCAATATAAGGTCAGTCTACTTTTGACTACATATCAGCCCTATGTTTTCTTTCTACGCAACTACTCCCTTGTAATAATCTTACAGTTACCATCTTCTTACGATCCTTTCAGGAATCCACGCGATATGATCAACTTCGAGACGAGGTCGCCAAACGAGAACCTGGCTGGGAGGTTTTGCAAGAGGTAACTGTTTTAATATTTATTTTTATATAAAAAAGGAAAATATTCTTAAATTATGAGCTTTCGTAAAAATTTACAGGCTTTGATCTCCATGGATCCAGTCCGTGCTAAGGATGATCCCGTGATTGTGAAGAACGTTTCGCTCTATAAGGCCAAGAAATCTCTCGAGGCTGAAGTCATGAAGCTCGATCCTCCTCCTAGGCCTCAAAATTGGGGGGTAACGTTTATTTTCTCGAGATAAGTTATTTCAAAGTTTGGTCGAGTTATTACATCATAGAACACAATGAAAAAGCAGGATCTTGAGCTTCCACTAAGTGCGTCTTCTTGGAGTGAGAAAGACCTCAAAGATCCAAAGAAGCTGTACGAAATGACTATTCTGCTCAACGCTCAGAGGGAGATCGCCGAACAGATATTAGACGCTCAATGGGAAACTAAGTGGCGGGAGGAAAAGGTGAGGATGGCAAATTTGTAATTTCCCAGTTCCGAGCTGTATATTGCTAGACTTGATTTTCTTGAACTGATTCTTACCAGATGAACGAGATGTTGAAAGAAAAGGTGGAACCCTACCTTCAGCAAATAGCAGCAGACAATTGTGTTCTTCCTCAGCCTATTATATTGCCATCCTCACAAAATCAGGACAAGGTATTCCTCTCTATATGATTATATTTTATCCTTATTTACTAATTATGCAAACGAACAATTAGAAAGTAACTTATGTTCCTAATTTTGCAGAATAAGCAGAGGGGGAAGAGATTTTGGTTTTTTTAATCCTCTTTCTTTAATTTAAATGATGTAATATACGACAAAATTATGCTTCTTCGATTCAGTATAGGTACTTGCATTACTAGTTGATTCAAAAGATGTTCTTGTCTCTGTCTTAGACATTTTGTCATACCTTCATTATAAAAACGTGGACTTGATTTGGTGCGTTGGATTTGATTTCTTACCATGCAGATGCTTTTTTCCTATTGCTATGACACGCATGCAAAGTATACAATAAACATTATTACAACTCAAAGCAAAGTATCCTTAGTTCATTCAGAGCAGTATTATTTGTTAGACATCAACGAAAAAAAAATATTTTACATTCAAAACCTATCGGCTGTCATAACAAGTGGTTGAGCTTCATGGTGCTTTCTCGCAGCATAAGGGCCTCTCGCTACTGCTTCTTGTAGCTGAAATATAATATATGTAAATATATTAGAAGAGATGTATAGTTTTGAATCTAAATTAGTACAACAAAATATTTTCAAAGGGTGCTATAGTTTCAAACCTTCGAAAACATGCCAGCGAAGGAGGGATCACTGATGAGTTTCTCAGACGATGCAAATGCCTTGAATATTGCTTCACAGCATCTATGCCTCGCTTCCATTCCTACAACGTATAAAAAGATTTTTAGAGCATAGAAGTATATCGAAACCACAGATAATGATATAAAGAGTGAAAATTTTGGATACCTATCTTGTGGGTTTCTGTATACGCATTGGTCACTATATCGATTATATCGGCTTTTGAGACGATCTCCATCAGACACCATGGTCGAGCCACCAATCCCGTTATTACTCTGTATCCCTGCATTTCATGTAAGAACGAAACAATCAATCTTTATACATCTTTCGACGTATATGAGGTGTATGGATATTGTCTCAATATGCTACAGATTTATTCAGAAACTGAATACTCCTATTTTTTTTGTTAGGTTTCATTTATTGCAAAAATTAGAAAGCTCATGCAATCCTAAACATTCTCACCGCAATACGAACATCAGAGTCCTGCTGAAGAACAGATAAAAGGAGGCCCTGCAATCATATTATTACCACGCAATAAAATGGAATCAACCATCGAGGAAATCGCAGCAATCAAATGAGTTCTAAAACGAAATTCGCACTTACAGATGGGGTCAGCTTAGATGTTGTTGATGCTTTATCGTAAATCAGATTTCGAAGGCTCTCTTCAGCAGCATTGTTCAGAATCCTATTATTAGTTCCACGTGTTTCACCAGCAATGTTCCCAAGAGAATGCAATGCAGCCTGGGGTTGTTCATTGAACGACAGATAATATATCGACATGAATATACTTGGACCATAATTTCGCAGTTTATAGGATCGAAGGGTGGATTTCGCAAAGGATTAATGTTCTCACCAGCTGTTTACCGTGTTGTCGTTCGAAAGCAGAATCAATCACACGTCTGGCCGGAGAAGGCGAAACTGTTAGGACAAGTGTTGCTCCTAGGATTGCTGTAACATCACAGTTCGCAAAATGGTAAAAACTTGCACCAAAATGCCTAACGCATTTATTGTGATCGAGGGGTTTTACGTATAACTTAACTTACACAATGAAATTTGGCCTATTGCTTCTAGTGCACATTCGTATTCATCCGTGTCTTGACCTCCAAGTTTCTCAGACCTATTATCAATAGCTGAGAGAACAGATCTACAGTCTACGATACAGAAAAAAAGAACCATTAATGAACCAAGAAGCTCATTGCGACAGTTCGAAAGAGAATAGAGTGAAGTAACTTATTGTACAACTTCAATGTTATGGTGAAATAGAATAATCCCTTTCCAGACGAGAGATAAGACGACGGCTCACCAGATTCATTGATGAATGAAAAAGCATTTTCTTTGGCCAAAAGCCTTCCAGCTATCATCATGGCTCTTGATCTTAAAACAGATTCTGCAGCTTCATTGCTAAGGAAAAAGGGATGATAATAACTATAAGGACATCAGCATGGATGAGGTATAGCTCCTATTCACCGACCTGATTATAGAAGTAAGCAGCTGAAGGAGGCTGGCTTTCAGCAGAAACTCAGCACTGTGCTCAACTTCTGCCAACTTCATTGTCAAACAAAGAGAATTGAACATAGAATTATGTTGATATCTTATTGCAAGAATGACAGTTTAAATTTGATTCAAACACAACTATGGATAGCAGCAATACCTCGTAAAGAAGTTCCAGGACACTTAGACTAACTAGCGTGTCGGTTGCACTTCTCACTTCTGCCTCCAATAGACTCAGTAGATTAGCCTTTGAGACTTCTTCTGCCACAGATTTCGAAGTGGAGAAGAGCCTCACGACCAAGGCAAGTATTCGAACTCTTGCCTTCACGTATTACAAAAAATTCCAGAGGGAAATAAATCAGAAACCGATTGTAATATGCAACTCTACATCTATGTCACTGTCCCTATTATTAGCTGTATTTACCAGGGAAGAACATTTTGCAGCTAAATTTCCAAGGTGGGTTGCTTCATTGGCACTTTCTGGAAAGACGATAGCCTGTGGATATGTTATAGTGGATTATCAATTGCAAAACACGAAGGAAGGAATGCCATGGAAAACCTTAAGCAGAAAAAGAATCATTTGCATACCACTCCTTCAGGGTACTCAACCAAAGATTTGATTGCATCCGCCGATGCTGTAGCAACTTGTTCATCTCTGTGGAACATAAGATATCATCGCTATTTTCGATGCTACCAATGGAGAATAGGCAAAGAAACGATATGAACATGGTCTAAATTGCAGCTGGGTTGGCCCGAGAAAATTAATGAATGATGGACCCTCAAGTGACATATTATGACAGTATAAGACTTGTCAAATCTTTTCTAACTTGAAACCGTCAAGTGAAAATGCAACAATATGAAAAGTGAAACAGCAATCGTAGAGTCGGCAACTAAAATATTTAACTGGTATTGAAAGCATGACGTTAAGACACGTACCGTCAATTTATGAAACTTCAACTTAAGGCAAACTTCTATAATCAATAGATATACTTACCCATCGATCAAGCAACTGAGAAGAAGAGGATAGATGCCATGTTGGATGACCAGTCGAGCAGCAATCTTCTTATCTGTTTCCTCCAACAGACAAGATACCTGGAATAGGAATTGAATTAGCATGTTGTTATGAATTCGTAGTCGTTATAATTACTTTTTTAAAAAGTGCGTCTGAACATGACGAGAATTTAAAAAGAGGGAATCATGTGCTTACAGCTATGCATGCCAGGCGTCTCACTTTCTGAGAGTCTGCCCCAAGGCCAACTTCAACAAAAGGCTGAAGTAGAACATCGGTAAGTTACTCAAACTAAAATGTAGTAAGAAGTATGTATAATGGACTTATGTTTAACCAAGAAATCCATGCAGGAATCACAACTAGAATACAGTGTCAAGATTCGACAAATAAGATATACCGTGGTCGAAATGTGAGAAAGAACGGAAAATTCACCGTCGAAATGAAAAAAAAAAAAGAAAAGAAACCCACAATACACGATGAAAATAAACTGATCAACATAAACTTATAAATTTAACCATGAAATGGGCGATAAGCGAAGCTCCATAATTGGTCCTAAATATCCTCTCCAAACAACCCACCAATGCAGTTTCCAGACCAGGATGATCCG
Source organism: Craterostigma plantagineum (assembly GCA_027422505.1). NCBI lineage: Eukaryota > Viridiplantae > Streptophyta > Magnoliopsida > Lamiales > Linderniaceae > Craterostigma > Craterostigma plantagineum. The sequence continues at coordinate 2,012,396 of JAPQWV010000082.1, forward strand.
CCATGGTTTGCAAAGCACTAATTTAATTAAAAAAAAAAACATAACGCACCGTAATTCATAAGAAAAGACCAAAAAATGATATCTTTACAGCACGCGCAAGTTAATCAGGTACCAAATGGCCAAAAAAAAAAAAACAAAGGCAAACCAGCAAAATCCACCTGATGATGGCAGGAAGCGGAAATCGAGACAGAAAATCCTCGGCTGATGCATCGCCGATGATACCTTAAAAAACCCAAAAGAGTTGAAGTAAAACAAAATACCATCAGTCAACAACCGATATGAAATTGGTAATGAATGATTCCTCACCTGGTTGGTTAGCGAAGTCTGAAGCAGCTTCGAGCAGCTGAGTGGGATCGACCGAAAACTCTTCGTCCATGGCGCCAACGTTAAGAAGACTCACAAGTTTGCCAACCGGCGAAGGTTCAGATTGTGCTATGTGTGTACACGTGTAAACCTTTGCCTACTATATACGAGGTTTTTTTGCACTATATCAAACCCTCACTCTCAAATTGAGCTTATCATCTCTTCTTTTTATTTTTTTCTTTAATTTCCGAACTATTTACACTGACAGTTAAATAACACGTGTACCCTTTTCTCACTAGGCTTTGGCCCAAGTTCATGGAAGTCCAAATCAAGGCCCAAATTAATAAACCATTTTACTTCAATAAAAATAATTTGAAACAGTAATAAAATATTAAGTGGACCAGCAAGCCCATTGGTCGACGGGTCAAATTGCCCGAGTTTGCGAAATGGTCGGGCCATATGGGTGGGGTTCGAACTCTATTGCAAAACCGAACACTTCGTTCTCTAGAAAAAAGAAGATAAAAGACATTTTTCTATCGGTCGAGGTGTTAATCAGAAAATTCGAAAACAAACCCTAACAAGTAACATCTTTCCTCTCACAGTCTTTGGCAAATCTTAGATTGTCGTTCTAATTCAACCATGGCAGAACCGACGGATGACTCTAAGGAGATAGAGAAGCTTTACGAGTATTGCGAGAAGCTCAACGAAGCCAAAGACAAGTCCCAGGTTAGTCCACATTGTACGGTTTTTGCGTTTTGTAATTTTATGGTTCTGACGCGTTTGCTTTTGCAAGCAGAATCGTACGGATTACGAAGGGATAATCTCGTCTGCTAGTGGAAGCGTTAAGGCGAAGCAGTTGGCAGCTCAGATGATACCTAAGTTCTTTAAATACTTTCCCGAGCTTACGGAGCAAGCTCTCGACCAGCATCTGTATCTATGTGAGGATGAGGAGCTCGGGGTTAGTCAATTAGCCTGGTTTGATATCATATTTTATTCGTTAAGGATTAGGATATAGATAACTCAGTTAAGTTTTTTTTAATGCTCAATTGGGAAAAAACGAGTATTTATCTTCCAGATGGTTTCTCATGTCGGTTGTGCTGTATTTGTGCGATGTAGTAACTGTGGAGGTCATGATATAAGATAAGAGTATGCTATCTCTGATATTTGGATTTTTTAGCATGATAGTATATGCATTTTATTTGTATCTGGAGGGATTTAGAGATGGGAATGTGGATTTGATTGAAAATGTATGTTGTTCTTCCGTCACTGCGAGGGTTTACATATATCTATTATAGTAGATATAATTGGCATTGTTTATGTTGATTGCTGAAGGTGCGTGTACAAGCTATCCGTGGGCTTCCTCTTTTCTGCAAGGATACACCTGAACATCTGGCCAAAATTGTGGACATCCTTGGTCAACTTCTTATTGCTGGTAGCCTCTCGTTCCTGAATTGGCATTTGGATAATAAGCGTCAGTTGCTATACTATGCATAATTGGTTTTGTGGCAGGAGATAATGTGGAGCGTGATGCAGTGCATAAAGCCCTTCTGTCTCTGTTGCGACAGGATGTAAAGAGTAAGTAGGATTTGTAGACATTTGCTGCCTTTTTTATTTTTAATTTTCCCTCCTTTCGGAAAATTGTGAAAAGTATTTTCTTGTTTAAATTACTTCCACCCATGCTAAATGAGTGGTAGTTGTTTAAAGTGAAATCTTCCTTTGTATCCTAATATCCATTGACGATAGACGCACATTCTTTTGAAATCACGAGTCATGACATGGATCTAATTAATTTTTCATTGTGGTGAAATAATTGGTAAGCATCATTAACAGTATCGAAATGTTCCATTTTTTCATATACTAATATTGAAGCGATCCATTTTTTTTTTCTGTTGCAGCATCATTAACAGCTTTATTTAAGCGCATTGGGAGCACTGATGATCGGACTGCAGAAGATATCAGTTCTTGGGAGATTATTCGCGAAAAAGTTCTGTGCTTCATCAGAGACAAGGTATAATACTATCCTAATTTTGATTTGTATCTCCCAGCTTATGGTCAAATTTGAACCCACATATTTTCCAGGTGTTCCCTCTTAAAGCAGAGTTGTTGAAGCCGAAAGATGAAATGGAGAGGCATGTGACAAATTTGGTGAAGCAGGTATGCCAACAGCCTCGTGCTTTTAAGATTTTTACTAATATGATCATCGCATCGTTCATCATATGAATTTCATTTTGACCTTTAATACCACATGATATGCCGACACTAATTCAACTTTTTTTTTTTTTTCTGGCATGGCCACATCACAGAATCTCCAAGACGTAACAGCAACTGAGTTTAAAATGTTTATGGACTTTTTGAAAAATTTGAGCTTATTTGGACAGAGTGCTCCCGTGGAGCGCGTTCAAGAACTAGTTGAGATCATTGAAGACCAAGCTGACTTGGATGCTCAATTTAACGTATGTTGCATAGCGAATAGAGACCTTGCATGCATCCCATATCAACTGTGCTGTGTGATTACTGTTGGTGGAGATATGTCCCATTTCCTTTGATTAATGCCAACTTTTCCTAGTTAATTGTTTGAAATCGGTTATTTTGTTTTGGAAGATACGTTTATAGTTGGGATTTTGAGGGGTTTCTAAGAGACTGCTGTTTGTGTGGATAGATTTTCACTTGTGTGAACCTCTTCATGGATATTCTGGTCCGTTCATGAATAACATCTGCTGCGTAATAATGTTTGAATCTCATCTTTGTTGTGATATGTCTCAGATCTCTGATGGTGATCATGTTGATCGATTTATATCTTGCCTACAGATGGCCCTCCCACTTTTCAAGGTAGATAAAATGATTTTCTTTTATTTAATTTTTTTTTTGTGTTAAGAGTTTTAAAATTGCTTGCATATTTTGACCTCATGCGTATTTATTGATCCAGAGGGGTGCATCCTGCAGCAAGTTTCTCAGCTATTTGAATAGTCAAATAATCCCTGTTTTTGACAAGGTAACAAGTTAATATGGAGTAGTCAATCTACTGATTGGGTTACGGTTAAGTTGTGCTGTTGTGGATTGCCCTTTGACTTCTGAGTAATTCTTTTGATCTTATCTGTTTAAGTTGGTTTCTCGACCTGATGGTGTTGTGCCCCTGCCTTACCTGACATATAATTGTACATTAAGTGTTGATTTGCTTTTACTTTATGAAGCCTTCGAGACTATCATTGCCGCCACCAAAATGTTTGGATTGTTTATTTACTACTTTTTTTTTTTTTTTTTTCTGTAAACCTTTCTGATATCTAGTTAAATAAGAGTTTAGGAATTGACGGATGTCAATTATTTCCCCTGCCAGTGTCAATAGTTTATTCGAATTACTAGTTGGAAGTTTGACTAACTGAATAATATGCTGCTACTTAGTTATAATCCTTATGTTTGTTGATCTATTTTGTGGCTTAGCTTCCTGAAGAACGAAAAATAGACTTGCTCAAGAGCTTTGCTGAATGTTCAGTTTATGCAAAACCTCTCGATTCCCGGCAGCTTCTACCAGCAGTTGTTCAACTATTAAAGGTATCATTTATCAGCAGATAAGAAAAAGGTTGTTAGTCTGGTTTGTTGTGATGCGGTGTTGCTTTGGTGCATCTTAGTCCATGATGTTCTTTCTTATTTTTCATGACCCTTCCTTAATATACATTTTTCACATTCTCCTTCGCAGAAATACATGGTTCGTAGGAAGGTTGAAGAGATGAACTTTGCATGTATTGAGTGTTCGCTTTATACATTCCACCAATTAGCCCACAAGGTAATAACCATTTTGTATTAAGGATGGTGGTTATAGTATTGCAGTTGTGGATATAAATAAAATAATTGCTGAACAAGACTTAAGTTTCCAGACTCCCAATGCCACAAATAGCCTTTGTGGCTACAAAATCGTTACCGGGCAACCTTCGGACAGACTAGGAGAAGATTTTTCAGAGCAAAATAGAGATTTTACTGAGAGGTACTAGCATAAACTTGCAGTCCTAACCTTATATTACCCATTTTAGCGAGGTTATGCTGTGCAATTCCAAACACCAATATTTTAACTGAATCGTCATTTGAATAGGTTGAGCACCATTGAGGACTTGGCCAAGGCAATGAATAAGAAATTGACCCAGGGAATGGCTGAGCACAATAAAGCTATGGCAGCTGCAAAGACTGAAGAAGAAAAAGGCGTAGTAGTGGGTTCCCCCTTATCACACAATATTGCATTATGTGTTTCTTTCAATCACGGGATTAATTCCAATTTTCTCAACCAACCATCGCAGAAGAAGCAGAAGCAAAATGCTACAGCCGGTCTTCGATCGTGCAATAATATACTGGCAATGACCCAGGTGAGTTCTCCATGCCTTCTAAAAGAATATCGATGACAGTCCAAAACTACTCTTTACTACTTGAGCAAAAAAGAAAAAGCCCACATTCGTACGGTTGCCAAGATTTTTGAGTACTCTTGCTTGGCCTCTTAGTCCTTATCATACCATATCATACGAGGAACAATTTCTTTGTTTAGCCATTTTCTTTTCTCTCCAGCATATTTAAGTTAAACTAATAAAATTCTCCTTGTTGCACATGCAGCCTTTGCATTCAAAAGTACCTTCGTTCCTCGAACCCCAGAAGATAAACTTGTCATGGAAAGAAGCAGCAAAAGCCTCAACACCATCATCCAATGCAACCGTTTCGGGGTAAGGCAACCTCTTCTTTTCTTTTTACATAGTACAATCATATTCTTTGGACTGTGCCTCGTTACATCATCGTATATCTTCTCATTTCATCCACAGCCAGAAAAGGCCGTCTTCTGCTACTAACGTTTCAAGCACGAATACATATAACAAAAAGGGTCGAGGTGGTTCACAGAACCAACTCATCAACAAAGCATTCGAAGGCCTACAGAGTGGTCGAGGTGGACGAGGGGGAGGCTGGAGAGGACGTGGTCGCGGGCGCGGAAGGGGCTTTTTTCGCTGAAAGGAAAAAGAGAAGACTCGTATTTTTCGAAGAAATGTTATTGGCTGATTTAGTTTTTTCGTTTAAATTTATGGATTTTTTCATGATGTAGCGACTAATTTAGTTGTGTCCTAAAGTTTTGCTTTTTATGGATCATTTTTTTTTTGGACATGCTGCTGAAGATATTCATTTTCTTCCCACGGCATATTTCACGGGAAGGTGACGTGGCACCTCTTCACCGCCTTTCTTTGATTGCCAGCAGCGCGTGAGATTCAATAAAAGCACGAACGACACCGTAGAGAAAAACAAAAATCTTAGTGAGAGAAAATCAGAAAAATAATTGTAGAGAGAGAAAGAGGGTATAGTTCGGATCCGAAGGTCAGAACGCACAACTCTTTCCCCTAAATATGAAACCCTAATTTTTTCGCCGATCTATATTTTATCGTTATTTTTGCCCCTATAGATCCCGTTTTCGCCTATGGTATTCTGATTTCATGATTGCCTTGTGGATCTATGCGTTCGTCGTGCACTTTTTGTTTTATTTATTTTGATGGCTTGTAAAAATTCGGATCTGTGTATGTATGTATCGATTGACTCGTGTTTAAGGTACTAAGATGACAGGTTTTCATTGCATATGATGTTTCGTACATGCGGTTTTGGATTATTTTTTACTTATTCTAGGGTTTTTGAAACCCTAGATTTGATTTGCTTGAGATCCAATTTGTCGCAGGTTTCTCCTGTGTTGTTTTGGGCAAGTTTCTTGGTGAATTACATGTATGGATTCTGGTCCTATTGACGATGGATTGAATTGGAGTGGGAGGTGTAAGTGGAACGAGAATAGTAAAGTTTACATACGAAGAAACCGAAGAAAAGCCAAAATAGTACGCAATAATAGCCAAATTGCCGCTGATGAGGATCCCACCACCTCAAAGGTTTACCCGGCTGACCCCACGCATGAGCGTGTTCAAGACATCACAACTGAGAAAGCTATTTCATTTCATGGAAAGCTTCACAAACAATCTCCACGTCAACACAACTCTGTGGATGGAGGTGATGGCTCAGATCTCCGGCAGCAACCATATCTCGAGAAGGGGATGGAGCAACAAGATTCTTTATTGGTTGGTGACTATCCTACAGAAGGTCAAGTACGGGAAGTTAATGGTGAACCCTCTGTGGAGCTAGGCAGTTGTGATAACCCGCTGTTACCTGAAAGTAATGATGGTAATAATATGGTGAAATCTTCTCCTCTCATTGCAAATGAGACCCTTCAGACTAGTGAAGATAGGCCGGGCAGCGAGAGATTGTCTTCACTGATTGATGACAGCGATCTCGCTGACGGGGGAGTGCATAGGGAACTACAGTGGCCCATTGCGAATGAAGAAACCAATAACAAAGAGGTGGTACCAATACCAGCCCCAGTTGACGCTCCGACTTTTGATGGTCCCTCTAATGACAATGGAATTCTGAGGCCACTGGTGCTTGCTAGAGTTGAAGATATGATTAGATTTAGTATATCTAAAGAGACATCGAGGAATCAGATTATGGAGCTCAAGAAGAAGCTTGATCTCGAGCTTGATCGGATTAGGTGGCTATTTAAAAAAGTGGAAACATGTGAGATCCAGCTTGCTTCATCATATAATACTCAGGTTAACACTGACCTCAGCAAAAGCACATATATTGGTGCGGATGTTGATAAGGTGGCCAGTTACAATCAGCATGGAAGACTGTTGGGGCGAATGAACTCAGAGTTGTCCGGTACAGGGAACCTCGAACACAGATCCAAAGCACTAGATAGAGTAAGTTCGGACGTTGGTGCTGTTCGGAATCTGACACAGAGGCCATATAAAAGGCAGCTGACTGTTGCAATCATGGAGAATGATAGCATGGCCGGAGAATTCATGGAGAAAGAGAAGCGAACGCCCAAGGTAAATCAGTACTATCGAAACTCAGAGTTTCTCCTGGGTAAGGACCGTTTGCCTCCAGAAAGCAATAAAAGATTGAAGACCTCTACTGGCAGAAAATATGGTAGGGGTGGTCGACATTTTGGGCGTGACAAGAGCATGCAGCAGGTATTTAAAAACTGTAGCAGCTTACTGCAGAGGTTAATGAAACACAAGCATGGATGGGTGTTTAACGAGCCAGTGAATGCAAAGGCTCTAGGATTGGTTGACTACCACGATATCATTAAGCATCCTATGGATTTGGGTACATTAAGACTAGACTGTCCCAGAATTTGTACACATCACCCAGAGCATTTGCTGAGGATGTCAGACTTGTGTTCCTCAATGCCATGACTTATAATCCAAAAGGGCATGACGTGCACATAATGGCAGAACAGCTATCTGAGATTTTTGAGGAGAGGTGGGCGGTTATTGAGAACGAGTACAATTCCCGTTGGAAGTATCCAATGTATCAGGAAGCGACATTGGCCACTCCTCTTCAATCTTACCTTGTCCCCGTTTCAGTCAATGCCTCTGCCCCGGCCCTTATGTATGCCGCTGCTCCTGCCCTTACTTATACCCCTGCTCCTGCTTTTGCTCCTCTAACTTCACATGCTCCGCATTCGCATGCTGGTAGGACTCCTCTGCCAAAGAAACCTAAAGCAAAGGATGAAAATAAAAGAGACATGACATTTGACGAGAAACAAAACTTAGCACAAACCTTGAGAGCTTGCCCCCGGAGAAGCTTGATGCAATCATCCAGATTATTAGGAAGAGGAACACCTCAGTTTCTCAAAACAATGATGAAATTGAAGTGGATATTGACAGGATTGACACAGAGACTCTGTGGGAGCTTGATAGGTTAGTAACTAACTATAAGAAGAGTTTGAGCAAGTATAAAAGGAAAGCTGAACTCGCATTGCAATCAAGAATGGTTGCTAATCACAATAACGCAACGATGGTAAGGCTATTTTTATTTCCCTTATCATGTACTGTCTACTGTCAGATTCTCTAAAATTCATTTGACAAGGTATTTTACTATGTCACAGCAGTCAAGTCCTGCGGCAGCCACTGAGGTCGATGTTGCTGATGCAAATGGTAGTCTATTACCTTGCTGATTCTCTACTAGTTTTTTCTGCATATGCTTTTGAATTGTGTGGTTTGAATATATATATTTCTGTTGTGAAGCTTTTCAAGATGGGGCTGAACCACACGGTGGTGTAGGACAGAGGCCTGGAGAACGTGGGAGTAGGTCCAGTAGTTCTAGCAGTTCCAGTAGTGATTCTGGATCATCTTCAAGTGGTAAAAGAAACTACCGTATCCTATGCTGTTCTTTTATGCCTCGAGCTATTCATTTTGTTCTGTCTAATTTGGTGAGTTTGCCGTCTCTGTCCCGACGTAGATGCTTATTTGTTTAATCTTTTTGTGGCAGCAGATTCAGATAGCGATAGTTCATCGGCAGATGGATCAGATCCGGGGCATTCTCCTAGGACTTGATATCAATCACTAAGGTAGGCCTATTTTGTTAATCTGTCAGAAATCGGTCACAAATAAATGTATATGATTGCTAAAGAAAGGTAACTACCATTGATGGGTTCATGAAAATCAATATGTCGGTGTAAGTTAATCATCAGTTAGATTTATTTGAGTTACACATGCTAAAAATGCGTGTTTTTCCCCGACAGCATCTTCTCCCATGCCATTCCATATATTCACTTGTACTGATTGATTAGCTTATATCAATGGAGATGTATCCGCTGCATGTATGATGGTTGGGAGAGCATCGAGTGTAGAGGGCAATCCACCTCAGAACTGTGTGGCTTATTGATATCAAGAACTCAAACCTGATAGGGACGAATTAGTGGTTGCTGATGTTTCATGTTGGTCAGATTTTTACCGTAACAATTTTTTTAGGATTAGGTTCGAAAGTTTGTAGAAACTGTCGTCTTTTTTTGGTGTGGCTCATCTCTCTCACGAGGTTCGTGGTAAATAAGTAAGACTACAAACACAACACAAGACCATAATAAGTAGTAGCATCAGCGATCTATGAATACAAGGAAAACGATCAACTCGGGGCAAATAGAAGAAACAGCGTCTGGCCTTTATTTTACGACATGACTCAGTCTTTCTTACCAAGGTGGGGACTGCATACATAGCATTAGTGTGAGAAAACCATGGTCTTGGCAAGTTCGTGAGCTTTGTCTCGACCAAAGAATTTCTCCGCGATAACCAAAGAGAACTCCATTGTGGTACCTGGGCCTCGGCTAGTGATGAGATTGCCGTCGACCACCACACGGTTTTCAGCTTCGCTGGCGTCGGTTAGCTTATTGCACATTGCGGGAAAAGCAGTAGCCTTCTTACCCTGTCCAACGGGTGCGACGATGATGTCATGTAAGATAAATTTAGCGCGAAAAAAATGAAGTGGTAAGTAAATTGACAATTGGCTTTAACATGGAATCTCAAAACTTCTATTACTAGAAAAAAGATACCGATACCTTGAGCAAGCCATTGGGTTCTAGGACTAAAGCAGGGGAAGCACAAATTGCTGCGTAGAACTTTTGTGAATCCCTTTGCTTCTTCAGCAGATTCACTAGCTTCTCTGATTTTGCAAAGGCTTCGGCACCACCAAGTCCACCCTGCTCATAAGATTATTAAAGTATTGTCTTGTCACAAGGTGTGGAGTAGATTAAGATTTCTGCACTTTCAAAATCAGATGTTTAAGTGGAGTTAATAACTCACCGGCAAGACAACAAGATCATATGATTGACCAATGGCTTCATCTAGGAGAACATCCGCTGCTAGTTTAACTTTTCGGGAAGCTAAGATTTCAAGGTTGGGCTCAAGAGATGCCACCACCACATTAGCCTTTGCTCGGCGAAGCACATCAATGATTATAATAGCTTCCATCTCCTCAGTCCCATTAGCAATTGGCACTAGAATCTGTCAGAGAAAAAAAAAACAAGGAATTGTGATTGATAGTCAGCATTCTCCACTGAAAATTGGTTCTTGCCTGCTTCGATATGAGATTATATTCCTAACCAATTGTATTTCCAGGAGATTATAAGCTACAATTAGAAGTTGAGAAGAGAACTTCCCTAAGATCCCAAAATTATTAAGTACATTCTAGAATATACATTCGCATATACCTTAGGAGTACCCTCAAACTTCCAATCAACTGGATTTAGCTCCAAATACGTATACGCTTCACCATGGTTTGGCCGTATGACCTGGATGGAGTTAAGATATAATAACAAACAAGCCAATGCATCAGCAGCAGGGACACTATCAGCAAGTTGAAATTGTTGCAGTAACATTGAAAATATACTTATAAGGTAGCCATACATACCAACGGTCCCGAAACCTCTTGAGCCTTATCCTTTCCATATAGCAGATCCACCAGAGCAACTGAATACTCCATCACTGTTCCAGGTCCACGACTTGTCACCACTTTGCCATCCTGATGTACCCTGGACTCAACAGTAGATGCCGATGATGACAACTGTTCCATAAATGATGGGTAGCAAGTTGCCTACAAATTTATGAAAACAGTATTAGTGTTGATGATTAAGTTTTCCCCGTTATTGGCCTATATATAACTGAATACATGCAGGATAAATACTTATTCTTCTTGTGACCTTTTTCCCCTTCAACAGGCCCCATGAACCAAGAGCAACAGCAGGAGCAGCACATATAGCTGCATATGGCCGGTCATCAGCAGCCTGCTTCTTTACAATGGTCTCAAGTACCTTGCAATTCTTCAAAGTAGCTGCACCTGGCATTCCTCCCTATATCCATCATATGCATCAATAGCTATTGATTTCATTTCGAATTTAAAAAAAAAAAAAAAGGAAATTGCTAACAAAGAGAACAGCATCGAAGCAATAATCATAGTTAGCAGTGAAACAAGATCCGAAATCACAAATTTTGAAATAAAGCAACTGTGTTTCACCGGTGCAGGAATAATTTCAGCAACAAAACTGTCATCAAGGTGTAAAAAACATCTGTACGAGAATCGTAACCAACTCACTTGTACTCACTAGGAAAAGGTATCACATAAAAGGAAACAACAACGATACTTGACAGGATGCGCAACCATACCGGAGAGATATGAGGTCAAACACAGTGTCAACGCAATCGGACACAAGAGCATCGGCAACGATCTTGATGCCGTGGCAAGCGTCGACGCACAATTGACTCTCCACCGACGCAACAGTCACGTCGGCTCCAGCTCGTCGTAGAACATCGATAGTCACCACCGCCTCGATCGGCTCAGTTCCATTAGCTACAGGAACCAAAACCTACAAGCACATACATAGACAAAATCTCAGTCGGACAGACAATCACACTCTCAGCTCCACTTTTACCTCCTGAAAACCAGACCAAACAAGTACAGAAACGACGATACCTTTTTAGCATCGGAAGCCATGACTGAGAGCGAGAAACGTACGGTAGAACGACAACGGAGAGCTTTGTGCAAATACGAGAAATTCGTTGGCCGCTTTGTTAGAGGGATATTAAATATGAAGGAGATTCGTGCGAGGTGGCTCGTCGCCATTTTATAACTATAGCCGAAGGCTCTCGAAAGTCGAATCTGCGCGGAGCTGTTTTATTTTTACATTCATCTTTTTTTTCTTATTAATTTTTTTCATTTATCTATACTTAAAATTTTGGAAAAAAGGTGGGCGATTCGATTCCATTCCAATAAAAACGCAGGCAGTGTGGGATTTATATTATCTGTTCGCGGCAACGGAGAATCGAGTAAAATCGAGACTGCGCCGACGATTTTAACAAGATGATGAAATCGAAGGTGCCCTAGGCAAAATTCATGGAATTTCAAATGTTTTCTTTCACGATAGTCTTTTGGTACAAGTTTGGAGAAGAAGTAAAGGCATTGACCATGATTTCCTAGTTTGGTGAAGCAGGTAATATGCCAACAGCCTCAAGCTTTTAAGAGTTCAACTAATATGATCAATGCATCGTTCATAATTACGCATTTTGAGGATTTTTGTCATTTCGTTTTGAAAGATACTTTTATAGTTGGGATTTTTTTGAGGAGTTTCCAATAAGACTGCTGTTGTGTGGATAGACTTCCATTCTTCTGTCTGAATAACCAACCGTCTTCATGGATATGCTGCTGTGTACTTTATTAACTTTTGAATCTAATCTCTGTTGTCATCTGTCTCAGATCTCCGATGGTGATTACGTTGATTGGTTTATATCTTCCTACGATGGCCCTTCCACTTTTCAAGGTTGAGGAAATGATTTTTTTTGTGTTGTTAATTATTACAAAGGTGCTATCATATTACGACCTTATGCGTGTTTATGATACAGAGTGGTGGCTGCAGCCACCAGCAAATTCTTTCTGAGCTATTTGAATAATCAAATAATTCCCGTTTTGATAAGGTAATGGAGTTGCCAATTGAATGATTGCGTTATGGTGAAGTTGAGTAATTTTTTTCACTCTCATCTGTCCAAGTTGGTTTTTCGAGCTGATGGTCCTATGCCCTGCCTTGCCTGATATGTAACCGTATATTAACTACTAAGTGCTGCTTTGTTCTTGATCTTCTTTCACTTTATGTAACCTTCATGACTTTAGTTTCATTATTGCTGCACCAAAAATGTTTGGATTTTTATTCCACTACTTCCAGCAGTTGCTCAAATTTTAGAGGTCATTTGAAGCAGATAAGAAAAAAGGTTGTCGCTCTGTTTTGTTGTGCGGTGTTGCTTTGGTCCACTAAGTTCATTTTTGCTTATATTTCACGACCCTTTCTTAGTTTACCTTTCGTCACCTTCTCTTTGTATTTCGCAGAAATACATGGTTCGTAAGAAGATTGAAGAGATGACTCTGCATGTATTGAATCTTTGCTTTATAAACCCACAGGTAACTAACCATTTTGTTACTGAGGATGGTGGGTTTATAGTATTGTAGTTCTGGATATAAAGCAAACAACTCCTTAACACATGCCTTAATTTGCACATTCTTGATTCTTCATCTTTGCTGTACATTGCACTTGATGAGGCTCTACTAAACTAGGATAGAAGAGAGTTTTGATCCTAGTTAAGATCGAAGCCATTGTGACTAGATTCTTCCGAGTATTACATGCATTTATACGTGTCATGAATAGCTTTAGCTTGCTTGCTTACTCTCATTAGGAGTTGTGTGATATTCCATCCATAGTTGGTAAATGGTCGATTTCTTCAGTTCGGCTGATTTGCGTAGGCTCCAAGGATGAAAGTTGTTGCTGGCTTTTCAAGTTACTCGACACTTTTTTTTTTTTTTTTTAAATTACAGTCCCACAAATATTCTTAAAGACTCTGAAAACATTCAAAACCAGCATGACAGTATTACTTTAATTTACTAATTAGATAGACCCAATAAACTATATTTTGATTACAAGAACCTGTCCGAGGCAGGCAAGCATATGATATGATGATCTTTATAAAGTTTTCCGGGCGATCAATCAGCTGTCCAGCTTTGTTCGACGATCTCTCTTACTCTACGATTGTATTCTCTCTTATTCTCGCTGAACATTCTCGCAGCTTCAGAGTTTGCAGGGGAGTTCGGATTCGGGTCGCACAATAATGACTACAAAATGATATGTTGACTCGTTAGATAACATCAGACGGAAGTTATAGACATAAAAGCCTATATGAGGAGCTCATAGATATTACCTGTATAGACGTAAGTATAGCAGCAACATCGTATATAGGACTCCACTGGTTTTGAAGGATGTCCAAGCATATACTTCCATCAGCGTAAACTTGATTCGAAAAGAAAGAGATTTTCCGATTTCATATCACACTCCGAATAAAACCAACAAAAACACACTAATGATCCAACTCCTTACTGTTTGGATGGAACATTCTAGAAACGAATCGAACTGTTGGCGGCTTGTTTGGATAGTCTTCGGAGAATTGGAGGGTCAACTTGAACGTACCTGCCATGTTTCACTCGGAAGTTCGCCAACAGCGTTCGACCATTGCACCATAGGAAAAATAATAAGAAGAAATCCGCAAAAAGAAATAGGAAAAAAAACGCACCTCCATCCCACGGCGTATCATCGGGGCTGTGTTTCAAACAAACAATAACAAGCCAAGAAACTGCTTAACATAACAAATAACTCTATGGAGCCAGAAAAGAAGAAAATAAGATTTTATTTGTGGCGTGAAATCCTCACCCAAATATGACTGCATTCCACAGCATAATATTATTGTCTTGCGGTGCGCCGCTGATACCCGCAGGAGGATCTTGCTGCAACCTCTTGAAGTCCCTCATCAATCTCTTTCTAGCAGGAGTCGACATATTGGCACTAGCAACAACGAGTGCATTCAACTAATTACTGAGAGAGCCTTCATTATAATCTTAAAGGATAAATAAGAAAAAGTAATCTTACAAACCACACAGATATACTTATGAAACTAAAACCAGCTCTAGCAATTAAGATCATGTTTTTCTTTTTCTAGGGAAACGGAATTGGGTTAATTAAAAAGAATTATTCCAAGTACTCATGTCGAGCCAAATAAGGTAAAACGTTCGTCTTTTACTAATCTTGCATATCTGGAGAGAACTTGAAGGAATTTTTTCTCCTTGAACAGACAAATTTCTGATAGGCATCAAAGCCAAACATCTTCTTCAAACCAATGATTGACGATTCACACCAATGATTGATGCGATGATTCACAGTATATACACATAAAAAAAAAGAATATTTATTTAGATCATAAAAATTACCTGATCTGATCACACGAAATGGGTCTTCTGCAGAAACGAACCAGTGGAGTGATGAAGAGAAGATTACAACAATGCTGTTATCTATCTATCCCCGATCTATCTATGCGTGTAATAATTGTTCAGGAATAATATCAATTCTGTCCAATTGACACCATAAAGCTGGTCTCCACTGTTATTAGGGCCAACGAATGTGGCCCACCGATCGCTGTCTGGTTCACAGTTGGGCTCATTAGATTCCATTGCATTGCATGTGGGCCCCACTGGATTCTGGAAATCAAACGTTCGAGCGAGTCTCTCGAATGAACTGTTTTATTTTATCTCAAACGATACGGTATACGGTATAAATACCTAAAATATTTGGGGTGGTTTTTGTAAATACCCAATTTCTCTTCTCTTTCTTCGCCAATCGCCACGTCAGGTCATTACATGTCGGCATGAATATATCCTTTTTTGTAACGAAAAGAAAATAAAAAAAATATAAAACAGAGGGGTGGAGGGTGGTGGTCTCAGCATCTTTTTCAGCATTTTCTTTAATCAAGAATTCGTTTATTATTAAAAGATAAGAATGAGCAAAGGAGTTGCTTATTCAGTTCAGCAGCTTGAGGACGAAACGAGTGGTGGGTGGGTGGTATATATTTAGTAGTACATCCGTCCCACTAATTTTATCACATTTTGCCATTTCGGGCATCCCACAATTTTATCACCTTTCCTTATTTAGCAAAAAAACTATCACAAACAATCAATATAATAATATTAAATATTCTTAAAAGACGTGTTAAAATATACACTTTATTACCTTTTCATTGTACTATATTATTATAATAATACCACCTTAATATCCGTGTCCACCAACATATGTGATAAAAATAACGGGACGAGGTAGTATTTATTATTTATGGACGGGGTAATTGAAAATGAGATTCGGTTGACATGGCCTCGTGGATAGTGGCTTGGTTCGGACTTAGGTTCGCTTATATGACCCACTCACTTATAATGGGCCGTCGACCCCTTACTAGTTGTATAGGATTAGCCCATTAATGTCGGCCCAATTTCACTGGCAGAGCAGAAATACAGGGCAGGGAAATTGCACGGAGGGTGTTTAGTTATATACTATGCTCACTTAGCTCAAAACCTCGAGTTCGCCTACAAAGCCCTAAAAGCCTGAGTGAAATCCCTCGCTTACTCTGACTTACAGTATTTCTGTGCCGTTATCGATGGAAATTTTGGTGTAATGCTTCTCATCTTTCCTCTCCTTGTTCAGTTTTATGGTTTTTTTTTCTTCTCATGTTCAGTTCAGCTGCTGTTTTCTCATTTCGTAATGCAAGTGCAGTGAAGGTTTGATCCTTTGGGATTTGTCTTTGTGCTAAGTAAAATGATTTACGAAAGTAATCTAGCATCTTTTCTGCGCCTTTATTTTGCTGTGTAGGAGACGCTGATAATGTCACTATTTTCTGTGGTTCTGTTCTTTCTTGTGTGTAATGCGAGGACGTTACAAAAATTTGGGTATCTTATGGCATTGTTTCTTCTATATTGGTTTATGAAATGATTATGTTTGCTTACCTAATCCCTTGCAGGTGTTGAGGTGAAAAGTGGACATTCTCTTGAGGTTGCGCCTGGAGATGGCATGATCTTGCATCTTTCTCAGGTTATAATGCTAGAGTTTTATCTCTTGGGTTTTACATTTTTATCGTTATTGTTGTATTTTCGTTAACACTGCCTTTTTTCCTTAGGCTTGTCTTGGTGAGGTGAAGAAGGGGAAAGGAAATGAATCTATCCACTTGTTTGTGAATGTTGATGGCAAAAAACTTGTTCTTGGGACATTGTTCTCAGAAAAGCTGCCTCAGCAACAGTTTGATTTGGTCTTCGACAAAGATTTTGAGATATCCCACAATTGGAAGAATGGAAGTGTATCATTCTTGGATACAAGGCCCATAACCCTTTTGATGAAGAATATCCTTGTGTATTATTTTCCATTCTGCTCAGTTTTATTCCATCGCTACCATATATTTGCTCTATATAGTCCTTAACTCCTTTAATTGGCACGGAGATGTCAGAGGGAGAATCTGGTAATAATTCCCATCCTCCTCTTACTCATTGGCATTGCTATTCCTTGGTCAATTTCATTTTATTTCCTGTTGTTCCTTTATTTTTATCACGGTATTTTACAGATGAATCTGAATCAGATGAAGACATCCCACTCCCTACTGCAACTAATGGTAGTAATTTCTTGACATATGCACTTTAGTTTGTATTTACAACTGAATATAATTTAATATTGTGCAACTCTATAGGAAAACCTACGACGAAGGCTGTGGCTGAGCAAGAAAAGGCCACTGAAGCTGGTAAGGGAAGTGCTGCCAAAGATAAGAAGATCGATGCAGGCAAGCGCAAGGTGAAAATTGAGGAGCCGAAGAAAAACAAGGAAACGACCAAGAGTGATGAAGATATGATGTCTGAGGATGAGGATGAAGATGACTCCGAGGCAATTCTCCTATCCAATGATAGCACCTTATATTTTGTGTTGACTTGTCATCTCCCGTATTTTTTACATGTTTTTAAGTTGGATGTGTTGCACTCTTATTACATAAAACATGCAATAACTGCAGGGAGAGGATGACTCTGATGATTCTGATGCTGAAACTGGTGACAGTGAGGAGGAGACGCCAAAGAAGGTAGCATACATCAGCATATCCTTGGAAATCTCTATTCGTCTAACCTTTTTGGGCACACTAAAATTTTATGTATGTCTTCTGAAGGCCAAACCATCCAAGAAAAGGCCTACAGAATCGGCTGCAAAAACACCTGGCCAAGATAAAAAGGCAAAAGCAACACCCCAAAGAACTGGTGATTTACTAATCTGATCTTCAACCATAAACCAATTTACCAGTTTTATACTTTTGTTATGAATTTCTTCATTTGCTTGACCAGATAACAAGAACTCTGTCGAACATGTCGCGACTCCTTATCCTTCTAAACAAGCCGGTAAAACTCCAGGAAACAAGCCGACTGAGAAGACACCAAAATCTGGAGGGTCCATAACTTGCAAGAGCTGCAGCAGGTAACATTTCCTCATCCCCAGTTTTTTTACCGTGCCATGTGAAATTTTAGACGACTGAGTTCTCTTCTCACGCGATCGTATAAATTGCTTCTCTAAGGTCATTCGGCTCGGACAAAGCTTTGGAATCTCACACAAAAGCTAAGCATTCCGCTGCCAAGTGATTCCAACAGTTGTCACCATTGTTGAATGTCTAAATCTTTCCAAGCTATCATCATAAAGAATCTCTGTAAAGGGGAATTGCAGTTTTTGGCATTGTGATGTTTCTTTCATTCGCGTCAAGAAGACATTCTGTCTAATTAGTACATGGTTTAAGGTTTAATTTTTGACTCCCAAGCCCAAACCTTTTTCTTGAAACACACATCTCTCCCATTCGACACAATAGCACCTTGCCTTGTTATCATGAGAAGATATCTCGATTTTTATCAGTTCTTATGGCAAAGTAAAATCTCAATATAGCTTCGGTGTAGAGAGACGGTAATGGAAGCTCAAATTGGAAAACAACCAACATCGATTCGTCAAAAAGACATCATTACTAACATCGCAAAAGGTTCCGTTTTTATTGGAAAGCAGCGCAAACAAAGCCTGAAAAAGAACAAGGAACGAACCAAAAGGAGAGAAGAACTCAGATGGCTTTGAGCAAATCCTCCGCGCTGCTAACGTTGAAAGCCCCACCTTCCTCAAGATTCAGAATCTTCACAACACCATCTTCAACATACATGGCATACCTCCTCGACCTAACGCCGAGACCAATTGGCTTATCACTCAGATCGAGCTCGCACCCAATCGCCTTTGTGAAGTCGCCGTTGCCGTCGCTCAGCAGCAACACCTCGTCCCCGATGCCCAGATTCTCCTTCCACGCCTTCATCACGAACGCGTCGTTCACCGAGATGCACGCTATGGAGTCGATTCCCTTGGCTTTGAGCTCGCCGGCCTTCTCCACGAACCCCGGGAGGTGCTTCTGGGAGCACGTCGGCGTGAAAGCCCCGGCACGGCGATTAGGATGGTCTTTTTGTTGGCGGTGAGGTCGGAGATCGTGACCGTCTCGAGGTCGGAGGAGGACGGTGGGAAATAGGAGAGAGTGGCGTCTGGGAGCTTGTCGCCGACTGATATCGCGGCGGTGATTGCCGTCGCGCTGTGGCTGAGGCGGCGGCGGAACGAGACGGATGGATTGGGTTGTCTGAGCTTGAGGAGGGCGGTGGTGGTTGGTTTGAGGATGGTCTTGGCGGCGGCGAAGGTGCTGAAAGTGGCGGCCATTTTACGATCTGTGATTGTGAATGAGGATGAACGAACGAACGAGGGT
Organism: Craterostigma plantagineum; assembly: GCA_027422505.1. Taxonomy (NCBI): domain Eukaryota; kingdom Viridiplantae; phylum Streptophyta; class Magnoliopsida; order Lamiales; family Linderniaceae; genus Craterostigma; species Craterostigma plantagineum. The sequence continues at coordinate 2,031,688 of JAPQWV010000082.1, forward strand.
TTCTAAACTATCCAAGAAATAAATAAATTAATAAAATTGATAAATGTCGCTATATTCCAAGCCTCCTCAGCTTTGTTTGCATCGCTGATTGTCGCTCCAATTATCTATTATGATTCAGTCATTATCATTTTCATCAAACTAATGACGTAGAATCAATCAACGAACAACAATATATCAATGAGCGTTTTTCTTCATCAATATCGTATCATAATAATATAGAATGATCACTCCTCCTCCTCCTCTCTCTTGTTAGTAGAAGAAGAATGCTGCTGTTGATGATCATCTACTATCAAGCCAATCTCCTTGTGCCTAATGAGCAAAGCCATTCTCTCGTTCTCAAGCTTCAACATCTCATTACTGAGCTTCTCCTTCTCCATTTCTCTGTCCTTCTTTGAGCTGAACTTCAACCATTTCAATCTCTGCCTTTCCATGTCATATGCCTGCAACTGAATCTCCACCCTTTGCTCCTCCAATCCCATCAACCTACTCCTCATCCAATGCCGTTTCTCTAAAGAACTCTTGGTCGGATCTTGCAGAACCATGCTCAACTCAGAATCTAACTGCTGCATCAACGGCGACAAAGAGGTCGTATCTCTCATCCTTTTCTTGGACAATCTCTCGTCCACGTCACCATCATCATCATCAAGATCTTCGTCGTCATCTTCAACATTATCATCAGCCATGTTAAGGTTCTGTGAAATCCCGCTAGGATGCTCCTTATTCGAGTGCGAACAGATCTTCTGCTGCTGCTGCTGCTGATTATCATCAGGCACGGCCATGATTTCAGCTTGTTGAGGAGAATTATCGTCTACGACGTTGTCGTGACCACAGCTGTTGTGGTAAGCACACATCTCTCTGAAGAACAAGTGCTTGGAATTCAACAGCTTCTTCACTTCTTCCTTCATTTTAGGCGAGATGTGAGCCATGGTTTCGAGCAAGCTCCGATTCTCGACAACACGACAAGCCGTTCCTTTGCCCAGAATATCGTTGACCCTTTTGTACCTTTTGTTCAAATCGTTGAACTTGTCTTCGCACTGCTGCGGCGAGACGTAAAAGCCTCTCTCCATCATAGCCCTCGACACAGATTTCCACTTACCTTTCTTATTGTTATTATTATTCTTGTTAGGCCGATTTTATCCAACCTTGTACTGAATCACTGGATTAGTATTACCTGATACGATGATTTACGGAAGCAATAAACGAAGTAATACCGTAGACGAATTGTAGAGTTGGAACGAGAGAGCGCGCGAGTTCTTCAGAATAGTCGTCAACTCAAATATGATTCAGCAACCCTAAACACTAATGTGTTTAGGGTATTTATACAAATGCCCTAATGGCTAACGGGCCCAATATTACTAATATATCCACAAGTCGGATATATTTACAATTAAGTCCTAGGGCATAATTAAATTACAGAACATTAGACTAATAATTAAATGAACACAATTAAATTAATCTCTAACAATCTCCCCTTTGTGTTCATTCTACGTAGTATCCCGGTCTTCTGTTCTGTAGGCGGATTTCCTCAAATTGAGAACGTACTCGAATTGTCTGATGCTTCGGCGAAGATATAGTCTATTCTGAATTTCTTCAATAGCAGTATTGCTTAGGCTGATGATTTCTTCTCGGAACTGCTCGAGTCCTAAGCTTGCAAGGTCGCCTTTTGAAGGATCAGAATATCTTCTAACTTTACTTCTCAGTTTCTCGATAATGATCCTGAGAGTGCCGTCGCAGTACTTCTCAACTTCTGAGAGGAACATGACTCTCTTTAGTCCATCCTTGCTGTAGACTACGGAGAGTTCAGGTTCTTTGAAGATGAAGCCATTTGGATATGATTTGAGCTCTTCCTCCATGCCTGTGAAGTTCGGTCTCGTTAGGTTTACCTTCCTAGCGTTATTCTCAATGGCCATCTGAAAGTCGTGGCCTGTGTAGAAGGTAATGTCTCTCAGCATGTGTCTCTTAATGGCTTCATATCCCAGCTTGTATTTGAATTCTCGTAGGATGAATTTCCTGTAGAGTCTTGATAGCTTGAATACTTCGCTGGGATCAATGTACTGAAGATCTCCTTCAGAGATCATGTCTACAGAATCGTCCAGTCGTCGCACTAGGTAGACTGGGTATTTCAGGCTCGTTCCCATTTCCTGAACGGTTACATCCAGGATCTCCTTGATTGAAGCCTTCGCCCGCATCCTCTTCTTGTCGTCGTCAGTGACCCTCGAGCCTCCTGTCGTCGTCCATTTGTATAGGAAATGATAGGCCAATTTTGTGGATCCTCCAACGTGTGATAGGCCTCTCAGCTCCATTTCATTGTATGGACGAATTTGATCCCGTTCTCGCCAGATTCTATCTCGAAGTTCTTCTTGAAATGGAGTGGTTATCTTGTCCCATGGGATTGTATAATCGCATGGCGTCTCTTCATAGTCTTCTCCATTTCTGATCTCGTCTGGCGCCATCCTGAGGCTCGTTTCGACCGCCGCCCAGATTAATCCACTGACGTTGTCCAGTCGCTCTTGAAGGTCATCTTCTGCGGGATGATCGCTGTAGCTTTGAGATTCCCATCCCTGGTCTACAAACTCGTTGAGCTCAACCAGAGGATCAGGGATATTTATGTCTGCGACTGGAGGTAGTGGCTCGTCGGTCACCTGTGGGGTGGGTCTGGTCTGAAGTCGGATGGTAATGGGGGTAGGTCTTTTGGTAGGTGGGAAGAGGTAGTAGGTTGGGGGTTTGTGGGTTCAGGTTGTTTGAGGTGGAAGGCTCTGGTTGGTTTGAGGTGGAAGGCTCTGGTTGGTTTGAGGTGGAGGGCTCAGATTGGTTTATTGCCTCGACCCGCTGTCGCTTTTCCTCCCCCTCAGGACGACCGTCGCCATCAGGGTCGTCATGTCTTCGCTTGTTTGTGGGCGGGTCGTAGTGGCAATGGTATGGTATTTGGAGGCGGTGAAGGAGCTCCTTATCCTCATCATCGAGGCTGTCGACCTCGCTAAGGAGGCGATCAAGTAGTTGTTGGCGAAGCTCCTTAGTGGTGGGTATGGGAGTAGGTGTAGGTGTAGGCGTAGGTGTAGGAGTAGGTGTACTGGCGGATGTGGATGGGTGGTGGGATTGGGAAGATGCCAGTGCCTCGACTCTTTGCATGATGGAGGCCTCCATTTGTTTCATTTCGTCGCGTACGGTTGCGAGGCTCCGTTCGAGGTGTTGGTCGAGGTCGGCGCGGGTGATGAAGGGTGATAACTCAACAGAGCCACGAAGGCGTTCTGTTGTCACGACTTCAGAAAGATTCCTGAGTCGCGGCCCACACGCACTAAAGAGCGCGTGGGACTTGAGGGACCGGGGCCACCGAGGCTCACCGTTTGCATCGTCGATAAGACAAGCTCATCGAGATGGCCTGAACTCACGGGGGCAGTGATGTTGCCCGTGTCAGGACTTCCGTCCGATCGTCGAGTATCATCAATAGATGATGTCTCTACAGACGTTCTGGACTGATCACTAAGAAAAGTCGAGAAAGGTGTTTGTGTCCTAGCAAAATCGAAAAAATTTGGGAAAGTGGACACTAGACTCGATGTGGTGGAAGAAGGGGCAGCGACGTGGGGCTGGGGGTCGCTTATATGTACATCACTTGCATCCGAGCGAGACAAGGATGGCTGAGATGGTTCCCCGTGAGATATTGAGACATCAACCTGTTGGGAGGTGATGAATGGGAAGGGCTGGGTTGTGCATGCGCCGTTGAACCAGATGCGGCGACTTCTACTCGGGAGCTGATTAAATCAGCTCCTGTTCCTATGGGTTCGGTTCTGGATGATGTAGTGAGGAGGGGAGGTGCGAAGCTGACTGACACCGGAGGAGGTGGTCGTCGGTCATGTTTTCTCTTTGTACGCACTTCGCGTTGTCGCTCAGGACCCTGTCTCACCCAAGTTTGAAAATGTCGAGAAGGCCCAAACGAGATAAAATGTCGAAAGATAAAAGGCCCAAGTTTGAAAATGTCGAGAAGGCCAAGGTTTGAAGATGTCGAGTTGGCCAAATATCGAGACGAGTGAAAATTTTACCAAAATGTCGAGAAAGAAAAAAAATGGCGAGGAGCTCAGTTTAAGTAAAATGTCGATATCGCTCAGGTTAAATAAAATGTCGGGATAAATGTAAAATGTCGATAAGACAATAATGTCGATACGAAGATAAATGTCGATATCTCTCTGTTGAAAATCAAATTAGGGTTAACGATTTGAAATTTGGGGAAAATGTTGACGCTCTGAAATCGTTTCAAACATGCACAGATTTAAATCACGAAATGTCGAGCGGTTCAAAAACGAAGAAGAACAGTTTTGAATCAAGAAAAAATCTCCAGAAATCATGTAAATCGAAGCTTAAAATTAAAAAAGTGAAATCGGAGGTTCGTCAGTGATTTCTGCAATTTTCTATACCTGCATTCGAAACGATTAGTAGCATAATAGAGAGATTTAAGGGGCTTTATCGAGCTTACCAGTCGATAGCAGAAATGGAGCGACTGAATAGAGATTTACGAAAAGGTTGGGAAGAATTTCGCTGGAAGTTTTCTGGCGAAGTGAAAAAAGGCGAAAAAATGTCGGGATGGATGAAAAGTCGGGCTGTGTTATAATTTGTCGAGTCGAAGTGAGAAGTCGACACTGGTTATAAGAAGTCGAATTGTTCTTGGGCTTCCTCAAGGCCCATATAGATATCGAGAATAATTTGGGCTTCATAGATAAGAAGTCGACATCTGAGTAGTTGTGATTAAAAAGAATGAGATGTCGAGATGTGTAAAGTGATGAGAAGATGTCGAAGTAATCTTGGGCTTCTTTAAGGCCCATATCAAATGTCGAGAGAGAGGAATTAATTAAGTGGCTCAATGTCGATAAAATTCGAAATCATAAAATTAAGGCTTAGTGTCAAGAATGAAATGTCGAGTCATAGGATTTGGGCTTGTCGAGTTTATACTTGGGCTTATCGACACCAAATGGCCCAATTAGTATTTAAATAATAAAATGCAAAGCAAATAAAATAAAATGCAAGTAAAAAATGCAAAGATACCAAAAAAATAATGCTCCCCCTAGACATATACATACGTTTTTTTTTTTTTTTTTTTTTTTTTTTTTTTTAACCTAAAACTGTGATAGAGAATGAAAAAAATAATGCTCCCCCTAGAATTATGCAATTATGTTTCTCCCCCTAGACACATGCATAGGCTTTTATAATATGGTTATGTCTGAGATGTGCTGCCTAGCATGAATGTGCCTAAATTAAGGGGTAAGATTTAACATGCCCAACCTAGAGACTAAGAATTGGAATCGTTTCTCATCCAATGCTTTAGTAAAAAGGTCAGCCAGTTGAAGTTCGGTGCTAACAAACTGCATTTCTATGATGCCATTTTCAACATGATTTTTTATGAAGTGATATCTAAGATCAATATGCTTCGTGCGTGAATGATGTACGGGATTGCAGGTTATCACAATTGCACTCTTAGAATCACTGTAGATAGGAATATTATGTAAATCAAACCCGTAGTCCAGAAGTTGAGTGCGCATCCACAGAATCTGTGAACAGCAACTGGCGGCTGCTACGTATTCTGCTTCAGCGGTTGACGTAGAAACACAATTCTGTTTCTTGGAGGACCAGCAAATTAATTTGTCACCGAGCAGTTGTGCGCCACCTGATGTACTTTTTCTATCCATGCGACACCCTGCAAAATCTGAGTCAGTGTATCCAATTAATTTAAAACTAGAATTTTGGGATACCATAGACCAAGATTTGGAGTTCCTTTCAGATAGCGGAGTATCCTCTTTACAGCAGTCAGGTGTGATTCTTTTGGGTTTGCTTGAAAACGTGCACAGAGGCAGGTTGCAAGACGATATCTGGTCTGCTTGATGTTAGATACAGTAGTGAACCAATGATTCCTCTGTAGTGAGTTTCGTCAATAGGCTTGCCAGAGAGATCTGCATCAAGTTTGCATGCTGTGGACATAGGAGTCGCTATGGAAGTGCAGTTTTCCATCTTGTATTTCTTCAAGAGATCACTTATATACTTAGACTGACTGATGAAAATACCGTCTGGTAGCTGTCTGATCTGCAGTCCTAGAAAGAAATTCATTTCCCCCATCATGCTCATTTCGAACTTGGTGGTCATTAAGTGACTGAATTCCTCGCATAGTTTTACATTCGTGGAGCCAAAGATTATGTCATCAACATAAATTTGAACGAGCAAGATGTCTGAGTTCTGCCTTTTAATGAAGAGCGTGGTATCAATTTGACCTTTGGTGAACCCGGATTCGACTAAGAAGGTGGAAAGAACGTCATACCAAGCTCGCGGTGCTTGCTTAAGGCCATAGAGGGCTTTGTCCAGACGATACACGTAATCGGGCTTGGTTGAGTCTACGAATCCTTCAGGTTGTCCAACATAAACTTCTTCTTTCAGAACTCCATTTAAGAAGGCTGTCTTGACGTCCATCTGATAGACAGTGAAATCCTTATGGGCAGCGTAAGCAAGAAATAAACGAATGGCTTCTATACGAGCGACTGGTGCAAAGGTTTCATCGTAGTCAATGCCTTCTTGTTGATTGTACCCTTTTGCTACCAATCTGGCTTTATTACGGATGACCTTGCCATTTTCGTCTCTCTTGTTCTTGAAGACCCATTTCGTTCCTACGATCGTTTTGCCTTTGGGTCTTGGAACTAGAGTCCAAACTTTTAAGCGTTCAAACTGGTTGAGTTCATCTTGCATAGCAATTATCCAGTCTGGGTCTGAAAGTGCTTCTGACACTTTTCTTGGTTCGAGTTGACTCATAAAGCACGAGAAATGTTCGTGAACAAATGAGACGTAATCGTCCGGAATTGCGCTTTTCTTTTCACGAGTTGATCTTCGCAGGAGTGGTTGAGCCGTATGAGAATCATCAGGATGGTCAGGAATTGTTGCTGCGTCGACTACAGGAGATTGATCGTGATGTGTGGCGAGGGAGTCAACGTTTGTCTCAGTCTGAGGTTCTATGACATTTGCAGTGGGATCCTGACTGGAATGAGAGATTTCATCCTCAGTGTCAGTGGCGTTGGGAAGCGTGAAGTCTGTTTCTGAGGAAGAGTTATCTTCAATATCTGAGGTTGCTTGGATTTCACCTTGTGGAGTTTCTGTCATCTGAGAAGGCATTGGATCTGAAATTAGATGAAAATCTTCAAGCAAAAAATCTAGTGATGCCAAGCTTGGATTTGCAGAGGCTGAGTCTCGTTGAACGTTCCCTGATGCATTAGAGGGTGCTTCTGGTGTTGTGGGAAGTGTTTCGTCAAATGTGACATTTGCACTTTCCCTTACAATTTTAGCGTCTTTGAGGAATACTCTAAATGCTTTGGACGTTGAGGAGTATCCAATGAATGTGCCTTCGAGAGCTTTAGGATCAAATTTGCCTCTGTTGCTTCGATCATCTGCTATAAAACATTTACAACCAAACACTCGAAGAAAGGAAATGTTAGGAGCACGATTATTTATGATCTGATAGGGCGTCTTCTCAAATCTTTTGTGGATTGAAGTGCGGTTCTGAGTGAAGCATGCAGTGCTTAGAGCTTCGGCCCAGAAGGAATGTGGAAGATTTGATTGAATTATCATAGTGCGTGCAGCTTCAACAAGTGTTCTATTTTTCCGTTCGACTACCCCGTTTTGTTGTGGAGTTCCAGCAGCTGAAAACTGTTGTGATATGCCTTGAGATGCATAGAAGTTTCTCAAGCGATCATTTTTGAACTCCGTGCCATTATCTGAGCGAATGGTGCCAATTCGGGCCTGTAGTAGGTTCTGGGTAGTTGTGACGAATGTTTCGATGATTGAGGCGGTCTCATCCTTACTGCGTAAGAATTTTGTCCAAGTGTATCTAGAAAAATCGTCGATGAGGACCAGAACATATTTGCGACCATTGAGACTCTCTGTTCTCATGGGACCGCATAGATCAACGTGAAGTAGTTCTAAAGGTCGAGAAGAGCATGCAACATGTTTGGACCTATGGGAGGCTCTTTTCATTTTTCCTAGTTCGCAGGCACTACAGAGATGTTCCTTTTGATACGTAAGGTTTGGTAGGCCGACAACTAGTTGCTTAGTGGATAGTTTATTAATGTCTCTAAAATTTAGATGGGATAGACGATTGTGCCACAGAATGTTTTGAGAGTGTGAAGCTTTAGAGAGTAGGCAGATGTTCGAGGATGGCGTGGTTGTTTTGAGGTCTATCGTATAGAGATTCGTTTTTCGAATGCCATGGAGTAGATCATTACCGTGACCGTCGTTTATGCTGCATTTTCTTGCTTTGAAGTTTATTTCGAGCCCTTTGTCGCACAGTTGGCCAATGCTGAAGAGGTTGTGGCCTAGTCCCTTGACGTATGAGACGTCTTGGATGGTTAGATTTCCGTGATTTAGATCTCCTCGTCCTAAGATTGGGGATGACTCGTTATTTCCAAAGCGTACCTTTCCGCCGTACTTTTCGGTGTAGTTGCTCAACAGTTCTTTGTTACCAGTCATGTGTGTGGAGCAACCTGAATCTAGATACCACACATGATGGACCTGCAATAGGAATGGAATTAGAAACGTTTCGGTACCCATTTTAGAATGGGCACTGTCCATTTCTTAGTAGAAGATTTAGCAGAAATAGTAACAGGATTAACGTTGGGTGAGTGATGGGAGAATGTCGCGTGATGTTTTTGTTTGGGCACCCAAATCTGTTTAGGTTTAGTTTGATATGGTGTGAATTTCCTGTTCGAAGATCGATTGATCGTGGGATTACGTATGGCGTCGGCTGGACGAGACATGGGCGTTCGTGTAGTAGAACGATGCATTTTATACGCAATAGACTTATTTAAGCTAGAAACATCAAATGTCTTAAAAGTCTTTAAAGGAAAAGGAGATTCATCATAAGCATAGGTAGCAGGATAAGAAGTCTTGGCAGGAGCTGAATTAGGTTTCGATTTCTGGACCCAGGCCAACGTCGTCTTCTTCGTAGTTAATCTCTTTCCTGTAGTCAAATTAGGCATGGGATGAGGAGTTAGGTTATAGGAGGAAGAAGAATTAACGTCAGATGAATAATCTTTGAGGTGTCTAAGAAGCGAAATTTCATGAAGCATTTTCTCCTTTTCGAACTTGAAGATTTCGATTTGATTTTGATGTTCTTTGTGTTGTATCAAGTTAATATTCTGAAGGCGTGAGACTTCGCTTAGAAGGCCAGATTCGTTCTTTGTTGGAGTTCTCTCCATTGGGATTGGCGAGCATGACTTAGGGAAGAAACGTGAGTCGTTCGTGAGTGAGGTTGCCTTTTCTAGGCGAAAACGAGAATTCAAGGCAAGTGCATCGTCGTAGGAATAGTAGTGATTTGAAGGAGATGCGTAGTTTTCAAATAGCAGTTCATGTCTTTTGGCTATTTCTTTCCCTTTAATGTTCTTGTGGAGTGATGTTTCTATCTTAGACTTAGCCGAATTCAATGGTGCGGAGGAAGCTATGTGGTTGTTGACTTGTTTTTCGAGTGAAGAGATGATTGTCAGGAGTACGTCCATTTCCATTTGAGAGGCAATCTTCTCGAGCTCAATAGTCGAATGCAGGTCACCGATTTCTTTAATCATTGGAGGGATATATGTACTAGAGGTACTTGCCTTTTGGGGATCTACTTCTTCTGGTGGAAATAAAGAATAGTAGTCATCGGATAGATCAATTTTTCTGGTTTTGTAACTTTTTTCCAGTTCCTCATAGTCAATTGGAATTTCAGCCCTATCCTTTTTGTCTCTCTTTTTGTGTTCTAACTTATCAAGCGGAGATGAGCTAGTGAAAGACATAAGACAAGGAATTTTTAAGCCTGAGAGCTTGATATCATAAAGGGGAAGAGGTTTCTTTACTGAGTGCACGGAATCTGGAGTACATCCTATGCCGCTACGGGGATTATAAAATTCTGTGTCTCTAGCACTATTTAATAGGATCATTTTATCTGTTTGTATTCTACTGTTCAGAAGATCCTCAAGTTTCTTTATTTTCGAATATAGACGATTTCGTTCCTTAGTCAGAAATTCATATTGTTGGGATATCGTGTTTCGATCTACTTCACTCTTTTGGAGATCGTTTTCCTTTTTGAGAAGTTTATCTTCTAAGTCTCTTATCTTAGTCTCATGTCTAAGGGATGTGTCTCGAGCTTGTTCTAGAAACGAGGTTAACCTAGCCTTTTCCACTAGTTCTGTTCGCAGGACTTTTTCATTGTTAGCTAACCTAAATTCTAGTTCTCTTAATGATTGGTTCTCTCTAGACATAGATGTTAGTCTATCCTGAAGAAGACATAATTGTTCATGTAGATTGGAGTAAGATTCGTGTACCTCAGTCTCTGAAGATGAGTCGGTTGAGGGGGTGGCTGCAGTATTGTGTCCCTCATCCTCAGTGTCGGTTTCAACGTTTGCCATGAGTGCCAGATTTTCATCCTCACTTTCAGAGGTATCCTCGAGCCATGATTCTTGTTCAGCCATGAGTACCACACCGGACTGTTTTTGTTTGAGAAGTTGTGCCTTTTGGTGTAGTAGTCAACATCTTTGGTCTTGGGCAGGAAGCAGTCTCGAGCAAAGTGTCCTGGTTTGCCGCAGTTGAAGCACTTCTGATCTTTCATGGAGGGCTTAGTCTCACCTTCTTCATTCTTCCGGTCCCGCTTCTTGGAGGAGCTAGTCCTGAGTCGATTTGAGGATCGGTTCTGTGTGTAGGAATTGAAGCGCTTGGTGATCAAGGCCATCTGTTTTGTAATCTCTGCTAGCTCAGGGTCCATCTCTGCATTGGTGTTCTCATTGTCTTCTTCAGATGAGCTAGGGTTCTGCACAGGTTTTGGATTCTTTTTTGATTTTCGATGGCTGATTAGAGCAAGTGTCTCCATGGCGGTCCTTTCCTTTGATGCTTTCTGAATCTCATTAATGTCTTCAATGTGCTGGGCGAGGCTGTCGTAGAGGCAGTGAATGTCCATCTCTTCTAGATCCTTGTTCTGGCGGATATTGCTGGCTACTTTCCTCCATTCTGGCTGCAGCGCTGAGAGAAAGCGTATGTTAATTTCCTCACCAGTTCTGGTTACATTTATCTTTCTCATCTCATTCACTAGGGTCAGAAATCTTTGATAGGTCTCATATAGTTCTTCTCCATCTTTGGCTTTGAATGAGTCATAAGCAGTGAGGACGTTGGATTTCTTTGCCTTGTACCCAGATTCAGTTCGTTGCATCATTTTACTAATCTCATCCCACATTTCCTTGGCAGTTGGCAAGCTATTAACCTGCATGTAAATGTCATTTGGGATGCCTTGACCAAGATAAGTTTTGGCTTGACGATCTGCTCGAGCTCGGAGTTTTTCAGTCTCAGTGTAAGCTGAGAGAGCTTTGAGTTCCCTTGTTTCTGGAACAGGTGGTGTATTGTCTGGATTGCCAGGAATTGTAATCCAAAATTGAGCTGGCCCTTCGGTGAGAGATTCGTACATTAGGTCGCCGTTCTCCTTGCTTTCGATGAAATTCATGAACCTGAGTGTCCATGCTGTGTACTCGTCCCTCTTGAGGATGGGAGGTCTCGAGTCGTTTCCAAGTGAATAGAGGTCCATTGCGATAGGTTGGATGTGGATCGTTATCGTGTTGATCAACTAAAATCTTAACTCAAGGAAGGCAAATAGGGTTAGAGAAATATATGAAATAATATAAGCACAAGAGTTGATTTGAAATCGAAAATATATTATATATATAAATTTTTTTTTTTTTAATGTTAAAGAGAAATAATAAGAATGTCGAAGCTCGAATTGAATTTGAATGTCGGAATCCTTTGTCGAAAATAGGAAGTCTAGGTAAATGTCGAATGGAAATGTCGAATGAAAATATTTTCCTATAAGTCGAATTGGATGCAAGATGTCGAGTTCAAAGATCTGGATATGAGTGTCGAAATAGATATCGAGTTGAAATTAGGATGTCGAATAAGATGTCGAGATCTTCGTTTCCTAGTGAAATTTCGAAGGAATTGTCGGGATGAATGTCGAAATAAAAGTCGAGCTGAATTTAGCACCAAAAGTCGAGTCCTATTATATGGATAAGATGTCAAGTTCGAAGAAGTCGATATAAATGTCGAAACGATTGTCGAACTGGATAGGATGTCGAAATAGAGAAATGTCGAGAGCAAATGTCGAAAGAAAAAAAATGTCGAGTACTTTTTATTTGAGTAAAATGTCGAGAGCTTCAAAGGAGTTCAAAATATCGATACGCACAAAAGTCGATAGCTTCAAATGTCGAGATGGCTATTTCGAGTAAAATATCGAGTCCCTCATTTCCTAAAAGAATAAAAATCGAGAAAGATGTCGAGGTAAGCAAAAGTCGAGGTGTTTAAGAAAATGTCGAGCCAGAGTATTGCGAAGGAAATGTCGAGGGCTCCAAAAGTCGTGATGAAGCAAAAAGTCGAGCTAGATGTCGAGACCCTTATTCCATAGTAAGATGTCGAGGTGAGCAAAAAAATCGAGAAAGAAGTCGAGTGCTTGGATAGGTCAAAATCTCGATACGTTAGGAGAATCTTGCTCACGTCGCCGCCACGATTTGTTCTTTGGCTGGGAAAAGAAATTATCGAAAAAAATTATACGATCTTCAGCCGAGAGACAATCTGGGAAATTGGATGAAAATAAATCGTTAGAATTTCGTGAGCGAGATAGAAATAACGAATTAACAAGGAACAATCCTTGATAGGATCTGACGAGAAGAGATGGGACGAGTGAGCGATATTAACGAAGCTTCAATGAGTTTTTGATCCACGAATTCGGCTCTGATACCACTTGTTAGGCCGATTTTATCCAACCTTGTACTGAATCACTGGATTAGTATTACCTGATACGATGATTTACGGAAGCAATAAACGAAGTAATACCGTAGACGAATTGTAGAGTTGGAACGAGAGAGCGCGCGAGTTCTTCAGAATAGTCGTCAACTCAAATATGATTCAGCAACCCTAAACACTAATGTGTTTAGGGTATTTATACAAATGCCCTAATGGGCTAACGGGCCCAATATTACTAATATATCCACAAGTCGGATATATTTACAATTAAGTCCTAGGGCATAATTAAATTACAGAACATTAGACTAATAATTAAATGAACACAATTAAATTAATCTCTAACAATTCTGCAATGACGACAGGGCTTTCTTCTTATTATTATTACCACCAGCATCAGCAGATGCAGATGGGTTGTTGTCGTTTATACGCGGCGGCTCGGAAACCACAGCCTCGTCACCGATGTAGTACACCACCATGATGAGCAGCCTCACCATGTTGTCAGTCCATTTCATTCTCTGCCAAGGAGGCGACGTCGTCGGCGGCGTCGTTTTTCTCTTGTCGTCATCAGCAGCACTGTTCTCAGGCGGCGTGTAACCGCCGCCTGCTGCTCCATGAGGCTCATCGTCGTCGTCGTCGTCGTCACTAAGGGTTAAAGGTCTGGACTTGTGCTTCTTGGATGGTGGTTGTTGCTGATGAGGCTGTGAGTGGCCGTAATGATCGGCTTCAAGGCGAGGGTAAGAAGGAGACGCCATCATCGTCGTCACAGTACGATGACGTTGAATGTTAGAGTTTTTGGGATCCATAGCAGCTTCGATGCCTTGCTATGCAAACACCAATAACAGTAATACCTTTACTCAGGCACTAACTATTTTTCGTGGTCCAAGATGCGGTTTTTGTCTGAAGAATGACACTAAACAAAATGTGGGCTTTATATAGATGAGAGTGGTATGGAGAGCAAGTGGTTTTCCTATGTGGGTATGTCTTTGGGAACAACTTGATTCATTCAGCTGGAAAAAAAGTAAACTGCCCATGGTTTTCTTGAGAGACTGAGCAAGTTGCAGAGAGAGAAACACTGAATGAAATATATATACGTAAATGAAAGAGAGACCACAGAATTAACCCAAAAACAATCTTTTATGGGGGATGTATCCCTCCGTCCATATGCCGCGCTTCTTCGTTTTTATTTTATTTTATTTATCTTTTTTTTTTCCTTTTTAGTTAAGCAAACTCACCAAAAAAATGTCATAATTTAAATGGAATCAAGGAGGAGGATAGTAAAAATATCTTTTCCGTGGGTTTAAGATAATATATTTGACTCTTGGAAATGTAGGTCAAATATCAAAGTGCAGCATATTTTTATTTAAAATCTTTTAAAAAAGGATTCTTCACTCGGCCCTACGTCGGTCGTGCTCTCTGCAACTTGGCCTTCTTGGGCCTTTTGTTTTTGTTAATGGTGGGAGAGAGGCATGCATAGTACTACGATATTCATTTGCTTCTCTTAGATGAGTACTATTACATTTTCAGGTCAATATACATCATTATATTCAAAAATATGGAACATATAACGCATTATTATATGCTGTGATTTGATGTATGCGATCATCTAAACCCACCACTAGTAAGAATTATCAAAAACAATGTAAAATATCCAGACAACATATGATCATGTTATATTCATCAGGAATCTTGGTGGTGGAGCCTAAGATTGAGCCTCCTAAGCCAAATAGAATGAAGCGTCATATGAAAGACATCGTACCTCTTCCTCGGCGGCGGAAGATTAACCTCAAAGTGCCTCCTCACAATCAAACCCCTCCTCTGCAACCTTATGTACTGACTTGTCGATATCCCATTGAGAATCTCCTTCAACTTGGGTATTTCCCCGACAGATATCTCCACCGCGAACATTTTCCAGTTCAAAACGTCGCTGAACGGAGGCACGTAATGATCCTTTATCAGCACCGGGACGCAGCCCATGTACAAAGCCTCGACCATCCTCGGGCTCGCCACCTCATACCCGCTCGGGCATATGCAGTACTTACTCCTCCTCATCATCTCCGCGTAAGAAAATCCTCCTCCCTTTTTGGGATCAAGGTACATGCTGATGTGTATTTGGACATCCTCGTCCTTGCTGTCCTCCCAATGCTCTAAGAGAACGGGCCTGATGGGCCCGTGGACCCCGCCCGCAAAGAAGGCCAGGACGGGCCGCTTTGAGGGCGACGGGCCTCCTATAAGCCCGTCCGTTCGTCCGCCGCCGGGGAGGTTGATCTCCGGGATGGATACGTCTTTGTAGGGTTTGAATCCTTCCGACGTGTTCGCATTGCACAGCGCTCGTATCGAGTTTTCGTACAGCGAGGGTACAGACTTCGACAGTTCGGGCCCCTTTTATTTGTAGTGAAATACAAAAATAGTTATACATTCCCAATAAATATAAATAATGACATCAAACGTATGAAACGTACCCAATCATGGCAGGAAAGCATGAAGTGGTCAGAGCCGAGGCTTCGATTCCAATATGGATATTTTCTTGCGATGAGTTCGACGTAGTCTCTTACCGTATGTTTCATAGGGAGCCACTGATCTCGGGCGGCGCCGCCCTCATATTTCTTATCGTATATGAAGCGAACTATCGACGTGACGCTGAAGGGCAGGAAGAAGACGTGGGCTTCTTCGGGATCTTTTGTTCGAAATTTCGACGTTTCTAACTTGTGGATGAAATTTCCCTCCATGGAGTATATGCTTCCGCATGGCCCGTCGTGGAATATGGGTTGCTCGCCTTCTTCGTAGACGTATATTTTGAATCTCTTCTCCATCTCGAGATAGCTCCTAATAAAATAAATGAAATCTCAACTCTTGGTCAAAAAATAAAATTGATTCAAGTATAATGTTCTTTCTTAGCCTGAAAAGGTCGGCATGGTCTCGGTATGAATGACTTCAATTCAAATTTAGCATTACCTGTGGAAGGACGATGAGTTCCAATACATGGGGCCCGTAGGAACGTAATCCGGGTCGGGTAGTGATCCGTTTGCGTTTGACCCGTTTCGAATTGCGGATCGGGCTCGTTGTAGATTTGCCTCTAAAACCTCGAAACTGCTAAATCTCTTGCTTATTATTCTTTGGCTTGTGCCATTAATTGTAGGGATAACAACTGATGATTCGTTTGTATTTATGACAGCATTCTTGTTTTCCTTGTGTTGTTCCTGTCCGATAAGGAAAATTGCCAAGTATAAGCAACCATTTTATTTAAAATGAATTTCAAGATAATATATGTAACTTAAGATGAAAAGAAAGAAATAAAGAAAGAAGACATTTTTCTTGAAGATATGCTCGTGAGACTAGAATCAGTCAACTGCATTTATTGAGAGAACACTAAAAATTAAACTAACAAAAAGGCTAAAAAGACATCTATCAATTATAGAAAATCAAATAAAGAAAATAAAACGGGAAAAAAAATACGTACATCTCTTACGAGCACTGGTGGGTGCTCAACCACAAGCGGCGGTGCTCCCCCCGAGCTGTAATCGACGGCCGCCTCTTCCTCGGTGTCTCCGCCTCCAACCACCCTTATCGTCCTCAGCTGCGTCTCTAAACCACCGCCCCCCGCCGTGGAAATGAACCCATCACCCGAATAATTCTCATGAGTTATGGTAGGAACAAACACCGATCTTTTCGTCCAAGACCACGACGACCAAGGGTTATAATAACTTGAATTAAATATCCAATTTGATGACTTCGGACCCGATAAAACCACGACGACCGCCGATACTAAAATGAAAGGAAGTATAAATACTCCGACAACCCTCGTCGTCGTCGATGATAAAGATGCTCCTAACATTTCCTTTACCCTACGAACTCAGAAAACCCCGATATACATGACAGATGTGTGTATATAATTATATATATAAACACGCGCACACACACATTTGTGTAAGTTACAAGGAGCTTTCCAAGATTGTAAAGATTCTTAAAATACCAGAATCACATGTTGGATGCCACTCATTAAATTCTTTTCTTCTTGCAATCGTCTCTCTCTCCCTCCAAGTGAAGTTATATATATATATATATATATATATATGACTAAAAAGGAGGTGAGTGTATGTAAAAACACACTAGCTTTGCGTGTGCAAGTGATATGCAATTCGTGAATTAATATGGGTAAGAATATTTATTTAATTTCATTAAATGCATTGGGGAAAAAGTGAGAGCGATAAAGGACAAAAGAATACGGTGGTGAATGAATAACTCGCCAACGCCAAGCGTCTCATAGCCCCCAGCCTCTATATTCGAGACCTTCATGCAAAAGGCTTCACGTCGTTGTTTTTCGATTCATTTTCCTATTTTGCCCTGCTGATTTAGAGAATATAAGATGAGAGAGTCTATTCATCATTTTAATGTCGTCGAGCTAGGCCATTAATCCTATTTATTGTGGTCTTTTAACTTGTCAAAAATATTATAATTGTGTTAGTCAAATGGAGGAAAGAAATTATTGCCATTTCTATCATTTAAATTGCCTTTTACTTATAGCGATTACTAAAAGAATATGGTAAATATACTAATAAAAATATGTAGAGTAAGCCGTTCCCCCACCACGAAATGTCTTTCTTTTTTAACACAGGCATGCAATAACCAAAACCAACTGATCCCATAAGCAGCATAAAGATATCTATTCTTGGTAGTGCAGATTTTTTTTTTTGGGAAAGGTAGTAAGATATATTGCAACCAAAACAAAACCAAGATGTTTACAGCGTGTTAACTCTAGTGTATACCAGACACTACTATCCTAAAACAATGAGCAGTTTTGCAGTTTTGGATTCCTTCTGGTACAGCACTGTAGTTGGTATTTAGCATCAAGATGAATTTGTTTTAGCAATTGTTCTTTGGTCGAGCATCTCCCACTATGGACCCTTGCATTCCTCTCTCGCCAGATATGGTGTAGTGCAGATTTTTCCATTTCAAATAAATGATGCAATTGGATAGATAAAAAGTTAGTCATTCACGCATTGATTTCTGGTAATAAAAGATCGAGACTTGAAAGAAAGAGGGGCGTTTGTTATTGTGCTAACCCTCGTGACGCATTCTAAAGGTGACAGTTTCGGAAGAAAAAAAAGGACACGGAAGATGGAGAAATGTTGGAATATGAATATATTCAGTCGTGGCGTGTTCTTACACACAGTACCGCGTTTTCTTTCCTTACTACTTGCTACATTTTATTACTTCTCAAAATCATCAATAATTCAACTGTGATTGCTTCAATATTTTCTATTCACGTCTAACAATGATCATGGCTGGGTTGTACTGTACGCCATGACGTACGTCAGGACAAGAAAAAGAAAAAAAAATGAAAGCCATATGATTTACTTGAAAAAAATACTCCATCCGTCTAACTTTATGACATAAGTTGCTGGACACGCAAATTAAGGTGACATTATTATAATAATAGCGTACAATGGAAAGATAAGAAAGTGTATATTTTAGCACGTCTTTTAAGAAAATATTATTATATTGATTGTTTGTGATGATTTTTTTGCTAAATAAGGAAATGTGATAAAATTATTGGGACGCCCGAGATGGAAAAATGTGAGAAAATTAGCGGGACCGATGGAGTAGTAAAATGTGATCTATACATGGACACGGATTCAAGACGTGGTTCTTATTATTACCATACCCAATTAACTTCTCTAGTTAAAATCTTGTTTGAGGCCCATGTTTGAACACCATATTGGGCCTAAACCAACTACTTGAAGCCCAATTGGATTTGTTAATTATACTATTTTAGACCTTTGGCTTTATTATATTATGGACGGAGGGAGGGGAAAAGAAAGAGAAGAAAAATCGGACAATTCCAATTCTAAACAGTAAACACTCACGACTCGGCTAGTGTTGCTGGATCCGTTCCCTTAATTGTCTCTGGTTGGCCAATTAAAATTACTGATTAATTTTTGCTAAGCGTAGCCATGAAGATGGCAATTAGGGTTTTGGCTGTAATCATTGTACTCTGGTGTTGTTCGTATCCAGCTCACTGTGTCTACAAAGACCAAGTCGGCCTCATGGATTGGTTAGTTTCATATTTCTTTTTTCTTCTTTTATTGCGCGATTGATGTTATATTTTCTGATTTGTTATTAATTTGCTTGTGCAGGCATCATCAGTACATAGGTAAAGTGAAGCACGCTGTTTTCCACACTCAAAAGGCGGGGAGAAAGCGGGTCATTGTTTCCACGGAGGAGAATGTTGTTGCATCGCTTGATCTTCGGCACGGAGAGATCTGTAAGTTTTATTATTATTATTATTATTATTATTATTATTATTATTATTATTATTATTATATTGTTATTTTTGTTTGATAAGTATTGGTTGGAAAGTTCGTCTTTTTCTGAGGTTTCATTTGTATAATTTGCTTCATGTGCAGTTTGGAGGCATATTTTGGGGCCAAACGATGCTGTCAATCAACTAGATATTGCGCTTGGGAAATGTAAACTTTTCTCATTGATTTAATTGTTGATTGTTATTATTTTATGATGTGCATTTTTACCTGGAACTTTAATTGAGTTTGGTACATTCTGAATCTAGTAGTATCCTTTTGATTAATGAGAGGATAAAGGAGGCTACTAGTTTTTGCCGTGCTGTGAAATGAATTAGTTTATAACCATCGTATTTGGTGATGAATGAAAGAGGTGATTATTACTGATTTCATAAAAAGGAATAGCATCCCCTTTTGGAGTGCAAGTGAAATGTTGTTCTGATCTGACGATAGATGAGTTATTTCATAGGATGTATATGCTAATTATTATAGTTTTGTCTTTGCAGATGTCATCACATTGTCATCTGGAGGCAGTGTTTTAAGAGCTTGGAACCTTCCAGATGGCCAGATGGTGTGGGAGAGTACACTTTCTGGATCAAAGCCCTCAAAGCCATTATTACTAATTCCAGTGAGAAACTATTTATGTCTTTCCAAATTAACACCGTTGTTTCATAAAAGATTATAAATTCTTTTTCCGTTGATTATTTGTTTATTTTAAACCTTAGCAATCCATGTCTTATGTGATCATAACTGACACACAATAAGTTCTTTGCTCTAATCATGCATGCTACATTTCCATAAGCAATTCCTTACTTTTGTTGCAGGCTAATTTGAAGATTGCCAAGGATGATGTAATCTTCGTTTATGGGCATGGTTTCATTCAGGCTGTTGCGAGCTTCGATGGCGAGGTCATCTGGAGAAAGGAATTAGCGTCTGAAGGGTTTGATCCCTGATACAAACAGAATTCGATGCATTTTACTTTTATTTGCTTGTACTTGCCAATTAGTTGAATAGTCTATCTCGCATTTTGCAGCATCAACGTCCAACAGCTAATTTATCCAGGTGAAGGGGATGTTTTGTATGCTGTAGGTCTCCGTGGCTTGTCCCAAGTAGAAGCTCATCAGGTTAATGTCAAGACTGGTGAGCTGCTAAGGCACAATAACGTGCTCTTTCCTGCTGAGTTTTCTGGGGAGCTTTTGTTTGTAGCGGACGCCACTGCTGTCGCTGTGGATTCCACTGGAAAGACTCTGGTTACGCTAATCTTTCAAGATGGAGAAATTACCATTCATCAGAATCAAATTTCTGAAATCATTCCTGATTTTCAAGGGGCAGCAATCATACTTGCCTCCAAAATTCACGGAGTGTTTATACTTGAAGCAGATGGGTCTAATTTCCTCATCAGAGTGATAAGTGGTGGCAGCCCGAAGGTTGTCGCAGACCTTGTCAATATAAACGCTGCCAGTGATTCTCTAACTCTTCCTGATGGTCAGCAAGCGTTTGCTGCAGTTAAACATATTGACGATAAGATTATTGTGACTGTCAAACTCGTCAATGACATGTCACTCAAGTTAACAGAGGAAACAGTTCAAATGGATCCGCATAGGGGGCTTGTGCATAAGGTTTTTCTCAACAGCTATGTCCGAACCGACAGATCAAATGGATTCAGGGTTCTGATTGTGATGGAAGACCATTCATTGCTCTTATTGCAGCAAGGAGAGATTGTATGGAGTAGGGAAGATGGACTAGCTTCAATAACTGATGTGGTGGCATCAGAGTTGCCTGTTGAAAAAGATGGTGTATCTGTGGCCAAAGTAGAGCACAACATTTTCGAATGGCTTCAGGTAAGATGCAAATTAAGATAGTTATGGTTATGGATATGGTTTCGATGGTTTGTAATTTTCCTGTGCATCATATCTGAAACACCGATGCAACTGCCGCTGTGTTTTTTTTTTTTTAATTTCTAGTTTCCACTCGTCATGATTAACCATCTCTCTAGTTAAATGCTTAGGTGACATGATGTGAAACTTTTCAACTAATTTCATCAATATGTATCGCTAAAATTCATTATACTAGTTTGGATATACCTGGAGTCTTACTATTTGTCTACTCGTTTAAGGGGCATTTGCTGAAGCTCAAAGGAACCCTTATGATAGCTACCCCTGATGATGTAGCAGCCATACAGAAAATAACATTACAGAGTTCTGATAAAAGCAAGTTGACACGGGATCGCAAGGGATTCAGGAAGCTTCTCGTAGTACTCACTCGAGCAGGAAAACTTGTTGCACTACACACGGGAGATGGAAGGATCGTGTGGTCTATTTTAGTGAATTCTCTTCGTCAGTCACATAAATGTGCAAGTCCGAGAGCGATCAGCTTGTACAAATGGCAGGATCCTCACCATCATGCGTTGGATGAGAATCCATCAGTTCTCATCGTGGGAAAATGTGGAGAGAGTTCTGATTCTGCTGGCGTGCTTTCCATTGTTGATGTTTACACGGGGGAGGAGCGCCAGAACATTGGACCTGTTCATTCAATTGCACACATTATTCCATTGCCTTTAACCGATTCCATCGAACAGCGCCTTCATTTATTGTTGGATGCTCATGGGAAGGCTCACTTGTATCCTAGGACTGCAGAGGCTCTTGAAATTTTCCAGCGTGAGTCAGGAAATGTTTATTGGTATTCTGTCGAAACTGACAAAGGTATTCTAAGGGGTCATGCTGTGCATAAGAATTGTGTTCATGAGGTGGAAGACAGCTTCTGCTTTGACACCAAGGGTCTGTGGTCAATTGTGTTCCCACTAGAATCGGAAAAGATTGCCGTTACCGTGGCTAGGAGCTCAAATGAGGTATCTTTTTTCTTCTTATGCAACCCATTTCATCAACTAACCAATTTGGCTTTCGAAATGTCACTGTTTCTTTCATTTTCTTTTTAGATATCTTTCACTAAAAAATTTATGGGACTTTGGCTTTCTGATATCAGTTTGTGATATGCCTCCTTGTCTACTTCTCCCTTTCTAGGTAGTGCATACTCAAGCAAAAGTGACGGGCGATCAGGAAGTCATGTACAAATATATCTCCAGAAATCTGCTCTTTTTAGCTACAGTTTCACCGAAGGCTTTTGGGCCCATTGGTTCAGTTACACCAGATGAGTCGTCGTTAATTGTTTATGTAATTGATACTGTCTCTGGCCGCATATTGCAACGCATGACTCATCAGGGATCACAGGGCCCTGTAAAAGCAGTAAGTATTAGTTCCCATTGGTACACATACAATGATATCTTTAATGCTATATCCACAAAGTTGTCTGTAACCTATCTTTGCTTTCCTTGTGATTTATGTGCCTTCTGAAAAATTATAATTGATCTTTTTCCCCTATTCCTTCAAAGGTTTTTAGTGAGAATTGGATCGTGTACCACTACTTCAACTTAAGAGCACACAGATATGAGATGTCTGTCATCGAAATCTACGATCAAGCTCGTGCGGTACTTTCTTCAACTTGGCCTTGTCGCACATGTGTTTTGTCTTTGATATATGTTAAACTATTGATGTGTCCAGGATAACAAAGACGTAATGAAGCTTATTCTGGGAATGCACAATCTTACTTCTCCTGTAACGGCTTACTCCCGTCCTGAAGTATACACGAAATCACAGTCATACTTTTTCACACATTCCGTGAAAACACTGGCTGTGACAGAAACTGCCAAAGGCATAACTTCCAAGCAGCTTCTTCTCGGTACAATTGGTGATCAGGTCAGGTTTTTAACTTCAAACAGATTATACAATTAACCTCTGCTGTGTGACATCGTCGGATATTCAATGCCTGACCTTTTAGATTTTGCCTTCCCTAATTTATGTGTTGCATCTTTAGAACCACTCTGCGGTGATGTGTTGCCCATTTTAATGAGTTATAGCATTAAAATTAACAGGTTTTGGCTCTTGACAAGCGGTTTTTAGACCCAAGACGTACGCTTAACCCCACGCAAGCTGAGAAAGAGGAAGGACTCATGCCTCTTACAGATTCATTGCCAATTATTCCTCAGGTAATTGAAGAAAAACATTCAACTGACATTCCAAAATTGACCGCTTTGTGGATAAACTGTCATCGGCAAATATATTTTCAAATAATCTGTCTCATCCCCTGAGTTGCTATTTTGCAGTCTTATGTAACCCATTCTCTCAAGGTAGAAGGCCTTAGAGGCATAGTAACCGTGCCTGCGAAGCTCGAGTCAACGGCCCTCGTCTTTGCATATGGTGTTGATCTGTTCTTCACACGTCTCGCACCGTCGAAGACGTACGACTCTCTTACGGAGGATTTCAGTTACGCTCTGCTTCTCATCACAATCGTAGGCCTCGTTGTGGCGATCATTGTCACTTGGATTTGGTCCGAGAAGAAAGAGCTTCAGGAGAAGTGGAAATGAATGCCATTTTATGCGATGTATAATTTATTGTTTTCTTCTTAGATTAAGCGGTCAGAACAACTTTTGTCAGACTAGACATATCTTTTTATGTTTCTTTCGGAGTTTCCTTCTCGGTGGTGGTATTTGGACATAGATCTTGGCTGGGGCAAGCGGTGCCACGATTTTAATTTACAACCAATATTTTGGCAGCAAATATTGATTAAACAACATATAATTCTTCCCTTCATTGCATGCATGCTAAACCCAAAACAGTGAAGTTTTCTATACAATCAATACTAGACTAGTGCAATCAATACGTGTATAAAACGAATGTGATGAAACCGGCCGTCCATAATAGTGTTCTCTTATATTTATGTTAGCAGCTTATTGTGTTTACTGATGGAATATTATTTATGTATCTTCCTTGTGTCGAGGAAGTTCTTCTTCTTGGAGTCGCAGGATTTGATGTAGTCCATGAAATCAGCAAAGGCCGTGTCTTTATAACGCCTTGGATTGGATTCTTCATCGATCAACACAGTCCATGGTCCCACCTTGCTCGTAAAGGGCAGACTGTGCAATGAAGCCACTGATGTCCGATGCATGCTGGCGTTCACCAGCACTCTGTGCAACACACTCTTGTACCTTCCATTGCTAAATATCTGTGTCAACAAAAAAATCAATAAATATAAATGTACAAGACAAACGGAGAGATAGATAGATTTCTGCGTTTACCTCAAGATGGTCGCCTACGTTGACTACGAAAGAACCAGGCATGGGATGAACAGT
Source organism: Craterostigma plantagineum (assembly GCA_027422505.1). NCBI lineage: Eukaryota > Viridiplantae > Streptophyta > Magnoliopsida > Lamiales > Linderniaceae > Craterostigma > Craterostigma plantagineum. The sequence goes on from JAPQWV010000082.1 coordinate 2,055,943, forward strand.
GAGCCAACGTTGTCTGTGCTGTATCTGAAGACCCTTAACTTGGTCTTGAAGTACAAGTGTGAGAAAGCCGTAGTCAGAGTGAGGTGGCATTCCCAGTGTAAGATTAGGTTCTGGGCATGGCGGGAAGCAGTTTGCCATCATAAGCTGGCTTCCATTTTCTAATTCCTTCAATATCGTCGACTTCATATTATTCCCTTCATAATCTTGCTGCTGCTGTAACGTTGTTTCTCTCTCGTCGCTGCTGGACTTGGAGGATTTATTACAACGTGATAATGTCAGGCTCTCTAATATGGCTTCAGCGAGTGTCAGGAACAACTGCTTCGTTTCTCGTGCGTAGGTAGCCGCCTTTTCCCTGTTGTTTTTGGTGTGTAATGACAGTATCAATTAAAAAACTACCCACTTGGCATGCAGTTGGCAATGCCATGGAATGGATGGATATAGATGTAGTTGATTACCTGAAGCTTTGAGGAGAGGATGGCCAATGAGGGACGACGTCAGGCATGGGAGTGCAGACCAGCTTGAGGAAATCTCTCCAGGAAAAGACACGGTCGTTTGTCTGGTTGAAGCTTGTCCCATACCTAACAATGGAGTTTAGATCAGCAGACATGTACTTCTCCCTCTCGCTTATGGGCTGATCGAAGAACCCTTTGCTTGCTTCGATCATGTTGCTCATCACATCCTCAGAGATGCCGTGATTCACAACCTGTGGTGGTGCTTAATTAATAGAACATTTGAAGGACTCAGACTCAGACACAAACAAGACAACCATTCAATATATAATCATGATCACCTGCAAGAACGTCGGATGTTGGAATTAACTTGATAAGAAAGAAACCTGGAAAAATCCGTAGCGTTCACAGGCGTGAGCAAGAGATTGGAGCGCTTGAGACCTCCTCATCTCCCCGGCGCTTGTTCGCAGATCCATGAGATCAACGATGGGAAGCTTAATGAGACTTGTAATACTATTATCGTCATCATCTGCTGATGCCTTCTTCTTCTTCTTCTTCTTCTTCTTCCCACCAGCGCCGCTACTGATTGCAGACGTTGTTGTTGATAGTAATAATGGACGTTCCTCCACTGGCCATATGTACTTTTTAGGAAGATGATGGACTCCATTGTCGTACATGTGCTTCACTCCTTTACTACTATCAATACTACTGCTGCATATTAATTGATGAGGATCACTGTCAGCAGTTACTGAAACCGTTCTTCTCTTTTCCTCAGCCACTATCAACGCAGGCGACATCTTCTTTTGTTTAGAATAAAAGATAGAGAGAGAAAAAAAGAGAGAGTGGGAAGGTGGTGAAAAGCGAGGATTATGGGGCTCATTTATAGCGAAATCAATGTAAAAAAAAAAAAGTCGTACGAACGAACGAATAATGCGGTTTAGGGTTAGCTGTTTTAAGAACGTTGGATCGGATTTTATGGATGTTGACAAATTGGATATGACAAATAGAGATGAAAGAGTTAGGGCCATCCCATATTTACGTAGAAACACATTTCACATTATATATAAGATTTATATCTGCGAAGTTGCTAGGCTGACTTTTTTACTTGAATATGCTACTTTAATGACTTCTACTACAGACTTTTGCCATAGCCACACAATAGAGATAGAATATATAGATATTTATTGACTTGCCATATATTTATGTACAAGACTTTGGTTGGCTTACTCGCCATGCCATTCTTGACTTGGGTAGTGAATGAAAATCACAGCGGGAATTAATTATATAAATAGTATTATGTGAAACGAAATAAATGCTTGAACATCCATCTCGTTCGTACTTTGGATACCAATATAACCATCCAATGCCTGTTGAACTGACCAATAATTAACCGGGAAACTAAATTGTAAGTTCGTGATATATAAAAATATTGACTCTGGAATTAATGTTTGCTAGTAAATTTTCTTTGATATGTAATATACTATAAGGTGCGTTGACCGGATGTATGTGCATGCATCTACATTGTGGTTGCCTGGAGCTTCATTAATTAAGGCCATGTACCAATCAACTTCTTTACGTATTTAATAATTTTTGGGACAATGAAACTTAATGATATCCGACTTGAAGTTAAAAATAAAATTAGACCAGAATCTTCTAAAATAAAATATAAAAGCAAAGTATGCCACTTTCACACACATTTCATTGAAGTTATCCAACTGCCGGCTTATTAATTGTGGTATTATTACCCAGTATCTTTTGACTTTTGGTAAATTAGTAAGTTGTGGTCACAAATTATTTTCTATGGTTTGACTCTTATAAAATAAAAATTATATGGTAGTATGTATTGGTGGAGTTTCTACACATGTGTGTTGTGTGTGCGTGATTCCGTCATCAAACCGGCCACAATTAATTGATGATTTAGTATCTTCTTTTTTAATAGAATCTGAATATATTGATCGAAATCTCTATTTTATTGGGATATATACAAAATTTTAGAATTAATACATAAATTTGCTTCTTCTCCGAGGACTGAAAACCTGTTTTCCCTCACGCATGTACTCCATGGCGCACTTTGTATGCCATTAGTTTATTTATCTCTATTACGCTAACTGTACCATTTGCACGAATATGAAGTTGCCTTAATATATGCTTTTTTTTTTCTCACTAACATTCGGAATATTATAATGAATTTTCCAAAAAATAGTTAGATCATTCAGATAAACCCTTAAACGTACGTGTAAGGCGTTTATATCTGTCTTTTCTATACGTCAACCATATGCATCCGTTTAAGAAGCATAAGCGGGTTACGATCTCAATTTTATACTCGTCGACCGTATTCACTATACTCATAAAAATGTCACAGTATTCACTATACTCATCGACCGAATAAAAAAACCGGCCATCAATATGCTTATGATATTTTCACATCAATTCGAAATTCCAATTAAAAAGTAGATGATAATCACATAGCTAGTGATCTTAAAAAAAATAAAAATCAAATCTATTAAAAATATCAGACCTAAGACAAGGTTTGGCTTAGTTAAAAAAATTAAACCCGTGCTGAAGTAACGCTTATGATGTGCAAAGAAGTGATTCCCAGCTGTGTGGATTATATATAAATATATATATACACTAGGGTGTGTAGTGTAATAAGTATTAGTGTTGCGTTGTATTGTTTCTGTCCTTTGTTCTTCGTTCATTGCATATAGTTTGGCATCCACGTCAGCTCCCAATATTTATATTATTTTCAGTATATTTTATAATTGTAATAACATAAGCCTATGGTCTCCAAAACCCAATGCTTTGCTGTACTGTCCTAACCTAGTATTTCCCTCTGTAAACAAGTGTCTCTCAAAACACACACTTGAATAATATATCCGTACCAAAATAAAGTAGTAACTTAAAGAGATGTTTTTTTTTACCTGCCCATGGCGTTTATTGCATGTCCCAACTCATTTACTGGGAGAGAATATTTCTTGTTGGCCTTACATTACAGTACATTGCTGCCATTGCCAACTGTCTTAGCTTTTGTTTGAATTGAACATCACATACGCATATATAATATAAGTTTTCTTATATCAATACAACGATATGTATCACAAATAATAATTTAAAAGACACGTGGATGTTAGCTTATATAATAATAAGATATACAGCTTGAGCGAGGTTTTGATGTTTGTGTAAGGGCCAATGAATCGACAGTAGCTTCGAATGTTAACTGAATCGAACCTTATAATATAAGTATATGTAGCAGACAAACCCTGAAAGTGGTGCGAGTGTTAGCTAGGGTTTGCTTCTTATGTTTGTGGCTTATATCTTCACTTTAATTTGTAGCGACTCACATGTCTCAACTGTTTTGTATTCACGAGACGAAGATTCTCTCGATCGATGCCTATCCACCTATCATTTTATATCTCTTATATAACGAATAACATGCAAATAATCATTTATACATTGAAATGTTATAAAGTTATTATTATTACTTGGTAATTTCGGCTGAACGATCATCCAAAAAGAGCCGCCAGAACTTGGGCTTCTTAAACGGGCTAATTCCAAAGTTGGGCCCAATAATAATTTGCTCAAAGCCCAATATAAAAACATGATCGTCCCTCCTACCTACAATACGAACGGACATGGTTTATTATTGAGAGCTGAGGATCTATTCTATTCTATCTATCGTCTGTATCTACTCAATCGTCTCGCCATTAACATGTCATCGCTCTCACACTCAAGCTCACTAACGTTGTTAACTCTTCCAAATTTACCAAGCCGCTCGCGCCATCGCAAGCTTTCGCAGCTCACCGTCCAATGCTTTTCTGCAAACAACGCCGACAAGAAGCTCCCTCCTACGAGCGGTAGCAGCAAGCCTACTTCGTGGGTGAGCCCAGATTGGCTCACATCTCTTACGAAGTCACTGACCATCGCCTCCAAGGACGATTCGAACATACCCATGGCGAGTGCGAAGCTCGATGATGTGTCGGACCTCCTCGGCGGGGCCCTTTTCTTGCCGCTTTACAAGTGGATGAATGAGTATGGGCCAGTTTATCGTCTAGCTGCTGGTCCCAGAAACTTCGTCATTGTGAGTGATCCCACCATTGCGAGGCATGTGTTGAGGAATTATGGGACAAAGTACGCCAAAGGGCTCGTGGCTGAGGTTTCCGAGTTCTTGTTTGGATCGGGTTTCGCCATTGCCGAGGGCTCCCTTTGGACGGTAATTGAGTTGTTATATGCCAATTGTCTTCTTTATCTTATGTTTCTTCAAACTTTTTACTTTCTATTAATGGGATTTTGGTTGTAAAAGTTGCATCCTTGTAATGTAACGAGTGCAATTCTTCTTCATATACGTTCGTCCTTGGATTGAAGAAAGTGTATGCTCATTATAGGTAAGGCGCAGAGCAGTGTTGCCGTCGCTTCACAAGAGGTACTTATCCATAATAGTCGAACGGGTCTTTTGCAGATGCGCCGAGAGACTAGTGGAGAAACTGAAAGCTGATGCACTCGGCAGAACATCTGTAAATATGGAGGAAAGATTTTCTCAGCTAACGCTCGATGTCATAGGGTTAGCATTATTCAACTACAATTTCGATTCTCTTACAGCTAATAGTCCAGTGATTGATGCGGTTTATACTGCACTTAAAGAAGCAGAGCTGAGATCAACTGATCTGCTGCCGTATTGGAAGGCAGGTTTTCATACCACATTTAAGACCCGAACCAACTTTTATGAGCCTCGTAATGTTTATCTTCACTGACGTTGATTGCACTTCACTTTTACAGATTGATGCTCTGTGTAAAATAATACCGAGACAGATCAAGGCTGAGAAGGCGGTTTCTTTGATTAGAGAAAGTGTCGAAGAACTCATAGCGAGATGCAAAGAGATTGTGGAAACTGAGGGTGAAAGGATAAACGAGGAAGAGTACGTTAACAACGAAGATCCAAGCATTCTTAGGTTCTTGCTTGCTAGCAGAGAAGAGGTATTGTGTATTAACCCCCTATTACTTACATGTAGGAAACGCTGGTAAACCCAAACTGGTAGTAAAATTATTAGTTAACTTCTATCTATGTATGGCAGCAAAGGTGGCCTAAATGTGATATTTGTCATAGGTTTCAAGTACACAGCTGAGGGATGATCTTCTGTCAATGTTAGTTGCTGGTCACGAAACCACTGGTTCCGTCCTCACCTGGACATCTTATCTTCTCAGTAAGGTATACATGTTACAGCATAGTTTCTCTTTGTGATTCTCTATAATTTGGGATACTCTTCCTATGTGATCAAGTGAACATCTTTTCAAGTCTTAACAGTCTCAGTAACCGAATACTTACCTAAGATCGCTGAACACAGGATCCTTCTGCTATGGCTAAAGCACAAGAGGAAGTAGACAGAGTTTTACAGGGCAGGCTGCCTACTTACGAAGATACAAAGAATCTCAAGTTCTTGACCCGTTGCATCACCGAGTCCTTGCGCCTATATCCTCATCCACCTGTGAGTTTCGACACCTCTTTTCCTTACTTTTTTTTGTTGTTCTTCCAAAGTTTAGTTTCCCTGAAGAATATGAACCCTTATCAGGTTCTAATAAGAAGAGCTATAGTATCTGATGTACTACCTGGGAACTATAAAGTCGAACCTGGTCAAGACATCATGATCTCAGTGTACAATATACACCACTCTGCAAAGGTACATTACACTGCCTATGACCTCCATGTCTTCTATTCTAATGCTCTTTCTTTCTGAAGGTATGGGACAGAGCAGACGATTTCGTTCCAGAAAGATTCGACCTTGAAGGCCCAGTTCCCAATGAAACGAACACTGAGTTTAGGTAGTAGCTAAAAGAGCTCGGTTAATCCATTCGACGCAGCTATAACTTAAACTAACAAGTGTTTTTTTTTTCTGCAGATTTATTCCATTCAGTGGAGGCCCACGCAAGTGTGTTGGCGATCAGTTTGCCTTGCTCGAGGCAATAGTAGCACTTGCTGTAGTTTTGCAGCACGTAAGCTTCGAGCTGATCCCTGATCAAAACATAGGGATGACCACGGGCGCCACGATTCATACGACAAATGTAAAAAAAAATAATAATAATAATTCTTCTGAAGCCTTTTTTACAAATGAGTTGTGATGTATATATTATTACATTTTTGGCTTGTGCTGCTATGTTGTGTAGGGCTTATACATGAAGGTGACTCAAAGGCCAACTGCATCGAGCTTCATTGCAGCGCAAAGGTGAGACGACAGAGCTTGCGCGTGTGTATTATAAGAGAGAAGCTTTCATGGTAGGAAAACTACCACGACGTCGTCTGTTTGTATAGAATAGAGGATATTGAAACTGTAATTCGAAAGACTCCACCCACTACATTGTTCTGATGATGATTATAATTTTTCAAATATATAAAGAAACTTCAATTGTTATTCCACCAATTAAAAAGAAGTGAAAGTGCTATCAACATATCGCGATTCTGTCTGACTGGTAAAGACACGCTTGGCCTATTTGGTAATAAATATGCATAAAACGAGCGTTGGCCGCAAGCGGACAAAGGCCACGCGATGCGGATCCGACCCGACCCGAAAAGCTGGGTGGGCAGTTTGAAGCAGCGAGCGACCATGGAGATTTTCTCGGCGGCGGAGAAGAATCCACACACTTTGAGAAAGAAAATTAATCAACGAACCTAACTAAATACGAACCCTACACTAAAGCTATATATATAATGGTTTGGTTGGTAGGTAGACTCTCTATTCTTATGAGCAGCAGCTTTCGGTTCCATCTATCTATCTATCTATGGCAGACTCCTCCATGGATATGTATGATCCCTGACTATAGTAACCAATATTCCTTAATTTTTCTTCGCACGAGGAGGACAACAAAACTAAGTAGGGTGGGCTATTTATGATTGTTATTATTCATAGCTCTTTTTCTTTTACGTATGGTTGACGTAAGCGAGATAGAGACGACGAACTCGGCGGCAGCGATATTGACCACACAGTTAAAAGAAGGTTTTTCTTCCCTAAAGTGATTAGTAGCTAACTAAATAATAATTACTTACTTATCATCTGCCTGTCTGTGCCTATCTTTATTCAGGATAGAGAGGAGAAAGAAAGGACAGAGTAGTAACATACAAATACAACCAACATCTTCTATTTCAGAGTTCAAAGCAACGCCTGCTGCTGATAATGGTCGACTCAGTCAACTGTGTAACTAAACTAGCTATTGAGGATTAGATTAGATATCTAAATATGTAATATATTATCTATATCCAATCCATGTGATCTCACTATCCTACAGTGCAGTAGCCTACAATGAAGACCGACTCAGTCAAGCAAACATAACATGACTAGTAGCCCTTTTGTTTTTATCATGAACGTGGGAGTTAAAAAGTAATACTTTCTCTTCTGTAATATTATTATTATAACCCATCATCCCATATTCTGCAGCAGCAGCAGCAAACTTTTCTACGACACACACACACACACACTAATAATAATAATGGAAGAATCTACTACTACTATTACTACTCATCATCATCATCATCATCAACAGCTTCACTTCGTTCTAATTCCATTGCTGGCTCAAGGACACATGATACCGATGATAGACATAGCCAAGCTACTGTCCCAACACGGCGTCAGAACGAGCTTAGTCACAACCCCACACAATGCATCGCGCTTCATGGGACGAGCTATCAGCATCAACCTCATCGAAATCCCATTCCAATGCCAACAAGTAGGCCTGCCAATAGGCTGCGAAAATCTCGACAGCGTTCCCTCTCGCCATCTCATCAGAAACTTCTACAGCGCCCTCGATAAGCTTCAACAGCCTCTCGAGAAATACCTAATGGAAAACGGACCGAAACCTAGCTGCATAATCTCCGACAAGTGCCTCCCGTGGACGTCGAACGTCGCCCACAAGTTTAAGGTTCCAAGGGTTGTGTTCCACGGCATGTGTTGCTTCTCTCTTCTTGCCTCTCACAGTGTCAAGCTTTACAAGCCTCACCTCTCCGCGAATTCCGACCACGAACCGTTTCAGATTCCCGACATGCCTTTTGAGGTTGAAATAAAGAGATGTCAGCTCCCAGGATCGTTCGTTGCCTCGCCCGATTTGGACGACATAAAGGATCAGATGAACGAGGCTGAATCGAACTCTTTTGGGGTGGTGGTGAACACTTTCCATGGATTGGAAGGTGACTGCGTGGAGGAGTACGGAAGAGCTATCGGCAAGAAAGTTTGGTGCGTCGGCCCAGTTTCTCTGTGTAATAAGGAAGTCCCCGACATGTTCCACAGAGGAAACAAAGCATCGATCCACAGAGACGAGTGTTTGCAGTGGCTCGATTCGATGGAACCAAAGTCGGTGATCTACGCCTGCCTCGGGAGCCAATGCAGGCTTGTCCCCGAGCAGCTCATACAGATAGGGCTCGGGCTCGAGGCGTCGAACCGTCCCTTCATATGGGCTGTGAAGACGAGCGATGAGCTCGATGAACTGCTGTTGGAAGAAGGCTTCGAAGGTAGGATCAAAGGTAAGGGGCTTCTTATAAAGGGTTGGGCCCCGCAAGTCTTGATTCTGTCCCATCGATCGATCGGTGGATTCTTGACGCACTGTGGTTGGAATTCGACGATCGAATGCGTTTGCGCTGGCGTGCCAATGATAACTTGGCCCATGTTCGCCGAGCAGTTCTTGAACGAGAAGCTGATCAATGAGGTTTTGAGGATCGGAGTAAGGGTCGGCGTCGAATTGCCAGTTCGATGGGGCGAAGAGGAAAGGGTTGGAGTTCTTGTAGGGAAAGAACAAGTCGTAGAAGCTGTGGTGAAGTTGATGGACGAAGGAGACGAAGCCGAAAGGCGAAGGAAGAGGGCTTTTGATCTTAGTGTCGTGGCTCGTAAAAGCATGGAAAGTGATGGATCAGCTCATAAGAACATATCACTTCTCATTGAGGATGTTAACAAGTACTATCTATGATGATCAGTTGTAATGAGGCAGAAAGAAATAAAGAATTATACTTAGCACAGAAAAATCATAGCTTTTTATTGCTCTCATCAGTTGTAACAACGAGAGAAAGAACCTAATAGTTGTAGCAGAATCTTAACAGCTTTTAACATGATAGAGATTTATACTGTTTCTTTCATAACATCTTGTATGAGAACTCCCACATTGCAATAAGACGAACCGTTTTCTTCCACGGAAGTTTTCGCTGCTCTGGCGAGCGTTTTCGCTCTCTCCCTTCTCTCTTGGCCTTCTTCTCCTCCATCCATCAACCTATCGATTGCCCTACGTATCTCTTCGCTCTTCAGCTGAACTCCAACGATGTCTTCTTCTCCAAAGTTCACGGGCAGCTCGATGCCTGCTCTTACGCCTATCTCAATCACGTCTACCACAAATCTCTCATTGCAGAACTGCTCTGCAAGCACAGGCCACGTCAGCATAGGCACGCCGTACGATATCCCTTCGAGGATCGAGTTCCATCCGCAGTGAGTTAAGAACCCTCCGATCGAAGTATGGGACAGCACCAAAACTTGAGGTGCCCAACCTCGGATCAAGACTCCCCTGTCTGCGATTTTCTCCTCAAACCCTTCTTCCAAGATCCAATTTTTGAACTCATCAGATGCATCTTTGATGACCCATATGAAGGGGTGCCTCATTCTTTCCAAGGCAAGGCCAAGCTCAATGAGCTGCGAAGTCGATAACTTTGCTATGCTGCCAAGGCAGACGTAGATCACCGAGCCCGGGGATTTCGAATCGAGCCATCTCAGACATGCTCGTCCATCGACAGAAGCTCTGTCTCCCCTCTGAGCCTTGTCGGCGTCGTCTTTATTGCACAGAGAGACGGGCCCAATGCACCAGACTTTGCTGTTCCCAGTCGCCTTCTTGTACTCTGCAACGTACTCGCCTTCGAGTTCTTGGAAAGTGTTGGCTACGGTACCGAACGATTCCACGTTGGATCTGATCACGTCTTCTCTAAACCGAAGCCACTCGGGCGTGGCTTTTCCCGAACTGCCCTTGAGCTGCGCTAAGGTCATCTCAATCCTATGAGGCAAGCGAGGAACCACAAAGTACTCCTCCTCCTTATCTGCGTACTCGCTGAAATCCTCTAAAGTACCGAGTATGTGAATGCACAGCAGAGAAAAGCAACATGTCCCATGGAATACGATCCTAGGAATGCCCAGCTCCTTTGCAAGATCAGTCGTCCAGGGAAAGCACATGTCGGAAATCAAGCAGCTCGGGGAAGGCTTGAGCTCTTGGAGGGCCGAGCGAAGGGGTTCTCTGAGCATGTAGCAGGCGCCGAAGAACCTGCGAGCTTCATCAAGGGAACGGTTCATTTCGATGCTTTCGTGCCCTGGCTGCAAGCCAACTTCGAGGCATGGAAAGGTTAGGTGGATTACATCGATGGGTAGCCCTGAATCCACAGAGCGTGCGACCGACGGTTGAATTCTGCTTGCGTTGAGTGCGGTGGTGAAGATGGTGACTTTCACGCCGCGGTTTGAAAGAAGGCGTGCTATTTCGAATGTTGGGATCAAGTGGCCCTGAGCAAGGAAGGGAAACAGGGCAAAGTGAGGCTTTGGTTCAGAAGACATTGTTTGTGTTCGTTTGGAAGTTGATATTGTTTATTTATCAACTGGGGAGTGGGGATGCTCTTTATAAAAGAGCTGAAATATGAATGGAACTTGCTCCGAAAGAAAAGACCATCTCGTTAGGAGTAAGTCTTTAGCTTTATTTCCCTTTAGTTGTCCAAGTCTTTCATTTTCTTTAGGAATAAGTTAAACCTATTTTTAGTAATTCCCTTGGTGACTTAGTAAGAGTTAGGGGCTTATAAAGAGCTGATGCTATGAATGGAACTTGCTCAGAAAGAAAAGCTCATCTCTATTTTTTTTCTATCTTGGTCCTGTAGAAATGACAATACTTCCCAACGTCTTGATTAAAAAGTAAGATGCTTTCTGTTTCCTCGCCCTCTGATGAGTTGGGTTTAATCTCTTTTTACACTTTAGAATCATCGAATGAGAGGATCTCTCCGTAATCATGCCATTCGTATGTCAACTTTTTTTTTTTCAGCTCTTACATTAATTCACTTTCGGTTAACAGATTAACTATTAACCTTGTATCTAAGCTGCGACAACAGAATATCTGAATATAAAAATAAATAAAATCAATCACTTTAGCAAAAAAGTTATTCCAGTGATCTCGAAGTGAACGCTACATACGACATGCAATGCAGTGTACCTGGGGATATTTTTCACAAGCAAGGCAGCACAGAGTAGATAAGATAATACAAAGAATGATATAACTCAGCTTAGGCTGCCGTGGCTGAGATTGTAAGAACTTGTAACTTGCAAGAAGATTGACAGACCGATCACGACCAAACATGCCCATTGTCAAGTTTCTTCTGCTTCTTTTTCCTCTTCCTTTCCTCTTTTGTTGTGTTGATTCTTCGGTCTGCATGCTGAGCTAGACGAGAGCGAACTTCTAACAGCTTAGCTTTTGCGTCTCGGAAAGGTGCATCAGACTTGGTTGCCATCAATTGCTACGAAATAACAATAAAATAAAATACCCAACTTAAGGTCATACTAATTTATATATCTAATGCCGCCGCGACTGTGATTATCAATGTTACCTTAAGATGGTCCATTGCTGCTAAATTAAAGCCTAAGATGTCTTTGCATTCCTGTCACATTATGAAACATTCGGTCGCCAAAATTATCTTTTGTATGGCTGAAAATCATGCATGCAGGGATCTAAAATCTATGTGAAGGAATAGATATCCTAAGCACTTAAATTTGCAAATCACTGACTCAAAATGAGAGGGAAAAAATGGCAAATCTGACGTCAATACATTCAACCCAAATGCCATACCTTGACCCTTTCATGCAAAATATCTTTGAGAATCGATAGTATTGGTCTAGCAGACGCCGTAGAGGTTAACTGATTATGATGGATCTGTAACAATACAGTAGCAACACGACAGACGAGCTCAACCTGGACATCAAAACAAATGTGGGTGGAAATAAATATAACATCGTTTATTACAGAGAAATAAGCAGATAATATTGAACATCGGTATCTAAGATGCACTCACCTTGTCTGGAAATGCAAGCCAATCTTTCAAATAGGACAAGACCCTCAGCGAATCTGAGAATGGAAGAGCCTTGCACACACAACAGATATATCATCAATTACATCATTGAAATGCTGAAATACCATGAAAAGAATGACATATGCTCTATGGGCATTCCGATAAAATAGGATAAATATTATGGGGTGCAAAAAGAGCAATTAAACTTACGAGCAATGCCTGTTCCAAATCATTCGTGTGAACAGTGGAAACTGCACGCAGAACATAGTCGGATGGAGAGAGACCAAGCATAAGAATGTTGGGTTTGAAAGACAACGCTTTCCCTCTAGATTTTTCCACCTGAGCCACAAAAACAGTGCCAATCAGATACATAAGATGACTCATAATTCCGAAGGCCGGTTGCAAAAGACCAGCGGCTTCAATCAGAAACATATTCCTCAAATAAAGAAAACGCTATAGGAAGAGTTGTATGTTGTTCGATTGTCAAAATCTGTAAAACATATGAGAGATAAGGATACCTCATGTTCCGAAATACGCTTAAGTTCTTCCTCCGCCATATCTAATGCTTCCATAATAGAGTCAGCTGCTGTCACAGTTTCTCCCGTTTTCTTTCCTGCTAATCCCACAGCACCTTCTTCTGGAACTGTTTCGTTAGGCACATACCTGCTTTCAAACCCATTGTCAAGATCAGACTCAAACATCTCCTCCATTCTTTTTTCTTTCTCTTCCTGAAACACACATATACGCATTTTAAGACAGAGAAATCACAATGGTGTTATAAGAATGGCTAGTGATCAACAAGAAATGTGGCTTAAGGAGAATATCAGGACATGAAGCTACACCTCAATAAAGAAAGGTTCTTCTGTACGATCCCATCGACGGATAGATCTATCATGGGAACCCGTTACAAGAAAATCACCACGATTACTGACTGCAAGACACCAGATTTCGGAATGATGACCTTCAAGAGTCAATAGCAACTCAAATTTGTCCGCATCCCAGTACTTCACCAGGCAATCTTTCCCCACGCTAAACACGTAATGTGTATTTTTCACGAACTTGACGGCCATGACACTGTCATTAAAAGAAAAAATATAGAAAGCATCGTCCTTTACGAGATTTAGTATGTATCCATGTAGGCAGTTGTAGCTAACTGTCGTTTCTTTTCTTTTTATACGTGATAAAATACCTGTCATTATGGGCAAATATAGACTTATGACAGTCACCAAAATCTAGACCCCAAATCTTCAGATTTTTGTCAGCAGAACCACTAACAAGCAAACTACCATCAGACGATATGTCCATGCACAGCACAGGGAGGTTGTGACCGTATAAAGAGAGAAAAAACTTCAGTGAATCCATGAAGAAAACCTGCATAATGTGTGTAGTTGAAATTAAGAAAGACATCCAAAGGATTCTTGTAGAGTGTGCGGTCCTGGCAAAACAAACTTCATATCTCACCAACAAAATCTAGGGCTTAACGTCAATTACCTTCACTGTACAATCCAACAAGGCAATAGCAATATATTTCTCCTCTGGGCTAACGGCAACAACCACAACATCATTGTTCATTTTTAGATTCCTTATGGGGGACAGTGTTAGATTTTTTGAGTCCTGAAAAGGAGACACTCACATAGTGAAAAGTGAAACATGGTTAAAAAGACAGCCAGCTTTATTCAAAAAAAATTATAATAAAACTTTGCTTTACATACTTGGCCTGGTTTTTGAATAACTTGGTACTCCCAAAACTTGACATCCTTATCTGAACTCCCGGAAACAAAACCATTGGATGTTGCAGCAACAGACAGGATTGAGCCACCATGAGCCTCAACTTCTTCCACACATGTACCACTGCGAACATCAATTATCTCCAACATCCCATTTTTCGTACCAACAACAGCATACTTGTTACCAGGGACAAAGAGACCACATAATCCATAGCCCGAGTCAATAGTTCGAAGACACTCTCCAGTGCTGGGATTCCATATTTTGGTTGTGTTGTGGCTTGTTGACATCAAAAGCGTGTTATCTGAGCTAAGTGTCAGACTTCTGACATCAGAACGATGACCCTGTAGCTCCACAGAACTTGTCTTTGTCGCTGCAACATTATCGACTGAATAACATTCCAACGAGTTATTATTTAAAGACAATGCTAGGGCTGCGAGTGAGTTTTTCGGAGTTACAGGAGAGAAAGACATCGAGCATATCTTTTTCTTAGCGCGCAGTATCTGAAGATGTTTAAAGAGATCCGGGACCGTAACAAGGAGCTCATTAGTACCCAAGTCGGCTTCGACTTCAACGTTACCATTTCCCTTAGGAGCCTTCTTCTCCTTCCTGCTGATTCTTCTTTTGGCTTTACGCCTAGATTCAGACTCATCCAAAACACGAAATATCTCAACTGTTGTTCCAGCAACCTGACAAGCCAGCAAATTTCCAGTCTTACTGAACCGCAATGTAGAAACCCGATCCTTGCTTTGGCGTTGTATATCACCAAAGTGCCTCAAAATTTCCCATCTGTTTGAAACAGAAGGTGTGCCATTATCCGCATCATTTTCAGTCTTCTCTGCCCCAAGTTTCTTATCAGTAACATCATATTTTACAGTGTAAACTCTCAGTTCCTGATCTGCTGACCCGGAAACTATATACCTTTCATCAGGGCTTAAATCAATGGACCAGATTTCACTATGATGTCCACTAACAATCTGCATACAATGCTGTGTTTCGAGATCCCAAACCCTCAATAACTTGTCTTTTGATGAACTCACCAATTTTTTTCCAGAATCCAAGAAAACAAGGTCAGTTACCTGCGCCACACAAGCAAAGTTGTATATCTAAGGGTAACCCTAAATGAGAAACAAAGAACAAATTGCCAACACTACACTTCTAATTTTCTATTTAACAGTTACAATAGCCCATGTAAGTCGGCCTTTGTTAATATATAATATGAAAAACCTGATCACGGTGCCCACGGAGACGAAACAGCCCTGCTTCCCCAATCACATCCCATAAAATGATGTCACAATCTTTGCTTCCAGAGGCAAGCATGGAGCCAGACTTGCTGTACTTGAGGACTGTCACAGCACCTCTATGTCCATTCAAAGTGGTCTCACATATACCCTTCTCCCCATCCCATATTCTTACAGCTCCATCAGCATAACCACTAGCTATCTGAAAGAGTAATGAAAAACAATGAAACCGAAAATGGCAAAATCTCTAACAGTTGAGTGTAAACACCCTAAAGGGACAACGCGCACACCCGACATCTATTTCCGTTAAAACAGCAAAACCCGGAACAAAAAAACACAAATTGAAAAGTAATACTACTCACTTGAGAAGATGGCGATGCAGCTATTGAGGTCAATGCGAGAGATTTACCACGTGACGATGACGAAGGTGTGGCAACTAGAGTTTGTGTGCATATTCCCTGTCGCACGTGCCACACGCAGAGTTTCTCCAAAGCTCCGGCGAGGAGATGCTTACCCGAAGCATCGTAAGCTATGTTGCAGTCCACAGACACTATTACTCCGAAAGAAGACGCAGCTTCGTAACGCAAGTAAGCCTTCACCATCTTTCAGCTGCTAATGCTGAAGAGGGCGAGTTGTAGGGTTCTTTCAAGGGTTTTAGCTACTCATTACTTTTTCTTTTTTTGTCAATTTCCCCAAATTCCATTTTATTTATCTCAATTCTTATTTCGTGCGCGGGCTTACAACCCAATTCCATTTTATTTATCTCACTGCCATAAGTAAAGGGTTTCGTGCGTGGGCTTTACAACCCAATAGGAGTAAAAGGCCCGACACAGATAAATTTGGCCCATTAAAGAACACGAAATCCCAACATGCATAGAGTGCGCTCGCGTTTGAAAAATAAGCCTCAGTGAAAGATGAAGAAACACCAAAATTATCCGATGATGTTCGCATAAAACTCGACATAAAACTGGCAACATTATGCAATCAGATGATGAAGCTTGAAACAAAGTAAAATTCTCTATAGATACTCCTTCGAGTTTCTTCCACGGGTTCAGGACGGGAACATATACGGTCTCTCTGTAATGAAGCTGTAAGCTAACGATCGATGAACGATCTGTTCATAAGGTCTACAGCCGAATCCATAAACTGCGCCATCATAGGAAAGAGCAAACATGTTAGCAAAGATCGACGAGTCGAATGATATTTAAGGCATCTGCACGTTCATTGTTCACTAATACCTGAGTTTTCTTTCAAAATAGAGTGATTAACTTAACGTACCTTTCCAATTGATTTGAGTTCACGTCCAACTGGTTCCATGAACTTGAGGTCAACTTCAACGGGCCATACCTACATGAATAGAATGAAAAGGGGAACAGAAAAACTTTACTTCACAGCGACAAAGGTTCATCGAAAACAAAAAAAGAAAAATAGGAATGCATTCTATGAAGATAAAATGTAATAAGAATCAAGAAAAAGGGCACCTTTAGACCGAGCAGTTTAATAGGTGTAGCTTGTCCTGGTACAATGCATTCTGGCCCAGCAGCTTCAACAAATGCCTCTTTGCCTAGTCCACTCCCAATTGGATCGTGATGCTAAACGACATGAGAAACCCAGAAAAAAATTTGTTACAAATGCAAACCGAGGATTGATACAAGGATACTCCATGCCTTACATCATAGGGCCACAGTTGAAAAGGCTAGGAAATGAATACTCTTATCAAGCTCCTTATGCGAAACTTTTGGGAGATTCTCAAGCCCCAAGAAATATAAGTCCCCCACATTGAGATCAAAAAATTACATAACCCCTATCAACTACACGAGTATACATGAAAATAACATGCGTTGCAGCTGCTCTGCTAATAAAGACTGAAACTTTAACTAACCCACCATCTTAAAGCACAGCACCCACACAAATACGCTTGACCAAAATTGTAATTACCGTCATAACAGAGAGGGCGTATTCGGTACATGGATTTTGATGTACGCGGAGGATCGGAGAGTGGTGAATTTTGGGAATAGGCTTTACGCCAGAAGCTGCCCTCCATGGCGCGTCCTTTTGCAGCGCAGCTCCTCCTTTCTTAGACATGGGTACTTCCTATGCTATTTTCGCGATTCTAAGCAACTGCTGTACGAATGAGAATATTAGTGGCTACGGCCTTTTTCTAATCATATCGGCGAGGAACACAAATCTTCTCGATTGTGGCATTTATGGTGAAGCGAAGAGTCGAGGAGGATAAGGGTCTAATATCGCGTTCTTGATGATCTTTCAAACGATAGCGACTTAGCTTTAGTTTCTGCGCAAAGCGACTTTAATTCCGGCATAATTACATTCACACCCAATATTTAGTTGGGTAATGCGACCAGATCCTCTTACTCGACGTTATTACATTTAGGGCCCTTACAAATATTGGTAATTCTCTCGCTCGAGTATCCTTTCCAATTCGTGGGGACTAACTAATAGTATTTGCGAAAATCAACAGTCGCTGAATTCCTGACCATACGATACATACATTATTATCTTGAATCCTTGACGATTGATTGCATAAAATTAACGTATTCTTCTCTTCCTAGTGATGACAAATATCCAAGAACGCAGTGATACAGGCTGTCATGTATATTTATTATAATACATATATAAGCATTGTAAATGTCCTATTCTTTGAGGAGGAATTTGGACTCTTGCATGGCACATTATATTATCCACAGACCTTTTGAACGTATGTGATTGTGAGTGGACAATATGATCGGTCGTTTCGTTTTAATATATATAATTGCCATTGTTTTTTCTTTTTTTTTTTGTCCAAACCCTTAGCTCTCAACCCCATTTGTAACATAACGTTCTCTTTTACATTGCTTTTATGTTTCCCTAAACGTCACATCCACGGCCGGTTCCTTTGGTTCTTATATTGTCTTCTTTGTTCCATGAACTATTTATACATAATATATAGTGAATAAAAATCTGTAAGAATCAGTGAGCAGGTTAAGATCAGAAAACTGCTTTAATGGAGGATCCTAGCAAGTTAGAAGAAGGATTCGGTTCAGGGAGACAGCTTAAGGTTGACGAAAAGCATCATCATGTCGAGGAAACCAAAGGACAAGGCATTATTACAACAAGTAATAATAATGAGAATAAGTATGATGAGCAGTTGAAGAGCGTTATTACGACCTCATCACCTGAAAACAAAGATGAGCTTCAGCCACAACTGATGATGATGACGAAGCAGAAGACAAAGAGAGCTGCAACTCTTGATGCCTTCAGAGGACTCACAATAGTGGTAAGAAGACATAGGCTTTCAACTCATAGCCTGTTTATGTAGAATAGATATTGATGTTGTCGTCAGCAAAAAAAAAAGCAAAACCTTTTTTCTTTGTATAGTTGATGGTACTCGTGGATGATGCTGGTGGAGCTTATGAGAAGATCGATCACTCTCCGTGGAATGGATGCACTTTGGCTGATTTTGTTATGCCTTTCTTCCTTTTCATTGTTGGCGTTGCCATAGCTCTTGCACTTAAGGTAATAACTTGCTCCTCTGCACATAATTTTATATATGAACCTCAGCTCAGGTCACCTTCTTCGTATAATATTATGGAATTTGCAGAAAATCCCAAAGGTTAGTCCTGCTATTAGAAAGATAGCCTTGAGGACTTTGAAGCTCCTTTTCTGGGGACTTATTCTTCAAGGTACCTTACATCAACATATATTCATACCACATTCATATGCATATATATATGTGTGTATTGTCAAGACTAATAAAACCACCCGTTTGAAAAAACTTAAGGAGGATACTCTCATGCACCCGACGACTTGTCGTACGGAGTCGACATGAAGCGTATTCGATGGTGTGGGATTCTTCAGGTGAACCTTATATAACACTTACTTACAATGATTTACACTTCTCCATGTATATGCAGTGAAGTAAGTTACCATAAAAGACATGGTTTCCTTCATTGTGTTAACTTAAAACAGAGGATTGCTTTGGTGTATTTTGTGGTGGCTTTGATAGAAACCTTAACCACCAAGCTCCGACCAACCAGTCTGAAACCCGACGATCATTTCTCAATCTTCACAGCATATAAATGGCAATGGTATGTATGCTTTAACAAACATGCATGAATCTCCTTCAACACTGCGATATCTATATTTATATATGCCAGGATTGGAGGATTTGTTGCGTTTACGATTTATATGATCACAACCTTCTCACTGTACGTTCCCGACTGGAGCTTCGGAGCTTACGACGATAACAATAAATACGCAAGATACACGGTAATAAAAAGAGGATCTCCAAAGTAAACAGAACTGAGATTATTTTTACTACATTCTGAAACTAAACAGACTAGAATGTTGTATCATTTATGTCCCTAATTTTTCAGGTGAAATGTGGGATGCGGGGACATTTAGGACCAGCGTGCAATGCTGTTGGCTACGTCGATCGACAAGTATGGGGCGTTAATCATCTTTATAGCCAACCCGTTTGGAGCAGATTAAAGGTCCATTTTCAGCTATATAACTTCGAATAATTTTGAATGATTATAACACGGCCTAATTTATTCTTATTATTATTACCTTGGAAACTTTTTTGTCCAGGCTTGTACACTGAGTTCCCCAGATTCTGGCCCTTTACGTCAAGACGCGCCTACCTGGTGCCGTGCTCCATTCGAACCCGAGGGCTTGTTGAGGTTTTTGCACATATAGCATATGTGTATATATGTGAGTGTAATCAAGATTTACTTAGATGCGTAAAAATGGCTTCTTTTTTGCAGCTCTGTTTCAGCCATTATGTCTGGTACCATTGGAATCCATTACGGCCATGTCCTAATTCATTTTAAGGTAATAATATATCCCACATAATACCATCGTGAGATCAAATTATTTGAGCATATATATCGTTTTTTCTCTGTTATCGTAGGGTCATGTTGAAAGGCTCAAGCATTGGGTATCCATGGCTCTGTTTTTGCTTGCGATAGCATTGATTCTTCACTTCACAGATGGCATTCCCATAAACAAGCAGCTGTATAGCTTCAGCTATGTCTGCTTCACAGCAGGCGCGGCTGGCATTGTGTTTTCAGGATTCTACCTTCTGGTAAGCAAAACAAGAACACTTTTTTCCGTTATAAATCCAAGTCGTATTATAACCGTTCATTAAATATTCTTGATATACAGATCGACGTTTGGGGATTTCGAAAGCCATTCTTGTTCCTCGAATGGATAGGGATGAACGCAATGCTCGTGTTCGTAATGGCCGCTGAGGGAATCTTTGCAGGGTTCATCAACGGATGGTATTTCGAGAAACCAGACAATAATCTCGTAAGTGTATATAAATATATATATATTATATATAGCAACAGCAATGGCTGTAATAATACTTATTTTTAAATCACCAGGTGAATTGGATTCAAAAGCACGTGTTCATCGACGTGTGGAAATCGGAGAGAGTCGGGACTCTGTTATATGTCATCTTCGCCGAGATCACTTTCTGGTCTGTGGTTTGTGGCATCTTACACAGACTTCGTATTTACTGGAAATTGTAGTAGATTCAAAAGCTGCTATGTTGTTTATATCTAAAAAACAACACAAGCATTACCATATTCCTAGCCCAGTATGCAAATCATACGCCATTTCAAGTGTAAACCTATGAGCTTCGTTTATTTATCAAGAACTGAGTATCTACTCCCAGGATAAGATATAAAATACTTCAATGCAGCAGCCCACAAACTCAAAATTTAATCTTTAGGCAGGCCTTAGGCTTGAGAACCTTGACAGCTTTATGACATACCTCTCTTACTCGGATTTCTTGCCCCTGAACTTAGCAGCTGGGATTCTGCTAAGGACACGATCGTCGAACTTCTTGTAATGGCCTTGAAGCTGATCTGATACGCTGTAGACGAAGCTGTCCACTTGATCTTCGTATCTCTCGTAGAGTATGGGCAAAGTGTGTGCAGCAACATAACCTTGGAAAGAAAGAAGGGAAAGACAGAGTGCTTCAAGACTGTACACAGATAGGACCGAAGGCTGTCCTAAGATATGCTCAAGCTTTTCGATCTTACCAATGTACATGACCGTCAAGAGACTGAACCAGCTTCCCACGATAGCTGCAACCCACAGGCCAGACACAACCTGAGAATTGAGATAGCTTTCTTCTTTTAATTCTCGCAAAGTTTTCCGAAACAGAGGCATATACAATGATGAAGGAGAAACTCTTTTCCTTACATACCACAAGGAATTGTTTGAGGTTTCCTTTACAAGCAACGTCTTGTAAGAAGTTCAACATGCGATTAACCTCAGACCCGATAGCCTGCCCAGTGTTAACGAAGACTTCCTCTGGCAAAACGAGGCGAGGGACCGATGAAGGGTCTCTGTCGCCACTCGAGAGTTGAACATATTCAGTTAAGACAGTATGAAGTCTTACAAATAAGCACAAGATTTAGGATGAGGTGATTATTACCTTCTTAACATGCCCGAAGCATTTTTCCAAAGAAACTGAACCACCATGCCGAGGACTACTGCGAAGCATAAGAGGGTAAGAAAATGGTAGTTGAGCCACTCGAAAAGCACCCAAATCAGAGTAGCTGCACCAAGAGAGCCTGCCGTGAGCTTCTTGTCTCTCCATAGCAGTACATCAGCAGCTGCGCAATGAAATTTCTTGTGTCTATTTAGCTTGTAAATATTCTTACACGAATTAAGAACTGAGATAACATATGTTATATAATGATTTGTGACATTTTCCGCCGCCCAAGAGATTGCGAATCGGCTTTTGACGCCCGAAGAGCCTATTGAACTGAGCTGATACGGAACCATTCTCCCCCTCTGACGTGTTCTTGTGCTTCGATACACTGTCTGAGATTGTGTCCATTATGTTGTTCATCAGAGACTCTGCTGTTATCCCCTCAGGCATGATTTTTCACTGTAAGAAACAGAGATACAAATAGACCAGACAAAGATCATACGGCTGAAGTTTGTTAATCCTTATATAATTCCAAGGAACAAAATCAGAAGATTCAAGATCGAATCTAAGCGTAAAATATAACTGAAATCGAGTTTCACTGTTCTAACGCTAAAATTAGTAAAAAAGATAGCAAATTGAGGCGAACCCAGTAACAGGAAACAGAGGGTGATCAAGAACCCATAATAGTTCTAACCGAGCGTTCAAGAAATCAACGCGAAGAAGACGATAAACTACCTAACCATGCAGTAGCTGTGATTGGTCAAGAATATACAGATAGAGAAAGAGTAGAGAGAGAAAGATTGTAGCTTTGTTTTAGGTTCGAGTTTGATAGACAAGGGCAAACAGTAAAGTTGCGTGATCTCAAGATATTTTTGGAACTGCACGTAACTCTCTAACCAATCAATAGATTTTTGTGATTTGTAGGGTCGGGAATAGCTACTTGCATATATACTTCAGATAACTGATCAAATTCTCTCTTCTATTTCGAAGAGGAGAGTGCAGCTAGCTAGTTCTTTCAGTGTTGCTTGCTGCTGACATGGAACGCATTGATCGAGTTGAGGCTAGAAGTCTAGAACACAAATCAAGATTCTCCGAAAGAAGCTATTTTTGGTTTAATAATACAATTTCATTTTTTTTTTTTACCTTTAAGGCCGCAAAAGAGATTGGGCACCAATTACGATCCATTCAGGGCTAGGCCCAGAAAGGTCCAATGTGATAAAAAAAATTTTTTTTTTTCTCAGCAATCCCAAATCCTACTCCAATTAGGGTTTCAAGCGTGGAGACCTGTGGCCTTGGGTAGTTAAATTTTGTAAATTTTTTCGGTTGCAGCTGGAATTTTGGCTTGTAGATGCACTTAGCTATAGCTGCCCCTGCGTTTATTGAATTCCCCGGTAGTTAGCTCAACTGAGTTGTTTATTATTTTCTTTTTTCTTTTTGTGATTTACGCTAGCTTTGTTCTTTTGCTGCGTGGATGAGTAGGTGATTTGGTATTCAAATGCCTCAAGTTGAACAGGACAAGGCGAGGCCTTCCCATGTGAACGTGGCGGAGGTGGTAATTTGAAACTCCTTGATTGGATAATGATTTATAGACTATAGAGCTCATCTCTTATTTTCTTTGCTCAATTTTTTCTTAGGCTGATGATACAGTTTTACAGACTACCCGTGCAAAGCGTGAGTCACTTCGATTTTATTCTATCGTGTCGAATATATTTGGTAATAAGTCATTTACCCATTTGCTTTTGTTTCAGTCTTGAATGTCCTTAAAAGACACGGAGAACTAACAGAGCGGCTATCAAGGTACACATCCAAGCTTTTCATGGTAATGTAGGTAGTTCACTTGCATTTCTTATTCTGAATGCTAGAATCTTAGTTTGGTTCTGCATCGCGATAAGATCAGATTGTACCAGTAAACTTACTGATAGATTGATGTCAGTAATTCCTCTTCATAGTCAGATTTTGGCTATATGTATTTATACATGCTGGTATGCTTCTTGTTCTTAGTCGCAGATGTTTTCTCTGCCAACAACCTAGGATTCTAAAAGTTTGTAACTCTTTTTAGGGACTCTGACAAGATTGTTTTTGAGCGTCTCCAGAAGGAGTTTGAAGATGCACGCGGTCCTCAGACACGAGGTAATCTTTGACTTTGCCGTACCGTAATAGATATTTTTACTGCAACTTGCATTCATTCACGTTCCACTCTTTTTGTGTGTTCACTTTTCAGCATTTCATTATGCGCCAAAATGTTTTTTCTCCAGCGTAATTGTTGTCGTTGCGCAGAAATATTCTTAAAGGGGGAAGACTGGAGTGACGGTCTACTTGCTACGATCAGGGAACGGGTATCTTTTGCAGTTTCCTTCATTTCTTATGTTATAATCCGACAAAATAAACTTACAATTGAGTTGTTTGATCATGTAGCATGCATCATGGCTACGTCACCATTTTGGGAATATATCTTCTTTATTTAATACCTAAGTGGTAGCTTACCCTTAATATAGACTGTATTAATTGCTTAACAATCAATCTGACTAATTGGTAATTGGTGACAGATTCTTGGATTTTGATTCGCATGTTAATTCATACTGGTGTGCTTGCTGTCTGTCAGGCTCACATGGAAGCTGAAAGAAAATCAAAAAGAGATGCTGGTCTTGTGTCAGATTTTCCTTTGTTTGACAAAGTAACTTACAGAGTTGGAAAAAAAGTAAATGTTCTTGCTGATTATTTTTCTACTGGTATTTCAATATATAGATATACATAAAATATTATCTAGGCATGCCTACAAACATTGGTCTGTTATCAGATCGTTTGTTTGCTTGCAAGGTGCATAAAATTTAAAGATATTGAGCATGCGGTGATTATGAAAACTTAGAAGTTATTGTTTCTTTGATCTGACAGATTATCTGTTTTCTGGGAGGAGCTAGAATCGGGATCCTGTACGAGACATCATTTGCAGGTAGTTTCATAAAACGTAACCATAGATGTAACAAATGATTATTGCTAGGAGACATAATGATGACAATGATTCTTTCCTACTAATGTGCCTCGTGGATGTGATGCAAGCCGTTCCCGTGGTTTTGATATTATTATTATTACGCTGAACAGGACAACCGTGTGAGCAGTTTCATTGTGTCCTCGAAAGCAAGTCATTTTTGGAGAAAATGACCCTTGCTGAACATACCCTTCCTTTTTTCTTGCCCATAGGCGAGGCAGAAAATGATTTGCTCACTTCAAATGCAGTGGTAAGACCAATTATGTCTGTAAAAATGACGACCTTATTTCATTTGCAGTTCATTTACATCTTATGCTGTCCTGCTTGGGTACAGAAGTTCATAGACCGTGTAGGAGAACTAGTGCAGGCTTATGTTGATCGAAGAGAGCAGGTAGACTTTCAGCAATTTTTACAATACGATTGTTTTCGACCATTTAAACCATTGTTGTTGCATAATGCAGAACATGAACAATAGTATCAAATGGATTGCCACCCTATGTTCTTATTGCCCTTACGGTTTTTTTTATAACTAAGTTTTTTGTACTATTAATTTTTTTTTTTTTCAGGTTCGACTTATAAAAGACCTGTATGGGGATCAAATAGGACAGCTCTATTTCAATCTTTTGTATGATATGACCGAGTTCGTGCTGACGGATTATAATTGGTAGGTGAAAACCGATCACAAGCGTGCTTCTTTCTTATCACAGCTCAGCACTCACCTTCGTTCTTTTCATTTCATTCTCGTCCTGTCTCAATTCAACGGTCTAGCAAGACTTGCATTCGTCTTATTCTCTGTTAATTCTTTTTCTTGTTGACTAATTGTGCTCCAATCCATGGTATAGATTCTTCGCTTCCTTTTATTTCGTTCCTCAGTGATGTGTCTGCTCTTCTCTCTGACAGCAAAGTCACGGTGAGGATCAAGTACAAGGATCTCGTCTCTACACTTCCATCACTTGTCAATGTACTTGCTTGGCCCGTCCATCAACAAGCTAAGGAGGAAACTAATGACTTAGGAACTAAAATTATTCCCGCTCGTCTAACATACGCCGAGCATGCTCTAAGAACAATGAGCGTACCTGAAGGTTCGATGACTATTATTATTATTATTCTTGTGGTATATATTCTGGTGAAAAATTATTTAAAGTTACTACTAATATTGCCTTGTCCTTCATCAGCATTTGCAGAGATTGTTCTGAAACTGCCTCAAGTCCTGAAAGAAACGTTCCCAGAGCACTGTCCCTCTTAGTTCAGCCTTTTTCCATTTGGAGATGAGATTCAAGTCGATATATGCATAATTTCAAGCTCGTCTATTGTCGGTGAAAATTCTCAAGTTCTTTTGTAGCAAGGAGAGATATCAACGAAAGAACGTTTCTTTTTAGTGACGTAATTGCAAAGAAGTAAGATGATCTGTGGCTTCCTCGTCATTCCAAACCACTTACATTGCATACAAAATGGTCCTTGTTGCAAGTGGTGGTTCTAGTTAGGCCCACAGTATGTGTATATATTAAATCTAACTCGTAATGCAACACTAATTTCTCTTTAGAATTTCATATTTATTGAATGGTTCATTACTAACAGGGAATTCTACTGATGATGCTCTATCTGGCTGGAATATACAAAATATCGTTTTTGGAGATGCAGATGACTACAAGTATTCGATTTGACTGCGACGGAAAATGCTTCAAATGAAATAGAAAATTACTTTGGTAACGGAAAGATAAAAAGATTCAGAGGTAAGAAAAGGAAAAAAAAAAATAAAGGTATACATAGTACAACAAAATATAACGAAATTCTCGAGACATATATTAATGAGCAACTTGTCCGCGTATACTATACTCGTCTTCGAGAACTGCAATACTATAATATTAAAATTGCTTTCCTATGGGCGAAGCTCGATGTTTCACATGTTGGAGACTCCACTCCATTTCCTGCAATCTTAACTCAAATCCCACTTGTCAGTTGTCATCTTTCTATTTTACCTATTCTTCGTAGCTCTGGAATTTTCTTTTTTGGGATGATATATTGTGAATTCTTTCATGCTTATCTAACGAGATTAAGCTCTCATGGACTCGTTGGAGGAAAACCCATCAATCAATTCAGGTTCTCGTCGTTCTTTTTTTTTTTTTATGCTATAGATTCGTGTATATCTGATGGTGGTATCGGTTTGAGGTTTTCCTGGAATTGTTGCCAGTTTTACTTATTTGGGACTGTTAGGGAGGTACAATGATGGGAGCTAAAGTTCGGTGCTTTTCACTATGATCGCGAAACTCAGATTCCAGGTTGATGTTGTCATCTTTTGTTTTGTCTTCCCTTTTTCAGGTTCTATGTTTAATTTGTCGAAGATTGCTGGATAGTGGTGGGCTTTGTTGTTGTGAATTAGATATGGTGCTGATATAAATCATTTCCGTGGAAGCAAATGTCATCGAAATCAACCACAAACAGGACTAGCTGCTCCAAGAGCAGCTCAGCTCGTTCTAAACGCGAAAATCGTGTCTTAACCCAGACCCCAATTGATGCGAGGCTTCATGTCGACTACGAGAATTCGCAGAAGCAATTCGATTACTCAAGTTCTGTCAATGCATCGAATGCTGGAAGTGTCGATGTTCCTTCGTCCACTATATCAGCATACCTTCAAAAGATGCAAAGGGGAAGCCTCATTCAGCCCTTTGGTTGCATGATTGCCATCGACCAACAAAGCCTTCGTATTTTAGGGTACAGCGAAAATGCGCCAGAAATGTTGGATTTAGCCCCACACGCCGTTCCCAGTATGGAACAACAAGAGGCCTTGACCTTTGGCACAGATGTTCGATCCCTCTTTCGACACCCAGGCGGTTCAGCGCTTCAAAAAGCTGCAGAATATGCTGAGGTTAATCTGCTCAATCCAATTCTCGTTCATTGTAGAAGCTCGGGAAAGCCCTTCTATGCAATTTTACATCACATCGATGTTGGGATAGTGATTGACTTGGAACCTGTGAATCCATCCGACGTGCCTATTACAGCTGCTGGGGCGTTGAAATCTTACAAGCTTGCAGCTAAGGCAATCTCCAGGATACAATCTGTTCCAAGTGGGAACATACTGCCGTTATGCGATGCGCTGGTTAGAGAGCTGAAGGACTTGACGGGCTATGATCGTGTGATGGTTTACAAATTCCATGAGGATGAGCACGGAGAGGTTCTTGCAGAATGTCGCGGGCCAGACATGGAACCTTATTTGGGCTTGCATTATCCTGCTACTGATATACCTCAAGCTTCGAGGTTTCTGTTTATGAAGAACAGGGTTCGTATGATATGCGATTGCTTGGCACAGCCCGTCAAAGTCGTTCAAGATAAGGCGTTGTCTCGACCTCTGAGCCTTGCTGGATCCATCTTAAGGGCCCCACATGGATGTCACTCGGAGTACATGAAGAATATGGGGTCTATTGCATCATTGGTGATGTCTGTTGTGATCAATGAGGACGATGACGATAATGCTGATGAAGGTGATACTGGTAATAATAACAACAGTAACCAGCTAAAGAGAAGGAAACTATGGGGCTTGGTAGTTTGTCACCATACGAGCCCTAGGTTCCTTCCGTTCCCACTGAGGTATGCTTGCGAGTTCTTGATTCAGGTTTTTGCAGTTCAAATTAACAAGGAAGTTGAATTAGAAGCTCAGCACAAGGAGAAGCAGATACTTCGAACTCAGACTCTGCTATGTGATATGCTTCTCAGAGATGCTCCATTGGGTATCATAACTCAATCGCCTAATGTGATGGATCTGGTGAAATGTGATGGGGCTGCACTTTACTATGGTAAGAAATGCTGGTTGATCGGAGCGACGCCTACAGAGGCACAAACCAAAGATATCGTCGAATGGCTCCTCGAATTTCACGGTAATAGCACGGGTTTAAGTACTGACAGCCTAATGGAAGCTGGTTACCCAGGCGCTTCTGTTCTTGGCGAAGCTGTTTGTGGCATGGCTGCTGTGAAAATCACTTCTACTGATTTCCTTTTTTGGTTTCGTTCGCACACGGCGAAAGAGGTCAAATGGGGCGGTGCGAAACATGACCCAGACAATAAAGACGATGGTAGAAAAATGCATCCAAGATCGTCGTTCAAGGCATTTCTTGAGGTGGTTAAGAGGAGGAGTTTGCCATGGGAAGATGTCGAAATGGACGCCATTCACTCGTTGCAGCTGATACTGAGAGGATCATTGCAAGCAGCAGCAGATGATTCGAAGATGATCGTAAGCGTTCCAGCGGTTGATACGAGCATACAGAGGGTTGAAGAACTGCGAGTCGTGACTAATGAAATGGTTCGACTCATCGAAACTGCTTCGATACCTATCTTGGCTGTTGACACGTCGGGTTTTGTTAATGGCTGGAATACTAAAGTCGCTGAGCTTACTGGCTTGGATTTGACAAAAGCCCTCGGTGCCCCATTCGTTGATCTCGTGGCTGAGGATGCTGTTGAGAGAGTGAGTCACATTCTCTCGCTTGCTTTTCGAGGTGAGATTCTTTCTTCTGTTATATCAATATTTTTTATCGCCATTTTCACTTCAGTTGTGGTAGGTTATGTTACCTTTCAACACAACCCTTGTGCTAATTGCAGGTCAGGAAGAAAGAGAGATTGAGATCAAACTAAAAACATTTGGAAACCAATCAACAAAAGGTCCCGTCATCTTAGTTGCAAATGCTTGCTGTAGTCGAGATGTGAAGGAAAATATAGTTGGGGTTTGCTTTATTGGGCAAGATTTAACACGTCAGAGAATGATATTGGACAAATACAATCGGGCACAAAGCGATTACGTGGGCATCATGAGAAACCCTTGCCCCTTAATCCCACCCATCTTTGTCATGGATGAGAACGGAAGATGCATAGAATGGAACGATGCTATGCAAAAGCTCTCTGGCCTGAAAAGGGAACACGTAATTGATCAAATCCTTCTTGGTGAGGTCTTCACGGTTCATCCCTTTGGCTGTCAAGTCAAAGATCAGGACACTTTAACAAAGCTCAGAATACTGTTCAACACTGTAATTTCTGGGCAAGATTTTCCCGATAAGTTAGTCTTTGGCTTCTTCGATCAGCAACAGAAGTACGTCGAAGCACTGGTTTCTGCGAGTAGGAGAACAAATTCAGAAGGAAAAATAACCGGAGTTTTATGTTTTCTGCACATTGCTAGCCCCGAACTACGATATGCTATGAAGGTGCAGAAGATAACTGAGAAAGCCACTGCAAACACCGTAACGAAATTAGGTTATGTTCGTAGTCAGCTTACAAGTCCCTTGAGTGGCATGAAGTGCGTACAAAACGTTATGCAGTCTTCTGATCTGACTAATGAACAGAGACGACTCTTGAAGACTAGCGAACTGTGTCAGGATCAGCTGGCTATAATCATTGGAGACACTGATATGCAGGGTATCGAAGAAAGGTAAATATTTTTCGAATCATGATGTAGTAAGTAATTTGGCAAATTGGGCTCTTTCTCATTTTCTTTTTCTAAAGGGTTGTTGATTTTTCTGTTGAATCTCATTTCAGCAATATAGAGATCAACTCCGATGAATTTAACCTCGGGGAAGCTTTAGAGACAGTCATGAATCAAGTTATGATACTGTGTCAGGAGCATCGTGTTCAGATCTATTACGATGTTGCCCCCGAACTATCCTCAATCTCCCTAAACGGTGATGTGTCGAGGCTTCAACAAGTGCTGTCGAACGTCTTGGCCACTTCCATCTTATTTACTCCCTCTTCTCAGGGATCTTCTATTCTTTTCAAATTGACTCACAGAAAGGAAAGCATAGGGACGCAGATGCACCTTCTTCATGTCGAATTCAGGTACAGAAAAAAAAAAAAACCACTTCTTTGTGCCTTTTCGAAAGAATTCATACAAATACGATGAGCTGCATTGTGACATAAACATTACTGTTGCTGAAATAACAGGATTACGCATCAAGCCCCTGGAATACCTGAAGAGTTGATAAAAGACATGTTTTACCCCAGTAACAGCAATTTGTCGAGGGAAGGCCTTACGCTCTATTTCAGCCAAAAGCTCGTTCGAGCCATGAATGGCTCCGTGAAGTATCTTAGAGAAGCAGAGAAGGCATCTTTCATCATTCAACTCGAGTTTCCCGTCAGCTAGCTTAAATATGGTTCTATCCACTCCACTCCATTTATTCCACAGAAACATACCTTTGAATGCTGAAATTCCACGAGCTCACATCGATCGCTCTGAGACCGAGCTGGGGCCCAAGTGAAGGAGAGAGCAAAACTCAAGATTGAGTTCAACCATTTGGGATACAAAACTGTGTGTGCCTGTAAATTTCGCTTGCACGTTAGGGTGGTGCGTGCATCACAAATCCAAATGAAGGAGGAGAAACGTAACAGTGTACTTTGTTGTCTGAATAAGCCCACTTGGCATTTGTTTTTTTTACTTGTGAAGATAGAACAGAACTATGTCATTGCAGGTTGTTAGAATTCATTTGTTTGCCATGAACTCAAAGGTAATATTGTGTGTGATTGCTCACCTTGTGTGTGGGAGTGCAGCATAGGATTATGTAATATGATCTAACAGGTGAAATATTAAAAATTTTACGTAGAAAAAATGAAATATAGGATTGCTTATCCTTAAAGGATCCGAATTTTGGAAAGTGGACCCAAAAAAGCCAGATTCCTATTTTACTTTTTTTTTTTTATGAATTTTTGCAAATGTGTTTGTATGTATAAGATTCATGACTTGGCAATTCTTTTTCCATTCTCCTTAATAATTTTTTTTTTACATTAAACACATTAGTGATAGCAATTAAGTTAAAAATATATAAATGATTTTTCAACTGGTCTTTGTTAATTAACTTTAATTTGAGAATCGCTTGATGAATATGAAAGTAATTGTTACTTACACAATATATAATTAAACAAAATAACGAATTTATTTTTGTTAAAATATAATTTATTTATATTTATATGGGCATTAAGTTAGTATTAACGGCTGTGTATTGCTTGTAGTTTTGTATTTCTCTGCTACTTTTGTTGTAAATGTAAAACTCTCTCAAGTCTCAACTGTGTTTTACTTTATTTTTTTAATCATTATATTTTTTTTAGTGCTCGGAATTTTGCCGGATTTTTTCGCAGATAGTTTCCGTAAGTTGCAGCTGCTTCATTCTGATGCTCACCAGTATATTGCTCGAGTAAGTTTTTAGTCTTTATTTATTTATTTTTATTTTATTGCGTGTTAACATGTTATTTACTGCTGTAGTTATTTTGCAGTTTGTAGGCAGATTTTGCTTTTACACTAACCTAGATTTTTGTAGATCTGAAGCTGGTTTTCAGGATCAGGAGAGTTTTGCTGTAATCCTATTGCATCTAACTGAGTTTGTTAATGTCTGAAGTTCTAATTTTTGGGTAGCTGAGAATGTAGAATTTATGCAACTTTTTGCAGAAGTTTGGCTGCTCTGTTCTGGGTTGGATCTTTGATTTATAAAGATGGCCTGGTTGAATTTCGACAAATTGCATGTTAATTGGCCACTTTGACATCAACTTCTTGTTGTACTACTGGAATTATCTTCTCTAATAGTAAGTCTACTTGGAAAACGACTTCAAGCTAATGTCAAGTTGCTTTATCCAAAACCAAAATTTTAGAAAACTGTATTCCTAGTAGATCCATTGCTTAATTGATGGCGTGTGAAGGAAAAAAGATGGAACTAGTAGTTGTATTCTATGTGTTTGTATAAATATACTAATGTGGGTATATTAGGTTTGACTGTATTGAGATTGTTCTGATTCTATATTCTCTGTGAACAAAAGAAAATGATTGCTCACTAATTGGATTTCGTAATCTTTGCAGTGCATAGTGATGTCTATTTTTTGGAATTTGACCTATGGTCTTCGACTAGTCAGCTTGCTTTGACTTTTGGTCTTCGCGTTGTTTTGATCTGAGCTTGAGATGGGATCTAAAATAGACGAAGCGCTAAGAGCTAAAGCATATGCTGAGAAGCAATTTTTAGAGAGAAACCATGTCGGGGCACGCAACTATGCTTTAAAGGCACAAACTTTGTGCCCTGATTTGGAGGGGATATCACAAATGGTAGCTACGTTTGGGGTCTACATAGCTTCTGAAACGGAAGTTAATGGAGAGCCCGACTATTATTCGATTCTTGAACTCGATCCATATTCAGAGAAGTCGAAAATCAAGAAACAGTACAAGAAGATGGCTGTGCTGCTCCATCCTGATAAAAACAAAACGACTGGGGCTGATGGCGCATTTAGACTTATCTCTGATGCATGGACTGTGTTATCTGATAGTGTTAAGAGAAGCTCTTATGACCAAAAGAGATCTTTATTTGGTTTGAATGGTTATGGGGCTGGAGTTCATGAAAAGCATTCGCCGTCTCAGGCAAGACTTGGCACGTTCTGGACTGTGTGTACTTCATGTCATGTTCAGTATGAATATCTGAGGAAGTATGTGAACAAGCGACTTTCGTGCAAGAACTGCCGAGGTATATTTATTGCAGTTGAAACTGGGGCAGCCCCAATGAATGGGTCTTTCCCGTATAGTAGTTATGCTCATGAGCCTGGGAATGGTTACACGGCAAAGCATGGATCTGAAATTATGCACATGACAACGGCTTCTAATGGATACTGTGTACCGCATGGGCATTCTGGGCATCACATTGGGTACAGAGCAGATCATGGATCGAGCATATCGTTTCAGGGATATTATTCTGAGAATTCTGTTGGTGCCGTGGATCGTAGGGGATTATCTTCTTCATCTTCGTTTGTTCTGTATCAAGAGAATGAGGGCATAATCAGAACCAAACCAAAGGAAAATAGTCATAACATGTCAAAAGCCACATGCCATGTTGGATCTAATGGTTACAGTGCTCAAACTAACAATGTACTAAAGACCAAGCGAGGTAGACCTTCAAAGAAGATGAAGATCGACTTTGGAAGCTCACTTTCCGATGGTAGTGAAGAAAGTTCCCCAAAAGTCGCCGTGGATACAAGGATGGTGAACGGGAATGGTGCTGTAAACCCCATTTTGTCTAGGTTTTCCTCTCAATCTGAGGCATCAGTTAGGCGGGGCCCAGTAGTTGATGTGTGTCAGATGTTAATTGATAAGGCGAGATCAGAAATTCAAGAGAAACTAGAAATGCTTAGATCGGCTGCAAAAGCAGAGGCTGAGAAGAGAAAGAAAAATCATGAAGTTGAAGTATCCAGTGCTGGTTCTAAAGTTGTTGAACTCAAGAGAACGACCTCAATGTCCATAACTGTCCCCGATTCTGACTTCCATGATTTCGACAAGGATAGGTCAGAAGAGTGCTTTAAGCCAAAGCAGATATGGGCTTTATACGACGAAGAAGATGGCATGCCTCGTTTGTATTGCCTGATCCGTGAAGTCATCTCCACTTATCCTTTCAAAATCCATATTGGTTACTTGAGCAGCTCTAAATCTGATTGTGAGTTTGGGTCTGTAAACTGGTTGGACTGTGGATTCACCAAGTCTTGCGGAAGTTTCAGAGTTTTACACGCCGAAACTGTAGAGCAAGTCAACATCTTCTCCCATCTCCTTAGCAGAGAAAAAGCTGGTAGAGGAGGTTGCGTGAAAATCTACCCAAGAAGTGGAGACATATGGGCTGTGTATAGAAATTGGTCACTAGACCGGGACCTAACAACGCCCCATGTACTGAGACACCAATATGAAATGGTTGAAATTCTCAGTGAATACATGGAAGAGAACGGTGTATGGGTTGCACCACTAGCTAAGATACATGGATACAAAACTGTTTATCAAAGGAACCCTAACACAAGTTCCATTAGATGGATCTCAATGACAGAGATGTTAAGTTTCTCTCACAAAGTCCCCGCTTATAAACTCAGAATCGGAGGCAGTAACTTGCCCGAGGGTTCTTGGGATCTTGACCCAGCTGCAACTCCCGATCAACTCCTTCAAGGTGAATCTGATCTCCCAAGTAATAATACAGATTCTGCTCAGACGCATAAGGTCAGTGAAATCATTTCGTTAAATGAAAAGTACCCCAATGGACTCCAAGGAGAGTCTGAAAAGAAGATTTGTCAAAATGAAATTACTATTTCAACCCCACATGAGGAGCCTGATGTTGTGGAAGATGCAGACATGAGAGATGCAATTTCTGCTCACCTCGTACAAGAGGTAAGTGCCCATCAGCATACTCAAAATAATCATGTAGAAAGTAGTGCATGTGAAGAACTTCCATCTGAGTTAAGTTTCTTATCGATCTAAATTAATACTGAGGTTTCAAGACTATCATACCAGTTGAGTCCGCCCTGCTTACTTTAAGTGTTAATTGGATTAAGAGGCGTGGCTTCCGAAATAGAAAGTTAATTACGGTAGTCTTTGCATCAAGAGATTCAACTTGTACAGTTGAGTTTCAACTTGACGTTCTCTACTCTGTTTTCCATCATTCTTAGAAGCAGTTTAGAATCTTCGTTACTCTTGTCTGGTACTACGCAAAGTGATCTGTTTTCTATAGCACGTAAAAGTGTGCAAAGAAACAAAAAAAAAGATCTTTTTCTAATGCTTACTCAATAACAAATTCGATAAGAACAGAGGACGGCAGGCTTTCTATCTCAGCATTTTACTCTCTTCCAAAATTCATAAAATGACCCGCCTGTGGCGCTATTCTGTCTTTTGGATACATATCAGGTTTTGAAAATGAGGAATTTTTTCGCATTAGCAGTGCCAGTTTAATTTTCCATACTCAGCTGTGTTCTGTTTCTTTGATCATTGTTTTCATTACACCCTGTCTAGCCATGAAGATTTCCAAGGTGGCTGTTTATCGACACCCATTGTATAGTTAAATGTTCAATCAAACCTTGTTATCATTATTACCATCAACACCATAAGTATATGATACGAAATGATCTTCAGAGATGAAGAGAAGTATCTACGTCATGTTTCCGATCCCAGAAACTATCATTACAATGATTATTCTGATCTCTTTCATCAGAAGTTCCCGGGCTCAGTTTATCGAGACCCAAACCATGGTTAGCGTAACTTGTGTTGAGGCCAAGTGCTAAAGGATCCTTAGAGGCCTTCTCCATCTTTTCCTTCTCTCCCTTCACCATTTTCATCTTCTGCAACTTCTTGAATCTTTCTTGCAGTAATAAGAGCGATGAGCCACCAACTTCGGTACGCCTCCTCGTCTGATCCATATTTATTACATCAAAGCTTGTTATATATGCACTATATCATTCGGTCGATTGCAAGCTTGAATATATAGATAGAAGGGGACAGATTTTATTTTTCGATCCTCCCTAGCTGATTTTGCTGATCCTTATATCGCCACCCATATTGATTCCTAGACGACAAGGGCAAATAATGCTGGCTGATATTCTTTTGTCTTGTGAACGGTTTTTTTAATCGTAGTCCGAGGTGACAATAAAATAGGAGGTTTGGTTTGGTCTAGGCTTTTGTTTTGATCGAACTCAAACAGAGCAAGTTCACGCATTAGGATCTTTACACTTCTTGGAGTCAAGTGTATTTTGTCTCATGCTTGTAGTTACAAAGTTCCGAATAAAATATTCGAAGGGATGATAGTGATATCTTCGTACTAGCCTGCATGGTGTTTAGTCGAGTAGTCGTTCACAATTGTAATAACAACATTTTGCTATTGATAAGAATTGAAGCAAAAAGTATGTGTCTTTGCTCATAAATAAATGAAAGTCAATCTGAGGCATCATGAAGAGGTTCACAACCAAACCCCATTTTAGCTACCTACTTTTTTCTTACCAACCTTTTCGAGACTTGGTGGCGGCAGTAGTTGATGAAGTCGAAGATGGTTCTTGCTTCTTAGTATGTCGAGGAACGAGTTCTGAAATTCTGAGCATCAGTTGTTTTCCTGAAGGTTATGCCATTGCATTGCAGAGGGTTATTAATCAAAATA
Organism: Craterostigma plantagineum; assembly: GCA_027422505.1. Taxonomy (NCBI): domain Eukaryota; kingdom Viridiplantae; phylum Streptophyta; class Magnoliopsida; order Lamiales; family Linderniaceae; genus Craterostigma; species Craterostigma plantagineum. The sequence goes on from JAPQWV010000082.1 coordinate 2,092,732, forward strand.
AAGGCGATCAAACAACAGTGGCACACACACACACACAATCACAACATCTATTGGCGAAGCACAAATGAAAGGCTACAAGTCAAGAAATGGAACATGAAATCGTCTTGTTGATTACTATCTTTCCCATGAGAGCAACCATACGAGGACTCTGTCGAAGTTGGATGCCTCAAAAGCTAACTATTTCAGCCATGACTGCAAATTCCCTCCTTTAACACACAAAGAAACACGTACATCTTAACAAGATGATGATGATAATACCTAACCTAAAACGTAGATGTGAGATAAATATCAGCTCAATAGCTTGCAAAACGAATCGCAGTTGCAGAGGGAAAAGAGTCCGTGGAAGACGAGTGGACAACAGACGACTGACTAATAACTACTAACTACTAACTAGCTAAGCAATATCCCTCTCTTGGGCTGGACCTTAACTCTAAAGCCCAACATTTAGCCCATTAATAGCAAGTCACCATAACCGCTACAGTTTTTATAGTTGATTGAAACTTCTGTAATGACATCATTTTTTGTTTTCCTCATTGGAAAAAAACAATCATAATCAATGTGAATGGAGTACTATGTTAGGTTTCTTGACGTATATTCTTTCCGTGCTGGAAAACAGACGTGTGTATCTTTGACAGAGAGAGAGAGAGAGAGAGAGAGAGAGAGAGAGAGAGAGAGAGAGAGAGAGAGAAGAGAGAGAGAGAGGCACAGCTTAGCCATGTGAGGAGCTTCGTTGTCACGACGCTAATATCCTCAATCAAGGAGGCTTTAGATGAAACAAGAGACACAGCAGATAAGCTGCACAACCTTAAATTCAGAATCACCATCGTTAGTGGGTCCCATTTTCTTGGTAATATTATCTGTGCAGCATCTCCTCATCAGTGAGCTGTCACCGAAGACTATTCTAAATTTCCGTCATTCAATCGCTTGTTGAGTTGTAAGATTAGCACACATCACATTATTGATTATTAACCACTCAAGTGACGCTAATTACCCTCGGTTTATTTGCTCCCAGAAGCTATAAACCAGGGAGTTTGCCGTAATTTCAGCGTATTATTTAGAATAAAGTTTTATTCGTCAAGATTGAATTTTTTTATACATGTATGTTGGTTATTGCTGACACGCATCGATCTTCTGCTCTCAAGTAAGAAATCATCTTAAATAAATACCTTGGAAAAGCTACAGTTTCTTCTTCATTCATTCATTCATCCTCTTACACGCGTCAGCAAAGGCCTAAGATATCGCATAATAAGGTTGCTCTTTGCATTTCTCTGGCTTGCGCTTTGCTTCTATTTGTTATATATATACTTTTTGTTCAAAAATAGTCTAATTCTCATTGCTTTTCGAAACTTAGATGGTGAACTACTGGAAATCGAAGGTTTTGCCTAAGATCAAGAAAGTGTTTGAGAACCCAAAGAAAACAGCTGCAGTAGAAGCCTGCAAAGCTTTTGATGACTCCAAGGTTTATTTATAACTGCTATAATAATATATTTCTATATATTCAGGTGACGACTAAGTGCTGCCTATCTTTGGACATGTGGTGTTCCTATCTATCTATGCTTTTTGTATGCATGCATGTATTCTTTTCTTGATAAACTTCATACTGATCCATGTACTCAAACTGAGCAGGAACAATACTCCACCGAATTTGAGGACAAGAAAAGCGAGCTTCAACCCAAAGTTATCGAAATATATGAAGCTTCTTCAACGGAGATCAAGGTAATGGGTGTCTTGAATTCGCGTAAGAATATGACCTCTGCTTAAACTTTATATTTTTCTTGTATCGAAAAAAAAACAGAGCCTAGTCAAGCAACCAAAGGAAACGGGTCTAAAGAAGCACTCAGCAGCAGTTCAAAAATTCCTCGACGAGCTTGCTAAGATTGGTATATATTCATGCATATACACATCCTTCATCAAATAAATAAGCTCATGTCTGGTTAGGATCGTGCTGTTAATAATACAATGTGTTATCATTCTTTGTAATAGAATTTCCGGGCTCGAACCAGTCTGCGAAGCAGCTACTAAGTTCGGGCCCAACTGCATACCGGGCCCGATATTCTTCGTCTTCGAAAAAGTCTCGACCCTTGTAGTCATTGATGAGAAGAAAGAAGAAGCTGAAACTGCAACTACTGAGGAAAAGAAGGAAGAAGAAGGTAATAAAGAAGAGGAGGCAAGTGAGGTTGCAGAGAAAGAGATTGTAGCAGCGCCGCCAACTGTTGAAGAATCTGTGGAACCACAGAAGAAGATTGATGAAGAAGAAGAAGAAGATGCAGCACCAAAAGCTGAGACGACAAAGCCCTGATGTTCGATTGATCGATATTATTATTAATTTGATGATTGATACCTCTAATTAATAGAGTGTGACTACGAAAGTGTGTTGGTGATGGTGATTAATTCATATTATTGTGTTGGTTGATGTTATTGTTATTTGTTTGCCTCATTGTCTTATTTCAGCCAGTCATATGAATCTTCTGTAAATTTATTTGCTGTATTGAGACATACATATACATATACATATACTTCTCTGTCTGAATGTAAGAGTGAATATATTAATCATATGCTTAGCTACATAACTGACTTTCTCCATTCACCACAAGAATCGGAAGGAGGACTGTAAAGAGATGCCATGGTTAGGGTCAAAACCAGCAATTTTTTCAGGAACGAGCAGAGTATTCCTCCGTTGGTATCCAAGTATTGATCTTTATATAGGTTTAGTTTCGTGCATGGGAGGGGAGGAGTAAATCATCTCGGGGTAATGTAACAGTAATTGTGTTGGTGTTATACAACAGAATTATATAAATGATTTCCACACGGTAACAATTTATACATGCTGAGATGAATGTTGAAAAGATGAGAAGATTTTATAGGAAATGAATGAATGTATGAATACAATATACTGCCCAATTCAATCTAACTGGGGCAGATTCAACATACAGGAGAACATAAATTGGCGAGGAAATTAAGAAGACACTTGCCTGCGCTATATCAAAACCTAGGTGTTGTTTTGTACCCCAAACAAAATACGAGAAGAATGTTCTTGGACCTGTCTGCAACCTTATAAACGCAATGGAGATTTGTAATCATCAGGATTTATGGAATCTCCACTCAATTCCCTTCTGACAAGCGCAAGGATTTCAACAATCTGAAATGAAGTAATGGAGATTTGTTATGCAGAGAGAAAGTCCCGAGTAAGTAAAATAGTTGATGAGAATAGAAACTGAAATACGAAGATGGTTGCTCACTTACCCCAGGATAATGCTTTAAAACGGGCAAATAATGATCGAGAGCAATACATATTTTCTCTAATAATCTCAACAGAGATTCAACCTCATCCCCCAAAAGATCGACCTGATAGCAAGATTCTTCCAATAATTCAAGTAGGTGGTTCTTAATAATACTAAAATGAAGAAAATTTAAGTATAAGATGCTTCTTTTTTTTTTTACCTCAGCCTCCGCCATTTGTAGATCAGCACATTTGCGCTCAAGTTTCTGTTGGTATAATAACTCTGTTTTCCTGAGAGCTTTCAGCTGCGCATTCGCATTGTCTAGCCTGGAATAACAGTAGGGCCCCAAAACTTTTTTCAAAAGACGAAGAATGCTGGACATTATTTCTTTTAACAAGAGGCACCAACCAACAAGGCTTGCATGAAACAAGTACTAACATATATAGCATAAACAAAAATGATATTAATCCATGGCAATAGAGAGGGTATCAGAAGTATCGATGACACCCAATAAAGATGCATTTTGTCATTTCGAGAAGTCGTCTTACCAGAATAAACCTTCAACAACAAAATATTTAGCAAAATCAAATGAAAGTTGCATGCAAGCAAAATTTTCATCACGAGTTCCTGCCAAAACCAAAATATGTGGAAATACCAAGACTTAAAGGATGCATGGAAGACATAAACTAACATACCTTGAGCTATTTTCCTTTACTGCATCTGATATTTTGCCTTCAAAATCATCAAATGCTTCTGAGAGTCCAAGGATACGACTGACAGCCACCCGCAGCTCTATTTTCAGTCTCTCCCCTCCGGATTCATTAAATTGATGCTTATCATGCATCTCCTGGACATGCGAAAATGCTATGCTCTTATCTTTCTCCGCTTCTGCTAGCATCTCCTGGGCCACATCAAGTTTTTCTCGAAGCTGATACATTTCCAATTTATTGGCTTCAATCTGACTCTTAGCGTCTGTAAGTTGAGTCCTTAATAATTCAGATTCCTGGGTGATCTTATCAACCACTTTTTGTTGTTGACTTGCATCTTCTCTGACACTGGCAAGTTCTCGATAAACTACATTAAACTGCTCTGCTTCTTTTGATGATGCAACCGACAAATCCATCATGATCTTTTCCTTCTGTTCCATTGCAATTTGTAGACCCAGCATTTCTTGTTTTAATTTTTCTTTTTCTTCAACCTCAAGTCTCAATTCATCATCTTTATCGCAAGCTGATTTCTCGAGATAGATTCTCGCTTCCTTCAGTTTTTGCCCAATATTCTTGATATATTCTGTGTAAATCAGAGCTTCAAGATCTTGCAAAATCAATAAATCAAAATTGAAATTATCAACTTCAGATTTTCTCGTAGCCTCAGGCACAGAAGCTGCCTCCGTGAGAATAATTTCGAACATTTCTTAACCATTAAAGTTTTCGTATCCGAGTCTTCATAACTGGACCTTAAATGTCTAAACAACTCCCTCAGGAAACATTTATATATGTCTTCACTTAGTGAAGCTTCAGAACGTGCATCTTCCACTCTTGACTTAAGATTTTCCAAAAGCTGCCGCATATCTTTCCCGGACGATGAAAGCTGCAGCAATTTTGCAGAGGCACCAGAAACTCCTATTTCTAAATCTTTAAGCTTGTTTTGCTTGTCAGCAAGGCATTCTCTAAGTTGGCGATTTTCAGAAAGAAGGCTCTCTACTCTATCCTTCAATTTATCAATATTTTCAGTACTATAATTCAATACTGGAAATCTTTCGTTCTCCGAGAGAAAATCTTCAACTTTTGAGATAACTTCAGGAATTTTTTTCCTCAGCACATCAAACTCCTCGTCTTTCCTATGTTTCGTGAAAGAGCCTTTCTCTTTCATGTATTCTCGTTTGAGACTAAAACACTCTTCAGTCTTCTGATGCAGTGCTGATTCATACTCTCTCTTCATCTTCATTATTCTATTATTCAAAAAATCTACCAACTCTGTCTTCGTCATGTGCTGAAGTTGCTTGAAATCATAGCTCTCAGGAACAACTGTGAATCCCTCCACTTCTCCATTTTCTTCATGAGGTGATGTGGACGGAACAACATGGTTTCCAAATTGCCTATGGTGCAGGATGTCCAGATCATGAGATCCATGAGAAAATAGCCCTGTCTCGTGTGGAGAAAGTGACTTCAGAATCTCATCCAACTTTATCACTAAACAAGATATGGCATTGAACTTTTCAGACCAGTTGATATTTTGAATTCCAGTGACCTGAGCATTGTGCTCCCACAACTTTTCCTCAATCTCCTCTTGATGAATTTTAAGTACAGTTTGCATTACCATACTCTCAATATCTGCACAAAGATCTCGCTCCTCTAATGACTGGCAAAGTGACCTTTTAGAACATACTAATACACAATCCACCTTGTCGCAGATAGTGCCAATGGTTGTCTTCAGAGACTCCAGTGTGTTGGAAATGTGCATCATATTTTCAAATTGCTTGTCTTGCAGAATTTCACCTATGCCCGCTATCTCTGAACCAGAACCAATTCTCTTCACAGAACTACATCCTCCAGAACACTGAACTTCCTTCATAGCCTTGTCAAACTTCTCCTCTAGCAATTTCTTAAAAGAACACACATCCTCCCTCATCTGTTGGTGCCCCACACAAGAAAATCTATGACAATTTTGTTCTGAAAGGTTTCCACCCTCATGTGTACCCTTACCTTCTCCAAATGACTGCAAGAGCATAACCACTTCCAATTCCTTGGCGGCAATTTTCTCAGCCGCTTCTTGTTCTACAGCAGACACCATTCCTTTAATAACTGAATCACTAACCATTCGTGAAACCATTAATCTATCGTTGATATCATCCCAATATTCCTCCAAATCCTCCAAGAAATCTCGTGCTAGATTGCCCTTCCCATTTCCGTCATCTTCAACCGCTTGAAACAATCCATTGTCGCCATCCGCCAACACGTTACCATATAAAGCAATACAGCCATTTTCCAAAACTGCAACATCCTCTTGACTATCCATGCAGCTACACCTTCAAAGCACCCAATATCACAACATAAGGTAACAAAACAGCTCCACAGTAACAGCTGACCTACTCTGCTACGAGCTTCAACTTATAGGATTAAACTAGGATAGACTGATACCAAGCACTCAAAAGCCTCCAAAGTAAATGAAAAGTGCAAAAAAGATACAGGTACACTAACGGCCAGATAACTTCCTTCTTTAACTCAAATCCGAGTTTCCTAGTTGCTTCCTTACTATTTCACCTCAGAAAACAGTCGATCTCCACCCCAACGATCGATTCGAGTTCTAGGGTTTCTGCTGAGCTGGGCAAAACAGTAGAATTTGGGCGAGGTAAGTAGCTGAAGCATGCGAAAGAGCGGGAGTCAAAACAAAAATGAAATTTAATGAGGCATACAATTTATCAACTTAATAATTACAGCACTAGCAATTTATTGTCACGTTTCTTCGCACGTGACGTTTCCCCTAATTGTGTAAAGTCGCCGTATAATTAATTTGTTCGTATTAGAAATTAGGGTGGGTCCCACGTAAGTTTGACTGGGCTAGAGTTTAAGCCCAAAACAGGCCCAATAATATTCCTATGTTAAGATGCTGCCACGTTGTAGTCGTAGGGTCCAAAGGTAAAGGGAAATCTAACATCATCGTTACAGCTGTCGTCGTCTTGCTTTCTCACAATTTCACCGGCCGGTGCCAAAATTTATATTACAGTTGGGATCATACGTCATGATCATAAAATATGTGGAAGACCAAGAAAAAAAAAAAGGGAAACTAGATGTGGGCAGCCATAGTTATATTATATATTCATAAGAGACAAGATTGCAAGTGCTTTCATTGATGCCTATGCTTACATTACTGTGGCACTACGCATATTTGTTTCACGTTGTTTAAGAAATCGATGCTCGGCAGTGTATGTGTTGCATATTTCATTGTATCAGTATAAACCAATTGAAATCGTGGGTGGGTTGATTACATTCGTTAACGGGTCTGGACTTTTCAGGGCTGTGATTGGTTGAAGGTTTCTGGGCTCAGACATCGGTGAATGAGCTGAGGTTCATGAGCTTCAAAGATCTGTCTTTTGTATACAATCACCGTTTTGTGTTTTTAAATTAAGTCAAAATGTTCTGGAATATGGCTGGTCTCTCCACTGCATCTCCAGTAAGTGTTGGAATTCTCGTCGATTTTCTTTTCCTATATCCTTTTTGCGATAATTCCTTGTAGTTTTTTCAACTCCCTTGTCTGATCCAGATTCTTTTTTTATTGCGTGTATATTGGTTGTCATTGGTGGACGAGATTGTGATTGACTACTTGGATATTTTTGCGCAGGTGGAAGCCATTTTAGATAAGGAGAATTTTACCTTGGAGGAGCTGTTGGACGAGGATGAAATAATACAAGAATGCAAAGCTCTTAACGAGCGTCTTATTAGTTTGTAAGCTGTTATTTTATCTTCGCCTTAGTTGAAGCTTTTTGAGTACATGCTGTAAAATTTTGGAACTTCGTTCAAATATTGCTAAAGTTGAACCCTTTTTGTTATCTTGCAAACATCCAATCTGTGTTCGTACGGATGCTTATGATCTACGTCGATAACGTTTGGAGATAGTGCGTCCCTCGTTGACAAATTCGTTAGAAATTGTTCATGATATATTTCCAATTGCAGACAAAGAAACCTCATACACAATTTTCTTGCAGTTTAAGGGAAAAAGGTCAAGTTAAACAACTTATTCAGTACATAGTGGATGAAGCTCCTGAGGACTGTGCCAAACAACGCACCTTCAAGTAAGCTTGTTAGCTGAGTTTTCTTACGATTCCACCTCATGCGTGAGAAATGGTCCCTCTTTTTCATATTCCTTTTTCTAATTCAGGTTTCCTTTCATTGCCTGTGAAATTTTCACCTGTGATGTTGATATACTTCTCGAAGCTTTGGTGGAGGATGAAGAGGTTTAAAGTCCTTACTAGTGTGTAACGTTTTAGTACCATTTCATTTTTTATTTCTAATATTTCTTGAGTTCTGAATTCACAGTTGATGCACCTGCTATTCTCTTTTCTGGATCCTGAGTGCCCTCATAGTACGCGTTTAGCTGGGTATTTCAGCAAGGTGTGGTAGATATTGCTTTGATTGTGTGTAACAAGCAAACCTCACCAGATTATGGACATAATTTAATTTAGATTAAGGTTTCATTTCTTTTTCTTTTTACCCGTTAGGTTGTCATATGCCTTTTGGTACGGAAGACAGCTTCACTAATGAATTACATGCGAGTAAGCCAAATACCGTACCCTAATCTGTTGTTTACATCCCCCTGATTTGTTTTACCAGTTTCAGATAGTGTTAATCCATTTTGCAATTCTTAAAATTTTCTCTGTTAAGTCTCTTTTTAACGTGTTAAAAAGGGTTATCTGTCCAGGCCATGTCTTACTTTCTTTTTGTTTTCTAATTTTGAATCAGGCTCATCAAGATATCATCAACAAGCTTGTTGATCTGATTGGAATAACGTCAATAATGGAGGTTTGTAGTTCAGAATCTTTTTTCTTTAAAGTTGGAAATTCTGATTAGTTTTTATTGACAGGTCTTGATTCGTCTGATTGATGTCGATGAAAATCTATACACCAGTGATGTGGAGTCTTTGCAGTGGTTGGAAGATATCAATGTCCTGGACATGATTGCTGATAAATTCAGCTCATCTGTAAGTTGCATTGTGCATCTTTGTTCTTACATGTTGATCCTATTTTCCTCTGTACTAGACTTTGCTTCTTGTGTAGGAGTAGGAGATTTCGTCCTCTAGCTATGTATTGCATACACATGATGTTTTTTTCTCAGCGTAGCAGTTCTTTTGAAATGATTATACACGAGGGTAACTTCTCTATAATCTACCTGTAGAATCACTGCACTGCCTTTACAAATCTTCTGATTACATTTTGTTCAATTGCAGGACTGCCCTGAAGTTCATGCTAATGCTGCGGAAACACTTTGCACTATCATTCGATATGCTCCGCCTGGGCTCGCTTCAAAAATCTCTAGCCCGAGGTTTTTTTCTGATTCGAAGTCTTCTTTATATTCCATTCAACTGTTTTACGTTCATTGAATATTGCTTGGGTAATTGGCTTCTGTCACAGTTTTATTGGGAAATTGTTTCATCATGCACTCGAAGAATCAAGGCCTGAGTCTGTCTTGGTTAACTTGTTATCAGTCTGTATATGCTTATTAGACCCCAAACGGTTAGCTTCAGGGCTCTCTTACATGTACGGTCAACAAATGAGCCATCGGTCTGGAATTTCTGCTGTTCCCGAGATTGTCCAGGGCATGCTGTCGAGGTTAGGTATGTGAAACCCATTTTATTATGAATAAATATCAAAACCCTTTCTCGAGGATTATCTAAAAAATAAAAAACCCTCAAGTCTGTCACTTGTCATTTTAGTAGGGTCATATGAAGATATTTAAGTTGGTTTGTTGTCAGGTGACTTACTCAAGCTCTTGGATCCTTCACCAGAGAATATTGTCCTGTTAACTACATATGGGAAATTGCAGCCTCCTCTCGGAAAGCATCGATTGAAGGTCTTAGAAACCTAATAATGACTAAACAATAATTTTGAAACTCTATTAGAACTCTAATGGATGGATGGTTTGATGCAGATTGTGGAGTTTATTGCAGTCTTGGTCGGAGTTAGTAGTGAAGTTGCAGAAAAGGAACTGATTAGTCTTGGTGCTTTCAATCGCATTTTCATGTTGTTTTTCGAGTAAGCTCTTGTCTGTAATTCATATGTTGAGATGAGGTCAATTTTACACACCACCTATTCTCTACATCTGCAGATATCCTTACAATAATTTCTTACATCATCACGTGGAACTCATCGTGACATCTTGCCTGGAAAGTAAGAATCCTCGGTTAGTCAGTCATCTTCTTCATGATTGTAACCTTGTCAAGAAAATACTTGAAGCCGAGAACAATTCTACTTTGGCTGTTAATGGAGGCAAGGTAATTTCTCACAAACATTTCGCAAATCTCTCTTGGTAATTCTTTGTTACATGGTGTGTTATGTCATCTCGTATTCACCAATCAGTTCATTTCTTTCACGGCCTTTGTAAGTATCTGTCATAAGATCAAACTTAGGAGCTCTCAGATTGACCATTCTTTTTTCCTTTCTTGCAGCAGCCCACCGTGCCTTCCCAGGCAAGATGTCCCCAAGGATAGGAAACATTGGTCACGTAACTCGTATTGCTAATAAACTTGTTCAACGTGGAAATAACGACAGTTCAATTCGTGAATTTCTGCAGGTTTTTTTCCTACGATTCTCATCTTTATTGATTAAATCTCTGTGTGGCGTCGAAGTGTGTGAGAACGCCCACGTTTGAGCTTAGGCCTGAGAGAAAAATCCTGTTTAAAAGACATATTTCGTCCCCAATTGCATATAACTGCAATAATTTCTTTTTATCACTCAAAACAGGGAAACAGTGAGTGGGTGGATTGGCAGAGCAAAGTGCTGGATAAGCGCAATGCTGTTGAAAATGTTCTCCAATGGGCTTGTGGGTAGGTGTTTGTTTATATTCAGCTTCTTTCCTATCTGTTTTTCCTCACAGATTAAGCTGTATGTGGTAACTGCTGCAACCATTGGGCCATTCTTAGGAGGCCAACCACAATACATAGAGACAGTGATGACGATGATTATCAAGATTTCGATGTTGCAGCTTTGGCAAATAACCTGAGCCGCGCGTTTCAGTATGGAATAAACAATAATGGTGACGTAAATGAGGTATGCTTAACGTTTCTTGTCACTTCATATTTTATTTGTAAGTCCAAGAAAATAATGGCCGGAGTATATAGTATCATGTTATTATTACATCTCAGTTCTGTCTGTTCTTTTAAGCCATGTTCGTAATTACATCTCAGTTCTTTCTGTTCTTAGTAAAACCATGTTGATGTAATAGCATTGTCATGCATAACTTGGTCAGGACACGTACTTTGATGGAGAATTTGCTGAAAAGGCGATCTCCTCTCTTCGTTCAGTAGATGACATGGAAAAGTAAGTGGACAACCTCAATTAGTTCGATTACCTTGGATTTGTTTTCATCTCCCCATGAGCTGACCGATGTTTTCTTATTTCTAACAGTGGATCACTTTCTACGGATCCTAACTGGTCTGCGTTCGAGGATAGAAGAACCGAAAGCTCGAGCAATTTGAGTGCTTCACACCACACGACAGACCAGGGATGCGAAGATGAAGTCGTCGAAGCAGCATTCGACGAACTTCAAAGCACTAGTACAAATTCAGATGATAGCAGCAAGGGTGATAATAATTCGCCAGAGTTCGTTGCTGATTCTTCCTCCGATGAGCAAATGACAGAGCAGAAGATACCTAATAATGGTGGTGATCTCAGTGAGGCATTGAAAAGACATGATCTTCCATCACCTTTTTCATCTGCTGCTGATTTGCCTGAAGTTAATCCATGATAAAGGTGCTGAATCTGTTCAATAGAATGGACATGAAACCATGAATTCGTTGTGGAAAACTGCGTTTAAATAGAGGTGGGATTAGGAAGGATTCTTGGGGTTTACAGTAAGCTGAGATGACACTGATATATGTATGTGTGTATATATATACATACATTTCCAGTTAATGGGTCTCCACATTTTTACAGTGAACATTGACTGTTTGTTCATCCATCTGACTGAACTGAAAGTATAATAAACAATTATATTATCATTTTCTGTGAAATTAAGATAGAAAAACGACGGCGGGGCTTGCCGTTTGGGGTCTCTCGATTATAACCTGTGGCCCGCCAATTTGTATTGGGCCTAAACATGCTTAAGGCCCATGTGCTATTTTCAAATAACTAACAGAGGTTGCTCTTTCTGCACAAAAGCAAAGCCCTAGCTAGTTTCAGAGAAGGCAAGCAAGAGAAAGAGGAGCCGCAGGAAAAACAAAATGGTGACATACAGGGTAACGATGCCATTGGATCAGATCGCTGCGTTTCAGTGTTTTTGAATGCGTACCTTCATGATTCCGTTTCTGCTTTATTTCTTGCAGTTTCATCAGTACCAGGTTGTCGGAAGAGCTTTGCCTACGGAGGCGGATGAGCATCCGAAGATCTATAGGATGAAGCTCTGGGCTACTAATGAGGTCCGAGCCAAATCCAAGTTCTGGTAATACTGACATTCCATTTTTCTTTTCTTGGTTTAGTTCAGGCTTTCCTCTTTTACCAATGGGGGGTTTTGTGCTGTGTATTTTATTCTTTCAAGGTACTTTCTGAGGAAGCTGAAGAAAGTGAAGAAGAGCAATGGTCAGGTCCTTGCCATCAATGAGGTCCGTATTCACTTTAAATTCTTCGTGATCGTTAAGCTGCTCCTGCGATTGTAGTTCTTCGTCTGAGGTTTTGCTGCATCATCTAATGTTGCCATTACTGTTGAAATAGTAGTTATATGAATCACTCTATGGAGGAATTCATCTGAATGTACATTTACGATGTCTTGTAGTTAGTGTAGCTCAATTAGCTTCTTTCTTCTGCTGTACTTTTGAGATAGGCTTCTCTTTGGAATGCTTGATTGAACTTTTATCCTTGTCATACATATCATATTAACCTTGGAATGAAAAGATTCGCATTTTGATCTCTTTCTTGGAATCCTTTCCATGTAGATTTTCGAGAAAAATCCCACCACGATCAAGAACTATGGGATATGGCTGAGATACCAAAGCAGAACTGGGTATCACAACATGTACAAGGAATACCGCGACACCACCTTGAACGGTGCTGTGGAACAGATGTACACTGAGATGGCCTCTCGCCATAGGGTTCGTCACCATTGCATACAGATCATTAAGACTGCCACTGTCCCGGCCAAGCTCTGCAAGAGAGAGAGCACCAAGCAGTTCCATGACTCAAAGATCAAGTTCCCTTTGGTTTACAGGAAAGTGAGGCCACCCACTAGAAAGCTCAAGACAACATACAAGGCATCAAGGCCCAACCTTTTCATGTAATGGTACGTTTCTGCAAAAGCACACTCACACCTTATTGATATCGCAAAAAAAAAAGGGGCACGAAATCGCGGCCACCCATATCTGTGTGAGGTGACCTTCTCTTTCTGATCTGTTGTTGGATATTGGGATTTCACTTCAATTTTAGTATCTTTTGCCAGTGTTGTTTCCCTACGTAAAGTGTCCTTTTCAAGAATTACAACCGTAATTACCATGTAGATGAAATAAAGCTCGAGTCAAATGACGCTAGTAGCTATAGTGATGATAAGAACAACTAGTAAGGTCAACTATCCCATTTCAGATTAAGCCCATCTTGGAAGCCACATGTGTAAGTACATTGTATGAAAAAACCAATAACAGGCTAGCTTGTAGCTTTAAAATAATATGGCACAGCTAACATGGAGTAATACATTGCTACAACTCCCCGGAGTTGTAAAGAACAAACAATTTTCTGAAACAACTTGAAATCTTTGACATACCTCGTCTGCCTCCTATAAATTCTCCTCCCTTGGTACTTGGTTTTCCTCATCAAACAAACACGTAGAATGGAGGTGAGCAAAGCATCAACCTTTTTGTTGGTGTGTGTGCGGATGAGTCTCATCATGGGTTTGGCTAATGGTGGTCGACCAGGTGATAATAGTGGCGCTACCGAGAATGTCCCTCTGCTGCTGCTGCTGCTGCTTCGTTCATAGTTGCAGCAGCTATAGCTGTTTCTGCTTGGGCTTTCTTTTAACTTTACTACTTGACCTCTTTGTGTTATAAATAAATCTGTGTTCTTCTCCTTGCTCGGTTCTACGGAGGAGCGTGTTGTTGTTGATGCTGTGTTGTTGTACTGGTGTGAAACTACAGCAAAGGAATCAACTTTGAATCTAATAAATGGTTACTGCAAAGGTCTTGAAAGAAATACGGTTGATTATGCATGCATATGCATTGATCAATCCCCCGTAAAGAAAAAGGAAATCAAAGAAGAAGATGGAAGGCAGCAATAAAGCAATGACGACGATGTTTCTGTTCGTGTTTGTGATGAGTCTGCTACTCTCTTCGGTTAGTGCGTCCCCGCCAAACGCTGCCTCAGATTCGTATGTCCCAGCTTCGTTGATAGCTGCTTTTGTTGCTTATGTTATTCTTTAAATTTACTGCTCGGATGGATCGTTTCATCGTTTATAAACAAGTCATGCAATATGCGTTGCTAGCTCTGAGTGTGTTGTAATAATGATGATGTTGTAATAACATGACAAAGGTATAAACGGTAAAACACAAATTATACAGTGCGACGACTCATTATTGCATTTGATTGGCGCCCTATCGACTGACGCAAACACAAAGAAAGATCCATATTGCCAAAAAAAAAAGTTGAATACACAGGATAATATTCCTGATATAAAATACTGCATAACATTTAGAATATTACATGGGCATATAACTGAAATAAACTAATCATCGTCAAGAACGCTGGGACGCCTTCTTATCTGAAAAAAAAAAAGAATCACCAACGGATTAGAAAATAGGAAGAGATGATGAAAGGAGAAGGCAAACAAGTCAAAAGCTGCTTACAGTCACTTTGGTTTCTTTGGTTGTTTGGGTGTTGATCTGCTCAAGCAGAGATATAAGCCTCTCCTCAGAAACCTTTATCCATATAAGATAGAAATCTTGTTAGAATCACAATAAGGTTGCTCTTAATGAATAATGGGTGGTGAGAAGAATCGAATGTAGGAGCACAGTACCTTCTCGACAATCTGACCCATCTGAGCAGCTCTCAGTATAACATCCTCGACTCCTCTGGCCTTGTCAGGTTTAACGAGTGCAATTCTAGCAACTAAAAGTAATGAAATAAACGATGTCGATGAATCGCGGTGAGCATTTTGTTAAAATATTCAAAGTGAGATCAGAGAACGGTAAAAATTGGCATCATGCATGTCACTTCTCCATTCTCAGCATATAATTGAATCCTAAGAATAACAATACCGTATAACTTATCTTAGATACAGTGTGAAGTAAATTAACGGACTCCAAGCAACACCATCTTATATAGAAAGTATAAAATTTACTTACGTCTTGCTCGGGCTTCGGAGGTCAAAATTTGAGTAAGCATGAGTTGCCTCTGTTCTTCTGCCTCCCTATTTCCAATTTCAGATAATAACAAACAGAGAAATTAAAAAGATTCACACTGGTTCACCAGAAATAACACGCATAGCAGTTAAAAGGATTCATACTGGTCAACCAAAGAGCAACGTAACACACTTGACAAACTAAGTAGGAAAAAATATTTACCTCTTAGCGTCGTCTTGAGCCTTCTGCTGCTCGGGGTTTGATCGGCTACTACCCTAAATGTCAATGCTAAAGTGCTAAGATAGCCAAGGAAATCAAGGATTTAACATACACAAAAGAAGTAAAACAAGCTTATCGTACCATGCCACGCTGAGCCATTAACTCCTGCATTCTTCTTTGCCTGATGGCTTCCAGTTCTGGATCATCCTAAGATACAATAAAACAAAAACTAGTAAGTAAACGAAAAAACCAAAAATATGTATCTACAAAAGTAAACATGCCACAGAAAATTATGACAAGCATTGATTTTTACGTGAAGACACTTCCGAACTTGATTGTGCTTGCGAAAAAAAAAAAAAAGAACTGATTTTTACTGCAGCAGTCATCACTAAGTAGGCCGGAAGCCTTTTGTAGCCTAAACAATCATTAAAAAATTGAATTTTATATTCCGCAACTCCTAATTAACATCCCAAAATCAAATTCAGAAAGACGAAGCAGATCGAATAAGAAAAAAGAAAAAAACTCCTAAAATGATTCACGTGAGCCACGATGGAAGAAGTAACAATCCAGCTTCTAATTTCAAGGGCGTCGTATCATACGAAACGAAAACATGATTAGCTTACCATTGCCGTCTTTGTTCCTCCAAATTGCAGTTCCTCAAAGTCCTGAAAATTGAGGTTTTGCTGCGTCTTTGTTCTTCGATTCGGATCCGTATTCGCGTTGCAAATACGCGGGTTGGGTCCCGCCAACGAATCTAAACCAATTGATATTAGGCCATTGTTAAGTTGGCCCACTAAGAATAATGGGCCAGTTTTATGAGGCCCAATATTCATGGGCCTCATAAGACCTAACCCCACACTACATATAAGAAGGGACACCGAAATGTGAGCGCCGAGCATCATCCAAGGGGCGGCAGTTCAGAACACAGAAAACCCTAAGACAAAATCGTGAGTAATGATTCATTTTCATTGACGTTTGAAAGATTCATTTTGATTCATTGACCTTGTGCTGGTTTAGATTATCAATGGCGGTGCCTCTGCTGGACAAGAAGATTATCAAAAAGAGGGTCAAGAAATTCAAGAGGCCCCAGAGTGATCGCTTTGTCTCTGTGAAGGTATAAGACGTTTACCTTCATGGTTATGGCGTTTTAAATCGATTTTTCTTGTGTCTGAATTTGGATGGAGTGTGTTTGTTAAATTTTGGGTATCCAAGGTAAATTTTGACGTCTTCCTCTTGCAACTAAGCTTTGTGTTACTATAATCCTGCTTACATTTTGAGCATATACCTTAGCCTTTACCATTTACAGGGTTCAGTGAATATGCATGATGGACTATGGGTAAACTTGTCTGGATTTTTAATATTCTACTGATGCTATGTTCAAAATGTTCACTGATTCTTGACAGACAAACTGGCGCAGACCTAAGGGTATTGACTCTCGGGTCAGAAGAAAGTTCAAGGGGTCTACTTTGATGCCCAACATTGGTTATGGGTCTGATAAGAAAACTCGTCACTATCTTCCAAATGGTTTCAAGAAGTTCCTCGTCCACAATGTGAAGGAACTCGAGTTGCTGATGATGCACAACAGGTATTAATAAGCCATGTTTTTCCAGTCTTACTGAACCGCAATGTAGAACCCGATCCTTGCTTTGGCGTTGTATATCACCAAGTGCCTCAAAATTTCCCATCTGTTTGAAACAGAAGGTGTGCCATTATCCGCATCATTTTCAGTCTTCTCTGCCCCAAGTTTCTATCAGTAACATCATATTTTACAGTGTAACTCTCAGTTCCTGATCTGCTGACCCGGAAACTATATACCTTTCATCAGGGCTTAAATCAATGGACCAGATTTCACTATGATGTCCACTAACAATCTGCATACAATGCTGTGTTTCGAGATCCCAAACCCTCAATAACTTGTCTTTTGATGAACTCACCAATTTTTTTCCAGAATCCAAGAAAACAAGGTCAGTTACCTGCGCACACAAGCAAAGTTGTATATCTAAGGGTAACATAAATGAGAAACAAAGAACAAATTGCCAACACTACACTTCTAATTTTCTATTAAACAGTTACAATAGCCCATGTAAGTCGGCCTTTGTTAATATATAATATGAAAAACTGATCACGGTGCCCACGGAGACGAAACAGCCCTGCTTCCCCAATCACATCCCAAAAATGATGTCACAATCTTTGCTTCCAGAGGCAAGCATGGAGCCAGACTTGCTGTACTTGAGGACTGTCACAGCACCTCTATGTCCATTCAAAGTGGTCTCACATATACCCTTCTCCCCATCCCATATTCTTACAGCTCCATCAGCATAACCACTAGCTATCTGAAAGAGTAATGAAAAACAATGAAACCGAAAATGGCAAAATCTCTAACAGTTGAGTGTAAACACCCTAAAGGGACAAGCGCACACCCGACATCTATTTCCGTTAAAACAGCAAAACCCGGAACAGAAAAACACAAATTGAAAAGTAATACTACTCACTTGAGAAGATGGCGATGCAGCTATTGAGGTCAATGCGATAGAGATTTACCACGTGACGATGACGAAGGTGTGGCAACTAGAGTTTGTGTGCATATTCCCTGTCGCACGTGCCACACGCAGAGTTTCTCCAAAGCTCCGGCGAGGAGATGCTTACCCGAAGCATCGTAAGCTATGTTGCAGTCCACAGACACTATTACTCCGAAAGAAGACGCAGCTTCGTAACGCAAGTAAGCCTTCACCATCTTTCAGCTGCTAATGCTGAAGAGGGCGAGTTGTAGGGTTCTTTCAAGGGTTTTAGCTACTCATTACTTTTTCTTTTTTTTTGTCAATTTCCCCAAATTCCATTTCTCAATTCTTATTTCGTGCGCGGGCTTACAACCCAATTCCATTTTATTTATCTCAATGCCATAAGTAAAGGGTTTCGTGCGTGGGCTTACAACCCAATAGGAGTAAAAGGCCCACACAGATAAATCTTTGGCCCATTAAAGAACACGAAATCCCAACATGCATAGAGTGCGCTCGCGTTGAAAAATAAGCCTCAGTGAAAGATGAAGAAACACCAACATTATCCGATGATGTTCGCATAAAACTCGACATAAAAACTGGCAACATTATGCAATCAGATGATGAAGCTTGAAACAAAGTAAAATTCTCTATAGATACTCCTTCGAGTTTCTTCCACGGGTTCAGGACGGGAACATATACGGTCTCTCTGTAATGAAGCTGTAAGCTAACGATCGATGAACGATCTGTTCATAAGGTCTACAGCTGAATCCATAAACTGCGCCATCATAGGAAAGAGCAAACATGTTAGCAAAGATCGACGAGTCGAATGATATTAAGGCATCTGCACGTTCATTGTTCACTAATACCTGAGTTTTCTTTCAAAATAGAGTGATTAACTTAACGTACCTTTCCAATTGATTTGAGTTCACGTCCAACTGGTTCCATGAACTTGAGGTCAACTTCAACGGGCCATACCTACATGAATAGAATGAAAAGGGGAACAGAAAAACTTTACTTTACAGCGACAAGGTTCATCGAAAACAAAAAAAAAAAAAAGAAAATAGGAATGCATTCTATGAAGATAAAATGTAATAAGAATCAGAAAAAAGGGCACCTTTAGACCGAGCAGTTTAATAGGTGTAGCTTGTCCTGGTACAATGCATTCTGGCCCAGCAGCTTCAACAAATGCCTCTTTGCCTAGTCCACTCCCAATTGGATCGTGATGCTAAAACGACATCAGAAACCCAGAAAAAAATTTGTTACAAATGCAAACGCGAGGACTGATACAAGGATACTCCATGCCTTACATCATAGGGCCACAGTTGAAAAGGCTAGGAAATGAATACTCTTATCAAGCTCCTTATGCGAAACTTTGGGAGATTCTCAAGCCCCAAGAAATGTAAGTCCCCCACATTGAGATCAAAAAATTACATAACCCCTATCAACTACACGAGTATACATGAAAATAACATGCGTTGCAGCTGCTCTGCTAATAAAGACTGAAACTTTAACTAAGCCCACCATCTTAAAGCACATCACCCAATAAGAACACAAATACGCTTGACCAAAATTGTAATTACCGTCATAACAGAGAGGGCGTATTCGGTACATGGATTTTGAGGTACGCGGAGGATCGGAGAGTGGTGAATTTTGGGAATAGGCTTTACGCCAGAAGCTGCCCTCCATGGCGCGTCCTTTTGCAGCGCAGCTCCTCCTTTCTTAGACATGGGTACTTCCTATGCTATTTTCGCGATTCTAAGCAACTGCTGTACGAATGAGAATATTAGTGGCTACGGCCTTTTTCTAATCATATCGGCGAGGAACACAAATCTTCTCGATTGTGGCATTTATGGTGAAGCGAAGAGTCGAGGAGGATAAGGGTCTAATATCGCGTTCTTGATGATCTTTCAAACGATAGCGACTTAGCTTTAGTTTCTGTGCAAACAGCGACTTTAATTCCGGCATAATTACATTCACACCCAATATTTAGTTGGGTAATGCGACCAGATCCTCTTACTCGACGTTATTACATTTAGGCCCTTACAAATATTGGTAATTCTCTCGCTCGAGTATCCTTTCCAATTCGTGGGGACTAACTAATAGTATTTGCGAAAATCAACAGTCGCTGAATTCCTGACCATACGATACATACATTACTATCTTGAATCCTTGACGATTGATTGCATAAAATTAACGTATTCTTCTCTTCCTAGTGATGACAAATATCCAAGAACGCAGTGATACAGGCTGTCATGTATATTTATTATAATACATATATAGCATTGTAAATGTCCTATTCTTTGGGAGGAATTTGGACTCTTGCATGGCACATTATATTATCCACAGACCTTTTGAACGTATGTGATTGTGAGTGGACAATATGATCGATCGGTCGTTTCGTTTTAATATATATAATTGCCATTGTTTTTTCTCTTTTTTTTCTCCAAACCCTTAGCTCTCAACCCCATTTGTAACATAACGTTCTCTTTTACATTGCTTTTATGTTTCCCTAAACGTCACATCCACGGCCGGTTCCTTTGGTTCTTATATTGTCTTCTTTGTTCCATGAACTATTTATACTATCATAATATATATGAGAGAGTGAATAAAAATCTGTAAGAATCAGTGAGCAGGTTAAGATCAGAAAACTGCTTTAATGGAGGATCCTAGCAAGTTAGAAGAAGGATTCGGTTCAGGGAGACAGCTTAAGGTTGACGAAAAGCATCATCATGTCGAGGAAACCAAAGGACAAGGCATTATTACAACAAGTAATAATAATGAGAATAGTATGATGAGCAGTTGAAGAGCGTTATTACGACCTCATCACCTGAAAACAAAGATGAGCTTCAGCCACAACTGATGATGATGACGAAGCAGAAGACAAAGAGAGTTGCAACTCTTGATGCCTTCAGAGGACTCACCATAGTGGTAATAAGACATAGGCTTTCAACTCATAGCACTGTTTATGTAGAATAGATATTGATGTTGTCGTCAGCAAAAAAAAAAAAAAACTTTTTTTCTTTGTATAGTTGATGGTACTCGTGGATGATGCTGGTGGAGCTTATGAGAAGATCGATCACTCTCCGTGGAATGGATGCACTTTGGCTGATTTTGTTATGCCTTTCTTCCTTTTCATTGTTGGCGTTGCCATAGCTCTTGCACTTAAGGTAATCACTTGCTCCTCTGCACATAATTTTATATATGAACCTCAGCTCAGGTCACCTTCTTCGTATAATATTATGGAATTTGCAGAAAATCCCAAAGGTTAGTCCTGCTATTAGAAAGATAGCCTTGAGGACTTTGAAGCTCCTTTTCTGGGGACTTATTCTTCAAGGTACCTTACATCAACATATATTCATACCACATTCATATGCATATATATATGTGTATTGTCAAGACTAATAAAACCACCCGTTTGAAAAAACTTAAGGAGGATACTCTCATGCACCCGACGACTTGTCGTACGGAGTCGACATGAAGCGTATTCGATGGTGTGGGATTCTTCAGGTGAACCTTATATAACACTTACTTACAATGATTTACACTTCTCCATGTATATGCAGTGAAGTAAGTTACCATAAAAGACATGGTTTCCTTCATTGTGTTAACTTAAAACAGAGGATTGCTTTGGTGTATTTCGTGGTGGCTTTGATAGAAACCTTAACCACCAAGCTCCGACCAACCAGTCTGAAACCGACGATCATTTCTCAATCTTCACAGCATATAAATGGCAATGGTATGTATGCTTTAACAAACATGCATGAATCTCCTTCAACACTGCGATATCTATATTTATATATGCCAGGATTGGAGGATTTGTTGCGTTTACGATTTATATGATCACAACCTTCTCACTGTACGTTCCCGACTGGAGCTTCGGAGCTTACGACGATAACAATAAATACGCAAGATACACGGTAATAAAAAGAGGATCTCCAAAGTAAACAGAACTGAGATTATTTTTACTACATTCTGAAACTAAACACACTAAAATGTACTATTATTAATGTCCCTATTTTTTCAGGTGAAATGTGGGATGCGGGGACATTTAGGACCAGCGTGCAATGCTGTTGGCTACGTCGATCGACAAGTATGGGGCGTTAATCATCTTTATAGCCAACCCGTTTGGAGCAGATTAAGGTCCATTTTCAGCTATATACTTCGAATAATTTTGAATGATTATAACACGGCCTAATTTATTCTTATTATTATTACCTTGGAAACTTTTTTGTCCAGGCTTGTACACTGAGTTCCCCAGATTCTGGCCCTTTACGTCAAGACGCGCCTACCTGGTGCCGTGCTCCATTCGAACCCGAGGGCTTGTTGAGGTTTTGCACATATAGTATATGTGTATATATGTGAGTGTAATCAAGATTTACTTAGATGCGTAAAAATGGCTTCTTTTTTGCAGCTCTGTTTCAGCCATTATGTCTGGTACCATTGGAATCCATTACGGCCATGTCCTAATTCATTTTAAGGTAATAATATATCCCACATAATACATCGTGAGATCAAATTATTTGAGCATATATATCGTTTTTTCTCTGTTATCGTAGGGTC
Organism: Craterostigma plantagineum; assembly: GCA_027422505.1. NCBI lineage: Eukaryota > Viridiplantae > Streptophyta > Magnoliopsida > Lamiales > Linderniaceae > Craterostigma > Craterostigma plantagineum. The sequence continues at coordinate 2,115,260 of JAPQWV010000082.1, forward strand.
ATGTTGAAAGGCTCAAGCATTGGGTATCCATGGCTCTGTTTTTGCTTGCGATAGCATTGATTCTTCACTTCACAGATGGCATTCCCATAAACAAGCAGCTGTATAGCTTCAGCTATGTCTGCTTCACAGCAGGCGCGGCTGGCATAGTATTTTCAGGATTCTACCTTCTGGTAAGCAAAACAAGAACACTTTTTCCGTTATAAATCCAAGTCGTATTATAACCGTTCATTAAATATTCTTGATATACAGATCGACGTTTGGGGATTTCGAAAGCCATTCTTGTTCCTCGAATGGATAGGGATGAACGCAATGCTCGTGTTCGTAATGGCCGCTGAGGGAATATTTGCAGGGTTCATCAACGGATGGTATTTCGAGAACCAGACAATAATCTCGTAAGTGTATATATATATATATATATAAATATATATATATATAGCAACAGCATGGCTGTAATAAACTTATTTTTAAATCATCAGGTGAATTGGATTCAAAAGCACGTGTTCATCGACGTGTGGAAATCGGAGAGAGTCGGGACTCTGTTATATGTCATCTTCGCCGAGATCACTTTCTGGTCTGTGGTTTGTGGCATCTTACACAGACTTCGTATTTACTGGAAATTGTAGTAGATTCAAAAGCTGCTATGTTATTTATATCTAAAAAACAACACAAGCATTACCATATTCCTAGCCCAGTATGCAAATCATACGCCATTTCAAGTGTAAACCTATGAGCTTCGTTTATTTATCAAGAACTGAGTATCTACTCCCAGGATAAGATATAAAATACTTCAATGCAGCAGCCCACAAACTCAAAATTTAATCTTTAGGCAGGCCTTAGGCTTGAGAACCTTGACAGCTTTATGACATACCTCTCTTACTCGGATTTCTTGCCCCTGAACTTAGCAGCTGGGATTCTGCTAAGGACACGATCGTCGAACTTCTTGTAATGGCCTTGAAGCTGATCTGATACGCTGTAGACGAAGCTGTCCACTTGATCTTCGTATCTCTCGTAGAGTATGGGCAAAGTGTGTGCAGCAACATAACCTTGGAAAGAAAGAAGGGAAAGACAGAGTGCTTCAAGACTGTACACAGATAGGACCGAAGGCTGTCCTAAGATATGCTCAAGCTTTTCGATCTTACCAATGTACATGACCGTCAAGAGACTGAACCAGCTTCCCACGATAGCTGCAACCCACAGGCCAGACACAACCTGAGAATTGAGATAGCTTTCTTCTTTTAATTCTCGCAAAGTTTTCCGAAACAGAGGCATATACAATGATGAAGGAGAAACTCTTTTCCTTACATACCACAAGGAATTGTTTGAGGTTTCCTTTACAAGCAACGTCTTGTAAGAAGTTCAACATGCGATTAACCTCAGACCCGATAGCCTGCCCAGTGTTAACGAAGACTTCCTCTGGCAAAACGAGGCGAGGGACCGATGAAGGGTCTCTGTCGCCACTCGAGAGTTGAACATATTCAGTTAAGACAGTATGAAGTCTTACAAATAAGCACAAGATTTAGGATGAGGTGATTATTACCTTCTTAACATGCCCGAAGCATTTTCCAAAGAAACTGAACCACCATGCCGAGGACTACTGCGAAGCATAAGAGGGTAAGAAAATGGTAGTTGAGCCACTCGAAAAGCACCCAAATCAGAGTAGCTGCACCAAGAGAGCCTGCCGTGAGCTTCTTGTCTCTCCATAGCAGTACATCAGCAGCTGCGCAATGAAATTTCTTGTGTCTATTTAGCTTGTAAATATTCTTACACGAATTAAGAACTGAGATAACATATGTTATATAATGATTTGTGACATTTTCCGCCGCCCAAGAGATTGCGAATCGGCTTTTGACGCCCGAAGAGCCTATTGAACTGAGCTGATACGGAACCATTCTCCCCTCTGACGTGTTCTTGTGCTTCGATACACTGTCTGAGATTGTGTCCATTATGTTGTTCATCAGAGACTCTGCTGTTATCCCCTCAGGCATGATTTTTCACTGTAAGAAACAGCGATACAAATAGACCAGACAAAGATCATACGGCTGAAGTTTGTTAATCCTTATATAATTCCAAGGAACAAAATCAGAAGATTCAAGATCGAATCTAAGCGTAAAATATAACTGAAATCGAGTTTCACTGTTCTAACGCTAAAATTAGTAAAAAAGATAGCAAATTGAGGCGAACCCAGTAACAGGAAACAGAGGGTGATCAAGAACCCATAATAGTTCTAACCGAGCGTTCAAGAAATCAACGCGAAGAAGACGATAAACTACCTAACCATGCAGTAGCTGTGATTGGTCAAGAATATACAGATAGAGAAAGAGTAGAGAGAGAAAGATTGTAGCTTTGTTTTAGGTTCGAGTTTGATAGACAAGGGCAAACAGTAAAGTTGCGTGATCTCAAGATATTTTTGGAACTGCACGTAACTCTCTAACCAATCAATAGATTTTTGTGATTTGTAGGGTCGGGAATAGCTACTTGCATATATACTTCAGATAACTGATCAAATTCTCTCTTCTATTTCGAAGAGGAGAGTGCAGCTAGCTAGTTCTTTCAGTGTTGCTTGCTGCTGACATGGAACGCATTGATCGAGTTGAGGCTAGAACACAAATCAAGATTCTTCCGAAAGAAGCTATTTTTGGTTAATAATACATTTCATTTTTTTTTTTTTTTACCTTTAAGGCCGCAAAAGAGATTGGGCACCAATTACGATCCATTCAGGGCTAGGCCCAGAAAGGTCCAATGTGATAAAAAAATTTTTTTTTTTCTCAGCAATCCCAAATCCTACTCCAATTAGGGTTTCAAGCGTGGAGACCTGTGGCCTTGGGTAGTTAATTTTGTAAATTTTTTCGGTTGCAGCTGGAATTTTGGCTTGTAGATGCACTTAGCTATAGCTGCCCATGCGTTTATTGAATTCCCCGGTAGTTAGCTCAACTGAGTTGTTTATTATTTTCTTTTTTCTTTTTGTGATTTACGCTAGCTTTGTTCTTTTGCTGCGTGGATGAGTAGGTGATTTGGTATTCAAATGCCTCAAGTTGAACAGGACAAGGCGAGGCCTTCCCATGTGAACGTGGCGGAGGTGGTAATTTGAAACTCCTTGATTGGATAATGATTTATAGACTATAGAGCTCATCTCTTATTTTCTTTGCTCAATTTTTTCTTAGGCTGATGATACAGTTTTACAGACTACCCGTGCAAAGCGTGAGTCACTTCGATTTTATTCTATCGTGTCGAATATATTTGGTGTCATTTACCCATTTGCTTTTGTTTCAGTCTTGAATGTCCTTAAAAGACACGGAGAACTAACAGAGCGGCTATCAAGGTACACATCCAAGCTTTTCATGGTAATGTAGGTAGTTCACTTGCATTTCTTATTCTGAATGCTAGAATCTTAGTTTGGTTCTGCATCGCGATAAGATCAGATTGTACCAGTAAACTTACTGATAGATTGATGTCAGTAATTCCTCTTCATAGTCAGATTTTGGCTATATGTATTTATACATGCTGGTATGCTTCTTGTTCTTAGTCGCAGATGTTTTCTCTGCCAACAACCTAGGATTCTAAAAGTTTGTAACTCTTTTTAGGGACTCTGACAAGATTGTTTTTGAGCGTCTCCAGAAGGAGTTTGAAGATGCACGCGGTCCTCAGACACGAGGTAATCTTTGACTTTGCCGTACCGTAATAGATATTTTTACTGCAACTTGCATTCATTCACGTTCCACTCTTTTTGTGTGTTCACTTTTCAGCATTTCATTATGCGCCAAAATGTTTTTTCTCCAGCGTAATTGTTGTCGTTGCGCAGAAATATTCTTAAAGGGGGAAGACTGGAGTGACGGTCTACTTGCTACGATCAGGGAACGGGTATCTTTTGCAGTTTCCTTCATTTCTTATGTTATAATCCGACAAAATAAACTTACAATTGAGTTGTTTGATCATGTAGCATGCATCATGGCTACGTCACCATTTTGGGAATATATCTTCTTTATTTAATACCTAAGTTGTAGCTTACCCTTAATATAGACTGTATTAATTGCTTAACAATCAATCTGACTAATTGGTAATTGGTGACAGATTCTTGGATTTTGATTCGCATGTTAATTCATACTGGTGTGCTTACTGTCTGTCAGGCTCACATGGAAGCTGAAAGAAAATCAAAAAGAGATGCTGGTCTTGTGTCAGATTTTCCTTTGTTTGACAAAGTAACTTACAGAGTTGGAAAAAAAGTAAATGTTCTTGCTGATTATTTTTCTACTGGTATTTCAATATATAGATATACATAAAATATTATCTAGGCATGCCTACAAACATTGGTCTGTTATCAGATCGTTTGTTTGCTTGCAAGGTGCATAAAATTTAAAGATATTGAGCATGCGGTGATTATGAAAACTTAGAAGTTATTGTTTCTTTGATCTGACAGATTATCTGTTTTCTGGGAGGAGCTAGAATCGGGATCCTGTACGAGACATCATTTGCAGGTAGTTTCATAAAACGTAACCATAGATGTAACAAATGATTATTGCTAGGAGACATAATGATGACAATGATTCTTTCCTACTAATGTGCCTCGTGGATGTGATGCAAGCCGTTCCCGTGGTTTTGATATTATTATTATTACGCTGAACAGGACAACCGTGTGAGCAGTTTCATTGTGTCCTCGAAAGCAAGTCATTTTTGGAGAAAATGACCCTTGCTGAACATACCCTTCCTTTTTTCTTGCCCATAGGCGAGGCAGAAAATGATTTGCTCACTTCAAATGCAGTGGTAAGACCAATTATGTCTGTAAAAATGACGACCTTATTTCATTTGCAGTTCATTTACATCTTATGCTGTCCTGCTTGGGTACAGAAGTTCATAGACCGTGTAGGAGAACTAGTGCAGGCTTATGTTGATCGAAGAGAGCAGGTAGACTTTCAGCAATTTTTACAATACGATTGTTTTCGACCATTTAAACCATTGTTGTTGCATAATGCAGAACATGAACAATAGTATCAAATGGATTGCCACCCTATGTTCTTATTGCCCTTACGGTTTTTTTTATAACTAAGTTTTTTGTACTATTAATTTTTTTTTTTTTTCAGGTTCGACTTATAAAAGACCTGTATGGGGATCAAATAGGACAGCTCTATTTCAATCTTTTGTATGATATGACCGAGTTCGTGCTGACGGATTATAATTGGTAGGTGAAAACCGATCACAAGCGTGCTTCTTTCTTATCACAGCTCAGCACTCACCTTCGTTCTTTTCATTTCATTCTCGTCCTGTCTCAATTCAACGGTCTAGCAAGACTTGCATTCGTCTTATTCTCTGTTAATTCTTTTTCTTGTTGACTAATTGTGCTCCAATCCATGGTATAGATTCTTCGCTTCCTTTTATTTCGTTCCTCAGTGATGTGTCTGCTCTTCTCTCTGACAGCAAAGTCACGGTGAGGATCAAGTACAAGGATCTCGTCTCTACACTTCCATCACTTGTCAATGTACTTGCTTGGCCCGTCCATCAACAAGCTAAGGAGGAAACTAATGACTTAGGAACTAAAATTATTCCCGCTCGTCTAACATACGCCGAGCATGCTCTAAGAACAATGAGCGTACCTGAAGGTTCGATGACTATTATTATTATTTTTCTTGTGGTATATATTCTGGTGAAAAATTATTTAAAGTTACTACTAATATTGCCTTGTCCTTCATCAGCATTTGCAGAGATTGTTCTGAAACTGCCTCAAGTCCTGAAAGAAACGTTCCCAGAGCACTGTCCCTCTTAGTTCAGCCTTTTTCCATTTGGAGATGAGATTCAAGTCGATATATGCATAATTTCAAGCTCGTCTATTGTCGGTGAAAATTCTCAAGTTCTTTTGTAGCAAGGAGAGATATCAACGAAAGAACGTTTCTTTTTAGTGACGTAATTGCAAAGAAGTAAGATGATCTGTGGCTTCCTCGTCATTCCAAACCACTTACATTGCATACAAAATGGTCCTTGTTGCAAGTGGTGGTTCTAGTTAGGCCCACAGTATGTGTATATATTAAATCTAACTCGTAATGCAACACTAATTTCTCTTTAGAATTTCATATTTATTGAATGGTTCATTACTAACAGGGAATTCTACTGATGATGCTCTATCTGGCTGGAATATACAAAATATCGTTTTTGGAGATGCAGATGACTACAAGTATTCGATTTGACTGCGACGGAAAATGCTTCAAATGAATAGAAAATTACTTTGGTAACGGAAAGATAAAAAGATTCAGAGGTAAGAAAAGAAAAAAAAAAATAAAGGTATACATAGTACAACAAAATATAACGAAATTCTCGAGACATATATTAATGAGCAACTTGTCCGCGTATACTATACTCGTCTTCGAGAACTGCAATACTATAATATTAAAATTGCTTTCCTATGGGCGAAGCTCGATGTTTCACATGTTGGAGACTCCACTCCATTTCCTGCAATCTTAACTCAATCCCACTTGTCAGTTGTCATCTTTCTATTTTACCTATTCTTCGTAGCTCTGGAATTTTCTTTTTTGGGATGATATATTGTGAATTCTTTCATGCTTATCTAACGAGATTAAGCTCTCATGGACTCGTTGGAGGAAAACCCATCAATCAATTCAGGTTCTCTCGTCGTTCTTTTTTTTTTTTTATGCTATAGATTCGTGTATATCTGATGGTGGTATCGGTTTGAGGTTTTCCTGGAATTGTTGCCAGTTTTACTTATTTGGGACTGTTAGGGAGGTACAATGATGGGAGCTAAAGTTCGGTGCTTTTCACTATGATCGCGAAACTCAGATTCCAGGTTGATGTTGTCATCTTTTGTTTTGTCTTCCCTTTTTCAGGTTCTATGTTTAATTTGTCGAAGATTGCTGGATAGTGGTGGGCTTTGTTGTTGTGAATTAGATATGGTGCTGATATAAATCATTTCCGTGGAAGCAAATGTCATCGAAATCAACCACAAACAGGACTAGCTGCTCCAAGAGCAGCTCAGCTCGTTCTAAACGCGAAAATCGTGTCTTAACCCAGACCCCAATTGATGCGAGGCTTCATGTCGACTACGAGAATTCGCAGAAGCAATTCGATTACTCAAGTTCTGTCAATGCATCGAATGCTGGAAGTGTCGATGTTCCTTCGTCCACTATATCAGCATACCTTCAAAAGATGCAAAGGGGAAGCCTCATTCAGCCCTTTGGTTGCATGATTGCCATCGACCAACAAAGCCTTCGTATTTTAGGGTACAGCGAAAATGCGCCAGAAATGTTGGATTTAGCCCCACACGCCGTTCCCAGTATGGAACAACAAGAGGCTTTGACCTTTGGCACAGATGTTCGATCCCTCTTTCGACACCCAGGCGGTTCAGCGCTTCAAAAAGCTGCAGAATATGCTGAGGTTAATCTGCTCAATCCAATTCTCGTTCATTGTAGAAGCTCGGGAAAGCCCTTTTATGCAATTTTACATCACATCGATGTTGGGATAGTGATTGACTTGGAACCTGTGAATCCATCCGACGTGCCTATTACAGCTGCTGGGGCGTTGAAATCTTACAAGCTTGCAGCTAAGGCAATCTCCAGGATACAATCTGTTCCAAGTGGGAACATACTGCCGTTATGCGATGCGCTGGTTAGAGAGCTGAAGGACTTGACGGGCTATGATCGTGTGATGGTTTACAAATTCCATGAGGATGAGCACGGAGAGGTTATTGCAGAATGTCGCGGGCCAGACATGGAACCTTATTTGGGCTTGCATTATCCTGCTACTGATATACCTCAAGCTTCGAGGTTTCTGTTTATGAAGAATAGGGTTCGTATGATATGCGATTGCTTGGCACAGCCCGTCAAAGTCGTTCAAGATAAGGCGTTGTCTCGACCGCTGAGCCTTGCTGGATCCATCTTAAGGGCCCCACATGGATGTCACTCGGAGTACATGAAGAATATGGGGTCTATTGCATCATTGGTGATGTCTGTTGTGATCAATGAGGACGATGACGATAATGCTGATGAAGGTGATACTGGTAATAATAACAACAGTAACCAGCTAAAGAGAAGGAAACTATGGGGCTTGGTAGTTTGTCACCATACGAGCCCTAGGTTCCTTCCGTTCCCACTGAGGTATGCTTGCGAGTTCTTGATTCAGGTTTTTGCAGTTCAAATTAACAAGGAAGTTGAATTAGAAGCTCAGCACAAGGAGAAGCAGATACTTCGAACTCAGACTCTGCTATGCGATATGCTTCTCAGAGATGCTCCATTGGGTATCATAACTCAATCGCCTAATGTGATGGATCTGGTGAAATGTGATGGGGCTGCACTTTACTATGGTAAGAAATGCTGGTTGATCGGAGCGACGCCTACAGAGGCACAAACCAAAGATATCGTCGAATGGCTCCTCGAATTTCACGGTAATAGCACGGGTTTAAGTACTGACAGCCTAATGGAAGCTGGTTACCCAGGCGCTTCTGTTCTTGGCGAAGCTGTTTGTGGCATGGCTGCTGTGAAAATCACTTCTACTGATTTCCTTTTTTGGTTTCGTTCGCACACGGCGAAAGAGGTCAAATGGGGCGGTGCGAAACATGACCCAGACAATAAAGACGATGGTAGAAAAATGCATCCAAGATCGTCGTTCAAGGCATTCCTTGAGGTGGTTAAGAGGAGGAGTTTGCCATGGGAAGATGTCGAAATGGACGCCATTCACTCGTTGCAGCTGATACTGAGAGGATCATTGCAAGGTGAAGCAGCAGCAGATGATTCGAAGATGATCGTAAGCGTTCCAGCGGTTGATACGAGCATACAGAGGGTTGAAGAACTGCGAGTCGTGACTAATGAAATGGTTCGACTCATCGAAACTGCTTCGATACCTATCTTGGCTGTTGACACGTCGGGTTTTGTTAATGGCTGGAATACTAAAGTCGCTGAGCTTACTGGCTTGGATTTGACAAAAGCCCTCGGTGCCCATTCGTTGATCTCGTGGCTGAGGATGCTGTTGAGAGAGTGAGTCACATTCTCTCGCTTGCTTTTCGAGGTGAGATTCTTTCTTCTGTTATATCAATATTTTTTATCGCCATTTTCACTTCAGTTGTGGTAGGTTATGTTACCTTTCAACACAACCCTTGTGCTAATTGCAGGTCAGGAAGAAAGAGAGATTGAGATCAAACTAAAAACATTTGGAAACCAATCAACAAAAGGTCCCGTCATCTTAGTTGCAAATGCTTGCTGTAGTCGAGATGTGAAGGAAAATATAGTTGGGGTTTGCTTTATTGGGCAAGATTTAACACGTCAGAGAATGATATTGGACAAATACAATCGGGCACAAAGCGATTACGTGGGCATCATGAGAAACCCTTGCCCCTTAATCCCACCCATCTTTGTCATGGATGAGAACGGAAGATGCATAGAATGGAACGATGCTATGCAAAAGCTCTCTGGCCTGAAAAGGGAACACGTAATTGATCAAATCCTTCTTGGTGAGGTCTTCACGGTTCATCCCTTTGGCTGTCAAGTCAAAGATCAGGACACTTTAACAAAGCTCAGAATACTGTTCAACACTGTAATTTCTGGGCAAGATTTTCCCGATAAGTTAGTCTTTGGCTTCTTCGATCAGCAACAGAAGTACGTCGAAGCACTGGTTTCTGCGAGTAGGAGAACAAATTCAGAAGGAAAAATAACCGGAGTTTTATGTTTTCTGCACATTGCTAGCCCCGAACTACGATATGCTATGAAGGTGCAGAAGATAACTGAGAAAGCCACTGCAAACACCGTAACGAAATTAGGTTATGTTCGTAGTCAGCTTACAAGTCCCTTGAGTGGCATGAAGTGCGTACAAAACGTTATGCAGTCTTCTGATCTGACTAATGAACAGAGACGACTCTTGAAGACTAGCGAACTGTGTCAGGATCAGCTGGCTATAATCATTGGAGACACTGATATGCAGGGTATCGAAGAAAGGTAAATATTTTTCGAATCATGATGTAGTAAGTAATTTGGCAAATTGGGCTCTTTCTCATTTATCTTTTTCTAAAGGGTTGTTGATTTTTCTGTTGAATCTCATTTCAGCAATATAGAGATCAACTCCGATGAATTTAACCTCGGGGAAGCTTTAGAGACAGTCATGAATCAAGTTATGATACTGTGTCAGGAGCATCGTGTTCAGATCTATTACGATGTTGCCCCCGAACTATCCTCAATCTCCCTAAACGGTGATGTGTCGAGGCTTCAACAAGTGCTGTCGAACGTCTTGGCCACTTCCATCTTATTTACTCCCTCTTCTCAGGGATCTTCTATTCTTTTCAAATTGACTCACAGAAAGGAAAGCATAGGGACGCAGATGCACCTTCTTCATGTCGAATTCAGGTACAGAAAAAAAAAAAACCACTTCTTTGTGCCTTTTCGAAAGAATTCATACAAATACGATGAGCTGCATTGTGACATAAACATTACTGTTGCTGAAATAACAGGATTACGCATCAAGCCCCTGGAATACCTGAAGAGTTGATAAAAGACATGTTTTACTCCAGTAACAGCAATTTGTCGAGGGAAGGCCTTACGCTCTATTTCAGCCAAAAGCTCGTTCGAGCCATGAATGGCTCCGTGAAGTATCTTAGAGAAGCAGAGAAGGCATCTTTCATCATTCAACTCGAGTTTCCCGTCAGCTAGCTTAAATATGGTTCTATCCACTCCACTCCATTTATTCCACAGAAACATACCTTTGAATGCTGAAATTCCACGAGCTCACATCGATCGCTCTGAGACCGAGCTGGGGCCCAAGTGAAGGAGAGAGCAAAACTCAAGATTGAGTTCAACCATTTGGGATACAAAACTGTGTGTGCCTGTAAATTTCGCTTGCACGTTAGGGTGGTGCGTGCATCACAAATCCAAATGAAGGAGGAGAAACGTAACAGTGTACTTTGTTGTCTGAATAAGCCCACTTGGCATTTGTTTTTTTTACTTGTGAAGATAGAACAGAACTATGTCATTGCAGGTTGTTAGAATTCATTTGTTTGCCATGAACTCAAAGGTAATATTGTGTGTGATTGCTCACCTTGTGTGTGGGAGTGCAGCATAGGATTATGTAATATGATCTAACAGGTGAAATATTAAAATTTTACGTAGAACAAATGAAATATAGGATTGCTTATCCTTAAAGGATCCGAATTTTGGAAAGTGGACCCAAAAAGCCAGATTCCTATTTTACTTTTTTTTTTTTATGAATTTTTGCAAATGTGTTTGTATGTATAAGATTCATGACTTGGCAATTCTTTTTCCATTCTCCTTAATAATTTTTTTTTACATTAAACACATTAGTGATAGCAATTAAGTTAAAAATATATAAATGATTTTTCAACTGGTCTTTGTTAATTAACTAGCTTTTTGAGAATCGCTTGATGAATATGAAAGTAATTGTTACTTACACAATATATAATTAAACAAAATAACGAATTTATTTTTGTTAAAATACAATTTATTTATATTTATATGGGCATTAAGTTAGTATTAACGGCTGTGTATTGCTTGTAGTTTTGTATTTCTGCTACTTTTGTTGTAAATGTAAAACTCTCTCAAGTCTCAACTGTGTTTTACTTTATTTTTTTAATCATTATATTTTTTTAGTGCTCGGAATTTTGCCGGATTTTTCGCAGATAGTTTCCGTAAGTTGCAGCTGCTTCATTCTGATGCTCACCAGTATATTGCTCGAGTAAGTTTTTAGTCTTTATTTATTTATTTTTATTTATTGCGTGTTAACATGTTATTTACTGCTGTAGTTATTTTGCAGTTTGTAGGCAGATTTTGCTTTTACACTAACCTAGATTTTTGTAGATCTGAAGCTGGTTTTCAGGATCAGGAGAGTTTTGCTGTAATCCTATTGCATCTAACTGAGTTTGTTAATGTCTGAAGTTCTAATTTTTGGGTAGCTGAGAATGTAGAATTTATGCAACTTTTTGCAGAAGTTTGGCTGCTCTGTTCTGGGTTGGTTCTTTGATTTATAAAGATGGCCTGGTTGAATTTCGACAAATTGCATGTTAATTGGCCACTTTGACATCAACTTCTTGTTGTACTACTGGAATTATATCTTCTCTAATAGTAAGTCTACTTGGAAAACGACTTCAAGCTAATGTCAAGTTGCTTTATCCAAAACCAAAATTTTAGAAAACTGTATTCCTAGTAGATCCATTGCTTAATTGATGGCGTGTGAAGGAAAAAAGATGGAACTAGTAGTTGTATTCTATGTGTTTGTATAAATATACTAATGTGGGTATATTAGGTTTGACTGTATTGAGATTGTTCTGATTCTATATTCTCTGTGAACAAAAGAAAATGATTGCTCACTAATTGGATTTCGTAATCTTTGCAGTGCATAGTGATGTCTATTTTTTGGAATTTGACCTATGGTCTTCGACTAGTCAGCTTGCTTTGACTTTTGGTCTTCGCGTTGTTTTGATCTGAGCTTGAGATGGGATCTAAAATAGACGAAGCGCTAAGAGCTAAAGCATATGCTGAGAAGCAATTTTAGAGAGAAACCATGTCGGGGCACGCAACTATGCTTTAAAGGCACAAACTTTGTGCCCTGATTTGGAGGGGATATCACAAATGGTAGCTACGTTTGGGGTCTACATAGCTTCTGAAACGGAAGTTAATGGAGAGCCCGACTGTTATTCGATTCTTGAACTCGATCCATATTCAGAGAAGTCGAAAATCAAGAAACAGTACAAGAAGATGGCTGTGCTGCTCCATCCTGATAAAAACAAAACGACTGGGGCTGATGGCGCATTTAGACTTATCTCTGATGCATGGACTGTGTTATCTGATAGTGTTAAGAGAAGCTCTTATGACCAAAAGAGATCTTTATTTGGTTTGAATGGTTATGGGGCTGGAGTTCATGAAAAGCATTCGCCGTCTCAGGCAAGACTTGGCACGTTCTGGACTGTGTGTACTTCATGTCATGTTCAGTATGAATATCTGAGGAAGTATGTGAACAAGCAACTTTCGTGCAAGAACTGCCGAGGTATATTTATTGCAGTTGAAACTGGGGCAGCCCCAATGAATGGGTCTTTCCCGTATAGTAGTTATGCTCATGAGCCTGGGAATGGTTACACGGCAAAGCATGGATCTGAAATTATGCACATGACAACGGCTTCTAATGGATACTGTGTACCGCATGGGCATTCTGGGCATCACATTGGGTACAGAGCAGATCATGGATCGAGCATATCGTTTCAGGGATATTATTCTGAGAATTCTGTTGGTGCCGTGGATCGTAGGGGATTATCTTCTTCATCTTCGTTTGTTCTGTATCAAGAGAATGAGGGCATAATCAGAACCAAACCAAAGGAAAATAGTCATAACATGTCAAAAGCCACATGCCATGTTGGATCTAATGGTTACAGTGCTCAAACTAACAATGTACTAAAGACCAAGCGAGGTAGACCTTCAAAGAAGATGAAGATCGACTTTGGAAGCTCACTTTCCGATGGTAGTGAAGAAAGTTCCCCAAAAGTCGCCGTGGATACAAGGATGGTGAACGGGAATGGTGCTGTAAACCCCATTTTGTCTAGGTTTTCCTCTCAATCTGAGGCATCAGTTAGGCGGGGCCCAGTAGTTGATGTGTGTCAGATGTTAATTGATAAGGCGAGATCAGAAATTCAAGAGAAACTAGAAATGCTTAGATCGGCTGCAAAAGCAGAGGCTGAGAAGAGAAAGAAAAATCATGAAGTTGAAGTATCCAGTGCTGGTTCTAAAGTTGTTGATCAAGAGAACGACCTCAATGTCCATAACTGTCCCCGATTCTGACTTCCATGATTTCGACAAGGATAGGTCAGAAGAGTGCTTTAAGCCAAAGCAGATATGGGCTTTATACGACGAAGAAGATGGCATGCCTCGTTTGTATTGCCTGATCCGTGAAGTCATCTCCACTTATCCTTTCAAAATCCATATTGGTTACTTGAGCAGCTCTAAATCTGATTGTGAGTTTGGGTCTGTAAACTGGTTGGACTGTGGATTCACCAAGTCTTGCGGAAGTTTCAGAGTTTTACACGCCGAAACTGTAGAGCAAGTCAACATCTTCTCCCATCTCCTTAGCAGAGAAAAAGCTGGTAGAGGAGGTTGCGTGAAAATCTACCCAAGAAGTGGAGACATATGGGCTGTGTATAGAAATTGGTCACTAGACCGGGACCTAACAACGCCCCATGTACTGAGACACCAATATGAAATGGTTGAAATTCTCAGTGAATACATGGAAGAGAACGGTGTATGGGTTGCACCACTAGCTAAGATACATGGATACAAAACTGTTTATCAAAGGAACCCTAACACAAGTTCCATTAGATGGATCTCAATGACAGAGATGTTAAGTTTCTCTCACAAAGTCCCCGCTTATAAACTCAGAATCGGAGGCAGTAACTTGCCCGAGGGTTCTTGGGATCTTGACCCAGCTGCAACTCCCGATCAACTCCTTCAAGGTGAATCTGATCTCCCAAGTAATAATACAGATTCTGCTCAGACGCATAAGGTCAGTGAAATCATTTCGTTAAATGAAAAGTACCCCAATGGACTCCAAGGAGAGTCTGAAAAGAAGATTTGTCAAAATGAAATTACTATTTCAACCCCACATGAGGAGCCTGATGTTGTGGAAGATGCAGACATGAGAGATGCAATTTCTGCTCACCTCGTACAAGAGGTAAGTGCCCATCAGCATACTCAAAATAATCATGTAGAAAGTAGTGCATGTGAAGAACTTCCATCTGAGTTAAGTTTCTTATCGATCTAAATTAATACTGAGGTTTCAAGACTATCATACCAGTTGAGTCCGCCCTGCTTACTTTAAGTGTTAATTGGATTAAGAGGCGTGGCTTCCGAAATAGAAAGTTAATTACGGTAGTCTTTGCATCAAGAGATTCAACTTGTACAGATTTAGGTTCTCAACTCTCAGTAGTAGATAATAGAGGACGATTCATAATCCTTGCCTTGACGTTCTCTACTCTGTTTTCCATCATTCTTAGAAGCAGTTTAGAATCTTCGTTACTCTTGTCTGGTACTACACAAAGTGATCTGTTTTCTATAGCACGTAAAAGTGTGCAAAGAAACAAAAAAAAAGATCTTTTTCTAATGCTTACTCAATAACAAATTCGATAAGAACAGAGGACGGCAGGCTTTCTATCTCAGCATTTTACTCTCTTTCAAAATTCATAAAATGACCCGCCTGTGGCGCTATTCTGTCTTTTTGATACATATCAGGTTTTGAAAATGAGGAATTTTTTCGCATTAGCAGTGCCAGTTTAATTTTCCATACTCAGCTGTGTTCTGTTTCTTTGATCATTGTTTTCCTGTCCAGCCATGAAGATTTCCAAGGTGGCTGTTTATCGACACCCATTGTATAGTTAAATGTTCAATCAAACCTTGTTATCATTATTACCATCAACACCATAAGTATATGATACGAAATGATCTTCAGAGATGAAGAGAAGTATCTACGTCATGTTTCCGATCCCAGAAACTATCATTACAATGATTATTCTGATCTCTTTCATCAGAAGTTCCCGGGCTCAGTTTATCGAGACCCAAACCATGGTTAGCGTAACTTGTGTTGAGGCCAAGTGCTAAAGGATCCTTAGAGGCCTTCTCCATCTTTTCCTTCTCTCCCTTCACCATTTTCATCTTCTGCAACTTCTTGAATCTTTCTTGCAGTAATAAGAGCGATGAGCCACCAACTTCGGTACGCCTCCTCGTCTGATCCATATTTATTACATCAAAGCTTGTTATATATGCACTATATCATTCGGTCGATTGCAAGCTTGAATATATAGATAGAAGGGACAGATTTTATTTTTCGATCCTCCCTAGCTGATTTTGCTGATCCTTATATCGCCACCCATATTGATTCCTAGACGACAAGGGCAAATAATGCTGGCTGATATTCTTTTGTCTTGTGAACGGTTTTTTTAATCGTAGTCCGAGGTGACAATAAAATAGGAGGTTTGGTTTGGTCTAGGCTTTTGTTTTGATCGAACTCAAACAGAGCATGTTCACACATTAGGATCTTACACTTCTTGGAGTCAAGTGTATTTTGTCTCATGCTTGTAGTTACAAAGTTCCGAATAAAATATTCGAAGGGATGATAGTGATATCTTCGTACTAGCCTGCATGGTGTTTAGTCGAGTAGTCGTTCACAATTGTAATAACAACATTTTGCTATTGATAAGAATTGAAGCAAAAAGTATGTGTCTTTGCTCATAAATAAATGAAAGTCAATCTGAGGCATCATGAAGAGGTTCACAACCCAAACCCCATTTTTAGCTACCTACTTTTTTCTTACCAACCTTTTCGAGACTTGGTGGCGGCAGTAGTTGATGAAGTCGAAGATGGTTCTTGCTTCTTAGTATGTCGAGGAACGAGTTCTGAAATTCTGAGCATCAGTTGTTTTCCTGAAGGTTATGCCATTGCATTGCAGAGGGTTATTAATCAAAATAAAGGCGATCAAACAACAGTGGCACACACACACACACAATCACAACATCTATTGGCGAAGCACAAATGAAGGCTACAAGTCAAGAAATGGAACAAGAAATCGTCTTGTTGATTACTATCTTTCCCATGAGAGCAATCATACGAGGACTCTGTCGAAGTTGGATGCCTCAAAAGCTAACTATTTCAGCCATGACTGCAAATTCCCTCCTTTAACACACAAGAAACACGCACATCTTAACAAGATGATGATGATAATACCTTGGCAGCACGAAAGCTGCATAAGCTAACATTCATTACGACAATGCTACTTACTTGACGAGATATGGATGGCATAAAATCGCGCGGGTATCACTCTGTCGAGTAAATTCCGAATCGATTACGCAGGGAATGAAATGGGCACAGCAATCGTAGATTTCATTAACGGTAACATGCGCACTGATAACTGATTCGATCGGCTAAGGTCTTTTTCGAATTTATGTAGAGCATTTCTTGATGTTCTGAAGACGTAGATGTGAGAGCTCAATAAAACGAACGAAGACGAGGAAGACTGACAACAGACGACTGACTAATATTACTAACTACTAACTAGCTAAGCAATATCCCTCTCTTGGGCTGGACCTTAACTCTAAAGCCCAACATTTAGCCCATTAATAGCAAATCATCATAACCGCTACAGTTTTTATAGTTGATTGAAACTTCTGTAATGACATCATTTTTTGTTTTCCTCATTGGAAAAAAACAATCATAATCAATGTGAATGGAGTACTATGTTAGGTTTCTTGACGTATATTCTTTCCGTGCTGGAAAACAGACGTGTGTATCTTTGACAGAGAGAGAGAGAGAGAGAGAGAGAGAGAGAGAGAGAGAGAGAGAGAGAGAGAGAGAGAGAGAAGAGAGAGAGAGAGGCACAGCTTAGCCATGTGAGGAGCTTCGTTGTCACGACGCTAATATCCTCAATCAAGGAGGCTTTAGATGAAACAAGAGAGACAGCAGATAAGCTGCACAACCTTAAATTCAGAATCACCATCGTTAGTGGGTCCCATTTTCTTGGTAATATTATCTGTGCAGCATCTCCTCATCAGTGAGCTGTCACCGAAGACTATTCTAAATTTCCGTCATTCAATCGCTTGTTGAGTTGTAAGATTAGCACACATCACATTATTGATTATTAACCACTCAAGTGACGCTAATTACCCTCGGTTTATTTGCTCCCAGAAGCTATAAACCAGGGAGTTTGCCGTAATTTCAGCGTATTATTTAGAATAAAGTTTTATTCGTCAAGATTGAATTTTTTTTATACATGTATGTTGGTTATTGCTGACACGCATCGATCTTCTGCTCTCAAGTAAGAAATCATCTTAAATAAATTCCTTGGAAAAGCTACAGTTTCTTCATTCATTCATTCATTCATTCATTCATCCTCTTACACGCGTCAGCAAGGCCTAAGATATCGTATAATAAGGTTGCTCTTTGCATTTCTCTGGCTTGCGCTTTGCTTCTATTTGTTATATATATACTTGGTTTGTTCAAAAATAGTCTAATTCTCATTGCTTTTCGAAACTTAGATGGTGAACTACTGGAAATCGAAGGTTTTGCCTAAGATCAAGAAAGTGTTTGAGAACCCAAAGAAAACAGCTGCAGTAGAAGCCTGCAAAGCTTTTGATGACTCCAAGGTTTATTTATAACTGCTATAATAATATATTTCTATATATTCAGGTGACGACTAAGTGCTGCCTATCTTTGGACATGTGGTGTTCCTATCTATCTATGCTTTTTGTATGCATGCATGTATTCTTTTCTTGATAAACTTCATACTGATCCATGTACTCAAACTGAGCAGGAACAATACTCCACCGAATTTGAGGACAAGAAAAGCGAGCTTCAACCCAAAGTTATCGAAATCTATGAAGCTTCTTCAACGGAGATCAAGGTAATGGGTGTCTTGAATTCGCGTAAGAATATGACCTCTGCTTAAACTTTATATTTTTCTTGTATCGAAAAAAAAAAACAGAGCCTAGTCAAGCAACCAAAGGAAACGGGTCTAAAGAAGCACTCAGCAGCAGTTCAAAAATTCCTCGACGAGCTTGCTAAGATTGGTATATATTCATGCATATGCACATCCTTCATCAAATAAATAAGCTCATGTCTGGTTAGGATCGTGCTGTTAATAATACAATGTGTTATCATTCTTTGTAATAGAATTTCCGGGCTCGAAACCAGTCTGCGAAGCAGCTACTAAGTTCGGGCCCAACTGCATACCGGGCCCGATATTCTTCGTCTTCGAAAAAGTCTCGACCCTTGTAGTCATTGATGAGAAGAAAGAAGAAGCTGAAACTGCAACTACTGAGGAAAAGAAGGAAGAAGAAGGTAATAAAGAAGAGGAGGCAAGTGAGGTTGCAGAGAAAGAGATTGTAGCAGCGCCGCCAACTGTTGAAGAATCTGTGGAACCACAGAAGAAGACTGATGAAGAAGAAGATGCAGCACCAAAAGCTGAGACGACAAAGCCCTGATGATTGATTGATCGATATTATTATTCATTTGATGATTGACGCCTCTAATTAATAAAGAGTGTGAGTACCAAAATGTGTGTTGGTGATGGTGATTAATTCATATTATTGTGTTGGTTGATGTTGTTATTGTTATTTGTTTGCCTCATTGTCTTGTTTCAGCCAGTCATAATGAATCTTCTGTAAATTTATTTGCTGTATTGAGACATACATATACATATACATATACTTCTCTGTCTGAATGTAAGAGTGAATATATTAATCACATGCTTAGCTACATAACTGACTTTCTCCATTCACCACAAGAATCGGAAGGAGGACTGTAAAGAGATGCCATGGTTAGGGTCAAAACCAGCAATTTTTTCAGGAACGAGCAGAGTATTCCTCCGTTGGTATCCAAGTATTGATCTTTATAGGTTTAGTTTCGTGCATGGGAGGGGAGGAGTAAATCATCTCGGGGTAATGTAACAGTAATTGTGTTGGTGTTATACAACAGAATTATATAAATGATTTCCACACGGTAACAATTTATACATGCTGAGATGAATGTTGAAAAGATGAGAAGATTTTATAGGAAATGAATGAATGTATGAATACAATATACTGCCCAATTCAATCTAACTGGGGCAGATTCAACATACAGGAGAACATAAATTGGCGAGGAAATTAAGAAGACACTTGCCTGCGCTATATCAAAACCTAGGTGTTGTTTTGTACCCCAAACAAAATACGAGAAGAATGTTCTTGGACCTGTCTGCAACCTTATAAACGCAATGGAGATCTGTAATCATCAGGATTTTATGGAATCTCCACTCAATTCCCTTCTGACAAGCGCAAGGATTTCAACAATCTGAAATGAAGTAATGGAGATTTGTTATGCAGAGAGAAAGTCCCGAGTAAGTAAAAATAGTTGATGAGAATAGAAACTGAAATACGAAGATGGTTGCTCACTTACCCCAGGATAATGCTTTAAAACGGGCAAATAATGATCGAGAGCAATACATATTTTCTCTAATAATCTCAACAGAGATTCAACCTCATCCCCCAAAAGATCGACCTGATAGCAAGATTCTTCCAATAATTCAAGTAGGTGGTTCTTAATAATACTAAAATGAAGAAAATTTAAGTATAAGATGCTTCTTTTTTTTTTTTTACCTCAGCCTCCGCCATTTGTAGATCAGCACATTTGCGCTCAAGTTTCTGTTGGTATAATAACTCTGTTTTCCTGAGAGCTTTCAGCTGCACATTCGCATTGTCTAGCCTGGAATAACAGTAGGGCCCCAAAACTTTTTTCAAAAGACGAAGAATGCTGGACATTATTTCTTTTAACAAGAGGCACCAACCAACAAGGCTTGCATGAAACAAGTACTAACATATATAGCATAAACAAAAATGATATTAATCCATGGCAATAGAGAGGGTATCAGAAGTATCGATGACACCCAATAAAGATGCATTTTGTCATTTCGAGAAGTCGTCTTACCAGAATAAACCTTCAACAACAAAATATTTAGCAAAATCAAATGAAAGTTGCATGCAAGCAAAATTTTCATCACGAGTTCCTGCCAAAACCAAAATATGTGGAAATACCAAGACTTAAAGGATGCATGGAAGACATAAACTAACATACCTTGAGCTATTTTCCTTTACTGCATCTGATATTTTGCCTTCAAAATCATCAAAGGCTTCTGAGAGTCCAAGGATACGACTGACAGCCACCCGCAGCTCTATTTTCAGTCTCTCCCCTCCGGATTCATTAAATTGAAGCTTATCACGCATCTCCTGGACATGCGAAAATGCTATGCTCTTATCTTTCTCCGCTTCTGCTAGCATCTCCTGGGCCACATCAAGTTTTTCTCGAAGCTGATACATTTCCAATTTATTGGCTTCAATCTGACTCTTAGCGTCGGTAAGTTGAGTCCTTAATAATTCAGATTCCTGGGTGATCTTATCAACCACTTTTTGTTGTTGACTTGCATCTTCTCTGACACTGGCAAGTTCTTGATAAACTACATTAAACTGCTCTGCTTCTTTTGATGATGCAACCGACAAATCCATCATGATCTTTTCCTTCTGTTCCATTGCAATTTGTAGACCCATCATTTCTTGTTTTAATTTTTCTTTTTCTTCAACCTCAAGTCTCAATTCATCATCTTTATCGCAAGCTGATTTCTCGAGATAGATCCTCGCTTCCTTCAGTTTTTGCCCAATATTCTTGATATATTCTGTGTAAATCAGAGCTTCAAGATCTTGCAAAATCAATAAATCAAAATTGAAATTATCAACTTCAGATTTTCTCGTAGCCTCAGGCACAGAAGCTGCCTCCGTGAGAATAATTTCGAACATTTCTTTAACCATTAAAGTTTTCGTATCCGAGTCTTCATAACTGGACCTTAAATGTCTAAACAACTCCCTCAGGAAACATTTATATATGTCTTCACTTAGTGAAGCTTCAGAACGTGCATCTTCCACTCTTGACTTAAGATTTTCCAAAAGCTGCCGCATATCTTTCCCGGATGATGAAAGCTGCAGCAATTTTGCAGAGGCACCAGAAACTCCTATTTCTAAATCTTTAAGCTTGTTTTGCTTGTCAGCAAGGCATTCTCTAAGTTGGCGATTTTCAGAAAGAAGGCTCTCTACTCTATCCTTCAATTTATCAATATTTTCAGTACTATAATTCAATACTGGAAATCTTTCGTTCTCCGAGAGAAAATCTTCAACTTTTGAGATAACTTCAGGAATTTTTTTCCTCAGCACATCAAACTCCTCGTCTTTCCTATGTTTCGTGAAAGAGCCTTTCTCTTTCATGTATTCTCGTTTGAGACTAAAACACTCTTCAGTCTTCTGATGCAGTGCTGATTCATACTCTCTCTTCATCTTCATTATTCTATTATTCAAAAAATCTACCAACTCTGTCTTCGTCATGTGCTGAAGTTGCTTGAAATCATAGCTCTCAGGAACAACTGTGAATCCCTCCACTTCTCCATTTTCTTCATGAGGTGATGTGGACGGAACAACATGATTTCCAAATTGCCTATGGTGCAGGATGTCCAGATCATGAGATCCATGAGAAAATAGCCCTGTTTCGTGTGGAGAAAGTGACTTCAGAATCTCATCCAACTTTATCACTAAACAAGATATGGCATTGAACTTTTCAGACCAGTTGATATTTTGAATTCCAGTGACCTGAGCATTGTGCTCCCACAACTTTTCCTCAATCTCCTCTTGATGAATTTTAAGTACACTTTGCATTACCATACTCTCAATATCTGCACAAAGATCTCGCTCCTCTAATGACTGGCAAAGTGACCTTTTAGAACATACTAATACACAATCCACCTTGTCGCAGATAGTGCCAATGGTTGTCTTCAGAGACTCCAGTGTGTTGGAAATGTGCATCATATTTTCAAATTGCTTGTCTTGCAGAATTTCACCTAGGCCCGCTATCTCTGAACCAGAACCAATTCTCTTCACAGAACTACATCCTCCAGAACACTGAACTTCCTTCATAGCCTTGTCAAACTTCTCCTCTAGCAATTTCTTAAAAGAACACACATCCTCCCTCATCTGTTGGTGCCCCACACAAGAAAATCTATGACAATTTTGTTCTGAAAGGTTTCCACCCTCATGTGTACCCTTACCTTCTCCAAATGACTGCAAGAGCATAACCACTTCCAATTCCTTGGCGGCAATTTTCTCAGCCGCTTCTTGTTCTACAGCAGACACCATTCCTTTAATAACTGAATCACTAACCATTCGTGAAACCATTAATCTATCGTTGATATCATCCCAATATTCCTCCAAATCCTCCAAGAAATCTCGTGCTAGATTGCCCTTCCCATTTCCGTCATCTTCAACCGCTTGAAACAATCCATTGTCGCCATCCGCCAACACGTTACCATATAAAGCAATACAGCCATTTTCCAAAACTGCAACATCCTCTTGACTATCCATGCAGCTACACCTTCAAAGCACCCAATATCACAACATAAGGTAACAAAACAGCTCCACAGTAACAGCTGACCTACTCTGCTACGAGCTTCAACTTATAGGATTAAACTAGGATAGACTGATACCAAGCACTCAAAAGCCTCCAAAGTAAATGAAAAGTGCAAAAAAGATACAGGTACACTAACGGCCAGATAACTTCCTTCTTTAACTCAAATCCGAGTTTCCTAGTTGCTTCCTTACTATTTCACCTCAGAAAACAGTCGATCTCCACCCCAACGATCGATTCGAGTTCTAGGGTTTCTGCTGAGCTGGGCAAAACAGTAGAATTTGGGCGAGGTAAGTAGCTGAAGCATGCGAAAGAGCGGGAGTCAAAACAAAAATGAAATTTAATGAGGCATACAATTTATCAACTTAATAATTACAGCACTAGCAATTTATTGTCACGTTTCTTCGCACGTGACGTTTCCCCTAATTGTGTAAAGTCGCCGTATAATTAATTTGTTCGTATTAGAAATTAGGGTGGGTCCCACGTAAGTTTGACTGGGCTAGAGTTTAAGCCCAAAACAGGCCCAATAATATTCCTATGTTAAGATGCTGCCACGTTGTAGTCGTAGGGTCCAAGGTAAAGGGAAATCTAACATCATCGTTACAGCTGTCGTCGTCTTGCTTTCTCACAATTTCACCGGCCGGTGCCAAAATTTATATTACAGTTGGGATCATACGTCATGATCATAAAATATGTGGAAGACCAAGAAAAAAAAAAGGGAAACTAGATGTGGGCAGCCATAGTTATATTATATATTCATAAGAGACAAGATTGCAAGTGCTTTCATTGATGCCTATGCTTACATTACTGTGGCACTACGCATATTTGTTTCACGTTGTTTAAGAAATCGATGCTCGGCAGTGTATGTGTTGCATATTTCATTGTATCAGTATAAACCAATTGAAATCGTGGGTGGGTTGATTACATTCGTTAACGGGTCTGGACTTTTCAGGGCTGTGATTGGTTGAAGGTTTCTGGGCTCAGACATCGGTGAATGAGCTGAGGTTCATGAGCTTCAAAGATCTGTCTTTTGTATACAATCACCGTTTTGTGTTTTTAAATTAAGTCAAAATGTTCTGGAATATGGCTGGTCTCTCCACTGCATCTCCAGTAAGTGTTGGAATTCTCGTCGATTTTCTTTTCCTATATCCTTTTTGCGATAATTCCTTGATAGTTTTTTCAGCTCCCTTGTCTGATCCAGATTCTTTTTTTATTGCGTGTATATTGGATGTCATTGGTGGACGAGATTGTGATTGACTACTTGGATATTTTTTGCGCAGGTGGAAGCCATTTTAGATAAGGAGAATTTTACCTTGGAGGAGCTGTTGGACGAGGATGAAATAATACAAGAATGCAAAGCTCTTAACGAGCGTCTTATTAGTTTGTAAGCTGTTATTTTATCTTCGCCTTAGTTGAAGCTTTTTGAGTACATGCTGTAAAATTTTGGAACTTCGTTCAAATATTGCTAAAGTTGAACCCTTTTTGTTATCTTGCAAACATCCAATCTGTGTTCGTACGGATGCTTATGATCTACGTCGATAACGTTTGGAGATAGTGCGTCCCTCGTTGACAAATTCGTTAGAAATTGTTCATGATATATTTCCAATTGCAGACAAAGAAACCTCATACACAATTTTCTTGCAGTTTAAGGGAAAAAGGTCAAGTTAAACAACTTATTCAGTACATAGTGGATGAAGCTCCTGAGGACTGTGCCAAACAACGCACCTTCAAGTAAGCTTGTTAGCTGAGTTTTCTTACGATTCCACCTCATGCGTGAGAAATGGTCCCTCTTTTTCATATTCCTTTTTCTAATTCAGGTTTCCTTTCATTGCCTGTGAAATTTTCACCTGTGATGTTGATATACTTCTCGAAGCTTTGGTGGAGGATGAAGAGGTTTAAAGTCCTTACTAGTGTGTAACGTTTTAGTACCATTTCATTTTTTATTTCTAATATTTCTTGAGTTCTGAATTCACAGTTGATGCACCTGCTATTCTCTTTTCTGGATCCTGAGTGCCCTCATAGTACGCGTTTAGCTGGGTATTTCAGCAAGGTGTGGTAGATATTGCTTTGATTGTGTGTAACAAGCAAACCTCACCAGATTATGGACATAATTTAATTTAGATTAAGGTTTCATTTCTTTTTCTTTTTACCCGTTAGGTTGTCATATGCCTTTTGGTACGGAAGACAGCTTCACTAATGAATTACATGCGAGTAAGCCAAATACCGTACCCTAATCTGTTGTTTACATCCCCCTGATTTGTTTTACCAGTTTCAGATAGTGTTAATCCATTTTGCAATTCTTAAAATTTTCTCTGTTAAGTCTCTTTTTAACGTGTTAAAAAGGGTTATCTGTCCAGGCCATGTCTTACTTTCTTTTTGTTTTCTAATTTTGAATCAGGCTCATCAAGATATCATCAACAAGCTTGTTGATCTGATTGGAATAACGTCAATAATGGAGGTTTGTAGTTCAGAATCTTTTTTCTTTAAAGTTGGAAATTCTGATTAGTTTTTATTGACAGGTCTTGATTCGTCTGATTGATGTCGATGAAAATCTATACACCAGTGATGTGGAGTCTTTGCAGTGGTTGGAAGATATCAATGTCCTGGACATGATTGCTGATAAATTCAGCTCATCTGTAAGTTGCATTGTGCATCTTTGTTCTTACATGTTGATCCTATTTTCCTCTGTACTAGACTTTGCTTCTTGTGTAGGAGTAGGAGATTTCGTCCTCTAGCTATGTATTGCATACACATGATGTTTTTTTCTCAGCGTAGCAGTTCTTTTGAAATGATTATACACGAGGGTAACTTCTCTATAATCTACCTGTAGAATCACTGCACTGCCTTTACAAATCTTCTGATTACATTTTGTTCAATTGCAGGACTGCCCTGAAGTTCATGCTAATGCTGCGGAAACACTTTGCACTATCATTCGATATGCTCCGCCTGGGCTCGCTTCAAAAATCTCTAGCCCGAGGTTTTTTTCTGATTCGAAGTCTTCTTTATATTCCATTCAACTGTTTTACGTTCATTGAATATTGCTTGGGTAATTGGCTTCTGTCACAGTTTTATTGGGAAATTGTTTCATCATGCACTCGAAGAATCAAGGCCTGAGTCTGTCTTGGTTAACTTGTTATCAGTCTGTATATGCTTATTAGACCCCAAACGGTTAGCTTCAGGGCTCTCTTACATGTACGGTCAACAAATGAGCCATCGGTCTGGAATTTCTGCTGTTCCCGAGATTGTCCAGGGCATGCTGTCGAGGTTAGGTATGTGAAACCCATTTTATTATGAATAAATATCAAAACCCTTTCTCGAGGATTATCTAAAAAATAAAAAACCCTCAAGTCTGTCACTTGTCATTTTAGTAGGGTCATATGAAGATATTTAAGTTGGTTTGTTGTCAGGTGACTTACTCAAGCTCTTGGATCCTTCACCAGAGAATATTGTCCTGTTAACTACATATGGGAAATTGCAGCCTCCTCTCGGAAAGCATCGATTGAAGGTCTTAGAAACCTAATAATGACTAAACAATAATTTTGAAACTCTATTAGAACTCTAATGGATGGATGGTTTGATGCAGATTGTGGAGTTTATTGCAGTCTTGGTCGGAGTTAGTAGTGAAGTTGCAGGAAAGGAACTGATTAGTCTTGGTGCTTTCAATCGCATTTTCATGTTGTTTTTCGAGTAAGCTCTTGTCTGTAATTCATATGTTGAGATGAGGTCAATTTTACACACCACCCTATTCTCTACATCTGCAGATATCCTTACAATAATTTCTTACATCATCACGTGGAACTCATCGTGACATCTTGCCTGGAAAGTAAGAATCCTCGGTTAGTCAGTCATCTTCTCCATGATTGTAACCTTGTCAAGAAAATACTTGAAGCCGAGAACAATTCTACTTTGGCTGTTAATGGAGGCAAGGTAATTTCTCACAAACATTTCGCAAATCTCTCTTGGTAATTCTTTGTTACATGGTGTGTTATGTCATCTCGTATTCACCAATCCGTTCATTTCTTTCACAGCCTTTGTAAGTATCTGTCATAAGATCAAACTTAGGAGCTCTCAGATTGACCATTCTTTTTTTCCTTTCTTGCAGCAGCCCACCGTGCCTTCCCAGGCAAGATGTCCCCCAAGGATAGGAAACATTGGTCACGTAACTCGTATTGCTAATAAACTTGTTCAACGTGGAAATAACGACAGTTCAATTCGTGAATTTCTGCAGGTTTTTTTCCTACGATTCTCATCTTTATTGATTAAATCTCTGTGTGGCGTCGAAGTGTGTGAGAACGCCCACGTTTGAGCTTAGGCCTGAGAGAAAAATCCTGTTTAAAAGACATATTTCGTCCCCAATTGCATATAACTGCAATAATTTCTTTTTATCACTCAAAACAGGGAAACAGTGAGTGGGTGGATTGGCAGAGCAAAGTGCTGGATAAGCGCAATGCTGTTGAAAATGTTCTCCAATGGGCTTGTGGGTAGGTGTTTGTTTATATTCAGCTTCTTTCCTATCTGTTTTTCCTCACAGATTAAGCTGTATGTGGTAACTGCTGCAACCATTGGGCCATTCTTAGGAGGCCAACCACAATACATAGAGACAGTGATGACGATGATTATCAAGATTTCGATGTTGCAGCTTTGGCAAATAACCTGAGCCGCGCGTTTCAGTATGGAATAAACAATAATGGTGACGTAAATGAGGTATGCTTAACGTTTCTTGTCACTTCATGTTTTATTTGTAAGTCCAAGAAAATAATGGCCGGAGTATATAGTATCATGTTTTATTATTACATCTCAGTTCTGTCTGTTCTTTTAAGCCATGTTCGTAATTACATCTCAGTTCTTTCTGTTCTTAGTAAAACCATGTTGATGTAATAGCATTGCCATGCATAACTTGGTCAGGACACGTACTTTGATGGAGAATTTGCTGAAAAGGCGATCTCCTCTCTTCGTTCAGTAGATGACATGGAAAAGTAAGTGGACAACCTCAATTAGTTCGATTACCTTGGATTTGTTTTCATCTCCCCGTGAGCTGATCGATGTTTTCTTATTTCTAATAGTGGAACACTTTCTACGGATCCTAACTGGTCTGCGTTCGAGGATAGAAGAACCGAAAGCTCGAGCAATTTGAGTGCTTCACACCACACGACAGACCAGGGATGCGAAGATGAAGTCGTCGAAGCAGCATCCGACGAACTTCAAAGCACTAGTGCCAATTCAGATGATAGCAGCAAGGGTGATAATAATTCGCCAGAGTTCGTTGCTGATTCTTCCTCCGATGAGCAAATGACAGAGCAGAAAATACCTAATAATGGTGGTGATCTCAGTGAGGCATTGAAAAGACATGATCTTCCATCACCTTTTTCATCTGCTGCTGATTTGCCTGAAGTTAATCCATGATAAAGGTGCTGAATCTGTTCAATAGAATGGACATGAAACCATGAATTCTTTGTGGAAAACTGCGTTTAAATAGAGGTGGGATTAGGAAGGATTCTTGGGGTTTACAGTAAGCTGAGATGACACTGATATATGTATGTGTGTATATATATACATACATTTCCAGTTAATGGGTCTCCACATTTTTACAGTGAACATTGACTGTTCTGTTCATCCATCTGACTGAACTGAAAGTATAATAAACAATTATATTATCATTTTCTGTGAAATTAAGATAGAAAAACGACGGCGGGGCTTGCCGTTTGGGTCTCTCGATTATAACCTGTGGCCCGCCAATTTGTATTGGGCCTAAACATTCTGAAGGCCCATGTGCTATTTTCAAATAACTAACAGAGGTTTCTCCTTCTGCACAAAAGCAAAGCCCTAGCTAGTTTCAGAGAAGGCAAGCAAGAGAAAGAGGAGCCGCAGGAAAAACAAAATGGTGACATACAGGGTAACGATGCCATTGGATCAGATCGCTGCGTTTCAGTGTTTTTGAATGCGTACCTTCATGATTCCGTTTCTGCTTGCAGTTTCATCAGTACCAGGTTGTCGGAAGAGCTTTGCCTACGGAGGCGGATGAGCATCCGAAGATCTATAGGATGAAGCTCTGGGCTACTAATGAGGTCCGAGCCAAATCCAAGTTCTGGTAATACTGACATTCCATTTTTCTTTTCTTGGTTTAGTTCAGGCTTTCCTCTTTTACCAATGGGGGGTTTTGTGCTGTGTATTTTATTCTTTCAAGGTACTTTCTGAGGAAGCTGAAGAAAGTGAAGAAGAGCAATGGTCAGGTCCTTGCCATCAATGAGGTCCGTATTCACTTTAAATTCTTCGTGATCGTTAAGCTGCTCCTGCGATTGTAGTTCTTCGTCTGAGGTTTTGCTGCATCATCTAATGTTGCCATTACTGTTGAAATAGTAGTTATATGAATCACTCTATGGAGGAATTCATCTGAATGTACATTTACGATGTCTTGTAGTTAGTGTAGCTCAATTAGCTTCTTTCTTCTGCTGTACTTTTGAGATAGGCTTCTCTTTGGAATGCTTGATTGAACTTTTATCCTTGTCATACATATCATATTAACCTTGGAATGAAAAGATTCGCATTTTGATCTCTTTCTTGGAATCCTTTCCATGTAGATTTTCGAGAAAAATCCCACCACGATCAAGAACTATGGGATATGGCTGAGATACCAAAGCAGAACTGGGTATCACAACATGTACAAGGAATACCGCGACACCACCTTGAACGGTGCTGTGGAACAGATGTACACTGAGATGGCCTCTCGCCATAGGGTTCGTCACCATTGCATACAGATCATTAAGACTGCCACTGTCCCGGCCAAGCTCTGCAAGAGAGAGAGCACCAAGCAGTTCCATGACTCAAAGATCAAGTTCCCTTTGGTTTACAGGAAAGTGAGGCCACCAACTAGAAAGCTCAAGACAACATACAAGGCATCAAGGCCCAACCTTTTCATGTAATGGTACGTTTCTGCAAAAGCACACTCACACCTTATTGATATCGCAAAAAAAAAGGCACGAAATCGCGGCCACCCATATCTGTGTGAGGTGACCTTCTCTTTCTGATCTGTTGTTGGATATTGGGATTTCACTTCAATTTTAGTATCTTTTGCCAGTGTTGTTTCCCTACGTAAAGTGTCTTTTCAAGAATTACAACCGTAATTACCATGTAGATGAAATAAAGCTCGAGTCAAATGACGCTAGTAGCTATAGTGATGATAAGAACAACTAGTAAGGTCAACTATCCCATTTCAGATTAAGCCCATCTTGGAAGCCACATGTGTAAGTACATTGTATGAAAAAACCAATAACAGGCTAGCTTGTAGCTTTAAAATAATATGGCACAGCTAACATGGAGTAATACATTGCTACAACTCCCCGGAGTTGTAAAGAACAAACAATTTTCTGAAACAACTTGAAATCTTTGACATACCTCGTCTGCCTCCTCTAAATTCTCCTCCCTTGGTACTTGGTTTTCCTCATCAAACAAACACGTAGAATGGAGGTGAGCAAAGCATCAACCTTTTTGTTGGTGTGTGCGGATGAGTCTCATCATGGGTTTGGCTAATGGTGGTCGACCAGGTGATAATAGTGGCGCTACCGAGAATGTCCCCTTCTGCTGCTGCTGCTGCTGCTTCTTTCATAGTTGCAGCAGCTATAGCTGTTTCTGCTTGGGCTTTCTTTTAACTTTACTACTTGACCTCTTTGTGTTATAAATAAATCTGTGTTCTTCTCCTTGCTCGGTTCTAAGGAGGAGCGTGTTGTTGTTGATGCTGTGTTGTTGTACTGGTGTGAAACTACAGCAAAGGAATCAACTTTGAATCTAATAAATGGTTACTGCAAAGGTCTTGAAAGAAATACGGTTGATTATGCATGCATATGCATTGATCAATCCCCCGTAAAGAAAAAGGAAATCAAAGAAGAAGATGGAAGGCAGCAATAAAGCAATGACGACGATGTTTCTGTTCGTGTTTGTGATGAGTCTGCTACTCTCTTCGGTTAGTGCGTCCCCGCCAAACGCTGCCTCAGATTCGTATGTCCCAGCTTCGTTGATAGCTGCTTTTGTTGCTTATGTTATTCTTTAAATTTACTGCTCGGATGGATCGTTTCATCGTTTATAAACAAGTCATGCAATATGCGTTGCTAGCTCTGAGTGTGTTGTAATAATGATGATGTTGTAATAACATGACAAAGGTATAAACGGTAAAACACAAATTATACAGTGCGACGACTCATTATTGCATTTGATTGGCGCCCTATCGACTGACGCAAACACAAAGAAAGATCCATATTGCCAAAAAAAAAAAGTTGAATACACAGGATAAATATTCCTGATATAAAATACTGCATAACATTTAGAATATTACATGGGCATATAACTGAAATAAACTAATCATCGTCAAGAACGCTGGGACGCCTTCTTATCTGAAAAAAAAAAAGAATCACCAACGGATTAGAAAATAGGAAGAGATGATGAAAGGAGAAGGCAAACAAGTCAAAAGCTGCTTACAGTCACTTTGGTTTCTTTGGTTGTTTGGGTGTTGATCTGCTCAAGCAGAGATATGAGCCTCTCCTCAGAAACCTTTATCCATATAAGATAGAAATCTTGTTAGAATCACAATAAGGTTGCTCTTAATGAATAATGGGTGGTGAGAAGAATCGAATGTAGGAGCACAGTACCTTCTCGACAATCTGACCCGTCTGAGCAGCTCTCAGTATAACATCCTCGACTCCTCTGGCCTTGTCAGGTTTAACGAGTGCAATTCTAGCAACTAAAAGTAATGAAATAACCGATGTCGATGAATCGCGGTGAGCATTTTGTTAAAATATTCAAAGTGAGATCAGAGAACGGTAAAAATTGGCATCATGCATGTCACTTCTCCATTCTCAGCATATAATTGAATCCTAAGAATAACAATACCGTATAACTTATCTTAGATACAGTGTGAAGTAAATTAACGGACTCCAAGCAACACCATCTTATATAGAAAGTATAAAATTTACTTACGTCTTGCTCGGGCTTCGGAGGTCAAAATTTGAGTAAGCATGAGTTGCCTCTGTTCTTCTGCCTCCCTATTTCCAATTTCAGATAATAACAAACAGAGAAATTAAAAAGATTCACACTGGTTCACCAGAAATAACACGCATAGCAGTTAAAAGGATTCATACTGGTCAACCAGAGCAACGTAACACACTTGACAACTAAGTAGGAAAAAATATTTACCTCTTAGCGTCGTCTTGAGCCTTCTGCTGCTCGGGGTTTGATCGGCTACTACCCTAAATGTCAATGCTAAAGTGCTAAGATAGCCAAGGAAATCAAGGATTTAACATACACAAAAGAAGTAAAACAAGCTTATCGTACCATGCCACGCTGAGCCATTAACTCCTGCATTCTTCTTTGCCTGATGGCTTCCAGTTCTGGATCATCCTAAGATACCATAAAACAAAAACTAGTAAGTAAACCAAAAACCAAAAATATGTATCTACAAAAGTAAACATGCCACAGAAAATTATGACAAGCATTGATTTTTACGTGAAGACACTTCCGAACTTGATTGTGCTTGCGAAAAAAAAAAAGAACTGATTTTTACTGCAGCAGTCATCACTAAGTAGGCCGGAAGCCTTTTGTAGCCTAAACAATCATTAAAAAATTGAATTTTATATTCCGCAACTCCTAATTAACATCCCAAAATCAAATTCAGAAAGACGAAGCAGATCGAATAAGAAAAAAGAAAAAAACTCCTAAAATGATTCACGTGAGCCACGATGGAAGAAGTAACAATCCAGCTTCTAATTTCAAGGGCGTCGTATCATACGAAACGAAAACATGATTAGCTTACCATTGCCGTCTTTGTTCCTCCAAATTGCAGTTCCTTGAGTCC
Source organism: Craterostigma plantagineum (assembly GCA_027422505.1). Lineage (NCBI taxonomy): Eukaryota > Viridiplantae > Streptophyta > Magnoliopsida > Lamiales > Linderniaceae > Craterostigma > Craterostigma plantagineum. The sequence continues at coordinate 2,148,041 of JAPQWV010000082.1, forward strand.
TGAAAATTGAGGTTTCGCTGCGTCTTTGTTCTTCGATTCGGATCCGTATTCGCGTTGCAAATACGCGGGTTGGGTCCCGCCAACGAATCTAAACCAATCGATATTAGGCCATTGTTATGTTGGCCCACTAAGAATAATGGGCCGTTTTATTAGGCCCAATATTCATGGGCCTCATAAGACCTAACCCCACACTACATATAAGAAGGGACACCGAAATGTGAGCGCCGAGCATCATCCAAGGGGCGGCAGTTCAGAACACAGAAAACCCTAAGACAAAATCGTGAGTAATGATTCATTTTCATTGACGTTTTGAAAGATTCATTTTGATTCATTGACCTTGTGCTGGTTTAGATTATCAATGGCGGTGCCTCTGCTGGACAAGAAGATTATCAAAAAGAGGGTCAAGAAATTCAAGAGGCCCCAGAGTGATCGCTTTGTCTCTGTGAAGGTATAAGACGTTTACCTTCATGGTTATGGCGTTTTAAATCGATTTTTCTTGTGTCTGAATTTTGGATGGAGTGTGTTTGTTAAATTTTGGGTATCCAAGGTAACATTTTGACGTCCTTCCTCTTGCAACTAAGCTTTGTGTTACTATAATCCTGCTTACATTTTGAGCATAATAACCTTAGCCTTTTACCATTTTATCATGTGTTCAGTTTGAAATATGCCTGATTGGACTATGGGTAAACTTTGTCTGGATTTTTAATATTTCTACTGATGCTATGTTCAAAATGTTCACTGATTCTTGACAGACAAACTGGCGCAGACCTAAGGGTATTGACTCTCGAGTCAGAAGAAAGTTCAAGGGGTCTACTTTGATGCCCAACATTGGTTATGGGTCTGATAAGAAAACTCGTCACTATCTTCCAAATGGTTTCAAGAAGTTCCTCGTCCACAATGTGAAGGAACTCGAGTTGCTGATGATGCACAACAGGTGTTAATAAGCCATGCTTTTTTTCTATTGTCAATGGCTTATCAATTCAGTTCATTTCTCGCACTTCAGATTCTAACTTAGCTTTGTTGACACTTCAAACCAGGACATACTGTGCCGAGATTGCTCACAATGTGTCAACGAAAAAGAGAAAGGAAATCGTCGAGCGCGCCTCTCAGCTCGATGTTGTTGTCACCAACAAGCTTGCTCGCTTGCGCAGCCAAGAGGACGAGTAAATTATATTTCAGCGAATGGATTCGATACCAGCCTAGTGCTAGTTTTTATTATTGCGTGTTGCCTTGCTTCGAAACTGTTATAACTGGAATCTTAAGCTTTTGTGTTTGAAACTTCTCAAAGTTTTTTCGCCCTACCCTTATTTGAGTTGTTTAGAAATTTGATCCAATGAGTTCACAACAATTGGCTTTAAGTATCACAATTTAAGGTTTCGAAAATCATTAATCCAAGAAATCTTAATAGAAGTCAATAAGAAGCAGGTGCTATTTCCCTGCACGCCTAAAGCTCAACCATAAAGCCCAATCTTCTCCATTTCATATGTTGTCTTTATCCTTGTTGTATAACATGGTAACGAAATGGTTTATTTCTGGTTATATGCCTGATCCATCAAATATTTTTGCAGTAACAGATCATGTAATCTGGGAAAAAGAATAGATCATCGTAAGATCAAGCAATGGTCATAATGAATAGATAACGTCGTCATTGATATCAGGTTTCGAGGAATCCAGTCATTCGAAGAATCGAATTCCTGAATTCAAATAAATCTCTTCCCTTCAACCTCGGGGCAGCGCTATGTGAATAAGGCATCCTTTGAGCTGTAATGATATGGGGCGGTATCATTTCTTTCTTCATCTTCAAAGTCCATGTAGTAGCAATAGCCCCGCGAATTGTTACCATTTCCCCCCGCCGGGATATTTATTACTGAACTCCGTGCAGATTTCTTCGTTATGCAATCTTCGATAAGTTTCTTTGTCGCCCTCCTTTGGCTATCGATGTCGTTTCTCAGAATGTGAAATCTGTGGTCTTGATGGGGTTCGAATGAAGAAGTGTAAGAGCTGTCTGGGAATATTACCTCACACTCCTCCAAGTCTTGGTCTTCCTTTTCTTCCTCTGCCATGTTAGAATGAACTATGAAGATGTTGAATGGAAGAGATACAGGGCATATTTATAGGAATTGATCAATGGAATTAGTACAAAAAAAGAATAATTTGGAATCTTACAAAGCACACTTGGTCGATGTTTAATGCGTTGAAAACAGAATTAGCGTAATATTTTATTATATCCAGATTCCTATATAGCCCTGTTCCAAAGCAACAAAGTGCAAGAGTTACTTGCGATTCAAGACTCGACAGAGGTTGTGTGCAAGTATGACTTATTACTAAGGTTTTCGTCTTATTTATTGACTTGTCAATAACTATATTCTTTTCGTAAGTATATATCTAATTATTATTGAATGCTTATTAGCCTATGAAGACATCATTCATACATACAACCGTGGATTTTAAGATTTCAACTTATCGTGCGCCTTAGCTCTTGCCGTGTGATAGTTGTTTTCGTGCAGTTATCACCAAATAATATCATCTGTCTCTCTGTATTCCCTCGTAACTAATAAGCAAACGGCGTAAGAACACCATCAATAACTATGCTAATTAAGCTTTCATCAATTCTTTATTACATCTCTTTTTATTGCACTAGCAGTAGACTTAACATGAGCTAGCTTATTAACTCATACTACAGATATATATGATCATCACGGAAATGGAGTGATCAACTGAATCTCAGAGTCCTTAACATCGATGGCGAAACCTTTCCCAGGATGCTTCATCCAATAATCTGCATCGTCGTTGCCGCCATCTCTAATATCTGGGATTTCTATGTCGAGCCTCGATTCTCTCAGTTCATCTGTAGATATCTCATACCTTTCATCTCTTCGACGAACCATCTCAGGGTTGACCATGTGCAGCCCTAGAGCTGATATCATGAGCGCAGGCGCACCCAATGGCAGCCTATCGCCTCTATCAACTTGCCAAGTGCACCAAAACTTGCCGTACGTCTTTGCCATGTCTCTAAGCTCAGCCTTCTGAACCATCTCTGGCACTCGTGGGTTCACCCATAACCCTGATGCAATCTGATATATGATATGAATGAAGATATTTGATGATCATTTGATGATATATATAATCACTATACATACATACATACTGTACAATATACCTCGTAGCCATGGGAGTGCCAAAGCTTCTGTTCATCTTTGTCAAGAGTCGAGAATATCCTCTCCGACACTATATACTCCACCCCTTAATACATATATACAGATAGAATAAGACGATCATATATTCAAACCCTAATAAAAAGAATCTCTCTCTCTCTCTCTCTCTCTCTCAAGTTATATTATATATGTATAAAGTACCTATGAGTCTTGCTGACGAGTCATCAGAGTCGTAGACGGCGCACTGTAGAAAATCGCGGTTGACACGTGTCACGTAGCGGTGGGTCTCGATCTGACGTGTCATGTCGTGGCTGTAGACGGCGAAGGAACAAACGTGCTGATTCATTTTCTTGATGGGCTTAAGGGACTGAAGCATCTGAGCGCCTTTGTCGATGATGTGCTGCTTTACTGTCATCGCCTTACCCGGCGGAATTGAGCCGTCGCCAGGTGGCATTAGACCGGGAATTTCATCGCTCGAAGCCATTATTATTATTGAATTATTACAGCAAGGAACCAAAGAAGAAGAAGAAAAAGAAGAAGAAGAAGAAGAAGACGTCGTGTGTGAATGAAGAAATGCCTTGATGAGTTCCATAATAGAGACGTTTCGAGTATGATTCAACGTGGGTTCTTGATGAATTTACACGTAGCCATGGATGATGAGATGAGATTCGAGCTGTCTTTAGTTCTAAAGAATAAGATTGAACAGCGGTCGACGTCATAGAAACTTCTTGAATGTGTCTGACTAAAAAACGTTGGACTTAAAACTCAATTTGGTGTAAGGAAATCAACTCAGCAGTTTGAATAAAATTAGAACGTTGCGTTACCTCCCCTCTCGAGCCCACCTTAAATGAATGAATAAATAAATAAAAAGCTACCTCATTCAATTCTCTCTCGAGTAGCTAACTAAAACTCTCAGTCGCCCATTGGCCCTACAACACCTACCTAGCAATGGTATCCAAGAGAATACCTCCGTTAAAATCACTCAGAAAACAAAACCGGCGAAAATCTCCGATCAAGAATCCCACAACCATCACCTCGTCGCTAGCGTCCGCCATCAGCAAATCGATCCACAAATGTCAACGCCGTGTCGCCAATTTCTTCACGGAGCTCGCCGGAATCTCCACGCCCACTAAAAGTACACCTCGAATAAAGGGAAGTAAAATCCTCGCCGAAACGCCTCCGACCCCACCTAGTGCTTCCGCCGTCAAAAGATCCCTTTTTGACGGCAAAAGTGCCCTCCTTTCACGGCCCTCGAGCTGTAAAAAGACGATCTTTCTTGACTTGGATCAGACTTTGGTGCATTCGACTGCTCGTGTGCCCCCCGTGAGGTACGATTTTGTGGTGAGGCCGACGATCAATGGGGAGAAAGTGGCGTTTTACGTGCTTGTAAGGCCTTACGTGGATGAGTTCCTGAAGTTCTTGAGCGAGAGGTTTGAGATTGTTGTGTTCACAGCTGCCATTGAAGAGTATGCTTCCATGGTCTTGGATAGGATCGATTGGAGAAAGGTGATTTCGCAAAGGCTTTATCGTGATTCGTGTAAAGCCATTGATGGGAAGTATGTGAAGGACTTGTTTGATTCAGGGAGGGACTTGAGTAGGGTTGTGATTGTGGACGATAATCCAAGTTGTTATCTGCTTCAACCTGAGAATGCAGTACCCATTAAGCCGTTTGTCGATGATCTTGGAGATGATGAATTGAATAAGTTGATCAAGTTCTTCGAAAGGTGTGAGCTTGTTGATGATTTGAGGGAAGCTGTGAAGGATTATTATTCATCTGATGCGAAAAGAGGAGCAAGTGAACGATAGATAGATAAAAGGTTGTTTGTTTAATCAAAGTTCTGATTTGCTATATCCACTAAGTTGGTGTAAGATTTGGACATCATCTTTGCGATACTTTGTGTTTTACCCAAAACATCCTTAATGATTACTGATAAGGAGCTTAGTTCTCTTTGACAAATGGAATGAAGCCATATCGTATTCCTCTGTTGAAATAAGAGCAAAGATTGCCTTTTTTCAATCGACGCCTCGTAATACGATTATTATTACAATCTTGTGGCACATCCATTTAGCAAATGCCACATATTCATAAAGATTACATTTTTATTATACTCTTTAAGTGGAAGTACAGAGAATACAGCTCATATGCAGAAATTTGAATGAAACTTATACAAGAGGGAAAAGAAAGTTTATAACAAAAGAATAACCTAAGGAAACAAATAAATGAAATAATAATAATCAAGTTACAAATTTTGGCGAAAAGAAAACTATATGAATGTATGTATGATTGACTACCCACTCTACTAGCTAGTGCCCACCTCCAGGGCTAGGGACCGACTGAAGGATACGTTCTTGTACGGCGTCGTTTCCTACTTTGGTAGGCGTGGAAGATGATGGGACGACGACGACTGTACTGCCTTTTAGCACTGATGCTATATAAAATCGTCTTTCTTCTTCGATCATCAGTTTTCTTGCCTGCGTGGAGGATATTATTACAGAAGAAAAGATCAATAATGATAGTAAGATCAAAAGGTTGAATCTATTAACGCCTTGCATGTTTTGCTTCTAAGGTTCTTCAAGGGTTTTTTTTTTAGATAGATAGATAGAGAGATGGTTAATTCGGGTCGAAGAAGAATTACTTTTGTGTCTAGCTAGGATCCCAACTCAAATATATATATATATATATATATATACACACACACGCGCACGCACTAGTGCTTTAGTTGAGTATGAGAACTTAATGGGTTCTTGGTGAGCAAGTTTAGTAGAAGGCCAAGTCAAATATTGCATTTTCCAACTTATACCTTTGAATAAACCCTTTTCCTCGCATTTTCCATCTCTCCTATTTTCCCCCTTTTTTTCCAGGGACTTCCAGAAATTGATATATAAAAACATGTATTTATTGGTGAATAATTAAAATAAGTCGTTTTGGGGAAAACAATTAACATCCGAACTTTACTCCTTAAATTTTTGCAAGTTGTTACAATAAGGCGACTTAGTTGTCACTGTAAAAAAAAAATTATGAATTGATATTTTAAAATTTTGTAGTAAGTTAATTGTGTCGATATAATTTATATATTAAACTATGACGACTATTAGAGAGCGGTGGCTGGCGGCGAATGGTGTTCCAAATTATACAGGTGAATGCCACGTGGAAAAAAATGGGTAAAGCCGTTAGCCGCCGGCCATTCTTAACAGAAGCCGTGTTGATTTTTCTCGTCAACCATTTCCTTGTTCGTAGTTACGTTAGGACTAAAAATTGACGAATGTTTACTCTGACTCCTACCTTATTATTTATTACATAGTTCTAATTGCCGTCCCACATGACAAATAGGAAGGAACAGAGATATATGTATTTCAAGTTAATCAAATGGGAGACAGATATCAAATTGTCACATGAATGTATTCGCATAGAGTACGCAACTTCATTACACAACCGAAGAAGTTAAGAAGAAATCAAGAATCTCTTAGGCAAACATCAATTATATCACTAGAAAATAGGAGATAACAGAACAAAGAGTCTGAACGTTATTGCATCCTCAAAATTGGAGCAGAGAATAGCCGCCCGTCTCCTTATTTACTGCAAAAGAGCAAAACTCAAAGCCGTTAATAAGAATAACACATCAAAAGCAAAAACTCCACTAAATCATAGATGGTGCTCGGCCCAGATATAATCATACCTCTGAATCTTCCCCGCCGGAGTTTGAAGAGCCCTCGGCCTTCTGACCTTTCTTCTGCCACACAAAAAAAAATAGTAATTAGAGAAACACTTGCAACACCACCTCTTCTACTACATATGAATTCCATCCTCAGCAGGAATGTATGAAGTCCATAGAGTAAGGTTGTCCCCTCAAGAGGTGCATGATGAGTGTGTACTATCTATCTTTGTACGATTCCTCGCTCAAAGCGTCCTTCTCTGAGTTAGCTTAGTCAAATGCCTGCTTAGCAAGGTGGCACGCACGCCCTACCAAGTCACATTACTAAGCATGAGTCATTCTATATGATGTTTGATGGTCCAAGTACCTTTCAGGAGAGCTTAAGATCTCATAACAAAAAAACACAGAAAAGTTCAATGCCAAGCCCAATCGAATTGGATGGGTTGGCGACAGTTCAGCTTCGGCTTGTCAGCCTGAAATGATTTATATACATAAACGTCACAGATATATATACATATACATATACACGCAAGCTCTTGATTCATATGTGGCACCTGATATGCCTTCATGGTTTCATCAACAGCATCCTTCTTATCATTCCCAGATTTAAACTCCGCCAAATATCGGTAATATAATCCCCCTTCCTAAAAGAGGAAACCAATCAAGCTCAAATTCACAGCACGAAATCTTACTGAACATGCCAGAGGACTTACATCTTGTAGAAGAACACAGTGGATTTGCTTGCTGATGAGGAAGGAATCAAATGCTTGTCAATAACAGCCATAATGTCGCTGCACATACTGGACACTTCTGATTCAACCTTTGACCTGTATTCCCTAATCTTTTTCTTTCTCTTCAATAGATGACAAAATCCTCCAAGAAGCCCTACGAGCTCCAGTCACATTCTTGTAACCAACTGATAGCAAGTTTCGCTCTTCGATCGTCAGCTCACCGTCAAGCCTCGCCACGTTTTTCATTGTTTCCACCATTTCTAGTGAGGAAAGATATCCTATCACATTAGCAAGCAAATGATTGTGAAGAAACAAAAAAAATTGTATCTTTACTCAAGCGATAGCAAGAGACAAATACCAGAACATCGCCGATCATCATTATAGGAGTAAAAAATGCAGAGAAAATTATTCCACAGCAGCGAAGGCGAACCACTTCAACAAAGTATGCCGAGGTCCAACAAAAATAAACATTGGTGAACTTCAAGCAATTCAACAATTAACAGCGCCTTCAAAGACCCTAATGATCACATTCCAACGTATCTCGCATTCAATACTTCAAAAAAAAAAAGGTACGCGCAAAACCAGGGACAAATCACGAGTCAAGAGCACTTAAATCCTAAAATCTAGGCTAGACCCAGCTAAAACAAAACGATGCCATTCAAGTAAAATCAGAAAGAAAGAAAGAAGGGAGAACGAAACGACGAGCTTACCATCTTATCGTTCAGCTTGCTCTGCAAGCTTCGCGTAGACAAAGGTTTCACGGTCACTCGAGGCATCCATTTCTATCACCTCACGAATTCCGAAGGGGATTTTGGCGAAGGAACAGTTTTGCAATTTCGTAGGACACAACACAGTTGTACTTGTTCAAACAATGTCAACATCCCAAGACCAAGATTTTATCATTCAGTGGCTTTTCGGTAATTTCGTTAGCTGCTGACGTGATGCTGAGTAATCCGAAAACTGCGACTTCACTTGTCACGGACTTTACATAGGCGAACCGAAAAGTCCAAGTTTATAATTAACTCAATAATTAACATAATTGAAGGGTTGACAAACAAATCTTGAATATGAAATCAATTAGTTGCCTATGTTGTTTTCTTGTATTTTCTTGTATGTAAAGCTTTGATGTGTAAGTCAACGGCGGCTAATTAACTAATTTAATTAAATCAATGGAGCCCTATATTAGCCTTTTGTGTGGTATATTCATAATATGATCCATCTACTCAAATTCAATTTGACTTCGATGATAGTATATTATAAAGTGAACGAGTAAGCCTTTTTTCGTGAAGGAAATATGACAAAGTTCGTGTCGTCGTGTCTTGATTAAAATAATCTTAAAATTATATTTATAACTTAAATAATTCTAATATAATCTTAAGGGAATCCAAACCAAGTATATCGATTTTTATTTATAATCATCGATAAACAAAATATTGGGTATATTTTATTGCATTGGAGACCCAAATTTGTTCCAATGATCTATTTTCGCACGTCAAGATATATTCATTGCACTCGTTGTTTATGGAATATTCACTCAAAAATCAAGTTGCAACTAGTTTTTATATCTAATGCGTAGATTCCATTTTCACGTACACAATAATAGAGAAATAATGTATTCTATTTATAACATGACTCGGGCTGGGGAAATATACCGAAATACCGATATACCGTCCTTATCGTATTGAAACATGTCGAAAATATCGAAAATTTGGTATACCGAAGTTTTTGGTAAGGTATGAAAATTTTAAAAATTAGGTATACCGCCGAAATACCGAAACACTAAAATTTTTAATATTTTCACACACACACACACACACACACATATATATATATATATACACCTAAAGATATTATATTATTTCAAAAAAATATAAAATGCATAAAAATATTATATAAGGATCTTCATAAATTTATTTAGCCCATAAATTATTAACTATACCCAACTTTGTGGTTATGTAAAGTTCTTTATCTTACTAAGGATCAGTAAAATATGTAAATTATTTAAGTTATTTTATGAATTAAAATCTTTCTATTTTGGATAATTTGATATTAATAATCCTTTTATTGGGACCTAAGGAGTTTGAATTGACTAAAAATTCGAAAACAACGAATTAGCGAGTTACGAGACACGCATGGTAAAAAACCCTCCGTGTGAATGGTATAGAAGGTATGATACCGATACCATATCGAAATTTCGGTATGATACCGTATCGAAATTAAGGTATACCAAAATTTTGGTATGGTATTGATATGATTTTTTTATACCGAAATTTCGCTACGGTATACAGTATCACAATTTCGGTACGACCGAACCACCCCTAAACAGGACAAAGATCATTTCAACTTTGATCTACTGATTTAACCAAACGATAATTTCATATTGTAATAAAATCATTGAACGTTTCTTTTTCTTTAGGCCTACCACATGTCTGACTTTCTCGAATTATCTATAAACAATAATACAAAACATCAAATATTACACGTTCATCAACCAGTGACATCTAACTTAATTTAAATAAAGTAATGTAATTACTAACGCCAATCAATATCAATCACACAACGCCGACTGGTTGCTGCGTAATGGCGCTCGTCACGTAGCAAACAAGTTGAGTTTTTTTAAGTACTTTTTACGACTCACAATTGCCGTCGGAGATTAATATTTTTTATTATTTAAGAAACGCAATTTGGCTTCTTCATTACAGTCTATGGACGTGTCTACTATCTTATTAACCGCACAACAGTTCTTGATTGAATCCCATAATTTCCATCTATATAGTTCATGAAAATTATTATGTTCGAAGATTCTTTCTTTTGATATTTCTCACTTGTTAGTCGTCCGCCGCCGGGGAATCTATTCTTAAAAGATCTTTGTTGTTTAACTCTTTACTTTCTTGGATTGCTCTTACAAGTTAATTCCCTTCTTTTTTTGATACCTACGAATATGTATTGTGAGAACCTCTCAGCACATAGCTTCAACTTCGACTCAGATATTAGCGGACTAGCGAATCAATTCTACGGAAATTCGAGAGAGACAAATATTGCAGGCGAACACATCGATTCACTGAAGACTTGTTCGGAGAGAAAGATCGATGGAGTTACAGAGAAAAAATCCACGGCGGCTCTGAAGAGCCACAGCGAAGCCGAGAGAAGAAGAAGAGAGAGGATCAACGGAAACATGGCTGCCCTGCGCCACTTCATACCTAACAGCGAAAAGGTTTTTGGCCGTTTTAACTGTTCTCTTACCAATGCCTTGTCTGCTAATATATTGTTTTTTGAGTTCTCAATATGTTTTTTTTTTTTGTTTCGCATGTTAAGATGGAGAAAGCCACATTACTCGCTGAAGTGATCAACCAAGTGAAGCAGCTGAGGAAGAAGGCGAAGGTAGCAAGCAAAGGCCTGAACATACCAATGGACACAGATGAAGTACAAGTCGAACAACTATCAGATTCAGAAACCAACCCTTATTGTAATGATAATAATAGTTCCTTGATAAAGGCCTCTCTCTGCTGCGAATATAGAGGCGATCTGTTGTCTGATGTGAGACAGGCCATGGCTAATCTTCCCGTAAAAATCTTGAAATCTGAGGTTTCTGCCCTTTGTGGTAGGATCAAGGTTGCTTTCTTGATCATCACTGTTGCCGACAAAGAAGTGATTGCGTCCCATCTAAGAATGACCCTACGTAGTATCCTCGACAAGGTATCCGCTGAGGAAGAGCTGTTTTTACCTCAGAAGCGAAGGAGAGTAGCTTCTTATTTGGAGCCATAGTGTCTTTTTTTTTTCCTTTGGCATTGGTTTTATTTCATGAAATTAGTGCAAGGATTGGGATGTGACGAATGTGTTCTTATTTATTCGAGTGAACAAATTTGACTAGTGCGAGTAAAGTAGTACAGTGTCATCCTCCTCTTTACAAAATTTTAATTCTGAAGCCGAGATTGCTGCAGATATGTAAGAATCTTGACAAGATTACAACAACGATGGGGGCAATGATGATCTGCTAGTAATTAATCTTTGATGATGATGGTTTTGGCAAGACTGAGCTTTGTCTCTCAATTCTTGAAATGCTTTCATGGTTTCCACATCAAAACCACCTGCAAACTGTGGGTGGATTTGTGTGTAATGAAAAGAAAAACACACACAGGTTAGAGAAAATCAAATTCCAAAACACACCAACTCATAAAAAAAATAAAATCATGGGCTCACCTGATGTACACGAAAGGCGAACTTGACGCCTCGAAGTACGAGTTCTTCGTCTTCGCCTCCACCGCCGAGCTCTGCAGATACTCTCTTCATGTATTTCATCGCCAGCTTCACAGATGCAAGCTTAATCTGCAGATGTGTTAGTTAGGAAGGTTAGCGTGGCGACAAAAAGATTGCAGAAGAATCTCGGTCAAAACAAAACAAACAAGCGCAAGGTGCTCATTCATCATAAAAGTGCCCCATTTTCAGACAATAGCAGATAAAAGATTATTATTATTACAACAGGAAAGAGACCAGCAGAGGACCTGAAAGTTCACGTGTGTACACAAAGAACATTAATAGCTAAAAAGGCATCTTGTAGCAATTTTTCCTTACAATCAAACTGATCAATAGTAAGAAAACTATCAGATGTAATGATAATAATCTCACCTGGCTGACATAACCAGTATCGAGCATCCAATCCAATGGAATACGAAACACTTTGTAACGATTTGCGGCCGACTCTCTCATCCTCGACAGATTATAAACACGATGCTCTAATCTGCCATGTTTTTACAAGAATCTGAGTGCTGCAAAAAAATATCTGATAAAACTTGGCAATGTACCATACATATGAATGAATCCATACTTTTCGAACAAGGATTGCATTTTCTTTAGAGCTGGGCCGCAAGGTTGTTGCCTTGGATCGTCGCGAAAGGAAGAAACTTCGGATTCTAACTTCTTGAGATCGCAGTAGCCAAACGCTGCTTCTCTCAAGGCGTCTGCTTTCTGTTCTGGCCATTCGAAGTGCTTCAGCACAGCCCTCTCATCGACCTGTTTTTCTTCTTCTTATCAGAAATTTCCCCAAGAATTAAACTAACTGAAGAACAAAAAAGATCAGTTTTTTTTTTTTTTTTACCAGAAAGGAGAGCTCGTCGTCGAGCCATTTAACGAAAGTAACTACGTCTTCTATGTCCGTGAAAGATGCACATTCGACCTCTTTAATCAAGGATCTGATGAAGTCCCCTTGTGTCTCCACATCTGTCTTGATCTGTTGTTGTAATAAATAAGGGGATTTATCAAGAAATGAGTTGTTGGAAGGGCGTAATAGAAAGAACAGAACCCCAAGGGTCGTGGAATTAATGAACTTACAGCAATTAAATGGGACGAACGGTTTTCAATCTCGCCGATCATATCCTTGGTCGCCACGTCGGAGGCGGAGCCGCCTCCTCCGGCGCCGGAATCTCTCCGGAAACTCGTATCTCTCCTCATTAATGAATGGTACAGCTCAACCACTTCTGGGATCCTCCTTACCTTGGAAGGAGCCGCCTTGAGACACTTCGGAGGAGGCGGAGGCGGTGGGGGTGGAGCGGCAGAGGGTATTGACCTAACTCGAGGAGGAGGAGGAGGAGGCGGCGGTGGTGGGGCGGTCGGAATCTTTGAATGCGACTGAGCTGGCGGAGGCGGAGGCGGCGGTGGAGGTGGGGGAGGGGCAAAACTTTTGATTTCCGCTAATGCGCGGTCAGCTGAGTCTGATAGAGAACCGTAAGACGGTGACGACACTGAAGAGGATAGAAAAGACGCCGCCGACGACGACGAGGAAGATGAACGCAGTGGTGGCGGTTTAGGGACGCGCGGGGCACGTGTCCTAATCTCGGTAGTATCGTCGGAGTTAGACCTACTGTGTCTTGGCCTGATTTGGTCGACAAAGGCGCCATTATTGCTCGCCGTCGTCAGCTCATCTTTCTTTATCACTTCATTCTCACTACTGCCATTGTTATCCTTCGAGGACGACAAGGATTTTCGAAAGGACTTGCCTACGACATTGTCATCGCTGTTACGAGGTTTGCTGTACTCATGGCTCATGCCGACAACTAGCTTCGGCGAACAAACATCATTCGACGAGGAAGATGAAGTAGACGGCGACGGCGAGCTGTTGCTCTCATCTTCCTTCTCCTCAACGGCCCTTTTTATCTCACACAACTCGTCGCGCATCAGCTTAACCTTATCCTCGTACTTTTGATTCTGCCTCGTCAGCTCCAAATGCAAGAATTCGTTCTCATTCCTAAGACTCTCGTTCTCAGCCTCCAAGCACTCGATCTTAAGGGAGAGCCTCTGAATCCTCGAACCTCTGTCTGCGATCTCATTCTCCAAGGCGGGCACGATGGCAGCCGATTCTTTGACGAGCTTCAGCTCTAAAAGCTCCGTGTTGAGCCGAGACTCCCTCTCCCTCAGCTCCTCGAGCTGTCGGAGGAGCTCCGACACGTCAGGCGGCCGCGGCTGGACTTGGGAGGAGGCGCGTGGGAAGTAGACTCCAAAGGACCGCGAGAACGGAGCTGCACCGTTGCTGCTGCTGCTGCTGCTTGGAGTTTTTGGCTGTCTTTTTTCTGAGTTTGGTGTGAGAGATTGGGATTTTGGCTTGGAAGAAGATGATCTTTGTAACCCCATTACCGACTTTACTTTACCAGCCACCATTTTGTTTCTCTCTACTGATGATAACAAGAAGTGCGTTTGAGTGTGTGTTAATGGAGTCGGATTGAACGAGGAAGACTAGACTACATTAATCATTGACTGTAGTAACAATGGGATGGTTTTGAAATGGGTTTAATGTAAGAAAAATAAATATATGAATGAACAGAGAGAGTGTCTCACATTCACTGTGTGATGGTTGGAGTTATTGCACTTGTATCGAGGAACGGTCGTCTCTTCTTGGATCCTGTCTGCTTGACGAGATTCATGAGGAGATTGGGTAAAAATTCAAACTTGGACGTGTAGTTCACGCGCCAGATGGTATTTTACTAGGTAATGACCAAACAAAAAAAAGCTTGCTTTGATATAGAACTTCAATTACCAATTAGATTTGTATTTTGACTGAATTGGTCTGACTTTTATTGGGTTGTATAATACAAAATAGTGTTTAGCAATCGGTAAATATTCAGACGATTACTGTACGATGATTGTTTCGTAAATGGCGTCATAAAGAAAATCTAGCGTCAACTCATTTTTTTTAAAGTCGGGTCTAAATCATCGTGTTGTGATTGTGCAAATAGTTTAATACATCTAAACCTATGAATAAACGATAGTAGACTTAATACCTTTTCTCTATTTGTATGTGTTGTAATTTGACGAGTTGGGCATGCGCGTGGTGGAATGGTTCTTTCGTCTTTATCGTGTCCCTTGGCATCTTCTTGCAAAGAAATAAGAATTCACAACGGTCGGCTTGTGAAGTATATTTATTACGTTTGAAACTTGAACTAATTTCATTATTTTATATATATGTAATTACCAAACTATGCACAATGCATATATCTCATGTTAATATATGTATTAAATGCTACCTTATGTATTAAATGTTGCTAAGTATAAATAAATGTACAATGACAAAGAGAAAGCCCACACCTACAACATAAGCATAGCACAAAAATACACGACCTATTAAGTCCATTATTACTAAAATTAGGCCCAAACCCTAACAAAATTGGGCCGAATCGGCCCGATAAGTAGGAGTAGGGATGCCCAAGCCAATATTAGCATGTCCTAAATAAGTGGAGACATGGATCAAAAAATCAGTTTAAATCTAAGTATCGGCTGTTAAAAGCAGTGGCTGCTGTTAATATTTAAAGAAAAAAGGAAAGAAAAATCCATGTAAGTATTAAGGAGAATTTCATTTAAATTCCTATCACCATAACAAGTCTTAATCGGCCGTTTACCATAAGCTAAGCGTTCATCTAGGCCCAATTAGTTCATTTAATTGGCATATTAAGAACTGCCTTAAGAATAGCCCAATATCACGATATTGCCAAAAGCGCCCCACCATGAAATTAGAGAAAACTATTTGATGGTATAAAATCATAAGAGAAGGAGAAAAGAAAGAAACTTAGACGAGCAAACCTCTAAGCATTAGAGAGAAACAACGTGTTTTCAATAAGGACTCCCGAAAGAATATATACAGACTCCTTTTGATTTATTTTATTTGTTTAAATTAAATGTTCAAAGCATGGAATTTGTTGGAACCAAGAACACGAGGGTAGACTTATACTCCAATAGGGAAGGCTGTTTTTGTTTCAATCACTACTTTATATTTATTTTTATTCTTCATCACATTCGTAATAAAGATAGTGCTAATCCGTTACTGAAAATCGAAACTTTTGAGTCCATATTTTGTAGAATTACATCATTCGTAATTACGTTGCTGTTTTGGTATTGTTATTATGAATTATGATTGTAGATTATTACATGTACGCCAGCCACTGAGCCACATAGCGTTATAAATTATAATCTCCTTTTCTTTTTTTTTTTCTTCTATCGAGATAGGGAGAGGAATTGATATTCGTTTTGGTTTTTCTCTAACCCTAGTTTTCTCTTTTTTGGTGGTGGCGATTGGAAGGTTTGTGCGAGCTGCGCTTCTTGATCTGTAATGGAGGCTAATTGGGAAGGTGAGAACGATGCAAACATGGAACACACGCCGACTGATGGTTCAAAGAGGCCTAAGCGTCAGATGAAGACGCCTTATCAGTTGGAAGTTCTTGAGAGCACTTACGCCAGTATGTCTGTTCGTTTTCCAAGATTTATGTAGTCTTATTTGCAGAAGCTTGATCGTCGGCTAGTTTTGTAGTTTTTTTCTTTCGGCAAACTGATGATTTTGTTTGTCTGTTGTGTTTTACATATATGATTGGGTGCTCTGTTTCTCATCTGACGAAATTTTGCTCGTGTGGTTAATTTGCTGTTACTTCGTGTATGTTGTCTGGCCTGATTGGTTTGGCATCTTGAGAGAACTATACTGATCTTCTGTTCTATTTTTTTTATTTGTTTCCCTATGGCAGCGGATATGTACCCATCAGAAGCAACCCGCTTGGAACTGTCTGAAAGGTTGGGTCTTACTGATCGGCAGCTTCAGATGTGGTTTTGTCATAGGAGACTGAAAGATAAAAAGGACACGAATGGTGGTGGGTCTTCGAAGCCTGAAGCAGTTGGATCAGTTGGAAAGAGAGGTTTGGCCGAGCCATTGAAAGAGGAAATGATGGTTGCTCGATCTGAAACAGGTCATGGCTCGGGATCCAGCTCTAGTTCTGGTTCTGATACGGAAGCAGGCTCAGGTGCGAGCCATTTTGATGGCGGGGATGACACACCGCTGCTTCCTGATAGGTATCACGAGTCAAATAAGACAATAATGGAGCATAGAGCAATAGCTTGTATCGAGGCACAGCTAGGAGAGCCGTTGAGAGAAGACGGGCCAATTCTTGGTATTGAGTTTGATGACGTGCCTCCTGGTGCATTTGGCGCGCCTATAGGTAGAAATATTCAGGAAAATAATCCAAACTTTTTTTATCTGTTATAAACATATATGTTTGCTAAAAACAGCTTTATTAAGTTACCAAAACACGTTTTGCTTATGAAACAGCGCATGCCGCGGAAGAGGACAGATATAGACGTTCTTATGATGTATATGGACAATATGAAGGGCAACATATCAAAGTTCGTACTTTGTACTTTTCCCTCGCATTCTACTTACATTTATGTTTCAAATTGCTTTTTAGTTGGTGATTGATGACTACTAAGATAAAATTT
This sequence comes from Craterostigma plantagineum, assembly GCA_027422505.1. NCBI lineage: Eukaryota > Viridiplantae > Streptophyta > Magnoliopsida > Lamiales > Linderniaceae > Craterostigma > Craterostigma plantagineum. Next base: position 2,165,324 of record JAPQWV010000082.1, read on the forward strand.
CATTCAACCACCATCAGGTTGCATCATCAGGTCATTACGGTGAATCAAAAGCGCGTCATGCTTCATATGAGTATGGTGCCCCATCTTATGTGTATGATTCACCTATTCATGGTTCTGTTGCAAAAAGCATGCCTAACTTGCTCGGAAATGGACATATGATCAGGAATTATGGTGCGGAGGGCCAGGTGTCAAGTTTAGAAGTTATGGCGCAAATGGGCCGACCAGTCCAGTATTCATTGTCTCCGAGAAATATTGCGCGTGATGAAGATAATCTTTATTTGGAAAGGAAGCGAAAGGTGACATTTGAATAATGATTGCATTTGGCAAGTTTCTGTTTTCTAATTCTCAACTGTCTACTTCTCCGTTAGGGCGAATCGCTAATTGGAAGAGATGCGCAATCTCATGAAAAGAGGACGAGGAAAGAAATTGAAAAACAAGAGCTTTTGAGAAAAAAGGTCTGGACGTGCCTTTTTTGTATTGGAGAACATTATTTGAGTTCAGAAATTTATGCTTGATTGATGCAATTTGAGTATTGTGTAGCTAAAATCTGAATTGATCTTTTTTTTTTCAGATTGAGGATCAAATGAGAAAAGAGACGGAGCGTCAGGATCGTGAAAGACGTAAAGAAGAACAGAGGATGATTAGAGAACAGCAGAGGCTTGAGGAGAAATTTCAGCGCGAGGAGCGTCGAGAAATGGAACGGAGGGAGAAATTTATGGAGAAGGAACGTTTAAGGGTAATGCGTATTTCCATTTTGAAACATGTTGCCTCTTCGTGATTTTATTTGTAATTGTTTACATGATTTTTCATCTCTTCACAGCTGGAAAGGAGAAAACAGAAGGACGAAAATCGCAAAGAGAAGGAAGCACTGAGGCAAAAAGCTGCCATGGAGAGAGCTACAGCCCGCAAAATTGCTAAAGAGTCTATGGAATTGATAGAGGATGAACGCCTCGAACTGATGGAGTTGGCTGCCTCAAACAAAGGGCTGCCCTCTATCGCGTCTCTGGACCATGACACTTTGCAAAATCTTGAATTATTCCGAGGTAGGTGTTGATTACGGTATGCAAGCACATTCTGTAGTTATTTGTTTCTTTTTTCCCGTTTTAACAATATTTTGGTCAATGCTTTTACGCGCTAGTTTCCAGAACTTCTAGCATGTGGATTTGTTTCTAGGATGTGTTCGTAGTTCCATTCGTCCCGACTCCCGTAGCATTGTTCATGTGTCTTGGTTTTTATTCTAATTTTCTTTTTCAGAATCTCTATGTGAATTTCCTCCGAAGTCTGTGCAGTTGAGAAAGCCATTTGCCATTCAACCGTGGATTAATTCGGAGGAAAATGTTGGGAATCTGCTCATGGTATTATGACTTGATTTTTTAATTGCAGGTTTAATTAAACCTTTTTTTGATAATAAAGGATGCGCTGCGCCGGTACTTTACTTTCACATTTACAAAATCAGACTTCTAATTAGGAATGCTTTCAGGTATGGAAGTTCTGTGTCACATTTTCTGACATTCTTGAGGTTGGGACTTTTGCACTTGATGAATTCATACAAGCTTTCCATGACTTGGTGAGTTGATTTGTCTTTCACTTTCCAATTTTAATCATTCATATATAGATATTTTACGACTGCTTTTACTCAAACAGGATTCGAGGTTGCTTGCTGAGGTACATATTTCTCTCCTGAAACTTATCATAAAGGATATCGAAGATGTTGTCAGAACGCCATCAGGTGGTCCGGGCACCAATCAGTACACTGCTGTCAATCCAGAAGGCGGGCATCCTCATATCGTTGAAGGGGTAATGAATTATCTTCGATGCCTTCTCATAGTACTTTACTTAATATTGTGTTCGTATAGTGGTTGAAGTTCATCTTGTGCTGTCATGACAGGCTTACTTGTGGGGCTTTGACATACGTAATTGGCAGAAGAATATAAATCCGTTGACTTGGCCTGAAATATTAAGGCAGTTTGCACTCTCTGCTGGATTTGGACCACAGGTGAAGAAAAAGGGCGTTGATGGTACCGGTGCTGCTGATAGTAATGAGGTTATATATTGGCAACCATATGCTTGTTACTTATGATATTTAGTTGGCCAGTAAACGATGAAATTTGGTAATGTCCACAGTTGATTAAATTTACTGAGATCATTATCTTAGAATTTCTGTCACTGCGACTCGTGCAGTTAAAAGGTTCTGAGGACATCGTTTTGACTCTAAGAAATGGGTCAGCTGCTGAGCATGCTGTTGCCCTAATGAATGAGAAAGGATTAACCCTGCAACGTAAATCACGTCATAGGTTGACGCCCGGAACTGTGAAGTTTGCCGCCTACCATGTACTTGCTCTAGAAGGAGGTAAAGGGCTGAATGTCCTTGACATTGCGGATAAGATTCAGGTAACTGAAATAGTTAGCTCAAGTACTTAAATTACCTTGTCCCCTTTTCTGTACTCCTAATGTGTGTTATCGCAGAAATCTGGCCTTCGAGACTTAACTACAAGTAAAACTCCTGAGGCGTCAATATCTGTTGCCTTGTCAAGGGATCCAATACTCTTTGAAAGAACTGCACCTTCGACATATTGCGTGCGTCCAGCTTTTAGGAAGGATCCTGCTGATGCTGAATCAATAATTGCTGAGGCGAAGGAGAAGATACAGAAGTATACTGATGGTTTCTTGACTGGCCAGAATGCTGATGAGGAAGACAGAGATGATGATTCAGATGGTGGCGATGTTGCAGAAGGTGTAGAAATTGATGCCTTAACTAATACTCCATCCGAAGCTAACAAAAGCATTGAATGTGATGATTCTTGCTCCATTCCTGGTAATGCCAAGGATAAAATCCTCGATAGTGGTGCCCTTGATAGTTGTGCCAATCCTGTAGGTAAGAAATCTAAAAACTACGTGTACATGTGTATTATTTTGTTTTTGGGTTTCTCAGGAACTTGTGATAGAAACTGCAAATCTTTATTTTGCCGGTTGTTTTTTATTGTTGCAGAAGATATTGGTCAGGTTAATGTCGATCAAAGTTTTGAAGTTGAAGGCAACAAATTAGGGGAGCCCTGGGTCCAAGGACTCACTGAAGGTGAATACTCAGATTTAACTGTTGAGGAGCGTCTCGATGCATTGGTGGCCTTAGTTGGTGTAGCCAACGAAGGGAACACTATTCGTGTCATTCTTGAGGTCTGAATTTCTGCTCTGGAGTTTAGAAGTTAAAATATTAGAAATGAAAATCTTACGAAATTGTATGTTCCTGACAAAGAGACTGTCTCAGGATCGTCAAGATGCTGCAAATGCACTTAAAAAGCAAATGTGGGCTGAAGCTCAACTAGATAAAAGGCGAGTGAGGGAGGAGATCCCTCCCAAGGTTTATGATTCTTCTTTCAATGCTGTAACAGAGGGTATTGGTAGCATTAGTCCTACGATTATTGCTGAAAACAAAAGCAACCAATTGGATGAGAAGCTCGAGCCTTCTGTGGCAGAGGATGTTCGTAATTCCATTGATAATCCTCCTCAAGACACAGATTTGGGTCAATTCAATTCGGGGTTTACCACAGAGCGCTCTCGCTTGATGCTGAAATCCTACATAGGCCACAAAGCAGAAGAGATGCACGTTTACAGGTCTTTGCCTCTGGGCCAAGATAGGAGGAGGAATCGTTATTGGCATTTCATTGCTTCGGACACGGCAGTTGATTCTGGTTGTGGCAGAATCTTTGTTGAAACATCTAGTGGATGTTTGAAACTCATTGATTCAGAGAAGGTAAGATGTCTTTTTGCTCCTTGTCCCTTCCAGCTCATTTATCCTAGAACATTATAGAAGTAATGTGTGTGTGAATTATCGGGTAGAAAACAATGACTATCAGATGATAGTTTAGGTTTCTTTGCTTCGGATTGAAAGTTTAATGTTTTAGATTAGCTGTTTCCATTTGAACGATTATATCTATCTGCTTATCCATCAGAAGTTATATAAATCTATATGCCGTCTAATATTTTACCTTTGGATTCTGCATTCAGGCATTTGACGCACTTGTGTTATCCTTGGACATTCGTGGAACCAGAGAATCTCATTTACATAATATGTTGCAAAAGATTGAATTTCGCTTCAAGGCGGGCGTGCAAAGGAATCGATTTTTTCGTGATATGTACTGCCGAAATGTTGGTGTAGAGGAAATTTGTGAAGGTGTTCCTGACCTTGATTGCACAAACGGAGACAGCCCGAATGGCATAGTGTGTAGTGCAGCTTCTGATCGATTAGAGCCATCTCATTCTTTCAGAATTGAAATTGGGCAGAACGAGAAATCGCGAAGGAAGCTCCTGAAAAGATACAACGACTTACTATTTTGGACGTGGGAAGAATGTCATGACCCACCAATCTTACGTGGTATGGCTTATGGTGTTAAGCGCTGCCTGCCTCTTCTGGGAATTTGTGACTCTTGCCTCGATACGTACGGAACAGATGAAGAAACATGTTCCTGTGGCCTGAGCAACGGTGAGGGTGGGTATGTAGAAAAGTTCTCGGATGAGTTTATGAGTGTAGATACTTTTATTGATACGACCGGTACTACTCTCAAAAACAAAACTCCAGTGAGAGTCAGATTGATAAGGTCCCTGCTCAATTTACTTGAGGTATGATCCAAATTGTGTACGCTGTTTGATTGCTGCATGTACTAAAAGAGTTGATCATTACATCATCGTTTCCGACAGGTTTATGTTCCATCAGAGGCGCTTCATTCTTCTTGGACCGATGAGCATCGGGGTATGTGGGGTAAAAAACTGCAGAAATCTTCCTCAATTGGCGAACTGCTAGAGGTCTGATTCATATCGATTCTGGATATTCGTTTTCGTACTTCCTTTCTTTTATTCATTTAAGAAGTTCCTGCAGCTGCTGACTATTTTCGAGGGCTCAATAAGACGCGAGTATCTCTCAGCTAACTTTGAGACCAATGAAGAACTGCTGTGTCATTACACATCATCCAAGCATGCTGAAGTTCACCTTCCGTGGATACCTATAACTAGTGCTGCTGTGGCTTTAAGGTTGCTCGATTTGGATGGCTGCATCGCCTACTCTCCAGACATGAAGGTTGAGCCTCATGATGAGAAGAACGTCAAAGCTCTTAAGGTTTTAGTCTCTCTCTCTCTCTCTCTCCCTAACTAACTAATGCTCAATTTTGTTCTTATGCTTACAGAAGCTGACCTCAAGGAATGGTGGTAGCACCAAGGAGCAAGATAAATTGGAATTCGATAGGTATGGATCCATAAAAGTTGAGAAGCGAAATATTACTCCTCTAAGCTCGGGATCAAAGCAAGTACTTCGCGGACGAGGCGGTGGGCGCCCACGTGGCAAGTCACAGAAGGGCTCATCGTCGAACCCTGGCAAGCGTGGCAACACGAAACAAGGCAATTCATTGGCAGAAGTGCTTAAACAACAAGGAACAATAGCACAAGGGCAGATTCATGGTAGGGGTCCAAGAACTTTGAGAAAGAGGAGAATGGAGGATACCAAAGCAGTCAGCAGCAACGACGCGCAAGGCACTTCCAAGAATGTCGCCGAAAGATCCGTCTCTGTTAATGATTTAGAGTTTGTCAACATGGAAAACACAAATACCATGGCTGGAAAGGACGACGATGATGCTAGTAGTCCTAGCATGGAAGTCGATGAGTCTGATGATAATGGTGACGAAAATCTATACCGATTTGAGAAGTGGGGATCGTCGAGCTATGCTGCTGCTGCTGCTGATACTAATGCAAGAGAAGTGAGTGAAGATGAAGAGGCTGGTTTTGAACCTTCGACGCAGCAGCGTATCAACGATGAATCGGACAATGAAAGCTCGGAGTCTATGGTTTCGGGTGATTACAGCAGCGACGACTGAGTTTATTTTCTTTATTATTTTTTTTTTTTTGTACTCTTGAGTTATGGTGATAAAAGGCCTTAGTGTACTATTGATATTTATACAAATTACAGAATGCATTGCAAAACAATATTTAAGTTCATACTTGCTCCTACCCTTTTTCTTACTCTCATATGCCCTCAGCCTCTCTCATGGGCTCTCGACAAGTTCAGTGCTTGGATGTTGTCGACGTTTTTACTCTTTGCCTTTCCTTTCAGAAGGATTATTATCTGCTGATTATTTCTGTGTTCAATAAAGGAGACACATAGACATATACACGTGGTAGAAGACAGTAGATGTGCGTACTTGGATGGAGATATACGTATTATCTATTTATCTACTCTTTTGACTTATACTTTCTACTCGACGTGGTTTTTACCATTCTTTTGTTCTTCGCAACGATTGAACATTAACAAATCCTTCTAACGAAGGATAGAGATAACTTTATATGGCGCACATTACAAGCGCAAATCGTCGAGAGCTATTATACTATGCTGCGTACTGTTACACAAATGATGACGATGAAGAAGGCAACGATACCTCGGATATTCAGTTGTAGTATTCTTGAATACAATTAGATGGTAAATAGATCAAAGCGTGTATTATTCATCATTCAAAATACAAAGTACGCAATATTACATAATTACGACAAACAGTAATCATTTTTATTATTATTAAACTAGAAATAATTAGTACTTGTCGCTACGCTTATTTGTCTCATGCTCAGCTTGGTTCTTGACTTCCTCCGATTTCCCCATCACCGTGTCCTTAACGTCCTCAGCGAACTCCTTGACCTTTTCCCCGGCGCCCATCACGTTTTCCTTCACATTCTGGCCGACGTTCGAAACTCCGTCTGCCACTCTCTCCCCGGCATTCCTCGTCTTCTCCATGGCGTCGTTCCCAGCATCCATAGCCTTCTCCCTGACGTTCTCAGCGCCTTCCTGAGTCTTATCCTTCAACTCGCCGGCTTTCCCCGACGCGGCGTTGTACGTCTCTTTCGCCTTGTCGTTCGTCTCGTGGGCGGCGCCGTTGGCTTTGTGCGACGCCGAATCTGTGGCTTCGCTGGTCTTGTGCTTCAGCGAGTCGGTGGTTTCTGAGAACTTCTTCTTAGCATCCTCAGCGTTCTCCGACACTTGTTGTCGTCCCTTGAAGTTTTAACATGTGTAAAGACCAAAACAGACGTCGTCGAAAAAAGTCATTACAGTCGTAGATAAATAGATACCTGAGATTGGCTGGCGACGGTGGTGAAGCGAACCCTTGAGAATTTGGGACGAAGGGTAAGGTAAGTTGGACTGTTGTTCTTGGGGAAGGACTTGGAGATGCTGAGAACTGTGCTTCTTGCGGCGAAGGACATTGCTTCCATTTTTTGCTTTACTTTGCTTGGCTGAAGGTTCTCTCTCTTTTGCTCTTTGGCTTTTCAGTTACGATTTGTGTGAGCTGATCCGATGAGTTGTTTGTTGCTTATTACAACAGTGTTGGTTGGGAGGGTATATATAAGAGGAGGGAATGGATACACCTGTTGGGGGAAGGTGACACGTATAGACGTTGTAGAAGGCTATAGATTTGTGTACTTCGAGATAATTATTAACAGTAAATGTTTATCTGCTTTTTATTACACGTGGTTCGTCGTAATTCCGTCACTTGGTACCACCAATCTTGTTTGTTTCTTTGCAATTGCATTGCAACGATGGGTTGTTAATAAAACGAAGTTACCCGATAAGAAAAGAGAAAGATAACTTTCCAACTTTTTGGTGTAAGCTAGTTCATGAATCGCCTGTGATAGCAGCGAATTTTGGAAATCAAGATTTTATCCTACTTCCCATCAAATCAACTCAAAAAAGACTACTTAGTATATGCATACATACATACATACAGAGCAATAAGTTGGCCTAATACCGTAATGTCCAGGCAAAAACCATATCTTAGAGGTCAAGGACGGACTTGTAATTTGTCCCTGGAGATTAGCACACTGTTCTTAATCGAGCAAGTGGTCTGAGAATTATAAAAGTTCAGCTCTGTTGAGATTATATTGAAGAGTTATGCAGAACATATCATTGTTAGCTAGCTATATTCTACATGAAAGACATTGTAGAAGCCCACGCTAATCCGAAGCAAACTGAAGGGCCTTTAAGGAGACCAAAGAATTTGAAAGAAACTTAGCAAACACAAACACAGCAGAGAAACATGCACGGGAATGGAATAAGCGAAGTTCCGTTCTACTCTTTCTTCTGAATCACCCTTTTCCTGCGAATTTGCTTCGTATGACCAGTTTGCCCCCTCAAGTCCTATACATAAATGCAAAAACACCATCAAAGTGAATCATATTTTGCAACACGAATGTAAATTAGATTATTAGAACTGCTTAAATATATGCAAACCTGAGAAGAGGAGGGGAATTCTCGGTAGCTTGGTGGTCGACCCTTTAATACAAGAGATCGCGCATTCATCATCAACAATCACAGATTTAATATCCAGTCCAATATCAAGAATAAACAGTGAATCATTATTATTACAACGTACCAAAGGCTGTGCAGAGGGTTTGGTCGTAAAGACATCTCTGTGTATATCAGTAAATATCCCAAACCATTCTCTCAGAAGCCCTTCAGGAGTATCAAGAACACCTGAGAAAAAGAAAAAAAAAGGGGGGGAATTCAAGACTGCATTCACCAACTTATCACAAATTTAAATCGTCAGCATCGATTATATACATGGGTTCTCCATGTCAAGCCCAGCCTCTTTGGCGAAGACGGCAGCAGTTTGGTGCCTGTTTGTCTTCTTCAAGTATTCGTATACGTGCTCCTCAAACCTCAATACGTAAAAAAGCCAAAAAAATTAGTTATTCGAAAAAGTAATAATTGAAGACCACGCCATATAAAAGCTCACTTTTCTCGGTTATCCCACTTTGGTGGACCCGCCATTGTTATCTGTTGAAGCTTTTCCTCGAACGGATTAAAAGTCCTAACCTTTATATGTACATATATAGGTTTTGTATATAAGGGGATAGGATCGAATGAAGGTGATCTGCAAACTTGTTTTTAATACGGTTTTCAGGTGGAGGAAAATCGGTGATTCTGTTATTACAAACGCGCTTGCTTATATAGAGACAGAGAGGGGTTACATTTTAGCTTAAATTTAAAGTGCTTTCACATACATGGCGAATCCTTGGTGGGCTCGAGGAAATGCCTTACCGGAGAATTCGGCGACGTCGACACCGTTTCGTCGGCGGCGGTGGCGGCGGTGGCGGCGGTGGTGGCGGTGTGAGTGATTAAGCCTGCCGCGTTAATACAAAATAATTGAAAATCTGTATATGGGCCTAGTTAGGCCCAATAAAATGGTCTTCTTGGTTAGCCCAAATTAAAAAATAATAAATAAATAAATAAATAAAAAGGAAATCAGGGATGTATTGTGGTAAGTAAAAAAAAGTAGGCCGTAGAAACCGCCTCGGACCTCTCTATATATAGAGGAGCACCTGCGTCGAAAATCACTTTCATTTCTCGCCCTCTTTCGTTAGGGCACAGAGTGCCGAAGGTTTAGGGAGTGCAATTGACTCATCGAAGCTCTGATATAGACTTCAATTGAATCTGTAAATTCGAAATTGAAAGCTTGGATTGGACAAATGGACTTGGAAGAAGAATACTATGAGAATCAAGGGTACAATAACGAGGAAGAGTACGACGATGAGGAGGAGGAAATAACGCAGGAGGATGCGTGGGCAGTGATAAGCGCTTACTTTGAGGAGAAGGGTCTCGTGCGTCAGCAGTTGGACTCGTTTGACGAGTTCATACAGAACACAATGCAGGAAATCGTCGACGAGGCTGCTGATATTGAGATCCGACCCGAGTCTCAGCATAATCCGGGACATCAGCCGGACTTTGCCGAGGTGGATGTTGTTGGTTTTGCTTGGATTTTCTTGTGATTGTGCACGCTTTGATATTGGACTTCTTTTTAGGGTTATGATGTTTTTTGATCACTTGAGTAATGAGTAGTTGAAGGAACTCAATTAGAAGAAATGCACGGGGAGTAAGGGTTTGGGTTTAAGTGGCTTTCTAGTGGAGTAGTTAGTTTCTGGTTCCTGATGCTTTCGACACTTTTACTGAAGTCGGATGTTTAGTGTTTGGCGGAAATGTGATGTGATTGTACAAGCGAGTGATAATTTTACTACTGAAATTTTAGATTGAGGGTAGGATTACCGCACAAATGCATTTTTTTCTCTGTGGCGGGTCAGGATCGGACTTAAAACAGTATTATAGATTGAGGGATTCTACAAAAATCTAATATTTTGTTTCTTTTGATGGTAAGTCTCAGCTGGATTGGATGGATTGCTTTATTTTGCATGGTGGCAGAATTAGTGTGAGGTAATGAGTAAGATATTTAAATGGCGAGGATCAACTCGCTTGCGGGAAAAAGTTACAAATTATGCATTGTTTGTCACTTTGCTGGAAACATGAGTGCCTCTACTGTTTTTGCAGCATTTCTGCGTTGTAATTTTGTCAAGTTGTTGTATTTGATTCAGAATTGAATCGAAGAACTACACATACAATGGAAGTAGTGACATTAAAACTAAAAGATTGGTATTTCCCTGTTAGATGATCTAATATTTTCTTCTTTGATTATTACAGACTATTTATAAGATCAGTTTTGGTCAAATATACCTCAGCAAACCAATGATGACAGAATCTGATGGAGAAACGGCAACTTTGTTTCCTAAAGCTGCAAGGCTGAGAAATTTGACATATTCAGCTCCATTGTATGTGGACGTCAGCAAGAAGGTCATTAGGAAGGGCCATGACGGAGAAGAAGTTACTGAGACACAAGATTTCACTAAAGTCTTCATTGGGAAGGTTGATTTTTTCCCATTCCAAGGGATAGCCGACAGTAAATAATGTATTTATTTTTGTAAAATGAATTTTAAAAAACATTCTCTTTTTCGACAGGTTCCTACAATGCTCCGTTCAAGTTATTGTACACTGTATCAAAATTCTGAGAAGGATTTGACGGAGTTGGGGGAGTGCCCGTACGACCAGGGTGGTTATTTCATAATCAACGGTAGTGAAAAGGTGTTGATTGCCCAGGAGAAGATGAGCACCAATCATGTGTATGTTTTTAAGAAGAGGCAACCCAACAAATATGCCTACGTAGCCGAAGTTCGATCGATGGCTGAGACTCAGAACAGGCCACCTAGTACAATGTTTGTTAGAATGCTTTCTCGAACTAGTGCTAAGGGGGTAATGACCACGAGACCATGACCAATTTGATTCTTTCTCTTTCCTTTTGTGGGTGTGAACTTTCAATATTTTGTGGTTGTTGCCTTCTGTAGCTGATAGCCATGTTGCTCGTGTTGCAGGGTTCATCAGGCCAATATATAAGGGCCACTCTTCCATATATCCGCACAGAGATTCCAATCATCATTGTGTTTAGAGCACTGGGATTTGTTGCTGATAAGGACATATTAGAGCATATCTGCTACAATTTTCAAGACACTCAAATGATGGAGTTGCTGCGACCCTCGCTGGAAGAAGCATTTGTGATTCAGAATCAACAGGTAAATGTGATTCATTTTTTTTTCAGTTTTCCTTTACTTAGTTTGTTGACGGTCTATCTACATGGAGTTCTGCTTTGTTCTCATGCGGATGCTTTTATGTCCATGCTTCACTTTTATCTATTTTCTTATTTCAACATATCCTTATGCTGATTCAGGTCGCCCTCGATTACATCGGGAAAAGAGGAGCCACTGTTGGTGTCACCAAAGAGAAAAGGATCAAGTTGGTGCTGCTGATTTCTAGTATTGATCTAGTTTTTCTCTTGGTTCTATTTTATTGATAGTTTTCCGTTGGTCTCTGTAGGTATGCCAAAGAAATTCTTCAAAAGGAAATGCTTCCACATGTTGGTGTTGGGGAGTACTGTGAGACTAAAAAAGCGTATTATTTTGGGTGAGTAATTATCATTACGGTCGTCTATCACATTTCATTTTGATTTTCCAATAATGATTAGTATGCCATCTCACCCCCTTCCTTTAGGTATATCATCCACCGGCTTCTGCTCTGTGCTCTTGGGCGGAGGTCAGAAGATGATCGTGACCACTATGGCAATAAGAGATTGGATCTTGCCGGTCCTTTGCTTGGTGGCTTATTTAGAATGGTCTGTAGTTCTTGACATGTTTATGGTCTCGGAAAAAATGGCCTTAATCTAAATCATTTGAGTTCTCTATCTTTTGGGCAGCTATTCAGAAAGCTCACCAGGGATGTGAGATCTTATGTCCAAAAGGTTATTGACTTCATTTCAGTTATGCAGTTTATGGTCACTGCACAGACGAATGTCATACTTACCATTTGCATGTGTCTAAACCCCTGCAGTGTGTAGATAATGGCAAAGACGTGAATTTACAATTTGCTATTAAAGCAAAAACCATTACAAGTGGTCTGAAATACTCACTTGCAACTGGAAACTGGGGCCAAGCCAATGCGGCTGGTACAAGAGCCGGTGTTTCTCAGGTTGGTCGTTATCTGGACTTAGTTAAGATTTTCTCTGAAGTTTGTCCGTAAATGCATGCGCTGTAATGCTAACAGTGCATCGATACATATTTCAGGTGTTAAATCGTTTGACTTACGCGTCGACCTTATCACATTTGAGAAGACTAAACTCTCCCATAGGCCGTGAAGGTTATTGCCCATTTTCATTTTTCTTTGTTCACTGTTGATGATATGAATTCGAAGTTCCTCATAATTACTTCTATATAAGGTTTTGAATGTCCGAAAGGTGCTCGTGAGTTTCTTGTTGTCATTCTTATATGCAACTATTCCTATGCAGGTAAACTGGCAAAACCAAGACAATTGCACAATTCACAATGGGGAATGATGTGTCCTGCAGAGACGCCCGAAGGACAAGTAAGCCTACCTATGCTGCGTTTACATTTAAGTTCGATTCACCGTCAAATGTATTATTCATTTTCAATTAATCAATCTCTGCATGTTGTGCTTATTATAGGCATGTGGATTGGTCAAAAATCTTGCTTTGATGGTCTACATCACAGTTGGTTCTGCGGCATATCCAATTTTAGAGTTTTTGGAGGAATGGGGTACTGAGAACTTTGAGGTGAGTCTGCATCGCGGATTATGAATATGATGATGACTTCACTTTGTTTGGATGATTGTTATTCTTTACTTAAAATTCATCGATGATATGCTATTTGATTTAAGGAAATCTCTCCTGCTGTGATTCCTCAAGCAACTAAGATTTTTGTGAATGGTTGTTGGGTTGGTATTCACCGCAACCCTGAAATGTTGGTGTCAACCCTGAGACGACTTAGAAGACGTGTAAGAAGCTATTCCATTTTCTATTCATATCTTCTATGTGAAAATTTGCAAGCTTTCCTGATAACTGAATCTGGTTTTTTCTTCTTCTCCAAACAGGTTGATGTTAACACTGAAGTTGGGGTGGTTCGTGATATTCGTTTGAAAGAGCTCCGGATATATACAGATTATGGTAGGTGCAGTCGCCCTCTGTTTATTGTGGAAAAGCAAAGGCTTCTTATAAAGAAGAAGGATATCAGAGCCTTGCAACTAAGAGTATGTTTCTTAGACCTTGATTCTCTAAACCTATGTTTTGTTCTCTGCCATGCCTTTGGTTCGGTCAATGAACATCTTATCTAATACCGTTTCTCATCCACACGTTACCAGGAATCACCAGATGATGGTGGATGGCATGACTTGGTTGCAAAAGGATTTATCGAGTATGTTGACACTGAAGAAGAAGAAACAACTATGATATCCATGACAATTAGTGTGAGTGTACTCAGTTTGTAGTCACCAAAAGATGCTCAATTTGAATGTGATCTCCGATGCTTCAATTTTTTTTTTTGTTTAGGATCTCGTAAGTGCAAGAATAAACCCCGGTGACGCTTATTCTGACACCTATACCCACTGTGAGATCCACCCATCCTTGATTTTGGGTGTTTGTGCATCAATTATCCCATTTCCAGATCACAACCAGGTTAGTTCCATCTCTACACTTGCTTTGATGTTCAAGTTCCAGCTCTACACTTATTCTGACCAAATCTTTTCCCCTATCCACAGTCTCCACGTAACACCTATCAGTCTGCTATGGGAAAGCAAGCCATGGGTATCTACGTAACCAATTACCAATTCCGAATGGTTTGTGATTTCATGTTCACCATGTATTGGGTTAACTTCCTTATTTCTATCTACTGAAACTTCTGTACTTGCAATTCGCTCCAGGACACTCTTGCTTATGTGCTATATTACCCTCAAAAGCCTCTTGTTACCACTAGAGCCATGGAGCATCTGCATTTTAGGCAGCTTCCCGCTGGAATCAACGCTATTGTTGCCATTGCCTGCTATTCAGGATACAACCAAGAAGATTCCGTCATCATGAACCAATCTTCGATCGATCGTGGATTCTTCAGGTCTCTGTTTTTTCGATCATATAGAGACGAGGAGAAGAAGATGGGCACTCTCGTGAAAGAGGACTTTGGCCGCCCTGATCGTTCTAACACCATGGGCATGCGCCATGGCTCGTATGATAAACTAGACGACGATGGGCTTGCTCCGCCAGGGACTAGAGTCTCTGGTGAGGATGTGATCATTGGTAAAACCACCCCAATAACAGGCGATGAAGCTCAAGGCCAAGCTGTCAGATACACAAGACGTGATCACAGCACTAGTCTGCGTCACAGTGAAAATGGCATGGTGGATCAGGTTCTCCTCACCACTAATGCTGATGGGTTAAGGTTTGTGAAGGTGCGGGTAAGATCTGTACGCATACCTCAGATCGGCGACAAGTTTAGTAGTCGACATGGTCAGAAAGGAACGATAGGGATGACTTACACTCAAGAAGACATGCCATGGACCCAAGAAGGAATCACGCCTGACATTATTGTGAACCCACATGCTATTCCTTCTCGTATGACCATCGGTCAACTCATCGAATGTGTCATGGGGAAAGTTGCAGCCCACATGGGCAAAGAAGGCGATGCAACTCCTTTCACGGATGTCACTGTGGACAACATCAGCAAAGCTCTTCACAAATGTGGCTACCAAATGCGTGGTTTTGAGACAATGTACAATGGTCACACTGGTCGAAAGCTTACTGCTATGATATTCCTTGGCCCAACTTACTATCAGAGGCTGAAGCATATGGTTGATGATAAGATCCATTCTCGCGGTAGAGGGCCCGTTCAGATTCTCACACGACAGCCAGCCGAGGGTAGGTCCCGCGATGGTGGGCTGAGGTTCGGTGAAATGGAGAGAGATTGCATGATTGCTCACGGCGCTGCTCACTTTTTGAAGGAGAGGTTGTTCGATCAGAGCGATGCTTACAGAATCCACGTGTGTGAGCAGTGTGGTCTGATAGCAATTGCTAACCTTAAGAAGAATTCATTCGAATGCAGAGGATGCAAGAACAAAACGGACATTGTTCAGGTACTTGCTTGTTTTGTTGTCTCTTTAATATCTTCGACTTTTGACGTTATTTTGTTTTATTTGGCGAGCCTTGATTTCTTTTTTTCATTGCAGGTTCATATTCCGTATGCTTGTAAGCTGCTTTTCCAAGAGCTCATGGCCATGGCCATCGCTCCAAGAATGTTTACCAAAGACATAAAACAATCCAAAGACCAGAAGAAGAAAGGAACATGAAGATGATTGGTTGATTATGTTTTTGGGTTATTATGAAGTTTGAGGTTGCTGTTTTAAGACTTGTATTGAGCGTGTTTGGAAGTGTAATCCTCCTTAAGCTTTTTTACTAAATGAAAATCTCTGAAACATTTGTCAACCTACTATGTGTAGCATTCACCCTGTTTTATATTATTCGTATAAAGAAACTCGGATATTACGTTTATTTGCTTTGTTCTCGAGATGTTCCTTTCCTTCATTTTTTGGGTTGATGAGAAACATTGTGGTATGAAGTAGTTTTTAATACAGAAAGAATTAAGGCACAGTAGTCCGTTAACATTAAAGTAAACCCATTTTGGAAACGTAAATCAAATTCTTTTTATTATCTGCATCGAAATTACAAGGACATGACAAGAATCTAAGCTCGTTTAGTTTTGTAGGGACGCCGCCGATTTCCTCCAACGTAAAATGGGTCGACCCACTTTCTGTCTTCTTGTACTGCATTTTCCCATCGTTCCTTAAACGTTTGTAGTTCTATTGTAGATTGCCTCCTAATCTGCCAACGACACACAATCTTCCTTCTATTATAGTATGTCTGCGTGACTATCTATCTATCGTGCGTGGCATATTTTTCAAGTAAAAATAAATAAAACAGAAAAGCATGAAAAATGTAACAAGCAAAGCACCTCTGATCTTGCATCGACCTTGTGCCTCTGCACGAAGAAGATGGAACGCAACAAAAAGAAAAGGAAACCAACAATCAGAACTCCTTTTAATTGATTCAGCTATTAGAACATGAAAGAAATTGAAGTTTTACCCTCACATCCTTCAGTGCATTATTCGGGTCCTGCCATGCAACAATGACAAACATAGTAAGTTCAGTGGAATCATTGGAGCACTTGAAACCATTGCATAATACCATAATAAACTCTGACACAAAGTGTAGCGCTTAGTGAATGCCTATGTCCAAGAAATAAAATGATTGATCACCTTTGTGGAGGCGGCATCAGATTGCCCACCAAGAGTCTGTATGCTCTGATGAACAACGTATTCACTATCAACAATTCCAACCTTCTTCGAACGATCGCCCTGCAAAGTTGATGTTATACTGGAACAGAACAATCATAAGGATCCTAAGAATAAACTACTTGTCACATAACATTACTTGTGCACAGTAGCCAAGTTTCATGTCCATTCCCCAACCATGAACGAGATCGTTCTGAATAAGAAAATACTGTCAGAGGGATAGCGCAGGGATCCTATTTTTCGAGTCAACAATCATGATACGAAGTTTGTAAATGGGATTTAATCAAGGGGAGAAGTGGACCAATTTTCGTTAGTGAATTACCCGAAGTTCACCAATATTTTTGTATGAAAAGACGCAACAAAGATACCTGTATCAAATGCCAGACACATTGCCATGCTGATTTCGAAAATACAGGAGCCATACCTTCAACAAATCTGCAAATATTAAGCTATTAGCAAGAAACTACAAAGCAGAAGAAAAATTACTCTGTCCAAAGTCAAACTGTTCGTTTACTTCCTAGAATTTCTTTGGACGAGAAAATGAGTTTCAAGAAGCAAAAGAACGAGATAGTATAAAGAGTGAAGATAATCTACCCCGAGCATGGTGGCCCCTCGCTATCGCGCAAACACTTGGTACTACCTCTGCGATCATACACCCTTCTGCTTAAACATGGAGTCATACATTATAAGAATCAGAAAAGTAAGGTAAAAGGGCTAATAAATCAAACGATGCACTGCAGAATATTGCACATACCTGTGGTATTTTTTCAATTTTTTTCTTATTGTTATCCTATGATGTATACCAGTGGAATTGGGATCCAAAGCTGGCTGTGATATCTCGAATCTTTGTGATTTTACAATCTCCAGGTACCTGAGGATGGAAAGGGCCAAGAGGACAAAACAGAGTATTGAGAAATAGTTATATTAACTGAGTATTTCGTAAGCTGCAAATCAACTACTTACCTTCCGGGATGAAAATGCCCGACCCCGAGATCCTCGTCCCAGAGGAAAATGTAATCATAACCAGAAATTACAGCTGGATGTAAAAATCGTTTCGCAAACCACCTAAGCATGGAAAATAACAAGATTATGAGAAGAATGTCATTTGCATCAATAACGATGGTAATGAAATCCAAAAACGACCCAACACAAACTCTAAAACAACGAGCGATTTGTATGTCACACCATTTAGTTTGGTTGTGAGCAACTATATGTATGGCTTTCCTGCTCCACTCAAGGTCCGACCACCCGTCCAGGTTTCCATCATAATGGAATAAAACAACTGTAAAATTTTCTGGGAGAAACTGAATTTCAAAATATTAGGAGGCTAACGACGAAGGGCCACATTTGCGATCACTGATCACTGATGTTTGAAATGAAACTCAAATTTAAATCATTATACCTTTTGAACTAAAGCATTAACATTCTTCTTCTGTTTTATTCCAACAGGCATCGCAAGCAAATAGCGAGACGTTCGAGCACTTTTCTGCACAGACCCGAAGCATAAGTTGTACCAGATAAAGAAAAAATGCACTTAATGAGTTTATCGACAAATTTACCTGAGCCATGGAACTGCTCCATAAAGGCTTCAGTTCCAGGTCAGATGTGGCTTCAATTATTCCATGAGGCAATCTAATCAGATTATTACCTACATGGGTGTCCTAGAATGAAACAAAACAATAAGTTGCAAGAAGTTGAATTCGTGGAGAAAAAGAAGAAATAGAACACCCATTCCATACCTTCATTTGGTAGAATGGATCCAACTTTGACTCCATCTATTCAAGTCAAGCAAAACCAAATCCAAGTAAAAAAAATTGCTAACCAAAACGATAAGATTAGTCTTAAGAGGATCAAGAGAACAATAAGCCGCCAAAGCAGATATGCAACGGGCAATACCTCAGTTTGTCTATACTGATACTGCGTGCTCCTATATATAATGAACAACATTACTGTACAAACAACTCCCATGAACGGCAGCTGTTTCATCCTCTTCGTTCCACGCAAGCCCTCTAATTTATAATTTCGAAAACTCATATTCTTCATAATCAGCCACCCCACCTCCTTGACCACGATCCTGTCACCAGCCAACCTGCATTTGAACATCTTTCTTCAAACATCGAGTAATAAAGCTGACCAACTGAAAACTTAGCATAGCCAAGAAAACACGACAAGCCAGTGAACTTCGCCTAAATTCAATGTACAAGAACAACTGAAAAGAAAAAAAAAAGTAAAAAAATCACGAAAAATAAAGACAGACTCCAAGAAAAGCGTGGAACCAGCATTCAGCTACTCCCAAAGGTAAATTTTTCTTTTTTGAAAAAAAAAAAAAAAAGAATCCAAGAACAACCTTCAGAACAGACGACAGAAGCAGCTCAAGTGAAAGCAGAATCAGCTCGAAACTACTAGCTTCGTAAACTCTCTTCCACCTCCGTTATAATGGGCGGCGTAGAGAAATCAAATGAGATAAACAGAAGCAGCAGTGTGTGTGTTTTGGTGTCTGTCAGTGGCTGTAAAGTTCACACCTTTATCGAAGAATAAAGACCAAATTCACTGTTCTTTTTTTTTTTTCCGAATATAATTTGAGGAAAGTAAGATAGAATTCAAGCGGACTAAGCGCCGATAGTGGGATACAATACAAGCAGTCTATAAAATCATGGAAAAATAATTAATTGCTTGGATTTCACGCAGTTTCACTTTTAGATCCCATTTATAGTGAGATGGCAAAACAACAACATATGAATAAATTTGTGTTTTACATATATGTACACGTTGTACTATTGTGTTTCTTGTGTAATTAGTTTCTCGGACTTCAATAAGTGCAGATGTTTTTCTCCCCAACTGGGGAAGGCATGTTTGGGTTTAGCACTTAATTAAAAAGTTCAACAATCCCCAATAACAAAACGACAAAACAAATATATAAATGATTTTTTCTCCCACCGACGCACACGTGTCATCCATGCAGGGAAAGGCAACGGATGCCATTATTGGAGGCCATTAAAAAGCACCAACTTTGATCAATGTTACATTTAATTCAATAACGGTTTGATAAAGAGATAATTATAATCTCAGCCCACACACATGGGCTGCACTGCAGCATATATATTCAAGAAAATTTATTAGATCAAAAAGATTTGCAGGTAAGTGCAGGACACAGACAAATAAAGAACCAAACAGAAGGAATATATTTATAATTGTAAAAGCCCCATAAATTAGATATACGACAATAACTATATACATCGAATTGGCTTTTCCATCTCTTTTCTTCGACCCCTTCGTGCTCTTAGCCCTTCCTCATGCATGACTCAAAAATTAGATTTTTTGCGTGCCACATTAGCGCCACCCAAAAGTAAAAAACTTATACCTCCAAAATAAAACTCATCCTCAACCATAAACTAAAAAAAGAGGTTTTTGGGAACCCACCTCAATTTCATTTAATTTTATTTAATTATCAATTATATTTATTCAATTTATAATTTATAAATAATTGTATGTCATATTATTTAATTTGTTAAATTTAAGAAAAAAATTAATAAATATATTTTTTATTTTTTCATTAGATAATAAAATTTTACTTTTAAATACAAAATAGATAAAAAATTTTAACACATTAAAATTTATTAGTAAAAATAAATATATATTAACATATAAATATTAATAAATGAGATAAAAAGGAAATAATTAAAAAAGAAAAAGCTTACAGCAAAAAACCTAGTTTATTCTACTAACCCAACAAAAAACCTATCCTTCCCAATGGTAAAAACATATAGCCATAGCTTTTTTCCTTTGCATTGACAATGTCTTACGATAAACTCACACAATCCAGCTCATCATCACTACCAAACATTTCATGAACAACAATATATTATATATATATTATATAATATATATAATATATATATATATACTTATACTATGTAGATCTTTCATTATAGAAAAAGTGCAAAGACGATGAATCGGATCTCATTATTATTCTGAAATGGGTTGTTGTGATACTAGCTTATTTCGTCTTTGGAGTGTTACATCGTTCTCTGACATACTCTACCTTGGGCTTTCTGTCTGTATCTGTTCCATAATTAGCTTTTTGAGATATAGGCAGCAGGCCATACTTCAAGAAATTGTATGTCGTAAGCATAAAAGAACCTTTTTTTTTTTATGAAGGCAAGTATTAGTCACATTATTACTTGCTAGTCTTACGAACCCTCTGAAAGAAGGTCAACCCCATACTGTGAGTAGTGCTACTGTTCATCCCTTGACTTTGAATGATGTAAACATATGAACAGAAATTAATGATTGATAGGAAAGGGGGGTTGCTATGTGTCCCTTTCTTTTAGTTTAGTTACCTGATGACATCGTAGATAGGTTTTCTCTTGCGTTGCAACATATAACATCTAAGTTGGTCGTTGATTCATTCGTCTTCAAATTGGATGGGCTTGAAATAATTCAAGTCAATGTATGTCACCATCACTCATCCATGAATCGCGGTCAAGGTCATCAGCTGATAATAATCTTGTCATTTTACATCATTCATTTGGACAATTTTAAAATAGTCCGAGGTTTTTTGACAGCTGCATCTAAGACTATGATTATCCATGACCTCCACAACCGATCATGAGAATAAAATATTAATTTCTCTCTTCTCCATATTCACAATCTACACCTCAATGATTTCATACTTTATCAACAACCAGGTTGGTCCACCGACCGGGTGTGTGGACTACTTTTAATTGTTTGATTTATTTTAGTTATAAATAATGCATGATCGGTTGTCCGGGTAATTGATAAAAATAGTCTAAGTCCAACGTTTTTAGGCTGTCAATTGTCATCTTCATGCAGTTGACTTTGCAGAAAGCTATTATTTATTAGCTTTTCCTAGCTACCATATATAGCAGCACTTCCAAGCTTCATTATTCATCTCATCACCTTATTACCCACGCACAGTAATCGACTAAAGATCAATGGAGCAGAAACTCGTAACTACTCACCCCACCATCATCATCGTCATCATCTTCTTGATGATGATTGTTTGCCTTACTTCTTCTACCGCAGAAACAGATACGATCAACTCAACCTTTGCCCTTACAGATCCCAGCACCATCGTATCTCAAGGCCGAAAGTACAAACTGGGATTCTTCACCCCAGAAAACACAACCAATCGCTACCTGGGAATCTTCTACGTCCTCCCAGTAAGCGCAATGATATGGGTTGCAAACAGAGACAGGCCACTCCAGGGTTCGTCTGGCGCCGTCACCATATCCAGCGACGGCAACAACCTCGTACTCATCGACGGTCGGAACGAGACCATATGGTCCACGAACGTCACATCGGATCAGCCCACCACCGCTCGGCTCTTAGACAGTGGGAACCTCGTCCTAATCGAAAGTTCCTCGGGCCACGTAATATGGGAAAGCTTCGCTCACCCCACGAACTTCGCACCTCCACTGATGCCCATGGTCGACGACACAATCACAGGCCGCAAGGTGGCTTTGACCTCGTGGAAGAACTCTTCTGACCCAGAAATAGGAGATTTCACAACGGGCCTTCAAGCCCTGAAGATCCCACAACTCTTCACTTGGCATATCAATGGAACTCCACACTACAGAAGTGGGCCTTGGAACGGGCAGATTTGGATCGGAGTGAAAGACATGTACACTCCTTACCTCAATCGACTGAATCTAACGAATAGCTCGGGGGTTTTCTCCATGCAGGCGCCTGTTGAGAATTACGGGATCCTCTCCTTGAATGCGTCGGGGAACGTAATCAAGACGGTGTGGGACGATCAAACTGAGAGTTGGGACACCGTGTGGATAGCTCCCGTGCACGAGTGCGACGTTTACGGAAAGTGTGGATCTTTCGCCGCCTGCAACATCCAAGATTCTCCTAGAATCTGTTCTTGTCTGAGAGGGTTCGAGCCATCGAACGCAAAGGAATGGGATGCTGGGAATTGGAAGGGTGGATGCATCAGAAAAAAGCCATTGCAGTGCAGCGACCAAAGCACTGCTAACAACAATGGAGATGTGTTCTTGATGTTGCCTTACATGAAAGTGCCAGACTTTGCTGAACAGTTCCCGTCTGGCGCCATCGACGAATGCAGTGTTCTGTGCTCGAAAAACTGTTCTTGCGTGGCTTACGCTTACGATCCTAATAGCATCGGCTGTATGCTTTGGTGGGAAAGAGATGGATTGGTCGATATTCAACAGTTCCCTGGCGTTGGCGTCGATCTTTACATCCGTCTTGCCGCTTCTGAATTAGGAGGTAAACTAATCCTTCATCGGATTTTACATCATTCAATCATAACCTCTTTCTTCGATTGGTTGAAATCGTATCGTTGTTTAAGGAAAAGGGAAAAAGGACAAAAGGTTGCTTATCATCCTCCCCACCGTACTTGGCTTTGTCTCCATCTTCCTTATTGCCTTCATTGGATGGCGTTGGACTGTCAAGAAGAAAGGTAATGCTTCTTCGGTAATGACGTCGGCTTATTACACAACCGTCTCGTTAGTAAAACGTTAACTCACTCTTCTTGTCCGAATTTCGTCAAAAGGGTCCAAGGCCAAAGATATAATCGACTTCGAAGCAAGCATGGACAATCCATCAGATTCGACCGTTATTGTTCTCCACAAAAACAAGGGCAGAAAGCTTAACGTCAGAGAGCTGCAGCTGTTCAGTTTCAAGACCCTTTCGAAAGCAACGAAGAACTTCCACGACGAAAACATACTAGGGAAGGGTGGATTCGGACATGTTTATAAGGTAACAGAAAATGAATATTATTGTGGAGACGACGAGAGAAAAAATTACGATCTTCAACGTTGATATATTCGCAGGGGAAGCTGAGGAACGGGCAAGAAATAGCCATAAAGAGGCTCTCGGAAGCTTCAACGCAAGGGACGCAAGAATTCATGAACGAACTCATTGCCATCTCCAAAGTCCAGCATAGGAATCTTGTCCGACTGATAGGATGCTGCATAGAGAAAGGAGAGAAGATGATAATCTACGATTACTTCCCCAACAAATCCTTGGAAACGCATCTCTTCGGTTATTAGCGAAAATCTTATCGGCTTTATTACCATGCATATGCATTCTTTTCATTCTTTTTTCCTTTACAGATTCAGTCGATCCATCGAAGAATACTCTAGATTGGGGTACACGTTTTAACATCATCGAAGGAGTCGGTCGAGGGCTCATATATCTTCACAGAGACTCGGGCGTAAGAATCATCCACCGAGATCTTAAACCGAGCAACATACTGCTCGACGAAGAATGGAGTCCCAAGATTTCAGATTTTGGGATGGCGAGGATATTTAGGAGCAGCGAGGATCAAGCAAATACCGATAGAGTTTTGGGAACGTAGTACGTATATAATAGCACCAGAAACTCTTCCATAACATCAACCTTTACTTATCCTTTTTCCTTATATAAATAATCATGCATGGATGATTACAATAATTTGCAGCGGATATATGGCGCCGGAATATGCAGTGCACGGCACATTCTCCGAAAAGTCCGACGTCTTCAGCTTCGGCGTTCTAATGCTGGAAATAATGAGCGGGAAGAAGATAACGCGCTATTACAACCACGATTTGGGCACGGGCCTCGTAGGGCACGTAAGTCGTCCTTTTCTTTTTTTTTTTCCCCCTAACTACCTTCTTAACGTTCGATCGACGCTGCCTAGCTAACAGTAAACATAATAACAGGCGTGGAAATCGTGGAAAGAAGGCGATTTAACGTCGTTCGTGGACGAAAGAATAATAGCGAGGATGACGGGGGATTTGAAAGATGATGAGACGTTTAGCAGATGCGTATGTATAGCTTTGTTGTGCGTGGAAGAATACGCAGAAGAAAGGCCGAGTATTCAGACTGCTCTGTCCATGATTGCCGGCGAGGTTGCAGAATTGCCCGTACCAAAGCAGCCCGTGATTGCATATACACAAGGCCTCGACTGTTCTAATGCAATAACAATGTGATTTTTTCTTTTCTTTTTCCTTCCATGCATGTAATGTAAGAAGACTTTCTTGTCCTGGAATAAAAGAGATCCTGATAATAAAAAAAAAAAAAAGAGTGCTCAAAGACAATGGATTCTACTCTACCTACTGCAAACTGTAGAACTAGTTTTATGTAAAATCATCAATAACGGTAGGTTATTTCGTCCTCCACCAAGGCGGCCCAGCATCATAGGAGTGCTCGCCATCGTCCCATGAGACGTGACAAGCTTGAAGACCAATGGCGACTTTAGGCACCTTTCCATGGCATGCGATCCATTCTTCGACAGCCTCTGCTCTAACATCATCGTACTCCTCAGTTTTCCCCGTACGAAACGGGTTGATTCCCGGGCTGTTCATCTCGGCAATCGTCGCTGACATGTACGCCGTGTCCCCGATAAGAGGGGCCCCACAAGCAGCGAATTGTGCCCGAATCTTACACAAAGTCACAGTAATGATAAATACGTAACTTCGTCATCAGCTTACGTCTGCGAAATTCAATGGGATAATAATATACCTGATGTGTTCGGCCGGTCAAGAGGAGGACTTTACACTCGTATGCGAAATCCTTTGTGGGCCATCCACAGTCCTCTATGCAGAGCTTCTCTTCCGTGGCACGACTTGGCCATGGGACCTCTCTGCATTCTAACACCTCGAGCTGGCACGTGTACCAACCCCTAATAAAACCTGTAATAAGTTTGCTATAAAAAGCTTCAAGAAAATAAAATTAGAGTTGTCTGATTGCAGTGATTCCTTCCTTACCTTGAGAAACGAGGCGTGGTGCGATATTTGTGGGGCGCATGTAATGAGTCATCGGTCCTAACTGCACAGGAGCTGCGGCAAGCGCGAGGTAGAGCTTCTTTACGGTTTTCTCCTGGGAAGCAAAAATAGCGTTAAGACACCCCCTAATGCCACTCTATAAGAAAGATTGTTACATACTAACCCTTATTTTCGCATGAAAAACAGAGCAGTATTCCTCTGTTCTTGCTAACACTACGCTGTAAACAGACAACAACGATCAAAACGCTGCTAATGCGATAGGCATGGCAATGGTTCTGGTTTTCACTTACCAGCCTTCTGTGCAGTTATCAATCTGGTGAGTAGTCTTCAACGGTTCCTTTAGACCTAATGCACGAGTGGCAAATGTCACGCATCGTTCTTCAATGTTATCTGTTGTTCCTCCCACCTTTATTGAAGTAAAAAGAGAGAGACACCTTAACCATCGAGTTTAAGGATATGTTTCTATGCGGTGATGGGTGTACAAGAGACTATGATGTAAGTACAAAGTTTTAGCGGGATCTCTCTAAGACAATTGTGAACATACTGATGTACCCGCAGGTTTGTCAAGAACGACATAATCTTCAGACACAGCAAGAACTCTAGTCTTCCAGTCGATTTCATAACATCTGAATGGCGAACACTTATCAAGATGATTGGTTCATTGCACTCATTCACATTAAACTTGTGTAAAATCCAATGAATGTGCAGAAGTATTACAAGACAGACCTCGGAAATCGCTTGGGGTGAACATGACCCTTAAGTAAGTTCCCGCTTCAACAAACTCATCAGAGCTGAGAACACGGAAGAGTTTCTGCGCTTCTCTTATCGTCTTCCCCTTTATAGACGATCTTTTACGTAGAACTGATGGAGCTGTGGACTTCCTAAAAGCTTCGAATTGCTCGCGTGTGGCAGTTCGAGGAGGCTCGGGACTCACGAGTGCATAGAACACAGCTCCAAAGCGAATGAGATCTGCAACAAAACTTCTTACATGGAAAATAACAAAGATCACTAGACACCAAATTAGTCAGAATGACCACATTATATAGTAATTGCTGAGAGACTCACAGCGGTGGAAGGCTCAAAGCTCCACTAATATACTCAAGAACAGTTCCTCCTTCAGAAACAACCAAGTGCTCCACTCTTGGAGAAGGACTCTGTGAGGGACAAGGAAGAAGACGAACATATGGGGGATAGCTGCCAAAACGTTAATTGGAAATGTCAATGCCTGAAAACCCAATTGATATGCACCACACCGTACATGAAACCAGCAAACACAAGCAAGAACACAAGAAGAAACACGAATCTCCGCCATTTAATGGAGCAATGACTCAAGTACCAATTGTCGTCGGAGATAGATACTGAAGCAGATGCATTGATATCTGAATTTGAACAGCTGAAGTTTTGCTTCCCACAGCTAAGGTGCTCGTGGATGATCTTCAAAGGGAAGCGACTTGGGAAGACAGCAGCATATCCACTGCGGAGAGCAACAACCGAAGAAGCCAATGCGCGCGTAACGCCACTCGCCATATAATAATTATTTTTAGCATCATTTTGCTATTAGTCGATTGTATTGTATGTTAATTACATCATGGGTTCTTATTTTCTTTTGGGTCAAATCAGGCCCATTTATTTTGTTTCAGTTGAGCTGAGGAAATGGGCTCAGATGTTATTTGCTAGAAAAAAAGTCATTTTATTTTCATGCAATATTATTTCTCAAGAGCTGGCCACCATAATCCCTACTCATCAATGTGGCAGGAAAGAACAATCTGATGATCTGAATAATAAATTCGTTCTGTGTCCGTTTATGCTAAGTTGCTCAACACGAAAAAAATAATAATGGAGATTTAATGCAAAAGAAACAAGTGGCTCTGTGAACCCAGATCACTTAAATTTAATAAATAATTTTTAAAATAGAAATTGAGCGTCCTTTTCGAGAAAAAGGCAAGGAAATAACGTCCTCACTATCCACCCTTCATTGTGCTTTCTCACTTATTGCATCCCCACAATCATCCATCGCTTTCCAGTTTAAAAAAAATCTTTAGTTTTTTCAAAAGGTAGAGAAATATATAGCAAAGGGTGTTAATATTTTCAACAAACTTTTAAAAGCATTGAAATGTTTTATTTTTTGTTATTCGTCGAAATATCAAATCAAAACAAAAGTAATAAGCAATATATCTAGTTCACATGCGACAAGGAATAATGGCATAAAGAGAGTATTCTCATGCACCACAATATGTACATAACTTGATAGAGACAAATACAGTCCCAACAATTTTGGGTATCTTATGAAAAATAAATATACAAATAAATGTATCGAAATACTTGCCACATTCATTGAACATGAAGTTCCTAAACACATTACGTATGGTATCACCCCATAAATCTATATTTAACAACGTAATTTTATATACACGAATGAATATCGAACTGCGGCTCAGGAGCTCAGTCCATGTTTTACCCATAAAACCCGGTTTGACTCCAAACGGTATCTCTGACCCGTCTCAAATCACGCCCCTTAAGAGTCCGACCCGCTCCCTCGAACACTGAGCTAGTCGAAGTTCGTCTGCTACGCGCCAAATACTCGTGTGGAGGCACAATCTCCGACGACGACCCATCGTCGTCGTCGTCGTCCACATCATTTTCAGCCACGCCGTTCAGCGACTCCTCCGCCGAGCTGACGTGGTAGATTCTCGACCAGTCGGGCACGTTCACCGGCGCCGACGTGGCCATGGTCCGCCCACGTGGACGTGGAGAGCTCTCCACCACGTTCGCACCGCCGTCGAAAGCCAGGGACAACCCGCCTACCTGGCGGTGGTGGTTGGCAGTTCCGCCGGCGTCGGAAGAGCGCCGTGGTGGGCGTCGAGGCGCGGAGTAAGCTGTGCGTGGTGTCCATTTCTCCTCCGCTGACTGGGTCGTCGCCGCCGTGAGCGGCCGGCCACACCTCGTCTTCTCCGAACTCGGAGTCGCCGGTGGTGAATGTTTGCTGACTAGGATTGAACTCGTAGCTTCCCAGGTAACGTTCGCTGCGGCTAGTTGTTAGCCTTCGGCCGTTTGCCATTTATGAAAAATAACTGTAAGAAAAAAGACTCAGCTATGTACGTATCAGCGTGGAAGGCTTCAGCTTGTATATATAAATTATAACACAGCGATTGGACAAAGAGGGCTAGGTGGACCCCACTTGGGCATTTAATTTGCATTCGCATTTCATTTTGTCTGAATTCCATTGAATGCCCCCAAAAATAATTTGAAGAGTTTCTGCTTCGACGTAATTGGTCCCACGCCCACGTGGTCATAAGCGTTAATGGGACCCAGCCACCTGTTATTGCATGGGGCCCATCTTATCCACGTCACGTGCGACTGCACGTCGTCGATGTTACATAAAAAGTATATTAGGTGTTCATTGTAATTGACTGTTGTAATAATTAATTGATTGATTAATATCAATCGACCATTATGGTAGGCGTAACAGCCTCAAAAAGTTTAATATAAAGTCGCCATTTGCATCGTGGTAGGTGTAATAGTGGCGTCTTCTTCTTATTCGATAGTCTCAAGTCATACTACGCAAGAATAGAAGAAAAACCGTTCTTATCTATACAGTGTAGAAAGTCAATCTAGTGGTGTAAGAACTATTGAAGGGCCTATGAAGTGACCTATGACCCTCTTTTGTAGTCGTCATCTGAGCTTTGCGATTGTATTTATGATCAAGATTTAATTATTCGTTTTTCCTGTAATAAGTCGACGACCATATCAATTATACCTGTCTAAGTGATCCAAATTTATGTCTAAAGTTTCCATTAATTTAGATTGTGTAGGTGCACAGAACTTAGTTGGATTTGTGAAGATAACGAGGGGACAAAAGGTCCATTTACTGTACTGTAAGATGCCTCATGCTTCTCCATTTATGGTAATAAAGAATCTGATAAGAGCAGAACTAGTTGCTTCCTAGAATAACTCACTAAGTTTACTAAAATCAATAACATATTTCAAGATTTTAATATATTATATATATATCATCTACTATTATTTATTTAAATTATTGCATGTACAAGTGCGCGAAAGGAACCTTTAAAACTAGCATCCGACGACGATCCAATCCAAGTTACGGTGGACCCAGCGTTCATGTCCTCATTTCACGATATCGCGACAAAAAACCTAAAATGGCACAAGTGGGAAGATCAACGAGTGCGGATAAGAAAGATATATAAACAAGTGTAATAGTTGAAATATTTAGGATTATTTACGTAGGGTGCATCATTCACCTAATTATCAATATTAGTTGAGATGTTGGATTCAAAATTTATCTTAACCTGTCATTTTTCGATTTTACTACGAATCTTGGACCGTTCTAGAGCTAAATATAAGACATCATCAATTAGCCAGAAAGGTAAGCACAAATTCGTCAATGAAGTATGTTTCTTGCACGCACAGCGTCATATAAAATTATCAATATGTCTTGGTTTTGCCAGTTTACCTGCATAGGAATAGTTGCATATAAGAATGACAACAAGAAACTCACGAGCACCTTTCGGACATTCAAAACCTTATATAGAAGTAATTATGAGGACTTTCGAATTCATATCATCAACAGTGACAAGAAAAATGAAAATGGGCAATAACCTTCACGGCCTATGGGAGAGTTTAGTCTTCTCAAATGTGATAAGGTCGACGCGTAAGTCAACGATTTAACACCTGAATATTTATCGATGCACTGTTAGCATTACAGCGCATGCATTTACGGACAACTTCAGAGAAATCTTAACTAAGTCCAGATAACGACCAACCTGAGAAACACCGGCTCTTGTACCAGCCGCATTGCTTGGCCCCAGTTTCCAGTTGCAAGTGAGTATTTCAGACCACTTGTAATGGTTTTTGCTTTAATAGCAAATTGTAAATTCACGTCTTTGCCATTATCTACACACTGCAGGGGTTTAGACACATGCAAATGGTAAGTATGACATTCGTCTGTGCAGTGACCATAAACTGCATAACTGAAATGAAGTCAATAACCTTTTGGACATAATCTCACATCCCTGGTAGCTTTCTGAATAGCTGCCCAAAAGATAGAGAACTCAAATGATTTAGATTAAGGCCATTTTTTCCGAGACCATAAACATGTCAAGAACTACAGACCATTCTAAATAAGCCACCAAGCAAACCGGCAAGATCCAATCTCTTATTGCCATAGTGGTCACGATCATCTTCTGACCTCCGCCCAAGAGCACAGAGCAGAAGCCGGTGATGATATACCTAAAGGAAGGGGGTGAGATGGCCTAATCATTATTGGAAAATCAAAATGAAATGTGATAGACGACCGTAATGATAATTACTCACCCAAAATAATACGCTTTTTTAGTCTCACAGTCTCCCCAACACCAACATGTGGAAGCATTTCCTTTTGAAGAATTTCTTTGGCATACCTACAGAGACCAACGGAAAACTATCAATAAAATAGAACAAAAGAAAAACTAGATCAATACTAGAAATCAGCAGCACCAACTTGATCCTTTTCTCTTTGGTGACACCAACAGTGGCTCCTCTTTTCCCGATGTAATCGAGGGCGACCTGAATCAGCATAAGGATATGTTGAAATAAGAAAATAGATAAAGTGAAGCATGGACATAAAAGCATCCGCATGAGAACAAAGCAGAACTCCATGTAGATAGACCGTCAACAAACTAAGTAAAGGAAAACTGAAATAAAAAATGAATCACATTTACCTGTTGATTCTGAATCACAATGCTTCTTCCAGCGAGGGTCGCAGCAACTCCATCATTTGAGTGTCTTGAAAATTGTAGCAGATATGCTCTAATATGTCCTTATCAGCAACAAATCCCAGTGCTCTAAACACAATGATGATTGGAATCTCTGTGCGGATATATGGAAGAGTGGCCCTTATATATTGGCCTGATGAACCCTGCAACACGAGCAACATGGCTATCAGCTACAGAAGGCAACAACCACAAAATATTGAAAGTTCACACCCACAAAAGGAAAGAGAAAGAATCAAATTGGTCATGGTCTCGTGGTCATTACCCCCTTAGCACTAGTTCGAGAAATTCTAACTAACAAACATTGTACTAGGTGGCCTGTTCTGAGTCTCAGCCATCGATCGAACTTCGGCTACGTAGGCATATTTGTTGGGTTGCCTCTTCTTAAAAACATACACATGATTGGTGCTCATCTTCTCCTGGGCAATCAACACCTTTTCACTACCGTTGATTATGAAATAACCACCCTGGTCGTACGGGCACTCCCCCAACTCCGTCAAATCCTTCTCAGAATTTTGATACAGTGTACAATAACTTGAACGGAGCATTGTAGGAACCTGTCGAAAAAGAGAATGTTTACAAATAATTACATTATTTACTGTCGGCTATCCCTTGGAATGGGAAAAAATCAACCTTCCCAATGAAGACTTTAGTGAAATCTTGTGTCTCAGTAACTTCTTCTCCGTCATGGCCCTTCCTAATGACCTTCTTGCTGACGTCCACATACAATGGAGCTGAATATGTCAAATTTCTCAGCCTTGCAGCTTTAGGAAACAAAGTTGCCGTTTCTCCATCAGATTCTGTCATCATGGTTTGCTGAGGTATATTTGACCAAAACTGTCTTATAAATAGTCTGTAATAATCAAAGAAGAAAATATTAGATCATCTAACAGGGAAATACCAATCTTTTAGTTTTAATGTCACTACTCCATTGTATGTGTAGTTCTTCGATTCAATTCTGAATCAAATACAACAACTTGACAAAATTACAACGCAGAAATGCTGCAAAAACAGTAGAGGCACTCATGTTTCCAGCAAAGTGACAAACAATGCATAATTGTAACTTTTTTCCGCAAGCGAGTTGATCCTCGCCATTTAAATATCTTACTCATTACCTCACACTAATTCTGCCACCATGCAAAATAAAGCAATCCATCCAATCCAGCTGAGACTTACCATCAAAAATGCATTTGTGCGGTAATCCTACCCTCAATCTAAAATTTCAGTAGTAAAATTATCACTCGCTTGTACAATCACATCACATTTCCGCCAAACACTAAACATCCGACTTCAGTAAAAGTGTCGAAAGCATCAGGAACCAGAAACTAACTACTCCACTAGAAAGCCACTTAAACCCAAACCTTACTCCCCGTGCATTTCTTCTAATTGAGTTCCTTCAACTACTCATTACTCAAGTGATCAAAAAACTCATAACCCTAAAAAGAAGTCCAATATCAAAGCGTGCACAATCACAAGAAAATCCAAGCAAAACCAACAACATCCACCTCGGCAAAGTCCGGCTGATGTCCCGGATTATGCTGAGACTCGGGTCGGATCTCAATATCAGCAGCCTCGTCGACGATTTCCTGCATTGTGTTCTGTATGAACTCGTCAAACGAGTCCAACTGCTGACGCACGAGACCCTCTCCTCAAAGTAAGCGCTATCACTGCCCACGCATCCTCCTGCGTTATTTCCTCCTCCTCATCGTCGTACTCTTCCTCGTTATTGTACCCTTGATTCTCATAGTATTCTTCTTCCAAGTCCATTTGTCCAATCCAAGCTTTCATTTCGAATTTACAGATTCAATTGAAGTCTATATCAGAGCTTCGATGAGTCAATTGCACTCCCTAAACCTTCGGCACTCTGTGCCCTAACGAAAGAGGGCGAGAAATGAAAGTGATTTTCGACGCAGGTGCTCCTCTATATATAGAGAGGTCCGAGGCGGTTTCTACGGCCTACTTTTTTTACTTACCACAATACATCCCTGATTTCCTTTTATTTATTTATTTATTTATTTATTTTTTTTATTTGGGCTAACCAAGAAGCTATATTTTCGTAAGTAGGGCCTAAATTCCATGAGGCCATTTATTGGCCTAACTAGGCCCATATACAGATTTTCAATTATTTTGTATTAACGCGGCAGGCTTAATCACTCACACCGCCACCAACGCCGCCACCGCCGCCACCTCCGCCGACGAAACCGGTGTCGACGTCGCCGAATTCTCCGGTAAGGCATTTCCTCGAGCCCACCAAGGATTCGCCATGTATGTGAAAGCACTTTAAATTTAAGCTAAAATGTAACCCCTCTCTGTCTCTATATAAGCAAGCGCGTTTGTAATAACAGAATCACCGATTTTCCTCCACCTGAAAACCGTATTAAAAACAAGTTTGCAGATCACCTTCATTCGATCCTATCCCCTTATATACAAAACCTATATATGTACATATAAAGGTTAGGACTTTTAATCCGTTCGAGGAAAAGCTTCAACAAATAACAATGGCGGGTCCACCGAAGTGGGATAACCGAGAAAAGTGAGCTTTTATATGGCGTGGTCTTCAATTATTACTTTTTCGAATAACTAATTTTTTTGGCTTTTTTACGTATTGAGGTTTGAGGAGCACGTATACGAATACTTGAAGAAGACAAACAGGCACCAAACTGCTGCCGTCTTCGCCAGAGAGGCTGGGCTTGACATGGAGAACCCATGTATATAATCGATGCTGACGATTTAAATTTGTGATAAGTTGGTGAATGCAGTCTTGAATTCCCCCCCCCCCCCCCCCCCCCTTTTTTTTTTTTCTTTTTCTCAGGTGTTCTTGATACTCCTGAAGGGCTTCTGAGAGAATGGTTTGGGATATTTACTGATACACAGAGATGTCTTTACGACCAAACCCTCTGCACAGCCTTTGGTACGTTGTAATAATAATGATTCACTGTTTATTCTTGATATTGGACTGGATATTATATCTGTGATTGTTGATGATGAATGTGCGATCTCTTGTGTTAAAGGGTCGACCTCCAAGCTACCGAGAATTCCCCTCTTCTTCTCAGGTTTGTATATATTTAAGCAGTTCTAATAATCTAATTTACTATTCGTGTTGCAAAATATGATTCACTTTGATGGTGTTTTTGCATTTTATGTATAGGACTTGAGGGGGCAAACTGGTCATACGAAGCAAATTCGCAGGAAAAGGGTGATTCAGAAGAAAGAGTAGAACGGAACTTCGCTTATTCCATTCCCGTGCATGTTTCTCTGCTGTGTTTGTGTTTGCTAAGTTTCTTTC
The DNA here is from genome assembly GCA_027422505.1 of Craterostigma plantagineum. Lineage (NCBI taxonomy): Eukaryota > Viridiplantae > Streptophyta > Magnoliopsida > Lamiales > Linderniaceae > Craterostigma > Craterostigma plantagineum. Next base: position 2,199,662 of record JAPQWV010000082.1, read on the forward strand.
CAATTCTTTGGTCTCCTTAAAGGCCCTTCAGTTTGCTTCGGATTAGCGTGGGCTTCTACAATGTCTTTCATGTAGAATATAGCTAGCTAACAATGATATGTTCTGCATAACTCTTCAATATAATCTCAACAGAGCTGAACTTTTATAATTCTCAGACCACTTGCTCGATTAAGAACAGTGTGCTAATCTCCAGGGACAAATTACAAGTCCGTCCTTGACCTCTAAGATATGGTTTTTGCCTGGACATTACGGTATTAGGCCAACTTATTGCTCTGTATTTATGTATGCATATACTAAGTAGTCTTTTTTGAGTTGATTTGATGGGAAGTAGGATAAAATCTTGATTTCCAAATTCGCTGCCACACGCGATTCATGAACTAGCTTACACCAAAAAGTTGGAAAGTTATCTTTCTCTTTCTTATCGGGTAACTTCGTTTTATTAACAACCCATCGTTGCAATGCAATTGCAAAGAAACGAACAAGATTGGTGGTACCAAGTGACGGAATTACGACGAACCACGTGTAATAAAAATTGAAAAAAAGCAGATAAACATTTACTGTTAATAATTATCTCGAAGTACACAAATCTATAGCCTTCTACAACGTCTATACGTGTCACCTTCCCCCAACAGGTGTATCCATTCCTTCTTCTTATATATACCCTCCCAACCTACAGTGTTGTAATAAGCAAAAACAATTCATCAGCTCACACAAATCGTAACTGAAAAGCCAAAGCAAAAAAGAGAGAACCTTCAGCCAAGCAAAGTAAAGCAAAAAATGGAAGCAATGTCCTTCGCCGCAAGAAGCACAGTTCTCAGCATCTCCAAGTCCTTCCCCAAGAACAACAGTCCAACTTACCTTACCCTTCGTCCCAAATTCTCAAGGGTTCGGTTCACCACCGTCGCCAGCCAATCTCAGGTATTCTATCTATCTATGACTGTAATGACATTTTTCGACGACGTCTGTTTTGGTCTTTACACATGTTAAAACTTGAAGGGACGACAACAAGTGTCGGAGAACGCCGAGGATGCTAAGAAGAAGTTCTCAGAGACCACCGACTCGCTGAAGCACAAGACCAGCGAAGCCACAGATTCGGCGTCGCACAAAGCCAACGGCGCCGCCCACGAGACGAACGACAAGGCGAAAGAGACGTACAACGCCGCGTCGGGGAAAGCCGGGGAGTTGAAGGATAAGACTCAGGAAGGCGCTGAGAACGTCAGGGAGAAGGCTATGGATGCTGGGAACGACGCCATGGAGAAGACGAGGAATGCCGGGGAGAGAGTGGCAGACGGAGTTTCGAACGTCGGCCAGAATGTGAAGGAAAACGTGATGGGCGCCGGGGAAAAGGTCAAGGAGTTCGCTGAGGACGTTAAGGACACGGTCATGGGGAAATCGGAGGAAGTCAAGAACGAAGCTGAGCATGAGACAAAGAAGCGTAGCGACAAGTACTAATTATTTCTAGTTTAATAATAATAAAAAAAGATTACTGTTTGTCGTAATTATGTAATATTGTGTACTTTGTATTTTGAATGATGAATAATACACGCTTTGATCTATTATGATCTTTACCATTGTTTTCAAGAATACTACAGCTGAATATCCGAGGTATCGTTGCCTTCTTCATCGTCATCATTTGTGTAACAGTACGCAGCATAGTATAATAGCTCTCGACGATTTGCAGTCGTAATGTGCGCCATATAAAGTTATCTCTATCCTTCGTTAGAAGGATTTGTTAATGTTCAATCGTTGCGAAGAACAAAAGAATGGTAAAAACCACGTCGAGTAGAAAGTATAAGTCAAAAGAGTAGATAAATAGATAATACGTGTATCTCCATCCAAGTACGCACATCTACTGTCTTCTACCACGTGTATATGTCTATGTGTCTCCTTTATTGAACACAGAAATAATCAGCAGATAATAATCCTTCTGAAAGAAAAGGCAAAGAGTAAAAACGTCGACAACATCCAAGCACTGAACTTGTCGAGAGCCCATGAGAGAGGCTGAGGGCATATGAGAGTAAGAAAAAGGGTAGGGTAGGAGCAAGTATGAACTTAAATATTGTTTTGCAATGCATTCTGTAATTTGTATAAATATCAATAGTACACTAAGGCGTTTTATCACCATAACTCAAGAGTACAAAAAAAAAAAAAAAATAAAGAAAATAAACTCAGTCGTCGCTGCTGTAATCACCCGAAAGCATAGACTCCGAGCTTTCATTGTCCGATTCATCGTTGATACGCTGCTGCGTCGAAGGTTCAAAACCAGCCTCTTCATCTTCACTCACTTCTCTTGCATTAGTATCAGCAGCAGCAGCAGCATAGCTCGACGATCCCCACTTCTCAAATCGGTATAGATTTTCGTCACCATTATCATCAGACTCATCTACTTCCATGCTAGGACTACTAGCATCATCGTCGTCCTTTCCAGCCATGGTATTTGTGTTTTGCATGTTGACAAACTCTAAATCATTAACAGAGACGGATCTTTCGGCGACATTCTTGGAAGTGCCTTGCGCGTCGTTGCTGCTGACTGCTTTGGTATCCTCCATTCTCCTCTTTCTCAAAGTTCTTGGACCCCTACCATGAATCTGCCCTTGTGCTATTGTTCCTTGTTGTTTAAGCACTTCTGCCAATGAATTGCCTTGTTTCGTGTTGCCACGCTTGCCAGGGTTCGACGATGAGCCCTTCTGTGACTTGCCACGTGGGCGCCCACCGCCTCGTCCGCGAAGTACTTGCTTTGATCCCGAGCTTAGAGGAGTAATATTTCGCTTCTCAACTTTTATGGATCCATACCTATCGAATTCCAATTTATCTTGCTCCTTGGTGCTACCACCATTCCTTGAGGTCAGCTTCTGTAAGCATAAGAACAAAATTGAGCATTAGTTAGTTAGGGAGAGAGAGAGAGAGAGACTAAAACCTTAAGAGCTTTGACGTTCTTCTCATCATGAGACTCAACCTTCATGTCTGGAGAGTAGGCGATGCAGCCATCCAAATCGAGCAACCTTAAAGCCACAGCAGCACTAGTTATAGGTATCCACGGAAGGTGAACTTCAGCATGCTTGGATGATGTGTAATGACACAGCAGTTCTTCATTGGTCTCAAAGTTAGCTGAGAGATACTCGCGTCTTATTGAGCCCTCGAAAATAGTCAGCAGCTGCAGGAACTTCTTAAATGAATAAAAGAAAGGAAGTACGAAAACGAATATCCAGAATCGATATGAATCAGACCTCTAGCAGTTCGGCAATTGAGGAAGATTTCTGCAGTTTTTTACCCCACATACCCCGATGCTCATCGGTCCAAGAAGAATGAAGCGCCTCTGATGGAACATAAACCTGTCGGAAACGATGATGTAATGATCAACTCTTTTAGTACATGCAGCAATCAAACAGCGTACACAATTTGGATCCTACCTCAAGTAAATTGAGCAGGGACCTTATCAATCTGACTCTCACTGGAGTTTTGTTTTTGAGAGTAGTACCGGTCGTATCAATAAAAGTATCTACACTCATAAACTCATCCGAGAACTTTTCTACATACCCACCCTCACCGTTGCTCAGGCCACAGGAACATGTTTCTTCATCTGTTCCGTACGTATCGAGGCAAGAGTCACAAATTCCCAGAAGAGGCAGGCAGCGCTTAACACCATAAGCCATACCACGTAAGATTGGTGGGTCATGACATTCTTCCCACGTCCAAGATAGTAAGTCGTTGTATCTTTTCAGGAGCTTCCTTCGCGATTTCTCGTTCTGCCCAATTTCAATTCTGAAAGAATGAGATGGCTCTAATCGATCAGAAGCTGCACTACACACTATGCCATTCGGGCTGTCTCCGTTTGTGCAATCAAGGTCAGGAACACCTTCACAAATTTCCTCTACACCAACATTTCGGCAGTACATATCACGAAAAAATCGATTCCTTTGCACGCCCGCCTTGAAGCGAAATTCAATCTTTTGCAACATATTATGTAAATGAGATTCTCTGGTTCCACGAATGTCCAAGGATAACACAAGTGCGTCAAATGCCTGAATGCAGAATCCAAAGGTAAAATATTAGACGGCATATAGATTTATATAACTTCTGATGGATAAGCAGATAGATATAATCGTTCAAATGGAAACAGATAATCTAAAACATTAAACTTTCAATCCGAAGCAAAGAAACCTAAACTATTGTCTGATGATGATAGTCATTGTTTTCTACCCGATAATTCACACACACATTACTTCTATAATGTTCTAGGATAAATGAGCTGGAAGGGACAAGGAGCAAAAAGACATCTTACCTTCTCTGAATCAATGAGTTTCAAACATCCACTAGTGTTTCAACAAAGATTCTGCCACAACCAGAATCAACTGCCGTGTCCGAAGCAATGAAATGCCAATAACGATTCCTCCTCCTATCTTGGCCCAGAGGCAAAGACCTGTAAACGTGCATCTCTTCTGCTTTGTGGCCTATGTAGGATTTCAGCATCAAGCGAGAGCGCTCTGTGGTAAACCCCGAATTGAATTGACCCAAATCTGTGTCTTGAGGAGGATTATCAATGGAATTACGAACATCCTCTGCCACAGAAGGCTCGAGCTTCTCATCCAATTGGTTGCTTTTGTTTTCAGCAATAATCGTAGGACTAATGCTACCAATACCCTCTGTTACAGCATTGAAAGAAGAATCATAAACCTTGGGAGGGATCTCCTCCCTCACTCGCCTTTTATCTAGTTGAGCTTCAGCCCACATTTGCTTTTTAAGTGCATTTGCAGCATCTTGACGATCCTGAGACAGTCTCTTTGTCAGGAACATACAATTCATAAGATTTTCATTTCTAATATTTTAACTTACTAAACTCCAGAGCAGAAATTCAGACCTCAAGAATGACACGAATAGTGTTCCCTTCGTTGGCTACACCAACTAAGGCCACCAATGCATCGAGACGCTCCTCAACAGTTAAATCTGAGTATTCACCTTCAGTGAGTCCTTGGACCCAGGGCTCCCCTAATTTGTTGCCTTCAACTTCAAAACTTTGATCGACATTAACCTGACCAATATCTTCTGCAACAATAAAAAACAACCGGCAAAAATAAAGATTTGCAGTTTCTATCACAAGTTCCTGAGAAACCCAAAAACAAAATAATACACATGTACACGTAGTTTTTGGATTTCTTACCTACAGGATTGGCACAACTATCAAGGGCACCACTATCGAGGATTTTATCCTTGGCATTACCAGGAATGGAGCAAGAATCATCACATTCAATGCTTTTGTTAGCTTCGGATGGAGTATTAGTTAAGGCATCAATTTCTACACCTTCTGCAACATCGCCACCATCTGAATCATCATCTCTGTCTTCCTCATCAGCATTCTGGCCAGTCAAGAAACCATCAGTATACTTCTGTATCTTCTCCTTCGCCTCAGCAATTATTGATTCAGCATCAGCAGGATCCTTCCTAAAAGCTGGACGCACGCAATATGTCGAAGGTGCAGTTCTTTCAAAGAGTATTGGATCCCTTGACAAGGCAACAGATATTGACGCCTCAGGAGTTTTACTTGTAGTTAAGTCTCGAAGGCCAGATTTCTGCGATAACACACATTAGGAGTACAGAAAAGGGGACAAGGTACTTTAAGTACTTGAGCTAACTATTTGAGTTACCTGAATCTTATCCGCAATGTCAAGGACATTCAGCCCTTTACCTCCTTCTAGAGCAAGTACATGGTAGGCGGCAAACTTCACAGTTCCGGGCGTCAACCTATGACGTGATTTACGTTGCAGGGTTAATCCTTTCTCATTCATTAGGGCAACAGCATGCTCAGCAGCTGACCCATTTCTTAGAGTCAAAACGATGTCCTCAGAACCTTTTAACTGCACGAGTCGCAGTGACAGAAATTCTAAGATAATGATCTCAGTAAATTTAATCAACTGTGGACATAACCAAATTTCATCGTTTACTGGCCAACTAAATATCATAAGTAACAAGCATATGGTTGCCAATATATAACCTCATTACTATCAGCAGCACCGGTACCATCAACGCCCTTTTTCTTCACCTGTGGTCCAAATCCAGCAGAGAGTGCAAACTGCCTTAATATTTCAGGCCAAGTCAGCGGATTTATATTCTTCTGCCAATTACGTATGTCAAAGCCCCACAAGTAAGCCTGTCATGACAGCACAAGATGAACTTCAACCACTATACGAACACAATATTAAGTAAAGTACTATGAGAAGGCATCGAAGATAATTCATTACCCCTTCAACGATATGAGGATGCCCGCCTTCTGGATTGACAGCAGTGTACTGATTGGTGCCCGGACCACCTGATGGCGTTCTGACAACATCTTCGATATCCTTTATGATAAGTTTCAGGAGAGAAATATGTACCTCAGCAAGCAACCTCGAATCCTGTTTGAGTAAAAGCAGTCGTAAAATATCTATATATGAATGATTAAAATTGGAAAGTGAAAGACAAATCAACTCACCAAGTCATGGAAAGCTTGTATGAATTCATCAAGTGCAAAAGTCCCAACCTCAAGAATGTCAGAAAATGTGACACAGAACTTCCATACCTGAAAGCATTCCTAATTAGAAGTCTGATTTTGTAAATGTGAAAGTAAAGTACCGGCGCAGCGCATCCTTTATTATCAATAAAAAAAGGTTTAATTAAACCTGCAATTAAAAAATCAAGTCATAATACCATGAGCAGATTCCCAACATTTTCCTCCGAATTAATCCACGGTTGAATGGCAAATGGCTTTCTCAACTGCACAGACTTCGGAGGAAATTCACATAGAGATTCTGAAAAAGAAAATATTAGAATAAAAACCAAGACACATGAACAATGCTACAGGAGTCGGGACGAATGGAACTACGAACACATCCTAGAAACAAATCCACATGCTAGAAGTTCTGGAAACTAGCGCGTAAAAGCATTGACCAAAATATTGTTAAAACGGGAAAAAAGAAACAAATAACTACAGAATGTGCTTGCATACCGTAATCAACACCTACCTCGGAATAATTCAAGATTTTGCAAAGTGTCATGGTCCAGAGACGCGATAGAGGGCAGCCCTTTGTTTGACGCAGCCAACTCCATCAGTTCGAGGCGTTCATCCTCTATCAATTCCATAGACTCTTTAGCAATTTTGCGGGCTGTAGCTCTCTCCATGGCAGCTTTTTGCCTCAGTGCTTCCTTCTCTTTGCGATTTTCGTCCTTCTGTTTTCTCCTTTCCAGCTGTGAAGAGATGAAAAATCATGTAAACAATTACAAATAAAATCACGAAGAGGCAACATGTTTCAAAATGGAAATACGCATTACCCTTAAACGTTCCTTCTCCATAAATTTCTCCCTCCGTTCCATTTCTCGACGCTCCTCGCGCTGAAATTTCTCCTCAAGCCTCTGCTGTTCTCTAATCATCCTCTGTTCTTCTTTACGTCTTTCACGATCCTGACGCTCCGTCTCTTTTCTCATTTGATCCTCAATCTGAAAAAAAAGGATCAATTCAGATTTTAGCTACACAATACTTAAATTGCATCAATCAAGCATAAATTTCTGAACTCAAATAATGTTCTCCAATACAAAAAAGGCACGTCCAGACCTTTTTTCTCAAAAGCTCTTGTTTTTCAATTTCCTTCCTCGTCCTCTTTTCATGAGATTGCGCATCTCTTCCAATTAGCGCTTCGCCCTAACGGAGAAGTAGACAGTTGAGAATTAGAAAACAGAAACTTGCCAATGCAATCATTATTCAAATGTCACCTTCCGCTTCCTTTCCAAATAAAGATTATCTTCATCACGCGCAATATTTCTCGGAGACAATGAATACTGGACTGGTCGGCCCATTTGCGCCATAACTTCTAAACTTGACACCTGGCCCTCCGCACCATAATTCCTGATCATATGTCCATTTCCGAGCAAGTTAGGCATGCTTTTTGCAACAGAACCATGAATAGGTGAATCATACACATAAGATGGGGCACCATACTCATATGAAGCATGACGCGCTTTTGATTCACCGTAATGACCTGATGATGCAACCTGATGGTGGTTGAATGAAATTTTATCTTAGTAGTCATCAAATCACCAACTAAAAAGCAATTTGAAACATAAATGTAAGTAGAATGCGAGGGAAAACTACAAAGTACGAACTTTGATATGTTGCCCTTCATATTGTCCATATACATCATAAGAACGTCTATATCTGTCCTCTTCCGCGGCATGCGCTGTTTCATAAGCAAAACGTGTTTTGGTAACTTAATAAAGCTGTTTTTAGCAAACATATATGTTTATAACAGATAAAAAAAAGTTTGGATTATTTTCCTGAATATTTCTACCTATAGGCGCGCCAAATGCACCAGGAGGCACGTCATCAAACTCAATACCAAGAATTGGCCCGTCCTCTCTCAACGGCTCTCCTAGCTGTGCCTCGATACAAGCTATTGCTCTATGCTCCATTATTGTCTTATTTGACTCGTGATACCTATCAGGAAGCAGCGGTGTGTCATCCCCGCCATCAAAATGGCTCGCACCTGAGCCTGCTTCCGTATCAGAACCAGAACTAGAGCTGGATCCCAAGCCATGACCTGTTTCAGATCGAGCAACCATCATTTCCTCTTTCAATGGCTCGGCCAAACCTCTCTTTCCAACTGATCCAACTGCTTCAGGCTTCGAAGACCCACCACCATTCGTGTCCTTTTTATCTTTCAGTCTCCTATGACAAAAACCACATCTGAAGCTGCCGATCAGTAAGACCCAACCTTTCAGACAGTTCCAAGCGGGTTGCTTCTGATGGGTACATATCCGCTGCCATAGGGAAACAAATAAAAAAAATAGAACAGAAGATCAGTATAGTTCTCTCAAGATGCCAAACCAATCAGGCCAGACAACATACACGAAGTAACAGCAAATTAACCACACGAGCAAAATTTCGTCAGATGAGAAACAGAGCACCCAATCATATATGTAAAACACAACAGACAAACAAAATCATCAGTTTGCCGAAAGAAAAAAACTACAAAACTAGCCGACGATCAAGCTTCTGCAAATAAGACTACATAAATCTTGGAAAACGAACAGACATACTGGCGTAAGTGCTCTCAAGAACTTCCAACTGATAAGGCGTCTTCATCTGACGCTTAGGCCTCTTTGAACCATCAGTCGGCGTGTGTTCCATGTTTGCATCGTTCTCACCTTCCCAATTAGCCTCCATTACAGATCAAGAAGCGCAGCTCGCACAAACCTTCCAATCGCCACCACCAAAAAAGAGAAAACTAGGGTTAGAGAAAAACCAAAACCGAATATCAATTCCTCTCCCTATCTCGATAGAAGAAAAAAAACAAAGAAAAGGAGATTATAATTTATAACGCTATGTGGCTCAGTGGCTGGCGTACATGTAATAATCTACAATCATAATTCATAATAACAATACCAAACAGCAACGTAATTACGAATGATGTAATTCTACAAAATATGGACTCAAAAGTTTCGATTTTCAGTAACGGATTAGCACTATCTTTATTACGAATGTGATGAAGAATAAAAATAAATATAAAGTAGTGATTGAAACAAAAACAGCCTTCCCTATTGGAGTATAAGTCTACTCTCGTGTTCTTGGTTCCAACAAATTCCATGCTTTGAACATTTAATTTAAACAAATAAAATAAATCAAAAGGAGTCTGTATATATTCTTTCGGTAGTCCTTATTGAAAACACGTTGTTTCTCTCTAATGCTTAGAGGTTTGCTCGTCTAAGTTTCTTTCTTTTCTCCTTCTCTTATGATTTTATACCATCAAATAGTTTTCTCTAATTTCATGGTGGGGCGCTTTTGGCAATATCGTGATATTGGGCTATTCTTAAGTCAGTTCTTAATATGCCAATTAAATGAACTAATTGGGCCTAGATGAACGCTTAGCTTATGGTAAACGGCCGATTAAGACTTGTTATGGTGATAGGAATTTAAATGAAATTCTCCTTAAATTAATTAATATATACTTACATGGATTTTTCTTTCCTTTTTTCTTTAAATATTAACAGCAGCCACTGCTTTTAACAGCCGATACTTGATTTAAACTGATTTTTTGATCCATGTCTCCACTTATTTAGGACATGCTAATATTGGCTTGGGCATCCCTACTCCTACTTATCGGGCCGATTCGGCCCAATTTTTGTTAGGGTTTGGGCCTAATTTTAGTAATAATGGACTTAATAGGTCGTGTATTTTTGTGCTATGCTTATGTTGTAGGTGTGGGCTTTCTCTTTGTCATTGAACATTTATTTATACTTAGCAACATTTAATACATAAGGTAGCATTTAATACATATATCAACATGAGATATATGCATTGTGCAGAGTTTGGTAATTATATATATATAAAATAATGAAATTAGTTCAAGTTTCAAACGTAATAAATATACTTCACAAGCCGACCGTTGTGAATTCTTATTTCTTTGCAAGAAGATGCCAAGGGACACGATAGAGACGAAAGAACCATTCCACCACGCGCATGCCCAACTCGTCAAATTACAACACATCAAATAGAGAAAAGGTATTAAAGTCTATCGTTTATTCATAGGTTTAGATGTGTATTAAACTATTTGCACCATCACAAAACAATGATTTAGACCCAACTTAAAAAAAAAATGAGTTGACGCTAGATTTTCTTTATGATGCCATTTACGAAACAATCATCGTACTAGTAATCATTCTGAATAGATTTACCGATTGCTAAACACCATGTTGTATTATACAACCCAAATCTAATTGGTAATTGAAGCTCTATATCAAGCAAGTCTTTTTTTTTTTTTGTTTGGCCAATTCCTAGTCGAATACCATCTGGCGCGTGAGCAACACGTTCCAAGTTTGAATTTTTACCCAATCTCCTCATGAATCTCGTCAAGCAGACAGGATCCAAGAAGAGACGACCGTTCCTCGATACAAGTGCAATAACTCCAACCATCACACACAGTGAATGTGAGACACTCTCTCTGTTCATTTATATTATTTTCTTACATTAAACCCATTTCAAAACCATCCCATTGTTACTACAGTCAATTATTAATGTAGTCTAGTCTTCCTCGTTCAATTCAATCCGACTCCATTAACACACACTCAAACGCACTTCTTGTTATCATCAGTAGAGAGAAACAAAATGGTGGCTGGTAAAGTAAAGTTGGTAATGGGGTTACAAAGATCATCTTCTTCCAAGCCAAAATCCCAATCTCTCACACCAAACTCGGACAAAAGACAGCCAAAAACTCCAAGCAGCAGCAGCAGCAGCAACGGTGCAGCTCCGTTCTCGCGGTCCTTTGGAGTGTACTTCCCACGCGCCTCCTCCCAAGTCCAGCCGCGGCCTCCTGACGTGTCGGAGCTCCTCCGACAGCTCGAGGAGCTGAGGGAGAGGGAGTCTCGGCTCAACACAGAGCTTTTAGAGCTGAAGCTCGTCAAAGAATCGGCTGCCATCGTGCCCGCCTTGGAGAATGAGATCGCAGACAGAGGTTCGAGGATTCAGAGGCTTTCCCTTAAGATCGAGTGCTTGGAGGCTGAGAACGAGAGGCTTAGGAATGACAACGAATTCTTGCATTTGGAGCTGACGAGGCAGAATCAAAAGTACGAGGATAAGGTTAAGCTGATGCGCGACGAGTTGTGTGAGATAAAAAGGGCCGTTGAGGAGAAGGAAGATGAGAGCAACAGCTCGCCGTCGCCGTCTACTTCATCTTCCTCGTCGAATGATGTTTGTTCGCCGAAGCTAGTTGTCGGCATGAACATGAGTACAGCAAACCTCGTAACAGCGATGACAATGTCGTAGGCAAGTCCTTTCGAATATCCTTGTCGTCCTCGAAGGATAACAATGGCAGTAGTGAGAATGAAGTGATAAAGAAAGATGAGCTGACGACGGCGAGCAATAATGGCGCCTTTCCCGACCAAATCAGGCCAAGACACAGTAGGTCTAACTCCGACGATACTACCGAGATTAGGACACGTGCCCCGCGCGTCCCTAAACCGCCACCACTGCGTTCATCTTCCTCGTCGTCGTCGGCGGCGTCTTTTCTATCCTCTTCAGTGTCGTCACCGTCTTACGGTTCTCTATCAGACTCAGCTGACCGCGCATTAGCGGAAATCAAAAGTTTTGCCCCTCCCCCACCTCCACCGCCACCGCCGCCTCCGCCAGCTCAGTCGCATTCAAAGATTCCGACCGCCCCACCACCGCCGCCTCCGCCTCCTCCTCGAGTTAGGTCAATACCCTCTGCCGCTCCACCCCCACCGCCTCCGCCTCCTCCGAAGTGTCTCAAGGCGGCCCCTTCCAAGGTAAGGAGGATCCCAGAAGTGGTTGAGCTGTACCATTCATTAATGAGGAGAGGTACGAGTTTCCGGAGAGATTCCGGCGCCGGAGGAGGCGGCTCCGCCTCCGACGTGGCGACTAAGGATATGATCGGCGAGATTGAAAACCGTTCGTCCCATTTAATTGCTGTAAGTTCATTAGTTCCATGACCTTTTGGGGTTCTGTTCTTTCTATTACGCCCTTTCAGCAACTCATTTCTTGATAATCCCCTCATTTAATACAACAACAGATCAAGACAGATGTGGAGACACAAGGGGACTTCATCAGATCCTTGATTAAAGAGGTCGAATGTGCATCTTTCACGGACATAGAAGACGTAGTTACTTTCGTTAAATGGCTCGACGACGAGCTCTCCTTTCTGGTAAAAAAAAAAACTGATCTTTTTTGTTCTTCAGTTAGTTTAATTCTTGGGGAAATTTCTGATAAGAAGAAGAAAAACAGGTTGATGAGAGGGCTGTGCTGAAGCACTTTGAATGGCCAGAACAGAAAGCAGACGCCTTGAGAGAAGCAGCGTTTGGCTACTGCGATCTCAAAAAGTTAGAATCCGAAGTTTCTTCCTTTCGAGACGATACAAGGCAACAACCTTGCGGCCCAGCTCTAAAGAAAATGCAATCCTTGTTCGAAAAGTATGGATTCGTTCATATGTATGGTACATTGCCAAGTTTTATCAGATATTTTTTTGCAGCACTCAGATTCTTGTAAAAACATGGCAGATTAGAGCATCGTGTTTATAATCTGTCGAGGATGAGAGAGTCGGCCGCAAATCGTTACAAAGTGTTTCGTATTCCATTGGATTGGATGCTCGATACTGGTTATGTCAGCCAGGTGAGATTATTATCATTACATCTGATAGTTTTCTTACTATTGATCAGTTTGATTGTAAGGAAAAATTGCTACAAGATGCCTTTTTAGCTATTAATGTTCTTTGTGTACACACGTGAACTTTCAGGTCCTCTGCTGGTCTCTTTCCTGTTGTGATAATCATAATCTTTTATCTGCTATTGTCTGAAAATGGGGCACTTTTATAATGAATGAGCACCTTGCGCTTGTTTGTTTTGTTTTGACTGAGATTCTTCTGCAATCTTTTTGTCGCCACGCTAACCTTCCTAACTAACACATGCTTCAGATTAAGCTTGCATCTGTGAAACTGGCGATGAAATACATGAAGAGAGTATCTGCAGAGCTCGGCGGTGGAGGCGAAGACGAAGAACTCGTACTTCGAGGCGTCAAGTTCGCCTTTCGTGTACATCAGGTGAGCCCATGATTTTTTTTATTTTTTTTATGAGCTGATGCGTTTTTGGAATTTGATTTTCTCTAACCTGTGTGTGTTTTTCTTTTCATTACACACAAATCCACCCACAGTTTGCAGGTGGTTTTGATGTGGAAACCATGAAAGCATTTCAAGAATTGAGAGACAAAGCTCAGTCTTGCCAAAACCATCATCATCAAAGATTAATTACTAGCAGATCATCATTGCCCCCATCGTTGTTGTAATCTTGTCAAGATTCTTACATATCTGCAGCAATCTCGGCTTCAGAATTAAAATTTTGTAAAGAGGAGGATGACACTGTACTGCTTTACTCGCACTAGTCAAATTTGTCCACTCGAATAAATAAGAACACATTCGTCACATCCCAATCCTTGCACTAATTTCATGAAATAAACCCAATGCCAAAGGAAAAAAAAAAGACACTATGGCTCCAAATAAGAAGCTACTCTCCTTCGCTTCTGAGGTAAAAACAGCTCTTCTTCAGCGGATGCCTTGTCGAGGATACTACGTAGGGTCATTCTTAGATGGGACGCAATCACTTCTTTGTCGGCAACAGTGAGGATCAAGAAAGCAACCTTGATCCTACCACAAAGGGCAGAAACCTCAGATTTCAAGATTTTTACGGGAAGATTAGCCATGGCCTGTCTCACATCAGACAACAGATCGCCTCTATATTCGCAGCAGAGAGAGGCCTTTATCAAGGAACTATTATTATCATTACAATAAGGGTTGGTTTCTGAATCTGATAGCTGTTCGACTTGTAGTTCATCTGTGTCCATTGGTATGTTCAGGCCTTTGCTTGCTACCTTCGCCTTCTTCCTCAGCTGCTTCACTTGGTTGATCACTTCACCGAGTAATGTGGCTTTCTCCATCTTAACATGCGAAACAAAAAAAAAAAAACATATTATGAACTCAAAAAACAATATATTAGCAGACAAGGCATTGGTAAGAGAACAGTTAAAACGGCCAAAAACCTTTTCGCTGTTAGGTATGAAGTGGCGCAGGGCAGCCATGTTTCCGTTGATCCTCTCTCTTCTTCTTCTCTCGGCTTCGCTGTGGCTCTTCAGAGCCGCCGTGGATTTTTTCTCTGTAACTCCATCGATCTTTCTCTCCGAACAAGTCTTCAGTGAATCGATGTGTTCGCCTGCAATATTTGTCTCTCTCGAATTTCCGTAGAATTGATTCGCTAGTCCGCTAATATCTGAGTCGAAGTTGAAGCTATGTGCTGGGAGGTTCTCACAATACATATTCGTAGGTATCAAAAAAAAAGAAGGGAATTAACTTGTAAGAGCAATCCAAGAAAGTAAAGAGTTAAACAACAAAGATCTTTTAAGAATAGATTCCCGGCGGCGGACAAGTGAGAATATCAAAAGAAAGAATCTTCGAACATAATAATTTTCATCAACTATAGATGGAAATTATGGGATTCAATCAAGAACTGTTGTGCGGTTAATAAGATAGTAGACACGTCCATAGACTGTAATGAAGAAGCCAAATTGCGTTTCTTAATAATAAAAAATATTAATCTCCGACGGCAATTGTGAGTCGTAAAAAGTACTTAAAAAAACTCAACTTGTTTGCTACGTGACGAGCGCCATTACGCAGCAACCAGTCGGCGTTGTGTGATTGATATTGATTGGCGTTAGTAATTACATTACTTTATTTAAATTAAGTTAGATGTCACTGGTTGATGAACGTGTAATATTTGATGTTTTGTATTATTGTTTATAGATAATTCGAGAAAGTCAGACAAGTGGTAGGAACCCTAAAGAAAAAGAAACGTTCAATGATTTTTTATTACAATATGAAATTATCGTTTGGTTAAATCAGTTGATCAAAGTTGAAATGACCTTTGTCCTGTTTAGGGGTGGTTCGGTCGTACCGAAATTGTGATAACGTATACCGTAGCGAAATTTCGGTATAAAAAAAACCATATCAATACCATACCAAAATTTTGGTATACCTTAATTTCGATACGGTATCATACCGATATTTCGATATGGTATGGTAGCATACCTTCTATACCATTCGGAGGGTTTTTTACATGCGTATCTCGTAACTCGCTAATTCGTTGTTTTCGAATTTTTAGTCAATTCAAACTCCTTAGGTCCCAATAAGATGGATTATTAATATCAAATTATCCAAAATAGAAAGATTTTTAATTCATAAAATAACTTAAATAATTTACATATTTTACTGAGTATTCTTAGTAAGATAAAGAACTTTACATAACCACAAAGTTGAGTATAGTTAATAATTTATGGGCTAAATAAATTTATGAAGATCCTTATATAATATTTTTATGCATTTTATATTTTTTTGAAATAATATAATATCTTTAGGTGTATATATATATATATGTGTGTGTGTGTGTGTGTGTGTGTGTGAAATATTAAAAATTTTAGTGTCGGTATTTCGGCGGTATACCTAATTTTTAAAATTTTCATACCTTACCAAAAACTTCGGTATACCAAATTTTCGATATTTTCGACATGTTTCAATATGATAAGGACGGTATATCGGTATTTCGGTATATTTCCCCAGCTCGAGACATGTTATAAATAGAATACATTACTTCTCTATTATTGTGTACGTGAAAATGGAATCTACGCATTAGATATAAAAAGTAGTTGCAACTTGATTTTTGAGTGAATATTCCATAAACAACGAGTGCAATGAATATATCTTGACGTGCGAATAGATGATTGGAACAAATTTGGGTCTCCAATGCAATAAAATATACCCAATATTTTGTTTATCGATGATTATAAATAAAAATCGATATACTTGGTTTGGATTCCCTTAAGATTATATTAGAATTATTTAAGTTATAAATATAATTTTAAGATTATTTTAATCAAGACACGACGACACGAACTTTGTCATATTTCCTTCACGAAAAAAGGCTTACTCGTTCACTTTATAATATACTATCATCGAAGTCAAATTGAATTTGAGTAGATGGATCATATTATGAATATACCACACAAAAGGCTAATATAGGGCTCCATTGATTTAATTAAATTAGTTAATTAGCCGCCGTTGACTTACACATCAAAGCTTTACATACAAGAAAATACAATTTGAAAACAACATAGGCAACTAATTGATTTCATATTCAAGATTTGTTTGTCAACCCTTCAATTATGTTAATTATTGAGTTAATTATAAACTTGGACTTTCGGTTCGCCTATGTGAAGTCCGTGACAAGTGAAGTCGCAGTTTTCGGATTACTCAGCATCACGTCAGCAGCTAACGAAATTACCGAAAAGCCACTGAATGATAAAATCTTGGTCTTGGGATGTTGACATTGTTTGAACAAGTACAGCTGTGTTGTGTCCTGCGAAATTGCAAAACTGTTCCTTCGCCAAAATCCCCTTCGGAATTCGTGAGGTGATAGAAATGGATGCCTCGAGTGACCGTGAAACCTTTGTCTACACCGCGAAGCTTGCAGAGCAAGCTGAACGATAAGATGGTAAGCTCGTCGTTCTCCCTTCTTTCTTTCTTTCTTTCTTTCTTTCTGATTTTACTTGAATGGCATCGTTTTGTTTTAGCTGGGTCTAGCCTAGATTTTAGGATTTAAGTGCTCTTGACTCGTGATTTGTCCCTGGGTTTTGCGCGTACCTTTTTTTTTTTGAAGTATTGAATGCGAGATACGTTGGAATGTGATCATTAGGGTCTTTGAAGGCGCTGTTAATTGTTGAATTGCTTGAAGTTCACCAATGTTTATTTTTGTTGGACCTCGACATACTTTGTTGAAGTGGTTCGCCTTCGCTGCTGTGGAATAATTTTCTCTGCCTTTTTACTCCTATAATGATGATCGGCGATGTTCTGGTATTTGTCTCTTGCTATCGCTTGAGTAAAGATACAATTTTTTTTGTTTCTTCACAATCATTTGCTTGCTAATGTGATAGGATATCTTTCCTCACTAGAAATGGTGGAAACAATGAAAAACGTGGCGAGGCTTGACGGTGAGCTGACGATCGAAAGCGAAACTTGCTATCAGTTGGTTACAAGAATGTGACTGGAGCTCGTAGGGCTTCTTGGAGGATTTTGTCATCTATTGAAGAGAAAGAAAAAGATTAGGGAATACAGGTCAAAGGTTGAATCAGAAGTGTCCAGTATGTGCAGCGACATTATGGCTGTTATTGACAAGCATTTGATTCCTTCCTCATCAGCAAGCAAATCCACTGTGTTCTTCTACAAGATGTAAGTCCTCTGGCATGTTTCAGTAAGATTTCGTGCTGTGAATTTGAGCTTGATTGGTTTCCTCTTTTAGGAAGGGGGATTATATTACCGATATTTGGCGGAGTTTAAATCTGGGAATGATAAGGAGGATGCCGTTGATGAAACCATGAAGGCATATCAGGTGCCACATATGAATCAAGAGCTTGCGTGCCTATGTATATATATAAATCATTTCAGGCTGCGACCACTACAGCCGAAGCTGAATTGTCACCAACCCATCCAATTCGATTGGGCTTGGCATTGAACTTTTCTGTGTTTTTTTGTTATGAGATCTTAAGCTCTCCTGAAAGGTACTTGGACCATCAAACATCATATAGAATGACTCATGCTTAGTAATGTGACTTGGTAGGGCGTGCGTGCCACCTTGCTAAGCAGGCATTTGACTAAGCTAACTCAGAGAAGGACGCTTTGAGCGAGGAATCGTACAAAGATAGATAGTACACACTCATCATGCACCTCTTGAGGGGACAACCTTACTCTATGGACTTCATACATTCCTGCTGAGGATGGAATTCATATGTAGTAGAAGAGGTGGTGTTGCAAGTGTTTCTCTAATTACTGTTTTTTTTTTTTATGGCAGAAGAGGTCAGAAGGCCGAGGGCTCTTCAAACTCCGGCGGGGAAGATTCAGAGATATGATTATATCTGGGCCGAGCACCATCTATGATTTAGTGGAGTTTTTGCTTTTGATGTGTTATTCTTATTAACGCCTTTGAGTTTTGCTCTTTTGCAGTAAATAAGGAGACGGGCGGCTATTCTCTGCTCCGATTTTGAGGATGCAATAACGTTCAGACTCTTTGTTCTGTTATCTCCTATTTTCTAGTGATAAAATTGATGTTTGCCTAAGAGATTCTTGATTTCTTCTTAACTTCTTCTGTTCTTCGGTTGTGTAATGAAGTTGCGTACTCTATGCGAATACATTCATGTGACAATTTGATATCTGTCTCCCATTTGATTAACTTGAAATACATATATCTCTGTTCCTTCCTATTTGTCATGGGGGATGGCAATTAGAACTATGTAATAAATAATAAATAATAAGGCAGGAGTCAGAGTAAACATTCGTCAATTTTTAGTCCTAACGTAACTACAAACAAGGAAATGGTTGACGAGAAAAATCAACACGGCTTCTGTTAAGAATGGCCGGCGGCAAACGGCTTTACCCATTTTTTTTCCCACGTGGCATTCACCTGTATAATTTGGAACACCATTCGCCGCCAGCCACCGCTCTCTAATAGTCGTCATAGTTTAATATATAAATTATATCGACACAATTAACTTACTACAAAATTTTAAAATATCAATTCATAATTTTTCTTTTTTTACAGTGAAAACTAAGTCGCCTTATTGTAACAACTTGCAAAAATTTAAGGAGTAAAGTTCGGATGTTAATTGTTTTCCCCAAAACGACTTATTTTAATTATTCACCAATAAATACATGTTTTTATATATCAATTTCTGGAAGTCCCTGGAAAAAAGGGGAAAAATAGGAGAGATGGAAAATGCGAGGAAAAGGGTTTATTCAAAGGTATAAGTTGGAAAATGCAATATTTGACTTGGCCCTCTACTAAACTTGCTCACCAAGAACCCATTAAGTTCTCATACTCAACTAAAGCACTAGTGCGTGCGTGTGTGTGTGTATATATATATATATTGATACCGTCGAAAAATAGATCTACCACGTCGGACGGCTAACAGACTTATTCCCGCCTAGATTCCACCGCGCGCGTCACCTAATCACTCGAAAACAGGGTAAAGGTTGGGGGTCGTTTGCCCTCTTGCCTAGGTCAAGAGGGTAATTTCCATGTTCCAGGTATAAAGTCGCATAAAAGATGATGTGTTCTGTGTGTTTTGTGTGTGTGTAATAAATTTGGCAGAGTAACGGTAGGATACGTCAGAAATCGATACCTGTTTCGGGTCTGATGGTGATACTTATAGAGTTTTCGCCCTTAGGTAGTTTCCAGGCGGTTATGACCCACGCTCCGTACGTTTAGGGCTCGGATCTTTCCCTTTCCCACGATGGCACGTTTCCTTATTCTATCGAGTATTAGACGGTTATTCTGCACGTCTTATTTACGTCATCGTGGGTGAATCGTGGCAGTTTCTCTCGAGGACAAGGTCTTCTTTCGTCATCGGGCAACATACCCGAGTAGACCCTGTCTTTTTCTCTCTTCTCGGGTAACTTCCTGGAGCGCTTTCGAGGGTATGAGTCTCCTCGGATGATGCGCCCGAGGACCCCTTATACTTGTGTTCTGAGGAGCTTGGATCTTCGTCGCTGGTCCGGCCATATAGCCCTCGGGCCCATGGTGCCGATAGGTCTTCCTCGAGTGAGGCCGTTAGATTAGTTGAGATGGATCGGGTGTTTTGCCGCGGAGTCGACTAGACCCGAGGGTAACAATAGTCCCCCCTTCGAGTAGTCCAAAAGAAGTATGGTGAATTTTGGACGTTTTTGTGGGGTAATGGCAAAATATCCGATCCATTGTGGTGCCGAGGGTTGTCGTTGGGCTCTTATTCCGTGCACTTTTCCTCGGGCATAGGCCCATTATTTCTTCCTTGGTCGCCTTAAGCACTGTTTCAAATTCCGCTCCACGTGTCGCGCCCTCATTGGTCGGCTTTGATGGGACGTCTGGACGGGTACTTTCGCGCCTCTTCCCAAGTTCACGCGGATCGCCAAATGTTAGTGCGGATCGACAGGGCCCGTTGATCTGGCTCCAATCCAAGGGCTCGAATTGATACCGTGGGGCCTATATATACCCCACTTCCTTCGTCATTTCCTTTCTTCTGCTTTCTCTCACTAATATCTCTCTTCAAGAAGTTCCCGAGCGCCCGATCCATCCAGCCCTTCTTTCCCAGCTTTTTAGGTTTTCTCGTAAGTCTTTCTTTCTTTAGCCTTTTTCTTTCAGCACCATGACTTCTAGCTCTAGTGATAGCTCTCGTATAGGTTCGGGTAATTTTTCTGGGGGGTCGGGTGGATCTGGTAGCTCTAGTTCAAGTAGTTCGTCTGATGACAGTAGTTCCTTTAGTGAGGGTTCTAGGAGCCCTAGGGCTGATGTGGGGAGCAGTCCACGGGTGGATGTTGAGAGTCCTCGGGGAACTTCCTCGAGGGCTTCCTCAGTAGATTCTGAGGCTACCCATACTGTCCCCATTCCGCTCCCGCATCATGCTTCGGGAGAGCCATCCCCTCCCCTTGAAAGTGATTTTCCCAGTTCTGGGGCCTTCCGTCGGGCCTTTAGTGCTTGGGTCGGGGAGGTTGAGGCCTTCCGAGCTGCTGGTGAAGGTGTTCGCTGGCATCAGATCAAGGTCTCTACTTTCAAACCTTCAGATCTTCCTAGGTTAATGTCCCTTTCGGGTCTTCCCGATGATTTTGAAGTTAGAATTCCCTCACCTACCGACATAGCCAGTAATCCTCCCGAGGGTTTTGGTACTTATTTTTTTGATCAAGTCGAGATGGGTCTTAGGTTTCCTCTACCCCGTTTTCTTGTAGATGTTTGTCAATATTTTGGAATCTCCCCTGCCCAATTGGCACCGAACTCTTTTAGCCTTCTTCTCTCACTTGCTGTCATTCTTGCCCATTTTCGCTTTGAGCCCTCGATCCCTATGATCACCTCTTTTCTGAAACTTAATAAGAAAGAGGTGGGGAAATTCTTCTTTACCCCTTCACGCACCCCTATTCTCATCCGAGGCAATCCCACTTCTCATAAGGGTTGGATGAGTAAGTATTTCTTTGTTAAGCCCTCGGAAGATTGTGCCGAGTCCAGTTTGATCCCCTTCTCTTGGAGCGACTGCCCTACAATTTCCAATCCTCTTCCTCCCGAAACCTCCTCTAGGGTCGAGGCCTTCTTGGCCAGGGTAGGTTCCAGGCGATATTGGGCTGAAAAACTCCGAGACGAGGAACTCCTTTGCGCCCATGGTTTCTCCTCAAAAGGGGTCCAACTTACCATGACCCTAGGTATACCGTCCGTGTTCCGATGTGCCTTATCTTTGGTTTAATTCTTGTTATGACGTGTGTTTTGACTCCCTACTTCTCTTTTGCAGCTGATCGGATGTCGCTTGCCGAGGTTATTGCCATTGCCGACGAGGGGGACGAAAGTATTCCTCAGACCCAACCCTCTCAGGATGCCCCGAATACCCGGTCCAGGAGTAAAGGTAAGGCCCCTGCTTCTTCTTCGGGTGCGAAAAAACCTTCCAAAAGAGCTGCCTCTTCCCAAGGAGAGGCTTCGGCCAAGAGGACCCGAGCTTCTGCCAGTCAGCCTACTTCTTCGCCTCCGGGAGGCCAAGTTGCCCTGGGTCGGGCTAAGCAGCCCAAATTCTTTGATAATCCCTCGAAGGAGGAGGGCTGGGATTTCCTACGAGAGTTCCCTAACGAAGCCAACAGACAATATACTCGCGAGCTCTCTTACCCTGACCTCAGGAGTCTTCTTGGTGTCATCCATGGGCAGGTACGTATTCCTTCATGTCTCGTGCTTCCTTAGATTTTGTCAAAACTAACATATATCTCTTGTGTAGGCTCTTTCTCTCGGGACTGAGGCCATGAAGCGCGTCTCCCGTCTCTCGGAGCGAAATAAAGAGTTATCCCAAGCTGAGGCCGAAGCTTGTAAGAGGGCCGAGGTGTTGGAGCGAGAGGTGGCCGAAGCTAAAGCTCGGGAGAAAAAGCTCGAGGGTCAAGTCGCGGATCTCCAGCGTCATCTTTCTAAGTCGGAGGTGGCTCGGGTCGAGGACCGCAAGAAGTGGGAGGAAGATTTGGAGCGCAACCATATTCCCCGGGCCACCTTCCTGAAGGAGATGAAGACCTACTTTAAGTGGGGCTTCTATGGCTGTGTCTCCCAACTCCGGGCCTTTGGATACGAGCGTCCCGACCACCCCTTCGAGTTTCTGAACGCCATTCAAGCTTTAAAGAAGACCCCGGAAGGGGGCTATCTGCCCGAGCCGATAGACAAGAGCGGTCCTTCGAGGACGCCTAATCCGCCACTTAATTTGGCGAGGGTTTCCGAACCTGTGCTCGAGGAAGCGAGGGGTGCTTCAGGGGATGACGTTCAAGTGGAGTTCGAGGAGACCGCCGTTCCCGAGGAGCCTGTTAGGGAAGAAACTCGCGAAGAGCCTGCTGAGGATGAAGATCAGGTGGAGGTGGTTGAGGAGGAGAGGCCCGAGAACGTTGTTGGGGCTGGAGATCAGGCCGATCAGGCCGCCTAAGTGTCCCTTTTTCTCTTCTTTCTCTTTTCGAGATGATTGTAATGAACCTTAATATATATATAGATGTATTTCTTTCCTGTCCCTTTGAACATAGCCCCCCTCGGGGTGAAATATATGTATGAATGCAGAGCCCTCGGGCATTTTCCCTTTTATCGTGTTTGCTTTCTTTTGCTTCAATCCTCCATATGCTTCCCCTTATTCTCGGATAGTCTGCCCGACAGCAGGTTGCTGGTCCTGAGGGGTATATAGTTTACCCGGGTCTCCTTACGGGCATCGGGTCGTTTCGAGATGTTCCTGTCCGGTCCTCATTAATTCCGCAAAAGTAGCGCAGACTTAGTCCAAGCAAGAAACCGAACTTACTTAAAACAATGCGCTCGAAAGTTTAGCAACGACTATTCCTAGAATATCGGGTACCAGGTCAGATGACCGTTTAAATTTTGAATTTCGTGTTTACCGACTTCTCGCCCAAGTTCTCTATAAATACCGGAAATCCTCTAGCTTTCTCCAAATTATTCTCTTTCCTGTGTCTTTTCGTTTTTTGCCTTTCATTCTCAGAGTTTATATGGCTTCCTCTTCCTCTAAGGGCAAGCGTACTGTTACGTGTTTTCCCAAGGCGGAGTGTGTTCCTTTTGATTTTAGTAATTCTTCCGGTTTCCGTCCTGAGTCGGGTCTACGACCCGACCCGGCTTTTGGTGTGAAATCGCCAATTCCTCAAGGCGATGGTGAAGACAAGAGTTACCGCAAGAATTTAGCTAGATGGTCTGCCGAAGTAGAAGAGGCCCGATCCAAGGTAAACCTCCCGTGGCATCGAACAAAAGTATCGACCCTTAGCCCTCAATCGCTTCGAGAGTACATCGAGAAGGCTAGGATACCCTCTGATTATGAGGTTCGGCTGCCCGACCCATTGCAAGTGGTGTCTTCTCCCCCTCCTGGTTTCTTGGCGTTTTTTGCTGATCAGATAGACATGGGATTGAGGTTCCCCATCCCTTTTTTCCTTCTCGACCTATGTGAGGCCTTAGGTATCTCTCCCGGACAGATATTCCCTAATTCCTGTAGTTTACTTCTAGCCTTAGCCAACGTTACTCGCAAACTTAACTTTCCTCTTACCACTAAGTTGGCACTTAGTTTCTTCCGTGTGTGGGAGCGGGATGTTGGCAAATTTGTTTTCGTGCCTTCCACTGATGTTCTTCACGATAATTTCACTGCCACCAAGGGATGGATGAACAAATTCTTCTTTGTGCGTCCTTCACCCCAGCATCAAGACCGTAGGTTTTCCTTACTTCAGTGGCGAGATCATTGCCAGGCTTCGGTAAACGACCCCGACCTTTTGTTGGCGTTTATGGACCGTGTCGGGGGTCAGAGTTTCTCAGTGAGAGAGTTGATGTCGGCTCTTCCCTCTGATTCGGTCGTTCCTCCCCATGTTTTAGGTATATTTTTCCTTTGTCTTTGCTTGCTAGAGGGTAGCTTTCCCATTCTTATTATTTCCTTTTCCCTTCAGTGAGTGATGGCTCGGATGTTCCGCCCGTCATGGCGGTTCGGACTAGAGGTACTTCGGCGCGCCCCTGGGAGGAATCTGAAGAGCGTTCGGCTAGTATGCCCGAGGGTGGGATGTCGACTCCTCATCGTGAGGTGGTTCGATCTAAGCGAGTAAGGCCTTCCCCACCAACTCCTCCAGCTTCTTCCCGAGGAGGGCCCTCCTGTCCTCATCCTCATTTCCTACTGGAGAAAGATGGAGAGTCGTCCTTGTCCTATATGATGAATTTCCTTACCCCTGAAGAGAAGGGCTTCGCCAAAGAGCTATCCGATGACCGTTTTTGGAAAGAATGGGCCTTAGCCCTAAGCCAGGTAGATTTATTTTTCGCTTTCCTTATTTAGATATCCACTTATTCTCGTTTTCCTTCGTCCCCAGGCTTATTCCTTATCCTGCGAGGGGAATCGGCGGTACCGTCTTCAACAGAAAATGGTCGAATCAGCCCGATCTTGCAATGTGGAGATGACCATGCGAGTCAGCGAGGAGGCTCAGGAGGTGGGTCGGCTGAAGGATCAATTGGCGAGGGCTCAGTTTGAGGTCGGTAAGCTTCGCCAAGAGCTTCATTCAGAGAGGGAGATCCGTCGCAGTCGGGAGTACCAGTCTGACCCCAAGCTGGTCCCTGTGGAGAAAGTATCCGAGGCGGCTAATATGTATTTTAACTTTGGGTTCCAAGGGTGTTTGTCCCAGATAAGAGCGAATGGCTTCCCAGAAAGTGCTCATCCTTTCCACTTTCTGAATCCCGAGGCGGCCTTCATGGCTTTAGCTCCCCGACGTTCTCCTCCGAGGCCGGTGAAGGGAAAGAGCCTTTGGGACGAGTTTGACTTAGGCGAGAATAGCGATGCTTCTCGAGGTGGCGGTCCAGTCGAAAAGGATTAGTCTGATGTCCTTTCGTAGAGTCTAGTTTCCTGTTTTACTTATTTCCTTGTCGTCCGTTGGTGTCTCTGCTTTTTGTCTTTTTCCTACCTGTTATGAACTTTGCAGCATTTTTAAATGAATAAAGGACTTTTAGTTACCTGAACAATGCTTCCTGTTCAATGCCCATCCCATTTATCTTTGGTGATTTACGGGAGTAATGAGGCCTCTTCCCCGGGTCGAGGGCGTCCCCCCGATCCCAGGGGTGGCCTCGGTGATCTCGTGAGATGCTTTTTGCGTCCTTTAACCAATATTGATGTTGCATTACTTTGTCGTCAAGGGACGTTCACGTGCATGGTTTATATTACCCGAGGGGGGGTAGTCCCGAGGGGCCTTTATTTGCCTCTAGCCTAATAGAGGTGGCGCTGCCTCCGTAGAGGGATATCGGTGTGCGCAAAAAGTTTTCTTCCCTTAGGGAATATCTCAGCCTCGCGTAGAGGGAATTCGATGTGCGCAGTTTATATTACCCGAGGGATGTTATCCCGAGGGGCCTTCTTTGCCTCTAGCTTATATAGAGGTGGCGCTGCCTCCGTAGAGGGATATCAATGTGCGCAAAGATGTTTTTCCCTTTAGGGAATGTTTCAGCCTCTCGTAGAGGGAATTTAGTGTGTGTAAAGGAGATCACCTTAGGGGGGTTGTTCCGAGGGATTTTTGTGACAATTGCCTCCTTGGGAAGTGGAGTGTCTTCTACCCGGGTCTTCGTGTCTTTTTAAGTTCTTTGAGTGTTGGGTCGGGAGTTCCTCGTATGAATAGAAAATAAACTTCATTAATAATCCAGCGTAGTTTACATCTCAAAAGCAATAGAAGTAAACTTTAAATAAATAATGTGCGAGAATCAAAGAGAAAACATGTGCAAATGAGGGTACCCCCCTCTAGGGATAGTATTTCCGTAGCTTTCGGGCGTTCCAAGGGCGATCGAGCCGTTTTCCGCTGGTGTCCTCGAGATAGTAGGAGGCTTCTCCTGCTTTCTTGACGACTCGGTAAGGTCCTTCGAACTTGGGTTCTAACTTCTTCCTTCCTTCTTGATTTAGAATCTCTTTCATCACGAGGTCCCCTTCCTCGTATCTCTTGCTTCGGACTCGGCGATTGTAAGACTTGGTCATCCTCCTCTGATAGGCGGTCATCCTGATGGCGGCTCTTTCTCTTCCCTCCTCGATAAGATCGAGATCTTCGGTGCGGAGTTGATCGTTGTCTTCAGGGTAAGTAAGGATTCGGGCGCTTTCCATCCCGATTTCCGCGGGTAGTACTGCTTCGCTCCCATAGACCAAGCTGAAAGGAGTCTCACTGGTCCCCTCTCGAGGCGTTGTCCGGTATGACCAGAGGACACTTTGAAGCTCATTGAACCATGACTTCTCGAGCCCCTCAAGTCGGGTCTTCAACCCTTGCACTATGGTACGATTTGTCACTTCAACCTGGCCGTTGCTTTGTGGATATGCTACCGAGGTAAATATTTGCTCTATCCCGAGCTCACCACACCATTCCTTTAGCTTCTTTCCACTGAATTGCCTCCCATTGTCAGATACTAATCTCCTGGGGATTCCGTAGCGGCAGATGATGTTTTTCCAGATGAAGGCGGTGATAGCGGCTTCGGTGATCTTGGCCAAGGCTTCGGCTTCAACCCATTTCGAGAAGTAGTCCACAGCTACTAACAAAAACTTCTTTTGAGCCACGTTTCCGGAGAATGGCCCAACAATGTCGAGTCCCCATTGGTCAAAGGGGCAAGGGGAGGTTACTGACTTCATTGTCTCAGCGGGCATCCTCTGTAGACTGGCGTGCTTCTGGCAACTGAGACAACTTCGGACTATCTTAATGGCATCGCCCTTCATAGTTGCCCAAAAGAAACCTGTGAGGAGTGCTTTTCTTACCAAGGCCCGACTCCCGATGTGGCTCCCGCAAATACCCTCATGTATTTCCCGAAGGACATATTCTCCTTCTTCCTTGGATATGCATCGTAGGAGAGGTCCCGCGAAAGACCGCTTGAACAGAGTTGTATCAATTAAGGTGAACCTTTGAATCTTTCGCATGAGTTTTTGGGCTTGAGCTTTGTCTTCGGGAAGAATCTCGTGGCGCAAGTATTGGTAGATCTCGTGTCTCCAATCTTCTCGGGCGATGTCGGGTTCGGGTACGTTTTGGTCCTCGATCTGCCAGATGGTTAGGACCTTGCCCTTTTCCTCAAGTGGACCAATGGCGCTCGCCCACTTGGCTATCTGGTCTGCCTTCTCATTCTGGGCTCGGGTGATTAAGACGATCCTAAGTTCTTCGAAGCTTCCTTTAATTTCTTCAAATGCCTTGACGTATTTTTCCAAATTCTGACCCCTTATGGCAAAATTCCCTTCTAACTGTTGAACCACGAGCTGAGAGTCCGAGTGTACCAGTAATCGGGTGATCCCCATTCTCCTTGCTGCTCGAAGTCCAGCGAGCAGCGCCTCGTATTCTGTCTCATTGTTTGACGCCTTGTGGTCCAGCCTAATAGCCAGGTTGGTCTCTTCTCCCCAAGGTGATATGAGAAGTATCCCGACTCCATTCCCTGAACTGCAGGAAGAGCCATCCACGAACATCTTCCATACCTCATCGGGACCATCCCCGACTATCTCCACCATAAAATCGGCCAACGCCTGTGCTTTGATCGAGGTCCGAGGCTTGAATTGAATGTCGTATTCTCCTAATTCAGTTGACCATTTGACAACCCTTCCTGAGACGTCCGGCCGTGTGGCGATCTTCCCGATAGGATGATTGGTCAGCACCACGATCGGATGTGATAAGAAGTAGGGTCGTAGTTTCCTAGCAGTGATAAGAAGGGCCAGCAGAAGTTTCTCGGAATTTGTGTACCTTGTTTCAGGGCCTTTCAGGATGTGGCTGACAAAGTAAATCGGCTTCTGTACTCTTTCTTCTTCCCGAACCATCACGGAGCTTATAGCCCGAGGCGACGTTGCAAGGTAGACTATCAGCTCTTCCCCGGGCAGTGGCTTGTTAAGCACGGGTAACTTCTTCAAATATTCTTTCAGGTCCTGGAAGGCCTTCTCGCACTCGGGTGTCCATTCGAAGTTCTGGACTTTACGCAATACTTTGAAGAATGGTAAGCTGCGGTCGGCGGATCGGGAGATGAAACGCGAGAGAGCGGTGATCCTTCCTGTTAACCTTTGAACCTCATTTAGACTCCGGGGAGATGTCATGTCTAACAAGGCCTTGACTTTGTCGGGATTAGCTTCGATTCCTCGCCTTGTTACCATATATCCTAGGAATTTACCCGAACTGACCCCGAAGGTACACTTGTTGGGGTTCATCTTCAGGTTGTATCTCTGGGCGGTCGAAAGCGTCTCTTGAACATCGGCTAAGAAGCGGCTTTGCTCTCGGGACTTGATTAGAATGTCATCGACATATACTTCCACGTTTCTCCCAATTTGATCCTTAAAAACCTTGTCCATCAGCCTTTGGTATGTGGCACCGGCGTTCTTCAATCCGAAGGGCATAACTGTATAACAGTAGGTTCCTCCGGCGGTTATGAAGCTTGTCTTTTCTTGGTCTTCCTTGGCGAGTAGGATCTGGTTGTATCCTTGAAAAGCGTCGAGAAAACAGAGTAGCTCATGTTCCGAGGTGGAATCAACCAACTGATCTATCCTGGGTAAGGGATAACAGTCCTTCGGGCATGCTTCATTTAGGTTTCGGAAGTCAACGCACATGCGCCATTTGCCCGAGGATTTTGGGACCAAGACCACGTTCGAGAGCCAGGTGGGGAATTGGACCTCCCGAATGTGGCCTGCTTCCAACAGCTCTTCCACCTGTCGTCGTGCCTCAGCATTCATTTCAGCGCTGAGATGCCTCCTTTTCTGAAAGACAGGTCGAACGGCTCGAGAGACATTCAATTTATGCTCGATGATCCCCCGGTCGATGCCTATCATGTCCTTAGAGGTCCATGCGAACGCGTCCTTGTTCCTTTTAGTAATCTGATTAAGCCCTCCCTCAAATCGAGGGGAAGATCCTTGGCAACTTTTACTATCCCTTCAGGCGGATTGATCACCACTTCCTCGATTTCTTCTTCCTTATCTTCTTTCTGAGAAGTCCCTATGGCATACAGCGTTTCCCTGCCCCTCGGGTAGTCTTCTCTTCGTGTTTTAGAGGATTTGATCTCTACCCGAACTTCTTCCACGTAGCATCTCCTAGCCATCTTACGATCTCCTAAAACTTCCCCTACTTTGTCTCCCACGGGGAACTTTATCTTCTGGTGAAGTGCCGAGGCAATAGCCATGAAGGAAGTGAGGGCTGGTCTCCCGAGGATGACGTTGTATGGGCTCTTCCCGTTGATGACCATGAATGGCGCAATCCGTGTTTTCCTCATGTCACCCTCTCCGAGGGAGAGTGGTAGATGTAATATTCCCATTGCCTCGATACAATGTCCCGTGAAGCCGAATAGAGCCGTTTCTACTTTGTCCATAGGGTACGCTCCTATGTCCATCTGATCAAGGGCCCTCTTGTAAATGATATTGACAGAGCTTCCATTGTCAACGAAAACTCTGCCAACGTCATGATTGGCTACCTCTGCTCGAATGACTAAGGCGTCTTCATGGGAGTCGTCGCCTCCATGAAAGTCTTCGGGACCAAAGCTGATGGTAGGGCCCGATCGTTTGCCTCCTACTTTGATTTCGAAATTTTCCAAGCGGCGGACTCCTGCCTTCCTTGCCCGATTGGAGTCTCCTCCCGTTGGTCCTCCTGATATGATGTTGATCTGACGCGGCGCAGGTTTCTCCGGAGATCTCCGTCGTCCTGCCTCCCTGTTGTCTTGATTCCTTTGATTATCATTTCCTCCGGGCCTCGGCCCTCGTCTATCTTCCCTTTCTGGCGTCCTCCTCCGAGCTTCCTGGGACGGTCTTGTCGCGTGTTAGGACGGTTTCCGATCCCAGGGTATCGGGGTTTAGTCCCGAAGCCCCCTTCAACTCCTGTCAACTTAGCTCGAGCCTCAGGGTTGGTTGCAATTAACTTCTCTAGTTCTCGATTTAATTGGAAACATTCCTCCGTGGTATGCCCGTACTCGTGATGGTAGTTACAGTAAGTGTCGGATATTGGCCGTCTCGGGTTACCATCGATATAAGGTGGTCGGCGAAGAAAGTCGTTTTCCTCGCATATCTCCAACGCCCGTATTTTGTTTACGCGCAATTTCGAGTAATCAACCCGTGGGAGTGGAGGCACCGGATAGGGGCGATCTTCCCTTCGGGGAAACACTCTTCGGTCCTGGTTTCTCGGTGGGCTTTTTCGGCGTTCCCTTGGGGGACTCTTGCGTTTTCTTTCCTCGGGTTCCCGAACTTGTGATTCTTCCACTCGAACATATTTCTCAACCCGAGCTATCAGTTCTTCTACTGTGGTAGGATATTTCTTCACCAATGATCTGAACAGATCCCCGTCCCTTAAACCGTGGTGAAACGCCCCGATAACCAACTCGGGCGCTATGTTGGGGACCTCCATCTTCACCTGATTAAAACGCCGAAGATAGTCTCTTAAGCTCTCCCGATCAGCTTGTTTTATGTTCAATAACTTTACTGCAGATGAGGGGCGTCTTCTGTTGCTTGAGAAGTACTTCAAAAAGTGGCTGGTTAGGTCATGGAAACTTCTAATTCCTCCTGGGGGCAAAAGAGTAAACCATTGCTGGGCCCCTCCTGACAGAGTGGTCACGAAGAGTCGGCATTTGACGGGGTCGCTAAGTTGGTATAACGCCGCGTTTCCTTCGAAAGCGGCTAAATGGTCTTCAGGTGGCCCGGAACCGTCATATTTCCTCATTTCAAAAGATCGGAAGTGTTCGGGCAGTGGAGCCGCGAGCACCTCGGGAGAAAACGGTGAAGCCCGAGGGACGATTGGGACTTCGGGCGGGTTTGCGAGATTTTGAAGCTGGCGAATCTCCTCTCTCATTTTTTCCAAGTCGGCTGCATGTTGATCGGCGCGCTGTTGGTCAGTGCGTTGCTGGTCAGTGCGTGGCTGATCAGTGCGTTGCTGATCGGCACGTCTTCTTCTCTCAGCTCGAGCTCTCCTCTGCATCGATGCCAGGGTGTGATTACCATCGCTACGTTCTCCAGTGCCGGATTGAGCGTCTCGCTCTCCGTTTGTCTCGTGTTGGCCTTCTTCACGCCTGGCGTTGCGTCCTCCATTTTGCCCGAGTCCATTCCCTCTCTGGTTCCTTTCAGCCATCAAGACTCCCACGTCATTCCCGATTCTTCGCATTTCTTGCATGATGGTGGCGAACATCACGGCTGGCTCTGCCGGGTTCTGCCCGTTACCGTCAGGTGGCGGCACATGATCATTCTCGACAACTACCATACTGAATTTCTATTAATGAGAAACCTAAACGTTCCCACAGACGGCGCCAAGTTGATACCGTCGAAAAATAGATCTACCACGTCGGACGGCTAACAGACTTATTCCCGCCTAGATTCCACCGCGCGCGTCACCTAATCACTCGAAAACAGGGTAAAGGTTGGGGGTCGTTTGCCCTCTTGCCTAGGTCAAGAGGGTAATTTCCATGTTCCAGGTATAAAGTCGCATAAAAGATGATGTGTTCTGTGTGTTTTGTGTGTGTGTAATAAATTTGGCAGAGTAACGGTAGGATACGTCAGAAATCGATACCTGTTTCGGGTCTGATGGTGATACTTATAGAGTTTTCGCCCTTAGGTAGTTTCCAGGCGGTTATGACCCACGCTCCGTACGTTTAGGGCTCGGATCTTTCCCTTTCCCACGATGGCACGTTTCCTTATTCTATCGAGTATTAGACGGTTATTCTGCACGTCTTATTTACGTCATCGTGGGTGAATCGTGGCAGTTTCTCTCGAGGACAAGGTCTTCTTTCGTCATCGGGCAACATACCCGAGTAGACCCTGTCTTTTTCTCTCTTCTCGGGTAACTTCCTGGAGCGCTTTCGAGGGTATGAGTCTCCTCGGATGATGCGCCCGAGGACCCCTTATACTTGTGTTCTGAGGAGCTTGGATCTTCGTCGCTGGTCCGGCCATATAGCCCTCGGGCCCATGGTGCCGATAGGTCTTCCTCGAGTGAGGCCGTTAGATTAGTTGAGATGGATCGGGTGTTTTGCCGCGGAGTCGACTAGACCCGAGGGTAACATATATATATATATATATTTGAGTTGGGATCCTAGCTAGGCACAAAAGTAATTCTTCTTCGACCCGAATTAACCATCTCTCTATCTATCTATCTAAAAAAAAAGCCCTTGAAGAACCTTAGAAGCAAAACATGCAAGGCGTTAATAGATTCAACCTTTTGATCTTACTATCATTATTGATCTTTTCTTCTGTAATAATATCCTCCACGCAGGCAAGAAAACTGATGATCGAAGAAGAAAGACGATTATATATAGCATCAGTGCTAAAAGGCAGTACAGTCGTCGTCGTCCCATCATCTTCCACGCCTACCAAAGTAGGAAACGACGCCGTACAAGAACGTATCCTTCAGTCGGTCCCTAGCCCTGGAGGTGGGCACTAGCTAGTAGAGTGGGTAGTCAATCATACATACATTCATATAGTTTTCTTTTCGCCAAAATTTGTAACTTGATTATTATTATTTCATTTATTTGTTTCCTTAGGTTATTCTTTTGTTATAAACTTTCTTTTCCCCTCTTGTATAAGTTTCATTCAAATTTCTGCATATGAGCTGTATTCTCTGTTCTTCCACTTAAAGAATATAATAAAAATGTAATCTTTATGAATATGTGGCATTTGCTAAATGGATGTGCCACAAGATTGTAATAATAATCGTATTACGAGGCGTCGATTGAAAAAAGGCAATCTTTGCTCTTATTTCAACAGAGGAATACGATATGGCTTCATTCCATTTGTCAAAGAGAACTAAGCTCCTTATCAGTTATCATTAAGGATGTTTTGGGTAAAACACAAAGTATCGCAGAGATGATGTCCAAATCTTACACCAACTTAGTGGATATAGCAAATCAGAACTTTGATTAAAGAAACAACCTTTTATCTATCGATCGTTCACTTCCTCCTCTCAGATGAATAATAATCCTTCACAGCTTCCCTCAAATCATCAACAAGCTCACACCTTTCGAAGAACTTGATCAACTTATTCAATTCATCATCTCCAAGATCATCGACAAACGGCTTAATGGGTACTGCATTCTCAGGTTGAAGCAGATAACAACTTGGATTATCGTCCACAATCACAACCCTACTCAAGTCCCTCCCTGAATCAAACAAGTCCTTCACATACTTCCCATCAATGGCTTTACACGAATCACGATAAAGCCTTTGCGAAATCACCTTTCTCCAATCGATCCTATCCAAGACCATGGAAGCATACTCTTCAATGGCAGCTGTGAACACAACAATCTCAAACCTCTCGCTCAAGAACTTCAGGAACTCATCCACGTAAGGCCTTACAAGCACGTAAAACGCCACTTTCTCCCCATTGATCGTCGGCCTCACCACAAAATCGTACCTCACGGGGGGCACACGAGCAGTCGAATGCACCAAAGTCTGATCCAAGTCAAGAAAGATCGTCTTTTTACAGCTCGAGGGCCGTGAAAGGATGGCACTTTTGCCGTCAAAAAGGGATCTTTTGACGGCGGAAGCACTAGGTGGGGTCGGAGGCGTTTCGGCGAGGATTTTACTTCCCTTTATTCGAGGTGTACTTTTAGTGGGCGTGGAGATTCCGGCGAGCTCCGTGAAGAAATTGGCGAGACGGCGTTGACATGTGTGGATCGATTTGCTGATGGCGGACGCTAGCGACGAGGTGATGGTTGTGGGATTCTTGATCGGAGATTTTCGCCGGTTTTGTTTTCTGAGTGATTTTAACGGAGGTATTCTCTTGGATACCATTGCTAGGTAGGTGTTGTAGGGCCAATGGGCGACTGAGAGTTTTAGTTAGCTACTCGAGAGAGAATTGAATGAGGTAGCTTTTTATTTATTTATTCATTCATTTAAGGTGGGCTCGAGAGGGGAGGTAACGCAACGTTCTAATTTTATTCAAACTGCTGAGTTGATTTCCTTACACCAAATTGAGTTTCAAGTCCAACGTTTTTTCGTCAGAAGTACTAAATAAAGTAAACACATTCAAGAAGTTTCTATGACGTCGACCGCAGTTCAATCTTATTCCTTAGAACTATATAAAGACAGCTCGAATCTCATCTAATCCATGGCTACGTGTAAATTCATCAAGAACCCACGTTGAATCATACTCGAAACGTCTCTATTATGGAACTCATCAAGGCATTTCTTCATTCACACACGACGTCTTCTTCTTCTTCTTCTTCTTCTTGGTTCCTTGCTGTAATAATTTAATAATGGCTTCGAGCGATGAAATTCCCGGTCTAATGCCACCTGGCGACGGCTCAATTCCGCCGGGTAAGGCGATGACAGTAAAGCAGCACATCATCGACAAAGGCGCTCAGATGCTTCAGTCCCTTAAGCCCATCAAGAAAATGAATCAGCACGTTTGTTCCTTCGCCGTCTACAGCCACGACATGACACGTCAGATCGAGACCCACCGCTACGTGACACGTGTCAACCGCGATTTTCTACAGTGCGCCGTCTACGACTCTGATGACTCGTCAGCAAGACTCATAGGTACTTTATACATATATAATATAACTTGAGAGAGAGAGAGAGAGAGAGATTCTTTTTATTAGGGTTTGAATATATGATCGTCTTATTCTATCTGTATATATGTATTAAGGTGTGGAGTATATAGTGTCGGAGAGGATATTCTCGACTCTTGACAAAGATGAACAGAAGCTTTGGCACTCCCATGGCTACGAGGTATATTGTACAGTATGTATGTATGTATAGTGATCATCATCTCTCCATTTTATTCTCCACAAATATGTAATATGTGGTTATATATATCATCAAATATCTTCATTCATATCATATCAGATTGCATCAGGGTTATGGGTGAACCCACGAGTGCCAGAGATGGTTCAGAAGGCTGAGCTTAGAGACATGGCAAAGACGTACGGCAAGTTTTGGTGCACTTGGCAAGTTGATAGAGGCGATAGGCTGCCATTGGGTGCGCCTGCGCTCATGATATCAGCTCTAGGGCTGCACATGGTCAACCCTGAGATGGTTCGTCGAAGAGATGAAAGGTATGAGATATCTACAGATGAACTGAGAGAATCGAGGCTCGACATAGAAATCCCAGATATTAGAGATGGCGGCAACGACGATGCAGATTATTGGATGAAGCATCCTGGGAAAGGTTTCGCCATCGATGTTAAGGACTCTGAGATTCAGTTGATCACTCCATTTCCGTGATGTCATATATATCTGTAGTATGACTTAATAAGCTAGCTCATGTTAAGTCTACTGCTAGTGCAATAAAAAGAGATGTAATAAAGAATTGATGAAAGCTTAATTAGCATAGATAGTTATTGATGGTGTTCTTACGCCGTTTGCTTATTAGTTACGAGAGAACACAGATCAGAGACAGATGATATTATTTGGTAATAACTGCAGGAAAACAACTATCACACAGCAAGAGATAAGGCGCACGATAAGTTGAAATCTTAAAATCCACGGCTTGTATGTATGAATGATGTCTTCATAGGCTAATAAGCATTCAATAATAATTAGATATGTACTTACGAAAAGAATATAGTTATTGACAAGTCAATAAATAAGACGAAAACCTTATAATGTGTGTAATAAGTCATACTTGCACACAACCTCTGTCGAGTCTTGAATCGCAAGTAACTCTTGCACTTTGTTGCTTTGGAACAGGGCTATATAGGAATCTGGATATAATAAAATATTACGCTAATTCTGTTTTCAACGCATTAAACATCGACCAAGTGTGCTTCGTAAGATTCCAAATTATTCTTTTTTTGTACTAATTCCATTGATCAATTCCTATAAATATGCCCTGTATCTCTTCCATTCAACATCTTCATAGTTCATTCTAACATGGCAGAGGAAGAAAAGGAAGACCAAGACTTGGAGGAGCGTGAGGTGATATTCCCAGACAGCTCTTACACTTCTTCATTCGAACCCCATCAAGACCACAGATTTCACATTCTGAGAAACGACATCGATAGCCAAAGGAGGACGACCAAGAAACTCATCGAAGATTGCATAACGAAGAAATCTGCACGGAGTTCAGTAATAAATATCCCGGCGGGGGGAAATGGTAATAATTCGCGGGGCTATTGCTACTACATGGACTTTGAAGATGAAGAAGAAGAAATGATACCGCCCCATATCATTACAGCTCAAAGGATGCCTTATTCACATAGCGCTGCCCCGAGGTTGAAGGGAAGAGATTTATTTGAATTCAGGAATTCGATTCTTCGAATGACTGGATTCCTCGAAACCTGATATCGATGACGACGTTATCTATTCATTATGACTTTTGTTTGATCTTAAGATGATCTATTCTTTTTCCCAGATTACATGATCTGTTACTGCAAAAATATTTGATGGATTAGGCATATACCAGAAATAAAGCATTTCGTTACCATGTTATATAACAAGATAAAGACAAAACAATATATGAAATGGAGAAGATTGGGCTTTATGGTTGAGCTTTAGGCGCGCAGTGAAATAGCACCTGCTTCTTATTGCCTTCGATTAAGATTTCTTGGAATAATGATTGCCCATTGATGTGTACTCATTGGATCAAATTTCTAAACAACTCAAATAAGGTTAGGGCGAAAAAACTTTGAGAAGAAGTTTCAAACACAAAAGCTTAATAATCCAGTTATAACAGTTTCGAAGCAAGGCAACCCGCAATAATAAAAACTAGCACTAGGCTGGTATCGAATCCATTCGCTGAAATATAATTTACTCGTCCTCTTGGCTGCGCAAGCGAGCAAGCTTGTTGGTGACAACAACATCGAGCTGAGAGGCGCGCTCGACGATTTCCTTTCTCTTTTTCGTTGACACATTGTGAGCAATCTCGGCACAGTATGTCCTGGTTGTGCATTGAAGTGTCAACAAAGCCAAGTTAGAATCTGAAGTGCGGGAAATGACGAATTGATAAGCCATTGACAATAGAATGAAAACATGGCTTATTGATACCTGTTGTGCATCATCAGCAACTCGAGTTCCTTCACATTGTGGACGAGGAACTTCTTGAAACCATTTGGAAGATAGTGACGAGTTTTCTTATCAGACCCATAACCAATGTTGGGCATCAAAGTAGACCCCTTGAACTTTCTTCTGACCCGAGAGTCAATACCCTTAGGTCTGCGCCAGTTTGTCTGTCAAGAATCAGTGAACATTTTGAACATAGCATCAGTAGAAATATAAAAAATCCAGACAAAGTTTACCCACAGTCCAATCAGGCATATTTCAAACTGAAAATAGAATAAAATGGTAAAAGGCTAAGGTTATTATGCTCAAAATGTACAGGATTATAGTAACACAAAGCTTAGTTGCAAAAGGAAGGACGTCAAAATGCTACCTTGGATACCCAAAATTTAGGGTTCTTTTAAGAAATGGGAACGTTTCCTATTTTAATTAAATAAAAGGGAACGGACCGAAAGTTACTGAAATACCCCAACTTAAGTAGCATTTATTCGAGTAATTAAAAAATTCGAATTAATTCGAATAATTTTTTTTAATTCGAATTTATTCGAATTAATCAATTCGAGTAAAAAAAACTCGAATTGAAAAATATTAATTCGAATTTTTAATTCGAATTTTTTTTTACTCGAATAAGTGTTATTTTTCTATTCGAATTCACTCGAATAGTTCGAATAAAATATTCGAATAAATCGTTTTTTACTCGAAAACGTCGATTTCAAGCTCAAAAACACGAAAATTCACCCAGATTTGGGGTTAATACATGTAAGAATCACGAACCCATCGATTAAAATCTCATTTCGACATGAAATTTCAGTCGAGCGGATCAAAATGATAATCAAACACTTCGATTTTTTTTTTAAAACACCCAATCCCTTTTTTTTAATTAGAAAACCTAGAATCCTCTTTTTTTAATTTCACACAAAAGTAATCCTATTTAACAAAAAAAATCCCAAAATTTAACAAACACACTCCATCCAAAATTCAGACACAAGAAAAATCGATTTAAAACGCCAAAACCATGAAGGTAAACGTCGTATACCTTCACAGAGACAAAGCGATCACTCTGGGGCCTCTTGAATTTCTTGACCCTCTTTTTGATAATCTTCTTGTCCAGCAGAGGCACCGCCATTGATAATCTAAACCAGCACAAGGTCAATGAATCAAAATGAATCTTTCAAAACGTCAATGAAAATGAATCATTACTCACGATTTTGTCTTAGGGTTTTCTGTGTTCTGAACTGCCACCCCTTGGATGATGCTCGGCGCTCACATTTCAGTGGTCCTTCTTATATGTAGTGTGGGGTTAGGTCTTATGAGGCCCATGAATACTGGGCCTAATGAAAACGGCCCATTATTATTAGCGGGCCAACATAACAATGGCCTAATATCAATTGGTTTAGATTCCTCGGCGGGACCCAACCCGCGTATTTGCAACGCGAATACGGATCCGAATCGAAGAACAAAGACGCAGCAAAACCTCAATTTTCAGGACTTTGAGGAACTGCAATTTGGAGGAACAAAGACGGCAATGGTAAGCTAATCATGTTTTCGTTTCGTATGATACGACGCCCTTGAAATTAGAAGCTGGATTGTTACTTCTTCCATCGTGGCTCACGTGAATCTTTTAGGAGTTTTTTTCTTTTTACTTATTCGATCTGCTTCGTCTTTCTGAATTTGATTTTGGGATGTTAATTAGGAGTTGCGGAATATAAAATTCAATTTTTTAATGATTGTTTAGGCTACAAAAGGCTTCCGGCCTACTTAGTGATGGCTGTTGCAGTAAAAATCAGTTCTTTTTTTATTTTCGCAAGCACAATCAAGTTCGGAAGTGTCTTCACGTAAAAATCAATGCTTGTCATAATTTTCTGTCGCATGTTTACTTTTGTAGATACATATTTTTGGTTTTTGGTTTACTTACTAGTTTTTGTTTTATGGTATCTTAGGATGATCCAGAACTGGAAGCCATCAGGCAAAGAAGAATGCAGGAGTTAATGGCTCAGCGTGGCATGGTACGATAAGCTTGTTTTACTTCTTTTGTGTATGTTAAGTCCTTGATTTCCTTGGCTATCTTAGCACTTTAGCATTGACATTTAGGGTAGTAGCCGATCAAACCCCGAGCAGCAGAAGGCTCAAGACGACGCTAAGAGGTAAATATTTCTTCCCACTTAGTTGTCAAGTGTGTTACGTTGCTCTTTGCAGGATTTTGGTTGACCAGTATGAATCCTTTTAACTGCTATGCGTGTTATTTCTGGTGAACCAGTGTGAATCTTTTTAATTTCTCTGTTTGTTATTATCTGAAATTGGAAATAGGGAGGCAGAAGAACAGAGGCAACTCATGCTTACTCAAATTTTGACCTCCGAAGCCCGAGCAAGACGTAAGTAAATTTTATACTTCCTATATAAGATGGTGTTGCTTGGAGTCCGTTAATTCACTTCACACTGTATCTAAGATAAGTTATACGGTATTGTTATTCTTAGGATTCAATTATATGCTGAGAATGGAGAAGTGACATGCATGATGCCAATTTTTACCGTTCTCTGATCTCACTTTGAATATTTCAACAAAATGCTCACCGTGATTCATCGACATCGGTTATTTCATTACTTTTAGTTGCTAGAATTGCACTCGTTAAACCTGACAAGGCCAGAGGAGTCGAGGATGTTATACTGAGAGCTGCTCAGATGGGTCAGATTGTCGAGAAGGTACTGTGCTCCTACATTCGATTCTTCTCACCACCCATTATTCATTAAGAGCACCTTATTGTGATTCTAACAAGATTTCTATCTTATATGGATAAAGGTTTCTGAGGAGAGGCTTATATCTCTGCTTGAGCAGATCAACACCCAAACAACCAAAGAAACCAAAGTGACTGTAAGCAGCTTTTGACTTGTTTGCCTTCTCCTTTCATCATCTCTTCCTATTTTCTAATCCGTTGGTGATTCTTTTTTTTTTTTTCAGATAAGAAGGCGTCCCAGCGTTCTTGACGATGATTAGTTTATTTCAGTTATATGCCCATGTAATATTCTAAATGTTATGGCAGTATTTTATATCAGGAAATCCTGTGTATTCAACTTTTTTTTTGGCAATATGGATCTTTCTTTGTGTTTGCGTCAGTCGATAGAACGCCAATCAAATGCAATAATGAGTCGTCGCACTGTATAATTTGTGTTTTACCGTTTATACCTTTGTCATGTTATTACAACATCATCATTATTACAACACACTCAGAGCTAGCAACGCATATTGCATGACTTGTTTATAAACGATGAAACGATCCATCCGAGCAGTAAATTTAAAGAATAACATAAGCAACAAAAGCAGCTATCAACGAAGCTGGGACATACGAATCTGAGGCAGCGTTTGGCGGGGACGCACTAACCGAAGAGAGTAGCAGACTCATCACAAACAAGAACAGAAACATCGTCGTCATTGCTTTATTGCTGCCTTCCATCTTCTTCTTTGATTTCCTTTTTCTTTACGGGGGATTGATCAATGCATATGCATGCATAATCAACCGTATTTCTTTCAAGACCTTTGCAGTAACCATTTATTAGATTCAAAGTTGATTCCTTTGCTGTAGTTTCACACCAGTACAACAACACAGCATCAACAACAACACGCTCCTCCTTAGAACCGAGCAAGGAGAAGCACACAGATTTATTTATAACACAAAGAGGTCAAGTAGTAAAGTTAAAAGAAAGCCCAAGCAGAAACAGCTATAGCTGCTGCAACTATGAAAGAAGCAGCAGCAGCAGCAGAAGGGACATTCTCGGTAGCGCCACTATTATCACCTGGTCGACCACCATTAGCCAAACCCATGATGAGACTCATCCGCACACACCAACAAAAAGGTTGATGCTTTGCTCACCTCCATTCTACGTGTTTGTTTGATGAGGAAAACCAAGTACCAAGGGAGGAGAATTTATAGGAGGCAGACGAGGTATGTCAAAGATTTCAAGTTGTTTCAGAAAATTGTTTGTTCTTTACAACTCCGGGGAGTTGTAGCAATGTATTACTCCATGTTAGCTGTGCCATATTATTTTAAAGCTACAAGCTAGCCTGTTATTGGTTTTTTCATACAATGTACTTACACATGTGGCTTCCAAGATGGGCTTAATCTGAAATGGGATAGTTGACCTTACTAGTTGTTCTTATCATCACTATAGCTACTAGCGTCATTTGACTCGAGCTTTATTTCATCTACATGGTAATTACGGTTGTAATTCTTGAAAAAGACACTTTACGTAGGGAAACAACACTGGCAAAAGATACTAAAATTGTAAGTGAAATCCCAATATCCAACAACAGATCAGAAAGAGAAGGTCACCTCACACAGATATGGGTGGCCGCGATTTCGTGCCCCCTTTTTTTTTTTGCGATATCAATAAGGTGTGAGTGTGCTTTTGCAGAAACGTACCATTACATGAAAAGGTTGGGCCTTGATGCCTTGTACGTTGTCTTGAGCTTTCTAGTTGGTGGCCTCACTTTCCTGTAAACCAAAGGGAACTTGATCTTTGAGTCATGGAACTGCTTGGTGCTCTCTCTCTTGCAGAGCTTGGCCGGGACAGTGGCAGTCTTAATGATCTGTATGCAATGGTGACGAACCCTATGGCGAGAGGCCATCTCAGTGTACATCTGTTCCACAGCACCGTTCAAGGTGGTGTCGCGGTATTCCTTGTACATGTTGTGAT
The DNA here is from genome assembly GCA_027422505.1 of Craterostigma plantagineum. Classification (NCBI taxonomy): domain Eukaryota; kingdom Viridiplantae; phylum Streptophyta; class Magnoliopsida; order Lamiales; family Linderniaceae; genus Craterostigma; species Craterostigma plantagineum. The sequence goes on from JAPQWV010000082.1 coordinate 2,241,852, forward strand.
ACCCAGTTCTGCTTTGGTATCTCAGCCATATCCCATAGTTCTTGATCGTGGTGGGATTTTTCTCGAAAATCTACATGGAAAGGATTCCAAGAAAGAGATCAAAATGCGAATCTTTTCATTCCAAGGTTAATATGATATGTATGACAAGGATAAAAGTTCAATCAAGCATTCCAAAGAGAAGCCTATCTCAAAAGTACAGCAGAAGAAAGAAGCTAATTGAGCTACACTAACTACAAGACATCGTAAATGTACATTCAGATGAATTCCTCCATAGAGTGATTCATATAACTACTATTTCAACAGTAATGGCAACATTAGATGATGCAGCAAAACCTCAGACGAAGAACTACAACCGCAGGAGCAGTTTAACGATCACGAAGAATTAAAAGTGAATACGGACCTCATTGATGGCAAGGACCTGACCATTGCTCTTCTTCACTTTCTTCAGCTTCCTCAGAAAGTACCTTGAAAGAATAAAATACGATACACAGCACAAAACCCCCTATTGGTAAAAGAGGAAAGCCTGAACTAAACCAAGAAAAGAAAAATGGAATGTCAGTATTACCAGAACTTGGATTTGGCTCGGACCTCATTAGTAGCCCAGAGCTTCATCCTATAGATCTTCGGATGCTCATCCGCCTCCGTAGGCAAAGCTCTTCCGACAACCTGGTACTGATGAAACTGCAAGAAATAAAGCAGAACGGAATCATGAAGGTACGCATTCAAAAACACTAAAACGCAGCGATCTGATCCAATGGCATCGTTACCCTGTATGTCACCATTTTGTTTTTCCTGCGGCTCCTCTTTCTCTTGCTTGCCTTCTCTGAAACTAGCTAGGGCTTTGCTTTTGTGCAGAAAGAGCAACCTCTGTTAGTTATTTGAAAATAGCACATGGGCCTTCAGAATGTTTAGGCCCAATACAAATTGGCGGGCCACAGGTTATAATCGAGAGAAAATGATAAATATAATTGTTTATACTTTCAGTTCAGTCAGATAGATGGTCGATATTAGGGGTGAAAGATGAGCCGAGCCGGCTCGTGAGCTCGACGAGCCGGCTCGATAAAAGCTCGGCTCAAGCTCGACAAAAATGAGCTCGAGCTCATTTATGTTGAGCTCGAGCTCGAGCTCATTTAAGTCGAGCTCGAGCTTGAGCCCAAACATAGTGGTTCGCGAGCTCGTGAACAGGCTCGCGAGCTTTTTCTTTTTTTTTTTTAATTTTTTATATTTTAATATTTTAATAACAATTTATATATTATTCTTTATTTTTTTTAAAATTCGATTTTTTTAAAAATTTTATATTAATTTATATTATTTTTACAAATTATTTATTAATAATCTCGATTTTTTAAAAAAAATTATATTTTTTTGTATTTTTATATTAATTTATATTATTTTAATTAATTTAATAATTTTTTTTTTATTAATGAGCTCGAGCTCGAGCTCGAGCTCGATGAGCTTTGTGAGCTCGAGCTCGAGTTCGAGCTCATCTAGCAGTAAACGAGCCGAGCTCGAGCCGTGAGCTGAAAAGCTCGACGAGCTCGAGCTCGAGCTCAGCTGTAAGGGTTCGAGCTCGAGCTCGAGCCCAGAAAATGAGCCGAGCTCGGCTCGAGCTCGGCTCGTTTACACCCCTAGTCGATATGTTCCCTGTAAAAATGTGGAGACCCATTAACTGGAAATGTATGTATATATATACACACACACATACATATATCAGTGTCATCTCAGCTTACTGTAAACCCCAAGAATCCTTCCTAATCCCATCTCTATTTAAACGCAGTTTTCCACAAAGAATTCATGGTTTCATGTCCATTCTATTCAACAGATTCAGCAGCAGATGAAAAGGTTGATGGAAGATCATGTCTTTTCAATGCCTCACTGAGATCATCACCATTATTAGGTATCTTCTGCTCTGTCTTTTGCTCATCGGAGGAAGAATCGGCAACAAACTCTGGCGAATTATTATCACCCTTGCTGCTGCTATCATCTGATTTTGTACTAGTGCTTTGAAGTTCATCGAATGCCGCTTTTGTTCCTTCGACGACTTCATCTTCGCATCCCTGGTCTGTCGTGTGCCGTGAAGCACTCAAGTTGCTCGAGCTTTCGGTGCTTGTATCCTCGAATACAGACAAGCTAGGATCCGTAGAAAGTGATCCACTGTGAGAAATAACAAAACATCGGTCAGCTCATGGGGCGATGAAAACAAATCCAAGGCAATCGAAGTAATTGAGGTTGTCCACTTACTTTTCCATGTCATCTACCGAACGAAGAGAAGAGATCGCCTTTTCAGCAAATTCTCCATCAAAGTACGTGTCCTGACCAATTTATGCATGGAAGTGGCGCTATTATATCAACATGGTTTTACCAAGAACAGAAGGAACTGAGATTTAATTATGAACATGGCTTAAAAGAAGACAGAACTGAGATGTAATAATAAACATGATAATATATACTCCGGCCATTATTTTCTTGGACTTATAATTCAAGAATAATAAAGCAGTGACGAGAAATGTTAAGCATACCTCATTTACGTCACCATTATTGTTTATCCCATACTGAAACGCGCGGCTCAGGTTATTTGCCAAAGCTGCAACATCGAAATCTTGATCTTGATAATCATCGTCATCACTGTCCCTATGTATTGTGGTTGGCCTCCTAAGAATGGCCCAATGGTTGCAGCAGTTACCACATACAGCTTAATCTGTGAGGAAAAACAGATAGGAAAGAAGCTGAATATAAACAAACACCTACCCACAAGCCCATTGGAGAACATTTTCAACAGCATTGCGCTTATCCAGCACTTTGCTCTGCCAATCCACCCACTCACTGTTTCCCTGTTTTGAGTGATAAAAAGAAATTATTGCAGTTATATGCAATTGGGGACGAAATATGTCTTTTAAACAGGATTTTTCTCTCAGGCCTAAGCTCAAACGTGGGCGTTCTCACACACTTCGACGCCACACAGAGATTTAATCAATAAAGATGAGAATCTTAGGAAAAAAACCTGCAGAAATTCACGAATTGAACTGTCGTTATTTCCACGTTGAACAAGTTTATTAGCAATACGAGTTACGTGACCAATGTTTCCTATCCTTGGGGGACATCTTGCCTGGGAAGGCACGGTGGGCTGCTGCAAGAAAGGAAAAAAGAATGGTCAATCTGAGAGCTCCTAAGTTTGATCTTATGACAGATACTTACAAAGGCCGTGAAAGAAATGAACTGATTGGTGAATACGAGATGACATAACACACCATGTAACAAATAATACCAAGAGAGATTTGCGAAATGTTTGTGAGAAATTACCTTGCCTTCATTAACAGCCAAAGTAGAATTGTTCTCGGCTTCAAGTATTTTCTTGACAAGGTTACAATCATGAAGAAGATGACTGACTAACCGAGGATTCTTACTTTCCAGGCAAGATGTCACGATGAGTTCCACGTGATGATGTAAGAAATTATTGTAAGGATATCTGCAGATGTAGAGAATAGGGTGGTGTGTAAAATTGACCTCATCTCAACATATAAATTACAGACAAGAGCTTACTCGAAAAACAACATGAAAATGCGATTGAAAGCACCAAGACTAATCAGTTCCTTTTCTGCAACTTCACTACTAACTCCGACCAAGACTGCAATAAACTCCACAATCTGCATCAAACCATCCATCCATTAGAGTTCTAATAGAGTTTCAAAATTATTGTTTAGTCATTATTAGGTTTCTAAGACCTTCAATCGATGCTTTCCGAGAGGAGGCTGCAATTTCCCATATGTAGTTAACAGGACAATATTCTCTGGTGAAGGATCCAAGAGCTTGAGTAAGTCACCTGACAACAAACCAACTTAAATATCTTCATATGACCCTACTAAAATGACAAGTGACAGACTTGAGGGTTTTTTATTTTTTAGATAATCCTCGAGAAAGGGTTTTGATATTTATTCATAATAAAATGGGTTTCACATACCTAACCTCGACAGCATGCCCTGGACAATCTCGGGAACAGCAGAAATTCCAGACCGATGGCTCATTTGTTGACCGTACATGTAAGAGAGCCCTGAAGCTAACCGTTTGGGGTCTAATAAGCATATACAGACTGATAACAAGTTAACCAAGACAGACTCAGGCCTTGATTCTTCGAGTGCATGATGAAACAATTTCCCAATAAAACTGTGACAGAAGCCAATTACCCAAGCAATATTCAATGAACGTAAAACAGTTGAATGGAATATAAAGAAGACTTTAGAATCAGAAAAAAACCTCGGGCTAGAGATTTTTGAAGCGAGCCCAGGCGGAGCATATCGAATGATAGTGCAAAGTGTTTCCGCAGCATTAGCATGAACTTCAGGGCAGTCCTGCAATTGAACAAAATGTAATCAGAAGATTTGTAAAGGCAGTGCAGTGATTCTACAGGTAGATTATAGAGAAGTTACCCTCGTGTATAATCATTTCAAAAGAACTGCTACGCTGAGAAAAAAACATCATGTGTATGCAATACATAGCTAGAGGACGAAATCTCCTACTCCTACACAAGAAGCAAAGTCTAGTACAGAGGAAAATAGGATCAACATGTAAGAACAAAGATGCACAATGCAACTTACAGATGAGCTGAATTTATCAGCAATCATGTCCAGGACATTGATATCTTCCAACCACTGCAAAGACTCCACATCACTGGTGTATAGATTTTCATCGACATCAATCAGACGAATCAAGACCTGTCAATAAAAACTAATCAGAATTTCCAACTTTAAAGAAAAAAGATTCTGAACTACAAACCTCCATTATTGACGTTATTCCAATCAGATCAACAAGCTTGTTGATGATATCTTGATGAGCCTGATTCAAAATTAGAAAACAAAAAGAAAGTAAGACATGGCCTGGACAGATAACCCTTTTTAACACGTTAAAAAGAGACTTAACAGAGAAAATTTTAAGAATTGCAAAATGGATTAACACTATCTGAAACTGGTAAAACAAATCAGGGGGATGTAAACAACAGATTAGGGTACGGTATTTGGCTTACTCGCATGTAATTCATTAGTGAAGCTGTCTTCCGTACCAAAAGGCATATGACAACCTAACGGGTAAAAAGAAAAAGAAATGAAACCTTAATCTAAATTAAATTATGTCCATAATCTGGTGAGGTTTGCTTGTTACACACAATCAAAGCAATATCTACCACACCTTGCTGAAATACCCAGCTAAACGCGTACTATGAGGGCACTCAGGATCCAGAAAAGAGAATAGCAGGTGCATCAACTGTGAATTCAGAACTCAAGAAATATTAGAAATAAAAAATGAAATGGTACTAAAACGTTACACACTAGTAAGGACTTTAAACCTCTTCATCCTCCACCAAAGCTTCGAGAAGTATATCAACATCACAGGTGAAAATTTCACAGGCAATGAAAGGAAACCTGAATTAGAAAAAGGAATATGAAAAAGAGGGACCATTTCTCACGCATGAGGTGGAATCGTAAGAAAACTCAGCTAACAAGCTTACTTGAAGGTGCGTTGTTTGGCACAGTCCTCAGGAGCTTCATCCACTATGTACTGAATAAGTTGTTTAACTTGACCTTTTTCCCTTAAACTGCAAGAAAATTGTGTATGAGGTTTCTTTGTCTGCAATTGGAAATATATCATGAACAATTTCTAACGAATTTGTCAAGAGGGACGCACTATCTCCAAACGTTATCGACGTAGATCATAAGCATCCGTACGAACACAGATTGGATGTTTGCAAGATAACAAAAAGGGTTCAACTTTAGCAATATTTGAACGAAGTTCCAAAATTTTACAGCATGTACTCAAAAAGCTTCAACTAAGGCGAAGATAAAATAACAGCTTACAAACTAATAAGACGCTCGTTAAGAGCTTTGCATTCTTGTATTATTTCATCCTCGTCCAACAGCTCCTCCAAGGTAAAATTCTCCTTATCTAAAATGGCTTCCACCTGCGCAAAAAATATCCAAGTAGTCAATCACAATCTCGTCCACCAATGACAACCAATATACACGCAATAAAAAAAGAATCTGGATCAGACAAGGGAGTTGAAAAAACTACAAGGAATTATCGCAAAAAGGATATAGGAAAAGAAAATCGACGAGAATTCCAACACTTACTGGAGATGCAGTGGAGAGACCAGCCATATTCCAGAACATTTTGACTTAATTTAAAAACACAAAACGGTGATTGTATACAAAAGACAGATCTTTGAAGCTCATGAACCTCAGCTCATTCACCGATGTCTGAGCCCAGAAACCTTCAACCAATCACAGCCCTGAAAAGTCCAGACCCGTTAACGAATGTAATCAACCCACCCACGATTTCAATTGGTTTATACTGATACAATGAAATGCGCGACACATACACTGCCGAGCATCGATTTCTTAAACAACGTGAAACAAATATGCGTAGTGCCACAGTAATGTAAGCATAGGCATCAATGAAAGCACTTGCAATCTTGTCTAATATGAATATATAATATAACTATGGCTGCCCACATCTAGTTCCCCTTTTTTTTTCTTGGTCTTCCACATATTTTATGATCATGACGTATGATCCCAACTGTAATATAAATTTTGGCACCGGCCGGTGAAATTGTGAGGAAGCAAGACGACGACAGCTGTAACGATGATGTTAGATTCCCCTTTACCGTTGGACCCTACGACTACAACGTGGCAGCATCTTAACATAGGAATATTATTGGGCCTGTTTTGGGCTTAAACTCTAGCCCAGTCAAACTTACGTGGGACCCACCCTAATTTCTAATACGAACAAATTAATTATACGGCGACTTTACACAATTAGGGGAAACGTCACGTGCGAAGAAACGTGACAATAAATTGCTAGTGCTGTAATTATTAAGTTGATAAATTGTATGCCTCATTAAATTTCATTTTTGTTTTGACTCCCGCTCTTTCGCATGCTTCAGCTACTTACCTCGCCCAAATTCTACTGTTTTGCCCAGCTCAGCAGAAACCCTAGAACTCGAATCGATCGTTGGGGTGGAGATCGACTGTTTTCTGAGGTGAAATAGTAAGGAAGCAACTAGGAAACTCGGATTTGAGTTAAAGAAGGAAGTTATCTGGCCGTTAGTGTACCTGTATCTTTTTTGCACTTTTCATTTACTTTGGAGGCTTTTGAGTGCTTGGTATCAGTCTATCCTAGTTTAATCCTATAAGTTGAAGCTCGTAGCAGAGTAGGTCAGCTGTTACTGTGGAGCTGTTTTGTTACCTTATGTTGTGATATTGGGTGCTTTGAAGGTGTAGCTGCATGGATAGTCAAGAGGATGTTGCAGTTTTGGAAAATGGCTGTATTGCTTTATATGGTAACGTGTTGGCGGATGGCGACAATGGATTGTTTCAAGCGGTTGAAGATGACGGAAATGGGAAGGGCAATCTAGCACGAGATTTCTTGGAGGATTTGGAGGAATATTGGGATGATATCAACGATAGATTAATGGTTTCACGAATGGTTAGTGATTCAGTTATTAAAGGAATGGTGTCTGCTGTAGAACAAGAAGCGGCTGAGAAAATTGCCGCCAAGGAATTGGAAGTGGTTATGCTCTTGCAGTCATTTGGAGAAGGTAAGGGTACACATGAGGGTGGAAACCTTTCAGAACAAAAGTGTCATAGATTTTCTTGTGTGGGGCACCAACAGATGAGGGAGGATGTGTGTTCTTTTAAGAAATTGCTAGAGGAGAAGTTTGACAAGGCTATGAAGGAAGTTCAGTGTTCTGGAGGATGTAGTTCTGTGAAGAGAATTGGTTCTGGTTCAGAGATAGCGGGCCTAGGTGAAATTCTGCAAGACAAGCAATTTGAAAATATGATGCACATTTCCAACACACTGGAGTCTCTGAAGACAACCGTTGGAACTATCTGCGACAAGGTGGATTGTGTATTAGTATGTTCTAAGAGGTCACTTTGCCAGTCATTAGAGGAGCGAGATCTTTGTGCAGATATTGAGGGTATGGTAATGCAAAGTGTACTTAAAATTCATCAAGAGGAGATTGAGGAAAAGTTGTGGGAGCACAATGCTCAGGTCACTGGAATTCAAAATATCAACTGGTCTGAAAAGTTCAATGCCATATCTAGTTTAGTGATAAAGTTGGATGAGATTCTGAAGTCACTTTCTCCACACGAAACAAGGCTATTTTCTCATGGATCTCATGATCTCGACATCCTGCACCACAGACAATTTGGAAATCATGTTGTTCCGTCCACATCACCTCATGAAGAAAATGGAGAAGTGGAGGGATTCACAGTTGTTCCTGAGAGCTATGAGTTCAAGCAACTTCAGCACATGACGAAGCCAGAGTTGGTAACTTTTTTGAATAATAGAATAATGAAGATGAAGAGAGAGTATGAATCAGCACTGCATCAGAAGACTGAAGAGTGTTTTAGTCTCAAACGAGAAAACATGAAAGAGAAAGGCTCTTGCACAAAACATAGGAAAGACGAGGAGTTTGATGTGCTGAGGAAACAAATTCCTGACGTTATCTCAAAAGTTGAAGATTTTCTCTCGGAGAACAAAAGATTTCCAGTATTGAATTATAGTACTGAAAATATTGACAAATTGAAGGATAGAGTAGAGAGCCTTCTTTCTGAAAATCGCCAACTTAGAGAATGCCTTGCTGACAAGCAAAACAAGCTAAAAGATTTGGAAACAGAAGTTTCTGGTGCCTCTGCAAAATTGCTGCAGCTTTCATCGTCTGGGAAAGATATGCGGCAGCTTTTGGAAAATCTTAAGTCAAGAGAGGAAGATGCACGTGCTGAAGCTTCACTAAGTGAAGACATATATAAATGTTTCCTGAGGGAGTTGTTTAGACATTTAAGGTCCAGTTATGAAGACTCGGATACGAAAACTTTAATGGTTCAAGAAATGTTTGAAATTATTCTCAGGAAGGCAGCTTCTGTGCCTGAGGCTACGAGAAAATCTGAAGTTGATAATTTCAATTTTGATTTATTGATTTTGCAAGATCTTGAAGCTCTGATTTACGCAGAATATATCAAGAATATTGGGCAAAAACTGAAGGAAGCGAGAATCTATCTAGAGAAATCAGCTTGCGATAAAGATGATGAATTGAGACTTGAGGTTGAAGAAAAAGAAAAATTAAAACAAGAAATGCTGGGTCTACAAATTGCAATAGAACAGAAGGAGAAGATCATGATGGATTTGTCGGTTGCATCATCAAAAGAAGCAGAGCAGTTTAATGTGGTTTATCGAGAACTTGCCAGTGTCAGAGAAGATGCAAGTCAACAACAAAAAGTGGTTGATAAGATCACCCAGGAATCTGAATTGCTAAGGACTCAACTTACAGACGCTAAAAATCAGATTGACGCCAATAAATTGGAAATATATCAGCTTCGAGAAAAACTTGATGAGGCCCAGGAGATGCTAGCAGAAGCGGAGAAAGATAAGAGCATAGCATTTTCGCGTGTCCAGGAGATGCATGATAAGTATCAATTTAATGAATCCGGAGGGGAGAGACTGAAAATAGAGCTGCGGTTGGCTATCAGTCGTATCCTTGGACTCTCAGAAGCATTTGATGATTTTGAAGGCAAAATATCAGATTCAATAAAGGAAAATAGCTCAAGGTATGTTAATTTATGTCTTCCATGCATCCTTTAAGTCTTGGTATTTCCACATATTTTGGTTTTTTGGCAGGAACTCGTGATGAAAATTTTGCTTGCATGCAACTTTCATTTGATTTTGCTAAATATTTTGCTATTGAAGGTTTATTCTGGTAAGGCGACTTCTCGAAATGACAAAATGCATCTTTATTGGGTGTCATCGATACTTCTGATACCCTCTCTATTGCCATGGATTAGTATCATTTTTGTTTATGCTATATATGTTAGTACTTGTTTCATGCAATTAATTTTTGCCGTGTTGGTTGGTGCCTCTTGAGAAAGAAATTCCAGCATTCTTCGTCTTTTGAAAAAAAATTTTGGGGCCCTACTGTTATTCCAGGCTAGACAATGCGAATGCGCAGCTGAAAGCTCTCAGGAAAACAGAGTTATCATACCAACAGAAACTTGAGCGCAAATGTGCTGATCTACAAATGGCGGAGGCTGAGGTAGAAAAAGAAGCATCTTATATTTAAATTTTCTTCATTTTAGTATTATTAAGAACCACCTACTTGAATTATTGGAAGAATCTTTCTATCAGGTCGATCTTTTGGGGGATGAGGTTGAATCTCTGTTGAGATTATTAGAGAAAATATGTATTGCTCTCGATCATTATTTGCCCATTTTAAAGCATTATCCTGGGGTAAGTAACCATCTTCGTATTTCAGTTTCTATTCTCATCAATTATGTACTTATTCTGGACCTTCTCTCTGCATAACAAATCCCCTTACTTGATTTCAGATTGTTGAAATCCTTGCGCTTGTCAGAAGGGAATTGAGTGGAGATTCCATTAAATCCTGATGATCACAAATCTCCATTGCGTTGTATCGTGTTTATAAGGTTGCAGACAGGTCCAAGAACGTTCTTCTCATATTTTGTTTGGTGTACAGAACAACGCACTGCGACCTAGGTTTTGATATAGCGCAGGCAAGTGTCTTCTTAATTTCCTCGCCAAGTTATGTTCTCCTGTATGTTGATCTGCCCCAGTTAGATTGAATTGGACAGTTTATTGTATTCATACATTCATTCATTTCCTATAAAATCTTCTCATCTTTTCAAGATTCATCTCAACATGTATAAATTGTTACCGCTTGGAAATCATTTATATATTTCTGTTTTATAACACCAATACAATTACTGTTGCATTACCCCGAGACGATTTACTCCTCCCCTCCCATGGCACGGAACTAAACCTATAAAGATCAATACTTGGTTACCAATGGATGAATACTCTGCTCGTTCCTAAAGAGATTGTTAGGATCAACGGCGGTTTTTGCCCTAACCAACCTATCAAATTTCCTCTTGAAATACTTCCTAGCGAAGACCTTAGATTGTTCAGACGCATCCACACCATGGTCTGTCGTCCCAATGTCCAAAATTCCCTGTAGTTCAAGAATGCTTCTCTGGTAAAAATCTCTCATATTATCGATATTTTGCCTTGTTTTTTCCTCCCCTGGCTCTGACAGGTACTGAATCTTTTGTAGAGATTCCCAGCTCTGTGCGGAGAAGCCGTTGCTGTCCCTGAAATCTCACTCAAAACAAGGTCGATCTCGATCTGATCCATGGCATCCCTTTACAGTCCTCCTTCCGATTCTTGTGGTGAATGGAGAAAGTCAATTATGTAGATAAGCATATGATTAAGATATTCACTCTTACGTTCAGACAGGGAAGTATGTGTATATGTATGTCTCAATACAGCAAATAAATTTACGGAAGATACATATGACTGGCTGAAACAAGACAATGAGGCAAACAAATAACATCAACACACATTTTGGTACTCACACTCTTTATTAATTAGAGGCGTCAATCATCAAATATCGATCAATCAATCATCAGGGCTTTGTCGTCTCAGCTTTTGGTGCTGCATCTTCTTCTTCATCAGTCTTCTTCTGTGGTTCCACAGATTCTTCAACAGTTGGCGGCGCTGCTACAATCTCTTTCTCTGCAACCTCACTTGCCTCCTCTTCTTTATTACCTTCTTCTTCCTTCTTTTCCTCAGTAGTTGCAGTTTCAGTTTCTTCTTTCTTCTCATCAACGACTACAAGGGTCGAGACTTTTTCGAAGACGAAGAATATCGGGCCCGGTATGCAGTTGGGCCCGAACTTAGTAGCTGCTTCGCAGACTGGTTTCGAGCCCGGAAATTCTATTACAAAGAATGATAACACATTGTATTATTAACAGCATGGTCCTAACCAGACATGAGCTTATTTGATGTGTATATGCATGAATATATACCAATCTTAGCAAGCTCGTCGAGGAATTTTTGAACTGCTGCTGAGTGCTTCTTTAGACCCCGTTTCCTTTGGTTGCTTGACTAGGCTCTGATTTTTTTCGATACAAGAAAAATATCAAGTTTAAGCAGAAGTCATATTCTTACACGAATTCAAGACATCCATTACCTTGATCTCCGTTGAAGAAGCTTCATATATTTCGATAACTTTGGGTTGAAGCTCGCTTTTCTTGTCCTCAAATTCGGTGGAGTATTGTTCCTGCTCAGTTTGAGTACATGGATCAGTATGAAGTTTATCAAGAAAAGAATACATGCATGCATACAAAAAGCATAGATAGATAGGAACACCACATGTCCAAAGATAGGCGGCACTTAGTCGTCACCTAAATATATAGAAATATATTATTATAGCAGTTATAAACAAACCTTGGAGTCATCAAAAGCTTTGCAGGCTTCTACTGCAGCTGTTTTCTTTGGGTTCTCAAACACCTTCTTGATCTTAGGCAAAACCTTAGATTTCCAGTAGTTCACCATCTAAAAATAGTTTCGAAAAGCAATGAAATTAGACTATTCTTTGAACAAAGTATATATATGTCAAATAGAAGCAAAATGCAAAGAGCAACCTTTATGCGATGATATATTAGGCCCTTGCTGACGCGTGTAAGAGGAGGAATGAATGAATGAAGAAGAAACTGTAGCTTTTCCAACGTATTTATTTAAGATGATTTCTTACTTGAGAGCAGAAGATCGATGCGTGTCAGCAATAACCAACATATATGTATAAAAGAAATTCAATCTTGACGAATAAAACTTTATTCTAAATAATACGCTCAAATTACGGCACACTCCCTGGTTTATAGCTTCTGGGAGCAAATAAACCGAGGGTAATTAACGTCACTTGAGTGGTTAATAATCAATAATGTGATGTGTGCTAATCTTACAACTCAACAAGCGATTGAATGACGGAAATTTAGAATAGTCTTCGGTGACAGCTCACTGATGAGGAGATGCTGCACAGATAATATTACCAAGAAAATGGGACCCACTAACGATGGTGATTCTGAATTTAAGGTTGTGCAGCTTATCTGCTGTGTCTCTCTTGTTTCATCTAAAGCCTCCTTGATTGAGTATATTAGCGTCGTGACAACGAAGCTCCTCACATGGCTAAGCTGTGCCTCTCTCTCTCTCTCTCTCTCTCTCTCTCTCTCTCTCTCTCTCTCTCTCTCTCTCTCTCTCTCTCTCTCTCTCTCTCTCTCTCTCTGTGTGTGTGTGTGTGTATGTGTGTCAAAGATACACACGTCTGTTTTCCAGCACGGAAAGAATATGCGTGAAGAAAGCTAACATAGTACTCCATTCACATTGATTATGATTGTTTTTTCCAACGAGGAAAACAAAAAGATGATGTCATTACAGAAGTTTCAATCAACTATAAAAACTGTAGCGGTTATGATGATTTGCTATTAATGGGCTAAATGTTGGGCTTTAGAGTTAAGGTCCAGCCCAAGAGAGGAATATTGCTTAGCTAGTTAGTAGTTAGTAGTTATTAGTCAGTCGTCTGTTGTCACTCGTCTTCCTCGGACTCTTTTCCCTCTGCAACTGCGATTCGTTTTGCAAGCTATTGAGCTGATATTTATCTCACATGTACGTTTTAGGTTAGGGAATAAATTAGATGGAGATCTTCAGAACATCAAGAAATGGAATATATTATACCCAGTCTACATAAATTCGAAAAAGACCTTAGCCGAGGGCCGTCGAATCAGTTATCAGTGCCACCAAAGCATGTGAAAGCCCTACCGTTAATGAAATCTACGATTGCTGTGCCCATTTCAAAATTCCCTGTGTAATCGAGGTTCGGAATTTATTTATTTTTTTTTAAAAAAAGTCGTCTTTTTTTGGGCGAATGATGGGTATATTGATTTTGATTTGTTTATGAAATCAGAGTGAGAAGGCGTACCCGCGCGATTTTATGCAGAGAGGGAGAGTAAGGGTTTTGTTGAAAATAGAGGATGGAACTCTTTCTAATCCAGATATCTCGTCAAGTAAGTAGCCATTGTCGTTTTAATGAATGTTAGCTTAATGAATGTTGAATGTTAGCTTATGCAGCTTTCGTGCTGCCAAGGTATTATCATCGTCATCTTGTTAAGATGTGCGTGTTACTTTGTGTGTTAAAGGAGGGAATTTGCTGTTATGGCTGAAATAGTTAGCTTTTGAGGCATCCAACTTCGACAGAGTCCTCGTATGGTTGCTCTCATGGGAAAGATAGTAATCAACAAGACGATTTCTTGTTCCATTTCTTGACTTGTAGCCTTCATTTTTTGCTTCGCCAATAGATGTTGTGATTGTGTGTGTGTGTGTGCCACTGTTGTTTGATCGCCTTTATTTTGATTAATAATCCTCTGCAATGCAATGGCATAACCTTCAGGAAAACAACTGATGCTCAGAATTTCAGAACTCGTTCCTCGACATCGTGGGCGTACTAAGAAGCAAGAACCATCTTCATCAACTACTACCGCCACCAAGTCTCGAAAAGGTTGGTAAGAAAAAAGTAGGTAGCTAAAAATGGGGTTTCGGTTGTGAACCTCTTCATGATGCCTCAGATTGACTTTCATTTATTTATGAGCAAAGACACATACTTTTTGCTTCGATTCTTATCAATAGCAAAATGTTGTTATTACAATTGTGAACGACTACTCGACTAAACACCATGCAGGCTAGTACGAAGATATCACTATCATCCCTTCGAATATTTTATTCGGAACTTTGTAACTACAAGCATGAGACAAAATACACTTGACTCCAAGAAGTGTAAGATCCTAATGTGTGAACATGCTCTGTTTGAGTTCGACCCAAACAAAAGCCTAGACCAAACCAAACCTCCTATTTTATTGTCACCTCGGACTACGATTAAAAAAACCGTTCACAAGACAAAAGAATATCAGCCAGCATTATTTGCCCTTGTCGTCTAGGAATCAATATGGGTGGCGATATAAGGATCAGCAAAATCAGCTAGGGAGGATCGAAAAATAAAATCTGTCCCCTTCTATCTATATATTCAAGCTTGCAATCGACCGAATGATATAGTGCATATATAACAAGCTTTGATGTAATAAATATGGATCAGACGAGGAGGCGTACCGAAGTTGGTGGCTCATCGCTCTTATTACTGCAAGAAAGATTCAAGAAGTTGCAGAAGATGAAAATGGTGAAGGGAGAGAAGGAAAAGATGGAGAGGGCCTCTAAGGATCCTTTAGCACTTGGCCTCAACACAAGTTACGCTAACCATGGTTTGGGTCTCGATAAACTGAGCCCGGGAACTTCTGATGAAAGAGATCAGAATAATCATTGTAATGATAGTTTCTGGGATCGGAAACATGACGTAGATACTTCTCTTCATCTCTGAAGATCATTTCGTATCATATACTTATGGTGTTGATGGTAATAATGATAACAAGGTTTGATTGAACATTTAACTATACAATGGGTGTCGATAAACAGCCACCTTGGAAATCTTCATGGCTAGACAGGGTGTAATGAAAACAATGATCAAAGAAACAGAACACAGCTGAGTATGGAAAATTAAACTGGCACTGCTAATGCGAAAAAATTCCTCATTTTCAAAACCTGATATGTATCCAAAAGACAGAATAGCGCCACAGGCGGGTCATTTTATGAATTTTGGAAGAGAGTAAAATGCTGAGATAGAAAGCCTGCCGTCCTCTGTTCTTATCGAATTTGTTATTGAGTAAGCATTAGAAAAAGATCTTTTTCTTTGTTTCTTTGCACACTTTTACGTGCTATAGAAAACAGATCACTTTGTGTAGTACCAGACAAGAGTAACGAAGATTCTAAACTGCTCCTAAGAATGATGGAAAACAGAGTAGAGAACGTCAAGGCAAGGATCACTATGAATCGTCCTCTATTATCTACTACTGAGAGTTGAGAAAAGTTAGTTCCTAAATCTGTACAAGTTGAATCTCTTGATGCAAAGACTACCGTAATTAACTTTCTATTTCGGAAGCCACGCCTCTTAATCCAATTAACACTTAAAGTAAGCAGGGCGGACTCAACTGGTATGATAGTCTTGAAACCTCAGTATTAATTTAGATCGATAAGAAACTTAACTCAGATGGAAGTTCTTCACATGCACTACTTTCTACATGATTATTTTGAGTATGCTGATGGGCACTTACCTCTTGTACGAGGTGAGCAGAAATTGCATCTCTCATGTCTGCATCTTCCACAACATCAGGCTCCTCATGTGGGGTTGAAATAGTAATTTCATTTTGACAAATCTTCTTTTCAGACTCTCCTTGGAGTCCATTGGGGTACTTTTCATTTAACGAAATGATTTCACTGACCTTATGCGTCTGAGCAGAATCTGTATTATTACTTGGGAGATCAGATTCACCTTGAAGGAGTTGATCGGGAGTTGCAGCTGGGTCAAGATCCCAAGAACCCTCGGGCAAGTTACTGCCTCCGATTCTGAGTTTATAAGCGGGGACTTTGTGAGAGAAACTTAACATCTCTGTCATTGAGATCCATCTAATGGAACTTGTGTTAGGGTTCCTTTGATAAACAGTTTTGTATCCATGTATCTTAGCTAGTGGTGCAACCCATACACCGTTCTCTTCCATGTATTCACTGAGAATTTCAACCATTTCATATTGGTGTCTCAGTACATGGGGCGTTGTTAGGTCCCGGTCTAGTGACCAATTTCTATACACAGCCCATATGTCTCCACTTCTTGGGTAGATTTTCACGCAACCTCCTCTACCAGCTTTTTCTCTGCTAAGGAGATGGGAGAAGATGTTGACTTGCTCTACAGTTTCGGCGTGTAAAACTCTGAAACTTCCGCAAGACTTGGTGAATCCACAGTCCAACCAGTTTACAGACCCAAACTCACAATCAGATTTAGAGCTGCTCAAGTAACCAATATGGATTTTGAAAGGATAAGTGGAGATGACTTCACGGATCAGGCAATACAAACGAGGCATGCCATCTTCTTCGTCGTATAAAGCCCATATCTGCTTTGGCTTAAAGCACTCTTCTGACCTATCCTTGTCGAAATCATGGAAGTCAGAATCGGGGACAGTTATGGACATTGAGGTCGTTCTCTTGAGTACAACAACTTTAGAACCAGCACTGGATACTTCAACTTCATGATTTTTCTTTCTCTTCTCAGCCTCTGCTTTTGCAGCCGATCTAAGCATTTCTAGTTTCTCTTGAATTTCTGATCTCGCCTTATCAATTAACATCTGACACACATCAACTACTGGGCCCCGCCTAACTGATGCCTCAGATTGAGAGGAAAACCTAGACAAAATGGGTTTACAGCACCATTCCCGTTCACCATCCTTGTATCCACGGCGACTTTTGGGGAACTTTCTTCACTACCATCGGAAAGTGAGCTTCCAAAGTCGATCTTCATCTTCTTTGAAGGTCTACCTCGCTTGGTCTTTAGTACATTGTTAGTTTGAGCACTGTAACCATTAGATCCAACATGGCATGTGGCTTTTGACAAGTTATGACTATTTTCCTTTGGTTTGGTTCTGATTATGCCCTCATTCTCTTGATACAGAACAAACGAAGATGAAGAAGATAATCCCCTACGATCCACGGCACCAACAGAATTCTCAGAATAATATCCCTGAAACGATATGCTCGATCCATGATCTGCTCTGTACCCAATGTGATGCCCAGAATGCCCATGCGGTACACAGTATCCATTAGAAGCCGTTGTCATGTGCATAATTTCAGATCCATGCTTTGCCGTGTAACCATTCCCAGGCTCATGAGCATAACTACTATACGGGAAAGACCCATTCATTGGGGCTGCCCCAGTTTCAACTGCAATAAATATACCTCGGCAGTTCTTGCACGAAAGTCGCTTGTTCACATACTTCCTCAGATATTCATACTGAACATGACATGAAGTACACACAGTCCAGAACGTGCCAAGTCTTGCCTGAGACGGCGAATGCTTTTCATGAACTCCAGCCCCATAACCATTCAAACCAAATAAAGATCTCTTTTGGTCATAAGAGCTTCTCTTAACACTATCAGATAACACAGTCCATGCATCAGAGATAAGTCTAAATGCGCCATCAGCCCCAGTCGTTTTGTTTTTATCAGGATGGAGCAGCACAGCCATCTTCTTGTACTGTTTCTTGATTTTCGACTTCTCTGAATATGGATCGAGTTCAAGAATCGAGTAATAGTCGGCTCTCCATTAACTTCCGTTTCAGAAGCTATGTAGACCCCAAACGTAGCTACCATTTGTGATATCCCCTCCAAATCAGGGCACAAAGTTTGTGCCTTTAAAGCATAGTTGCGTGCCCCGACATGGTTTCTCTCTAAAAATTGCTTCTCAGCATATGCTTTAGCTCTTAGCGCTTCGTCTATTTTAGATCCCATCTCAAGCTCAGATCAAAACAACGCGAAGACCAAAAGTCAAAGCAAGCTGACTAGTCGAAGACCATAGGTCAAATTCCAAAAAATAGACATCACTATGCACTGCAAAGATTACGAAATCCAATTAGTGAGCAATCATTTTCTTTTGTTCACAGAGAATATAGAATCAGAACAATCTCAATACAGTCAAACCTAATATACCCACATTAGTATATTTATACAAACACATAGAATACAACTACTAGTTCCATCTTTTTTCCTTCACACGCCATCAATTAAGCAATGGATCTACTAGGAATACAGTTTTCTAAAATTTTGGTTTTGGATAAAGCAACTTGACATTAGCTTGAAGTCGTTTTCCAAGTAGACTTACTATTAGAGAAGATTAATTCCAGTAGTACAACAAGAAGTTGATGTCAAAGTGGCCAATTAACATGCAATTTGTCGAAATTCAACCAGGCCATCGTTATAAATCAAAGATCCAACCCAGAACAGAGCAGCCAAACTTCTGCAAAAAGTTGCATAAATTCTACATTCTCAGCTACCCAAAAATTAGAACTTCAGACATTAACAAACTCAGTTAGATGCAATAGGATTACAGCAAAACTCTCCTGATCCTGAAAACCAGCTTCAGATCTACAAAATCTAGGTTAGTGTAAAAGCAAAATCTGCCTACAAACTGCAAAATAACTACAGCAGTAAATAACATGTTAACACGCAATAAAAAAAAAAAAATAAATAAAGACTAAAACTTACTCGAGCAATATACTGGTGAGCATCAGAATGAAGCAGCTGCAACTTACGGAAACTATCTGCGAAAAATCCGGCAAAATTCCGAGCACTAAAAAAATATAATGATTAAAAAAATAAAGTAAAATACAGTTGAGACTTGAGAGAGTTTTACATTTACAACAAAAGAAATACAAAACTACAAGCAATACACAGCCTTAATACTAACTTAATGCCCATATAAATATAAATAAATTATATTTTAACAAAAATAAATTCGTTATTTTGTTTAATTATATATTGTGTAAGTAACAATTACTTTCATATTCATCAGGCGATTCTCAAATTAAGCTAAAAAAAGTTAATTAACAAAGACCAGTTGAAAAATCATTTATATATTTTTAACTTAATTACTTGCTATGACTAATGTGTTTAATGTAAAAAAAAAATTATTAAGGAGAATGGAAAAAGAATTGCCAAGTCATGAATCTTATACATACAAACACATTTGCAAAAATCATAAAAAAAAAAAGCAAAATAGGAATCTGGCTTTTTTGGGTCCACTTTCCAAAATTCGGATCCTTTAAGGATAAGCAATCCTATATTTCATTTGTTCTATGTAGAATGTTTAATATTTCACCTGTTAGATCATATTACATAATCCTATGCTGCACTCCCACACACAAGGTGAGCAATCACACACAATATTACCTTTGAGTTCATGGCAAACGGTTCTGTTCTATCTTCACAAGTAAAAAAAAACAAATGCCAAATGGGCTTATTCAGACAACAAAGTACACTGTTACGTTTCTCCTCCTTCATTTGGATTTGTGATGCACGCACCACCCTAACGTGCAAGCGAAATTTACAGGCACACACAGTTTTGTATCCCAAATGGTTGAACTCAATCTTGAGTTTTGCTCTCTCCTTCACTTGGGCCCCAGCTCGGTCTCAGAGCGATCGATGTGAGCTCGTGGAATTTCAGCATTCAAAGGTATGTTTCTGTGGAATAAATGGAGTGGAGTGGAGTAGATAGAACCATATTTAAGCTAGCTGACGGGAAACTCGAGTTGAATGATGAAAGATGCCTTCTCTGCTTCTCTAAGATACTTCACGGAGCCATTCATGGCTCGAACGAGCTTTTGGCTGAAATAGAGCGTAAGGCCTTCCCTCGACAAATTGCTGTTACTGGAGTAAAACATGTCTTTTATCAACTCTTCAGGTATTCCAGGGGCTTGATGCGTAATCCTGTTATTTCAGCAACAGTAATGTTTATGTCACAATGCAGCTCATCGTATTTGTATGAATTCTTTCGAAAAGGCACAAAGAAGTGGTTTTTTTTTTTCTGTACCTGAATTCGACATGAAGAAGGTGCATCTGCGTCCCTATGCTTTCCTTTCTGTGAGTCAATTTGAAAAGAATAGAAGATCCCTGAGAAGAGGGAGTAAATAAGATGGAAGTGGCCAAGACGTTCGACAGCACTTGTTGAAGCCTCGACACATCACCGTTTAGGGAGATTGAGGATAGTTCGGGGGCAACATCGTAATAGATCTGAACACGATGCTCCTGACACAGTATCATAACTTGATTCATGACTGTCTCTAAAGCTTCCCCGAGGTTAAATTCATCGGAGTTGATCTCTATATTGCTGAAATGAGATTCAACAGAAAAATCAACAACCCTTTAGAAAAAGATAAATGAGAAAGAGCCCAATTTGCCAAATTACTTACTACATCATGATTCGAAAAATATTTACCTTTCTTCGATACCCTGCATATCAGTGTCTCCAATGATTATAGCCAGCTGATCCTGACACAGTTCGCTAGTCTTCAAGAGTCGTCTCTGTTCATTAGTCAGATCAGAAGACTGCATAACGTTTTGTACGCACTTCATGCCACTCAAGGGACTTGTAAGCTGACTACGAACATAACCTAATTTCGTTACGGTGTTTGCAGTGGCTTTCTCAGTTATCTTCTGCACCTTCATAGCATATCGTAGTTCGGGGCTAGCAATGTGCAGAAAACATAAAACTCCGGTTATTTTTCCTTCTGAATTTGTTCTCCTACTCGCAGAAACCAGTGCTTCGACGTACTTCTGTTGCTGATCGAAGAAGCCAAAGACTAACTTATCGGGAAAATCTTGCCCAGAAATTACAGTGTTGAACAGTATTCTGAGCTTTGTTAAAGTGTCCTGATCTTTGACTTGACAGCCAAAGGGATGAACCGTGAAGACCTCACCAAGAAGGATTTGATCAATTACGTGTTCCCTTTTCAGGCCAGAGAGCTTTTGCATAGCATCGTTCCATTCTATGCATCTTCCGTTCTCATCCATGACAAAGATGGGTGGGATTAAGGGGCAAGGGTTTCTCATGATGCCCACGTAATCGCTTTGTGCCCGATTGTATTTGTCCAATATCATTCTCTGACGTGTTAAATCTTGCCCAATAAAGCAAACCCCAACTATATTTTCCTTCACATCTCGACTACAGCAAGCATTTGCAACTAAGATGACGGGACCTTTTGTTGATTGGTTTCCAAATGTTTTTAGTTTGATCTCAATCTCTCTTTCTTCCTGACCTGCAATTAGCACAAGGGTTGTGTTGAAAGGTAACATAACCTACCACAACTGAAGTGAAAATGGCGATAAAAATATTGATATAACAGAAGAAAGAATCTCACCTCGAAAAGCAAGCGAGAGAATGTGACTCACTCTCTCAACAGCATCCTCAGCCACGAGATCAACGAATGGGGCACCGAGGGCTTTTGTCAAATCCAAGCCAGTAAGCTCAGCGACTTTAGTATTCCAGCCATTAACAAAACCCGACGTGTCAACAGCCAAGATAGGTATCGAAGCAGTTTCGATGAGTCGAACCATTTCATTAGTCACGACTCGCAGTTCTTCAACCCTCTGTATGCTCGTATCAACCGCTGGAACGCTTACGATCATCTTCGAATCATTTGCTGCTGCTTGCAATGATCCTCTCAGTATCAGCTGCAACGAGTGAATGGCGTCCATTTCGACATCTTCCCATGGCAAACTCCTCCTCTTAACCACCTCAAGGAATGCCTTGAACGACGATCTTGGATGCATTTTTCTACCATCGTCTTTATTGTCTGGGTCATGTTTCGCACCGCCCCATTTGACCTCTTTCGCCGTGTGCGAACGAAACCAAAAAAGGAAATCAGTAGAAGTGATTTTCACAGCAGCCATGCCACAAACAGCTTCGCCAAGAACAGAAGCGCCTGGGTAACCAGCTTCCATTAGGCTGTCAGTACTTAAACCCGTGCTATTACCGTGAAATTCGAGGAGCCATTCGACGATATCTTTGGTTTGTGCCTCTGTAGGCGTCGCTCCGATCAACCAGCATTTCTTACCATAGTAAAGTGCAGCCCCATCACATTTCACCAGATCCATCACATTAGGCGATTGAGTTATGATACCCAATGGAGCATCTCTGAGAAGCATATCACATAGCAGAGTCTGAGTTCGAAGTATCTGCTTCTCCTTGTGCTGAGCTTCTAATTCAACTTCCTTGTTAATTTGAACTGCAAAAACCTGAATCAAGAACTCGCAAGCATACCTCAGTGGGAACGGAAGGAACCTAGGGCTCGTATGGTGACAAACTACCAAGCCCCATAGTTTCCTTCTCTTTAGCTGGTTACTGTTGTTATTATTACCAGTATCACCTTCATCAGCATTATCGTCATCGTCCTCATTGATCACAACAGACATCACCAATGATGCAATAGACCCCATATTCTTCATGTACTCCGAGTGACATCCATGTGGGGCCCTTAAGATGGATCCAGAAAGGCTCAGCGGTCGAGACAACGCCTTATCTTGAACGACTTTGACGGGCTGTGCCAAGCAATCGCATATCATACGAACCTTATTCTTCATAAACAGAAACCTCGAAGCTTGAGGTATATCAGTAGCAGGATAATGCAAGCCCAAATAAGGTTCCATGTCTGGCCCGCGACATTCTGCAATAACCTCTCCGTGCTCATCCTCATGGAATTTGTAAACCATCACACGATCATAGCCCGTCAAGTCCTTCAGCTCTCTAACCAGCGCATCGCATAACGGCAGTATGTTCCCACTTGGGACAGATTGTATCCTGGAGATTGCCTTAGCTGCAAGCTTGTAAGATTTCAACGCCCCAGCAGCTGTAATAGGCACGTCGGATGGATTCACAGGTTCCAAGTCAATCACTATCCCCACATCGATGTGATGTAAAATTGCATAAAAGGGCTTTCCCGAGCTTCTACAATGAACGAGAATTGGATTGAGCAGATTAACCTCAGCATGTTCTGCAGCTTTTTGAAGCGCTGAACCACCTGGGTGTCGAAAGAGGGATCGAACATCTGTGCCAAAGGTCAAAGCCTCCTGTTGTTGTTCCATACTGGGAACGGCGTGTGGGGCTAAATCCAACATTTCTGGCGCATTTTCGCTGTACCCAAAATACGAAGGCTTTGTTGGTCGATGGCAATCATGCAACCAAAGGGCTGAATGAGGCTTCCCCTTTGCATCTTTTGAAGGTATGCTGATATAGTGGACGAAGGAACATCGACACTTCCAGCATTCGATGCATTGACAGAACTTGAGTAATCGAATTGCTTCTGCGAATTCTCGTAGTCGACATGAAGCCTCGCATCAATTGGGGTCTGGGTTAAGACACGATTTTCGCGTTTAGAACGAGCTGAGCTGCTCTTGGAGCAGCTAGTCCTGTTTGTGGTTGATTTCGATGACATTTGCTTCCACGGAAATGATTTATATCAGCACCATATCTAATTCACAACAACAAAGCCCACCACTATCCAGCAATCTTCGACAAATTAAACATAGAACCTGAAAAAGGGAAGACAAAACAAAAGATGACAACATCAACCTGGAATCTGAGTTTCGCGATCATAGTGAAAAGCACCGAACTTTAGCTCCCATCATTGTACCTCCCTAACAGTCCCAAATAAGTAAAACTGGCAACAATTCAAGGAAAACCTCAAACCGATACCACCATCAGATATACACGAATCTATAGCATAAAAAAAAAAAAAGAACGACGAGAGAACCTGAATTGATTGATGGGTTTTCCTCCAACGAGTCCATGAGAGCTTAATCTCGTTAGATAAGCATGAAAGATTCACAATATATCATCTCAAAAAAGAAAATTCCAGAGCTACGAAGAATAGGTAAAATAGAAAGATGACAACTGAGCCAATGAGGCTTGCTCTAGTAAGCTGAGGCATCCAAGTTCATGATTAGGAGGTCAGTTCGAACATCCCACATGACTGAAAATCCATGCTTACCCATGAAGTGAATTAGTTTCTGAGCGAAGCTAGATTGGATACCTCGGGACCGAAGAAGATGACAACTGACAAGTGGGATTTGAGTTAAGATTGCAGGAAATGGAGTGGAGTCTCCAACATGTGAAACATCGAGCTTCGCCCATAGGGAAGCAATTTTATATTATAGTATTGCAGTTCTCGAAGACGAGTATAGTATACGCGGACAAGTTGCTCATTAATATATGTCTCGAGAATTTCGTTATATTTTGTTGTACTATGTATACCTTTATTTTTATTTTTTTTTTCCTTTTCTTACCTCTGAATCTTTTTATCTTTCCGTTACCAAAGTAATTTTCTATTTCATTTGAAGCATTTTCCGTCGCAGTCAAATCGAATACTTGTAGTCATCTGCATCTCCAAAAACGATATTTTGTATATTATAGCCAGATAGAGCATCATCAGTAGAATTCCCTGTTAGTAATGAACCATTCAATAAATATGAAATTCTAAAGAGAAATTAGTGTTGCATTACGAGTTAGATTTAATATATACACATACTGTGGGCCTAACTAGAACCACCACTTGCAACAAGGACCATTTTGTATGCAATGCAAGTGGTTTGGAATGACGAGGAAGCCACAGATCATCTTACTTCTTTGCAATTACGTCAGTAAAAAGAAACGTTCTTTCGTTGATATCTCTCCTTGCTACAAAAGAACTTGAGAATTTTCACCGACAATAGACGAGCTTGAAATTATGCATATATCGACTTGAATCTCATCTCCAAATGGAAAAGGCTGAACTAAGAGGGACAGTGCTCTGGGAACGTTTCTTTCAGGACTTGAGGCAGTTTCAGAACAATCTCTGCAAATGCTGATGAAGGACAAGGCAATATTAGTAGTAACTTTAAATAATTTTTCACCAGAATATATACCACAAGAATAATAATAATATATAGTCATCGAACCTTCAGGTACGCTCATTGTTCTTAGAGCATGCTCGGCGTATGTTAGACGAGCGGGAATAATTTTAGTTCCTAAGTCATTAGTTTCCTCCTTAGCTTGTTGATGGACGGGCCAAGCAAGTACATTGACAAGTGATGGAAGTGTAGAGACGAGATCCTTGTACTTGATCCTCACCGTGACTTTGCTGTCAGAGAGAAGAGCAGACACATCACTGAGGAACGAAATAAAAGGAAGCGAAGAATCTATACCATGGATTGGAGCACAATTAGTCAACAACAAAAAGAATTAACAGAGAATAAGACGAATGCAAGTCTTGCTAGACCGTTGAATTGAGACAGGACGAGAATGAAATGAAAAGAACGAAGCTGAGCTGTGATAAGAAAGAAGCACGCTTGTGATCGGTTTTCACCTACCAATTATAATCCGTCAGCACGAACTCGGTCATATCATACAAAAGATTGAAATAGAGCTGTCCTATTTGATCCCCATACAGGTCTTTTATAAGTCGAACCTGAAAAATTAATAGTACAAAAAACTTAGTTATAAAAAAAACCGTAAGGGCAATAAGAACATAGGGTGGCAATCCATTTGATACTATTGTTCATGTTCTGCATTATGCAACAACAATGGTTTAAATGGTCGAAAACAATCGTATTGTAAAAATTGCTGAAAGTCTACCTGCTCTCTTCGATCAACATAAGCCTGCACTAGTTCTCCTACACGGTCTATGAACTTCTGTACCCAAGCAGGACAGCATAAGATGTAAATGAACTGCAAATGAAATAAGGTCGTCATTTACAGACATAATTGGTCTTACCACTGCATTTGAAGTGAGCAAATCATTTTCTGCCTCGCCTATGGGCAAGAAAAAAGGAAGGGTATGTTCAGCAAGGGTCATTTTCTCCAAAAATGACTTGCTTTCGAGGACACAATGAAACTGCTCACACGGTTGTCCTGTTCAGCGTAATAATAATAATATCAAAACCACGGGAACGGCTTGCATCACATCCACGAGGCACATTAGTAGGAAAGAATCATTGTCATCATTATGTCTCCTAGCAATAATCATTTGTTACATCTATGGTTACGTTTTATGAAACTACCTGCAAATGATGTCTCGTACAGGATCCCGATTCTAGCTCCTCCCAGAAAACAGATAATCTGTCAGATCAAAGAAACAATAACTTCTAAGTTTTCATAATCACCGCATGCTCAATATCTTTAAATTTTATGCACCTTGCAAGCAAACAAACGATCTGATAACAGACCAATGTTTGTAGGCATGCCTAGATAATATTTTATGTATATCTATATATTGAAATACCAGTAGAAAAATAATCAGCAAGAACATTTACTTTTTTTCCAACTCTGTAAGTTACTTTGTCAAACAAAGGAAAATCTGACACAAGACCAGCATCTCTTTTTGATTTTCTTTCAGCTTCCATGTGAGCCTGACAGACAGCAAGCACACCAGTATGAATTAACATGCGAATCAAAATCCAAGAATCTGTCACCAATTACCAATTAGTCAGATCAGATTGATTGTTAAGCAATTAATACAGTTTATATTAAGGGTAAGCTACAACTTAGGTATTAAATAAAGAAGATATATTCCCAAAATGGTGACGTAGCCATGATGCATGCTACATGATCAAACAACTCAATTGTAAGTTTATTTTGTCGGATTATAACATAAGAAATGAAGGAAACTGCAAAAGATACCCGTTCCCTGATCGTAGCAAGTAGACCGTCACTCCAGTCTTCCCCCTTTAAGAATATTTCTGCGCAACGACAACAATTACGCTGGAGAAAAAACATTTTGGCGCATAATGAAATGCTGAAAAGTGAACACACAAAAAGAGTGGAACGTGAATGAATGCAAGTTGCAGTAAAAATATCTATTACGGTACGGCAAAGTCAAAGATTACCTCGTGTCTGAGGACCGCGTGCATCTTCAAACTCCTTCTGGAGACGCTCAAAAACAATCTTGTCAGAGTCCCTAAAAAGAGTTACAAACTTTTAGAATCCTAGGTTGTTGGCAGAGAAAACATCTGCGACTAAGAACAAGAAGCATACCAGCATGTATAAATACATATAGCCAAAATCTGACTATGAAGAGGAATTACTGACATCAATCTATCAGTAAGTTTACTGGTACAATCTGATCTTATCGCGATGCAGAACCAAACTAAGATTCTAGCATTCAGAATAAGAAATGCAAGTGAACTACCTACATTACCATGAAAAGCTTGGATGTGTACCTCGATAGCCGCTCTGTTAGTTCTCCGTGTCTTTTAAGGACATTCAAGACTGAAACAAAAGCAAATGGGTAAATGACTTATTACCAAATATATTCGACACGATAGAATAAAATCGAAGTGACTCACGCTTTGCACGGGTAGTCTGTAAAACTGTATCATCAGCCTAAGAAAAAATTGAGCAAAGAAAATAAGAGATGAGCTCTATAGTCTATAAATCATTATCCAATCAAGGAGTTTCAAATTACCACCTCCGCCACGTTCACATGGGAAGGCCTCGCCTTGTCCTGTTCAACTTGAGGCATTTGAATACCAAATCACCTACTCATCCACGCAGCAAAAGAACAAAGCTAGCGTAAATCACAAAAAGAAAAAAGAAAATAATAAACAACTCAGTTGAGCTAACTACCGGGGAATTCAATAAACGCATGGGCAGCTATAGCTAAGTGCATCTACAAGCCAAAATTCCAGCTGCAACCGAAAAAATTTACAAAATTTAACTACCCAAGGCCACAGGTCTCCACGCTTGAAACCCTAATTGGAGTAGGATTTGGGATTGCTGAGAAAAAAAAATTTTTTTTTATCACATTGGACCTTTCTGGGCCTAGCCCTGAATGGATCGTAATTGGTGCCCAATCTCTTTTGCGGCCTTAAAGGTAAAAAAAAAAAAAATGAAATTGTATTATTAAACCAAAAATAGCTTCTTTCGGAAGAATCTTGATTTGTGTTCTAGCCTCAACTCGATCAATGCGTTCCATGTCAGCAGCAAGCAACACTGAAAGAACTAGCTAGCTGCACTCTCCTCTTCGAAATAGAAGAGAGAATTTGATCAGTTATCTGAAGTATATATGCAAGTAGCTATTCCCGACCCTAAAAATCACAAAAATCTATTGATTGGTTAGAGAGTTACGTGCAGTTCCAAAAATATCTTGAGATCACGCAACTTTACTGTTTGCCCTTGTCTATCAAACTCGAACCTAAAACAAAGCTACAATCTTTCTCTCTCTACTCTTTCTCTATCTGTATATTCTTGACCAATCACAGCTACTGCATGGTTAGGTAGTTTATCGTCTTCTTCGCGTTGATTTCTTGAACGCTCGGTTAGAACTATTATGGGTTCTTGATCACCCTCTGTTTCCTGTTACTGGGTTCGCCTCAATTTGCTATCTTTTTTACTAATTTTAGCGTTAGAACAGTGAAACTCGATTTCAGTTATATTTTACGCTTAGATTCGATCTTGAATCTTCTGATTTTGTTTCTTGGAATTATATAAGGATTAACAAACTTCAGCCGTATGATCTTTGTCTGGTCTATTTGTATCTCTGTTTCTTACAGTGAAAAATCATGCCTGAGGGGATAACAGCAGAGTCTCTGATGAACAACATAATGGACACAATCTCAGACAGTGTATCGAAGCACAAGAACACGTCAGAGGGGGAGAATGGTTCCGTATCAGCTCAGTTCAATAGGCTCTTCGGGCGTCAAAAGCCGATTCGCAATCTCTTGGGCGGCGGAAAATGTCACAAATCATTATATAACATATGTTATCTCAGTTCTTAATTCGTGTAAGAATATTTACAAGCTAAATAGACACAAGAAATTTCATTGCGCAGCTGCTGATGTACTGCTATGGAGAGACAAGAAGCTCACGGCAGGCTCTCTTGGTGCAGCTACTCTGATTTGGGTGCTTTTCGAGTGGCTCAACTACCATTTTCTTACCCTCTTATGCTTCGCAGTAGTCCTCGGCATGGTGGTTCAGTTTCTTTGGAAAAATGCTTCGGGCATGTTAAGAAGGTAATAATCACCTCATCCTAAATCTTGTGCTTATTTGTAAGACTTCATACTGTCTTAACTGAATATGTTCAACTCTCGAGTGGCGACAGAGACCCTTCATCGGTCCCTCGCCTCGTTTTGCCAGAGGAAGTCTTCGTTAACACTGGGCAGGCTATCGGGTCTGAGGTTAATCGCATGTTGAACTTCTTACAAGACGTTGCTTGTAAAGGAAACCTCAAACAATTCCTTGTGGTATGTAAGGAAAAGAGTTCCTCCTTCATCATTGTATATGCCTCTGTTTCGGAAAACTTTGCGAGAATTAAAAGAAGAAAGCTATCTCAATTCTCAGGTTGTGTCTGGCCTGTGGGTTGCAGCTATCGTGGGAAGCTGGTTCAGTCTCTTGACGGTCATGTACATTGGTAAGATCGAAAAGCTTGAGCATATCTTAGGACAGCCTTCGGTCCTATCTGTGTACAGTCTTGAAGCACTCTGTCTTTCCCTCTTTCTTTCCAAGGTTATGTTGCTGCACACACTTTGCCCATACTCTACGAGAGATACGAAGATCAAGTGGACAGCTTCGTCTACAGCGTATCAGATCAGCTTCAAGGCCATTACAAGAAGTTCGACGATCGTGTCCTTAGCAGAATCCCAGCTGCTAAGTTCAGGGGCAAGAAATCCGAGTAAGAGAGGTATGTCATAAAGCTGTCAAGGTTCTCAAGCCTAAGGCCTGCCTAAAGATTAAATTTTGAGTTTGTGGGCTGCTGCATTGAAGTATTTTATATCTTATCTTGGGAGTAGATACTCAGTTCTTGATAAATAAACGAAGCTCATAGGTTTACACTGGAAATGGCGTATGATTTGCATACTGGGCTAGGAATATGGTAATGCTTGTGTTGTTTTTTAGATATAAACAACATAGCAGCTTTTGAATCTACTACAATTTCCAGTAAATACGAAGTCTGTGTAAGATGCCACAAACCACAGACCAGAAAGTGATCTCGGCGAAGATGACATATAACAGAGTCCCGACTCTCTCCGATTTCCA
The DNA here is from genome assembly GCA_027422505.1 of Craterostigma plantagineum. Taxonomy (NCBI): domain Eukaryota; kingdom Viridiplantae; phylum Streptophyta; class Magnoliopsida; order Lamiales; family Linderniaceae; genus Craterostigma; species Craterostigma plantagineum. The sequence goes on from JAPQWV010000082.1 coordinate 2,272,177, forward strand.
CACGTCGATGAACACGTGCTTTTGAATCCAATTCACCTGATGATTTAAAAATAAGTTTATTACAGCCACTGCTGTTGCTATATATATACATTATAATATACACTTACGAGATTATTGTCTGGTTTCTCGAAATACCATCCGTTGATGAACCCTGCAAATATTCCCTCAGCGGCCATTACGAACACGAGCATTGCGTTCATCCCTATCCATTCGAGGAACAAGAATGGCTTTCGAAATCCCCAAACGTCGATCTGTATATCAAGAATATTAATGAACGGTTATAATACGACTTGGATTTATAACGGAAAAAGTGTTCTTGTTTTGCTTACCAGAAGGTAGAATCCTGAAAATACTATGCCAGCCGCGCCTGCTGTGAAGCAGACATAGCTGAAGCTATACAGCTGCTTGTTTATGGGAATGCCATCTGTGAAGTGAAGAATCAATGCTATCGCAAGCAAAAACAGAGCCATGGATACCCAATGCTTGAGCCTTTCAACATGACCCTACGATAACAGAGAAAAAACGATATATATGCTCAAATAATTTGATCTCACGATGGTATTATGTGGGATATATTATTACCTTAAAATGAATTAGGACATGGCCGTAATGGATTCCAATGGTACCAGACATAATGGCTGAAACAGAGCTGCAAAAAAGAAGCCATTTTTACGCATCTAAGTAAATCTTGATTACACTCACATATATACACATATACTATATATGCAAAAACCTCAACAAGCCCTCGGGTTCGAATGGAGCACGGCACCAGGTAGGCGCGTTGACGTAAAGGGCCAGAATCTGGGGAACTCAGTGTACAAGCCTGGACAAAAAAGTTTCCAAGGTAATAATAATACGAATAAATTAGGCCGTGTTATAATCATTCAAAATTATTCGAAGTTATATAGCTGAAAATGGACCTTTAATCTGCTCCAAACGGGTTGGCTATAAAGATGATTAACGCCCCATACTTGTCGATCGACGTAGCCAACAGCATTGCACGCTGGTCCTAAATGTCCCCGCATCCCACATTTCACCTGAAAAAATAGGGACATTAATAATAGTAACATTTTAGTCTGTTTAGTTTCAGAATGTAGTAAAAATAATCTCAGTTCTGTTTACTTTGGAGATCCTCTTTTTATTACCGTGTATCTTGCGTATTTATTGTTATCGTCGTAAGCTCCGAAGCTCCAGTCGGGAACGTACAGTGAGAAGGTTGTGATCATATAAATCGTAAACGCAACAAATCCTCCAATCCTGGCATATATAAATATAGATATCGCAGTGTTGAAGGAGATTCATGCATGTTTGTTAAAGCATATATACCATTGCCATTTATATGCTGTGAAGATTGAGAAATGATCGTCGGTTTCAGACTGGTTGGTCGGAGCTTGGTGGTTAAGGTTTCTATCAAAGCCACCACAAAATACACCAAAGCAATCCTCTGTTTTAAGTTAACACAATGAAGGAAACCATGTCTTTTATGGTAACTTACTTCACTGCATATACATGGAGAAGTGTAAATCATTGTAAGTAAGTGTTATATAAGGTTCACCTGAAGAATCCCACACCATCGAATACGCTTCATGTCGACTCCGTACGACAAGTCGTCGGGTGCATGAGAGTATCCTCCTTAGTTTTTTCAAACGGGTGGTTTTATTAGTCTTGACAATACACACATATATATATGCATATGAATGTGGTATGAATATATGTTGATGTAAGGTACCTTGAAGAATAAGTCCCCAGAAAAGGAGCTTCAAAGTCCTCAAGGCTATCTTTCTAATAGCAGGACTAACCTTTGGGATTTTCTGCAAATTCCATAATATTATACGAAGAAGGTGACCTGAGCTGAGGTTCATATATAAAATTATGTGCAGAGGAGCAAGTGATTACCTTAAGTGCAAGAGCTATGGCAACGCCAACAATGAAAAGGAAGAAAGGCATAACAAAATCAGCCAAAGTGCATCCATTCCACGGAGAGTGATCGATCTTCTCATAAGCTCCACCAGCATCATCCACGAGTACCATCAACTATACAAAGAAAAAAGGTTTTGCTTTTTTTTTTTGCTGACGACAACATCAATATCTATTCTACATAAACAGTGCTATGAGTTGAAAGCCTATGTCTTATTACCACTATGGTGAGTCCTCTGAAGGCATCAAGAGTTGCAACTCTCTTGTCTTCTGCTTTGTCATCATCATCAGTTGTGGCTGAAGCTCATCTTTGTTTTCAGGTGATGAGGTCGTAATAACGCTCTTCAACTGCTCATCATACTTATTCTCATTATTATTACTTGTTGTAATAATGCCTTGTCTTTTGGTTTCCTCGACATGATGATGCTTTTCGTCAACCTTAAGCTGTCTCCCTGAACCGAATCCTTCTTCTAACTTGCTAGGATCCTCCATTAAAGCAGTTTTTTGATCTTAACCTGCTCACTGATTCTTACAGATTTTTATTCACTATATATTATGTATAAATAGTTCACGGAACAAAGAAGACAATATAAGAACCAAAGGAACCGGCCGTGGATGTGACGTTTAGGGAAACATAAAAGCAAGGTAAAAGAGAACGTTATGTTACAAATGGGGTTGAGAGCTAAGGGTTTGGACAAAAATGAAAAAACAATGGCAATTATATATATTAAAACGAAACGACCGATCATATTGTCCACTCACAATCACATACGTTCAAAAGGTCTGTGGATAATATAATGTGCCATGCAAGAGTCCAAATTCCTCCTCAAAGAATAGGACATTTACAATGCTTATATATGTATTATAATAAATATACATGACAGCCTGTATCACTGCGTTCTTGGATATTTGTCATCACTAGGAAGAGAAGAATACGTTAATTTTATGCAATCAATCGTCAAGGATTCAAGATAATATGTATGTATCGTATGGTCAGGAATTCAGCGACTGTTGATTTTCGCAAATACTATTTAGTTAGTCCCCACGAATTGGAAAGGATACTCGAGCGAGAGAATTACCAATATTTGTAAGGGCCCTAAATGTAATAACGTCGAGTAAGAGGATCTGGTCGCATTACCCAACTAAATATTGGGTGTGAATGTAATTATACCGGAATTAAAGTCGCTTTTGCGCAGAAACTAAAGCTAAGTCGCTATCGTTTGAAAGATCATCAAGAACGCGATATTAGACCCTTATCCTCCTCGACTCTTCGCTTCACCATAAATGCCACAATCGAGAAGATTTGTGTTCCTCGCCGATATGATTAGAAAAAGGCCGTAGCCACTAATATTCTCATTCGTACAGCAGTTGCTTAGAATCGCGAAAATAGCATAGGAAGTACCCATGTCTAAGAAAGGAGGAGCTGCGCTGCAAAAGGACGCGCCATGGAGGGCAGCTTCTGGCGTAAAGCCTATTCCCAAAATTCACCACTCTCCGATCCTCCGCGTACCTCAAAATCCATGTACCGAATACGCCCTCTCTGTTATGACGGTAATTACAATTTTGGTCAAGCGTATTTGTGTTCTTATTGGGTGCTGTGCTTTAAGATGGTGGGCTTAGTTAAAGTTTCAGTCTTTATTAGCAGAGCTGCAACGCATGTTATTTTCATGTATACTCGTGTAGTTGATAGGGGTTATGTAATTTTTTGATCTCAATGTGGGGGACTTATATTTCTTGGGGCTTGAGAATCTCCCAAAAGTTTCGCATAAGGAGCTTGATAAGAGTATTCATTTCCTAGCCTTTTCAACTGTGGCCCTATGATGTAAGGCATGGAGTATCCTTGTATCAGTCCTCGGTTTGCATTTGTAACAAATTTTTTTCTGGGTTTCTGATGTCGTTTAGCATCACGATCCAATTGGGAGTGGACTAGGCAAAGAGGCATTTGTTGAAGCTGCTGGGCCAGAATGCATTGTACCAGGACAAGCTACACCTATTAAACTGCTCGGTCTAAAGGTGCCCTTTTTCTTGATTCTTATTACTTTTATCTTCATAGAATGCATTCCTATTTTTCTTTTTTTGTTTTCGATGAACCTTTGTCGCTGTAAAGTAAAGTTTTTCTGTTCCCCTTTTCATTCTATTCATGTAGGTATGGCCCGTTGAAGTTGACCTCAAGTTCATGGAACCAGTTGGACGTGAACTCAAATCAATTGGAAAGGTACGTTAAGTTAATCACTCTATTTTGAAAGAAAACTCAGGTATTAGTGAACAATGAACGTGCAGATGCCTTAAATATCATTCGACTCGTCGATCTTTGCTAACATGTTTGCTCTTTCCTATGATGGCGCAGTTTATGGATTCAGCGTAGACCTTATGAACAGATCGTTCATCGATCGTTAGCTTACAGCTTCATTACAGAGAGACCGTATATGTTCCCGTCCTGAACCCGTGGAAGAAACTCGAAGGAGTATCTATAGAGAATTTTACTTTGTTTCAAGCTTCATCATCTGATTGCATAATGTTGCCAGTTTTATGTCGAGTTTTATGCGAACATCATCGGATAATGTTGGTGTTTCTTCATCTTTCACTGAGGCTTATTTTTCAAACGCGAGCGCACTCTGTATGTTGCCTGTTGGGATTTCGTGTTCTTTAATGGGCCAAATTTTTATCCAATTTAATCTGTGTCGCCTGTGAAAAGGATAGAGATAAATTGAGATAAATAAAATGGAATTGGGTTGTAAGGCCACGCACGAAATAAGAATTGAGATAAATAAAATGGAATTTGGGGAAATTGACAAAAAAAAAGAAAAAGTAATGAGTAGCTAAAACCCTTGAAAGAACCCTACAACTCGCCCTCTTCAGCATTAGCAGCTGAAAGATGGTGAAGGCTTACTTGCGTTACGAAGCTGCGTCTTCTTTCGGAGTAATAGTGTCTGTGGACTGCAACATAGCTTACGATGCTTCGGGTAAGCATCTCCTCGCCGGAGCTTTGGAGAAACTCTGCGTGTGGCACGTGCGACAGGGAATATGCACACAAACTCTAGTTGCCACACCTTCGTCATCGTCACGTGGTAAATCTCTCGCATTGACCTCAATAGCTGCATCGCCATCTTCTCAAGTGAGTAGTATTACTTTTCAATTTGTGTTTTTTTGTTCCGGGTTTTGCTGTTTTAACGGAAATAGATGTCGGGTGTGCGCGTTGTCCCTTTAGGGTGTTTACACTCAACTGTTAGAGATTTTGCCATTTTCGGTTTCATTGTTTTTCATTACTCTTTCAGATAGCTAGTGGTTATGCTGATGGAGCTGTAAGAATATGGGATGGGGAGAAGGGTATATGTGAGACCACTTTGAATGGACATAGAGGTGCTGTGACAGTCCTCAAGTACAGCAAGTCTGGCTCCATGCTTGCCTCTGGAAGCAAAGATTGTGACATCATTTTATGGGATGTGATTGGGGAAGCAGGGCTGTTTCGTCTCCGTGGGCACCGTGATCAGGTTTTTCATATTATATATTAACAAAGGCCGACTTACATGGGCTATTGTAACTGTTAAATAGAAAATTAGAAGTGTAGTGTTGGCAATTTGTTCTTTGTTTCTCATTAGGGTTACCCTTAGATATACAACTTTGCTTGTGTGGCGCGGGTAACTGACCTTGTTTTCTTGGATTCTGGAAAAAAATTGGTGAGTTCATCAAAAGACAAGTTATTGAGGGTTGGGATCGATCTCGAACACAGCATTGTATGCAGATTGTTAGTGGACATCATAGTGAAATCTGGTCCATTGATTTAAGCCCTGATGAAAGGTATATAGTTTCCGGGTCAGCAGATCAGGAACTGAGAGTTTACACTGTAAAATATATGATGTTACTGATAAGAAACTTGGGGCAGAGAAGACTGAAAATGATGCGGATAATGGCACACCTTCTGTTTCAAACAGATGGGAAATTTTGAGGCACTTTGGTGATATACAACGCCAAAGCAAGGATCGGGTTTCTACATTGCGGTTCAGTAAGACTGGAAATTTGCTGGCTTGTCAGGTTGCTGGAACAACAGTTGAGATATTTCGTGTTTTGGATGAGTCTGAATCTAGGCGTAAAGCCAAAAGAGAATCAGCAGGAAGGAGAAGAAGGCTCCTAAGGGAAATGGTAACGTTGAAGTCGAAGCCGACTTCGGTACTAATGAGCTCCTTGTTACGGTCCCGATCTCTTTAAACATCTTCAGATACTGCGCGCTAAGAAAAAGATATGCTCGATGTCTTTCTCTCCTGTAACTCCGAAAAACTCACTCGCAGCCCTAGCATTGTCTTTAAATAATAACTCGTTGGAATGTTATTCAGTCGATAATGTTGCAGCGACAAAGACAAGTTCTGTGGAGCTACAGGGTCATCGTTCTGATGTCAGAAGTCTGACACTTAGCTCAGATAACACGCTTTTGATGTCAACAAGCCACAACACAACCAAAATATGGAATCCCAGCACTGGAGAGTGTCTTCGAACTATTGACTCGGGCTATGGATTATGTGGTCTCTTTGTCCCTGGTAACAAGTATGCTGTTGTTGGTACGAAAAATGGGATGTTGGAGATAATTGATGTTCGCAGTGGTACATGTGTGGAAGAAGTTGAGGCTCATGGTGGCTCAATCCTGTCTGTTGCTGCAACATCCAATGGTTTTGTTTCCGGGAGTTCAGATAAGGATGTCAAGTTTTGGGAGTACCAAGTTATTCAAAAACCAGGCCAAGTATGTAAAGCAAAGTTTTATTATAATTTTTTTGAATAAAGCTGGCTGTCTTTTTAACCATGTTTCACTTTTCACTATGTGAGTGTCTCCTTTTCAGGACTCAAAAAATCTAACACTGTCCCCCATAAGGAATCTAAAAATGAACAATGATGTTGTGGTTGTTGCCGTTAGCCCAGAGGAGAAATATATTGCTATTGCCTTGTTGGATTGTACAGTGAAGGTAATTGACGTTAAGCCCTAGATTTTGTTGGTGAGATATGAAGTTTGTTTTGCCAGACCGCACACTCTACAAGAATCCTTTGGATGTCTTTCTTAATTTCAGCTACACACATTATGCAGGTTTTCTTCATGGATTCACTGAAGTTTTTTCTCTCTTTATACGGTCACAACCTCCCTGTGCTGTGCATGGACATATCGTCTGATGGTAGTTTGCTTGTTAGTGGTTCTGCTGACAAAAATCTGAAGATTTGGGGTCTAGATTTTGGTGACTGTCATAAGTCTATATTTGCCCATAATGACAGGTATTTTATCACGTATAAAAAGAAAAGAAACGACAGTTAGCTACAACTGCCTACATGGATACATACTAAATCTCGTAAAGGACGATGCTTTCTATATTTTTTCTTTTAATGACAGTGTCATGGCCGTCAAGTTCGTGAAAAATACACATTACGTGTTTAGCGTGGGGAAAGATTGCCTGGTGAAGTACTGGGATGCGGACAAATTTGAGTTGCTATTGACTCTTGAAGGTCATCATTCCGAAATCTGGTGTCTTGCAGTCAGTAATCGTGGTGATTTTCTTGTAACGGGTTCCCATGATAGATCTATCCGTCGATGGGATCGTACAGAAGAACCTTTCTTTATTGAGGTGTAGCTTCATGTCCTGATATTCTCCTTAAGCCACATTTCTTGTTGATCACTAGCAGCCATTCTTATAACACCATTGTGATTTCTCTGTCTTAAAATGCGTATATGTGTGTTTCAGGAAGAGAAAGAAAAAAGAATGGAGGAGATGTTTGAGTCTGATCTTGACAATGGGTTTGAAAGCAGGTATGTGCCTAACGAAACAGTTCCAGAAGAAGGTGCTGTGGGATTAGCAGGAAAGAAAACGGGAGAAACTGTGACAGCAGCTGACTCTATTATGGAAGCATTAGATATGGCGGAGGAAGAACTTAAGCGTATTTCGGAACATGAGGTATCCTTATCTCTCATATGTTTTACAGATTTTGACAATCGAACAACATACAACTCTTCCTATAGCGTTTTCTTTATTTGAGGAATATGTTTCTGATTGAAGCCACTGGTCTTTTGCAACCGGCCTTCGGAATTATGAGTCATCTTATGTATCTGATTGGCACCGTTTTTGTGGCTCAGGTGGAAAAATCTAGAGGGAAAGTGTTGTCTTTCAAACCCAACATTCTTATGCTTGGTCTCTCTCCATCCGACTATGTTCTGCGTGCAGTTTCCACTGTTCACACGAAATGATTTGGAACAGGCATTGCTCGTAAGTTTAATTGCTCTTTTTGCACCCCATAATATTTATCCTATTTTATCGGAATGCCCATAGAGCATATGTCATTCTTTTCATGGTATTTCAGCATTTCAATGATGTAATTGATGATATATCTGTTGTGTGTGCAAGGCTCTTCCATTCTCAGATTCGCTGAGGGTCTTGTCCTATTTGAAAGATTGCTTGCATTTCCAGACAAGGTGAGTGCATCTTAGATACCGATGTTCAATATTATCTGCTTATTTCTCTGTAATAAACGATGTTATTTTATTTCCACCCACATTTGTTTTGATGTCCAGGTTGAGCTCGTCTGTCGTGTTGCTACTGTATTGTTACAGATCCATCATAATCAGTTAACCTCTACGGCGTCTGCTAGACCAATACTATCTATTCTCAAAGATATTTTGCATGAAAGGGTCAAGGTATGGCATTTGGGTTGAATGTATTGACGTCAGATTTGCCATTTTTTCCCTCTCTCATTTTGAGTCAGTGATTTGCAAATTTAAGTGCTTAGGATATCTATTCCTTCACATAGATTTTAGATCCCTGCATGCATGATTTTCAGCCATACAAAAGATAATTTTGGCGACCGAATGTTTCATAATGTGACAGGAATGCAAAGACATCTTAGGCTTTAATTTAGCAGCAATGGACCATCTTAAGGTACATTGATAATCACAGTCGCGGCGGCATTAGATATATAAATTAGTATGACCTTAAGTTGGGTATTTTATTTTATTGTTATTTCGTAGCAATTGATGGCAACCAAGTCTGATGCACCTTTCCGAGACGCAAAGCTAAGCTGTTAGAAGTTCGCTCTCGTCTAGCTCAGCATGCAGACCCAAGAATCAACACAACAAAAGAGGAAAGGAAGAGGAAAAAAGCAGAAGAAACTTGACAATGGGCATGTTTGGTCGTGATCGGTCTGTCAATCTTCTTGCAAGTTACAAGTTCTTACAATCTCAACTCAGCCACGCAGCCTAAGCTTTGTTAATTTTTGAGTTTATCATTCTTTGTATTATCTTATCTACTCTGTGCTGCCTTGCTTGTGAAAAATATCCCCAGGTACACTGCATTGCATGTCGTATGTAGCGTTCACTTCGAGATTTAATTTATTTTTATATTCATATATTCTGTTGTCGCAGCTTAGATACAAGCTTAATAGTTAATCTGCTAAACCGAAAGTGAATTAATGTAAGAGCTGAAAAAAAAAAGTTGACATACGAATGGCATGATCGGCTCTCTCATTCGATGATTCTAAGAGATTAAGAGATTAAACCCATCAGAGGGCGAGGAAACAGACAGCATCTTACTTTTTAATCAAGTCGTTGGGAAGTATTGTCATTTCTATAGGACCAAGATAGAAAAAATAGAGATGAGCTTTTCTTTCTGAGCAAGTTCCATTCATAGCATCATATTTCAGCTCTTTATAATCCCCTAACTCTTACCAAGTCACCAGGGAATACTAAAAATAGGTTAACTTATTCCTAAAGAAAATGAAAGACTTAGACTTACTCTTACGAGATGTGTCTTTTCTTTCGGAGCAAGTTCCATTCATGTTTCAGCTTTTTATAAAGAGCATCCCCACTCCCCAGTTGATAAATAAACAATATCAACTTCCAAACGAACACAACAATGTCTTCTGAACCAAAGCCTCACTTTGCCCTGTTTCCCTTCCTTGCTCAGGGCCACTTGATCCCAACATTCGAAATAGCACGCCTTCTTTCAAACCGCGGCGTGAAAGTCACCATCTTCACCACCCCACTCAACGCAAGCAGAATTCAACCGTCGGTCGCACGCTCTGTGGATTCAGGGCTACCCATCGATGTAATCCACCTAACCTTTCCATGCCTCGAAGTTGGCTTGCAGCCAGGGCACGAAAGCATCGAAATGAACCGTTCCCTTGATGAAGCTCGCAGGTTCTTCGGCGCCTGCTACATGCTCAGAGAACCCCTTCGCTCGGCCCTCCAAGAGCTCAAGCCTTCCCCGAGCTGCTTGATTTCCGACATGTGCTTTCCCTGGACGACTGATCTTGCAAAGGAGCTGGGCATTCCTAGGATCGTATTCCATGGACATGTTGCTTTTCTCTGGTGTGCATTCACATACTCGGTACTTTAGAGGATTTCAGCGAGTACGCAGATAAGGAGGAGGAGTACTTTGTGGTTCCTCGCTTGCCTCATAGGATTGAGATGACCTTAGCGCAGCTCAAGGGCAGTTCGGGAAAAGCCACGCCCGAGTGGCTTCGGTTTAGAGAAGACGTGATCAGATCCAACAGGAATCGTTCGGTACCGTAGCCAACACTTTCCAAGAACTCGAAGGCGAGTACGTTGCAGAGTACAAGAAGGCGACTGGGAACAGCAAAGTCTGGTGCATTGGGCCCGTCTCTCTGTGCAATAAAGATGACGCCGACAAGGCTCAGAGGGGAGACAGAGCTCCTGTCGATGGACGAGCATGTCTGAGATGGCTCGATTCGAAATCCCCGGGCTCGGTGATCTACGTCTGCCTTGGCAGCATAGCAAAGTTATCGACTTCGCAGCTCATTGAGCTTGGCCTTGCCTTGGAAAGAATGAGGCACCCCTTCATATGGGTCATCAAAGATGCATCTGATGAGTTCAAAAATTGGATCTTGGAAGAAGGGTTTGAGGAGAAAATCGCAGACAGGGGAGTCTTGATCCGAGTTGGGCACCTCAAGTTTTGGTGCTGTCCCATACTTCGATCGGAGGGTTCTTAACTCACTGCGGATGGAACTCGATCCTCGAAGGGATATCGTACGGCGTGCCTATGCTGACGTGGCCTGTGCTTGCAGAGCAGTTCTGCAATGAGAGATTTGTGGTAGACGTGATTGAGATAGGCGTAAGAGCAGGGCATCGAGCTGCCCGTGAACTTTGGAGAAGAAGACATCGTTGGAGTTCAGCTGAAGAGCGAAGAGATACGTAGGGCAATCGATAGGTTGATGGATGGAGGAGAAGAAGGCCAAGAGAGAAGGGAGAGAGCGAAAACGCTCGCCAGAGCAGCGAAAACTTCCGTGGAAGAAAACGGTTCGTCTTATTGCAATGTGGGAGTTCTCATACAAGATGTTATGAAAGAAGCAGTATAAATCTCTATCATGTTAAAAGCTGTTAAGATTCTGCTACAACTATTAGGTTCTTTCTCTCGTTGTTACAACTGATGAGAGCAATAAAAAGCTATGATTTTTCTGTGCTAAAGTATCTTTTCTTTCTGCCTCATTACAACTGATCATCATAGATAGTACTTGTTAACATCCTCAATGAGAAGTGATATGTTCTTATGAGCTGATCCATCACTTTCCATGCTTTTACGAGCCACGACACTAAGATCAAAAGCCCTCTTCCTTCGCCTTTCGGCTTCGTCTCCTTCGTCCATCAACTTCACCACAGCTTCTACGACTTGTTCTTTCCCTACAAGAACTCCAACCCTTTCCTCTTCGCCCCATCGAACTGGCAATTCGACGCCGACCCTTACTCCGATCCTCAAAACCTCATTGATCAGCTTCTCGTTCAAGAACTGCTCGGCGAACATGGGCCAAGTTATCATTGGCACGCCAGCGCAAACGCATTCGATCGTCGAATTCCAACCACAGTGCGTCAAGAATCCACCGATCGATCGATGGACAGAATCAAGACTTGCGGGGCCCAACCCTTTATAAGAAGCCCCTTACCTTTGATCCTCCCTTCGAAGCCTTCTTCCAACAGCAGTTCATCGAGCTCATCGCTCGTCTTCACAGCCCATATGAAGGGACGATTCGACGCCTCGAGCCCGAGCCCTATCTGTATGAGCTGCTCGGGGACAAGCCTGCATTGGCTCCCGAGGCATATAGATCACCGACTTTGGCTCCATCGAATCGAGCCACTGCAAACACTCGTCTCCATCTATCGATGCTTTGTTTCCTCTGTGGAACATGTCGGGGACTTCCTTATTACACAGAGAAACTGGGCCGACGCACCAAACTTTCTTGCCAATAGCTCTTCCGTACTCCTCCACGCAGTCACCTTCCAATCCATGGAAAGTGTTCACCACCACCCCCAAAAGAGTTCGATTCAGCCTCGTTCATCTGATCCTTTATATCGTCCAAACGGCGAGGCGAGGCAACGAACGATCCTGGGAGCTGACATCTCTTTATTTCAACCTCAAAAGGCATGTCGGGAATCTGAAACGGTTCGTGGTCGGAATTCGCGGAGAGGTGAGGCTGGTAAAGGCTTGACACTGTGAGAGGCAAGAAGAGAGAAGCAACACATGCCGTGGAACACAACCCTTGGAACCTTAAACTTGTGGGCCACGTTCGACGTCCACGGGAGGCACTTGTCGGAGATTATGCAGCTAGGTTTCGGTCCGTTTTCCATTAGGTATTTCTCGAGAGGCTGTTGAAGCTTATCGAGGGCGCTGTAGAAGTTTCTGATGAGATGGCGAGAGGGAACGCTGTCGAGATTTTCGCAGCCTATTGGCAGGCCTACTTGTTGGCATTGGAATGGGATTTCGATGAGGTTGATGCTCATAGCTATGCTCGTCCCATGAAGCGCGATGCATTGTGTGGGGTTGTGACTAAGCTCGTTCTGACGCCGTGTTGGGACAGTAGCTTGGCTATGTCTATCATCGGTATCATGTGTCCTTGAGCCAGCAATGGAATTAGAACGAAGTGAAGCTGTTGATGACGATGATGATGAGTAGTAATAGTAGTAGTAGATTCTTCCATTACTATTATTAGTGTGTGTGTGTGTGTCGTAGAAAAGTTTGCTGCTGCTGCTGCTGCAGAATATGGGATGATGGGTTATAATAATAATATTACAGAAGAGAAAGTATTACTTTTAACTCCCACGTTCATGATAAAAACAAAAGGCTACTAGTCATGTTATGTTTGCTTGACTGAGTCGGTCTTCATTGTAGGCTACTGCACTGTAGGATAGTGAGATCACATGGATTGGATATAGATAATATATTACATATTTACATATCTAATCTAATCCTCAATAGCTAGTTTAGTTACACAGTTGACTGAGTCGACCATTATCAGCAGCAGGCGTTGCTTTGAACTCTGAAATAGAAGATGTTGGTTGTATTTGTATGTTACTACTCTGTCCTTTCTTCTCCTCTCTGTCCTGAATAAAGATAGGCACAGACAGGCAGATGATAAGTAAGTAGTTATTATTTAGTTAGCTACTAATCACTGTAGGGAAGAAAAACTTCTTTTAACTGTCCTGTCTGGTCAATATCATTGCCGCCGAGTTCGTCGTCTCTATCTCGCTTACGTCAACCATACGTAAAAGAAAAAGAGCTATGAATATATCAATCATAAATAGCCCCACCCTACTTAGTTTTGTTGCCTCCTCGTGCGAAGAAGAAAATTAAGGAATATTGGTTATTATAGTCAGGGATCATACATATCCATGGATTGGATGGAGTCTGCCATAGATAGATAGATAGATATATAGATGGAACCGAAAGCTGCTGCTTAAAGAATAGAGAGTCTACCTACCAACCAAACCATTTTAGTGTAGGGTTCGTATTTAGTTAGGTTCGTTGATTAATTTTCTTTCTCAAAGTGTGTGGATTCTTCTCCGCCGCCGAGAAAACCTCCATGGTCGCTCGCTGCTTCAAACTGCCCACCCAGCTTTTCGGGTCGGGTCGGATCCGCATCGCGTGGCTTTGTCCGCTTGCGGCCAACGCTCGTTTTATGCATATTTATTACCAAATAGGCCAAGCGTGTCTTTACCAGTCAGACAGAATCGCGATATGTTGATAGCACTTTCACTTCTTTTTATTGGTGGAATAACAATTGTAGTTTCTTTATATATTTGAAAAATTATAATCATCATCATAACAATGTAGTGGTGGAGTCTTTCGAATTACAGTTTCATATCCTCTATTCTATACAAACAGACGACGTCGTGTATGTTTTCTCTACCATGAAAGCTTCTCTCTTATAATACACACGCGCAAGCTCTGTCGTCTCACCTTTGCGCTGCAATGAAGCTCGATGCAGTTGGCCTTTGAGTCACCTTCATGTATAAGCCCTACACAACATAGCAGCACAGCCAAAAATGTAATAATATATACATCACAACTCATTGTAAAAAAGGCTTCAGAAGAATTATTATTATTATTTTTTTTACATTTGTCGTATGAATCGTGGCGCCCGTGGTCATCCCTATGTTTTGATCAGGGATCAGCTCGAAGCTTACGTGCTGCAAAACTACAGCAAGTGCTACTATTGCCTCGAGCAAGGCAAACTGATCGCCAACACACTTGCGGGGCCTCCACTGAATGGAATAAATCTGCAGAAAAAAAAAAAAACACTTGTTAGTTTAAGTTATAGCTGCGTCGAATGGATTAACCGAGCTCTTTTAGCTACTACCTAAAATCAGTGTTCGTTTCATTGGGACTGGGCCTTCAAGGTCGAATCTTTCTGGAACGAAATCGTCTGCTCTGTCCACATACCTTCAGAAAGAAAGAGCATTAGAATAGAAGACGATGGAGGTCATAGGCAGTGTAATGTACCTTTGCAGAGTGGTGTATATTGTACACTGAGATCATGATGTCTTGACCAGGTTCGACTTTATAGTTCCCAGGTAGTACATCAGATACTATAGCTCTTCTTATTAGAACCTGATAAGGGTTCATATTCTTCAGGGAAACTAAACTTTGGAAGAACAACAAAAAAAAGTAAGGAAAAGAGGTGTCGAAACTCACAGGTGGATGAGGATATAGGCGCAAGGACTCGGTGATGCAACGGGTCAAGAACTTGAGATTCTTGTATCTTCGTAAGTAGGCAGCCTGCCCTGTAAAAATCTGTCTACTTCCTCTTGTGCTTTAGCCATAGCAGAAGGATCCTGTGTTCAGCGATCTTAGGTAAGTATTCGGTTACTGAGACTGTTAAGACTTGAAAAGATGTTCACTTGATCACATAGGAAGAGTATCCCAAATTATAGAGAATCACAAAGAGAAACTATGCTGTAACATGTATACCTTACTGAGAAGATAAGATGTCCAGGTGAGGACGGAACCAGTGGTTTCGTGACCAGCAACTAACATTGACAGAAGATCATCCCTCAGCTGTGTACTTGAAACCTATGACAAATATCACATTTAGGCCACCTTTGCTGCCATACATAGATAGAAGTTAACTAATAATTTTTAATACCAGTTTGGCTTTACCAGCGTTTCCTACATTAAGTATTGTGGGTTATTAATAGGGGTAATACGCAATACCTCTTCTCTGCTAGCAAGCAAGAACCTAAGAATGCTTGGATCTTCGTTGTTAACGTACTCTTCCTCGTTTATCCTTTCACCCTCAGTTTCCACAATCTCTTTGCATCTCGCTATGAGTTCTTCGACACTTTCTCTAATCAAAGAAACCGCCTTCTCAGCCTTGATCTGTCTCGGTATTATTTTTACACAGAGCATCAATCTGTAAAAGTGAAGTGCAAATCAACGTCAGTGAAGATAAACATTACGAGCTCATAAAAGTTGGTTCGGGTCTTAAATGTGGTATGAAAACCTGCCTTCCATACGGCAGCAGATCAGTTGATCTCAGCTCTGCTTCTTTAAGTGCAGTATACAACGCATCAATCACTGGACTATTAGCTGTAAGAGAATCGAAATGTAGTTGAATAATGCTAACCCTATGACATCGAGCGTTAGCTGAGAAAATCTTTCCTCCATATTTACAGATGTCTCTGCGAGTGCATCAGCTATCAGTTTCTCCACTAGTCTCTCGGCGCATCTGCAAAAGACCCGTTCGACTATTATGATAAGTACCATGTCTTGTGAAGCGACGGCACACTGCTCTGCGCCTTACCTATAATGAGCATACACTTTCTTCAATCCAAGACGAACGTATATGCGATGGAGAATTGCACGCGTTACGTTACAAAGATGCATCTTTTACAAGAGAGATTTGCGAAATGTTTGTGAGAAATTACCTTGCCTTCTTAACAGCCAAAGTAGAATTGTTCTCGGCTTCAAGTATTTTCTTGACAAGGTTACAATCATGAAGAAGATGACTGACTAACCGAGGATTCTTACTTTCCAGCAAGATGTCACATGAGTTCCACGTGATGATGTAAGAAATTATTGTAAGGATATCTGCAGATGTAGAAATAGGGTGGTGTGTAAAATTGACCTCATCTCAACATATGAATTACAGACAAGAGCTTACTCGAAAAACAACATGAAAATGCGATTGAAAGCACCAAGACTAATCAGTTCCTTTTCTGCAACTTCACTACTAACTCCGACCAAGACTGCAATAAACTCCACAATCTGCATCAAACCATCCATTAGAGTTCTAATAGAGTTTCAAAATTGTCAGTATTAGGTTTCTAAGACCTTCAATCGATGCTTTCCGAGAGGAGGCTGCAATTTCCCATATGTAGTTAACAGGACAATATTCTCTGGTGAAGGATCCAAGAGCTTGAGTAAGTCACCTGACAATAAACCAACTTAATATCTTCATATGACCCTACTAAAATGACAAGTGATAGACTTGAGGGTTTTTTTATTTTTTAGATAATCCTCGAGAAAGGGTTTTGATATTTATTCATAATAAAATGGGTTTCACATACCTAACCTCGACAGCATGCCCTGGACAATCTCGGGAACAGCAGAAATTCCAGACCGATGGCTCATTTGTTGACCGTACATGTAAGAGAGCCCTGAAGCTAACCGTTTGGGGTCTAATAAGCATATACAGACTGATAACAAGTTAACCAAGACAGACTCAGGCCTTGATTCTTCGAGTGCATGATGAAACAATTTCCCAATAAAACTGTGACAGAAGCCATTACCCAAGCAATGTTTAATGAACGTAAAACAGTTGAATGGAATATAAAGAAGACTTCGAATCAGAAAAAAACCTCGGGCTAGAGATTTTTGAAGCGAGCCCAGGCGGAGCATATCGAATGATAGTGCAAAGTGTTTCCGCAGCATTAGCATGAACTTCAGGGCAGTCCTGCAATTGAACAAAATGTAATCAGAAGATTTGTAAAGCAGTGCAGTGATTCTACAGGTAGATTATAGAGAAGTTACCCTCGTGTATAATCATTTCAAAGAACTGCTACGCTGAGAAAAAACATCATGTGTATGCAATACATAGCTAGAGGACGAAATCTCCTACTCCTACACAAGAAGCAAAGTCTAGTACAGAGGAAAATAGATCAACATGTAAGAACAAAGATGCACAATGCAACTTACAGATGAGCTGAATTTATCAGCAATCATGTCCAGGACATTGATATCTTCCAACCACTGCAAAGACTCCACATCACTGGTGTATAGATTTTCATCGACATCAATCAGACGAATCAAGACCTGTCAATAAAAACTAATCAGAATTTCCAACTTTAAAGAAAAAAGATTCTGAACTACAACCTCCATTATTGACGTTATTCCAATCAGATCAACAAGCTTGTTGATGATATCTTGATGAGCCTGATTCAAAATTAGAAAACAAAAAGAAAGTAAGACATGGCCTGGACAGATAACCTTTTTAACACGTTAAAAAGAGACTTAACAGAGAAAATTTTAAGAATTGCGGAATGGATTAACACTATCTGAAACTGGTAAAACAAATCAGGGGGATGTAAACAACAGATTAGGGTACGGTATTTGGCTTACTCGCATGTAATTCATTAGTGAAGCTGTCTTCCGTACCAAAAGGCATATGACAACCTAACGGGAAAAAGAAAAAGAAATGAAACCTTAATCTAAATTAAATTATGTCCATAATTTAGTGAGGTTTGCTTGTTACACACAATCAAAGCAATATTTACCACACCTTGCTGAAATACCCAGCTAAACGCGTACTATGAGGGCACTCAGGATCCAGAAAAGAGAATAGCAGGTGCATCAACTGTGAATTCAGAACTCAAGATATTAGAAATAAAAAATGAAATGGTACTAAAAAGTTACACACTAGTAAGGACTTTAAACCTCTTCATCCTCCACCAAAGCTTCGAGAAGTATATCAACATCACAGGTGAAAATTTCACAGGCAATGAAAGGAAACCTGAATTAGAAAAAGGAATATGAAAAAGAGGGACCATTTCTCACACATGAGGTGGAATCGTAAGAAAACTCAGCTAACAAGCTTACTTGAAGGTGCGTTGTTTGGCACAGTCCTCAGGAGCTTCCTCCACTATGTACTGAATAAGTTGTTTAACTTGACCTTTTTCCCTTAAACTGCAAGAAAATTGTGTATGAGGTTTCTTTGTCTGCAATTGGAAATATATCATGAACAATTTCTAACGAATTTGTCAACGAGGGACGCACTATCTCCAAACGTTATCGACGTAGATCATAAGCATCTGTACGCACACAGATTGGATGTTTGCAAGATAACAAAAAGGGTTCAACTTTAGCAATATTTGAACGAAGTTCCAAATTTTACAGCATGTACTCAAAAAGCTTCAACTAAGGCGAAGATAAAATAACAGCTTACAAACTAATAAGACGCTCGTTAAGAGCTTTGCATTCTTGTATTATTTCATCCTCGTCCAACAGCTCCTCCAAGGTAAAATTCTCCTTATCTAAAATGGCTTCCACCTGCGCAAAAAATATCCAAGTAGTCAATCACAATCTCGTCCACCAATGACAACCAATATACACGCAATAAAAAAAAATCTGGATCAGACAAGGAGTTGAAAAAACTACAAGGAATTATCGCAAAAAGGATATAGAAAAGAAAATCGACGAGAATTCCAACACTTACTGGAGATGCAGTGGAGAGACCAGCCATATTCCAGAACATTTTGACTTAATTTAAAAACACAAAACGGTGATTGTATACAAAAGACAGATCTTTGAAGCTCATGAACCTCAGCTCATTCACCGATGTCTGAGCCCAGAACCTTCAACCAATCACAACCCTGAAAGTCCAGACCCGTTAACGAATGTAATCAAACCACCCACGATTTCAATTGGTTTATATTGATACAATGAAATACGCGACACATACACTGCCGAGCATCGATTTCTTAAACAACGTGAAACAAATATGCGTAGTGCCACAGTAATGTAAGCATAGCCATCAATGAAAGCACTTGCAATCTTGTCTCTATGAATATATAATATAACTATGGCTGCCCACATCTAGTTTCCCTTTTTTTTTTTCTTGGTCTTCCACATATTTTATGATCATGACGTATGATCCCAACTGTAAATATAAATTTTGGCACCGGCCGGTGAAATTGTGAGAAAGCAAGACGACGACAGCTGTAACGATGATGTTAGATTCCCCTTTACCGTTGGACCCTACGACTACAACGTGGCAGCATCTTAACATAGGAATATTATTGGGCCTGTTTTGGGCTTAAACTCTAGCCCAGTCAAACTTACGTGGGACCCACCCTAATTTCTAATACGAACAAATTAATTATACGGCGACTTTACACAATTAGGGAAAACGTCACGTGCGAAGAAACGTGACAATAAATTGCTAGTGCTGTAATTATTAAGTTGATAATTGTATGCCTCATTAAATTTCATTTTTGTTTTGACTCCCGCTCTTTCGCATGCTTCAGCTACTTACCTCGCCCAAATTCTACTGTTTTGCCCACTCAGCAGAAACCCTAGAACTCGAATCGATCGTTGGGGTGGAGATCGACTGTTTTCTGAGGTGAAATAGTAAGGAAGCAACTAGGAAACTCGGATTTGAGTTAAAGAAGGAAGTTATCTGGCCGTTAGTGTACCTGTATGTTTTTTTGCACTTTTCATTTACTTTGGAGGCTTTTGAGTGCTTGGTATCAGTCTATCCTAGTTTAATCCTATAAGTTGAAGCTCGTAGCAGAGTAGGTCAGCTGTTACTGTGGAGCTGTTTTGTTACCTTATGTTGTGATATTGGGTGCTTTGAAGGTGTAGCTGCATGGATAGTCAAGAGGATGTTGCAGTTTTGGAAAATGGCTGTATTGCTTTATATGGTAACGTGTTGGCGGATGGCGACAATGGATTGTTTCAAGCGGTTGAAGATGACGAAAATGGGAAGGGCAATCTAGCACGAGATTTCTTGGAGGATTTGGAGGAATATTGGGATGATATCAACGATAGATTAATGGTTTCACGAATGGTTAGTGATTCAGTTATTAAAGGAATGGTGTCTGCTGTAGAACAAGAAGCGGCTGAGAAAATTGCCGCCAAGGAATTGGAAGTGGTTATGCTCTTGCAGTCATTTGGAGAAGGTAAGGGTACACATAAGGGTGGAAACCTTTCAGAACAAAATTGTCATAGATTTTCTTGTGTGGGGCACGAACAGATGAGGGAGGATGTGTGTTCTTTTAAGAAATTGCTAGAGGAGAAGTTTGTCAAGGCTATGAAGGAAGTTCAGTGTTCTGGAGGATGTAGTTCTGTGAAGAGAATTGGTTCTGGTTCAGAGATAGCGGGCCTAGGTGAAATTCTGCAAGACAAGCAATTTGAAAATATGATGCACATTTCCAACACACTGGAGTCTCTGAAGACAACCGTTGGCACTATCTGCGACAAGGTGGATTGTGTATTAGTATGTTCTAAAAGGTCACTTTGCCAGTCATTAGAGGAGCGAGATCTTTGTGCAGATATTGAGGGTATGGTAATGCAAAGTGTACTTAAAATTCATCAAGAGGAGATTGAGGAAAAGTTGTGGGAGCACAATGCTCAGGTCACTGGAATTCAAAATATCAACTGGTCTGAAAAGTTCAATGCCATATCTAGTTTAGTGATAAAGTTGGATGAGATTCTGAAGTCACTTTCTCCACACGAACCAGGGCTATTTTCTCATGGATCTCATGATCTGGACATCCTGCACCACAGGCAATTTGGAAATCATGTTGTTCCGTCCACATCACCTCATGAAGAAAATGGAGAAGTGGAGGGATTCACAGTTGTTCCTGAGAGCTATGATTTCAAGCAACTTCAGCACATGACGAAGGCAGAGTTGGTAGCTTTTTGAATAATAGAATAATGAAGATGAAGAGAGAGTATGAATCAGCACTGCATCAGAAGACTGAAGAGTGTTTTAGTCTCAAACGAGAATACATGAAAGAGAAAGGCTCTTTCACGAAACATAGGAAAGACGAGGAGTTTGATGTGCTGAGGAAAAAATTCCTGAAGTTATCTCAAAGTTGAAGATTTTCTCTCGGAGAACGAAAGATTTCCAGTATTGAGTTATAGTACTGAAAATATTGACAAATTGAAGGATAGAGTAGAGAGCCTTCTTTCTGAAAATCGCCAACTTAGAGAATGCCTTGCTGACAAGCAAAAACAAGCTAAAAGATTTAGAAACAGAAGTTTCTGGTGCCTCTACAAAATTGCTGCAGCTTTCATCGTCTGGAGAAGATATGCGGCAGCTTTTGGAAAATCTTAAGTCAAGAGAGGAAGATGCACGTGTGAAGCTTCACTAAGTGAAGACATATATAAATGTTTCCTGAGGGAGTTGTTTAGACATTTAAGGTCCAGTTATGAAGACTCGGATAC
The DNA here is from genome assembly GCA_027422505.1 of Craterostigma plantagineum. NCBI lineage: Eukaryota > Viridiplantae > Streptophyta > Magnoliopsida > Lamiales > Linderniaceae > Craterostigma > Craterostigma plantagineum. The sequence goes on from JAPQWV010000082.1 coordinate 2,293,794, forward strand.
GAAAACTTTAATGGTTCAAGAAATGTTTGAAATTATTCTCAGGAGGCAGCTTCTGTGCCTGAGGCTACGAGAAAATCTGAAGTTGATAATTTCAATTTTGATTTATTGATTTTGCAAGATCTTGAAGCTCTGATTTACACAGAATATATCAAGAATATTGGGCAAAAACTGAAGGAAGCGAGAATCTATCTAGAGAAATCAGCTTGCGATAAAGATGATGAATTGAGACTTGAGGTTGAAGAAAAAGAAAAATTAAAACAAGAAATGCTGGGTCTACAAATTGCAATGGAACAGAAGGAAAAGATCATGATGGATTTGTCGGTTGCATCATCAAAAGAAGCAGAGCAGTTTAATGTAGTTTATCGAGAACTTGCCAGTGTCAGAGAAGATGCAAGTCAACAACAAAAAGTGGTTGATAAGATCACCCAGGAATCTGAATTGCTAAGGACTCAACTTACAGACGCTAAGAATCAGATTGAAGCCAATAAATTGGAAATGTATCAGCTTCGAGAAAAACTTGATGAGGCCCAGGAGATGCTAGCAGAAGCGGAGAAAGATAAGAGCATAGCATTTTCGCGTGTCCAGGAGATGCATGATAAGTATCAATTTAATGAATCCGGAGGGGAGAGACTGAAAATAGAGCTGCGGGTGGCTATCAGTCGTATCCTTGGACTCTCAGAAGCATTTGATGATTTTGAAGGCAAAATATCAGATGCAATAAAGGAAAATAGCTCAAGGTATGTTAGTTTATGTCTTCCATGCATCCTTTAAGTCTTGGTATTTCCACATATTTTGGTTTTGGCAGGAACTCGTGATGAAAATTTTGCTTGCATGCAACTTTCATTTGATTTTGCTAAATATTTTGTTGTTGAAGGTTTATTCTGGTAAGACGACTTCTCGAAATGACAAAATGCATCTTTATTGGGTGTCATCGATACTTCTGATACCCTCTCTATTGCCATGGATTAATATCATTTTTGTTTATGCTATATATGTTAGTACTTGTTTCATGCAATTAATTTTTGCCTTGTTGGTTGGTGCCTTCTTAAAAGAAATTCCAGCATTCTTCGTCTTTTGAAAAAAGTTTTGGGGCCCTACTGTTATTCCAGGCTAGACAATGCGAATGCGCAGCTGAAAGCTCTCAGGAAAACAGAGTTATTATACCAACAGAAACTTGAGCGCAAATGTGCTGATCTACAAATGGCGGAGGCTGAGGTAAAAAAGAAGCATCTTATATTTAAATTTTCTTCATTTTAGTATTATTAAGAACCACCTACTTGAATTATTGGAAGAATCTTGCTATCAGGTCGATCTTTTGGGGGATGAGGTTGAATCTCTGTTGAGATTATTAGAGAAAATATGTATTGCTCTCGATCATTATTTGCCCATTTTAAAGCATTATCCTGGGGTAAGTAACCATCTTCGTATTTCAGTTTCTATTCTCATCAATTATGTTACTTACTCTGGACCTTCTCTCTGCATAACAAATCTCCATTACTTCATTTCAGATTGTTGAAATCCTTGCGCTTGTCAGAAGGGAATTGAGTGGAGATTCCATTAAATCCTGATGATCACAAATCTCCATTGCGTTGTATCGTGTTTATAAGGTTGCAGACAGGTCCAAGAACATTCTTCTCATATTTTGTTTGGTGTACAAAACAACGCGCTGCGACCTAGGTTTTGATATAGCGCAGGCAAGTGTCTTCTTAATTTCCTCCCCAATTTATGTTCTCCTGTATGTTGAATCTGCCCCAGTTAGATTGAATTGGGCAGTTTATTGTATTCATACATTCATTCATTTCCTATAAAATCTTCTCATCTTTTCAAGATTCATCTCAGCATGTATAAATTGTTACTGGTGGAAATCATTTATATATTTCTGTTTTATAACACCAATACAATTACTGTTGCATTACCCCAAGACGATTTACTCCTCCCCTCCCATGGCACGAAACTAAACCTATAAAGATCAATACTTGGATACCAAGGAGAATACTCTGCTCGTTCCTGAAGAAATTGCTGGGATCAACGGCGGTTTTTACCCTAACCAACCTATCAAATTTCCTCTTGAAATACTTCCTAGCGAAGACCTTAGCTTGTTCAGACGCATCCACGCCGTGGTCTGTCGTCCCAATGTCCAAAATCCCTGTAGTTCAAGAATGCTTCTCTGGTAAAAATCTCTCATATTATCGATATTTTGCCTTGTTTTTTCCTCCCCTGACTCTGACAGGTACTGAATCTTGTAGAGATTCCCAGCTCTGTGCGGAAAAGCCGTTGCTGTCCCTGAAATCTCACTCAAAACAAGGTCGTCCGATCTGATCCATGGCATCTCTTTACAGTCCTCCTTCCGATTCTTGTGGTGAATGGAGAAAGTCAATTATGTAGCTAAGCATATGATTAAGTATTCACTCTTACATTCAGACAGAGAAGTATATGTATATGTATGTCTCAATACAGCAAATAAATTTACAGAAGATTCATATGACTGGCTGAAACAAGACAATGAGGCAAACAAATAACATCAACACACATTTTGGTACTCACACTCTTTATTAATTAGAGGCATCAATCATCAAATATCGATCAATCAATCATCAGGGCTTTGTCGTCTCAGCTTTTGGTGCTGCATCTTCTTCTTCATCAGTCTTCTTCTGTGGTTCCACAGATTCTTCAACAGTTGGCGGCGCTGCTACAATCTCTTTCTCTGCAACCTCACTTGCCTCCTCTTCTTTATTACCTTCTTCTTCCTTCTTTTCCTCAGTAGTTGCAGTTTCAGTTTCTTCTTTCTTCTCATCAATGACTACAAGGGTCGAGACTTTTTCGAAGACGAAGAATATCGGGCCCGGTATGCAGTTGGGCCCGAACTTAGTAGCTGCTTCGCAGACTGGTTTCGAGCCCGGAAATTCTATTACAAAGAATGATAACACATTGTATTATTAACAGCATGGTCCTAACCAGACATGAGCTTATTTGATGATGTATATGCATGAATATATACCAATCTTAGCAAGCTCGTCGAGGAATTTTTGAACTGCTGCTGAGTGCTTCTTTAGACCCGTTTCCTTTGGTTGCTTGACTAGGCTCTGTTTTTTTTCGATACAAGAAAAATATAAAGTTTAAGCAGAGGTCATATTCTTACACGAATTCAAGACATCCATTACCTTGATCTCCGTTGAAGAAGCTTCATATATTTCGATAACTTTGGGTTGAAGCTCGCTTTTCTTGTCCTCAAATTCGGTGGAGTATTGTTCCTGCTCAGTTTGAGTACATGGATCAGTATGAAGTTTATCAAGAAAGAATACATGCATGCATACAAAAAGCATAGATAGATAGGAACACCACATGTCCAAAGATAGGCGGCACTTAGTCGTCACCTGAATATATAGAAATATATTATTATAGCAGTTATAAATAAACCTTGGACTCATCAAAAGCTTTGCAGGCTTCTACTGCAGCTGTTTTCTTTGGGTTCTCAAACACTTTCTTGATCTTAGGCAAAACCTTCGATTTCCAGTAGTTCACCATCTAATAATAGTTTCGAAAAGCAATGAAATTAGACTATTCTTTGAAGAAAGTATATATATGTCAAATAGAAGCAAAATGCAAAGAGCAACCTTATATGCGATATATTAGGCCCTTGCTGACGCGTGTAAGAGGATGAATGAATGAATGAAGAAGAAACTGTAGCTTTTCCAGGTATTTATTTAAGATGATTTCTTACTTGAGAGCAGAAGATCGATGCGTGTCAGCAATAACCAACATACATGTATAAAAAAAATTCAATCTTGACGAATAAAACTTTATTCTAAATAATACGCTCAAATTACGGCCACTCCCTGGTTTATAGCTTCTGGGAGCAAATAAACCGAGGGTAATTAACGTCACTTGAGTGGTTAATAATCAATAATGATGTGTGCTAATCTTACAACTCAACAAGCGATTAAATGATGGAAATTTAGAATAGTCTTCGGTGACAGCTCACTGATGAGGAGATGCTGCACAGATAATATTACCAAGAAAATGGGACCCACTAACGATGGTGATTCTGAATTTAAGGTTGTGCAGCTTATCTGCTGTGTCTCTCTTGTTTCATCTAAAGCCTCCTTGATTGAGGATATTAGCGTCGTGACAACGAAGCTCCTCACATGGCTAAGCTGTGCCTCTCTCTCTCTCTCTCTCTCTCTCTCTCTCTCTCTCTCTCTCTCTCTCTCTCTCTCTCTCTCTCTGTGTGTGTGTGTGTCAAAGATACACACGTCTGTTTTCCAGCACGGAAAGAATATACGTCAAGAAACCTAACATAGTACTCCATTCACATTGATTATGATTGTTTTTTTCCAATGAGGAAAACAAAAAGATGATGTCATTACAGAAGTTTCAATCAACTATAAAAACTGTAGCGGTTATGATGATTTGCTATTAATGGGCTAAATGTTGGGCTTTAGAGTTAAGGTCCAGCCCAAGAGAGGAATATTGCTTAGCTAGTTAGTAGTTAGTAGTTATTAGTCAGTCGTCTGTTGTCACTCGTCTTCCTCGGACTCTTTCCCTCTGCAACTGCGATTCGTTTTGCAAGCTATTGAGCTGATATTTATCTCACATCTACGTTTTAGGTTAGGGAATAATTATGGATGGAGATCTTCAGAACATCAAGAAATGGAATATATTATACCCAGTCTACATAAATTCGAAAAAGACCTTAGCCGAGGGCCGTCGAATCAGTTATCAGTGCCACCAAAGCATGTGAAAGCCCTACCGTTAATGAAATCTACGATTGCTGTGCCCATTTCAAAATTCCCTGCGTAATCGAGGTTCGGAATTTATTTAAAAAAAACTGGCTTTTTTTTGGGCGAATGGATGGGTATATTGATTTTGATTTGTTTATGAAATCAGAGTGAGAAGGCGTACCCGCGCGATTTTATGCAGAGAGGGAGAGTAAGGGTTTTGTTGAAAAGAGAGGATGGACTCTTTCTATCCAGATATCTCGTCAAGTAAGTAGCCATTGTCGTTTTAATGAATGCTTAATGATGTTAGCTTATGCAGCTTTCGTGCTGCCAAGGTATTATCATCATCATCTTGTTAAGATGTGCGTGTTCTTTGTGTGTTAAAGGAGGGAATTTGCTGTTATGGCTGAAATAGTTAGCTTTTGAGGCATCCAACTTCGACAGAGTCCTCGTATGGTTGCTCTCATGGGAAAGATAGTAATCAACAAGACGATTTCTTGTTCCATTTCTTGACTTGTAGCCTTCATTTTTGCTTCGCCAATAGATGTTGTGATTGTGTGTGTGTGTGTGCCACTGTTGTTTGATCGCCTTATTTTGATTAATAACCCTCTGCAATGCAATGGCATAACCTTCAGGAAAACAACTGATGCTCAGAATTTCAGAACTCGTTCCTCGACATCCTACTAAGAAGCAAGAACCATCTTCATCAACTACTGCCGCCACCAAGTCTCGAAAAGGTTGGTAAGAAAAAAGTAGGTAGCTAAAAATGGGGTTTCGGTTGTGAACCTCTTCATGATGCCTCAGATTGACTTTCATTTATTTATGAGCAAAGACACATACTTTTTGCTTCGATTCTTATCAATAGCAAAATGTTGTTATTACAATTGTGAACGACTACTCGACTAAACACCATGCAGGCTAGTACGAAGATATCACTATCATCCCTTCGAATATTTTATTCGGAACTTTGTAACTACAAGCATGAGACAAAATACACTTGACTCCAAGAAGTGTAAGATCCTAATGTGTGAACATGCTCTGTTTGAGTTCGATCAAACAAAAGCCTAGACCAAACCAAACCTCCTATTTTATTGTCACCTCGGACTACGATTAAAAAAACCGTTCACAAGACAAAAGAATATCAGCCAGCATTATTTGCCCTTGTCGTCTAGGAATCAATATGGGTGGCGATATAAGGATCACAAAATCAGCTAGGGAGGATCGAAAAATAAAATCTGTCCCCTTCTATCTATATATTCAAGCTTGCAATCGACCGAATGATATAGTGCATATATAACAAGCTTTGATGTAATAAATATGGATCAGACGAGGAGGCGTACCGAAGTTGGTGGCTCATCGCTCTTATTACTGCAAGAAAGATTCAAGAAGTTGCAGAAGATGAAAATGGTGAAGGGAGAGAAGGAAAAGATGGAGAAGGCCTCTAAGGATCCTTTAGCACTTGGCCTCAACACAAGTTACGCTAACCATGGTTTGGGTCTCGATAAACTGAGCCCGGGAACTTCTGATGAAAGAGATCAGAATAATCATTGTAATGATAGTTTCTGGGATCGGAAACATGACGTAGATACTTCTCTTCATCTCTGAAGATCATTTCGTATCATATACTTATGGTGTTGATGGTAATAATGATAATAAGGTTTGATTGAACATTTAACTATACAATGGGTGTCGATAAACAGCCACCTTGGAAATCTTCATGGCTGGACTGGGTGTAATGAAAACAATGATCAAAGAAACAGAACACAGCTGAGTATGGAAAATTAAACTGGCACTGCTAATGCGAAAAAATTCCTCATTTTCAAAACCTGATATGTATCAAAAAGACAGAATAGTGCCATAGGCGGGTCATTTTATGAATTTTGAAAGAGAGTATAAATGCTGAGATAGAAAGCCTGCCGTCCTCTGTTCTTATCGAATTTGTTATTGAGTAAGCATTGGAAAAAGATCTTTTTTTTGTTTCTTTGCACACTTTTACGTGTTATAGAAAACAGATCACTTTGTGTAGTACCAGACAAGAGTAACGAAGATTCTAAACTGCTTCTAAGAATGATGGAAAACAGAGTACAGAACGTCAAGGCAAGGATCACTATGAATCGTCCTCTATTATCTACTACTGAGAGTTGAGAAAGGTTAGTTCCTAAATCCGTACAACTTGAATCTCTTGATGCAAAGACTACCGTAATTAACTTTCTATTTCGGCAGCCACGCCTCTTAATCCAATTAACACTTAAAGTAAGCAGGGCGGACTCAACTGGTATGATAGTCTTGAAACCTCAGTATTAATTTAGATCGACAAGAAACTTAACTCAGATGGAAGTTCTTCACATGCACTACTTTCTACATGATTATTTTGAGTATGCTGATGGGCACTTACCTCTTGTACGAGGTGAGCAGAAATTGCATCTCTCATGTCTGCATCTTCCACAACATCAGGCTCCTCATGTGGGGTTGAAATAGTAATTTCATTTTGACAAATCTTCTTTTCAGACTCTCCTTGGAGTCCATTGGGGTACTTTTCATTTAACGAAATGATTTCACTGACCTTATGCGTCTGAGCAGAATCTGTATTATTACTTGGGAGATCAGATTCACCTTGAAGGAGTTGATCGGGAGTTGCAGCTGGGTCAAGATCCCAAGAACCCTCGGGCAAGTTACTGCCTCCGATTCTGAGTTTATAAGCGGGGACTTTGTGAGAGAAACTTAACATCTCTGTCATTGAGATCCATCTAATGGAACTTGTGTTAGGGTTCCTTTGATAAACAGTTTTGTATCCATGTATCTTAGCTAGTGGTGCAACCCATACACCGTTCTCTTCCATGTATTCACTGAGAATTTCAACCATTTCATATTGGTGTCTCAGTACATGGGGCGTTGTTAGGTCCCGGTCTAGTGACCAATTTCTATACACAGCCCATATGTCTCCACTTCTTGGGTAGATTTTCACGCAACCTCCTCTACCAGCTTTTTCTCTGCTAAGGAGATGGGAGAAGATGTTGACTTGCTCTACAGTTTCGGCGTGTAAAACTCTGAAACTTCCGCAAGACTTGGTGAATCCACAGTCCAACCAGTTTACAGACCCAAACTCACAATCAGATTTAGAGCTGCTCAAGTAACCAATATGGATTTTGAAAGGATAAGTGGAGATGACTTCACGGATCAGGCAATACAAACGAGGCATGCCATCTTCTTCGTCGTATAAAGCCCATATCTGCTTTGGCTTAAAGCACTCTTCTGACCTATCCTTGTCGAAATCATGGAAGTCAGAATCGGGGACAGTTATGGACATTGAGGCCGTTCTCTTGAGTTCAACAACTTTAGAACCAGCACTGGATACTTCAACTTCATGATTTTTCTTTCTCTTCTCAGCCTCTGCTTTTGCAGCCGATCTAAGCATTTCTAGTTTCTCTTGAATTTCTGATCTCGCCTTATCAATTAACATCTGACACACATCAACTACTGGGCCCCGCCTAACTGATGCCTCAGATTGAGAGGAAAACCTAGACAAAATGGGGTTTACAGCACCATTCCCGTTCACCATCCTTGTATCCACGGCGACTTTTGGGGAACTTTCTTCACTACCATCGGAAAGTGAGCTTCCAAAGTCGATCTTCATCTTCTTTGAAGGTCTACCTCGCTTGGTCTTTAGTACATTGTTAGTTTGAGCACTGTAACCATTAGATCCAACATGGCATGTGGCTTTTGACATGTTATGACTATTTTCCTTTGGTTTGGTTCTGATTATGCCCTCATTCTCTTGATACAGAACAAACGAAGATGAAGAAGATAATCCCCTACGATCCACGGCACCAACAGAATTCTCAGAATAATATCCCTGAAACGATATGCTCGATCCATGATCTGCTCTGTACCCAATGTGATGCCCAGAATGCCCATGCGGTACACAGTATCCATTAGAAGCCGTTGTCATGTGCATAATTTCAGATCCATGCTTTGCCGTGTAACCATTCCCAGGCTCATGAGCATAACTACTATACGGGAAAGACCCATTCATTGGGGCTGCCCCAGTTTCAACTGCAATAAATATACCTCGGCAGTTCTTGCACGAAAGTCGCTTGTTCACATACTTCCTCAGATATTCATACTGAACATGACATGAAGTACACACAGTCCAGAACGTGCCAAGTCTTGCCTGAGACGGCGAATGCTTTTCATGAACTCCAGCCCCATAACCATTCAAACCAAATAAAGATCTCTTTTGGTCATAAGAGCTTCTCTTAACACTATCAGATAACACAGTCCATGCATCAGAGATAAGTCTAAATGCGCCATCAGCCCCAGTCGTTTTGTTTTTATCAGGATGGAGCAGCACAGCCATCTTCTTGTACTGTTTCTTGATTTTCGACTTCTCTGAATATGGATCGAGTTCAAGAATCGAATAATAGTCGGGCTCTCCATTAACTTCCGTTTCAGAAGCTATGTAGACCCCAAACGTAGCTACCATTTGTGATATCCCCTCCAAATCAGGGCACAAAGTTTGTGCCTTTAAAGCATAGTTGCGTGCCCCGACATGGTTTCTCTCTAAAAATTGCTTCTCAGCATATGCTTTAGCTCTTAGCGCTTCGTCTATTTTAGATCCCATCTCAAGCTCAGATCAAAACAACGCGAAGACCAAAAGTCAAAGCAAGCTGACTAGTCGAAGACCATAGGTCAAATTCCAAAAAATAGACATCACTATGCACTGCAAAGATTACGAAATCCAATTAGTGAGCAATCATTTTCTTTTGTTCACAGAGAATATAGAATCAGAACAATCTCAATACAGTCAAACCTAATATACCCACATTAGTATATTTATACAAACACATAGAATACAACTACTAGTTCCATCTTTTTTCCTTCACACGCCATCAATTAAGCAATGGATCTACTAGGAATACAGTTTTCTAAAATTTTGGTTTTGGATAAAGCAACTTGACATTAGCTTGAAGTCGTTTTCCAAGTAGACTTACTATTAGAGAAGATTAATTCCAGTAGTACAACAAGAAGTTGATGTCAAAGTGGCCAAATAACATGCAATTTCTCGAAATTCAACCAGGCCATCGTTATAAATCAAAGATCCAACCCAGAACAGAGCAGCCAAACTTCTGCAAAAAGTTGCATAAATTCTACATTCTCAGCTACCCAAAAATTAGAACTTCAGACATTAACAAACTCAGTTAGATGCAATAGGATTACAGCAAAACTCTCCTGATCCTGAAAACCAGCTTCAGATCTACAAATCTAGGTTAGTGTAAAAGCAAAATCTGCCTACAAACTGCAAAATAACTACAGCAGTAAATAACATGTTAACACGCAATAAAATAAAAAAAAATAAATAAAGACTAAACTTACTCGAGCAATATACTGGTGAGCATCAGAATGAAGCAGCTGCAACTTACGGAAACTATCTGCGAAAAAATCCGGCAAAATTCCGATCACTAAAAAAATATAATGATTAAAAAAATAAAGTAAAATACAGTTGAGACTTGAGAGAGTTTTACATTTACAACAAAAGAAATACAAAACTACAAGCAATACACAGCCCTTAATACTAACTTAATGCCCATATAAATATAAATAAATTATATTTTAACAAAAATAAATTCGTTATTTTGTTTAATTATATATTGTGTAAGTAACAATTACTTTCATATTCATCAGGCGATTCTCAAATTAAGCTAAAAAAAGTTAATTAACAAAGACCAGTTGAAAAATCATTTATATATTTTTAACTTAATTACTTGCTATCACTAATGTGTTTAATGTAAAAAAAAAAATTATTAAGGAGAATGGAAAAAGAATTGCCAAGTCATGAATCTTATACATACAAACACATTTGCAAAAATTCATAAAAAAAAAAAGCAAAATAGGAATCTGGCTTTTTTGGGTCCACTTTCCAAAATTCGGATCCTTTAAGGATAAGCAATCCTATATTTCATTTGTTCTATGTAAATTTTTAATATTTCACCTGTTAGATCATATTACATAATCCTATGCTGCACTCCCACACACAAGGTGAGCAATCACACACAATATTACCTTTGAGTTCATGGCAAACAATTCTGTTCTATCTTCACAAGTAAAAAAAAACAAATGCCAAATGGGCTTATTCAGACAACAAAGTACACTGTTACGTTTCTCCTCCTTCATTTGGATTTGTGATGCACGCACCACCCTAACGTGCAAGCGAAATTTACAGGCACACACAGTTTTGTATCCCAAATGGTTGAACTCAATCTTGAGTTTTGCTCTCTCCTTCACTTGGGCCCCAGCTCGGTCTCAGAGCGATCGATGTGAGCTCGTGGAATTTCAGCATTCAAAGGTATGTTTCTGTGGAATAAATGGAGTGGAGTGGAGTGGATAGAACCATATTTAAGCTAGCTGACGGGAAACTCGAGTTGAATGATGAAAGATGCCTTCTCTGCTTCTCTAAGATACTTCACGGAGCCATTCATGGCTCGAACGAGCTTTTGGCTGAAATAGAGCGTAAGGCCTTCCCTCGACAAATTGCTGTTACTGGAGTAAAACATGTCTTTTATCAACTCTTCAGGTATTCCAGGGGCTTGATGCGTAATCCTGTTATTTCAGCAACAGTAATGTTTATGTCACAATGCAGCTCATCGTATTTGTATGAATTCTTTCGAAAAGGCACAAAGAAGTGGTTTTTTTTTTTCTGTACCTGAATTCGACATGAAGAAGGTGCATCTGCGTCCCTATGCTTTCCTTTCTGTGAGTCAATTTGAAAAGAATAGAAGATCCCTGAGAAGAGGGAGTAAATAAGATGGAAGTGGCCAAGACGTTCGACAGCACTTGTTGAAGCCTCGACACATCACCGTTTAGGGAGATTGAGGATAGTTCGGGGGCAACATCGTAATAGATCTGAACACGATGCTCCTGACACAGTATCATAACTTGATTCATGACTGTCTCTAAAGCTTCCCCGAGGTTAAATTCATCGGAGTTGATCTCTATATTGCTGAAATGAGATTCAACAGAAAAATCAACAACCCTTTAGAAAAAGATAAATGAGAAAGAGCCCAATTTGCCAAATTACTTACTACATCATGATTCGAAAAATATTTACCTTTCTTCGATACCCTGCATATCAGTGTCTCCAATGATTATAGCCAGCTGATCCTGACACAGTTCGCTAGTCTTCAAGAGTCGTCTCTGTTCATTAGTCAGATCAGAAGACTGCATAACGTTTTGTACGCACTTCATGCCACTCAAGGGACTTGTAAGCTGACTACGAACATAACCTAATTTCGTTACGGTGTTTGCAGTGGCTTTCTCAGTTATCTTCTGCACCTTCATAGCATATCGTAGTTCGGGGCTAGCAATGTGCAGAAAACATAAAACTCCGGTTATTTTTCCTTCTGAATTTGTTCTCCTACTCGCAGAAACCAGTGCTTCGACGTACTTCTGTTGCTGATCGAAGAAGCCAAAGACTAACTTATCGGGAAAATCTTGCCCAGAAATTACAGTGTTGAACAGTATTCTGAGCTTTGTTAAAGTGTCCTGATCTTTGACTTGACAGCCAAAGGGATGAACCGTGAAGACCTCACCAAGAAGGATTTGATCAATTACGTGTTCCCTTTTCAGGCCAGAGAGCTTTTGCATAGCATCGTTCCATTCTATGCATCTTCCGTTCTCATCCATGACAAAGATGGGTGGGATTAAGGGGCAAGGGTTTCTCATGATGCCCACGTAATCGCTTTGTGCCCGATTGTATTTGTCCAATATCATTCTCTGACGTGTTAAATCTTGCCCAATAAAGCAAACCCCAACTATATTTTCCTTCACATCTCGACTACAGCAAGCATTTGCAACTAAGATGACGGGACCTTTTGTTGATTGGTTTCCAAATGTTTTTAGTTTGATCTCAATCTCTCTTTCTTCCTGACCTGCAATTAGCACAAGGGTTGTGTTGAAAGGTAACATAACCTACCACAACTGAAGTGAAAATGGCGATAAAAATATTGATATAACAGAAGAAAGAATCTCACCTCGAAAAGCAAGCGAGAGAATGTGACTCACTCTCTCAACAGCATCCTCAGCCACGAGATCAACGAATGGGGCACCGAGGGCTTTTGTCAAATCCAAGCCAGTAAGCTCAGCGACTTTAGTATTCCAGCCATTAACAAAACCCGACGTGTCAACAGCCAAGATAGGTATCGAAGCAGTTTCGATGAGTCGAACCATTTCATTAGTCACGACTCGCAGTTCTTCAACCCTCTGTATGCTCGTATCAACCGCTGGAACGCTTACGATCATCTTCGAATCATTTGCTGCTGCTTGCAATGATCCTCTCAGTATCAGCTGCAACGAGTGAATGGCGTCCATTTCGACATCTTCCCATGGCAAACTCCTCCTCTTAACCACCTCAAGGAATGCCTTGAACGACGATCTTGGATGCATTTTTCTACCATCGTCTTTATTGTCTGGGTCATGTTTCGCACCGCCCCATTTGACCTCTTTCGCCGTGTGCGAACGAAACCAAAAAAGGAAATCAGTAGAAGTGATTTTCACAGCAGCCATGCCACAAACAGCTTCGCCAAGAACAGAAGCGCCTGGGTAACCAGCTTCCATTAGGCTGTCAGTACTTAAACCCGTGCTATTACCGTGAAATTCGAGGAGCCATTCGACGATATCTTTGGTTTGTGCCTCTGTAGGCGTCGCTCCGATCAACCAGCATTTCTTACCATAGTAAAGTGCAGCCCCATCACATTTCACCAGATCCATCACATTAGGCGATTGAGTTATGATACCCAATGGAGCATCTCTGAGAAGCATATCGCATAGCAGAGTCTGAGTTCGAAGTATCTGCTTCTCCTTGTGCTGAGCTTCTAATTCAACTTCCTTGTTAATTTGAACTGCAAAAACCTGAATCAAGAACTCGCAAGCATACCTCAGTGGGAACGGAAGGAACCTAGGGCTCGTATGGTGACAAACTACCAAGCCCCATAGTTTCCTTCTCTTTAGCTGGTTACTGTTGTTATTATTACCAGTATCACCTTCATCAGCATTATCGTCATCGTCCTCATTGATCACAACAGACATCACCAATGATGCAATAGACCCCATATTCTTCATGTACTCCGAGTGACATCCATGTGGGGCCCTTAAGATGGATCCAGCAAGGCTCAGCGGTCGAGACAACGCCTTATCTTGAACGACTTTGACGGGCTGTGCCAAGCAATCGCATATCATACGAACCTTATTCTTCATAAACAGAAACCTCGAAGCTTGAGGTATATCAGTAGCAGGATAATGCAAGCCCAAATAAGGTTCCATGTCTGGCCCGCGACATTCTGCAATAACCTCTCCGTGCTCATCCTCATGGAATTTGTAAACCATCACACGATCATAGCCCGTCAAGTCCTTCAGCTCTCTAACCAGCGCATCGCATAACGGCAGTATGTTCCCACTTGGAACAGATTGTATCCTGGAGATTGCCTTAGCTGCAAGCTTGTAAGATTTCAACGCCCCAGCAGCTGTAATAGGCACGTCGGATGGATTCACAGGTTCCAAGTCAATCACTATCCCAACATCGATGTGATGTAAAATTGCATAAAAGGGCTTTCCCGAGCTTCTACAATGAACGAGAATTGGATTGAGCAGATTAACCTCAGCATGTTCTGCAGCTTTTTGAAGCGCTGAACCACCTGGGTGTCGAAAGAGGGATCGAACATCTGTGCCAAAGGTCAAAGCCTCCTGTTGTTGTTCCATACTGGGAACGGCGTGTGGGGCTAAATCCAACATCTCTGGCGCATTTTCGCTGTACCCCAAAATACGAAGGCTTTGTTGGTCGATGGCAATCATGCAACCAAAGGGCTGAATGAGGCTTCCCCTTTGCATCTTTTGAAGGTATGCTGATATAGTGGCCGAAGGAACATCGACACTTCCAGCATTCGATGCATTGACAGAACTTGAGTAATCGAATTGCTTCTGCGAATTCTCGTAGTCGACATGAAGCCTCGCATCAATTGGGGTCTGGGTTAAGACACGATTTTCGCGTTTAGAACGAGCTGAGCTGCTCTTGGAGCAGCTAGTCCTGTTTGTGGTTGATTTCGATGACATTTGCTTCCACGGAAATGATTTATATCAGCACCATATCTAATTCACAACAACAAAGCCCACCACTATCCAGCAATCTTCGACAAATTAAACATAGAACCTGAAAAAGGGAAGACAAAACAAAAGATGACAACATCAACCTGGAATCTGAGTTTCGCGATCATAGTGAAAAGCACCGAACTTTAGCTCCCATCATTGTACCTCCCTAACAGTCCCAAATAAGTAAAACTGGCAACAATTCAAGGAAAACCTCAAACCGATACCACCATCAGATATACACGAATCTATAGCATAAAAAAAAAAAAGAACGACGAGAGAACCTGAATTGATTGATGGGTTTTCCTCCAACGAGTCCATGAGAGCTTAATCTCGTTAGATAAGCATGAAAGATTCACAATATATCATCTCAAAAAAGAAAATTCCAGAGCTACGAAGAATAGGTAAAATAGAAAGATGACAACTGACAAGACAAAGTGAAAAGTATGTGATTAGATCATTAATGATGAAAATCAGAAATGAATGTGAACAGAAGAGTATGAAGCATAGAGTGAACTCGACGAAGAAATGACAACTGACAAGTGGGATTTGAGTTAAGATTGCAGGAAATGGAGTGGAGTCTCCAACATGTGAAACATCGAGCTTCGCCCATAGGAAGCAATTTTATATTATAGTATTGCAGTTCTCGAAGACGAGTATAGTATACGCGGACAAGTTGCTCATTAATATATGTCTCGAGAATTTCGTTATATTTTGTTGTACTATGTATACCTTTATTTTTTTTTTTTTTTCCTTTTCTTACCTCTGAATCTTTTTATCTTTCCGTTACCAAAGTAATTTTCTATTTCATTTGAAGCATTTTCCGTCGCAGTCAAATCGAATACTTGTAGTCATCTGCATCTCCAAAAACGATATTTTGTATATTCCAGCCAGATAGAGCATCATCAGTAGAATTCCCTGTTAGTAATGAACCATTCAATAAATATGAAATTCTAAAGAGAAATTAGTGTTGCATTACGAGTTAGATTTAATATATACACATACTGTGGGCCTAACTAGAACCACCACTTGCAACAAGGACCATTTTGTATGCAATGTAAGTGGTTTGGAATGACGAGGAAGCCACAGATCATCTTACTTCTTTGCAATTACGTCACTAAAAAGAAACGTTCTTTCGTTGATATCTCTCCTTGCTACAAAAGAACTTGAGAATTTTCACCGACAATAGACGAGCTTGAAATTATGCATATATCGACTTGAATCTCATCTCCAAATGGAAAAAGGCTGAACTAAGAGGGACAGTGCTCTGGGAACGTTTCTTTCAGGACTTGAGGCAGTTTCAGAACAATCTCTGCAAATGCTGATGAAGGACAAGGCAATATTAGTAGTAACTTTAAATAATTTTTCACCAGAATATATACCACAAGAATAATAATAATAATAATAGTCATCGAACCTTCAGGTACGCTCATTGTTCTTAGAGCATGCTCGGCGTATGTTAGACGAGCGGGAATAATTTTAGTTCCTAAGTCATTAGTTTCCTCCTTAGCTTGTTGATGGACGGGCCAAGCAAGTACATTGACAAGTGATGGAAGTGTAGAGACGAGATCCTTGTACTTGATCCTCACCGTGACTTTGCTGTCAGAGAGAAGAGCAGACACATCACTGAGGAACGAAATAAAAGGAAGCGAAGAATCTATACCATGGATTGGAGCACAATTAGTCAACAACAAAAAGAATTAACAGAGAATAAGACGAATGCAAGTCTTGCTAGACCGTTGAATTGAGACAGGACGAGAATGAAATGAAAAGAACGAAGCTGAGCTGTGATAAGAAAGAAGCACGCTTGTGATTGGTTTTCACCTACCAATTATAATCCGTCAGCACGAACTCGGTCATATCATACAAAAGATTGAAATAGAGCTGTCCTATTTGATCCCCATACAGGTCTTTTATAAGTCGAACCTGAAAAATTAATAGTACAAAAAACTTAGTTATAAAAAAAACCGTAAGGGCAATAAGAACATAGGGTGGCAATCCATTTGATACTATTGTTCATGTTCTGCATTATGCAACAACAATGGTTTAAATGGTCGAAAACAATCGTATTGTAAAAATTGCTGAAAGTCTACCTGCTCTCTTCGATCAACATAAGCCTGCACTAGTTCTCCTACACGGTCTATGAACTTCTGTACCCAAGCAGGACAGCATAAGATGTAAATGAACTGCAAATGAAATAAGGTCGTCATTTACAGACATAATTGGTCTTACCACTGCATTTGAAGTGAGCAAATCATTTTCTGCCTCGCCTATGGGCAAGAAAAAAGGAAGGGTATGTTCAGCAAGGGTCATTTTCTCCAAAAATGACTTGCTTTCGAGGACACAATGAAACTGCTCACACGGTTGTCCTGTTCAGCGTAATAATAATAATATCAAAACCACGGGAACGGCTTGCATCACATCCACGAGGCACATTAGTAGGAAAGAATCATTGTCATCATTATGTCTCCTAGCAATAATCATTTGTTACATCTATGGTTACGTTTTATGAAACTACCTGCAAATGATGTCTCGTACAGGATCCCGATTCTAGCTCCTCCCAGAAAACAGATAATCTGTCAGATCAAAGAAACAATAACTTCTAAGTTTTCATAATCACCGCATGCTCAATATCTTTAAATTTTATGCACCTTGCAAGCAAACAAACGATCTGATAACAGACCAATGTTTGTAGGCATGCCTAGATAATATTTTATGTATATCTATATATTGAAATACCAGTAGAAAAATAATCAGCAAGAACATTTACTTTTTTTCCAACTCTGTAAGTTACTTTGTCAAACAAAGGAAAATCTGACACAAGACCAGCATCTCTTTTTGATTTTCTTTCAGCTTCCATGTGAGCCTGACAGACAGCAAGCACACCAGTATGAATTAACATGCGAATCAAAATCCAAGAATCTGTCACCAATTACCAATTAGTCAGTCAGATTGATTGTTAAGCAATTAATACAGTCTATATTAAGGGTAAGCTACAACTTAGGTATTAAATAAAGAAGATATATTCCCAAAATGGTGACGTAGCCATGATGCATGCTACATGATCAAACAACTCAATTGTAAGTTTATTTTGTCGGATTATAACATAAGAAATGAAGGAAACTGCAAAAGATACCCGTTCCCTGATCGTAGCAAGTAGACCGTCACTCCAGTCTTCCCCCTTTAAGAATATTTCTGCGCAACGACAACAATTACGCTGGAGAAAAAACATTTTGGCGCATAATGAAATGCTGAAAAGTGAACACACAAAAAGAGTGGAACGTGAATGAATGCAAGTTGCAGTAAAAATATCTATTACGGTACGGCAAAGTCAAAGATTACCTCGTGTCTGAGGACCGCGTGCATCTTCAAACTCCTTCTGGAGACGCTCAAAAACAATCTTGTCAGAGTCCCTAAAAAGAGTTACAAACTTTTAGAATCCTAGGTTGTTGGCAGAGAAAACATCTGCGACTAAGAACAAGAAGCATACCAGCATGTATAAATACATATAGCCAAAATCTGACTATGAAGAGGAATTACTGACATCAATCTATCAGTAAGTTTACTGGTACAATCTGATCTTATCGCGATGCAGAACCAAACTAAGATTCTAGCATTCAGAATAAGAAATGCAAGTGAACTACCTACATTACCATGAAAAGCTTGGATGTGTACCTTGATAGCCGCTCTGTTAGTTCTCCGTGTCTTTTAAGGACATTCAAGACTGAAACAAAAGCAAATGGGTAAATGACTTATTACCAAATATATTCGACACGATAGAATAAAATCGAAGTGACTCACGCTTTGCACGGGTAGTCTGTAAAACTGTATCATCAGCCTAAGAAAAAATTGAGCAAAGAAAATAAGAGATGAGCTCTATAGTCTATAAATCATTATCCAATCAAGGAGTTTCAAATTACCACCTCCGCCACGTTCACATGGGAAGGCCTCGCCTTGTCCTGTTCAACTTGAGGCATTTGAATACCAAATCACCTACTCATCCACGCAGCAAAAGAACAAAGCTAGCGTAAATCACAAAAAGAAAAAAGAAAATAATAAACAACTCAGTTGAGCTAACTACCGGGGAATTCAATAAACGCATGGGCAGCTATAGCTAAGTGCATCTACAAGCCAAAATTCCAGCTGCAACCGAAAAAATTTACAAAATTTAACTACCCAAGGCCACAGGTCTCCACGCTTGAAACCCTAATTGGAGTAGGATTTGGGATTGCTGAGAAAAAAAAAATATTTTTTTTATCACATTGGACCTTTCTGGGCCTAGCCCTGAATGGATCGTAATTGGTGCCCAATCTCTTTTGCGGCCTTAAAGGTAAAAAAAAAAAAAAATGAAATTGTATTATTAAACCAAAAATAGCTTCTTTCGGAAGAATCTTGATTTGTGTTCTAGCCTCAACTCGATCAATGCGTTCCATGTCAGCAGCAAGCAACACTGAAAGAACTAGCTAGCTGCACTCTCCTCTTCGAAATAGAAGAGAGAATTTGATCAGTTATCTGAAGTATATATGCAAGTAGCTATTCCCGACCCTAAATAATCACAAAAATCTATTGATTGGTCAGAGAGTTACGTGCAGTTCCAAAAATATCTTGAGATCACGCAACTTTACTGTTTGCCCTTGTCTATCAAACTCGAACCTAAAACAAAGCTACAATCTTTCTCTCTCTACTCTTTCTCTATCTGTATATTCTTGACCAATCACAGCTACTGCATGGTTAGGTAGTTTATCGTCTTCTTCGCGTTGATTTCTTGAACGCTCGGTTAGAACTATTATGGGTTCTTGATCACCCTCTGTTTCCTGTTACTGGGTTCGCCTCAATTTGCTATCTTTTTTACTAATTTTAGCGTTAGAACAGTGAAACTCGATTTCAGTTATATTTTACGCTTAGATTCGATCTTGAATCTTCTGATTTTGTTTCTTGGAATTATATAAGGATTAACAAACTTCAGCCGTATGATCTTTGTCTGGTCTATTTGTATCTCTGTTTCTTACAGTGAAAAATCATGCCTGAGGGGATAACAGCAGAGTCTCTGATGAACAACATAATGGACACAATCTCAGACAGTGTATCGAAGCACAAGAACACGTCAGAGGGGGAGAATGGTTCCGTATCAGCTCAGTTCAATAGGCTCTTCGGGCGTCAAAAGCCGATTCGCAATCTCTTGGGCGGCGGAAAATGTCACAAATCATTATATAACATATGTTATCTCAGTTCTTAATTCGTGTAAGAATATTTACAAGCTAAATAGACACAAGAAATTTCATTGCGCAGCTGCTGATGTACTGCTATGGAGAGACAAGAAGCTCACGGCAGGCTCTCTTGGTGCAGCTACTCTGATTTGGGTGCTTTTCGAGTGGCTCAACTACCATTTTCTTACCCTCTTATGCTTCGCAGTAGTCCTCGGCATGGTGGTTCAGTTTCTTTGGCAAAATGCTTCGGGCAGGTTAAGAAGGTAATAATCACCTCATCCTAAATCTTGTGCTCATTTGTAAGACTTCATACTGTCTTAACTGAATATGTTCAACTCTCGAGTGGCGACAGAGACCCTTCATCGGTCCCTCGCCTCGTTTTGCCAGAGGAAGTCTTCGTTAACACTGGGCAGGCTATCGGGTCTGAGGTTAATCGCATGTTGAACTTCTTACAAGACGTTGCTTGTAAAGGAAACCTCAAACAATTCCTTGTGGTATGTAAGGAAAAGAGTTCCTCCTTCATCATTGTATATGCCTCTGTTTCGGAAAACTTTGCGAGAATTAAAAGAAGAAAGCTATCTCAATTCTCAGGTTGTGTCCGGCCTGTGGGTTGCAGCTATCGTGGGAAGCTGGTTCAGTCTCTTGACGGTCATGTACATTGGTAAGATCGAAAAGCTTGAGCATATCTTAGGACAGCCTTCGGTCCTATCTGTGTACAGTCTTGAAGCACTCTGTCTTTCCCTTCTTTCTTTCCAAGGTTATGTTGCTGCACACACTTTGCCCATACTCTACGAGAGATACGAAGATCAAGTGGACAGCTTCGTCTACAGCGTATCAGATCAGCTTCAAGGCCATTACAAGAAGTTCGACGATCGTGTCCTTAGCAGAATCCCAGCTGCTAAGTTCAGGGGCAAGAAATCCGAGTAAGAGAGGTATGTCATAAAGCTGTCAAGGTTCTCAAGCCTAAGGCCTGCCTAAAGATTAAATTTTGAGTTTGTGGGCTGCTGCATTGAAGTATTTTATATCTTATCTTGGGAGTAGATACTCAGTTCTTGATAAATAAACGAAGCTCATAGGTTTACACTGAAATGGCGTATGATTTGCATACTGGGCTAGGAATATGGTAATGCTTGTGTTGTTTTTTAGATATAAACAACATAGCAGCTTTTGAATCTACTACAATTTCCAGTAAATACGAAGTCTGTGTAAGATGCCACAAACCACAGACCAGAAAGTGATCTCGGCGAAGATGACATATAACAGAGTCCCGACTCTCTCCGACTTCCACACGTCGATGAACACGTGCTTTTGAATCCAATTCACCTGATGATTTAAAAATAAGTTTATTACAGCCACTGCTGTTGCTATATATATACATATAATATACACTTACGAGATTATTGTCTGGTTTCTCGAAATACCATCCGTTGATGAACCCTGCAAATATTCCCTCAGCGGCCATTACGAACACGAGCATTGCGTTCATCCCTATCCATTCGAGGAACAAGAATGGCTTTCGAAATCCCCAAACGTCGATCTGTATATCAAGAATATTTAATGAACGGTTATAATACGACTTGGATTTATAACGGAAAAAAGTGTTCTTGTTTTGCTTACCAGAAGGTAGAATCCTGAAAATACTATGCCAGCCGCGCCTGCTGTGAAGCAGACATAGCTGAAGCTATACAGCTGCTTGTTTATGGGAATGCCATCTGTGAAGTGAAGAACCAATGCTATCGCAAGCAAAAACAGAGCCATGGATACCCAATGCTTGAGCCTTTCAACATGACCCTACGATAACAGAGAAAAAACGATATATATGCTCAAATAATTTGATCTCACGATGGTATTATGTGGGATATATTATTACCTTAAAATGAATTAGGACATGGCCGTAATGGATTCCAATGGTACCAGACATAATGGCTGAAACAGAGCTGCAAAAAAGAAGCCATTTTTACGCATCTAAGTAAATCTTGATTACACTCACACATATATACACACACATACTACATATGCAAAAACCTCAACAAGCCCTCGGGTTCGAATGGAGCACGGCACCAGGTAGGCGCGTTGACGTAAAGGGCCAGAATCTGGGGAACTCAGTGTACAAGCCTGGACAAAAAAGTTTCCAAGGTAATAATAATACGAATAAATTAGGCCGTGTTATAATCATTCAAAATTATTCGAAGTTATATAGCTGAAAATGGACCTTTAATCTGCTCCAAACGGGTTGGCTATAAAGATGATTAACGCCCCATACTTGTCGATCGACGTAGCCAACAGCATTGCACGCTGGTCCTAAATGTCCCCGCATCCCACATTTCACCTGAAAAAATAGGGACATTAATAATAGTACATTTTTTAGTCTGTTTAGTTTCAGAATGTAGTAAAAATAATCTCAGTTCTGTTTACTTTGGAGATCCTCTTTTTATTACCGTGTATCTTGCGTATTTATTGTTATCGTCGTAAGCTCCGAAGCTCCAGTCGGGAACGTACAGTGAGAAGGTTGTGATCATATAAATTGTAAACGCAACAAATCCTCCAATCCTGGCATATATAAATATAGATATCGCAGTGTTGAAGGAGATTCATGCATGTTTGTTAAAGCATACATACCATTGCCATTTATATGCTGTGAAGATTGAGAAATGATCGTCGGGTTTCAGACTGGTTGGTCGGAGCTTGGTGGTTAAGGTTTCTATCAAAGCCACCACAAAATACACCAAAGCAATCCTCTGTTTTTAAGTTAACACAATGAAGGAAACCATGTCTTTTATGGTAACTTACTTCACTGCATATACATGGAGAAGTGTAAATCATTGTAAGTAAGTGTTATATAAGGTTCACCTGAAGAATCCCACACCATCGAATACGCTTCATGTCGACTCCGTACGACAAGTCGTCGGGTGCATGAGAGTATCCTCCTTAAGTTTTTTCAAACGGGTGGTTTTATTAGTCTTGACAATACACACATATATATATATGCATATGAATGTGGTATGAATATATGTTGATGTAAGGTACCTTGAAGAATAAGTCCCCAGAAAAGGAGCTTCAAAGTCCTCAAGGCTATCTTTCTAATAGCAGGACTAACCTTTGGGATTTTCTGCAAATTCCATAATATTATACGAAGAAGGTGACCTGAGCTGAGGTTCATATATAAAATTATGTGCAGAGGAGCAAGTGATTACCTTAAGTGCAAGAGCTATGGCAACGCCAACAATGAAAAGGAAGAAAGGCATAACAAAATCAGCCAAAGTGCATCCATTCCACGGAGAGTGATCGATCTTCTCATAAGCTCCACCAGCATCATCCACGAGTACCATCAACTATACAAAGAAAAAAGGTTTTGCTTTTTTTTTTTTTGCTGACGACAACATCAATATCTATTCTACATAAACAGTGCTATGAGTTGAAAGCCTATGTCTTATTACCACTATGGTGAGTCCTCTGAAGGCATCAAGAGTTGCAACTCTCTTTGTCTTCTGCTTTGTCATCATCATCAGTTGTGGCTGAAGCTCATCTTTGTTTTCAGGTGATGAGGTCGTAATAACGCTCTTCAACTGCTCATCATACTTATTCTCATTATTATTACTTGTTGTAATAATGCCTTGTCTTTTGGTTTCCTCGACATGATGATGCTTTTCGTCAACCTTAAGCTGTCTCCCTGAACCGAATCCTTCTTCTAACTTGCTAGGATCCTCCATTAAAGCAGTTTTTGATCTTAACCTGCTCACTGATTCTTACAGATTTTTATTCACTATATATTATGTATAAATAGTTCATGGAACAAAGAAGACAATATAAGAACCAAAGGAACCGGCCGTGGATGTGACGTTTAGGGAAACATAAAAGCAAGGTAAAAGAGAACGTTATGTTACAAATGGGGTTGAGAGCCAAGGGTTTGGACAAAAAATGAAAAAACAATGGCAATTATATATATTAAAACGAAACGACCGATCATATTGTCCACTCACAATCACATACGTTCAAAAGGTCTGTGGATAATATAATGTGCCATGCAAGAGTCCAAATTCCTCCTCAAAGAATAGGACATTTACAATGCTTATATATGTATTATAATAAATATACATGACAGCCTGTATCACTGCGTTCTTGGATATTTGTCATCACTAGGAAGAGAAGAATACGTTAATTTTATGCAATCAATCGTCAAGGATTCAAGATAATAATGTATGTATCGTATGGTCAGGAATTCAGCGACTGTTGATTTTCGCCAATACTATTAGTTATAGTTAGTCCCCACGAATTGGAAAGGATACTCGAGCGAGAGAATTACCAATATTTGTAAGGGCCCTAAATGTAATAACGTCGAGTAAGAGGATCTGGTCGCATTACCCAACTAAATATTGGGTGTGAATGTAATTATACCGGAATTAAAGTCGCTTTTTGCATAGAAACTAAAGCTAAGTCGCTATCGTTTGAAAGATCATCAAGAACGCGATATTAGACCCTTATCCTCCTCGACTCTTCGCTTCACCATAAATGCCACAATCGAGAAGATTTGTGTTCCTCGCCGATATGATTAGAAAAAGGCCGTAGCCACTAATATTCTCATTCGTACAGCAGTTGCTTAGAATCGCGAAAATAGCATAGGAAGTACCCATGTCTAAGAAAGGAGGAGCTGCGCTGCAAAAGGACGCGCCATGGAGGGCAGCTTCTGGCGTAAAGCCTATTCCCAAAATTCACCACTCTCCGATCCTCCGCGTACCTCAAAATCCATGTACCGAATACGCCCTCTCTGTTATGACGGTAATTACAATTTTGGTCAAGCGTATTTGTGTTCTTATTGGGTGCTGTGCTTTAAGATGGTGGGCTTAGTTAAAGTTTCAGTCTTTTATTAGCAGAGCTGCAACGCATGTTATTTTCATGTATACTCGTGTAGTTGATAGGGGTTATGTAATTTTTTGATCTCAATGTGGGGGACTTATATTTCTTGGGGCTTGAGAATCTCCCAAAAGTTTCGCATAAGGAGCTTGATAAGAGTATTCATTTCCTAGCCTTTTCAACTGTGGCCCTATGATGTAAGGCATGGAGTATCCTTGTATCAGTCCTCGGTTTGCATTTGTAACAAATTTTTTTCTGGGTTTCTGATGTCGTTTAGCATCACGATCCAATTGGGAGTGGACTAGGCAAAGAGGCATTTGTTGAAGCTGCTGGGCCAGAATGCATTGTACCAGGACAAGCTACACCTATTAAACTGCTCGGTCTAAAGGTGCCCTTTTTCTTGATTCTTATTACATTTTATCTTCATAGAATGCATTCCTATTTTTCTTTTTTTTGTTTTCGATGAACCTTTGTCGCTGTAAAGTAAAGTTTTTCTGTTCCCCTTTTCATTCTATTCATGTAGGTATGGCCCGTTGAAGTTGACCTCAAGTTCATGGAACCAGTTGGACGTGAACTCAAATCAATTGGAAAGGTACGTTAAGTTAATCACTCTATTTTGAAAGAAAACTCAGGTATTAGTGAACAATGAACGTGCAGATGCCTTAAATATCATTCGACTCGTCGATCTTTGCTAACATGTTTGCTCTTTCCTATGATGGCGCAGTTTATGGATTCAGCCGTAGACCTTATGAACAGATCGTTCATCGATCGTTAGCTTACAGCTTCATTACAGAGAGACCGTATATGTTCCCGTCCTGAACCCGTGGAAGAAACTCGAAGGAGTATCTATAGAGAATTTTACTTTGTTTCAAGCTTCATCATCTGATTGCATAATGTTGCCAGTTTTATGTCGAGTTTTATGCGAACATCATCGGATAATGTTGGTGTTTCTTCATCTTTCACTGAGGCTTATTTTTCAAACGCGAGCGCAACTCCATGTATGTTGCCTGTTGGGATTGCGTGTTCTTTAATGGGCCAAATTTTTATCCAATAATCTGTGTCGCCTGTGAAATAAGGATAGAGATAAATTGAGATAAATAAAATGGAATTGGGTTGTAAGGCCACGCACGAAATAAGAATTGAGATAAATAAAATGGAATTTGGGGAAATTGACAAAAAAAAAAGAAAAAGTAATGAGTAGCTAAAACCCTTGAAAGAACCCTACAACTCGCCCTCTTCAGCATTAGCAGCTGAAAGATGGTGAAGGCTTACTTGCGTTACGAAGCTGCGTCTTCTTTCGGAGTAATAGTGTCTGTGGACTGCAACATAGCTTACGATGCTTCGGGTAAGCATCTCCTCGCCGGAGCTTTGGAGAAACTCTGCGTGTGGCACGTGCGACAGGGAATATGCACACAAACTCTAGTTGCCACACCTTCGTCATCGTCACGTGGTAAATCTCTCGCATTGACCTCAATAGCTGCATCGCCATCTTCTCAAGTGAGTAGTATTACTTTTCAATTTGTGTTTTTTTGTTCCGGGTTTTGCTGTTTTAACGGAAATAGATGTCGGGTGTGCGCGTTGTCCCTTTAGGGTGTTTACACTCAACTGTTAGAGATTTTGCCATTTTCGGTTTCATTGTTTTTCATTACTCTTTCAGATAGCTAGTGGTTATGCTGATGGAGCTGTAAGAATATGGGATGGGGAGAAGGGTATATGTGAGACCACTTTGAATGGACATAGAGGTGCTGTGACAGTCCTCAAGTACAGCAAGTCTGGCTCCATGCTTGCCTCTGGAAGCAAAGATTGTGACATCATTTTATGGGATGTGATTGGGGAAGCAGGGCTGTTTCGTCTCCGTGGGCACCGTGATCAGGTTTTTCATATTATATATTAACAAAGGCCGACTTACATGGGCTATTGTAACTGTTAAATAGAAAATTAGAAGTGTAGTGTTGGCAATTTGTTCTTTGTTTCTCATTTAGGGTTACCCTTAGATATACAACTTTGCTTGTGTGGCGCAGGTAACTGACCTTGTTTTCTTGGATTCTGGAAAAAAATTGGTGAGTTCATCAAAAGACAAGTTATTGAGGGTTTGGGATCTCGAAACACAGCATTGTATGCAGATTGTTAGTGGACATCATAGTGAAATCTGGTCCATTGATTTAAGCCCTGATGAAAGGTATATAGTTTCCGGGTCAGCAGATCAGGAACTGAGAGTTTACACTGTAAAATATGATGTTACTGATAAGAAACTTGGGGCAGAGAAGACTGAAAATGATGCGGATAATGGCACACCTTCTGTTTCAAACAGATGGGAAATTTTGAGGCACTTTGGTGATATACAACGCCAAAGCAAGGATCGGGTTTCTACATTGCGGTTCAGTAAGACTGGAAATTTGCTGGCTTGTCAGGTTGCTGGAACAACAGTTGAGATATTTCGTGTTTTGGATGAGTCTGAATCTAGGCGTAAAGCCAAAAGAAGAATCAGCAGGAAGGAGAAGAAGGCTCCTAAGGGAAATGGTAACGTTGAAGTCGAAGCCGACTTCGGTACTAATGAGCTCCTTGTTACGGTCCCGGATCTCTTTAAACATCTTCAGATACTGCGCGCTAAGAAAAAGATATGCTCGATGTCTTTCTCTCCTGTAACTCCGAAAAACTCACTCGCAGCCCTAGCATTGTCTTTAAATAATAACTCGTTGGAATGTTATTCAGTCGATAATGTTGCAGCGACAAAGACAAGTTCTGTGGAGCTACAGGGTCATCGTTCTGATGTCAGAAGTCTGACACTTAGCTCAGATAACACGCTTTTGATGTCAACAAGCCACAACACAACCAAAATATGGAATCCCAGCACTGGAGAGTGTCTTCGAACTATTGACTCGGGCTATGGATTATGTGGTCTCTTTGTCCCTGGTAACAAGTATGCTGTTGTTGGTACGAAAAATGGGATGTTGGAGATAATTGATGTTCGCAGTGGTACATGTGTGGAAGAAGTTGAGGCTCATGGTGGCTCAATCCTGTCTGTTGCTGCAACATCCAATGGTTTTGTTTCCGGGAGTTCAGATAAGGATGTCAAGTTTTGGGAGTACCAAGTTATTCAAAAACCAGGCCAAGTATGTAAAGCAAAGTTTTATTATAATTTTTTTTGAATAAAGCTGGCTGTCTTTTTAACCATGTTTCACTTTTCACTATGTGAGTGTCTCCTTTTCAGGACTCAAAAAATCTAACACTGTCCCCCATAAGGAATCTAAAAATGAACAATGATGTTGTGGTTGTTGCCGTTAGCCCAGAGGAGAAATATATTGCTATTGCCTTGTTGGATTGTACAGTGAAGGTAATTGACGTTAAGCCCTAGATTTTGTTGGTGAGATATGAAGTTTGTTTTGCCAGGACCGCACACTCTACAAGAATCCTTTGGATGTCTTTCTTAATTTCAACTACACACATTATGCAGGTTTTCTTCATGGATTCACTGAAGTTTTTTCTCTCTTTATACGGTCACAACCTCCCTGTGCTGTGCATGGACATATCGTCTGATGGTAGTTTGCTTGTTAGTGGTTCTGCTGACAAAAATCTGAAGATTTGGGGTCTAGATTTTGGTGACTGTCATAAGTCTATATTTGCCCATAATGACAGGTATTTTATCACGTATAAAAAGAAAAGAAACGACAGTTAGCTACAACTGCCTACATGGATACATACTAAATCTCGTAAAGGACGATGCTTTCTATATTTTTTCTTTTAATGACAGTGTCATGGCCGTCAAGTTCGTGAAAAATACACATTACGTGTTTAGCGTGGGGAAAGATTGCCTGGTGAAGTACTGGGATGCGGACAAATTTGAGTTGCTATTGACTCTTGAAGGTCATCATTCCGAAATCTGGTGTCTTGCAGTCAGTAATCGTGGTGATTTTCTTGTAACGGGTTCCCATGATAGATCTATCCGTCGATGGGATCGTACAGAAGAACCTTTCTTTATTGAGGTGTAGCTTCATGTCCTGATATTCTCCTTAAGCCACATTTCTTGTTGATCATCACTAGCCATTCTTATAACACCATTGTGATTTCTCTGTCTTAAAATGCGTATATGTGTGTTTCAGGAAGAGAAAGAAAAAAGAATGGAGGAGATGTTTGAGTCTGATCTTGACAATGGGTTTGAAAGCAGGTATGTGCCTAACGAAACAGTTCCAGAAGAAGGTGCTGTGGGATTAGCAGGAAAGAAAACGGGAGAAACTGTGACAGCAGCTGACTCTATTATGGAAGCATTAGATATGGCGGAGGAAGAACTTAAGCGTATTTCGGA
Organism: Craterostigma plantagineum; assembly: GCA_027422505.1. NCBI lineage: Eukaryota > Viridiplantae > Streptophyta > Magnoliopsida > Lamiales > Linderniaceae > Craterostigma > Craterostigma plantagineum. Next base: position 2,323,007 of record JAPQWV010000082.1, read on the forward strand.
ACATGAGGTATCCTTATCTCTCATATGTTTTACAGATTTTGACAATCGAACAACATACAACTCTTCCTATAGCGTTTTCTTTATTTGAGGAATATGTTTCTGATTGAAGCCACTGGTCTTTTGCAACCGGCCTTCGGAATTATGAGTCATCTTATGTATCTGATTGGCACCGTTTTTGTGGCTCAGGTGGAAAAATCTAGAGGGAAAGTGTTGTCTTTCAAACCCAACATTCTTATGCTTGGTCTCTCTCCATCCGACTATGTTCTGCGTGCAGTTTCCACTGTTCACACGAATGATTTGGAACAGGCATTGCTCGTAAGTTTAATTGCTCTTTTTGCACCCCATAATATTTATCCTATTTTATCGGAATGCCCATAGAGCATATGTCATTCTTTTCATGGTATTTCAGCATTTCAATGATGTAATTGATGATATATCTGTTGTGTGTGCAAGGCTCTTCCATTCTCAGATTCGCTGAGGGTCTTGTCCTATTTGAAAGATTGGCTTGCATTTCCAGACAAGGTGAGTGCATCTTAGATACCGATGTTCAATATATCTGCTTATTTCTCTGTAATAAACGATGTTATATTTATTTCCACCCACATTTGTTTTGATGTCCAGGTTGAGCTCGTCTGTCGTGTTGCTACTGTATTGTTACAGATCCATCATAATCAGTTAACCTCTACGGCGTCTGCTAGACCAATACTATCTATTCTCAAAGATATTTTGCATGAAAGGGTCAAGGTATGGCATTTGGGTTGAATGTATTGACGTCAGATTTGCCATTTTTTCCCTCTCTCATTTTGAGTCAGTGATTTGCAAATTTAAGTGCTTAGGATATCTATTCCTTCACATAGATTTTAGATCCCTGCATGCATGATTTTCAGCCATACAAAAGATAATTTTGGCGACCGAATGTTTCATAATGTGACAGGAATGCAAAGACATCTTAGGCTTTAATTTAGCAGCAATGGACCATCTTAAGGTAACATTGATAATCACAGTCGCGGCGGCATTAGATATATAAATTAGTATGACCTTAAGTTGGGTATTTTATTTTATTGTTATTTCGTAGCAATTGATGGCAACCAAGTCTGATGCACCTTTCCGAGACGCAAAAGCTAAGCTGTTAGAAGTTCGCTCTCGTCTAGCTCAGCATGCAGACCCAAGAATCAACACAACAAAAGAGGAAAGGAAGAGGAAAAAGAAGCAGAAGAAACTTGACAATGGGCATGTTTGGTCGTGATCGGTCTGTCAATCTTCTTGCAAGTTACAAGTTCTTACAATCTCAGCCACGGCAGCCTAAGCTTTGTTAAATTTTTGAGTTATATCATTCTTTGTATTATCTTATCTACTCTGTGCTGCCTTGCTTGTGAAAAATATCCCCAGGTACACTGCATTGCATGTCGTATGTAGCGTTCACTTCGAGATTTTATTTATTTTTATATTCATATATTCTGTTGTCGCAGCTTAGATAGAAGCTTAATAGTTAATCTGCTAACCGAAAGTGAATTAATGTAAGAGCTGAAAAAAAAAAAAGTTGACATACGAATGGCATGATCCTCTCATTCGATGATTCTAGAGATTAAACCTAACTCATCGGAGGGCGAGGAAACAGACAGCATCTTACTTTTTAATCAAGTCGTTGGGAAGTATTGTCATTTCTATAGGACCAAGATAGAAAAAAATAGAGATGAGCTTTTCTTTCTGAGCAAGTTCCATTCATAGCATCATATTTCAGCTCTTTATAATCCCCTAACTCTTACCAAGTCACCAAGGGAACTACTAAAAATAGGTTTAACTTATTCCTAAAGAAAATGAAAGACTTAGACTTACTCCTAACGAGATGGTCTTTTCTTTCGGAGCAAGTTCCATTCATGTTTCAGCTTTTTATAAAGAGCATCCCCACTCCCCAGTTGATAAATAAACAATATCAACTTCCAAACGAACACAAACAATGTCTTCTGAACCAAAGCCTCACTTTGCCCTGTTTCCCTTCCTTGCTCAGGGCCACTTGATCCCAACATTCGAAATAGCACGCCTTCTTTCAAACCGCGGCGTGAAAGTCACCATCTTCACCACCCCACTCAACGCAAGCAGAATTCAACCGTCGGTCGCACGCTCTGTGGATTCAGGGCTACCCATCGATGTAATCCACCTAACCTTTCCATGCCTCGAAGTTGGCTTGCAGCCAGGGCACGAAAGCATCGAAATGAACCGTTCCCTTGATGAAGCTCGCAGGTTCTTCGGCGCCTGCTACATGCTCAGAGAACCCCTTCGCTCGGCCCTCCAAGAGCTCAAGCCTTCCCCGAGCTGCTTGATTTCCGACATGTGCTTTCCCTGGACGACTGATCTTGCAAAGGAGCTGGGCATTCCTAGGATCGTATTCCATGGGACATGTTGCTTTTCTCTGGTGTGCATTCACATACTCGGTACTTTAGAGGATTTCAGCGAGTACGCAGATAAGGAGGAGGAGTACTTTGTGGTTCCTCGCTTGCCTCATAGGATTGAGATGACCTTAGCGCAGCTCAAGGGCAGTTCGGGAAAAGCCACGCCCGAGTGGCTTCGGTTTAGAGAAGACGTGATCAGATCCAACATGGAATCGTTCGGTACCGTAGCCAACACTTTCCAAGAACTCGAAGGCGAGTACGTTGCAGAGTACAAGAAGGCGACTGGGAACAGCAAAGTCTGGTGCATTGGGCCCGTCTCTCTGTGCAATAAAGATGACGCCGACAAGGCTCAGAGGGGAGACAGAGCTCCTGTCGATGGACGAGCATGTCTGAGGTGGCTCGATTCGAAATCCCCGGGCTCGGTGATCTACGTCTGCCTTGGCAGCATAGCAAAGTTATCGACTTCGCAGCTCACTGAGCTTGGCCTTGCCTTGGAAAGAATGAGGCACCCCTTCATATGGGTCATCAAAGATGCATCTGATGAGTTCAAAAATTGGATCTTGGAAGAAGGGTTTGAGGAGAAAATCGCAGACAGGGGAGTCTTGATCCGAGGTTGGGCACCTCAAGTTTTGGTGCTGTCCCATACTTCGATCGGAGGGTTCTTAACTCACTGCGGATGGAACTCGATCCTCGAAGGGATATCGTACGGCGTGCCTATGCTGACGTGGCCTGTGCTTGCAGAGCAGTTCTGCAATGAGAGATTTGTGGTAGACGTGATTGAGATAGGCGTAAGAGCAGGCATCGAGCTGCCCGTGAACTTTGGAGAAGAAGACATCGTTGGAGTTCAGGTGAAGAGCGAAGAGATACGTAGGGCAATCGATAGGTTGATGGATGGAGGAGAAGAAGGCCAAGAGAGAAGGGAGAGAGCGAAAACGCTCGCCAGAGCAGCGAAAACTTCCGTGGAAGAAAACGGTTCGTCTTATTGCAATGTGGGAGTTCTCATACAAGATGTTATGAAAGAAGCAGTATAAATCTCTATCATGTTAAAAGCTGTTAAGATTCTGCTACAACTATTAGGTTCTTTCTCTCGTTGTTACAACTGATGAGAGCAATAAAAAGCTATGATTTTTCTGTGCTAAGTATCTTTCTTTCTGCCTCATTACAACTGATCATCATAGATAGTACTTGTTAACATCCTCAATGAGAAGTGATATGTTCTTATGAGCTGATCCATCACTTTCCATGCTTTTACGAGCCACGACACTAAGATCAAAAGCCCTCTTCCTTCGCCTTTCGGCTTCGTCTCCTTCGTCCATCAACTTCACCACAGCTTCTACGACTTGTTCTTTCCCTACAAGAACTCCAACCCTTTCCTCTTCGCCCCATCGAACTGGCAATTCGACGCCGACCCTTACTCCGATCCTCAAAACCTCATTGATCAGCTTCTCGTTCAAGAACTGCTCGGCGAACATGGGCCAAGTTATCATTGGCACGCCAGCGCAAACGCATTCGATCGTCGAATTCCAACCACAGTGCGTCAAGAATCCACCGATCGATCGATGGGACAGAATCAAGACTTGCGGGGCCCAACCCTTTATAAGAAGCCCCTTACCTTTGATCCTCCCTTCGAAGCCTTCTTCCAACAGCAGTTCATCGAGCTCATCGCTCGTCTTCACAGCCCATATGAAGGGACGATTCGACGCCTCGAGCCCGAGCCCTATCTGTATGAGCTGCTCGGGGACAAGCCTGCATTGGCTCCCGAGGCAGGCGTAGATCGCCGACTTTGGTTCCATCGAATCGAGCCACTGCAAACATTCGTCTCCATCTATCGATGCTTTGTTTCCTCTGTGGAACATGTCGGGGACTTCCTTATTACACAGAGAAACTGGGCCGACGCACCAAACTTTCTTGCCAATAGCTCTTCCGTACTCCTCCACGCAGTCACCTTCCAATCCATGGAAAGTGTTCACCACCACCCCAAAAGAGTTCGATTCAGCCTCGTTCATCTGATCCTTTATATCGTCCAAATCGGGCGAGGCAACGAACGATCCTGGGAGCTGACATCTCTTTATTTCAACCTCAAAAGGCATGTCGGGAATCTGAAACGGTTCGTGGTCGGAATTCGCGGAGAGGTGAGGCTGGTAAAGCTTGACACTGTGAGAGGCAAGAAGAGAGAAGCAACACATGCCGTGGAACACAACCCTTGGAACCTTAAACTTGTGGGCCACGTTCGACGTCCACGGGAGGCACTTGTCGGAGATTATGCAGCTAGGTTTCGGTCCGTTTTCCATTAGGTATTTCTCGAGAGGCTGTTGAAGCTTATCGAGGGCGCTGTAGAAGTTTCTGATGAGATGGCGAGAGGGAACGCTGTCGAGATTTTCGCAGCCTATTGGCAGGCCTACTTGTTGGCATTGGAATGGGATTTCGATGAGGTTGATGCTCATAGCTCGTCCCATGAAGCGCGATGCATTGTGTGGGGTTGTGACTAAGCTCGTTCTGACGCCGTGTTGGGACAGTAGCTTGGCTATGTCTATCATCGGTATCATGTGTCCTTGAGCCAGCAATGGAATTAGAACGAAGTGAAGCTGTTGATGACGATGATGATGAGTAGTAATAGTAGTAGTAGATTCTTCCATTATTACTATTATTAGTGTGTGTGTGTGTGTCGTAGAAAAGTTTGCTGCTGCTGCTGCTGCAGAATATGGGATGATGGGTTATAATAATAATATTACAGAAGAGAAAGTATTACTTTTTAACTCCCACGTTCATGATAAAAACAAAAGGGCTACTAGTCATGTTATGTTTGCTTGACTGAGTCGGTCTTCATTGTAGGCTACTGCACTGTAGGATAGTGAGATCACATGGATTGGATATAGATAATATATTACATATTTACATATCTAATCTAATCCTCAATAGCTAGTTTAGTTACACAGTTGACTGAGTCGACCATTATCAGCAGCAGGCGTTGCTTTGAACTCTGAAATAGAAGATGTTGGTTGTATTTGTATGTTACTACTCTGTCCTTTCTTCTCCTCTCTGTCCTGAATAAAGATAGGCACAGACAGGCAGATGATAAGTAAGTAGTTATTATTTAGTTAGCTACTAATCACTGTAGGGAAGAAAAACCTTCTTTTAACTGTCCTGTCTGGTCAATATCATTGCCGCCGAGTTCGTCGTCTCTATCTCGCTTACGTCAACCATACGTAAAAGAAAAAGAGCTATGAATAATAACAATCATAAATAGCCCACCCTACTTAGTTTTGTTGTCCTCCTCGTGCGAAGAAAAATTAAGGAATATTGGTTATTATAGTCAGGGATCATACATATCCATGGATTGGATGGAGTCTGCCATAGATAGATAGATAGATATATAGATGGAACCGAAAGCTGCTGCTTATAAGAATAGAGAGTCTACCTACCAACCAAACCATTTTAGTGTAGGGTTCGTATTTAGTTAGGTTCGTTGATTAATTTTCTTTCTCAAAGTGTGTGGATTCTTCTCCGCCGCCGAGAAAACCTCCATGGTCGCTCGCTGCTTCAAACTGCCCACCCAGCTTTTCGGGTCGGGTCGGATCCGCATCGCGTGGCCTTTGTCCGCTTGCGGCCAACGCTCGTTTTATGCATATTTATTACCAAATAGGCCAAGCGTGTCTTTACCAGTCAGACAGAATCGCGATATGTTGATAGCACTTTCACTTCTTTTTAATTGGTGGAATAACAATTGTAGTTTCTTTATATATTTGAAAAATTATAATCATCATCATAACAATGTAGTGGGTGGAGTCTTTCGAATTACAGTTTCAATATCCTCTATTCTATACAAACAGACGACGTCGTGGTAGTTTTCCTACCATGAAAGCTTCTCTCTTATAATACACACGCGCAAGCTCTGTCGTCTCACCTTTGCGCTGCAATGAAGCTCGATGCAGTTGGCCTTTGAGTCACCTTCATGTATAAGCCCTACACAACATAGCAGCACAAGCCAAAAATGTAATAATATATACATCACAACTCATTTGTAAAAAAGGCTTCAGAAGAATTATTATTATTATTTTTTTTACATTTGTCGTATGAATCGTGGCGCCCGTGGTCATCCCTATGTTTTGATCAGGGATCAGCTCGAAGCTTACGTGCTGCAAAACTACAGCAAGTGCTACTATTGCCTCGAGCAAGGCAAACTGATCGCCAACACACTTGCGTGGGCCTCCACTGAATGGAATAAATCTGCAGAAAAAAAAAAACACTTGTTAGTTTAAGTTATAGCTGCGTCGAATGGATTAACCGAGCTCTTTTAGCTACTACCTAAAATCAGTGTTCGTTTCATTGGGAACTGGGCCTTCAAGGTCGAATCTTTCTGGAACGAAATCGTCTGCTCTGTCCCATACCTTCAGAAAGAAAGAGCATTAGAATAGAAGACGATGGAGGTCATAGGCAGTGTAATGTACCTTTGCAGAGTGGTGTATATTGTACACTGAGATCATGATGTCTTGACCAGGTTCGACTTTATAGTTCCCAGGTAGTACATCAGATACTATAGCTCTTCTTATTAGAACCTGATAAGGGTTCATATTCTTCAGGGAAACTAAACTTTGGAAGAACAACAAAAAAAAGTAAGGAAAAGAGGTGTCGAAACTCACAGGTGGATGAGGATATAGGCGCAAGGACTCGGTGATGCAACGGGTCAAGAACTTGAGATTCTTTGTATCTTCGTAAGTAGGCAGCCTGCCCTGTAAAACTCTGTCTACTTCCTCTTGTGCTTTAGCCATAGCAGAAGGATCCTGTGTTCAGCGATCTTAGGTAAGTATTCGGTTACTGAGACTGTTAAGACTTGAAAAGATGTTCACTTGATCACATAGGAAGAGTATCCCAAATTATAGAGAATCACAAAGAGAAACTATGCTGTAACATGTATACCTTACTGAGAAGATAAGATGTCCAGGTGAGGACGGAACCAGTGGTTTCGTGACCAGCAACTAACATTGACAGAAGATCATCCCTCAGCTGTGTACTTGAAACCTATGACAAATATCACATTTAGGCCACCTTTGCTGCCATACATAGATAGAAGTTAACTAATAATTTTACTACCAGTTTGGCTTTACCAGCGTTTCCTACATTAAGTATTGTGGGTTATTAATAGGGGGTTAATACGCAATACCTCTTCTCTGCTAGCAAGCAAGAACCTAAGAATGCTTGGATCTTCGTTGTTAACGTACTCTTCCTCGTTTATCCTTTCACCCTCAGTTTCCACAATCTCTTTGCATCTCGCTATGAGTTCTTCGACACTTTCTCTAATCAAAGAAACCGCCTTCTCAGCCTTGATCTGTCTCGGTATTATTTTACACAGAGCATCAATCTGTAAAAGTGAAGTGCAATCAACGTCAGTGAAGATAAACATTACGAGGCTCATAAAAGTTGGTTCGGGTCTTAAATGTGGTATGAAAACCTGCCTTCCAATACGGCAGCAGATCAGTTGATCTCAGCTCTGCTTCTTTAAGTGCAGTATAAACCGCATCAATCACTGGACTATTAGCTGTAAGAGAATCGAAATTGTAGTTGAATAATGCTAACCCTATGACATCGAGCGTTAGCTGAGAAAATCTTTCCTCCATATTTACAGATGTTCTGCCGAGTGCATCAGCTATCAGTTTCTCCACTAGTCTCTCGGCGCATCTGCAAAAGACCCGTTCGACTATTATGGATAAGTACCTCTTGTGAAGCGACGGCAACACTGCTCTGCGCCTTACCTATAATGAGCATACACTTTCTTCAATCCAAGGACGAACGTATGCGATGGAGAATTGCACGCGTTACGTTACAAAGATGCATCTTTTACAACCAAAATCCCATTAATAGAAAGTAAAAAATTGGAAAGAAACATAAAATAAAGAAGACAATTGGCATATAACAACTCAATTACCGTCCAAAGGGAGCCCTCGGCAATGGCGAAACCCGATCCAAACAAGAACTCGGAAACCTCAGCCACGAGCCCTTTGGCGTACTTTGTCCCATAATTCCTCAACACATGCCTCGCAATGGTGGGATCACTCACAATGACGAAGTTTCTGGGACCAGCAGCTAGACGATAAACCGGCCCATACTCGTTCATCCACTTGTAAAGCGGCAAGAAAAGGGCCCCGCCGAGGAGGTCCGACACATCATCGAGCTTCGCACTCGCCATGGGTATGTTCGAATCGTCGTTGGAGGAGATGGTCAGTGACTTTGTAAGAGATGTGAGCCAATCTGGGCTCACCCACGAAGTAGGCTTGCTGCTACCGCTCGTAGGAGGGAGCTTCTTGTCGGCGTTGTTTGCAGAAAAGCATTGGACGGTGAGCTGCGAAACCTTGCGATGGCGCGAGCGGCTTGGTAAATTTGGAAGAGTTAACAACGTTAGTGAGCTTGAGTGTGAGAGCGATGACATGTTAATGGCGAGACGATTGAGTAGATACAGGGGCGATAGATAGAATAGAATAGAAACTGTCTGTCCTCTCTATATAATAAACCATGTCCGTTCGTGTTGTAGGAGGGACGATCATGTTTTTATATTGGGCTTTGAGCAAATTATTATTGGGCCCAACTTTGGAATTAGCCCGTTTAAGAAGCCCAAGTTCTGGCGGCTCTTTTTGGATGATCGTTCAGCCGAAATTACCAAGTAATAATAACTTTATAACATTTCAATGTATAAATGATTATTTGCATGTTATTCGTTATATAAGAGATATAGAATGATAGGTGGATAGGCATCGATCGAGAGAATCTTCGTCTCGTGAATACAAAACAGTTGAGACATGTGAGTCGCTACAAATTAAAGTGAAGATATAAGCCACAAACATAAGAAGCAAACCCTAGCTAACACTCGCACCACTTTCAGGTTTGTCTGCTACATATACTTATATTATAAGGTTCGATTCAGTTAACATTCGAAGCTACTGTCGATTCATTGGCCCTTACACAAACATCAAAACCTCGCTCAAGCTGTATATCTTATTATTATATAAGCTAACATCCACGTGTCTTTTAAATTATTATTTGTGATGCATATCGTTGTATTGATATAAGAAAACTTATATTATATATGCGTATGTGATGTTCAATTCAAACAAAAGCTAAGACAGTTGGCAATGGCAGCAATGTACTGTAATGTAAGGCCAACAAGAAATATTCTCTCCCAGTAAATGAGTTGGGACATGCAATAAACGCCATGGGCAGGTAAAAAAAAAAAACATCTCTTTAAGTTACTACTTTATTTGGTAAGGATATATTATTCAAGCGTGTGTTTGGAGAAACACTTGTTTACAGAGGGAAATCCTAGGTTAGGACAGTACAGCAAAGCATTGGGTTTTGGAGACCGTAGGCTTATGTTATTACAATTATAAAATATACTGAAAATAATATAAATATTGGGAGCTGACGTGGATGCCAAACTATATGCAATGAACGAAGAACAAAGGACAGAAACAATACAACGCAACACTAATACTTATTACACACCCTAGTGTATATATATATATTTATATATAATCTACACAGCTGGGAATCACTTCTTTGCACATCATAAGCGTTACTTCAGCACGGGTTTAATTTTTTTAACTAAGCCAAACTTTGTCTTAGGTCTGATATTTTTAAATAGATTTGATTTTTATTTTTTTAAAGATCACTAGCTATGTGATTATCATCTACTTTTTAATTGGAATTTCGAATTGATGTGAAAATATCATAAGCATATTGATGGCCGGTATTTTTATTCGGTCGATGAGTATAGTGAATACTGTGACATTTTTATGAGTATAGTGAATACGGTCGACGAGTATAAAATTGAGATCGTAACCCGCTTATGCTTCTTAAACGGATGCATATGGTTGACGGAAAAGACAGATATAAACGCCTTACACGTACGTTTAAGGGTTTATCTGAATGATCTAACTATTTTTTGGAAAATTCATTATAATATTCCGAATGTTAGTGAGAAAAAAAAAAGCATATATTAAGGCAACTTCATATTCGTGCAAATGGTACAGTTAGCGTAATAGAGATAATTAAACTAATGCATACAAAGTGCGCCATGGAGTACATGCGTGAGGGAAAACAGGTTTTCAGTCCTCGGAGAAGAAGCAAATCTATGTATTAATTCTAAAATTTTGTATATATCCCAATAAAATAGAGATTTCGATCTATATATTCAGATTCTATTAAAAAAGAAAATACTAAGTCATCAATTAATTGTGGCCGGTTCGATGACGGAATCACGCACACACAACACACATGTGTAGAAACTCCACCAATACATACCATATAATTTTATTTTATAAGAGTCAAACCATAGAAAATAATTTGTGACCACAACTTATTAATTTACCAAAAGTGAAAAGATACTGGGTAATAATACCACAATTAATAAGCCGCAGTTGGATAACTTCAATGAAATGTGTGTGAAAGTGGCATACTTTGCTTTTATATTTTATTTTATAAGATTCTGGTCTAATTTTATTTTTAACTTCAAGTCGGATATCATTAAGTTTCATTGTCCCGAAAATTATTAAATACGTAAAGAAGTTGATTGGTACATGGCCTTAATTAATGAAGCTCCAGGCAACCACAATGTAGATGCATGCACATACATCCGGTCAACGCACCTTATAGTATATTACATATCAAAGAAAATTTACTAGCAAGCATTAATTCCAGAGTCAATATTTTTATATATCACGAACTTACAATTTAGTTTCCCGGTTAATTATTTGTCAGTTCAACAACATTGGATGGTTATATTGGTATCCAAAGTACGAACGACATGGATGTTCAAGCATTTATTTCGTTTCACATAATACTATTTATATAATTAATTCCCGCTGTGATTTTCATTCACTACCCAAGTCAAGAATGGCATGGCGAGTAAGCCAACCAAAGTCTTGTACATAAATATATGGCAAGTCAATAAATATCTTTTTATTCTATCTCTATTGTGTGGCTATGGCAAAAGTCTGTAGTAGAAGTCATTAAAGGAGCATATTCAAGTAAAAAAGTCAGCCTAGCAACTTCGCAGATATAAATCTTATATATAATGTGAAATGTGTTTCTACGTAAATATGGGATGGCCCTAACTCATTCATCTCTATTTGTCATATCCAATTTGTCAACATCCATAAAATCCGATCCAACGTTCTTAAAACAGCTAACCCTAAACCGCATTATTCGTTCGTTCGTACGACTTTTTTTTTTTTTTTTTTACATTGATTTCGCTATAAATGAGCCCCATAATCCTCGCTTTTCACCACCTTCCCACTCTCTCTTTTTTTCTCTCTCTATCTTTTATTCTAAACAAAAGAAGATGTCGCCTGCGTTGATAGTGGCTGAGGAAAAGAGAAGAACGGTTTCAGTAACTGCTGACAGTGATCCTCATCAATTAGTATGCAGCAGTAGTATTGATAGTAGTAAAGGAGTGAAGCACATGTACGACAATGGAGTCCATCATCTTCCTAAAAAGTACATATGGCCAGTGGAGGAACGTCCATTATTACTATCAACAACAACGTCTGCAATCAGTAGCGGCGCTGGTGGGAAGAAGAAGAAGAAGAAGAAGAAGAAGAAGAAGAAGAAGAAGAAGAAGAAGAAGAAGAAGAAGAAGAATAATAGTATTACAAGTCTCATTAAGCTTCCCATCGTTGATCTCATGGATCTGCGAACAAGCGCCGGGGAGATGAGGAGGTCTCAAGCGCTCCAATCTCTTGCTCACGCCTGTGAAGGCTACGGATTTTTCCAGGTTTCTTTCTTATCAAGTTAATTCCAACATCCGACGTTCTTGCAGGTCATGATTATACATTGAATGGTTGTCTTGTTTGTGTCTGAGTCTGAGTCCTTCAAATGTTCTATTAATTAAGCACCACCACAGGTTGTGAATCACGGCATCTCTGAGGATGTGATGAGCAACATGGTCGAAGCAAGCAAAGGGTTCTTCGACCAGCCCATAAGCGAGAGGGAGAAGTACATGTCTGCTGATCTAAACTCCATTGTTAGGTATGGGACAAGCTTCAACCAGACAAACGACCGTGTCTTTTCCTGGAGAGATTTCCTCAAGCTGGTCTGCACTCCCATGCCTGACGTCGTCCCTCATTGGCCATCCTCTCCTCAAAGCTTCAGGTAATCAACTACATCTATCCTCCATGGCATTTCCAACTGCATGCCAAGTGGGTAGTTTTTTAATTGATATTGTTATTACACACCAAAAACAACAGGGAAAAGGCGGCTACCTACGCACGAGAAACGAAGCAGTTGTTCCTGACACTCGCTGAAGCCATATTAGAGAGCCTGACATTATCACGTTGTAATAAATCCTCCAAGTCCAGCAGCGACGAGAGAGAAACAACGTTACAGCAGCAGCAAGATTATGAAGGGAATAATATGAAGTCGACGATATTGAAGGAATTAGAAAATGGAAGCCAGCTTATGATGGCAAACTGCTTCCCGCCATGCCCAGAACCTAATCTTACACTGGGAATGCCACCTCACTCTGACTACGGCTTTCTCACACTTGTACTTCAAGACCAAGTTAAGGGTCTTCAGATACAGCACAGACAACGTTGGCTCACTGTTCATCCCATGCCTGGTTCTTTCGTAGTCAACGTAGGCGACCATCTTGAGGTAAACGCAGAAATCTATCTATCTCTCTGTTTGTCTTGTACATTTATATTTATTGATTTTTGTGTTGACACAGATATTTAGCAATGGAAGGTACAAGAGTGTGTTGCACAGAGTGCTGGTGAACGCCACCATGCATCGGACATCAGTGGCTTCATTGCACAGTCTGCCCTTTACGAGCAAGGTGGGACCATGGACTGTGTTGATCGATGAAGAATCCAATCCAAGGCGTTATAAAGACACGGCCTTTGCTGATTTCATGGACTACATCAAATCCTGCGACTCCAAGAAGAAGAACTTCCTCGACACAAGGAAGATACATAAATAATATTCCATCAGTAAACACAATAAGCTGCTAACATAAATATAAGAGAACACTATTATGGTCGGCCGGTTTCATCACATTCGTTTTATACACGTATTGATTGCACTAGTCTAGTATTGATTGTATAGTAAACTTCACTGTTTTGGGTTTAGCATGCATGCAATGAAGGGAAGAATTATATGTTGTTTAATCAATATTTGCTGCCAAAATATTGGTTGTAAATTAAAATCGTGGCACCGCTTGCCCAGGACAGCCAAGATCTTATGTCCAAATACCACCACCGAGAAGGAAACTCCAAAAGAAAAAAAACATAAAAAGATACGTCTAGTCTGACAAAAGTTGTTCTGACCGCTTAATCTAAGAAAACAATACATCACATAAAATGGCATTCATTTCCACTTCTCCTGAAGCTCTTTCTTCTCGGACCAAATCCAAGTGACAATGATCGCCACAACGAGGCCTACGATTGTGATGAGAAGCAGAGCGTAACTGAAATCCTCCGTAAGAGAGTCGTACGTCTTCGACGGTGCGAGACGTGTGAAGAACAGATCAACACCATATGCAAAGACGAGGGCCGTTGACTCGAGCTTCGCAGGCACGGTTACTATGCCTCTAAGGCCTTCTACCTTGAGAGAATGGGTTACATAAGACTGCAAAATAGCAACTCAGGGGATGAGACAGATTATTTGAAAATATATTTGCCGATGACAGTTTATCCACAAAGCGGTCAACTTTGGAATGTCAGTTGAATGTTTTTCTTCAATTACCTGAGGAATGATTGGCAATGAATCTGTAAGAGGCATGAGTCCTTCCTCTTTCTCAGCTTGCGTGGGGTTAAGCGTACGTCTTGGGTCTAAAAACCGCTTGTCAAGAGCCAAAACCTGTTAATTTTAATGCTATAACTCATTAAAATGGGCAACACATCACCGCAGAGTGGTTCTAAAGATGCAACACATAAAATTAGGGAAGGCAAAATCTAAAAGGTCAGGCATCGAATATCCGACGATGTCACACAGCAGAGCAGAGGTTATTTGTATAATCTGTTTGAAGTTAAAAACCTGACCTGATCACCAATTGTACCGAGAAGAAGCTGCTTGGAAGTTATGCCTTTGGCAGTTTCTGTCACAGCCAGTGTTTTCAAGGAATGTGTGAAAAAGTATGACTGTGATTTCGTGTATACTTCAGGACGGGAGTAAGCCGTTACAGGAGAAGTAAGATTGTGCATTCCCAGAATAAGCTTCATTACGTCTTTGTTATCCTGGACACATCAATAGTTCAACATATATCAAAGACAAAACACATGTGCGACAAGGCCAAGTTGAAGAAAGTACCGCACGAGCTTGATCGTAGATTTCGATGACAGACATCTCATATCTGTGTGCTCTTAAGTTGAAGTAGTGGTACACGATCCAATTCTCACTAAAAACCTTTGAAGGAATAGGGGAAAAAGGTCAATTATAACTTTTCAGAAGGCACATAAATCACAAGGAAAGCAAAGATAGGTTACAGACAACTTTGTGGATATAGCATTAAAGATATCATTGTATGTGTACCAATGGGAACTAATACTTACTGCTTTTACAGGGCCCTGTGATCCCTGATGAGTCATGCGATGCAATATGCGGCCAGAGACAGTATCAATTACATAAACAATTAACGACGACTCATCTGGTGTAACTGAACCAATGGGCCCAAAAGCCTTCGGTGAAACTGTAGCTAAAAAGAGCAGATTTCTGGAGATATATTTGTACATGACTTCCTGATCGCCCATCACTTTTGCTTGAGTATGCACTACCTAGAAAGGGAGAAGTAGACAACGGAGGCATATCACAAACTGATATAAGAAAGCTAAAGTCCCATAAATTTTTTAGTGAAAGATATTTAAAAAGAAAATGAAAGAAACGGTGACATTTCGAACGCCAAATTGGTTAGTTGATGAAATGGGGTGCATAAGAAGAAAAGAGACACCTCATTTGAGCTCCTAGCCACGGTAACAGCAATCTTTTCCGATTCTAGTGGGAACACAATTGACCACAGACCCTTGGTGTCAAAGCAGAAGCTGTCTTCCACCTCATGAACACAATTCTTATGCACAGCATGACCCCGTAGAATACCTTTCTCAGTTTCGACAGAATACCAATACACATTTCCTGACTCACGCTGGAAAATTTCAAGAGCCTCTGCAGTCCTAGGATACAAGTGAGCCTTCCCATGAGCATCCAACAATAAATGAAGGCGTTGTTCGATGGAATCGGTTAAAGGCAATGGAATAATGTGTGCAATTGAATGAACAGGTCCAATGTTGTGGCGCTCCTCCCCCGTGTAAACATCAACAATGGAAAGCACGCCAGCAGAATCAGAACTCTCTCCACATTTTCCCACGATGAGAACTGATGGATTCTCATCCAACGCATGATGGTGAGGATCCTGCCATTTGTACAAGCTGATCGCTCTCGGACTTGCACATTTATGTGACTGACGAAGAGAATTCACTAAAATAGACCACACGATCCTTCCATTTCCCGTGTGTAGTGCAACAAGTTTTCCTGCTCGAGTGAGTACTACGAGAAGCTTCCTGAATCCCTTGCGATCCCGTGTCAACTTGCTTTTATCAGAACTCTGTAATGTTATTTTCTGTATGGCTGCTACATCATCAGGGGTAGCTATCATAAGGGTTCCTTTGAGCTTCAGCAAATGCCCCTAAAACGAGTAGACAAATAGTAAGACCCCAGGTATATCCAAACTAGTATAATGAATTTTAGCGATACATATTGATGAAATTTAGTTGAAATGTCACCTACGCATTTAACTAGAGAGATGGTTAAGCATGACGAGTGGAAACTAGAAGTAAAAAAAAAAAAACACAGTGGCAGTTGCATCGGTGTTTCAGATATGCCGCACAAAAACCATCGAAACCATATCCATATCCATAACCATAACTATCTGAATTTGCATCTTACCTGAAGCCATTCGAAAATGTTGTGCTCTACTTTGGCCACAGATACACCATCCTTTTCAACAGGCAACTCTGATGCCACAACATCAGTTATTGAAGCTAGTCCATCTTCCCTACTCCATACAATCTCTCCTTGCTGCAATAACAGCAATGAATGGTCTTCCATCACAATCAGAACCCTGAATCCATTTGACCTGTCGGTTCGGACATAGCTGTTGAGAAAAACCTTATGCACAAGCCCCCTATGCGGATCCATTTGAACTGTTTCCTCTGTTAACTTGAGTGACATGTCATTGACGAGTTTGACAGTCACAATAATCTTATCGTCAATATGTTTAACTGCAGCAAACGCTTGCTGACCATCAGGAAGAGTTAGAGAATCACTGGCAGCATTTATATTGACAAGGTCTGCGACAACCTTCGGACTGCCACCACTTATCACTTTGATGAGGAAATTAGACCCATCTGCTTCAAGTATAAACACTCTGTGAATTTTGGAGGCACGTATGATTGCCGCCCCTTGAAAATCAGGTATGATTTCAGAAATTTGATTCTGATGAATGGTAATTTCTCCATCTTGAAAGATTAGCGTAACCAGAGTCTTTCCAGTGGAATCCACAGCGACAGCAGTGTCATCCGCTACAAACAAAAGCCCCGCAGGAAACTCAGCAGGAAAGAGCACGTTATTGTGCCTTAGCAGCTCACCAGTCTTGACATTAACCTGATGAGCTTCTACTTGGGACAAGCCACGGAGACCTACAGCATACAAAACATCCCCTTCACCTGGATAAATTAGCTGTTGGACGTTGATGCTGCAAAATGCGAGATAGACTATTCAACTAATTGGCAAGTACAAGCAAATAAAAGTAAAATGCATCGAATTTTGTTTGTATCAGGGATCAAACCCTTCAGACGCTAATTCCTTTCTCCAGATGACCTCGCCATCGAAGCTCGCAACAGCCTGAATGAAACCATGCCCATAAACGAAGATTACATCATCCTTGGCAATCTTCAAATTAGCCTGCAACAAAAGTAAGGAATTGCTTATGGAAATATAGCATGCATGATTAGAGCAAAGAACTTATTGTGTGTCAGTTATGATCACATAAGACATGGATTGCTAAGGTAAGGTTTAAAATAAAACAAATAAGCAACGGAAAAAGAATTTATAATCTTCTATGAAACAACGGTGTTAATTTGGAAAGACATAAATAGTTTCTCACTGGAATTAGTAATAATGGCTTTGAGGGCTTTGATCCAGAAAGTGTAGTCTCCCACACCATCTGGCCATCTGGAAGGTTCCAAGCTCTTAAAACACTGCCTCCAGATGACAATGTGATGACATCTGCAAAGACAAAACTATAATAATTAGCATATACATCCTACGAAATAACTCATCTATCGTCAGATCAGAACAACATTTCACTTGCACTCCAAAACGGGATGCTATTCCTTTTTATGAAATCAGTAATAATCACCTCTTTCATTCATCACCAAATACGATAGTTATAAACTAATTCATTTCACAGCACGGCAAAAACTAGTAGCCTCCTTTATCCTCTCATTAATCAAAAGGATACTACTAGATTCAGAATGTACCACTAGATTCAGAATGTACCAAACACAATTAAAGTTCCAGGTAAAAATGCACATCGTAAAATAATAACAATCAACAATTAAATCAATGAGAAAAGTTTACATTTCCCAAGCGCAATATCTAGTTGATTGACAGCATCGTTTGGCCCCAAAATATGCCTCCAAACTGCACATGAAGCAAATTATACAAATGAGACCTCAGAAAAAGACGAACTTTCCAACCAATACTTATCAAACAAAAATAGTAATAATAATAATAATAATAATAATAATAATAATAATAATAATAATAATAATAATAATAACAACAACAATAAAACTTACAGATCTCTCCGTGCCGAAGATCAAGCGATGCAACAACATTCTCCTCCGTGGAAACAATGACCCGCTTTCTCCCCGCCTTTTGAGTGTGGAAAACAGCGTGCTTCACTTTACCTATGTACTGATGATGCCTGCACAAGCAAATTAATCACAAATCAGAAAATATAACATCAATCGCGCAATAAAAGAAGAAAAAAGAAAGATGAAACTAACCAATCCATGAGGCCGACTTGGTCTTTGTAGACGCAGTGAGCTGGATACGAACAACACCAGAGTACAATGATTACAGCCAAAACCCTAATCGCCATCTTCATGGCTACGCTTAGCAAAAATTAATCAGTAATTTTAATTGGCCAACCAGAGACAATTAAGGGAACGGATCCAGCAACACTAGCCGAGTCGTGAGTGTTTACTGTTTAGAATTGGAATTGTCCGATTTTTCTTCTCTTTCTTTTCCCCTCCCTTCGTCCATAATATAATAAAGCCAAAGGTCTAAAATAGTATAATTAACAAATCCAATTGGGCATCAAGTAGTTGGTTTAGGCCCAATATGGTGTTCAAACATGGGCCTCAAACAAGATTTTAACTAGAGAAGTTAATTGGGTATGGTAATATTAAGAACCACGTCTGAATCATGAATGCTAAGAGCATCTCCAACCGAACTGCAAAACCAAAAAAATTTCACAAATTTACTCCAACCGATACCAAAAACGAAACCCAAAATGAGATTTCTAATTTCTCTCTCCATAAAAACGCATCTTTGCGTCTAAATCAGTTCATATGCGTTGCAATTTTCTAATTTACAATGAAGTACTGATTTTTTACTTTATTGCAGAAAAAGATGAAATCGACAATTTAATGTTATTATCTTTTGTCGACTTTGCCATAAATATGTCAGAAGCAAAAGTACAGGTAAATTAAATGGGGAAATTTGCATCCAGGCCCCAATTAGTAAGTTTCTAAAGGGTTCAGTCCCTGTCAGAGATGAAATTAGTTTAAAGGACCAACTTTTTGAAAATTGCAGAGATAAAGATTAAAACTATGTATTGACGAAAATACCCCTCCCAACATACTGAACTAATAGTTATTTTTCGGCGACTTTTTGTTATGCTTTAAGATTATATTGTTATAAACGTCCAGCGAAATGTTATTTTCCATACCTTATCTGTTACTACGATGCAGAAAATTGTTATCGGCAGAATATTTATTTACGAATCTCGTTTTTACAGTGAATCGAGGTTCGAAATTTCGAATGCCCATTAACCGACCAATTTCGGCGTGTAATGTAGGATGTATTGTGGTATTGACGAAGCAATAAGATTTGTATGAGTTTTTATCTTTCTATTTAGGGTTCTAATATGCGAAAATAAGATGAAATCAAAGAAATTTTTGGCACCGATTACATCTAGTACGTACAAATTCGAAGTACCCATAGTATGGGCAGCTCGGTGCGGCTCATTATTTGCTCTTTCGTCCGACCTCCATCTTTCAATTTTGCAAAAATACGAACGACCCCAATATTTGGGTATATTTTACTGTGTCCAAATTGTTACTCGAAGTGCCAAATCTGTTACCTGTTGCGTGAAATTTGTTACTATGTCTATGAAATCGTTATTAAACTGAACTTAATTGTTACCAATTATAGTGTTCGAATTTGCGCAAGTAAGATGAAGTTGAAGCCGTTTTTGCAACGATTACATGTAATATCTATAAATTCGAAGTACCCATAGTATGAAAAGCTCGGAGCGGCACATTGTTTGGTCGTTCGTCCGACGTTCATCTTTTAATTTCGCGAAAATACGATCGACCCCAATAATTTGGATATTTTTTTACTGTATTCAAACTGTTACTCGTAGTGTCAAATCTGTTACCCGTTGTGCCAAATCGTTACTAGTTTTGTCGAGACCGTTATTAAACTTAACTTAATTGTTACCATGTGTAGTGTTCCAATTTTCGAAAATAAGATGAAATCAAAGCGGTTTTTTGGCAACGATTACATCTAATATGTATCAATTCGAAGCACCCATAGTATGGGAAGCTCGATGCGGCACATTGTTTGCTCGTTCGTCCGACGTTTACCTTTTAATTTCGCAAAAATACGGTCGATCCTGATAATTTGGGTATACTGTCATCAAAGTTGTTACGCAGTCTGCGAAACTCGTTACTATGTCTGCCAAACCTGTTATTTAACTGTAATTAATTGTTGGGTGTATTTTTTTCGTTTTGGCCGATTTGTAAAATTCTCGGGATCTGTTACTAGTATATGCGCTTCTGTTACTATGTTGACTAAATTTGTTACTAAATTATTGGTGAAATTTTGGCCGGGAAAACCAGAATGAGATGAATTTTGGGCGGGAGTCTAAATAAAATCAAACGTAGATTATCTGTTACCCGATATGTGTAAAACTGTTACTAGTTATATGTTTATATGTTACCAGAATTATTATAGTTTGTGAATTAGGATTTTTGATTAAAAATATAACCTAAACTTATATATTTTTATGTAAAACTTCGTAAATTGACATAGTTTAGTGAACGTAGCGTGTTTGAAGTATAAAATTTGAAAATCATAAACTAAACTAATTACATATTAAATTGTTATTTTGACTGTGTAATCTGTTACTCATGTTGTGTTTGCTTGTTACTGACATATTACTTTCTGTTATCTTTTCCTCTTCAAATTGTTACTGATCACTGATAAACTGTTACTGCATGAAATCAGTAAACAACATAGGATTTGTGATTAAGATTAATTGAAGATGTGATTAATTTTGTCGAGTCATTTATGTTAGGTCGACTATCTGGATTGTAATAAACATCTAATAGTTCATTTCCACAACGTTTTGTGTAAGTATAATCAATTTGGTAGAAGCATGATCATCCTTTTCAAGAAGAGTGCTACTTGTTTTCCAACTATATACTTCACCTTCTTCAATTCCAACGAAAATCACAACCTAAACTAATATATTTTTATCTAAAACTTCGTAAGTTGATATATTTTAGTGAATGTAGCGTGTTTGAAGTATAAAATTTGAATATCATAAAGTAAACTAATTACATATTAAATTGTTATTGTTATTTCGTATTCTGTTACTCGTGTCGTGTTTCCCTGTTACCTACATATCAATTTCTATTATTTTCTTCTCTTTAATTGTTGCTGATCATTCATAAACTGTTACTGCATGAAATCAGTAAACAACATAGAGTTTACATTTAAGATTAATCGAAGATGTCATTATTGTTGTTGAATCATTTATGCTAGGTCGACCATCTGGATTGTAATAAACAACTAATAGTTTATATCCGCAACGTTTTGAGTAAGTAGAATCGATTTCTTAGGAGCATGATCATCCTTTCAAGAAGAGTGCTACTTGTTTTCCATACTATATACTTCAACTTCTTCAATGCCAACATAATCTCCACGAAAATCACAACCTAAACTAGTATATTTAATCTAAAACTTCGTAATTTTATATACTTTAGTGAATGTAGCGTGTTTGCAATATAAAATATGAAAATCTTAAAGTAAACTAAGTACATATTAAATTGTTATTTTGACTATGTATTCTGTTACTCGTGTTGTGTTCCTTTGTTACCTACGTATCATTTTCTGTTTTTTTTCTCCTCTTTAATTGTTTCTGATCAGTGTTAAACTGTTACTGCAGGAATCATGCATACATTTTCAGCAACAAAGCAAAGTTTGTTCAAAAGAAACATCTTACACATAAGTATTAGATACATATAGCACCAAATTGTAACATCCTCGTCGTCGCTGCTCGTCTTCGATTTCTTCGATTAATTTGGGGGTTATCGATTTGGTATTAGCGAAAAGAACTTAAAGAATAAAAGTTATACATAATTAAGTTAAATATTCACAGGAATTTGAATCAAGGTCATTTGAATTCTAGATCGAAAATAAATTGTTACCCAGATTTATGCCGTTTTTGGGCGATGCAGAATGCATAGTGTACTCAGATGCATAAATTGTTACCCAGATTGCATGAACTGTTAAACAGAGTAAATAAATTGTTACCCATAATGCATAAAGTGTTACTCGGAATGCATAAATTGTTACCCAGAATGCATAAGTTGTTACTTAGCGAGCGCTTTATTAGCAAAAGCTTCAATCATGGGCCGCGTCAAATTTCTTCGCGATTAACATCAATATTTTCATTGAATATTAAGACTCACGATCAATTTCACCTTATTCAGTCATTAAAGTCCAAATTTTCCCTTGTTTCAACGAGATTTTCGAATTACTTTTAATACATTATTCCATTATAAACTTCAAAAAATTTCATTGATTAGTGACACCCATGGGAAATTATCACCGATTTAACCTTATTCGGTCATTAACGTCGAGATTGAGCCGGCTTTTAGTTCGTAAATTTTGGTCTTCGTTGAACGTGATTTGTGCATTCATCGTTTGGAAGAGGCGGCATAGTGTTACCCAGAATGCGTAAATTGTTACCCAGTATGCATGAACTGTTACCCAGAATGCAAAGCGTTACCCGGAATACATAAACTGTTACCCAGAATGCCAAAATTGTTACTTAGCGAGCGTTTTATTAGCAAAAGCTTCAATAATGGGCCGCGTCAAATTTCATCGCGATTAACGTCAATATTTTCATTGGTTATTAAGACACACTATCAATTTCACCTTGTTCAGCATAAAGTCAAGATTTCCCCTTGTTTCAACGAGATTTTCGAACTACTTTTAATACATTATTCCAATATAAACTTCAAAAATTTTCATTGATTATTGACACCCATGAGAAATTATCATCGATTTTACCTTATTTGGTCATTAACATCGAGATTGAGCCGGCTTTAGACCGTAATTTTGGTATTCGTTGAAGGTTGTTTTTGCTTCAATCGTTTGTTGAAGAATATGGCATATGGGTGTAATTTGGGCGAATGTGAAGGATAGAAAGGTCATTTATCATGAGGTTGGTCCTTCAAACTAATACTTTCAATAATTAGGTCCTTTAAATAACGTGACATCTGACAGGGACTGAACTACAAAACTACAAACTAGGGACTGAATGCAAATTTACCCAAATTAAATTGGGTCAAATCCAAAACACATACCATGTGGGTCCCACGCCTCCTAAACCAACCAAAATCCTCCACTGGTAGAAGTTCCTAAAACTCTTTCGTACATTTCTCCGCACGGCCAATTTTTATTTTTTTTTTTAAGGGTAGGAAAAGCTTTACAATTTCTACATGAAGGCAGAGTCAAAATGTATCCGTATTGTAAACTGAAGTCTGAAAGCTGCTGTTTTTAATAAATATTTTCGATGCTTTTATATGTATAAATATATATGTAGTTGTCATATTTTTAATAAATAATAATCGATACTTTTTATATGTATAAATATATTTTTGTTATTAACCTTATTAATTTTTTCGATTAAATCTAAAATATTATTTTGTAGTCTAGTTTGTAAGTTGTAAAATATGTGGGTTGTATTGAAATTTATAAAAATTGGTGTAGAAATGAATATTACAAAATAGTCTATTGAGTTTGAGAATGAGTTGATCGGTTGGAGAAGAATTACTGCATATTGAGTTTGAGAATGCGTTTGAGTTTGAGAATGCGTTTATCGGTTGGAGATGGTCTAACTATCGGAGACGTGAATTGTACTGCCTCCGTCCCATTTAATTGTTCCCGAAGATTAGTGGACACGGAGATTAAGAAACCACATTATTTAATATTATAGTACACCTTTTGAGGTATGGAGAGAGAAAAGTTATTAGTGGACACGCAAATCAAGAAGACTTTTTTAATATTAATGGTGTAATTAGTGGGATATGTTTTTACCAAAAATGGAATGGGAAGAATATGTGGGACGTCCGAGGGAAGAAATAAGTGGGACGGAGGTGGTAATTAATTTCAGAGCAGATAGACGTCTTGAATCTGTGTCCATGTATATCTACAATAATATAGATAACATTTTGCTACTCCCTCGGTCCCGCTAATTTTATCACACTTTTCCATTTCGGGCGTCCCAATAATTTTATCACCTTTTCTTATTTAGCAAAAAAACTATCACAAACAATCAATATAATAATATTAAATTTTCTTAAAAAACGTGCTAAAATATACACTTTTTATCTCTTCATTGTACTATATTATTATAATAATGTCACCTTATTTTGCGTGCCCAACAACTTATGTCATAAAGTTAGACGGAGGGAGTATTTTTTTTCAAGTAAATCATATGGCTTTCATTTTTTCCTTTTCTTGTCTTGACGTATGTCCTCATAAAAGTGAACGTACAGTACAACCCAGCCATGATCATTGTTACAAGTGAATAGAAAATATTGAAGCAATCGAAGTTGAATTATTGATGAGTTTTTGAGAAGAAGTAATCAAATGTAGCAAGTAGTAAAGAAAACGTGGTACTGTGTGTAAGAACACGCCACGACTGAATATATTCATATTCCAACATTTCTCCATCTTCCGTGTCCTTTTTTTTTCTTCCGAAACTATCACCTTTAAATGCGTCACGAGGGTTAGCACAATAACAAACGCCCCTCTTTCTTTCAAGTCTCGACCAGAAATCAACGCGTGAATGACTAACTTTTTATCTATCCAATTGCATCATTTATTTGAAATGGAAAAATCTGCACTACACCATATCTGGCGAGAGAGGAATACAAGGGTCCATAGTGGGAGATGCTCGACCAAAGAACAATTGCTAAAACAAATACAGCACGATGCTAAATACCAACTACAGTGCTGTACCAGAAGGAATCCAAAACTGCAAAACTGCTCATTGTTTTAGGATAGTAGTGTCTGGTATACACTAGAGTTAACACGCTGTAAACATCTTGGTTTTGTTTTGGTTGCAATATATCTTACTACCTTTCCCAAAAAAAAATCTGCACTACCAAGAATAGATATCTTTATGCTGCTTATGGGATCAGTTGGTTTTGGTTATTGCATGCCTGTGTTAAAAAAGAAAGACATTTCGTGGTGGGGGAACGGCTTACTCTACATACTTTTATTAGTATATTTACCATATTCTTTTAGTAATCGCTATAAGTAAAAGGCAATTTAAATGATAGAAATGGCAATAATTTCTTTCCTCCATTTGACTAACACAATTATAATACAAGTTAAAAGACCACAATAAATAGGATTAATGGCCTAGCTCGACGACATTAAAATGATTAATAGACTCTCTCATCATATATTCTCTAAATCAGCAGGGCAAAATAGGAAAATGAATCGAAAAACAACGACGTGAAGCCTTTTGCATGAAGGTCTCGAATATAGAGGCTGGGGCTATGAGACGCTTGGCGAGTTATTCATTCACCACCGTATTCTTTTGTCCTTTATCGCTCTCACTTTTTCCCCAATGCATTTAATGAAATTAAATAAATATTCTTACCCATATTAATTCACGAATTGCATATCACTTGCACACGCAAAGCTAGTGTGTTTTTACATACACTCACCTCCTTTTTAGTCATATATATATAACTTCACTTGGAGGGAGAGAGAGACGATTGCAAGAAGAAAAGAATTTAATGAGCGGCATCCAACATGTGATTCTGGTATTTTAAGAATCTTTACAATCTTGGAAAGCTCCTTGTAACTTACACAAATGTGTGTGTGCGTGTGTTTATATATATAATTATATACACACATCTGTCATGTATATCGGGGTTTTTTGAGTTCGTAGGGTAAAGGAAATGTTAGGAGCATCTTTATCATCGACGACGACGAGGGTTGTCGGAGTATTTATACTTCCTTTCATTTTAGTATCGGCGGTCGTCGTGGTTTTATCGGGTCCGAAGTCATCAAATTGGATATTTAATTCAAGTTATTATAACCCTTGGTCGTCGTGGTCTTGGACGAAAAGATCGGTGTTTGTTCCTACCATAACTCATGAGAATTATTCGGGTGATGGGTTCATTTCCACGGCGGGGGGCGGTGGTTTAGAGACGCAGCTGAGGACGATAAGGGTGGTTGGAGGCGGAGACACCGAGGAAGAGGCGGCCGTCGATTACAGCTCGGGGGGAGCACCGCCGCTTGTGGTTGAGCACCCACCAGTGCTCGTAAGAAATGTACGTATTTTTTTTCCCGTTTTATTTTCTTTATTTGATATTCATAGATGTCTTTTTAGCCTTTTTGTTAGTTTAATTTTAGTGTTTCTCTCAATAAATGCAGTCGACTGATTCTATTCTCACGAGCATATCTTCAAGAAAAATGTCTTCTTTCTTTATTTCTTTCTTTTCATCTTAAGTTACATATATTATCTTGAAATTCATTTTAAATAAAATGGTTGCTTATACTTGGCAATTTTCCTTATCGGACAGGAACAACACAAGGAAAACAAGAATGCTGTCATAAATACAAACGAATCATCAGTTCTTATCCCTACAATTAATGGCACGAGCCAAAGAATAATAAGCAAGAGATTTAGCAGTTTCCAAGTTTTAGAGGCAAATCTACAACGAGCCCGATCCGCAATTCGAAACGGGTCAAACGCAAACGGATCACTACCCGACCCGGATTACGTTCCTACGGGCCCCATGTATTGGAACTCATCGTCCTTCCACAGGTAATGCTAAATTTGAATTGAAATCATTCATACCGAGACCATGCTGTTGGGAATGGTGGTGGGCCACGCGGTGGTCAGTGGGCCCCGCAGCGGAATTGGTCCCGGTTTGGCTCGGTACGACGATCGGGAGAAGTGGGACCCACGGGGTAAATTTGGTGGGACCCGCACAGTAACTACCACGGTAAAAATAAAATTACCGTAAGGTAAGAAAGAACACCAGAACTTTAACGTGGAAAACCCTCTGTTAACGAAGAGGGAAAAACCACGGCCGAGTCGGCAAAATCTTCACTATAGTACAACCCTCGAATTTTTACTATCTCACTTTTACCACTCGTGTTTACCTCACACCTCTCTGTGGATGTGGAACCCTATCAGTTTCTACCTGAACTGATAACCTCACAATTCACTCGAACTACTTCTCTCTATATATAGTAAAACTCGAATGAGCTGTGATGATAATAACTGAAGAATCCTCAGCCTATTTATAGATGTCTTCAGCTCTTCTGGACCGCTCGTAACGAGTGGACAGGAATCCGCCGCGTCGCCCTTCAATATAAACCTTTCATTAAAATAATATTATAATATAATATTATTTATTTTTTTCTTCATTGGTGTGCGGTCCTCCTTGGATGGCTGGACACAACAATTCTCCCCCCTCCAGCCTCATTCATTATTTTTGGGGAAGATTTCCTACCGCCTCAGCGATAACCCATGCCGGCTTGCCCGGCGCAGAACTCTGTCTTCTCCTTGGGAATCACCTTCGTCAGAATGTCCGCAACGTTCTTGTCCGTGTGGATCTTCTGCAGCTTGAACGCTTTCTCCTCAATAGCGAGTCTGAGCCAATGATAACGAACGTCGATGTGTTTCGTCCTCGAGTGATACATAGTATTCTTGCTCAAGTCCAACGCACTTTGACTATCGCAAAATATTATGTATTCCTCCTGTTGAATTCCCAACTCCTGAAGGAATCTCTTCAACCATAGCATCTCCTTGCCAGCTTCCGTTGCTGCAACATACTCCGCTTCAGTAGTTGATAAAGAAACACATTTTTGTAACCTCGACTGCCATGAGATAGCTCCCCCTGAGAATGTAAATATATATCCCGACGTTGACTTTCTGCTGTCAAGATCACCGGCCATATCAGCATCCGTATAGCCTGTAAGAAAACATTTACCACTTCCAAACGTTAGGCATAATTTGGAAGTTCCTCTCAGGTACCTCAAGATCCATTTCACTGCTTCCCAATGTGACTTCCCGGGATTCGATAGAAATCGACTTACAACGCCAACTGCGTGAGCGATATCTGGTCTCGTACACACCATGGCATACATCAAACTTCCAACCGCTGATGAATATGGAACATCTGGGACATCTTCTCCGTCTTCGATTGTTGATGGACTGGATTTCTTTCGCAACTGAAAGTGCGCGGCAAGTGGCGTTCTAACTGGCTTAGCATCCTTCATATTGAATCTCTCTAGAACTCGTTCAATATAGCGCTCCTGGGATAACCACAATTTCCCAGCTTTCCGATCTCGGGTAATGTCCATTCCGAGAATTCGCTTTGCCGAACCCAAATCCTTCATGTCAAACGTCTTTGACAAATCTTTCTTCAACCTGCTAATCATCTCTGCATCTTGTCCGACAATTAGCATATCATCAACATACAGGAGAAGAACGATAAATTTACCGTTAGAGTATCTCCGGACGTAAACACATGGATCTGCATCTGTTCTCTTGAACCCCTGATGCACCATGAAAGAATCAAATTTCTTGTGCCACTGCCGTGGAGCTTGTTTCAGTCCGTACAAGCTTTTCTTCAACCGGCAGACCATGTCCTCTTTACCTCTAACCTCGAACCCTTCGGGTTGTTCCATATATATCTCCTCATCAAGATCACCATGCAAGAATGCGGTCTTCACGTCAAGTTGCTCCAAGTGAAGATCCATGGTAGCAGCTAGTCCCAGTATGACTCTGATTGAACTCATCTTCACGACAGGTGAAAATATCTCGTCAAAGTCGATCCCCTTCCTCTGAGTGAAACCTTTGACCACTAATCGAGCCTTGTATCTGACCAGCTTGCCATCATCCTTCTTCAATTTGTACACCCATTTGTTCTTGAGTGTCTTCTTTCCTTTCGGCAATCGAACTAACTCGTACGTATCATTCTTCTTCAGAGAATCCATCTCCTCTTGCATGGCCTTTGTCCAACAATCTTTGTCCCTACAAGATTGTACTTCCTGGAAGCTCTCTGGCTCCCCCTCGTCAGTAAGCAAAATATAATCAGAACTCGGATACCTCGTAGATGGTTGGCGTTCCCTAGTTGACCTTCTCAGATGAGGTTCAACTGCTTCTTGCGCGTCTGAAGGCTCCCCCTGCTCAGTACCTTCAGTGTGTTCATCTACGAAAGGTTCATCATCATCAATGGCTGGTTCTTCTGGTTCAGGTTCTGATTGTTGCATTCCTTCCTCTGTGGCACCGTCATGTGGAATGCTGACTGGTGTATAATCGGCAACACCATCACCTGTGGATTTCGTCACATCCACATCTGAGTCTCCCATGATCTCGTGCTCATGGAATACTACGTCGCGACTTCGAACAGTCTTCTTCTTCTTTGGATCCCAAAGTCTGTAGCCGAACTCTTCGTCTCCGTACCCAACAAAGATGCAAGGATTCGATTTATCATCGAGCTTGGATCTTTGTTCCTTCGGCACATGCATGAACGCCTTGCAGCCAAACACTCTCAAATGCGAATATGAGATGTCTCTACCGGTCCACACCTTCTCTGGTACATCGAAGTCCAACGCCGATGAAGGTAGCCGGTTGATAAGATAGACTGCAGTGTTGACAGCTTCCCCCCAAAATGACTTAGATAGATTAGCCATCTTGAGCATCGCTCGGACTCTCTCCATAATTGTCCGATTCATTCTCTCAGCGACACCATTTTGCTGAGGAGTACCAGGAACTGTCTTCTCATGCCTAATGCCATGTTTCGTGGAATAATCTCTGAACTCCCGAGAGATGTATTCACCACCATTATCTGTGCGTAGACACTTTAGCGGCATTCCCGTTTCTCTTTCCACCATCGCATGGAACTTCTTAAAATAATAGAACACCTGGTCCTTCGTCCGCAACAGATATACCCAGGTCTTGCGAGACGCATCATCAATGAAGGTCAGAAAATATTTACTACCTCCCAGAGATTCGACTTCCATGGGTCCGCATACGTCAGAGTGTACCAACTCCAACTTCTTCATTCGCCTGGTTGAGTTCTTCGCGAATGAAACTCTATGTTGCTTTCCAAATAAACAATGATCGCAGGGGTTTAGCGCTTTCTCCTTGGCTACTGGTATGAGAGACTTTTTAGCCAAGACATTCAACCCCTTCTCTCCTACGTGCGCCAGCCGTCTGTGCCACAAATTTGGAGAAGCATCAGCTTCAACTGCGTTCAGTTGGTTAGCACATATCGTTGCGTGCATCTTGTAGAGCGAGCAGCATAGCTTTCCTCTCGCTACCACCAACGATCCTTTGGTGAGTTTCCAGTTGCTATTCGCCATTTCGTTATAGTATCCTTCGTTGTCCAGCACCTTCACAGAAATCAGGTTGAGACGCAGGTCTGGAATATGTCGCACATCTTTCAGCCGTAATGTGCACCCCACGCTCGTCTGGATACAGATATCACCGATCCCCACTATTTTAGAAACACTTTGATTACCCATCTTGGTAGTGCCAAAGTTTCCCGCCTTATATGTGGAGAAGTATTCACGCCTTGGAACACAATGGTAGGAGGCACCAGAGTCCACTACCCATTCGGTGCTTGCATCCGCAACATGACAGCAGTCTGTTTCATTCACCAGAGTAACCTCTCCACTATCATTGGAGGCGATTGCAGACGTGTTCTTGTTATCGTCTTGTTTCTGTTTTCCGTTGAGAAGTCTACAATTTCTTTGTAAGTGGCCAATTTTTCCACAATGGTAGCACTTCCTCATCTCTCTGGACTTGGATCTATCTTTCGACTTGTTGTATCCTTTTGGTCCTCTACTCTTGCTGCGACCCCTATTCTCCATGACAAGGGCCTGATTTCCCGTACTGGTATTGGCAGCATCCTTCCGTCGCAGCTCTTCATTGTAGAGTCTGTTTTTCACCATCTCCATCGTGACTTTACCACTTGGTGCCGAGTTGGTGAGCGATACCACCAACGTATCCCAGCTATCAGGTAGAGATCCCAGTAGAAGACAAGCTTGTAGCTCATCATCAAGGACTAGACCGGCACTTGTGAGTTGAGTTACCAGCCCTTCAAAGTCGTTCAGATGTTCAGCAACTGATCGTCCCTCGTTCAGCTTCACATTCATGAGTTTCCGCATCATGAATACCTTGCTCAGCGCATTTGTCACCTCGTACATACCCTCCAATTTCGTCCAGAGTTTGTAGGGATCTGTTTCATTTCGGACGTGATTGTAGAGGCTAATGTCCACCCATTGGCGGATAACAGCTAGCGTCTTTCTTTGCAATTTCTTCCAAAGGTCAGCATTCCCGCCTTCGGGCATCTTGCCTTCATTTTCGATTGGATCATGGAGGTCTTTGCAATAAAGGTAATCCTCCATCCTCGATTTCCATATGGAGTAATTTGTTACTGTCAGCTTGATCATTCCTCCGTCGTTCTCCATGTGGCCGTCAAAATCTACCAGCAACCTACTAGTATCTTTTCTGATGTGGAAGATCAGTCAAAGCTGCAACCACAGAGCATACTCAGAATACTATCAGGCTCTTCTGGACCGCTCGTAACGAGTGGACAGGAATCCGCCGCGTCGCCCTTCAATATAAACCTTTCATTAAAATAATATTATAATATAATATTATTTATTTTTTTCTTCATTGGTGTGCGGTCCTCCTTGGATGGCTGGACACAACACATGCCGACCTTTTCAGGCTATGAACATTATACTTGAATCAATTTTATTTTTTGACCAAGAGTTGAGATTTCATTTATTTTATTAGGAGCTATCTCGAGATGGAGAAGAGATTCAAAATATACGTCTACGAAGAAGGCGAGCAACCCATATTCCACGACGGGCCATGCGGAAGCATATACTCCATGGAGGGAAATTTCATCCACAAGTTAGAAACGTCGAAATTTCGAACAAAAGATCCCGAAAAAGCCCACGTCTTCTTCCTGCCCTTCAGCGTCACATCGATAGTTCGCTTCATGTACGATAAGAATTATGACGGCGGCGCCACCCGAGATCAGTGGCTCCCTATGAAACATACGGTAAGAGACTACGTCGAACTCATCGCAAGAAAATATCCATATTGGAATCGAAGCCTCGGCTCTGACCACTTCATGCTTTCCTGCCATGATTGGGTACTTTTCATACGTTTGATGTCATTATTTATATATATCGGGAATGTATAACTACTTTTGTATTTCACTACAAATAAAAGGGGCCCGAACTGTCGAAGTCTGTACCCTCGCTGTACGAAAACTCGATACGAGCGCTGTGCAATGCGAACACGTCGGAAGGATTCAAACCCTACAAAGACGTATCCATCCCGGAGATCAACCTCCCCGGCGGCGGACGAACGGACGGGCTTATAGGAGGCCCGTCGCCCTCAAAGCGGCCCGTCCTGGCCTTCTTTGCGGGCGGGGTCCACGGGCCCATCAGGCCCGTTCTCTTAGAGCATTGGGAGGACAGCAAGGACGAGGATGTCCAAATACACATCAGCAGGTACCTTGATCCCAAAAAGGGAGGAGGATTTTCTTACGCGGAGATGATGAGGAGGAGTAAGTACTGCATATGCCCGAGCGGGTATGAGGTGGCGAGCCCGAGGATGGTCGAGGCTTTGTACATGGGCTGCGTCCCGGTGCTGATAAAGGATCATTACGTGCCTCCGTTCAGCGACGTTTTGAACTGGAAAATGTTCGCGGTGGAGATATCCGTCGGGGAAATACCCAAGTTGAAGGAGATTCTCAATGGGATATTGACGAGTCAGTACATAAGGTTGCAGAGGAGGGGTTTGATTGTGAGGAGGCACTTTGAGGTTAATCTTCCGCCGCCGAGGAAGAGGTACGATGTCTTTCATATGACGCTTCATTCTATTTGGCTTAGGAGGCTCAATCTTAGGCTCCACCACCAAGATTCCTGATGAAGCGTTATAACATGCATGATCATATGTTGTCTGGATATTTTACATTCTTTTTGATATTTCTTACTAGCGGTGGTTTAGATGATCAAGTGAAGCATACATCAAATCACAGTATATAATAATGCGTTATATGTTCCATATTTGTTGAATATAATGATTTACATTGACCTGAAAATGTAATAGTACTCATCTAATTAGAGAAGCAAATGAATATCGTAGTACTATGCATGCCTCTCTCCCACCATTAACAAAAACAAAAGGCCCAAGAAGGCCAAGTTGCAGAGAGCACGACCGACGTAGGGCCGAGTGAAGACTCCTTTTTTAAAAGATTTTAAATAAAAATATGCTGCACTTTGATATTTGACCTACATTCCAAGAGTCAAATATATTATCTTAAACCCATGGAAAAGATATTTTTACTATCCTCCTCCTTGATTCCGTTTAAATTATGACATTTTTTGGTGAGTTTGCTTAACTAAAAAGAAAAAAAAAAGATAAATAAAATAAAATAAAAACGAAGAAGCGCGGCATATGGACGGAGGGATACATCCCCCCATAAAAGATTGTTTTTGGGTTAATTCTGTGGTCTCTCTTTCATTTACGTATATATATTTCATTCAGTGTTTCTCTCTCTGCAACTTGCTCAGCCTCTCAAGAAAACCATGGGCAGTTTACTTTTTTCCAGCTGAATGAATCAAGTTGTTCCCAAAGACATACCCACATAGGAAAACCACTTGCTCTCCATACCACTCTCATCTATATAAAGCCCACATTTTGTTTAGTGTCATTCTTCAGACAAAAACCGCATCTTGGACCACGAAAAATAGTTAGTGCCTGAGTAAAGGTGTTACTGTTATTGGTGTTTGCATAGCAAGGCATCGAAGCTGCTAATCGCCATTTCCATGGATCCCAAAAACTCTAACATTCAACGTCATCGTACTGTGACGACGATGATGGCGTCTCCTTCTTACCCTCGCCTTGAAGCCGATCATTACGGCCACTCACAGCCTCATCAGCAACAACCACCATCCAAGAAGCACAAGTCAAGACCTTTAACCTTAGTGACGACGACGACGACGACGATGAGCCTCATGGAGCAGCAGGCGGCGGTTACACGCCGCCTGAGAACAGTGCTTCTGATGACGACAAGAGAAAAACGACGCCGCCGACGACGTCGCCTCCTTGGCAGAGAATGAAATGGACTGATAACATGGTGAGGCTGCTCATCATGGTGGTGTACTACATCGGTGACGAGGCTGTGGTTTCCGAGCCGCCGCGTATAAACGACAACAACCCATCTGCATCTGCTGATGCTGCTGGTAATAATAATAAGAAGAAAGCCATGTCGTCATTGCAGAATAATAATAACAATAAGAAAGGTAAGTGGAAATCTGTGTCGAGGGCTATGATGGAGAGAGGCTTTTACGTCTCGCCGCAGCAGTGCGAAGACAAGTTCAACGATTTGAACAAAAGGTACAAAAGGGTCAACGATATTCTGGGCAAAGGAACGGCTTGTCGTGTTGTCGAGAATCGGAGCTTGCTCGAAACCATGGCTCACATCTCGCCTAAAATGAAGGAAGAAGTGAAGAAGCTGTTGAATTCCAAGCACTTGTTCTTCAGAGAGATGTGTGCTTACCACAACAGCTGTGGTCACGACAACGTCGTAGACGATAATTCTCCTCAACAAGCTGAAATCATGGCCGTGCCTGATGATAAACAGCAGCAGCAGCAGAAGAGCTGTTCGCACTCGAATAAGGAGCATCCTAGCGGGATTTCACAGAACCTTAACATGGCTGATGATAATGTTGAAGATGATGACGAAGATCTTGATGATGATGAAGGTGACGTGGACGAGAGATTGTCCAAGAAAAGGATGAGAGATACGACCTCTTTCTCGCCGTTGATGCAGCAGTTAGATTCTGAGTTGAGCATGGTTCTGCAAGATCCGACCAAGAGTTCTTTAGAGAAACGGCATTGGATGAGGAGTAGGTTGATGGGATTGGAGGAGCAAAGGGTGGAGATTCAGTTGCAGGCATATGACATGGAAAGGCAGAGATTGAAATGGTTGAAGTTCAGCTCAAAGAAGGACAGAGAAATGGAGAAGGAGAAGCTCAGTAATGAGATGTTGAAGCTTGAGAACGAGAGAATGGCTTTGCTCATTAGGCACAAGGAGATTGGCTTGATAGTAGATGATCATCAACAGCAGCATTCTTCTTCTACTAACAAGAGAGAGGAGGAGGAGGAGTGATCATTCTATATTATTATGATACGATATTGATGAAGAAAAACGCTCATATTGATATATTGTTGTTCGTTGATTGATTCTACGTCATTAGTATTGATGAAAATGATAATGACTGAATAATAATAGATAATTGGAGCGACAATCAGCGATGCAAACAAAGCTGAGGAGGCTTGGAATTATATAGCGACGACATTTATCAATTTAATTAATTAATTTATTTCTTGGATAGTTTAGAAACCCTCGTTCGTTCGTTCATCCTCATTCACAATCACAGATCGTAAAATGGCCGCCACTTTCAGCACCTTCGCCGCCGCCAAGACCATCCTCAAACCAACCACCACCGCCCTCCTCAAGCTCAGACAACCCAATCCATCCGTCTCGTTCCGCCGCCGCCTCAGCCACAGCGCGACGGCAATCACCGCCGCGATATCAGTCGGCGACAAGCTCCCAGACGCCAGTCTCTCCTATTTCCCACCGTCCTCCTCCGACCTCGAGACGGTCACGATCTCCGACCTCACCGCCAACAAAAAGACCATCCTAATCGCCGTGCCGGGGGCTTTCACGCCGACGTGCTCCCAGAAGCACCTCCCGGGGTTCGTGGAGAAGGCCGGCGAGCTCAAAGCCAAGGGAATCGACTCCATAGCGTGCATCTCGGTGAACGACGCGTTCGTGATGAAGGCGTGGAAGGAGAATCTGGGCATCGGGGACGAGGTGTTGCTGCTGAGCGACGGCAACGGCGACTTCACAAAGGCGATTGGGTGCGAGCTCGATCTGAGTGATAAGCCAATTGGTCTCGGCGTTAGGTCGAGGAGGTATGCCATGTATGTTGAGGATGGTGTTGTGAAGATTCTGAATCTTGAGGAAGGTGGGGCTTTCAACGTTAGCAGCGCGGAGGATTTGCTCAAAGCCATCTGAGTTCTTCTCTCCTTTTGGTTCGTTCCTTGTTCTTTTTCAGGCCTTGTTTGCGCTGCTTTCCAATAAAAACGGAACCGTTTGCGATGTTAGTAATGATGTCTTTTTGACGAATCGATGTTGGTTGTTTTCCAATTTGAGCTTCCATTACCGTCTCTCTACGCCGAAGCTATATTGACTATTGAGTGTTTACTTTGCCATAAGAACTGATAAAAATCGAGATATGTTACCGTGATAACAAGGCAAAGTGCTTTTGTGTCGAATGGGAGAGATGTGTGTTTCAAGAAAAAGGTTTGGGCTTGGGAGTTGGTAAAAAATTAAACCTTAAAAGAGCCGGGTACTAATAATTAGACAGAATGTCTTGACGCAAAATGAAAGAAAACATAACAATGCCAAAAACTGCAATTCCCCTTTACAGAGATTCTTTATGATGATAGCTTGGAAAGATTTAGACATTCAACAATGGTGACAACTGTTGGAATCACTTGGCAGCGGAATGCTTAGCTTTTGTGTGAGATTCCAAAGCTTTGTCCGAGCCGAATGACCTTAGAGAAGCAATTTATACGATCGCGTGAGAAGAGAACTCAGTCGTCTAAAATTTCACATGGCACGGTAAAAAAACTGGGGATGAGGAAATGTTACCTGCTGCAGCTCTTGCAAGTTATGGACCCTCCAGATTTTGGTGTCTTCTCAGTCGGCTTGTTTCCTGGAGTTTTACCGGCTTGTTTAGAAGGATAAGGAGTGGCGACATGTTCGACAGATTTCTTGTTATCTGGTCAAGCAAATGAAGAAATTCATAACAAAAGTATAAAACTGGTAAATTGGTTTATGGTTGAAGATCAGATTAGTAAATCACCAGTTCTTTGGGGTGTTGCTTTTGCCTTTTTATCTTGGCCAGGTGTTTTTGCAGCCGATTCTGTAGGCCTTTTCTTGGATGGTTTGGCCTTCAGAAGACATGCATAAAATTTAGTGTGCCCAAAAAGGTTAGACGAATAGAGATTTCCAAGGATATGCTGATGTATGCTACCTTCTTTGGCGTCTCCTCCTCACTGTCACCAGTTTCAGCATCAGAATCATCAGAGTCATCCTCTCCCTGCAGTTATTGCATGTTTTATGTAATAAGAGTGCAACACATCCAACTTAAAAACATGTAAAAAATACGGGAGATGACAAGTCAACACAAAATATAAGGTGCTATCATTGGATAGGAGAATTGCCTCGGAGTCATCTTCATCCTCATCCTCAGACATCATATCTTCATCACTCTTGGTCGTTTCCTTGTCTTTCTTCGGCTCCTCAATTTTCACCTTGCGCTTGCCTGCATCGATCTTCTTATCTTTGGCAGCACTTCCCTTACCAGCTTCAGTGGCCTTTTCTTGCTCAGCCACAGCCTTCGTCGTAGGTTTTCCTATAGAGTTGCACAATATTAAATTATATTCAGTTGTAAATACAAACTAAAGTGCATATGTCAAGAAATTACTACCATTAGTTGCAGTAGTGAGTGGGATGTCTTCATCTGATTCAGATTCATCTGTAAAATACCGTGATAAAAATAAAGGAACAACAGGAAATAAAATGAAATTGACCAAGGAATAGCAATGCCAATGAGTAAGAGGAGGATGAGAATTATTACCAGATTCTCCCTCTGACATCCCCGTGCCAATTAAAGGAGTTAAGGACTATATAGAGCAAATATATGGTAGCGATGGAATAAAACTGAGCAGAATGAAAAATAATACACAAGGATATTCTTCATCAAAAGGGTTATGGGCCTTGTATCCCAAGAATGATACACTTCCATTCTTCCAATTGTGGGATATCTCAAAATCTTTGTCGAAGACCAAATCAAACTGTTGCTGAGGCAGCTTTTCTGAGAACAATGTCCCAAGAACAAGTTTTTTGCCATCAACATTCACAAACAAGTGGATAGATTCATTTCCTTTCCCCTTCTTCACCTCACCAAGACAAGCCTAAGGGAAAAAAAGGCAGTGTTAACGAAAATACAACAATAACGATAAAAATGTAAAACCCAAGAGATAAAACTCTAGCATTATAACCTGAGAAAGATGCAAGATCATGCCATCTCCAGGCGCAACCTTAAGAGACTGTCCACTTTTCACCTCAACACCTGCAACGGATTAGGTAAGCAAACATAATCATTTCATAAACCAATATAGAAGAAACAATGCCATAAGATACCCAAATTTTTGTAACGTCCTCGCATTACACACAAGAAAATAACAGAACCACAGAAAATAGTGACATTATCAGCGTCTCATACACAGCAAAATAAAGGCGCAGAAAAGATGCTAGATTACTTTCGTAAATCATTTTACTTAGCACAAAGACAAATCCCAAAGGATCAAACCTTCACTGCACTTGCATTACGAAATGAAGAAACAGCAGCTGAACTGAACATGAGAAGAAAAAAAAAACCATAAAACTGAACAAGGAGAGGAAAGATGAGAAGCATTACACCAAAATTCCATCGATAACGGCACAGAAATACTGTAAGTCAGAGTAAGCGAGGGATTTTCACTCAGGCTTTTAGGGCTTTGTAGACGAACTCGAGGTTTTGAGCTAAGTGAGCATGGTATATAACTAAACACCCTCCGTGCAATTTCCCTGCCCTGTATTTCTGCTCTGCCTAGTAAATTGGGCCGACGTTAATGGGCTAATCCTATACAACTAGTAAGGGGTCAACGGCCCATTATAAGTGAGTGGGTCATATAACCGAACCTAAGTCCGAACCAAGCCACTATCCACGAGGCCACGTCAACTGAATCTCATTTTCAATTACCCCGTAAATAAATAATAAATAATAAATATATACCACCCACCCACCACTCGTTTCGTCCTCAAGCTGCTGAACTGAATAAGCAACTCCTTTGCTCATTCTTATCTTTTAATAATAAACGAATTCTTGATTAAAGAAAATGATGAAAAAGTTGCTGAGACCACCACCCCTCTGTTTTTATATGTTTTTTATTTTCTTTTCGTTACAAAAAAGGATATATTCATGCCGACATGTAATGACCTGACGTGGCGATTGGCGAAGAAAGAGAAGAGAAATTGGGATATTTACAAAAACCACCCCATTTTAGGTATTTATACCGTATACCGTATCGATATAAAACAGTTCATTCGAGAGACTCGCTCGAACGTTTGATTTCCAGAATCCAGTGGGGCCCACATGCAGTGCAATGGAATCTAATGAGCCCAACTTGTGAACGAATTGGTGGGGCCCATGCGTTGGGCCTAATAACAGTGGAGACCAGCTTTATGGTGTCAATTGGACCGAATTGATATTATTCCTGAACAATTATTACACGCATAGATAGATCGGGGATAGATAACAGCATTGTTGTAATCTTCTCTTCATCACTCCACTGGTTCGTTTCTGCAGAAGACCCATTTCGTGTGATCAGATCAGGTATTTTTTATGATCTAAATAAATATTCTTTTTTATGTGTATATACTGTGAATCATCACATCAATAATTGGTTTGAAGAAGATGTTTGGCTTTGATGCCTATCAAAAATTTGTTTGTTCAAGGAGAAAAAATTCCTTCAAGTTCTCTCCAGATATGCAAGACTAGTAAAAGACGAACGTTTTACCTTATTTGGCTCGACATGAGTACTTGGAATAATTCTTCTTAATTAACCCAATTCCGTTTCCCTAGAAAAAGAAAAACATGATCTTAATTGCTAGAGCTGGTTTTAGTTTCATAAGTATATCTGTGTGGTTGTAAGATTACTTCTTTCTTATTTATCCTTTAAGATTATAATGAAGGCTCTCTCAGTAATTAGTTGAATGCACTCGTTGTTGCTAGTGCCAATATGTCGACTCCTGCTAGAAAGAGATTGATGAGGGACTTCAAGAGGTTGCAGCAAGATCCTCCTGCGGGTATCAGCGGCGCACCGCAAGACAATAATATTATGCTGTGGAATGCAGTTATATTTGGGTGAGGATTTCACGCCACAAATAAAATCTTATTTTCTTTTCTTTTCTGGCTCCATAGAGTTATTTGTTATGTTAAGCAGTTTCTTGGCTTGTAATTGTTTGTTTGAAACACAGCCCCGATGATACGCCGTGGGATGGAGGTGCGTTTTTTATTTTCTATTTCTTTTTGCGGATTTCTTCTTATTATTTTTCCTATGGTGCAATGGTCGAACGCTGTTCCGAGTGAAACATGGCAGGTACGTTCAAGTTGACCCTCCAATTCTCCGAAGACTATCCAAACAAGCCGCCAACAGTTCGATTCGTTTCTAGAATGTTCCATCCAAACAGTAAGGAGTTGGATCATTAGTGTGTTTTTGTTGGTTTTATTCGGAGTGTGATATGAAATCCGAAAATCTCTTTTTCTTTTCGAATCAAGTTTACGCTGATGGAAGTATATGCTTGGACATCCTTCAAAACCAGTGGAGTCCTATATACGATGTTGCTGCTATACTTACGTCTATACAGGTAATATCTATGAGCTCCTCATATAGGCTTTTATGTCTATAACTTCCGTCTGATGTTATCTAACGAGTCAACATATCATTTTGTAGTCATTATTGTGCGACCCGAATCCGAACTCCCCTGCAAACTCTGAAGCTGCGAGAATGTTCAGCGAGAATAAGAGAGAATACAATCGTAGAGTAAGAGAGATCGTCGAACAAAGCTGGACAGCTGATTGATCGCCCGGAAAACTTTATAAAGATCATCATATCATATGCTTGCCTGCCTCGGACAGGTTCTTGTAATCAAAATATAGTTTATTGGGTCTATCTAATTAGTAAATTAAAAGTAATACAGTCATGCTGGATTTGAATGTTTTCAGAGTCTTTAAGAATATATTTGTGTTACTGTAATTTAGAAAAAAAAAAAGTGTCGAGTAACTTGAAAATCCAGCAACAACTTTCATCCTTGGAGCCCACGCAAATCAGCCGAACTGAAGAAATCGACCATTTACCAACTATGGATGGAATATCACACAACTCCTAATGAGAGTAAGCAAGCAAGCTAAAGCTATTCAATGACACGTATAAATGCATGTAATACCTCGGAAGAATCTATTCACAATGGCTTCGATCTTAACTAGGATCAAAACTCTCTTCTATCCTAGTTTAGTAGGAGCCTCATCAAGTGCAATGTACAGCAAAGATGAAGAATCAAGAATGTGCATGGTGTGCTTGTTCAGCTTAAAGGGCGATTCTAACAACGTCCGTGTTCTTCAATGTCAGCACGAATTTCACAAAGCTTGTGTTGGGAAGTGGTTGGCTTTGCCTAATGTTGTCAAGAGATGCCCTGTATGCAGGTCTTTCATAGAAGAAGAAGACGAAGGAGATCATGTTAGGGATGATGATCATAATTATCGTAACGCTGGTGTTTTACAAGAGTGGTTCACAGATGAAATGGTCATATGGTTTTCTTCCTTTCACGTTGCTGGATTTTGAGGTCTTCTTCCTTTTTTCTTGTCGGATTAATGTTAATGGCTTTCTCTTTTGTCTCGTCCAAGACAGCTGAAGTACGTGGACTGTTTAGTTAGGAACACAAAGTCTGTTTTAATGTCAATTGATTGCTATGTATGCGATATGAGAGGCAAAACATTTCTCTAAAAGACCAAAACTAACATCCCATAATATCATTTTTCCAAAGGCTTCAGATCGAATTCTGACCTCACAAACATCGAAACTACGATCAAATGGATACATTTCCTTAATAAGTAGGCAGGATTCTCATATAATCATTCCTAGCTAACAATAAATCTCATCCTCTGCAACTATTCATCGACCATTCACATTGATATACGCGAGGCTGGTAGATACTCCACTGCTCCTCCTATGCTCGCGTCGTACTCTGAGCAAAAAATAACAGAGAGAACGAAATGAAAAACACCGTCGAGGAAGAAAGATAAGCAAGTGCTTCCTCAAACAAACAATAAAAGGATGGAAAGGAAATCACCTGTGAGGACGGCCATAAATATCTCATCAAGCATATACACTCTCCATGGAAGAAGACTTGGTCGAACGTCTAAGCTTACGCAGGTGCTGAGCTATCTCAGCCAAT
Organism: Craterostigma plantagineum; assembly: GCA_027422505.1. Classification (NCBI taxonomy): domain Eukaryota; kingdom Viridiplantae; phylum Streptophyta; class Magnoliopsida; order Lamiales; family Linderniaceae; genus Craterostigma; species Craterostigma plantagineum. Next base: position 2,365,161 of record JAPQWV010000082.1, read on the forward strand.
AGCTTCGTTCCTTCGTCTCCTCTTTGCAAGACCGTCCCAGCATGTTTCATGAAGTTGCAGTCATCTTCGAGGGCTCTAAGTCTCTCTCTTATCGAACATTCTTCTCTTTTCAGAGCATCCCTACTGTCTTTTCCTGCAATAATAAAAAAGATAAACAGTGTTTGTCCTAATCACTGATCAAAGAGAAGTACAGAAGGTAAACTTAGATCATCTGTGTTTAGTTACCCATCTCTCTGTCTTTGCTTTTATCTGCAAATGATACAGTTGATGAGTCAAATGCTTCACATATCTTTCCCTCAAGATCTGTCAGAAGACCTAAAAGATGCGATCTTTCCCCTTCGAAATCAACAGAACCGTTGAAACTACGATCCCCTCTCGAGTTCTCACTACATGGAGACAGCAACTGAGAATTTATGTCCTGATAATCTTCATCGCCGTCGATCTCACAGTACTCACTATCTTCTATCTTAATGCACCCGTATTTGATCCTGTACATATCGAGCTCAGCCTCCAAAGATTGTATCTCGTCGTCTTTCTTCTCGAGCATCTCCTGCATTTCTTGCATGGCATCTTCGTCGTACTTTGCCTCTTCTTCCATCACTCTCTGATACTGCAAGGCCTCCATTTGAAGGGCAGCTTTCTCTGCTTGCAAACGAGTGATCATGGCCATTGCGTTGTTCGCTGCTATAGCAGACGCACTTCGCTCTTCGTCTAATTCCATGTATAGCTCCATCAAAGACTTGTTGTGCTCGAGGGGATTTTGTCCCTTCGCACGGCTCGTGATGAGCTCGGTATCTGCTTCTTCTGTGTTTGATTCGTTAGGATCCGTAATTAGAGGTTGTTCGAGTGGCGATTTTCTTCCGCCCCTGTGGAGGAACTTAGGACTCCCAGAAACTGATTCTAACCTCAGATCTTTGTTTCTTCTCCTAAGAGTCGGCGTTCGAATAATCTCTTCGTTATCATCGTTGTAGTCTTGCAGCAAACCTGTCGTCGAAGCCTTTCCACTCTCTTTTCCACCTATTATACCTTTTTGTGTAAGAGAATTGAGACTCAAAAAAGGACAGTTTCTCATGATTTAACTGCAATGAAACCCCACCACGATTATGCACATCAGAAAAACTAACCTTGATTATTATTACCTGCATTTGTAGAGTCATTCTCAGGCTTAAACTCCGTGTGTCTACGGGGAGTTTCTTGATCTTGCCTCTCGTCGATTCTACTGGCGAATCTCAACGCTAGCGGAGAAGATGGAACAGTGATGCTACTAACAGATGTATTACGTCTAAATCTCGACGTCGATTTCAACACCACGGGCTCCCCACAACAAGAACACCCATTACTGTTGTAATTATTATTGTTATTACCATCGCTACGCTTCTCCTCAGACAACTCTGAACCACCGATCTTCATCGTCTTTACCAGCAGTTTTCGATCGTCCTCGCCGAAGAAGTCGACCCCTTTCTGAAGAATCCCTACGAAAGATTTGTACTTCTCTGCATCGGAATCTTTGGAGGTGGCAAAGGACCAAAGACACCTATGGCACATGCTGCGAAGATCAGACAGCTTCTTGTGCATGTGGCAATAGGCTAAGGAAGAAACGTCCTTTCTGTGCAGTTCGCATATGGAATGGTTGTAGAAGGAGTTTGCGGATTTCTTGTTGAGAAGGTGTTCGATTCTATTACAGAGCATGCACGGCGTGTTCAGTCCGAACAGCCTTGAGATTTCGAACGTGAAAAAGGCTATGAAACCGTCGACAAAGAGCATGAATATGATCGTCCATTCCAGGACTACGTATATCAAGAAACTTGGAAATTTCCCGAGCTTTCGATCGAGGAAGGCCTTCAACGATCCCATTGTACAAAACGAGATGTGATTGTTTCTTTGTTAGCTAAACCAGCAGAAACAAAAAACTCAAGATCAAGGCAAGAAAAAGCGATTTCTGGGTCATGAGTTTATTCGCTTCTTTCTCTTGCCTTTTTCTGTTTTGTGTTTCTCTCCTCTCAAGTTTTTTTGATATATGATGTTTTATTGGTATGGCAAATGCTAGATAAGAAACAAAGGTGGTGAAAACATAGTTGTGTTTGGACGGTGGTCTTGGATTGAGTCTAAGTATGGTAAAAGAGAGTCGTAGGTTTCTGTTGGCCATCTTACCTGAATTAACGGTCAGCCATGATTTGGTCCGTTGCTCACTGTCTGAATTATTATGTACGTGTGCCGGGAGAAGATTCTTAGTTTAATTATCTCTTCTTAGTTAAACACTTTTTTTCTCTAAATAAAGTGTATTATCTAACATTAGAAAAAGAAAGAAAAAACATCCATCCCCCAATCTGTATAACAAAAAATCAGATCAAAAGAATCTAATCTACACTCTACAGTGAGCATACATTTGCTTTACTAGCACTCTTTACACCCACTCAAGGCCACTACCATAGAGATCATCGTGCAAAACTTGGCTGCCAAAGGTTGTTTGGACGAAAGTTTGCTCGGTGAACTTTTTTAACGGAATAAATCTGGGAAAGACCACATTATGAACCGCGCGAAGATGTCAGTGTCCAAGAACTCGATATGAGCAGCTCGACCAATCATGGTGTCGAGGTTCCTTCCTTGTAAGGACATGTTGAAGTTTACATCACAGCGCATGAAGACTCTTGGTCCTGACGAGGAGGAGGAAGGAGCTCGTATTTGGTCGAGGCAATTGTTGAGCATCTCGAGGACGACTTTACCCTTTCTCGACGAGTCCCCTGAAGATGCTGGCGACATTTCGATTCTAGCTGAGTGATATGGTACATAACCATCCTGACAGAGATGTAATAACAGAAAATTAAGTTGCGTGCATGGGTGGTGATGAGAACTATGGTGCAAGATAATAAAGGAAATCAATAACCTGTGGCGAAGATAATAGAATGATGTTCTTGAAGTGTTCCAATGTCTTTAGCTGCAATGCAAATGCAAATAGGTTGCCAGTGAATGAATGGTTTCTAGTAACTAGCTACACGGATTCTGAACTGTCAACCTTGACGAAGAAAAGCTCGCGAAATTAAAGTTTTACCTTACATAGTTTGTACAAGAAGGTATTTTGGAGGTCGGGTTCATCGGTAAAAGTGAGCTGATGTATACACGGCGTTCCTTGAGCTTCTTTAAGAGCCACAGACCGCCATTAAACAGAGAGTTTGAGCTGTAAAGATAGCCCAGGTGTGGCCCAGAAACTGAGAGATAGGTATGCAGGTATCTCAGATATGGCTCCATTGCGCTATCTGTAAGTGCAGATAATTAATATGGCATGTAAAAGGCAAAACAGAGAATGATAAATGGGATCCTTTCAGTGATTACGTTACGAAACCTGTAAGGGCAGTTCGTAGAATAATATTTCCAATAGAATGCCCGACAAAGCTAAGCTTTATGGTACTCGGGACTCCATATCTGGATTCCTTATCCATTTTCTTTTTCACAAACGATACAACTTCCTGCGCCAGCCTATGTCCCATATCTCGAAAATCATCCGACGTTTTAGCTTCGTTGGCCTTCGACATAAGAAATTCAGTCATTGGATCTATCAAAAGCCATTGGTTTCTGACAGGCGCAAGTCCAGATGATGTCCCTACACGCATAGTAGGTACTTAAATTCTTAAGTTCAATCTACTTTCCCTTTTTTTTTTTTAACTAGAGTAATATCTAGTGCTCGATGAAGAACTTGCCTGAAACCCATGGACAAAAACGACGATTTTCAGAACACGGCCACTTCGACGAGAAGCAGCAACGGGCGACTTGGACCCCAACCCAGCACTCAAGGCATTTGCATGTTTTTGTTGTTCCTTTTGACTGAAATAAGAATTTCCACTAGTTGATCGGACGGGCGCATTGCCAACTCGTTCTACAATGACAATAGGGATGAGTGATGGGTCACCAAATACATGCATGTCTTGAATATATCGATCGTTGATCTGCATTAAAAGCAATTGACTGATAGTGATACAGTTTCAACAAAGGAACCGACATGACAACATGCCTTTGGACAGTAACTCACCCTCATTTGTGCAATACTTCGCCTATGAAGCTCGGCTCGCATGCTTGCAGTCCGTGCAGGCTACACATGAAGGATGAGATAAACATTACATTAACTGGTTTTGGTGGTAGAGACGTATGTAATGAGCAATTAAGCAAATCTGAACTTACATCTCCTTTTAACTTTTGAATAACAGGTGTCCTACCACGCAGTCCCTGGTAAGAGGAATCATTGACCATGCTGCTAATGTATCGATGGGGCATCTCGACCTTCGTGTAAACCATCCAAATTGACCATTCTGCTTTCCGATCAAAAACCCACTGACCGCGAAGATATTCAAGAACTTTCTTCGTGTTGGCCCTGAAAAGAAACGCGCTAGCAGTTTCTCAGAATTTATGGAGTGAGTTGCACAATGGCAAGAAGATGAGGAATATTTGACCATAACCTGTGAAAATTCAGAAATATACTCCACAAGTTAAACAACTGATTGCCAATCATATCAAATGACTGTTGAAGCTCATCCTCATGAAAGTCACCGTCACCATTTAAAGTCTGTTTAGGAAATAAACACACTATCAATGAGCATTCACAAAAATTAACAGCATGAGTTGGAAGGCCGAAAGCAGCATTAGGAGAAAATTAACAGCATTTTGAGGACCTTGGACAATTTGTAAGGCTTGCTTGAACCTTGTCCAGGAAATTCATCTTCCTTAGAAGTCATGTCTTCAATAACAACTGATTGATTGAGAGCCTTCCCAATTTTCTCAAACTCTTCCACAAGAATGTCGCGAGCACTTGATAATGATTTACTCAGTATAGACTGTTGAGCAAATCAAAACGAGCTACACCAGGTCAGATGCCATGGATCGAAAGACTTATAATCAGTCATGACCACAAACACCACATAGTATGAGAAATATCTAGTAAAAAGAAAGAGCGTCACAAAACCAAGGAAAAGCGTTAACACATGAAAACTAAATTGATCAAAGAAGAGTTACTAGTGAAACATGCATCTCAGAAAGAAACATACAAGTCTCTCATCTTCACCCCCTCCATCAGCATCAACTCCTTGAGCTCGAGGGAGACTGGAAAAGATACACATCTAAATGTCAATGCAACCAGACTGACAAAAAGAGCAGGCAAGGTCGTTTAATGTGCATACCTTGGTACCTTCAAGGATGAAATGCCAGTCCCACTTCTCAGCAGAGTGGTATGCACACTTGTGTCGACTAACACCGCATGATAAGCATCGAAATGGACAGGGCAATAAGCATGCAATCCCAAAAGAGCTTTAGAGGGGAGTCGGAATTCATGGACTGCTGCAGGGCTTTCATCAAAACATGCCTGAATATTATATCTGCACAAAAAGGTTTACGCTTCAGTCAAGGCTTGATTTACCCAGCTAACACCTTCGAGTTCGCCCTTGTATGAAAACACGTGAGAGAAAAAAAATAAGATTAGCCATGTGAGTTTAACAGGATAAAATGAAGAGGCACAGCAGTCATGACAGAGCTACAAATCATGTCATATACCTGTTTTCTTGGACAGGAGCGAATAGAAGCTCAAACCTCAGAATAACAGCAGACATGGACGGACCCTGATAAATGTCAATACCCCAATCAGGGCCACGAAGACAAAGGGGATACTAGTAACAGAAAGATATGTCTTCAACAGTGTTAGAACATTTGGAATGTTCATCTAAAAAATACCAAGCAAAGTAGTTGCATCAAGAAGACACGTCCATTTCTTTATATGCCTTTGATATTGGTTTGATTTAGCATCTATATCTCAGAAACTTATCAAACAGTAGCCAAACAGAAAACCTAGGGACATCCTTGCATCCACACAAAAAACGATATATTACCTCCGATATACGCAGAGGCAAGCTGAACGAAACAATCATATAGAGAAGAATATCCTGTTTAACATATCTAATCCGAAAAGGCTGTGTCGAGAAGCTATGATCTGTGTCATCAATTCTCCACAAACCATAGACGTCTTCACAACCCAAGTCAGGAGCTGGCCACAAAAAAGTCAACTGATTAGCAGGAGAAGTATCTATTTCTTAACTCTTCCCTACAGAATACATCAAAAGGGTTTCTTTTCCTCAATTAACCAGAAAAAAATCCTTCTGTCATGACAACAATACCTTCATACTGAACCACTCTTTCCGGAGTGGCGAAGGAACTGCCATCATCATCATCATCTTCCCACCTCATCGATATCTTCAACTGGTACCATCTAGCAAACGCAAATGACAAAATACACAAAAAAAAAACCTCATAAAAGAATGAAACTGCTTCGAAAAGCATATTCTCATCGCTCATCAATGATAAACCAACCCTGCTGAAACAAGTCGAGATTGTGAAATCGATGAATGTAGATCGCAATCTCATGCACGGCCTCCAACATCGGCAGTTTGATCCAATTTTCCTCACATCATCGTGCCCATAAAGTCATAATGCTCTCATCGGGGCAGTCCAATCTCCGCCTGGCGCTCACAGCTGCGGATGAAGATTTGTAAAGACTCGACTTTGCATATCTGTGTTTACAAAAACCTGATCAGTGAACGTTCTACAGCCTCTTCAAACGAACAATCATTCACTACCATAGCTTCTTAGCTCGGTCGGTCATCGACAACGAAAGAGGAAGGTGGCTTTTTTGTGTCCGTCGGCGAGTTTAATGATACGTATTACGGCAATTGTTGATCAGCTTTTTTCATTCTTCCCCACCAAATCCAGAAAACGTCGTCGTTCCACGTCGTACAAGAAAATCCGTCAAGATGTTCCCCGAAATACCCTTCACGTCCATATATATGCCCGAAACTACCATCACACACCGTTCATTCGTGGAGTCGTGAAAAGCGGAAAAAAATTGTTAAAATATTTGTAAGCAAAAAAAAAAAAAAAACTGCACGAAGGGTTTCTGCTATCGACAGCCTCTTTTCTTGTTTTACCTCCAAAAATCTATCTTTCCACAAATCAATAAAAAAGCGAGCAACAAGGAAAAATAGAGTTCAGGATTTTGTGATTTGTTGGCCAACGAGTCGAAAGTTGAAACGCAGACATATTTTCCGACTCGATCCCAAACCCATCCGTACCTCTATGGCTTCCTCTTCCGCCACATAGATTTCGCTAAGAAAAGAAGGGTAGCTTACTGTTTTTTTTCTATATCTTTGTTATTGTTTTTGTTTTGATTTGAATTAGAGAAAAATCAATTATGTTGCAGCATCCGCTGTTTTGTCTTGCATACTCTCAATTGTTTCAATTTAGAAAATGCCCAACCCTTTTGTGATGGGCTGGAGGTCTTGCATACTTTCTAACGGTCAGGCCAACCGTGTGGCGAAGCTTAAACAGTGCAAGCTGGATGCCCGTCGCGAGCAGTGGCTCTCCCAAGGTTTGCAATGATTTTGCTTCAGAATTAAATAATAGATTCTTTATGTTTTCTTTCTTAAAGTACTTACACTGTTAAGTTGTTAATAATGTGGTACCCTTAGGCAGGCAGGCTAATGTTTGTAGCAGTTGTGCATGAGTGACATTAGTAGTGCTTATTAATGGATAAACCTCATGTTCTATAGAAATATTTAACGTACTCATATTTTTAATGGTCGACTCTATATGATGATTCCAGTGAAAAACAGAGGTCGGCGCAAGGAGGAAGTTGACGGCAGAGGGCAATCAGTATGTGAGAAGAACGTGAGGTCCTTTGGATGTCTTTCTTAATTTCAGCTACACACCTTTGCGGTTTTCTTCATGATTCACTGAAGTTTTTTCTCTCTTTATACGGTCACAACCTCCCTGTGCTGTGCATGGACATATCGTCTGATGGTAGTTTGCTTGTTAGTGGTTCTGCTGACAAAAATCTGAAGATTTGGGGTCTAGATTTTGGTGACTGTCATAAGTCTATATTTGCCCATAATGACAGGTATTTTATCACGTATAAAAAGAAAAGAACGACAGTTAGCTACAACTGCCTACATGGATACATACTAAATCTCGTAAGGACGATGCTTTCTATATTTTTTCTTTTAATGACAGTGTCATGGCCGTCAAGTTCGTGAAAAAATACACATTACGTGTTTAGCGTGGGGAAAGATTGCCTGGTGAAGTACTGGGATGCGGACAAATTTGAGTTGCTATTGACTCTTGAAGGTCATCATTCCGAAATCTGGTGTCTTGCAGTCAGTAATCGTGGTGATTTTCTTGTAACGGGTTCCCATGATATCTATCCGTCGATGGGATCGTACAGAAGAACCTTTCTTTATTGAGGTGTAGCTTCATGTCCTGATATTCTCCTTAAGCCACATTTCTTGTTGATCACTCACTAGCCATTCTTATAACACCATTGTGATTTCTCTGTCTTAAAATGCGTATATGTGTGTTTCAGGAAGAGAAAGAAAAAAGAATGGAGGAGATGTTTGAGTCTGATCTTGACAATGGGTTTGAAAGCAGGTATGTGCCTAACGAAACAGTTCCAGAAGAAGGTGCTGTGGGATTAGCAGGAAAGAAACGGAGAAACTGTGACAGCAGCTGACTCTATTATGGAAGCATTAGATATGGCGGAGGAAGAACTTAAGCGTATCTCGGAACATGAGGTATCCTTATCTCTCATATGTTTTACAGATTTTGACAATCGAACAACATACAACTCTTCCTATAGCGTTTTTCTTTATTTGAGGAATATGTTTCTGATTGAAGCCACTGGTCTTTTGCAACCGGCCTTCGGAATTATGAGTCATCTTATGTATCTGATTGGCACCGTTTTTGTGGCTCAGGTGGAAAAATCTAGAGGGAAAGTGTTGTCTTTCAAACCCAACATTCTTATGCTTGTCTCTCTCCATCCGACTATGTTCTGCGTGCAGTTTCCACTGTTCACACGAATGATTTGGAACAGGCATTGCTCGTAAGTTTAATTGCTCTTTTTGCACCCCATAATATTTATCCTATTTTATCGGAATGCCCATAGAGCATATGTCATTCTTTTCATGGTATTTCAGCATTTCAATGATGTAATTGATGATATATCTGTTGTGTGTGCAAGGCTCTTCCATTCTCAGATTCGCTGAGGGTCTTGTCCTATTTGAAAGATTGGCTTGCATTTCCAGACAAGGTGAGTGCATCTTAGATACCGATGTTCAATATATCTGCTTATTTCTCTGTAATAAACGATTTATATTTATTTCCACCCACATTTGTTTTGATGTCCAGGTTGAGCTCGTCTGTCGTGTTGCTACTGTATTGTTACAGATCCATCATAATCAGTTAACCTCTACGGCGTCTGCTAGACCAATACTATCTATTCTCAAAGATATTTTGCATGAAAGGGTCAAGGTATGGCATTTGGGTTGAATGTATTGACGTCAGATTTGCCATTTTTCCCTCTCTCATTTTGAGTCAGTGATTTGCAAATTTAAGTGCTTAGGATATCTATTCCTTCACATAGATTTTAGATCCCTGCATGCATGATTTTCAGCCATACAAAAGATAATTTTGGCGACCGAATGTTTCATAATGTGACAGGAATGCAAAGACACTTAGGCTTTAATTTAGCAGCAATGGACCATCTTAAGGTAACATTGATAATCACAGTCGCGGCGGCATTAGATATATAAATTAGTATGACCTTAAGTTGGGTATTTTATTTTATTGTTATTTCGTAGCAATTGATGGCAACCAAGTCTGATGCACCTTTCCGAGACGCAAAAGCTAAGCTGTTAGAAGTTCGCTCTCGTCTAGCTCAGCATGCAGACCCAAGAATCAACACAACAAAAGAGGAAAGGAAGAGGAAAAAAAGCAGAAGAAACTTGACAATGGGCATGTTTGGTCGTGATCGGTCTGTCAATCTTCTTGCAAGTTACAAGTTCTTACAATCTCAGCCACGGCAGCCTAAGCTTTGTTAAATTTTTGAGTTATATCATTCTTGTATTATCTTATCTACTCTGTGCTGCCTTGCTTGTGAAAAATATCCCCAGGTACACTGCATTGCATGTCGTATGTAGCGTTCACTTCGAGATTTTATTTATTTTTATATTCATATATTCTGTTGTCGCAGCTTAGATAGAAGCTTAATAGTTAATCTGCTAACCGAAAGTGAATTAATGTAAGAGCTGAAAAAAAAAAAAGTTGACATACGAATGGCATGATCCTCTCATTCGATGATTCTAGAGATTAAACCTAACTCATCGGAGGGCGAGGAAACAGACAGCATCTTACTTTTTAATCAAGTCGTTGGGAAGTATTGCCATTTCTATAGGACCAAGATAGAAAAAAATAGAGATGAGCTTTTCTTTCTGAGCAAGTTCCATTCATAGCATCATATTTCAGCTCTTTATAATCCCCTAACTCTTACCAAGTCACCAAGGGAACTACTAAAAATAGGTTTAACTTATTCCTAAAGAAAATGAAAGACTTAGACTTACTCCTAACGAGATGGTCTTTTCTTTCGGAGCAAGTTCCATTCATGTTTCAGCTTTTTATAAAGAGCATCCCCACTCCCCAGTTGATAAATAAACAATATCAACTTCCAAACGAACACAAACAATGTCTTCTGAACCAAAGCCTCACTTTGCCCTGTTTCCCTTCCTTGCTCAGGGCCACTTGATCCCAACATTCGAAATAGCACGCCTTCTTTCAAACCGCGGCGTGAAAGTCACCATCTTCACCACCCACTCAACGCAAGCAGAATTCAACCGTCGGTCGCACGCTCTGTGGATTCAGGGCTACCCATCGATGTAATCCACCTAACCTTTCCATGCCTCGAAGTTGGCTTGCAGCCAGGGCACGAAAGCATCGAAATGAACCGTTCCCTTGATGAAGCTCGCAGGTTCTTCGGCGCCTGCTACATGCTCAGAGAACCCTTCGCTCGGCCCTCCAAGAGCTCAAGCCTTCCCCGAGCTGCTTGATTTCCGACATGTGCTTTCCCTGGACGACTGATCTTGCAAAGGAGCTGGGCATTCCTAGGATCGTATTCCATGGGACATGTTGCTTTTCTCTGGTGTGTTCACATACTCGGTACTTTAGAGGATTTCAGCGAGTACGCAGATAAGGAGGAGGAGTACTTGTGGTTCCTCGCTTGCCTCATAGGATTGAGATGACCTTAGCGCAGCTCAAGGGCAGTTCGGGAAAAGCCACGCCCGAGTGGCTTCGGTTTAGAGAAGACGTGATCAGATCCAACATGGAATCGTTCGGTACCGTAGCCAACACTTTCCAAGAACTCGAAGGCGAGTACGTTGCAGAGTACAAGAAGGCGACTGGGAACAGCAAAGTCTGGTGCATTGGGCCCGTCTCTCTGTGCAATAAAGATGACGCCGACAAGGCTCAGAGGGGGAGACAGAGCTCCTGTCGATGGACGAGCATGTCTGAGGTGGCTCGATTCGAAACCCCGGGCTCGGTGATCTACGTCTGCCTTGGCAGCATAGCAAAGTTATCGACTTCGCAGCTCACTGAGCTTGGCCTTGCCTTGGAAAATGAGGCACCCCTTCATATGGGTCATCAAAGATGCATCTGATGAGTTCAAAAATTGGATCTTGGAAGAAGGGTTTGAGGAGAAAATCGCAGACAGGGGAGTCTTGATCCGAGGTTGGGCACCTCAAGTTTTGGTGCTGTCCCATACTTCGATCGGAGGGTTCTTAACTCACTGCGGATGGAACTCGATCCTCGAAGGGATATCGTACGGCGTGCCTATGCTGACGTGGCCTGTGCTTGCAGAGCAGTTCTGCAATGAGAGATTTGTGGTAGACGTGATTGAGATAGGCGTAAGAGCAGGCATCGAGCTGCCCGTGAACTTTGGAGAAGAAGACATCGTTGGAGTTCAGGTGAAGAGCGAAGAGATACGTAGGGCAATCGATAGGTTGATGGATGGAGGAGAGAAGGCCAAGAGAGAAGGGAGAGAGCGAAAACGCTCGCCAGAGCAGCGAAAACTTCCGTGGAAGAAAACGGTTCGTCTTATTGCAATGTGGGAGTTCTCATACAAGATGTTATGAAAGAAACAGTATAAATCTCTATCATGTTAAAAGCTGTTAAGATTCTGCTACAACTATTAGGTTCTTTCTCTCGTTGTTACAACTGATGAGAGCAATAAAAAGCTATGATTTTTCTGTGCTAAGTATCTTTCTTTCTGCCTCATTACAACTGATCATCATAGATAGTACTTGTTAACATCCTCAATGAGAAGTGATATGTTCTTATGAGCTGATCCATCACTTTCCATGCTTTTACGAGCCACGACACTAAGATCAAAAAGCCCTCTTCCTTCGCCTTTCGGCTTCGTCTCCTTCGTCCATCAACTTCACCACAGCTTCTACGACTTGTTCTTTCCTACAAGAACTCCAACCCTTTCCTCTTCGCCCCATCGAACTGGCAATTCGACGCCGACCCTTACTCCGATCCTCAAAACCTCATTGATCAGCTTCTCGTTCAAGAACTGCTCGGCGAACATGGGCCAAGTTATCATTGGCACGCCAGCGCAAACGCATTCGATCGTCGAATTCCAACCACAGTGCGTCAAGAATCCACCGATCGATCGATGGGACAGAATCAAGACTTGCGGGGCCCAACCCTTTATAAGAAGCCCCTTACCTTTGATCCTCCTTCGAAGCCTTCTTCCAACAGCAGTTCATCGAGCTCATCGCTCGTCTTCACAGCCCATATGAAGGGACGATTCGACGCCTCGAGCCCGAGCCCTATCTGTATGAGCTGCTCGGGGACAAGCCTGCATTGGCTCCCGAGGCAGGCATAGATCGCCGACTTTGGCTCCATCGAATCGAGCCACTGCAAACATTCGTCTCCATCTATCGATGCTTTGTTTCCTCTGTGGAACATGTCGGGGACTTCCTTATTACACAGAGAAACTGGGCCGACGCACCAAACTTTCTTGCCAATAGCTCTTCCGTACTCCTCCACGCAGTCACCTTCCAATCCATGGAAAGTGTTCACCACCACCCCAAAAGAGTTCGATTCAGCCTCGTTCATCTGATCCTTTATATCGTCCAAATCGGGCGAGGCAACGAACGATCCTGGGAGCTGACATCTCTTTATTTCAACCTCAAAAGGCATGTCGGGAATCTGAAACGGTTCGTGGTCGGAATTCGCGGAGAGGTGAGGCTGGTAAAGCTTGACACTGTGAGAGGCAAGAAGAGAGAAGCACACATGCCGTGGAACACAACCCTTGGAACCTTAAACTTGTGGGCCACGTTCGACGTCCACGGGAGGCACTTGTCGGAGATTATGCAGCTAGGTTTCGGTCCGTTTTCCATTAGGTATTTCTCGAGAGGCTGTTGAAGCTTATCGAGGGCGCTGTAGAAGTTTCTGATGAGATGGCGAGAGGGAACGCTGTCGAGATTTTCGCAGCCTATTGGCAGGCCTACTTGTTGGCATTGGATGGGATTTCGATGAGGTTGATGCTCATAGCTCGTCCCATGAAGCGCGATGCATTGTGTGGGGTTGTGACTAAGCTCGTTCTGACGCCGTGTTGGGACAGTAGCTTGGCTATGTCTATCATCGGTATCATGTGTCCTTGAGCCAGCAATGGAATTAGAACGAAGTGAAGCTGTTGATGACGATGATGATGAGTAGTAATAGTAGTAGTAGATTCTTCTTCCATATTACTATTATTAGTGTGTGTGTGTGTGTCGTAGAAAAGTTTGCTGCTGCTGCTGCTGCAGAATATGGGATGATGGGTTATAATAATAATATTACAGAAGAGAAAGTATTACTTTTTAACTCCCACGTTCATGATAAAAACAAAAGGGCTACTAGTCATGTTATGTTTGCTTGACTGAGTCGGTCTTCATTGTAGGCTACTGCACTGTAGGATAGTGAGATCACATGGATTGGATATAGATAATATATTACATATTTACATATCTAATCTAATCCTCAATAGCTAGTTTAGTTACACAGTTGACTGAGTCGACCATTATCAGCAGCAGGCGTTGCTTTGAACTCTGAAATAGAAGATGTTGGTTGTATTTGTATGTTACTACTCTGTCCTTTCTTCTCCTCTCTGTCCTGAATAAAGATAGGCACAGACAGGCAGATGATAAGTAAGTAGTATTATTTAGTTAGCTACTAATCACTGTAGGGAAGAAAAACCTTCTTTTAAACTGTCCTGTCTGGTCAATATCATTGCCGCCGAGTTCGTCGTCTCTATCTCGCTTACGTCAACCATACGTAAAAGAAAAAGAGCTATGAATAATAACAATCATAAATAGCCCACCCTACTTAGTTTTGTTGTCCTCCTCGTGCGAAGAAAAATTAAGGAATATTGGTTATTATAGTCAGGGATCATACATATCCATGGATTGGATGGAGTCTGCCATAGATATAGATAGATATATAGATGGAACCGAAAGCTGCTGCTTATAAGAATAGAGAGTCTACCTACCAACCAAACCATTTTAGTGTAGGGTTCGTATTTAGTTAGGTTCGTTGATTAATTTTCTTTCTCAAGTGTGTGGATTCTTCTCCGCCGCCGAGAAAACCTCCATGGTCGCTCGCTGCTTCAAACTGCCCACCCAGCTTTTCGGGTCGGGTCGGATCCGCATCGCGTGGCCTTTGTCCGCTTGCGGCCAACGCTCGTTTTATGCATATTTATTACCAAATAGGCCAAGCGTGTCTTTACCAGTCAGACAGAATCGCGATATGTTGATAGCACTTTCACTTCTTTTTAATTGGTGGAATAACAATTGTAGTTTTCTTTATATATTTGAAAAATTATAATCATCATCATAACAATGTAGTGGGTGGAGTCTTTCGAATTACAGTTTCAATATCCTCTATTCTATACAAACAGACGACGTCGTGGTAGTTTTCCTACCATGAAAGCTTCTCTCTTATAATACACACGCGCAAGCTCTGTCGTCTCACCTTTGCGCTGCAATGAAGCTCGATGCAGTTGGCCTTTGAGTCACCTTCATGTATAAGCCCTACACAACATAGCAGCACAAGCCAAAAATGTAATAATATATACATCACAACTCATTTGTAAAAAAGGCTTCAGAAGAATTATTATTATTATTTTTTTTTACATTTGTCGTATGAATCGTGGCGCCCGTGGTCATCCCTATGTTTTGATCAGGGATCAGCTCGAAGCTTACGTGCTGCAAAACTACAGCAAGTGCTACTATTGCCTCGAGCAAGGCAAACTGATCGCCAACACACTTGCGTGGGCCTCCACTGAATGGAATAAATCTGCAGAAAAAAAAAAAACACTTGTTAGTTTAAGTTATAGCTGCGTCGAATGGATTAACCGAGCTCTTTTAGCTACTACCTAAAATCAGTGTTCGTTTCATTGGGAACTGGGCCTTCAAGGTCGAATCTTTCTGGAACGAAATCGTCTGCTCTGTCCCATACCTTCAGAAAGAAAGAGCATTAGAATAGAAGACGATGGAGGTCATAGGCAGTGTAATGTACCTTTGCAGAGTGGTGTATATTGTACACTGAGATCATGATGTCTTGACCAGGTTCGACTTTATAGTTCCCAGGTAGTACATCAGATACTATAGCTCTTCTTATTAGAACCTGATAAGGGTTCATATTCTTCAGGGAAACTAAACTTTGGAAGAACAACAAAAAAAGTAAGGAAAAGAGGTGTCGAAACTCACAGGTGGATGAGGATATAGGCGCAAGGACTCGGTGATGCAACGGGTCAAGAACTTGAGATTCTTTGTATCTTCGTAAGTAGGCAGCCTGCCCTGTAAAACTCTGTCTACTTCCTCTTGTGCTTTAGCCATAGCAGAAGGATCCTGTGTTCAGCGATCTTAGGTAAGTATTCGGTTACTGAGACTGTTAAGACTTGAAAAGATGTTCACTTGATCACATAGGAAGAGTATCCCAAATTATAGAGAATCACAAAGAGAAACTATGCTGTAACATGTATACCTTACTGAGAAGATAAGATGTCCAGGTGAGGACGGAACCAGTGGTTTCGTGACCAGCAACTAACATTGACAGAAGATCATCCCTCAGCTGTGTACTTGAAACCTATGACAAATATCACATTTAGGCCACCTTTGCTGCCATACATAGATAGAAGTTAACTAATAATTTTACTACCAGTTTGGCTTTACCAGCGTTTCCTACATTAAGTATTGTGGGTTATTAATAGGGGTTAATACGCAATACCTCTTCTCTGCTAGCAAGCAAGAACCTAAGAATGCTTGGATCTTCGTTGTTAACGTACTCTTCCTCGTTTATCCTTTCACCCTCAGTTTCCACAATCTCTTTGCATCTCGCTATGAGTTCTTCGACACTTTCTCTAATCAAAGAAACCGCCTTCTCAGCCTTGATCTGTCTCGGTATTATTTTACACAGAGCATCAATCTGTAAAAGTGAAGTGCAATCAACGTCAGTGAAGATAAACATTACGAGGCTCATAAAAGTTGGTTCGGGTCTTAAATGTGGTATGAAAACCTGCCTTCCAATACGGCAGCAGATCAGTTGATCTCAGCTCTGCTTCTTTAAGTGCAGTATAAACCGCATCAATCACTGGACTATTAGCTGTAAGAGAATCGAAATTGTAGTTGAATAATGCTAACCCTATGACATCGAGCGTTAGCTGAGAAAATCTTTCCTCCATATTTACAGATGTTCTGCCGAGTGCATCAGCTATCAGTTTCTCCACTAGTCTCTCGGCGCATCTGCAAAAGACCCGTTCGACTATTATGGATAAGTACCTCTTGTGAAGCGACGGCAACACTGCTCTGCGCCTTACCTATAATGAGCATACACTTTCTTCAATCCAAGGACGAACGTATGCGATGAGAATTGCACGCGTTACGTTACAAAGATGCATCTTTTACAACCAAAATCCCATTAATAGAAAGTAAAAAATTGAAAGAAACATAAAATAAAGAAGACAATTGGCATATAACAACTCAATTACCGTCCAAAGGGAGCCCTCGGCAATGGCGAAACCCGATCCAAACAAGAACTCGGAAACCTCAGCCACGAGCCCTTTGGCGTACTTTGTCCCATAATTCCTCAACACATGCCTCGCAATGGTGGGATCACTCACAATGACGAAGTTTCTGGGACCAGCAGCTAGACGATAAACCGGCCCATACTCGTTCATCCACTTGTAAAGCGGCAAGAAAAGGGCCCCGCCGAGGAGGTCCGACACATCATCGAGCTTCGCACTCGCCATGGGTATGTTCGAATCGTCGTTGGAGGAGATGGTCAGTGACTTCGTAAGAGATGTGAGCCAATCTGGGCTCACCCACGAAGTAGGCTTGCTGCTACCGCTCGTAGGAGGGAGCTTCTTGTCGGCGTTGTTTGCAGAAAAGCATTGGACGGTGAGCTGCGAAACCTTGCGATGGCGCGAGCGGCTTGGTAAATTTGGAAGAGTTAACAACGTTAGTGAGCTTGAGTGTGAGAGCGATGACATGTTAATGGCGAGACGATTGAGTAGATACAGGGGCGATAGATAGAATAGAATAGAACTGTCTGTCCTCTCTATATAATAAACCATGTCCGTTCGTGTTGTAGGAGGGACGATCATGTTTTTATATTGGGCTTTGAGCAAATTATTATTGGGCCCAACTTTGGAATTAGCCCGTTTAAGAAGCCCAAGTTCTGGCGGCTCTTTTTGGATGATCGTTCAGCCGAAATTACCAAGTAATAATAACTTTATAACATTTCAATGTATAAATGATTATTTGCATGTTATTCGTTATATAAGAGATAAGAATGATAGGTGGATAGGCATCGATCGAGAGAATCTTCGTCTCGTGAATACAAAACAGTTGAGACATGTGAGTCGCTACAAATTAAAGTGAAGATATAAGCCACAAACATAAGAAGCAAACCCTAGCTAACACTCGCACCACTTTCAGGTTTGTCTGCTACATATACTTATATTATAAGGTTCGATTCAGTTAACATTCGAAGCTACTGTCGATTCATTGGCCCTTACACAAACATCAAAACCTCGCTCAAGCTGTATATCTTATTATTATATAAGCTAACATCCACGTGTCTTTTAAATTATTATTTGTGATGCATATCGTTGTATTGATATAAGAAAACTTATATTATATATGCGTATGTGATGTTCAATTCAAACAAAAGCTAAGACAGTTGGCAATGGCAGCAATGTACTGTAATGTAAGGCCAACAAGAAATATTCTCTCCCAGTAAATGAGTTGGGACATGCAATAAACGCCATGGGCAGGTAAAAAAAAAAAAACATCTCTTTAAGTTACTACTTTATTTGGTAAGGATATATTATTCAAGCGTGTGTTTGGAGAAACACTTGTTTACAGAGGGAAATCCTAGGTTAGGACAGTACAGCAAAGCATTGGGTTTTGGAGACCGTAGGCTTATGTTATTACAATTATAAAATATACTGAAAATAATATAAATATTGGGAGCTGACGACGTGGATGCCAAACTATATGCAATGAACGAAGAACAAAGGACAGAAACAATACAACGCAACACTAATACTTATTACACACCCTAGTGTATATATATATATTTATATATAATCTACACAGCTGGGAATCACTTCTTTGCACATCATAAGCGTTACTTCAGCACGGGTTTAATTTTTTTAACTAAGCCAAACTTTGTCTTAGGTCTGATATTTTTAAATAGATTTGATTTTTTTTTTTTAAAGATCACTAGCTATGTGATTATCATCTACTTTTTAATTGGAATTTCGAATTGATGTGAAAATATCATAAGCATATTGATGGCCGGTATTTTTATTCGGTCGATGAGTATAGTGAATACTGTGACATTTTTATGAGTATAGTGAATACGGTCGACGAGTATAAAATTGAGATCGTAACCCGCTTATGCTTCTTAAACGGATGCATATGGTTGACGGAAAAGACAGATATAAACGCCTTACACGTACGTTTAAGGGTTTATCTGAATGATCTAACTATTTTTTGGAAAATTCATTATAATATTCCGAATGTTAGTGAGAAAAAAAAAAGCATATATTAAGGCAACTTCATATTCGTGCAAATGGTACAGTTAGCGTAATAGAGATAATTAAACTAATGCATACAAAGTGCGCCATGGAGTACATGCGTGAGGGAAAACAGGTTTTCAGTCCTCGGAGAAGAAGCAAATCTATGTATTAATTCTAAAATTTTGTATATATCCCAATAAAATAGAGATTTCGATCTATATATTCAGATTCTATTAAAAAAGAAAATACTAAGTCATCAATTAATTGTGGCCGGTTCGATGACGGAATCACGCACACACAACACACATGTGTAGAAACTCCACCAATACATACCATATAATTTTATTTTATAAGAGTCAAACCATAGAAAATAATTTGTGACCACAACTTATTAATTTACCAAAAGTGAAAAGATACTGGGTAATAATACCACAATTAATAAGCCGCAGTTGGATAACTTCAATGAAATGTGTGTGAAAGTGGCATACTTTGCTTTTATATTTTATTTTATAAGATTCTGGTCTAATTTTATTTTTAACTTCAAGTCGGATATCATTAAGTTTCATTGTCCCGAAAATTATTAAATACGTAAAGAAGTTGATTGGTACATGGCCTTAATTAATGAAGCTCCAGGCAACCACAATGTAGATGCATGCACATACATCCGGTCAACGCACCTTATAGTATATTACATATCAAAGAAAATTTACTAGCAAGCATTAATTCCAGAGTCAATATTTTTATATATCACGAACTTACAATTTAGTTTCCCGGTTAATTATTTGTCAGTTCAACAACATTGGATGGTTATATTGGTATCCAAAGTACGAACGACATGGATGTTCAAGCATTTATTTCGTTTCACATAATACTATTTATATAATTAATTCCCGCTGTGATTTTCATTCACTACCCAAGTCAAGAATGGCATGGCGAGTAAGCCAACCAAAGTCTTGTACATAAATATATGGCAAGTCAATAAATATCTTTTATTCTATCTCTATTGTGTGGCTATGGCAAAAGTCTGTAGTAGAAGTCATTAAAGGAGCATATTCAAGTAAAAAAGTCAGCCTAGCAACTTCGCAGATATAAATCTTATATATAATGTGAAATGTGTTTCTACGTAAATATGGGATGGCCCTAACTCATTCATCTCTATTTGTCATATCCAATTTGTCAACATCCATAAAATCCGATCCAACGTTCTTAAAACAGCTAACCCTAAACCGCATTATTCGTTCGTTCGTACGACTTTTTTTTTTTTTTTTTTACATTGATTTCGCTATAAATGAGCCCCATAATCCTCGCTTTTCACCACCTTCCCACTCTCTCTTTTTTTCTCTCTCTATCTTTTATTCTAAACAAAAGAAGATGTCGCCTGCGTTGATAGTGGCTGAGGAAAGAAAAGAAACGGTTTCAGTAACTGCTGACAGTGATCCTCATCAATTAGTATGCAGCAGTAGTATTGATAGTAGTAAAGGAGTGAAGCACATGTACGACAATGGAGTCCATCATCTTCCTAAAAAGTACATATGGCCAGTGGAGGAACGTCCATTATTACTATCAACAACAACGTCTGCAATCAGTAGCGGCGCTGGTGGGAAGAGAAGAAGAAGAAGAAGAAGAAGAAGAAAAGAAGAAGAAGAAGAAGAAGAAGAAGAAGAAGAAAATAGTATTACAAGTCTCATTAAGCTTCCCATCGTTGATCTCATGGATCTGCGAACAAGCGCCGGGGAGATGAGGAGGTCTCAAGCGCTCCAATCTCTTGCTCACGCCTGTGAAGGCTACGGATTTTTCCAGGTTTCTTTCTTATCAAGTTAATTCCAACATCCGACGTTCTTGCAGGTCATGATTATACATTGAATGGTTGTCTTGTTTGTGTCTGAGTCTGAGTCCTTCAAATGTTCTATTAATTAAGCACCACCACAGGTTGTGAATCACGGCATCTCTGAGGATGTGATGAGCAACATGGTCGAAGCAAGCAAAGGGTTCTTCGACCAGCCCATAAGCGAGAGGGAGAAGTACATGTCTGCTGATCTAAACTCCATTGTTAGGTATGGGACAAGCTTCAACCAGACAAACGACCGTGTCTTTTCCTGGAGAGATTTCCTCAAGCTGGTCTGCACTCCCATGCCTGACGTCGTCCCTCATTGGCCATCCTCTCCTCAAAGCTTCAGGTAATCAACTACATCTATCCTCCATGGCATTTCCAACTGCATGCCAAGTGGGTATTTTTTATTGATATTGTTATTACACACCAAAAACAACAGGGAAAAGGCGGCTACCTACGCACGAGAAACGAAGCAGTTGTTCCTGACACTCGCTGAAGCCATATTAGAGAGCATGACATTATCACGTTGTAATAAATCCTCCAAGTCCAGCAGCGACGAGAGAGAAACAACGTTACAGCAGCAGCAAGATTATGAAGGAATAATATGAAGTCGACGATATTGAAGGAATTAGAAAATGGAAGCCAGCTTATGATGGCAAACTGCTTCCCGCCATGCCCAGAACCTAATCTTACACTGGGAATGCCACCTCACTCTGACTACGGCTTTCTCACACTTGTACTTCAAGACCAAGTTAAGGGTCTTCAGATACAGCACAGACAACGTTGGCTCACTGTTCATCCCATGCCTGGTTCTTTCGTAGTCAACGTAGGCGACCATCTTGAGGTAAACGCAGAAATCTATCTATCTCTCTGTTTGTCTTGTACATTTATATTTATTGATTTTTGTGTTGACACAGATATTTAGCAATGGAAGGTACAAGAGTGTGTTGCACAGAGTGCTGGTGAACGCCACCATGCATCGGACATCAGTGGCTTCATTGCACAGTCTGCCCTTTACGAGCAAGGTGGGACCATGGACTGTGTTGATCGATGAAGAATCCAATCCAAGGCGTTATAAAGACACGGCCTTTGCTGATTTCATGGACTACATCAAATCCTGCGACTCCAAGAAGAAGAACTTCCTCGACACAAGGAAGATACATAAATAATATTCCATCAGTAACACAATAAGCTGCTAACATAAATATAAGAGAACACTATTATGGTCGGCCGGTTTCATCACATTCGTTTTATACACGTATTGATTGCACTAGTCTAGTATTGATTGTATAGTAACTTCACTGTTTTGGGTTTAGCATGCATGCAATGAAGGGAAGAATTATATGTTGTTTAATCAATATTTGCTGCCAAAATATTGGTTGTAAATTAAAATCGTGGCACCGCTTGCCCAGGACAGCCAAGATCTTATGTCCAAATACCACCACCGAGAAGGAAACTCCAAAAGAAAAAAAACATAAAAGATACGTCTAGTCTGACAAAAGTTGTTCTGACCGCTTAATCTAAGAAAACAATACATCACATAAAATGGCATTCATTTCCACTTCTCCTGAAGCTCTTTCTTCTCGGACCAAATCCAAGTGACAATGATCGCCACAACGAGGCCTACGATTGTGATGAGAAGCAGAGCGTAACTGAAATCCTCCGTAAGAGAGTCGTACGTCTTCGACGGTGCGAGACGTGTGAAGAACAGATCAACACCATATGCAAAGACGAGGGCCGTTGACTCGAGCTTCGCAGGCACGGTTACTATGCCTCTAAGGCCTTCTACCTTGAGAGAATGGGTTACATAAGACTGCAAAATAGCAACTCAGGGATGAGACAGATTATTTGAAAATATATTTGCCGATGACAGTTTATCCACAAAGCGGTCAACTTTGGAATGTCAGTTGAATGTTTTTCTTCAATTACCTGAGGAATGATTGGCAATGAATCTGTAAGAGGCATGAGTCCTTCCTCTTTCTCAGCTTGCGTGGGGTTAAGCGTACGTCTTGGGTCTAAAAACCGCTTGTCAAGAGCCAAAACCTGTTAATTTTAATGCTATAACTCATTAAAATGGGCAACACATCACCGCAGAGTGGTTCTAAAGATGCAACACATAAAATTAGGGAAGGCAAAATCTAAAAGGTCAGGCATCGAATATCCGACGATGTCACACAGCAGAGCAGAGGTTATTTGTATAATCTGTTTGAAGTTAAAAACCTGACCTGATCACCAATTGTACCGAGAAGAAGCTGCTTGGAAGTTATGCCTTTGGCAGTTTCTGTCACAGCCAGTGTTTTCAAGGAATGTGTGAAAAAGTATGACTGTGATTTCGTGTATACTTCAGGACGGGAGTAAGCCGTTACAGGAGAAGTAAGATTGTGCATTCCCAGAATAAGCTTCATTACGTCTTTGTTATCCTGGACACATCAATAGTTCAACATATATCAAAGACAAAACACATGTGCGACAAGGCCAAGTTGAAGAAAGTACCGCACGAGCTTGATCGTAGATTTCGATGACAGACATCTCATATCTGTGTGCTCTTAAGTTGAAGTAGTGGTACACGATCCAATTCTCACTAAAAACCTTTGAAGGAATAGGGGAAAAAGGTCAATTATAACTTTTCAGAAGGCACATAAATCACAAGGAAAGCAAAGATAGGTTACAGACAACTTTGTGGATATAGCATTAAAGATATCATTGTATGTGTACCAATGGGAACTAATACTTACTGCTTTTACAGGGCCCTGTGATCCCTGATGAGTCATGCGATGCAATATGCGGCCAGAGACAGTATCAATTACATAAACAATTAACGACGACTCATCTGGTGTAACTGAACCAATGGGCCCAAAAGCCTTCGGTGAAACTGTAGCTAAAAAGAGCAGATTTCTGGAGATATATTTGTACATGACTTCCTGATCGCCCATCACTTTTGCTTGAGTATGCACTACCTAGAAAGGGAGAAGTAGACAACGGAGGCATATCACAAACTGATATAAGAAAGCTAAAGTCCCATAAATTTTTTAGTGAAAGATATTTAAAAAGAAAATGAAAGAAACGGTGACATTTCGAACGCCAAATTGGTTAGTTGATGAAATGGGGTGCATAAGAAGAAAAGAGACACCTCATTTGAGCTCCTAGCCACGGTAACAGCAATCTTTTCCGATTCTAGTGGGAACACATTGACCACAGACCCTTGGTGTCAAAGCAGAAGCTGTCTTCCACCTCATGAACACAATTCTTATGCACAGCATGACCCCGTAGAATACCTTTCTCAGTTTCGACAGAATACCAATACA
This sequence comes from Craterostigma plantagineum, assembly GCA_027422505.1. Taxonomy (NCBI): domain Eukaryota; kingdom Viridiplantae; phylum Streptophyta; class Magnoliopsida; order Lamiales; family Linderniaceae; genus Craterostigma; species Craterostigma plantagineum. The sequence continues at coordinate 2,389,219 of JAPQWV010000082.1, forward strand.
TTTCCTGACTCACGCTGGAAAATTTCAAGAGCCTCTGCAGTCCTAGGATACAAGTGAGCCTTCCCATGAGCATCCAACAATAAATGAAGGCGTTGTTCGATGGAATCGGTTAAAGGCAATGGAATAATGTGTGCAATTGAATGAACAGGTCCAATGTTGTGGCGCTCCTCCCCCGTGTAAACATCAACAATGGAAAGCACGCCAGCAGAATCAGAACTCTCTCCACATTTTCCCACGATGAGAACTGATGGATTCTCATCCAACGCATGATGGTGAGGATCCTGCCATTTGTACAAGCTGATCGCTCTCGGACTTGCACATTTATGTGACTGACGAAGAGAATTCACTAAAATAGACCACACGATCCTTCCATTTCCCGTGTGTAGTGCAACAAGTTTTCCTGCTCGAGTGAGTACTACGAGAAGCTTCCTGAATCCTTGCGATCCCGTGTCAACTTGCTTTTATCAGAACTCTGTAATGTTATTTTCTGTATGGCTGCTACATCATCAGGGGTAGCTATCATAAGGGTTCCTTTGAGCTTCAGCAAATGCCCCTAAAACGAGTAGACAAATAGTAAGACCCCAGGTATATCCAAACTAGTATAATGAATTTTAGCGATACATATTGATGAAATTTAGTTGAAATGTCACCTACGCATTTAACTAGAGAGATGGTTAAGCATGACGAGTGGAAACTAGAAGTAAAAAAAAAAAAAACACAGTGGCAGTTGCATCGGTGTTTCAGATATGCCGCACAAAAACCATCGAAACCATATCCATATCCATAACCATAACTATCTGAATTTGCATCTTACCTGAAGCCATTCGAAAATGTTGTGCTCTACTTTGGCCACAGATACACCATCCTTTTCAACAGGCAACTCTGATGCCACAACATCAGTTATTGAAGCTAGTCCATCTTCCCTACTCCATACAATCTCTCCTTGCTGCAATAAGAGCAATGAATGGTCTTCCATCACAATCAGAACCCTGAATCCATTTGATCTGTCGGTTCGGACATAGCTGTTGAGAAAAACCTTATGCACAAGCCCCTATGCGGATCCATTTGAACTGTTTCCTCTGTTAACTTGAGTGACATGTCATTGACGAGTTTGACAGTCACAATAATCTTATCGTCAATATGTTTAACTGCAGCAAACGCTTGCTGACCATCAGGAAGAGTTAGAGAATCACTGGCAGCATTTATATTGACAAGGTCTGCGACAACCTTCGGACTGCCACCACTTATCACTTTGATGAGGAAATTAGACCCATCTGCTTCAAGTATAAACACTCCGTGAATTTTGGAGGCAAGTATGATTGCTGCCCCTTGAAAATCAGGAATGATTTCAGAAATTTGATTCTGATGAATGGTAATTTCTCCATCTTGAAAGATTAGCGTAACCAGAGTCTTTCCAGTGGAATCCACAGCGACAGCAGTGTCATCCGCTACAAACAAAAGCCCCGCAGGAAACTCAGCAGGAAAGAGCACGTTATTGTGCCTTAGCAGCTCACCAGTCTTGACATTAACCTGATGAGCTTCTACTTGGGACAAGCCACGGAGACCTACAGCATACAAAACATCCCCTTCACCTGGATAAATTAGCTGTTGGACGTTGATGCTGCAAAATGCGAGATAGACTATTCAACTAATTGGCAAGTACAAGCAAATAAAAGTAAAATGCATCGAATTTTGTTTGTATCAGGGATCAAACCCTTCAGACGCTAATTCCTTTCTCCAGATGACCTCGCCATCGAAGCTCGCAACAGCCTGAATGAAACCATGCCCATAAACGAAGATTACATCATCCTTGGCAATCTTCAAATTAGCCTGCAACAAAAGTAAGGAATTGCTTATGGAAATATAGCATGCATGATTAGAGCAAAGAACTTATTGTGTGTCAGTTATGATCACATAAGACATGGATTGCTAAGGTAAGGTTTAAAATAAAACAAATAAGCAACGGAAAAAGAATTTATAATCTTCTATGAACAACGGTGTTAATTTGGAAAGACATAAATAGTTTCTCACTGGAATTAGTAATAATGGCTTTGAGGGCTTTGATCCAGAAAGTGTAGTCTCCCACACCATCTGGCCATCTGGAAGGTTCCAAGCTCTTAAAACACTGCCTCCAGATGACAATGTGATGACATCTGCAAAGACAAAACTATAATAATTAGCATATACATCCTACGAATAACTCATCTATCGTCAGATCAGAACAACATTTCACTTGCACTCCAAAACGGGATGCTATTCCTTTTTATGAAATCAGTAATAATCACCTCTTTCATTCATCACCAAATACGATAGTTATAAACTAATTCATTTCACAGCACGGCAAAAACTAGTAGCCTCCTTTATCCTCTCATTAATCAAAAGGATACTACTAGATTCAGAATGTACCACTAGATTCAGAATGTACCAAACACAATTAAAGTTCCAGGTAAAAATGCACATCGTAAAATAATAACAATCAACAATTAAATCAATGAGAAAAGTTTACATTTCCCAAGCGCAATATCTAGTTGATTGACAGCATCGTTTGGCCCCAAAATATGCCTCCAAACTGCACATGAAGCAAATTATACAAATGAGACCTCAGAAAAAGACGAACTTTCCAACCAATACTTATCAAACAAAATAGTAATAATAATAATAATAATAATAATAATAATAATAATAATAATAATAATAATAATAATAACAACAACAATAAAACTTACAGATCTCTCCGTGCCGAAGATCAAGCGATGCAACAACATTCTCCTCCGTGGAAACAATGACCCGCTTTCTCCCCGCCTTTTGAGTGTGGAAAACAGCGTGCTTCACTTTACCTATGTACTGATGATGCCTGCACAAGCAAATTAATCACAAATCAGAAAATATAACATCAATCGCGCAATAAAAGAAGAAAAAAGAAAGATGAAACTAACCAATCCATGAGGCCGACTTGGTCTTTGTAGACGCAGTGAGCTGGATACGAACAACACCAGAGTACAATGATTACAGCCAAAACCCTAATCGCCATCTTCATGGCTACGCTTAGCAAAAATTAATCAGTAATTTTAATTGGCCAACCAGAGACAATTAAGGGAACGGATCCAGCAACACTAGCCGAGTCGTGAGTGTTTACTGTTTAGAATTGGAATTGTCCGATTTTTCTTCTCTTTCTTTCCCCTCCCTTCGTCCATAATATAATAAAGCCAAAGGTCTAAAATAGTATAATTAACAAATCCAATTGGGCATCAAGTAGTTGGTTTAGGCCCAATATGGTGTTCAAACATGGGCCTCAAACAAGATTTTAACTAGAGAAGTTAATTGGGTATGGTAATATTAAGAACCACGTCTGAATCATGAATGCTAAGAGCATCTCCAACCGAACTGCAAAACCAAAAAAATTTCACAAATTTACTCCAACCGATACCAAAAACGAAACCCAAAATGAGATTTCTAATTTCTCTCTCCATAAAAAACGCATCTTTGCGTCTAAATCAGTTCATATGCGTTGCAATTTTCTAATTTACAATGAAGTACTGATTTTTTACTTTATTGCAGAAAAAGATGAAATCGACAATTTAATGTTATTATCTTTTGTCGACTTTGCCATAAATATGTCAGAAGCAAAAGTACAGGTAAATTAAATGGGGAAATTTGCATCCAGGCCCCAATTAGTAAGTTTCTAAAGGGTTCAGTCCCTGTCAGAGATGAAATTAGTTTAAAGGACCAACTTTTTGAAAATTGCAGAGATAAAGATTAAAACTATGTATTGACGAAAATACCCCTCCCAACATACTGAACTAATAGTTATTTTTCGGCGACTTTTTGTTATGCTTTAAGATTATATTGTTATAAACGTCCAGCGAAATGTTATTTTCCATACCTTATCTGTTACTACGATGCAGAAAATTGTTATCGGCAGAATATTTATTTACGAATCTCGTTTTTACAGTGAATCGAGGTTCGAAATTTCGAATGCCCATTAACCGACCAATTTCGGCGTGTAATGTAGGATGTATTGTGGTATTGACGAAGCAATAAGATTTGTATGAGTTTTTATCTTTCTATTTAGGGTTCTAATATGCGAAAATAAGATGAAATCAAAGAAATTTTTGGCACCGATTACATCTAGTACGTACAAATTCGAAGTACCCATAGTATGGGCAGCTCGGTGCGGCTCATTATTTGCTCTTTCGTCCGACCTCCATCTTTCAATTTTGCAAAAATACGAACGACCCCAATATTTGGGTATATTTTACTGTGTCCAAATTGTTACTCGAAGTGCCAAATCTGTTACCTGTTGCGTGAAATTTGTTACTATGTCTATGAAATCGTTATTAAACTGAACTTAATTGTTACCAATTATAGTGTTCGAATTTGCGCAAGTAAGATGAAGTTGAAGCCGTTTTTGCAACGATTACATGTAATATCTATAAATTCGAAGTACCCATAGTATGAAAAGCTCGGAGCGGCACATTGTTTGGTCGTTCGTCCGACGTTCATCTTTTAATTTCGCGAAAATACGATCGACCCCAATAATTTGGATATTTTTTTACTGTATTCAAACTGTTACTCGTAGTGTCAAATCTGTTACCCGTTGTGCCAAATCGTTACTAGTTTTGTCGAGACCGTTATTAAACTTAACTTAATTGTTACCATGTGTAGTGTTCCAATTTTCGAAAATAAGATGAAATCAAAGCGGTTTTTGGCAACGATTACATCTAATATGTATCAATTCGAAGCACCCATAGTATGGGAAGCTCGATGCGGCACATTGTTTGCTCGTTCGTCCGACGTTTACCTTTTAATTTCGCAAAAATACGGTCGATCCTGATAATTTGGGTATACTGTCATCAAAGTTGTTACGCAGTCTGCGAAACTCGTTACTATGTCTGCCAAACCTGTTATTTAACTGTAATTAATTGTTGGGTGTATTTTTTCGTTTTGGCCGATTTGTAAAATTCTCGGGATCTGTTACTAGTATATGCGCTTCTGTTACTATGTTGACTAAATTTGTTACTAAATTATTGGTGAAATTTTGGCCGGGAAAACCAGAATGAGATGAATTTTGGGCGGGAGTCTAAATAAAATCAAACGTAGATTATCTGTTACCCGATATGTGTAAAACTGTTACTAGTTATATGTTTATATGTTACCAGAATTATTATAGTTTGTGAATTAGGATTTTTGATTAAAAATATAACCTAAACTTATATATTTTTATGTAAAACTTCGTAAATTGACATAGTTTAGTGAACGTAGCGTGTTTGAAGTATAAAATTTGAAAATCATAAACTAAACTAATTACATATTAAATTGTTATTTTGACTGTGTAATCTGTTACTCATGTTGTGTTTGCTTGTTACTGACATATTACTTTCTGTTATCTTTTCCTCTTCAAATTGTTACTGATCACTGATAAACTGTTACTGCATGAAATCAGTAAACAACATAGGATTTGTGATTAAGATTAATTGAAGATGTGATTAATTTTGTCGAGTCATTTATGTTAGGTCGACTATCTGGATTGTAATAAACATCTAATAGTTCATTTCCACAACGTTTTGTGTAAGTATAATCAATTTGGTAGAAGCATGATCATCCTTTTCAAGAAGAGTGCTACTTGTTTTCCAACTATATACTTCACCTTCTTCAATTCCAACGAAAATCACAACCTAAACTAATATATTTTTATCTAAAACTTCGTAAGTTGATATATTTTAGTGAATGTAGCGTGTTTGAAGTATAAAATTTGAATATCATAAAGTAAACTAATTACATATTAAATTGTTATTGTTATTTCGTATTCTGTTACTCGTGTCGTGTTTCCCTGTTACCTACATATCAATTTCTATTATTTTCTTCTCTTTAATTGTTGCTGATCATTCATAAACTGTTACTGCATGAAATCAGTAAACAACATAGAGTTTACATTTAAGATTAATCGAAGATGTCATTATTGTTGTTGAATCATTTATGCTAGGTCGACCATCTGGATTGTAATAAACAACTAATAGTTTATATCCGCAACGTTTTGAGTAAGTAGAATCGATTTCTTAGGAGCATGATCATCCTTTCAAGAAGAGTGCTACTTGTTTTCCATACTATATACTTCAACTTCTTCAATGCCAACATAATCTCCACGAAAATCACAACCTAAACTAGTATATTTAATCTAAAACTTCGTAATTTTATATACTTTAGTGAATGTAGCGTGTTTGCAATATAAATATGAAAATCTTAAAGTAAACTAAGTACATATTAAATTGTTATTTTGACTATGTATTCTGTTACTCGTGTTGTGTTCCTTTGTTACCTACGTATCATTTTCTGTTTTTTTTTCTCCTCTTTAATTGTTTCTGATCAGTGTTAAACTGTTACTGCAGGAATCATGCATACATTTTCAGCAACAAAGCAAAGTTTGTTCAAAAGAAACATCTTACACATAAGTATTAGATACATATAGCACCAAATTGTAACATCCTCGTCGTCGCTGCTCGTCTTCGATTTCTTCGATTAATTTGGGGGTTATCGATTTGGTATTAGCGAAAAGAACTTAAAGAATAAAAGTTATACATAATTAAGTTAAATATTCACAGGAATTTGAATCAAGGTCATTTGAATTCTAGATCGAAAATAAATTGTTACCCAGATTTATGCCGTTTTTGGGCGATGCAGAATGCATAGTGTACTCAGATGCATAAATTGTTACCCAGATTGCATGAACTGTTAAACAGAGTAAATAAATTGTTACCCATAATGCATAAAGTGTTACTCGGAATGCATAAATTGTTACCCAGAATGCATAAGTTGTTACTTAGCGAGCGCTTTATTAGCAAAAGCTTCAATCATGGGCCGCGTCAAATTTCTTCGCGATTAACATCAATATTTTCATTGAATATTAAGACTCACGATCAATTTCACCTTATTCAGTCATTAAAGTCCAAATTTTCCCTTGTTTCAACGAGATTTTCGAATTACTTTTAATACATTATTCCATTATAAACTTCAAAAAATTTCATTGATTAGTGACACCCATGGGAAATTATCACCGATTTAACCTTATTCGGTCATTAACGTCGAGATTGAGCCGGCTTTTAGTTCGTAAATTTTGGTCTTCGTTGAACGTGATTTGTGCATTCATCGTTTGGAAGAGGCGGCATAGTGTTACCCAGAATGCGTAAATTGTTACCCAGTATGCATGAACTGTTACCCAGAATGCAAAGCGTTACCCGGAATACATAAACTGTTACCCAGAATGCCAAAATTGTTACTTAGCGAGCGTTTTATTAGCAAAAGCTTCAATAATGGGCCGCGTCAAATTTCATCGCGATTAACGTCAATATTTTCATTGGTTATTAAGACACACTATCAATTTCACCTTGTTCAGCATAAAGTCAAGATTTCCCCTTGTTTCAACGAGATTTTCGAACTACTTTTAATACATTATTCCAATATAAACTTCAAAAATTTTCATTGATTATTGACACCCATGAGAAATTATCATCGATTTTACCTTATTTGGTCATTAACATCGAGATTGAGCCGGCTTTAGACCGTAATTTTGGTATTCGTTGAAGGTTGTTTTTGCTTCAATCGTTTGTTGAAGAATATGGCATATGGGTGTAATTTGGGCGAATGTGAAGGATAGAAAGGTCATTTATCATGAGGTTGGTCCTTCAAACTAATACTTTCAATAATTAGGTCCTTTAAATAACGTGACATCTGACAGGGACTGAACTACAAAACTACAAACTAGGGACTGAATGCAAATTTACCCAAATTAAATTGGGTCAAATCCAAAACACATACCATGTGGGTCCCACGCCTCCTAAACCAACCAAATCCTCCACTGGTAGAAGTTCCTAAAACTCTTTCGTACATTTCTCCGCACGGCCAATTTTTATTTTTTTTTTTAAGGGTAGGAAAAGCTTTACAATTTCTACATGAAGGCAGAGTCAAAATGTATCCGTATTGTAAACTGAAGTCTGAAAGCTGCTGTTTTTAATAAATATTTTCGATGCTTTTATATGTATAAATATATATGTAGTTGTCATATTTTTAATAAATAATAATCGATACTTTTTATATGTATAAATATATTTTTGTTATTAACCTTATTAATTTTTTCGATTAAATCTAAAATATTATTTTGTAGTCTAGTTTGTAAGTTGTAAAATATGTGGGTTGTATTGAAATTTATAAAAATTGGTGTAGAAATGAATATTACAAAATAGTCTATTGAGTTTGAGAATGAGTTGATCGGTTGGAGAAGAATTACTGCATATTGAGTTTGAGAATGCGTTTGAGTTTGAGAATGCGTTTATCGGTTGGAGATGGTCTAACTATCGGAGACGTGAATTGTACTGCCTCCGTCCCATTTAATTGTTCCCGAAGATTAGTGGACACGGAGATTAAGAAACCACATTATTTAATATTATAGTACACCTTTTGAGGTATGGAGAGAGAAAAGTTATTAGTGGACACGCAAATCAAGAAGACTTTTTTAATATTAATGGTGTAATTAGTGGGATATGTTTTTACCAAAAATGGAATGGGAAGAATATGTGGGACGTCCGAGGGAAGAAATAAGTGGGACGGAGGTGGTAATTAATTTCAGAGCAGATAGACGTCTTGAATCTGTGTCCATGTATATCTACAATAATATAGATAACATTTTGCTACTCCCTCGGTCCCGCTAATTTTATCACACTTTTCCATTTCGGGCGTCCCAATAATTTTATCACCTTTTCTTATTTAGCAAAAAAACTATCACAAACAATCAATATAATAATATTAAATTTTCTTAAAAAACGTGCTAAAATATACACTTTTTATCTCTTCATTGTACTATATTATTATAATAATGTCACCTTATTTTGCGTGCCCAACAACTTATGTCATAAAGTTAGACGGAGGGAGTATTTTTTTTCAAGTAAATCATATGGCTTTCATTTTTTCCTTTTCTTGTCTTGACGTATGTCCTCATAAAAGTGAACGTACAGTACAACCCAGCCATGATCATTGTTACAAGTGAATAGAAAATATTGAAGCAATCGAAGTTGAATTATTGATGAGTTTTTGAGAAGAAGTAATCAAATGTAGCAAGTAGTAAAGAAAACGTGGTACTGTGTGTAAGAACACGCCACGACTGAATATATTCATATTCCAACATTTCTCCATCTTCCGTGTCCTTTTTTTTTCTTCCGAAACTATCACCTTTAAATGCGTCACGAGGGTTAGCACAATAACAAACGCCCCTCTTTCTTTCAAGTCTCGACCAGAAATCAACGCGTGAATGACTAACTTTTTATCTATCCAATTGCATCATTTATTTGAAATGGAAAAATCTGCACTACACCATATCTGGCGAGAGAGGAATACAAGGGTCCATAGTGGGAGATGCTCGACCAAAGAACAATTGCTAAAACAAATACAGCACGATGCTAAATACCAACTACAGTGCTGTACCAGAAGGAATCCAAAACTGCAAAACTGCTCATTGTTTTAGGATAGTAGTGTCTGGTATACACTAGAGTTAACACGCTGTAAACATCTTGGTTTTGTTTTGGTTGCAATATATCTTACTACCTTTCCCAAAAAAAAATCTGCACTACCAAGAATAGATATCTTTATGCTGCTTATGGGATCAGTTGGTTTTGGTTATTGCATGCCTGTGTTAAAAAAGAAAGACATTTCGTGGTGGGGGAACGGCTTACTCTACATACTTTTATTAGTATATTTACCATATTCTTTTAGTAATCGCTATAAGTAAAAGGCAATTTAAATGATAGAAATGGCAATAATTTCTTTCCTCCATTTGACTAACACAATTATAATACAAGTTAAAAGACCACAATAAATAGGATTAATGGCCTAGCTCGACGACATTAAAATGATTAATAGACTCTCTCATCATATATTCTCTAAATCAGCAGGGCAAAATAGGAAAATGAATCGAAAAACAACGACGTGAAGCCTTTTGCATGAAGGTCTCGAATATAGAGGCTGGGGCTATGAGACGCTTGGCGAGTTATTCATTCACCACCGTATTCTTTTGTCCTTTATCGCTCTCACTTTTTCCCCAATGCATTTAATGAAATTAAATAAATATTCTTACCCATATTAATTCACGAATTGCATATCACTTGCACACGCAAAGCTAGTGTGTTTTTACATACACTCACCTCCTTTTTAGTCATATATATATAACTTCACTTGGAGGGAGAGAGAGACGATTGCAAGAAGAAAAGAATTTAATGAGCGGCATCCAACATGTGATTCTGGTATTTTAAGAATCTTTACAATCTTGGAAAGCTCCTTGTAACTTACACAAATGTGTGTGTGCGTGTGTTTATATATATAATTATATACACACATCTGTCATGTATATCGGGGTTTTTTGAGTTCGTAGGGTAAAGGAAATGTTAGGAGCATCTTTATCATCGACGACGACGAGGGTTGTCGGAGTATTTATACTTCCTTTCATTTTAGTATCGGCGGTCGTCGTGGTTTTATCGGGTCCGAAGTCATCAAATTGGATATTTAATTCAAGTTATTATAACCCTTGGTCGTCGTGGTCTTGGACGAAAAGATCGGTGTTTGTTCCTACCATAACTCATGAGAATTATTCGGGTGATGGGTTCATTTCCACGGCGGGGGGCGGTGGTTTAGAGACGCAGCTGAGGACGATAAGGGTGGTTGGAGGCGGAGACACCGAGGAAGAGGCGGCCGTCGATTACAGCTCGGGGGGAGCACCGCCGCTTGTGGTTGAGCACCCACCAGTGCTCGTAAGAAATGTACGTATTTTTTTTCCCGTTTTATTTTCTTTATTTGATATTCATAGATGTCTTTTTAGCCTTTTTGTTAGTTTAATTTTTAGTGTTTCTCTCAATAAATGCAGTCGACTGATTCTATTCTCACGAGCATATCTTCAAGAAAAATGTCTTCTTTCTTTATTTCTTTCTTTTCATCTTAAGTTACATATATTATCTTGAAATTCATTTAAATAAAATGGTTGCTTATACTTGGCAATTTTCCTTATCGGACAGGAACAACACAAGGAAAACAAGAATGCTGTCATAAATACAAACGAATCATCAGTTCTTATCCCTACAATTAATGGCACGAGCCAAAGAATAATAAGCAAGAGATTTAGCAGTTTCCAAGTTTTAGAGGCAAATCTACAACGAGCCCGATCCGCAATTCGAAACGGGTCAAACGCAAACGGATCACTACCCGACCCGGATTACGTTCCTACGGGCCCCATGTATTGGAACTCATCGTCCTTCCACAGGTAATGCTAAATTTGAATTGAAATCATTCATACCGAGACCATGCTGTTGGGAATGGTGGTGGGCCACGCGGTGGTCAGTGGGCCCCGCAGCGGAATTGGTCCCGGTTTGGCTCGGTACGACGATCGGGAGAAGTGGGACCCACGGGGTAAATTTGGTGGGACCCGCACAGTAACTACCACGGTAAAAATAAAATTACCGTAAGGTAAGAAAGAACACCAGAACTTTAACGTGGAAAACCCTCTGTTAACGAAGAGGGAAAAACCACGGCCGAGTCGGCAAAATCTTCACTATAGTACAACCCTCGAATTTTTACTATCTCACTTTTACCACTCGTGTTTACCTCACACCTCTCTGTGGATGTGGAACCCTATCAGTTTCTACCTGAACTGATAACCTCACAATTCACTCGAACTACTTCTCTCTATATATAGTAAAACTCGAATGAGCTGTGATGATAATAACTGAAGAATCCTCAGCCTATTTATAGATGTCTTCAGCTCTTCTGGACCGCTCGTAACGAGTGGACAGGAATCCGCCGCGTCGCCCTTCAATATAAACCTTTCATTAAAATAATATTATAATATAATATTATTTATTTTTTCTTCATTGGTGTGCGGTCCTCCTTGGATGGCTGGACACAACAATTCTCCCCCCTCCAGCCTCATTCATTATTTTTGGGGAAGATTTCCTACCGCCTCAGCGATAACCCATGCCGGCTTGCCCGGCGCAGAACTCTGTCTTCTCCTTGGGAATCACCTTCGTCAGAATGTCCGCAACGTTCTTGTCCGTGTGGATCTTCTGCAGCTTGAACGCTTTCTCCTCAATAGCGAGTCTGAGCCAATGATAACGAACGTCGATGTGTTTCGTCCTCGAGTGATACATAGTATTCTTGCTCAAGTCCAACGCACTTTGACTATCGCAAAATATTATGTATTCCTCCTGTTGAATTCCCAACTCCTGAAGGAATCTCTTCAACCATAGCATCTCCTTGCCAGCTTCCGTTGCTGCAACATACTCCGCTTCAGTAGTTGATAAAGAAACACATTTTTGTAACCTCGACTGCCATGAGATAGCTCCCCCTGAGAATGTAAATATATATCCCGACGTTGACTTTCTGCTGTCAAGATCACCGGCCATATCAGCATCCGTATAGCCTGTAAGAAAACATTTACCACTTCCAAACGTTAGGCATAATTTGGAAGTTCCTCTCAGGTACCTCAAGATCCATTTCACTGCTTCCCAATGTGACTTCCCGGGATTCGATAGAAATCGACTTACAACGCCAACTGCGTGAGCGATATCTGGTCTCGTACACACCATGGCATACATCAAACTTCCAACCGCTGATGAATATGGAACATCTGGGACATCTTCTCCGTCTTCGATTGTTGATGGACTGGATTTCTTTCGCAACTGAAAGTGCGCGGCAAGTGGCGTTCTAACTGGCTTAGCATCCTTCATATTGAATCTCTCTAGAACTCGTTCAATATAGCGCTCCTGGGATAACCACAATTTCCCAGCTTTCCGATCTCGGGTAATGTCCATTCCGAGAATTCGCTTTGCCGAACCCAATCCTTCATGTCAAACGTCTTTGACAAATCTTTCTTCAACCTGCTAATCATCTCTGCATCTTGTCCGACAATTAGCATATCATCAACATACAGGAGAAGAACGATAAATTTACCGTTAGAGTATCTCCGGACGTAAACACATGGATCTGCATCTGTTCTCTTGAACCCCTGATGCACCATGAAAGAATCAAATTTCTTGTGCCACTGCCGTGGAGCTTGTTTCAGTCCGTACAAGCTTTTCTTCAACCGGCAGACCATGTCCTCTTTACCTCTAACCTCGAACCCTTCGGGTTGTTCCATATATATCTCCTCATCAAGATCACCATGCAAGAATGCGGTCTTCACGTCAAGTTGCTCCAAGTGAAGATCCATGGTAGCAGCTAGTCCCAGTATGACTCTGATTGAACTCATCTTCACGACAGGTGAAAATATCTCGTCAAAGTCGATCCCCTTCCTCTGAGTGAAACCTTTGACCACTAATCGAGCCTTGTATCTGACCAGCTTGCCATCATCCTTCTTCAATTTGTACACCCATTTGTTCTTGAGTGTCTTCTTTCCTTTCGGCAATCGAACTAACTCGTACGTATCATTCTTCTTCAGAGAATCCATCTCCTCTTGCATGGCCTTTGTCCAACAATCTTTGTCCCTACAAGATTGTACTTCCTGGAAGCTCTCTGGCTCCCCCTCGTCAGTAAGCAAAATATAATCAGAACTCGGATACCTCGTAGATGGTTGGCGTTCCCTAGTTGACCTTCTCAGATGAGGTTCAACTGCTTCTTGCGCGTCTGAAGGCTCCCCCTGCTCAGTACCTTCAGTGTGTTCATCTACGAAAGGTTCATCATCATCAATGGCTGGTTCTTCTGGTTCAGGTTCTGATTGTTGCATTCCTTCCTCTGTGGCACCGTCATGTGGAATGCTGACTGGTGTATAATCGGCAACACCATCACCTGTGGATTTCGTCACATCCACATCTGAGTCTCCCATGATCTCGTGCTCATGGAATACTACGTCGCGACTTCGAACAGTCTTCTTCTTCTTTGGATCCCAAAGTCTGTAGCCGAACTCTTCGTCTCCGTACCCAACAAAGATGCAAGGATTCGATTTATCATCGAGCTTGGATCTTTGTTCCTTCGGCACATGCATGAACGCCTTGCAGCCAAACACTCTCAAATGCGAATATGAGATGTCTCTACCGGTCCACACCTTCTCTGGTACATCGAAGTCCAACGCCGATGAAGGTAGCCGGTTGATAAGATAGACTGCAGTGTTGACAGCTTCCCCCCAAAATGACTTAGATAGATTAGCCATCTTGAGCATCGCTCGGACTCTCTCCATAATTGTCCGATTCATTCTCTCAGCGACACCATTTTGCTGAGGAGTACCAGGAACTGTCTTCTCATGCCTAATGCCATGTTTCGTGGAATAATCTCTGAACTCCCGAGAGATGTATTCACCACCATTATCTGTGCGTAGACACTTTAGCGGCATTCCCGTTTCTCTTTCCACCATCGCATGGAACTTCTTAAAATAATAGAACACCTGGTCCTTCGTCCGCAACAGATATACCCAGGTCTTGCGAGACGCATCATCAATGAAGGTCAGAAAATATTTACTACCTCCCAGAGATTCGACTTCCATGGGTCCGCATACGTCAGAGTGTACCAACTCCAACTTCTTCATTCGCCTGGTTGAGTTCTTCGCGAATGAAACTCTATGTTGCTTTCCAAATAAACAATGATCGCAGGGGTTTAGCGCTTTCTCCTTGGCTACTGGTATGAGAGACTTTTTAGCCAAGACATTCAACCCCTTCTCTCCTACGTGCGCCAGCCGTCTGTGCCACAAATTTGGAGAAGCATCAGCTTCAACTGCGTTCAGTTGGTTAGCACATATCGTTGCGTGCATCTTGTAGAGCGAGCAGCATAGCTTTCCTCTCGCTACCACCAACGATCCTTTGGTGAGTTTCCAGTTGCTATTCGCCATTTCGTTATAGTATCCTTCGTTGTCCAGCACCTTCACAGAAATCAGGTTGAGACGCAGGTCTGGAATATGTCGCACATCTTTCAGCCGTAATGTGCACCCCACGCTCGTCTGGATACAGATATCACCGATCCCCACTATTTTAGAAACACTTTGATTACCCATCTTGGTAGTGCCAAAGTTTCCCGCCTTATATGTGGAGAAGTATTCACGCCTTGGAACACAATGGTAGGAGGCACCAGAGTCCACTACCCATTCGGTGCTTGCATCCGCAACATGACAGCAGTCTGTTTCATTCACCAGAGTAACCTCTCCACTATCATTGGAGGCGATTGCAGACGTGTTCTTGTTATCGTCTTGTTTCTGTTTTCCGTTGAGAAGTCTACAATTTCTTTGTAAGTGGCCAATTTTTCCACAATGGTAGCACTTCCTCATCTCTCTGGACTTGGATCTATCTTTCGACTTGTTGTATCCTTTTGGTCCTCTACTCTTGCTGCGACCCCTATTCTCCATGACAAGGGCCTGATTTCCCGTACTGGTATTGGCAGCATCCTTCCGTCGCAGCTCTTCATTGTAGAGTCTGTTTTTTCACCATCTCCATCGTGACTTTACCACTTGGTGCCGAGTTGGTGAGCGATACCACCAACGTATCCCAGCTATCAGGTAGAGATCCCAGTAGAAGACAAGCTTGTAGCTCATCATCAAGGACTAGACCGGCACTTGTGAGTTGAGTTACCAGCCCTTCAAAGTCGTTCAGATGTTCAGCAACTGATCGTCCCTCGTTCAGCTTCACATTCATGAGTTTCCGCATCATGAATACCTTGCTCAGCGCATTTGTCACCTCGTACATACCCTCCAATTTCGTCCAGAGTTTGTAGGGATCTGTTTCATTTCGGACGTGATTGTAGAGGCTAATGTCCACCCATTGGCGGATAACAGCTAGCGTCTTTCTTTGCAATTTCTTCCAAAGGTCAGCATTCCCGCCTTCGGGCATCTTGCCTTCATTTTCGATTGGATCATGGAGGTCTTTGCAATAAGGTAATCCTCCATCCTCGATTTCCATATGGAGTAATTTGTTACTGTCAGCTTGATCATTCCTCCGTCGTTCTCCATGTGGCCGTCAAAATCTACCAGCAACCTACTAGTATCTTTTCTGATGTGGAAGATCAGTCAAAGCTGCAACCACAGAGCATACTCAGAATACTATCAGGCTCTTCTGGACCGCTCGTAACGAGTGGACAGGAATCCGCCGCGTCGCCCTTCAATATAAACCTTTCATTAAAATAATATTATAATATAATATTATTTATTTTTTTCTTCATTGGTGTGCGGTCCTCCTTGGATGGCTGGACACAACACATGCCGACCTTTTCAGGCTATGAACATTATACTTGAATCAATTTTATTTTTTGACCAAGAGTTGAGATTTCATTTATTTTATTAGGAGCTATCTCGAGATGGAGAAGAGATTCAAAATATACGTCTACGAAGAAGGCGAGCAACCCATATTCCACGACGGGCCATGCGGAAGCATATACTCCATGGAGGGAAATTTCATCCACAAGTTAGAAACGTCGAAATTTCGAACAAAAGATCCCGAAAAAGCCCACGTCTTCTTCCTGCCCTTCAGCGTCACATCGATAGTTCGCTTCATGTACGATAAGAATTATGACGGCGGCGCCACCCGAGATCAGTGGCTCCCTATGAAACATACGGTAAGAGACTACGTCGAACTCATCGCAAGAAAATATCCATATTGGAATCGAAGCCTCGGCTCTGACCACTTCATGCTTTCCTGCCATGATTGGGTACTTTTCATACGTTTGATGTCATTATTTATATATATCGGGAATGTATAACTACTTTTGTATTTCACTACAAATAAAAGGGGCCCGAACTGTCGAAGTCTGTACCCTCGCTGTACGAAAACTCGATACGAGCGCTGTGCAATGCGAACACGTCGGAAGGATTCAAACCCTACAAAGACGTATCCATCCCGGAGATCAACCTCCCCGGCGGCGGACGAACGGACGGGCTTATAGGAGGCCCGTCGCCCTCAAAGCGGCCCGTCCTGGCCTTCTTTGCGGGCGGGGTCCACGGGCCCATCAGGCCCGTTCTCTTAGAGCATTGGGAGGACAGCAAGGACGAGGATGTCCAAATACACATCAGCAGGTACCTTGATCCCAAAAAGGGAGGAGGATTTTCTTACGCGGAGATGATGAGGAGGAGTAAGTACTGCATATGCCCGAGCGGGTATGAGGTGGCGAGCCCGAGGATGGTCGAGGCTTTGTACATGGGCTGCGTCCCGGTGCTGATAAAGGATCATTACGTGCCTCCGTTCAGCGACGTTTTGAACTGGAAAATGTTCGCGGTGGAGATATCCGTCGGGGAAATACCCAAGTTGAAGGAGATTCTCAATGGGATATTGACGAGTCAGTACATAAGGTTGCAGAGGAGGGGTTTGATTGTGAGGAGGCACTTTGAGGTTAATCTTCCGCCGCCGAGGAAGAGGTACGATGTCTTTCATATGACGCTTCATTCTATTTGGCTTAGGAGGCTCAATCTTAGGCTCCACCACCAAGATTCCTGATGAAGCGTTATAACATGCATGATCATATGTTGTCTGGATATTTTACATTCTTTTTGATATTTCTTACTAGCGGTGGTTTAGATGATCAAGTGAAGCATACATCAAATCACAGTATATAATAATGCGTTATATGTTCCATATTTGTTGAATATAATGATTTACATTGACCTGAAAATGTAATAGTACTCATCTAAAGAGAAGCAAATGAATATCGTAGTACTATGCATGCCTCTCTCCCACCATTAACAAAAACAAAAGGCCCAAGAAGGCCAAGTTGCAGAGAGCACGACCGACGTAGGGCCGAGTGAAGACTCCTTTTTTAAAAGATTTTAAATAAAAATATGCTGCACTTTGATATTTGACCTACATTCCAAGAGTCAAATATATTATCTTAAACCCATGGAAAAGATATTTTTACTATCCTCCTCCTTGATTCCGTTTAAATTATGACATTTTTTTGGTGAGTTTGCTTAACTAAAAAGAAAAAAAAAAGATAAATAAAATAAAATAAAAACGAAGAAGCGCGGCATATGGACGGAGGGATACATCCCCCCATAAAAGATTGTTTTTGGGTTAATTCTGTGGTCTCTCTTTCATTTACGTATATATATTTCATTCAGTGTTTCTCTCTCTGCAACTTGCTCAGCCTCTCAAGAAAACCATGGGCAGTTTACTTTTTTCCAGCTGAATGAATCAAGTTGTTCCCAAAGACATACCCACATAGGAAAACCACTTGCTCTCCATACCACTCTCATCTATATAAAGCCCACATTTTGTTTAGTGTCATTCTTCAGACAAAAACCGCATCTTGGACCACGAAAAATAGTTAGTGCCTGAGTAAAGGTGTTACTGTTATTGGTGTTTGCATAGCAAGGCATCGAAGCTGCTAATCGCCATTTCCATGGATCCCAAAAACTCTAACATTCAACGTCATCGTACTGTGACGACGATGATGGCGTCTCCTTCTTACCCTCGCCTTGAAGCCGATCATTACGGCCACTCACAGCCTCATCAGCAACAACCACCATCCAAGAAGCACAAGTCAAGACCTTTAACCCTTAGTGACGACGACGACGACGACGATGAGCCTCATGGAGCAGCAGGCGGCGGTTACACGCCGCCTGAGAACAGTGCTTCTGATGACGACAAGAGAAAAACGACGCCGCCGACGACGTCGCCTCCTTGGCAGAGAATGAAATGGACTGATAACATGGTGAGGCTGCTCATCATGGTGGTGTACTACATCGGTGACGAGGCTGTGGTTTCCGAGCCGCCGCGTATAAACGACAACAACCCATCTGCATCTGCTGATGCTGCTGGTAATAATAATAAGAAGAAAGCCATGTCGTCATTGCAGAATAATAATAACAATAAGAAAGGTAAGTGGAAATCTGTGTCGAGGGCTATGATGGAGAGAGGCTTTTACGTCTCGCCGCAGCAGTGCGAAGACAAGTTCAACGATTTGAACAAAAGGTACAAAAGGGTCAACGATATTCTGGGGAAAGGAACGGCTTGTCGTGTTGTCGAGAATCGGAGCTTGCTCGAAACCATGGCTCACATCTCGCCTAAAATGAAGGAAGAAGTGAAGAAGCTGTTGAATTCCAAGCACTTGTTCTTCAGAGAGATGTGTGCTTACCACAACAGCTGTGGTCACGACAACGTCGTAGACGATAATTCTCCTCAACAAGCTGAAATCATGGCCGTGCCTGATGATAAACAGCAGCAGCAGCAGAAGAGCTGTTCGCACTCGAATAAGGAGCATCCTAGCGGGATTTCACAGAACCTTAACATGGCTGATGATAATGTTGAAGATGATGACGAAGATCTTGATGATGATGAAGGTGACGTGGACGAGAGATTGTCCAAGAAAAGGATGAGAGATACGACCTCTTTCTCGCCGTTGATGCAGCAGTTAGATTCTGAGTTGAGCATGGTTCTGCAAGATCCGACCAAGAGTTCTTTAGAGAAACGGCATTGGATGAGGAGTAGGTTGATGGGATTGGAGGAGCAAAGGGTGGAGATTCAGTTGCAGGCATATGACATGGAAAGGCAGAGATTGAAATGGTTGAAGTTCAGCTCAAAGAAGGACAGAGAAATGGAGAAGGAGAAGCTCAGTAATGAGATGTTGAAGCTTGAGAACGAGAGAATGGCTTTGCTCATTAGGCACAAGGAGATTGGCTTGATAGTAGATGATCATCAACAGCAGCATTCTTCTTCTACTAACAAGAGAGAGGAGGAGGAGGAGTGATCATTCTATATTATTATGATACGATATTGATGAAGAAAAACGCTCATTGATATATTGTTGTTCGTTGATTGATTCTACGTCATTAGTATTGATGAAAATGATAATGACTGAATAATAATAGATAATTGGAGCGACAATCAGCGATGCAAACAAAGCTGAGGAGGCTTGGATTATATAGCGACGACATTTATCAATTTAATTAATTAATTTATTTCTTGGATAGTTTAGAAACCCTCGTTCGTTCGTTCATCCTCATTCACAATCACAGATCGTAAAATGGCCGCCACTTTCAGCACCTTCGCCGCCGCCAAGACCATCCTCAAACCAACCACCACCGCCCTCCTCAAGCTCAGACAACCCAATCCATCCGTCTCGTTCCGCCGCCGCCTCAGCCACAGCGCGACGGCAATCACCGCCGCGATATCAGTCGGCGACAAGCTCCCAGACGCCACTCTCTCCTATTTCCCACCGTCCTCCTCCGACCTCGAGACGGTCACGATCTCCGACCTCACCGCCAACAAAAAGACCATCCTAATCGCCGTGCCGGGGGCTTTCACGCCGACGTGCTCCCAGAAGCACCTCCCGGGGTTCGTGGAGAAGGCCGGCGAGCTCAAAGCCAAGGGAATCGACTCCATAGCGTGCATCTCGGTGAACGACGCGTTCGTGATGAAGGCGTGGAAGGAGAATCTGGGCATCGGGGACGAGGTGTTGCTGCTGAGCGACGGCAACGGCGACTTCACAAAGGCGATTGGGTGCGAGCTCGATCTGAGTGATAAGCCAATTGGTCTCGGCGTTAGGTCGAGGAGGTATGCCATGTATGTTGAGGATGGTGTTGTGAAGATTCTGAATCTTGAGGAAGGTGGGGCTTTCAACGTTAGCAGCGCGGAGGATTTGCTCAAAGCCATCTGAGTTCTTCTCTCCTTTTGGTTCGTTCCTTGTTCTTTTTCAGGCCTTGTTTGCGCTGCTTTCCAATAAAAACGGAACCTTTTGCGATGTTAGTAATGATGTCTTTTTGACGAATCGATGTTGGTTGTTTTCCAATTTGAGCTTCCATTACCGTCTCTCTACGCCGAAGCTATATTGATATTGAGTTTTACTTTGCCATAAGAACTGATAAAAATCGAGATATGTTACCGTGATAACAAGGCAAAGTGCTTTTGTGTCGAATGGGAGAGATGTGTGTTTCAAGAAAAAGGTTTGGGCTTGGGAGTTGGTAAAAAATTAAACCTTAAAAGAGCCGGGTACTAATAATTAGACAGAATGTCTTGACGCAAAATGAAAGAAAACATAACAATGCCAAAAACTGCAATTCCCCTTTACAGAGATTCTTTATGATGATAGCTTGGAAAGATTTAGACATTCAACAATGGTGACAACTGTTGGAATCACTTGGCAGCGGAATGCTTAGCTTTTGTGTGAGATTCCAAAGCTTTGTCCGAGCCGAATGACCTTAGAGAAGCAATTTATACGATCGCGTGAGAAGAGAACTCAGTCGTCTAAAATTTCACATGGCACGGTAAAAAAACTGGGGATGAGGAAATGTTACCTGCTGCAGCTCTTGCAAGTTATGGACCCTCCAGATTTTGGTGTCTTCTCAGTCGGCTTGTTTCCTGGAGTTTTACCGGCTTGTTTAGAAGGATAAGGAGTGGCGACATGTTCGACAGATTTCTTGTTATCTGGTCAAGCAAATGAAGAAATTCATAACAAAAGTATAAAACTGGTAAATTGGTTTATGGTTGAAGATCAGATTAGTAAATCACCAGTTCTTTGGGGTGTTGCTTTTGCCTTTTTATCTTGGCCAGGTGTTTTTGCAGCCGATTCTGTAGGCCTTTTCTTGGATGGTTTGGCCTTCAGAAGACATGCATAAAATTTAGTGTGCCCAAAAAGGTTAGACGAATAGAGATTTCCAAGGATATGCTGATGTATGCTACCTTCTTTGGCGTCTCCTCCTCACTGTCACCAGTTTCAGCATCAGAATCATCAGAGTCATCCTCTCCCTGCAGTTATTGCATGTTTTATGTAATAAGAGTGCAACACATCCAACTTAAAAACATGTAAAAAATACGGGAGATGACAAGTCAACACAAAATATAAGGTGCTATCATTGGATAGGAGAATTGCCTCGGAGTCATCTTCATCCTCATCCTCAGACATCATATCTTCATCACTCTTGGTCGTTTCCTTGTCTTTCTTCGGCTCCTCAATTTTCACCTTGCGCTTGCCTGCATCGATCTTCTTATCTTTGGCAGCACTTCCCTTACCAGCTTCAGTGGCCTTTTCTTGCTCAGCCACAGCCTTCGTCGTAGGTTTTCCTATAGAGTTGCACAATATTAAATTATATTCAGTTGTAAATACAAACTAAAGTGCATATGTCAAGAAATTACTACCATTAGTTGCAGTAGTGAGTGGGATGTCTTCATCTGATTCAGATTCATCTGTAAAATACCGTGATAAAAATAAAGGAACAACAGGAAATAAAATGAAATTGACCAAGGAATAGCAATGCCAATGAGTAAGAGGAGGATGAGAATTATTACCAGATTCTCCCTCTGACATCCCCGTGCCAATTAAAGGAGTTAAGGACTATATAGAGCAAATATATGGTAGCGATGGAATAAAACTGAGCAGAATGAAAATAATACACAAGGATATTCTTCATCAAAAGGGTTATGGGCCTTGTATCCCAAGAATGATACACTTCCATTCTTCCAATTGTGGGATATCTCAAAATCTTTGTCGAAGACCAAATCAAACTGTTGCTGAGGCAGCTTTTCTGAGAACAATGTCCCAAGAACAAGTTTTTTGCCATCAACATTCACAAACAAGTGGATAGATTCATTTCCTTTCCCCTTCTTCACCTCACCAAGACAAGCCTAAGGGAAAAAAAGGCAGTGTTAACGAAAATACAACAATAACGATAAAAATGTAAAACCCAAGAGATAAAACTCTAGCATTATAACCTGAGAAAGATGCAAGATCATGCCATCTCCAGGCGCAACCTTAAGAGACTGTCCACTTTTCACCTCAACACCTGCAACGGATTAGGTAAGCAAACATAATCATTTCATAAACCAATATAGAAGAAACAATGCCATAAGATACCCAAATTTTTGTAACGTCCTCGCATTACACACAAGAAAATAACAGAACCACAGAAAATAGTGACATTATCAGCGTCTCATACACAGCAAAATAAAGGCGCAGAAAAGATGCTAGATTACTTTCGTAAATCATTTTACTTAGCACAAAGACAAATCCCAAAGGATCAAACCTTCACTGCACTTGCATTACGAAATGAAGAAACAGCAGCTGAACTGAACATGAGAAGAAAAAAAACCATAAAACTGAACAAGGAGAGGAAAGATGAGAAGCATTACACCAAAATTCCATCGATAACGGCACAGAAATACTGTAAGTCAGAGTAAGCGAGGGATTTTCACTCAGGCTTTTAGGGCTTTGTAGACGAACTCGAGGTTTTGAGCTAAGTGAGCATGGTATATAACTAAACACCCTCCGTGCAATTTCCCTGCCCTGTATTTCTGCTCTGCCTAGTGAAATTGGGCCGACGTTAATGGGCTAATCCTATACAACTAGTAAGGGGTCGACGGCCCATTATAAGTGAGTGGGTCATATAACCGAACCTAAGTCCGAACCAAGCCACTATCCACGAGGCCACGTCAACTGAATCTCATTTTCAATTACCCCGTAAATAAATAATAAATAATAAATATATACCACCCACCCACCACTCGTTTCGTCCTCAAGCTGCTGAACTGAATAAGCAACTCCTTTGCTCATTCTTATCTTTTAATAATAAACGAATTCTTGATTAAAGAAAATGATGAAAAAGTTGCTGAGACCACCACCCCTCTGTTTTTATATTTTTTTTATTTTCTTTTCGTTACAAAAAAGGATATATTCATGCCGACATGTAATGACCTGACGTGGCGATTGGCGAAGAAAGAGAAGAGAAATTGGGATATTTACAAAAACCACCCCATTTTAGGTATTTATACCGTATACCGTATCGATAAAATAAAACAGTTCATTCGAGAGACTCGCTCGAACGTTTGATTTCCAGAATCCAGTGGGGCCCACATGCAATGCAATGGAATCTAATGAGCCCAACTTGTGAACCAGAATCGGTGGGGCCCATTCGTTGGGCCTAATAACAGTGGAGACCAGCTTTATGGTGTCAATTGGACCGAATTGATATTATTCCTGAACAATTATTACACGCATAGATAGATCGGGGATAGATAACAGCATTGTTGTAATCTTCTCTTCATCACTCCACTGGTTCGTTTCTGCAGAAGACCCATTTCGTGTGATCAGATCAGGTATTTTTTATGATCTAAATAAATATTCTTTTTTTTATGTGTATATACTGTGAATCATCATCATCAATCAATCATTGGTTTGAAGAAGATGTTTGGCTTTGATGCCTATCAGAAATTTGTCTGTTCAAGGAGAAAAAATTCCTTCAAGTTCTCTCCAGATATGCAAGATTAGTAAAAGACGAACGTTTTACCTTATTTGGCTCGACATGAGTACTTGGAATAATTCTTTTTAATTAACCCAATTCCGTTTCCCTAGAAAAAGAAAAACATGATCTTAATTGCTAGAGCTGGTTTTAGTTTCATAAGTATATCTGTGTGGTTGTAAGATTACTTCTTTCTTATTTATCCTTTAAGATTATAATGAAGGCTCTCTCAGTAATTAGTTGAATGCACTCGTTGTTGCTAGTGCCAATATGTCGACTCCTGCTAGAAAGAGATTGATGAGGGACTTCAAGAGGTTGCAGCAAGATCCTCCTGCGGGTATCAGCGGCGCACCGCAAGACAATAATATTATGCTGTGGAATGCAGTTATATTTGGGTGAGGATTTCACGCCACAAATAAAATCTTATTTTCTTTTCTTTTCTGGCTCCATAGAGTTATTTGTTATGTTAAGCAGTTTCTTGGCTTGTAATTGTTTGTTTGAAACACAGCCCCGATGATACGCCGTGGGATGGAGGTGCGTTTTTTTTTTTCTATTTCTTTTTGCGGATTTCTTCTTATTATTTTTCCTATGGTGCAATGGTCGAACGCTGTTGTTCCGAGTGAAACATGGCAGGTACGTTCAAGTTGACCCTCCAATTCTCCGAAGACTATCCAAACAAGCCGCCAACAGTTCGATTCGTTTCTAGAATGTTCCATCCAAACAGTAAGGAGTTGGATCATTAGTGTGTTTTTGTTGGTTTTATTCGGAGTGTGATATGAAATCCGAAAATCTCTTTTTCTTTTCGAATCAAGTTTACGCTGATGGAAGTATATGCTTGGACATCCTTCAAAACCAGTGGAGTCCTATATACGATGTTGCTGCTATACTTACGTCTATACAGGTAATATCTATGAGCTCCTCATATAGGCTTTTATGTCTATAACTTCCGTCTGATGTTATCTAACGAGTCAACATATCATTTTGTAGTCATTATTGTGCGACCCGAATCCGAACTCCCCTGCAAACTCTGAAGCTGCGAGAATGTTCAGCGAGAATAAGAGAGAATACAATCGTAGAGTAAGAGAGATCGTCGAACAAAGCTGGACAGCTGATTGATCGCCCGGAAAACTTTATAAAGATCATCATATCATATGCTTGCCTGCCTCGGACAGGTTCTTGTAATCAAAATATACTTTATTGGGTCTATCTAATTAGTAAATTAAAAGTAATACAGTCATGCTGGATTTGAATGTTTTCAGAGTCTTTAAGAATATATTTGTGTTACTGTAATTTAAAAAAAAAAAAGTGTCGAGTAACTTGAAAATCCAGCAACAACTTTCATCCTTGGAGCCTACGCAAATCAGCCGAACTGAAGAAATCGACCATTTACCAACTATGGATGGAATATCACACAACTCCTAATGAGAGTAAGCAAGCAAGCTAAAGCTATTCAATGACACGTATAAATGCATGTAATACCTCGGAAGAATCTATTCACAATGGCTTCGATCTTAACTAGGATCAAAACTCTCTTCTATCCTAGTTTAGTAGGAGCCTCATCAAGTGCAATGTACAGCAAAGATGAAGAATCAAGAATGTGCATGGTGTGCTTGTTCAGCTTAAAGGGCGATTCTAACAACGTCCGTGTTCTTCAATGTCAGCACGAATTTCACAAAGCTTGTGTTGGGAAGTGGTTGGCTTTGCCTAATGTTGTCAAGAGATGCCCTGTATGCAGGTCTTTCATAGAAGAAGAAGACGAAGGAGATCATGTTAGGGATGATGATCATAATTATCGTAACGCTGGTGTTTTACAAGAGTGGTTCACAGATGAAATGGTCATATGGTTTTCTTCCTTTCACGTTGCTGGATTTTGAGGTCTTCTTCCTTTTTTCTTGTCGGATTAATGTTAATGGCTTTCTCTTTTGTCTCGTCCAAGACAGCTGAAGTACGTGGACTGTAGTTAACACAAAGTCTGTTTTAATGTCAATTGATTGCTATGTATGCGATATGAGAGGCAAAACATTTCTCTAAAAGACCAAAACTAACATCCCATAATATCATTTTTCCAAAGGCTTCAGATCGAATTCTGACCTCACAAACATCGAAACTACGATCAAATGGATACATTTCCTTAATAAGTAGGCAGGATTCTCATATAATCATTCCTAGCTAACAATAAATCTCATCCTCTGCAACTATTCATCGACCATTCACATTGATATACGCGAGGCTGGTAGATACTCCGCTGCTCCTCCTATGCTCGCGTCGTACTCTGAGCAAAAAATAACAGAGAGAACGAAATGAAAAACACCGTCGAGGAAGAAAGATAAGCAAGTGCTTCCTCAAACAAACAATAAAAGGATGGAAAGGAAATCACCTGTGAGGACGGCCATAAATATCTCATCAAGCATATACACTCTCCATGGAAGAAGACTTGGTCGAACGTCTAAGCTTACGCAGGTGCTGAGCTATCTCAGCCAATAGCTTCGTTCCTTCGTCTCCTCTTTGCAAGACCGTCCCAGCATGTTTCATGAAGTTGCAGTCATCTTCGAGGGCTCTAAGTCTCTCTCTTATCGAACATTCTTCTCTTTTCAGAGCATCCCTACTGTCTTTTCCTGCAATAATAAAAAAGATAAACAGTGTTTGTCCTAATCACTGATCAAAGAGAAGTACAGAAGGTAAACTTAGATCATCTGTGTTTAGTTACCCATCTCTCTGTCTTTGCTTTTATCAGCAAATGGTACAGTTGATGAGTCAAATGCTTCACATATCTTTCCCTCAAGATCTGTCAGAAGACCTAAAAGATGCGATCTTTCCCCTTCGAAATCAACAGAACCGTTGAAACTACGATCCCCTCTCGAGTTCTCACTACATGGAGACAGCAACTGAGAATTTATGTCCTGATAATCTTCATCGCCGTCGATCTCACAGTACTCACTATCTTCTATCTTAATGCACCCGTATTTGATCCTGTACATATCGAGCTCAGCCTCCAAAGATTGTATCTCGTCGTCTTTCTTCTCGAGCATCTCCTGCATTTCTTGCATGGCATCTTCGTCGTACTTTGCCTCTTCTTCCATCACTCTCTGATACTGCAAGGCCTCCATTTGAAGGGCAGCTTTCTCTGCTTGCAAACGAGTGATCATGGCCATTGCGTTGTTCGCTGCTATAGCAGACGCACTTCGCTCTTCGTCTAATTCCATGTATAGCTCCATCAAAGACTTGTTGTGCTCGAGGGGATTTTGTCCCTTCGCACGGCTCGTGATGAGCTCGGTATCTGCTTCTTCTGTGTTTGATTCGTTAGGATCCGTAATTAGAGGTTGTTCGAGTGGCGATTTTCTTCCGCCTCTGTGGAGGAACTTAGGACTCCCAGAAACTGATTCTAACCTCAGATCTTTGTTTCTTCTCCTAAGAGTCGGCGTTCGAATAATCTCTTCGTTATCATCGTTGTAGTCTTGCAGCAAACCTGTCGTCGAAGCCTTTCCACTCTCTTTTCCACCTATTATACCTTTTTGTGTAAGAGAATTGAGACTCAAAAAAGGACAGTTTCTCATGATTTAATTGCAATGAAACCCCACCAAGATTATGCACATCAGAAAAACTAACCTTGATTATTATTACCTGCATTTGTAGAGTCATTCTCAGGCTTAAACTCCGTGTGTCTACGGGGAGTTTCTTGATCTTGCCTCTCGTCGATTCTACTGGCGAATCTCAACGCTAGCGGAGAAGATGGAACAGTGATGCTACTAACAGATGTATTACGTCTAAATCTCGACGTCGATTTCAACACCACGGGCTCCCCACAACAAGAACACCTATTACTCTTGTAATTATTATTGTTATTACCATCGCTACGCTTCTCCTCAGACAACTCTGAACCACCGTTCTTCATCGTCTTTACCAGCAGCTTTCGATCGTCCTCGCCGAAGAAGTCGACCCCTTTCTGAAGAATCCCTACGAAAGATTTGTACTTCTCTGCATCGGAATCTTTGGAGGTGGCAAAGGACCAAAGACACCTATGGCACATGCTGCGAAGATCAGACAGCTTCTTGTGCACGTGGCAATAGGCTAAGGAAGAAACGTCCTTTCTGTGCAGTTCGCATATGGAATGGTTGTAGAAGGAGTTTGCGGATTTCTTGTTGAGAAGGTGTTCGATTCTATTACAGAGCATGCACGGCGTGTTCAGTCCGAACAGCCTTGAGATTTCGAACGTGAAAAAGGCTATGAAACCGTCGACAAAGAGCATGAATATGATCGTCCATTCCAGGACTACGTATATCAAGAAACTTGGAAATTTCCCGAGCTTTCGATCGAGGAAGGCCTTCAACGATCCCATTGTACAAAACGAGATGTGATTGTTTCTTTGTTAGCTAAACCAGCAGAAACAAAAAACTCAAGATCAAGGCAAGAAAAAAGCGATTTCTGGGTCATGAGTTTATTCGCTTCTTTCTCTTGCCTTTTTCTGTTTTTGTGTTTCTCTCCTCTCAAGTTTTTTTGATATATGATGTTTTATTGGTATGGCAAATGCTAGATAAGAAACAAAGGTGGTGAAAACATAGTTGTGTTTTGGACGGTGGTCTTGGATTGAGTCTAAGTATGGTAAAAGAGAGTCGTAGGTTTCTGTTGGCCATCTTACCTGAATTAACGGTCAGCCATGATTTGGTCCGTTGCTCACTGTCTGAATTAGTATGTACGTGTGTCGGGAGAAGATTCTTAGTTTAATTATCTCTTCTTAGTTAAACACTTTTTTTCTCTAAATAAAGTGTATTATCTAACATTAGAAAAAGAAAGAAAAAACATCCATCCTCCAATCTGTATAACAAAAAATCAGATCAAAAGAATCTAATCTACACTCTACAGTGAGCATACATTTGCTTTACTAGCACTCTTTACACCCACTCAAGGCCACTACCATAGAGATCATCGTGCAAAACTTGGCTGCCAAAGGTTGTTTGGACGAAAGTTTGCTCGGTGAACTTTTTTAACGGAATAAATCTGGGAAAGACCACATTATGAACCGCGCGAAGATGTCAGTGTCCAAGAACTCGATATGAGCAGCTCGACCAATCATGGTGTCGAGGTTCCTTCCTTGTAAGGACATGTTGAAGTTTACATCACAGCGCATGAAGACTCTTGGTCCTGACGAGGAGGAGGAAGGAGCTCGTATTTGGTCGAGGCAATTGTTGAGCATCTCGAGGAAGACTTTACCCTTTCTCGACGAGTCCCCTGAAGATGCTGGCGACATTTCGATTCTAGCTGAGTGATATGGTACATAACCATCCTGACAGAGATGTAATAACAGAAAATTAAGTTGCGTGCATGGGTGGTGATGAGAACTATGGTGCAAGATAATAAGGAAATCAATAACCTGTGGCGAAGATAATAGAATGATGTTCTTGAAGTGTTCCAATGTCTTTAGCTGCAATGCAAATGCAAATAGGTTGCCAGTGAATGAATGGTTTCTAGTAACTAGCTACACGGATTCTGAACTGTCAAACTTGACGAAGAAAAGCTCGCGAAATTAAAGTTTTACCTTACATAGTTTGTACAAGAAGGTATTTTGGAGGTCGGGTTCATCGGTAAAAGTGAGCTGATGTATACACGGCGTTCCCTTGAGCTTCTTTAAGAGCCACAGACCGCCATTAAACAGAGAGTTTGAGCTGTAAAGATAGCCCAGGTGTGGCCCAGAAACTGAGAGATAGGTATGCAGGTATCTCAGATATGGCTCCATTGCGCTATCTGTAAGTGCAGATAATTAATATGGCATGTAAAAGGCAAAACAGAGAATGATAAATGGGATCCTTTCAGTGATTACGTTACGAAACCTGTAAGGGCAGTTCGTAGAATAATATTTCCAATAGAATGCCCGACAAAGCTAAGCTTTATGGTACTCGGGACTCCATATCTGGATTCCTTATCCATTTTCTTTTTCACAAACGATACAACTTCCTGCGCCAGCCTATGTCCCATATCTCGAAAATCATCCGACGTTTTATCTTCGTTGGCCTTCGACATAAGAAATTCAGTCATTGGATCTATCAAAAGCCATTGGTTTCTGACAAGGCGCAAGTCCAGATGATGTCCCTACACGCATAGTAGGTACTTAAATTCTTAAGTTCAATCTACTTTCCCTTTTTTTTTAACTCGAGTAATATCTAGTGCTCGATGAAGAACTTGCCTGAAACCCATGGACAAAAACGACGATTTTCAGAACACGACCACTTCGACGAGAAGCAGCAACGGGTGACTTGGACCCCAACCCAGCACTCAAGGCATTTGCATGTTTTTGTTGTTCCTTTTGACTGAAATAAGAATTTCCACTAGTTGATCGGACGGGCGCATTGCCAACTCGTTCTACAATGACAATAGGGATGAGTGATGGGTCACCAAATACATGCATGTCTTGAATATATCGATCGTTGATCTGCATTCGAAGCAATTGACTGATAGTGATACAGTTTCAACAAAGGAACCGGCATGACAACATGCCTTTGGACAGTAACTCACCCTCATTTGTGCAATACTTCGCCTATGAAGCTCGGCTCGCATGCTTGCAGTCCGTGCAGGCTACACATGAAGGATGAGATAAACATTACATTAACTGGTTTTGGTGGTAGAGACGTATGTAATGAGCAATTAAGCAAATCTGAACTTACATCTCCTTTTAACTTTTGAATAACAGGTGTCCTACCACGCAGTCCCTGGTAAGAGGAATCATTGACCATGCTGCTTATGTATCGATGGGGCATCTCGACCTTCGTGTAAACCATCCAAATTGACCATTCTGCTTTCCGATCAAAAGCCCACTGACCGCGAAGATATTCAAGAACTTTCTTCGTGTTGGCCCTGAAAAGAAACGCGCTAGCAGTTTCTCAGAATTTATGGAGTGAGTTGCACAATGGCAAGAAGATGAGGAATATTTGACCATAACCTGTGAAAATTCAGAAATATACTCCACAAGTTAAACAACTGATTGCCAATCATATCAAATGACTGTTGAAGCTCATCCTCATGAAAGTCACTGTCACCATTTAAAGTCTGTTTAGGAAATAAACACACTATCAATGAGCATTCACAAAAATTAACAGCATGAGTTGGAAGGCCGAAAGCAGCATTACGAGAAGATCATTTGAGGACCTTGGACAATTTGTAAGGCTTGCTTGAACCTTGTCCAGGAAATTCATCTTCCTTAGAAGTCATGTCTTCAATAACAACTGATTGATTGAGAGCCTTCCCAATTTTCTCAAACTCTTCCACAAGAATGTCGCGAGCACTTGATAATGATTTACTCAGTATAGACTGTTGAGCAAATCAAAACGAGCTACACCAGGTCAGATGCCATGGATCGAAAGACTTATAATCAGTCATGACCACAAACACCACATAGTATGAGAAATATCTAGTAAAAAGAAAGAGCGTCACAAAACCAAGGAAAAGCGTTAACACATGAAAACTAAATTGATCAAAGAAGAGTTACTAGTGAAACATGCATCTCAGAAAGAAACATACAAGTCTCTCATCTTCACCCCCTCCATCAGCATCAACTCCTTGAGCTCGAGGGAGACTGGAAAAGATACACATCTAAATGTCAATGCAACCAGACTGACAAAAAGAGCAGGCAAGGTCGTTTAATGTGCAAAACCAGGTGGTCGTTTAATGTGCCACACCTTGGTACCTTCAAGGATGAAATGCCAGTCCCACTTCTCAGCAGAGTGGTATGCACACTTGTGTCGACTAACACCGCATGATAAGCATCGAAATGGACAGGGCAATAAGCATGCAATCCCAAAAGAGCTTTAGAGGGGAGTCGGAATTCATGGACTGCTGCAGGGCTTTCATCAAAACATGCCTGAATATTATATCTGCACAAAAGGTTTACGCTTCAGTCAAGGCTTGATTTACCCAGCTAACACCTTCGAGTTCGCCCTTGTATGAAAACACGTGAGAAAAAAAATAAATTAGCCATGTGATTTTAACAGGATAAAATGAAGAGGCACAGCAGTCATGACAGAGCTACAAATCATGTCATATACCTGTTTTCTTGGACAGGAGCGAATAGAAGCTCAAACCTCAGAATAACAGCAGACATGGACGGACCCTGATAAATGTCAATACCCCAATCAGGGCCACGAAGACAAAGGGGATACTAGTAACAGATATGTCTTCAACAGTGTTAGAACATTGGAATGTTCATCTAAAAATACCAAGCAAAGTAGTTGCATCAAGAAGACACGTCCATTTCTTTATATGCCTTTGATATTGGTTTGATTTAGCATCTATATCTCAGAAACTTATCAAACAGTAGCCAAACAGAAAACCTAGGGACATCCTTGCATCCACACAAAAACGATATATTACCTCCGATATACGCAGAGGCAAGCTGAACGAAACAATCATATAGAGAAGAATATCCTGTTTAACATATCTAATCCGAAAAGGCTGTGTCGAGAAGCTATGATCTGTGTCATCAATTCTCCACAACCCATAGACGTCTTCACAACCCAAGTCAGGAGCTGGCCACAAAAAAGTCAACTGATTAGCAGGAGAAGTATCTATTTCTTAACTCTTCCCTACAGAATACATCAAAAGGGTTTCTTTTCCTCAATTAACCAGAAAAAAATCCTTCTGTCATGACAACAATACCTTCATACTGAACCACTCTTTCCGGAGTGGCGAAGGAACTGCCATCATCATCATCATCTTCCCACCTCATCGATATCTTCAACTGGTACCATCTAGCAAACGCAAATGACAAAATACACAAAAAAAACCTCATAAAAGAATGAAACTGCTTCGAAAAGCATATTCTCATCGCTCATCAATGATAAACCAACCCCTGCTGAAACAAGTCGAGATTGTGAAATCGATGAATGTAGATCGCAATCTCATGCACGGCCTCCAACATCGGCAGTTTGATCCAATTTTCCCTCACATCATCGTGCCCATTAAAGTCATAATGCTCTCATCGGGGCAGTCCAATCTCCGCCTGGCGCTCACAGCTGCGGATGAAGATTTGTAAAGACTCGACTTTGCATATCTGTGTTTACAAAAACCTGATCAGTGAACGTTCTACAGCCTCTTCAAACGAACAATCATTCACTACCATAGCTCCTTAGCTCGGTCGGTCATCGACAACGAAAGAGGAAGGTGGCTTTTTTGTGTCCGTCGGCGAGTTTAATGATACGTTTTACGGCAATTGTTGATCAGCTTTTTCATTCTTCCCCACCAAATCCAGAAAACGTCGTCGTTCCACGTCGTACAAGAAAATCCGTCAAGATGTTCCCCGAAATACCCTTCACGTCCATATATATGCCCGAACTACCAATCACACACCGTTCATTCGTGGAGTCGTGAAAAGCGGAAAAAATTGTTAAAAATATTTGTAAGCAAAAAAAAAAAAAACTGCACGAAGGGTTTCTGCTATCGACAGCCTCTTTTCTTGTTTTACCTCCAAAAATCTATCTTTCCACAAATCAATAAAAAAGCGAGCAACAAGGAAAAATAGAGTTCAGGATTTTGTGATTTGTTGGCCAACGAGTCGAAAGTTGAAACGCAGACATATTTTCCGACTCGATCCCAAACCCATCCGTACCTCTATGGCTTCCTCTTCCAGCCACATAGATTTCGCTAAGAAAAAGAAGGTAGCTTACTGTTTTTTTTCTATTATCTTTGTTATTGTTTTTGTTTTGATTTGAATTTTAGAGAAAAATCAATTATGTTGCAGCATCCGCTGTTTTGTCTTGCATACTCTCAATTGTTTCAATTTAGAAAATGCCCAACCCTTTTGTGATGGGCTGGAGGTCTTGCATACTTTCTAACGGTCAGGCCAACCGTGTGGCGAAGCTTAAACAGTGCAAGCTGGATGCCCGTCGCGAGCAGTGGCTCTCCCAAGGTTTGCAATGATTTTGCTTCAGAATTAAATTAATAGATTCTTTATGTTTTCCTTTCTTAAAGTACTTACACTGTTAAGTTGTTAATAAATGTGGTACCCTTAGGCAGGCAGGCTAATGTTTGTAGCAGTTGTGCATGAGTGACATTAGTAGTGCTTATTAATGGATAAACCTCATGTTCTATAGAAATATTTAACGTACTCATATTTTTAATGGTCGACTCTATATGATGATTCCAGTGAAAAACAGAGGTCGGCGTAAGGAGGAAGTTGACGGCAGAGGGCAATCAGTATGTGAGAAGAACGTGAGGGTCCAGTCTAAGAATAAAATTGATACTAAGACTCAAACAGATCGCCTGGCAGTCCCAACAGTCACACGAGCAGCATATTGGGGAGTAATGATTCAGGAATCGATTTCTCTGCGAGTAGCAGAAGTGTGAGCAGCAGTGGTCAAAGCTGTAGCAGTAAGAGTTTATGCTCGGAGACTGTTTTCAGCGAGGATGATGAAGCTGGTAATGATGATGGCTGTTTAGATGATTGGGAAGCAATGGCTGATGCTTTGGCTGCCACTGATACGAATCAGCAACAATGCATCACAAACTCAGAAAATGATTCAGCTTCTTCAAAAAAATACGAATTCGATGCAGAGTTTGAATCTGGTTCGACGAACAGCAGAGGGTTCCTGGAAAGTCTCATGCGTGGAGGCCAGACGATGCTTATCGTCCTCAGAGTCTCCCGAATATGACAAATCAATCCAGTTCGAAGAGTGGATGTAAGAATCCTGAGCTTGCCCCCGAGTCATGCCCTATATGTTTCGAGGAATTGGACTACACAGATTGGAGCTTTCTACCATGTCCTTGTGGTTTTAGGCTCTGCCTTTTCTGTCACAAGAAGATTCTTGAGGGTGATGGCCGTTGTCCTATTTGCAGGAATCAGTATGAACAAGTTTGCTTAGAGGAACCTTTGATGGGGGGGGAGCTTGACATTTCGACTGCTTTGCTCTTCTCCAGGTCTTAGATCTTCAAGCTTGTCTGTTTTGTCCTTATTCTGTGCCTGACATGCATTTCTTCGGTTTTACCACACACACACACTTGGTATTGTGAATGTGTAAAGGGATGAATTGGCTCATGTACAGTCAAATTCCTATATAAGAAATCGTTTATTTCTTGCTCCTCTAACTAGTCGAGATGGCCGAGCGGTCTAAGGCCGCAGTTTCAGGTACTGGTCCGAAAGGGCATGGGTTTAAACATGGCTTGAGCTGAACAATTTAAATGGGCCAAAGGGCTCGATAACGAACGATTTTTGGACCCATTAATTTATGTGGCCCAGTAACTTTGGCCCCATTTATTCGCCTCTTCATGATTAATACAGACAAGGAGGCTCAGGCAGAAATTAGTAAATGATATTATACTGGTTTCACATCAAGTCACATTGTTCCTGATAGCCCATACAAAACAGAAATCTAGTCAGACAGAACCATAATGTGAAGAAGATATGGTTTCATAAAGTAAAAATCGAATCCTCATCGCGTTCGCATAGCTTTTAAGAGCAATCATGTAAAGAAAGAAAAACGGAAAAAAAAAAGACAGAAAATGGTACAGTAATTGAAGTGCCTTGTAAGATAGCATAGAGCAGCAGCAGCACCAAGAACCAACCCTATTTGATTTTTTTTTTCCACAGACAAGAAAAGATTGGTAGCCACTACGCAAGAATTAATAAGCGTGTCTGTGTATATACTTATATATTGTGTCTGCGTAGTGTTTTTCACAGTGGAGGGAGAAGGATTCTGCATATATATATATTGTAGTGTAGCAAAACTAAAATAAATTACATATGCAATGAGTAGGAAGCAGGTGGTAATAAGAAGGGATGGATCATCGGAGGATGGTACTAGAATTATTACAAGTTCAAGAGTCGACGTGAAATACATGGAATGTAGGAAGAACCACGCAGTCAATATCGGAGGATATGCAGTCGAC
The DNA here is from genome assembly GCA_027422505.1 of Craterostigma plantagineum. Lineage (NCBI taxonomy): Eukaryota > Viridiplantae > Streptophyta > Magnoliopsida > Lamiales > Linderniaceae > Craterostigma > Craterostigma plantagineum. Next base: position 2,425,253 of record JAPQWV010000082.1, read on the forward strand.
GGTTGCTCGGAGTTCTTGGCTGGAGGTCTGTCTGGGACGGCGGCGGAGCTTGCCTGTGCCGCCTGTGGATGTCACCGGAACTTTCACCGGAGGGAGGCCGGAGATATCATAGCAGGGAATAATAATAATATTTAGTTGGATTGGCACTTAATGCATATCGAGAAAGAGGAGAGTTAATGCTATATAAGCAGCCAAAGCAATGATATATTTAGACGACGAAATGGAGATTTGTTTCATAAAGTAAGTGTAAATCATATATTGGTATTCATGTGTGGATGTTTTGATTCGTCATTTTTTTTTTTCCATTTACGTGTGTTGGAAGCCCTTAAATGTATCGAAATTATATTTCCCTCCATCTTCTTCATGTAAAAATATTCTATGTAAGATTTTCATGAAGCCATTAATCATGACTAGTGCGTAGCTGCTTCATATTTATTCTCGCCATCGCGATTATAATTATCATACGGGGTCGCCCAAAATGACCAAGGATTGGTTCTTTCATCTCAAGCACATGAATATATTTATCTTTTGCCACGTGTTTCTCTGTGATATACATGCACATTAGTTTCTTTTGAATTATTACATCCCTTATACATACATGCATGCGCCCGGTAATCTAAGCTTTCCCATTATTATTGAAGATTCCTACTAGCTAGCTAGCTAGGAAAACTATTGATAGTTCGGTAGGCCAAACAATGTGTCTGCTGCAAAAATGTTAACAAGGGTCGTCACTATGAGTCTTGGAAAGTGATGTTGCACCCATAAAAAAAATAATGAGATTTTTATCAGAGTGCTCAAAGAAAGTTCCTCAGCTTCTTCTCCCAAAGAGGTAACCAGTGCATTGCATTTAGCCACATCATAAAGCTAGATTGCAACTTGTTCACTTCAGAAAAAAAAAAAATAAAGTATATATGATGATGACCATACTTGTAATAAAGCTCTTGGTTAATACTCTGTATTAAAGCACTATCTATCATTGCCAGATTATTTGCTAATCACTTCATCCTCTTTCCTTTTAGAGATAGTTTTAAGCACTCAATTATCAGATCAGACGTCATAATCATGATGTGTTAGACAAAAAATAAAAAAAAACACAGACGAGTCTCTTCATATTTAGCAGATGGAATCATTCTACATTAGGACAAGCAGAGAGTTCTTAATCTAGCATCTTTCGAGTTAGTAGTCCTCAATTAAAGAAAACACTATTAACTGATAAGTTTGTTGCATATCCCCCATCAATTAAACTAGCTTCTTCACATGTACGAGAAAACTTCCAGAAAATAAGTAGTAACTAAGGAAACGCTTACGACCAAACGGCGTGACGCATGTTATAACTAACAGTTAGGTAAGCCCTAAATGTTTGGCAGCGCCGAACTCTTTGTCTGTTGACTTTCAGACCTTGATAAAAAGGCCATCTTTGAGCTGCTTAAAACATTACCACTAAGAAAAAAATTGGTAGTTGGGAAAACAGAATTATTGCTAATACACACTTTGTAAGGCAGTTCCCCTAATATCGAACAACAACTACCTCAGTTTTCTCTTGCATGCATATTAACTACGTGCAGATTAGTATTTATTAAATAAAAAAGGGACATGGATAGGGGGAAAAACATTGTTGATTACATCGATCCGAGCAAAATCAAGATTTTACTATGCGATATCAATGTCGAAAGCTGCCAAGAAGCTTTGGGCTTACTCTGCAGATGCTCTTATCAAGGTATAACGTACATTATTGAGGAGGATTAAAATTAAACTTTTGTTGTTTAAATCTGTCTCTTTTCAGTGTCTGCAGTTTGGTCTGCTAGAGATGTGTTCAATACAATAAACATTGAAGGACCTTGCGCTAACATAATACTTGCCGAGGTTAATCTTTTGATGTCGAATGATGCGCATGTCTTGAGGTATATCATGCGAAAGAAAGAACTAAAAAAAATCCCAGTGATCAGTGAGTTTCTTTCTTCCTTTTTCTTCATATTTTCATGTGTGTGTGTGTGTGTGTGTTTCACTATTGATTGCTTTTCTTGTTTAGTTCTAACAGAAAGAGATGAGGTATCTACAACAATAAAGGGAGTGAGACTTGGTGCAGCAGACTATCTTGTGAAGCCTCTATGCTTTGATGAGATATCCAATCTGTGGATGCATTCACAAAATTAACCTACTAAAACATTATAATGAGGAATATCTGCGTGATTTCTTGTTCTTTCTTTTATATGGCGCGCGTAACAATATATAATTAGTGAGTGAGAGAGAGAGAGAGAGGGAAAGCACACAATTCATAATCTTCGGTGTGGTATGGTGATACATATATCGGCAGCCTTTGTTGATAAAACGTATGCTTATTTCTTATCGACTTTGCAAGAAAAACATTAAAAACGTCACTTGTGACCGCACTACATCGGTAAAGAACAAAAGAAGGCGTGATCAAATCTCCAAATACCTGGATACGATCTGCTAGCAATAGTACTGATAGATAGCTTTTATTTTGATATTCGGACAGTGTCGGTGATATATTACCTCATATATCATCTTCCAATTGATAATGATTCTTCGGACACCTTACGTTTCCCTGCGAAGGGTTGAGGGTTTACATTACAGCATGCAGATAAACGGAAGATTTCATAGAGAAGTACAATTTCTTACACCATACCAAACTTCTAGTTAACAAACAAGTACTACTACAATGGTCAATTGGGCTTTTCATCGGCGTGGGCCACATTAGGGCTTAATAGACATGAGCAGCCAGCCTCGGCCTAGGGTGGACCAACAAAGGCTCGGCCCGTTGAAGTGTGAGCCCATATGCTTCCTCCATGTTCAACTCTTCAGGCGAAATCCCATTAGCCAATTCGAAATCGAACCCATGGATCAAACTCGCCGTCAGCAGCTGAACCATATGTACCCCCAAGCCCAGACCCGCACAGACCCTACGACCCGCCCCGAAAGGTATCAGCTCGTAATCGTTCCCCTTCACGTCGACGTGGGCCTTTTCCCCGCCCTTCAAGAACCGCCCGGGCCTAAACTCCAACGGGTCGGACCAAACATTCGGGTCGCGGGCTATGGCCCAGACGTTGACCAGAAGGGTCGAACCTTTGGAACGAGGTGCCCATCGATTTCGCAGTCATCTTCGGCGATCCTCGGCAGAGAGAGTGGGGTCGGAGGATGGAGGCGGAAAGTTTCCTTAACAACGGCTTGGAGGTGGGTCAGTTGGTTCAGGTCGGATTTGGATACGGGTCGGTCCTTACCCACCACCAAGTCGAGCTCCTTTCGGACGTCGGATAGTATCTTGGGGTGGCGCAAGAGCTCGGCTATCGCCCATTCCACCGTGCTTGAAGTCGTGTCAGTTCCAGCAGAAAACAGATTCTATACATATACAAGAAGAAAAATCATTATTATTGAACTTTGAGTTAGTATAGTACGGTCAAGATCTGTGCAAGATGCCTGCCTAGCTTGCCGTTATTGGAAAGAATCTTCAATAGATCTCCAACTTTCTATTATCGTATGACTGAGGAGTGGTCCAGGAATGAATAAATATATTTTCGGTTAATTAGCTAATTGTGGTCCAGGAATCAATTTGTATGTCACATCACAAGCAATAAGCTGCTGTCCTAAGGGTAATTGTAGTAGTGCGGTAGGTAGCATACGAGGATAGGAAAGTGGCCACGTAAGAAGCGTTTACTATTTTGAGTAAATTAAGAAATTTACCAAGAGCAAGGCCTTGATTTCATTGTCAGTGAGCCTCATGCCATCGTCGTCATCAACTTCCTTCAAAGAGATCAAAGTGCTCAGCAAATCTGTGCTGTGTCCTCCTCGTCCATGGTCGCCGGCGGCGTTGACCTGCTGATAGTGTTGTTGTAAAATCTCAGTCAAGAAATTGTCGAGGCGCTTGTGGAGCTTCTTCATCTTGGAAGCCACTCCTTGCAAGTCGAGGGGTTCGAGGATTGGGATGAAATCTCCGAGGTTGAAGACGCCGGCGAGTACCATGATCTCCACCACCATGGCCTTGAACTCCTCTGCCTTTGCGTCGTTGGTGCCATCCTCGTGGCCCACCACTCGCCGCCCCATCATCACGCGCGAAAGTGCATTCGTGGCGCACACGTTGAGCATTTGCCCTATTCGTATGGGCGTTTTGCCCGCACCAGCAAGCGCGCGACTGAGTATCGTCACCTCTTCCTGGAGAGAATTGAATTATAATGGCGGACAAACAAAAAACAAACAAACAAAACCATGTATATTTATTATCCGACACAGACACACAATAGGCGCAGCTTCCTCTCTCTTTTTGAAGCTACCTTCGTTCAATTCATTAAATTATTATATATTCGTCTTTTTCGGACATCAGTGCCCCTCTCATACCTTATTGCTAGGTACGACATGAAGCCACGTGTTTCGTCATAAAATATGTTAACGTTGTTTATGTTTTAAAAGTCATGAGACACCGAGTGACATATAACTAGGTGGGACTTGTGACAAGCAGCTAGTAGGTTCAGACGAGCCTTTATTATAGGCCACACATTGTAATAATACTACTATATACAATTGCAAACCCTATCCAAGAACGCAACTACCACAGTTTCTCAAATTAATTGAATGGAAGTACTAATTAGTTAATAAATAAAAAACCTGAATTTAGGTTTCGATAAACCTATATTAGCAAAAGTAATTATTCAGAAAGAAAAAAGAAAAAACACGAGGTCGTCGTAGATGAAAACGAGGAGGTCGAAGACTTACTAACCTCTCTGACGTGGTTGAACTCATCCATAGCCTTGGCGGAGAAGATATGCTGAGCACAGATCTTCCTCAGCAGCCTCCACTTGGGACCATACGGCCTGAAAACCAAGTCCTCATAGTTGTAAGCGATGTGCTTAGCGCCGGAGTTGGGCGGACGGCTCAAGAAGTTGGCGTCGTGGACCTTCAGAAACTGCTCGGCCACGCTCGCCGACGAAGCCACGACGACGTGGACGAACCCCATCTTAAGGTGCATGAGTGGTCCGTACACGCGCGCGAGCTCGGCCATGGAGGCGTGAGGCTTGGGCCCAAGGTGAGGGAGGTTTCCCACAACCGGCCACGGCCTTGGCCCAGGTGGCAGCAGCAGTCGGCGTTTGCCGGCGGGGATGAGTCGTAGGATTGAGTGGTATAGGAGGAACCCTAGTATGGTGCTTAGGATTATCAAGGCCAAGGGACTCATCATGTTTGTATATAATTTTAGCAGTGTGTGTATGTGTTATTGTAATGCTTTTCTTTCAGTTACTTCATTATATATCATCGATAGGAAGGAGTGAAGGGGATCGGAGGTCTTCTTTCTATCACTCTTCGCTACCTACCCGTTTGGTAGTAGGCATTAATATAAGTACAATTTATTTGGGTGGATGGAATAGTCTTCTTGAATATTTTTAGTTAATAAATTGATTGAATAATTACAAGAATGTTCAGTTAATGATAAATATATATATAATATATATATATATATATATATAGGTTTGCTATGGTCTCCACCTACCGTGAGAAACCACGGTGAGCACCATTAACAAATCTATCATTTTCTTGCGTTTTTTCGATTCTCAACGCCGCCAACACCTCCGTAGACAATCTCATATCCATTGGTAACTTAAATCACCATCTACAACACGTTAATTTTTAAGAATCATTACATCGGTATGTCGTCCACATGTGAAGAATAAATAATGGATTTTCTTAAAAATTAACGTGGTGGTAAGGTGACTTAGGTCAGCAATGGATATGAGATTGTCTACGGAGGTGTTGGCGGCATTGAGAATCGAAAAAACGCAAAAAAAATGAAAGATTTGCTTATGGTGCTCACGGTGGTTGCTCACGGTAGGTGGGCACCATAGCAAACCTCCCTCACCTTAGGTCACTATGTTTGTCAGTTACAAAACTAGGTCACTAAGTATGTATACAGTAACAAAATTGAGTTACTAGTTACAAAACTGAGGCACTAAGTATGTATAGAGTAACAAAACTAGGTCACTAAGTATGCATATAGTTACAAATTTGGGTCACTAAGTATGTATATAATAAGAAAAAAGATGTCAGTGACCCAAATTTGTTACTAGTAACATACTTAGTGACCTATTTTATAACTGACAAACATAGTGACCTAAAATCGAAAATTTGGCATACTTAGTGACCCATTTTTATAATTTTCCGTCTTTTTAACATTACATTCCTCAAATATTATTTAACCATGTGAATGTTCCATTTTCATTGCGAAGCCCTTGGGTCTTTTGGTTGGTTCCCAAATTATACATTGTAATTATTCTACATAAGATAATACTATAAAAGAACAAACAATATCAATGTAAGCTTTTTCTACCCCTTGAAGTAGAGGGAACAATAAATTGCATATGTGTGTATATAGGAACTTTATTATAACGCAATCGAAAAGAAAAGAAAGGGACTTTATTATCATAAAGACGAGTACAATGACATTGGTGGTGGATCTAAGAAATTCGAAGAACGTATTTGATTAGTATCTCTTGTTCTAAAGAAAAGCCCAGACGAATAGGTTGTTGGTGGGTTGCCATCGTATGGAACATCAAATTGCTGCAATGTCAATCAAACTTCTTTTTATGTGTATGTATAAATAGAAAAAACTATATCAGAAACGTGGGTGCTTGGTGTGCGTGAGTATTGTGTGGACTATATTTGCGTGAGTTGGGAACCTAGAACAGTGTTTAATTGTTTTACTTCCATTTTTTTTTTTATCCAGCAAACAGATGAACGATGATGATGCTGTAACAAAAGTCGTTTTAGCATTCTTTATCTTTCTTTCCAATAAGCAAGCATGTATTCCGGCCGGCCCCCGTACGTAGGACGATAGAACTCGTTTGATATGTATGTTTATGGATTACATGGGTATAAGTTATTTGTGTATGACTATACATGGATTTTGTTGATATTGTGTTGAACATGTTTGATACGTGGGTTTTAATTATTTGGGTAATGATATAGATATTGTTTGATATGTATGTTTGAACTAGGTATGAAATTTGTTAAACAAAGTGAATAACCTTTTTGCCCTTTAAAAAATTAAAGGTATAGAAAATAGAAAAGCCACGTCATCATCTTCTACCTCCGTTCACGACAGCAAAATTGAAAATTTCCAATTCATCAATGTTAGAACTGAAATTAGACTACAGACACGCAGACCCGAGCTTCATCGCCCTAATTCCCGATTTGAAGCTTCACTTGGGCGTTGTCAAGTCGATTCCCATTGTCGATTAATCTCACATCTTCGTCGATTTCTGTTTTCGTCATGGCCGGCCGTGGAAAGACGTTAGGCTCCGGCGCCGCGAAGAAGGCCCGGTCGCGAAGCAGCAATCGGGCTCAGTGTACAGCCAATGACACCGAGGAATTGAACGACGATGGACGTTCCCTCTGTTGAGCAGATTGAGAGGGTTCAATTGGGGCACAATTGAACGACGGTGGTAGGGCTAAAATTGGGAATAAACATATGTAATGGCATACCCATCTCTGAGCCGGGTATTTCTATACACAGCAGATGAGCGAATTCCGTGTATCAAGTGGGTTTTGCCATACAAGGCAGGTATATACATACAAACGTATCAAACATTACATAATTTTATCATACACATTTGTTACCCATCTAAACACACGTATCAAACGATTTGAGTTTTGATTTTGAGTTTATTCATACAACAGTTAATAATAATTACTATTAATTAGTTGGTCTTGGTAGTACAGTAGATAGATTAGTCATGCAAGAAAGTACCAACCAAACCCACCAACGTAGGTAAGATTTATGGATGGGCCGGCCCAATATTCAATTTTACATTTTTGCTTTCTTATTCCCAGAAAATCGAATTCCGATTAAACCCAGACTGACGGACCCTTTCGTATTCTAAACCGCGAATCAGAGCAGAGCAGAGTGGAGTGGAGGAGAGGAAGAGATCCTTGCATTCTCAGATTGAACAGCGCAAGCCTTTCCTTTGATCTTCAGCTAAGTAAGGCTTAACCCTGATTTTGCTTGTTCGTTATCTTTTAAGCAAGGTCTGGATAGTTTCTGCTGCAAACTTGTATTTATGTTATGTTCCCGGACGAAATTCAATCTGTGGGGTTCTCCTTATTTGTATATCTACCTGTGCGTGTCGTTTGATGCAATTCCTAGTCATTTCTTACTCTTTCTTTTCTTCCTTCCTTTTTTTATTGGGGGGTCAGAAATTTAAATTATTTTGTAGCCTTTAGGTGGCCGCCGAGCTTACCATCTTTAAATCCTTCAATACTCTTCTATGGATTTCTCGCGATCCCGGGCGTCGTATCTTGCAAGTACTTGGGCGATTGAGGCTCTAGCACGCTCCAGTCAAGTTGATGTATCTGTTTTGCTTGGTAAGCATGGAGAGATCCCACTATCACATCAAGGTTTGTATAAAGACGATATTGTTCTCGTAGAGGCTAAAGGAGAATTTTTGTTGATGTCTGCAGAATTGCTCGAGCGTACTCCTCAAATAACTGGAGATTTCGGTAGGAATGCTAGAGAATCAGCGTGTTTGAGAATTTTAGAGAGTATTCTTGCCAAGGCCCCGAATGTAAATTCTCTACCTCGCAACAAAAACCGAAAGATATCCCTGGATCCATCGGAGCTTTGTGAAGATGTTCTTCGGCGAATATTGACTGAGTTACTTATCTTTATTCTACTACACTCGCTGTTTTGGTGATGATTTATATCTCTGGGGAAGTGCTGACAATGATAATTTTTATTAATTTCTGCAGGCACGTGGTTCAAGTATCAATCGATCAGAAATCTTGAAATGGGATGTTGGACCTTTCATAGAACATAAAAGATCAAGATTGGCCAAAAATGCTCTGCAGCAGGTAAAGTCTCTGTCCCTTCTAGCTGCTTTTGGGTCACCGGTACTGGAGAACATGTTAACCTCTCCTTCCTTGGTCCTTACTTTCTTAACAGCTAAAGCATGCAATTCGTAGTGGAAAACATTCTTCCCTTGCATCTTTAAGAGAACAGAGTGGCCTCTCTGTTGAGAAACAATTAGAACATGGAGCCCCTATAAATGATGGCAAACACTCGAATGTCACTGGTAGACCTGTTGAAAGTGCAAGAAGTGGAAGTAAGGTCTCGGGCATGGAGCATCCTGATGAAAGTTTCATACCTGTTAGCAGGAAGAGAAGTGCTGCTGAGGCTATTGATTCAGAAAAATCATGCCGTGATCAGATAAGCTCGAGGAATGTCGAAAAACCAAATGTAGGATCCGTCAAGAAGCAAAAGCACAATGTACATGAACGAAAAAACGAAACACTCGTGCAAAATAATAGATTGAACAGATCACTGGAGAAATCTCATGATTTGGGTCCTAAGGCACCTTCAGTTCCCGACAATGAGCATACTTCATCGAGGGCGGCTGTTGGTGTTGATGAGCTTCTTCCTCGTGCCAATCGTGTTCATCGTGTTGATGGTGAATTGAATAGAAAATTTGCGAGGGAACATCAACGTCATGATGTGGAAAAGGCAAAAGATGGCAGAGGTGCTTTTAGCAGGCTAAATATAACCAATAAAGGTCCATGTATATCTGAGACGGATGTTGGAAAAAATGCTCAAAATGTTGTTGATGGGGAAAATGTTGGCACTATTGGTGATAGTTATTGGAAAACTAATGGAAAAACCAATATTCCTTCAGAGATTAGGACGTCTGACGAGGGATCATCTCGACGTGGCTCTTCGGGAAGAGGTCATGCATCTACTGAGACCCAGAACCTGCATCGTGGAAGTGATACGGCCAACGACTACTCTCATGTGGAACCGGGGAAAGACGATCATGCTGCAGATGCACGAGGCAAGATGAAAGTCGTACATGAATTTGGAGCAGCCAAGGAAGTTGATGAAGCCCATGTATCTAGTGATAGACCTGTAGACGGTGCAACTGATGTTTTGGGAAAGAAGAAAAGGTTTTTGAGCTCTCAGTGCACGTACAGCCAGGAGTCTCTGATAGCATCTGACTCGAGAGACCTAAATCTATGTTTGAAATGTAACAAAGGTGGAAAAGTACTGATTTGCAGTTCTGACACGTGCTCTTTGATGATTCATGACAGCTGTTTGGGTTTAGATAAAAGATTTGACCTTGGGGAGAAATTTTACTGCCCATTTTGTGTGTATTCTCGGACTATCACGAAATTCATGGAAATTAAGAAAAAGGCCTTCTCGGCAAGAAAATACTTGGCTGACTTTGTTTCGGATGGACTAGGACAGAAGTCAAACAAACACCGCAGACCATGTAGTGCAAATTACAGTACTCTGGAGAAGAATGGTAACGGTTTGCCTAAATGTGATGACCCGAACGTTACAAATGATGTAGGAAAAGCCACTTGTTCCCGGAGTAAGAAAGATCCTCAATTCGAACAAAGAGAGTCTTCATTTCCTAGATCTGAGAAAGCCATTGGAGGTCCAAAGCAAGAAAAACAACAGTAAGATGTTCTCTTTCTAAGTGTGTTTTTGTTCAGTGCTTATAATTTTCCTAAGATACTTGATATCCATTTCAACTTAATTTTACCGTATCTTGCAGCACATATCCTCTACCTCCTAAACCGAAGCGTCAACTAATGCCGTGGACTACTGAAGAGGAAAATCTGTTGATGGTAAGCATAGTAATTCTTGATCATTATGATCTGTATCTTCTTCTTGCCCAATTATGTCGCTGGATATTAACATCAAGTTAAAGCGTCAAATAATTTGCGGGTTTTCGCAATTTGCTCTGAAACAGGAACAAGTGAAAAGATTTTCTGCTCCAGGCACAACTATTCCTTGGACAAAAATTTTGGAGTTGGGGGCCAATGTTTTTCAGGGACGGAGACCAATCGACCTAAAAAATAAATGGAGAAGTACTGTACGCAAAGCGGCTTCAAAATGAGACCAATCTGCTTCATCATGATGCTCTGTTTTGTAACATTCCTAAACATGCATTGCATGTCCGGTTTGTGGTGTAATGCATTTGTTACTTCGGTTTAGGTTGTGTAGTGTTTTGCTTTGGCCTGGAAAAGTGTAAACACATGTTATTATGGTTATGTTATCTCAAAACTCAAAATGCACTGGATTGGAACAAAAATCTAAACAACATGCCAAATTGCTTTCAAATGATTGTTTTTGTAAAATAAACTGCGTCTGTGATTCGTGATAGCAAGAGAATATACATACATATGTTCATATTAATGCCTATATGGCTATTTTTTGTGTTGAGAAAGAACTATTCTTCATCATTTAAAGATCAACGAAACTATATTGCAGTACCGAAGTGTGCTTATATACAGTTACGTTTGCCATTATGTTTGCAAAGAAGGTGTGACTACAAAACAACGGATCCGAGATGGCTCTGCTCTAGAAATTTGGCTGACCCAATCGTCGATGAGTGGTCAAACAGTCATCAATCCATGGCTGCCCTACCCTTGCCACGAGGCATTTTCTTTGATGTCACTGCACAGCAAAGATGATATATAGCAATTAGCTAAGGAGAGAATGTGGATGAATAGAGAGAAGAAAATAATGTGGGTGTGGGGGGGTAAGGAGGGAGAACTCACTATCTTCGACATCCTTTAGTTGGTAATAGTGAGGAGCTATTTCCACCAACCATTCTGGTTTAAGCTCGGTCACCTTGAGGTAAAAAATCAGATGTTATGGATTTTTTTTTTTTTTTTTTTTTATCAAAATACAAACAACCACGCTACATCAAAACATTAAGAATGAGACAAATAGGACGTAACACTAACCTGCCTCATATACTCCTTTGTCGTTAAGACCAACTCGTGGTAGATTACCCATCTTGGGAGCACCTAGTAAGATAAGGAAGGAGACGTGTGAGCAATGATGGCAACTTCATATGCGAATATCTTTTAACCTTGAAAATTGCACTGGAGTTATTGTTTAACTGGAAGGGCATACGAAGGAAAACTATTCTACCTGTGATAATCCAGAGCTGGGGTGGATGTGGACTGTCTGTGGATGTTTGACAGTTCGATAAGAGCCATTCTTCTGTAGCTTAGCCGAATGGGGAAAGAATCCTGATGTTATGGCTTTCTTAATCGTGTCTAACTCGTTCATACTTGAACTAGGTTCGATTTCAACTCTTTCGAGCAATCCCTCAAGCTGATCCCGTATGTCTCGGGCTCTTTTCATGCTCCTAACCTGTAATTATAAATAGATGATAGTTGAGATTATTGAAAAAGGTAAAAAGAAAAAATCCAACAAAATAACCAATTGACCATTACTCCACCTGAATATAATTTTCGTAGCACCATTGAGTTGAGAAATTGGTTTCTTTCCATGAGCTATACACCTGCGCAAACAATACATCAATCAGTACATCATGATAATAGTGCAACTGAGATGCATTCCTAGAGCCTTATAAAATGTATTTATTCTTCCAGAATTGGTAAGCACTACTGCAGTACGAAGCAAAGAACTAAAACAAAACATGTGATAAGAAAACGAAAACAGAAAAAGAGTACACTTACCTTGAGAAGTGCAATGTGATCCCCAACATTCCCCATGTGAAAATTCAGTCGGGCGTTGTCCGCATGAACTTGCTTATCCTTTGGCCTATAAAAGATCGAGTTGCCAATAGACAACATGGCAGCGATAGATATGATCTCCTCCGAACACTTGTATTTGTCAGAAGCAACAATCATCTTTGAAAGCATAGGATCGAGAGGAAACTCGGCCATTTTCCTACCCAATTTCGTGAGCTCGCCATGCTTATTAAGTGCATTCAGAGCGTAAAGCAATTCCAGCGCTTTCAACAGAGCTTCAGATGGTGGAGGGTCCATGAAGTCAAAGTTCAATAGATCGTTAATGCCCAGACTCTTCAGGGTAAGGACCACATTAGCCAAGTTGGTCCTTTGTATTTCAGGAACTGTATTATCTTCCAAATCGGTATGAAAATTGTAAGCAGTATATAACCGAAAGCATTTTCCAGGACCCGTTCTCCCAGATCGACCTGCTCGTTGATTTGCAGATGCTTTCGAGATGGGAGAGATTAACAACGACTCCATACCAGTACGGGGATTATATGACTTCATCTTGGAGAATCCAGGGTCGATTACATATTTGATTCCATCTATGGTCAGGGAAGTCTCAGCGATATTCGTGGCCAATACAACCTTGCGTGCCCCTTCAGGAGTGGGTTCAAATATTTTAGCTTGCAGTTCCGTAGGCAGGTTAGCATAGATCGGACATATGATAAGTTCTGCTATTTTTGTTCCCAATCCTCTCGTCCTATGCTTAAGGATTTCTTCTGCAGCTTCAATCTCCTCCTGCCCTGTTAAGAAAACTAGAATGTCACCGTCACCAGGTGGCTGCTGAACATGGATCTGAAGAGCAGTAACTATGGCAGCATCTAAGTAATCAGCTTCTGGGGCTTTAGTATAATGTATCTCGACAGGGTATCTCCTTCCAGGTATCTTAAATATCGGAGCTTGATCAAAATAATCACTGAACTTCTCAGCATCAAGAGTGGCACTTGAAATTAGCAATTTGAGGTCAGGGCGGAACCGAGAAATATCCTGGCAAAAGGAAGAATTAAGTGATTTCATATTCGTGTGAATAAGATTATCAATGTATAGTGTGCATATGCATTTAAGGACTCACGTGTCCAATGCGTTTCATCAGGTACAGGGACAAGCAAAAAAATATTATAATTTATAACTAAAACAACGTGTTCACTCAATATTATTCTATATAAGTTTCTATCTGTGCTAAAAGATGCAACAAATAAAAAAGCTTACTTTAACCAACCCAAACAATATGTCCGTTGAGAGTGTCCTCTCGTGGGCCTCATCCACCATCACAACACTGAAATTTGTGCAAAGGAAGTTAGCTACAACGCAAGGTAGATGCTATAAAATAAAAAAATCCAGATCTGGCATGTACCTATAACTCGCAAGGTCAGGTTCCCCCAGGAACTCACGCAACAGCATTCCATCTGTCATATACTTCAAAATTGTCTTTTCAGAAGTACAGTCTTCAAAACGAATAGAATAACCAACCTGAAAAGATCAAGACAAACGAGTTGAAAAAGAAACACTAATCTGGATTCTGGATTTAGGTTAAAATATTGGTTAGTAAAGAAAAATGATAGCACACTAAAATATTACCAGCAAAGGAAGGAAATCTTAAAAGTTGGACGAAAACTTCTATGCAAGTCTATAAATGATATCAGGCAAAGCTTGTGCATCCAAATTTTACAATTGTTGGCTTTGAAGGGAAAACAAATTATACCAAATAACCCATAAGTGTTTCTTTTAAATATTCTATCAACCAATCAAAACTAGCAGCCCAAAATGCCACGGGGAACATTTACAAGATAAAAAGAGACATACCTCATGCCCAAGTTTCACTCCCATTTCTTGAGAGACTCTAGCAGCAACACTCATGGCAGCAACACGGCGTGGCTGGGTGCATCCAATCTACAATATTTGCCATACATTGTGAAAAATACTGTAACTGATGTATTATGCAGTTCCATGAATAAATGAACACAGCATAGAAAAATATTCATTGTCCTTCAGTAAGTTCTTGAAATCAAATGCAAATGCCCAAGAATATGGAACTAAAACGATCATAATGAAAACCATAGTACCATTCCGCGTTTTGTATATCCAGCCTCATGTAGGTACTGAGGTATCTGCGTAGTTTTTCCTGAACCAGTTTCTCCAACAATTACCAAAACCTACATTAAATATGTGTATCAGCAACTTAATTTGTATTGAAAATTTTGTAAGATAACCAAAGAAAATTAACAAATAAACGCACCTGATGATCATTGACCGCTTGGAGCAACTCATCTCTATAAGGATATATTGGCAGTGTTTTTCTGTCATTCTGGCGAACAATCCAATATCAAGGTAAAGAGGATATTCCAAAGGAATATAGAATCAGTCATAAGCAAACAATTACTGAAATTTATAGTCTGAAAAACAAAATCTTCAATAAGCACAAGTACACAACTAAATTTCCTTGACATAGTAAATGAGATGAGACACGTTTAGCTTTTCCCAATTGTACGAAAGTTATAATGTCATTCTGCAAGAACTATTTTGTCAAGGACTCAAGGGTTTGAAATGCTTTAGCACAGTGTCAATAAAAAACTTTCATGGATTGTCTGTAATGTAGTTCGTTATTCAATATCTCAATTAACTAATTTCTCTTTCATCCTAATTCTTGAGACTTTATAAACTAACACATGCTTTGAGTGACATGCTGAAAGACTTTCAACACTAAACAAACCTGGAGTTTCTGAAATGCCGATTTTGCAACAGCAGTTTCTGGTGATTGGGTGGATAACTCTTGATCAACCTGCATATTCAATTTATAACAAAAGATGAGTTGTAAGAACTAACCAAATACACCTCTAGCTATACTTCGATGAAAAGTTACATACATTAACACCATCCATGACTGATGCCTTGATAAAATCAATTTGATCTTCGAAAACAAACCTACATAAGCAGAGAAACCAAAGTTGGAAGCACTCAACAGATTACCTCTATGTCACGTGGTGTAAAAAAAGATGAGCAAACATTTGGGTACTTGAGGTTCTCCGATACATACATGTCTCGGTAGCATAAGGATGTACTAAGCTGAGCATAAAGGAGCAGATAGAATGTACGAAAATGCAATGCTACTCACTCGTATTCATTTTTTGGAGCTTTGGTTTTAGACCCAAACTTTAGAGTTGCTTTGCCTATACAAGAAGAGAACGAATGGTTCATCAAGCTCTCCAAAGACATGAAAAAGTGCATGTTATTTGCTGCAAAACATCATTGAAAAGTCAATCAAAATACCAATCTGGTGATCTTCCCATGCTTCTTGCTCGGCAAAGGGGTTCATTTTTTCTTCTGCAGCCGGATCCCTAAAGAAAAGGTGGAAATTTAGCCCAGCGAAGATAGTTAGAGAAAAAAGATTTCCATGCATCTTTATAATAACACTGACTTGTAACGCTGCAATGCCACAGCAAACCTCCCTTCTTGGTTCACACCACCTTCAACATCATAAGCATCAGGCATCCTATACTGCACTCAATGTAAGTCGTTTAGAAATCGAATCAGTAATTGGAAGGGCCAAAAGGAAGAAAAATTGGTGCATATAAAAGTAAATTGTTATTCACCATTTATTCTCGCGGAAAAAAATATTATAAATGCCAACTGAAGTTCCTTATTATTGTCATATTAACTAAAATTTTAAAAAAGAAATTCCTAACCACAGGTCACAATATATGCAGAATATGCATGCACCAATAATACACTAAGGTGAATATAGAATGCTGGAGGGTTGATGATGAACATTATTAACAGCTTATGACTACAAGAGTGGAAGTTATTGGAACTCCAACAAATTTGTTATAGAGATTTTGAATTACTTGAAATCCCTCAATTTCAACACTCAAAATCTTATGTTGGCTGATGCAAATTCCTTCCGTGTCATCTTTTCTTCTTCAATGTGAGGATCAACCTTTGCCAGTATTAATGAAAGAAACCCAAAAAATAATAAAAACATCAAAGGCGTTTTAAATGATAAATCATCACCTCATCAAAAGAATCAGCCTCTTCTGTCCTCTTCTTGACGAGTTCATAGATTTGCTCTTTGTAACTATCACAAGTGAAATCAATTGTCAGTTACTAATTTACACGCAAATAGAATTATATTCTACATTTCCACATAAACAAACTGATGCATGACGAAATATGATATCAAATACCAGTAACAGGATTATAGTAGCACCAACAGTATCATCCTACTAAAAATCAAATGAAAAAACAAAGCTGACATGCAATTTCTTCATGAAAGCTAGGTTTAAGAATAGATCAACATACCTTAATTCGCGGTGCTCTGCTTCAGTGAGCTTGACTCCTTCAAACAAGTATTTTTCATCCTCAATACCATCTCTAAAATGATCAAAGGAGAACATGGTAAGAATAATAAATTCGTAACTTATAAACTAAGATGTCCTCACTTAAATGGCCGTTAATCAACAGCAAAAGCACACTCTAAGTCTAACTTCAATACCTGAGCTCTTCCAATTTCGCCTTCTCCCTCTTCTTCAAATACTCTTGCCTCGACACTTTCCTGAAGAAGAAAATAAGAATATGCACCATAATAAGTGAAGAGCCCATAAGATAAACAAGTACCATCACATACAGAGGAAACTATGATATACTAGTTATAATCATGATGAAGCCCGGTGCCCAAAGAGACAACAACGTTACGAACGTACTTGGTCATTTTTTAGTGACTTTCATTAGTAGTCAGTACACATAAATTGACTATTTTAAATATCAAGAGAAATGCTGATATCATGTTTTTTGGTAATTTTCCAAAGTACGGTATGACTATTTTAAAAATTATCGTAAGTTAATGAATGTGCAAACCTTAATTCCTCCATATCATCATCATCTTTCAAAGCTTTAGCCCTTCGAATAGCCTCCTCTGTTAATGTTAGCAAAAATAAATAAATCAACATGTGCTCTTGATGTGCGCCATCCATCCGAAGATGAGAAATAATATGCCAAAAATGGAACTTGCAAATAGATCAACCGAGTGTTTCTAGTTAACAATAACTTTGATAAGCATAGGACAAAATACACAACAATTTCACTAAAACTATAAAATTTTCATACAACTTACTGTTTATATGAATGTTGAACATTCATATCGCACCTCAAATTTTGTTCCACATTAAGGTCATTGCAAAGAAATTACCCGCTAAAGTTAAGAAAAACGCCGCATTTGGTTAAGAAGAGTTCAGAACACTAATTGCCAACACTATGATTCATTTTTACAGGATACGAAAATACAGTATCATTAAATTATAACAAACGATAAAAAAATCTCTATAATCACTCAACAAGATGATTCCCTTAACTGGATAAGAAAACATCACAAGTAAAAAGACTAACATAGAAACAGCGATGTTTTTGAAATCTTAAAATAGAGAAACCAAAATCCACAAATTTAACACATTACCTTCTTCCCTCTTCGACATTTTTTTATCAGTCATCTGTACATCGATACGAGAAAAGCGTGAGTCCAAAGGTCAAGAAATTCTCAGACAATTGCAAAACAGCAACTAGTTTTCATTGAACAAAATGAAACTACACCTAATACCTACGCCCAAACGTTGAACATTTTCAATCACTGTTTCACTTTTGCGGAGTAACAGTATCTAAAAATTTTAATTTTACCAATAATCGGACAAAATATTTGAAATTATTGGGACTTTTCCTACCGGTAACCAATTATATACTTAATCATATCAGTTGTCTGGAAACTGATCACTAGACAACGAAAATTTAGAAATATGCAATCAGCTTATCCATACCTTCCTAGTAGCAGCTGCATCACGTTCTCTAAGATGTAGCTCCAATTCCTCGCGTTCTCTCTGATCACGCAGTCTATCTTCTTCAGACTGCAACCAGAAAACAGCATAACCATAAACCACAAACACGCGAGTAGAACTCTAATCAGATAGGACCCAACTGAAGTCCTTCAATCACGAAAATCTATATTACTTTCTTAATATAGTACTTGTTCAAAGAAATTCACACTTTCACAGTGCATCCAGTCTAGCTGGAGGTGGCTGGTAAAGGTGGCTTATAAACATAAAAGATACCTCAGAACCATCATCTTCATCTCGTGAAGTCCTGCTTCTTACTCGTCTTTCCTGAGTCTTGACTTTCACGACCTGCAAAATCAAATCAATACGAACTCGTATTGTTGGAATTGGACATATAATGAGTAACTATTACACAATCCTATCAGACAATAAAATTAGAAAGTAAAGCATAAAATGTTATGCCTCATCATCCTGGTCATCTTGAATTTCACTTCTCTTCCTAAACTTTTTACTTCGACTATCCTCCTTTTTATTCGACGGAGCAGCAGAAACCGTATCCTCCTCTTCCTCGTCTGCCTCCAAGAGCTTGTAGGTCTTTTGTTTTCGTGCTAGAGCTGTTGCCTCCCGCTCCTGTTTCTGATATAGCTGGAAAAAGTGAAGAACATAAGACTAGTGATACTTAGCTATTGATGTTAAACTATCGCATGAAATTTTGAGACCAATCAATATCCAGTTCTCACATTTGGCCCAGACGATTTATGCTCCACTCTTGAGTATATTTCTTTTGCAAATGTTTGCGTCTCCGAGGGAGACGATACTCCCAATTCAACCAGTTGCTTTTCAATCTCATTGGGAGATGAAGCCTTCTTAGCTGCCGTCGACATAGAAACATTGAACAGGCTCAAATGTTCATGAACAAAAGATAATGCCTACATTGACATAAAGAATATACTATATGCAGCATTGGATACTTACATAACGTTATCACATACTGAACAACGACGGGCTGTGAGTAACCCAAAAGGGATATTAACTTATCGGAGACCCATCTGTTCAAATCACCCATTTTCCACTGCAACAAATAAAAAACAGAAGAATTTTCAATGCTCTAAAGATGATAAGCTCGCGCCACTTAAAGGGTACAAATCATTTAAATTGCTGACCCAAAAACAAGGAAAGACAAAGACTAGTAATTGCATCTAACAACATGCATAGATATACTAAGCTCTACATAAGCAAAACCCCACAGATTGAATCTCGTCCGGGAACATACATACAAATTCGCAGAAACTAACGAAACCTTTGAAGGTAACGAACATGGAAAATCAGAGTCAAGCTTACATCCTGAATATCAGCCTATAACCTGCGCTGTTCAATCTGAGGTTACAAACAGGTATCACTCCTCCACCCTAATTTGCGTTTTAGAATCTGAAAGGGTTTTTTATTAGCGCCGGGTTGTATTTATACTTAATGAATTAGATTTTCTGTTCGAAAAATAGATTTTCTGGGGATATTAGAAAATGGAAAATTCAAATTCCGTAATAATATTGGGCTCCTTGAGGGCCCAGAAATAAGATCCATAAAGCTACCAAGATATATATCATACCGTTTATCCTTCTTTGCATGTTAAGTTTGCTCCACATTTATTCGTCCATATTCGAGTTGGGTCCAATGCAGCCCAATAAACGTCTTAATAAATGTTTTCCACATAATTAAGAAATAATAATCTCTATTTGCTGATAAATGATAATCTGAGATATACATGCATATATATTGTTCACATTTTCATTCTATTTCTGGCTCATCGCTCACAAGAATGGGTCGAATTCGCAATAACAAATAACAATGTAGTTGACCTTTCGAAAAAAAAAAAATAACAATGTAGTTGACCTCATATTTTTTTCCTGAAAGGAGTTCACCAGCTCAGACTGTTTCTTTTCCTGAAAGCCATTATTTAGTGAGTTTAATTGACCTGAACTCTCTCACACAGTTAAATATATATATATATATATATATATATATATACTGTGTATGTTAATAAAATCATGAAATTTTACTTAGCTATGATGAATTAAGATGTGATAGTGAGTAGTTTTTAATTTTTTATTTTTAAAATTCATATAATTAACTATATTGAACGCATTTCAACATTCTATCTAAGTCACCTACATTATAATTATACAAGATATATATATGGGGAAATTATAAAATTAGGTCACTAAGTATACATGTTTCGTTTTTGGGTCACTATGATTGATAATTGCAAAAGTAGGTCACTGACTTTTCATGTGAAAACAATTTGGGTCATTTTTCAATTTTAGGTCACTAAGAATATATTTTTTCGATTTTGGGTCACTAAGTTTACATTTTTTTCAATTTTGGGTCACTCATTTGGTACTAATGTTACAAACATAGTGACCCAAAATTGAAAAAATCTAAACTTAGTGACCCAAAATCAAAAAATATTTTCTTAGTGACCTTACATTGAAAAATGACCCAAAATTGTTTTCACATGAAAAGTTAGTGACCTACTTTTGCAATTATCAAACATAGTGATCCAAAAACGAAAACTTGTATACTTAGTGACCTAATAATTTTGCGTATATATAATATATATATATATATATATATATATATATATATATCTTTCTAGCAACCATACTCCATTAACAATAAATTTATAAAGGCAGCTGTAGCAAAATACAGACATTCAAATTCAATCAAATGGACATCTTCAACATGGGACTGTAAAAGTTAAAGATTATCTTAATTAAATGAAATGGAAAATTATTTTTGGGGTGATTCAGGTGGAAAATAAGAGAAATTTGTAACTCTATTACGAGTGAAAAAAAAAAAACAAAAAATGACGGAAAAAAAATATAAAGATTACAAATAGCACGATTTGATACCCAACGCGTGTCTTCTTGTTCTTTGTTGCGTTGGGTCCTCAGATTTCCGTGTGTGTATATCCATCCCCCACACATTCAAATGTGAAATGCCTCTTCAGCTAATCTATACGTCTGCGTTGCGACCTTCTTTGTTTGTCATTGGTTGTAAAGTATTGCACGGTAGGTGAATGAATTTTAGATTAGGTAGAGGAGATGTATGGGCCTCTGATTTGTAGGTAGCAGCCTTGCCTGAGATTGTTGCAATTCCGTATACACTTTGATTTCTTTGCCATCTGCTAAGGTTTAGGGATCTCGTGGGCATTTGGTTCGGGTTTATGCGGCGTGTGATTGAGGAGCTGGGTGTATTTTAATTGCTCTGGTCCTTTTTGCTTTCGGCTATGTCAAATGCTTTTCGTTGCTTAACTTGTGGAATATGGTGGGGTTTCACGGGCTGACTGTTTAGGCGGTTGATATTGATTTGGGGTTATCTAGCTTGGTTAGTTATTAGAATATGAATGAAGATTTGGAGACTTGTAGACGGGGGACTTTTCAAGGTATAGTATGCCTTGCCCTGTCATGCTAATGATCATTGTCTGCTAGCTTTGGAATTTGTAGGCGGGGGAATTTTCACGGGGCAAGGGCAAACTTGAGAATATGGATGTTTGGGTTGTTGCTGCAGCTGCTGGTGCTGGGCTTGTAGTTCAACGTCTCAAGAACCTTAATTTTGTTAGACCAGAGGTTTCTAGCTCTCAAGATGACCAAGACAGCAGTTGTCTTTTTCGCAGATTGCTACTGAGAAAAAGATCCAACAATGAAATAGTGAGTGAAGTTTATTCTACCGAAGACATTTGTTCTACTTCTCTATCGGAAGGTCATAATTTTGTGATGCCTGATAACTTTAGGAGCTGCAGTTCAGTTTCCGATACAAATTCTCTATCTGGTTTTTTGAATCATGAAGATTTTGGAGATTGTTTGGAAAATAGGATGCCTCCAGAGTCTGAGGAAGTTCTTACAAGTGACTCAATGCCTCAGCCTTCGTCAGTAGAGGTTGGAATTTCTTATGGGTTTAGAAGAAATAGAAGTAGTATTAGGAGCAGACGAACTCACAGTCATGCCATTATACCTCGAACTTCTCTTGAAAGTTGTGTCATGGCTCAGTTATACAAAGGACCGGGTGAATTTGAAGAAACTATTTATTCATCTGATCAATTACAGAGACCAGATGTGAGGCCATTTGTTGTGTCTGATGGAAGCAGAATTATCAGCAGATTGCCTAATGAATCCTTTAGCGCACAGACTGAAATGGGGAAGTACAAGTTACCGAATGATACTTCTGTGATGGAGAATAAGGATGTCCTCGGTATTCCAGAACTGCCTGACATAGTTCATGAAGACTCACAAAGAAAAGCTAAAACTTGGAAAAGAAAAAAGCATATTTTGAGAAATGGTTCTCGTGAAAATGAAAGCAAGAATCTTGCAGGAGATGGTAATATCTTAAATGACATCTTTCTATTTTTCCTCTATGCACATTCACATATAGAGCTTGAAAGTGTTTTTTTTTTTTTTTTTCTCACTGGGATTCATTCGCCATCTTCCATTTTACGTAGCTGGGCCATGCATGGTTAAATAAAGCAAACATGATGTTTCATGTACCGCACTTTGAATTATATGCAATTGTTTGCTTGGGCTTTGTTTTTCTAGACCCGTTTCATACTGATTTTCCATTTCAGGGAATAAAAATTTTTGTTTTACTGATCATATTTGATATTTAAGAGTGACTTAGCCCTCTCTCATTGACCAGGACTGAGGGATAAGGGTCTTCATTTCTTTTGTGGCTTAACCGTGGGAATAATATCAGCATGCCTGGCAAACAAAATAGAAATGGAGAATTTGCATAAGCTGCTGAAACAGAATGAGAATTTAGTTCAAGATTTGCAGGAAGAACTAGAGATGAAAGATTCTCTTACCGTGAAGGAACTTCCTACTGAGCAGCACTACGAATCACATGATGCCCACAGCGATCTTCACTCTGGTGATGCCGCCCAAGCATCATATCACGAACGAGAAGAAGATAACCGTTCATCAACTCCTGAACACAAGTTTGAGGAGGAATCTTTGAGCAGGATTGAAGCAGAACTCGAAGCCGAGCTGGAGAGGCTCGAATCAACCATGAACTCATCTAGATTAGATGGAAAACTATCCAATGTAGTCGAGGTGAAGACAATAATATATATGTCCCTATTTTTTTTACCAAACTTAGTGATTTGGATAATTAACTTCAATCACCATGACCATGATGGTTGAAGATGACAGTGTTACGTAATTAGTCTTACTGCTCAAAGCTAGATCATAGTCTTCTGCACAGAAAATTTAATGGAGTTTGTGACAGTAAATTTTTCCTGGCTTTTTCTACAGCTCGATCCTGATTCTATTCCCGATGTTGTGGAAGGTGAACTCAGAGCGGACTTATTCGAGGCTAAAAATGGCGAACAACCTTATGCCGATAGAGATGGTAGCGGCACAACTACACCATGCTCTCTTCCTCAGCCAGTCTCACCCAGAGAGCTCACCCTGAGATTACATGAACTCATCCAATCGAGACTTGAACATCGCGTTAAGGAACTTGAGTTAGCCCTCGAAAACAGCCAAAGAATGCTCAAGATGTTAGAGTCTTCTACTGCTCAAAATAGCCCAATCATAAAAAACGGGCAGCAACATCAACATGTCCTCGACCAGCCTGTTGTTATCAATTTATCAGGGGAAGCTTTATCTGCATACAATGAGGCTTACGAAGAGCTTGCAAAAGTTTCTGAGTCCGACGGTGATCCGCTGGTGGAGTTTGAACTCAATGGTGGTGTTTCCGGAAATGGCGATGATGTAAGAACTTCTGGTCCAGATAGTGGTTGGGTTTCGAATGGGAATCGAGATACCGTGACGTACGGTGGATCTGATGATTATTCTTTTCCTCGTCTGAACGATAATCTCAGTGGCAGTATGGAAGAGAGTGATGATGAGATGGAAAGGCTTTTGATAAGGCAGGTCATAGAGAAAGCAAAACAGGGCTCTCCTGCTGTTCTGAAAGCTCAGAGAGCATTTTTATGAACTGAGAATTGAACATTGACCTGAAGTAAATAAACACGTGTGTGAAAATTAATTTCCTATTGTGGAGAATTTTCCTCATTTTCTCAATCAAGATTCGTTCGTTGAGGTTTCAGTTTGGCTATGGCAGCAAAAGCATATTCTCGCTGGTGTTGATGGCTCCCCAGAAACCAACCCGGCTTATGCAAAAGACAGACTCCATATGCAATCAAAATGAACCCAAGGCAGGTGATCTAGTTAATGTAAAGAGTGGTGGAAATTTGTTTCTTGCATCACCACTTGTTGCCTTTTCCATCTCGTCACAGCTTATGAATCTGCCATTAACTTCATCTTGTCGTGTCTACATATTTTACCGAAAAAGAAACGGCCACAACACGAACTTTGATAGACAGGTCTTGATTCAGCACTTTAGACTTAAACATTCATTAAAGCTTTAGATTTGCAACTAATTCTTTGTCTACAACAGTTCAAGGAATATACAGAAACCCTTACTGGCACGAGGGATACTTCTTCTATACATGAATTGTATCATGAACTTATATGAAAAAGAAATTTGGCGGCTGCTCAATTGCTCAAAACCCCCTTAACTTCTTCGTAGTTGCCTCTTTATCGCGAGTTAAGCTTTCTTTTACTTGTCTCTTACATTCACGGCATAGGGCATATCTATTCATCTTTTTAAAGCCAAAAAACAAGTGGCTCAAACAGAACTTAAAGGCGGTTGTTGGTCAGACATGTAAAGTCTCCAAACATTCATAAGGATTTGCGTAAAAGTAATCTTCTTCCTTAGGTTTATCTTCAATTGCCAATCTTTTGGTTGGATTTCCGACGCGATTCGAGTGTGCATCTTTTACAGCTGAGGAGAACTTGTCCCATGTAAGCGAACCGGAGTTATACTGATCTATTAGATCGACGAGAAGCTTTCTGTCCAATATAATAGTCCTCTTGCATCCAAGATATCTGTAGACAAAAAGAAGAATGACTGTAAATGGTTTCACTCGCTTTTAGCATGCCACGGTCCAAGAAGTGTCAAAACAAAATATAGATAGATTTTCTTTCAGCAAAATTTAGTACCTCCGATGTCCCTCAACGATTTTAGCCATATTTCCATTATACGTGGGAATGAATATATCACTCTTGAGTGCGACGAGATAGTCAAGCGCAGCCATTTGGGACGAGTGGTTTTGAAAAAATCTAAGATCTGAAGATTTCAGCAAAGTCTCCTTCCTTACCTGTTTTCACATTGCCATTGAAAAAATCCCGATTTCTGGACAAGGTGCAGATGTACTATATCATCATCAGTATCCAATCTAATATACACTGACCAAATTTGGGAAAGACGATCTCAGACTCGACAATCTTCTCTCGACCCATATATTTCTCCAGCAGCTATGTAAATCTGGATATTCTGGTCAATGTTCAAAGCCTTTAATACAAGTGTGGTTTCTTCGGGAGTCAATGGACACAAACCTTCCTTTCTTTTCGAATCAGAATCAATGATCTTCTCTTTCCACCATGGATATGCGTATCTATATGTGAAAAATTTAGTAGTACAAGAACAAAAACATATCAAAAAATACTTTTGAAGTGTAGAGCTCTTAGATTCACCTCATTCTTGTTAATTCATCAACCTCGTCGGCGTTGCATCCCTGTGTACACCCAGAAAAGGCTAACATGTCCATTTCGTAGCGGAGATGCAGCACTATGAATGGACCGTTTTGCTGCAGTATCTTAATAACTTTTCTTCCCAATTCTTCAATATGAGGAGTAAACTTTAAAGCACTGAAGTTTACACGGCATCGAAGCTTTTGAAGTTCCAAAGGCTGATCATTATTGGCAAGACGAGCATCGGTTCTATTCAAGTGGACGACTTTATACTTCTGAATCAGAGGAAGTATCTGCAGGTGGACACAACTAACTTGAAAAAAAAGAGGAAATTATTAAGCAACAGAAAGGAAAAAACAATAAATGCCGAGAAGTGGTGGTAACCTGTTCATGATAGTAAGAGATGTCTGACCAACTAACTGGAGGCATGGTATAGATTAACCCTAGCTGAACCCTCCTCTGCACCCTTGAAGGTAGCTGCTTCAGTATTCGGACCTCATCTCTTAGAGATGTAATAAAATGGTCAACATCAAATATGTCTTGAAAATCACTGCAAGAAGTTAGAACTTATCTTGCTTAGGTCAGGGAAAACATCGTGGAATAGGAGTAAATGTAAATGAACTTCAGAGAACTTATCTCAGATAGAACAAACAGACCTGGGATCATTCCAGAAAGAAGTCTTGTCAAGTTCAGGAACAATCAATGTAACGTTTAGATAACTAGCAATAGCAACCATGTCACAAATCTGCAGCCAGAAACAATAGAATTAAATTAGGAATTCGTCAATGTGGTAATAAACTGAAAAGCTAAGATGATGAAGTGCTGGAAAGGATAATCGATGGGAAAATTCGTAACCCACCGCAGCTCGCATTTGATTAAGCCCTCCATTGCATGAAACCATCAGGTAACCATTATTCTTGTAAATTCCTAGATGTGTAAGCATATGAATCAAGTCATGGACCAGTCAAGTATGATGGGAGATAGTAAAGATGCCATTCCTTAGTGGTTTGTCAGAATATAGTAGATGTTCCATACCAAAGCAAAAGAGATTATACTTTCCAAGAAAACCACACACAAAGGATCAACTTTACACCCATAAAAGTTGCAAGTACAATGGAAGGACAAAAGGCAGAAAATTCACAGATAGAAAATAATACAACAATCTGTATCAGATTAGAAGGATCAATAATAGAAAGAAACAGAAAATTTAAGCGTTTCCCACATGAACAAAAATCTCGGGAAAAATCTAAGATGAAGAAATTCAACCATATCTTATCTATCACAAATCACCAAAGACACTTTCCACACATAATTTTCACACATTCCCAGCACTTCATGTAACCCTATGCAAAGAGGACGCAGGATACAGATCTCACAAATGTCGATCATATGTCATTAGCCAATTTTACACACAACAAAACTGAAACTCACGGAAATGCGTGAAACATCACATAAACTCAGCTTACTTTTAGGTGGAAGAAACTTGGGTTGAGACTCGTTTAAATCCGATCTCATAGCTGCCGCATGAGAAGCAGATTCTTGCGAAAAGCATGAGGGCCAACCTTTTAACACCATAGGACCCCAAGATTCACTCAACGCCATTAATTGAACTAAGCAGGTCCACAAAAATACTGTAGTTGCAGCCCTTATGATCCAAAGCTTCATTCTAGACCTTGAAACCATCCCACTATTCCGAAGCTTCTCCAGTCTATTCCCCCCAAAAGCTGCCGCTTTGAGACCCATTAAGCCCCACCTTCTCCTCATGCTATTAACCTCCTCACAGCCCTCTATTCTGAACATCTCAACCATAACGACAAACACATACAACTGATTAATCTTTACTCCAATAATCCAAATGATCTCACTCAGAACGCTGAAAAGTTGATAATGTAGTAGGTTTGCAGCAGGGAAACCCAGGTAAATCCTCCGAGATCCGCGCACATCAGTAAAAAAGGTTAGTTAAACCCCAGAGAGACTCGATCGTCGCCGATCCTGAGCCCAGGAGGAAATAGTTACAGTGTCAGCTCAGTTAAACAAAACTGAGCGTAAGGCCGAAAATCGAAGGGTATGCCGGGAATGCGTACCTAGATCCGACGAATATCCCTGAAGGACAACATATCTTATCCGTCGGGAAACATGCATCTCAAACGAGACAACGAAGATGAATGAATGTGAGGGAGCGAGAAGCTATCAAGGACAATGATGATGGATTGGAAAGAGAGACAGAGGAAGTCTACGTGTGAGCGCGGTGAAAAACAGGCACGAAAGCGAAAAGTTTATAGCTGGTTGTTGCGCTCAAATCGAGCAAACCGATGCCAATTGTAGTGTGAGTTTATTAGTACATTGTTTTCCCAAGCGTTATTGTGATTCAGTGCGGTGAGGTCCACCATAGCTTCTAGGTAGGAACTATGTTAATAACGTACTGATACAGATAAAGAATTGTAATGCTTATATTATGTATGACTAGATAATATGGCCGCACGATGTGCGGCTTTTATGTAATCATACCCGAACCATGGTTGTTGAAACCGGACCGGACCGGCCGGTCCCGGCCGGTTCTGACAGGACCGGTCAAAAATCCGGTCCGGCTCCGGTCCGGTCTTTTTTTTTTTTTTTAAATTTATAAATAAATAAAAAATTAGTTTAAAGAAGTTATACAAAATAGGAAAATCAATAAGTTAGTTTGATCTAGTAAGTTGTTGATATTTTACTAAATGGACTTGGGTTCGAATCCACCCAACCCCTAACTTTTATATTTTATAAGTAACTTATTAGCTCACTATTTTATTTTTATTCAAATTTGACCCCAACCCATACATTTAATACTTGACATACGATGAATTTATAACAACCAACACAATTTACTTTTATTTAATTTTACCCCTTAATTTATATAATTATAGTTTGAAAAACGTTCATAAAAACATGTATATTTTTTATATTATTTGATTAATTCGTATATAAAATATATATTTGTTATACTTAAGATACCGGTTTTACTCCGGTTTGATTCCGGTTCTATTACCAGTTAAACTACTAAAATTTCCGATCCGGTTCGAAAACCCGATTTCAGAACCTTGACCCGAACTCGAATCATTAAAACACTTAATAATAATAATAACAAAGTAGAAAAATATGTTACAAATTCAATCGATCAAAACATGCATACCGTACGGTATCGTACATTGCATAGCTGTTGAATTATTTTCCACGTAACATAACGGAGTTTGCCGGCGTCTGTAATTGGTAATAAAGCACGAACCGCCAGATACCTCGATGTTCTTGACATCAGTTTCTTTGCACTGGCTCATTTTGTTTCTCAATCTGCATATGCCCTCAAGATTCTCGGTATGAAGAAATCTATTCGATTTCTGCCAATGTGAGGACTTCGTTGTAGACAATATTTTTTGTACGGCCGTTTGGTTGGGTTTGTGGTGATGTTGGTCTGATCGAGATTTTGAGTTGATCAAAGCTTTAGCTCTTGATAAGGCGACATAAAGCTGTCCATGTGACAAAACGAGTTCTTTAAGATAGATTCCAACAATGTCAAGTGCTTGTCCTTGTGCTTTATTAATCGTCATTGCGAAGCACAAACGAATCGGAAACAGAATTTTCTCTTAAAATGTATGGAGGAAAAATCATTTTTTGGCGATTCCAAGGATATACGTGGGATTAACACAAGCTTCCCCATACTTGTGCCTACTGAAATTGCAGCATAAATGACATTACTATTGAAATCCATGCAGATGAGGCGAGTCCCGTTACAAAGACCTTTTGCTGCTGGATTAAGATTTCGAAGCAAAATAATTGGTGCATTTCGATTTCTATCAATGTGAGGACTTCCTTGTAGACAATATTTGAGTTAGAAATCATCTGCCCGTCTATACAATCCCTGACCTTATCGCAAAGCAAGCACGAGTCGGGGCCTATGTAGTGACGATGGGGAAAATATTATCCACCTTTGAGCATAAATGTGAGGTTGAGAGTTTGAAAAACATCTAAAGACAAATTACCTGAATAAAAAAGCAAAACAAATTTAACCAAAAAAACAGTTAAGAGAAGTGGATGAGATAAAATTACGTAGGTATATATAGACTAATATAACAAGCTATTTTAGGCTTTTCTGAAAAACAAAGCAAAACAAATATGTTTAAGAACAAAAAAAATTGAGAGAAAGACGTATGAACGGTTATCTCCGTCATCACGCATCAAAGATGCAGAACCATTTTATATAAGGGAAACAAAACCAAATAATCGAAAGGCTAGTCGTTTGCTTCTCTTACACGAAGAAACAGCTTCGAGTCGCACCACATATGAGCTTCACCACGATGTTAACCAACATTTCGAAAAACATATACTAACGCATACAAATTAAACACAACGTCACCAGAATAGCCGAAACACTAAAAGACGATAAGAAAAGACCACCTGAAACCCGCACTTACCTCCACAGGCAAACATCTAACAGGAGATACAGCCAAGAACACTGATTCCGTGCGAAAGGGACATTGTAATAGAAGAGAAAACACAACAACTGCAAATAAACGAACCTTTCGCTATTACAGCTGCCTCGTCTAATGATATTGAGTCACTCAAACTCTGGTTATCTTCATCAGCCACTTCAAAGCCTCCATTCTTTCTAGAATCTTGAAAACGATCAGTAGGGGAACAAGCGATGGCGAGAAGCATAGAAAGAGATGGACAATGGTGAGAATTTGCTGAACGGACGATATGTTGAATTGACTATATAAAAATGAAGACTGAAGGCGAAAATTCTCTATTCTCAAAGAAATCATTACTCCACATGTAATGAATGGTTCGAGTTCCCAAAAGTTTATTAATGGCATTGGAATTGGGACCCACCAAGAAAGTGACGATACTAAATATATCGAATTCAATTGAGATAAAATAATGTGTTAAGTAACCTGTAACATAATATTGTCAGTTGCAGATATGAGGATAAACACGTAAAAGAGAACTTGTTACCTGAAAGTAAAACTGGCCACATTCCCTCTTTTATAGTAGTATAGATATATAAATTAAATAATAATCTAACCTTATAATTGATTGATGGCAACCAACCTATCTCGCAGATTTATCCCATTGAGAGCATCTCCAACGGGTACTTTATTTTGTGTAAAACACAAAAATAGAGTACGATTCTACTCCAACGGGACTCTATATTTAACACAAATATAGTGTTGATCAGCAGAGAAACTCTACATCTAGAGTACGCACAATTTTTAACACAAAAATAGAGTTTTAATTTCTATTTATATTTATTTAGTAATACATATTTTGTTATATTTAAATATTTGATACACTATTATAATACAAATAAAATTAAAAATAATATAATTTTATTTATATAATAAAATTAAATTTAAATAATATGCTAATTTTATCATTCATGTAATTTAAATATTAATAATTAAAATACATTGAATTTTTAATTTTATATAATAAAGTATAGTAAGTCAATTATGATAGTAAAATATAGGAATTTGATTTTTAGTGTAAAAATAGAGTTCATGGGTTGGAGAGAAAACTAGTGTAGAAAATAGAGTTTATGGGTTGGAGTAAAAGCACTGTAGCAACTGTATTATTTGTAATATTACCTGTATTTTTATGCATTGCATTGGAGATAGCTCTGAGAATTGAACTTGTCAAAGATCTAATGACTTATTAGGACACGTGGCGGGTGTACATACACGACGCTCGTGGCATACCATATCGCGCCGACAATATCAATCTGGTAATATTTTTCACGTTAAAGAGAAGAAAAAAAGGAATTACATCACAGCATATATACTATGTACAAATTTCTATGAACTATGTACAAAATTTCCAAATGAATCTCGAACGCATCGACTATGTCTTCATCATCATCATCATCATCATCACCTTCAACCTTCACCTTCACACACACACACATATAATATATATGTGTCTTTTTTGGATCGAATCGATATAAACTTGACACAAGTTTTTTTCTTCAGCAAACAAATTAAAAGAAGGAAAAATAGTGTGTGTTGTTATTATTATTATTTAAAGGCTGGTCGTGCGTTGAAGCTGTAGCTGGGGTTTGGTGTGTAGATAATTCTTGAGAGTTGATCATAGCCTGCGAGGACACCAGCACCTGCCACCCCAAGAAGCATATTAGCTGTGACTCCTCTGAATAGAGCCCTAAATCCCTCAAGGCGAACGATCTCACGAAAAGCATGCACCGTACTCCGATACTTGGACGTCTGACCACAAGTTAACATCATTCTACGCCTTAGCGTGTCGAATGGATATGCGCAGACACCCGACACCGTGGTCACGCTCCAACCCAAGCAGAAGCTTGCCACAAAATTGTCCTTGGAAATAAATAAATAAATAAATAAATAAATGTTGAGACTTTTGCCCCAGCGAAATAGCACACATGTCAAATGCCCAAGTCAAACAACTTGGAACGAAGAGATCAAGAAAATCCAGTCACCTGAAATGGTCCGACCAAGACGATTGGCTTCACGGTGTCATAAATCCCAAAATACATCCCTCGGTACAAAGTAATCCCCCATATCGAAACCCCAAAACCACGATAGAGACCTGTGATTCCATCACTAGACAAGGTCTTATTGTAGACATCTATTAGGCCATTAAACTGCCTTTTCCCGCTAACCCGACACTTTACAGCATCGGTTGCCAGACGAGTCCGTGCGTAGTCTAAGTGGTAGAGAAACAACGAAGTGGTAGCACCTGCTGCACTGCCCGAAGCAACATTACCAGCAAACCACTTAAAGTATCCATCTTTCTCCTTTGAACATCTAAGGAGGGATTTGAAGTAGCCTTTGAAAGCAAAGTTGAAGGCCTATACACAACAAAATCTTGTTGAAAAAGGCATGCTACAAGACAATGTAAGAGTGGCTACGGTCATGATTGTACCTGTGTGGGAAAATATCTGATGACATTGGCTTGATTACCCCTCCAAAAGGAGATAACGCCCTCTTCTCTGAAGACCCTTTGAAAGCAATTGCTGATGCTCATGTAAGGTCTTTGAAGCTGACCTCTCTTTATCAACTCGCCCTGATTCTGCAACAACAGCTTCACTCTCTCTATTGGTGCAGCTGCGCTTTTCGCAACAATAGCAGCTGCCCCTCCCATTAGAAAATCAGCCGAAAATTTCTCAGAATGCGTGGCAGCCATGACGCTGGTTTATCCCTTCCCCTTCCCCTTCAATACTGAATATTTTGCAGCGCAAACATTCCTGAGTACATAAAATGAAAGGAACAATCGTTGCATAACAAAAAAGGGGCCTCGATGGATATATCAAGCAAAGTACTTGACAAAGAATAGTAATTAAAGGGGTAATCGAATCGTTCCTCATTCCACAATCTCATGAAACAAATCCCAAATCAGTTAAATTGCCAAACTTGCACGAGAGATCATACAAATTTAAAAAACCCGCGAAAACGCAATCACATCATCATCGAGCTAGACGAGCGCAACGAAAAATCAAGTTGGAAAGATATATAAAGAAAGGTGGGGATTTACTTGAGGGGCAAAGGGCGTGAAGAAGATTGAATATTCTGCCGCGTTAACTATTATCTCCTCCGTATTTCCGTCTCCTCAATGCTGATTCACGCGAGCAGAACGAGAGATTTGTCAAGAAGATACTTTGTTTTTTTTTTCGTTTTTTTCTGTTATTATTATTATTTTATGGGTGTGGATATCATCAAATAGAAGAATGCTTTATCTTCTTCCATCGTTCTTTACCTTGTTTTGTTTAAATTTACGCCTCTTTATATTTCTGGCCCGAAATTTTCTTAAACTAATAAATAAAGAAATAAACGTATGTTACCTTTCTCTACTCCCTCTACCTACCTAGCTACTTCGAACATACTTTAAGCCATTCGGCAAAGATTTATAGTAAGAACTACGAAGAGAGAGGCTCACACAAAAACTCTTAAGAGCGAACGATCTAATAAGAGGAGTATAGATTGCTCCGATGGAATATTACCGACCTATTAGAATTTAGAGCTATGTGTTTCGGGGATATCAGTTTTATTTCTTGGCTTGGTGGATGGATTGGAGTCTACTATCCATAATTAATATGAGCATTCATTGCATAAGTGCGAATCAGATGAACTTTTTGAAATGTTAGGAATATATATAAATTGATGGCATTAAAACTCTTTTTGGAACGTTGGGTTTGGTTGTGCTGTAAATGAGATATGATGATGAACCATGCAAAATTATGCAAGCCATCAACATTCATTCATTCCATTTCTGAATATATACTACCATTTTCAAATTTAAATACTCTCAATCCCTCTCTCGTAACTGTTATTATTTCCTTTGCATTCCTTGTCTCCATTATCATCTTCACACTTGAAGCGTATCTCTACTACTACCACAACTAAACAAACTATACCGAGATGAGCTCATCTCCCAGAACTGTTTCGAGGCGAGTACGACGTGGAGCACGAGATTTAGCATCATGCTTCAATCCTTGCTGGTTTCCTTTGGGTAATAAAAACTGGTCCATCATACACATGTTATTCTATTATCATCATAATTCGCTAGCCACCTGACTGATTCCATCTTCAAACAAGAATCGGGCAACTTGCACAAGAAACGACAACATGAGATGAAAAGGAACATGACATTCGAGTTTAAAGGCAGTGGCAGAAGTCAAGAGGTCGTTAAAGAGAACCCTGTTGCTGATACGAAGAATCTGATAAGAAGATCGTCACAAAGCGGCAAGAACAACACTAGTGTAATAACAGAAGGTCAAGTCGAACAAAAGAAGGCCAACAAAACTTGCTTTGCAGATGAAGATTACATAGTTTTCAGCTTTACAGAGGATGGTGTTTTTGACATGATAAGTGAGTGCAAGACATCATCGGAAGAGTTTGACGAGAGCGATTATGATTATGATGATGTTTATGAAAATGCGTTTTGTGTGGCAGCTGGTAATAATACAGTCTGGCATGCCAATAGCAAGGTATGTGATATATGGTCTAAAGTTATATAACTATTTGTGTGTGTGCGTGTGTGTGACGTTTTTAATGTAATATATACTTGGTCTCTTTCTTTACCGGCGTTTTACATGGAACAGTTTTTTTATGGAGTACACAACAGTCATGGTTATATAGAAGATTCCATCATTGGAAAACAAGTTCCCGTTATGGAAGTTAAGGTAATATGTGCTCCCTATCGATTATATATTTCGAATGCTTTTATGAGGTGAAAACTAATGAAGTTTTTAGTGTTCGGGATTGCAGGTTGGTGAAAAACTGAGCAACGGAGAAAACTTGAATGGTGATGTCGAGCAGAGTGAGCAGAAAACTGATTCTTTCGAGTCGTGTGATTCTAACATGTCTGATACTAGTAGTAGTACAAGCTCCTTTTCTTTCCCAGTGTAAGGTTTTTACATCACGTTCTTTTTTTTTTGTTCTGAGTAGCTTTTGTTGACTTGTAAAATCTTAAAAACAAAGTTCCTTATTTATTTCTCAAATACCTGCAGACTGAGCCCAGAATGGATCGGCAGCCCGGTTCATATGCCTAAATCGCAGGAGTATGATCACAGAAGGGCGTGTTCACACTGCTGTCAAAGTTCGAAGTAGTATTCATTGCATTCTTTACCATTTAGAGCGAGAAAACCTAATTACTTGTTGCAGAGAACTCGTGTAGATGGAAGGGGTTGTAAGAAGTCTGGACAGTTTTTTTCAGTGAAGTGGCATCAGTCATCTTACTTCAAAAATGTGAGCGCAGAAGTATAATGAATCCGACATAATACGCATTCTGCAGAACCAAACACAGTTTTTTTTGGTGTATTTCGCAAGGTGAAGCTAAAAAGCTATGAAGGAACAACTTTGTTCACCAAGTATCTAAAGGCCTATGTTATAACAACTGCTTGTCTTCACGCTTCTTTTAAAACTAAGGACTGCAGATAAAGCCTCGCATTAGCAGCAGTAGCTATAGACTCTTCGTCTTGATTCTCTTTTGCAATGATCACTGCAGCTTCATAGGCTTCTCTTGCTTCTTCTAACTTCTGCAGATCCATTTCAGATTCGTTGCATACATTAAGATAGTGAAGTAGTTACCATTAACACCACAAACTTCTTCTGCATTAGCATTCTATTCTACTCATCACCAAGTTATTGAATACTTGATATGATAAAAAGCAACTTACTGATAAATTGCTCTGACCAAGGAAGTAAGGTATGTCATCATACTCTTTAGGTTCAACATCAGAATCATCACTTGTCAGGCCTTGAATCAAACATACAAAAGATGAAATCTCTCCTAGTGCTGAATCTAGATCTTTCGTGAGCTTCTCCACTTCTCTCTTTGAAGCTATTGACTCGCATTCTAATTTTTCAGCAACTGCTTGTTTGCCAGCAAGCTTAGTCTGCAAAAAAATAATGAAAGGATTTTTTCTCTTCCATGATCTAGATGTAGTTAAGAATATATCAACACATGAAAGCTAAGCATCCTTCATACCTTTGCATCAGAGAGCTGTTGTTGAGCAGACTCAACCAGAGACTCCTTTTGCACAACCTCCTTCATTAGTTCATCATATTTCATGCGAATCGAAGCCATCTCATTATTTGAAAGCTCAGCTGACTTCAAAAGGTCGTCTTTGTCTAATATCTTCCTTTTCAAATCCTCAACTTGATCTCTCAAGGAGAGAAGTTCTTGTCGATCCTCGTCAGAGAGCGACAGTTGTGTCGATACGGTTGAGCAATTCTCAACATCTTGATTGTTAGATCCCAGGTTCCTATTCTTTTTGTTTGCAGTAGTAGCACCTTTTCCAGCTGCCTGAAACATATGTATAACCATGGGACGCACTAAATCTAGCAAAGTCAACAAATCTTAAACTAAAATTCAAGATAACGTAAGCAGCACATATGCCGTGAGACCAGAACACTTACACGACACATGGATGATATCATTCACGGGTAATCCGTCTTTACAGCCGAAATTTAAACATTCACTTCATTCGCTTGCACCACGTTAAGTAAAAACGGTAAAGAATGGGCCAAAAGAAAAGGAAAAACCTTCTGGTAAAGTGATTCTCTGGAAGGCGTCTTCGTATAAACCATCGAACCACGCCTTCTGAACGAGGTAGCTGCTTTGCTCTCCTGGAAATTTCATTGCAACCCCAAATAAAAATAAAAATAGAAGCATCGACTTTTTTCGGTGAAAGGAAAGAATAAAGGACACGTACAATGAGAGACTGTACAAGAGGGACCATCTCGACTAGGTTGTTGAAAAGGATAGGGTCTACTTCTCCGGTGGCTCCGGCAGCCGAGAGAGAAGAGGCTGCGCCGCCGTTTTGATGCTGAAAATCTATTGAAACATTCTGGGTTGCGTGAAATCGGCTGCCCATCGTTGAAAAGATGCGAAAGTTGTTATATTTCTTCTTCGATTCGCAGCTTAAACGGAGATCCAACTTCGCAATTGCAGAAGGGGAAAGATAATTATTACTAGATAACCCTGCACACACCCTACGTGTGTGTAAAAAAAGAAGAGCAGTTTTAAATAATATATTATATTCTATTTGTCAGACGTCAGTTTCTTTATGGCAGTTCTTAGTTCTCCTTTTTGCAACGTGGGTGTGGTCCAGCAGTTATATTGATCAAGCGTTTGTGGTGTAACTAACCAATTGGTTCGAATTTGTGGTGTAATTGATACACCAATTGATTATAATTTGACAGTTTTTAAAAGCCCCTGAGCATTAATAAAAGAGTATAGATAATTTAAAAAGTTTTGACCTACCTTTGCTTCTGCATTTGAATATTTTTGGAGCGGTTTATCGAACGTGTTTAGTTCATTATTTATTGGGTTAATTAAAGTTCAGGCCCCAATAGCATATTTAAGTTTGGTTCAGGCCCCACTTGAATTTGATTTAGGCTAAAAGACCTAGTTTCGAAAAGTTCAGTGAAAACTACCTAAAGGCTGCAAAAAGACATAAATATCCCTGACATATGCAAAATTTACCACAGGATACCTAAATGATCCGTTACAGCTGTCGAGATAATTATAACAGTTTTGGGCTTAAAAAAACACTCTCATTCGTTTGGATAACAAATTGTCTGTATTGAGTACAATATCGCATATATTTTGTAATAACTTTATCAATTATAATACCAATACTAATAAACGAATAAATCAGACGAAAATACCTAAATGATGCATATTTAACTCGACATATGCCAAATCGACGAAAAAAATACTTGAATATAAATGTGATGATATAAGACCCGAAGATATCTCCACGATTGTGATGATATAAGGTGAAATTATCGTTAATTTGATCATAAGTGTTGATAAATTTCAGATATTAGTGACGTTAATTGTGAGAAAATAAATGTTTTCCGTATAGCAGAAAATACCACGTTTCTTTTAATAAATAACAAATCATGTTACAAAAGTAACATATCATTCAAAAATAATACCGCTTCCTGCAATAACACATTCCTTACACTCAATCGATCGAAAGAAGAAATTCATGTTCCAAATTTGATCCAATCTCGACGTTACTAACAGCACAAAGTTGTACCAGCTTCAATTTTTAATGGGTCTTCATACTCAAAGAGAATTTTCGAAGTTCATAAAGCACAAAAGCTTCAAACACAATTCGGAATTTCATTTAATACGGTGAAATCTCGACTTTAATGACCAGATAATGTAAATTCGACACAATTTCATCATGGGCCTTAGTTATCGACAATAATTATTGTTGTTAATCATGGAATAATGAAGAATTTGATGAGATCTAAGCGGACGTTTGCTAATTAAAATGGTTACTGAATAACACTTCATGCTTTCTGGGTAACAATTCTTGGAACAATAATACCATATGTCTTGATGTTTATAACAAATATTTCGGCAAAACGAACATATAGTGAGAAAATAATAACGACCCGTCACCCGTAAATAACACATGTTTAGTGCCCCCAAAATAATGGTTTTAAGCTGAAAAAACATACGTTTAATAAGCTGAAAAATTCATGTTTGAAATTCGATCCAATCTCGACGTTACTAACAGCAAACGTTGTATTGGCTTCGATTTTTCATGGGTCTTCATAATTAAAGAGAATTTTCGAGATTCATAAAGCACGAATGCTCCAAACATACGTTAATACGGTGAAATCTCGAGTTTAATGACCGAATAATGTAAATTCGACACAATTTCATCATGGGCCTTAGTTATCGACGACAATTATTGATGTTAATCATGGAATAATGAAGAATTTTGATGAGATCTAAGTGGTAAACGTTTGCTAATTAAAATGGTCACTGAATAACACTTCATGCTTTCTGGGTAACAATTCGTGGAACAATAATACCATGTGTCTAGATATTCATAACAAATATATCCGCAAAACGTAACATATAATGAGAAATTAATAACGACTCGTTACCCGTAAATAACACGTTTGCCAATAAAAAGTTGGTTGGTAACATTTTCTTTATTCTGAGTAACAATTCACGCAATTTGGGTAACATTTCGTTAAGAACATTCTAGGAGTTTCTAGAATGTCAGAGATATTAACAGTACAATAACACATTGCCTGCAAATAATACCACATTTCTGATAAAAAATAACAATATACGCAAGATTTATAACAAATTTGTAGCTACAAGTACCACAAAATAGCTAATCAATGCCACATTACTATTTCGATTAAATTTCGTTCATAAATTCATTTCGTTCGGTTATATAAGATTGACATTCATAGAAATAGATGATATGATGAAGCTGAATCACAAAATTTCTTTAAAAGACACGTTTTGCGAATGTTGATATCAATATGTGAAAGTTGAGATAAAATATCATGTATAAATATAGCTATTCCTTCACAACATACACTAGTATCTCTTTTAATGAGACATAACATTACGAATTTTATCACAAACGTATTCAAAGTTTAAAATTAAACCACAAATATCATTTTATATGTCGTAAATCTGTATTTGATACATTCTCGAAGTTATTTGTTAAGGAATTTTAACAGGATGGTTCGTTATCGCACCAGTACCAGATTGCCCGCATGTAATACTACATGTTTGCTATAAAATAACAATGCAAACCTAGCGAATAACGTGTTTACAGATTATGATACCACATAATAGGTTTCCAGTACCACATTACTAATTCGATTAATTTCGTTCATAAATGCACATTGATCGAGATTTACAAGATTAACAACTTGTAAATGTATGATTTGATCCATTTATCACACCAAATTCCTTTAAAAGCCACATTGTTCGATGAAGGTGGATGATAGTGAAACGAGCCAGCAATTTGTAACACATAAACAACGTTCGGTAACATAATTTAAGTAACCGGTAACAGTTAAATAGTTTTTAGTAACACGGCTCGATACCATATTGCCAAAATCCCCAAATCCCGCTCAAATCCACAAATCCCGCCCAAAATTTACCATGTATCGTAAATCCCCAAATTCCGCCCAAATCCCCAAATCTCCCAAATCCACAGTAATGTTTATTGTTTATTTAGTAACAACTCATGTACTTTTAGTAACACTTTCGTTAGAACAAGTAACACTTCTATTTTATTTAGTAACAGTTCCACGTCAAATAAATCGAAACAGGTCTGCTACAAAACATACCACATCAAAAGGAGATCAGAATATACCACTTCGGATATTCCAAGTAACTTTTGAGGTAGTAACAATTAAGAACCCCAAATTATCGTAACAGGTCTGCTAAGAAAAATAAAATAACACATCGATGCTTAAAACAAAAATACATCATAATATACCATCTTAGAAAATCCAAGTAACGTTTCTATTTCATGAAGTAACAGTTCTGTGCCAAATATTATCGAAACAGGTCCGTTAAGCAAAATACCACAACAATACTTTTGAGAAACAAAATTAGGTCATAATATACCAAAAATGACCAAATCAATTATAAGTTACCTTTTGTATCATGATACACTTTGTTCGTACGTTTATAACACGAAAACATAAATCAGTAACAAGAATGCATAAAATAGTAACACTTATTCCAGATGAATCTATGCCTTCCATACGACCA
The DNA here is from genome assembly GCA_027422505.1 of Craterostigma plantagineum. Taxonomy (NCBI): domain Eukaryota; kingdom Viridiplantae; phylum Streptophyta; class Magnoliopsida; order Lamiales; family Linderniaceae; genus Craterostigma; species Craterostigma plantagineum. The sequence goes on from JAPQWV010000082.1 coordinate 2,466,267, forward strand.
CTTTCACACAACGTACGTTTCAAAATTGATGAGGTGACGATTGTTCAACATTGACAGAGCCTATGAAATGCCCAAACGATGGGTACCTCGAATACACAAAGATTAGCTGCAATTGCTACGAAAATATAGTTCGATTTGGCCCGTTTTTTCTTGAATTTCAAACCGTATAAAAAATTCATCAAAATTCATACATCGTACTTCAGCAATATCAGATAAATCCTACGTCAACACGTTGAAATTGATTGGTTGATGGGGTAGTCGATTGTGCTCGATTCTGCGAAAACTGGGTTTCGATTAGCCGAATATATATAAAAATGCATAAAAAAAAACAGTTTGGTATCGGGAAGTAACATTTTATCAGTTTAAAGTAACGTGTTTGGTTATTACGGTAACAAGTCGTCAGATCTATGTAACATAAATATCGCGTCGAATACCACTTCAGAGAACCCTTTACGAAGGGTATTTTAGTAAAAATATAGTTTGGGCCTTTACCTTTGAATTTTTTAAAAAACTGGTCCTTTAAACTAAAGATTATTCTGACAGGGCCTGATCACTAAATTAAAACTTTTCTAGGGCCTTATCCGTAATTGCCCCTTATTTATTTCATAGAAACCTAGGGCTGTTCACTTGAGATCATATATATTAAATATCTAATATTCATATCAATACGGCTGTATATATTCTCATGAAGCCAAATGGCGAATGGGGAAATGAAGAGTTAAAAAACAGTAAATGAAATGTTTTTATAGTAACAACCGGCCGAAGACGGCATTGTCCAATATATTACGAAGTGTGACCAACGTATTAATCAATTCGTTAATAAATAACCACTGCGCTTTATAAAGAAATAAAAAACTCGTCATTTGATTAGTTAAGAGCTATGGGATCATCATCAAGCTGTTGCAACTCAGAAAAGGATGATGAAGGGTACGCGAATTATGTGACTAAAAACTTTATGATTAGCATCATGTATGTATGTACCATATATTCCGGTATGTGTTATTTATATTATTATTTTACACTTTTTAAGGTTGGCAGTTGGAAATGAAGGTAACAACAACAGTAATGCATGGAGAATTTTTACTTACAAGGAATTACAGACAGCAACCAATGGATTTAGCGAGGATTATAAGCTCGGTGAAGGTGGCTTTGGCAGCGTTTACTGGGGAAAAACCTCAGATGGCCTTCAGGTAATTAATTACACGTTTATCTCTGTATGTGTAGAGTTTTGGTCATATTTTATACAAGCTTGATAGAGAGAGAGAGAGATAGAGTTGTTGGATTGAATGCAATAGATTGCTGTGAAGAAGCTCAAGTCAATGAACTCGAAAGCTGAGATGGAATTTGCAGTGGAAGTGGAAGTGCTTGGACGGGTGAGGCACAAGAATCTGTTGGGGCTAAGAGGCTATTGCGCAGGAGGAAGTGATCAACGGCTCATAGTCTACGACTACATGCCTAACCTCAGCCTTCTCTCTCACTTACACGGCCAATTCTCAAGAGAGGTTCAGCTTGATTGGAAGAAGAGGATGAAAGTTGCTCTCGGATCAGCACAAGGCCTATTGTAATAAATATTAAACAAACCTATCATCCCCTAACTCTACTTTACTGTAGGTATTATTATTGATCAATACATATGATATATATACATAGGTACTTGCATCACGAGGTGACACCCCACATCATACACAGAGACATCAAAGCTAGCAATGTTCTCCTGGACTCAAACTTTGAGCCGCTGGTAGTGATTTTGGGTTTGCAAAGCTGATCCCAGAAGGAGTGAGCCACATGACCACTCGGGTCAAGGGCACCTTAGGGTACTTAGCTCCCGAATATGCAATGGGGTAAGGTGTCTGAGAGCTGCGATGTGTACAGCTTCGGCATCTTACTGCTGGAGTTAGTGACGGGCAGGAAGCCCATAGAGAAACTGCCCGGCGGGGTCAAGCGAACCATAACAGAATGGGCCGAGCCACACATAACGAGGGGTAGGTTTAAAGACTTGGTCGATCCGAGGTTGAGAGGAAACTTTGATGAGAGGGAGCTGATTAGAATGATCAATGCTGCAGCCTTGTGCGTTCAGAGCGAGCCTGAGAAGAGGCCTACCATGAGAGAAGTGGTTGCGATGCTCAAAGGGCAGGAGCCTAACAGGGGAAAAGGCTGTGGGGAGGATTTGAGGATCGAGAGCGTTAAGTATGGGGATGACTTGATGGCTCTCGATCAAGAGAGCGATTACGATCCCGACGACGACAATGATGACGATGATGTTATTGATGGGAAGCGTAAGGAAAAGCAGCGTGGCTTTGATGTAGATGAGAGCAGTGTGTATGGTGTGTTTGGGGCATTGGAGACGCAGAGGATGCAAGATCCTTACAGAGATCATAGATGATGATGATGACGATGATGATGATGATGATGCATCTATGTCTTATTGATTATTGGTTTTTTTTGTCTTTATTTATGTGCAAAATTCCATCGCATGTCTAGGAATCTTGTAAGATTGGAACGTTGTTTGATTTCATTATTACTACAAAGCAATGGTTAACACACACACACACAAAAGAAATTGAACAAATACATTGATTGATCAGGTCATTAAAAAATGTATAGTTCCATGAAAAAGCTTAGTGGTCGGCTCAGCTTCTGATGGTACTTGGGTGAAAAGAAGTAGAGTAGCCAGTCGAACTTAAGCAATCAACTTGGAAAGTGCTATGGTGACCAATCAGTGACAAGACAGTCGATGCAATATGTTTGGGAGTGAGGCCAGCTTCCACCATCTGATCGCTCTGAGCTCCATGATCAATGTAACTATAAGGTAAAGCCATTGGCTTCCACTGCAGATCATGGACAAAACACATATTTATATATATCAATCATCTCATTTCATTCGTAGAAAATGGGGTAATACATAATAGTAATCAACGAGAACTATATCAGTTACCTTGAGCTTCCCGTCAAGCAATCCATTCAAGCTCAAGAAATTGGACACGTGAGAACTGAACCTTCCGATCGATCATTCTTCGATGGTAATGAGAACATCGTGTTCCTTGGTCAGTTTCTTGATCAGATCTCCATCAAGAGGCTTGCAGAATCTCGCATCAGCCACCGTGATCGAAACGTTTTGTTCATCGAGCATCTGTGCTGCAGCTAAGCGGTTCTGCACTATGGTCCTGAATCCCAGGATTGCAACCCTACTACTACTATTACTATTCCCTTCTCTCAAGATCCTTCCTTTGCCAATCTCAGGAGGGCGTGCCTTTGTTGTGAGGCGGTAGTGCAGCGCCAACCCCGTTGCCTCTGGGGAATCTGATGCAGCTTGGACGATCTATACTTGCAGCTGTGGCTATCATGTGCATGAGATCAGCCTCATCAGATGGAGCCATGATGACCATATTAGGGAGACAAGCCATGAAAGTGGTGTCGAATGCCCCACAGTGGGTCGGCCCGTCTGCGCCCACGAGCCCAGCCCGGTCCATCACGAACCGGACTGGGAGCCTCTGGAGGTCCACGTCGTGAACCACCTGGTCGTAGCCTCTTTGATGGAAAGAAGAGTAGATGGCGCAGAAGGGCTTTAGCCCTTCGCTTGCGAGGCCAGAAGTGTATAATTTTGGGTTATGGTCACGACGAGTTCGGATACATATTGTGGGATCCAGTTGATCGAAAGTTGGATCAGAGTCTAGGGCGAAATTTCTGTTAACTTGGATCCAGTTCCTTGAACTACAGTTCATGATTAAGGGGAGATGTACAGGAGGATGATTACGACATAGCTGGTGATTACACGGCGGGTGATGCTTTACCACCTACACATGACGTTGTCTCTCCAGTTCCAGCACCAGAGACGGAAGATAGAAGGTCTACTCGAGTGAGGCATCCTTCTATGAGACTCGAACCACATCAATACATGTTACTAACTGATGGGGGAGAGCCAGAGAGTTTCTCAGAGGCCATGATACATGATCAGAAAGACAATTTGGTTCGAGGCTATGAACGAGGAGATGCAATCTCTACGAGAGAATCACACATATGACTTGGTAAAGCTGCCCAAGGGTAAGAGAACGTTGAAAAATAAATGGGTATACAAGTTGAATACTGAAGAAAATTGCTCACAGCCAAGGTACAACGCGAGATTGATTGTGAAGGGTTTCAGTCAGCAGAAAGGTGCTGATTTTGATGAGATCTTCTCACCTGTGGTCAAGATGTCTTCTATCATAGTTGTTTTAGGTATTGTTGCTAGCTTGGATCTAGAAATTGAACAGCTTGATGAGAAGACGTCGTTTCTTCATGGCGACTTGGATGAAGAAATTTACATGGAGCAGCCAGAAGGTTTCCATATGAAAGATAAAGAAAACTTCGTGTGTAGATTGAAAAAGAGTCTGTATGATTTGAAGCAAGCTCCTCGACAATGGTACAGGAAGTTCGACTCATTCATGACAGATCACAGGTACACGAAAACTAGCTCTAATAATTGTATACTTACTCAAATATTCTTTGATAGCGATTTTATCATATGACTGCTATATGTCGATGATATGTTGATTGTTGGTCGTGACTCCACCAAGATTGCTATGTTTGAAGGGAGACAAAATCCTTTTCTATGAAAGATTTAGGTTCGGCTAAGCACATTCCTGGGATGAAGATATCCTAGAGTGAACAAGAAGCTTTGGTTATCTCAAGAACAATATTTCAGAAAGTTCTTGAATGTTCAACATGAACGAGTCTAAGGCAGTGAGTACTCCACTCGCAGCGCATTTCAAACTGAGTACGTCACAGTGTCCAAGTGGGAAAGAAATAGAAGAGAAGATACCATATGCTTCTGCAGTTGGCAGTTTAATGTATGCGATGGTATGCACTAGGCCCGATATAGCTCACACAGTTGGGGTTGTAAGCAGTTATCTCTCTAATCCAGGGAAATATCATTGGTCAGCAGTAAAATGGATTTTTCGGTATTTGAGAGGTACTTCTAGACTCTGTTTGAGACTTGGTGATGGCCAAACTGTTTTTGATGGGTATACAGACGCAGATATGGCCGGCGACATTGATTCTAGGAAGTCGACATCCGGGTACTTGACGATATTTGCTGGTGGAACAGTCTCTTGGCAGTCGAAACTTAAAAAAATGCGTTGCATTGTCCACAGGAGGAGCTGATATATCACAGCGATAGAAGCGTGCAAGGAATTGATGTGGTTGAAGAAGTTTCTAGTCGAGTTGAGATTCGAGCAAGAGAAAGGCCTGCTATATTGTGATAGTCAGAGCGCGATCCACTTGAGCAAGAACTCTACTTTTCTTTCGAGATCGAAACACATTGACGTGAGGTATCATTGGATTCTGGATGTTCTTGAAGAGAAGTTGGTGCAGCTTGATAAAGTTCATACTGATGATAACGGTACTGATATGCTTACGAAAAGTTTACCAAGGGATAAGCTCGAAGTCTGCAAGAAGATCGCAGGCTTGGCGATGCCCCCCATATGAGTTGGCGGGGGAGATTGTTGGGCCTATCTACCAACCCAATGGGTGGCCCAATATATGAATATTATTATACATATATTATATATAAAGGAAAAAAAATGCTGCATGAAGATACACACTCACGCGAAGACAGAAAGCAGGGAGAAAAGAAGAAAAACATTTTTGGATTTTCAATCTCATATTCAACGTCGAAAATCAAATTCACTCCAATTTGCGCACGTTGATGCTATACAGCATGGTCTTCAAGTTGATCGATTTAATTTTCTCATCGTCTGTTGCAAACTGATATCTTTCCATTTTGCGCTTTGTGTTCCAAGCTAGTATTGCTTGATGAAACTGTGATTCCACCTTGACGGTAAGAAGTTGTGTGTTGTACTGATGTACTTTAGTGTGTTTGGACAGCCCCTGTTATTGTAGGGAGTGGCTTACCCCTCGCTGTACGGAGATCATCGTTGTACTCACAAACCGTTGATATAGTGAAGTTTGGTTGGACTGCGGTCCCGTTTCTCCCGGATTCGGGTTTCCACGTAAAAAAATTTTGTGCCATTTACTTTCAGTTTATTTTGTTGGCGAGATTGCTTTAATTCGCATTTGGGAAAAGATTGATCGCTGTTTCGCGGTGATAATATTACTTGTGCAGTTTAAGTCGCTTATTCCCAACATCGGTCTTATTTTAAAAGATGTTACATAATAATCATTTAAATAATGTTTATTTTTCTATGGCTACTGATCGATTAATTGGCCAGTTTTTGGCGTGAAACAGATTCTGCAGATCATTTATCACACAGTTCAAGCGTCTAATTCATGATGCAAACCTTTTTTCTGCTAGATTAGAGGGGAAAGAAGAGAGGAAAACATATAAACAGCAGAGACCATCAATCAAACACAACTGGTGGCTTAACATACTATATCATAATCTTTTTAGATAACATTTTATACAAATAAATTTAATCACGACGTCACTCATATTATTGAGTAGATTTGTTAAAAAAAATACATATTTTAGTTAAATATAAAAGTTGAACCAGTAGAAACATTTGCAGATTATGCAAAGTGCATATGGATCAGAATTAATTTTCTCCGTTACAAAGTCCCGATCCACAACGGAAACAACGAGCCGTTTGTGGGGATGTTCAATATGACAAAATGCTCTCTACTTTTGGAGGTGGTGATATTTCGACTGGCTTCGGATTTGCAAATGCAGTTATTGTAGAAGTGAGTTCGATATTATTTTACACTTAAGTGGCTAAAAATAGATTGTGGTTAAAATTTTACTTAGTAATAATTATGTTAGTAATTTGCATACTGACGGTAGAAAGTAGAAAGTTTACAATTTTAAGTAGATTTGTGGTTAAAAATATCAATAATAATAGTTTGAATTAAAAAGTTAACTTGTTTTTGTAACATTATTAAGAAGTTAACTAATTTAGTAATTGTATTTGAAAATAACACTATTCTTATTGTTCTCGAAAGGAAAAGGCTAATTATATGACCCGGTGGCGATTGCTCAATTAATCAATAATCAATATGTAACGACAACTCTTTGCTTGGCCTTTTCCAAGATAGATCGCATAACTTGGGACGTCTTCGTAAATCCCGTAAGTTCATTGCACGTGATGTTCTGTCTCCTTTTTAGCGAATTTATTCTATGATGATTAGTTTCATTTGTTTTGGGGTTGAGATTCTTTTCCAAGATGATGACATCGATAAATTCTTTAAAGCCCTTCAGTATTGGGCTTCTAAATTTAGCAGCTATTGGGCAACAGTGATATTTTTTTGGGTGCTACTATTTGCACCCATCTAAGGGGTGGAAAAAACCTTGAAATTTGAAAAAGTTATTTGCTCATTCAAGAACAGTTATTTTATTAATTAATTTTATTTCGCGCATTAAATGACCATAACATTAACAGTAATACTTTAATCCACGTTTTAATATCATTAATCTCCAAGTTACAATATACAATGTTTGGTCATTTTCATCTTCCTGTCAAATAAAAAAATACATATTCATCTCCATGACATACAATTTTATAGTTAGTAAACACATTTTAATATTCTAAAATTATCAACATCTATATTTAATTTATTTGATGAAAAATTTACATATAATATAAATATTTATGTATATGTCACTTTTTTTCTAGAATATATACAAGAAATTACATTGAAAAGTAAAATAAAATAAATATGTATAAAGTTAATATGACAGAAAAAAATTTGTTGTAATAGAATTTTATCTTCTGTATATGTTATTATAATTTGCGTTAAGACATAAAGATTTGATATTTGTTATAATAGAATTTATATGTTTATATTTGAGAATCTTTTCGAGTTTATATTGAAAATGATTTAGAGTTTATATTGAAAATGATTTAGTTTATTTAATTAAACGTAACAAATAAATATGGGAAAGAACATTATACTCTAAATTACGTTCTCACATTTACATTGTTGTGTCTGAAATAAAATACAAGTAATATTCTGGATGGAGATTTGCTATTGCCGTCAGGTTTTTAAATGTATACATTATTATTACGTGGGACGAAATTATTTAAAAGGATCTGGTCAACATTGAAATTGAAATATTTAATGAGGGGGTCTAAATAGAATAAAGGGGTGCATATAGAATTTCCCATTTTTTTTTTTTTTTTTTTTATATTTCGTAACACGAACATTCCGACCAGAACCAGACCACCAACTGCAACTAATAATTCGAAGTCTCCCATCTAAGAGTTAACACAGCCTTCTCTCCTTCAAAGCCTTACCGTTGTCGTGTCGTCAGCTCTTAGCCTCTTCCGCAAGAATTGCTCCACGCACGAAAGAGGGTTGTTTGTTCCAACAAAATAGGAAAGGGATTCCTTAAAAAGCATTCAAAATCAACAAGAGATGGTTTTACATGTGATGAAACCAAATACCTGTTTCCGTGGGTGCTGCCACAGTGAAACGATTCCTCTCCATCTTAACCTTCGTCTTATTCCTTATCTTCCCCTATCGCCAAAGGCAAGTTTGTCTCTTATTTTCTTTGAGTTTATTGGGTTTTTAGTTTTAAAGGTTTGTGAAATGGGATTGGTTTTTCTAATTATTTCCTTGGATTTTATTTTGAGTTCCAGGTGCGGAGAGCGTGGTATATGAAGGCATTCTTGATGGTAAAAAAGTGGCTGTGAAAAAACAGTCTTATCAACTTCTGATGATCTCGACAAGTTTCATAAAGAGTTGCAATTACTATGGTAAATCTCTTTACCTTGAGTAACGATTATGCATTTCGGCATAGTTCTGTTCAGCTATGTTTTGTTTTGGGTTTTCTGTATTCTCATTTTAATGACATGGCTGTGTGTCTGTGTGGTCCTGTCCAACAATATAGGAGGTTTTAGTGTAGAATGATGCATGATTGTGTTGAATGGCTGGTGAAAGTAAATATACTATCTTTCTCACTACTGATTGATTGAAGATTCGAACTTTTGTAAGTTTTTCTTAGCTTTGTCTTTACCTGCTTATAGCAAGTTGAACCACCCTGGCATATTAAAGCTAGTGGCTGCACACTCAAGGCCACCTAACTACATGTTCTTCTTCGAACTCTATGAGGCTGGAAACCTATTTCAGAAACTTCACGTCCAAGAATGGAATCCGAGCGTTGATCAAGTGATCAAAATCACTCTTCAGTTAGGTATGTCTGTCCATGATTATATCCTCATTTTTTTAAATCTATGATCTGGATATATATGTTTCTTTACCTTTATTGCAGCCAAAGCTCTGCTATATCTGCATAACCTGGGGATAATTCATAGGGACGTTAAACTGCAAATATCCTTGTAATGTCGTGCCCCTATACAATCATTACCACGTCTTATGAATTTCAGTATTTTTCTCCTCCCTCTTCGGTTCGAATCTTACTTCCCTGATTGCATAACTGTAGTTGTCTCAATGCAGCTCGATGATATTCTTCATCCACATCTAGCAGACTTTGGCTTGGCTGAGTATAAGAAAGATCTCAAACAAGTCTCTCCCATGAATTGGAAATCCTTGGGAAAACCAACAGGTGGTTTCCATAAGAAGAACATGGTGGGGACGCTTATTTACATGGCACCTGAAGTACTAAAGAAACAAATTCACACGGAAAAATCGGATGTGTATAGTTTTGGAGTGACTGTCAAGTAAGGCATGGCGTTGAATCATTTGAAAAATCGGATGTTTATTGTAATCGTAGTTGCAGGTTGTTCTTAAATGCATGCCAATCATTTGAAAATTTCCGAATTATTTAATTCTAAAGTGTTTTTTGTTAAAAAAAGACTCCACAACGTTAAAGAAGTTTATATTGGTTATGCAGCGAGCTTCTTACTGGCGTAGTCCCATACACTGATATTCGAGCAGAAGCACAAGTACTCACTCTTTTGTCTTTTACTTTATCATCAGTCGAGTTGATGTGATTAAATCCTTTTTAACGTTAAAATAATTTTGTGGTATGTATTTTCCCTGATGCAGGCTCATACGGTTTTGGAGATGAGCTATACAGAACAGCAACTGACATCTGCTGTGGTGTCCGATGGACTTAGGCCCATTCTAGCAGGTACACAATCGGGTGCGACAACTGAGTTGCTCTCCCTTATACAGAGGTGTTGGGACTCTGATCCTCAAAACAGGCCTTTCTTCAATGATATTATCTCTGAACTCGAGCCCATGTTAGAACATGACAACAAACAAGAGGAAGCTCCAACCATGATTACATCATCGCATGATCAGTATTTGGACACACAAAAAACCATGGTTATTGTCAGGCACCATTGAATTGGTTCAATCGTGGTCACGATATATCAAGGAAAGCTTCGTCTGAGAGCTACGTCGTTTCGACCCGTCTCTATCCAAATAGTAATGATGATGGTTACCGCCTATTACTTTCATGGGGTTCTTTCTCGTCTTGTGGTAGAAGAGAAAGTATGGAAGATGTACACTTTATGCTACCCCGCTTTTGTAATGAGAGTGATGTTCATTTATTTGGAATCTTCGATGGCCATCGAGGTATTTCTTGAACATGCTCATCTTTTATTACATCGATTTTCATTTCTTAACTCAAATAAAACATGCACAATGACTATCCTCCTATGTTTTACGTGTATTACCGCCCAGGCGCTGCGGCTGCTCAGTTTTCAGCTGGGGCTTTACCTGGATTTTTACGAAGCCTGATATCTATGAACAGGTAAAAACTATGCTAATCAAGTCGTTACAATATTTTTCTACCCAAATTGCTAAATAAGGTCACTGAATATCGCATAGTAAAACACCATCTCAAGCATTATGCAAAGCATTCGTCAGAACAGACATTGAGTTCAGGAAAGAACTCGAATCTCTAAGGAAAGGATTTATCGAAAGGATTCGCACCCGGGCTGTACTGCAATCACCGCTCTTATAGTTAAAGACAGGTTATTTGTTGCTAATGCTGGAGATTGCAGAGCGATTATATGTCGGATGGGAAACCCTTGTCCTCTCAGCACGGTGAGTCTATATATATTTATTTTTCAAAGTATAGTGTACAGTTTTGGAAATATATAGACCTTAATTAATATATTAGGATCACGTGGCGAGTTGTCCCATGGAACGAGAACGCGTGATAGCCTCTGGTGGCCAAGTACAATGGCGCGTCGACACGTGGAGGATTGGTGCCGCTGCTCTTCAGGTTTCCTTTATATTTTTCGTTGAAACTGTTATGCGCGTTTCTCGTCTTTGTTCTAATGTTAATTTGCTCAAAATTATGTTTGTGTTATATATATATATATATATATATATATATATATATATATAGGTTGCAAGGTCCATAGGTGATGATGATTTGAAGCCTTATGTGACTGCAGAACCTGAGATAACCGAAACTTCACTGTCTCCAGACGACGAGTACATGGTAAGTTTCAGACAAAAGATGTATTATTACATCGCGCTATCTTTAAAGAATCTGTGAAGTGGTGTTTTTACTTAAACCTATCGATATAACAGAAGTACTATCCTAACGCAATTTGATCACCCAGGTAATGGCCAGTGACGGTCTTTGGGATGTCATGAGCAACGGAGATGTTGTAAGAATAATCAAAGACACTGTTAAAGAGCCATCAATGTGCGCCAAGCGGTTAACAGCTGAGGCTTCGGAACGTGGCAGCAAAGACAATATAACAGTCATCGTCGTGTTTCTGCGCCAAGTTTCAACAGCAGAGAGGATTTATTAGCGCTGCTTTCATCGGTTGCTAACAGAGCAACATTTTACTTAATCTGAATAATACGATACGGCACAAAGCTGTGTATATATGATTCTTGACATGTTGCACGCCATGATCTGATCATGCTTTTCCATGTTTCACTACAGAGACGAGTTTTATTTATTACAAGCATAGAGCAGATAGATCATCTTTCGTCCTGGTAAAATCTTATAGCATGATATTAAGCCAGTATTAAATGTATGATTAATGAACAGTATTACGTACACGGTTCTGTCCAATAAGTTTCGATGCGCTAAGAACACGGCGACGCGAATATGTAATGGCTCGATACGAGGATTAATGGTACGCGTTAATTGCTTCAGTTCTTTAACTGCATTTATGTGTGGTGAGTGTTACATCTCGTATGAACAAGCTTAAGCTGTTTTTTTCATATCTGTTGTTGAGTGAACTATAATAAGAAAAGTCACTCTCTATTCTAAAGACCTCCATGTAATATTTTATGTGTGCCTTTTGGTTTCTGGAAATGAAAAGCTATCCATGTCTTTACTTGCCAAATGATACATTTTCATTTATTACATTATGACTTACTCTTAAATTTTGTAATCTTTAAATATTTTCCCACATTCAGACTCATTAAACTCTATAGACCTCAATAAGCTTTAAAAAGCAATGAGATTATCTATGTTATGTAGTTGGACACAAGACTTCAATAATGACAAGGGTCAACAAGATATTGAAATGATTATCTCCTTATTACAATATGACATGCACAATCTTTACTACTTTTTCCATCATATAATAAAAACGCAATCTTGCTGTCTTTTCTCAAATGTGAAGCCTCGTACGTGTATAAATAGAAGGGCTCAGCTCATTTTTTTCATCAGACCTCTTCGAGACGAGTACTGATCATCATCAGATCATCATCTCGCCCTTTGCACTAGCAATAGCTTTTCTCGTTTTCTCTTTGCCATCCATGGATTCTTCTCCCCCAAACAACCCACCAGTACCCAAGCTGTTTCTGAAGATGTCACTGTTAAGGTCGAATTAACAATCGACTCCTCCTATTCTACTCCACCTATCCAAACCGTGCTCAGCAATAATGAGCGAAGCCCTGAATTAGCCTCCCCTGATTCTGACGGCGACCCTACTAAGAATGATGATGCCCCATTGAACAACATCCCTGAAAATCAGCCAACGCCTGATTTTCTGTGCAGGTATTGCGGTAAGAAGTTCAACACGAAGCAAGCCCTGGGCGGTCATCAGAATGCTCACAAAGGTGAGCGTTTTGTTGAAAAGTCGTCTGCGCATGATGAAAACCACGCTGGCAACGACGACGACGGTCCTTTCTTCATTGGTGGTTCCAGCTCTGACCAGGCGGCGGCTCAGATTCCCATGAATTCTCCTCGTGGTTTCATCGACATAAACAGGCGCCCTTATTTCCATCCATTGATGATGAACAGCCACCTCTACGGCGGTGCGTATGTACCTCATCAGCCTTTTGCAGGCGTCCACTACAATCAGCCTGATGTTCGTCCGATCCAGTGCCCTCTATCCGCTTTTGCACCTTATAGCAACACTGCTATGTACCATGGTAGTCGTCCCATGTTTAGGCTTGCAGCAGCAGCAGGCAATGATAATGTTGTTGCTGTGGATCCTGCTCGTTATGTTGGTATTAACAATAGTCTGTATGGTGTCATGCCACCTGCTGCTGCTGCTGCTGCTGCAAGAGGGGCTAATAATATGCTTCTTACGGCTCCACCAAACATGCATTTAGGTGGTGGATTGGGGTGATCGGAGGCGGCCATGATGATGGTGGGAGTACTGGGACGCACATCATGAGAGGTGGAGGATTAAGAGAGGTGCATGCCAACTCGGCTGAAGAAGCTGATGATGGATCGGGGCTGGACCTGTCTTTGAAGTTGGGATTTACAAACCGCGACTGAGGTGCATGCTTTTGCTTGACGAGGGAGGAAGTGAATGATGAATAGTGCTTTCTGTTCCTTTTTTTTTTGTTTTGTTTATACTTTCAGTGTGTGTGAAGAAGTATCGTCAGTGTGCTCCGATCCGTTGTGTTGGGATAATAATGTACTAGATCTTTTTAATAATTCAAATAAATAGAAATTCGTTTCATTAAGTTTTTCTTGCTTCCTTCCTTGTAATTACAATAGTAACTACTTGCTTATTAAACATGATTGATTTTATGTGGAAATTAATTTAACGAGACGTTGGTGTGGTATCATAATAACTAAAAGGTTGTAAGGCAAAGTCATCACAATCGTAATTTTTTTCAGTGCCAAATTATTATTTTATGTCACTAATTATACATGTTTTCGTCTTTGGGTCACTATATTTGCTAATTGTAAAAGTAGGTCACTAACTATATATGTCAAAACAAATTTGGGCCACCCTTTCATTTTGGGTCACTAAGTATACATGTTTTCGATTTGGGTCACGCATGTTTTTATGAATGCAAAAATGAATTTAATATAGCGACCAAAAAAATTAAAACGCATATACTTAGTGACCCAAAATTGAAAACGCGTATACTTAGTGATCCAAAAATGAAAGGATGATCCGGATTTGTTTTCACATACATAGTTAGTGACCTATTTTTGCACAAACATAGTGACCCAAAAAGAAAACATGTGAACTTAGTGACTTAAAATAATATTTTGGCCCTTTTCCATCCTATCGAGGCGTTGGTATAAGTAACTAACTAGAGCGAGTCCACCATCACTAACAGTAGACACTAGTACACCTTCATTTGTTGTGAACTGGTTTCTTTTCTTTTCAAGTCTCTCAAATGACGATCTCCATCGAGCACACCTTTGATTCCGATTCCGAGACGCGGGCGACCTTCGTCGTGAAGTTTTACGAGGACTCAATCTCCACCGTCGTGACTAGCGACCCAATCGCGGTCTCCGAGTGGGTCTCTGAAATCCAGCACAGCCACCGATATGTCGTCGTCGGACTCGACATCGAGTGGAGGCCCAACTCTAGGTATCAAGAGAACCCAGTGGCGACGCTGCAACTCTGCGTGGGTCGAAGATGCCTCATCTACCAACTCATCCACACTCCTCACATCCCCGACTCTTTAATCGATTTTCTAGGGGATGCGCGCTACACGTTCGTTGGGGTCGGTGTGAGTACTGATCTGGAGAAGCTTGAAGAGGATTATGGTTTTGGGGGGAACGCTAGCTGTCTTGATTTGAGGGTTTTGGCCGCGCGTCAGCTGCAGAGAACGGATTTGAATAGAGCAGGTCTCAAGGAGTTGAGCAGGGTTGTGCTGGGCAAGGTATTGGAGAAGCCTCGTAGGGTTACCATGAGTCGATGGGATTGGATGTGGCTCAGGGATGAACAGATTCAATATGCTTGTGTTGATGCCTTTGTGAGTTTCGAGATTGGGAGGGTTCTTAATGCTGGTGGGGCTAATTGATTTTACGTTCCATTAAACGTGTCTTTGCCTGCTTGCTTGCTTGCTTGGTTGTTAATACAACATCTTGTGCAGCACAAGTCCATCGATACTTGTGTTCTTGATGTTGTTTCGTCTCCCATGTTCCTTTCTTTCAAGCGTTAATCTGAGAGCTTTTGCCTCTCCCCAACACACAACCAACTATGAGGTATCATCGTCATAATAATCATACTATACAATTCAGTGGCTGGCACGACAACAATGTCACCGACTTGGACAACCTTTTGATGCTATGTCAAAAGCTTATCTATCAGTATTTAAAATACAACACATCTATAATATGTACAATACCTCCATATTCTGAATCTTCAGCCGTAATCGTAAGGGCATAATCTTCTTCGGATGCTGACGGAACCAAACCACCTTCAGACAACAAGCAAGAGATAATGTCTCCATGCGAAAACCTTCACTGAAATGAAAGCTTCAAGGAAAAGGCTGATCAAAAGGCGAAATGAAGTTTGGGCTAAGAATGAAGCGGCTTGTAAGAAAGCGGCATTCGAGGAAAAAGGGCCAATGGCCACCTTCCAGTTAAAGACAAACAAAAATGTCTAAAAAACTTCGTATCTCCTAGCATGTCTATTTCTGCTATTACCGTTGTTACTGCATCTCTGTGACATCAAGATTGAGTTTTTTTTTTTTTGGTTATAGATAAAATAGAGCACTTTAGATATAATCTTTTGAAATTAAGACAATTTGTCAACAAACTGGCAAGATCTCACCACTCGTATAAAAATTGCAGAGAAAAACTGCCATCTTTGTACTTGTCATCTTTCTGGTTTTTGTATCCACGGAAGGGTACACAGTTCTGCGCCATCAAGGTAGTTGAAGAGGCATATGCAACATTCCCGCATTTGTAAAGTTCATTCAAATCTCATCCATTCGTAGGAGAGAGATTAGCAGTTACTTACCGAATCCTCTGGATCAAGAACGACCGCAGGTGGTGTTGTCGATACAACATGTGCGTTGCTTCCTATGTAAGAATTTGGGTAGAGATTTAATATCCTTCTCTGAGGCTCCTCGATCCTGTAGTGATTGCACAGGCCACTGAAACCAAGATCGGAAAGCAGCAGAAGAGAAAGAAAACAACAACACCATAGCGATGCAGAAGAGTATGAAGAACATAACGAAGGCTAAAAGTGCCACTGAAAAAATGCACCCTGCCATCTTGACTCTGCCTGCATTTCTGGTTTCGTGAGACCTCTTCGATTAAAAGGAGAGAGATTGAGAGATGTTGTAATACCAGTAGAGACGAGGAGAATTTTGCAGAAGAGGCCGACCTCCCATATTTACCCAGTAGAATCCAAACACCCACCAAACTGATGACACGATGGTATAAATCAATTCCAGTTTCTTCATGATCCTAAGAATGGAAACATTCGACGATGATTGCTACGAAATATGAAGTAAGAAACGCAAGTTCAGAAACCAATAGAGAGCCTGATAGAAAGAACTAACGAGAGAAGATAAAGGAAATTGAAGTTAGCTATTTCACCCGTTATAACAGAAGGATAAAAACGAGAACCCACGACGGCAATATAACCATGAAAACAATCACTAAGACTCCTGCATTGGTACTCGTCCCAAACAAGCCCTACATGTTGGAGACACTGCAGAGCATACCCACCACAAATCCAAAGTCTTCAAGGCGTCGAAGGCTTCTCTTGAACGGTGTCAGCAGCATCCAAACAGACACCACAACTAATGCCAACTTCCACATCATGTCGAGAAACAGAAAAGGCTTGAATTGCGAGTAGTCCCCACTCAAAAAAGCTTCCATATCATCGTTTCCATCAATCAAGATTGTGCTGAAAGAGTCCATGTTGGCAGGGCTAAAAGGCTGTACGTAACTGGTTGTGGTGTTGTTTCTGGTGACACCCATTTGGTTATTCACTCGGCTTTCTTGATTCATCAGAGGGTTCTTGAGAAAGCTACTACAAAATAAGAAAATGATTGTAGTTACTATGTGTGCGTGTATAATGTCTGGGGACCATTGTAAAGCACGATTAAGGTTGCCATGTCCACACTCCACACAATGATTTGACCAGCAACACAACTGGAGAAATTTGAATTTTGATGAAGACAAATTGAGTATTGAGTGAATGAGGAGAAAATCAAGAAATGAAAATATTTGGATCGCCATTTATTATAGCTGTTGCAGTAAATTATGTGGCTTTTTTTGTTTGTATCCAAATTGTCGATCTTGTGAATTAGGTGTACTCCCTCTGACCCAATTTTGGTTGTGATAATTTTTTTGCTAAATAAGGAAATGTGATAAAAATTATTGGGACGAAATGAGTACATGATAACTGATTTGCAGAAAAAAACAACAAATCTTCATTATTTTTAGGGGAAACTTAACTTAAATCCATACCAGTTAAGCTTCATATCACTTAACTCCTTGTATAGGAAATAATGTCACTTAAGGACCAAACCAAACTACATTATCACTTAAGGACCGATTGGACACATATATCCTTCAACCATTCGATTATTACGATTTTACCTTACAATAAAAAAAAAACTTAAAACCCTAGAACTGAATAACGATCCAAAATCGAAGGAAGAGGCGACGAGCTCCATAGCTTCAAATCCCATCTTTAAGCCTTAGAACTCGCAAGCGATGATTCTCCAAGCCACGATTCCGACGATTCCGCAAGCTTCGAGACCAAGCGACATTTTTGCAAGATTCGAACCCACAAGAGATCTAGGGAATTTTGTTTTTTATGAGTGTCATAAAATTTTGTTTTTGTTTCCTATTTTGGTGCTTCGAAGTCAGCGAGGGTTCGGTTCGTTGCTTGGTTCAGGTCGATTAGGTCGATTAGGTTGATTGGATCGATTCGTTGCTTTGGTTGAGTTCGATTCGTTGTTTGAAATGAGTTTTCCATTGAGTTTATTTACTTCCTTCGTTATGTCCGTGGCTACAAAGATTTAGGGGAAGGCTCAGCAACTATGCAAGAAAGCTCTCTATTGAGTAAGATTTATGTCGATTTTTTCATAATTGAAGTGAGTTGGTTGAGGTTCTTTTTAACTTTCATGTTTGGAATTTGGGCACACTCTATGAACTATTTTGGTACACTAAACTTAAGTTTAATGGTACACTACGTGAGGGTTTCATGGTACCTTTTGATTTTATTGTGATATTCTTCTTTTGCACTAATGACACGAGAGAGAGAGAGTTCGCCTACGGGTTATGAAGTTTCTTCTCGATGTCATCCACATACGTTTCGGTCAATTATGACCAAGGTAACGAATAATTTAAGCGAAGAGAAGCTTGCGGTCATTCAGAGGACTCCTTTCCGTTTCTTTTTAGCCTATAATATCTCACTCGTTCGTTCTTATAGATGCATTGTTACATCGTTACATGCAAATACGAATTCCTTTAGGTGGGGGAACGATATGGACGTAGTCTTTAGCTTGAAATGTTAAGTTGTAGGTGATTTCGGACATTTTGGACATAGTTTTGTTGAAGTCTTTATGGATGTTAAGTTGTAGGTTGGACATCTTGGTTGATCGTTTTTGACATGGTTGTGTTGCAGACTCTATGTATGTTGGGTTGTGTTGCAGTATGTATGGATGTTGGGTGTGTTGCAGACTTTATGGATGCTGGGTTGTGTTGCAACTGCTTTTGAACATGGCTGTCACGTGTATGTAGCAAGATGAGTATCGATATGTTACCAAGTTTAACATCGTTAGTGTACAAAATTATACTATGGTAATGTACAATATTTAGTACTGATATGGTACCACATTGAACTGTAAAATATAAAATGCAGACTAATATCTGTACCAAATATAGCGTTTACGCTGTACCTTTATACATTTATTAACCGTATCTAAAATCCTACACTTACTGTACCAAAATTCGTATCGAAACTGTACCGTGATTTATCGGTCCAATGACGTCCATTTTAATACGTCAACTAACAGATTAGTGCATACAAACAATAAATAAATAAAAAAACAATGCAAAACCAGGTGCTATAGGGTGATCGTTCTCAACTAAACAAACAAAATACTATATCGAACACTAATTGGAACAACATTGGCTCATCTTCTTCTAATGATACATTAGGCTTCTAACATTAACTACATGAGTAGAGATGTTACAATATCAAACTTGATACGAAGTTGTAGATATAACTTAGATACATATAAGAATCAGATATACTGTGAATGTTTAGTGTGATCATACTGAGTATTTTATGTACCACGAAATTAAATTTAAGTCGTATCGAATATAGGGTCAATGCAGCGTGTCAGGATTTTGCAGCGTTTGTCAGCGTTTGCAGACGTTTTTCACGGTGTTAGAACAGTTTTTATTCAGTCTGAAATTGTCATATAACCGTTAACTTTGTTTTTTTTTTTTTAATTCAAAAAAGAGTCGACCGTGAACTTTGTTTCCCTTTGTACCCTACTATTCTTTAACCAATTTATTTATTTTATGTTTGTAGATTAAGCGTACCACTTTGAGGATTCTTGTGTATTATTTAATTATTATTTGTTGTTCCTTGTACTCACTGCTTACCGTACCATTGCAAACTTGTTACCGTACCAAAATTTACAGATATTTTACTGCAACATTGTATTCATCAGAGTTTCAAGATTACACCAACACCCAAAACATGTAACATACGGCCCAAAAAAATTCATGACCGAACCATTGTCTTTCAACGTTGAGTATAGATTTTCAAGTGGCACTTGACACTTTATTGATTCACATAGTGTTCAATATCCGACCATCTTCTTTGGAGGGTATATATATGTCAACAAGCGTTTCGCTTCATTGATCGATCAATAATAAGTGCGTATTCTGCTTGTAAGAACACAAACCCAAAAAGTGAACCCCATGAACTACACTTGTGGACAACATGCTTGTTTACTCCTACAAATAATTCAGCAACCCCACATGAAAACTATACAATATACAGAACTTTGGACCCTAATATACATGAAATGATACATTAGCAATAATAAGCGTGGTCTCTAACCAGGCGTATAAAGGTACACAATATACATTAATTTGATACACGATTGCAACACAAAATTTAGGGTTTCATCTTAGTACCCTCGTTTCTTCAGTCATACTAATTTCAGGCCAATTACACACCTTAGTACGCAAGCCAAAATTACCGCAGTACAAGGCAGAATCAATTTTAATATGGAAGCTGGCAGGGAATG
This sequence comes from Craterostigma plantagineum, assembly GCA_027422505.1. NCBI lineage: Eukaryota > Viridiplantae > Streptophyta > Magnoliopsida > Lamiales > Linderniaceae > Craterostigma > Craterostigma plantagineum. Next base: position 2,486,577 of record JAPQWV010000082.1, read on the forward strand.
AGCCTTCACCAGATTTTGCTGCTCACAAGCGTCTTCTCAGCAGCTTAACGGCCTAGCCCACTCAACTACTTCACGTTTGCTATTTCGATTGCCGGGAGCGAAAGGTGACTGTACACGAAATGAAAACTTACCTGAGCCGGTGGTGCCAAAGCGACTTACCGGAGGACGTAGACAAGAATTCCGACCACCGTCTGAGATGGGCAACGTCGGCGACGGCGAATTCCACATCGATTTCGTTTCTTTTTATTTTATTTTTTTTGCTTTCAATCGATTTCGTTTCTTTTTGTTTTATTTTTTTTTGCTTTCGATGGGAATTTTGTTTTTTTTCAATTTTTTAAAGCTTTAAAGAAACATATTCAGGGGTAAAAATGTCTTTTAATCTGATTGGGTCCTTAAGTGATAGTAAAGTTCGGGTTTGGTTCTTTAAGTGATATTATTTCCTAGACAGGAAGTTAAGTGATATGGAGTTTAGCTGATGGAGATTTAAGTGAAGTTTCCCAGGCAGGTAATAACAGAAGATGCCACTAGTAAGCCAACTACTGATGTTTTTCTAACACCATAATAGTAGTCTCCAGCTATAAAACACAATTCAAAATATCTTAAGAGCACGTGCAGTTGAAGGGCATACATAACTTGCGTATATCTAGTAATCTAGATACTATTTGTCTTAATATGATGCAGATCTTTCAACAGACGAAGCAGACTCGATAATCTTGATATTATTATTAGAGTTTAATAACAGGTCAATTGAAGTCAAAGAGCGAGGGAGATCACAGCTTCCATTTGTTCACAACTTTATCTGAACCCAGCTCACTGCTCAGTGGCAAAACTGCAAATAAAAGATTGCCAGCAAGAACTCAAGAACAAGAACATTACATCCACATCCACGCTGAAAATATTAGATGTTGTAATAATAGATGAAACAGAGATGTGCTTTTGTTCCGAGTGTGTACCTTGTTGGGTGCTTGGAAAGAGTTTTCATCCATCACATACCAGAGGTCAGCACCATCTTTCTCGCTCCAGATGATATTATTGAATAGTTTGGACTCAAACCTTTGATGGATACTTGAAGACTTGCATTGCTGCTTCAAAGTTCACCACCTGAAACGAGGATCCATGTGATTTTTTGCTACTTGACAAAGATCTCAACTATTAATTCAAATATTATAGTACCTTTATTCTGAGGTGTTTTTCATCATTTGAATCTTTATAAGTAATTGCAGAAGCAATAATAGAGCTTGAAGGGCTGGATTGAATTGTAGAATTAAGAAGAGTCGCGCCATTTGAGTCTATGAAGAAATGCTGCATCCAGTAACTTGGAGTACCGTACACTCGAGAAGAATCAAAGACAATTGCATCGGGATCCCACCTGGATAAAAAATAATAATGGAAAAAACTTGGTATGGATAATAGGGAAAATCCTGAAAAATGAGATAATATTTCAAGAAAGAATCATGGAAGCATACGTTCTATCATTGGTGTTCACAAACAATGGTGCGTAGCTCGCCATTTCAACAGTGTCACTGCGTGAAATTTTCTTAACAAAGCAACAATGTTTTTTAAATGAAAATAGTAATAAGGCTTTTGCTAACATGTACCAGTTCTTTTCTATCCCGATGAGAAATCCAGCTTCGGCTAAAGCAGCTAAAAGACTACCTTTTCCAGCATCATTACAGTGACTGCGTATTCACTGACAAATGCCTGCACCATTATCCTCGCTCGTAAATATTACATCTTTTCGTTTCATAGATTACTAGAAACTGTATGAACAAAGGATGACCTTTGGACCGCTTCGTGATACTCGATCAAACTTGTTCGATGATGCAAAGACACTATTTGCACTGCTATAAATCTGGGGCACATGAAGTACTCAAGATAAAAGTCAATGAAAAAGAAATAGAAAAAACCATTGTAATAACTGAAAAGCAGCTTGTGAGGGAGGAAATAAAAAGACACTGAGGAGTGCATATTCCTCACATGAAAATCATACAAATCAGTGGATGGTCCAAGGGCTTTGAGGATCCGTCGCAGTTTGATATTATCTTGATGTCTGGATATGCATTTCTTATAGCATCGTAGAACTTTAGATAGTTCCCTGAACATTACATATAACAGACTCTGATTAAATTTAACATTATGATTTGTGATGGATGACTAAATGCGCAAGTGTAGAGATTTGATTTTCTTACCGCGGTAATTTTTCTTTCCACAGTCTTCATTTCCTACAGCAACATACTTTAATTGAAAAGGTTCCTTACGACCCATCGATGCTCGAATGGAGCCCCATTCGAACCAGGATCGCCCCTAGCAAACTCGATTCCGTCTAACGCTTCCTGTAAAGTGAAAATGACGTACAAGCCAGGTCAGTTTTGTTGCAAGTATAATATTTCTTGGAGTATGTTGTGTTTGTAAGAAGGATCAAATCCATTACTTGTACGAATGGTGAAATGTTTGTAGTATCAACTTCATCATTGTGGCTGATACCTGGAAAAAGCATCAACAAAACAACATTAATCAATCGATTAACAGTCTATAATGTCATCATCTGGCTTAGTAAGTTATTACCATTGTTGAACACCCAAACAGGTTCTGAGCCTAAATCCTCTGCAAGCTTCATAAGGAAAGTGATTAAAGTCTAATAAATTTACAAAACTGAGAGTGCATAATAAGTGATGATTGCAAGCTCAAACTACATGATGATCCTGTGTGTGCGTTTTGTTTGCTTTTCTCTCTCTTAATAAAAAACAAAATATATATGTTACCTGTAGAAACTCGAGATGTCCGAAACATCATCAGTCCAATAATGCCAGACATCACCAAAATGGCCGGGTCTCTCCTCCATGGACCAATAGTTTCTTTCCAGCGAAACGCATTCCTTAACCAGTCGCCTTCCACAAAACAACCTCCTGATATTAGTTAAGACAAACAATTAATATACATGCCGATTACGAATTAACGGTATACTGATGAGTTTAGGCATTAATTTTACCAGGAAACCTAATAAATCCAGGTTTCAAAACTTTCACCATGTCAAAGAGATCTTTGCGAAAACCATGACCCTGTTGCACAACAGATCAAATAAAATTTCACTATAGGTGTAATTGACTCGTGGATATAAGATTCAAAAAACTACAGAATGTTTACCTTGTATGTGTCTGTGGCATTAACGACACTTGGTCAAACCATATGACTCCTTGCTTAGTTGTCGTAAGTTGAAGTCTCGAGTTTGCATCAGTTCCCTTAGCTTCCAAAACAGTCTCAAACCTTTTCCAGCTGTTAATATCGGAAGCTCTGCATGTAAAATATTCACTGTCACAAACACAAAAGAACAGAAGTTCACTACATGACTCATAAAACTGGTTATTCATGAGCCTCCTTACGAAATATTAGCATTGGCTAGAGTCTGTGACCCTGTCAACTAGTCAGTGAGACAGTTAACTCCAGTCGTCCTGCGAACGAGCATAGAAAATCAACTTATATGTCTTGCCTTGTTCAATGCTCTGCATCATAGAGTTGAATCCAAATTAATTGAAACATAGAAAATTGTACAAACAACTCACATATAATAATCACTTATTACCATCCCCAAAAGCCAGGATTATAGATCCCAACTCCTCCTTGTGGACAGTGACTAGAATCACAGATAACATCCATGCGTATTGCAATTTTATTCGTGGAAAAGGAGATGAATCGTCAGTTGATACAGATATCAGAAAATCGTCTCCTATGATAGACCATGGAGCGATGTTAGATGGAGTGTTACGACCTCCAGCTTCAAAGCCTGCAAGTTTTGTAGTGTTTTTTAAGTTGGATTGCTGACAATTTTAAGGAAAACGTCTCGTCTCAAAATCAAGTAGCTGACCTCTGTGTTCACAAGTTCTGCCCATAATCCTCCAGCTCCAGCATGATTAATCTCCTGTTAATATCTAGTCTCAAATGATGCAGACTCAATATGGACACAATATAACTACCAAGAAACACTTAGCATTGTTGCTGAAAAAGATGAAGATATAAGAATTCTTCGAACAGAAGCTGAGCATATGAGTTATGACAAATGGACACAGCCGGCATACAAGGAGAAACAAAACTACGGCAAAAAACGGGCATCAATTTCACTATAGATGGTACTCCGCTAACCTCCAAAGAATACACCGAACAAGGTTTTCGGTATCTGCTTGTCTGAGAAGCATTTATTTCAAGTACAACAGGTGAGCTTGCTCCAATCCCAGTGGCGGATGATTCATACATTGCACTCAACATAACGATCAAAAAACATATAATTCTTTGTAATGGAATCGCTACACCCATAGTTTCCACGCCAATCTCTGCGCAATATAGTTTATGCAAATTAAAGTTTTTAAAAATTGGTGACAAAAAAAGAACACAAAAATTGATGACAAAAAACAACACAGGAGTGCAATCAATTAAGAAGGCAATTGAAGGTCGACTCCGGTTTTTCATGGCAACTATGTTCATTCTTGGGTTGCTTTTCAATCGCACCAAGACATGCAGTTTGTTCAAGGTAACAGAAACACACAAGAATGAATGCACTGACAAATTCCACAGCCTTGCTAAAAGTACAAATCGACGATACTTTGGACTATCCGCGTCCTCTCAAACCACATGCAGTACAGTGAAGATCGGACCTTTATTCAATGGCACTACGTGGGACGGAATTTTCACCAGCAAATCAGCCAGTCGAGAATCTCAGTCAATTTCGGTTTGTTCAGAGAGAGAGAGAGAGGGAGAGAGAGACGGGGTCTTTCTAATAAAAATTTAGAGATGGTGAGGGATAAGAACGAGGAGGCTGCCACGGTATATAGTGATCTAATAGTTTGTTGCTTCAGCTTTGTCCTCAACACTAATCACTTTATGCTTGAAGGATCAGCAAAAGAAGCACACGCCTCGGCTAACGTTGAAGTCTGTTGCCGAACCCAGCGACAGCACTATCGGATTGGGAATTAATTCAGCTTATCTTCCATCCATCACGAGTTGTTACTATTAAAAACTAAGAGGGAATTTTGGAGTTTAACTCCAATCCTTTGCTTCAACGCAATTAGATTTCTTTTTTTCGGAGGCGAGACGCAATAGATTCTTAGACATAAGGTTACTTGCAAGAGATTTAGTGCATCTTTGTGTGATATTCTTGAAGACTAAAAGTCACATTAGGCCCTTAGCTTAACTAAAAAACTAGAAAGAATTGTTGATGCATACGGGCCACCGTAAGAACCTCAGTAGTTAAGAGCCCATTCAGTTCTCGAGAAGATGCAGTAAAAACGGAATGAATAAGGATTACCAAGATCAAAATGTTATTTTTAGGAAAGATACTTTAACAAACGGAAAAATGTGGTTGGGTAAGGAGATATTAATTGAATGTTGATATTTAGAAAATCACGAAAGTATGAGAATAGCATGAAGCTCGATCTTTCTGTTGTCATAGGCTCAACTCTTAAGTTGTATTTCTTACGTCTCTAAAACCTTTTACATAATCACTTGCTTGTTCGCAAGGCTTTGTCCCTTTCCTAGCTTTCTGTTGGGCTCTTACGTGAGACGAGATTTGCATAAAAGACCCAATAAAGGCTGATTTACTTCTCTTAAACATTCAATCAGGCCACAAAAACTACTTTAGCCTAAAAACGCATAGAAGCCCATATAGCTTTCTCGACATTTGAATTCTTATGAATAGGGATGACAACATGGCGGGTCTGAACCAGGTCCGCCCAAACCCGGACTCGCCCCGTTTATTTTTCGAAGGACCGAGAACCGATCCGACCCGCTAAAAACCCGTCCAGTAGTATAAAGATTACAAATAGCACGATTTGATACCCAACGCGTGTTTCTTGTTCTTTGTTGCGTTGGGTCCTCAGATTTCCGTGTGTGTATATCCGTCCCCCACACATTCAAATGTGAAATGCCTCTTCAGCTAATCTATACGTCTGCGTTGCGACCTTCTTTGTTTGTCATTGGTTGTAAAGTATTGCACGGTAGGTGAATGAATTTTAGATTAGGTAGAGGAGATGTATGGGCCTCTGATTTGTAGGTAGCAGCCTTGCCTGAGATTGTTGCAATTCCGTATACCACTTTGATTTCTTTGCCATCTGCTAAGGTTTAGGGATCTCGTGGGCATTTGGTTCGGGTTTATGCGGCGTGTGATTGAGGAGCTGGGTGTATTTTAATTGCTCTGGTCCTTTTTGCTTTCGGCTATGTCAAATGCTTTTCGTTGCTTAACTTGTGGAATATGGTGGGGTTTCACGGGCTGACTGTTTAGGCGGTTGATATTGATTTGGGGTTATCTAGCTTGGTTAGTTATTAGAATATGAATGAAGATTTGGAGACTTGTAGACGGGGGACTTTTCAAGGTATAGTATGCCTTGCCCTGTCATGCTAATGATCATTGTCTGCTAGCTTTGGAATTTGTAGGCGGGGAATTTTCACGGGGCAAGGGCAAACTTGAGAATATGGATGTTTGGGTTGTTGCTGCAGCTGCTGGTGCTGGGCTTGTAGTTCAACGTCTCAAGAACCTTAATTTTGTTAGACCAGAGGTTTCTAGCTCTCAAGATGACCAAGACAGCAGTTGTCCTTTTCGCAGATTGCTACTGAGAAAAAGATCCAACAATGAAATGACCAAAGAGCGAGAAATAGTGAGTGAAGTTTATTCTACCGAAGACATTTGTTCTACTTCTCTATCGGAAGGTCATAATTTTGTGATGCCTGATAACTTTAGGAGCTGCAGTTCAGTTTCCGATACAAATTCTCTATCTGGTTTTTTGAATCATGAAGATTTTGGAGATTGTTTGGAAAATAGGGTGCCTCCAGAGTCTGAGGAAGTTCTTACAAGTGACTCAATGCCTCAGCCTTCGTCAGTAGAGGTTGGAATTTCTTATGGGTTTAGAAGAAATAGAAGTAGTATTAGGAGCAGACGAACTCACAGTCATGCCATTATACCTCGAACTTCTCTTGAAAGTTGTGTCATGGCTCAGTTATACAAAGGACCGGGTGAATTTGAAGAAACTATTTATTCATCTGATCAATTACAGAGACCAGATGTGAGGCCATTTGTTGTGTCTGATGGAAGCAGAATTATCAGCAGATTGCCTAATGAATCCTTTAGCGCACAGACTGAAATGGGGAAGTACAAGTTACCGAATGATACTTCTGTGATGGAGAATAAGGATGTCCTCGGTATTCCAGAACTGCCTGGCATAGTTCATGAAGACTCACAAAGAAAAGCTAAAACTTGGAAAAGAAAAAAGCATATTTTGAGAAATGGTTCTCGTGAAAATGAAAGCAAGAATCTTGCAGGAGATGGTAATATCTTAAATGACATCTTTCTATTTTTCCTCTATGCACATTCACATATAGAGCTTGAAAGTGTTTTTTTTTTCTCACTGGGATTCATTCGCCATCTTCCATTTTACGTAGCTGGGCCATGCATGGTTAAATAAAGCAAACATGATGTTTCATGTACCGCACTTTGAATTATATGCAATTGTTTGCTTGGGCATTGTTTTTCTAGACCCGTTTCATACTGATTTTCCATTTCAGGGAATAAAATTTTTGTTTTACTGATCATATTTGATATTTAAGAGTGACTTAGCCCTCTCTCATTGACCAGGACTGAGGGATAAGGGTCTTCATTTCTTTTGTGGCTTAACCGTGGGAATAATATCAGCATGCCTGGCAAACAAAATAGAAATGGAGAATTTGCATAAGCTGCTGAAACAGAATGAGAATTTAGTTCAAGATTTGCAGGAAGAACTAGAGATGAAAGATTCTCTTACCGTAAACGAACTTCCTACTGAGCAGCACTACGAATCACATGATGCCCACAGCGATCTTCACTCTGGTGATGCCGCCCAAGCATCATATCACGAACGAGAAGAAGATAACCGTTCATCAACTCCTGAACACAAGTTTGAGGAGGAATCTTTGAGCAGGATTGAAGCAGAACTCGAAGCCGAGCTGGAGAGGCTCGAATCAACCATGAACTCATCTAGATTAGATGGAAAACTATCCAATGTAGTCGAGGTGAAGACAATAATATATATGTCCCTATTTTTTTTTACCAAACTTAGTGATTTGGATAATTAACTTCAATCACCATGACCATGATGGTTGAAGATGACAGTGTTACGTAATTAGTCTTACTGCTCAAAGCTAGATCATAGTCTTCTGCACAGAAAATTTAATGGAGTTTGTGACAGTAATTTTTCCTGCCTTTTTCTACAGCTCGATCCTGATTCTATTCCCGATGTTGTGGAAGGTGAACTCAGAGCGGACTTATTCGAGGCTAAAAATGGCGAACAACCTTATGCCGATAGAGATGGTAGCGGCACAACTACACCATGCTCTCTTCCTCAGCCAGTCTCACCCAGAGAGCTCACCCTGAGATTACATGAACTCATCCAATCGAGACTTGAACATCGCGTTAAGGAACTTGAGTTAGCCCTCGAAAACAGCCAAAGAATGCTCAAGATGTTAGAGTCTTCTACTGCTCAAAATAGCCCAATCATAAAAAACGGGCAGCAACATCAACATGTCCTCGACCAGCCTGTTGTTATCAATTTATCAGGGGAAGCTTTATCTGCATACAATGAGGCTTACGAAGAGCTTGCAAAAGTTTCTGAGTCCGACGGTGAAGATCCGCTGGTGGAGTTTGAACTCAATGGTGGTGTTTCCGGAAATGGCGATGATGTAAGAACTTCTGGTCCAGATAGTGGTTGGGTTTCGAATGGGAATCGAGATACCGTGACGTACGGTGGATCTGATGATTATTCTTTTCCTCGTCTGAACGATAATCTCAGTGGCAGTATGGAAGAGAGTGATGATGAGATGGAAAGGCTTTTGATAAGGCAGGTCATAGAGAAAGCAAAACAGGGCTCTCCTGCTGTTCTGAAAGCTCAGAGAGCATTTTTATGAACTGAGAATTGAACATTGACCTGAAGTAAATAAACACGCGTGTGAAAATTAATTTCCTATTGTGGAGAATTTTCCTCATTTTCTCAATCAAGATTCGTTCGTTGAGGTTTCAGTTTGGCTATGGCAGCAAAAGCATATTCTCGCTGGTGTTGATGGCTCCCCAGAAACCAACCCGGCTTATGCAAAAGACAGACTCCATATGCAATCAAAATGAACCCAAGGCAGGTGATCTAGTTAATGTAAAGAGTGGTGGAAATTTGTTTCTTGCATCACCATCTTGTTGCCTTTTCCATCTCGTCACAGCTTATGAATCTGCCATTAACTTCTTGTCGTGTCTACATATTTTGCCGAAAAAGAAACGGCCACAACACGAACTTTGATAGACAGGTCTTGATTCAGCACTTTAGACTTAAACATTCATTAAAGCTTTAGATTTGCAACTAATTCTTTGTCTACAACAGTTCAAGGAATATACAGAAACCCTTACTGGCATGAGGGATACTTCTTCTATACATGAATTGTATCATGAACTTATATGAAAAAGAAATTTGGCGGCTGCTCAATTGCTCAAAACCCCCTTAACTTCTTCGTAGTTGCCTCTTTATCACGGAGTTAAGCTTTCTTTTACTTGTCTCTTACATTCACGGCATAGGGCATATCTATTCATCTTTTTAAAGCAAAAAAACAAGTGGCTCAAACAGAACTTTAAGGCGGTTGTTGGTCAGACATGTAAAGTCTCCAAACATTCATAAGGATTTGCGTAAAAGTAATCTTCTTCCTTAGGTTTATCTTCAATTGCCAATCTTTTGGTTGGATTTCCGACGCGATTCGAGTGTGCATCTTTAACAGCTGAGGAGAACTTGTCCCATGTAAGCGAACCGGAGTTATACTGATCTATTAGATCGACGAGAAGCTTTCTGTCCAATATAATAGTCCTCTTGCATCCAAGATATCTGTAGACAAAAAGAAGAATGACTGTAAATGGTTTCACTCGCTTTTAGCATGCCACGGTCCAAGAAGTGTCAAAACAAAATATAGACAGATTTTCTTTTAGCAAAATTTAGTACCTCCGATGTCCCTCAACGATTTTAGCCATATTTCCATTATACGTGGGAATGAATATATCACTCTTGAGTGCGACGAGATAGTCAAGCGCAGCCATTTGGGACGAGTGGTTTTGAAAAAATCTAAGATCTGAAGATTTCAGCAAAGTCTCCTTCCTTACCTGTTTTCACATTGCCATTGAAAAAATCCCGATTTCTGGACAAGGTGCAGATGTACGATATCATCATCAGTATCCAATCTAATATACACTGACCAAATTTGGGAAAGACGATCTCAGACTCGACAATCTTCTCTCGACGCCATATATTTCTCCAGCAGCTATGTAAATCTGGATATTCTGGTCAATGTTCAAAGCCTTTAATACAAGTGTGGTTTCTTCGGGAGTCAATGGACACAAACCTTCCTTTCTTTTCGAATCAGAATCAATGATCTTCTCTTTCCACCATGGATAAGCGTATCTATATGTGAAAAATTTAGTAGTACAAGAACAAAAACATATCAAAAAATGCTTTTGAAGTGTAGAGCTCTTAGATTCACCTCATTCTTGTTAATTCATCAACCTCGTCGGCGTTGCATCCCTGTGTACACCCAGAAAAGGCTAACATGTCCATTTCGTAGCGGAGATGCAGCACTATGAATGGACCGTTTTGCTGCAGTATCTTAATAACTTTTCTTCCCAATTCTTCAATATGAGGAGTAAACTTTAAAGCACTGAAGTTTACACGGCATCGAAGCTTTTGAAGTTCCAAAGGCTGATCATTATTGGCAAGACGAGCATCGGTTCTATTCAAGTGGACGACTTTATACTTCTGAATCAGAGGAAGTATCTGCAGGTGGACACAACTAACTTAAAAAAAAAAGGAAATTATTAAGCAACAGAAAGGAAAGACCAATAACTGCCGAGAAGTGGTGGTAACCTGTTCATGATAGTAAGAGATGTCTGACCAACTAACTGGAGGCATGGTATAGATTAACCTAGCTGAACCCTCCTCTGCACCCTTGAAGGTAGCTGCTTCAGTATTCGGACCTCATCTCTTAGAGATGTAATAAAATGGTCAACATCAAATATGTCTTGAAAATCACTGCAAGAAGTTAGAACTTATCTTGCTTAGGTCAGGGAAAACATCGTGGAATAGGAGTAAATGTAAATGAACTTCAGAGAACTTATCTCAGATAGAACAAACAGACCTAGGATCATTCCAGAAAGAAGTCTTGTCAAGTTCAGGAACAATCAATGTAACGTTTAGATAACTAGCAATAGCAACCATGTCACAAATCTGCAGCCAGAAACAATAGAATTAAATTAGGAATTCGTCAATGTGGTAATAAACTGAAAAGCTAAGATGATGAAGTGCTGGAAAGGATAATCGATGGGAAAATTCGTAACCCACCGCAGCTCGCATTTGATTAAGCCCTCCATTGCATGAAACCATCAGGTAACCATTATTCTTGTAAACTCCTAGATGTGTAAGCATATGAATCAAGTCATGGACCAGTCAAGTATGATGGGAGATAGTAAAGATGCCATTCCTTAGTGGTTTGTCAGAATATAGTAGATGTTCCATACCAAAGCAAAAGAGATTATACTTTCTAAGAAACCACACACAAAGGATCAACTTTACACCCATAAAAGTTGCAAGTACAATGGAAGGACAAAAGGCAGAAAATTCACAGATAGAAAGTAATACAACAATCTGTATCAGATTAGAAGGATCAATAATAGAAAGAAACAGAAAATTTAAGCGTTTCCCACATGAACAAAAATCTCGGGAAAAATCTAAGATGAAGAAATTCAACCATATCATATCTATCACAAATCACCAAAGACACTTCCACACATAATTTTCACACATTCCCAGCACTTCATGTAACCATATGCAAAGAGGACGCAGGATACAGATCTCACAAATGTCGATCATATGTCATTAGCCAATTTTACACACAACAAAACTGAAACTCACGGAAATGCGTGAAACATCACATAAACTCAGCTTACTTTTAGGTGGAAGAAACTTGGGTTGAGACTCGTTTAAATCCGATCTCATAGCTGCCGCATGAGAAGCAGATTCTTGCGAAAAGCATGAGGGCCAACCTTTTAACACCATAGGACCCCAAGATTCACTCAACGCCATTAATTGAACTAAGCAGGTCCACAAAAATACTGTAGTTGCAGCCCTTATGATCCAAAGCTTCATTCTAGACCTTGAAACCATCCCACTATTCCGAAGCTTCTCCAGTCTATTCCCCCAAAAGCTGCCGCTTTGAGACCCATTAAGCCCCACCTTCTCCTCATGCTATTAACCTCCTCACAGCCCTCTATTCTGAACATCTCAACCATAACGACAAACACATACAACTGATTAATCTTTACTCCAATAATCCAAATGAGCTCACTCAGAACGCTGAAAAGTTGATACTGTAGTAGGTTTGCAGCAGGGAAACCCAGGTAAATCCTCCGAGATCCGCGCACATCAGTAAAAAAAGGTTAGTTAAACCCCAGAGAGACTCGATCTTCGCCGATCCTGAGCCCAGGAGGAAATAGTTACAGTGTCAGCTCAGTTAAACAAAACTGAGCGTAAGGCCGAAATCGAAGGGTATGCCGGGAATGCGTACCTAGATCCGACGAATATCCCTGAAGGACAACAGATCTTATCCGTCGGGAAACATGCATCTCAAACGAGACAACGAAGATGAATGAATGTGAGGGAGCGAGAAGCTATCAAGGACAATGATGATGGATTGGAAAGAGAGACAGAGGAAGTCTACGTGTGAGCGCGGTGAAAAACAGGCACGAAAGCGGAAAGTTTATAGCTGGTTGTTGCGCTCAAATCGAGCAAACCGATGCCAATTGTAGTGTGAGTTTATTAGTACATTGTTTTCCCAAGCGTTATTGTGATTCAGTGCGGTGAGGTCCACCATAGCTTCTAGGTAGGAACTATGTTAACGTACTGATACAGATACAGAATTGTAATGCTTATATTATGTATGATATATAAATTAAATAATAATCTAACCTTATAATTGATTGATGGCAACCAACCAATCTCGCAGATTGATCCCCCTTGAGAATTGAACTTGTCAAAGATCTAATGACTTATGTTAGGACAAGTGGCGGGTGTACATACACTACGCTCGTGGCATACCATATCGCGCCGACAATATCAATCTGGTAATATTTTTCACGTTAAAGAGAAGAAAAAAAGGAATTACATCACAGCATATATACTATGTACAAATTTCTATGAACTATGTACAAAATTTCCAAATGAATCTCGAACGCATCATCATCATCATCATCATCATCATCATCATCATCATCACCATCATCACCTTCAACCTTCACCTTCACACACACACACATATATATAATATATATATATGTGTCTTTTTTGGATCGAATCGATATGAACTTGACACAAGTTTTTTTCTTCAGCAAACAAATTAAAAGAAGGAAAAATAGTGTCTGTTGTTATTATTATTATTTAAAGGCTGGTCGTGCGTTGAAGCTGTAGCTGGGGTTTGGTGTGTAGATAATTCTTGAGAGTTGATCATAGCCTGCGAGGACACCAGCACCTGCCACCCCAAGAAGCATATTAGCTGTGACTCCTCTGAATAGAGCCCTAAATCCCTCAAGGCGAACGATCTCACGAAAAGCATGCACCGTACTCCGATACTTGGACGTCTGACCACAAGTTAACATCATTCTACGCCTTAGCGTGTCGAATGGATATGCGCAGACACCCGACACCGTGGTCACGCTCCAACCCAAGCAGAAGCTTGCCACAAAATTGTCCTTGGAAATAAATAAATAAATAATGTTGAGACTTTTGCCCCAGCGAAATAGCACACATGTCAAATGCCCAAGTCAAACAACTTAGAACGAAGAGATCAAGAAAATCCAGTCACCTGAAATGGTCCGACCAAGACGATTGGCTTCACGGTGTCATAAATCCCAAAATACATCCCTCGGTACAAAGTAATCCCCCATATCGAAACCCCAAAACCACGATAGAGACCTGTGATTCCATCACTAGACAAGGTCTTATTGTAGACATCTATTAGGCCATTAAACTGCCTTTTCCCGCTAACCCGACACTTTACAGCATCGGTTGCCAGACGAGTCCGTGCGTAGTCTAAGTGGTAGAGAAACAACGAAGTGGTAGCACCTGCTGCACTGCCCGAAGCAACATTACCAGCAAACCACTTAAAGTATCCATCTTTCTCCTTTGAACATCTAAGGAGGGATTTGAAGTAGCCTTTGAAAGCAAAGTTGAAGGCCTATACACAACAAAATCTTGTTGAAAAAGGCATGCTACAAGACAATGTAAGAGTGGCTGCGGTCATGATTGTACCTGTGTGGGAAAATATCTGATGACATTGGCTTGATTACCCCTCCAAAAGGAGATAACGCCCTCTTCTCTGAAGACCCTTTGAAAGCAATTGCTGATGCTCATGTAAGGTCTTTGAAGCTGACCTCTCTTTATCAACTCGCCCTGATTCTGCAACAACAGCTTCACTCTCTCTATTGGTGCAGCTGCGCTTTTCGCAACAATAGCAGCTGCCCCTCCCATTAGAAAATCAGCCGAAAATTTCTCAGAATGCGTAGCAGCCATGACGCTGGTTTATCCTTCCCTTCCCCTTCAATACTGAATATTTTGCAGCGCAAACATTCCTGAGTACATAAAATGAAAGGAACAATCGTTGCATAACAAAAAAGGGGCCTCGATGGATATATCAAGCAAAGTACTTGACAAAGAATAGTAATTAAAGGGGTAATCGAATCGTTCCTCATTCCACAATCTCATGAAACAAATCCCAAATCAGTTAAATTGCCAACTTGCACGAGAGATCATACAAATTTAAAAAACCCGCGAAAACGCAATCACATCATCATCGAGCTAGACGAGCGCAACGAAAAATCAAGTTGGAAAGATATATAAAGAAAGGTGGGGATTTACTTGAGGGGCAAAGGGCGTGAAGAAGATTGAATATTCTGCCGCGTTAACTATTATCTCCTCCGTATTTCCGTCTCCTCAATGCTGATTCACGCGAGCAGAACTAGGGGTGGTTCGGTACGGTATACCGTACCAAAACTGTGATACCGTATACCGTACCGAAATTTCAGTATCCAAAAAATCATACCATACCATACCAAAATTTCGGTATACCTTAAATTTCGATACGGTATCATACCGAAATTTCGGTATGGTATCGGTATCATACCTTCTATAACCATCACCGGAGGGTTTTTTACCATGCATGTCTCGTAACTCGTTAATTCGATGTGTTGAATTTTTAATCATTCAAGCTCCTTAGGCCCCATAAGATAGATTATTAATACCAAAATTTTCAAAATAAAGATTTTTAACCTTAAATAATTTACATATTTTAGCCAGTCTCTTAGTAAGACAAAAAACTTTACATAACCACAAAATACAACTTTATACAGATTAATTAGAACGAAGCGGCTATATTTAAAAAATTAGTGAAGATTAACAAAAGTAATTGCATTGCATCTTCACGCTTTCAAAATCATTAAAAAAGGCAAAAATTAACGTTACTTGAGTTACATAAGTAAAGTATGGTGGACCTAATATTAGAAAGTTGTGTATAAGTTGATAATTTATTGGCTAAATAAGTTTGAGAAGATCCTTAATTTTTCATTTTATATTTTTTGAAATAATATAATATATATAGGTGTGTGTGTATATATATATATATATAAAATATATTAAAAAATTTAGTATTTCGGTATTTCGTATAATCGGTATACCTTATTTTTAAAATTTTCATACCATTACCGTACCGAAAATATTCGGTACGTATCATACCTTACAAAAACTTCGGTATACCAAAATTTTCGATATTTTCGATACGATTCGATACGATAAGGACGTATTTCGGTATTTCGATATTTTTTCCCAGCCCTAAGCAGAACGAGAGATTTGTCAAGAAGATACTTTGTTTTTTTTTTTTTCGTTTTTTTCTGTAAAAATTATTATTTTATGGGTGTGGATATCATCAAATAGAAGAATGCTTTATCTTCTTCCATCGTTCTTTACCTTGTTTTGTTTAAATTTACGCCTCTTTATATTTCTGGCCCGAAATTTTCTTAAACTAATAAATAAATGGCCCGTTTGCTGTCATATATTAGCCCTTACAATATAAGTAATATGACCTATATTTTATTTGGTTCGCTTATTTAAAGCCCGTATTAATAGACAAGGCTGATATATATAGATAAGCCCGCTATAGAGTAACTGAGTTCGGAAGGCCATATAAATTATAATGGGCTTCTTAAGTTTAATATATACTGGGCCCTTATATTGAGTTTATAACCAAACGCACCGAATAAACGTATGTTACCTTTCTCTACTCCCTCTACCTACCTAGCTACTTCGAACATATTTTAAGCCATTCGGCAAAGATATATAGTAAGAACTACGAAGAGAGAGGCTCACACAAAAACTCTTAAGAGCGAACGATCTAATAAGAGGAGTATAGATTGCTCCGATGGAATATTACCGACCTATTAGAATTTAGAGCTATGTGTTTCGGGGATATCAGTTTTATTTCTTGGCTTGGTGGATGGATTGGAGTCTATTATCCATAATTAATATGAGCATTCATTGCATAAGTGCGAATCAGATGAACTTTTTGAAATGTTAGGAATATATATAAATTGATGGCATTAAAACTCTTTTTGGAACGTTGGGTTTGGTTGTGCTGTAAATGAGATATGATGATGAACCATGCAAAATTATGCAAGCCATCAACATTCATTCATTCCATTTCTGAATATATACTACCATTTTTCAAATTTAAATACTCTCAATCCCTCTCTCGTAACTGTTATTATTTCCTTTGCATTCCTTGTCTCCATTATCATCTTCACACTTGAAGCGTATCTCTACTACTACCACAACTAAACAAACTATACCGAGATGAGCTCATCTCCCAGAACTGTTTCGAGGCGAGTACGGTGTGGAGCACGAGATTTAGCATCATGCTTCAATCCTTGCTGGTTTCCTTTGGGTAATAAAAACTGGTCCATCATACACATGTTATTCTATTATAATCATAATTCGCTAGCCACCTGACTGATTCCATCTTCAAACAAGAATCGGGCAACTTGCACAAGAAACGACAACATGAGACAAAAAGGAACATGACATTCGAGTTTAAAGGCAGTGGCAGAAGTCAAGAGGTCGTTAAAGAGAACCCTGTTGCTGATACGAAGAATCTGATAAGAAGATCGTCACAAAGCGGCAAGAACAACACTAGTGTAATAACAGAAGGTCAAGTCGAACAAAGAAGGCCAACAAAACTCGCTTTGCAGATGAAGATTACATAGTTTTCAGCTTTACAGAGGATGGTGTTTTTGACATGATAAGTGAGTGCAAGACATCATCGGAAGAGTTTGACGAGAGCGATTATGATTATGACGATGTTTATGAAAATGCGTTTTGTGTGGCAGCTGGTAATAATACAGTCTGGCATGCCAATAGCAAGGTATGTGATATATGGTCTAAAGTTATATAACTATTTGTGTGTGTGCGTGTGTGTGACGTTTTTAATGTAATATATACTTGGTCTCTTTCTTTACCGGCGTTTTACATGGAACAGTTTTTTTTATGGAGTACACAACAGTCATGGTTATATAGAAGATTCCATCAATGGAAACAATTCCCGTTATGGAAGTTAAGGTAATATGTGCTCCCTATCGATTATATATTTCGAATGCTTTTATGAGGTGAAAACTAATGAAGTTTTTAGTGTTCGGGATTGCAGGTTGGTGAACAACTGAGCAACGGAGAAAACTTGAATGGTGATGTCGAGCAGAGTGAGCAGAAAACTGATTCTTTCGAGTCGTGTGATTCTAACATGTCTGATACTAGTAGTAGTGCAAGCTCCTTTTCTTTCCCAGTGTAAGGTTTTTACATCACATTCTTTTTTTTTTTGTTCTGGGTAGCTTTTGTTGACTTGTAAAATCTTAAAAACAAAGTTCCTTATTTATTTCTCAAATACCTGCAGACTGAGCCCAGAATGGATCGGCAGCCCGGTTCATATGCCTAAATCGCAGGAGTGTGATCACAGAAGGGCGTGTTCACACTGCTGTCAAAGTTTGAAGTAGTATTCATTGCAGTCTTTACCATTTAGAGCGAGAAAAACTAATTACTTGTTGCAGAGAACTCGTGTAGATGGAAGGGGTTGTAAGAAGTCTGGACAGTTTTTTTCAATGAAGTGGCATCAGTCATCTTACTTCAAAAATGTGAGCGCAGAAGTATAATGAATCCGACATAATACGCATTCTGCAGAACCAAACACAGTTTTTTTTGGTGTATTTCGCAAGGTGAAGCTTTTGTTCACCAAGTATCTAAAGGCCTATGTTATAACAACTGCTTGTCTTCACGCTTCTTTTAAAACTAAGGACTGCAGATAAAGCCTCGCATTAGCAGCAGTAGCTATAGACTCTTCGTCTTGATTCTCTTTTGCAATGATCACTGCAGCTTCATAGGCTTCTCTTGCTTCTTCTAACTTCTGCAGATCCATTTCAGATTCGTTGCATACATTAAGATAGTGAAGTAGTTACCATTAACACCACAAACTTCTTCTGCATTAGCATTCTATTCTACTCATCACCAAGTTATTGAATACTTGGTATGATAAAAAGCAACTTACTGATAAATTGCTCTGACCAAGGAAGTAAGGTATGACATCATACTCTTTAGGTTCAACATCAGAATCATCACTTGTCAGGCCTTGAATCAAACATACAAAAGATGAAATCTCTCCTAGTGCTGAATCTAGATCTTTCGTGAGCTTCTCCACTTCTCTCTTTGAAGCTATTGACTCGCATTCTAATTTTTCAGCAACTGCTTGTTTGCCAGCAAGCTTAGTCTGCAAAAAAAATAATGAAAGGATTTTTCTCTTCCATGATCTAGATGTAGTTAAGAATATATCAACACATGAAAGCTAAGCATCCTTCATACCTTTGCATCAGAGAGCTGTTGTTCAGCAGACTCAACCAGAGACTCCTTTTGCACAACCTCCTTCATTAGTTCATCATATTTCATGCGAATTAAGCCATCTCATTATTTGAAAGCTCAGCTGACTTCAAAAGCTCGTCTTTGTCTAATATCTTCCTTTTCAAATCCTCAACTTGATCTCTCAAGGAGAGAAGTTCTTGTCGATCCTCGTCAGAGAGCGACAGTTGTGTCGATACGGTTGAGCAATTCTCAACATCTTGATTGTTAGATCCCAGGTTCCTGTTCTTTTTGTTTGCAGTAGTAGCACCTTTTCCAGCTGCCTGAAACATATGTATAACCATGGGACGCACTAAATCTAGCAAAGTCAACAAATCTTAAACTAAAATTCAAAATAACGTAAGCAGCACATATGCCGTGAGACCAGAACACTTACACGACACATGGATGATATCATTCACGGGTAATCCATCTTTACAGCCGAAATTTAAACATTCACTTCATTCGCTTGAACCACGTTAAGTAAAAACGGTAAAGAATGGGCCAAAAGAAAAGGAAAAACCTTCTGGTAAAGTGATTCTGTGGAAGGCGTCTTCGTATAAACCATCGAACCACGCCTTCTGAACGAGGTAGCTGCTTTGCTCTCCTGGAAATTTCATTGCAACCCCAAATAAAAATAAAAATAGAAGCATCGACTTTTTTCGGTGAAAGGAAAAAATAAAGGACACGTACAATGAGAGACTGTACAAGAGGGACCATCTCGACTAGGTTGTTGAAAAGGATAGGGTCTACTTCTCCGGTGGCTCCGGCAGCTGAGAGAGAAGAGGCTGCGCCGCCGTTTTGATGCTGAAAATCTATTGAAACATTCTGGGTTGCGTGAAATCGGCTGCCCATCGTTGAAAAGATGCGAAAGTTGTTATATTTCTTCTTCGATTCGCAGCTTAAACGGAGATCCAACTTCGCAATTGCAGAAGGGGAAAGATAATTATTATAATTTAAAAAGTTTTGACCTACCTTTGCTTCTGCATTTGAATATTTTTGGAGCGGTTTATCGAACGTGTTTAGTTCATTATTTATTTCATAGAAACCTAGGGCTGTTCACTTGAGATCATATATATTAAATATCTAATATTCATATCAATACGGCTGTATATATTCTCATGAAGCCAAATGGCGAATGGGGAAATGAAGAGTTTAAAAAAACAGTAAATGAAATGTTTTTATAGTAACAGCCGGCCGAAGACGGCATTGTCCAATATATTACATGAAGTGTGACCAACGTATTAATCAATTCGTTAATAAATAACCACTGCTCTTTATAAAGAAATAAAAAACTCGTCATTTGATTAGTTAAGAGCTATGGGATCATCATCAAGCTGTTGCAACTCAGAAAAGGATGATGAAGGGTACGCGAATTATGACTGACTAAAAACTTTATGATTAGCATCATGTATGTATGTACCATATATTCCGGTATGTGTTATTTATATTATTATTTTACACTTTTTAAGGTTGGCAGTTGGAAATGAAGGTAACAACAACAGTAATGCATGGAGAATTTTTACTTACAAGGAATTACAGACAGCAACCAATGGATTTAGCGAGGATTATAAGCTCGGTGAAGGTGGCTTTGGCAGCGTTTACTGGGGAAAAACCTCAGATGGCCTTCAGGTAATTAATTACACGTTTATCTCTGTATGTGTAGAGTTTTGGTCATATTTTATACAAGCTTGATAGAGAGAGAGAGAGAGATAGAGTTGTTGGATTGAATGCAATAGATTGCTGTGAAGAAGCTCAAGTCAATGAACTCGAAAGCTGAGATGGAATTTGCAGTGGAAGTGGAAGTGCTTGGACGGGTGAGGCACAAGAATCTGTTGGGGCTAAGAGGTTATTGCGCAGGAGGAAGTGATCAACGGCTCATAGTCTACGACTACATGCCTAACCTCAGCCTTCTCTCTCACTTACACGGCCAATTCTCAAGAGAGGTTCAGCTTGATTGGAAGAAGAGGATGAAAGTTGCTCTCGGATCAGCACAAGGCCTATTGTAATAAATATTAAACAAACCTATCATCCCCTAACTCTTACTTTACTGTAGGTATTATTATTGAACACATACATATGATATATATACATAGGTACTTGCATCACGAGGTGACACCCCACATCATACACAGAGACATCAAAGCTAGCAATGTTCTCCTCGACTCAAACTTTGAGCCGCTGGTAGCTGATTTTGGGTTTGCAAAGCTGATCCCAGAAGGAGTGAGCCACATGACCACTCGGGTCAAGGGCACCTTAGGGTACTTAGCTCCCGAATATGCAATGTGGGGTAAGGTGTCTGAGAGCTGCGATGTGTACAGCTTCGGCATCTTACTGCTGGAGTTAGTGACGGGCAGGAAGCCCATAGAGAAACTGCCCGGCGGGGTCAAGCGAACCATAACAGAATGGGTCGAGCCACACATAACGAGGGGTAGGTTTAAAGACTTGGTCGATCCGAGGTTGAGAGGAAACTTTGATGAGAGGGAGCTGATTAGAATGATCAATGCTGCAGCCTTGTGCGTTCAGAGCGAGCCTGAGAAGAGGCCTACCATGAGAGAAGTGGTTGCGATGCTCAAAGGGCAGGAGCCTAACAGGGGAAAAGGCTGTGGGGAGGATTTGAGGATCGAGAGCGTTAAGTATGGGGATGACTTGATGGCTCTCGATCAAGAGAGCGATTACGATCCCGACGACGACAATGATGACGATGATGTTATTGATGGGAAGCGTAAGGAAAAGCAGCGTGGCTTTGATGTAGATGAGAGCAGTGTGTATGGTGTGTTTGGGGCATTGGAGACGCAGAGGATGCAAGATCCTTACAGAGATCATAGATGATGATGATGACGATGATGATGATGATGATGCATCTATGTTCTTATTGATTATTGGTTTTTTTTGTCTTTATTTATGTGCAAAATTCCATCGCATGTCTAGGAATCTTGTAAGATTGGAACGTTGTTTGATTTCATTATTACTACAAAGCAATGGTTAACACACACACACACACAAAAGAAATTGAACAAATACATTGATTGATCAGGTCATTAAAAAATGTATAGTTCCATGAAAAAGCTTAGTGGTCGGCTCAGCTTCTGATGGTACTTGGGTGAAAAGAAGTAGAGTAGCCAGTCGAACTTAAGCAATCAACTTGGAAAGTGCTATGGTGACCAATCAGTGACAAGACAGTCGATGCATTATGTTTGGGAGTGAGGCCAGCTTCCACCATCTGATCGCTCTGAGCTCCATGATCAATGTATCTATAAGGTAAAGCCATTGGCTTCCACTGCAAATCATGGACAAAACACATATTTATATATCTCAATCATCTCATTTCATTCGTAGAAAATGGGGTAATACATAATAGTAATCAACGAGAACTATATCAGTTACCTTGAGCTTCCCGTCAAGCAATCCATTCAAGCTCAAGAAATTGGACACGTGAGAACTGAACCTTCCGATCGATCATTCTTCGATGGTAATGAGAACATCGTGTTCCTTGGCCAGTTTCTTGATCAGATCTCCATCAAGAGGCTTGCAGAATCTCGCATCAGCCACCGTGATCGAAACGTTTTGTTCATCGAGCATCTGTGCTGCAGCTAAGCGGTTCTGCACTATGGTCCTGAATCCCAGGATTGCAACCCTACTACTACTATTACTATTCCCTTCTCTCAAGAAGCTGGTTATCTCAAGAACAATATATTCAGAAAGTTCTTGAAATGTTCAACATGAACGAGTCTAAGGCAGTGAGTACTCCACTCACAACGCATTTCAAACTGAGTACGTCACAGTGTCCAAGTGGGAAAGAAATAGAAGAGAAGATACCATATGCTTCTGCAGTTGGCAGTTTAATGTATGCGATGGTATGCACTAGGCCCGATATAGCTCACACAGTTGGGGTTGTAAGCAGTTATCTCTCTAATCCAGGGAAATATCATTGGTCAGCAGTAAAATGGATTTTTCGGTATTTGAGAGGTACTTCTAGACTCTGTTTGAGACTTGGTGATGGCCAAACTGTTTTTAGATGGGTATACAGACACAGATATGGCCGACGACATTGATTCTAGGAAGTCGACATCCGGGTACTTGACGATATTTGCTGGTGGAGCAGTCTCTTGGCAGTCGAAACTTAAAAAAATGCGTTGCATTGTCCACAACAGGAGCTGATATATCACAGCGATAGAAGCGTGCAAGGAATTGATGTGGTTGAAGAAGTTTCTAGTCGAGTTGAGATTCGAGCAAGAGAAAGGCCTGCTATATTGTGATAGTCAGAGCGCGATCCACTTGAGCAAGAACTCTACTTTTCATTCGAGATCGAAACACATTGACGTGAGGTATCATTGGATTCGGGTTCTTGAAGAGAAGTTGGTGCAGCTTGATAAAGTTCATACTGATGATAACGGTACTGATATGCTTACGAAAAGTTTACCAAGGGATAAGCTCGAAGTCTGCAAGAAGATCGCAGGCTTGGCGATGCCCCCCATATGAGTTGGTGGGGCAGATTGTTGGGCCTATCTACCAACCCAATGGGTGGCCCAATATATGAATATTATTATACATATATTATATATAAAGGAAAAAAAATGCTGCATGAAGATACACACGCACGCGAAGACAGAAAGCAGGGAGAAAAGAAGAAAAACATTTTTGGATTTTCAATCTCATATTCAACGTCGAAACGAAATCAAATTCACTCCAATTTGCGCACGTTGATGCTATACAGCATGGTCTTCGAGTTGATCGATTTAATTTTCTCATCGTCTGTTGCAAACTGATATCTTTCAGTTTTGCGCTTTGTGTTCCAAGCTAGTATTGCTTGATGAAACTGTGATTCCACCTTGACGGTAAGAAGTTGTGTGTTGTACTGATGTACTTTAGTGTGTTTGGACAGCCCCTGTTATTGTAGGGAGTGGCTTACCCCTCGCTGTACGGAGATCATCGTTGTACTCACAAACCGTTGATATAGTGAAGTTTGGTTGGACTGCGGTCCCGTTTCTCCCGGATTCGGGTTTCCACGTAAAAAAATTTTGTGCCATTTACTTTCAGTTTATTTTGTTGGCGAGATTGCTTTAATTCGCATTTGGGAAAAGATTAATCGCTCTTTCGCGGTGATAATATTACTTGTGCAGTTTAAGTCGCTTATTTCCCAACCACTTCGGTCTTATTTTAAAAGATGTTACATAATAATCATTTAAATAATGTTTATTTTTCTATGGCTACTGATCGATTAATATAACATGGCCAGTTTTTGGCGTGAAACAGATTCTGCAGATCATTTATCACACAGTTCAAGCGTCTAATTCATGATGCAAACCTTTTTTCTGCTAGATTAGAGGGGAAAGAAGAGAGGAAAACATATAAACAGCAGAGACCATCAATCAAGCACAACTGGTGGCTTACTATATCAGAATCTTTTTAGATAACATTTTATACAAATAAATTTAATCACGACGTCACTCATATTATTGAGTAAATTTGTTAAAAAAATACATATTTTAGTTAAATATAAAATTTGAACCAGTAGAAACATTTGCAGATTATGCAAAGTGCATATGGATCACAACGGAAACAACGAGCCGTTTGTGGGGATGTTCAATATGACAAAATGCTCTCTACTTTTGGAGGTGGTGATATTTCGACTGGCTTCGGATTTGCAAATGCAGTTATTGTAGAAGTGAGTTCGATATTATTTTACACTTAAGTGGCTAAAAATAGTTGTGGTTAAAAATTTACTTAGTAATAATTATGTTAGTAATTTGCAATACTGACGGTAGAAAGTTTACAATTTTAAAAAGATTTGTGGTTAAAAATATCAATAATAATAGTTTGAATTAAAAAGTTAACTTGTTTTTGTAATATTATTAAAAAGTTAACTAATTTAGTAATTGTATTTGAAAATAACACTATTCTTATTGTTCAAGAAAGGAAAAGGCTAATTATATGACCCGGTGGCGATTGCTCAATTAATCAATAAACAATATGTAACGACAACTCTTTGCTTGGCCTTTTCCAAGATAGATCGCATAACTTGGACGTCTTCGTAAATCCCGTAACTTCATTGCACGTTGATGTTCTGTCTCCTTTTTTAGCGAATTTATTCTATGATGATTAGTTTCATTTGTTTTGGGGTTGAGATTCTTTTCCAAGATGATGACATCGATAAATTCTTTAAAGCCCTTCAGTATTGGGCTTCTAAATTTAGCTATTGGGCAACAGTAATATTTGAGTTAACACAGCCTTCTCTCCTTCAAAGCCTTACCGTTGTCGTGTCGTCAGCTCTTAGCCTCTTCCGCAAGAATTTCTCCACGCACGAAAGAGGGTTGTTTGTTCCAACAAAATAGGAAAGGGATTCCTTAA
Source organism: Craterostigma plantagineum (assembly GCA_027422505.1). Classification (NCBI taxonomy): domain Eukaryota; kingdom Viridiplantae; phylum Streptophyta; class Magnoliopsida; order Lamiales; family Linderniaceae; genus Craterostigma; species Craterostigma plantagineum. The sequence continues at coordinate 2,511,938 of JAPQWV010000082.1, forward strand.
AAAGCATTCAAAATCAACAAGAGATGGTTTTACATGTGATGAAACCAAATACCTGTTTCCGTGGGTGCTGCCACAGTGAAACGATTCCTCTCCATCTTAACCCTTCGTCTTATTCCTTATCTTCCCCTATCGCCAAAGGCAAGTTTGTCTCTTATTTTCTTTTGAGTTTATTGGGTTTTTAGTTTTAAAGGTTTGTGAAATGGGATTGGTTTTTCTAATTATTTCCTTGGATTTATATTTTGAGTTCCAGGTGCGGAGAGCGTGGTATATGAAGGCATTCTTGATGGTAAAAAAGTGGCTGTGAAAAAACCAGTCTTATCAACTTCTGATGATCTCGACAAGTTTCATAAAGAGTTGCAATTACTATGGTAAATCTCTTTACCTTGAGTAACGATTATGCATTTCGGCATAGTTCTGTTCAGCTATGTTTTGTTTTGGGTTTTCTGTATTCTCATTTTAATGACATGGCTGTGTGTCTGTGTGGTCCTGTCCAACAATATAGGAGTGGTTTTAGTGTAGAATGATGCATGATTGTGTTGAATGGCTGGTGAAAGTAAATATACTATCTTTCTCACTACTGATTGATTGAAGATTCGAACTTTTGTAAGTTTTTCTTAGCTTTGTCTTTACCTGCTTATAGCAAGTTGAACCACCCTGGCATATTAAAGCTAGTGGCTGCACACTCAAGGCCACCTAACTACATGTTCTTCTTCGAACTCTATGAGGCTGGAAACCTATTTCAGAAACTTCACGTCCAAGAATGGAATCCGAGCGTTGATCAAGTGATCAAAATCACTCTTCAGTTAGGTATGTCTGTCCATGATTATATCCTCATTTTTTTAAATCTATGATCTGGATATATATGTTTGTTTACCTTTATTGCAGCCAAAGCTCTGCTATATCTGCATAACCTGGGGATAATTCATAGGGACGTTAAACCTGCAAATATCCTTGTAATGTCGTGCCCCTATACAATCATTACCACGTCTTATGAATTTCAGTATTATTCTCCTCCCTCTTCGGTTCGAATCTTACTTCCCTGATTGCATAACTGTAGTTGTCTCAATGCAGCTCGATGATATTCTTCATCCACATCTAGCAGACTTTGGCTTGGCTGAGTATAAGAAAGATCTCAAACAAGTCTCTCCCATGAATTGGAAATCCTTGGGAAAACCAACAGGTGGTTTCCATAAGAAGAACATGGTGGGGACGCTTATTTACATGGCACCTGAAGTACTAAAGAAACAAATTCACACGGAAAAATCGGATGTGTATAGTTTTGGAGTGACTGTCAAGTAAGGCATGGCGTTGAATCATTTGAAAAATCGGATGTTTATTGTAATCGTAGTTGCAGGTTGTTCTTAAATGCATGCCAATCATTTGAAAATTTCCGAATTATTTAATTCTAAAGTGTTCTTTTGTTAAAAAAAGACTCCACAACGTTAAAGAAGTTTATATTGGTTATGCAGCGAGCTTCTTACTGGCGTAGTCCCATACACTGATATTCGAGCAGAAGCACAAGTACTCACTCTTTTGTCTTTTACTTTATCATCAGTCGAGTTGATGTGATTAAATCCTTTTTAACGTTAAAATAATTTTGTGGTATGTATTTTCCCTGATGCAGGCTCATACGGTTTTGGAGATGAGCTATACAGAACAGCAACTGACATCTGCTGTGGTGTCCGATGGACTTAGGCCCATTCTAGCAGGTACACAATCGGGTGCGACAACTGAGTTGCTCTCCCTTATACAGAGGTGTTGGGACTCTGATCCTCAAAACAGGCCTTTCTTCAATGATATTATCTCTGAACTCGAGCCCATGTTAGAACATGACAACAAACAAGAGGAAGCTCCAACCATGATTACATCATCGCATGATCAGTATTTGGACACAACAAAAACCCATGGTTATTGTCAGGCACCATTGAATTGGTTCAATCGTGGTCACGATATATCAAGGAAAGCTTTGTCTGAGAGCTACGTCGATTCGACCCGTCTCTATCCAAATAGTAATGATGATGGTTACCGCCCTATACTTTCATGGGGTTCTTTCTCGTCTTGTGGTAGAAGAGAAAGTATGGAAGATGTACACTTTATGCTACCCCGCTTTTGTAATGAGAGTGATGTTCATTTATTTGGAATCTTCGATGGCCATCGAGGTATTTCTTGAACATGCTCATCTTTTATTACATCGATTTTCATTTCTTAACTCAAATAAAACATGCACAATGACTATCCTCCTATGTTTTACGTGTATTACCGCCCAGGCGCTGCGGCTGCTCAGTTTTCAGCTGGGGCTTTACCTGGATTTTTACGAAGCCTGATATCTATGAACAGGTAAAAACTATGCTAATCAAGTCGTTACAATATTTTTCTACCCAAATTTGCTAAATAAGGTCACTGAATATCGCATAGTAAAACACCATCTCAAGCATTATGCAAAGCATTCGTCAGAACAGACATTGAGTTCAGGAAAGAACTCGAATCTCTAAGGAAAGGATTTATCGAAAAGGATTCGCACCCGGGCTGTACTGCAATCACCGCTCTTATAGTTAAAGACAGGTTATTTGTTGCTAATGCTGGAGATTGCAGAGCGATTATATGTCGGATGGGAAACCCTTATCCTCTCAGCACGGTGAGTCTATTTATATATTTATTTTTCAAAGTATAGTGTACAGTTTTGGAAATATATAGACCTTAATTAATATATTAGGATCACGTGGCGAGTTGTCCCATGGAACGAGAACGCGTGATAGCCTCTGGTGGCCAAGTACAATGGCGCGTCGACACGTGGAGGATTGGTGCCGCTGCTCTTCAGGTTTCCTTTATATTTTTCGTTGAAACTGTTCAGCGCGTTTCTCGTCTTTGTTCTAATGTTAATTTGCTCAAAATTATGTTTGTGTTATATATATATATATATATATATAGGTTGCAAGGTCCATAGGTGATGATGATTTGAAGCCTTATGTGACTGCAGAACCTGAGATAACCGAAACTTCACTGTCTCCAGACGACGAGTACATGGTAAGTTTCAGACAAAAGATGTATTATTACATCGCGCTATCTCTAAAGAATCTGTGAAGTGGTGTTTTTACTTAAACCTATCGATATAAGAGAAGTACTATCCTAACGCAAATTTGATCACCCAGGTAATGGCCAGTGACGGTCTTTGGGATGTCATGAGCAACGGAGATGTTGTAAGAATAATCAAAGACACTGTTAAAGAGCCATCAATGTGCGCCAAGCGGTTAACAGCTGAGGCTTCGGAACGTGGCAGCAAAGACAATATAACAGTCATCGTCGTGTTTCTGCGCCAAGTTTCAACAGCAGAGAGGATTTATTAGCGCTGCTTTGATCGGTTGCTAACAGAGCAACATTTTACTTAATCTGAATAATACGATACGGCACAAAGCTGTGTATATATGATTCTTGACAATGTTGCACGCCATGATCCGATCATGCTTTTCCATGTTTCACTACAGAGACGAGTTTTATTTATTACAAGCATAGAGCAGATAGATCATCTTTCGTCCTGGTAAAATCTTATAGCATGATATTAAGCCAGTATTAAATGTATGATTAATGAACAGTATTATGTACACGGTTCTGTCCAATAAGTTCCGATGCGCTAAGAACACGGCGTCGCGAATATGTAATGGCTCGATACGAGGATTAATGGTACGCGTTAATTGCTTCAGTTCTTTAACTGCATTTTTATGTGTGTTGAGTGTTACATCTCGTATGAACAAGCTTAAGCTGTTTTTTTCATCCTGGTGTTGAGTGAACTATAATAAGAAAAGTCACTCTCCTATTCTAAAGACCTCCATGTAATATTTTATGTGTGCCTTTTGGTTTCTGGAAATGAAAAGCTATCCATGTCTTTACTTGCCAAATGATACATTTTCATTTATTACATTATGACTTACTCTTAAATTTTGTAATCTTTAAATATTTTCCCACATTCAGACTCATTAAACTCTATAGACCTCAATAAGCTTTAAAAAGCAATGAGATTATCTATGTTATGTAGTTGGACACAAGACTTCAATAATGACAAGGGTCAAGAAGATATTGAAATGATTATCTCCTTATTACAATATGACATGCACAATCTTTACTACTTTTTCCATCATATAATAAAAACGCAATCTTGCTGTCTTTTCTCAAATGTGAAGCCTCGTACGTGTATAAATAGAAGGGCTCAGCTCATTTTCTTCATCAGACCTCTTCGAGACGAGTACTGATCATCATCTCGCCCTTTGCACTAGCAATAGCTTTTCTCGTTTTCTCTTTGCCATCCATGGATTCTTCTCCCCCCAAACAACCCACCAGTACCCAAGCTGTTTCTGAAGATGTCACTGTTAAGGTCGAATTAACAATCGACTCCTCCTATTCTACTCCACCTATCCAAACCGTGCTCAGCAATAATGAGCGAAGCCCTGAATTAGCCTCCCCTGATTCTGACGGCGACCCTACTAAGAATGATGATGCCCCATTGAACAACAACCCTGAAAATCAGCCAACGCCTGATTTTCTGTGCAGGTATTGCGGTAAGAAGTTCAACACGAAGCAAGCCCTGGGCGGTCATCAGAATGCTCACAAAGGTGAGCGTTTTGTTGAAAAGTCGTCTGCGCATGATGAAAACCACGCTGGCAACGACGACGACGGTCCTTTCTTCATTGGTGGTTCCAGCTCTGACCAGGCGGCGGCTCAGATTCCCATGAATTCTCCTCGTGGTTTCATCGACATAAACAGGCGCCCTTATTTCCATCCATTGATGATGAACAGCCACCTCTACGGCGGCGCTTATGCGTATGTACCTCATCAGCCATTTGCAGGCGTCCACTACAATCAGCCTGATGTTCGTCCGATCCAGTGCCCTCTATCCGCTTTTGCACCTTATAGAAACACTGCTATGTACCATGGTAGTCGTCCCATGTTTAGGCTTGCAGCAGCAGCAGGCAATGATAACGTTGTTGCTGTGGATCCTGCTCGTTATGTTGGTATTAACAATAGTCTGTATGGTGTCATGCCACCTGCTGCTGCTGCTGCTGCAAGAGGGGCTAATAATATGCTTCTTACGGCTCCACCAAACATGCATTTAGGTGGTGGATTGGGGTTGATCGGAGGCGGCCATGATGATGGTGGGAGTACTGGGACGCACATCATGAGAGGTGGAGGATTAAGAGAGGTGCATGCCAACTCCGCTGAAGAAGCTGATGATGGATCGGGGCTGGACCTGTCTTTGAAGTTGGGATTTACAAACCGCGACTGAGGTGCATGCTTTTGCTTGACGAGGGAGGAAGTGAATGATGAATAGTGCTTTCTGTTCCTTTTTTTTTGTTTTGTTTATACTTTCAGTGTGTGAAGAAGTATCGTCAGTGTGCTCCGATCCGTTGTGTTGGGATAATAATGTACTACATCTTTTTAATAATTCAAATAAATAGAAATTCGTTTCATTAAGGTTTTTCTTGCTTCCTTCCTTGTAATTACAATAGTAACTACTTGCTTATTAAACATGATTGATTTTATGTGGAAATTAATTTAACGAGACGTTGATGTGGTATCATAATAACTAAAAGGTTGTAAGGTAAAGTCATCACAATCGTAATTTTTTTTAATGGCCAAATTATTATTTTATGTCACTAATTATACATGTTTTCGTCTTTGGGTCACTATATTTGATAATTGTAAAGTAGGTCACTAACTATATATGTCAAAACAAATTTGGACCACCCTTTCATTTTTGGGTCACTAAGTATACATGTTTTCGATTTTGGGTCACACATGTTTTTATGAATGCGAAAATGGATTTAATATAGCGACCAAAAAACTTAAAACGCATATACTTAGTGACCCAAAATTGAAAACGCGTATACTTAGTGACCCAAAAATGAAAGGATGACCCAAATTTGTTTTCACATACATAGTTAGTGACCTATTTTTGCATAAACATAGTGACCAAAAAAAAAAAAACATTTGAACTCAGTGACCTAAAATAATATTTTGGCCCTTTTCCATCCTATCGAGGCGTTGGTATAAGTAACTAACTAGAGCGAGTCCACCATCACTAACAGTAGACACTAGTACACCTTCATTTGTTGTGAACTGGTTTCTTTTCTTTTCAAGTCTCTCAAATGACGATCTCCATCGAGCACACCTTTGATTCCGATTCCGAGACGCGGGCGACCTTCGTCGTGAAGTTTTACGAGGACTCAATCTCCACCGTCGTGACTAGCGACCCAATCGCGGTCTCCGAGTGGGTCTCTGAAATCCAGCACAGCCACCGATATGTCGTCGTCGGACTCGACATCGAGTGGAGGCCCAACTCTAGGTATCAAGAGAACCCAGTGGCGACGCTGCAACTGTGCGTGGGTCGAAGATGCCTCATCTACCAACTCATCCACACTCCTCACATCCCCGACTCTTTAATCGATTTTCTAGGGGATGCGCGCTACACGTTCGTTGGGGTCGGTGTGAGTACTGATCTGGAGAAGCTTGAAGAGGATTATGGTTTTGGGGGGAACGCTAGCTGTCTTGATTTGAGGGTTTTGGCCGCGCGTGAGCTGCAGAGAACGGATTTGAATAGAGCAGGTCTCAAGGAGTTGAGCAGGGTTGTGCTGGGCAAGGTATTGGAGAAGCCTCGTAGGGTTACCATGAGTCGATGGGATTGGATGTGGCTCAGGGATGAACAGATTCAATATGCTTGTGTTGATGCCTTTGTGAGTTTCGAGATTGGGAGGGTTCTTAATGCTGGTGGGGCTAATTGATTTTACGTTCCATTAAACGTGTCTTTGCCTGCTTGCTTGCTTGCTTGGTTGTTAATACAACATCTTTGCAGCACAAATCCATCGATACTTGTGTTCTTGATGTTGTTTCGTCTCCCATGTCCCTTTCTTTCAAGCGTTAATCTGAGAGCTTTCAGACATAATATCGTGTTTGCTTCTTTTGCCTCTCCCCAAAACATAACCAACTATGAGGTATCATCGTCATAATAATCATACTATACAATTCAGTGGCTGGCACGACAACAATGTCACCGACTTGGACAACCTTTTGATGCTATGTCAAAAGCTTATCTAATCTATCAGTATTTAAAATACAGCACATATAATATGTACAATACCTCCATATTCTGAATCTTCAGCCGTAATAGTAAGGGCATAATCTTCTTCGGATGCTGACGGAACCAAACCACCTTCAGACAACAAGCAAGAGATAATGTCTCCATGCGAAAACCTTCACTGGAAATGAAAGCTTCAAGGAAAAGGCTGATCAAAAGGCGAAAATGAAGTTTGGGCTAAGAATGAAGAGGCTTGTAAGAAAGCGGCATTTGAGGAAAAAGGGCCAATGGCCACCTTCCAGTTAAAGACAAACAAAAATGTCTAAAAACTTCGTATCTCCTAGCATGTCTATTTCTGCTATTACCGTTGTTACTGCATCTCTTGTGACATCAAGATTGAGTTTTTTTTTTTTTTTTTTTGGTTATAGATAAAACAGAGCACTTTAGATATAATCTTTTGAAATTAAGACAATTTGTCAACAACCTGCACAAGATCTCACCACTCGTATAAAAATTGCAGAGAAAAACTGCCATCTTTGTACTTGTCATCTTTCTGGGTTTTTTGTATCCACAGAAGGGTACACAGTTCTGCGCCATCAAGGTAGTTGAAGAGGCATATGCAACACGTCCCCGCATTTGTAAAGTTCATTCAAATCTCATCCATTCGTAGGAGAGAGATTAGCAGTTACTTACCGAATCCTCTGGATCAAGAACGACCGCAGGTGGTGTTGTAGATACAACATGTGCGTTGCTTCCTATGTAAGAATTTGGGTAGAGATTTAATATCCTTCTCTGAGGCTCCTCGATCTCCTGTAGTGATTGCACAGGCCACTGAAACCGGAAAGCAGCAGAAGAGCAAAAAGAAAACAACACACACCATAGCGATGCAGAAGAGTATGAAGAACATAACGAAGGCTAAAAGTGCCGCTGAAAAAATGCACCCTGCCATCTTGACTCTGCCTGCATTTTCTGGTTTCGTGAGACCTCTTTCGATTTAAAGGAGAGAGATTGAGAGATGTCGTAATACCAGTAGAGACGAGGAGAATTTTGCAGAAGAGGCCGACCTCCCATATTTACCCAGTAGAATCCAAACACCCACCAAACTGATGACACGATGGTATAAATCAATTCCAGTTTCTTCACGATCCTAAGAATGGAAACATTCGACGATGATTGCTACGAAATATGAAGTAGAAACGCAAGTTCAGAAACCAATAGAGAGCCTGATAGAAAGAACTAACGAGAGAAGATAAAGGAAATTGAAGTTAGCTATTTCACCCGTTATAACAGAAGGATAAAAACGAGAACCCACGACGGCAATATAACCCATGAAAACAATCACTAAGACTCCTGCATTGGTACTCGTCCCAAACAAGCCCTACATGTAGGAGACACTGCAGAGCATACCCACCACAAATCCAAAGTCTTCAAGGCGTCGAAGGCTTCTCTTGAACGGTATCAGCAGCATCCAAACAGACACCACAACTAATGCCAACTTCCACATCATGTCGAGAAACAGAAAGGGCTTGAATTGCGAGTAGTCCCCACTCAAAAAAGCTTCCATATCATCGTTTCCATCAATCAAGATTGTGCTGTGGAAAGAGTCCATGTTGGCAGGGCTAAAAGGCTGTACGTAACTGGTTGTGGTGTTGTTTCTGGTGACACCCATTTGGTTATTCACTCGGCTTTCTTGATTCATCAGAGGGTTCTTGAGAAAGCTACTAAAATAAGAAAATGATTGTAGTTACTATGTGTGCGTATATAATGTCTGGGGACCATTGTGAAGCACGATTAAGGTTGTCATGTCCACACTCCACACAATGATTTGAGTAGCAACACAACTGGAGAAATTTGAATTTTGATGAAGACAAATTGAGTATTGAGTGAATGAGGAGAAAATCAAGAAATGAAAATATTTGGATCGCCATTTATTATAGCTGTTGCAGTAAATTATGTGGCTTTTTTTGTTGGCAAATCTACACTTAAATCCCTCCTCCCCAAACTACCAATCAACTAACTCCCCCACCCTTATTCAATTATCATAAAACTCCCCATTTCAAACATATATATCAAATACCTACCTAATGGACAATTATAACCTTGTAAAACATAAATATTACCAAAAAACCAATTGAATTAGTCACACCCCAATCTTCCACCATTTTCACCTTCAAACTAGAGACGAGAAAGTGACGAACGAATGAGCAAGCTTTCACTTTCAAACACCTGTGTAAGGAGAGCGAACGAGCTAGCTTCCACAAGCAAGCTTTTACGAGGAAGATTACGCATAAGAAGGAACGAGCGAGCTACTGTAAGCTCCATGTTTTTTTAATTTTTTTGACTTTATTGGCATTTGGGGTTAATGTAGAGCTTAGGACTTCGATATGTGCATTTCTTCAAGGCTTTCATGTCGGGCAATGTTAATTTCTTTGATTAGTGCTTGAATTTGAGATTTAGGGCTAAAAATAGAGTTTTATTTTTCGTTATTCAATTCGGTGTTTTGATATCTTTCAAATTAGGGTTTCGAGATAGAGAACAAGCGAATATGCAAGCTTTCGTTTTCCAATACAGCTGTTGAACGAGAGAGAAACAGAGTAAGTTTCGACTATAAGGTAATTGCTTGTTGTCATGGTACTGTATGTTATTTGAATATGGTACTGTTTGTTCATGGGTTTTGGTACTGCATTACATAATCATATGGTACTTTATTTATTCACGTACATGAGGGAGAAGAATCCGGAGGGCGTGGATTGCGGCGTACATGTTGCAATGTCCATGGATAACATACATCGCCGGACCTACAGATCGTGGAAGGTATCTTGACGATGTCGAAGTCGAAGCATATCGTTGCTCCATGGCTTCCACAATATTAAGAGATCCTATTGGTTTTATGTTGCACTTGTTTTGAATGATATTGTCAATGTTCGTAAGATTTTAGACATGAGACTGATATGTTGTTCTGAGGTTGAGATTCAATGAACCTGTTCTTAGACGTTTTTTATGTTTCTGAGGTTGAGGTTCTGCTTGAGACTTGTTTTATGCTCCCATTACTTTGATAATACCTGAAAAACGCTTGTAGTACCAATACTCATATATTTGTAGTACCAATATATAGACGTTTGTGGTACCATATAATAAGCTAATGTAGTACTACGAGTAGGTTACTTGTAGTATCTTTACCAGACCAAAAATAATTCGGATGTCATCGAAAACTTCATACCCAAATTTCTAGTACCGATACACATATATTGTAGTACCTATAAATAGAATTTTGTGGTATCATATTGTTATCTAGTGTAGTACCATACGTATGTTACTTGTAGTATCTTTTTTCGTACCACGTTTCTAACAAACGAAAATCCCATCTAAATTTGTAGTACCAATATGCATATACGTATAGTACCAATACATAAACGTTTGAGGTACCATATAATAATCTACTGTAGTACCTTGATTAGGTTACTTGTAGTATCTTTTCCGTACCACATTTTAAATTATCGAAAACGCGTAGATTATTGTGCAAATAAGGCATGTGAACTTCCAAAATAAGTCAAATGTGCAAATAAAGTGTTTATAACTATGGTAACATAGTCACGGACCAAAAATAACTCGAATGGCGTCGAAAAACTCCTACCCAAATTTGTAGTACCATTATGCATATGTTTGTAGTTCCAATATATAGATATTCGTGGTACCATATCCTACGATAGTGTAGTACCATACGTATGTTACTTGTAGTATATTTTTTCGTACCACGTTTCTAACAAACGAAAATCCTACCCAAATTTGTAGTACCAATATGCATATATGTATAGTACCAATATATAGATGTTTGAGGTACCATATAATAATCTATTGTAGTACCTTGATTAGGTTACCTGTAGTATATTTTCCGTACCACATTTTAAATTATCGAAAACGCGTAGATTATTGTGCAAATAAGGCATGTGAACTTCCAGAATACGTAAAATGTGCAAATAAAGTGTTTATAACTATGGCAACATAGTCACGGACCAAAAATAACTCGAACGGCGTCGAAAAACTCCTACCCAAATTTGTAGTACCATTATGCATATTTTTGTAGTTCCAATATATAGATATTCGTGGTACCATACCCTACGATAGTGTAGTACCATATGTGTGTTACTTGTAGTATCTTTTTTCGTACCACGTTTCTAACAAACGCAAATCGTACCCAAATTTGAAGTACCAATATGCATATATGTATAGTACCAATACACAGACGTTTGAGGTACCATAACATAAACTAGTGTAGTATCATGGGTAGGTTACTTGTAGTATCTTTTCCGTACCACATTTTAAATTATCGAAAATGCGTAGATTATTGTGCAAATAAGGCATGAGAACTTCCAAAATACGGCACACAATATAATTAAACACACGATAACATAAAATATAGACACTAACTTTCAATCGATAAAAAATCATGACTATTTAGTAAGATGTTTACTAGTATCATAATACGTAGAAAGAAAGTTGGGGTTTCAACGTAATAATCCATAATTCTAAATATTAACCCACCAATATTGATACCAAATCATCAATAAAGTATTTATAACTACGGTAACATAGTCCGGACCAAAAATAACTCGAACGGCGTCGAAAAACTCCTACCCAAATTTGTAGTACCATTATACATATGTTTGTAGTTCCAATATATAGATTTTCGTGGTACCATACACTACGATAGTGTAGTACCATATGTGTGTTACTTGTAGTATCTTTTTTCGTACCACGTTTCTAACAAACGAAAATCCTACCCAAATTTGTAGTACAAATATGCATATATGTATAGTACCAAAATACAGACGTTTGAGGTACCATAACATAAACTAGTGTAGTATCATGGGTAGGTTACTTGTAGTATCTTTTCCGTACCACATTTTAAATTATCGAAAATGCGTAGATTATTGTGCAAATAAGGCATGAGATCTTCCAAAATACGGCACATAATATAATTAAACACACGATAACATAAAATATAGACACTAACTTTCAATCGATCAAAAATCATGACTATTTAGTAAGATGTTCTTACTAGTATCATAGTACGTAGAAAGAAAGTTGGAGTTTCAACGTAATAATCCATAATTCTAAATATTAACCCACTAATATTGATACCAAATCATCAATAAAGTTTTTATAACTATGGTAACATAATCACGGACCAAAAATAACTCGAACGGCGTCGAAAAACTCATACCCAAATTTGTAGTACCATTATGCATATGTTTGTAGTTCCGATCTATAGATATATGTGGTACCATACCCTACGATAGTGTAGTACCGTATGTGTGTTACTTGTAGTATCTTTTTTCGTACCACGTTTCTAACAAACGAAATCCTACCCAAATTTGTAGTACCAATATGCATATATGTATAGTACCAATACACAGATGTTTGAGGTACCATATCATAAACTAGTGTAGTACCATGGGTAGGTTACTTGTAGTATCTTTTCCGTACCACATGAAACTGCGTAGATTATTGTGCAAATAAGGCATGAGAACTTCCAAAATACGGCACATAATATAATTAAACACACGATAACATAAAATATAGACACTAACCTTCAATCGATCAAAAATCATGACTATTTAGTAAGGTGTTCTTACTAGTATCATAATACGTAGAAAGAAAGTTGGGGTTTCAACGTAATAATCCATAATTCTAAATATTAACCCACCAATATTGATACCAAATCATCAATAAAGTGTTTATAACTATGGTAACATAGTCCGGACCAAAAATAACTCGAACGGCGTCGAAAAACTCCTACCCAAATTTGTAGTACCATTATACATATGTTAGTAGTTCCATTATATAGATATTCGTGGTACCATACCCTACGATAGTGTAGTACCATATGTGTGTTACTTGTAGTATCTTTTTTCGTACCACGTTTCTAACAAACGAAAATCGTACCCAAATTTGAAGTACCAATATGCATATATGTATAGTACCAATACACAGACGTTTGAGGTACCATAACATAAACTAGTGTAGTATCATGGGTAGGTTACTTGTACTATCTTTTCCGTACCACATTTTAAATTATCGGAAATGCGAAGATTATTGTGCAAATAAGGCATGAGAACTTCCAAAATACGGCACATAATATAATTAAACACATGATAACATAAAATATAGACACTAACTTTCAATCGATCAAAAATCATGACTATTTAGTAAGATGTTCTTACTAGTATCATAATACGTAGAAAGAAAGTTGGGGTTTCAACGTAATAATCCATAATTCTAAATATTAACCCACCAATATTGATACCTCATCAATAAAGTGTTTATAACTATGGTAACATAGTCCGGACCAAAATAACTCGAACGGCGTCGAAAAACTCCTACCCAAATTTGTAGTACCATTATACATATGCTTGTTGTTCCAATATATAGATATTCGTTGTACCATACCCTGCGATAGTGTAGTACCATATGTGTGTTACTTGTAGTATCTTTTTTCGTACCGCGTTTCTAACAAACGAAAATCCTACCCAAATTTGTAGTACCAATATGCATATATGTATAGTACCAATACACAGACGTTTGAGGTACCATATCATAAACTAGTGTAGTATCATGGGTAGGTTACTTGTAGTATCTTTTCCGTACCACATTTTAAATTATCGAAAATGCGTAGATTATTGTGCAAATAAGGCATGATATTTGCAGTACCTTTATGTGGACATTTGTAGTACAGTGTATATGATATTATTGTACCATCATTAGGTTGTTTGTAGTACCAGTATATAATACCTATAAATATGGTAGCATAGTCGGAGTACCAAATGTTATTGTCTTGTGGTACCACGGTCAAAAGCTTGAACAAAAAATACTTTCTAGCATTAATATCATAACCCACCAACAAACATAATCCAAAAGTGTATTGGACACCAGCAATAACACAACAACATCATCACAATATTATAAAAACTTCTATTTCAATAGCCACAAAAGTGTGGGAACGAAAAAAAAAAGATATGATTTTTAAGAACAGTTTCCTCTACTGTCGAAGTGCACACCCGCAAGCAACTATGCTCCAAAAGACCGTCGGAATCAGCTACCCACACCACCTCCAAATCGTCCAACTCCCCGACTTCCTCAGCGGGCCCAAGTCGTTTGAGCTCTACGCCAAATTCTGCTAAGGCATAACCATCACACAACCATCAAATATTAGAATATTATAGTCTAAATAAGTCAAAGGAAATAAAAGTGATAATAGTGCAAGCTGAGATCTTCTCATTCCGATTAAATCATCGAAGAACAAAGCAAAGCACATGGGCCATACAGATTCATGGGGAAAAAACAACATGAAAACTTTTCTCCCTAACAAATCTGTAACAAAATAGATAAAGCTTCAAACTAAATTCGATCAAAACATCTCACCAGATCAAACACCACAAACTACTACTCAGCTGGGACAGCCTAAAGAAACAATAAAGGAGAGGAAGCTACAGCTACCTAGCAGATGAAGTGCGACGCAGCTCAGCATCTCTTTTGGAGCTGTTGGCGGACGGAAAATAGCCTTGGAGCAAAACGGAAGCAGAAGCCAAAGATGTATCGAAAACAAAAGCCAAGCAAGTGACAGGTGATTATCACCATTAACACGGCGAGAGTCCATTTCAGTGCCCACGCGTACCCACCTCCGTCGATTTTTCCGGCAAATTCTTCTCCCCATGCCGCATAGCGAATTCAACTGAATCCTCAATCTCCGACGAGAAACTTATCTTCGTTCTACTTCGATTGCTATAATTACGCCAAGAAAATCATCGAACTATGAATCGCACATATCTTAGGAAATTGCGCGAAAATGAACACCCATATAAATTAACGAGGTCTGGAATTGGGGGTTTTTGGAGCAACAGAGATGAATGCTTCGATCGATGGGTTGGAGAAGAAAAAGATTTAAAAAATAATAAACAAGGGGCAAAATCGTCCATTCAATTAAATGGGTAGTGATGGGAAGGAATGTTTTGAATTAGGGAGTTTGGTAATAAATAAAACGAAAGGGGGAGTTAGTTGATAAAAATTTTAAAAAAGGGGATTTAGTTGAGGTTACCCCTTTTTTGTTTGTATCCAAATTGTCGATCTTGTGAATTAGTTGTACTCCCTCTGACCCATCAATTTTACATGAGCATGCAAATTAAGATGACATTATTATAATAATATAGTACAATAAAAAGGTAAAAACGTGTATATTGAGACACGTTTTTTAAGAATATTTAATATCATTATATTGATTGGTTGTAATAGTTTTTTACTGAATAAGGAAATGTGATAAAATTATTGGGACGCCCTAAATGGAAAAGTGTGATAAAATTAGCGGGACGAAATGATACATGATAACTGATAAAAAACAACAACAAATCTTCATTATTTTTAGGGGAAACTTCACTTAAATCCATATCAGTTAAACTTCATATCACTTAACTCCTTGTCTAGGAAATAATGTCACTGAAGGACCAAACCAAACTACATTATCACTTAAGGACCGATTGGACACATATATCCCTCAACCATTCGATTATTACGATTTTACCTTACAATAAAAAAAACTTAAAACCCTAGAACTGAATAACGATCCAAAATCGAAGGAAGAGGCGACGAGCTCCATAGCTTCAAATCCTCATCTTTAAGCCTTAGAACTCGCAAGCGATGATTCTCCAAGCCACGATTCCGACGATTCCGCAAGCTTCGAGACCAAGCGACATTTTCGCAAGATTCGAACCCACAAGAGATCTAGGGAATTTTGCTTTTGATGAGTGTCATAAAATTTTATTTTTGTTTCCTATTTTGGTGCTTCGAAGTCAGCGAGGGTTCGGTTCGTTGCTTGGTTCAGGTCGATTAGGTCGATTAGGTTGATTGGATCGATTCGTTGCTTGGTTGAGTTCGATTCGTTGTTTGAAATGAGTTTTCCATTGATGTTTATTTACTTCCTTCGTTATGTCCGTGGCTACAAAGATTTAGGGAAGGCTCAGCAACTATGCAAGAAAGCTCTCTATTGAGTAAGATTTATGTCGATTTTTTCATAATTGAAGTGAGTTGGTTGAGGTTCTTTTTAACTTTCATGTTTTGGAATTTGGGCACACTCTATGAACAATTTTGGTACACTAAACTTAAGTTTAATGGTACACTACGTGAGGGTTTCATGGTACCTTTTGATTTTATTGTGATATTCTTCTTTGATTCATGCACTAATGACACGAGAGAGAGAGAGAGAGAGAGTTCGCCTACGGGTTATGAAGTTTCTTCTCGATGTCATCCTCATACGTTTCGGTCAATTATGACCATGGTAACGAATAATTTAAGCGAAGAGAAGCTTGCGGTCATTCGGAGGACTCCTTTCCGTTTCTTTTTAGCCTAGAATATCTCACTCGTTCGTTCTTATAGATGCATTGTTACATCGTTACATGAAATACGAATTCCTTTAGGTGGGGGAACGATATGGACGTAGTCTTTGCCGTTCATGAGTTTAGTGTAGTTGACGGGCTCCACTCTGTTGGGTTGAGCTTGGAAATATTAAGTTGTAGGTGATTTCGGGCATTTTGGACATGGTTTTGTTGAAGTCTTTATGGATGTTAAGTTGTAGGTTGGACATCTTGGTTGATCGTTTTTGACATGGTTGTGTTGCAGACTCTATGTATGTTGGGTTGTGTTGCAGTATTTATGGATGTTGGGTGTGTTGCAGACTTTATGGATGCTGGTTTGTGTTGCAACTGCTTTTGAACATGGCTGTCACGTGTATGTACCAAGATGAGTATCGATATGTTACCAAGTTTAACATCGTTAGTGTACAAAATTATACTACGGTAATGTACAATATTTAGTACTGATATGGTACCACATTGAACTGTAAATATAAAATGCAGACTAATATCCGTACCAAATAGCGTGTACGCTGTACCTTTATACATTTATTAACCGTATCTAAAATCCTACACTTACTGTACCAAAATTCGTATCGAAACTATACCGTGATCTATCGGTCCAATGACGTCCATTTTAATACGTCAACTAACAGATTAGTGCATACAAACAATAAATAAATAAAAAACAATGCAAAAGCAGGTGCTATAGGGTGATCGTTCTCAACTAAACAAACAAAATACTATATCGAACACTAATTGGTAACAACATTGCTCATCTTCTTCTAATGATACATTAGACTTCTAACATTAACTACATGAGTAGAGATGTTACAATATCAAACTTGATACGAAGTTGTAGATATAACTTAGATACATATAAGAATCAGATATACTGTACCACATGTAGTGAAATTAGAGTACATAAAACTAGCATGAAACCGTACTATAGTAAGAATGTTTAGTGTGTCTACAGTGAGTATTTTATCGTACCACGAAATTAAATTTAAGTCGTATCAAATATAGGGTCAATGCAGCGTGTCAGGATTTTTGCAGCATGTCAAACGTTTTGCAGCGTGTTAGAACAGTTTTTATTCAGTCTGAAATTGTCATAAAACCGTTAACTTTGTTTTTTTTAATTCAAAAAAGAGTCGACCGTGAACTTTGTTTCCCTTTGTACCCTACTATTCTTTAACCAATTTATTTTTTTGTGTATTATTTAATTATTATTTGTTGTTCCTTGTTCTCACTGTTTACCGTACCATTGCAAACTTGTTACCGTACCAAAATTTACAGATATTTTACTGCAACACTGTATTCATCAGAGTTTCAAGATTACACCAACACCCAAAACATGTAACATACGGCCCAAAAAAATTCATGACCGAACCATTGTCTTTCAACGTTGAGTATAGATTTTCAAGCGTCACTTGACACTTTATTGATTCACATAGTGTTCAATATCCGACCATCTTCTTTGGAGGATTATGTATATGTCAACAAGCGTTTTTGCTTCATTGATCAATAATAAGTGCGCATTCTGCTTGTAAGAACACAACCCAAAAAGTGAGCCCCATGAACTACACTTGTGGACAACATGCTTGTTTACTCCTACAAATAATTCAGCAATCCTACATGAAAACTGTACAATATATACAGAACTTTGGACCCTAATATACATGAAATGATACATTAGCAATAATAAGCGTGGTACTCTAACCAGACGTATAAAGGTACACAATATACATTAATTTGATATACGATTGCAACACAAAATCTAGGGTTCCATCTTAGTACCCTCATTTCAGTCATACTAATTTCAGGCCAATTACACACCTTAGTACGCAAGCCAAATTACCGCAGTACAAGGCAGAATCAATTTTAATATGGAAGCTGGCAGGGAATGAGCCTTCAACAGATTTTGCTGCTCACAAGCGTCTTCTCAGCAGCTTAACGGCCTAGCCCACTCAACTACTTCACGTTTACTATTTCGATTGGGTTGCCGGGAGCGAAAGGTGACTGGACACGAAATAAGAAACTTACCTGAGCCGTGTGTGCCAAAGCGACTTACCTGGAGGACGTAGACAAGAATTCCGACCACCGTCTGAGATGGGCAACGACGGCGACGGTGAATTCCACATCGATTTCGTTTCTTTTTATTTTATTTTTTTTTTTTGCTTTCAATTGATGGGGATTTTGTTTTTTGTTTTTTTTTTTTTTTTAATTTTTTAAAGCTTTAAAGAAACATATTCAGGGGTAAAAATGTCTTTTTATCTGATTGGGTCCTTAAGTGATAGTATAGTTCGGGTTTGGTTCTTAAGTGATATTATTTCCTAGACAGGAAGTTAAGTGATATGGAGTTTAGCTGATGGAGATTTAAGTGAATTTTCCCACGCAGGCAATAACAGAAGATGCCACTAATAAGCCAACTACTGATGTTTTTCTAACACCATAATAGTAGTCTCCAGCTATAAAACACAATTCAAATATCTTAAGAGCACGTGCAGTTGAAGGGCATACATAACTTGCGTATATCTAGTAATTTAGATACTATTTGTCTTAATATGATGCTGATCTTTCAACAGACGAAGCAGACTCGATAATCTTGATATTATTATTAGAGTTTAATAACAGGTCAATTGAAGTCAAAGAGCGAGGAGAGATCACAGCTTCCATTTGTTCACCAACTTTATCTGAACCCAGCTCACTGCTCAGTGGCAAAACCTGCAAATAAAAGATTGCCAGCAAGAACTCAAGAACAAGAACATTACATCCACATCCACGCTGAAAATATTAGATGTTGTAATAATAGATGAAACAGAGATGTGCTTTTGTTCCGAGTGTGTACCTTGTTGGGTGCTTGGAAAGAGTTTTCATCCATCACATTACCAGAGGTCAGCACCATCTTTCTCGCTCCAGATGATATTATTGAATAGTTTGGACTCAAACCCTTGATGGATACTTGAAGACTTGCATTGCTGCTTCCAAAGTTCACCACCTGAACGAGGATCCATGTGATTTTTGCTACTTGAACAAGATCTCAACTATTAAATCAAATATTATAGTACCTTTATTCTGAGGTGTTTTTCATCATTTGAATCTTTATAAGTAATTGCAGAAGCAATAATAGAGCTTGAAGGGCTGGATTGAATTGTAGAATTAAGAAGAGTCGCGCCATTTGAGTCTATGAAGAAATGCTGCATCCAGTAACTTGGAGTACCGTACACTCGAGAAGAATCAAAGACAATTGCATCGGGATCCCACCTGGATAAAAAATAATAATCGAAAAAACCTTGGTATGGATAATAGGAAAATCCTGAAAAAATGAGATAATATTTCAAGAAAGAATCATGGAAGCATACGTTCTATCATTGGTGTTCACAAACAATGGTGCGTAGCTCGCCATTTCAACAGTGTCACTGCGTGAAATTTTCTTAACAAAGCAACAATGTTTTTTAAATGAAAATAGTAATAAGGCTTTTGCTAACATGTACCAGTTCTTTTCTATCCCCGATGAGAAATCCAGCTTCGGCTAAAGCAGCTAAAAGACTACCTTTTCCAGCATCATTACCAGTGACTGCGTATTCACTAACAAATGCCTGCATCCATTATCCTCGCTCGTAAATATTACATCTTTTCGTTTCATAGATTTACTAGAACTGTATGAACAAAGGATGACCTTTGGACCGCTTCGTGATACTCGATCAAACTTGTTCGATGATGCAAAGACACTATTTGCACTGCTATAAATCTGGGGCACATGAAGTACTCAAGATAAAAGTCAATGAAAAAGGGAAATAGAAAAAAGCATTGTAATAACTGAAAAGCAGCTTGTGAGGGAGGAATAAAAAGACACTGAGGAGTGCATATTCCTTACATGAAAATCATACAAATCAGCTGGATGGTCCAAGGGCTTTGAGGATCCGTCGCAGTTTGATATTATCTTGATGTCTGGATATGCATTTCTTATAGCATCGTAGAACTTGAGATAGTTCCCTGAACATTACGTATAACAGACTCTGATTAGATTTACCATTATAATTTGTGATGGATGACTAAATGCGCAAGTGTAGAGATTTGATTTTCTTACCGCGGTAATTTTTCTTTCCACAGTCTTCATTTCCTACAGCAACATACTTTAATTGAAAAGGTTCCTTACGACCCATCGATGCTCGAATGGAGCCCCATTTCGAACCAGGATCGCCCCTAGCAAACTCGATTCCGTCTAACGCTTCCTGTAAAGTGAAATGACGTACAAGCCAGGTCAGTTTTGTTGCAAGTATAATATTTCTTGGAGTATGTTGTGTTTGTAAGAAGGATCAAATCCATTACTTGTACGAACGGTGAAATGTTTGTAGTATCAACTTCATCATTGTGGCTGATACCTGGAAAAAGTAACAACAGAACAACATTAATCAATCGATTAACAGTCTATAATGTCATCATCTGGCTTAGTAAGTTATTACCATTGTTGAACACCCAAACAGGTTCTGAGCCTAAATCCTCTGCAAGCTTCATAAGGAAAGTGATTAAAATCTAATTAAATTTACAAAACTGAGCAGTGCATAATAAGTGATGATTGCAAGCTCAAACTACATGATGATCCTGTGTGTGCGTTTGTTTGCTTTTTCTCTCTCTTAATAAAAAACAAAATATATATGTTACCTGTAGAAACTCGAGATGTCCGAAACCATCATCAGTCCAATAATGCCAGACATCACCAAAATGGCCGGGTCTCTCCTCCCATGGACCAATAGTTTCTTTCCAGCGAAACGCATTCCTTAACCAGTCGCCTTCCACAAAACAACCTCCTGATAGTAGTTAAGACAAACAATTAATATACATGCCGATTACGAATTAACGGTATACTGATGAGTTTAGGCATTAATTTTACCAGGAAACCTAATAAATCCAGGTTTCAAAACTTTCACCATGTCAAAGAGATCTTTGCGAAAACCATGACCCTGTTGCACAACAGATCAAATAAAATTTCACTATAGGTGTAATTGACTCGTGGAGATAAGATTCAAAAACTACAGAATGTTTACCTTGTATGTGTCTGTTGGCATTAACGACACTTGGTCAAACCATATGACTCCTTGCTTAGTTGTCGTAAGTTGAAGTCTCGAGTTTGCATCAGTTCCCTTAGCTTCCAAAACAGTCTCAAACCTTTTCCAGCTGCTAATATCGGAAGCTCTGCATGTAAAATATTCACGGTCACAAACACAAAAGAACAGAAGTTCACTACATGACTCATAAAACTGGTTATTCATGAACCACGAGTCCTTACGAAATATTAGCATTGGCTAGAGTATGTGACCCTGTCGAACTAGTCAGTGAGACAGTTAACTCCAGTCGTCCTGCTGAACGAGCATAGAAAATCAACTTATATGTCTTGCCTTGTTCAATGCTCTGCATCATAGAGTTGAATCCAAATTAATTGAAACATAGAAATTGTACAAACAACTCACATATAATAATCACTTATTACCATTCCCCAAAAGCCAGGATTATAGATCCCAACTCCTCCTTGTGGACAGTGACTAGAATCACAGATAACATCCATGCGTAGTGCGATTTTATTTCGTGGAAAAGGAGATGAATCGTCAGTTGATACAGATATCAGAAACTCGTCTCCTATGATAGACCATGGAGCGATGTTAGATGGAGTGTTACGACCTCCAGCTTCAAAGCCTGCAAGTTATTGTAGTGTTTTTTAAGTTGGATTGCTGACAATTTTAAGGAAAACGTCTCGTCTCAAAATCAAGTAGCTGACCTCTGTTGTTCACAAGTTCTGCCCATAATCCTCCGGCTCCAGCATGATTAATCTCCTGTTAATATCTAGTCTCAAATGATGCAGACTCAATATGTGACACAATATAACTACCAAGAAACACTAGCATTGTTGCTGAAAAGAGATGAAGATATAAGAATTCTTCGAACAGAAGCTGAGCATATGAGTTATGACAAATGGACACAGCCGGCATACAAGGAGAAACAAAACTACAGTAAAAAAATGGGCATCAATTTCACTATAGATGGTACTTCGCTAACCTCAAAGAATACACCGAACAAGGTTTTCGGTATCTGCTTTGTCTGAGAAGCATTTATTTCAAGTACAACAGGTGAGCTTGCTCCAACCCCAGTGGCGGATGATTCATACATTGCACTCAACATAACGATCAAAAAACATATAATTCTTTGTAATGGAATCGCAACACCCATAGTTTCCACGCCAATCTCTGCGCAATATAGTTTATGCAAATTAAAGTTTTTAAAAATTGGTGACAAAAAAAGAACACAAAAATTGATGACAAAAAACAACACAGGAGTGCAATCAATTAAGAAGGCAATTGAAGGTCGACACTCCGGTTTTTCATGGCAACTATGTTCTTTCTTGGGATGCTTTTCAATCGCACCAAGACATGCAGTTTGTTCAAGGTAACAGAACCACACAAAGAATGAATTGCACTGACAAATTCCACAGCCTTGCTAAAAGTACAAATCGACGATACTTTTGGACTATCCGCGTCCTCTCAAACCACATGCAGTACAGTGAAGATCGGACCTTTATTCAATGGCACTACGTGGGACGGAATTTTCACCAGCAAATCAGCCAGTCGAGAATCTCAGTCAATTTCGGTTTGTTCAGAGATAGAGAGAGAGAGGGAGAGAGAGACGGGGTCTTTCTAATAAAAATTTCAATTATTGTAAAGATAGAGATGGTGAGGGATAAGAACGAGGAGGCTGCCACGGTTATATAGTGATCTAATAGTTTGTTGCTTCAGCTTTGTCCTCAACACTAATCACTTTATGGCTTGAAGGATCAGCAAAAGAAGCACACGCCTCGGCTAACGTCTGAAGTCTGTTGCCGAACCCAGCGACAGCACTATCGGATTGGGAATTAATTCAGCTTGTCTTCCATCCATCACGAGTTGTTACTATTAAAAACTAAGAGGGAATTTTGGAGTTTACTCCAATCCTTTGCTTCAACGCAATTAGATTTCTTTTTTTTCGGAGGGACGCAATTAGATTTCTTTAGACATAAGGTTACTTGCAAGAGATTTAGTGCATCTTTGTGTGATATTCTTGAAGACTTAAAAGTCACATATAGGCCCTTAGCTTAACTAAAAACTAGAAAGAATTGTTGATGCATACGGGCCACCGTAAGAACCTCAGTAGATGAAGCTCGATCTTTCTGTTGTCACAGGCTCAACTCTTAAGTTGTACTTCTTACGTCTCTAAACCTTATACATAATCACTTGCTTGTTCGCAAGGCTTTGTCCTTTTCCTAGCTTTCTGTTGGGCTCTTACGTGAGACGAGATTTGCAAAAAGACCCAATAAAGGCTGCTTTAACATCACTTCTCTAAACATTCAATCAGGCCACAAACTTACTTTAGCCTAAAAAGGCATAGAAGCCCATATAGCTTTCTGAACATTTGAGAATTCTTATGAATAGGGATGGCAACGTGGCGGGTTTGAACCGGGTCCACCAAACCCGGGACCCGCCCCGTTTATTTTTCAAAGGACCCGAGACCCGACCCGACCCGCTAAAAACCCGTCCCGAACCCCCAATAAAACGGGTTTGGCGGGTCTAACCCGCAAGACCCGGTTGCTTTATTTTTTTAATTTTTTTTTAAGTTTTAGTTTTGATATATGTTTATATAATTTACACATATATATTATTATGAATATATAAATTTGTTTATTAAAAAATATATGTAAAAAATGTTTATATAATATATATTTGCATAAATTATATAATTATATAAATAAATAATATATATATTTACACAAAAATATCAGCGACCCGAGACCCGCCCCGGACCCGGCCGGCACTACAAAAAAAGGTTCAATTAGCGAGGGACGATACCGTTGGAAAGTGGTCGCAAAGGAGAGTTTTGCGACGGAATAGCGACGGCTAGCTGTCGTAGCAAAAACGCCCGTTGGAAATAAGTCCCCGTCGCAAACGACGTCGCAAAATCATTTCCGACAGAAAAACCGTCGCAAAATTGCGACGGAAATCGCGTCGCAGAAGTTTGCGGTGGACTAGAAAACCATAATGCCACGGAATATCCGTCGCAAAAAGCAGAAAATCAATTTAAAAAAATAAAAATTGCGACGGAATTCCGTCGCTAAATGTGGGTATAAAATTAAAAAAAATGTACGGCGCCGGCGACTGCCGGCCGCCGAGCCACCTGCCACGCGCTGCTAGGCTCCGTCGTCAGTTTCCGCCGCCGAGCAGCTCGCCACCGCCGCGATCTTCCGTCTCCAGATCCGCCGGCGAGCAGCAACCTGCGACCCCCTCGCCTCACTCGCCAGATCCGCCGCCGAGCAGCTCGCCACCACCAAGATCCTCACTCCCCAGACCCGCCGCCGAGCAGCTCGCCACCGCCGCGATCTTCCGTCTCCAGATCCGCCGGCGAGCAGCAACCTGTCGACCCCCTCGCCTCACTCGCCAGATCCGCCGCCGAGCAGCTCGCCACCACCAAGATCCTCACTCCCCAGACCCGCCGCCGAGCAGCTCGCCACCGCCGCGATCTTCTGTCTCCAGATCCGCCGCCGAGCAGCAACCCGTGAGCCCCCTCGCCACCGCCGCGACCCTCACTCGCCAGATCCGCCGCCGAGCAGCTCGCCACCACCAAGACCTCACTCGCCAGACCAGCCGCCGAGCAGCACGCGTCGCCGCCACCACCGCCGCCTCGTCGTCTCCGTCGCTCGTGGTCGCAGCCAGCTGGTCGCCACCGGCTCGTAGTCGCCGCAGCTACCCCCGACCCAGAAACGAAGAAGAAGAAAGGAATGAAGAGAGAGAGAGGAGAGAGAGAGGAAGATAAGGAGATGGTGAGATAATGGGGGGGAAAAATGGGGTAGAAAGAGATAACGTGAAATTGAGCGGGAGATGGGAAGAAAAAGGGAAAAATTATTTTTATGATGTGACAACTTTGCGACGTCGCTAAAATTATACGACGATTTTTCCGTCGCAAATGTTGCGACTGTGTAGCGGGTGGATAATTCCCGACGGAAGTTCCGTCGGAAAACGTAGATATGCGTTTTCGATGGAATTTCCGTCGAAAAACCCGTCGCTAATGTATTAAACGACTATTTCGTCGCTAGTTTTACGACGGTAATTCCGTCGGCATTTTTCCAGACGGAGAAACCCGTCGGAAGGCCGTCGCTAGGTGTCAACGACGACTATAAATCTATTGACTATATATAGCGACGGATTTGCGACCGATTTTCAGTCGCTAACATTTACAACGTATTTTCCGTCGCAAAAAACCGTAGCAAAGGTTTGCGACCGAATTTTCCGTCACTCTCCCCCGTCGCTACCTGATCTTTTTTTTGTAGTGCGGGTTGAATCCTCTAAGACCCGATACTCGGCCCTTACCCGAATATTGAAAAAACCCGCCCCGTTAGGGCCGGTTTTGGCAGGTCCGGTTTTGACCGCCATTGCCATGCATACTTATGAACCTTTCTAGTTAAGCTCTCACTCTTGGTAAACAAAAGAAGTCAATCCCTTAGGGTTAATCTTGATTATCTATATACAACGATTATGAGCAGATTTCTCTAAACTAAGGCGTAATAAATTTGAAATATCCGCCAGAATTAGCACAACTTGCATATTTACAAACACTGGCTGGAGTTAACTTTCGTTTAATATTAAAGAAAATATAATTTCAAGGATTTTGAAAGAAGCATTTATTAAAAATATAGCAATTTAGGACGAAACGTTTGTTCCTAGAGGGTCTCGGGGTTTAGGGTTTAGGCTTTAGGGTTTTTAGGGTTTTAGGGTTTAGGGTTCAGGGTTCAGGGTTTCGGGTTCAGGGTTCAGGGTTTCGGGTTTTTAGGGTTTCAGGGTTTAGGGTTCAGGGGTTAGGGTTTCGGTTTTAGGGTTCAGGGTTTCGGTTTAGGGTTTAGGGTTTAGGGCCTAAACCCTAAACCCTAAACCCTAAACCCTAACCCTAAACCCTAAACCCAAAACCTAAAACCCTAAACCCAAAACCTAAAACCCTAAACCCAAAACCCTAAACCTAAACTAATCAAAACTGACTTTTTTGACCTCAAATGATCAATCATACATGAGTTGACATCAACAAATGGTCTATCTAAAACCGAAGCGACGCTGGCTCCATACCGGAAACCAGACTAGAGTAGCTCCTTATTCCTTCTTTGTAGATTTTAGGTTAAGGCGGCTACAATCGGGATCGGGTGTCCCTGGTGGATGGTATTCTACCCTCTCCCTTGGACCCCCTCCCCTTGTTTCACTATATTACTACGAAAGTTAACTCCAGCCAGTGTTTGTAAATATGCAAGTTGTGCTAATTCTGGCGGATGTTCAATATTTATTACGCCTTAGTTTAGAGAAATCTGCTAATAATCGTTGTATATAGATAATCAAGATTAACCCTAAGGGATTGACTTCTCTTTGTTTACCAAAGTGAGAGCTTAACTAGAAAGGTTCATAAGTATGCATGGCAATGGGCGGGTCCAAACCCGTACCTGCCAAAACCCGCCCTAACGGGGCGGGTTTTTTCAATATTCGGGTAACGGGCCGAGTATCGGGTCTTAGAGGATTCAACCGGCGGGTCCGGGGCGGGTCTCGGCTCCGGTAAAACCCGCCCCGAGACCCGACCCGGTTGATATTTTTGTGTAAATATATATATTATTTATATATATAATTATATATTTATGCAAATATATATTATATAAACATTTTTTACATATATTTTTTAATAAACAAATTTATATATTTATAAATAGAAATATGTTATAATAAATATATATATATGTAAATTATATAAATATATATCAAACTAAAACTTAAAAAAAAATTAAAAAAATAAAGCAACCGGGTCTCGCGGGTTAGACCCGCCAAACCCGTTTTATTGGGGGTTCGGGACGGGTTTTTAGCGGGTCGGGTCGGGTCTCGGGTCCTTTGAAAAATAAACGGGCGGGTCCGGGTCTGGGTGGACCCGGTTCAGACCCGCCACGTTGCCATCCCTATTCATAAGAATTCTCAAATGTTCAGAAAGCTATATGGGCTTCTATGCCTTTTTAGGCTAAAGTAAGTTTGTGGCCTGATTGAATGTTTAGAGAAGTGATGTTAAAGCAGCCTTTATGGGTCTTTTTTGCAAATCTCGCCTCACGTAAGAGCCAACAGAAAGCTAGGAAAAGGACAAAGCCTTGCGAACAAGCAAGTGATTATGTATAAGGTTTAGAGACGTAAGAAGTACAACTTAAGAGTTGAGCCTATGACAACAGAAAGATCGAGCTTCATGCTATTTCATACTTTTCGTGATTTTGTAAATATCAACATTCAATTAATATCTCCTTACCCAACCACTTTTTTCCGTTTGTTAAAGCATCTTTCCTAAAAATAACATTTTGATCTTGGTAATCCTTATTCATTCCGCTTTTACTGCATCTTCTCGAGAACGGAATGGGCTCTCAACTACTGAGGTTCTTACGGTGGCCCGTATGCATCAACAATTCTTTCTAGTTTTAGTTAAGCTAAGGCCCTTTATGTGACTTTTAAGTCTTCAAGAATATCACACAAAGATGCACTAAATCTCTTGCAAGTAACCTTATGTCTAAAGAAATCTAATTGCGTCCCTCCGAAAAAAAAAAAAAGAAATCTAATTGCGTTGAAGCAAAGGATTGGAGTAAACTCCAAAATTCCCTCTTCTTTTTAATAGTAACAACTCGTATGGATGGAAGAAGCTGAATTAATTCCCAATCCCGTAGTGCTGTCGCTGGGTTCGGCAACAGACTTCAAACGTTAACCGAGGCGTGTGCTTCTTTTGCTGATCCTTCAAGCCATAAAGTGATTAGTGTTGAGGACAAAGCTGAAGCAACAAACTATTAGATCACTATATAACCGTGGCAGCCTCCTCGTTCTTATCCCTCACCATCTCTATCTTTACAATAATTGAAATTTTTATTAGAAAGACCCCGTCTCTCTCTCTCCCTCTCTCTCTCTCTCTCTGAACAAACCGAAATTGACTGAGATTCTCGACTGGCTGATTTGCTGGTGAAAATTCCGTCCCACGTAGTGCCATTGAATAAAGGTCCGATCTTCACTGTACTGCATGTGGTTTGAGAGGACGCGGATAGTCCAAAAGTATCGTCGATTTGTACTTTTAGCAAGGCTGTGGAATTTGTCAGTGCAATTCATTCTTTGTGTGTTTCTGTTACCTTGAACAAACTGCATGTCTTGGTGCGATTGAAAAGCAACCCAAGAAAGAACATAGTTGCCATGAAAAACCGGAGTGTCGACCTTCAATTGCCTTCTTAATTGATTGCACTCCTGTGTTGTTTTTTGTCATCAATTTTTGTGTTCTTTTTTTGTCACCAATTTTTAAAAACTTTAATTTGCATAAACTATATTGCGCAGAGATTGGCGTGGAAACTATGGGTGTAGCGATTCCATTACAAAGAATTATATGTTTTTTGATCGTTATGTTGAGTGCAATGTATGAATCATCCGCCACTGGGATTGGAGCAAGCTCACCTGTTGTACTTGAAATAAATGCTTCTCAGACAAAGCAGATACCGAAAACCTTGTTCGGTGTATTCTTTGAGGTTAGCGAAGTACCATCTATAGTGAAATTGATGCCCGTTTTTTTACCGTAGTTTTGTTTCTCCTTGTATGCCGGCTGTGTCCATTTGTCATAACTCATATGCTCAGCTTCTGTTCGAAGAATTCTTATATCTTCATCTCTTTTCAGCAACAATGCTAGTGTTTCTTGGTAGTTATATTGTGTCACATATTGAGTCTGCATCATTTGAGACTAGATATTAATAGGAGATTAATCATGCTGGAGCCGGAGGATTATGGGCAGAACTTGTGAACAACAGAGGTCAGCTACTTGATTTTGAGACGAGACGTTTTCCTTAAAATTGTCAGCAATCCAACTTAAAAAACACTACAATAACTTGCAGGCTTTGAAGCTGGAGGTCGTAACACTCCATCTAACATCGCTCCATGGTCTATCATAGGAGACGAGTTTCTGATATCTGTATCAACTGACGATTCATCTCCTTTTCCACGAAATAAAATTGCACTACGCATGGATGTTATCTGTGATTCTAGTCACTGTCCACAAGGAGGAGTTGGGATCTATAATCCTGGCTTTTGGGGAATGGTAATAAGTGATTATTATATGTGAGTTGTTTGTACAATTTTCTATGTTTCAATTAATTTGGATTCAACTCTATGATGCAGAGCATTGAACAAGGCAAGACATATAAGTTGATTTTCTATGCTCGTTCAGCAGGACGACTGGAGTTAACTGTCTCACTGACTAGTTCGACAGGGTCACAGACTCTAGCCAATGCTAATATTTCGTAAGGACTCGTGGCTCATGAATAACCAGTTTTATGAGTCATGTAGTGAACTTCTGTTCTTTTGTGTTTGTGACCGTGAATATTTTACATGCAGAGCTTCCGATATTAGCAGCTGGAAAAGGTTTGAGACTGTTTTGGAAGCTAAGGGAACTGATGCAAACTCGAGACTTCAACTTACGACAACTAAGCAAGGAGTCATATGGTTTGACCAAGTGTCGTTAATGCCAACAGACACATACAAGGTAAACATTCTGTAGTTTTGAATCTTATATCCACGAGTCAATTACACCTATAGTGAAATTTTATTTGATCTGTTGTGCAACAGGGTCATGGTTTTCGCAAAGATCTCTTTGACATGGTGAAAGTTTTGAAACCTGGATTTATTAGGTTTCCTGGTAAAATTAATGCCTAAACTCATCAGTATACCGTTAATTCGTAATCGGCATGTATATTAATTGTTTGTCTTAACTACTATCAGGAGGTTGTTTTGTGGAAGGCGACTGGTTAAGGAATGCGTTTCGCTGGAAAGAAACTATTGGTCCATGGGAGGAGAGACCCGGCCATTTTGGTGATGTCTGGCATTATTGGACTGATGATGGTTTCGGACATCTCGAATTTCTACAGGTAACATATATATTTTGTTTTTTATTAAGAGAGAGAAAAAGCAAACAAACGCACACACAGGATCATCATGTAGTTTGAGCTTGCAATCATCACTTATTATGCACTGCTCAGTTTTGTAAATTTAATTAGATTTTAATCACTTTCCTTATGAAGCTTGCAGAGGATTTAGGCTCAGAACCTGTTTGGGTGTTCAACAATGGTAATAACTTACTAAGCCAGATGATGACATTATAGACTGTTAATCGATTGATTAATGTTGTTCTGTTGTTGCTTTTTCCAGGTATCAGCCACAATGATGAAGTTGATACTACAAACATCTCACCATTCGTACAAGTAATGGATTTGATCCTTCTTACAAACACAACATACTCCAAGAAATATTATACTTGCAACAAAACTGACCTGGCTTGTACGTCATTTCACTTTACAGGAAGCGTTAGACGGAATCGAGTTTGCTAGGGGCGATCCTGGTTCGAAATGGGGCTCCATTCGAGCATCGATGGGTCGTAAGGAACCTTTTCAATTAAAGTATGTTGCTGTAGGAAATGAAGACTGTGGAAAGAAAAATTACCGCGGTAAGAAAATCAAATCTCTACACTTGCGCATTTAGTCATCCATCACAAATCATAATGGTAAATCTAATCAGAGTCTGTTATACGTAATGTTCAGGGAACTATCTCAAGTTCTACGATGCTATAGAAATGCATATCCAGACATCAAGATAATATCAAACTGCGACGGATCCTCAAAGCCCTTGGACCATCCAGCTGATTTGTATGATTTTCATGTAAGGAATATGCACTCCTCAGTGTCTTTTTATTTCCTCCCTCACAAGCTGCTTTTCAGTTATTACAATGCTTTTTTCTATTTCCCTTTTTCATTGACTTTTATCTTGAGTACTTCATGTGCCCCAGATTTATAGCAGTGCAAATAGTGTCTTTGCATCATCGAACAAGTTTGATCGAGTATCACGAAGCGGTCCAAAGGTCATCCTTTGTTCATACAGTTCTAGTAAATCTGTGAAACGAAAAGATGTAATATTTACGAGCGAGGATAATGGATGCAGGCATTTGTTAGTGAATACGCAGTCACTGGTAATGATGCTGGAAAAGGTAGTCTTTTGGCTGCTTTAGCCGAAGCTGGATTTCTCATCGGGATAGAAAAGAACTGGTACATATTAGCAAAAGCCTTATTACTATTTTCATTTAAAAAACATTGTTGCTTTGTTAAGAAAATTTCACGCAGTGACACTGTTGAAATGGCGAGCTACGCACCATTGTTTGTGAACACCAATGATAGAACGTATGCTTCCATGATTCTTTCTTGAAATATATCTCATTTTTTCAGGATTTTCCTATTATCCATACCAAGGTTTTTTCGATTATTATTTTTTATCCAGGTGGGATCCCGATGCAATTGTCTTTGATTCTTCTCGAGTGTACGGTACTCCAAGTTACTGGATGCAGCATTTCTTCATAGACTCAAATGGCGCGACTCTTCTTAATTCTACAATTCAATCCAGCCCTTCAAGCTCTATTATTGCTTCTGCAATTACTTATAAAGATTCAAATGATGAAAAACACCTCAGAATAAAGGTACTATAATATTTGATTTAATAGTTGAGATCTTGTTCAAGTAGCAAAAATCACATGGATCCTCGTTCAGGTGGTGAACTTTGGAAGCAGCAATGCAAGTCTTCAAGTATCCATCAAGGGTTTGAGTCCAAACTATTCAATAATATCATCTGGAGCGAGAAAGATGGTGCTGACCTCTGGTAATGTGATGGATGAAAACTCTTTCCAAGCACCCAACAAGGTACACACTCGGAACAAAAGCACATCTCTGTTTCATCTATTATTACAGCATCTAATATTTTCAGCGTGGATGTGGATGTAATGTTCTTGTTCTTGAGTTCTTGCTGGCAATCTTTTATTTGCAGGTTTTGCCACTGAGCAGTGAGCTGGGTTCAGATAAAGTTGGTGAACAAATGGAAGCTGTGATCTCTCTCGCTCTTTGACTTCAATTGACCTGTTATTAAACTCTAATAATAATATCAAGATTATCGAGTCTGCTTCGTCTGTTGAAAGATCAGCATCATATTAAGACAAATAGTATCTAAATTACTAGATATACGCAAGTTATGTATGCCCTTCAACTGCACGTGCTCTTAAGATATTTGAATTGTGTTTTATAGCTGGAGACTACTATTATGGTGTTAGAAAACATCAGTAGTTGGCTTATTAGTGGCATCTTCTGTTATTGCCTGCGTGGGAAATTCACTTAAATCTCCATCAGCTAAACTGCATATCACTTAACTTCCTGTCTAGGAAATAATATCACTTAAGAACCAAACCGAACTGAACTATACTATCACTTAAGGACCCAATCAGATAAAAAGACAATTTTACCCCTGAATATGTTTCTTTAAAGCTTTAAAAAATTAAAAAACAAAATTCCCATCAATTGAATGCAAAAAAAATAAAATAAAAAGAACGAAATCGATGTGGAATTCGCCGTCGCCGTCGTTGCCCATCTCAGACGGTGGTCGGAATTCTTGTCTACGTCCTCCAGGTAAGTCGCTTTGGCACACACGGCTCAGGTAAGTTTCTTATTTCGTGTACAGTCACCTTTCGCTCCCGGCAACCCAATCGAAATAGCAAACGTGAAGTAGTTGAGTGGGCTAGGCCGTTAAGCTGCTGAGAAGACGCTTGTGAGCAGCAAAATCTGGTGAAGGCTCATTCCCTGCCAGCTTCCATATTAAAATTGATTCTGCCTTGTACTGCGTAATTTTGGCTTGCGTACTAAGGTGTGTAATTGGCCTGAAATTAGTATGACTGAAATGAGGGTACTAAGATGGAACCCTAAATTTTGTGTTGCAATCGTGTATCAAATTAATGTATATTGTGTACCTTTATACGTCTGGTTAGAGTACCACGCTTATTATTGCTAATGTATCATTTCATGTATATTAGGGTCCAAAGTTCTGTATATATTGTACAGTTTTCATGTAGGGTTGCTGAATTATTTGTAGGAGTAAACAAGCATGTTGTCCACAAGTGTAGTTCATGGGGCTCACTTTTTGGGTTGTGTTCTTACAAGCAGAATACGCACTTATTATTGATCAATGAAGCAAAAACGCTTGTTGACATATACATAATCCTCCAAAGAAGATGGTCGGATATTGAACACTATGTGAATCAATAAAGTGTCAAGTGCCGCTTGAAAATCTATACTCAACGTTGAAAGACAATGGTTCGGTCATGAATTTTTTTGGGCCGTATGTTACATGTGTTGGGTGTTGGTGTAATCTTGAAACTCTGATGAATACAGTGTTGCAGTAAAATATCTGTAAATTTTGGTACGGTAACAAGTTTGCAATGGTACGGTAAACAGTGAGTACAAGGAACAACAAATAATAATTAAATAATACACAAAAAATAAATTGGTTAAAGAATAGTAGGGTACAAAGGGAAACAAAGTTCATGGTCAACTCTTTTTTGAATTAAAAAAAAAAAAACAAAGTTAACGGTTTTATGACAATTTCAGACTAAATAAAAACTGTTCTAACACGCTGCAAAACGTCTGACATGCTGCAAAAATCCTGACACGCTGCATTGACCCTATATTTGATACGACTTAAATTTAATTCCGTGGTACGATAAAATACTCAGTGTAGACACACTAAACATTCTACTATAGTACGGTTTCATGCTAGTTTTATGTACTCTAATTTCACTACATGTGGTACAGTATATCTGATTCTTATATGTATCTAAGTTATATCTACAACTTCGTATCAAGTTTGATATTGTAACATCTCTACTCATGTAGTTAATGTTAGAAGTCTAATGTATCATTAGAAGAAGATGAGCAATGTTGTTACCAATTAGTGTTCGATATAGTATTTTGTTTGTTTAGTTGAGAACGATCACCCTATAGCACCTGCTTTTGCATTGTTTTTTTATTTATTTATTGTTTGTATGCACTAATCTGTTAGTTGACGTATTAAAATGGACGTCATTGGACCGATAAATCACGGTACAGTTTCGATACGAATTTTGGTACAGTAAGTGTAGGATTTTAGATACGGTTAATAAATGTATAAAGGTACAGCGTACACGCTATATTTGGTACAGATATTAGTCTGCATTTTATATTTACAGTTCAATGTGGTACCATATCAGTACTAAATATTGTACATTACCGTAGTATAATTTTGTACACTAACGATGTTAAACTTGGTAACATATCGATACTCATCTTGGTACATACACGTGACAGCCATGTTCAAAAGCAGTTGCAACACAAACCAGCATCCATAAAGTCTGCAACACACCCAACATCCATAAATACTGCAACACAACCCAACATACATAGAGTCTGCAACACAACCATGTCAAAAACGATCAACCAAGATGTCCAACCTACAACTTAACATCCATAAAGACTTCAACAAAACCATGTCCAAAATGTCCGAAATCACCTACAACTTAACATTTCCAAGCTCAACCCAACAGAGTGGAGCCCGTCAACTACACTAAACTCATGAACGGCAAAGACTACGTCCATATCGTTCCCCCACCTAAAGGAATTCGTATTTGCATGTAACGATGTAACAATGCATCTATAAGAACGAACGAGTGAGATATTCTAGGCTAAAAAGAAACGGAAAGGAGTCCTCCGAATGACCGCAAGCTTCTCTTCGCTTAAATTATTCGTTACCATGGTCATAATTGACCGAGACGTATGGGGATGACATCGTGAAGAAACTTCATAACCCGTAGGCGAACTCTCTCTCTCTCTCTCGTGTCATTAGTGCATGAATCAAAGAAGAATATCACAATAAAATCAAAAGGTTCCATGAAACCCTCACGTAGTGTACCATTAAACTTAAGTTTAGTGTACCAAAATTGTTCATAGAGTGTGCCCAAATTCCATAACATGAAAGTTAAAAAGACCTCAACCAACTCACTTCAATTATGAAAAAATCGACATAAATCTTACTCAATAGAGAGCTTTCTTGCATAGTTGCTGAGCTGCTTCTTCCCTAAATCTTTGTAGCCACGGACATAACGAAGGAAGTAAATAAACATCAATGGAAAACTCATTTCAAACAACGAATCGAACTCAACCAAGCAACGAATCGATCCAATCAACCTAATCGACCTAATCGACCTGAACAAGCAACGAACCGAACCCTCGCTGACTTCGAAGCACCAAATAGGAAACAAAAACAAAATTTTATGACACTCATCAAAAACAAAATTCCCTAGATCTCTTGTGGGTTCGAATCTTGCGAAAATGTCGCTTGGTCTCGAAGCTTGCGGAATCGTCGGAATCGTGGCTTGGAGAATCATCGCTTGCGAGTTCTAAGGCTTAAAGATGAGGATTTGAAGCTATGGAGCTCGTCGCCTCTTCCTTCGATTTTGGATCGTTATTCAGTTCTAGGGTTTTAAGTTTTTTTTATTGTAAGGTAAAATCGTAATAATCGAATGGTTGAGGGATATATGTGTCCAATCGGTCCTTAAGTGCTAATGTAGTTTGGTTTGGTCCTTAAGTGACATTATTTCCTAGACAGGGAGTTAAGTGATATGAAGTTTAACTGATATGGATTTAAGTGAAGTTTCCCCTAAAAATAATGAAGATTTGTTGTTGTTTTTTTCTGCAAATCAGTTATCATGTATCCTTTCGTCCCGCTAATTTTATCACACTTTTCCATTTCGGGCGTCCCAATAATTTTATCACATTTCCTTATTTAGCAAAAAACTATCACAACCAATCAATATAATGATATTAAATATTCTTAAAAAACGTGTCCCAATATACACGTTTTTTCCTTTTTATTGTACTATATTATTATAATAATGTCATCTTAATTTGCATGTTCCTGTAAAATTGATGGGTCAGAGGGAGTACAACTAATTCACAAGATCGACAATTTGGATACAAACAAAAAAAAGCACATAATTTACTGCAACAGCTAATATAATGGCGATCCAATATTTTCATTTCTTGATTTTCTCCTCATTCACTCAATACTCAATTTGTCTTCATCAAAATTCAAATTTCTCCAGTTGTGTTGCTGGTCAAATCATTGTGTGGAGTGTGGACATGACAACCTTAATCGTGCTTCACAATGGTCCCCAGACATTATATACGCACACATAGTAACTACAATCATTCTTATTTTGTAGTAGCTTTCTCAAGAACCCTCTGATGAATCAAGAAAGCCGAGTGAATAACCAAATGGGTGTCACCAGAAACAACACCACAACCAGTTACGTACAGCCTTTTAGCCCTGCCAACATGGACTCTTTCCACAGCACATCTTGATTGATGGAAACGATGATATGGAAGCTTTTTTGAGTGGGGACTACTCGCAATTCAAGCCCTTTCTGTTTCTCGACATGATGTGGAAGTTGGCATTAGTTGCGGTGTCTGTTTGGATGCTGCTGATACCGTTCAAGAGAGCCTTCGACGCCTTGAGACTTTGGATTTGTGGTGGGTATGCTCTGCAGTGTCTCCTACATGTAGGGCTTGTTTGGGACGAGTACCAATGCAGGAGTCTTAGTGATTGTTTTCATTGGTTATATTGCCGTCGTGGGTTCTCGTTTTTATCCTTCTGTTATAACGGGTGAAATAGCTAACTTCAATTTCCTTTATCTTCTCTCGTTAGTTCTTTCTATCAGGCTCTCTATTGGTTTCTGAACTTGCGTTTCTACTTCATATTTCGTAGCAATCATCGTCGAAATGTTTCCATTCTTA
Organism: Craterostigma plantagineum; assembly: GCA_027422505.1. Taxonomy (NCBI): domain Eukaryota; kingdom Viridiplantae; phylum Streptophyta; class Magnoliopsida; order Lamiales; family Linderniaceae; genus Craterostigma; species Craterostigma plantagineum. Next base: position 2,549,139 of record JAPQWV010000082.1, read on the forward strand.
GGATCATGAAGAAACTGGAATTGATTTATACCATCGTGTCATCAGTTTGGTGGGTGTTTGGATTCTACTGGGTAAATATGGGAGGTCGGCCTCTTCTGCAAAATTCTCCTCGTCTCTACTGGTATTACAACATCTCTCAATCTCTCTCCTTTTAATCGAAAGAGGTCTCACGAAACCAGAAAATGCAGGCAGAGTCAAGATGGCAGGGTGCATTTTTTCAGTGGCACTTTTAGCCTTCGTTATGTTCTTCATACTCTTCTGCATCGCTATGGTGTGTGTTGTTTTCTTTTTGCTCTTCTGCTGCTTTCCGGTTTCAGTGGCCTGTGCAATCACTACAGGAGATCGAGGAGCCTCAGAGAAGGATATTAAATCTCTACCCAAATTCTTACATAGGAAGCAACGCACATGTTGTATCTACAACACCACCTGCGGTCGTTCTTGATCCAGAGGATTCGGTAAGTAACTGCTAATCTCTCTCCTACGAATGGATGAGATTTGAATGAACTTTACAAATGCGGGGATGTGTTGCATATGCCTCTTCAACTACCTTGATGGCGCAGAACTGTGTACCCTTCCGTGGATACAAAAAACCCAAAAAACGACAAGATGACAAGTACAAAGATGGCAGTTTTTTCTCTGCAATTTTTTATACGAGTGGTGAGATCTTGTGCAGGTTGTTGACAAATTGTCTTAATTTCAAAAGATTATATCTAAAGTGCTCTGTTTTATCTATAACCAAAAAAAAAAAAAAAAAAACTCAATCTTGATGTCACAAGAGATGCAGTAACAACGGTAATAGCAGAAATAGACATGCTAGGAGATATGAAGTTTTTAGACATTTTTGTTTGTCTTTAACTGGAAGGTGGCCATTGGCCCTTTTTCCTCAAATGCCGCTTTCTTACAAGCCGCTTCATTCTTAGCCCAAACTTCATTTTCGCCTTTTGATCAGCCTTTTCCTTGAAGCTTTCATTTCCAGTGAAGGTTTTCGCATGGAGACATTATCTCTTGCTTGTTGTCTGAAGGTGGTTTGGTTCCGTCAGCATCCGAAGAAGATTATGCCCTTACGATTACGGCTGAAGATTCAGAATATGGAGGTATTGTACATATTATATATGTGTTGTATTTTAAATACTGATAGATAAGCTTTTGACATAGCATCAAAAGGTTGTCCAAGTCGGTGACATTGTTGTCGTGCCAGCCACTGAATAGTATGATTATTATGACGATGATACCTCATAGTTGGTTGTGTTTTGGGGAGAGGCAAAAGAAGCAAACACGATATTATGTCTGAAAGCTCTCAGATTAACGCTTGAAAGAAAGGAACATGGGAGACGAAACAACATCAAGAACACAAGTATCGATGGATTTGTGCTGCAAAGATGTTGTATTAACAACCAAGCAAGCAAGCAAGCAGGCAAAGACACGTTTAATGGAACGTAAAATCAATTAGCCCCACCAGCATTAAGAACCCTCCCAATCTCGAAACTCACAAAGGCATCAACACAAGCATATTGAATCTGTTCATCCCTGAGCCACATCCAATCCCATCGACTCATGGTAACCCTACGAGGCTTCTCCAATACCTTGCCCAGCACAACCCTGCTCAACTCCTTGAGACCTGCTCTATTCAAATCCGTTCTCTGCAGCTCACGCGCGGCCAAAACCCTCAAATCAAGACAGCTAGCGTTCCCCCAAAACCATAATCCTCTTCAAGCTTCTCCAGATCAGTACTCACACCGACCCCAACGAACGTGTAGCGCGCATCCCCTAGAAAATCGATTAAAGAGTCGGGGATGTGAGGAGTGTGGATGAGTTGGTAGATGAGGCATCTTCGACCCACGCAGAGTTGCAGCGTCGCCACTGGGTTCTCTTGATACCTAGAGTTGGGCCTCCACTCGATGTCGAGTCCGACGACGACATATCGGTGGCTGTGCTGGATTTCAGAGACCCACTCGGAGACCGCGATTGGGTCGCTAGTCACGACGGTGGAGATTGAGTCCTCGTAAAACTTCACGACGAAGGTCGCCCGCGTCTCGGAATCGGAATCAAAGGTGTGCTCGATGGAGATCGTCATTTGAGAGACTTGAAAAGAAAAGAAACCAGTTCACAACAAATGAAGGTGTACTAGTGTCTACTGTTAGTGATGGTGGACTCGCTCTAGTTAGTTACTTATACCAACGCCTCGATAGGATGGAAAAGGGCAAAATATTATTTTAGGTCACTAAGTTCACATGTTTTCTTTTTGGGTCACTATGTTTGTGCAAAAATAGGTCACTAACTATGTATGTGAAAACAAATTCGGGTCATCCTTTCATTTTTGGGTCACTAAGTATACGCGTTTTCAATTTTGGGTCACTAAGTATATGCGTTTTAAGTTTTTTGGTCGCTATATTAAATCCATTTTTGCATTCATAAAAACATGTGTGACCCAAAATCGAAAACATGTATACTTAGTGACCCAAAATGAAAGGGTGACCCAAATTTGTTTTGACATATATAGTTAGTGACCTACTTTACAATTAGCAAATATAGTGACCCAAAGACGAAAAACATGTATAATTAGTGACATAAAATAATAATTTGGCCCTGAAAAAAATTACGATTGTGATGACGTTGCCTTACAACCTTTTAGTTATTATGATACCACACCAACGTCTCGTTAAATTAATTTCCACATAAAATCAATCATGTTTAATAAGCAAGTAGTTACTATTGTAATTACAAGGAAGGAAGCAAGAAAAACCTTAATGAAACGAATTTCTATTTATTTGAATTATTAAAAAGATCTAGTACATTATTATCCCAACACAACGGATCGGAGCACACTGACGATACTTCTTCACACACTGAAAGTATAAACAAAAAAAAAAAAAGGAACAGAAAGCACTATTCATCATTCACTTCCTCCTCGTCAAGCAAAAGCATGCACCTCAGTCGCGGTTTGTAAATCCCAACTTCAAAGACAGGTCCAGCCCCGATCCATCATCAGCTTCTTCAGCCGAGTTGGCATGCACCTCTCTTAATCCTCCACCTCTCATGATGTGCGTCCCAGTACTCCCACCATCATCATGGCCGCCTCTGATCAACCCCAATCCACCACCTAAATGCATGTTTGGTGGAGCCGTAAGAAGCATATTATTAGCCCCTCTTGCAGCAGCAGCAGCAGCAGCAGGTTGCATGACACCATACAGACTATTGTTAATACCAACATAACGAGCAGGATCCACAGCAACAACATTATCATTGCCTGCTGCTGCTGCAAGCCTAAACATGGGACGACTACCATGGTACATAGCAGTGTTGCTATAAGGTGCAAAAGCGGATAGAGGGCACTGGATCGGACGAACATCAGGCTGATTGTAGTGGACGCCTGCAAAAGGCTGATGAGGTACATACGCATGAGCGCCGCCGTAGAGGTGGCTGTTCATCATCAATGGATGGAAATAAGGGCGCCTGTTTATGTCGATGAAACCACGAGGAGAATTCATGGGAATCTGAGCCGCCGCCTGGTTAGAGCTGGAACCACCAATGAAGAAAGGACCGTCGTCGTCGTTGCCAGCATGGTTTTCATCATGCGCAGCCGACTTTTCAACAAAACGCTCACCTTTGTGAGCATTCTGATGACCGCCCAGGGCTTGCTTCGTGTTGAACTTCTTACCGCAATACCTGCACAGAAAATCAGGCGTTGGCTGATTTTCAGGGTTGTTGTTCAATGGGGCATCATCATTCTTAGTAGGGTCGCCGTCAGAATCAGGGGAGGCTAATTCAGGGCTTCGCTCATTATTGCTGAGCACGGTTTGGATAGGTGGAATAGAATAGGAGGAGTCGATTGTTAATTCGACCTTAACAGTGACATCTTCAGAAACAGCTTGGGTACTGGTGGGTTGTTTGGGGGGAGAAGAATCCATGGATGGCAAAGAGAAAACGAGAAAAGCTATTGCTAGTGCAAAGGGCGAGATGATGATCAGTACTCGTCTCGAAGAGGTCTGATGAAGAAAATGAGCTGAGCCCTTCTATTTATACACGTACGAGGCTTCACATTTGAGAAAAGACAGCAAGATTGCGTTTTTATTATATGATGGAAAAAGTAGTAAAGATTGTGCATGTCATATTGTAATAAGGAGATAATCATTTCAATATCTTCTTGACCCTTGTCATTATTGAAGTCTTGTGTCCAACTACATAACATAGATAATCTCATTGCTTTTTAAAGCTTATTGAGGTCTATAGAGTTTAATGAGTCTGAATGTGGGAAAATATTTAAAGATTACAAAATTTAAGAGTAAGTCATAATGTAATAAATGAAAATGTATCATTTGGCAAGTAAATACATGGATAGCTTTTCATTTCCAGAAACCAAAAGGCACACATAAAATATTACATGGAGGTCTTTAGAATAGGAGAGTGGCTTTTCTTATTATAGTTCACTCAACAACAGGATGAAAAAAACAGCTTAAGCTTGTTCATACGAGATGTAACACTCAACACACATAAAATGCAGTTAAAGAACTGAAGCAATTAACGCGTACCATTAATCCTCGTATCGAGCCATTACATATTCGCGTCGCCGTGTTCTTAGCGCATCGAAACTTATTGGACAGAACCGTGTACGTAATACTGTTCATTAATCATACATTTAATACTGGCTTAATATCATGCTATAAGATTTTACCAGGACGAAAGATGATCTATCTGCTCTATGCTTGTAATAAATAAAACTCGTCTCTGTAGTGAAACATGGAAAAGCATGATCGGATCATGGCGTGCAACATGTCAAGAATCATATATACACAGCTTTGTGCCGTATCGTATTATTCAGATTAAGTAAAATGTTGCTCTGTTAGCAACCGATCAAAGCAGCGCTAATAAATCCTCTCTGCTGTTGAAACTTGGCGCAGAAACACGACGATGACTGTTATATTGTCTTTGCTGCCACGTTCCGAAGCCTCAGCTGTTAACCGCTTGGCGCACATTGATGGCTCTTTAACAGTGTCTTTGATTATTCTTACAACATCTCCGTTGCTCATGACATCCCAAAGACCGTCACTGGCCATTACCTGGGTGATCAAATTTGCGTTAGGATAGTACTTCTCTTATATCGATAGGTTTAAGTAAAAACACCACTTCACAGATTCTTTAAAGATAGCGCGATGTAATAATACATCTTTTGTCTGAAACTTACCATGTACTCGTCGTCTGGAGACAGTGAAGTTTCGGTTATCTCAGGTTCTGCAGTCACATAAGGCTTCAAATCATCATCACCTATGGACCTTGCAACCTATATATATATATATATATATATATATATATATATATATAACACAAACATAATTTTGAGCAAATTAACATTAGAACAAAGACGAGAAACGCGCTGAACAGTTTCAACGAAAAATATAAAGGAAACCTGAAGAGCAGCGGCACCAATCCTCCACGTGTCGACACGCCATTGTACTTGGCCACCAGAGGCTATCACGCGTTCTCGTTCCATGGGACAACTCGCCACGTGATCCTAATATATTAATTAAGGTCTATATATTTCCAAAACTGTACACTGTACTTTGAAAAATAAATATATAAATAGACTCACCGTGCTGAGAGGATAAGGGTTTCCCATCCGACATATAATCGCTCTGCAATCTCCAGCATTAGCAACAAATAACCTGTCTTTAACTATAAGAGCGGTGATTGCAGTACAGCCCGGGTGCGAATCCTTTTCGATAAATCCTTTCCTTAGAGATTCGAGTTCTTTCCTGAACTCAATGTCTGTTCTGACGAATGCTTTGCATAATGCTTGAGATGGTGTTTTACTATGCGATATTCAGTGACCTTATTTAGCAAATTTGGGTAGAAAAATATTGTAACGACTTGATTAGCATAGTTTTTACCTGTTCATAGATATCAGGCTTCGTAAAAATCCAGGTAAAGCCCCAGCTGAAAACTGAGCAGCCGCAGCGCCTGGGCGGTAATACACGTAAAACATAGGAGGATAGTCATTGTGCATGTTTGAGTTAAGAAATGAAAATCGATGTAATAAAAGATGAGCATGTTCAAGAAATACCTCGATGGCCATCGAAGATTCCAAATAAATGAACATCACTCTCATTACAAAAGCGGGGTAGCATAAAGTGTACATCTTCCATACTTTCTCTTCTACCACAAGACGAGAAAGAACCCCATGAAAGTATAGGGCGGTAACCATCATCATTACTATTTGGATAGAGACGGGTCGAAACGACGTAGCTCTCAGACGAAGCTTTCCTTGATATATCGTGACCACGATTGAACCAATTCAATGGTGCCTGACAATAACCATGGGTTTTTGTTGTGTCCAAATACTGATCATGCGATGATGTAATCATGGTTGGAGCTTCCTCTTGTTTGTTGTCATGTTCTAACATGGGCTCGAGTTCAGAGATAATATCATTGAAGAAAGGCCTGTTTTGAGGATCAGAGTCCCAACACCTCTGTATAAGGGAGAGCAACTCAGTTGTCGCACCCGATTGTGTACCTGCTAGAATGGGCCTAAATCCATCGGACACCACAGCAGATGTCAGTTGCTGTTCTGTATAGCTCATCTCCAAAACCGTATGAGCCTGCATCAGGGAAAATACATACCACAAAATTATTTTAACGTTAAAAAGGATTTAATCACATCAACTCGACTGATGATAAAGTAAAAGACAAAAGAGTGAGTACTTGTGCTTCTGCTCGAATATCAGTGTATGGGACTACGCCAGTAAGAAGCTCGCTGCATAACCAATATAAACTTCTTTAACGTTGTGGAGTCTTTTTTTAACAAAAGAACACTTTAGAATTAAATAATTCGGAAATTTTCAAATGATTGGCATGCATTTAAGAACAACCTGCAACTACGATTACAATAAACATCCGAATTTTCAAATGATTCAACGCCATGCCTTACTTGACAGTCACTCCAAAACTATACACATCCGATTTTTCCGTGTGAATTTGTTTCTTTAGTACTTCAGGTGCCATGTAAATAAGCGTCCCCACCATGTTCTTCTTATGGAAACCACCTGTTGGTTTTCCCAAGGATTTCCAATTCATGGGAGAGACTTGTTTGAGATCTTTCTTATACTCAGCCAAGCCAAAGTCTGCTAGATGTGGATGAAGAATATCATCGAGCTGCATTGAGACAACTACAGTTATGCAATCAGGGAAGTAAGATTCGAACCGAAGAGGGAGGAGAAAAATACTGAAATTCATAAGACGTGGTAATGATTGTATAGGGGCACGACATTACAAGGATATTTGCAGGTTTAACGTCCCTATGAATTATCCCCAGGTTATGCAGATATAGCAGAGCTTTGGCTGCAATAAAGGTAAACAAACATATATATCCAGATCATAGATTTAAAAAAATGAGGATATAATCATGGACAGACATACCTAACTGAAGAGTGATTTTGATCACTTGATCAACGCTCGGATTCCATTCTTGGACGTGAAGTTTCTGAAATAGGTTTCCAGCCTCATAGAGTTCGAAGAAGAACATGTAGTTAGGTGGCCTTGAGTGTGCAGCCACTAGCTTTAATATGCCAGGGTGGTTCAACTTGCTATAAGCAGGTAAAGACAAAGCTAAGAAAAACTTACAAAAGTTCGAATCTTCAATCAATCAGTAGTGAGAAAGATAGTATATTTACTTTCACCAGCCATTCAACACAATCATGCATCATTCTACACTAAAACCACTCCTATATTGTTGGACAGGACCACACAGACACACAGCCATGTCATTAAAATGAGAATACAGAAAACCCAAAACAAAACATAGCTGAACAGAACTATGCCGAAATGCATAATCGTTACTCAAGGTAAAGAGATTTACCATAGTAATTGCAACTCTTTATGAAACTTGTCGAGATCATCAGAAGTTGATAAGACTGGTTTTTTCACAGCCACTTTTTTACCATCAAGAATGCCTTCATATACCACGCTCTCCGCACCTGGAACTCAAAATATAAATCCAAGGAAATAATTAGAAAAACCAATCCCATTTCACAAACCTTTAAAACTAAAAACCCAATAAACTCAAAAGAAAATAAGAGACAAACTTGCCTTTGGCGATAGGGGAAGATAAGGAATAAGACGAAGGGTTAAGATGGAGAGGAATCGTTTCACTGTGGCAGCACCCACGGAAACAGGTATTTGGTTTCATCACATGTAAAACCATCTCTTGTTGATTTTGAATGCTTTTTAAGGAATCCCTTTCCTATTTTGCTGGAACAAACAACCCTCTTTCGTGCGTGGAGAAATTCTTGCGGAAGAGGCTAAGAGCTGACGACACGACAACGGTAAGGCTTTGAAGGAGAGAAGGCTGTGTTAACTCTTAGATGGGAGACTTCGAAAATTTTATTAGTTGCAGTTGGTGGTTTGGTTCTGGTCGGAATGTTCGTGTTACGAAATATAAGAACAAAAAAAAAAAATATTACTGTTGCCCAATAGCTAAATTTAGAAGCCCAATACTGAAGGGCTTTAAAGAATTTATCGATGTCATCATCTTGGAAAAGAATCTCAACCCCAAAACAAATGAAACTAATCATCATAGAATAAATTCGCTAAAAAAGGAGACAGAACATCAACGTGCAATGAAGTTACGGGATTTACGAAGACGTCCAAGTTATGCGATCTATCTTGGAAAAGGCCAAGCAAAGAGTTGTCGTTACATATTGTTTATTGATTAATTGAGCAATCGCCACCGGGTCATATAATTAGCCTTTTCCTTTCTTGAACAATAAGAATAGTGTTATTTTCAAATACAATTACTAAATTAGTTAACTTTTTAATAATGTTACAAAAACAAGTTAACTTTTTAATTCAAACTATTATTATTGATATTTTTAACCACAAATCTTTTTAAAATTGTAAACTTTCTACCGTCAGTATTGCAAATTACTAACATAATTATTACTAAGTAAAATTTTAATCACAATCTATTTTTAGCCACTTAAGTAAAATAATATCGAACTCACTTCTACAATAACTGCATTTGCAAATCCGAAGCCAGTCTAAATATCACCACCTCCAAAAGTAGAGAGCATTTTGTCATATTGAACATCCCCACAAACGGCTCGTTGTTTCCGTTGTGATCCATATGTACTTTGCATAATCTGCAAATGTTTCTACTGGTTCAAATTTTATATTTAACTAAAATATGTATTTTTTAACAAATCTACTCAATAATATGAGTGACGTCGTGATTAAATTTATTTGTATAAAATGTTATCTAAAAAGATTCTGATATAGTATGTTAAGCCACCAGTTGTGCTTGATTGATGGTATCTACTGTTTATATGTTTTCCTCTCTTCTTTCCCCTCTAATCTAGCAGAAAAAAGGTTTGCATCATGAATTAGACGCTTGAACTGTGTGATAAATGATCTGCAGAATCTGTTTCACGCCAAAAACTGGCCATGTTATATTAATCGATCAGTAGCCATAGAAAAATAAACATTATTTAAATGATTATTATGTAACATCTTTTAAAATAAGACCGAAGTGGTTGGGTAATAAGCGACTTAAACTGCACAAGTAATATTATCACCGCGAAACAGCGATTAATCTTTTCCCAAATGCGAATTAAAGCAATCTCGCCAACAAAATAAACTGAAAGTAAATGGCACAAAAAATTTTTACGTGGAAACCCGAATCCGGGAGAAACGGGACCGCAGTCCAACCAAACTTCACTATATCAACGGTTTGTGAGTACAACGATGATCTCCGTACAGCGAGGGGTAAGCCACTCCCTACAATAACAGGGGCTGTCCAAACACACTAAAGTACATCAGTACAACACACAACTTCTTACCATCAAGGTGGAATCACAGTTTCATCAAGCAATACTAGCTTGGAACACAAAGCGCAAAACTGAAAGATATCAGTTTGCAACAGACGATGAGAAAATTAAATCGATCAACTCGAAGACCATGCTGTATAGCATCAACGTGCGCAAATTGGAGTGAATTTGATTTCGTTTTGACGTTGAATATGAGATTGAAAATCCAAAAATGTTTTTCTTCTTTTCTCCCTGCTTTCTGTCTTCGCGTGCGTGTGTATCTTCATGCAGCATTTTTTTCCTTTATATATAATATATGTATAATAATATTCATATATTGGGCCACCCATTGGGTTGGTAGATAGGCCCAACAATCTCCCCCACCAACTCATATGGGGGCATCGCCAAGCCTGCGATCTTCTTGCAGACTTCGAGCTTATCCCTTGGTAAACTTTTCGTAAGCATATCAGTACCGTTATCATCAGTATGAACTTTATCAAGCTGCACCAACTTCTCTTCAAGAACATCCCGAATCTAATGATACCTCACGTCAATGTGTTTCGATCTCGAATGAAAAGTAGAGTTCTTGCTCAAGTGGATCGCGCTCTGACTATCACAATATAGAAGGCCTTTCTTTTGCTCGAATCTCAACTCGACTAGAAACTTCTTCAACCACATCAATTCCTTGCACGCTTCTATCGCTGTGATATATCAGCTCCTGTTGTGGACAATGCAACGCATTTTTTTAAGTTTCGACTGCCAAGAGACTGCTGCACCAGCAAATATCGTCAAGTACCCGGATGTCGACTTCCTAGAATCAATGTCGCCGGCCATATCTGTCTGTATACCCATCTAAAAACAGTTTGGCCATCACCAAGTCTCAAACAGAGTCTAGAAGTACCTCTCAAATACCGAAAAATCCATTTTACTGCTGACCAATGATATTTCCCTGGATTAGAGAGATAACTGCTTACAACCCCAACTGTGTGAGCTATATCGGGCCTAGTGCATACCATCGCATACATTAAACTGCCAATTGCAGAAGCATATGGTATCTTCTCTTCTATTTCTTTCCCACTTGGACACTGTGACGTACTCAGTTTGAAATGTGTTGCGAGTGGAGTACTCACTGCCTTAGACTCGTTCATGTTGAACATTTCAAGAACTTTCTGAATATATTGTTCTTGAGATAACCAAAGCTTCTTGAGAGAAGGGAATAGTAATAGTAGTAGTAGGGTTGCAATCCTGAGATTCAGGACCATAGTGCAGAACCGCTTAGCTGCAGCACATATGCTCGATGAACAAAACGTTTCGATCACGGTGGCTGATGCGAGATTCTGCAAGCCTCTTGATGGAGATCTGATCAAGAAACTGGCCAAGGAACACGATGTTCTCATTACCATCGAAGAATGATCGATCGGAAGGTTCAGTTCTCACGTGTCCAATTTCTTGAGCTTGAATGGATTGCTTGACGGGAAGCTCAAGGTAACTGATATAGTTCTCGTTGATTACTATTATGTATTACCCCATTTTCTACGAATGAAATGAGATGATTGATATATATAAATATGTGTTTTGTCCATGATCTGCAGTGGAAGCCAATGGCTTTACCTTATAGATACATTGATCATGGAGCTCAGAGCGATCAGATGGTGGAAGCTGGCCTCACTCCCAAACATATTGCATCGACTGTCTTGTCACTGATTGGTCGCCATAGCACTTTCCAAGTTGATTGCTTAAGTTCGACTGGCTACTCTACTTCTTTTCACCCAAGTACCATCAGAAGCTGAGCCGACCACTAAGCTTTTTCATGGAACTATACATTTTTTAATGACCTGATCAATCAATGTATTTGTTCAATTTCTTTTGTGTGTGTGTGTGTTAACCATTGCTTTGTAGTAATAATGAAATCAAACAACGTTCCAATCTTACAAGATTCCTAGACATGCGATGGAATTTTGCACATAAATGAAGACAAAGAAAACCAATAATCAATAAGAACATAGATGCATCATCATCATCATCGTCATCATCATCATCTATGATCTCTGTAAGGATCTTGCATCCTCTGCGTCTCCAATACCCCAAACACACCATACACACTGCTCTCATCTACATCAAAGCCACGCTGCTTTTCCTTACGCTTCCCATCAATAACATCATCGTCATCATTGTCGTCGTCGGGATCGTAATCGCTCTCTTGATCGAGAGCCATCAAGTCATCCCCATACTTAACGCTCTCGATCCTCAAATCCTCCCCACAGCTTTTTCCCCTGTTAGGCTCCTGCCCTTTGAGCATCGCAACCACTTCTCTCATGGTAGGCCTCTTCTCAGGCTCGCTCTGAACGCACAAGGCTGCAGCATTGATCATTCTAATCAGCTCCCTCTCATCAAAGTTTCCTCTCAACCTCGGATCGACCAAGTCTTTAAACCTACCCCTCGTTATGTGTGGCTCGACCCATTCTGTTATGGTTCGCTTGACCCCGCCGGGCAGTTTCTCTATGGGCTTCCTGCCCGTCACTAACTCCAGCAGTAAGATGCCGAAGCTGTACACATCGCAGCTCTCAGACACCTTACCCCACATTGCATATTCGGGAGCTAAGTACCCTAAGGTGCCCTTGACCCGAGTGGTCATGTGGCTCACTCCTTCTGGGATCAGCTTTGCAAAACCAAAATCAGCTACCAGCGGCTCAAAGTTTGAGTCGAGGAGAACATTGCTAGCTTTGATGTCTCTATGTATGATGTGGGGTGTCACCTCGTGATGCAAGTACCTATGTATATATATCATATGTATGTGTTCAATAATAATACCTACAGTAAAGTAAGAGTTAGGGGATGATAGGTTTGTTTAATATTTATTACAATAGGCCTTGTGCTGATCCGAGAGCAACTTTCATCCTCTTCTTCCAATCAAGCTGAACCTCTCTTGAGAATTGGCCGTGTAAGTGAGAGAGAAGGCTGAGGTTAGACATGTAGTCGTAGACTATGAGCCGTTGATCACTTCCTCCTGCGCAATAACCTCTTAGCCCCAACAGATTCTTGTGCCTCACCCGTCCAAGCACTTCCACTTCCACTGCAAATTCCATCTCAGCTTTCGAGTTCATTGACTTGAGCTTCTTCACAGCAATCTATTGCATTCAATCCAACAACTCTATCTCTCTCTCTCTATCAAGCTTGTATAAAATATGACCAAAACTCTACACATACAGAGATAAACGTGTAATTAATTACCTGAAGGCCATCTGAGGTTTTTCCCCAGTAAACGCTGCCAAAGCCACCTTCACCGAGCTTATAATCCTCGCTAAATCCATTGGTTGCTGTCTGTAATTCCTTGTAAGTAAAAATTCTCCATGCATTACTGTTGTTGTTACCTTCATTTCCAACTGCCAACCTTAAAAAGTGTAAAATAATAATATAAATAACACATACCGGAATATATGGTACATACATACATGATGCTAATCATAAAGTTTTTAGTCAGTCATAATTCGCGTACCCTTCATCATCCTTTTCTGAGTTGCAACAGCTTGATGATGATCCCATAGCTCTTAACTAATCAAATGACGAGTTTTTTATTTCTTTATAAAGAGCAGTGGTTATTTATTAACGAATTGATTAATACGTTGGTCACACTTCATGTAATATATTGGACAATGCCGTCTTCGGCCGGCTGTTACTATAAAAACATTTCATTTACTGTTTTTTAACTCTTCATTTCCCCATTCGCCATTTGGCTTCATGAGAATATATACAGCCGTATTGATATGAATATTAGATATTTAATATATATGATCTCAAGTGAACAGCCCTAGGTTTCTATGAAATAAATAATGAACTAAACACGTTCGATAAACCGCTCCAAAAATATTCAAATGCAGAAGCAAAGGTAGGTCAAAACTTTTTAAATTATAATAATTATCTTTCCCCTTCTGCTGCAATTGCGAAGTTGGATCTCCGTTTAAGCTGCGAATCGAAGAAGAAATATAACAACTTTCGCATCTTTTCAACGATGGGCAGCCGATTTCACGCAACCCAGAATGTTTCAATAGATTTTCAGCATCAAAACGGCGGCGCAGCCTCTTCTCTCTCAGCTGCCGGAGCCACCGGAGAAGTAGACCCTATCCTTTTCAACAACCTAGTCGAGATGGTCCCTCTTGTACAGTCTCTCATTGTACGTGTCCTTTATTTTTTCCTTTCACCGAAAAAGTCGATGCTTCTATTTTTATTTTTATTTGGGGTTGCAATGAAATTTCCAGGAGAGCAAAGCAGCTACCTCGTTCAGAAGGCGTGGTTCGATGGTTTATACGAAGACGCCTTCCAGAGAATCACTTTACCAGAAGGTTTTTCCTTTTCTTTTGGCCCATTCTTTACCGTTTTTACTTAACGTGGTTCAAGCGAATGAGTGAATGTTTAAATTTCGGCTGTAAAGACGGATTACCCGTGAATGATATCATCCATGTGTCGTGTAAGTGTTCTGGTCTCACGGCATATGTGCTGCTTACGTTATTTTGAATTTTAGTTTAAGATTTGTTGACTTTGCTAGATTTAGTGCGTCCCATGGTTATACATATGTTTCAGGCAGCTGGAAAAGGTGCTACTACTGCAAACAAAAAGAACAGGAACCTGGGATCTAACAATCAAGATGTTGAGAATTGCTCAACCGTATCGACACAACTGTCGCTCTCTGACGAGGATCGACAAGAACTTCTCTCCTTGAGAGATCAAGTTGAGGATTTGAAAAGGAAGATATTAGACAAAGACGACCTTTTGAAGTCAGCTGAGCTTTCAAATAATGAGATGGCTTCGATTCGCATGAAATATGATGAACTAATGAAGGAGGTTGTGCAAAATGAGTCTCTGGTTGAGTCTGCTCAACAACAGCTCTCTGATGCAAAGGTATGAAGGATGCTTAGCTTTCATGTGTTGATATATTCTTAACTACATCTAGATCATGGAAGAGAAAAATCCTTTCATTATTTTTTTTGCAGACTAAGCTTGCTGGCAAACAAGCAGTTGCTGAAAAATTAGAATGCGAGTCAATAGCTTCAAAGAGAGAAGTGGAGAAGCTCACGAAAGATCTAGATTCAGCACTAGGAGAGATTTCATCTTTTGTATGTTTGATTCAAGGCCTGACAAGTGATGATTCTGATGTTGAACCTAAAGAGTATGATGACATACCTTACTTCCTTGGTCAGAGCAATTTATCAGTAAGTTGCTTTTTATCATACCAAGTATTCAATAACTTGGTGATGAGTAGAATAGAATGCTAATGCAGAAGAAGTTTGTGGTGTTAATGGTAACTACTTCACTATCTTAATGTATGCAACGAATCTGAAATGGATCTGCAGAAGTTAGAAGAAGCAAGAGAAGCCTATGAAGCTGCAGTGATCATTGCAAAAGAGAATCAAGACGAAGAGTCTATAGCTACTGCTGCTAATGCGAGGCTTTATCTGCAGTCCTTAGTTTTAAAAGA
Organism: Craterostigma plantagineum; assembly: GCA_027422505.1. NCBI lineage: Eukaryota > Viridiplantae > Streptophyta > Magnoliopsida > Lamiales > Linderniaceae > Craterostigma > Craterostigma plantagineum. Next base: position 2,564,406 of record JAPQWV010000082.1, read on the forward strand.
AGCGTGAAGACAAGCAGTTGTTATAACATAGGCCTTTAGATACTTGGTGAACAAAGTTGTTCCTTCATAGCTTTTTAGCTTCACCTTGCGAAATACACCAAAAAATACTGTGTTTGGTTCTGCAGAATGCGTATTATGTCGGATTCATTATACTTCTGCGCTCACATTTTTGAAGTAAGATGACTGATGCCACTTCACTGGAAAAAACTGTCCAGACTTCTTACAACCCCTTCCATCTACACGAGTTCTCTGCAACAAGTAATTAGTTTTTCTCGCTCTAAATGGTAAAGACTGCAATGAATACTACTTCAAACTTTGACAGCAGTGTGAACACGCCCTTCTGTGATCACACTCCTGCGATTTAGGCATATGAACCGGGCTGCCGATCCATTCTGGGCTCAGTCTGCAGGTATTTGAGAAATAAATAAGGAACTTTGTTTTTAAGATTTTACAAGTCAACAAAAGCTACCCAGAACAAAAAAAAAAAGAATGTGATGTAAAAACCTTACACTGGGAAAGAAAAGGAGCTTGTACTACTACTAGTATCAGACATGTTAGAATCACACGACTCGAAAGAATCAGTTTTCTGCTCACTCTGCTCGACATCACCATTCAAGTTTTCTCCGTTGCTCAGTTTTTCACCAACCTGCAATCCCGAACACTAAAAACTTCATTGGTTTTCACCTCATAAAAGCATTCGAAATATATAATCGATAGGGAGCACATATTACCTTAACTTCCATAACGGGAACTTGTTTTCCATTGATGGAATCTTCTATATAACCATGACTGCTGTGTACTCCATAAAAAAACTGTTCCATGTAAAACGCCGGTAAAGAAAGAGACCAAGTATATATTACATTAAAAACGTCACACACACGCACACACACAAATAGTTATATAACTTTAGACCATATATCACATACCTTGCTATTGGCATGCCAGACTGTATTATTACCAGCTGCCACACAAAACGCATTTTCATAAACATCATCATAATCATAATCGCTCTCGTCAAACTCTTCCGATGATGTCTTGCACTCACTTATCATGTCAAAAACACCATCCTCTGTAAAGCTGAAAACTATGTAATCTTCATCTGCAAAGCGAGTTTTGTTGGCCTTCTTTTGTTCGACTTGACCTTCTGTTATTACACTAGTGTTGTTCTTGCCGCTTTGTGACGATCTTCTTATCAGATTCTTCGTATCAGCAACAGGGTTCTCTTTCACGACCTCTTGACTTCTGCCACTGCCTTTAAACTCGAATGTCATGTTCCTTTTCGTCTCATGTTGTCGTTTCTTGTGCAAGTTGCCCGATTCTTGTTTGAAGATGGAATCAGTCAGGTGGCTAGCGAATTATGATTATAATAGAATAACATGTGTATGATGGACCAGTTTTTATTACCCAAAGGAAACCAGCAAGGATTGAAGCATGATGCTAAATCTCGTGCTCCACACCGTACTCGCCTCGAAACAGTTCTGGGAGATGAGCTCATCTCGGTATAGTTTGTTTAGTTGTGGTAGTAGTAGAGATACGCTTCAAGTGTGAAGATGATAATGGAGACAAGGAATGCAAAGGAAATAATAACAGTTACGAGAGAGGGATTGAGAGTATTTAAATTTGAAAAATGGTAGTATATATTCAGAAATGGAATGAATGAATGTTGATGGCTTGCATAATTTTGCATGGTTCATCATCATATCTCATTTACAGCACAACCAAACCCAACGTTCCAAAAAGAGTTTTAATGCCATCAATTTATATATATTCCTAACATTTCAAAAAGTTCATCTGATTCGCACTTATGCAATGAATGCTCATATTAATTATGGATAATAGACTCCAATCCATCCACCAAGCCAAGAAATAAAACTGATATCCCCGAAACACATAGCTCTAAATTCTAATAGGTCGGTAATATTCCATCGGAGCAATCTATACTCCTCTTAATAGATCGTTCGCTCTTAAGAGTTTTTGTGTGAGCCTCTCTCTTCGTAGTTCTTACTATAAATCTTTGCCGAATGGCTTAAAATATGTTCGAAGTAGCTAGGTAGGTAGAGGGAGTAGAGAAAGGTAACATACGTTTATTTCTTTATTTATTAGTTTAAGAAAATTTCGGGCCAGAAATATAAAGAGGCGTAAATTTAAACAAAACAAGGTAAAGAACGATGGAAGAAGATAAAGCATTCTTCTATTTGATGATATCCACACCCATAAAATAATAATAATAACAGAAAAAAACGAAAAAAAAAAAAACAAAGTATCTTCTTGACAAATCTCTCGTTCTGCTCGCGTGAATCAGCATTGAGGAGACGGAAATACGGAGGAGATAATAGTTAACGCGGCAGAATATTCAATCTTCTTCACGCCCTTTGCCCCTCAAGTAAATCCCCACCTTTCTTTATATATCTTTCCAACTTTATTTTTCGTTGCGCTCGTCTAGCTCGATGATGATGTGATTGCGTTTTCGCGGGTTTTTTAAATTTGTATGATCTTTCGTGCAAGTTTGGCAATTTAACTGATTTGGGATTTGTTTTATGAGATTGTGGAATGAGGAACGATTCGATTACCCCTTTACTTACTATTCTTTGTCAAGTACTTTGCTTGATATATCCATCGAGGCCCCTTTTTTGTTATGCAACGATTGTTCCTTTCATTTTATGTACTCAGGAATGTTTGCGCTGCAAAATATTCAGTATTGAAGGGGAAGGGAAGGGATAAACCAGCGTCATGGCTGCTACGCATTCTGAGAAATTTTCGGCTGATTTTCTAATGGGAGGGGCAGCTGCTATTGTTGCGAAAAGCGCAGCTGCACCAATAGAGAGAGTGAAGCTGTTGTTGCAGAATCAGGGCGAGTTGATAAAGAGAGGTCAGCTTCAAAGACCTTACATGAGCATCAGCAATTGCTTTCAAAGGGTCTTCAGAGAAGAGGGCGTTATCTCCTTTTGGAGGGGTAATCAAGCCAATGTCATCAGATATTTTCCCACACAGGTACAATCATGACCGCAGCCACTCTTACATTGTCTTGTAGCATGCCTTTTCCAACAAGATTTTGTTGTGTATAGGCCTTCAACTTTGCTTTCAAAGGCTACTTCAAATCCCTCCTTAGATGTTCAAAGGAGAAAGATGGATACTTTAAGTGGTTTGCTGGTAATGTTGCTTCGGGAAGTGCAGCAGGTGCTACCACTTCGTTGTTTCTCTATCACTTAGACTACGCACGGACTCGTCTGGCAACCGATGCTGTAAAGTGTCGGGTTAGCGGGAAAAGGCAGTTTAATGGCCTAATAGATGTCTACAATAAGACCTTGTCTAGTGATGGAATCACAGGTCTCTATCGTGGTTTTGGGGTTTCGATATGGGGGATTACATTGTACCGAGGGATGTATTTTGGGATTTATGACACCGTGAAGCCAATCGTCTTGGTCGGACCATTTCAGGTGACTGGATTTTCTTGATCTCTTCGTTCTAAGTTGTTTGACTTGGGCATTTGACATGTGTGCTATTTCGCTGGGGCAAAAGTCTCAACATTTATTTATTTATTTATTTCCAAGGACAATTTTGTGGCAAGCTTCTGCTTGGGTTGGAGCGTGACCACGGTGTCGGGTGTCTGCGCATATCCATTCGACACGCTAAGGCGTAGAATGATGTTAACTTGTGGTCAGACGTCCAAGTATCGGAGTACGGTGCATGCTTTTCGTGAGATCGTTCGCCTTGAGGGATTTAGGGCTCTATTCAGAGGAGTCACAGCTAATATGCTTCTTGGGGTGGCAGGTGCTGGTGTCCTCGCAGGCTATGATCAACTCTCAAGAATTATCTACACACCAAACCCCAGCTACAGCTTCAACGCACGACCAGCCTTTAAATAATAATAACAGACACTATTTTTCCTTCTTTTAATTTGTTTGCTGAAGAAAAAAACTTGTGTCAAGTTTATATCGATTCGATCCAAAAAACGACTGACAGGCATACATATCTATATATATATATATTATATATGTGTGTGTGTGAAGGTGAAGGTTGAAGGTGAAGATGATGATGATGATGATGATGATGAAGACATAGTCGATGCGTTCGAGATTCATTTGGAAATTTTGTACATAGTTCATAGAAATTTGTACATAGTATATATGCTGTGATGTAATTCCTTTTTTTCTTCTCTTTAACGTGAAAAATATTACCAGATTGATATTGTCGGCGCGATATGGTATGCCACGAGCGTAGTGTATGTACACCGCCACGTGTCCTAACATAAGTCATTAGATCTTTGACAAGTTCAATTCTCAAGGGGGATCAATCGCGAGATAGGTTGGTTGCCATCAATCAATTATAAGGTTAGATTATTATTTAATTTATATATCATACATAATATAAGCATTACAATTCTGTATCTGTATCAGTACGTTATTAACATAGTTCCTACCTAGAAGCTATGGTGGACCTCACCGCACTGAATCACAATAACGCTTGGGAAAACAATGTACTAATAAACTCACACTACAATTGGCATCGGTTTGCTCGATTTGAGCGCAACAACCAGCTATACACTTTTCGCTTTCGTGCCTGTTTTTCACCGCGCTCACACGTAGACTTCCTCTGTCTCTCTTTCCAATCCATCATCATTGTCCTTGATAGCTTCTCGCTCCCTCACATTCATTCATCTTCGTTGTCTCGTTTGAGATACTCAACGCCGGCATGTTTCCCGACGGATAAGATCTGTTGTCCTTCAGGGATATTCGTCGGATCTAGGTACGCATTCCCGGCATACCCTTCGATTTTCGGCCTTACGCTCAGTTTTGTTTAACTGAGCTGACACTGTAACTATTTCCTCCTGGGCTCAGGATCGGCGAAGATCGAGTCTCTCTGGGGTTTAACTAACCTTTTTTACTGATGTGCGCGGATCTCGGAGGATTTACCTGGGTTTCCCTGCTGCAAACCTACTACATTATCAACTTTTCAGCGTTCTGAGTGAGCTCATTTGGATTATTGGAGTAAAGATTAATCAGTTGTATGTGTTTGTCGTTATGGTTGAGATGTTCAGAATAGAGGGCTGTGAGGAGGTTAATAGCATGAGGAGAAGGTGGGGCTTAATGGGTCTCAAAGCGGCAGCTTTTGGGGGGAATAGACTGGAGAAGCTTCGGAATAGTGGGATGGTTTCAAGGTCTAGAATGAAGCTTTGGATCATAAGGGCTGCAACTACAGTATTTTTGTGGACCTGCTTAGTTCAATTAATGGCGTTGAGTGAATCTTGGGGTCCTATGGTGTTAAAAGGTTGGCCCTCATGCTTTTCGCAAGAATCTGCTTCTCATGCGGCAGCTATGAGATCGGATTTAAACGAGTCTCAACCCAAGTTTCTTCCACCTAAAAGTAAGCTGAGTTTATGTGATGTTTCACGCATTTCCGTGAGTTCAGTTTTGTTGTGTGTAAAATTGGCTAATGACATATGATCGACATTTGTGAGATCTGTATCCTGCGTCCTCTTTGCATAGGGTTACATGAAGTGCTGGGAATGTGTGAAAATTATGTGTGGAGAGTGTCTTTGGTGATTTGTGATAGATATGATATGGTTGAATTTCTTCATCTTAGATTTTTCCCGAGATTTTTGTTCATGTGGGAAACGCTTAAATTTTCTGTTTCTTTCTATTATTGATCCTTCTAATCTGATACAGATTGTTGTATTATTTTCTATCTGTGAGTTTTCTGCCTTTTGTCCTTCCATTGTACTTGCAACTTTTATGGGTGTAAAGTTGATCCTTTGTGTGTGGTTTTCTTGGAAAGTATAATCTCTTTTGCTTTGGTATGGAACATCTACTATATTCTGACAAACCACTAAGGAATGGCATCTTTACTATCTCCCATCATACTTGACTGGTCCATGACTTGATTCATATGCTTACACATCTAGGAGTTTACAAGAATAATGGTTACCTGATGGTTTCATGCAATGGAGGGCTTAATCAAATGCGAGCTGCGGTGGGTTACGAATTTTCCCATCGATTATCCTTTCCAGCACTTCATCATCTTAGCTTTTCAGTTTATTACCACATTGACGAATTCCTAATTTAATTCTATTGTTTCTGGCTGCAGATTTGTGACATGGTTGCTATTGCTAGTTATCTAAACGTTACATTGATTATTCCTGAACTTGACAAGACTTCTTTCTGGAATGATCCCAGGTCTGTTTGTTCTATCTGAGATAAGTTCTCTGAAGTTCATTTACATTTACTCCTATTCCATGATGTTTTCCCTGACCTAAGCAAGATAAGTTCTAACTTCTTGCAGTGATTTTCAAGACATATTTGATGTTGACCATTTTATTACATCTCTAAGAGATGAGGTCCGAATACTGAAGCAGCTACCTTCAAGGGTGCAGAGGAGGGTTCAGCTAGGGTTAATCTATACCATGCCTCCAGTTAGTTGGTCAGACATCTCTTACTATCATGAACAGGTTACCACCACTTCTCGGCATTTATTGGTTTTTCCTTTCTGTTGCTTAATAATTTCCTTTTTTTTTTAAGTTAGTTGTGTCCACCTGCAGATACTTCCTCTGATTCAGAAGTATAAAGTCGTCCACTTGAATAGAACCGATGCTCGTCTTGCCAATAATGATCAGCCTTTGGAACTTCAAAAGCTTCGATGCCGTGTAAACTTCAGTGCTTTAAAATTTACTCCTCATATTGAAGAATTGGGAAGAAAAGTTATTAAGATACTGCAGCAAAACGGTCCATTCATAGTGCTGCATCTCCGCTACGAAATGGACATGTTAGCCTTTTCTGGGTGTACACAGGGATGCAACGCCGACGAGGTTGATGAATTAACAAGAATGAGGTGAATCTAAGAGCTCTACACTTCAAAAGTATTTTTTGATATGTTTTTGTTCTTGTACTACTAAATTTTTCACATATAGATACGCTTATCCATGGTGGAAAGAGAAGATCATTGATTCTGATTCGAAAAGAAAGGAAGGTTTGTGTCCATTGACTCCCGAAGAAACCACACTTGTATTAAAGGCTTTGAACATTGACCAGAATATCCAGATTTACATAGCTGCTGGAGAAATATATGGGGTCGAGAGAAGATTGTCGAGTCTGAGATCGTCTTTCCCAAATTTGGTCAGTGTATATTAGATTGGATACTGATGATGATATAGTACATCTGCACCTTGTCCAGAAATCGGGATTTTTTCAATGGCAATGTGAAAACAGGTAAGGAAGGAGACTTTGCTGAAATCTTCAGATCTTAGATTTTTTCAAAACCACTCGTCCCAAATGGCTGCGCTTGACTATCTCGTCGCACTCAAGAGTGATATATTCATTCCCACGTATAATGGAAATATGGCTAAAATCGTTGAGGGACATCGGAGGTACTAAATTTTGCTGAAAGAAAATCTATCTATATTTTGTTTTGACACTTCTTGGACCGTGGCATGCTAAAAGCGAGTGAAACCATTTACAGTCATTCTTCTTTTTGTCTACAGATATCTTGGATGCAAGAGGACTATTATATTGGACAGAAAGCTTCTCGTCGATCTAATAGATCAGTATAACTCCGGTTCGCTTACATGGGACAAGTTCTCCTCAGCTGTTAAAGATGCACACTCGAATCGCGTCGGAAATCCAACCAAAAGATTGGCAATTGAAGATAAACCTAAGGAAGAAGATTACTTTTACGCAAATCCTTGTGAATGTTTGGAGACTTTACATGTCTGACCAACAACCGCCTTTAAATTCTGTTTGAGCCACTTGTTTTTTGGCTTTAAAAAGATGAATAGATATGCCCTATGCCGTGAATGTAAGAGACAAGTAAAAGAAAGCTTAACTCCGTGGTAAAGAGGCAACTACGAAGAAGTTAAGGGGGTTTTGAGCAATTGAGCAGCCGCCAAATTTCTTTTTCATATAAGTTCATGATACAATTCATGTATAGAAGAAGTATCCCTCGTGCCAGTAAGGGTTTCTGTATATTCCTTGAACTGTTGTAGACAAAGAATTAGTTGCAAATCTAAAGCTTTAATGAATGTTTAAGTCTAAAGTGCTGAATCAAGACCTGTCTATCAAAGTTCGTGTTGTGGCCGTTTCTTTTTGGGTAAAATATGTAGACACGACAAGATGAAGTTAATGGCAGATTCATAAGCTGTGACGAGATGGAAAAGGCAACAAGATGGTGATGCAAGAAACAAATTTCCACCACTCTCTACATTAACTAGATCACCTGCCTTGCGTTCATTTTGATTGCATATGGAGTCTGTCTTTTGCATAAGCCGGGTTGGTTTCTGGGGAGCCATCAACACCAGCGAGAATATGCTTTTGCTGCCATAGCCAAACTGAAACCTCAACGAACGAATCTTGATTGAGAAAATGAGAAAATTCTCCACAATAGGAAATTAATTTTCACACACGTGTTTATTTACTTCAGGTCAATGTTCAATTCTCAGTTCATAAAAATGCTCTCTGAGCTTTCAGAACAGCAGGAGAGCCCTGTTTTGCTTTCTCTATGACGTGCCTTATCAAAAGCCTTTCCATCTCATCATCACTCTCTTCCATACTGCCACTGAGATTATCGTTCAGACGAGGAAAAGAATAATCATCAGATCCACCGTACGTCACGGTATCTCGATTCCCATTCGAAACCCAACCACTATCTGGACCAGAAGTTCTTACATCATCGCCATTTCCGGAAACACCACCATTGAGTTCAAACTCCACCAGCGGATCTTCACCGTCGGACTCAGAAACTTTTGCAAGCTCTTCGTAAGCCTCATTGTATGCAGATAAAGCTTCCCCTGATAAATTGATAACAACAGGCTGGTCGAGGACATGTTGATGTTGCTGCCCGTTTTTTATGATTGGGCTATTTTGAGCAGTAGAAGACTCTAACATCTTGAGCATTCTTTGGCTGTTTTCGAGGGCTAACTCAAGTTCCTTAACGCGATGTTCAAGTCTCGATTGGATGAGTTCATGTAATCTCAGGGTGAGCTCTCTGGGTGAGACTGGCTGAGGAAGAGAGCATGGTGTAGTTGTGCCGCTACCATCTCTATCGGCATAAGGTTGTTCGCCATTTTTAGCCTCGAATAAGTCCGCTCTGAGTTCACCTTCCACAACATCGGGAATAGAATCAGGATCGAGCTGTAGAAAAAGCCAGGAAAAATTTACTGTCACAAACTCCATTAAATTTTCTGTGCAGAAGACTATGATCTAGCTTTGAGCAGTAAGACTAATTACGTAACACTGTCATCTTCAACCATCATGGTCATGGTGATTGAAGTTAATTATCCAAATCACTAAGTTTGGTAAAAAAAAATAGGGACATATATATTATTGTCTTCACCTCGACTACATTGGATAGTTTTCCATCTAATCTAGATGAGTTCATGGTTGATTCGAGCCTCTCCAGCTCGGCTTCGAGTTCTGCTTCAATCCTGCTCAAAGATTCCTCCTCAAACTTGTGTTCAGGAGTTGATGAACGGTTATCTTCTTCTCGTTCGTGATATGATGCTTGGGCGGCATCACCAGAGTGAAGATCGCTGTGGGCATCATGTGATTCGTAGTGCTGCTCAGTAGGAAGTTCCTTCACGGTAAGAGAATCTTTCATCTCTAGTTCTTCCTGCAAATCTTGAACTAAATTCTCATTCTGTTTCAGCAGCTTATGCAAATTCTCCATTTCTATTTTGTTTGCCAGGCATGCTGATATTATTCCCACGGTTAAGCCACAAAAGAAATGAAGACCCTTATCCCTCAGTCCTGGTCAATGAGAGAGGGCTAAGTCACTCTTAAATATCAAATATGATCAGTAAAACAAAAATTTTTATTCCCTGAAATGGAAAATCAGTATGAAACGGGTCTAGAAAAACAAAGCCCAAGCAAACAATTGCATATAATTCAAAGTGCGGTACATGAAACATCATGTTTGCTTTATTTAACCATGCATGGCCCAGCTACGTAAAATGGAAGATGGCGAATGAATCCCAGTGAGAAAAAAAAAAAAAAAAAACACTCTCAAGCTCTATATGTGAATGTGCATTAGAGGAAAAATAGAAAGATGTCATTTAAGATATTACCATCTCCTGCAAGATTCTTGCTTTCATTTTCACGAGAACCATTTCTCAAAATATGCTTTTTTCTTTTCCAAGTTTTAGCTTTTCTTTGTGAGTCTTCATGAACTATGTCAGGCAGTTCTGGAATACCGAGGACATCCTTATTCTCCATCACAGAAGTATCATTCGGTAACTTGTACTTCCCCATTTCAGTCTGTGCGCTAAAGGATTCATTAGGCAATCTGCTGATAATTCTGCTTCCATCAGACACAACAAATGGCCTCACATCTGGTCTCTGTAATTGATCAGATGAATAAATAGTTTCTTCAAATTCACCCGGTCCTTTGTATAACTGAGCCATGACACAACTTTCAAGAGAAGTTCGAGGTATAATGGCATGACTGTGAGTTCGTCTGCTCCTAATACTACTTCTATTTCTTCTAAACCCATAAGAAATTCCAACCTCTACTGACGAAGGCTGAGGCATTGAGTCACTTGTAAGAACTTCCTCAGACTCTGGAGGCATCCTATTTTCCAAACAATCTCCAAAATCTTCATGATTCAAAAAACCAGATAGAGAATTTGTATCGGAAACTGAACTGCAGCTCCTAAAGTTATCAGGCATCACAAAATTATGACCTTCCGATAGAGAAGTAGAACAAATGTCTTCGGTAGAATAAACTTCACTCACTATTTTTCGTTCTTTGGTCATTTCATTGTTGGATCTTTTTCTCAGTAGCAATCTGCGAAAAAGACAACTGCTGTCTTGGTCATCTTGAGAGCTAGAAACCTCTGGTCTAACAAAATTAAGGTTCTTGAGACGTTGAACTACAAGCCCAGCACCAGCAGCTGCAGCAACAACCCAAACATCCATATTCTCAAGTTTGCCCTTGCCCCGTGAAAATTCCCCCGCCTACAAATTCCAAAGCTAGCAGACAATGATCATTAGCATGACAGGGCAAGGCATACTATACCTTGAAAAGTCCCCCGTCTACAAGTCTCCAAATCTTCATTCATATTCTAATAACTAACCAAGCTAGATAACCCCAAATCAATATCAACCGCCTAAACAGTCAGCCCGTGAAACCCCACCATATTCCACAAGTTAAGCAACGAAAAGCATTTGACATAGCCGAAAGCAAAAGGACCAGAGCAATTAAAATACACCCAGCTCCTCAATCACACGCCGCATAAACCCGAACCAAATGCCCACGAGATCCCTAAACCTTAGCAGATGGCAAAGAAATCAAAGTGTATACGGAATTGCAACAATCTCAGGCAAGGCTGCTACCTACAAATCAGAGGCCCATACATCTCCTCTACCTAATCTAAAATTCATTCACCTACCGTGCAATACTTTACAACCAATGACAAACAAAGAAGGTCGCAACGCAGACGTATAGATTAGCTGAAGAGGCATTTCACATTTGAATGTGTGGGGGATGGATATACACACACGGAAATCTGAGGACCCAACGCAACAAAGAACAAGAAGACACGCGTTGGGTATCAAATCGTGCTATTTGTAATCTTTATATTTTTTTTCCGTCATTTTTTGTTTTTTTTTTCACTCGTAATAGAGTTACAAATTTCTCTTATTTTCCACCTGAATCACCCCAAAAATACTTTTCCATTTCATTTAATTAAGATAATCTTTAACTTTTACAGTCCCATGTTGAAGATGTCCATTTGATTGAATTTGAATGTCGTGTATTTTGCTACAGCTGCCTTTATAAATTTATTGTTAATGGAGTATGGTTGCTAGAAAGATATATATATATACGCAAAATTATTATATATATATACGCAAAATTATTAGGTCACTAAGTATACAAGTTTTCGTTTTTATATCACTATGTTTGATAATTACAAAAGTAGGTCACTAACTTTTCATGTGAAAACAATTTTGGGTCATTTTTCAATGTAAGGTCACTAAGAATATATTTTTTGATTTTGGGTCACTAAGTTTAGATTTTTTCAATTTTGGGTCACTATGTTTGTAACATTAGTACCAAATGAGTGACCCAAAATTGAAAAAAATGTAAACTTAGTGACCCAAAATCGAAAAAATATATTCTTAGTGACCTAAAATTGAAAAATGACCCAAAATTGTTTTCACATGAAAAGTCAGTGACCTACTTTTGCAATTATCAATCATAGTGACCCAAACACGAAACATGTATACTTAGTGACCTAATTTTATAATTTCCCCATATATATATATCTTGTATAATTATAATGTAGGTGACTTAGATAGAATGTTGAAATGCGTTCAATATAGTTAATTATATGAATTTTAAAAATAAAAAAATTAAAAACTACTCACTATCACATCTTAATTCATCATAGCTAAGTAAAATTTCATGATTTTATTAACATAGACAGTATATATATATATATATATATATATATTTAACTGTGTGAGAGAGTTCAGGTCAATTAAACTCACTAAATAATGGCTTTCAGGAAAAGAAACAGTCTGAGCTGGTGAACTCCTTTCAGGAAAAAATATGAGGTCAACTACATTGTTATTTTTTTTTTTTTTCGAAAGGTCAACTACATTGTTATTTGTTATTGCGAATTCGACCCATTCTTGTGAGCGATGAGCCAGAAATAGAATGAAAATGTGAACAATATATATGCATGTATATCTCAGATTATCATTTATCAGCAAATAGAGATTATTATTTCTTAATTATGTGGAAAACATTTATTAAGACGTTTATTGGGCTGCATTGGACCCAACTCGAATATGGACGAATAAATGTGGAGCAAACTTAACATGCAAAGAAGGATAAACGGTATGATATATATCTTGGTAGCTTTATGGATCTTATTTCTGGGCCCTCAAGGAGCCCAATATTATTACGGAATTTGAATTTTCCATTTTCTAATATCCCCAGAAAATCTATTTTTCGAACAGAAAATCTAATTCATTAAGTATAAATACAACCCGGCGCTAATAAAAAACCCTTTCAGATTCTAAAACGCAAATTAGGGTGGAGGAGTGATACCTGTTTGTAACCTCAGATTGAACAGCGCAGGTTATAGGCTGATATTCAGGATGTAAGCTTGACTCTGATTTTCCATGTTCGTTACCTTCAAAGGTTTCGTTAGTTTCTGCGGATTTGTATGTATGTTCCCGGACGAGATTCAATCTGTGGGGTTTTGCTTATGTAGAGCTTAGTATATCTATGCATGTTGTTAGATGCAATTACTAGTCTTTGTCTTTCCTTGTTTTTGGGTCAGCAATTTAAATGATTTGTACCCTTTAAGTGGCGCGAGCTTATCATCTTTAGAGCATTGAAAATTCTTCTGTTTTTTATTTGTTGCAGTGGAAAATGGGTGATTTGAACAGATGGGTCTCCGATAAGTTAATATCCCTTTTGGGTTACTCACAGCCCGTCGTTGTTCAGTATGTGATAACGTTATGTAAGTATCCAATGCTGCATATAGTATATTCTTTATGTCAATGTAGGCATTATCTTTTGTTCATGAACATTTGAGCCTGTTCAATGTTTCTATGTCGACGGCAGCTAAGAAGGCTTCATCTCCCAATGAGATTGAAAAGCAACTGGTTGAATTGGGAGTATCGTCTCCCTCGGAGACGCAAACATTTGCAAAAGAAATATACTCAAGAGTGGAGCATAAATCGTCTGGGCCAAATGTGAGAACTGGATATTGATTGGTCTCAAAATTTCATGCGATAGTTTAACATCAATAGCTAAGTATCACTAGTCTTATGTTCTTCACTTTTTCCAGCTATATCAGAAACAGGAGCGGGAGGCAACAGCTCTAGCACGAAAACAAAAGACCTACAAGCTCTTGGAGGCAGACGAGGAAGAGGAGGATACGGTTTCTGCTGCTCCGTCGAATAAAAAGGAGGATAGTCGAAGTAAAAAGTTTAGGAAGAGAAGTGAAATTCAAGATGACCAGGATGATGAGGCATAACATTTTATGCTTTACTTTCTAATTTTATTGTCTGATAGGATTGTGTAATAGTTACTCATTATATGTCCAATTCCAACAATACGAGTTCGTATTGATTTGATTTTGCAGGTCGTGAAAGTCAAGACTCAGGAAAGACGAGTAAGAAGCAGGACTTCACGAGATGAAGATGATGGTTCTGAGGTATCTTTTATGTTTATAAGCCACCTTTACCAGCCACCTCCAGCTAGACTGGATGCACTGTGAAAGGGTGAATTTCTTTGAACAAGTACTATATTAAGAAAGTAATATAGATTTTCGTGATTGAAGGACTTCAGTTGGGTCCTATCTGATTAGAGTTCTACTCGCGTGCTTGTGGTTTATGGTTATGCTGTTTTCTGGTTGCAGTCTGAAGAAGATAGACTGCGTGATCAGAGAGAACGCGAGGAATTGGAGCTACATCTTAGAGAACGTGATGCAGCTGCTACTAGGAAGGTATGGATAAGCTGATTGCATATTTCTAAATTTTCGTTGTCTAGTGATCAGTTTCCAGACAACTGATATGATTAAGTATTATAATTGGTTACCGGTAGGAAAAGTCCCAATAATTTCAAATATCTTGTCCGATTATTGGTAAAATTAAAATTTTTAGATACTGTTACTCCGCAAAAGTGAAACAGTGATTGAAAATGTTCAACGTTTGGGCGTAGGTATTAGGTGTAGTTTCATTTTGTTCAATGAAAACTAGTTGCTGTTTTGCAATTGTCTGAGAATTTCTTGACCTTTGGACTCACGCTTTTCTCGTATCGATGTACAGATGACTGATAAAAAAATGTCGAAGAGGGAAGAAGGTAATGTGTTAAATTTGTGGATTTTGGTTTCTCTATTTTAAGATTTCAAAAACATCGCTGTTTCTATGTTAGTCTTTTTACTTGTGATGTTTTCTTATCCAGTTAAGGGAATCATCTTGTTGAGTGATTATAGAGATTTTTTTATCGTTTGTTATAATTTAATGATACTGTATTTTCGTATCCTGTAAAAATGAATCATAGTGTTGGCAATTAGTGTTCTGAACTCTTCTTAACCAAATGCGGCGTTTTTCTTAACTTTAGCGGGTAATTTCTTTGCAATGACCTTAATGTGGAACAAAATTTGAGGTGCGATATGAATGTTCAACATTCATATAAACAGTAAGTTGTATGAAAATTTTATAGTTTTAGTGAAATTGTTGTGTATTTTGTCCTATGCTTATCAAAGTTATTGTTAACTAGAAACACTCGGTTGATCTATTTGCAAGTTCCATTTTTGGCATATTATTTCTCATCTTCGGATGGATGGCGCACATCAAGAGCACATGTTGATTTATTTATTTTTGCTAACATTAACAGAGGAGGCTATTCGAAGGGCTAAAGCTTTGAAAGATGATGATGATATGGAGGAATTAAGGTTTGCACATTCATTAACTTACGATAATTTTTAAAATAGTCATACCGTACTTTGGAAAATTACCAAAAAACATGATATCAGCATTTCTCTTGATATTTAAAATAGTCAATTTATGTGTACTGACTACTAATGAAAGTCACTAAAAAATGACCAAGTACGTTCGTAACGTTGTTGTCTCTTTGGGCACCGGCTTCATCATGATTATAACTAGTATATCATAGTTTCCTCTGTATGTGATGGTACTTGTTTATCTTATGGGCTCTTCACTTATTATGGTGCATATTCTTATTTTCTTCTTCAGGAAAGTGTCGAGGCAAGAGTATTTGAAGAAGAGGGAGAAGGCGAAATTGGAAGAGCTCAGGTATTGAAGTTAGACTTAGAGTGTGCTTTTGCTGTTGATTAACGGCCATTTAAGTGAGGACATCTTAGTTTATAAGTTACGAATTTATTATTCTTACCATGTTCTCCTTTGATCATTTTAGAGATGGTATTGAGGATGAAAAATACTTGTTTGAAGGAGTCAAGCTCACTGAAGCAGAGCACCGCGAATTAAGGTATGTTGATCTATTCTTAAACCTAGCTTTCATGAAGAAATTGCATGTCAGCTTTGTTTTTTCATTTGATTTTTAGTAGGATGATACTGTTGGTGCTACTATAATCCTGTTACTGGTATTTGATATCATATTTCGTCATGCATCAGTTTGTTTATGTGGAAATGTAGAATATAATTCTATTTGCGTGTAAATTAGTAACTGACAATTGATTTCACTTGTGATAGTTACAAAGAGCAAATCTATGAACTCGTCAAGAAGAGGACAGAAGAGGCTGATTCTTTTGATGAGGTGATGATTTATCATTTAAAACGCCTTTGATGTTTTTATTATTTTTTGGGTTTCTTTCATTAATACTGGCAAAGGTTGATCCTCACATTGAAGAAGAAAAGATGACACGGAAGGAATTTGCATCAGCGAACATAAGATTTTGAGTGTTGAAATTGAGGGATTTCAAGTAATTTCAAAATCTCTATAACAAATTTGTTGGAGTTCCAATAACTTCCACTCTTGTAGTCATAAGCTGTTAATAATGTTCATCATCAACCCTCCAGCATTCTATATTCACCTTAGTGTATTCTTGGTGCATGCATATTCTGCATATATTGTGACCTGTGGTTAGGAATTTCTTTTTTAAAATTTTAGTTAATATGACAATAATAAGGAACTTCAGTTGGCATTTATAATATTTTTTTCCGCGAGAATAAATGGTGAATAACAATTTACTTTTATATGCACCAATTTTTCTTCCTTTTGGCCCTTCCAATTACTGATTCGATTTCTAAACGACTTACATTGAGTGCAGTATAGGATGCCTGATGCTTATGATGTTGAAGGTGGTGTGAACCAAGAAGGGAGGTTTGCTGTGGCATTGCAGCGTTACAAGTCAGTGTTATTATAAAGATGCATGGAAATCTTTTTTCTCTAACTATCTTCGCTGGGCTAAATTTCCACCTTTTCTTTAGGGATCCGGCTGCAGAAGAAAAAATGAACCCCTTTGCCGAGCAAGAAGCATGGGAAGATCACCAGATTGGTATTTTGATTGACTTTTCAATGATGTTTTGCAGCAAATAACATGCACTTTTTCATGTCTTTGGAGAGCTTGATGAACCATTCGTTCTCTTCTTGTATAGGCAAAGCAACTCTAAAGTTTGGGTCTAAAACCAAAGCTCCAAAAAATGAATACGAGTGAGTAGCATTGCATTTTCGTACATTCTATCTGCTCCTTTATGCTCAGCTTAGTACATCCTTATGCTACCGAGACATGTATGTATCGGAGAACCTCAAGTACCCAAATGTTTGCTCATCTTTTTTTACACCACGTGACATAGAGGTAATCTGTTGAGTGCTTCCAACTTTGGTTTCTCTGCTTATGTAGGTTTGTTTTCGAAGATCAAATTGATTTTATCAAGGCATCAGTCATGGATGGTGTTAATGTATGTAACTTTTCATCGAAGTATAGCTAGAGGTGTATTTGGTTAGTTCTTACAACTCATCTTTTGTTATAAATTGAATATGCAGGTTGATCAAGAGTTATCCACCCAATCACCAGAAACTGCTGTTGCAAAATCGGCATTTCAGAAACTCCAGGTTTGTTTAGTGTTGAAAGTCTTTCAGCATGTCACTCAAAGCATGTGTTAGTTTATAAAGTCTCAAGAATTAGGATGAAAGAGAAATTAGTTAATTGAGATATTGAATAACGAACTACATTACAGACAATCCATGAAAGTTTTTTATTGACACTGTGCTATCAAACCCTTGAGTCCTTGACAAAATAGTTCTTGCAGAATGACATTATAACTTTCGTACAATTGGGAAAAGCTAAACGTGTCTCATCTCATTTACTATGTCAAGGAAATTTAGTTGTGTACTTGTGCTTATTGAAGATTTTGTTTTTCAGACTATAAATTTCAGTAATTGTTTGCTTATGACTGATTCTATATTCCTTTGGAATATCCTCTTTACCTTGATATTGGATTGTTGGCCAGAATGACAGAAAAACACTGCCAATATATCCTTATAGAGATGAGTTGCTCCAAGCGGTCAATGATCATCAGGTGCGTTTATTTGTTAATTTTCTTTGGTTATCTTACAAAATTTTCAATACAAATTAAGTTGCTGATACACATATTTAATGTAGGTTTTGGTAATTGTTGGAGAAACTGGTTCAGGAAAAACTACGCAGATACCTCAGTACCTACATGAGGCTGGATATACAAAACGCGGAATGGTACTATGGTTTTCATTATGATCGTTTTAGTTCCATATTCTTGGGCATTTGCATTTGATTTCAAGAACTTACTGAAGGACAATGAATATTTTTCTATGCTGTGTTCATTTATTCATGGAACTGCATAATACATCAGTTACCAGTATTTTTCACAATGTATGGCAAATATTGTAGATTGGATGCACCCAGCCACGCCGTGTTGCTGCCATGAGTGTTGCTGCTAGAGTCTCTCAAGAAATGGGAGTGAAACTTGGGCATGAGGTATGTCTCTTTTTATCTTGTAAATGTTCCCCGTGGCATTTTGGGCTGCTAGTTTTGATTGGTTGATAGAATATTTAAAAGAAACACTTATGGGTTATTTGGTAGAATTTGTTTTCCCTTCAAAGCCAACAATTGTAAAATTTGGATGCACAAGCTTTGCCTGATATCATTTATAGACTTGCATAGAAGTTTTCGTCCAACTTTTAAGATTTCCTTCCTTTGCTGGTAATATTTTAGTGTGCTATCATTTTTCTTTACTAACCAATATTTTAACCTAAATCCAGAATCCAGATTAGTGTTTCTTTTTCAACTCGTTTGTCTTGATCTTTTCAGGTTGGTTATTCTATTCGTTTTGAAGACTGTACTTCTGAAAAGACAATTTTGAAGTATATGACAGATGGAATGCTGTTGCGTGAGTTCCTGGGGGAACCTGACCTTGCGAGTTATAGGTACATGCCAGATCTGGATTTTTTTATTTTATAGCATCTACCTTGCGTTGTAGCTAACTTCCTTTGCACAAATTTCAGTGTTGTGATGGTGGATGAGGCCCACGAGAGGACACTCTCAACGGACATATTGTTTGGGTTGGTTAAAGTAAGCTTTTTTATTTGTTGCATCTTTTAGCACAGATAGAAACTTATATAGAATAATATTGAGTGAACACGTTGTTTTAGTTATAAATTATAATATTTTTTTGCTTGTCCCTGTACCTGATGAAACGCATTGGACACGTGAGTCCTTAAATGCATATGCACACTATACATTGATAATCTTATTCACACGAATATGAAATCACTTAATTCTTCCTTTTGCCAGGATATTTCTCGGTTCCGCCCTGACCTCAAATTGCTAATTTCAAGTGCCACTCTTGATGCTGAGAAGTTCAGTGATTATTTTGATCAAGCTCCGATATTTAAGATACCTGGAAGGAGATACCCTGTCGAGATACATTATACTAAAGCCCCAGAAGCTGATTACTTAGATGCTGCCATAGTTACTGCTCTTCAGATCCATGTTCAGCAGCCACCTGGTGACGGTGACATTCTAGTTTTCTTAACAGGGCAGGAGGAGATTGAAGCTGCAGAAGAAATCCTTAAGCATAGGACGAGAGGATTGGGAACAAAAATAGCAGAGCTTATCATATGTCCGATCTATGCTAACCTGCCTACGGAACTGCAAGCTAAAATATTCGAACCCACTCCTGAAGGGGCACGCAAGGTTGTATTGGCCACGAATATCGCTGAGACTTCCCTGACCATAGATGGAATCAAATATGTAATCGACCCTGGATTCTCCAAGATGAAGTCATATAATCCCCGTACTGGTATGGAGTCGTTGTTAATCTCTCCCATCTCGAAAGCATCTGCAAATCAACGAGCAGGTCGATCTGGGAGAACGGGTCCTGGAAAATGCTTTCGGTTATATACTGCTTACAATTTTCATACCGATTTGGAAGATAATACAGTTCCTGAAATACAAAGGACCAACTTGGCTAATGTGGTCCTTACCCTGAAGAGTCTGGGCATTAACGATCTATTGAACTTTGACTTCATGGACCCTCCACCATCTGAAGCTCTGTTGAAAGCGCTGGAATTGCTTTACGCTCTGAATGCACTTAATAAGCATGGCGAGCTCACGAAATTGGGTAGGAAAATGGCCGAGTTTCCTCTCGATCCTATGCTTTCAAAGATGATTGTTGCTTCTGACAAATACAAGTGTTCGGAGGAGATCATATCTATCGCTGCCATGTTGTCTATTGGCAACTCGATCTTTTATAGGCCAAAGGATAAGCAAGTTCATGCGGACAATGCCCGACTGAATTTTCACATGGGGAATGTTGGGGATCACATTGCACTTCTCAAGGTAAGTGTACTCTTTTTCTGTTTTCGTTTTCTTATCACATGTTTTGTTTTAGTTCTTTGCTTCGTGCTGCAGTAGTGCTTACCAATTCTGGAAGAATAAATACATTTTATAAGGCTCTAGGAATGCATCTCAGTTGCACTATTATCATGATGTACTGATTGATGTATTGTTTGCGCAGGTGTATAGCTCATGGAAAGAAACCAATTTCTCAACTCAATGGTGCTACGAAAATTATATTCAGGTGGAGTAATGGTCAATTGGTTATTTTGTTGGATTTTTTCTTTTTACCTTTTTCAATAATCTCAACTATCATCTATTTATAATTACAGGTTAGAAGCATGAAAAGAGCCCGAGACATACGGGATCAGCTTGAGGGATTGCTCGAAAGAGTTGAAATCGAACCTAGTTCAAGTATGAACGAGTTAGACGCGATTAAGAAAGCCATAACATCAGGATTCTTTCCCCATTCGGCTAAGCTACAGAAGAATGGCTCTTATCGAACTGTCAAACATCCACAGACAGTCCACATCCACCCCAGCTCTGGATTATCACAGGTAGAATAGTTTTCCTTCGTATGCCCTTCCAGTTAAACAATAACTCCAGTGCAATTTTCAAGGTTAAAAGATATTCGCATATGAAGTTGCCATCATTGCTCACACGTCTCCTTCCTTATCTTACTAGGTGCTCCCAAGATGGGTAATCTACCACGAGTTGGTCTTAACGACAAAGGAGTATATGAGGCAGGTTAGTGTTACGTCCTATTTGTCTCATTCTTAATGTTTTGATGTAGCGTGGTTGTTTGTATTTTGATAAAAAAAAAAAATCTATTTGTCTCATTCTTAATGTTTTGATGTAGCGTGGTTGTTTGTATTTTGATAAAAAAAAAAAAAAAAAATCCATAACATCTGATTTTTGACCTCAAGGTGACCGAGCTTAAACCAGAATGGTTGGTGGAAATAGCTCCTCACTATTACCAACTAAAGGATGTCGAAGATAGTGAGTTCTCCCTCCTTACCCCCCCACACCCACATTATTTTCTTCTCTCTATTCATCCACATTCTCTCCTTAGCTAATTGCTATATATCATCTTTGCTGTGCAGTGACATCAAAGAAAATGCCTCGTGGCAAGGGTAGGGCAGCCATGGATTGATGACTGTTTGACCACTCATCGACGATTGGGTCAGCCAAATTTCTAGAGCAGAGCCATCTCGGATCCGTTGTTTTGTAGTCACACCTTCTTTGCAAACATAATGGCAAACGTAACTGTATATAAGCACACTTCGGTACTGCAATATAGTTTCGTTGATCTTTAAATGATGAAGAATAGTTCTTTCTCAACACATCAAAAAATAGCGATATAGGCATTAATATGAACATATGTATGTATATTCTCTTGCTATCACGAATCACAGACGCAGTTTATTTTACAAAAACAATCATTTGAAAGCAACTTGGCATGTTGTTTAGATTTTTGTTCCAATCCAGTGCATTTTGAGTTTTGAGATAACATAACCATAATAACATGTGTTTACACTTTTCCAGGCCAAAGCAAAACACTACACAACCTAAACCGAAGTAACAAATGCATTACACCACAAACCGGACATGCAATGCATGTGTAGGAATGTTACAAAACAGAGCATCATGATGAAGCAGATTAGTCTCATTTTGAAGCCGCTTTGCGTACAGTACTTCTCCATTTATTTTTTAGGTCGATTGGTCTCCGTCCCTGAAAAACATTGGCCTCCAACTCCAAAATTTTTGTCCAAGGAATAGTTGTGCCTGGAGCAGAAAATCTTTTCACTTGTTCCTGTTTCAGAGCAAATTGCGAAAACCCGCAAATTATTTGACGCTTTAACTTGATGTTAATATCCAGCGACATAATTAGGCAAGAAGAAGATACAGATCATAATGATCAAGAATTACTATGCTTACCATCAACAGATTTTCCTCTTCAGTAGTCCACGGCATTAGTTGACGCTTCGGTTTAGGAGGTAGAGGATATGTGCTGCAAGATACGGTAAAATTAAGTTGAAATGGATATCAAGTATCTTAGGAAAATTATAAGCACTGAACAAAAACACACTTAGAAAGAGAACATCTTACTGTTGTTTTTCTTGCTTTGGACCTCCGATGGCTTTCTCAGATCTAGGAAATGAAGACTCTCTTTGTTCGAATTGAGGATCTTTCTTACTCCGGGAACGAGTGGCTTTTCCTACATCATTTGTAACGTTCGGGTCATCACATTTAGGCAAACCGTTACCATTCTTCTCCAGAGTACTGTAATTTGCACTACATGGTCTGCGGTGTTTGTTTGACTTCTGTCCTAGTCCATCCGAAACAAAGTCAGCCAAGTATTTTCTTGCCGAGAAGGCCTTTTTCTTAATTTCCATGAATTTCGTGATAGTCCGAGAATACACACAAAATGGGCAGTAAAATTTCTCCCCAAGGTCAAATCTTTTATCTAAACCCAAACAGCTGTCATGAATCATCAAAGAGCACGTGTCAGAACTGCAAATCAGTACTTTTCCACCTTTGTTACATTTCAAACATAGATTTAGGTCTCTCGAGTCAGATGCTATCAGAGACTCCTGGCTGTACGTGCACTGAGAGCTCAAAAACCTTTTCTTCTTTCCCAAAACATCAGTTGCACCGTCTACAGGTCTATCACTAGATACATGGGCTTCATCAACTTCCTTGGCTGCTCCAAATTCATGTACGACTTTCATCTTGCCTCGTGCATCTGCAGCATGATCGTCTTTCCCCGGTTCCACATGAGAGTAGTCGTTGGCCGTATCACTTCCACGATGCAGGTTCTGGGTCTCAGTAGATGCATGACCTCTTCCCGAAGAGCCACGTCGAGATGATCCCTCGTCAGACGTCCTAATCTCTGAAGGAATATTGGTTTTTCCATTAGTTTTCCAATAACTATCACCAATAGTGCCAACATTTTCCCCATCAACAACATTTTCAGCATTTTTTCCAACATCCGTCTCAGATATGCATGGACCTTTATTGGTTATATTTAGCCTGCTAAAAGCACCTCTGCCATCTTTTGCCTTTTCCACATCATGACGTTGATGTTCCCTCGCACATTTTCTATTTAATTCACCATCAACACGATGAACACGATTGGCACGAGGAAGAAGCTCATCAACACCAACAGCCGCCCTCGATGAAGTATGCTCATTGTCGGGAACTGAAGGTGCCTTAGGACCCAAATCATGAGATTTCTCCAGTGATCTGTTCAATATATTATTTTGCACGAGTATTTCGTTTTTTCGTTCATGTACATTGTGCTTTTGCTTCTTGACGGATCCTACATTTGGTTTTTCGACATTCCTCGAGCTTATCTGATCACGGCATGATTTTTCTGAATCAATAGCCTCAGCAGCACTTCTCTTCCTGCTAACAGGTATGAAACTTTCATCAGGATGCTCCATGCCCGAGACCTTACTTCCACTTCTTGCACTTTCAACAGGTCTACCAGTGACATTCGAGTGTTTGCCATCATTTATAGGGGCTCCATGTTCTAATTGTTTCTCAACAGAGAGGCCACTCTGTTCTCTTAAAGATGCAAGGGAAGAATGTTTTCCACTACGAATTGCATGCTTTAGCTGTTAAGAAAGTAAGGACCAAGGAAGGAGAGGTTAACATGTTCTCCAGTACCGGTGACCCAAAAGCAGCTAGAAGGGACAGAGACTTTACCTGCTGCAGAGCATTTTTGGCCAATCTTGATCTTTTATGTTCTATGAAAGGTCCAACATCCCATTTCAAGATTTCTGATCGATTGATACTTGAACCACGTGCCTGCAGAAATTAATAAAAATTATCATTGTCAGCACTTCCCCAGAGATATAAATCATCACCAAAACAGCGAGTGTAGTAGAATAAAGATAAGTAACTCAGTCAATATTCGCCGAAGAACATCTTCACAAAGCTCCGATGGATCCAGGGATATCTTTCGGTTTTTGTTGCGAGGTAGAGAATTTACATTCGGGGCCTTGGCAAGAATACTCTCTAAAATTCTCAAACACGCTGATTCTCTAGCATTCCTACCGAAATCTCCAGTTATTTGAGGAGTACGCTCGAGCAATTCTGCAGACATCAACAAAAATTCTCCTTTAGCCTCTACGAGAACAATATCGTCTTTATACAAACCTTGATGTGATAGTGGGATCTCTCCATGCTTACCAAGCAAAACAGATACATCAACTTGACTGGAGCGTGCTAGAGCCTCAATCGCCCAAGTACTTGCAAGATACGACGCCCGGGATCGCGAGAAATCCATAGAAGAGTATTGAAGGATTTAAAGATGGTAAGCTCGGCGGCCACCTAAAGGCTACAAAATAATTTAAATTTCTGACCCCCCAATAAAAAAAGGAAGGAAGAAAAGAAAGAGTAAGAAATGACTAGGAATTGCATCAAACGACACGCACAGGTAGATATACAAATAAGGAGAACCCCACAGATTGAATTTCGTCCGGGAACATAACATAAATACAAGTTTGCAGCAGAAACTATCGAGACCTTGCTTAAAAGATAACGAACAAGCAAAATCAGGGTTAAGCCTTACTTAGCTGAAGATCAAAGGAAAGGCTTGCGCTGTTCAATCTGAGAATGCAAGGATCTCTTCCTCTCCTCCACTCCACTCTGCTCTGCTCTGATTCGCGGTTTAGAATACGAAAGGGTCCGTCAGTCTGGGTTTAATCGGAATTCGATTTTCTGGGAATAAGAAAGCAAAAATGTAAAATTGAATATTGGGCCGGCCCATCCATAAATCTTACCTACGTTGGTGGGTTTGGTTGGTACTTTCTTGCATGACTAATCTATCTACTGTACTACCAAGACCAACTAATTAATAGTAATTATTATTAACTGTTGTATGAATAAACTCAACATCAAAACTCAAATCGTTTGATACGTGTGTTTAGATGGGTAACAAATGTGTATGATAAAATTATGTAATGTTTGATACGTTTGTATGTATATACCTGCCTTGTAACCCACTTGATACACGGAATTCGCTCATCTGCTGTGTATAGAAATACCCGGCTCAGAGATGGGTATGCCATTACATATGTTTTATTCCCAATTTTAGCCCTACCATCGTCGTTCAATTGTGCCCCAATTGAACCCTCTCTATCTGCTCAACAGAGGGAACGTCCATCGTCGTTCAATTCCTCGGTGTCATTGGCTGTACACTGAGCCCGATTGCTGCTTCGCGACCGGGCCTTCTTCGCGGCGCCGGAGCCTAACGTCTTTCCACGGCCGGCCATGACGAAAACAGAAATCGACGAAGATGTGAGATTAATCGACAATGGGAATCGACTTGACAACGCCCAAGTGAAGCTTCAAATCGGGAATTAGGGCGATGAAGCTCGGGTCTGCGTTGTCTGTAGTCTAATTTCAGTTTTAGCATTGATGAATTGGAAATTTTCAATTTTGCTGTCGTGAACGGAGGTAGAAGATGATGACGTGGCTTTTCTATTTTCTATACCTTTAATTTTTTAAAGGGCAAAAAGGTCATTCACTTTGTTTAACAAATTTCATAACTAGTTCAAACATACATATCAAACAATATCTGTATCATTACCCAAATAATTAAAACCCACGTATCAAACATGTTAAAATACAATATCAACAAAATCCATGTATAGTCATACACAAATAACTTATACCCATGTAATCCATAAACATACATATCAAACGAGTTCTGTCGTCCTACGTACGGGGCCGGCCGGAATACATGCTTGCTTATTGGAAAGAAAGATAAAGAATGCTAAAACGACTTTGTTACAGCATCATCATCGTTCATCTGTTTGCTGGATAAAAAAAAAATGGAAGTAAAACAATTAAACACTGTTCTAGGTTCCCAACTCACGCAAATATAGTCCACACAATACTCACGCACACCAAGCACCCACGTTTCTGATATAGTTTTTTCTATTTATACATACACATAAAAAGAAGTTTGATTGACATTGCAGCAATTTGATGTTCCATACGATGGCAACCCACCAACAACCTATTCGTCTGGGCTTTTCTTTAGAACAAGAGATACTAATCAAATACGTTCTTCGAATTTCTTAGATCCACCACCAATGTCATTGTACTCGTCTTTATGATAATAAAGTCCCTTTCTTTTCTTTTCGATTGCGTTATAATAAAGTTCCTATATACACACATATGCAATTTATTGTTCCCTCTACTTCAAGGGGTAGAAAAAGCTTACATTGATATTGTTTGTTCTTTTATAGTACTAGTGCAAACCCGTGCGTTGCACGGGTCTATTTTTTGGATTGAGGTATGTACTGAACGTGCATGTTTTTCAAATGAAACATCTCTTGTTTGGTATGTGGAAAAATATGTGATTAAAAAACAGAATATGGCAATAATAATTTATTTAACATCGGAGTAGCTAAGACCAAATACTGGAAAACACTGCCACGGTGGGAAAGACAGAATTACTACTAAATGCGGGAATGATAACTTATTTATTGTCAGAGTAGCTAAGACCAAATACTGAAAAACACTGATACGGTGAGGAACTCTATGAATTCTTGGATCATTTCTGGCGAAACATCGTACACGTCATCTTCAGCAAACATGAAGGAAAATGCTGATCGCAGCACATATACTCCACACTCGCCGCTGATTCATACAGGAAAAGAGAGAAACAATTTATGTAAGAAATCGTGATTCTACAAAATAAATAGGGTGACGGTTTTGCACTACCTCATAGTCTGCTGGGGGAAGTTTGGATCCCTAAAAACAGCGAAGTCCACGATGAAATCAGTGATGCGCAAATCTCGAAGAATATATGGGATCATAAGCCGTGTTTTTTGAAATGCCTCTTCGAAGAATCTCATATCTCTATCAACCGAAGGTTCAGAGTCATGTACTATTATTGACTGTTTTTTATAATCAATAATGCACAGTATCCAGTGACATTGATTTATGTTGACTGGGATAACGATAAGATCTGTTTCCTCCTAAGGAATAGACGGCCAATCCTCAACAATTCCTTGTACATATGGTCGAATGACAGATAGATCCATACACCCATCGCTCGTATACTCTGCTGCAACTATTTGGTTGAACGCTGTAGGCATAAAAGAAACTCTCGACTTTGGGAAACTTGCATGTGCTTGCGTCTCCATAAATCCTCTTAAGCATTCGTCCATGTGCTGGTGGAGATTACAATAGAATGCATAATAAGAATATGTGGAAAAAAATTAATGGATGCTTAAGTATTGTACCTCATCATGTAGCCAACTTCCCTTCGTCATAAGATTTTTGAAGAATTCTTTGGCGCGTTCTTTTCGGAATAGCGTGCTGACACAATCTCCGTCATTTATTGTTCCTATTGTCGCCGATACACGCGGAAAGAATTTTAACATCCTGTTGACATGCACCGCAAGAGTTTTCTCTGCCGGGACGTTTTTCGAAATCGAACGGTGTCCCTCTAACATGCTTGTAGTTTTTGTCTTAGATCGTTTTTCTAATGGATCCTCTCCTGGCTGACTGGAAATATTAGTGTTCTTTCTTTTTGCCTGCAGTTTCGTCTCCTTAGTTGTAGGTATGCTTGTTGTGAATGCTCTCGTCTGTTCTCCGTCAGGTGCCGGGCTTCTCTTACCTGTAAGAAAATCGGACGTGAAGTTATAAGTAGTAACAATGTTTTCAATTTTGCTGAATAATGTTTCACATACCAAGGGTTTGTTCTATACGCGACAGCCTCCCATCGATTAGCGAGTAATTTTCGTTAATCTTCACTGTTAGGTCGTCGAACATCTCAGTATCATATTGGACATAGCCATCTATCTTACGTTCTATACGATCAACAAATTCTCTAGCTTTCTGATGAAATCCCGCAACAATGGTGTCTAAATAATCTCTTATTTGATTCATCATTTTATGGAACTTTTTTTTGTATGTTTGTGTGTATTGGTTGTAAAATTATGGAAATGATTTGATTTATATAGAGTGTCGATGTTAAGGAACTGAAAAGACACTACTCTCAACTCGTAACTTCTCAGTAGAATGTATTGGTTTGATTTGTTTAAATGAGTTCTATGATTAAATGTATTTAGTGGGCATTCGTCACTGTCTTAATTGTTTGGATAATTGTGTCTTTTCATTTCCACGGTCATCATAATTACGTAGCGAGTAGTTTAATTTGAGTAATAGATCGATACGTCTTTTGAGTGCAATGGTTATCATGATTACAGAGTAATTATTGAACGGTTATATTAATCCATTGTATTGTGTTAAATTTAGTAGTGTCTAGATGATAAATGATGCAGTTATGTCTAGATTAAGTGTAACAGTAATATAGCGAGTCTTGTAATTTAATTATGTTTACATGAAATGTAACAGTAATATAGGTACATAAATGAATTATTTGAAATCGTGCGACTGAATTTTGCACTGCTGTACTGTAGTTGTTGGTAGTGTACTTTTCGTTTACAGTACTGTATGTCAGCCGTGCAGCATAGGTCATCTTTTGTAATTACACAGACTGTTCGATTGGTAGTCGTGCGAAATATAGCATAGCATCTTATTATACTGCAGTAATCGTAGCTCGCGGCGCCAAAATCAAATTTCACCATATTGTAATTCAACTAAGTAAAACCATTTACTTACACTACTGCTACAGTAGTGCAAACTAAGATGTACCATTCAATTACACTACTGCGAAAATATCAGCCGTAAATGCGATGGGATATATGATACTTATGCAAATCGCGGGTCTTTCCCTTGATATCTTGAATTGCATTTTGACCGAAGAACAGTTGTCGATTTAATCGCATCCTATTTTTATAACAATATTCAAAATTGAAGGATTATTTTATCAAATTATGTTTAGCCGAATCATTTCAGGCCAAAGAATTCCATCTTGCATTGTTATCCCTCCTCGAAAGTCAAACTCCATCTTGCCAATGTGAAGCTCCATTCCTCTTTGTCTCTCTCAGCGATGACAACCACTATTCTTCCACCCAAACTCTCGTTGGTTATGGAAGTTGATTCAATAGCGATCTCTGAGAATGTGGTACTACTCATCAATCTAAATGGCTACTGTTAGATAATTTATAATTAATATAAATTATTATGTGAATGTGAAATTTAGAAAAATATTTTTATTTAAGAAATTGGGCTTTGAAAATGCTATTGGGCTTCGATTTTGGTCCAATAACGGACCAACTTGTAGAAGTCCCAACTTCTAGAAGGTTGGGTTGGTGGCTTTGTAATTGAGTAGTTTTTTGGAGTGATTAAAAAACCACTCCTCAACTCACGTGTATATCACAATTATTTAAAAAAACAAAAATTTATTAATTTTTATTACAAAATTTTGGCTATAAATAGGCGATAATTCTAGGTAGAAAACACAACAAAAATAATAAGAAAAATAAGATAAAGAAACATATAAATATCTCTCAAAATTAATTCTGCTATCGTTCTTTTTCGTTCGCAGTCTGTGTTGTCATACGTGAGGGAGCTTGTGTACTACACAATCTTAAAATATTTTTTTTTCGTTTGCCAGCCAACAATTACGTAATGAAGGGACAATCAAACAGTTGATCAATGGAAATTCAGACCTAGATAATCACTACCTTGTATTATCTGATCCAAGAAAGGGCTGATCGTTAAAACAGAGTACTTAAACTACTATTATCAGTACAAACAATGTACTTATAGAGTACTTACCACCGTCCAAAAACAAATCAAACTATATTAACTTCAGCCAAATAGAAACATTTTACTTACACTACTATAATGTACAGCGCAATTCAAGTCATTACATACACTACTGTGACCAGCAGTGCAGTTCAAGTCATATCGTTTCAGTACACTACTGTCGAAGTATAAGTCGCAATTGCGAGATATGATATACTTCTGCGATTACCCCGATCAAAATCGTCACAACAAATACCAAACATAAATGGTAATCATAAAAATTAAAAGTTATTCAGTTTGGTTTGATGTGGACTGTTTCTGATATGCATATGAATTTACATGCGTATGAAGATTAGCCACAACATTTATTCAGTTGATAATATTTTCGATATTTTCCCAACTTTGAACATTAACATTTGAAAAATAAGATGGTCAGTAGTGTATGTAGGTAGTGCAGTTTTGAAACGTTAAGCTCATGCACCTGAGCATGACGTCTGACTGTTCTTGAGTAATTAGAAATGAGATGAAAATTACAAAATTCATTAGACAGTTCTGTACTAATACGTTCGCCCTGCATTATAAATAAAGTAGACTGTCAGGAACTACTAATCTTCATTTTGTGGTGGCCAATGCCAGTATTGGAAAAATACGGAGGCCGTCAGATATTTCTTGAACTCAAGAATGTATGATGGCAATATCATGTGGATCTTGTCGTTTCGAAGAAATGATGCAAACGCATTCCGCAGCACATGTAGGCCGCTGTCTCCGCTTTGAGAGCAGATGCATAAAGTTGGAAAATGTGATATCCAATAATTTAAATGTAGCACTCAATTATATTATGTATAGACAATTATGCTACCTGTTAAGCTGTTGCAGAATATTTCTATCCCTTTTTATGGAAAATTGCTCTCCACAGTCTTTGACGCCTATCTGTTTGAGTAAATACGGTATGATTAATGGCGCATCACCCAAGGCTTCTTTTGTTTTCCGCAAGTCCTCATCCGACTTTGTGTCTGAATCCAAGACCATAATGGTTTTTGTAGCTGGGTAAGCAAAGCAAAGCACCCAATGTTTCTGTTCAATTCTGAGCGGGAATACTATAGCTTTAGCTTTTAGCCAGCTGAATGATGGCCATACTGCAAATTTGCCCAGAATGTAAGGGAAGACATTGTCTAGATTCAAGTTTCCATCATTGAATGCAGTCCCTGTAAGGAATTGGCTGAAATTTGTACTTGCGAAAGCAACGACTTTGAAAGCATACTTGCACAGATGCTGCATCTGTACGAAACCTCGCAGGCATTCATCTATATGCTGTAATATATGTCAGATGATTGCCATAAGTGTTTACTATAGATAGTGCATATTTATATAAAAAAGAAATCCTTACAGTATCACGTAGTTGCCCTTTTTCTGCGATGAGTTCGTTAAAGAATAGCTGTCGAAGGATTCCTCCCTGGAGACTTTCTCTGTAGTCGTCTGGGTTCATAGATCTTATCATTTTTACAGCTTTTGGCCACATCTGTAGCTTGTATAGTATATGTTCGTCAATTTTCGGGGAGAAGTAAGGCACTCGAGGCGGAGTTTCATCGGTTGCAGCCTCTGTTGCCGAACTGGTGATTGCATGTACTGAAGGGTTCGCTGTTATAAAAATTTGATTAATTAATTTATGAATGTTACGTTCTTATTAAATTGACAGTTGCGTACCTTGCATATCAATCTTGGCATTTGTGTGGTCGATCTTTTTTTCTATTTTGTTGATCACATACTGTAATGGTTTCAGTTCCTGTCCTAGCCATTCTCGCTGCAT
This sequence comes from Craterostigma plantagineum, assembly GCA_027422505.1. Lineage (NCBI taxonomy): Eukaryota > Viridiplantae > Streptophyta > Magnoliopsida > Lamiales > Linderniaceae > Craterostigma > Craterostigma plantagineum. The sequence goes on from JAPQWV010000082.1 coordinate 2,596,196, forward strand.
ATGAATTCCATTGTCTTTAATCTGACATTGCATCATATACCATATTACCTGACTTGAGAGGTTGAAATTTGGAGCATGCGCAATTAGGTTTCCAAATTGAGACTTCTCAATCATCTCTTTCATCTCTGCTGCGTTCAGATTATTTGCAATAATACTGCAGGTCTCTGCATACTCCGAGCATATCGATAATTTGCACGGTACAATTCTATCCTGGGGAAGCTCGGTTTCGAATGACATCTGCAGCAAACACATCGGAAACAATTTATATACTGCAAGCCTAAACGGCGAAATTGAAAATTTTTATAATAGTTGGCAAATACATAAAATTTTAAAACAATATATCTCGAAAACACAAACGAATCAGTAACATCATTGAAGAAGAACGAAGCACATCACATACCCCATCGACAATTATAGCCATTCGTATAAGCGTTCTGTAAGATGGGTAACTCTCCTCGAAATAGATCAATACGGAAACACTTATAAGATTCGCAAATACTCTTTACCGTTCGTTTGACGCAATAGAAGACCGATTTTGACCAGGTATGAATAGGTTGTGCTTTGATTCAGATGACCTAGATGTTTCGATTTGGATGACCTAGAAATAATTTGATTTTAATTATTTTTTAAGGTAATTTTCTTTTTTTTATTATTATTTATTGCAGGAGCTCTCGCTAACAGTGATTACAAAGAGTAGGTCCGGGTAGGGTTACGACAGTGTAAATATCATTGAAGTATTATGTTTTTTTTCTGTAAGTTAGTAGCGTTAGTACCCAGGTCTCACACAGTTGACATCTTATTTTTTATAATTTTTCTAAAGTGAGAATTGAACATATATTAAGTCCCATGAGCATGAGTGGGAAAAACGGTACAGAAAATATACATAGATATCATATCATCGTTTTCATTTACAGATACAGAGCTGTTGGCAGTGCAAACTTATAGTTCATAAAGGAAATCAGATCATCAATGTAAAAATATCTCAATTTAGATCTCATCTAATCTCATAAAAAATACAGTAATTTTTGTGCAATTTGCATAATCAACTTTTATTTGAGGATCAAACCTTTCGATTTTCGAAGTTTTTATAAAAGTTTTATGTACCAGGTGTAGCAGGAATTTTTGTGCAACGCAGAAACGCGACTACCTTTTTAACACCACAGTCATTGTAATAACAAAAGTAGACGTTTGTTGACAGTGCAAGGGAACTTTACATTATAGAGAAGTATGAAGTGCACAAACTGCCACTTATATCCATCTGTTACATGCGAGAGCTACCGTCAGATATTTTCTGAAATCTTCTATCTGACGCTTGGTAATGCCGTAAACGGAATCATCAGAGAATATTAAAGCAAACGCCGAACGCAACACGTACACACCACAATCCCCACTGTTCCAGAAGATTAGGATAATGCATCAACGAATCCAGGCAATGGCATGTATGAAATATATGTATGAATGAAAGCACAATTTTTAACTTACGCAATAGCTTGCTGAGGGTATTTTTCATCTCGCACAATGGTGAATTCCGTACGGTCAGTTGTCAACGCAAGATGTTCAAGTAGAAATTGTATGGTGTGTAATGTCTTACGAAAAGCGTGGTTGAACAATCTCATGTTCACATCACACGTTTGGTATGAATCGTGAACGACAACAGTCCGTGCTCTGTAGTCCACTATTGCAAGAACCAATGACACTGATTGACGTTCACTGGCACAACAATTAGATCAGTTTCCCTCCATGGTGTTGCGGGCCAGTCAGCCAACATCCCTTCAGCATAAGGTTTGATCACAGAAAGGTTGTGCTGCCCTTCCAATAGGTATTCTGATGTAAAGATGTTGTTGAATGCAGTATTCATAAATGCAATGGAACAGCGTGCAAGGCTTGTTTTTTGCTGAAGTTCAATAAATCCCCGCAAGCATTCATCAATATGCTGCATGAAACGAAATTTAATTCAAGCATATTACGACAAATATGATTGGAAAGTATCACATGACATACCTCATCAAGCAGCCATGCACCGTTTGTCATCAGAGTTGTTAGAAACTGTTTGCCGCGCTGCATACGTAAATATCCGGTAACGCGCACATCTGCGCTCATATTTTCAATGTTCGTGGATACATTGGGGAACATATCAAGAACTCGACTGATACGAAAATCAAATGCAGTTCTGACAGAAGTACTTCTACCAGCATCAGAAACAACATTTGGCGATGAATCCGTCAGAATGACTGTTCGCTTTCTTTTCTTAACCATTGCTGGAACTGTTTGTTGTTTTTTGGGCTGTGGTTGTTGTTTCTTCGGCGGACGTACATCAGTACCTGTTGATCGTTGCGGATTATGCGGTTCTGTAGGGAATGTGTTACCTGAACGTTGATAACTAAAAAGGTAAATAGCAAGATAAAAATGTAATAATGTTTCTATCTATTGTCAGGAAACAGTCGTGTACCGATTTTTTTTTCTATTGTCAGCAACTTCTTATTCATTTGTTGAAAATGTTGATCAATCATCGTTCCCATACTCTTTAACATAGCGGCATGAACATCGTATTTTGTTTGCAGCGCGTCAAACCTCTGTGAAGCATGCTGTGCATAATCATCGATCTTTCTATCAATACGGCCAATCATCTGGCTTATTGCACTCTGCAATTCCGCAAAAGTTCTTTGTAAAAAATTTCTAATCTCATTCATCATCTCAAGTTTGAGTTAAAGTTTCTATTATTATTTTTTCTCCTACATCAATGAGATTTATATATGCAAAATAGTAACCTACATACATTGGTCTAGAATAAATGTGACGCCTACAAACACGTCCACATGCAATTATCAATACTTAATGATGAGAAGCTAATACGACCAACCTAATGGTGAAAAGTTTCCAAATCGGAAAATTACTGCATAAATTAATGGGCTGGAAGCCTAACGGTTTCTCCGCCACATTCCCCCTGAGAACATCATTTCTATAGTAATTAATTAGCTACTTATGCACGGAATTTTAACGGTTGGATGAATTTATACAAATACAACGGTTGGTTGCCTAATAATGAGATATACGTGTCAAATAAAGCGGTGGAAATCTAATCCATCAATAAGCTCATAACACGTAATTTTATTAAGTACTGACGCATAAGACGCAAGAAATGTGTTACAATAATTATATGCTTATAAACCCTAAAGTGCCAACTCAATCTAACTTAGACTCTATATAAATCATATCATTTTCATAATTTTACTTATCGTCTGTAGCTCTGGTATGTAGAGCAATTCTCTTCAGTGGTGCAGTTCACTTCGGTAGTGCAATTCCCCTCAGTCGTGCAGCTCATATCGGTATTGCAATTATCGTCAGTGGTGCAGTTCACGTCGGTAGTGCAATTCTGTGGTCAAATCAGCAAAAGTGCAATCATGTGGCCACATTTTCTGTCGTGCAGCTCATGTCGGTAGTGCAATTATCGTCAGTAGTGCAATTCCCATCGGTAGTGCAATTCTGTGGTCAAATCAGCAGTAGTGCAATCATGTGGTCAGACCACCAGTAGTGCAATATTTTCTTTATATGCTTATAAACCCTAAAGTGCCAACTCAATCTAACTTAGACTCTATATAAATCATATCATTTTCATAATTTTACTTATCGTCTGTAGCTCTGGTATGTAGAGCAATTCTCTTCAGTGGTGCAGTTCACTTCGGTAGTGCAATTCCCCTCAGTCGTGCAGCTCATATCGGTATTGCAATTATCGTCAGTGGTGCAGTTCACATCGGTAGTGCAATTCTGTGGTCAAATTAGCAAAAGTGCAATCATGTGGCCACATTTTCTGTCGTGCAGCTCATGTCGGTAGTGCAATTATCGTCAGTAGTGCAATTCCCATCGGTAGTGCAATTCTGTGGTCAAATCAGCAGTAGTGCAATCATGTGGTCAGACCACCAGTAGTGCAATATTTTCTTTATATGCTTATAAACCCTAAAGTGCAAACTCAATCTAACTTAGACTCTATATAAATCATATCATTTTCATAATTTTACTTATCGTCTGTAGCTCTGTATGTAGAGCAATTCTCTTCAGTGGTGCAGTTCACTTCGGTAGTGCAATTCCCCTCAGTCGTGCAGCTCATATCGGTAATGCAATTATCGTCAGTGGTGCAGTTCACATCGGTAGTGCAATTCTGTGGTCAAATCAGCAAAAGTGCAATCATGTGGCCACATTTTCTGTCGTGCAGCTCATGTCGGTAGTGCAATTATCGTCAGTAGTGCAATTCCCATCGGTAATGCAATTCTGTGGTCAAATCAGCAGTAGTGCAATCATGTGGTCAGACCACCAGTAGTGCAATATTTTCTTTATATGCTTATAAACCCTAAAGTGCAAACTCAATCTAACTTAGACTCTATATAAATCATATCATTTTCGTAATTTTACTTATCGTCTGTAGCTCTGGTATGTAGAGCAATTCTCTTCAGTGGTGCAGTTCACTTCGGTAGTGCAATGCCCCTCAGTCGTGCAGCTCATATCGGTAATGCAATTATCGTCAGTGGTGCAGTTCACATCGGTAGTGCAATTCTGTGGTCAAATCAGCAAAAGTGCAATCATGTGGCCACATTTTCTGTCGTGCAGCTCATGTCGGTAGTGCAATTATCGTCAGTAGTGCAATTCCCATCGGTAGTGCAATTCTGTGGTCAAATCAGCAGTAGTGCAATCATGTGGTCAGACCACCAGTAGTGCAATATTTTCTTTAACACAATTCGGCAGCGCATCATGGAGAAGTAACTCATAAGTCTTGAAATTGCAAGAGCTACACCACACGCGCCCGAATCGCAGAAAGGCAGGCATGCAACATCACTAAAATTACGTCTTATTTTGCAGGATTCTAAATGATAACATTTAACGAACATTCCTACAATGGCATCCAATATGAAAACTACTTGAACTTCTCAATCTTCTCCTCCTTTATCTTCTTACTTCTGACATGAGGGATGCGTTCGGCGTCATCACGCTTAGCCCTCTTCAACGTTGACAGAACCATATCGAAATCGTCAGCGGCGTTTTCTTTTAAAATGAGGTCTTTTGCAACAACAACAGACTCCTCAACGGGTTTACAAACAGCAGGAATGCGTTCGCCGTCACCACGCTTAGCCCTCTTCAACGTTGACAGAACCATATCGAAATCGTCAGCGGCGTTTTCTTTTAAAATGAGGTCTTTTGCAACAACAACAGACTCCTCAACGGGTTTACAAACACCACCCTTAGGCATTTCTATACAGTATGTCGGTTCTTCCGGGAGGATGCATTCAATCGGGGATACCACCTCCGACAGAGCCTGCGAAACCTGAATACAACTCATGAATCCACCAAGCTCTATATAATACACCGACACATTAGACCACAACTATTATAGTAATAAATGTTATATACACCGTTTACCTGAACAGTATCCTTCTCATCAGGCGCGCCTTTAATAGCATGAATCTCATCCATACGGGTCACCGTCAGGCTTTTATAAGAACTCTGAAAATCGAAAGGTTTGATCCTCAAGTGAAAGTTGAAAATTTTCCCGACCAATGAACGGATACATTCAGGACGTTCTTCTTCATCAACGTTTTCACCATCCATCACACTTTTCTGAGACAATTGGAACACTGATCATGATACAATTATTCACAGTATATAGTCAAGCATTCTCGCCTACCAAGCCGTTCTTCAAATCTTCAGCCGTTGTGTTTGTGTATTTTTTGGCTGGACCATCAAATATAACGAATGTACCGGTATCAGTCCCATCATCAACGATGGCCTCAATACGGAACCTACACAAAGTAAGAAAGCAAAAAAGGAATATTCACAATAGGTGAGTGAAGCTCTTTTCGGGCGAAGAAGGACGGCAACGGAAGGGATCACATGGATGCGATATCACGAAGCCCGATCCGGCGTACACGACCTTACCCTCCACTCTGTTCTCCTGAGCGGTGGCCTTCATGTTTTCGAGCAGAAGTTCGATCAGAAGAAAGTGACCTGAAAAAACATAGAATAGAAGAGCAGAGCAGAGACATTTTATTACGTGAGCTTATATGAGGCTGAATAATATGACAAACTTACCGAGATGATTTGTTGCAAACTACAGTTCGACGTTGCCTCGAGAGAGCGTGAATGGAGGAGCCATAACACCGCGTTATTACTTTTTTCAAACAAAGAAACAAAAGCATATAATGCAAGATTAAAAAGGTATGGAAACCTCATTTTTTTAAGCTCAATCATCTTTATTACTCACATGAGAATGTGAAGAGGTAGCCCTAAGGAGTTATACTCTTATGCGAATTTTCTTACAGATGCCGAAGAACTGAGGTCGAGCTCCATGGCGTCGATTTTAGCTTCGGGGGATCTCTATTCATATCGTTTCCCTGACCTTTTTTCCCGCCTTTGACATTACATATTGCTATTGTTACATGAAAGCTACGCAGTGCGAGGACTCGTGCGGTTCAGTTCCAATGCCGCTCGAAGCTCCTGAAAAATAAATCGAATAAGAATGTAATGAGAAATCTAGGCTGCAAAAAACTCAATCACCACATCTTCAGGACTGAAAATCGAGGTAAAACAACCTATGATTATCGCCTACATCCATCTATACCACGAAACGCCATGAAACGAAACGAAGGGAAGCAAATGACGAAGGGGGATGCCTAAATAGTATAAAGAAACAGAAAAAAGAAAGAAATTTGCACTTATCATCAAAATAAATTCTACATAATATTCTCAGCTGAAGACGCTGGAAAATCACCACCGACATTGGAAGCAATAGCGACTGCTGGCGACGGTCCACCAAAGCTGTGAAAGATACGAATATAATCACTACAGTGCAAGTAAGAAATCGAATCAGAGCGCTCACCGGAGCGATTCCTCCTAGGAACAACATCATCACGTCATCAGTTATATGAGGATTTTTATGGTATTGTAAAAGTAGTAAAAATAATGATCATTTTAGCCCTATGTGTGAGTTGAATTACATGGTGCCGTTATTATCAATTATTAGTATATATATATAAAAGGTAAATTATGATGAGGTACGTTGTAGTATGTTGGGAGATGAAAAGGTAAAATGGATCTTAATGTACATTAAATTATACACGGAAAACGAAAAGTCACATCATATCCATGGACAATAATGAGTGTACATAATTGCGCCTAATAAAAAAGCAAGATTAATGTAAATTCCACTACCCTCAGACCCAAAATGGTCATTGTACTTTTGAGCGCTGACGTGTCACACATCGATTGGCTATAGGGGGGTCAATGATAGGTCAACCATTTTACTTTTAATAAGTATATGATTATCTTATGTAGAATAATTACAATGTATAATTTGGGAACCAACCAAAAGACCCAAGGGCTTCGCAATGAAAATGGAACATTCACATCACATGGTTAAATAATATTTGAGGAATGTAATGTTAAAAAGAGGGAAAATTATAAAAATGGGTCACTAAATATGCCAAATTTTCGATTTTAGGTCACTATGTTTGTCAGTTATAAGATAGGTCACTAAGTATGTTACTAGTAACAAATTTGGGTCACTGACATCTTTTTTCTTATTATATACATACTTGGTGACCCAAATTTGTAACTATATGCATACTTAGTGACCTAGTTTTGTTACTCTATATATACTTAGTGACTCAGTTTTGTAACTAGTAACTCAATTTTGTTACTATATACATACTTAGTGACCTAGTTTTGTAACTGACAAACATAGTGACCTAAGGTGAGGGAGGTTTGCTATGGTGCCCACCTACCGTGAGCAACCACCGTGAGCACCATAAAGAAATCTTTCATTTTTTTTTGCGTTTTTTCGATTCTCAATGCCGCCAACACCTCCGTAGACAATATCATATCCATTGCTGACCTAAGTCACCTTATCCACCACGTTAATTTTTAAGAAAATCCATTATTTATTCTTCACATGTGGACGACATACCGATGTAATGATTCTTAAAAATTAACGTGTTGTAGATGGTGATTTAAGTTACCAATGGATATGAGATTGTCTACGGAGGTGTTGACGGCGTTGAGAATCGAAAAACGCAAGAAAATGATAGATTTGCTAATGGTGCTCACCGTGGTTGCTCACGGTAGGTGAACACCATAGCAAACCTCTATATATATATATATATAATATATATATATATATATATATATTTATTTATCATTAACTGAACATTCTTGTAATTATTCAATCAATTTATTAACTAAAAATATTCAAGAAGACTATTCCATCCACCCAAATAAATTGTACTTATATTAATGCCGACTACCAAACGGGTAGGTAGCGAAGAGTGATAGAAAGAAGACCTCCGATCCCCTTCACTCCTTCCTATCGATGATATATAATGAAGTAACTGAAAGAAAAGCATTACAATAACACATACACACACTGCTAAAATTATATACAAACATGATGAGTCCCTTAGCCTTGATAATCCTAAGCACCATACTAGGGTTCCTCCTATACCACTCAATCCTACGACTCATCCCCGCCGGCAAACGCCGACTGCTGCTGCCACCTGGGCCAAGGCCGTGGCCGGTTGTGGGAAACCTCCCTCACCTTGGGCCCAAGCCTCACGCCTCCATGGCCGAGCTCGCGCGCGTGTACGGACCACTCATGCACCTTAAGATGGGGTTCGTCCACGTCGTCGTGGCTTCGTCGGCGAGCGTGGCCGAGCAGTTTCTGAAGGTCCACGACGCCAACTTCTTGAGCCGTCCGCCCAACTCCGGCGCTAAGCACATCGCTTACAACTATGAGGACTTGGTTTTCAGGCCGTACGGTCCCAAGTGGAGGCTGCTGAGGAAGATCTGTGCTCAGCATATCTTCTCCGCCAAGGCTATGGATGAGTTCAACCACGTCAGAGAGGTTAGTAAGTCTTCGACCTCCTCGTTTTCATCGACGACGACCTCGTGTTTTTTCTTTTTTCTTTCTGAATAATTACTTTTGCTAATATAGGTTTATCGAAACCTAAATTCAGGTTTTTTATTTATTAACTAATTAGTACTTCCATTCAATTAATTTGAGAAACGATTTGTAGTAGTTGCGTTCTTGGATAGGGTTTTCAATTGTATATAGTAGTATTATTACAATGTGTGGCCTATAATAAAGGCTCGTCTGAAACCTACTAGCTGCTTGTCACAAGTCCCACCTAGTTATATGTCACTCGGTGTCTCATGACTTTTAAAACATAAACAACGTTAACATATTTTATGACGAAACACGTGGCATCATGTCCTACCTAGCAATAAGGTATGAGAGGGGCACTGATGTCCGAAAAAGATGAATATATAATAATTTAATGAATTGAACGAAGGTAGCTTCAAAAAGAGAGAGGAAGCTGCGCCTATTGTGTGTCTGTGTCGGATACTAATACATGGTTTTGTTTGTTTGTTTTTCGTTTGTCCGCCATTATAATTCAATTCTCTCCAGGAAGAGGTGACGATACTCAGTCGCGCGCTGGCTGGTGCGGGCAAAACGCCCATACGAATAGGGCAAATGCTCAACGTGTGCGCCACGAATGCACTTTCGCGCGTGATGATGGGGCGGCGAGTGGTGGGCCACGAGGATGGCACGAACGACGCAAAGGCAGAGGAGTTCAAGGCCATGGTGGTGGAGATCATGGTACTCGCCGGCGTCTTCAACCTCGGAGATTTCATCCCAATCCTCGAACCCCTCGACTTGCAAGGAGTGGCTTCCAAGATGAAGAAGCTCCACAAGCGCCTCGACAATTTCTTGACTGAGATTTTACAACAACACTATCAGCAGGTCAACGCCGCCGGCGACCATGGACGAGGAGGACTCAGCACAGATTTGCTGAGCACTTTGATCTCTTTGAAGGAAGTTGATGACGACGATGGCATGAGGCTCACTGACAATGAAATCAAGGCCTTGCTCTTGGTAAATTTCTTAATTTACTCAAAATAGTAAACGCTTCTTACGTGGCCACTTTCCTATCCTCATATGCTACCTACCGCACTACTACAATTACCATTAGGACAGCAGCTTATTGCTTGTGATGTGACATACAAATTGATTCCTGGACCACAATTAGCTAATTAACCGAAAATATATTTATTCATTCCTGGACCACTCCTCAGTCATACGATAATAGAAAGTTGGAGATCTATTGAAGATTCTTTCCAATAACGGCAAGCTAGGCAGGCATCTTGCATAGATCTTGACCGTACTATACTAACTCAAAGTTCAATAATAATGATTTTTCTTCTTGTATATGTATAGAATCTGTTTTCTGCTGGAACTGACACGACTTCAAGCACGGTGGAATGGGCGATAGCCGAGCTCTTGCGCCACCCCAAGATACTATCCGACGTCCGAAAGGAGCTCGACTTGGTGGTGGGTAAGGACCGACCCGTATCCAAATCCGACCTGAACCAACTGACCCACCTCCAAGCCGTTGTTAAGGAAACTTTCCGCCTCCATCCTCCGACCCCACTCTCTCTGCCGAGGATCGCCGAAGATGACTGCGAAATCGATGGGCACCTCGTTCCAAAGGGTTCGACCCTTCTGGTCAACGTCTGGGCCATAGCCCGCGACCCGAATGTTTGGTCCGACCCGTTGGAGTTTAGGCCCGGGCGGTTCTTGAAGGGCGGGGAAAAGGCCCACGTCGACGTGAAGGGGAACGATTACGAGCTGATACCTTTCGGGGCGGGTCGTAGGGTCTGTGCGGGTCTGGGCTTGGGGGTACATATGGTTCAGCTGCTGACGGCGAGTTTGATCCATGGGTTCGATTTCGAATTGGCTAATGGGATTTCGCCTGAAGAGTTGAACATGGAGGAAGCATATGGGCTCACACTTCAACGGGCCGAGCCTTTGTTGGTCCACCCTAGGCCGAGGCTGGCTGCTCATGTCTATTAAGCCCTAACTGTGGCCCACGCCGATGAAAAGCCCATTTGACTATTGCAGTAGTACTTGTTTGTTAACTAGAAGTTTGGTATGGTGTAAGAAATTGTACTTCTCTATGAAATCTTCCGTTTATCTGCATGCTGTAATGTAAACCACCCTCAACCCTTCGCAGGGAAACGTAAGGTGTCCGAAGAATCATTATCAATTGGAAGATGATAAATGAGTCAATATATCACCGACACTGTCCGAATATCAAAATAAAAGCTATCTATCAGTACTATTGCTAGCAGATCGTATCGAGGTATTTGGAGATTTGATCACGCCTTCTTTTGTTCTTTACCGATGTAGTGCGGACACAAGTGACGTTTTTAATGTTTTTCTTGCAAAGTCGATAAGAAATAAGCATACGTTTTATCAACAAAGGCTGCCGATATATGTATCACCATACCACACCGAAGATTATGAATTGTGTGCTTTCCCTCTCTCTCTCTCTCTCTCTCTCTCACTCACTAATTATATATTGTTACGCGCGCCATATAAAAGAAAGAACAAGAAATCACGCAGATATTCCTCATTATAATGTTTTAGTAGGTTAATTTTGTGAATGCATCCACAGATTGGATATCTCATCAAAGCATAGAGGCTTCACAAGATAGTCTGCTGCACCAAGTCTCACTCCCTTTATTGTTGTAGATACCTCATCTCTTTCTGTTAGAACTAAACAAGAAAAGCAATCAATAGTGAAACACACACACACACACACATGAAAATATGAAGAAAAAGGAAGAAAGAAACTCACTGATCACTGGGATTTTTTTTAGTTCTTTCTTTCGCATGATATACCTCAAGACATGCGCATCATTCGACATCAAAAGATTAACCTCGGCAAGTATTATGTTAGCACGAGGTCCTTCAATGTTTATTGTATTGAACACATCTCTAGCAGACCAAACTGCAGACACTGAAAAGAGACAGATTTAAACAACAAAAGTGTTGATGTGACCTTGGTGGGAAAGAAAGAAAACAAAATGTGGCTCATAATTTTCTAATGGTGGGCGCCGATGCTTTTGAAGTAATAATATGCACATGGGTTTTGAATGAGTCAGACAAAGCAAAAGTTGGAAAGAAGAAAAGTATTGTAGCAGTATTCTAACATTGAAAGTTGGGCGGACTTTGTTTTGCTCTGTTCATATTATTTATCAAGGCAGATCTATGCCTATAAATAGGCTTCACTCGAGCGATGGAAACACCACCACAACCATACAGATCTTCGTTCTTCTCCTCTGTTATTTTCTGTAGCCCACTCCTAATATTGTTGTAGTGCTTTTGTACCACGTCAGTGTACGTGTTTGTAATCTCTCCACATAATAAAGAAGTTCTACCCTCCGGCCCGTGGACGTAGGTCATTTGACCGAACCACGTAAATCTCGTGTCACTGTCCAAATTTATTTTTCGTCTCTTTTATTTATTATCGTCATTTTTCGGGCAAAATAATTATCGGGGATTTCCGCATATCCTAACAAATTGGTATCAGAGCCAACCCGATTTATTTTTTAGCCACCATGACGATAACAAAGATGTCAATTGAAAAGTTCGACAGAAATGTCAACTTTGCAATGTGGAGTCTCAAGATGGAGGCCATACTCATTCAAGACGGTTGCGAGGTGGCGCTTGAAGGCGCAAAGAAGAAACCAACCGAAATGAAGGACGATCAATTTAATGAATTGGACAAGAAAGCCAGATCGGCTATTATATTAAATCTCTCTTACGAGGTTTTACAAGAAGTTGCCACGGAGACGACGGCCATGGGTATGTGGGATGCATTAAAAGCGATCTACATGAAGAAGACTAAGGAGAATCGGCTTTATTTAAAGCAGAAGCTATACAGTATGAAAATGACGGAAGGTACTTCTATTCTTTCGCATCTCGATAAATTCGATTCTATCATTATTGATTTGGCGAACGTAGAAGTAAAAGTGACGGACGAAGATCAGGCCATAATATTGTTGTGTTCCCTTCCCTCGTCTTTAAAGCATTTTCGTGACACCATAATCTATGGAAAAGATACGATATCGTATTCTAGTGTCAAATCCGCTTTACAATCGAAAGAACAGATAGACAGGGATATTACGGGAGAAACAAGTGGTAGCCAGGCAGAAGGTCTGTTTGCACGGGGAAGACCAGAACGTAGAGATGCTGAAAGTAGCAGATCTAAAGAAAGGTCGAAATCCAGGTACAGAAATAAAGTCTGTAATTTTTGCAAGAAAAAGGGACACATTAAAGCTGATTGTTTTAAATTAAAAAATAAAGAGAAAAATAATCAGCAATTTAATAAACCCGCCGAAGCTAGTTTAGCTGCTGATGAGAGCGATGGAACTATTTTTGTAGCAACTGCAAATATTGTTAGATCTGATAATGAGTGGATCTTAGATTCGGGTTGTTCTTACCACATAAGTCGGAGTCGAGATTATTTTTCCACATATGAAAAATTCGATGGTGGATATGTTTTAATGGGAAATGATGCTCCGTGTAAAGTTGTTGGTAAAGGCACAGTTAGGATCAAGATGTTCGACGGAATTATCCGAACGCTCACAGAAGTCAGACATGTTCCAGATATGAAGAGAAATCTTATCTCTTTAGGCACACTTGAATCTCAAGGGTGCAGGTTCTCAGGTGAAGGTGGAGTTTTGAAAATTGCCAGAGGTGCCCTTGTCGTAATAAAAGCTTGCAGGTCTGGAAATTTATATGTTTTGCAGGGAACTACAGTTACAGGTTCCGCTGCAGTTTCGACATCCCCGGAGGTGACCACGAGATTATGGCATATGCGACTTGGACACATGGGAGAAAAAGGCTTGACGATGTTAAGCAAGCGGGGCCTACTTTGCGGTCAAAGTACTGGTAAGATGGACTTTTGCGAACATTGTATTTTTGGGAAGCAGAAACGAGTCAGCTTCAATTCGCCAGCTGTTCACAGGACGAAAGGTACTTTGGACTATATTCATTCTGATGTATGGGGTCCTTCTCGTGTTCCGTCCAAAGGTGGTGCAAGATATATGTTGACTTTCATCGATGATTTTTCAAGGAAAGTTTGGGTCTATTTTCTTAAACAAAAGAGTGATGTTTTCCTAACGTTTAAACAATGGAAGGCTTTGATTGAGAAGCAGACAGGAAAACAGATCAAGCGGTTGCGGACAGATAATGGCTTAGAATTTTGCGGAAGCGAGTTCAATGAGTTCTGCAAGAATGAAGGAATTGCTCGACATCACACTGTTCGAATGACGCCTCAACAAAATGGTGTTGCAGAGCGCATGAACCGAACACTTCTAGAGAGAGCTCGATGTATGATCTCCAACGCTGGGTTGACAAATGATTTTTGGGCTGAAGCTATCGCCGCAGCATGTTATATTGTCAACCGCTCACCGTGTTCACCGATCAATTTCAAGACTCCTGAGGAAGTATGGTCAGGTACTCCTGCTGATTACTCCAACTTAAGAATATTTGGGTGCCCAGCTTATATGCACGTAAACGAGGGAAAGTTAGAGCCTAGAGCTAAAAAGTGTATTTTCCTCGGTTACGCTTCAGGGGTGAAAGGATATAGACTATATAATCCTGATCCCAAGTCACCCAAATTTATAATTAGCAGAGATGTTACATTTGACGAGTCTTCTATGTTACATTCAAAAGAGTCTAATAATTCTTCTGATCAAGAAAAGAAGGATAGTGTACACAGCGAGGTGGAGCTCGAGATCAGCAAAGATGTTTCAGATGATCCTGCTACGAGTTCAACAGATCAAGAGGATGAGGCAGAACGTGATTCAGATACTGTTGAAGATGAAAGCACTGAGCAGGAATATTCTATAGCCAGAGATAGGGAGAGACGGGAGATTCGACTACCACAGCGGTACGCAAATTTAGTTTCGTACGCTTTATCAGTGGCGTAAGAAACAGGTGGAGGCGGCGAACCTTCTACCTATTCAGAGGCAATTAGCGATGTTAATTCTGATAAGTGGCTGGTAGCGATGAATGAAGAAATGGAGTCTCTGCACAAGAATGGTACATGGATTCTTGTGCCGCCGCCGAAGAAAAAGAAAATAGTCGGATGTAAGTGGGTCTTCAAGAAGAAAGAAGGAATATCTGGTTCGGACGATGCAAGGTATAAGGCACGATTAGTCGCGAAAGGCTATAGTCAGGTACAAGGTGTTGATTTTAATGATGTATTCTCACCTGTCGTTAGACATAGCTCTATTCGTGTATTACTTGCATTCGTTGCCATGTATGATTTGGAGTTAGAACAGCTTGACGTCAAGACGGCGTTCTTACATGGCGATTTAGATGAACAGATATATATGAAGCAACCTGAAGGCTTCATAGTTGAAGGCAAGGAAGACCAAGTTTGCCTGTTGAAGAAATCCTTATACGGATTAAAGCAGTCTCCAAGACAGTGGTATAAACGGTTTGATTCTTTCATGTTGGGTCATGGTTTCTCCAGGAGCAAGTATGATAGTTGTGTTTACTTCCGGAAGTTAAATGACAGTTCGTTCATTTATCTATTGTTATATGTTGATGACATGCTCATTGCGGCTAAGAATCTTGCAGAAATTCACCAGTTGAAGGCCTTATTGAATGGTGAATTTGAAATGAAGGATTTAGGAGCAGCTAAGAAGATTCTTGGTATGGAGATTAGACGTGATAGAGGAGCTGGTAAGTTGCACCTGACCCAGGAAAGTTACCTCAAGAAGGTTTTGGAGAGATTTGGCATGAGCGATGCCAAACTAGTCAGCACTCCTCTTGCTAGCCATTTTAGGCTAAGCGCTGCTCAGTCACCATCATCAGATGAGGAAGAAGCGTACATGGCACGAGTTCCCTACTCGAGTGCAGTCGGCAGTATTATGTATGCAATGGTATGTACACGTCCTGATATTTCACAGGCTGTTAGTGTTGTTAGCAGGTATATGGCTAATCCAGGAAAAGAGCACTGGCAAGCAGTGAAGTGGATTCTCAGATACTTGAAGGGTACTCTAAGCTTTTGTTTGGAGTTTGGCAGAAACAGTGATACTCTCGTTGGCTTCGTTGATTCAGACTACGCAGGTGATCTCGATAAACGACGATCTCTTACTGGTTATGTATTTTGTATTGGAGGTTGTACAGTTAGCTGGAAAGCAACTCTGCAGCACGTAGTGGCGTTATCTACTACTGAAGCAGAATACATGGCGATTACTGACGCGATCAAGGAAGCATTATGGTTGACAGGGTTATTCAGCGAACTAACTCAGAATCAGGGAGTTATTACTATTTTCTGTGATAGTCAAAGTGCGATTCATTTGACTAAGGATCAGATGTATCACGAAAGGACTAAACATATTGATGTTAAGTATCATTTTATTCGTGATATCATTGCAGATAAGAAGGTGTTTATCAAGAAGATCAACACGATGGATAATCCTGCGGATATGTTTACGAAGGCTCTTCCAGTTTCCAAGTTCAAGCATTGCTTGGACTTGACTGGTGTTTCAGAAATGGTGAAGTAGCCCGTCGGGGCTATGGTCGGAGGGAGACAGAGTAAAGGTGTTACTAATTAAGGTGGAGTTATTTTCGGAATCAAGGTCAAGGTGGAGATTTGTTGATGTGACCTTGGTGGGAAAGAAAGAAAACAAAATGTGGCTCATAATTTTCTAATGGTGGGCGCCGATGCTTTTGAAGTAATAATATGCACATGGGTTTTGAATGAGTCAGACAAAGCAAAAGTTGGAAAGAAGAAAAGTATTGTAGCAGTATTCTAACATTGAAAGTTGGGCGGACTTTGTTTTGCTCTGTTCATATTATTTATCAAGGCAGATCTATGCCTATAAATAGGCTTCACTCGAGCGATGGAAACACCACCACAACCATACAGATCTTCGTTCTTCTCCTCTGTTATTTTCTGTAGCCCACTCCTAATATTGTTGTAGTGCTTTTGTACCACGTCAGTGTACGTGTTTGTAATCTCTCCACATAATAAAGAAGTTCTACCCTCCGGCCCGTGGACGTAGGTCATTTGACCGAACCACGTAAATCTCGTGTCACTGTCCAAATTTATTTTTCGTCTCTTTTATTTATTATCGTCATTTTTCGGGCAAAATAATTATCGGGGATTTCCGCATATCCTAACAAAAAGTTTAATTTTAATCCTCCTCAATAATGTACGTTATACCTTGATAAGAGCATCTGCAGAGTAAGCCCAAAGCTTCTTGGCAGCTTTCGACATTGATATCGCATAGTAAAATCTTGATTTTGCTCGGATCGATGTAATCAACAATGTTTTTCCCCCTATCCATGTCCCTTTTTTATTTAATAAATACTAATCTGCACGTAGTTAATATGCATGCAAGAGAAAACTGAGGTAGTTGTTGTTCGATATTAGGGGAACTGCCTTACAAAGTGTGTATTAGCAATAATTCTGTTTTCCCAACTACCAATTTTTTTCTTAGTGGTAATGTTTTAAGCAGCTCAAAGATGGCCTTTTTATCAAGGTCTGAAAATCAACAGACAAAGAGTTCGGCGCTGCCAAACATTTAGGGCTTACCTAACTGTTAGTTATAACATGCGTCACGCCGTTTGGTCGTAAGCGTTTCCTTAGTTACTACTTATTTTCTGGAAGTTTTCTCGTACATGTGAAGAAGCTAGTTTAATTGATGGGGGATATGCAACAAACTTATCAGTTAATAGTGTTCTTTAATTGAGGACTACTAACTCGAAAGATGCTAGATTAAGAACTCTCTGCTTGTCCTAATGTAGAATGATTCCATCTGCTAAATATGAAGAGACTCGTCTGTGTTTTTTTTATTTTTTGTCTAACACATCATGATTATGACGTCTGATCTGATAATTGAGTGCTTAAAACTATCTCTAAAAGGAAAGAGGATGAAGTGATTAGCAAATAATCTGGCAATGATAGATAGTGCTTTAATTCAGAGTATTAACCAAGAGCTTTATTACAAGTATGGTCATCATCATATATACTTTATTTTTTTTTCTGAAGTGAACAAGTTGCAATCTAGCTTTATGATGTGGCTAAATGCAATGCACTGGTTACCTCTTTGGGAGAAGAAGCTGAGGAACTTTCTTTGAGCACTCTGATAAAAATCTCATTATTTTTTTTATGGGTGCAACATCACTTTCCAAGAGTCATAGTGACGACCCTTGTTAACATTTTTGCAGCAGACACATTGTTTGGCCTACCGAACTATCAATAGTTTTCCTAGCTAGCTAGTAGGAATCTTCAATAATAATGGGAAAGCTTAGATTACCAGGCGCATGCATGTATGTATAAGGGATGTAATAATTCAAAAGAAACTAATGTGCATGTATATCACAGAGAAACACGTGGCAAAAGATAAATATATTCATGTGCTTGAGATGAAAGAACCAATCCTTGGTCATTTTGGCCGACGACCCCGTATGATAATTATAATCTTGATGGCGAGAATAAATATGAAGCAGCTACGCACTAGTCATGATTAATGGCTTCATGAAAATCTTACATAGAATATTTTTACATGAAGAAGATGGAGGGAAATATAATTTCGATACATTTAAGGGCTTCCAACACACGTAAATGGAAAAAAAAAATGACGAATCAAAACATCCACACATGAATACCAATATATGATTTACACTTACTTTATGAAACAAATCTCCATTTCGTCGTCTAAATATAACATTGCTTTGGCTGCTTATATAGCATTAACTCTCCTCTTTCTCGATATGCATTAAGTGCCAATCCAACTAAATATTATTATTATTCCCTGCTATGATATCTCCGGCCTCCCTCCGGTGAAAGTTCCGGTGACATCCACAGGCGGCACAGGCAAGCTCCGCCGCCGTCCCAGACAGACCTCCAGCCAAGAACTCCGAGCAACCGTCGACTGCATATCCTCCGATATTGACTGCGTGGTTCTTCCTACATTCCATGTATTTCACGTCGACTCTTGAACTTGTAATAATTCTAGTACCATCCTCCGATGATCCATCCCTTCTTATTACCACCTGCTTCCTACTCATTGCATATGTAATTTATTTTAGTTTTGCTACACTACAATATATATATATATATATATATATATATATATATGCAGAATCCTTCTCCCTCCACTGTGAAAAACACTACGCAGACACAATATATAAGTATATACACAGACACGCTTATTAATTCTTGCGTAGTGGCTACCAATCTTTTCTTGTCTGTGGAAAAAAAAAATCAAATAGGGTTGGTTCTTGGTGCTGCTGCTGCTCTATGCTATCTTACAAGGCACTTCAATTACTGTACCATTTTCTGTCCTTTTTTTTTTCCCGTTTTTCTTTCTTTACATGATTGCTCTTAAAAGCTATGCGAACGCGATGAGGATTCGATTTTTACTTTATGAAACCATATCTTCTTCACATTATGGTTCTGTCTGACTAGATTTCTGTTTTGTATGGGCTATCAGGAACAATGTGACTTGATGTGAAACCAGTATCATATCATTTACTAATTTCTGCCTGAGCCTCCTTATCTGTATTCATCATGAAGAGGCGAATAAATGGGGCCAAAGCTCCACATAAATTAATGGGTACAAAAATCGTTCGTTATCGAGCCCTTTGGCCCATTTAAATTGTTCAGCTCAAGCCATGTTTCAGAATATTTTTTTAAAAAAAAACGAATAATATTATAATTTAATTCTGTCAAAGAGTGGGATTTAAACCCATGCCCTTTCGGACCAGTACCTGAAACTCGGCCATCTCGACTAGTTAGAGGAGCAAGAAAAAAACGATTTCTTGTATAGGAATTTGACTGTATATGTCAACTATGAGCCAAATTAGCAAGGCAATTACATGTAGCCAATTCATCCCTTTACAATACCAAGTGTGTGTGTGGTAAAACCGAAGAAATGCATGTCAGGCACAGAATAAGGACAAAACAGACAAGCTTGAAGATCTAAGACCTGGAGAAGAGCAAAGCAGTCGAAATGTCAAGCTCCCCCCCTCAAAGGTTCCTCTAAGCAAACTTGTTCATACTGATTCCTGCAAATAGGACAACGGCCATCACCCTCAAGAATCTTCTTGTGACAGAAAAGGCAGAGCCTAAAACCACAAGGACATGGTAGAAAGCTCCAATCTGTGTAGTCCAATTCCTCGAAACATATAGGGCATGACTCGGGGGCAAGCCCAGGATTCTTACATCCACTCTTCGAACTGAATTGTTTTGTCATATTCGGGAGACTCTGAGGACGATAAGCATCGTCTGGCCTCCACGCATGAGACTTTCCAGGAACCCTCTGCTTGTTCGTCGAACCAGATTCAAACTCTGCATCGAATTCGTATTTTTTCGAAGAAGCTGAATCATTTTCTGAGTTTGTGATGCATTGTTGCTGATTCGTATCAGTGGCAGCCAAAGCATCAGCCATTGCTTCCCAATCATCTAAACAGCCATCATCATTACCAGCTTCATCATCCTCGCTGAAAACAGTCTCCGAGCATAAACTCTTACTGCTACTGCTTTGACCACTGCTGCTCACACTTCTGCTACTCGCAGAGAAATCGATTCCTGTATCATTACTCCCCAATATGCTGCTCGTGTGACTGTTGGGACTGCCAGGCGGCGAGGACTCAAAGTCGGAACAATGATGCATCGTTAATCCATTAAATTCCTCATCTGTTTGAGTCTTAGTATCAATTTTATTCTTAGACTGGACCCTCAAGTTTTTTCTCACATACGGATTGCCCTCTGCCGTCAACTTCCTCCTTACGCCGACCTCTGTTTTTCACTGGAATCATCATATAGAGTCGACCATTAAAAATATGAGTACGTTAAATATTTTTATAGAACATGAGGTTTATCCATTAATAAGCACTACTAATGTCACTCATGCACAACTGCTACAAACATTAGCCTGCCTGCCTAAGGGTACCACATTTATTAACAACTTAACAGTATAAGTACTTAAGAAAGGAAAACATAAAGAATCTATTAATTTAATTCTGAAGCAAAATCATTGCAAACCTTGGGAGAGCCACTGCTCGCGACGGGCATCCAGCTTGCACTGTTTAAGCTTCGCCACACGGTTGGCCTGAACGTTAGAAAATAAAAATCGCTTAGCTCAACAATATGGCTAACCAAAAATCCGAAATGCAAAACCTCCAGCCCATCACAAAAGGGTTGGGCATTTTCTAAATTGAAACAATTGAGAGTATGCAAGACAAAACAGCGGATGCTGCAACATACTCTAAAATTCAAATCAAAACAAAAATGCATATTAAAAACAATAACAAAGATAATAGAAAAAAAAACAGTAAGCTACCTTCTTTTTCTTAGCGAAATCTATGTGGCTGGAAGAGGAAGCCATAGAGGTACGGATGGGTTTGGGATCGAGTCGGAAAATATGTCTGCGTTTCAACTTTCGACTCGTTGGCCAACAAATCACAAAATCCTGAACTCTATTTTTCCTTGTTGCTCGCTTTTTTATTGATCCGATGTTTTGTGGAAAGATATAGATTTTTGGAGGTAAAACAAGAAAAGAGGCTGTCGATAGCAGAAACCCTTCGTGCAGTTTTTTTTTTTTTTTTTGCTTACAAATATTTTTAACAATTTTTTCCGCTTTTCACGACTCCACGAATGAACGGTGTGTGATTGGTAGTTCGGGCATATATATGGACGTGAAGGGTATTTCGGGGAACATCTTGACGGATTTTCTTGTACGACGTGGAACGACGACGTTTTCTGGATTTGGTGGGGTAGAATGAAAAAGCTGATCAACAATTGCCGTAAAACGTATCATTAAACTCGCCGACGGACACAAAAAAGCTACCTTCCTCTTTCGTTGTCGATGACCGACCGAGCTAAGGAGCTATGGTAGTGAATGATTGTTCGTTTGAAGAGGCTGTAGAACGTTCACTGATCAGGTTTTTGTAAACACAGATATGCAAAGTCGAGTCTTTACAAATCTTCATCCTCAGCTGTGAGCGCCGGGCGGAGATTGGACTGCCCCGATGAGAGCATTATGACTTTAATGGGCACGATGATGTGAGGAAAATTGGATCAAACTGCCGATGTTGGAGGCCGTGCATGAGATTGCGATCTACATTCATCGATTTCACAATCTCGACTTGTTTCAGCAGGGGTTGGTTTATCATTGATGAGCGATGAGAATATGCTTTTCGAAGCAGTTTCATTCTTTTATGAGGTTTTTTTTTTGTGTATTTTGTCATTTGCGTTTGCTAGATGGTACCAGTTGAAGATATCGATGAGGTGGGAGGATGATGATGATGATGGCAGTTCCTTCGCCACTCCGGAAAGAGTGGTTCAGTATGAAGGTATTGTTGTCATGACAGAAGGATTTTTTTCTGGTTAATTGAGGAAAAGAAACCCTTTTGATGTATTCTGTAGGGAAGAGTTAAGAAATAGATACTTCTCCTGCTAATCAGTTGACTTTTTTGTGGCCAGCTCCTGACTTGGGTTGTGAAGACGTCTATGGGTTGTGGAGAATTGATGACACAGATCATAGCTTCTCGACACAGCCTTTTCGGATTAGATATGTTAAACAGGATATTCTTCTCTATATGATTGTTTCGTTCAGCTTGCCTCTGCGTATATCGGAGGTAATATATCATTTTTGTGTGGATGCAAGGATGTCCCTAGGTTTTCTGTTTGGCTACTGTTTGATAAGTTTCTGAGATATAGATGCTAAATCAAACCAATATCAAAGGCATATAAAGAAATGGACGTGTCTTCTTGATGCAACTACTTTGCTTGGTTTTTTTTAGATGAACATTCCAAATGTTCAACACTATTGAAGACATATGTTTCTGTTACTAGTATCCCCTTTGTCTTCGTGGCCCTGATTGGGGTATTGACATTTATCAGGGTCCGTCCATGTCTGCTGTTATTCTGAGGTTTGAGCTTCTATTCGCTCCTGTCCAAGAAAACAGGTATATGACATGATTTGTAGCTCTGTCATGACTGCTGTGCCTCTTCATTTTATCCTATTAAAATCACATGGCTAATTTTATTTTTGTTTTCTCACGTGTTTTCATACAAGGGCGAACTCGAAGGTGTTAGCTGGGTAAATCAAGCCTTGACTGAATCGTAAACCTTTTGTGCAGATATAATATTCAGGCATGTTTTGATGAAAGCCGTGCAGCAGTCCATGAATTCCGACTCCCCTCTAAAGCTCTTTTGGGATTGCATGCTTATTGCCCTGTCCATTTCGATGCTTATCATGCGGTGTTAGTCGACACAAGTGTGCATACCACTCTGCTGAAAAGTGGGACTGGCATTTCATCCTTGAAGGTACCAAGGTATGCACATGAAACGACCTTGCCTGCTCTTTTTGTCAGTCTGGTGGCATTGACATTTAGATGTGTATCTTTTCCAGTCTCCCTCGAGCTCAAGGAATTGATGCTGATGGAGGGGGTGAAGATGAGAGACTTGTATGTTTTTTTCTGAGATGCATGTTTCACTAGTAACTCTTCTTTGATCAATTTAGTTTTCATGTGTTGAACGCTTTTCCTTGGTTTTGTGACGCTCTTTCTTTTTACTAGATATTTCTCATACTATGTGGTGTTTGTGGTCATGACTGATTATAAGTCTTTCGATCCGTGGCATCTGACCTGGTGTAGCTCGTTTTGATTTGCTCAACAGTCTATACTGAGTAAATCATTATCAAGTGCTCGCGACATTCTTGTGGAAGAGTTTGAGAAAATTGGGAAGGCTCTCAGTCAATCAGTTGTTATTGAAGACATGACTTCTAAGGAAGATGAATTTCCTGGACAAGGTTCAAGCAAGCCTTACAAATTGTCCAAGGTCCTCAAATGATCTTCTCGTAATGTTGCTTTCGGCCTTCCAACTCATGCTGTTAATTTTTGTGAATGCTCATTGATAGTGTGTTTATTTCCTAAACAGACTTTAAATGGTGACAGTGACTTTCATGAGGATGAGCATCAACAGTCATTTGATATGATTGGCAATCAGTTGTTTAACTTGTGGAGTATATTTCTGAATTTTCACAGGTTATGGTCAAATATTCCTCATCTTCTTGCCATTGTGCAACTCACTCCATAAATTCTGAGAAACTGCTAGCGCGTTTCTTTTCAGGGCCAACACGAAGGAAGTTCTTGAATATCTTCGCGGTCAGTGGGCTTTTGATCGGAAAGCAGAATGGTCAATTTGGATGGTTTACACAAAGGTCGAGATGCCCCATCGATACATAAGCAGCATGGTCAATGATTCCTCTTACCAGGGACTGCGTGGTAGGGCACCTGTTATTCAAAAGTTAAAAGGAGATGTAAGTTCAGATTTGCTTAATTGCTCATTACATACGTCTCTACCACCAGAACCAGTTAATGTAATGTCTATCTCATCCTTCGTGTGTAGCCTGCACGGACTGCAAGCATGCGAGCCGAGCTTCATAGGCGAAGTATTGCACAAATGAGGGTGAGTTACTGTCCAAAGGCATGTTGTCATGTCGGTTCCTTTGTTGAAACTATATCACTATCAGTCAATTGCTTCGAATGCAGATCAACGATCGATGTATTCAAGACATGCATGTATTTGGTGACCCATCACTCATCCCTATTGTCATTGTAGAACGAGTTGGCAATGCGCCCGTCCGATCAACTAGTGGAAATTCTTATTTCAGTCAAAAGGAACAACAAAAACATGCAAATGCCTTGAGTGCTGGGTTGGGGTCCAAGTCACCCGTTGCTGCTTCTCGTCGAAGTGGTCGTGTTCTGAAAATTGCCGTTTTTGTCCATGGGTTTCAGGCAAGTTCTTCATCGAGCACTAGATATTACTCTAGTTAAAAAAAAGGGAAAGTAGATTGTCATTGAACTTAAGAATTTAAGTACCTACTATGCGTGTAGGGACATCATCTGGACTTGCGCCTTGTCAGAAACCAATGGCTTTTGATAGATCCAATGACTGAATTTCTTATGTCGAAGGCCAACGAAGATAAAACGTCGGATGATTTTCGAGATATGGGACATAGGCTGGCGCAGGAAGTTGTATCGTTTGTGAAAAAGAAAATGGATAAGGAATCCAGATATGGAGTCCCGAGTACCATAAAGCTTAGCTTTGTCGGGCATTCTATTGGAAATATTATTCTACGAACTGCCCTTACAGGTTTCGTAATGTAATCACTGAAAGGATCCCATTTATCATTCTCTGTTTTGCCTTTTACATGCCATATTAATTATCTGCACTTACAGATAGCGCAATGGAGCCATATCTGAGATACCTGCATACCTATCTCTCAGTTTCTGGGCCACACCTGGGCTATCTTTACAGCTCAAACTCTCTGTTTAATGGCGGTCTGTGGCTCTTAAAGAAGCTCAAGGGAACGCAATGTATACATCAGCTCACTTTTACCGATGAACCCGACCTCCAAAATACCTTCTTGTACAAACTATGTAAGGTAAAACTTCAATTTCGCGAGCTTTTCTTCGTCAAGTTTGACAGTTCAGAATCCGTGTAGCTAGTTACTAGAAACCATTCATTCACTGGCAACCTATTTGCATTTGCATTGCAGCTAAAGACATTGGAACACTTCAAGAACATCCTTCTATTATCTTCGCCACAGGTGATTGATTTCCTTATTATCTTGCACCATAGTTCTCATCACCACCCATGCACGCAACTTAATTTTCTGTTATTACATCTCTGTCAGGATGGTTATGTACCATATCACTCAGCTAGAATCGAAATGTCGCCAGCATCTTCAGGGGACTCGTCGAGAAAGGGTAAAGTCTTCCTCGAGATGCTCAACAATTGCCTCGACCAAATACGAGCTCCTTCCTCCTCCTCGTCAGGACCAAGAGTCTTCATGCGCTGTGATGTAAACTTCAACATGTCGTTACAAGGAAGGAACCTCGACACCATGATTGGTCGAGCTGCTCATATCGAGTTCTTGGACACTGACATCTTCGCGCGGTTCATAATGTGGTCTTTCCCAGATTTATTCCGTTAAAAAAGTTCACCGAGCAAACTTTCGTCCAAACAACCTTTGAACGAGTGAGTGGCAGCCAAGTTTTGCACGATGATCTCTATGGTAGTGGCCTTGAGTGGGTGAAAAGAGTGCTAGTAAAGCAAATGTATGCTCACTGTAGAGTGTAGATTAGATTCTTTTGATCTGATTTTTTTGTTATACAGATTGGAGGATGGATGTTTTTCCTTTCTTTTTCTAATGTTAGATTATGCACTTTATTTAGAGAAAAACGTGTTTAACTAAGAAGAGATAATTAAACTAAGAATCTTCTCCCGACACACGTACATACTAATTCAGACAGTGAGCAACGGACCAAATCATGGCTGACCGTTAATTCAGGTAAGATGGCCAACAGAAACCTACGACTCTCTTTTACCATACTTACTCAATCCAAGACCACCGTCCAAAACACAACTATGTTTTCACCACCTTTGTTTCTTATCTAGGCATTTGCCATACTAATAAAACATCATATATCAAAAAAACTTGAGAGGAGAGAAACACAAAAACAGAAAAAGGCAAGAGAAGGAAGCGAATAAACTCATGACCCAGAAATCGCTTTTTTCTTGCCTTGATCTTGAGTTTTTTGTTTCTGCTGGTTTAGCTAACAAAGAAACAATCACATCTCGTTTTGTACAATGGGATCGTTGAAGGCCTTCCTCGATCGAAAGCTCGGGAAATTTCCAAGTTTCTTGATATACGTAGTCCTGGAATGGACGATCATATTCATGCTCTTTGTCGACGGTTTCATAGCCTTTTTCACGTTCGAAATCTCAAGGCTGTTCGGACTGAACACGCCGTGCATGCTCTGTAATAGAATCGAACACCTTCTCAACAAGAAATCCGCAAACTCCTTCTACAACCATTCCATATGCGAACTGCACAGAAAGGACGTTTCTTCCTTAGCCTATTGCCACGTGCACAAGAAGCTGTCTGATCTTCGCAGCATGTGCCATAGGTGTCTTTGGTCCTTTGCCACCTCCAAAGATTCCGATGCAGAGAAGTACAAATCTTTCGTAGGGATTCTTCAGAAAGGGGTCGACTTCTTCGGCGAGGACGATCGAAAACTGCTGGTAAAGACGATGAAGAACGGTGGTTCGGAGTTGTCTGAGGAGAAGCGTAGTGATGGTAATAACAATAATAATTACAAGAGTAATAGGTGTTCTTGTTGTGGGGAGCCCGTGGTGTTGAAATCGACGTCGAGATTTAGACGTAATACATCTGTTAGTAGCATCACTGTTCCATCTTCTCCGCTAGCGTTGAGATTCGCCAGTAGAATCGACGAGAGGCAAGATCAAGAAACTCCCCGTAGACACACGGAGTTTAAGCCTGAGAATGACTCTACAAATGCAGGTAATAATAATCAAGGTTAGTTTTTCTGATGTGCATAATCTTGGTGGGGTTTCATTGCAATTGAATCATGAGAAACTGTCCTTTTTTTGAGTCTCAATTCTCTTACACAAAAAGGTATAATAGGTGGAAAAGAGAGTGGAAAGGCTTCGACGACAGGTTTGCTGCAAGACTACAACGATGATAACGAAGAGATTATTCGAACGCCGACTCTTAGGAGAAGAAACAAAGATCTGAGGTTAGAATCAGTTTCTGGGAGTCCTAAGTTCCTCCACCGAGGAGGAAGAAAATCGCCACTCGAACAACCTCTAATTACGGATCCTAACGAATCAAACACAGAAGAAGCAGATACCGAGCTCATCACGAGCCGTGCGAAGGGACAAAATCCCCTCGAGCACAACAAGTCTTTGATGGAGCTATACATGGAATTAGACGAAGAGCGAAGTGCGTCTGCTATAGCAGCGAACAACGCAATGGCCATGATCACTCGTTTGCAAGCAGAGAAAGCTGCCCTTCAAATGGAGGCCTTGCAGTATCAGAGAGTGATGGAAGAAGAGGCAAAGTACGACGAAGATGCCATGCAAGAAATGCAGGAGATGCTCGAGAAGAAAGACGACGAGATACAATCTTTGGAGGCTGAGCTCGATATGTACAGGATCAAATACGGGTGCATTAAGATAGAAGATAGTGAGTACTGTGAGATCGACGGCGATGAAGATTATCAGGACATAAATTCTCAGTTGCTGTCTCCATGTAGTGAGAACTCGAGAGGGGATCGTAGTTTCAACGGTTCTGTTGATTTCGAAGGGGAAAGATCGCATCTTTTAGGTCTTCTGACAGATCTTGAGGGAAAGATATGTGAAGCATTTGACTCATCAACTGTACCATTTGCTGATAAAAGCAAAGACAGAGAGATGGGTAACTAAACGCAGATGATCTAAGTTTACCTTCTGTACTTCTCTTTGATCAGTGATTAGGACAAACACTGTTTTTCTTTTTTATTATTGCAGGAAAAGACAGTAGGGATGCTCTGAAAAGAGAAGAATGTTCGATAAGAGAGAGACTTAGAGCCCTCGAAGATGACTGCAACTTCATGAAACATGCTGGGACGGTCTTGCAAAGAGGAGACGAAGGAACGAAGCTATTGGCTGAGATAGCTCAGCACCTGCGTAAGCTTAGACGTTCGACCAAGTCTTCTTCCATGGAGAGTGTATATGCTTGATGAGATATTTATGGCCGTCCTCACAGGTGATTTCCTTTCCATCCTTTTATTGTTTGTTTGAGGAAGCACTTGCTTATCTTTCTTCCTCGACGGTGTTTTTCATTTCGTTCTCTCTGTTATTTTTTGCTCAGAGTACGACGCGAGCATAGGAGGAGCAGCGGAGTATCTACCAGCCTCGCGTATATCAATGTGAATGGTCGATGAATAGTTGCAGAGGATGAGATTTATTGTTAGCTAGGAATGATTATATGAGAATCCTGCCTACTTATTAAGGAAATGTATCCATTTGATCGTACTTTCGATGTTTGTGAGGTCAGAATTCGATCTGAAGCCTTTGGAAAAATGATATTATGGGATGTTAGTTTTGGTCTTTTAGAGAAATGTTTTGCCTCTCATATCGCATTGAAGAAAACATAGCAATCAATTGACATTAAAACAGACTTTGTGTTCCTAACTAAACAGTCCACGTACTTCAGTTGTCTTGGACGAGACAAAAGAGAAAGCCATTAACATTAATCCGACAAGAAAAAAGGAAGAAGACCTCAAAATCCAGCAACGTGAAAGGAAGAAAACCATATGACCATTTCATCTGTGAACCACTCTTGTAAAACACCAGCGTTACGATAATTATGATCATCATCCCTAACATGATCTCCTTCGTCTTCTTCTTCTATGAAAGACCTGCATACAGGGCATCTCTTGACAACATTAGGCAAAGCCAACCACTTCCCAACACACGCTTTGTGAAATTCGTGCTGACATTGAAGAACACGGACGTTGTTAGAATCGCCCTTTAAGCTGAACAAGCACACCATGCACATTCTTGATTCTTCATCTTTGCTGTACATTGCACTTGATGAGGCTCCTACTAAACTAGGATAGAAGAGAGTTTTGATCCTAGTTAAGATCGAAGCCATTGTGACTAGATTCTTCCGAGGTATTACATGCATTTATACGTGTCATTGAATAGCTTTAGCTTGCTTGCTTACTCTCATTAGGAGTTGTGTGATATTCCATCCATAGTTGGTAAATGGTCGATTTCTTCAGTTCGGCTGATTTGCGTAGGCTCCAAGGATGAAAGTTGTTGCTGGCTTTTCAAGTTACTCGACACTTTTTTTTTTTTTTTTTAAATTACAGTCCCACAAATATATTCTTAAAGACTCTGAAAACATTCAAAACCAGCATGACAGTATTACTTTTAATTTACTAATTAGATAGACCCAATAAACTATATTTTGATTACAAGAACCTGTCCGAGGCAGGCAAGCATATGATATGATGATCTTTATAAAGTTTTCCGGGCGATCAATCAGCTGTCCAGCTTTGTTCGACGATCTCTCTTACTCTACGATTGTATTCTCTCTTATTCTCGCTGAACATTCTCGCAGCTTCAGAGTTTGCAGGGGAGTTCGGATTCGGGTCGCACAATAATGACTACAAAATGATATGTTGACTCGTTAGATAACATCAGACGGAAGTTATAGACATAAAAGCCTATATGAGGAGCTCATAGATATTACCTGTATAGACGTAAGTATAGCAGCAACATCGTATATAGGACTCCACTGGTTTTGAAGGATGTCCAAGCATATACTTCCATCAGCGTAAACTTGATTCGAAAAGAAAAAGAGATTTTCCGATTTCATATCACACTCCGAATAAAACCAACAAAAACACACTAATGATCCAACTCCTTACTGTTTGGATGGAACATTCTAGAAACGAATCGAACTGTTGGCGGCTTGTTTGGATAGTCTTCGGAGAATTGGAGGGTCAACTTGAACGTACCTGCCATGTTTCACTCGGAAGTTCGCCAACAGCGTTCGACCATTGCACCATAGGAAAAATAATAAGAAGAAATCCGCAAAAAGAAATAGGAAAAAAAAACGCACCTCCATCCCACGGCGTATCATCGGGGCTGTGTTTCAAACAAACAATAACAAGCCAAGAAACTGCTTAACATAACAAATAACTCTATGGAGCCAGAAAAGAAAAGAAAATAAGATTTTATTTGTGGCGTGAAATCCTCACCCAAATATGACTGCATTCCACAGCATAATATTATTGTCTTGCGGTGCGCCGCTGATACCCGCAGGAGGATCTTGCTGCAACCTCTTGAAGTCCCTCATCAATCTCTTTCTAGCAGGAGTCGACATATTGGCACTAGCAACAACGAGTGCATTCAACTAATTACTGAGAGAGCCTTCATTATAATCTTAAAGGATAAATAAGAAAAAAGTAATCTTACAACCACACAGATATACTTATGAAACTAAAACCAGCTCTAGCAATTAAGATCATGTTTTTCTTTTTCTAGGGAAACGGAATTGGGTTAATTAAAAAGAATTATTCCAAGTACTCATGTCGAGCCAAATAAGGTAAAACGTTCGTCTTTTACTAATCTTGCATATCTGGAGAGAACTTGAAGGAATTTTTTCTCCTTGAACAGACAAATTTCTGATAGGCATCAAAGCCAAACATCTTCTTCAAACCAATGATTGACGATTCACACCAATGATTGATGCGATGATTCACAGTATATACACATAAAAAAAAAGAATATTTATTTAGATCATAAAAATTACCTGATCTGATCACACGAAATGGGTCTTCTGCAGAAACGAACCAGTGGAGTGATGAAGAGAAGATTACAACAATGCTGTTATCTATCTATCCCCGATCTATCTATGCGTGTAATAATTGTTCAGGAATAATATCAATTCTGTCCAATTGACACCATAAAGCTGGTCTCCACTGTTATTAGGGCCAACGAATGTGGCCCACCGATCGCTGTCTGGTTCACAAGTTGGGCTCATTAGATTCCATTGCATTGCATGTGGGCCCCACTGGATTCTGGAAATCAAACGTTCGAGCGAGTCTCTCGAATGAACTGTTTTATTTTATCTCAAACGATACGGTATACGGTATAAATACCTAAAATATTTGGGGTGGTTTTTGTAAATATCCCAATTTCTCTTCTCTTTCTTCGCCAATCGCCACGTCAGGTCATTACATGTCGGCATGAATATATCCTTTTTTGTAACGAAAAGAAAATAAAAAAAATATAAAAACAGAGGGGTGGAGGGTGGTGGTCTCAGCATCTTTTTCAGCATTTTCTTTAATCAAGAATTCGTTTATTATTAAAAGATAAGAATGAGCAAAGGAGTTGCTTATTCAGTTCAGCAGCTTGAGGACGAAACGAGTGGTGGGTGGGTGGTATATATTTAGTAGTACATCCGTCCCACTAATTTTATCACATTTTGCCATTTCGGGCATCCCACAATTTTATCACCTTTCCTTATTTAGCAAAAAAACTATCACAAACAATCAATATAATAATATTAAATATTCTTAAAAGACGTGTTAAAATATACACTTTATTACCTTTTCATTGTACTATATTATTATAATAATACCACCTTAATATCCGTGTCCACCAACATATGTGATAAAAATAACGGGACGAGGTAGTATTTATTATTTATGGACGGGGTAATTGAAAATGAGATTCGGTTGACATGGCCTCGTGGATAGTGGCTTGGTTCGGACTTAGGTTCGCTTATATGACCCACTCACTTATAATGGGCCGTCGACCCCTTACTAGTTGTATAGGATTAGCCCATTAATGTCGGCCCAATTTCACTGGCAGAGCAGAAATACAGGGCAGGGAAATTGCACGGAGGGTGTTTAGTTATATACTATGCTCACTTAGCTCAAAACCTCGAGTTCGCCTACAAAGCCCTAAAAGCCTGAGTGAAAATCCCTCGCTTACTCTGACTTACAGTATTTCTGTGCCGTTATCGATGGAATTTTGGTGTAATGCTTCTCATCTTTCCTCTCCTTGTTCAGTTTTATGGTTTTTTTTTCTTCTCATGTTCAGTTCAGCTGCTGTTTTCTCATTTCGTAATGCAAGTGCAGTGAAGGTTTGATCCTTTGGGATTTGTCTTTGTGCTAAGTAAAATGATTTACGAAAGTAATCTAGCATCTTTTCTGCGCCTTTATTTTGCTGTGTAGGAGACGCTGATAATGTCACTATTTTCTGTGGTTCTGTTCTTTTCTTGTGTGTAATGCGAGGACGTTACAAAAATTTGGGTATCTTATGGCATTGTTTCTTCTATATTGGTTTATGAAATGATTATGTTTGCTTACCTAATCCCTTGCAGGTGTTGAGGTGAAAAGTGGACATTCTCTTGAGGTTGCGCCTGGAGATGGCATGATCTTGCATCTTTCTCAGGTTATAATGCTAGAGTTTTATCTCTTGGGTTTTACATTTTTATCGTTATTGTTGTATTTTCGTTAACACTGCCTTTTTTCCTTAGGCTTGTCTTGGTGAGGTGAAGAAGGGGAAAGGAAATGAATCTATCCACTTGTTTGTGAATGTTGATGGCAAAAAACTTGTTCTTGGGACATTGTTCTCAGAAAAGCTGCCTCAGCAACAGTTTGATTTGGTCTTCGACAAAGATTTTGAGATATCCCACAATTGGAAGAATGGAAGTGTATCATTCTTGGGATACAAGGCCCATAACCCTTTTGATGAAGAATATCCTTGTGTATTATTTTCCATTCTGCTCAGTTTTATTCCATCGCTACCATATATTTGCTCTATATAGTCCTTAACTCCTTTAATTGGCACGGAGATGTCAGAGGGAGAATCTGGTAATAATTCCCATCCTCCTCTTACTCATTGGCATTGCTATTCCTTGGTCAATTTCATTTTATTTCCTGTTGTTCCTTTATTTTTATCACGGTATTTTACAGATGAATCTGAATCAGATGAAGACATCCCACTCCCTACTGCAACTAATGGTAGTAATTTCTTGACATATGCACTTTAGTTTGTATTTACAACTGAATATAATTTAATATTGTGCAACTCTATAGGAAAACCTACGACGAAGGCTGTGGCTGAGCAAGAAAAGGCCACTGAAGCTGGTAAGGGAAGTGCTGCCAAAGATAAGAAGATCGATGCAGGCAAGCGCAAGGTGAAAATTGAGGAGCCGAAGAAAAACAAGGAAACGACCAAGAGTGATGAAGATATGATGTCTGAGGATGAGGATGAAGATGACTCCGAGGCAATTCTCCTATCCAATGATAGCACCTTATATTTTGTGTTGACTTGTCATCTCCCGTATTTTTTACATGTTTTTAAGTTGGATGTGTTGCACTCTTATTACATAAAACATGCAATAACTGCAGGGAGAGGATGACTCTGATGATTCTGATGCTGAAACTGGTGACAGTGAGGAGGAGACGCCAAAGAAGGTAGCATACATCAGCATATCCTTGGAAATCTCTATTCGTCTAACCTTTTTGGGCACACTAAATTTTATGTATGTCTTCTGAAGGCCAAACCATCCAAGAAAAGGCCTACAGAATCGGCTGCAAAAACACCTGGCCAAGATAAAAAGGCAAAAGCAACACCCCAAAGAACTGGTGATTTACTAATCTGATCTTCAACCATAAACCAATTTACCAGTTTTATACTTTTGTTATGAATTTCTTCATTTGCTTGACCAGATAACAAGAACTCTGTCGAACATGTCGCGACTCCTTATCCTTCTAAACAAGCCGGTAAAACTCCAGGAAACAAGCCGACTGAGAAGACACCAAAATCTGGAGGGTCCATAACTTGCAAGAGCTGCAGCAGGTAACATTTCCTCATCCCCAGTTTTTTTACCGTGCCATGTGAAATTTTAGACGACTGAGTTCTCTTCTCACGCGATCGTATAAATTGCTTCTCTAAGGTCATTCGGCTCGGACAAAGCTTTGGAATCTCACACAAAAGCTAAGCATTCCGCTGCCAAGTGATTCCAACAGTTGTCACCATTGTTGAATGTCTAAATCTTTCCAAGCTATCATCATAAAGAATCTCTGTAAAGGGGAATTGCAGTTTTTGGCATTGTGATGTTTCTTTCATTCGCGTCAAGAAGACATTCTGTCTAATTAGTACATGGTTTAAGGTTTAATTTTTGACTCCCAAGCCCAAACCTTTTTCTTGAAACACACATCTCTCCCATTCGACACAATAGCACCTTGCCTTGTTATCATGAGAAGATATCTCGATTTTTATCAGTTCTTATGGCAAAGTAAAATCTCAATATAGCTTCGGTGTAGAGAGACGGTAATGGAAGCTCAAATTGGAAAACAACCAACATCGATTCGTCAAAAAGACATCATTACTAACATCGCAAAAGGTTCCGTTTTTATTGGAAAGCAGCGCAAACA
Organism: Craterostigma plantagineum; assembly: GCA_027422505.1. Taxonomy (NCBI): domain Eukaryota; kingdom Viridiplantae; phylum Streptophyta; class Magnoliopsida; order Lamiales; family Linderniaceae; genus Craterostigma; species Craterostigma plantagineum. The sequence continues at coordinate 2,630,871 of JAPQWV010000082.1, forward strand.
AAGCCTGAAAAAGAACAAGGAACGAACCAAAAGGAGAGAAGAACTCAGATGGCTTTGAGCAAATCCTCCGCGCTGCTAACGTTGAAAGCCCCACCTTCCTCAAGATTCAGAATCTTCACAACACCATCTTCAACATACATGGCATACCTCCTCGACCTAACGCCGAGACCAATTGGCTTATCACTCAGATCGAGCTCGCACCCAATCGCCTTTGTGAAGTCGCCGTTGCCGTCGCTCAGCAGCAACACCTCGTCCCCGATGCCCAGATTCTCCTTCCACGCCTTCATCACGAACGCGTCGTTCACCGAGATGCACGCTATGGAGTCGATTCCCTTGGCTTTGAGCTCGCCGGCCTTCTCCACGAACCCCGGGAGGTGCTTCTGGGAGCACGTCGGCGTGAAAGCCCCCGGCACGGCGATTAGGATGGTCTTTTTGTTGGCGGTGAGGTCGGAGATCGTGACCGTCTCGAGGTCGGAGGAGGACGGTGGGAAATAGGAGAGAGTGGCGTCTGGGAGCTTGTCGCCGACTGATATCGCGGCGGTGATTGCCGTCGCGCTGTGGCTGAGGCGGCGGCGGAACGAGACGGATGGATTGGGTTGTCTGAGCTTGAGGAGGGCGGTGGTGGTTGGTTTGAGGATGGTCTTGGCGGCGGCGAAGGTGCTGAAAGTGGCGGCCATTTTACGATCTGTGATTGTGAATGAGGATGAACGAACGAACGAGGGTTTCTAAACTATCCAAGAAATAAATAAATTAATAAAATTGATAAATGTCGCTATATTCCAAGCCTCCTCAGCTTTGTTTGCATCGCTGATTGTCGCTCCAATTATCTATTATGATTCAGTCATTATCATTTTCATCAAACTAATGACGTAGAATCAATCAACGAACAACAATATATCAATGAGCGTTTTTCTTCATCAATATCGTATCATAATAATATAGAATGATCACTCCTCCTCCTCCTCTCTCTTGTTAGTAGAAGAAGAATGCTGCTGTTGATGATCATCTACTATCAAGCCAATCTCCTTGTGCCTAATGAGCAAAGCCATTCTCTCGTTCTCAAGCTTCAACATCTCATTACTGAGCTTCTCCTTCTCCATTTCTCTGTCCTTCTTTGAGCTGAACTTCAACCATTTCAATCTCTGCCTTTCCATGTCATATGCCTGCAACTGAATCTCCACCCTTTGCTCCTCCAATCCCATCAACCTACTCCTCATCCAATGCCGTTTCTCTAAAGAACTCTTGGTCGGATCTTGCAGAACCATGCTCAACTCAGAATCTAACTGCTGCATCAACGGCGACAAAGAGGTCGTATCTCTCATCCTTTTCTTGGACAATCTCTCGTCCACGTCACCATCATCATCATCAAGATCTTCGTCGTCATCTTCAACATTATCATCAGCCATGTTAAGGTTCTGTGAAATCCCGCTAGGATGCTCCTTATTCGAGTGCGAACAGATCTTCTGCTGCTGCTGCTGCTGATTATCATCAGGCACGGCCATGATTTCAGCTTGTTGAGGAGAATTATCGTCTACGACGTTGTCGTGACCACAGCTGTTGTGGTAAGCACACATCTCTCTGAAGAACAAGTGCTTGGAATTCAACAGCTTCTTCACTTCTTCCTTCATTTTAGGCGAGATGTGAGCCATGGTTTCGAGCAAGCTCCGATTCTCGACAACACGACAAGCCGTTCCTTTGCCCAGAATATCGTTGACCCTTTTGTACCTTTTGTTCAAATCGTTGAACTTGTCTTCGCACTGCTGCGGCGAGACGTAAAAGCCTCTCTCCATCATAGCCCTCGACACAGATTTCCACTTACCTTTCTTATTGTTATTATTATTCTTGTTAGGCCGATTTTATCCAACCTTGTACTGAATCACTGGATTAGTATTACCTGATACGATGATTTACGGAAGCAATAAACGAAGTAATACCGTAGACGAATTGTAGAGTTGGAACGAGAGAGCGCGCGAGTTCTTCAGAATAGTCGTCAACTCAAATATGATTCAGCAACCCTAAACACTAATGTGTTTAGGGTATTTATACAAATGCCCTAATGGGCTAACGGGCCCAATATTACTAATATATCCACAAGTCGGATATATTTACAATTAAGTCCTAGGGCATAATTAAATTACAGAACATTAGACTAATAATTAAATGAACACAATTAAATTAATCTCTAACAATCTCCCCCTTTGTGTTCATTCTACGTAGTATCCCGGTCTTCTGTTCTGTAGGCGGATTTCCTCAAATTGAGAACGTACTCGAATTGTCTGATGCTTCGGCGAAGATATAGTCTATTCTGAATTTCTTCAATAGCAGTATTGCTTAGGCTGATGATTTCTTCTCGGAACTGCTCGAGTCCTAAGCTTGCAAGGTCGCCTTTTGAAGGATCAGAATATCTTCTAACTTTACTTCTCAGTTTCTCGATAATGATCCTGAGAGTGCCGTCGCAGTACTTCTCAACTTCTGAGAGGAACATGACTCTCTTTAGTCCATCCTTGCTGTAGACTACGGAGAGTTCAGGTTCTTTGAAGATGAAGCCATTTGGATATGATTTGAGCTCTTCCTCCATGCCTGTGAAGTTCGGTCTCGTTAGGTTTACCTTCCTAGCGTTATTCTCAATGGCCATCTGAAAGTCGTGGCCTGTGTAGAAGGTAATGTCTCTCAGCATGTGTCTCTTAATGGCTTCATATCCCAGCTTGTATTTGAATTCTCGTAGGATGAATTTCCTGTAGAGTCTTGATAGCTTGAATACTTCGCTGGGATCAATGTACTGAAGATCTCCTTCAGAGATCATGTCTACAGAATCGTCCAGTCGTCGCACTAGGTAGACTGGGTATTTCAGGCTCGTTCCCATTTCCTGAACGGTTACATCCAGGATCTCCTTGATTGAAGCCTTCGCCCGCATCCTCTTCTTGTCGTCGTCAGTGACCCTCGAGCCTCCTGTCGTCGTCCATTTGTATAGGAAATGATAGGCCAATTTTGTGGATCCTCCAACGTGTGATAGGCCTCTCAGCTCCATTTCATTGTATGGACGAATTTGATCCCGTTCTCGCCAGATTCTATCTCGAAGTTCTTCTTGAAATGGAGTGGTTATCTTGTCCCATGGGATTGTATAATCGCATGGCGTCTCTTCATAGTCTTCTCCATTTCTGATCTCGTCTGGCGCCATCCTGAGGCTCGTTTCGACCGCCGCCCAGATTAATCCACTGACGTTGTCCAGTCGCTCTTGAAGGTCATCTTCTGCGGGATGATCGCTGTAGCTTTGAGATTCCCATCCCTGGTCTACAAACTCGTTGAGCTCAACCAGAGGATCAGGGATATTTATGTCTGCGACTGGAGGTAGTGGCTCGTCGGTCACCTGTGGGGGTGGGTCTGGTCTGAAGTCGGATGGTAATGGGGGTAGGTCTTTTGGTAGGTGGGAAGAGGTAGTAGGTTGGGGGTTTGTGGGTTCAGGTTGGTTTGAGGTGGAAGGCTCTGGTTGGTTTGAGGTGGAAGGCTCTGGTTGGTTTGAGGTGGAGGGCTCAGATTGGTTTATTGCCTCGACCCGCTGTCGCTTTTCCTCCCCCTCAGGACGACCGTCGCCATCAGGGTCGTCATGTCTTCGCTTGTTTGTGGGCGGGTCGTAGTGGCAATGGTATGGTATTTGGAGGCGGTGAAGGAGCTCCTTATCCTCATCATCGAGGCTGTCGACCTCGCTAAGGAGGCGATCAAGTAGTTGTTGGCGAAGCTCCTTAGTGGTGGGTATGGGAGTAGGTGTAGGTGTAGGCGTAGGTGTAGGAGTAGGTGTACTGGCGGATGTGGATGGGTGGTGGGATTGGGAAGATGCCAGTGCCTCGACTCTTTGCATGATGGAGGCCTCCATTTGTTTCATTTCGTCGCGTACGGTTGCGAGGCTCCGTTCGAGGTGTTGGTCGAGGTCGGCGCGGGTGATGAAGGGTGATAACTCAACAGAGCCACGAAGGCGTTCTGTTGTCACGACTTCAGAAAAGATTCCTGAGTCGCGGCCCACACGCACTAAAGAGCGCGTGGGACTTGAGGGACCGGGGCCACGAGGCTCACCGTTTGCATCGTCGATAAGACAAGCTCATCGAGATGGCCTGAACTCACGGGGGCAGTGATGTTGCCCGTGTCAGGACTTCCGTCCGATCGTCGAGTATCATCAATAGATGATGTCTCTACAGACGTTCTGGACTGATCACTAAGAAAAGTCGAGAAAGGTGTTTGTGTCCTAGCAAAATCGAAAAAATTTGGGAAAGTGGACACTAGACTCGATGTGGTGGAAGAAGGGGCAGCGACGTGGGGCTGGGGGTCGCTTATATGTACATCACTTGCATCCGAGCGAGACAAGGATGGCTGAGATGGTTCCCCGTGAGATATTGAGACATCAACCTGTTGGGAGGTTGATGAATGGGAAGGGCTGGGTTGTGCATGCGCCGTTGAACCAGATGCGGCGACTTCTACTCGGGAGCTGATTAAATCAGCTCCTGTTCCTATGGGTTCGGTTCTGGATGATGTAGTGAGGAGGGGAGGTGCGAAGCTGACTGACACCGGAGGAGGTGGTCGTCGGTCATGTTTTCTCTTTGTACGCACTTCGCGTTGTCGCTCAGGACCCTGTCTCACCCAAGTTTGAAAATGTCGAGAAGGCCCAAACGAGATAAAATGTCGAAAGATAAAAGGCCCAAGTTTGAAAATGTCGAGAAGGCCAAGGTTTGAAGATGTCGAGTTGGCCAAATATCGAGACGAGTGAAAATTTTACCAAAATGTCGAGAAAGAAAAAAAATGGCGAGGAGCTCAGTTTAAGTAAAATGTCGATATCGCTCAGGTTAAATAAAATGTCGGGATAAATGTAAAATGTCGATAAGACAATAATGTCGATACGAAGATAAATGTCGATATCTCTCTGTTGAAAATCAAATTAGGGTTAACGATTTGAAATTTGGGGAAAATGTTGACGCTCTGAAATCGTTTCAAACATGCACAGATTTAAATCACGAAATGTCGAGCGGTTCAAAAACGAAGAAGAACAGTTTTGAATCAAGAAAAAATCTCCAGAAATCATGTAAATCGAAGCTTAAAATTAAAAAAGTGAAATCGGAGGTTCGTCAGTGATTTCTGCAATTTTCTATACCTGCATTCGAAACGATTAGTAGCATAATAGAGAGATTTAAGGGGCTTTATCGAGCTTACCAGTCGATAGCAGAAATGGAGCGACTGAATAGAGATTTACGAAAAGGTTGGGAAGAATTTCGCTGGAAGTTTTCTGGCGAAGTGAAAAAAGGCGAAAAAATGTCGGGATGGATGAAAAGTCGGGCTGTGTTATAATTTGTCGAGTCGAAGTGAGAAGTCGACACTGGTTATAAGAAGTCGAATTGTTCTTGGGCTTCCTCAAGGCCCATATAGATATCGAGAATAATTTGGGCTTCATAGATAAGAAGTCGACATCTGAGTAGTTGTGATTAAAAAGAATGAGATGTCGAGATGTGTAAAGTGATGAGAAGATGTCGAAGTAATCTTGGGCTTCTTTAAGGCCCATATCAAATGTCGAGAGAGAGGAATTAATTAAGTGGCTCAATGTCGATAAAATTCGAAATCATAAAATTAAGGCTTAGTGTCAAGAATGAAATGTCGAGTCATAGGATTTGGGCTTGTCGAGTTTATACTTGGGCTTATCGACACCAAATGGCCCAATTAGTATTTAAATAATAAAATGCAAAGCAAATAAAATAAAATGCAAGTAAAAAATGCAAAGATACCAAAAAAATAATGCTCCCCCTAGACATATACATACGTTTTTTTTTTTTTTTTTTTTTTTTTTTTTTTTTTAACCTAAAACTGTGATAGAGAATGAAAAAAATAATGCTCCCCCTAGAATTATGCAATTATGTTTCTCCCCCTAGACACATGCATAGGCTTTTATAATATGGTTATGTCTGAGATGTGCTGCCTAGCATGAATGTGCCTAAATTAAGGGGTAAGATTTAACATGCCCAACCTAGAGACTAAGAATTGGAATCGTTTCTCATCCAATGCTTTAGTAAAAAGGTCAGCCAGTTGAAGTTCGGTGCTAACAAACTGCATTTCTATGATGCCATTTTCAACATGATTTTTTATGAAGTGATATCTAAGATCAATATGCTTCGTGCGTGAATGATGTACGGGATTGCAGGTTATCACAATTGCACTCTTAGAATCACTGTAGATAGGAATATTATGTAAATCAAACCCGTAGTCCAGAAGTTGAGTGCGCATCCACAGAATCTGTGAACAGCAACTGGCGGCTGCTACGTATTCTGCTTCAGCGGTTGACGTAGAAACACAATTCTGTTTCTTGGAGGACCAGCAAATTAATTTGTCACCGAGCAGTTGTGCGCCACCTGATGTACTTTTTCTATCCATGCGACACCCTGCAAAATCTGAGTCAGTGTATCCAATTAATTTAAAACTAGAATTTTTGGGATACCATAGACCAAGATTTGGAGTTCCTTTCAGATAGCGGAGTATCCTCTTTACAGCAGTCAGGTGTGATTCTTTTGGGTTTGCTTGAAAACGTGCACAGAGGCAGGTTGCAAAGACGATATCTGGTCTGCTTGATGTTAGATACAGTAGTGAACCAATGATTCCTCTGTAGTGAGTTTCGTCAATAGGCTTGCCAGAGAGATCTGCATCAAGTTTGCATGCTGTGGACATAGGAGTCGCTATGGAAGTGCAGTTTTCCATCTTGTATTTCTTCAAGAGATCACTTATATACTTAGACTGACTGATGAAAATACCGTCTGGTAGCTGTCTGATCTGCAGTCCTAGAAAGAAATTCATTTCCCCCATCATGCTCATTTCGAACTTGGTGGTCATTAAGTGACTGAATTCCTCGCATAGTTTTACATTCGTGGAGCCAAAGATTATGTCATCAACATAAATTTGAACGAGCAAGATGTCTGAGTTCTGCCTTTTAATGAAGAGCGTGGTATCAATTTGACCTTTGGTGAACCCGGATTCGACTAAGAAGGTGGAAAGAACGTCATACCAAGCTCGCGGTGCTTGCTTAAGGCCATAGAGGGCTTTGTCCAGACGATACACGTAATCGGGCTTGGTTGAGTCTACGAATCCTTCAGGTTGTCCAACATAAACTTCTTCTTTCAGAACTCCATTTAAGAAGGCTGTCTTGACGTCCATCTGATAGACAGTGAAATCCTTATGGGCAGCGTAAGCAAGAAATAAACGAATGGCTTCTATACGAGCGACTGGTGCAAAGGTTTCATCGTAGTCAATGCCTTCTTGTTGATTGTACCCTTTTGCTACCAATCTGGCTTTATTACGGATGACCTTGCCATTTTCGTCTCTCTTGTTCTTGAAGACCCATTTCGTTCCTACGATCGTTTTGCCTTTGGGTCTTGGAACTAGAGTCCAAACTTTTAAGCGTTCAAACTGGTTGAGTTCATCTTGCATAGCAATTATCCAGTCTGGGTCTGAAAGTGCTTCTGACACTTTTCTTGGTTCGAGTTGACTCATAAAGCACGAGAAATGTTCGTGAACAAATGAGACGTAATCGTCCGGAATTGCGCTTTTCTTTTCACGAGTTGATCTTCGCAGGAGTGGTTGAGCCGTATGAGAATCATCAGGATGGTCAGGAATTGTTGCTGCGTCGACTACAGGAGATTGATCGTGATGTGTGGCGAGGGAGTCAACGTTTGTCTCAGTCTGAGGTTCTATGACATTTGCAGTGGGATCCTGACTGGAATGAGAGATTTCATCCTCAGTGTCAGTGGCGTTGGGAAGCGTGAAGTCTGTTTCTGAGGAAGAGTTATCTTCAATATCTGAGGTTGCTTGGATTTCACCTTGTGGAGTTTCTGTCATCTGAGAAGGCATTGGATCTGAAATTAGATGAAAATCTTCAAGCAAAAAATCTAGTGATGCCAAGCTTGGATTTGCAGAGGCTGAGTCTCGTTGAACGTTCCCTGATGCATTAGAGGGTGCTTCTGGTGTTGTGGGAAGTGTTTCGTCAAATGTGACATTTGCACTTTCCCTTACAATTTTAGCGTCTTTGAGGAATACTCTAAATGCTTTGGACGTTGAGGAGTATCCAATGAATGTGCCTTCGAGAGCTTTAGGATCAAATTTGCCTCTGTTGCTTCGATCATCTGCTATAAAACATTTACAACCAAACACTCGAAGAAAGGAAATGTTAGGAGCACGATTATTTATGATCTGATAGGGCGTCTTCTCAAATCTTTTGTGGATTGAAGTGCGGTTCTGAGTGAAGCATGCAGTGCTTAGAGCTTCGGCCCAGAAGGAATGTGGAAGATTTGATTGAATTATCATAGTGCGTGCAGCTTCAACAAGTGTTCTATTTTTCCGTTCGACTACCCCGTTTTGTTGTGGAGTTCCAGCAGCTGAAAACTGTTGTGATATGCCTTGAGATGCATAGAAGTTTCTCAAGCGATCATTTTTGAACTCCGTGCCATTATCTGAGCGAATGGTGCCAATTCGGGCCTGTAGTAGGTTCTGGGTAGTTGTGACGAATGTTTCGATGATTGAGGCGGTCTCATCCTTACTGCGTAAGAATTTTGTCCAAGTGTATCTAGAAAAATCGTCGATGAGGACCAGAACATATTTGCGACCATTGAGACTCTCTGTTCTCATGGGACCGCATAGATCAACGTGAAGTAGTTCTAAAGGTCGAGAAGAGCATGCAACATGTTTGGACCTATGGGAGGCTCTTTTCATTTTTCCTAGTTCGCAGGCACTACAGAGATGTTCCTTTTGATACGTAAGGTTTGGTAGGCCGACAACTAGTTGCTTAGTGGATAGTTTATTAATGTCTCTAAAATTTAGATGGGATAGACGATTGTGCCACAGAATGTTTTGAGAGTGTGAAGCTTTAGAGAGTAGGCAGATGTTCGAGGATGGCGTGGTTGTTTTGAGGTCTATCGTATAGAGATTCGTTTTTCGAATGCCATGGAGTAGATCATTACCGTGACCGTCGTTTATGCTGCATTTTCTTGCTTTGAAGTTTATTTCGAGCCCTTTGTCGCACAGTTGGCCAATGCTGAAGAGGTTGTGGCCTAGTCCCTTGACGTATGAGACGTCTTGGATGGTTAGATTTCCGTGATTTAGATCTCCTCGTCCTAAGATTGGGGATGACTCGTTATTTCCAAAGCGTACCTTTCCGCCGTACTTTTCGGTGTAGTTGCTCAACAGTTCTTTGTTACCAGTCATGTGTGTGGAGCAACCTGAATCTAGATACCACACATGATGGACCTGCAATAGGAATGGAATTAGAAACGTTTCGGTACCCATTTTAGAATGGGCACTGTCCATTTCTTAGTAGAAGATTTAGCAGAAATAGTAACAGGATTAACGTTGGGTGAGTGATGGGAGAATGTCGCGTGATGTTTTTGTTTGGGCACCCAAATCTGTTTAGGTTTAGTTTGATATGGTGTGAATTTCCTGTTCGAAGATCGATTGATCGTGGGATTACGTATGGCGTCGGCTGGACGAGACATGGGCGTTCGTGTAGTAGAACGATGCATTTTATACGCAATAGACTTATTTAAGCTAGAAACATCAAATGTCTTAAAAGTCTTTAAAGGAAAAGGAGATTCATCATAAGCATAGGTAGCAGGATAAGAAGTCTTGGCAGGAGCTGAATTAGGTTTCGATTTCTGGACCCAGGCCAACGTCGTCTTCTTCGTAGTTAATCTCTTTCCTGTAGTCAAATTAGGCATGGGATGAGGAGTTAGGTTATAGGAGGAAGAAGAATTAACGTCAGATGAATAATCTTTGAGGTGTCTAAGAAGCGAAATTTCATGAAGCATTTTCTCCTTTTCGAACTTGAAGATTTCGATTTGATTTTGATGTTCTTTGTGTTGTATCAAGTTAATATTCTGAAGGCGTGAGACTTCGCTTAGAAGGCCAGATTCGTTCTTTGTTGGAGTTCTCTCCATTGGGATTGGCGAGCATGACTTAGGGAAGAAACGTGAGTCGTTCGTGAGTGAGGTTGCCTTTTCTAGGCGAAAACGAGAATTCAAGGCAAGTGCATCGTCGTAGGAATAGTAGTGATTTGAAGGAGATGCGTAGTTTTCAAATAGCAGTTCATGTCTTTTGGCTATTTCTTTCCCTTTAATGTTCTTGTGGAGTGATGTTTCTATCTTAGACTTAGCCGAATTCAATGGTGCGGAGGAAGCTATGTGGTTGTTGACTTGTTTTTCGAGTGAAGAGATGATTGTCAGGAGTACGTCCATTTCCATTTGAGAGGCAATCTTCTCGAGCTCAATAGTCGAATGCAGGTCACCGATTTCTTTAATCATTGGAGGGATATATGTACTAGAGGTACTTGCCTTTTGGGGATCTACTTCTTCTGGTGGAAATAAAGAATAGTAGTCATCGGATAGATCAATTTTTCTGGTTTTGTAACTTTTTTCCAGTTCCTCATAGTCAATTGGAATTTCAGCCCTATCCTTTTTGTCTCTCTTTTTGTGTTCTAACTTATCAAGCGGAGATGAGCTAGTGAAAGACATAAGACAAGGAATTTTTAAGCCTGAGAGCTTGATATCATAAAGGGGAAGAGGTTTCTTTACTGAGTGCACGGAATCTGGAGTACATCCTATGCCGCTACGGGGATTATAAAATTCTGTGTCTCTAGCACTATTTAATAGGATCATTTTATCTGTTTGTATTCTACTGTTCAGAAGATCCTCAAGTTTCTTTATTTTCGAATATAGACGATTTCGTTCCTTAGTCAGAAATTCATATTGTTGGGATATCGTGTTTCGATCTACTTCACTCTTTTGGAGATCGTTTTCCTTTTTGAGAAGTTTATCTTCTAAGTCTCTTATCTTAGTCTCATGTCTAAGGGATGTGTCTCGAGCTTGTTCTAGAAACGAGGTTAACCTAGCCTTTTCCACTAGTTCTGTTCGCAGGACTTTTTCATTGTTAGCTAACCTAAATTCTAGTTCTCTTAATGATTGGTTCTCTCTAGACATAGATGTTAGTCTATCCTGAAGAAGACATAATTGTTCATGTAGATTGGAGTAAGATTCGTGTACCTCAGTCTCTGAAGATGAGTCGGTTGAGGGGGTGGCTGCAGTATTGTGTCCCTCATCCTCAGTGTCGGTTTCAACGTTTGCCATGAGTGCCAGATTTTCATCCTCACTTTCAGAGGTATCCTCGAGCCATGATTCTTGTTCAGCCATGAGTACCACACCGGACTGTTTTTGTTTGAGAAGTTGTGCCTTTTTGGTGTAGTAGTCAACATCTTTGGTCTTGGGCAGGAAGCAGTCTCGAGCAAAGTGTCCTGGTTTGCCGCAGTTGAAGCACTTCTGATCTTTCATGGAGGGCTTAGTCTCACCTTCTTCATTCTTCCGGTCCCGCTTCTTGGAGGAGCTAGTCCTGAGTCGATTTGAGGATCGGTTCTGTGTGTAGGAATTGAAGCGCTTGGTGATCAAGGCCATCTGTTTTGTAATCTCTGCTAGCTCAGGGTCCATCTCTGCATTGGTGTTCTCATTGTCTTCTTCAGATGAGCTAGGGTTCTGCACAGGTTTTGGATTCTTTTTTGATTTTCGATGGCTGATTAGAGCAAGTGTCTCCATGGCGGTCCTTTCCTTTGATGCTTTCTGAATCTCATTAATGTCTTCAATGTGCTGGGCGAGGCTGTCGTAGAGGCAGTGAATGTCCATCTCTTCTAGATCCTTGTTCTGGCGGATATTGCTGGCTACTTTCCTCCATTCTGGCTGCAGCGCTGAGAGAAAGCGTATGTTAATTTCCTCACCAGTTCTGGTTACATTTATCTTTCTCATCTCATTCACTAGGGTCAGAAATCTTTGATAGGTCTCATATAGTTCTTCTCCATCTTTGGCTTTGAATGAGTCATAAGCAGTGAGGACGTTGGATTTCTTTGCCTTGTACCCAGATTCAGTTCGTTGCATCATTTTACTAATCTCATCCCACATTTCCTTGGCAGTTGGCAAGCTATTAACCTGCATGTAAATGTCATTTGGGATGCCTTGACCAAGATAAGTTTTGGCTTGACGATCTGCTCGAGCTCGGAGTTTTTCAGTCTCAGTGTAAGCTGAGAGAGCTTTGAGTTCCCTTGTTTCTGGAACAGGTGGTGTATTGTCTGGATTGCCAGGAATTGTAATCCAAAATTGAGCTGGCCCTTCGGTGAGAGATTCGTACATTAGGTCGCCGTTCTCCTTGCTTTCGATGAAATTCATGAACCTGAGTGTCCATGCTGTGTACTCGTCCCTCTTGAGGATGGGAGGTCTCGAGTCGTTTCCAAGTGAATAGAGGTCCATTGCGATAGGTTGGATGTGGATCGTTATCGTGTTGATCAACTAAAATCTTAACTCAAGGAAGGCAAATAGGGTTAGAGAAATATATGAAATAATATAAGCACAAGAGTTGATTTGAAATCGAAAATATATTATATATATAAATTTTTTTTTTTTTAATGTTAAAGAGAAATAATAAGAATGTCGAAGCTCGAATTGAATTTGAATGTCGGAATCCTTTGTCGAAAATAGGAAGTCTAGGTAAATGTCGAATGGAAATGTCGAATGAAAATATTTTCCTATAAGTCGAATTGGATGCAAGATGTCGAGTTCAAAGATCTGGATATGAGTGTCGAAATAGATATCGAGTTGAAATTAGGATGTCGAATAAGATGTCGAGATCTTCGTTTCCTAGTGAAATTTCGAAGGAATTGTCGGGATGAATGTCGAAATAAAAGTCGAGCTGAATTTAGCACCAAAAGTCGAGTCCTATTATATGGATAAGATGTCAAGTTCGAAGAAGTCGATATAAATGTCGAAACGATTGTCGAACTGGATAGGATGTCGAAATAGAGAAATGTCGAGAGCAAATGTCGAAAGAAAAAAAATGTCGAGTACTTTTTATTTGAGTAAAATGTCGAGAGCTTCAAAGGAGTTCAAATATCGATACGCACAAAAGTCGATAGCTTCAAATGTCGAGATGGCTATTTCGAGTAAAATATCGAGTCCCTCATTTCCTAAAAGAATAAAAATCGAGAAAGATGTCGAGGTAAGCAAAAGTCGAGGTGTTTAAGAAAATGTCGAGCCAGAGTATTGCGAAGGAAATGTCGAGGGCTCCAAAAGTCGTGATGAAGCAAAAAGTCGAGCTAGATGTCGAGACCCTTATTCCATAGTAAGATGTCGAGGTGAGCAAAAAATCGAGAAAGAAGTCGAGTGCTTGGATAGGTCAAAATCTCGATACGTTAGGAGAATCTTGCTCACGTCGCCGCCACGATTTGTTCTTTGGCTGGGAAAAGAAATTATCGAAAAAAATTATACGATCTTCAGCCGAGAGACAATCTGGGAAATTGGATGAAAATAAATCGTTAGAATTTCGTGAGCGAGATAGAAATAACGAATTAACAAGGAACAATCCTTGATAGGATCTGACGAGAAGAGATGGGACGAGTGAGCGATATTAACGAAGCTTCAATGAGTTTTTGATCCACGAATTCGGCTCTGATACCACTTGTTAGGCCGATTTTATCCAACCTTGTACTGAATCACTGGATTAGTATTACCTGATACGATGATTTACGGAAGCAATAAACGAAGTAATACCGTAGACGAATTGTAGAGTTGGAACGAGAGAGCGCGCGAGTTCTTCAGAATAGTCGTCAACTCAAATATGATTCAGCAACCCTAAACACTAATGTGTTTAGGGTATTTATACAAATGCCCTAATGGGCTAACGGGCCCAATATTACTAATATATCCACAAGTCGGATATATTTACAATTAAGTCCTAGGGCATAATTAAATTACAGAACATTAGACTAATAATTAAATGAACACAATTAAATTAATCTCTAACAATTCTGCAATGACGACAGGGCTTTCTTCTTATTATTATTACCACCAGCATCAGCAGATGCAGATGGGTTGTTGTCGTTTATACGCGGCGGCTCGGAAACCACAGCCTCGTCACCGATGTAGTACACCACCATGATGAGCAGCCTCACCATGTTGTCAGTCCATTTCATTCTCTGCCAAGGAGGCGACGTCGTCGGCGGCGTCGTTTTTCTCTTGTCGTCATCAGCAGCACTGTTCTCAGGCGGCGTGTAACCGCCGCCTGCTGCTCCATGAGGCTCATCGTCGTCGTCGTCGTCGTCACTAAGGGTTAAAGGTCTGGACTTGTGCTTCTTGGATGGTGGTTGTTGCTGATGAGGCTGTGAGTGGCCGTAATGATCGGCTTCAAGGCGAGGGTAAGAAGGAGACGCCATCATCGTCGTCACAGTACGATGACGTTGAATGTTAGAGTTTTTGGGATCCATAGCAGCTTCGATGCCTTGCTATGCAAACACCAATAACAGTAATACCTTTACTCAGGCACTAACTATTTTTCGTGGTCCAAGATGCGGTTTTTGTCTGAAGAATGACACTAAACAAAATGTGGGCTTTATATAGATGAGAGTGGTATGGAGAGCAAGTGGTTTTCCTATGTGGGTATGTCTTTGGGAACAACTTGATTCATTCAGCTGGAAAAAAAGTAAACTGCCCATGGTTTTCTTGAGAGACTGAGCAAGTTGCAGAGAGAGAAACACTGAATGAAATATATATACGTAAATGAAAGAGAGACCACAGAATTAACCCAAAAACAATCTTTTATGGGGGATGTATCCCTCCGTCCATATGCCGCGCTTCTTCGTTTTTATTTTATTTTATTTATCTTTTTTTTTTCCTTTTTAGTTAAGCAAACTCACCAAAAAAATGTCATAATTTAAATGGAATCAAGGAGGAGGATAGTAAAAATATCTTTTCCGTGGGTTTAAGATAATATATTTGACTCTTGGAAATGTAGGTCAAATATCAAAGTGCAGCATATTTTTATTTAAAATCTTTTAAAAAAGGATTCTTCACTCGGCCCTACGTCGGTCGTGCTCTCTGCAACTTGGCCTTCTTGGGCCTTTTGTTTTTGTTAATGGTGGGAGAGAGGCATGCATAGTACTACGATATTCATTTGCTTCTCTTAGATGAGTACTATTACATTTTCAGGTCAATATACATCATTATATTCAAAAAATATGGAACATATAACGCATTATTATATGCTGTGATTTGATGTATGCGATCATCTAAACCCACCACTAGTAAGAATTATCAAAAACAATGTAAAATATCCAGACAACATATGATCATGTTATATTCATCAGGAATCTTGGTGGTGGAGCCTAAGATTGAGCCTCCTAAGCCAAATAGAATGAAGCGTCATATGAAAGACATCGTACCTCTTCCTCGGCGGCGGAAGATTAACCTCAAAGTGCCTCCTCACAATCAAACCCCTCCTCTGCAACCTTATGTACTGACTTGTCGATATCCCATTGAGAATCTCCTTCAACTTGGGTATTTCCCCGACAGATATCTCCACCGCGAACATTTTCCAGTTCAAAACGTCGCTGAACGGAGGCACGTAATGATCCTTTATCAGCACCGGGACGCAGCCCATGTACAAAGCCTCGACCATCCTCGGGCTCGCCACCTCATACCCGCTCGGGCATATGCAGTACTTACTCCTCCTCATCATCTCCGCGTAAGAAAATCCTCCTCCCTTTTTGGGATCAAGGTACATGCTGATGTGTATTTGGACATCCTCGTCCTTGCTGTCCTCCCAATGCTCTAAGAGAACGGGCCTGATGGGCCCGTGGACCCCGCCCGCAAAGAAGGCCAGGACGGGCCGCTTTGAGGGCGACGGGCCTCCTATAAGCCCGTCCGTTCGTCCGCCGCCGGGGAGGTTGATCTCCGGGATGGATACGTCTTTGTAGGGTTTGAATCCTTCCGACGTGTTCGCATTGCACAGCGCTCGTATCGAGTTTTCGTACAGCGAGGGTACAGACTTCGACAGTTCGGGCCCCTTTTATTTGTAGTGAAATACAAAAATAGTTATACATTCCCAATAAATATAAATAATGACATCAAACGTATGAAACGTACCCAATCATGGCAGGAAAGCATGAAGTGGTCAGAGCCGAGGCTTCGATTCCAATATGGATATTTTCTTGCGATGAGTTCGACGTAGTCTCTTACCGTATGTTTCATAGGGAGCCACTGATCTCGGGCGGCGCCGCCCTCATATTTCTTATCGTATATGAAGCGAACTATCGACGTGACGCTGAAGGGCAGGAAGAAGACGTGGGCTTCTTCGGGATCTTTTGTTCGAAATTTCGACGTTTCTAACTTGTGGATGAAATTTCCCTCCATGGAGTATATGCTTCCGCATGGCCCGTCGTGGAATATGGGTTGCTCGCCTTCTTCGTAGACGTATATTTTGAATCTCTTCTCCATCTCGAGATAGCTCCTAATAAAATAAATGAAATCTCAACTCTTGGTCAAAAAATAAAATTGATTCAAGTATAATGTTCTTTCTTAGCCTGAAAAGGTCGGCATGGTCTCGGTATGAATGACTTCAATTCAAATTTAGCATTACCTGTGGAAGGACGATGAGTTCCAATACATGGGGCCCGTAGGAACGTAATCCGGGTCGGGTAGTGATCCGTTTGCGTTTGACCCGTTTCGAATTGCGGATCGGGCTCGTTGTAGATTTGCCTCTAAAACCTCGAAACTGCTAAATCTCTTGCTTATTATTCTTTGGCTTGTGCCATTAATTGTAGGGATAACAACTGATGATTCGTTTGTATTTATGACAGCATTCTTGTTTTCCTTGTGTTGTTCCTGTCCGATAAGGAAAATTGCCAAGTATAAGCAACCATTTTATTTAAAATGAATTTCAAGATAATATATGTAACTTAAGATGAAAAGAAAGAAATAAAGAAAGAAGACATTTTTCTTGAAGATATGCTCGTGAGACTAGAATCAGTCAACTGCATTTATTGAGAGAACACTAAAAATTAAACTAACAAAAAGGCTAAAAAGACATCTATCAATTATAGAAAATCAAATAAAGAAAATAAAACGGGAAAAAAAATACGTACATCTCTTACGAGCACTGGTGGGTGCTCAACCACAAGCGGCGGTGCTCCCCCCGAGCTGTAATCGACGGCCGCCTCTTCCTCGGTGTCTCCGCCTCCAACCACCCTTATCGTCCTCAGCTGCGTCTCTAAACCACCGCCCCCCGCCGTGGAAATGAACCCATCACCCGAATAATTCTCATGAGTTATGGTAGGAACAAACACCGATCTTTTCGTCCAAGACCACGACGACCAAGGGTTATAATAACTTGAATTAAATATCCAATTTGATGACTTCGGACCCGATAAAACCACGACGACCGCCGATACTAAAATGAAAGGAAGTATAAATACTCCGACAACCCTCGTCGTCGTCGATGATAAAGATGCTCCTAACATTTCCTTTACCCTACGAACTCAGAAAACCCCGATATACATGACAGATGTGTGTATATAATTATATATATAAACACGCGCACACACACATTTGTGTAAGTTACAAGGAGCTTTCCAAGATTGTAAAGATTCTTAAAATACCAGAATCACATGTTGGATGCCACTCATTAAATTCTTTTCTTCTTGCAATCGTCTCTCTCTCCCTCCAAGTGAAGTTATATATATATATATATATATATATGACTAAAAAGGAGGTGAGTGTATGTAAAAACACACTAGCTTTGCGTGTGCAAGTGATATGCAATTCGTGAATTAATATGGGTAAGAATATTTATTTAATTTCATTAAATGCATTGGGGAAAAAGTGAGAGCGATAAAGGACAAAAGAATACGGTGGTGAATGAATAACTCGCCAACGCCAAGCGTCTCATAGCCCCCAGCCTCTATATTCGAGACCTTCATGCAAAAGGCTTCACGTCGTTGTTTTTCGATTCATTTTCCTATTTTGCCCTGCTGATTTAGAGAATATAAGATGAGAGAGTCTATTCATCATTTTAATGTCGTCGAGCTAGGCCATTAATCCTATTTATTGTGGTCTTTTAACTTGTCAAAATATTATAATTGTGTTAGTCAAATGGAGGAAAGAAATTATTGCCATTTCTATCATTTAAATTGCCTTTTACTTATAGCGATTACTAAAAGAATATGGTAAATATACTAATAAAAATATGTAGAGTAAGCCGTTCCCCCACCACGAAATGTCTTTCTTTTTTAACACAGGCATGCAATAACCAAAACCAACTGATCCCATAAGCAGCATAAAGATATCTATTCTTGGTAGTGCAGATTTTTTTTTTTGGGAAAGGTAGTAAGATATATTGCAACCAAAACAAAACCAAGATGTTTACAGCGTGTTAACTCTAGTGTATACCAGACACTACTATCCTAAAACAATGAGCAGTTTTGCAGTTTTGGATTCCTTCTGGTACAGCACTGTAGTTGGTATTTAGCATCAAGATGAATTTGTTTTAGCAATTGTTCTTTGGTCGAGCATCTCCCACTATGGACCCTTGCATTCCTCTCTCGCCAGATATGGTGTAGTGCAGATTTTTCCATTTCAAATAAATGATGCAATTGGATAGATAAAAGTTAGTCATTCACGCATTGATTTCTGGTAATAAAAGATCGAGACTTGAAAGAAAGAGGGGCGTTTGTTATTGTGCTAACCCTCGTGACGCATTCTAAAGGTGACAGTTTCGGAAGAAAAAAAAGGACACGGAAGATGGAGAAATGTTGGAATATGAATATATTCAGTCGTGGCGTGTTCTTACACACAGTACCGCGTTTTCTTTCCTTACTACTTGCTACATTTTATTACTTCTCAAAATCATCAATAATTCAACTGTGATTGCTTCAATATTTTCTATTCACGTCTAACAATGATCATGGCTGGGTTGTACTGTACGCCATGACGTACGTCAGGACAAGAAAAAGAAAAAAAAATGAAAGCCATATGATTTACTTGAAAAAAATACTCCATCCGTCTAACTTTATGACATAAGTTGCTGGACACGCAAATTAAGGTGACATTATTATAATAATAGCGTACAATGGAAAGATAAGAAAGTGTATATTTTAGCACGTCTTTTAAGAAAATATTATTATATTGATTGTTTGTGATGATTTTTTTGCTAAATAAGGAAATGTGATAAAATTATTGGGACGCCCGAGATGGAAAAATGTGAGAAAATTAGCGGGACCGATGGAGTAGTAAAATGTGATCTATACATGGACACGGATTCAAGACGTGGTTCTTATTATTACCATACCCAATTAACTTCTCTAGTTAAAATCTTGTTTGAGGCCCATGTTTGAACACCATATTGGGCCTAAACCAACTACTTGAAGCCCAATTGGATTTGTTAATTATACTATTTTAGACCTTTGGCTTTATTATATTATGGACGGAGGGAGGGGAAAAGAAAGAGAAGAAAAATCGGACAATTCCAATTCTAAACAGTAAACACTCACGACTCGGCTAGTGTTGCTGGATCCGTTCCCTTAATTGTCTCTGGTTGGCCAATTAAAATTACTGATTAATTTTTGCTAAGCGTAGCCATGAAGATGGCAATTAGGGTTTTGGCTGTAATCATTGTACTCTGGTGTTGTTCGTATCCAGCTCACTGTGTCTACAAAGACCAAGTCGGCCTCATGGATTGGTTAGTTTCATATTTCTTTTTTCTTCTTTTATTGCGCGATTGATGTTATATTTTCTGATTTGTTATTAATTTGCTTGTGCAGGCATCATCAGTACATAGGTAAAGTGAAGCACGCTGTTTTCCACACTCAAAAGGCGGGGAGAAAGCGGGTCATTGTTTCCACGGAGGAGAATGTTGTTGCATCGCTTGATCTTCGGCACGGAGAGATCTGTAAGTTTTATTATTATTATTATTATTATTATTATTATTATTATTATTATTATTATTATATTGTTATTTTTGTTTGATAAGTATTGGTTGGAAAGTTCGTCTTTTTCTGAGGTTTCATTTGTATAATTTGCTTCATGTGCAGTTTGGAGGCATATTTTGGGGCCAAACGATGCTGTCAATCAACTAGATATTGCGCTTGGGAAATGTAAACTTTTCTCATTGATTTAATTGTTGATTGTTATTATTTTATGATGTGCATTTTTACCTGGAACTTTAATTGAGTTTGGTACATTCTGAATCTAGTAGTATCCTTTTGATTAATGAGAGGATAAAGGAGGCTACTAGTTTTTGCCGTGCTGTGAAATGAATTAGTTTATAACCATCGTATTTGGTGATGAATGAAAGAGGTGATTATTACTGATTTCATAAAAAGGAATAGCATCCCCTTTTGGAGTGCAAGTGAAATGTTGTTCTGATCTGACGATAGATGAGTTATTTCATAGGATGTATATGCTAATTATTATAGTTTTGTCTTTGCAGATGTCATCACATTGTCATCTGGAGGCAGTGTTTTAAGAGCTTGGAACCTTCCAGATGGCCAGATGGTGTGGGAGAGTACACTTTCTGGATCAAAGCCCTCAAAGCCATTATTACTAATTCCAGTGAGAAACTATTTATGTCTTTCCAAATTAACACCGTTGTTTCATAAAAGATTATAAATTCTTTTTCCGTTGATTATTTGTTTATTTTAAACCTTAGCAATCCATGTCTTATGTGATCATAACTGACACACAATAAGTTCTTTGCTCTAATCATGCATGCTACATTTCCATAAGCAATTCCTTACTTTTGTTGCAGGCTAATTTGAAGATTGCCAAGGATGATGTAATCTTCGTTTATGGGCATGGTTTCATTCAGGCTGTTGCGAGCTTCGATGGCGAGGTCATCTGGAGAAAGGAATTAGCGTCTGAAGGGTTTGATCCCTGATACAAACAGAATTCGATGCATTTTACTTTTATTTGCTTGTACTTGCCAATTAGTTGAATAGTCTATCTCGCATTTTGCAGCATCAACGTCCAACAGCTAATTTATCCAGGTGAAGGGGATGTTTTGTATGCTGTAGGTCTCCGTGGCTTGTCCCAAGTAGAAGCTCATCAGGTTAATGTCAAGACTGGTGAGCTGCTAAGGCACAATAACGTGCTCTTTCCTGCTGAGTTTTCTGGGGAGCTTTTGTTTGTAGCGGACGCCACTGCTGTCGCTGTGGATTCCACTGGAAAGACTCTGGTTACGCTAATCTTTCAAGATGGAGAAATTACCATTCATCAGAATCAAATTTCTGAAATCATTCCTGATTTTCAAGGGGCAGCAATCATACTTGCCTCCAAAATTCACGGAGTGTTTATACTTGAAGCAGATGGGTCTAATTTCCTCATCAGAGTGATAAGTGGTGGCAGCCCGAAGGTTGTCGCAGACCTTGTCAATATAAACGCTGCCAGTGATTCTCTAACTCTTCCTGATGGTCAGCAAGCGTTTGCTGCAGTTAAACATATTGACGATAAGATTATTGTGACTGTCAAACTCGTCAATGACATGTCACTCAAGTTAACAGAGGAAACAGTTCAAATGGATCCGCATAGGGGGCTTGTGCATAAGGTTTTTCTCAACAGCTATGTCCGAACCGACAGATCAAATGGATTCAGGGTTCTGATTGTGATGGAAGACCATTCATTGCTCTTATTGCAGCAAGGAGAGATTGTATGGAGTAGGGAAGATGGACTAGCTTCAATAACTGATGTGGTGGCATCAGAGTTGCCTGTTGAAAAAGATGGTGTATCTGTGGCCAAAGTAGAGCACAACATTTTCGAATGGCTTCAGGTAAGATGCAAATTAAGATAGTTATGGTTATGGATATGGTTTCGATGGTTTGTAATTTTCCTGTGCATCATATCTGAAACACCGATGCAACTGCCGCTGTGTTTTTTTTTTTTTAATTTCTAGTTTCCACTCGTCATGATTAACCATCTCTCTAGTTAAATGCTTAGGTGACATGATGTGAAACTTTTCAACTAATTTCATCAATATGTATCGCTAAAATTCATTATACTAGTTTGGATATACCTGGAGTCTTACTATTTGTCTACTCGTTTAAGGGGCATTTGCTGAAGCTCAAAGGAACCCTTATGATAGCTACCCCTGATGATGTAGCAGCCATACAGAAAATAACATTACAGAGTTCTGATAAAAGCAAGTTGACACGGGATCGCAAGGGATTCAGGAAGCTTCTCGTAGTACTCACTCGAGCAGGAAAACTTGTTGCACTACACACGGGAGATGGAAGGATCGTGTGGTCTATTTTAGTGAATTCTCTTCGTCAGTCACATAAATGTGCAAGTCCGAGAGCGATCAGCTTGTACAAATGGCAGGATCCTCACCATCATGCGTTGGATGAGAATCCATCAGTTCTCATCGTGGGAAAATGTGGAGAGAGTTCTGATTCTGCTGGCGTGCTTTCCATTGTTGATGTTTACACGGGGGAGGAGCGCCAGAACATTGGACCTGTTCATTCAATTGCACACATTATTCCATTGCCTTTAACCGATTCCATCGAACAGCGCCTTCATTTATTGTTGGATGCTCATGGGAAGGCTCACTTGTATCCTAGGACTGCAGAGGCTCTTGAAATTTTCCAGCGTGAGTCAGGAAATGTTTATTGGTATTCTGTCGAAACTGACAAAGGTATTCTAAGGGGTCATGCTGTGCATAAGAATTGTGTTCATGAGGTGGAAGACAGCTTCTGCTTTGACACCAAGGGTCTGTGGTCAATTGTGTTCCCACTAGAATCGGAAAAGATTGCCGTTACCGTGGCTAGGAGCTCAAATGAGGTATCTTTTTTCTTCTTATGCAACCCATTTCATCAACTAACCAATTTGGCTTTCGAAATGTCACTGTTTCTTTCATTTTCTTTTTAGATATCTTTCACTAAAAAATTTATGGGACTTTGGCTTTCTGATATCAGTTTGTGATATGCCTCCTTGTCTACTTCTCCCTTTCTAGGTAGTGCATACTCAAGCAAAAGTGACGGGCGATCAGGAAGTCATGTACAAATATATCTCCAGAAATCTGCTCTTTTTAGCTACAGTTTCACCGAAGGCTTTTGGGCCCATTGGTTCAGTTACACCAGATGAGTCGTCGTTAATTGTTTATGTAATTGATACTGTCTCTGGCCGCATATTGCAACGCATGACTCATCAGGGATCACAGGGCCCTGTAAAAGCAGTAAGTATTAGTTCCCATTGGTACACATACAATGATATCTTTAATGCTATATCCACAAAGTTGTCTGTAACCTATCTTTGCTTTCCTTGTGATTTATGTGCCTTCTGAAAAATTATAATTGATCTTTTTCCCCTATTCCTTCAAAGGTTTTTAGTGAGAATTGGATCGTGTACCACTACTTCAACTTAAGAGCACACAGATATGAGATGTCTGTCATCGAAATCTACGATCAAGCTCGTGCGGTACTTTCTTCAACTTGGCCTTGTCGCACATGTGTTTTGTCTTTGATATATGTTAAACTATTGATGTGTCCAGGATAACAAAGACGTAATGAAGCTTATTCTGGGAATGCACAATCTTACTTCTCCTGTAACGGCTTACTCCCGTCCTGAAGTATACACGAAATCACAGTCATACTTTTTCACACATTCCGTGAAAACACTGGCTGTGACAGAAACTGCCAAAGGCATAACTTCCAAGCAGCTTCTTCTCGGTACAATTGGTGATCAGGTCAGGTTTTTAACTTCAAACAGATTATACAATTAACCTCTGCTGTGTGACATCGTCGGATATTCAATGCCTGACCTTTTAGATTTTGCCTTCCCTAATTTATGTGTTGCATCTTTAGAACCACTCTGCGGTGATGTGTTGCCCATTTTAATGAGTTATAGCATTAAAATTAACAGGTTTTGGCTCTTGACAAGCGGTTTTTAGACCCAAGACGTACGCTTAACCCCACGCAAGCTGAGAAAGAGGAAGGACTCATGCCTCTTACAGATTCATTGCCAATTATTCCTCAGGTAATTGAAGAAAAACATTCAACTGACATTCCAAAATTGACCGCTTTGTGGATAAACTGTCATCGGCAAATATATTTTCAAATAATCTGTCTCATCCCCTGAGTTGCTATTTTGCAGTCTTATGTAACCCATTCTCTCAAGGTAGAAGGCCTTAGAGGCATAGTAACCGTGCCTGCGAAGCTCGAGTCAACGGCCCTCGTCTTTGCATATGGTGTTGATCTGTTCTTCACACGTCTCGCACCGTCGAAGACGTACGACTCTCTTACGGAGGATTTCAGTTACGCTCTGCTTCTCATCACAATCGTAGGCCTCGTTGTGGCGATCATTGTCACTTGGATTTGGTCCGAGAAGAAAGAGCTTCAGGAGAAGTGGAAATGAATGCCATTTTATGCGATGTA
Organism: Craterostigma plantagineum; assembly: GCA_027422505.1. Lineage (NCBI taxonomy): Eukaryota > Viridiplantae > Streptophyta > Magnoliopsida > Lamiales > Linderniaceae > Craterostigma > Craterostigma plantagineum. The sequence goes on from JAPQWV010000082.1 coordinate 2,655,109, forward strand.
TAATTTATTGTTTTCTTCTTAGATTAAGCGGTCAGAACAACTTTTGTCAGACTAGACATATCTTTTTATGTTTCTTTCGGAGTTTCCTTCTCGGTGGTGGTATTTGGACATAGATCTTGGCTGGGGCAAGCGGTGCCACGATTTTAATTTACAACCAATATTTTGGCAGCAAATATTGATTAAACAACATATAATTCTTCCCTTCATTGCATGCATGCTAAACCCAAAACAGTGAAGTTTTCTATACAATCAATACTAGACTAGTGCAATCAATACGTGTATAAAACGAATGTGATGAAACCGGCCGTCCATAATAGTGTTCTCTTATATTTATGTTAGCAGCTTATTGTGTTTACTGATGGAATATTATTTATGTATCTTCCTTGTGTCGAGGAAGTTCTTCTTCTTGGAGTCGCAGGATTTGATGTAGTCCATGAAATCAGCAAAGGCCGTGTCTTTATAACGCCTTGGATTGGATTCTTCATCGATCAACACAGTCCATGGTCCCACCTTGCTCGTAAAGGGCAGACTGTGCAATGAAGCCACTGATGTCCGATGCATGCTGGCGTTCACCAGCACTCTGTGCAACACACTCTTGTACCTTCCATTGCTAAATATCTGTGTCAACAAAAAAATCAATAAATATAAATGTACAAGACAAACGGAGAGATAGATAGATTTCTGCGTTTACCTCAAGATGGTCGCCTACGTTGACTACGAAAGAACCAGGCATGGGATGAACAGTGAGCCAACGTTGTCTGTGCTGTATCTGAAGACCCTTAACTTGGTCTTGAAGTACAAGTGTGAGAAAGCCGTAGTCAGAGTGAGGTGGCATTCCCAGTGTAAGATTAGGTTCTGGGCATGGCGGGAAGCAGTTTGCCATCATAAGCTGGCTTCCATTTTCTAATTCCTTCAATATCGTCGACTTCATATTATTCCCTTCATAATCTTGCTGCTGCTGTAACGTTGTTTCTCTCTCGTCGCTGCTGGACTTGGAGGATTTATTACAACGTGATAATGTCAGGCTCTCTAATATGGCTTCAGCGAGTGTCAGGAACAACTGCTTCGTTTCTCGTGCGTAGGTAGCCGCCTTTTCCCTGTTGTTTTTGGTGTGTAATGACAGTATCAATTAAAAAACTACCCACTTGGCATGCAGTTGGCAATGCCATGGAATGGATGGATATAGATGTAGTTGATTACCTGAAGCTTTGAGGAGAGGATGGCCAATGAGGGACGACGTCAGGCATGGGAGTGCAGACCAGCTTGAGGAAATCTCTCCAGGAAAAGACACGGTCGTTTGTCTGGTTGAAGCTTGTCCCATACCTAACAATGGAGTTTAGATCAGCAGACATGTACTTCTCCCTCTCGCTTATGGGCTGATCGAAGAACCCTTTGCTTGCTTCGATCATGTTGCTCATCACATCCTCAGAGATGCCGTGATTCACAACCTGTGGTGGTGCTTAATTAATAGAACATTTGAAGGACTCAGACTCAGACACAAACAAGACAACCATTCAATATATAATCATGATCACCTGCAAGAACGTCGGATGTTGGAATTAACTTGATAAGAAAGAAACCTGGAAAAATCCGTAGCGTTCACAGGCGTGAGCAAGAGATTGGAGCGCTTGAGACCTCCTCATCTCCCCGGCGCTTGTTCGCAGATCCATGAGATCAACGATGGGAAGCTTAATGAGACTTGTAATACTATTATCGTCATCATCTGCTGATGCCTTCTTCTTCTTCTTCTTCTTCTTCTTCCCACCAGCGCCGCTACTGATTGCAGACGTTGTTGTTGATAGTAATAATGGACGTTCCTCCACTGGCCATATGTACTTTTTAGGAAGATGATGGACTCCATTGTCGTACATGTGCTTCACTCCTTTACTACTATCAATACTACTGCTGCATATTAATTGATGAGGATCACTGTCAGCAGTTACTGAAACCGTTCTTCTCTTTTCCTCAGCCACTATCAACGCAGGCGACATCTTCTTTTGTTTAGAATAAAAGATAGAGAGAGAAAAAAGAGAGAGTGGGAAGGTGGTGAAAAGCGAGGATTATGGGGCTCATTTATAGCGAAATCAATGTAAAAAAAAAAAAGTCGTACGAACGAACGAATAATGCGGTTTAGGGTTAGCTGTTTTAAGAACGTTGGATCGGATTTTATGGATGTTGACAAATTGGATATGACAAATAGAGATGAAAGAGTTAGGGCCATCCCATATTTACGTAGAAACACATTTCACATTATATATAAGATTTATATCTGCGAAGTTGCTAGGCTGACTTTTTTACTTGAATATGCTACTTTAATGACTTCTACTACAGACTTTTGCCATAGCCACACAATAGAGATAGAATATATAGATATTTATTGACTTGCCATATATTTATGTACAAGACTTTGGTTGGCTTACTCGCCATGCCATTCTTGACTTGGTAGTGAATGAAAATCACAGCGGGAATTAATTATATAAATAGTATTATGTGAAACGAAATAAATGCTTGAACATCCATCTCGTTCGTACTTTGGATACCAATATAACCATCCAATGCCTGTTGAACTGACCAATAATTAACCGGGAAACTAAATTGTAAGTTCGTGATATATAAAAATATTGACTCTGGAATTAATGTTTGCTAGTAAATTTTCTTTGATATGTAATATACTATAAGGTGCGTTGACCGGATGTATGTGCATGCATCTACATTGTGGTTGCCTGGAGCTTCATTAATTAAGGCCATGTACCAATCAACTTCTTTACGTATTTAATAATTTTTGGGACAATGAAACTTAATGATATCCGACTTGAAGTTAAAAATAAAATTAGACCAGAATCTTCTAAAATAAAATATAAAAGCAAAGTATGCCACTTTCACACACATTTCATTGAAGTTATCCAACTGCCGGCTTATTAATTGTGGTATTATTACCCAGTATCTTTTGACTTTTGGTAAATTAGTAAGTTGTGGTCACAAATTATTTTCTATGGTTTGACTCTTATAAAATAAAAATTATATGGTAGTATGTATTGGTGGAGTTTCTACACATGTGTGTTGTGTGTGCGTGATTCCGTCATCAAACCGGCCACAATTAATTGATGATTTAGTATCTTCTTTTTTAATAGAATCTGAATATATTGATCGAAATCTCTATTTTATTGGGATATATACAAAATTTTAGAATTAATACATAAATTTGCTTCTTCTCCGAGGACTGAAAACCTGTTTTCCCTCACGCATGTACTCCATGGCGCACTTTGTATGCCATTAGTTTATTTATCTCTATTACGCTAACTGTACCATTTGCACGAATATGAAGTTGCCTTAATATATGCTTTTTTTTTTCTCACTAACATTCGGAATATTATAATGAATTTTCCAAAAAATAGTTAGATCGATCATTCAGATAAACCCTTAAACGTACGTGTAAGGCGTTTATATCTGTCTTTTCTATACGTCAACCATATGCATCCGTTTAAGAAGCATAAGCGGGTTACGATCTCAATTTTATACTCGTCGACCGTATTCACTATACTCATAAAAATGTCACAGTATTCACTATACTCATCGACCGAATAAAAAAACCCGGCCATCAATATGCTTATGATATTTTCACATCAATTCGAAATTCCAATTAAAAAGTAGATGATAATCACATAGCTAGTGATCTTAAAAAAAATAAAAATCAAATCTATTAAAAATATCAGACCTAAGACAAGGTTTGGCTTAGTTAAAAAAATTAAACCCGTGCTGAAGTAACGCTTATGATGTGCAAAGAAGTGATTCCCAGCTGTGTGGATTATATATAAATATATATATACACTAGGGTGTGTAGTGTAATAAGTATTAGTGTTGCGTTGTATTGTTTCTGTCCTTTGTTCTTCGTTCATTGCATATAGTTTGGCATCCACGTCAGCTCCCAATATTTATATTATTTTCAGTATATTTTATAATTGTAATAACATAAGCCTATGGTCTCCAAAACCCAATGCTTTGCTGTACTGTCCTAACCTAGTATTTCCCTCTGTAAACAAGTGTCTCTCAAAACACACACTTGAATAATATATCCGTACCAAAATAAAGTAGTAACTTAAAGAGATGTTTTTTTTTACCTGCCCATGGCGTTTATTGCATGTCCCAACTCATTTACTGGGAGAGAATATTTCTTGTTGGCCTTACATTACAGTACATTGCTGCCATTGCCAACTGTCTTAGCTTTTGTTTGAATTGAACATCACATACGCATATATAATATAAGTTTTCTTATATCAATACAACGATATGTATCACAAATAATAATTTAAAAGACACGTGGATGTTAGCTTATATAATATAAAGATATACAGCTTGAGCGAGGTTTTGATGTTTGTGTAAGGGCCAATGAATCGACAGTAGCTTCGAATGTTAACTGAATCGAACCTTATAATATAAGTATATGTAGCAGACAAACCCTGAAAGTGGTGCGAGTGTTAGCTAGGGTTTGCTTCTTATGTTTGTGGCTTATATCTTCACTTTAATTTGTAGCGACTCACATGTCTCAACTGTTTTGTATTCACGAGACGAAGATTCTCTCGATCGATGCCTATCCACCTATCATTTATATCTCTTATATAACGAATAACATGCAAATAATCATTTATACATTGAAATGTTATAAAGTTATTATTATTACTTGGTAATTTCGGCTGAACGATCATCCAAAAAGAGCCGCCAGAACTTGGGCTTCTTAAACGGGCTAATTCCAAAGTTGGGCCCAATAATAATTTGCTCAAAGCCCAATATAAAAACATGATCGTCCCTCCTACCCTACAATACTGAACGGACATGGTTTATTATTGAGAGCTGAGGATCTATTCTATTCTATCTATCGTCTGTATCTACTCAATCGTCTCGCCATTAACATGTCATCGCTCTCACACTCAAGCTCACTAACGTTGTTAACTCTTCCAAATTTACCAAGCCGCTCGCGCCATCGCAAGCTTTCGCAGCTCACCGTTCAATGCTTTTCTGCAAACAACGCCGACAAGAAGCTCCCTCCTACGAGCGGTAGCAGCAAGCCTACTTCGTGGGTGAGCCCAGATTGGCTCACATCTCTTACGAAGTCACTGACCATCGCCTCCAAGGACGATTCCAACATACCCATGGCGAGTGCGAAGCTCGATGATGTGTCGGACCTCCTCGGCGGGGCCCTTTTCTTGCCGCTTTACAAGTGGATGAATGAGTATGGGCCAGTTTATCGCCTAGCTGCTGGTCCCAGAAACTTCGTCATTGTGAGTGATCCCACCATTGCGAGGCATGTGTTGAGGAATTATGGGACAAAGTACGCCAAAGGGCTCGTGGCTGAGGTTTCCGAGTTCTTGTTTGGATCGGGTTTCGCCATTGCCGAGGGCTCCCTTTGGACGGTAATTGAGTTGTTATATGCCAATTGTCTTCTTTATCTTATGTTTCTTCAAACTTTTTACTTTCTATTAATGGGATTTTGGTTGTAAAAGTTGCATCCTTGTAATGTAACGAGTGCAATTCTTCTTCATATACGTTCGTCCTTGGATTGAAGAAAGTGTATGCTCATTATAGGTAAGGCGCAGAGCAGTGTTGCCGTCGCTTCACAAGAGGTACTTATCCATAATAGTCGAACGGGTCTTTTGCAGATGCGCCGAGAGGCTAGTGGAGAAACTGAAAGCCCATGCACTCGGCAGAACATCTGTAAATATGGAGGAAAGATTTTCTCAGCTAACGCTCGATGTCATAGGGTTAGCATTATTCAACTACAATTTCGATTCTCTTACAGCTAATAGTCCAGTGATTGATGCGGTTTATACTGCACTTAAAGAAGCAGAGCTGAGATCAACTGATCTGCTGCCGTATTGGAAGGCAGGTTTTCATACCACATTTAAGACCCGAACCAACTTTTATGAGCCTCGTAATGTTTATCTTCACTGACGTTGATTGCACTTCACTTTTACAGATTGATGCTCTGTGTAAAATAATACCGAGACAGATCAAGGCTGAGAAGGCGGTTTCTTTGATTAGAGAAAGTGTCGAAGAACTCATAGCGAGATGCAAAGAGATTGTGGAAACTGAGGGTGAAAGGATAAACGAGGAAGAGTACGTTAACAACGAAGATCCAAGCATTCTTAGGTTCTTGCTTGCTAGCAGAGAAGAGGTATTGTGTATTAACCCCCTATTACTTACATGTAGGAAACGCTGGTAAACCCAAACTGGTAGTAAAATTATTAGTTAACTTCTATCTATGTATGGCAGCAAAGGTGGCCTAAATGTGATATTTGTCATAGGTTTCAAGTACACAGCTGAGGGATGATCTTCTGTCAATGTTAGTTGCTGGTCACGAAACCACTGGTTCCGTCCTCACCTGGACATCTTATCTTCTCAGTAAGGTATACATGTTACAGCATAGTTTCTCTTTGTGATTCTCTATAATTTGGGATACTCTTCCTATGTGATCAAGTGAACATCTTTTCAAGTCTTAACAGTCTCAGTAACCTAATACTTACCTAAGATCGCTGAACACAGGATCCTTCTGCTATGGCTAAAGCACAAGAGGAAGTAGACAGAGTTTTACAGGGCAGGCTGCCTACTTACGAAGATACAAAGAATCTCAAGTTCTTGACCCGTTGCATCACCGAGTCCTTGCGCCTATATCCTCATCCACCTGTGAGTTTCGACACCTCTTTTCCTTACTTTTTTTGTTGTTCTTCCAAAGTTTAGTTTCCCTGAAGAATATGAACCCTTATCAGGTTCTAATAAGAAGAGCTATAGTATCTGATGTACTACCTGGGAACTATAAAGTCGAACCTGGTCAAGACATCATGATCTCAGTGTACAATATACACCACTCTGCAAAGGTACATTACACTGCCTATGACCTCCATGTCTTCTATTCTAATGCTCTTTCTTTCTGAAGGTATGGGACAGAGCAGACGATTTCGTTCCAGAAAGATTCGACCTTGAAGGCCCAGTTCCAATGAAACGAACACTGAGTTTAGGTAGTAGCTAAAAGAGCTCGGTTAATCCATTCGACGCAGCTATAACTTAAACTAACAAGTGTTTTTTTTTTTCTGCAGATTTATTCCATTCAGTGGAGGCCCACGCAAGTGTGTTGGCGATCAGTTTGCCTTGCTCGAGGCAATAGTAGCACTTGCTGTAGTTTTGCAGCACGTAAGCTTCGAGCTGATCCCTGATCAAACCATAGGGATGACCACGGGCGCCACGATTCATACGACAAATGTAAAAAAAAATAATAATAATAATTCTTCTGAAGCCTTTTTACAAATGAGTTGTGATGTATATATTATTACATTTTTGGCTTGTGCTGCTATGTTGTGTAGGGCTTATACATGAAGGTGACTCAAAGGCCAACTGCATCGAGCTTCATTGCAGCGCAAAGGTGAGACGACAGAGCTTGCGCGTGTGTATTATAAGAGAGAAGCTTTCATGGTAGGAAAACTACCACGACGTCGTCTGTTTGTATAGAATAGAGGATATTGAAACTGTAATTCGAAAGACTCCACCCACTACATTGTTCTGATGATGATTATAATTTTTCAAATATATAAAGAAACTTCAATTGTTATTCCACCAATTAAAAAGAAGTGAAAGTGCTATCAACATATCGCGATTCTGTCTGACTGGTAAAGACACGCTTGGCCTATTTGGTAATAAATATGCATAAAACGAGCGTTGGCCGCAAGCGGACAAAGGCCACGCGATGCGGATCCGACCCGACCCGAAAAGCTGGGTGGGCAGTTTGAAGCAGCGAGCGACCATGGAGATTTTCTCGGCGGCGGAGAAGAATCCACACACTTTGAGAAAGAAAATTAATCAACGAACCTAACTAAATACGAACCCTACACTAAAGCTATATATATAATGGTTTGGTTGGTAGGTAGACTCTCTATTCTTATGAGCAGCAGCTTTCGGTTCCATCTATCTATCTATCTATGGCAGACTCCTCCATGGATATGTATGATCCCTGACTATAGTAACCAATATTCTTAATTTTTCTTCGCACGAGGAGGACAACAAAACTAAGTAGGGTGGGCTATTTATGATTGTTATTATTCATAGCTCTTTTTCTTTTACGTATGGTTGACGTAAGCGAGATAGAGACGACGAACTCGGCGGCAGCGATATTGACCACACAGTTAAAAGAAGGTTTTTCTTCCCTAAAGTGATTAGTAGCTAACTAAATAATAATTACTTACTTATCATCTGCCTGTCTGTGCCTCTCTTTATTCAGGATAGAGAGGAGAAAGAAAGGACAGAGTAGTAACATACAAATACAACCAACATCTTCTATTTCAGAGTTCAAAGCAACGCCTGCTGCTGATAATGGTCGACTCAGTCAACTGTGTAACTAAACTAGCTATTGAGGATTAGATTAGATATCTAAATATGTAATATATTATCTATATCCAATCCATGTATGTGATCTCACTATCCTACAGTGCAGTAGCCTACAATGAAGACCGACTCAGTCAAGCAAACATAACATGACTAGTAGCCCTTTTGTTTTTATCATGAACGTGGGAGTTAAAAAGTGGTAATACTTTCTCTTCTGTAATATTATTATTATAACCCATCATCCCATATTCTGCAGCAGCAGCAGCAAACTTTTCTACGACACACACACACACACACACTAATAATAATAATGGAAGAATCTACCACTACTATTACTACTCATCATCATCATCATCATCAACAGCTTCACTTCGTTCTAATTCCATTGCTGGCTCAAGGACACATGATACCGATGATGGACATAGCCAAGCTACTGTCCCAACACGGCGTCAGAACGAGCTTAGTCACAACCCCACACAATGCATCGCGCTTCATGGGACGAGCTATCAGCATCAACCTCATCGAAATCCCATTCCAATGCCAACAAGTAGGCCTGCCAATAGGCTGCGAAAATCTCGACAGCGTTCCCTCTCGCCATCTCATCAGAAACTTCTACAGCGCCCTCGATAAGCTTCAACAGCCTCTCGAGAAATACCTAATGGAAAACGGACCGAAACCTAGCTGCATAATCTCCGACAAGTGCCTCCCGTGGACGTCGAACGTCGCCCACAAGTTTAAGGTTCCAAGGGTTGTGTTCCACGGCATGTGTTGCTTCTCTCTTCTTGCCTCTCACAGTGTCAAGCTTTACAAGCCTCACCTCTCCGCGAATTCCGACCACGAACCGTTTCAGATTCCCGACATGCCTTTTGAGGTTGAAATAAAGAGATGTCAGCTCCCAGGATCGTTCGTTGCCTCGCCCGATTTGGACGACATAAAGGATCAGATGAAACGAGGCTGAATCGAACTCTTTTGGGTGGTGGTGAACACTTTCCATGGATTGGAAGTGACTGCGTGGAGGAGTACGGAAGAGCTATCGGCAAGAAAGTTTGGTGCGTCGGCCCAGTTTCTCTGTGTAATAAGGAAGTCCCCGACATGTTCCACAGAGGAAACAAAGCATCGATCCACAGAGACGAGTGTTTGCAGTGGCTCGATTCGATGGAACCAAAGTCGGTGATCTACGCCTGCCTCGGGAGCCAATGCAGGCTTGTCCCCGAGCAGCTCATACAGATAGGGCTCGGGCTCGAGGCGTCGAACCGTCCCTTCATATGGGCTGTGAAGACGAGCGATGAGCTCGATGAACTGCTGTTGGAAGAAGGCTTCGAAGGTAGGATCAAAGGTAAGGGGCTTCTTATAAAGGGTTGGGCCCCGCAAGTCTTGATTCTGTCCATCGATCGATCGGTGGATTCTTGACGCACTGTGGTTGGAATTCGACGATCGAATGCGTTTGCGCTGGCGTGCCAATGATAACTTGGCCCATGTTCGCCGAGCAGTTCTTGAACGAGAAGCTGATCAATGAGGTTTTGAGGATCGGAGTAAGGGTCGGCGTCGAATTGCCAGTTCGATGGGGCGAAGAGGAAAGGGTTGGAGTTCTTGTAGGTAAAGAACAAGTCGTAGAAGCTGTGGTGAAGTTGATGGGCGAAGGAGACGAAGCCGAAAGGCGAAGGAAGAGGGCTTTTGATCTTAGTGTCGTGGCTCGTAAAAGCATGGAAAGTGATGGATCAGCTCATAAGAACATATCACTTCTCATTGAGGATGTTAACAAGTACTATCTATGATGATCAGTTGTAATGAGGCAGAAAGAAATAAAGAATTATACTTAGCACAGAAAAATCATAGCTTTTTATTGCTCTCATCAGTTGTAACAACGAGAGAAAGAACCTAATAGTTGTAGCAGAATCTTAACAGCTTTAACATGATAGAGATTTATACTGTTTCTTTCATAACATCTTGTATGAGAACTCCCACATTGCAATAAGACGAACCGTTTTCTTCACGGAAGTTTTCGCTGCTCTGGCGAGCGTTTTCGCTCTCTCCCTTCTCTCTTGGCCTTCTTCTCCTCCATCCATCAACCTATCGATTGCCCTACGTATCTCTTCGCTCTTCAGCTGAACTCCAACGATGTCTTCTTCTCCAAAGTTCACGGGCAGCTCGATGCCTGCTCTTACGCCTATCTCAATCACGTCTACCACAAATCTCTCATTGCAGAACTGCTCTGCAAGCACAGGCCACGTCAGCATAGGCACGCCGTACGTATCCCTTCGAGGATCGAGTTCCATCCGCAGTGAGTTAAGAACCCTCCGATCGAAGTATGGGACAGCACCAAAACTTGAGGTGCCCAACCTCGGATCAAGACTCCCCTGTCTGCGATTTTCTCCTCAAACCCTTCTTCCAAGATCCAATTTTTGAACTCATCAGATGCATCTTTGATGACCCATATGAAGGGGTGCCTCATTCTTTCCAAGGCAAGGCCAAGCTCAATGAGCTGCGAAGTCGATAACTTGCTATGCTGCCAAGGCAGACGTAGATCACCGAGCCCGGGGATTTCGAATCGAGCCATCTCAGACATGCTCGTCCATCGCAGAAGCTCTGTCTCCCCTCTGAGCCTTGTCGGCGTCGTCTTTATTGCACAGAGAGACGGGCCCAATGCACCAGACTTTGCTGTTCCCAGTCGCCTTCTTGTACTCTGCAACGTACTCGCCTTCGAGTTCTTGGAAAGTGTTGGCTACGGTACCGAACGATTCCACGTTGGATCTGATCACGTCTTCTCTAAACCGAAGCCACTCGGGCGTGGCTTTTCCCGAACTGCCTTGAGCTGCGCTAAGGTCATCTCAATCCTATGAGGCAAGCGAGGAACCACAAGTACTCTCCTCCTTATCTGCGTACTCGCTGAAATCCTCTAAAGTACCGAGTATGTGAATGCACAGCAGAGAAAAGCAACATGTCCATGGAATACGATCCTAGGAATGCCCAGCTCCTTTGCAAGATCAGTCGTCCAGGGAAAGCACATGTCGGAAATCAAGCAGCTCGGGGAAGGCTTGAGCTCTTGGAGGGCCGAGCGAAGGGGTTCTCTGAGCATGTAGCAGGCGCCGAAGAACCTGCGAGCTTCATCAAGGGAACGGTTCATTTCGATGCTTTCGTGCCCTGGCTGCAAGCCAACTTCGAGGCATGGAAAGGTTAGGTGGATTACATCGATGGGTAGCCCTGAATCCACAGAGCGTGCGACCGACGGTTGAATTCTGCTTGCGTTGAGTGCGGTGGTGAAGATGGTGACTTTCACGCCGCGGTTTGAAAGAAGGCGTGCTATTTCGAATGTTGGGATCAAGTGGCCCTGAGCAAGGAAGGGAAACAGGGCAAGTGAGGCTTTGGTCAGAAGACATTGTTTGTGTTCGTTTGGAAGTTGATATTGTTTATTTATCAACTGGGGAGTGGGGATGCTCTTTATAAAAGAGCTGAAATATGAATGGAACTTGCTCCGAAAGAAAAGACCATCTCGTTAGGAGTAAGTCTTTAGCTTTATTTCCCTTTAGTTGTCCAAGTCTTTCATTTTCTTTAGGAATAAGTAAACCTATTTTTAGTAATTCCCTTGGTGACTTAGTAAGAGTTAGGGGCTTATAAAGAGCTGATGCTATGAATGGAACTTGCTCAGAAAGAAAAGCTCATCTCTATTTTTTTTCTATCTTGGTCCTGTAGAAATGACAATACTTCCCAACGTCTTGATTAAAAAGTAAGATGCTTTCTGTTCCTCGCCCTCTGATGAGTTGGGTTTAATCTCTTTTTACACTTTAGAATCATCGAATGAGAGGATCTCTCCGTAATCATGCCATTCGTATGTCAACTTTTTTTTTTTCAGCTCTTACATTAATTCACTTTCGGTTACAGATTAACTATTAACCTTGTATCTAAGCTGCGACAACAGAATATCTGAATATAAAAATAAATAAATCAATCACTTTAGCAAAAAAGTTATTCCAGTGATCTCGAAGTGAACGCTACATACGACATGCAATGCAGTGTACCTGGGATATTTTTCACAAAGCAAGGCAGCACAGAGTAGATAAGATAATACAAAGAATGATATAACTCAGCTTAGGCTGCCGTGGCTGAGATTGTAAGAACTTGTAACTTGCAAGAAGATTGACAGACCGATCACGACCAAACATGCCCATTGTCAAGTTTCTTCTGCTTCTTTTTCTCTTCCTTTCCTCTTTTTGTTGTGTTGATTCTTCGGTCTGCATGCTGAGCTAGACGAGAGCGAACTTCTAACAGCTTAGCTTTTGCGTCTCGGAAAGGTGCATCAGACTTGGTTGCCATCAATTGCTACGAAATAACAATAAAATAAAATACCCACTTAAGGTCATACTAATTTATATATCTAATGCCGCCGCGACTGTGATTATCAATGTTACCTTAAGATGGTCCATGCTGCTAAATTAAAGCCTAAGATGTCTTTGCATTCCTGTCACATTATGAAACATTCGGTCGCCAAAATTATCTTTTGTATGGCTGAAAATCATGCATGCAGGGATCTAAAATCTATGTGAAGGAATAGATATCCTAAGCACTTAAATTTGCAAATCACTGACTCAAAATGAGAGGGAAAAAATGGCAAATCTGACGTCAATACATTCAACCCAAATGCCATACCTTGACCCTTTCATGCAAAATATCTTTGAGAATCGATAGTATTGGTCTAGCAGACGCCGTAGAGGTTAACTGATTATGATGGATCTGTAACAATACAGTAGCAACACGACAGACGAGCTCACCTGGACATCAAAACAAATGTGGTGGAAATAAATATAACATCGTTTATTACAGAGAAATAAGCAGATAATATTGAACATCGGTATCTAAGATGCACTCACCTTGTCTGGAAATGCAAGCCAATCTTTCAAATAGGACAAGACCCTCAGCGAATCTGAGAATGGAAGAGCCTTGCACACACAACAGATATATCATCAATTACATCATTGAAATGCTGAATATACCATGAAAAGAATGACATATGCTCTATGGGCATTCCCGATAAAATAGGATAAATATTATGGGGTGCAAAAAGAGCAATTAAACTTACGAGCAATGCCTGTTCCAAATCATTCGTGTGAACAGTGGAAACTGCACGCAGAACATAGTCGGATGGAGAGAGACCAAGCATAAGAATGTTGGGTTTGAAAGACAACGCTTTCCCTCTAGATTTTTCCACCTGAGCCACAAAAACAGTGGCAATCAGATACATAAGATGACTCATAATTCCGAAGGCCGGTTGCAAAAGACCAGCGGCTTCAATCAGAAACATATTCCTCAAATAAAGAAAACGCTATAGGAAGAGTTGTATGTGTTCGATTGTCAAAATCTGTAAAACATATGAGAGATAAGGATACCTCATGTTCCGAAATACGCTTAAGTTCTTCCTCCGCATATCTAATGCTTCCATGATAGAGTCAGCTGCTGTCACAGTTTCTCCGTTTTCTTTCCTGCTAATCCCACAGCACCTTCTTCTGGAACTGTTTCGTTAGGCACATACCTGCTTTCAAACCTTGTCAAGATCAGACTCAAACATCTCCTCCATTCTTTTTCTTTCTCTTCCTGAAACACACATATACGCATTTTAAGACAGAGAAATCACAATGGTGTTATAAGAATGGCTAGTGATCAACAAGAAATGTGGCTTAAGGAGAATATCAGGACATGAAGCTACACCTCATAAAAGAAAGGTTCTTCTGTACGATCCCATCGACGGATAGATCTATCATGGGAACCCGTTACAAGAAAATCACCACTTTTTTATATCACTATGTTTGATAATTGCAAAAGTAGGTCACTAACTTTTCATGTGAAAACAATTTTGGGTCATTTTTCAATGTAAGGTCACTAAGAATATATTTTTTGATTTGGGTCACTAAGTTTAGATTTTTTCAATTTTGGGTCACTATGTTTGTAACATTAGTACCAAATGAGTGACCCAAAATTGAAAAAAATGTAAACTTAGTGACCAAAATCGAAAAAATATATTCTTAGTGACCTAAAATTGAAAATGACCCAAAATTGTTTTCACATGAAAAGTCAGTGACCTACTTTTGCAATTATCAATCATAGTGACCCAAAAACGAAACATGTATACTTAGTGACCTAATTTTATAATTTCCCCATATATATATCTTGTATAATTATAATGTAGGTGACTTAGATAGAATGTTGAAATGCGTTCAATATAGTTAATTATATGAATTTTAAAAATAAAAAAATTAAAAACTACTCACTATCACATCTTAATTCATCATAGCTAAGTAAAATTTCATGATTTTATTAACATACACAGTATATATATATATATATATATATATATATATATTTAACTGTGTGAGAGAGTTCAGGTCAATTAAACTCACTAAATAATGGCTTTCAGGAAAAGAAACAGTCTGAGCTGGTGAACTCCTTTCAGGAAAAAAATATGAGGTCAACTACATTGTTATTTTTTTTTTTCGAAAGGTCAACTACATTGTTATTTGTTATTGCGAATTCGACCCATTCTTGTGAGCGATGAGCCAGAAATAGAATGAAAATGTGAACAATATATATGCATGTATATCTCAGATTATCATTTATCAGCAAATAGAGATTATTATTTCTTAATTATGTGGAAAACATTTATTAAGACGTTTATTGGGCTGCATTGGACCCAACTCGAATATGGACGAATAAATGTGGAGCAAACTTAACATGCAAAGAAGGATAAACGGTATGATATATATCTTGGTAGCTTTATGGATCTTATTTCTGGGCCCTCAAGGAGCCCAATATTATTACGGAATTTGATTTTCCATTTTCTAATATCCCAGAAAATCTATTTTTCGAACAGAAAATCTAATTCATTAAGTATAAATACAACCCGGCGCTAATAAAAAACCCTTTCAGATTCTAAAACGCAAATTAGGGTGGAGGAGTGATACCTGTTTGTAACCTCAGATTGAACAGCGCAGGTTATAGGCTGATATTCAGGATGTAAGCTTGACTCTGATTTTCCATGTTCGTTACCTTCAAAGGTTTCGTTAGTTTCTGCGAATTTGTATGTATGTTCCCGGACGAGATTCAATCTGTGGGGTTTTGCTTATGTAGAGCTTAGTATATCTATGCATGTTGTTAGATGCAATTACTAGTCTTTGTCTTTCCTTGTTTTTGGGTCAGCAATTTAAATGATTTGTACCCTTTAAGTGGCGCGAGCTTATCATCTTTAGAGCATTGAAAATTCTTCTGTTTTTTATTTGTTGCAGTGGAAAATGGGTGATTTGAACAGATGGGTCTCCGATAAGTTAATATCCCTTTTGGTTACTCACAGCCCGTCGTTGTTCAGTATGTGATAACGTTATGTAAGTATCCAATGCTGCATATAGTATATTCTTTATGTCAATGTAGGCATTATCTTTTGTTTCATGAACATTTGAGCCTGTTCAATGTTTCTATGTCGATGGCAGCTAAGAAGGCTTCATCTCCCAATGAGATTGAAAAGCAACTGGTTGAATTGGGAGTATCGTCTCCCTCGGAGACGCAAACATTTGCAAAAGAAATATACTCAAGAGTGGAGCATAAATCGTCTGGGCCAAATGTGAGAACTGGATATTGATTGGTCTCAAAATTTCATGCGATAGTTTAACATCAATAGCTAAGTATCACTAGTCTTATGTTCTTCACTTTTTCCAGCTATATCAGAAACAGGAGCGGGAGGCAACAGCTCTAGCACGAAAACAAAAGACCTACAAGCTCTTGGAGGCAGACGAGGAAGAGGAGGATACGGTTTCTGCTGCTCCGTCGAATAAAAAGGAGGATAGTCGAAGTCGAAGTAAAAAGTTTAGGAAGAGAAGTGAAATTCAAGATGACCAGGATGATGAGGCATAACATTTTATGCTTTACTTTCTAATTTTATTGTCTGATAGGATTGTGTAATAGTTACTCATTATATGTCCAATTCCAACAATACGAGTTCGTATTGATTTGATTTTGCAGGTCGTGAAAGTCAAGACTCAGGAAAGACGAGTAAGAAGCAGGACTTCACGAGATGAAGATGATGGTTCTGAGGTATCTTTTATGTTTTATAGCCACCTTTACCAGCCACCTCCAGCTAGACTGGATGCACTGTGAAGTGAAAGTGTGAATTTCTTTGAACAAGTACTATATAAGAAAGTAATATAGATTTTCGTGATTGAAGGACTTCAGTTGGGTCCTATCTGATTAGAGTTCTACTCGCGTTTTGTGGTTTATGGTTATGCTGTTTTCTGGTTGCAGTCTGAAGAAGATAGACTGCGTGATCAGAGAGAACGCGAGGAATTGGAGCTACATCTTAGAGAACGTGATGCAGCTGCTACTAGGAAGGTATGGATAAGCTGATTGCATATTTCTAAATTTTCGTTGTCTAGTGATCAGTTTCCAGACAACTGATATGATTAAGTATATAATTGGTTACCGGTAGGAAAAGTCCCAATAATTTCAAATATTTTGTCCGATTATTGGTAAAATTAAAATTTTTAGATACTGTTACTCCGCAAAAGTGAAACAGTGATTGAAAATGTTCAACGTTTGGGCGTAGGTATTAGGTGTAGTTTCATTTTGTTCAATGAAAACTAGTTGCTGTTTTGCAATTGTCTGAGAATTTCTTGACCTTTGGACTCACGCTTTTCTCGTATCGATGTACAGATGACTGATAAAAAAATGTCGAAGAGGGAAGAAGGTAATGTGTTAAATTTGTGGATTTTGGTTTCTCTATTTTAAGATTTCAAAAACATCGCTGTTTCTATGTTAGTCTTTTTACTTGTGATGTTTTCTTATCCAGTTAAGGGAATCA
Source organism: Craterostigma plantagineum (assembly GCA_027422505.1). NCBI lineage: Eukaryota > Viridiplantae > Streptophyta > Magnoliopsida > Lamiales > Linderniaceae > Craterostigma > Craterostigma plantagineum. Next base: position 2,672,312 of record JAPQWV010000082.1, read on the forward strand.
TCTTGTTGAGTGATTATAGAGATTTTTTTATCGTTTGTTATAATTTAATGATACTGTATTTTCGTATCCTGTAAAAATGAATCATAGTGTTGGCAATTAGTGTTCTGAACTCTTCTTAACCAAATGCGGCGTTTTTCTTAACTTTAGCGGGTAATTTCTTTGCAATGACCTTAATGTGGAACAAAATTTGAGGTGCGATATGAATGTTCAACATTCATATAAACAGTAAGTTGTATGAAAATTTTATAGTTTTAGTGAAATTGTTGTGTATTTTGTCCTATGCTTATGAAAGTTATTGTTAACTAGAAACACTCGGTTGATCTATTTGCAAGTTCCATTTTTGGCATATTATTTCTCATCTTCGGATGGATGGCGCACATCAAGAGCACATGTTGATTTATTTATTTTTGCTAACATTAACAGAGGAGGCTATTCGAAGGGCTAAAGCTTTGAAAGATGATGATGATATGGAGGAATTAAGGTTTGCACATTCATTAACTTACGATAATTTTTAAAATAGTCATACCGTACTTTGGAAAATTACCAAAAAACATGATATCAGCATTTCTCTTGATATTTAAAATAGTCAATTTATGTGTACTGACTACTAATGCAAGTCACTAAAAAATGACCAAGTACGTTCGTAACGTTGTTGTCTCTTTGGGCACCGGGCTTCATCATGATTATAACTAGTATATCATAGTTTCCTCTGTATGTGATGGTACTTGTTTATCTTATGGGCTCTTCACTTATTATGGTGCATATTCTTATTTTCTTCTTCAGGAAAGTGTCGAGGCAAGAGTATTTGAAGAAGAGGGAGAAGGCGAAATTGGAAGAGCTCAGGTATTGAAGTTAGACTTAGAGTGTGCTTTTGCTGTTGATTAACGGCCATTTAAGTGAGGACATCTTATTATAAGTTACGAATTTATTATTCTTACCATGTTCTCCTTTGATCATTTTAGAGATGGTATTGAGGATGAAAAATACTTGTTTGAAGGAGTCAAGCTCACTGAAGCAGAGCACCGCGAATTAAGGTATGTTGATCTATTCTTAAACCTAGCTTTCATGAAGAAATTGCATGTCAGCTTTGTTTTTTCATTTGATTTTTAGTAGGATGATACTGTTGGTGCTACTATAATCCTGTTACTGGTATTTGATATCATATTTCGTCATGCATCAGTTTGTTTATGTGGAAATGTAGAATATAATTCTATTTGCGTGTAAATTAGTAACTGACAATTGATTTCACTTGTGATAGTTACAAAGAGCAAATCTATGAACTCGTCAAGAAGAGGACAGAAGAGGCTGATTCTTTTGATGAGGTGATGATTTATCATTTAAAACGCCTTTGATGTTTTTATTTTTTTGGGTTTCTTTCATTAATACTGGCAAAGGTTGATCCTCACATTGAAGAAGAAAAGATGACACGGAAGGAATTTGCATCAGCCAACATAAGATTTTGAGTGTTGAAATTGAGGGATTTCAAGTAATTCAAAATCTCTATAACAAATTTGTTGGAGTTCCAATAACTTCCACTCTTGTAGTCATAAGCTGTTAATAATGTTCATCATCAACCCTCCAGCATTCTATATTCACCTTAGTGTATTATTGGTGCATGCATATTCTGCATATATTGTGACCTGTGGTTAGGAATTTCTTTTTTAAAATTTTAGTTAATATGACAATAATAAGGAACTTCAGTTGGCATTTATAATATTTTTTCCGCGAGAATAAATGGTGAATAACAATTTACTTTTATATGCACCTATTTCTTCCTTTTGGCCCTTCCAATTACTGATTCGATTTCTAAACGACTTACATTGAGTGCAGTATAGGATGCCTGATGCTTATGATGTTGAAGGTGGTGTGAACCAAGAAGGGAGGTTGCTGTGGCATTGCAGCGTTACAAGTCAGTGTTATTATAAAGATGCATGGAAATCTTTTTCTCTAACTATCTTCGCTGGGCTAAATTTCCACCTTTTCTTTAGGGATCCGGCTGCAGAAGAAAAAATGAACCCCTTTGCCGAGCAAGAAGCATGGGAAGATCACCAGATTGGTATTTTGATTGACTTTTCAATGATGTTTTGCAGCAAATAACATGCACTTTTTCATGTCTTTGGAGAGCTTGATGAACCATTCGTTCTTTCTTGTATAGGCAAAGCAACTCTAAAGTTTGGGTCTAAAACCAAAGCTCCAAAAAATGAATACGAGTGAGTAGCATTGCATTTTCGTACATTCTATCTGCTCCTTTATGCTCAGCTTAGTACATCCTTATGCTACCGAGACATGTATGTATCGGAGAACCTCAAGTACCCAAATGTTTGCTCATCTTTTTTTACACCACGTGACATAGAGGTAATCTGTTGAGTGCTTCCAACTTTGGTTTCTCTGCTTATGTAGGTTTGTTTTCGAAGATCAAATTGATTTTATCAAGGCATCAGTCATGGATGGTGTTAATGTATGTAACTTTTCATCGAAGTATAGCTAGAGGTGTATTTGGTTAGTTCTTACAACTCATCTTTGTTTATAAATTGAATATGCAGGTTGATCAAGAGTTATCCACCCAATCACCAGAAACTGCTGTTGCAAAATCGGCATTTCAGAAACTCCAGGTTTGTTTAGTGTTGAAAGTCTTTCAGCATGTCACTCAAAGCATGTGTTAGTATAAAGTCTCAAGAATTAGGATGAAAAGAAATTAGTTAATTGAGATATTGAATAACGAACTACATTACAGACAATCCATGAAAGTTTTTTATTGACACTGTGCTAAAGCATTTCAAACCCTTGAGTCCTTGACAAAATAGTTCTTGCAGAATGACATTATAACTTTCGTACAATTGGGAAAAGCTAAATGTCTCATCTCATTTACTATGTCAAGGAAATTTAGTTGTGTACTTGTGCTTATTGAAGATTTTGTTTTTCAGACTATAAATTTCAGTAATTGTTTGCTTATGACTGATTCTATATTCCTTTGGAATATCCTCTTTACCTTGATATTGGATTGTTCGCCAGAATGACAGAAAAACACTGCCAATATATCCTTATAGAGATGAGTTGCTCCAAGCGGTCAATGATCATCAGGTGCGTTTATTTGTTAATTTTCTTTGGTTATCTTACAAAATTTTCAATACAAATTAAGTTGCTGATACACATATTTAATGTAGGTTTTGGTAATTGTTGGAGAAACTGGTTCAGGAAAAACTACGCAGATACCTCAGTACCTACATGAGGCTGGATATACAAAACGCGGAATGGTACTATGGTTTTCATTATGATCGTTTTAGTTCCATATTCTTGGGCATTTGCATTTGATTTCAAGAACTTACTGAAGGACAATGAATATTTTTCTATGCTGTGTTCATTTATTCATGGAACTGCATAATACATCAGTTACAGTATTTTTCACAATGTATGGCAAATATTGTAGATTGGATGCACCCAGCCACGCCGTGTTGCTGCCATGAGTGTTGCTGCTAGAGTCTCTCAAGAAATGGGAGTGAAACTTGGGCATGAGGTATGTCTCTTTTTATCTTGTAAATGTTCCCGTGGCATTTTGGGCTGCTAGTTTTGATTGGTTGATAGAATATTTAAAAGAAACACTTATGGGTTATTTGGTATAATTTGTTTTCCCTTCAAAGCCAACAATTGTAAAATTTGGATGCACAAGCTTTGCCTGATATCATTTATAGACTTGCATAGAAGTTTTCGTCCAACTTTTAAGATTTCCTTCCTTTGCTGGTAATATTTTAGTGTGCTATCATTTTTCTTTACTAACCAATATTTTAACCTAAATCCAGAATCCAGATTAGTGTTTCTTTTTCAACTCGTTTGTCTTGATCTTTTCAGGTTGGTTATTCTATTCGTTTTGAAGACTGTACTTCTGAAAAGACATTTTGAAGTATATGACAGATGGAATGCTGTTGCGTGAGTTCCTGGGGGAACCTGACCTTGCGAGTTATAGGTACATGCCAGATCTGGATTTTTTTATTTTATAGCATCTACCTTGCGTTGTAGCTAACTTCCTTTGCACAAATTTCAGTGTTGTGATGGTGGATGAGGCCCACGAGAGGACACTCTCAACGGACATATTGTTTGGGTTGGTTAAAGTAAGCTTTTTTATTTGTTGCATCTTTTAGCACAGATAGAAACTTATATAGAATAATATTGAGTGAACACGTTGTTTTAGTTATAAATTATAATATTTTTTTGCTTGTCCTGTACCTGATGAAACGCATTGGACACGTGAGTCCTTAAATGCATATGCACACTATACATTGATAATCTTATTCACACGAATATGAAATCACTTAATTCTTCCTTTTGCCAGGATATTTCTCGGTTCCGCCCTGACCTCAAATTGCTAATTTCAAGTGCCACTCTTGATGCTGAGAAGTTCAGTGATTATTTTGATCAAGCTCCGATATTTAAGATACCTGGAAGGAGATACCCTGTCGAGATACATTATACTAAAGCCCCAGAAGCTGATTACTTAGATGCTGCCATAGTTACTGCTCTTCAGATCCATGTTCAGCAGCCACCTGGTGACGGTGACATTCTAGTTTTCTTAACAGGGCAGGAGGAGATTGAAGCTGCAGAAGAAATCCTTAAGCATAGGACGAGAGGATTGGGAACAAAAATAGCAGACTTATCATATGTCCGATCTATGCTAACCTGCCTACGGAACTGCAAGCTAAGATATTCGAACCCACTCCTGAAGGGGCACGCAAGGTTGTATTGGCCACGAATATCGCTGAGACTTCCCTGACCATAGATGGAATCAAATATGTAATCGACCCTGGATTCTCCAAGATGAAGTCATATAATCCCCGTACTGGTATGGAGTCGTTGTTAATCTCTCCCATCTCGAAAGCATCTGCAAATCAACGAGCAGGTCGATCTGGGAGAACGGGTCCTGGAAAATGCTTTCGGTTATATACTGCTTACAATTTTCATACCGATTTGGAAGATAATACAGTTCCTGAAATACAAAGGACCAACTTGGCTAATGTGGTCCTTACCCTGAAGAGTCTGGGCATTAACGATCTATTGAACTTTGACTTCATGGACCCTCCACCATCTGAAGCTCTGTTGAAAGCGCTGGAATTGCTTTACGCTCTGAATGCACTTAATAAGCATGGCGAGCTCACGAAATTGGGTAGGAAAATGGCCGAGTTTCCTCTCGATCCTATGCTTTCAAAGATGATTGTTGCTTCTGACAAATACAAGTGTTCGGAGGAGATCATATCTATCGCTGCCATGTTGTCTATTGGCAACTCGATCTTTTATAGGCCAAAGGATAAGCAAGTTCATGCGGACAATGCCCGACTGAATTTTCACATGGGGAATGTTGGGGATCACATTGCACTTCTCAAGGTAAGTGTACTCTTTTTTCTGTTTTCGTTTTCTTATCACATGTTTTTGTTTTAGTTCTTTGCTTCGTGCTGCAGTAGTGCTTACCAATTCTGGAAGAATAAATACATTTTATAAGGCTCTAGGAATGCATCTCAGTTGCACTATTATCATGATGTACTGATTGATGTATTGTTTGCGCAGGTGTATAGCTCATGGAAAGAAACCAATTTCTCAACTCAATGGTGCTACGAAAATTATATTCAGGTGGAGTAATGGTCAATTGGTTATTTTGTTGGATTTTTTCTTTTTACCTTTTTCAATAATCTCAACTATCATCTATTTATAATTACAGGTTAGGAGCATGAAAAGAGCCCGAGACATACGGGATCAGCTTGAGGGATTGCTCGAAAGAGTTGAAATCGAACCTAGTTCAAGTATGAACGAGTTAGACACGATTAAGAAAGCCATAACATCAGGATTCTTTCCCCATTCGGCTAAGCTACAGAAGAATGGCTCTTATCGAACTGTCAAACATCCACAGACAGTCCACATCCACCCCAGCTCTGGATTATCACAGGTAGAATAGTTTTCCTTCGTATGCCCTTCCAGTTAAACAATAACTCCAGTGCAATTTTCAAGGTTAAAAGATATTCGCATATGAAGTTGCCATCATTGCTCACACGTCTCCTTCCTTATCTTACTAGGTGCTCCCAAGATGGGTAATCTACCACGAGTTGGTCTTAACGACAAAGGAGTATATGAGGCAGGTTAGTGTTACGTCCTATTTGTCTCATTCTTAATGTTTTGATGTAGCGTGTTGTTTGTATTTTGATAAAAAAAAAAAAAAAAAAAATCCATAACATCTGATTTTTGACCTCAAGGTGACCGAGCTTAAACCAGAATGGTTGGTGGAAATAGCTCCTCACTATTACCAACTAAAGGATGTCGAAGATAGTGAGTTCTCCCTCCTTACCCCCCCACACCCACATTATTTTCTTCTCTCTATTCATCCACATTCTCTCCTTAGCTTATTGCTATATATCATCTTTGCTGTGCAGTGACATCAAAGAAAATGCCTCGTGGCAAGGGTAGGGCAGCCATGGATTGATGACTGTTTGACCACTCATCGACGATTGGGTCAGCCAAATTTCTAGAGCAGAGCCATCTCGGATCCGTTGTTTTGTAGTCACACCTTCTTTGCAAACATAATGGCAAACGTAACTGTATATAAGCACACTTCGGTACTGCAATATAGTTTCGTTGATCTTTAAATGATGAAGAATAGTTCTTTCTCAACACAAAAAAATAGCATATAGGCATTAATATGAACATATGTATGTATATTCTCTTGCTATCACGAATCACAGACGCAGTTTATTTTACAAAAACAATCATTTGAAAGCAATTTGGCATGTTGTTTAGATTTTGTTCCAATCCAGTGCATTTTGAGTTTTGAGATAACATAACCATAATAACATGTGTTTACACTTTTCCAGGCCAAAGCAAAACACTACACAACCTAAACCGAAGTAACAAATGCATTACACCACAAACCGGACATGCAATGCATGTTTAGGAATGTTACAAAACAGAGCATCATGATGAAGCAGATTGGTCTCATTTTGAAGCCGCTTTGCGTACAGTACTTCTCCATTTATTTTTTAGGTCGATTGGTCTCCGTCCCTGAAAAACATTGGCCCCCAACTCCAAAATTTTTGTCCAAGGAATAGTTGTGCCTGGAGCAGAAAATCTTTTCACTTGTTCCTGTTTCAGAGCAAATTGCGAAAACCCGCAAATTATTTGACGCTTTAACTTGATGTTAATATCCAGCGACATAATTGGGCAAGAAGAAGATACAGATCATAATGATCAAGAATTACTATGCTTACCATCAACAGATTTTCCTCTTCAGTAGTCCACGGCATTAGTTGACGCTTCGGTTTAGGAGGTAGAGGATATGTGCTGCAAGATACGGTAAAATTAAGTTGAAATGGATATCAAGTATCTTAGGAAAATTATAAGCACTGAACAAAAACACACTTAGAAAGAGAACATCTTACTGTTGTTTTTCTTGCTTTGGACCTCCAATGGCTTTCTCAGATCTAGGAAATGAAGACTCTCTTTGTTCGAATTGAGGATCTTTCTTACTCCGGGAACAAGTGGCTTTTCCTACATCATTTGTAACGTTCGGGTCATCACATTTAGGCAAACCGTTACCATTCTTCTCCAGAGTACTGTAATTTGCACTACATGGTCTGCGGTGTTTGTTTGACTTCTGTCCTAGTCCATCCGAAACAAAGTCAGCCAAGTATTTTCTTGCCGAGAAGGCCTTTTTCTTAATTTCCATGAATTTCGTGATAGTCCGAGAATACACACAAAATGGGCAGTAAAATTCTCCCCAAGGTCAAATCTTTTATCTAAACCCAAACAGCTGTCATGAATCATCAAAGAGCACGTGTCAGAACTGCAAATCAGTACTTTTCCACCTTTGTTACATTTCAAACATAGATTTAGGTCTCTCGAGTCAGATGCTATCAGAGACTCCTGGCTGTACGTGCACTGAGAGCTCAAAAACCTTTTCTTCTTTCCCAAAACATCAGTTGCACCGTCTACAGGTCTATCACTAGATACATGGGCTTCATCAACTTCCTTGGCTGCTCCAAATTCATGTACGACTTTCATCTTGCCTCGTGCATCTGCAGCATGATCGTCTTTCCCCGGTTCCACATGAGAGTAGTCGTTGGCCGTATCACTTCCACGATGCAGGTTCTGGGTCTCAGTAGATGCATGACCTCTTCCCGAAGAGCCACGTCGAGATGATCCCTCGTCAGACGTCCTAATCTCTGAAGGAATATTGGTTTTTCCATTAGTTTTCCAAAAACTATCACCAATAGTGCCAACATTTTCCCCATCAACAACATTTTCAGCATTTTTTCCAACATCCGTCTCAGATATACATGGACCTTTATTGGTTATATTTAGCCTGCTAAAAGCACCTCTGCCATCTTTTGCCTTTTCCACATCATGACGTTGATGTTCCCTCACACATTTTCTATTTAATTCACCATCAACACGATGAACACGATTGGCACGAGGAAGAAGCTCATCAACACCAACAGCCGCCCTCGAGGAAGTATGCTCATTGTCGGGAACTGAAGGTGCCTTAGGACCCAAATCATGAGATTTCTCCAGTGATCTGTTCAATCTATTATTTTGCACGAGTATTTTCGTTTTTCGTTCATGTACATTGTGCTTTTGCTTCTTGACGGATCCTACATTTGGTTTTTCGACATTCCTCGAGCTTATCTGATCACGGCATGATTTTTCTGAATCAATAGCCTCAGCAGCACTTCTCTTCCTGCTAACAGGTATGAAACTTTCATCAGGATGCTCCATGCCCGAGACCTTACTTCCACTTCTTGCACTTTCAACAGGTCTACCAGTGACATTCGAGTGTTTGCCATCATTTATAGGGGCTCCATGTTCTAATTGTTTCTCAACAGAGAGGCCACTCTGTTCTCTTAAAGATGCAAGGGAAGAATGTTTTCCACTACGAATTGCATGCTTTAGCTGTTAAGAAAGTAAGGACCAAGGAAGGAGAGGTTAACATGTTCTCCAGTACCGGTGACCCAAAAGCAGCTAGAAGGGACAGAGACTTTACCTGCTGCAGAGCATTTTTGGCCAATCTTGATCTTTTATGTTCTATGAAAGGTCCAACATCCCATTTCAAGATTTCTGATCGATTGATACTTGAACCACGTGCCTGCAGAAATTAATAAAATTATCATTGTCAGCACTTCCCCAGAGATATAAATCATCACCAAAACAGCGAGTGTAGTAGAATAAAGATAAGTAACTCAGTCAATATTCGCCGAAGAACATCTTCACAAAGCTCCGATGGATCCAGGGATATCTTTCGGTTTTTGTTGCGAGGTAGAGAATTTACATTCGGGGCCTTGGCAAGAATACTCTCTAAAATTCTCAAACACGCTGATTCTCTAGCATTCCTACCGAAATCTCCAGTTATTTGAGGAGTACGCTCGAGCAATTCTGCAGACATCAACAAAAATTCTCCTTTAGCCTCTACGAGAACAATATCGTCTTTATACAAACCTTGATGTGATAGTGGGATCTCTCCATGCTTACCAAGCAAAACAGATACATCAACTTGACTGGAGCGTGCTAGAGCCTCAATCGCCCAAGTACTTGCAAGATACGACGCCCGGGATCGCGAGAAATCCATAGAAGAGTATTGAAGGATTTAAAGATGGTAAGCTCGGCGGCCACCTAAAGGCTACAAAATAATTTAAATTTCTGACCCCCCAATAAAAAAAGGAAGGAAGAAAAGAAAGAGTAAGAAATGACTAGGAATTGCATCAAACGACACGCACAGGTAGATATACAAATAAGGAGAACCCCACAGATTGAATTTCGTCCGGGAACATAACATAAATACAAGTTTGCAGCAGAAACTATCCAGACCTTGCTTAAAAGATAACGAACAAGCAAAATCAGGGTTAAGCCTTACTTAGCTGAAGATCAAAGGAAAGGCTTGCGCTGTTCAATCTGAGAATGCAAGGATCTCTTCCTCTCCTCCACTCCACTCTGCTCTGCTCTGATTCGCGGTTTAGAATACGAAAGGGTCCGTCAGTCTGGGTTTAATCGGAATTCGATTTTCTGGGAATAAGAAAGCAAAAATGTAAAATTGAATATTGGGCCGGCCCATCCATAAATCTTACCTACGTTGGTGGGTTTGGTTGGTACTTTCTTGCATGACTAATCTATCTACTGTACTACCAAGACCAACTAATTAATAGTAATTATTATTAACTGTTGTATGAATAAACTCAAAATCAAAACTCAAATCGTTTGATACGCGTGTTTAGATGGGTAACAAATGTGTATGATAAAATTATGTAATTGATACGTTTGTATGTATATACCTGCCTTGTATGGCAAAACCCACTTGATACACGGAATTCGCTCATCTGCTGTGTATAGAAATACCCGGCTCAGAGATGGTATGCCATTACATATGTTTATTCCGAAGTTTATCCCTACCATCGTCGTTCAATTGTGCCCCAATTGAACCCTCTCAATCTGCTCAACAGAGGGAACGTCCATCGTCGTTCAATTCCTCGGTGTCATTGGCTATACACTGAGCCCGATTGCTGCTTCGCGACCGGGCCTTCTTCGCGGCGCCGGAGCCTAACGTCTTTCCACGGCCGGCCATGACGAAAACAGAAATCGACGAAGATGTGAGATTAATCGACAATGGGAATCGACTTGACAACGCCCAAGTGAAGCTTCAAATCGGGAATTAGGGCGATGAAGCTCGGGTCTGTGTAGTCTAATTTCAGTTCTAACATTGATGAATTGGAAATTTTCAATTTTGCTGTCGTGAACGGAGGTAGAAGATGATGACGTGGCTTTTCTATTTTCTATACCTTTAATTTTTTAAAGGGCAAAAAGGTTATTCACTTTGTTTAACAAATTTCATACCTAGTTCAAACATACATATCAAACAATATCTATATCATTACCAAATAATTAAAACCCACGTATCAAACATGTTCAATACAATATCAACAAAATCCATGTATAGTCATACACAAATAACTTATACCCATGTAATCCATAAACATACATATCAAACGAGTTCTATCGTCCTACGTACGGGGCCGGCCGGAATACATGCTTGCTTATTGGAAAGAAAGATAAAGAATGCTAAAACGACTTTTGTTACAGCATCATCATCGTTCATCTGTTTGCTGGATAAAAAAAAAATGGAAGTAAAACAATTAAACACTGTTCTAGGTTCCCAACTCACGCAAATATAGTCCACACAATACTCACGCACACCAAGCACCCACGTTTCTGATATAGTTTTTTCTATTTATACATACACAAAAAGAAGTTTGATTGACATTGCAGCAATTTGATGTTCCATACGATGGCAACCCACCAACAACCTATTCGTCTGGGCTTTTCTTTAGAACAAGAGATACTAATCAAATACGTTCTTCGAATTTCTTAGATCCACCACCAATGTCATTGTACTCGTCTTTATGATAATAAAGTCCCTTTCTTTTCTTTTCGATTGCGTTATAATAAAGTTCCTATATACACACATATGCAATTTATTGTTCCCTCTACTTCAAGGGGTAGAAAAAGCTTACATTGATATTGTTTGTTCTTTTATAGTATTATCTTATGTAGAATAATTACAATGTATAATTTGGGAACCAACCAAAAGACCCAAGGGCTTCGCAATGAAAATGGAACATTCACATGGTTAAATAATATTTGAGGAATGTAATGTTAAAAGAACGGAAAATTATAAAAATGGGTCACTAAGTATGCCAAATTTTCGATTTTAGGTCACTATGTTTGTAAGTTATAAAATAGGTCACTAAGTATGTTACTAGTAACAAATTTGGGTCACTGACATCTTTTTTCTTATATATACATACTTAGTGACCCAAATTTGTAACTATATGCATACTTAGTGACCTAGTTTTGTTACTCTATACATACTTAGTGCCTCAGTTTTGTAACTAGTAACTCAATTTTGTTACTGTATACATACTTAGTGACCTAGTTTTGTAACTGACAAACATAGTGACCTAAGGTGAGGGAGGTTTGCTATGGTGCCCACCTACCGTGAGCAACCATCGTGAGCACCATAAGCAAATCTTTTTTTTTTTGCGTTTTTTCGATTCTCAATGCCGCCAACACCTCCGTAGACAATCTCATATCCATTGCTGACCTAAGTCACCTTACCACCACGTTAATTTTTAAGAAAATCCATTATTTATTCTTCACATGTGGACGACATACCGATGTAATGATTCTTAAAAATTAACGTGTTGTAGATGGTGATTTAAGTTACCAATGGATATGAGATTGTCTACGGAGGTGTTGGCGGCGTTGAGAATCGAAAAAACGCAAGAAAATGATAGATTTGCTAATGGTGCTCACCGTGGTTTCTCACGGTAGGTGGACACCATAGCAAACCTATATATATATATATAATATATATATATATATATTTATCATTAACTGAACATTCTTGTAATTATTCAATCAATTTATTAACTAAAAATATTCAAGAAGACTATTCCATCCACCCAAATAAATTGTACTTATATTAATGCCTACTACCAAACGGGTAGGTAGCGAAGAGTGATAGAAAGAAGACCTCCGATCCCCTTCACTCCTTCCTATCGATGATATATAATGAAGTAACTGAAAGAAAAGCATTACAATAACACATACACACACTGCTAAAATTATATACAAACATGATGAGTCCCTTGGCCTTGATAATCCTAAGCACCATACTAGGGTTCCTCCTATACCACTCAATCCTACGACTCATCCCCGCCGGCAAAACGCCGACTGCTGCTGCCACCTGGGCCAAGGCCGTGGCCGGTTGTGGGAAACCTCCCTCACCTTGGGCCCAAGCCTCACGCCTCCATGGCCGAGCTCGCGCGCGTGTACGGACCACTCATGCACCTTAAGATGGGGTTCGTCCACGTCGTCGTGGCTTCGTCGGCGAGCGTGGCCGAGCAGTTTCTGAAGGTCCACGACGCCAACTTCTTGAGCCGTCCGCCCAACTCCGGCGCTAAGCACATCGCTTACAACTATGAGGACTTGGTTTTCAGGCCGTACGGTCCCAAGTGGAGGCTGCTGAGGAAGATCTGTGCTCAGCATATCTTCTCCGCCAAGGCTATGGATGAGTTCAACCACGTCAGAGAGGTTAGTAAGTCTTCGACCTCCTCGTTTTCATCGACGACGACCTCGTGTTTTTTCTTTTTTCTTTCTGAATAATTACTTTTGCTAATATAGGTTTATCGAAACCTAAATTCAGGTTTTTTATTTATTAACTAATTAGTACTTCCATTCAATTAATTTGAGAAACTGTGGTAGTTGCGTTCTTGGATAGGGTTTTCAATTGTATATAGTAGTATTATTACAATGTGTGGCCTATAATAAAGGCTCGTCTGAACCTACTAGCTGCTTGTCACAAGTCCCACCTAGTTATATGTCACTCGGTGTCTCATGACTTTTAAAACATAAACAACGTTAACATATTTTATGACGAAACACGTGGCTTCATGTCCTACCTAGCAATAAGGTATGAGAGGGGCACTGATGTCCGAAAAAGATGAATATATAATAATTTAATGAATTGAACGAAGGTAGCTTCAAAAAGAGAGAGGAAGCTGCGCCTATTGTGTGTCTGTGTCGGATAATAATACATGGTTTTGTTTGTTTGTTTTTTGTTTGTCCGCCATTATAATTCAATTCTCTCCAGGAAGAGGTGACGATACTCAGTCGCGCGCTGGCTGGTGCGGGCAAAACGCCCATACGAATAGGGCAAATGCTCAACGTGTGCGCCACGAATGCACTTTCGCGCGTGATGATGGGGCGGCGAGTGGTGGGCCACGAGGATGGCACGAACGACGCAAAGGCAGAGGAGTTCAAGGCCATGGTGGTGGAGATCATGGTACTCGCCGGCGTCTTCAACCTCGGAGATTTCATCCCAATCCTCGAACCCCTCGACTTGCAAGGAGTGGCTTCCAAGATGAAGAAGCTCCACAAGCGCCTCGACAATTTCTTGACTGAGATTTTACAACAACACTATCAGCAGGTCAACGCCGCCGGCGACCATGGACGAGGAGGACACAGCACAGATTTGCTGAGCACTTTGATCTCTTTGAAGGAAGTTGATGACGACGATGGCATGAGGCTCACTGACAATGAAATCAAGGCCTTGCTCTTGGTAAATTTCTTAATTTACTCAAAATAGTAAACGCTTCTTACGTGGCCACTTTCCTATCCTCATATGCTACCTACCGCACTACTACAATTACCATTAGGACAGCAGCTTATTGCTTGTGATGTGACATACAAATTGATTCCTGGACCACAATTAGCTAATTAACCGAAAATATATTTATTCATTCCTGGACCACTCCTCAGTCATACGATAATAGAAAGTTGGAGATCTATTGAAGATTCTTTCCAATAACGGCAAGCTAGGCAGGCATCTTGCACAGATCTTGACCGTACTATACTAACTCAAAGTTCAATAATAATGATTTTTCTTCTTGTATATGTATAGAATCTGTTTTCTGCTGGAACTGACACGACTTCAAGCACGGTGGAATGGGCGATAGCCGAGCTCTTGCGCCACCCGAAGATACTATCCGACGTCCGAAAGGAGCTCGACTTGGTGGTGGGTAAGGACCGACCCGTATCCAAATCCGACCTGAACCAACTGACCCACCTCCAAGCCGTTGTTAAGGAAACTTTCCGCCTCCATCCTCCGACCCCACTCTCTCTGCCGAGGATCGCCGAAGATGACTGCGAAATCGATGGGCACCTCGTTCCAAAGGTTCGACCCTTCTGGTCAACGTCTGGGCCATAGCCCGCGACCCGAATGTTTGGTCCGACCCGTTGGAGTTTAGGCCCGGGCGGTTCTTGAAGGGCGGGGAAAAGGCCCACGTCGACGTGAAGGGGAACGATTACGAGCTGATACCTTTCGGGGCGGGTCGTAGGGTCTGTGCGGGTCTGGGCTTGGGGTACATATGGTTCAGCTGCTGACGGCGAGTTTGATCCATGGGTTCGATTTCGAATTGGCTAATGGGATTTCGCCTGAAGAGTTGAACATGGAGGAAGCATATGGGCTCACACTTCAACGGGCCGAGCCTTTGTTGGTCCACCCTAGGCCGAGGCTGGCTGCTCATGTCTATTAAGCCCTAACTGTGGCCCACGCCGATGAAAAGCCCAATTGACCATTGTAGTAGTACTTGTTTGTTAACTAGAAGTTTGGTATGGTGTAATAAATTGTACTTCTCTATGAAATCTTCGTTTATCTGCATGCTGTAATGTAAACCCTCAACCCTTCGCAGGGAAACGTAAGGTGTCCGAAGAATCATTATCAATTGGAAGATGATAAACGAGTTAATATATCACCGACACTGTCCGAATATCAAAATAAAAGCTATCTATCAGTACAATTGCTAGCAGATCGTATCCAGGTATTTGGAGATTTGATCACGCCTTCTTTTGTTCTTTACCGATGTAGTGCGGACACAAGTGACGTTTTTAATGTTTTTCTTGCAAAGTCGATAAGAAATAAGCATACGTTTTATCAACAAAGGCTGCCGATATATGTATCACCATACCACACCGAAGATTATGAATTGTGTGCTTTCCCTCTCTCTCTCTCACTCACTAATTATATATTGTTACGCGCGCCATATAAAAGAAAGAACAAGAAATCACGCAGATATTCCTCATTATAATGTTTTAGTAGGTTAATTTTGTGAATGCATCCACAGATTGGATATCTCATCAAAGCATAGAGGCTTCACAAGATAGTCTGCTGCACCAAGTCTCACTCCCTTTATTGTTGTAGATACCTCATCTCTTTCTGTTAGAACTAAACAAGAAAAGCAATCAATAGTGAAACACACACACACACACACATGAAAATATGAAGAAAAAGGAAGAAAGAAACTCACTGATCACTGGGATTTTTTTTAGTTCTTTCTTTCGCATGATATACCTCAAGACATGCGCATCATTCGACATCAAAAGATTAACCTCGGCAAGTATTATGTTAGCACGAGGTCCTTCAATGTTTATTGTATTGAACACATCTCTAGCAGACCAAACTGCAGACACTGAAAAGAGACAGATTTAAACAACAAAAGTTTAATTTTAATCCTCCTCAATAATGTACGTTATACCTTGATAAGAGCATCTGCAGAGTAAGCCCAAAGCTTCTTGGCAGCTTTCGACATTGATATCGCATAGTAAAATCTTGATTTTGCTCGGATCGATGTAATCAACAATGTTTTTCCCCCTATCCATGTCCCTTTTTTATTTAATAAATACTAATCTGCACGTAGTTAATATGCATGCAAGAGAAAACTGAGGTAGTTGTTGTTCGATATTAGGGGAACTGCCTTACAAAGTGTGTATTAGCAATAATTCTGTTTTCCCAACTACCAATTTTTTTCTTAGTGGTAATGTTTTAAGCAGCTCAAAGATGGCCTTTTTATCAAGGTCTGAAAATCAACAGACAAAGAGTTCGGCGCTGCCAAACATTTAGGGCTTACCTAACTGTTAGTTATAACATGCGTCACGCCGTTTGGTCGTAAGCGTTTCCTTAGTTACTACTTATTTTCTGGAAGTTTTCTCGTACATGTGAAGAAGCTAGTTTAATTGATGGGGATATGCAACAAACTTATCAGTTAATAGTGTTCTTTAATTGAGGACTACTAACTCGAAAGATGCTAGATTAAGAACTCTCTGCTTGTCCTAATGTAGAATGATTCCATCTGCTAAATATGAAGAGACTCGTCTGTGTTTTTTTTATTTTTGTCTAACACATCATGATTATGACGTCTGATCTGATAATTGAGTGCTTAAAACTATCTCTAAAAGGAAAGAGGATGAAGTGATTAGCAAATAATCTGGCAATGATAGATAGTGCTTTAATACAGAGTATTAACCAAGAGCTTTATTACAAGTATGGTCATCATCATATATACTTTATTTTTTGAGTAACAAGATGGAACAAGCAATATGTCTTTATGAATGCAATGAAAGCTGAGTGATGCCTGGTTACCTCTTGGGAGAAGAAGCTGAGGAACTTTCTTTGAGCACTCTGATAAAAATCTCATTATTTTTTTTATGGGTGCAACATCACTTTCCAAGACTCATAGTGACGACCCTTGTTAACATTTTTGCAGCAGACACATTGTTTGGCCTACCGAACTATCAATAGTTTTCCTAGCTAGCTAGCTAGTAGGAATCTTCAATAATAATGGGAAAGCTTAGATTACCAGGCGCATGCATGTATGTATAAGGGATGTAATAATTCAAAAGAAACTAATGTGCATGTATATCACAGAGAAACACGTGGCAAAAGATAAATATATTCATGTGCTTGAGATGAAAGAACCAATCCTTGGTCATTTTGGCCGACGACCCCGTATGATAATTATAATCTTGATGGCGAGAATAAATATACGCACTAGTCATGATTAATGGCTTCATGAAAATCTTACATAGAATATTTTTACATGAAGAAGGATGGAGGGAAATATAATTTCGATACATTTAAGGGCTTCCAACACACGTAAATGGAAAAAAAAAAAATGACGAATCAAAACATCCACACATGAATACCAATATATGATTTACACTTACTTTATGAAACAAATCTCCATTTCGTCGTCTAAATATATCATTGCTTTGGCTGCTTATATAGCATTAACTCTCCTCTTTCTCGATATGCATTAAGTGCCAATCCAACTAAATATTATTATTATTCCCTGCTATGATATCTCCGGCCTCCCTCCGGTGAAAGTTCCGGTGACATCCACAGGCGGCACAGGCAAGCTCCGCCGCCGTCCCAGACAGACCTCCAGCCAAGAACTCCGAGCAACCGTCGACTGCATATCCTCCGATATTGACTGCGTGGTTCTTCCTACATTCCATGTATTTCACGTCGACTCTTGAACTTGTAATAATTCTAGTACCATCCTCCGATGATCCATCCCTTCTTATTACCACCTGCTTCCTACTCATTGCATATGTAATTTATTTTAGTTTTGCTACACTACAATACATATATATATGAATCCTTCTCCCTCCACTGTGAAAAACACTACGCAGACACAATATATAAGTATATACACAGACACGCTTATTAATTCTTGCGTAGTGGCTACCAATCTTTTCTTGTCTGTGGAAAAAAAAAAATCAAATAGGGTTGGTTCTTGGTGCTGCTGCTGCTCTATGCTATCTTACAAGGCACTTCAATTACTGTACCATTTTCTGTCTTTTTTTTTTTTCCGTTTTCTTTCTTTACATGATTGCTCTTAAAAGCTATGCGAACGCGATGAGGATTCGATTTTTACTTTATGAAACCATATCTTCTTCACATTATGGTTCTGTCTGACTAGATTTCTGTTTTGTATGGGCTATCAGGAACAATGTGACTTGATGTGAAACCAGTATCATATCATTTACTAATTTCTGCCTGAGCCTCCTTGTCTGTATTAATCATGAAGAGGCGAATAAATGGGCCAAAGTTACTGGGCCACATAAATTAATGGGTCCAAAAATCGTTCGTTATCGAGCCCTTTGGCCATTTAAATTGTTCAGCTCAAGCATGTTTCAGAATATTTAACGTTATAATTTAATTCTGTCAAGAGTGTTTAAACCCATGCCCTTTCGGACCAGTACCTGAAACTGGGCCTTAGACCGCTCGGCCATCTCGACTAGTTAGAGGAGCAAGAAATAAACGATTTCTTATATAGGAATTTGACTGTACATGAGCCAATTCATCCCTTTACACATTCACAATACCAAGTGTGTGTGTGTGGTAAAACCGAAGAAATGCATGTCAGGCACAGAATAAGGACAAAACAGACAAGCTTGAAGATCTAAGACCTGGAGAAGAGCAAAGCAGTCGAAATGTCAAGCTCCCCCCATCAAAGGTTCCTCTAAGCAAACTTGTTCATACTGATTCCTGCAAATAGGACAACGGCCATCACCCTCAAGAATCTTCTTGTGTGAAAAGGCAGAGCCTAAAACCACAAGGACATGGTAGAAAGCTCCAATCTGTGTAGTCCAATTCCTCGAAACATATAGGGCATGACTCGGGGCAAGCCCAGGATTCTTACATCCACTCTTCGAACTGAATTGTTTTGTCATATTCGGGAGACTCTGAGGACGATAAGCATCGTCTGGCCTCCACGCATGAGACTTTCCAGGAACCCTCTGCTTGTTCGTCGAACCAGATTCAAACTCTGCATCGAATTCGTATTTTTTTGAAGAAGCTGAATCATTTTCTGAGTTTGTGATGCATTGTTGCTGATTCGTATCAGTGGCAGCCAAAGCATCAGCCATTGCTTCCAATCATCTAAACAGCCATCATCATTACCAGCTTCATCATCCTCGCTGAAAACAGTCTCCGAGCATAAACTCTTACTGCTACTGCTTTGACCACCGCTGCTCACACTTCTGCTACTCGCAGAGAAATCGATTCCTGAATCATTACTCCCCAATATGCTGCTCGTGTGACTGTTGGGACTGCCAGGCGGCGAGGACTCAAAGTCGGAACAAGATGCATCGTTATCCATTAAATTCCTCATCTGTTTGAGTCTTAGTATCAATTTTATTCTTAGACTGGACCCTCACGTTTTTCTCACATACTGATTGCCCTCTGCCGTCAACTTCCTCCTTACGCCGACCTCTGTTTTTCACTGGAATCATCATATAGAGTCGACCATTAAAAATATGAGTACGTTAAATATTTCTATAGAACATGAGGTTTATCCATTAATAAGCACTACTAATGTCACTCATGCACAACTGCTACAAACATTAGCCTGCCTGCCTAAGGGTACCACATTTATTAACAACTTAACAGTGTAAGTACTTAAGAAAGGAAAACATAAAGAATCTATTAATTTAATTCTGAAGCAAAATCATTGCAAACCTTGGGAGAGCCAGTGCTCGCGACGGGCATCCAGCTTGCACTGTTTAAGCTTCGCCACACGGTTGGCTGAAATTAGAAAATAAAAATCGCTTAGCTCAACAATAGCTAACCAAAATCCGAAATGCAAAACCTCCAGCCCATCACAAAAGGGTTGGGCATTTTCTAAATTGAAACAATTGAGAGTATGCAAGACAAAACAGCGGATGCTGCAACATAATTGATTTTTCTCTAAAATTCAAATCAAAACAAAAACAATAACAAAGATAATAGAAAAAAAAACAGTAAGCTACCTTCTTTTCTTAGCGAAATCTATGTGGCTGGAAGAGGAAGCCATAGAGGTACGGATGGGTTTGGGATCGAGTCGGAAAATATGTCTGCGTTTCAACTTTCGACTCGTTGGCCAACAAATCACAAAATCCTGAACTCTATTTTTCCTTGTTGCTCGCTTTTTTATTGATCCGATGTTTTGTGGAAAGATAGATTTTTGGAGGTCAAACAAGAAAAGAGGCTGTCGATAGCAGAAACCCTTCGTGCAGTTTGTTTTTTTGCTTACAAATATTTTGAACAATTTTTTCCGCTTTTCACGACTCCACGAATGAACGGTGTGTGATTGGTAGTTCGGGCATATATATGGACGTGAAGGGTATTTCGGGGAACATCTTGACGGATTTTCTTGTACGACGTGGAACGACGACGTTTTCTGGATTTGGTGGGGAAGAATGAAAAAGCTGATCAACAATTGCCGTAAAACGTATCATTAAACTCGCCGACGGACACAAAAAAGCCACCTTCCTCTTTCGTTGTCGATGACCGACCGAGCTAAGGAGCTATGGTAGTGAATGATTGTTCGTTTGAAGAGGCTGTAGAACGTTCACTGATCAGGTTTTTGTAAACACAGATATGCAAAGTCGAGTCTTTACAAATCTTCATCCTCAGCTGTGAGCGCCAGGCGGAGATTGGGCTGCCCCGATGAGAGCATTATGACTTTAATGGGCACGATGATGTGAGGGAAAATTGGATCAAACTGCCGATGTTGGAGGCCGTGCATGAGATTGCGATCTACATTCATCGATTTCACAATCTCGACTTGTTTCAGCAGGGGTTGGTTTATCATTGATGAGCGATGAGAATATGCTTTTCGAAGCAGTTTCATTCTTTTATGAGGTTTTTTTTGTTTTTTTGTGTATTTTGTCATTTGCGTTTGCTAGATGGTACCAGTTGAAGATATCGATGAGGTGGGAAGATGATGATGATGATGATGGCAGTTCCTTCGCCACTCCGGAAAGAGTGGTTCAGTATGAAGGTATTGTTGTCATGACAGAAGGATTTTTTTCTGGTTAATTGAGGAAAAGAAACCCTTTTGATGTATTCTGTAGGGAAGAGTTAAGAAATAGATACTTCTCCTGCTAATCAGTTGACTTTTTTGTGGCCAGCTCCTGACTTGGGTTGTGAAGACGTCTATGGGTTGTGGAGAATTGATGACACAGATCATAGCTTCTCGACACAGCCTTTTCGGATTAGATATGTTAAACAGGATATTCTTCTCTATATGATTGTTTCGTTCAGCCTGCCTCTGCGTATATTGGAGGTAATATTTCATTTTTGTGCGGATGCAAGGATGTACCCAGGTTTTCTGTTTGGCTACTGTTTGATTTATAATATTAAGTTTCTGAGATATAGAAGCTAAATCAAACCAATTTCAAAGGCATATAATGAAATGGACAACTAAGTGTCTTCTTGATGCAACTACTTTGCTTGATATTTTTAGATGAACATTCCAATATGTTTCTGTTACTAGTGTCCCCTTTGTTGTCGTGGCCCTGATTGGGGTATTGACATTTATCAGGGTCCGTCCATGTCTGCTGTTATTCTGAAGTTTGAGCTTCTATTCGCTCCTGTCCAAGAAAACAGGTATATGACATGATTTGTAGCTCTGTCATGACTGCTGTGCTTCTTCATTTTATCCTGTTAAAATCACATGGCTAAATTTATTTTTTTCTCTCACGTGTTTTCATACAGAGGGCGAACTCGAAGGTGTTAGCTGGGTGAAATCAAGCCTTGACTGAAACGTAAACCTTTTTGCAGATATAATATTCAGGCATGTTTTGATGAAAACCCTGCAGCAGTCCATGAATTCCGACTCCCCTCTAAAGCTCTTTTGGGATTGCATGCTTATTTCCCTGTCCATTTCGATGCTTATCATGCGGTGTTAGTCGACACAAGTGTGCATACCACTCTGCTGAAAAGGGACTGGCATTTCATCCTTAAGGCACCAGGTGTGCTAAAATATCTCTTGAAATAGTTTCTGGTTGCAAATACATTATTATCTGTATAAGCTTTTAATAGATATGTACCGTAGTAGTTACCATAATGTTACCTGTTATGCACATTAAACGACCTTGCCTGCTCTTTTTGTCAGTCTGGTTGCATTGACATTTAGATGTGTATCTTTTCCAGTCTCCCTCGAGCTCAAGGAGTTGATGCTGATGGAGGGGGTGAAGATGAGAGACTTGTATGTTTTTTTCTGAGATGCATGTTTCACTAGTAACTCTTCTTTGATCAATTTAGTTTTCAGGTGTTGAACGTTTTTCCTTGGTTTTGTGACGCTCTTTCTTTTTACTAGATATTTCTCATACTATGTGGTGTTTGTGGTCATGACTGATTATAAGTCTTTCGATCCATGGCATCTGACCTTGTGTAGCTCGCTTTGATTTCCTCAACAGTCTATACTGAGTAAATCATTATCAAGTGCTCGCGACATTCTTGTGGAAGAGTTTGAGAAAATTGGGAAGGCTCTCAATCAATCAGTTGTTATTGAAGACATGACTTCTAAGGAAGATGAATTTCCTGGACAAGGTTCAAGCAAGCCTTACAAATTGTCCAAGGTCCTCAAATGATCTTCTCGTAATGCTGCTTTCGGCCTTCCAACTCATGCTGTTAATTTTTGTGAATGCTCATTGATAGTGTGTTTATTTCCTAAACAGACTTTAAATGGTGACGGTGACTTTCATGAGGATGAGCTTCAACAGTCATTTGATATGATTGGCAATCAGTTGTTTAACTTGTGGAGTATATTTCTGAATTTTCACAGGTTATGGTCAAATATTCCTCATCTTCTTGCCATTGTGCAACTCACTCCATAAATTCTGAGAAACTGCTAGCGCGTTTCTTTTCAGGGCCAACACGAAGAAAGTTCTTGAATATCTTCGCGGTCAGTGGGCTTTTGATCGGAAAGCAGAATGGTCAATTTGGATGGTTTACACGAAGGTCGAGATGCCCATCGATACATAAGCAGCATGGTCAATGATTCCTCTTACCAGGGACTGAGTGGTAGGGCACCTGTTATTCAAAAGTTAAAAGGAGATGTAAGTTCAGATTTGCTTAATTGCTCATTACATACGTCTCTACCACCAGAACCAGTTAATGTAATGTCTATCTCATCCTTCATGTGTAGCCTGCACGGACTGCAAGCATGCGAGCCGAGCTTCATAGGCGAAGTATTGCACAAATGAGGGTGAGTTACTGTCCAAAGGCATGTTGTCATGCCGGTTCCTTTGTTGAAACTGTATCACTATCAGTCAATTGCTTCGAATGCAGATCAACGATCGATGTATTCAAGACATGCATGTATTTGGTGACCCATCACTCATCCCTATTGTCATTGTAGAACGAGTTGGCAATGCGCCCGTCCGATCAACTAGTGGAAATTCTTATTTCAGTCAAAAGGAACAACAAAAACATGCAAATGCCTTGAGTGCTGGGTTGGGGTCCAAGTCACCCGTTGCTGCTTCTCGTCGAAGTGGTCGTGTTCTGAAAATCGTCGTTTTTGTCCATGGGTTTCAGGCAAGTTCTTCATCGAGCACTAGATATTACTCTAGTAAAAAAAAAAAGGGAAAGTAGATTGAACTTAAGAATTAAGTACCTACTATGCGTGTAGGGACATCATCTGGACTTGCGCCTTGTCAGAAACCAATGGCTTTTGATAGATCCAATGACTGAATTTCTTATGTCGAAGGCCAACGAAGATAAAACGTCGGATGATTTTCGAGATATGGGACATAGGCTGGCGCAGGAAGTTGTATCGTTTGTGAAAAAGAAAATGGATAAGGAATCCAGATATGGAGTCCCGAGTACCATAAAGCTTAGCTTTGTCGGGCATTCTATTGGAAATATTATTCTACGAACTGCCCTTACAGGTTTCGTAACGTAATCACTGAAAGGATCCCATTTATCATTCTCTGTTTTGCCTTTTACATGCCATATTAATTATCTGCACTTACAGATAGCGCAATGGAGCCATATCTGAGATACCTGCATACCTATCTCTCAGTTTCTGGGCCACACCTGGGCTATCTTTACAGCTCAAACTCTCTGTTTAATGGCGGTCTGTGGCTCTTAAAGAAGCTCAAGGGAACGCCGTGTATACATCAGCTCACTTTTACCGATGAACCCGACCTCCAAAATACCTTCTTGTACAAACTATGTAAGGTAAAACTTTAATTTCGCGAGCTTTTCTTCGTCGCTCAAGTTTGACAGTTCAGAATCCGTGTAGCTAGTTACTAGAAACCATTCATTCACTGGCAACCTATTTGCATTTGCATTGCAGCTAAAGACATTGGAACACTTCAAGAACATCATTCTATTATCTTCGCCACAGGTTATTGATTTCCTTATTATCTTGCACCATAGTTCTCATCACCACCCATGCACGCAACTTAATTTTCTGTTATTACATCTCTGTCAGGATGGTTATGTACCATATCACTCAGCTAGAATCGAAATGTCGCCAGCATCTTCAGGGGACTCGTCGAGAAAGGGTAAAGTCTTCCTCGAGATGCTCAACAATTGCCTCGACCAAATACGAGCTCCTTCCTCCTCCTCGTCAGGACCAAGAGTCTTCATGCGCTGTGATGTAAACTTCAACATGTCCTTACAAGGAAGGAACCTCGACACCATGATTGGTCGAGCTGCTCATATCGAGTTCTTGGACACTGACATCTTCGCGCGGTTCATAATGTGGTCTTTCCCAGATTTATTCCGTTAAAAAGTTCACCGAGCAAACTTTCGTCCAAACAACCTTTGAACGAGTGAGTGGCAGCCAAGTTTTGCACGATGATCTCTATGGTAGTGGCCTTGAGTGGGTGTAAAGAGTGCTAGTAAAGCAAATGTATGCTCACTGTAGAGTGTAGATTAGATTCTTTTGATCTGATTTTTTGTTATACAGATTGGAGGATGGATGTTTTTCCTTTCTTTTTCTAATGTTAGATAATGCACTTTATTTAGAGAAAAACGTGTTTAACTAAGAAGAGATAATTAAACTAAGAATCTTCTCCCGACACACGTACATACTAATTCAGACAGTGAGCAACGGACCAAATCATGGCTGACCGTTAATTCAGGTAAGATGGCCAACAGAAACCTACGACTCTCTTTTACCATACTTACTCAATCCAAGACCACCGTCCAAAACACAACTATGTTTTCACCACCTTTGTTTCTTCTTATCTAGGCATTTGCCATACTAATAAAACATCATATATCAAAAAAACTTGAGAGGAGAGAAACACAAAAACAGAAAAAGGCAAGAGAAAGAAGCGAATAAACTCATGACCCAGAAATCGCTTTTTTCTTGCCTTGATCTTGAGTTTTTTGTTTCTGCTGGTTTAGCTAACAAAGAAACAATCACATCTCGTTTTGTACAATGGGATCGTTGAAGGCCTTCCTCGATCGAAAGCTCGGGAAATTTCCAAGTTTCTTGATATACGTAGTCCTGGAATGGACGATCATATTCATGCTCTTTGTCGACGGTTTCATAGCCTTTTTCACGTTCGAAATCTCAAGGCTGTTCGGACTGAACACGCCGTGCATGCTCTGTAATAGAATCGAACACCTTCTCAACAAGAAATCCGCAAACTCCTTCTACAACCATTCCATATGCGAACTGCACAGAAAGGACGTTTCTTCCTTAGCCTATTGCCACGTGCACAAGAAGCTGTCTGATCTTCGCAGCATGTGCCATAGGTGTCTTTGGTCCTTTGCCACCTCCAAAGATTCCGATGCAGAGAAGTACAAATCTTTCGTAGGGATTCTTCAGAAAGGGGTCGACTTCTTCGGCGAGGACGATCGAAAGCTGCTGGTAAAGACGATGAAGAACGGTGGTTCAGAGTTGTCTGAGGAGAAGCGTAGCGATGGTAATAACAATAATAATTACAAGAGTAATGGTGTTCTTGTTGTGGGGAGCCCGTGGTGTTGAATCGACGTCGAGATTTAGACGTAATACATCTGTTAGTAGCATCACTGTTCCATCTTCTCCGCTAGCGTTGAGATTCGCCAGTAGAATCGACGAGAGGCAAGATCAAGAAACTCCCCGTAGACACACGGAGTTTAAGCCTGAGAATGACTCTACAAATGCAGGTAATAATAATCAAGGTTAGTTTTTCTGATGTGCATAATCTTGGTGGGGTTTCATTGCAATTGAATCATGAGAAACTGTCCTTTTTTTGAGTCTCAATTCTCTTACACAAAAAGGTATAATAGGTGGAAAAGAGAGTGGAAAGGCTTCGACGACAGGTTTGCTGCAAGACTACAACGATGATAACGAAGAGATTATTCGAACGCCGACTCTTAGGAGAAGAAACAAAGATCTGAGGTTAGAATCAGTTTCTGGGAGTCCTAAGTTCCTCCACCGAGGAGGAAGAAAATCGCCACTCGAACAACCTCTAATTACGGATCCTAACGAATCAAACACAGAAGAAGCAGATACCGAGCTCATCACGAGCCGTGCGAAGGGACAAAATCCCCTCGAGCACAACAAGTCTTTGATGGAGCTATACATGGAATTAGACGAAGAGCGAAGTGCGTCTGCTATAGCAGCGAACAACGCAATGGCCATGATCACTCGTTTGCAAGCAGAGAAAGCTGCCCTTCAAATGGAGGCCTTGCAGTATCAGAGAGTGATGGAAGAAGAGGCAAAGTACGACGAAGATGCCATGCAAGAAATGCAGGAGATGCTCGAGAAGAAAGACGACGAGATACAATCTTTGGAGGCTGAGCTCGATATGTACAGGATCAAATACGGGTGCATTAAGATAGAAGATAGTGAGTACTGTGAGATCGACGGCGATGAAGATTATCAGGACATAAATTCTCAGTTGCTGTCTCCATGTAGTGAGAACTCGAGAGGGGATCGTAGTTTCAACGGTTCTGTTGATTTCGAAGGGGAAAGATCGCATCTTTTAGGTCTTCTGACAGATCTTGAGGGAAAGATATGTGAAGCATTTGACTCATCAACTGTACCATTTGCTGATAAAAGCAAAGACAGAGAGATGGGTAACTAAACACAGATGATCTAAGTTTACCTTCTGTACTTCTCTTTGATCAGTGATTAGGACAAACACTGTTTATCTTTTTTATTATTGCAGGAAAAGACAGTAGGGATGCTCTGAAAAGAGAAGAATGTTCGATAAGAGAGAGACTTAGAGCCCTCGAAGATGACTGCAACTTCATGAAACATGCTGGGACGGTCTTGCAAAGAGGAGACGAAGGAACGAAGCTATTGGCTGAGATAGCTCAGCACCTGCGTAAGCTTAGACGTTCGACCAAGTCTTCTTCCATGGAGAGTGTATATGCTTGATGAGATATTTATGGCCGTCCTCACAGGTGATTTCCTTTCCATCCTTTTATTGTTTGTTTGAGGAAGCACTTGCTTATCTTTCTTCCTCGACGGTGTTTTTCATTTCGTTCTCTCTGTTATTTTTTGCTCAGAGTACGACGCGAGCATAGGAGGAGCAGCGGAGTATCTACCAGCCTCGCGTATATCAATGTGAATGGTCGATGAATAGTTGCAGAGGATGAGTTTACTGTTAGCTAGGAATGATTATATGAGAATCCTGCCTACTTACTAAGGAAATGTATCCATTTGATCGTAGTTTCGATGTTTGTGAGGTCAGATTCGATCTGAAGCCTTTGGAAAAATGATATTATGGGATGTTAGTTTTGGTCTTTTAAAGAAATGTTTTGCCTCTCATATCACATTGAAGAAAACATAGCAATCAATCGACATTAAAACAGACTTTGTGTTAATACAGTCTTGGACGAGACAAAAGAGAAAGCCGTTAACATTAATCCGACAAGAAAAAAGGAAGAAGACCTCAAAATCCAGCAACGTGAAAGGAAGAAAACCAAATGACCATTTCATCTGTGAACCACTCTTGTAAAACACCAGCGTTACGATATTTATGATCATCATCCCTAACATGATCTCCTTCGTCTTCTTCTTCTATGAAAGACCTGCATACAGGGCATCTCTTGACAACATTAGGCAAAGCCAACCACTTCCCAACACAAGCTTTGTGAAATTCGTGCTGACATTGAAGAACACGGACGTTGTTAGAATCGCCCTTTAAGCTGAACAAGCACACCATGCACATTCTTGATTCTTCATCTTTGCTGTACATTGCACTTGATGAGGCTCCTACTAAACTAGGATAGAAGAGAGTTTTGATCCTAGTTAAGATCGAAGCCATTGTGAATAGATTCTTCCGAGGTATTACATGCATTTATACGTGTCATTGAATAGCTTTAGCTTGCTTGCTTACTCTCATTAGGAGTTGTGTGATATTCCATCCATAGTTGGTAAAAGGTCGATTTGTTCAGTTCGGCTGATTTGCGTAGGCTCCAAGGATGAAAGTTGTTGCTGGCTTTTCAAGTTACTCGACACTTTCTTTTTTTTTTTTCAAAATTACAGTAACACAAATATATTCTTAAAGACTCTGAAAACATTCAAATCCAGCATGACTGTATTACTTTTAATTTACTAATTAGATAGACCCAATAAAGTATATTTTGATTACAAGAACCTGTCCGAGGCAGGCAAGCATATGATATGATGATCTTTATAAAGTTTTCCGGGCGATCAATCAGCTGTCCAGCTTTGTTCGACGATCTCTCTTACTCTACGATTGTATTCTCTCTTATTCTCGCTGAACATTCTCGCAGCTTCAGAGTTTGCAGGGGAGTTCGGATTCGGGTCGCACAATAATGACTACAAAATGATATGTTGACTCGTTAGATAACATCAGACGGAAGTTATAGACATAAAAGCCTATATGAGGGCTCATAGATATTACCTGTATAGACGTAAGTATAGCAGCAACATCGTATATAGGACTCCACTGGTTTTGAAGGATGTCCAAGCATATACTTCCATCAGCGTAAACTTGATTCGAAAAGAAAAAGAGATTTTCGGATTTCATATCACACTCCGAATAAAACCAACAAAAACACACTAATGATCCAACTCCTTACTGTTTGGATGGAACATTCTAGAAACGAATCGAACTGTTGGCGGCTTGTTTGGATAGTCTTCGGAGAATTGGAGGGTCAACTTGAACGTACCTGCCATGTTTCACTCGGAAGTTCGCCAACAGCGTTCGACCATTGCACCATAGGAAAAATAATAAGAAGAAATCCGCAGAAAGAAATAGAAAAAAAAAAAAACGCACCTCCATCCCACGGCGTATCATCGGGGCTGTGTTTCAAACAAACAATTACAAGCCAAGAAACTGCTTAACATAACAAATAACTCTATGGAGCCAGAAAAGAAAAGAAAATAAGATTTTATTTGTGGCGTGAAATCCTCACCCAAATATAACTGCATTCCACAGCATAATATTATTGTCTTGCGGTGCGCCGCTGATACCCGCAGGAGGATCTTGCTGCAACCTCTTGAAGTCCCTCATCAATCTCTTTCTAGCAGGGGTCGACATATTGGCACTAGCAACAACGAGTGCATTCAACTAATTACTGAGAGAGCCTTCATTATAATCTTAAAGGATAAATAAGAAAGAAGTAATCTTACAACCACACGGATATACTTAAGAAACTAAAACCAGCTCTAGCAATTAAGATCATGTTTTTCTTTTTCTAGGGAAACGGAATTGGGTTAATTAAAAAGAATTATTCCAAGTACTCATGTCGAGCCAAATAAGGTAAAACGTTCGTCTTTTACTAATCTTGCATATCTGGAGAGAACTTGAAGGAATTTTTTCTCCTTGAACAGACAAATTTCTGATAGGCATCAAAGCCAAACATCTTCTTCAAACCAATGATTGACGATTCACACCAATGATTGATGCGATGATTCACAGTATATACACATAAAAAAAAAGAATATTTATTTAGATCATAAAAATTACCTGATCTGATCACACGAAATGGGTCTTCTGCAGAAACGAACCAGTGGAGTGATGAAGAGAAGATTACAACAATGCTGTTATCTATCTATCCCGATCTATCTATGCGTGTAATAATTGTTCAGGAATAATATCAATTCGGTCCAATTGACACCATAAAGCTGGTCTCCACTGTTATTAGGGCCAACGAATGGGCCCCACCGATCCCTGTCTGGTTCACAAGTTGGGCTCATTAGATTCCATTGCATTGCATGTGGGCCCCACTGGATTCTGGAAATCAAACGTTCGAGCGAGTCTCTCGAATGAACTGTTTTATTTTATCTCAAACGATACGGTATACGGTATAAATACCTAAAATGGGGTGGTTTTTGTAAATATCCCAATTTCTCTTCTCTTTCTTCGCCAATCGCCACGTCAGGTCATTACATGTCGGCATGAATATATCCTTTTTTGTAACGAAAAGAAAATAAAAAAAATATAAAAACAGAGGGGTGGTGGTCTCAGCAACTTTTTCATCATTTTCTTTAATCAAGAATTCGTTTATTATTAAAAGATAAGAATGAGCAAAGGAGTTGCTTATTCAGTTCAGCAGCTTGAGGACGAAACGAGTGGTGGGTGGGTGGTATATATTTATTATTTATTATTTATGGACGGGGTAATTGAAAATGAGATTCAGTTGACATGGCCTCGTGGATAGTGGCTTGGTTCGGACTTAGGTTCGGTTATATGACCCACTCACTTATAATGGGCCGTCGACCCCTTACTAGTTGTATAGGATTAGCCCATTAACGTGGGCCCAATTTCACTAGGCAGAGCAGAAATACAGGGCAGGGAAATTGCACGGAGGGTGTTTAGTTATATACCATGCTCACTTAGCTCAAAACCTCGAGTTCGTCTACAAAGCCCTAAAAGCCTGAGTGAAAATCCCTCGCTTACTCTGACTTACAGTATTTCTGTGCCGTTATCGATGGAATTTTGGTGTAATGCTTCTCATCTTTCCTCTCCTTGTTCAGTTTTATGGTTTTTTTTCTTCTCATGTTCAGTTCAGCTGCTGTTTCTTCATTTCGTAATGCAAGTGCAGTGAAGGTTTGATCCTTTGGGATTTGTCTTTGTGCTAAGTAAAATGATTTACGAAAGTAATCTAGCATCTTTTCTGCGCCTTTATTTTGCTGTGTAGGAGACGCTGAGAATGTCACTATTTTCTGTGGTTCTGTTCTTTTCTTGTGTGTAATGCGAGGACGTTACAAAAATTTGGGTATCTTATGGCATTGTTTCTTCTATATTGGTTTATGAAATGATTATGTTTGCTTACCTAATCCGTTGCAGGTGTTGAGGTGAAAAGTGGACAGTCTCTTAAGGTTGCGCCTGGAGATGGCATGATCTTGCATCTCTCTCAGGTTATAATGCTAGAGTTTTATCTCTTGGGTTTTACATTTTTATCGTTATTGTTGTATTTTCGTTAACACTGCCTTTTTTTCCTTAGGCTTGTCTTGGTGAGGTGAAGAAGGGGAAAGGAAATGAATCTATCCACTTGTTTGTGAATGTTGATGGCAAAAAACTTGTTCTTGGGACATTGTTCTCAGAAAAGCTGCCTCAGCAACAGTTTGATTTGGTCTTCGACAAAGATTTTGAGATATCCCACAATTGGAAGAATGGAAGTGTATCATTCTTGGGATACAAGGCCCATAACCCTTTTGATGAAGAATATCCTTGTGTATTATTCTCCATTCTGCTCAGTTTTATTCCATCGCTACCATATATTTGCTCTATATAGTCCTTAACTCCTTTAATTGGCACGGAGATGTCAGAGGGAGAATCTGGTAATAATTCCCATCCTCCTCTTACTCATTGGCATTGCTATTCCTTGGTCAATTTCATTTTATTTCCTGTTGTTCCTTTATTTTTATCACGGTATTTTACAGATGAATCTGAATCAGATGAAGACATCCCACTCACTACTGCAACTAATGGTAGTAATTTCTTGACATATGCACTTTAGTTTGTATTTACAACTGAATATAATTTAATATTGTGCAACTCTATAGGAAAACCTACGACGAAGGCTGTGGCTGAGCAAGAAAAGGCCACTGAAGCTGGTAAGGGAAGTGCTGCCAAAGATAAGAAGATCGATGCAGGCAAGCGCAAGGTGAAAATTGAGGAGCCGAAGAAAGACAAGGAAACGACCAAGAGTGATGAAGATATGATGTCTGAGGATGAGGATGAAGATGACTCCGAGGCAATTCTCCTATCCAATGATAGCACCTTATATTGACTTGTCATCTTTTGTATTGTCATCTGTTTTTAAGTTAAGATGTGTTGCACTCTTATTACATAAAACATGCAATAACTGCAGGGAGAGGATGACTCTGATGATTCTGATGCTGAAACTGGTGACAGTGAGGAGGAGACGCCAAAGAAGGTAGCATACATCAGCATATCCTTGGAAATCTCTATTCGTCTAACCTTTTTGGGCACACTAAATTTTATGTATGTCTTCTGAAGGCCAAACCATCCAAGAAAAGGCCTGCAGAATCGGCTGCAAAAACACCTGGCCAAGATAAAAAGGCAAAAGCAACACCCCAAAGAACTGGTGATTTACTAATCTGATCTTCAACCATAAACCAATTTACCAGTTTTATACTTTTGTTATGAATTTCTTCATTTGCTTGACCAGATAACAAGAAATCTGTCGAACATGTCGCCACTCCTTATCCTTCTAAACAAGCCGGTAAAACTCCAGGAAACAAGCCGACCGAGAAGACACCAAAATCTGGAGGATCCATAACTTGCAAGAGCTGCAGCAGGTAACATTTCTCTCATCCCCAGTTCTTTTACCGTGCCATGTGAAATTTTAAACGACTGAGTTCTCTCCTCACGCGATCGTATAAATTGCTTCTCTAAGGACATTCGGCTCGGACAAAGCTTTGGAATCTCACACAAAAGCTAAGCATTCCGCTGCCAAGTAATTCCAACAGTTGTCACCATTGTTGAATGTCTGAATCTTTCCAAGCTATCATCATAAAGAATCTCTGTAAAGGGAATTGCAGTTTTTGGCATTGTTATGTTTTCTTTCATTTTGCGTCAAGACATTCTGTCTAATTATTAGTACACGGCTCTTATAAGGTTTAATTTTTTGCCAACTCCCAAGCCCAAACCTTTTTCTTGAAACACACATCTCTCCCATTCGACACAAAAGCACCTTGCCTTGTTATCATGAGAACATATCTCGATTTTTATCAGTTCTTATGGCAAAGTAAAATCTCAATATAGCTTCGGTGTAGAGAGACGGTAATGGAAGCTCAAATTGGAAAACAACCAACATCGATTCGTCAAAAAGACATCATTACTAACATCGCAAAAAGTTCCATTTTTATTGGAAAGCAGCGCAAACAAAGCCTGAAAAAGAACAACGAACCAAAAGGAGAGAAGAACTCAGATGGCTTTGAGCAAATCCTCCGCGCTGCTAACGTTGAAAGCCCCACCTTCCTCAAGATTCAGAATCTTCACAACACCATCTTCAACATACATGGCATACCTCCTCGACCTAACGCCGAGACCAATTGGCTTATCACTCAGATCGAGCTCGCACCCAATCGCCTTTGTGAAGTCGCCGTTGCCGTCGCTCAGCAGCAACACCTCGTCCCCAATGCCCAGATTCTCCTTCCACGCCTTCATCACGAACGCGTCGTTCACCGAGATGCACGCTATGGAGTCGATTCCCTTGGCTTTGAGCTCGCCGGCCTTCTCCACGAACCCCGGGAGGTGCTTCTGGGAGCACGTCGGCGTGAAAGCCCCCGGCACGGCGATTAGGATGGTCTTTTTGTTGGCGGTGAGGTCGGAGATCGTGACCGTCTCGAGGTCGGAGGAGGACGGTGGGAAATAGGAGAGAGTGGCGTCTGGGAGCTTGTCGCCGACTGATATCGCGGCGGTGATTGCCGTCGCGCTGTGGCTGAGGCGGCGGCGGAACGAGACGGATGGATTGGGTTGTCTGAGCTTGAGGAGGGCGGTGGTGGTTGGTTTGAGGATGGTCTTGGCGGCGGCGAAGGTGCTGAAAGTGGCGGCCATTTTACGATCTGTGATTGTGAATGAGGATGAACGAACGAACGAGGGTTTCTAAACTATCCAAGAAATAAATAAATTAATTAAATTGATAAATGTCGCTATATTCCAAGCCTCCTCAGCTTTGTTTGCATCGCTGATTGATACATTACATCGCTCCAATTATCTATTATGATTCAGTCATTATCATTTTCATCAAACTAATGACGTAGAATCAATCAACGAACAACAATATATCAATGAGCGTTTTTCTTCATCAATATCGTATCATAATAATATAGAATGATCACTCCTCCTCCTCCTCCTCCTCCTCTCTCTTGTTAGTAGAAGAAGAATGCTGCTGTTGATGATCATCTACTATCAAGCCAATCTCCTTGTGCCTAATGAGCAAAGCCATTCTCTCGTTCTCAAGCTTCAACATCTCATTACCGAGCTTCTCCTTCTCCATTTCTCTGTCCTTCTTTGAGCTGAACTTCAACCATTTCAATCTCTGCCTTTCCATGTCATATGCCTGCAACTGAATCTCCACCCTTTGCTCCTCCAATCCCATCAACCTACTCCTCATCCAATGCCGTTTCTCTAAAGAACTCTTGGTCGGATCTTGCAGAACCATGCTCAACTCAGAATCTAACTGCTGCATCAACGGCGAGAAAGAGGTCGTATCTCTCATCCTTTTCTTGGACAATCTCTCGTCCACGTCACCATCATCATCATCAAGATCTTCGTCATCATCTTCAACATTATCATCAGCCATGTTAAGGTTCTGTGAAATCCCGCTAGGATGCTCCTTATTCGAGTGCGAACAGCTCTTCTGCTGCTGCTGCTGTTTATCATCAGGCACGGCCATGATTTCAGCTTGTTGAGGAGAATTATCGTCTACGACGTTGTCGTGACCACAGCTGTTGTGGTAAGCACACATCTCTCTGAAGAACAAGTGCTTGGAATTCAACAGCTTCTTCACTTCTTCCTTCATTTTAGGCGAGATGTGAGCCATGGTTTCGAGCAAGCTCCGATTCTCGACAACACGACAAGCCGTTCCTTTCCCAGAATATCGTTGACCCTTTTGTACCTTTTGTTCAAATCGTTGAACTTGTCTTCGCACTGCTGCGGCGAGACGTAAAAGCCTCTCTCCATCATAGCCCTCGACACAGATTTCCACTTACCTTTCTTATTGTTATTATTATTCTGCAATGACGACAGGGCTTTCTTCTTATTATTATTACCACCAGCATCAGCAGATGCAGATGGGTTGTTGTCGTTTATACGCGGCGGCTCGGAAACCACAGCCTCGTCACCGATGTAGTACACCACCATGATGAGCAGCCTCACCATGTTATCAGTCCATTTCATTCTCTGCCAAGGAGGCGACGTCGTCGGCGGCGTCGTTTTTCTCTTGTCGTCATCAGCAGCACTGTTCTCAGGCGGCGTGTAACCGCCGCCTGCTGCTCCATGAGGCTCATCGTCGTCGTCGTCGTCGTCACTAAGGGTTAAAGGTCTTGACTTGTGCTTCTTGGATGGTGGTTGTTGCTGATGAGGCTGTGAGTGGCCGTAATGATCGGCTTCAAGGCGAGGGTAAGAAGGAGACGCCATCATCGTCGTCACAGTACGATGACGTTGAATGTTAGAGTTTTTGGGATCCATGGAAATGGCGATTAGCAGCTTCGATGCCTTGCTATGCAAACACCAATAACAGTAACACCTTTACTCAGGCACTAACTATTTTTCGTGGTCCAAGATGCGGTTTTTGTCTGAAGAATGACACTAAACAAAATGTGGGCTTTATATAGATGAGAGTGGTATGGAGAGCAAGTGGTTTTCCTATGTGGGTATGTCTCTGGGAACAACTTGATTCATTCAGCTGGAAAAAAGTAAACTGCCCATGGTTTTCTTGAGAGACTGAGCAAGTTGCAGAGAGAGAAACACTGAATGAAATATATATACGTAAATGAAAGAGAGACCACATAATTAACCCAAAAACAATCTTTTATGGGGGCTGTATCCCTCCGTCCATATGCCGCGCTTCTTCGTTTTTATTTTATTTTATTTATCTTTTTTTTTTTCTTTTTAGTTAAGCAAACTCACCAAAAAAATGTCATAATTTAAATGGAATCAAGGAGGAGGATAGTAAAAATATCTTTTCCATGGGTTTAAGATAATATATTTGACTCTTGGAATGTAGGTCAAATATCAAAGTGCAGCATATTTTTATTTAAAATCTTTTAAAAAAGGATTCTTCACTCGGCCCTACGTCGGTCGTGCTCTCTGCAACTTGGCCTCTTGGGCTTTTTGTTTTTGTTAATGGTGGGAGAGAGGCATGCATAGTACTAAGATATTCATTTGCTTCTCTTAGGTGAGTACTATTACATTTTCAGGTCAATATAAATCATTATATTCAACAAATATGGAACATATAACGCAGTATTATATACTGTGATTTGATGTATGCTTCACTTGATCATCTAAACCACCACTAGTAAGAAATATAAAAAAGAACGTAAAATATCCAGACAACATATGATCATGCATGTTATAACGCTTCATCAGGAATCTTGGTGGTGGAGCCTAAGATTGAGCCTCCTAAGCCAAATAGAATGAAGCGTCATATGAAAGACATCGTACCTCTTCCTCGGCGGCGGAAGATTAACCTCAAAGTGCCTCCTCACAATCAAACCCCTCCTCTGCAACCTTATGTACTGACTCGTCGATATCCCATTGAGAATCTCCTTCAACTTGGGTATTTCCCCGACAGATATCTCCACCGCGAACATTTTCCAGTTCAAAACGTCGCTGAACGGAGGCACGTAATGATCCTTTATCAGCACCGGGACGCAGCCCATGTACAGAGCCTCGACCATCCTCGGGCTCGCCACCTCATACCCGCTCGGGCATATGCAGTACTTACTCCTCCTCATCATCTCCGCGTAAGAAAATCCTCCTCCCTTTTTGGGATCAAGGTACCTGCTGATGTGTATTTGGACATCCTCGTCCTTGCTGTCCTCCCAACGCTCTAAGAGAACGGGCCTGATGGGCCCGTGGACCCCGCCCGCAAAGAAGGCCAGGACGGGCCGCTTTGAAGGCGACGGGCCTCCTATAAGCCCGTCCGATCGTCCGCCGCCGGGGAGGTTGATCTCCGGGATGGATACGTCTTTGTAGGGTTTGAATCCTTCCGACGTGTTCGCATTGCACAGCGCTCGTATCGAGTTTTCGTACAGCGAGGGTACAGACTTCGACAGGTCGGGCCCCTTTTATTTGTAGTGAAATACAAAAATAGTTATACATTCCCGATAAATATAAATAATGACATCAAACGTATGAAACGTACCCAATCGTGGCAGGAAAGCATGAAGTGGTCAGAGCCGAGGCTTCGATTCCAATATGGATATTTTCTTGCGATGAGTTCGACGTAGTCTCTTACCGTATGTTTCATAGGGAGCCACTGATCTCGGGTGGCGCCGCCGTCATATTTTGTTGAAAACAAGCCATGAAATTGCTAGCCATCGACCTGAAGAATCTGAAGGTGATCCCTCGAGTTCATCCAAGTCTGTTAAAGAGAAAAGAGGCGCTGGCACGTTTTATAGGCGCGGGACGACTTTTAAATAAGTCACTTACTAAGACGCTGATGGTGCTGGCGACTTATTCACAAGAGAAGCGTGAAGAATCGTTTTCAAAATTGGCGCCAAGCTACTATATAATTCTGTTCATCAGTGTTTCGATGTTGTAACACATTTTTGATTTTTTTTCATCTCGCAAGTGTGTGTTCTGTGTGCAAGTGTTGAAGAGAAGAACACTTGATCTCATCTGTAAAAGTGATCTAATAAGAGAAGATTCTCCGTGGACGTAGGATCGATCGCATCCGAACCACGTTAAGATTGTGTTCTCGATTTTCTTGTTTTCTTATTATGGTATCAGAGCGAAATTAGCACTGCAATCCGCTGCGATTCATCAATCGATTTAGGTTACAATTCATGGAAGAAACCTCGACGTCGCCACCCGCGCAATCCTCAGCGCAGACAGTCAATGGCTCGACGATTGCCTCCTTCCTCAATAATCCTCTGTTCTTGAGTGCTGGTGATACATCTGGGCAACTATTGGTTCATGAGCAGCTGCGAGGAGACAATTATGCCACGTGGAGCAGAGCGATGCTAATAGCCTTGACTGGTAGAAACAAAGAAGGTTTCGTTAATGGGGATCTTGTGTTGGCAGCTAACTCGGATCAAGATACGATTAATGCTTGGAAGAGGAATAATAATGTCGTTATATCTTGGATTCTGAATTCAGTGTCGAAGGAGATATCGGCGAGTATTCTTTACAGTTCCACGGCACGAGATGTATGGGTGGATCTACAAGAACGCTTCGGGCAAACAAACCGTCCCAGGATTTTTCAAATCAAGAGGGAACTGATGAATCTTGCCCAGGGCTCACTTGGCATAGCTGCTTATTTTACCAAACTAAAAACAATTTGGGACGAATTGACAAGCTACAGGCCTATTAGTCAGTGCACATGTGGTGGGCAGAATGATTTAGGGCGCACCAGAATGAAGATTATGTTATGATGTTCCTAATGGGGTTGAATGACTCCTATGCCCAAATCAGGGGCCACATCCTCTTGATGGATCCTTTCCCTACAATGAATAAGGTGTTTGCCTTGTTAGTGCAAGAGGAAAGGCAGAGAACAATTGGGACGGGGCATGCTCGTTTTGGGGAAGATCTCACCAGTGGTATGACAATTCTTGCAGCGAAAGGGGAGCAAGAAGCAGTCAAAAGAACTTATGGGGCAGCAAAAAGGGATTCCAACAGAGCAGTGTGTACCCATTGCGGCAAGAAAGGACACACCATTGAGGTCTGCTACCAGCTACATGGGTGTCCTCCGGGGTTCAGGCAAGGCTCTAGGTTCAGAGGGGCGAGAGTTAACCAGGCGTCAGTGGAAGGCTTGCACAAAGGGGAACAACAGAGCAGTCTGCCTCATTCCTCATCTTCTGCATCAGATGACACCATGGTCCACCTGCAACTCACTGCTTACCAGCTACAGAACTTGAAGGAGATTCTGAACCAGCAGAGTTCAAATCTGCAACAGGGCAGCACAGACTGCATACAGCCGAGTGAGAAAACCACAGGTACCTGTTTTACCTTTAATCTGCCTGATATAACAGATTCAAGATGTTGGTTAGTGGACTCAGGTGCAACTAGGCATGTTTGTGGTAGTATTGACTTGCTATATGGACTGCATAAGATAGAAAAGACTAAGGTTATTCTCCCTGATAACTCAGTTATAAGGGTTAACCAGGCTGGAAGTTGCAGACTGAATCAGCACATCGAGTTAACTGGTGTCCTTTATATTCCTCAGTTTCATTTTAACTTGATTTCAGTAAGCTCCCTGGCTGGTATTAGTGCTTGTAAATTTGTTTTTGAAGCTAATGGCTTTATCATACAGGATTCTTCTCACCAAATGATTGGCAGAGGTGACAAAGTAGCTGGCCTATACCTGTTTCAGTCAGATTATTCCATGAGTTCTGCCTCTAAAACTGTCCCTCAGTCTGTTTTCTTGAATAGTTTGTCTAGTGATCTTTGGCACAAGAGACTAGGGCATCCCTCTAATAAAGTGTTGAATGTATTAAAGCCTTCCCTGAAATGTCATGATCAAACTCCTCACACATTCTGTAGAATCTGTCCAGTGGCTAAGCAAAGGAAGTGTGTGTTCCCGCAGGGTGGCAATACCTCATGTTCTATGTTCGACCTTATACATTGTGATGTATGGGGGCCCTTTCACACACCCTCTTTCTTAGATCATCGCTTCTTTGTTACCATTGTCGATGACTTCTCAAAGTACACTTGGATTTTCATGATTAGAAATAAATCAGAAGTTGCATCAGTTCTACCTTTCTTTTTAGCATATATAGAAACTCAATTTCAGTGTAAGCTTAAAACCATTCGAACTGACAATGCAAGGGAATTCAATTTGTCTGAATTATACAAAAACAAAGGCATTGTACATCACCGGTCTTGTGTACAAACACCGCAACAGAATTCTGTGGTGGAACGAAAACATCAACACCTCTTGAACGTAGCTCGAGGTCTGTACTTTCAAGCCAACATTCCATTAGAATACTGGTCTGAGTGTGTGCTGACGGCAGCATACCTCATCAATAGGATACCTTCTGCCAGCCTAGGAAATCAGAGTCCCTACGAACTGCTTTTTCAAAAACCTGTTGAGTATGCTTCCTTGCGTGTGTTTGGTTGCTTGTGTTTCTACTCTACTCTTAGTGCAGGTAGACGAAAGTTTGATCCACGAGCACGAGAAGGAGTTTTCCTTGGATATCCAAATGGAACCAAAGGCTACAAAGTGCTTGATCTCAACACAAGAGAAGTTGTCATTTCCAGAGATGTTCAGTTCATAGAGACTGAATTTCCTTTTGCCAGAATGGAACTCTCACAAGACTCTGTGGATCCCTTTCCTCTCCATGTCCTTCCCAAGTCCTGCCAAGTCGACTCAAGTATTGATGGGTCAGCCTTACCAGACAACCTCATGGTGCAAGACAATCCACTGTCAGGTGTAGACTGTGCAGCCCCTAACCATGGAGAGTTCCCTCACACTGATCAGACAGGATCTGAATCTATGCACGGTCAGGAAGAACTGCCCCAGCAGACAGACTCAGCATCTTGCAATGAGGATCTGCCAGATTCCTGTTAGGGAGTGTGCCCTCGGAATGCCATACGAGGACTAGGAATAGTATAGGGCGCACGATGATGTATAGGTTGTAAGACAGGTTTATTGTATATACCGTCAAATAAATTAATGAATATTTATTTCATTATAATAAAGGCATTATTATTTATTTATCGAATTTAAAGTCTACTTGGCATCCGGTAGTGCGATAAATAAATAACACCCAAATGTTTGAGTTGGACGTCTGATTCTCGTGGGACGAGAGAGGAGACACCGGACGGTCCTTAATCTCAACATTAATAAAAAGTCCGTAAGTCTAAGGATTCTAGTGGGTGACTAGATATCCGAATATGACTTATCCATTGACGACCACATAGTATCGGTAGTGTCACCGATTACCTGAGAGGTTGTGGGTCGTGATGGAGATATTGGTGATCGGAGAGATTGTGTATTCGGACATTCGGCTCGTATTCGTCTCAATCACATGGCTAGGATGTTGTCAATGATTGAACGAATGACTATAGCAGCCTCAGACCGATAGGGTCATTGACGGATTTGCTTTCGCGATTTCGGTTTGTCGCTAGTTGGCTAGGCTCGCAAGTGTTCATAAATGAGACACGGGTCAGCGACGAAACGCAACCGACTTTACGGAGGTGATTGCCGGGCTTTGACTGCTATCGGGATTCAATGCCTATATTCGTATAGGTTAATGTCCTATGAGGTAATCGGAGAGCGACGATTATAAAGCCTTCGGCCGAAGCTTGGAAAACTTGCTTGTATTAGATACGGAGCGGAGTTTAAATAATCGGTTCGGTCTCGATTATAACATAGTGTTAGGTTAGTGAGTTTGACATTTGCATGGCTCTCACCTAACCGGGACGCAAGTGAAAGGCGTAAGAAGTATTTAAATGTATACACTATAGTCGGTTCGCCCGAATTTCGATTAGATCAAATTCGTTCTCAACTGGGATCTGTCCGGTACCGTGGGATTGGCTAGGCGAATACCGGGGCTCGTGGATTCCTCCCATGCCAGTTGAGACGGACCTAGAGAGTCGCGCTTAAAAATGGTAATGAACTTGAATGAAAACGGCGGGCTTTTCTGTGGAACCTAACGAATGAGATTCGTTGAGGTAGTGGCAAAGTTGATACGAGGTGTCGACGACTTAGTTAAATTCCAGTGACTGTCACGGAAATAATTAGGACTTAAGATTGTCTTAAGTGCTTAATTAATTAACTAAGTGGGCTCAATTATAATTAAAATAATTAGATTGGATTTAA
The DNA here is from genome assembly GCA_027422505.1 of Craterostigma plantagineum. NCBI lineage: Eukaryota > Viridiplantae > Streptophyta > Magnoliopsida > Lamiales > Linderniaceae > Craterostigma > Craterostigma plantagineum. The sequence goes on from JAPQWV010000082.1 coordinate 2,714,388, forward strand.
TTATTTTATTATTTAAAATTGAGGGACTAAATTAAGAATTTAAAAAACCTCAAGGGCCAAAATGAAATTGACATAAAATAAAAAAAAAAAAAAATAGTAGAAATATCTACACATCCACGTTGGGATGTGTAGAAACTAATGACTCATTAGATGAGTCATTAACAAGTGTTTGACACTTGTCTCAATTAAAAAAAAAAAAAAAAATGTATAACCATGCATATATGCATAAAACGTGAGATGCAAGGTGAGAGAGGGGATTTTTATGATTCATTGAACAAATAAGAAATAAAAGAAGAAAAGAAATAGAATTTATAGAAATTCTTAAGCCACTTTGAAGCTACGGGTTCGTTTGACGAGTCCCGACGCCCGAACTGAGTTGCGTCTAGCCATCGGGAGTATTCTCAGAGGTTCATTCAAGGTAATACCGGCGTGACGATCTAGCCCGGAAGTCCCGGGATCCAGACGAGGAGTAGCCACGTTCATCCGAGGCGACGACAGAAGAAATCCCGTTCACCGAAGGTATACCTCGAACCTTAACGATTTGATTTACGAAACATACCAAACGGTATCGGAATAATTCGAAAGACCCCTCGTTGGAAACGTCGGGAAGTGTAGAATTATTCTGGAAAATTTGGTATCGATCGGAAATCATTTCGGTCGTCAAATAGTCAAAAGACGGCAGACTGCCGTTTTACTCGAATTAATAATTTCGAACCACAGATTTGATTTTGAGAAAAATATCAAACGATGTCGGAATAATTCGAGAGACCTATCGTTGCGAACGTTAGGAAGTGTAGAATTATTCTGGAAAGTTTGGTATTGATCAAAAGTCATTTCGGTCTCCAAATAATCGAAAAACGTCTGGTTGCCGCTTTGTTCGATTAATTTGGATCTAAATTATTAATTCAAATAAATTGGAAATAAATTCGAATTTTGATAATTCGAATTAACCGCGATCTCCCGAGGCTTAGGGCAGCATCTCAGACCCTCGGGAGAAGCCGAATGGCGTAAGGTTAAATTTAGATATTAAAAATCGAAAATTCGCCACCCTACGCCGCTCGGTACAAACCATGCTTCCGCTATAGCCACGTTGCGCTGTTCGGGGGCCGGCGTCGATTAATCGGGCCCACCCCAACAGTGGTATCAGAGCCAAGGCTCATGAATGTTCGACCAAAGGCCTCGAAAGCCGATGTGGTGAACGAACGGTCGACGTAGTTTGGAGACTATCGTCGCTCGTGACGTCGGTTGGACACCCGACGTTAAAATTCTGTGTTGCATGTTTATGTGGGACATTTACGCGGGCTTAGGTTCAACCGGGTTATTTGTTTAAGGGCCGTTTGCCGCCCCCCGGTATGTACATGGATTACGGGTTGTTTGGGAAATAATTCCCCCCGTGTTGTATTTTATTGCTTTATTAGTTAGGTTAGATAAAATGACGGCCGTTCGACGCTAGGCGAGATTGGAGGATTCGACAACCATCGTAACGATGACTCGACGTTGGAAATCGAAGACCCCGGTCGTTTTACGACCCATGTAATAGGACCAGTCTAGAAGTAGCCCGCATATTTGTCCATTTAAATTTCTTTCCTAGGGTTAGGAATTTATTTATCGCATTTACGTGCTCGTGCTTAATTTTAATATGCTATGAGTTATAAAAATCTCCCGTACGAATACTAAGTGAGTAAAGGGATTGGATGCCCTGTCTTCTATCAAGCTCGGGCCTAGTTGTTACAAAACCTAAATGCAAGGTTTGGTTTCGGGTATGCCGGCGCCTTGCATTTGCTTTTGTTTCGGCTTGCTCGGGTGCATTTGTGCCGCTCGCCAAGACCACACTGTGCGGTAAAACGTACGGTTCAAGTGTGCGGTTTTGAGCAACGTTGATAGGTCACACTTCGACAGTCATACCGCCTTGTTTCGGGTTTGCCGGCGGGGGTCCCTGACTGAGACAAAGATAGTTGAGACATTCGACAAGGTCGGATTCGTGCGGAGCACGACTTCGTGGGCCGCTGCAAACCAATAAAACGACAGAGGTTGAGGTTTGCACCCGTCCACGGGGACATCAACTCCACTATCGAAGTTATCAATGAAACTTCCAAAACATCCGTAGGGAGAATGGAGTTTATGAAAGATAGTGGGAGTCAAACGGAATAAAAAGTCCTTGTTCGCGTTTGATAACCTATACAATCGACTTAATATGCCTTTTATTTTCTGCAGCATTTTCTCTCTTTGTGAAATTATGTCGACCGCTTTAAATGTACTGCTCAAGGAGAATAGGTTGACTGGGCCAAACTATTCTGACTGGCTTCGCAACTTGAGGATTTTCCTCGAGATTGAGAACCTAGTTTATATCCTTGACTCCGAAATGCCGCCAGCCCCAGGGGCGCGGGCATCCGAGCAGGCTCGTGCCGCTTATGACAAGCGACTGCGTGACGAGAAGCTCGTAAAGGCTCATGTCCTCGGATCGATGAGTAACGCACTGCAGCGTAGCCATGAAAATATGGCTGATGCTCGGGTGATGGTTCAACATTTGAAAGAGCTTTACGGTGAGACGTCTAGGACAGCTCGCTATGCGACTTCGTCGCAGCTCTTCCGATCGAGGATGTCTGAGGGTGAGAATGTTGGCGAGCATGTTATGAACATGATCACCATGATCGAGAGGTTGGAGACTCTCAATTTTCGATTTGATCGGGAATTACAAAATGATCTCATCTTGCAGTCCCTGCCTCCGTCCTTCAATGCGTTCATTGTGAACTACATCTGAACGGCATGACGCTATTGCTTCCTGATCTGATGAATCAGTTAGCAACGGCGCAAGGTCAGATGAAGAGGGCAAAGCAGACTGCACTTGTCACCACTTCTTCAAAGCCCCAGAAAGGCAAAAAGAAGAAGGGCAACAAGCTCAAGCCGACAGGGAAGGTTTCCAAGAAGAAACTATCTTCTGGGAAATCGAACAAACCGGTGTAAAGCCGACGGATAGGTGTCTGCATTGCGGTGCGCTGGGCCACTGGAAGCGTGACTGTCCGAAGCTCAAGGGTGAGCAGGCTGCGTCAGGTATGGAACTTAATGTTTTAGAAACAGTTTGTTCTTCATCTGTATACTCTACTTCCTGGATATTGGTTTCGGGGGCTAGTACTCACATTTGTGTTTCCACGCAGGGTCTGGGACCAAGTAGAGCGCTTGGGGAGCGTGAGATCGAGGTCAGAGTGGGAAGCGGGGATAGTATCTCGGCAAGCCACGTCGGATCAAGATCTCTTGTATTATCTTCTGGGCATGTGTTGCGTTTGTACGATTGTCTTGTACTCCCGAGGGGATTTAAGAACATCGTCTCCATTCCTGTTTTGAGCAGGAGTGGTTATGTATTTAGTTTTAATAATAATACATGCCACATTATGTATAGAAATAAAAATGTTGGCAACGCGACACTATTTAATGGTTTGTACTATTTAAATACCCAGAACGATGTATCTGTGAATACTGTCACAAATAAACGAAAGTCGGGAATAAATGCGCGATACTTGTGGCATCTTCGATTAGGTCATGCTGGAGAACGTAAGATCCACGAGTTGGAGAAAAACGGGATATTGACACCGTTGGGATCAGATCCCTATCCGACTTGTGAGTCATGCCTCAAAGGTAAAATGACCCGATCACCCTTCACCGGACTTTTAATAGAGCCACGGAAATTCTCGGTTTAATTCACACGGACGTTTGCGGGCCATTCAATGTGAAAGCTCGAGGTGACTTCCACTATTTTATTACCTTTACGGATGATCACAGTCGTTACGGACTAGCGTATCTGATGAGGTATAAAGCTGATGCTCTTGAAAGGTTCAAGGAGTATAAGGCCTTGGTGGAAAACCAAACTTCGAAGCTCATTAAAGCCATTCGATCGGATCGAGGTGGCGAGTACATGAGTGTCGGTTTGACCAGTTCTTGAAGGAGAATGGTATAATATCACAGATGACTCCACCCGGCACGCCACAATTGAATGGCGTGGCCGAACGTAGAAACCGAACTTTATTAGATATGGTTCGTTCTATGTTGGGCTATACAGATTTACCGATGTCATTGTGGGGATACGCGCTTTTGACAGCGGCATATACCATTAACCGGTGTCCCTCAAAGTCTGTTAACGGCATTCCGTATGAGATATGGACTGGTCGTTTACCCAGCTTGTCACATATTAGGATTTGGGGTTGGCCCGCCTATGTGAAAAAGCTGAAAACAGACAAATTGGAGTCTAGATCTATAAAAGGACGTTTCATAGGTTACCCCGAAGACTCTATGGGGTACCTATTCTATTTTCACGATGATCAAAGGATCGTTGTTGGCCTACATGCACATTTTCTCGAGGAAGAGTTCATTCGAGATTTTGGCATTGGCCGTGAGGTCACTCTCGAGGAGCAGTCGACTGAAACGCCCACACAGGATTCGGATGGTCCGAGCGAACCAGTCATGCGACGATCTGAAAGGGTGCCTCGCCAACCACAGCGGTATGGCATGTCACATGTCGAACAAGGTTATGTTGCGACTAGGGGATTTCTAAGAGAAGATCCCGCTACTTTCGATCAAGCTACATCCGATGTTGACTCAGCGAGATGGATTGAGGCTATGCGAGCTGAGATGGACTCAATGTACTCCAACAAAGTCTGGACTCTTGTAGACCTACCGAGTGGTTTTAGACCAATCGGTTGTAAATGGATTTACAAGAGAAAGATTGGATCTGACGGACAAGTTGAGACGTACAAGGCCAGGTTGGTTGCCAAGGGCTATAACCAAAAAGAGGGAGTTGACTATGAGGAGACTTTCTCACCTGTAGCCATGATCAAGTCCATCCGGATAATGCTCGCGATAGCTGCGCATTATGATTATGAGATTTGGCAGATGGACGTCAAAACGGCGTTTCTTAATGGATTCCTCAAGGAGGAGATCTATATGGAGCAGCCCAAAGGTTTTGAGTCGCACGCAGATGCTCACAAAGTGTGCAACTGAATCGGTCGATTTACGGACTGAAACAGGCCTCTCGTAGCTGGAATCTACGTTTTGATGAAGCAGTTCGGAACTATGGATTCGTGAAAAACGTAGATGAGCCATGTGTCTACAGAAAGAGCAGTGGGAGTATGGTGTCGTTCCTTGTATTGTACGTGGATGATATCCTTTTGATAGGAAACGACATTGGGATGCTCTCATCGGTGAAAGCATGGCTTTCAACCGAATTCTCCATGAAAGACCTGGGAGAAGCGACGTATATACTAGGTATTCGCTTGTTCAGGGATCGAGCGAACCATACGATCGGCTTATCTCAGGCCCTTTACTTAGAGAAAATCCTGAAGAAATTCAGAATGGATGACTCTAAGAGAGGATTCTTACCAATGCGACATGGGATCCATTTGTCAAAGTCAATGTCACCTCAAAGTGAGGAAGACAGACGACGGATGAGTGGGATACCGTATGCATCTGCAGTGGGTAGTCTGATGTACGCGATGTTGTGTACACGGCCGGACATTGCCTATGCTGTGAGCGTGGTCAGTCGTTTCAGGCAAACCCAGGGGAAGAACATTGGACAGCTGTTAAGAATATCTTTAAATACCTTAGACGGACTAAAGACTTAACACTGGTTTATGGAGGAGCGGGACTAGAAGTAGTTGGTTATACCGATTCGGACTTCCAGTCAGACGTGGATGACCGAAAATCTACTTCAGGTTTTGTATTCGTGCTCAACGGTGGGGCAGTGTCTTGGAGAAGCTCCAAGCAAAGCACAACTGCCGATTCCACGTGCGAGGCAGAATACATAGCAGCCTCAGAGGCAGCTAAAGAAGCTGTTTGGATGAAAAAGTTCTTGGAGGAACTTACTGTGGTACCAGTTGCTGACAGACCGCTTACACTTTGGTGCGATAATAGCGGTGCAGTCGTGCAAGCAAAGGAACCACGATCTCATAGCAAGTCCAAACATATTGAGAGAAAATATCACGTATTACGTGAGTTCGTTGAAAACGGGATGGTCGCCGTGCAGAAATCGCCACCGCAGAAAACGTGGCGGACCCGCTCACGAAGCCCTTGTCCCAAGCAGTTATGGAACAGCATCTGGACAAGATGGGGCTACGATACCATTGCGACTGGCATTAGGTGCATCGCATGGCATTCGAGTGCAAGTGGGAGGCTGTTAGGGAGTGTGCCCTCGGAATGCCATACGAGGACTAGGAATAGTATAGGGCGCACGATGATGTATAGGTTGTAAGACAGGTTTATTGTATATACCGTCAAATAATTAATGAATATTTATTTTCATTATAATAAAGGCATTATTATTTATTTATCGAATTTAAAGTCTACTTGGCATCCGGTAGTGCGATAAATAAATAACACCCAAATGTTTGAGTTGGACGTCTGATTCTCGTGGGACGAGAGAGGAGACACCGGACGGTCCTTAATCTCAACATTAAATAAAAAGTCCGTAAGTCTAAGGATTCTAGGTGGGTGACTAGATATCCGAATATGACTTATCCATTGACGACCACATAGTATCGGTAGTGTCACCGATTACCTGAGAGGTTGTGGGTCGTGATGGAGATATTGGTGATCGGAGAGATTGTGTATTCGGACATTCGGCTCGTATTCGTCTCAATCACATGGCTAGGATGTTGTCAATGATTGAACGAATGACTATAGCAGCCTCAGACCGATAGGGTCATTGACGGATTTGCTTTCGCGATTTCGGTTTGTCGCTAGTTGGCTAGGCTCGCAAGTGTTCATAAATGAGACACGGGTCAGCGACGAAACGCAACCGACTTTACGGAGGTGATTGCCGGGCTTTGACTGCTATCGGGATTCAATGCCTATATTCGTATAGGTTAATGTCCTATGAGGTAATCGGAGAGCGACGATTATAAAGCCTTCGCCGAAGCTTGGAAAACTTGCTTGTATTAGATACGGAGCGGAGTTTAAATAATCGGTTCGGTCTCGATTATAACATAGTGTTAGGTTAGTGAGTTTGACATTTGCATGGCTCTCACCTAACCGGACGCAAGTGAAAGGCGTAAGAAGTATTTAAATGTATACACTATAGTCGGTTCGCCCGAATTTCGATTAGATCAAAATTCGTTCTCAACTGGGATCTGTCCGGTACCGTGGGATTGGCTAGGCGAATACCGGGGCTCGTGGATTCCTCCCATGCCAGTTGAGACGGACCTAGAGAGTCGCGCTTAAAAATGGTAATGAACTTGAATGAAAACGGCGGGCTTTTCTGTGGAACCTAACGAATGAGATTCGTTGATGTAGTGGCAAAGTTGATACGAGGTGTCGACGACTTAGTTAAATTCCGTGACTGTCACGGAAATATTAGGACTTAAGATTGTCTTAAGTGCTTAATTAATTAACTAAGTGGGCTCAATTATAATTAAAATAATTAGATTGGATTTAATTATTTTATTATTTAAAATTGAGGGACTAAATTAAGAATTTAAAAAACCTCAAGGGCCAAAATGAAATTGACATAAAATAAAAAAAAAAAAAAATAGTAGAAATATCTACACATCCACGTTGGGATGTGTAGAAACTAATGACTCATTAGATGAGTCATTAACAAGTGTTTGACACTTGTCTCAATTAAAAAAAAAAAAAAAAATGTTATAACCATGCATATATGCATAAAACGTGAGATGCAAGGTGAGAGAGGGGATTTTTATGATTCATTGAACAAATAAGAAATAAAAGAAGAAAAGAAATAGAATTTATAGAAATTCTTAAGCCACTTTGAAGCTACGGGTTCGTTTGACGAGTCCCGACGCCCGAACTGAGTTGCGTCTAGCCATCGGGAGTATTCTCAGAGGTTCATTCAAGGTAATACCGGCGTGACGATCTAGCCCGGAAGTCCCGGGATCCAGACGAGGAGTAGCCACGTTCATCCGAGGCGACGACAGAAGAAATCCCGTTCACCGAAGGTATACCTCGAACCTTAACGATTTGATTTACGAAACATACCAAACGGTATCGGAATAATTCGAAAGACCCCTCGTTGGAAACGTCGGGAAGTGTAGAATTATTCTGGAAAATTTGGTATCGATCGGAAATCATTTCGGTCGTCAAATAGTCAAAAGACGGCAGACTGCCGTTTTACTCGAATTAATAATTTCGAACCACAGATTTGATTTTGAGAAAAATATCAAACGATGTCGGAATAATTCGAGAGACCTATCGTTGCGAACGTTAGGAAGTGTAGAATTATTCTGGAAAGTTTGGTATTGATCAAAAGTCATTTCGGTCTCCAATAATCGAAAAACGTCTGGTTGCCGCTTTGTTCGATTAATTTGGATCTAAATTATTAATTCAAATAAATTGGAAATAAATTCGAATTTTGATAATTCGAATTAACCGCGATCTCCCGAGGCTTAGGGCAGCATCTCAGACCCTCGGGAGAAGCCGAATGGCGTAAGGTTAAATTTAGATATTAAAAATCGAAAATTCGCCACCCTACGCCGCTCGGTACAAACCATGCTTCCGCTATAGCCACGTTGCGCTGTTCGGGGGCCGGCGTCGATTAATCGGGCCCACCCCAACAATTCCTTCGAAGGTCAGACACAAGACCAGGAACAGCAGGGGCAGGTGGCACTGAGAAGATCAGAAAGGCAGCCTAGGAAGCCTCAGTACCTGCAGGATTTTCACTGCAACAGCATCACAGAGAGGAAGGTGCTCTATCCGATTTCGAGTATGCTCACCTACCAGAACTTCTCTCCTCATTACCAGTCCTTCATCAATGCCATCAGTTTGGCAGCCGAGCCAAAAAGCTTCCTCCAGGCTTCCAAATCAGCACAGTGGTTGCAGGCCATGACTGATGAGTTGCAGGCCCTTGAGGACAATGCCACCTGGTCCGTAGTCCCGCTGCCACCTGGTAAGAGACCAATTGGTAATCGATGGGTCTATAAATTGAAGTTCAATGCAGCTGGGCAGATTGAAAAACACAAAGCGCGTTTGGTTGCAAAAGGGTATGATCAGCGCGAGGGGATCGATTACATTGATACCTTTGCACCCGTCGCTAAACCAAACACCATCAAGCTGATTTTATCTCTAGCAGCTAAACTAAAATGGGGCCTCGCGCAATTGGACGTCAATAATGCCTTCTTAAACGGGGACCTCGCCGAGGAAGTCTATATGGAATTACCACATGGCTTTCATAGGAAATATCAGAAGGGAGAATCGGGGAGGCTAGTTTGCAAACTGCACAAATCGTTGTACGGCCTCAAACAAGCCTCGAGGCAGTGGAACCAAAAATTCACCCAAGCAGTAAAGGGTTATGGCTTCTTACAGTGTCACTCTGATCATACCCTGTTTCGCAAGGGAAAGGGGGATCAGCTGGTTGTCTTACTGGTTTATGTCGACGACATAATCCTAGCAGGCCCTTCGGACGAACAGATTCAGCAAGCAAAAGAATTCTTACAGAACTGTTTCAAGGTAAAGGATCTAGGCGAGCTTAAATTCTTTCTTGGAATTGAGGTTGCTCGAAGTGAAGCTGGAATTTATCTTTCTCAGAGGCAATACACACTACAATTGCTCGAGGATTCAGGATACATCAACGCAAAACCTTTGTCTACGCCTATGAGCGCAAGTGAGAAGATTACAGCAGAAGAGGGTGATCTGCTTGCAGAACCTTTTCATTACAGGAGATTAGTAGGGAGGCTCTTGTACCTAACATTCACGAGGCCTGATGTGGCTTATACTGTGCATAAGCTGAGCCAGTTCATGGCAGCCCCTCGAACTAATCACCTGGTAGCAGCGCATCACTTACTGCGATATCTCAAGGGAACAGCAGGGCAGGGGTTACTCATGTCAGCAGACCAAGACATATCCCTCAAGGCCTTTTCTGATGCCGACTGGGCGGCATGTCGGGACACTAGAAAGTCAGTCACCGGCTATTGTACCTTCTTAGGAGATTCCCTCATCACCTGGAAGGCGAAGAAGCAAGCAACGGTGTCAAGATCCTCGACGGAGGCAGAATATAGGGCTTTGGGAGCAGTTGTATCTGAGGTTCTTTGGATAAAACATCTAATGTCGGAGCTGAGCTTAGGAGTCTTACAAGTGCCAGTAATATATTGTGACAACCTCTCGGCACTAAGATTGGCTTCGAATCCCAAGTTCCATGAAAAATCAAAGCATATCGAGATAGATTGTCACTTCATACGGCACCATGTCCTTAATGAATCAAATTAAGCTCCTTCCTGTCCGTACAGATTTCCAACTAGCAGACGTATTTACAAAGGCGCTGACTGGACCACAGTTACAGCAGTTGTTGCTCAAGATGTCAGTCACGAATCTGTGCCGTCCATCTTGTGGGGGGATGTTGAAAACAAGCCATGAAATTGCCAGCCATCGACCTGAAGAATCTGAAGGTGATCCCTCGAGTTCATCCAAGTCTGTTAAAGAGAAAAGAGGCGCTGGCACGTTTTATAGGCGCGGGACGACTTTTAAATAAGTCACTTACTAAGACGCTGATGGTGCTGGCGACTTATTCACAAGAGAAGCGTGAAGAATCGTTTTCAAAATTGGCGCCAAGCTACTATATAATTCTGTTCATCAGTGTTTCGATGTTGTAACACATTTTTGATTTTTTTTCATCTCGCAAGTGTGTGTTCTGTGTGCAAGTGTTGAAGAGAAGAACACTTGATCTCATCTGTAAAAGTGATCTAATAAGAGAAGATTCTCCGTGGACGTAGGATCGATCGCATCCGAACCACGTTAAGATTGTGTTCTCGATTTTCTTGTTTTCTTATTATATTTCTTATCGTATATGAAGCGAACTATCGACGTGACGCTGAAGGGCAGGAAGAAGACGTGGGCTTTTTCGGGATCTTTTGTTCGAAATTTCGACGTTTCTAACTTGTGGATGAAATTTCCCTCCATGGAGTATATGCTTCCGCATGGCCCGGCGTGGAATATGGGTTGCTCGCCTTCTTCGTAGACGTATACTTTGAATCTCTTCTCCATCTCGAGATAGCTCCTAATATAATAAATGAAATCTGAACTCTTGGTCAAAAAATAAAATTGATTCAAGTATAATGTTCTTAGCCTGAAAAGGTCGGCGTGGTCTCGGTATGAATGACTTCAATTCAAATTTAGCATTACCTGTGGAAGGACGATGAGTTCCAATACATGGGGACCGTAGGAACGTAATCCGGGTCGGGTAGTGATCCGTTTGCGTTTGACCCGTTTCGAATTGCGGATCGGGCTCGTTGTAGATTTGCCTCTAAAACCTCGAAACTGCTAAATCTCTTGCTTATTATTCTTTGGCTTGTGCCATTAATTGTAGGGATAAGAACTGATGATTCGTTTGTATTTATGACAGCATTCTTGTTTTCCTTGTGTTGTTCCTGTCCGATAAGGAAAATTGCCAAGTATAAGCAACCATTTTATTTAAAATGAATTTCAAGATAATATATGTAACTTAAGATGAAAAGAAAGAAATAAAGAAACAGTCAACTGCATTTATTGAGAGAAACACTAAAAATTAAACTAACAAAAAGGCTAAAAAGACATCTATAAATATCAAATAAAGAAAATAAAACGGGAAAAAAAATACGTACATCTCTTACGAGCACTGGTGGGTGCTCAACCACAAGCGGCGGTGCGCCCCCCGACCTGTAATCGACGGCCGCCTCTTCCTCGGTGTCTCCGCCTCCAACCACCCTTATCGTCCTCAGCTGCGTCTCTAAACCACCGCCCCCCGCCGTGGAAATGAACCCATCACCCGAATAATTCTCATGAGTTATGGTAGGAACAAACGCCGATCTTTTCGTCCAAGACCACGACGACCAAGGGTTATAATAACTTGAATTAAATATCCAATTTGATGACTTCGGACCCGATAAAACCACGACGACCGCCGATACTAAAATGAAAGGAAGTATAAATACTCCGACAACCCTCGTCGTCGTCGATGATAAAGATGCTCCTAACATTTCCTTTACCCTACGAACTCAGAAAACCCCGATATACATGACAGATGTGTGTATATAATTATATATATAAACACACGCACACACACATTTGTGTAAGTTACAAGGAGCTTTCCAAGATTGTAAAGATTCTTAAAATACCAGAATCACATGTTGGATGCCACTCATTAAATTCTTTTCTTCTTGCAATCGTCTCTCTCTCCCTCCAAGTGAAGTTATATATATATGACTAAAAAGGAGGTGAGTGTATGTAAAAACACACTAGCTTTGCGTGTGCAAGTGATATGCAATTCGTGAATTAATATTGGTAAGAATATTTATTTAATTTCATTAAATGCATTGGGGAAAAAGTGAGAGCGATAAAGGACAAAAGAATACGGTGGTGAATGAATAACTCGCCAAGCGTCTCATAGCCCCAGCCTCTATATTCGAGACCTTCATGCAAAAGGCTTCACGTCGTTGTTTTTCGATTCATTTTCCTATTTTGCCCTGCTGATTTAGAGAATATATGATGAGAGAGTCTATTCATCATTTTAATGTCGTCGAGCTAGGCCATTAATCCTATTTATTGTGGTCTTTTAACTTGTCAAAAATATTATAATTGTGTTAGTCAAATGGAGGAAAGAAATATTGCCATTTCTATCATTTAAATTGCCTTTACTTATAGCGATTACTATTAGAATATGGTAAATATACTAATAAAAATATGTAGAGTAAGCCGTTCCCCCACCACGAAATGTTTTTCTTTTTTAACACAGGCATGCAATAACCAAAACCAACTGATCCCATAAGCAGCATAAAGATATCTATTCTTGGTAGTGCAGATTTTTTTTTTTTGGGAAAGGTAGTAAGATATATTGCAACCAAAACAAAACCAAGATGTTTACAGCGTGTTAACTCTAGTGTATACCAGACACTACTATCCTAAAACAATGAGCAGTTTTGCAGTTTTGGATTCCTTCTGGTACAGCACTGTAGTTGGTATTTAGCATCAAGATGTATTTGTTTTAGCAATTGTTCTTTGGTCGAGCATCTCGCCCACTATGGACCCTTGCATTCCTCTCTCGCCAGATATGGTGTAGTGCAGATTTTTCCATTTCGAATAAATGATGCAATTGGATAGATAAAAAGTTAGTCATTCACGCGTTGATTTCTGGTAATAAAGATCGATACTTGAAAGAAAGAGGGGCGTTTGTTGTTGTGCTAACCCTCGTGACGCATTCTAAAAGGTGATAGTTTCGGAAGAAAAAAAAAGGACACGGAAGATGGAGAAATGTTGGAATATGAATATATTCCGTCGTGGCGTGTTCTTACACACAGTACCACGTTTTCTTTACTACTTGCTACATTTGATTACTTCTTCTTCTCGAAAACTCATCAATAATTCAACTTTGATTGCTTCAATATTTTCTATTCACTTGTAACGATGATCATGGCTGGGTTGTACTGTTCGTTCACTTTTATGAGGACATACGTCAAGACAAGAAAAGGAAAAAATGAAAGCCATATGATTTACTTGAAAAAAATACTCCTCCGCCTAACTTTATGACATAAGTTGTTGGGCACGCAATTAAGGTGACATTATTATAATAATATAGTACAATGAAGAGATAAAAAGTGTATATTTTAGCACGTCTTTTAAGAAAATTTAATATTATTATATTGATTGTTTGAAGAAAAGGTGATAAAATTATTGGGACGCCCGAATGGAAAAGTGTGAAAAAATTAGCGGGACCGAGGGAGTAGCAAAATGTTATCTATATTATTGTAGATATACATGGACACAGATTCAAGACGTCTATCTGCTCTGAAATTAATTACCACCTCCGTCCCACTTATTTCTTCCCTTGGACGTCCCACATATCCTTCCCATTTTCATTTTTGGTAAAAAAATATCCCACTAATTACACCATTAATATTAAAAAAGTCTTCTTGATTTGCGTGTCCACTAATAACTTTTCTCTCTTCATACTGTACTATAATATTAAATATGTGGTTTCTTAATCTCCGTGTCCACTAATCTTCGGAACAATTAAATGGTACGGAAGTAGTACCATTCACGTCTCCGATAGTTAGCATTCATGATTCAGACGTGGATCTTAATGTTACCATACCCAATTAACTTCTCTAGTTAAAATCTTGTTTGAGGCCCATGTTTGAACTCCATATTGGGCCTAAACCAACTACTTGATGCCCAATTGGATTTGTTAATTATACTATTTTAGACCTTTGGCTTTATTATATTATGGACGGAGGGAGGGGAAAAGAAAGAGAAGAAAAATCGGACAATTCCAATTCTAAACAGTAAACACTCACGACTCGGCTAGTGTTGCTGGATCCGTTCCCTTAATTGTCTCTGGTTGGCCAATTAAAATTACTGATTAATTTTTGCTAAGCGTAGCCATGAAGATGGCGATTAGGGTTTTGGCTGTAATCATTGTACTCTGGTGTTGTTCGTATCCAGCTCACTGCGTCTACAAAGACCAAGTCGGCCTCATGGATTGGTTAGTCATCTTTCTTTTTTCTTCTTTTATTGCGCGATTGATGTTATATTTTCTGATTTGTGATTAATTTGCTTGTGCAGGCATCATCAGTACATAGGTAAAGTGAAGCACGCTGTTTTCCACACTCAAAAGGCGGGGAGAAAGCGGGTCATTGTTTCCACGGAGGAGAATGTTGTTGCATCGCTTGATCTTCGGCACGGAGAAATCTGTAAGTATTATTATTATTATTATTATTATTATTATTATTATTATTATTTACTATTTTTGTTTGATAAGTATTGGTTGGAAAGTTCGTCTTTTTCTGAGGTCTCATTTGTATAATTTGCTTCATGTGCAGTTTGGAGGCATATTTTGGGGCCAAACGATGCTGTCAATCAACTAGATATTGCGCTTGGGAAATGTAAACTTTTCTCATTGATTTAATTGTTGATTGTTACTAGTATTATTTTACGATGTGCATTTTTACCTGGAACTTTAATTGTGTTTGGTACATTCTGAATCTAGTGGTACATTCTGAATCTAGTAGTATCCTTTTGATTAATGAGAGGATAAAGGAGGCTCTTAGTTTTTGCCGTGCTGTGAAATGAATTAGTTTATAACTATCGTATTTGGTGTGAATGAAAGTGGTGATTATTACTGATTTCATAAAAAGGAATAGCATCCCCTTTTGGAGTGCAAGTGAAATGTTGTTCTGATCTGACGATAGATGAGTTATTTCGTAGGATGTATATGCTAATTATTATAGTTTTGTCTTTGCAGATGTCATCACATTGTCATCTGGAGGCAGTGTTTTAAGAGCTTGGAACCTTCCAGATGGCCAGATGGTGTGGGAGACTACACTTTCTGGATCAAAGCCCTCAAAGCCATTATTACTAATTCCAGTGAGAAACTATTTATGTCTTTCCAAATTAACACCGTTGTTTCATAGAAGATTATAAATTCTTTTTCCGTTGATTATTTGTTTTATTTTAAACCTTACCTTAGCAATCCATGTCTTATGTGATCATAACTGACACACGATAAGTTCTTTGCTCTAATCATGCATGCTATATTTCCATAAGCAATTCCTTACTTTTGTTGCAGGCTAATTTGAAGATTGCCAAGGATGATGTAATCTTCGTTTATGGGCATGGTTTCATTCAGGCTGTTGCGAGCTTCGATGGCGAGGTCATCTGGAGAAAGGAATTAGCGTCTGAAGGGTTTGATCCCTGATACAAACAAAATTCGATGCATTTTACTTTTATTTGCTTGTACTTGCCAATTAGTTGAATAGTCTATCTCGCATTTTGCAGCATCAACGTCCAACAGCTAATTTATCCAGGTGAAGGGGATGTTTTGTATGCTGTAGGTCTCCGTGGCTTGTCCCAAGTAGAAGCTCATCAGGTTAATGTCAAGACTGGTGAGCTGCTAAGGCACAATAACGTGCTCTTTCCTGCTGAGTTTCCTGGGGGGCTTTTGTTTGTAGCGGATGACACTGCTGTCGCTGTGGATTCCACTGGAAAGACTCTGGTTACGCTAATCTTTCAAGATGGAGAAATTACCATTCATCAGAATCAAATTTCTGAAATCATACCTGATTTTCAAGGGGCGGCAATCATACGTGCCTCCAAAATTCACGGAGTGTTTATACTTGAAGCAGATGGGTCTAATTTCCTCATCAAAGTGATAAGTGGTGGCAGTCCGAAGGTTGTCGCAGACCTTGTCAATATAAATGCTGCCAGTGATTCTCTAACTCTTCCTGATGGTCAGCAAGCGTTTGCTGCAGTTAAACATATTGACGATAAGATTATTGTGACTGTCAAACTCGTCAATGACATGTCACTCAAGTTAACAGAGGAAACAGTTCAAATGGATCCGCATAGGGGGCTTGTGCATAAGGTTTTTCTCAACAGCTATGTCCGAACCGACAGGTCAAATGGATTCAGGGTTCTGATTGTGATGGAAGACCATTCATTGCTCTTATTGCAGCAAGGAGAGATTGTATGGAGTAGGGAAGATGGACTAGCTTCAATAACTGATGTGGTGGCATCAGAGTTGCCTGTTGAAAAGGATGGTGTATCTGTGGCCAAAGTAGAGCACAACATTTTCGAATGGCTTCAGGTAAGATGCAAATTCAGATAGTTATGGTTATGGATATGGTTTCGATGGTTTGTAATTTTCCTGTGCATCATATCTGAAACACCGATGCAACTGCCGCTGTGTTTTTTTTTTTTTTTTTTTTAATTTCTAGTTTCCACTCGTCATGATTAACCATCTCTCTAGTTAAATGCTTAGGTGACATGATGTGAAACTTTACAACTAATTTCATCAATATGTATCGCTAAAATTCATTATACTAGTTTGGATATACCTGGAGTCTTACTATTTGTCTACTCGTTTAAGGGGCATTTGCTGAAGCTCAAAGGAACCCTTATGATAGCTACCCCTGATGATGTAGCAGCCATACAGAAAATAACATTACAGAGTTCTGATAAAAGCAAGTTGACACGGGATCGCAAGGGATTCAGGAAGCTTCTCGTAGTACTCACTCGAGCAGGAAAAATTGTTGCATTACACACGGGAGATGGAAGGATCGTGTGGTCTATTTTAGTGAATTCTCTTCGTCAGTCACATAAATGTGCAAGTCCGAGAGCGATCAGCTTGTACAAATGGCAGGATCCTCACCATCATGCGTTGGATGAGAATCCATCAGTTCTCATCGTGGGAAAATGTGGAGAGAGTTCTGATTCTGCTGGCGTGCTTTCCATTGTTGATGTTTACACGGGGGAGGAGCGCCAGAACATTGGACCTGTTCATTCAATTGCACACATTATTCCATTGCCTTTAACCGATTCCATCGAACAGCGCCTTCATTTATTGTTGGATGCTCATGGGAAGGCTCACTTGTATCCTAGGACTGCAGAGGCTCTTGAAATTTTCCAGCGTGAGTCAGGAAATGTTTATTGGTATTCTGTCGAAACTGACAAAGGTATTCTAAGGGGTCATGCTGTGCATAAGAATTGTGTTCATGAGGTGGAAGACAGCTTCTGCTTTGACACCAAGGGTCTGTGGTCAATTGTGTTCCCACTAGAATCGGAAAAGATTGCCGTTACCGTGGCTAGGAGCTCAAATGAGGTATCTTTTTTCTTCTTATGCACCCCATTTCATCAACTAACCAATTTGGCTTTCGAAATGTCACTGTTTCTTTCATTTTCTTTTTAGATATCTTTCACTAAAAAATTTATGGGACTTTGGCTTTCTGATATCAGTTTGTGATATGCCTCCTTGTCTACTTCTCCCTTTCTAGGTAGTGCATACTCAAGCAAAAGTGACGGGCGATCAGGAAGTCATGTACAAATATATCTCCAGAAATCTGCTCTTTTTAGCTACAGTTTCACCGAAGGCTTTTGGGCCCATTGGTTCAGTTACACCAGATGAGTCGTCGTTAATTGTTTATGTAATTGATACTGTCTCTGGCCGCATATTGCATCGCATGACTCATCAGGGATCACAGGGCCCTGTAAAAGCAGTAAGTATTAGTTCCCATTGGTACACATACAATGATATCTTTAATGCTATATCCACAGAGTTGTCTGTAACCTATCTTTGCTTTCCTTGTGATTTATGTGCCTTCTGAAAAGTTATAATTGACCTTTTTCCCCTATTCCTTCAAAGGTTTTTAGTGAGAATTGGATCGTGTACCACTACTTCAACTTAAGAGCACACAGATATGAGATGTCTGTCATCGAAATCTACGATCAAGCTCGTGCGGTACTTTCTTCAACTTGGCCTTGTCGCACATGTGTTTTGTCTTTGATATATGTTAAACTATTGATGTGTCCAGGATAACAAAGACGTAATGAAGCTTATTCTGGGAATGCACAATCTTACTTCTCCTGTAACAGCTTACTCCCGTCCTGAAGTATACACGAAATCACAGTCATACTTTTTCACACATTCCGTGAAAACACTGGCTGTGACAGAAACTGCCAAAGGCATAACTTCCAAGCAGCTTCTTCTCGGTACAATTGGTGATCAGGTCAGGTTTTTAACTTCAAACAGATTATACAAATCACCTCTGCTGTGTGACATCGTCGGATATTCAATGCCTGACCTTTTAGATTTTGCCTTCCCTAATTTATGTGTTGCATCTTTAGAACCACTCTGCGGTGATGTGTTGCCCATTTTAATGAGTTATAGCATTAAAATTAACAGGTTTTGGCTCTTGACAAGCGGTTTTTAGACCCAAGACGTACGCTTAACCCCACGCAAGCTGAGAAAGAGGAAGGACTCATGCCTCTTACAGATTCATTGCCAATCATTCCTCAGGTAATTGAAGAAAAACATTCAACTGACATTCCAAAATTGACCGCTTTTGTATTTTCAAATAATCTGTCTCATCCCCTGAGTTGCTATTTTGCAGTCTTATGTAACCCATTCTCTCAAGGTAGAAGGCCTTAGAGGCATAGTAACCGTGCCTGCGAAGCTCGAGTCAACGGCCCTCGTCTTTGCATATGGTGTTGATCTGTTCTTCACACGTCTCGCACCGTCGAAGACGTACGACTCTCTTACGGAGGATTTCAGTTACGCTCTGCTTCTCATCACAATCGTAGGCCTCGTTGTGGCGATCATTGTCACTTGGATTTGGTCCGAGAGGAAAGAGCTTCAGGAGAAGTGGAAATGAATGCCATTTTATGCGATGTATAATTATTGTTTTCTTCTTAGATTAAGCGGTCAGAACAACTTTTGTCAGACTAGACATATCTTTTTATGTTTCTTTTGGAGTTTCCTTCTCGGTGGTGGTATTTGGACATAGATCTTGGCTGTCCTGGGCAAGCGGTGCCACGATTTTAATTTACAACCAATATTTTGGCAGCAAATATTGATTAAACAACATATAATTCTTCCCTTCATTGCATGCATGCTAAACCCAAAACAGTGAAGTTTTCTATACAATCAATACTAGACTAGTGCAATCAATACGTGTATAAAACGAATGTGATGAAACCGGCCGTCCATAATAGTGTTCTCTTATATTTATGTTAGCAGCTTATCGTGTTTTGTTTACTGATGGAATATTATTTATGTATCTTCCTTGTGTCGAGGAAGTTCTTCTTCTTGGAGTCGCAGGATTTGATGTAGTCCATGAAATCAGCAAAGGCGGTGTCTTTATAACGCCTTGGATTGGATTCTTCATCGATCAACACAGTCCATGGTCCCACCTTGCTCCGAAAGGGCAGACTGTGCAATGAAGCCACTGATGTCCGATGCATGGTGGCGTTCACCAGCACTCTGTGCAACACACTCTTGTACCTTCCATTGCTAAATATCTGTGTCAACAAAAAAAATCAATAAATATAAATGTACAAGACAAACAGGGAGATAGATAGATTTCTGCTTTTACCTCAAGATGGTCGCCTACGTTGACTACGAAAGAACCAGGCATGGGATGAACAGTGAGCCAACGTTGTCTGTGCTGTATCTGAAGACCCTTAACTTGGTCTTGAAGTACAAGTGTGAGAAAGCCGTAGTCAGAGTGAGGTGGCATTCCCAGTGTAAGATTAGGTTCTGGGCATGGCGGGAAACAGTTTGCCATCATAAGCTGGCTTCCATTTTCTAATTCCTTCAATATCGTCGACTTCATATTATTCCCTTCATAATCTTGCTGCTGCTGTAACGTTGTTTCTCTCTCGTCGCTGCTGGACTTGGAGGATTTATTACAACGTGATAATGTCAGGCTCTCTAATATGGCTTCAGCGAGTGTCAGGAACAACTGCTTCGTTTCTCGTGCGTAGGTAGCCGCCTTTTCCCTGTTGTTTTTGGTGTGTAATGACAATATCAATTAAAAAACAACCCACTTGGCATGCAGTTGGAAATGCCATGGATAGATGTAGTTGATTACCTGAAGCTTTGAGGAGAGGATGGCCAATGAGGGACGACGTCAGGCATGGGAGTGCAGACCAGCTTGAGGAAATCTCTCCAGGAAAAGACACGGTCGTTTGTCTGGTTGAAGCTTGTCCCATACCTAACAATGGAGTTTAGATCAGCAGACATGTACCTCTCCCTCTCGCTTATGGGCTGGTCGAAGAACCCTTTGCTTGCTTCGACCATGTTGCTCATCACATCCTCAGAGATGCCGTGATTCACAACCTGTGGTGGTGCTTAATTAATAGAACATTTGAAGGACTCAGACTCAGACAAAAACAAGACAACCATTCAATGTATAATCATGACCTGCAAGAACGTCGGATGTTGGAATTAACTTGATAAGAAAGAAACCTGGAAAAATCCGTAGTCTTCACAGGCGTGAGCAAGAGATTGGAGCGCTTGAGACCTCCTCATCTCCCCGGCGCTTGTTCGCAGATCCATGAGATCAACGATGGGAAGCTTAATGAGACTTGTAATACTATTATCGTCATCATCTGCTGATGCCTTCTTCTTCTTCCCACCAGCGCCACTACTGATTGCAGACGTTGTTGTTGATAGTAATAATGGACGTTCCTCCACTGGCCATATGTACTTTTTAGGAAGATGATGGACTCCATTGTCGTACATGTGCTTCACTCCTTTACTACTATCAATACTACTGCTGCATATTAATTGATGAGGATCACTGTCAGCAGTTACTGAAACCGTTCTTCTCTTTTCCTCAGCCACTATCAACGCAGGCGACATCTTCTTTTGTTTAGAATAAAAGATAGAGAGAGAAAAAAAGAGAGAGTGGGAAGGTGGTGAAAAGCGAGGATTATGGGGCTCATTTATAGCGAAATCAATGTAAAAAAAAAAAAAGAAAGTCGTACGAACGAACGAATAATGCGGTTTAGGGTTAGCTGTTTTAAGAACGTTGGATCGGATTTTATGGATGTTGACAAATTGGACATGACAAATAGAGATGAAAGAGTTAGGGCCATCCCATATTTACGTAGAAACACATTTCACATTATTTATAAGATTTATATAGGCTGACTTTTTTACTTGAATATGCTCCTTTATTGACTTCTACTACAGACTTTTGCCATAGCCACACAATAGAGATAGAATATATAGATATTTATTGACTTGCCATATATTTATGTACAAGACTTTGGTTGGCTTACTCGCCATGCCATTCTTGACTTGGGTAGTGAATGAAAATCACAGCGGGAATTAATTATATAAATAGTATTATGTGAAACGAAATAAATGCTTGAACATCCATCTCGTTCGTACTTTGGATACCAATATAACCATCCAATGCTGTTGAACTGACCAATAATTAACCGGGAAACTAAATTGTAAGTTCTTGATATATAAAAATATTGACTCTGGAATTAATGCTTGCTAGTAAATTTTCTTTGATATGTAATATACTATAAGGTGCGTTGACCGGATGTATGTGCATGCATCTACATTGTGGTTGCCTGGAGCTTCATTAATTAAGGCCATGTACCAATCAACTTCTTTACGTATTTAATAATTTTCGGGACAATGAAACTTAATGATATCCGACTTGAAGTTAAAAATAAAATTAGACCAGAATCTTATAAAATAAAATATAAAAGCAAAGTATGCCACTTTCACACACATTTTATTGAAGTTATCCAACTGCCGGCTTATTAATTGTGGTATTGTTACCCAGTATCTTTTGACTTTTGGTAAACTAATAAGTTGTGGTCACACAATTATTTTCTATGGTTTGACTCTTATAAAATAAAAATTATATGGTATGTATTGGTGGAGTTTCTACACGTGTGTTGTGTGTGCGGGATTCCATCATCAAACCGGCCACAATTAATTGATGATTTAGTATTTTCTTTTTGAATAGAATCTGAATATATAGATCGAAATCTCTATTTTATTGGGATATATACAAAATTTTAGAATTAATACATAGATTTGCTTCTTCTCCGAGGACTGAAAACCTGTTTTCCCTCACGCATGTACTCCATGGCGCACTTTGTATGCCATTAGTTTATTTATCTCTATTACGCTAACTGTACCATTTGCACGAATATGAAGTTGCCTTAATATATGCTTTTTTTTTTTCTCACTAACATTCGGAATATTAAAAAGAAAATTCCAAAAAATAGTTAGATCATTCAGATAAACCCTTAAACGTACGTGTAAGGCGTTTATATCTGTCTTTTCTATACGTCAACCATATGCATCCGTTTAAGAAGCATAAGCGGGTTACGATCTCAATTTTATACTCGTCGACCGTATTCACTATACTCATAAAAATGTCACAGTATTCACTATACTCATCGACCGAATAAAAATACCGGCCATCAATATGCTTATGATATTTTCACATCAATTAGAAATTCCAATTAAAAAGTAGATGATAATCACATAGCTAGTGATCTTTAAAAAAATAAAAATCAAATCTATTTAAAAATATCAGACCTAAGACAAAGTTTGGCTTAGTTAAAAAAATTAAACCCGTGCTGAAGTAACGCTTATGATGTGCAAAGAAGTGATTCCCAGCTGTGTGGATTATATATAAATATATATATATATACACTAGGGTGTGTAATAAGTATTAGTGTTGCGTTGTATTGTTTCTGTCCTTTGTTCTTCGTTCATTGCATATAGTTTGGCATCCACGTCAGCTCCCAATATTTATATTATTTTCAGTATATTTTATAATTGTAATAACATAAGCCTATGGTCTCCAAAATCCAATGCTTTGCTGTACTGTCCTAACCTAGTATTTCCCTCTGTAAACAAGTGTCTCTCAAAACACACACTTGAATAATATATCCGTACCAAATAAAGTAGTAACTTAAAGAGATGTTTTTTTTACCTGCCCATGGCGTTTATTGCATGTCCCAACTCATTTACTGGGAGAGAATATTTCTTGTTGGCCTTACATTACAGTACATTGCTGCCATTGCCAACTGTCTTAGCTTTTGTTTGAATTGAACATCACATACGCATATATAATATAAGTTTTCTTATATCAATACAACGATATGTATCACAAATAATAATTTAAAAGCTACGTGGATGTTAGCTTATATAATACTCCATAAGATGTACAGCTTGAGCGAGGTTGATGTTTGTGTAAGGGCCAATGAATCGACAGTAGCTTCGTATGTTAACTGAATCGAACCTTATAAGGATATGTAGCAGACAAACCCTGAAAGTGGTGCGAGTGTTAGCTAGGGTTTGCTTCTTATGTTTGTGGCTTATATCTTCACTTTAATTTGTAGCGACTCACATGTCTCAACTGTTTTGTATTCACGAGACGAAGATTCTCTCGATCGATGCCTATCCACCTATCATTTTATATCTCTTATATAACGAATAACATGCAAATAATCATTTATACATTGAAATGTTATAAAGTTATTATTATTACTTGGTAATTTCGGCTGAACGATCATCCAAAAAGAGCCGCCAGAACTTGGGCTTCTTAAACGGGCTAATTCCAAAGTTGGGCCCAATAATAATTTGCTCAAAGCCCAATATAAAAACATGATCGTCCCTCCTACAATACGAACGGACATGGTTTATTATAGAAAGGACAGACAGTTTCTATTCTATTCTATCTATCGCCTCTGTATCTACTCAATCGTCTCGCCATTAACATGTCATCGCTCTCACACTCAAGCTCACTAACGTTGTTAACTCTTCCAAATTTACCAAGCCGCTCGCGCCATCGCAAGGTTTCGCAGCTCACCGTCCAATGCTTTTCTGCAAACAACGCCGACAAGAAGCTCCCTCCTACGAGCGGTAGCAGCAAGCCTACTTCGTGGGTGAGCCCAGATTGGCTCACATCTCTTACGAAGTCACTGACCATCTCCTCCAACGACGATTCGAACATACCCATGGCGAGTGCGAAGCTCGATGATGTCTCGGACCTCCTCGGCGGGGCCCTTTTCTTGCCGCTTTACAAGTGGATGAACGAGTATGGGCCGGTTTATCGCCTAGCTGCTGGTCCCAGAAACTTCGTCATTGTGAGTGATCCCACCATTGCGAGGCATGTGTTGAGGAATTATGGGACAAAGTACGCCAAAGGGCTCGTGGCTGAGGTTTCCGAGTTCTTGTTTGGATCGGGTTTCGCCATTGCCGAGGGCTCCCTTTGGACGGTAATTGAATTGTTATATGCCAATTGTCTTCTTTATCTTATGTTTCTTTCAAACTTTTTACTTTCTCATAATGGGATTTTGGTTGTAAAAGTTGCATCCTTGTAATGTAACGAGTGCAATTCTTCTTCGTATACGTTCGTCCTCGGATTGAAGAAAGTGTATGCTCATTATAGGTAAGGCGCAGAGCAGTGTTGCCGTCGCTTCACAAGAGGTACTTATCCATAATAGTCGAACGGGTCTTTTGCAGATGCGCCGAGAGACTCGTGGAGAAACTGAAAGCTGATGCACTCGGCAGAACATCTGTAAATATGGAGGAAAGATTTTCTCAGCTAACGCTCGATGTCATAGGGTTAGCATTATTCAACTACAATTTCGATTCTCTTACAGCTAATAGTCCAGTGATTGATGCGGTTTATACTGCACTTAAAGAAGCAGAGCTGAGATCAACTGATCTGCTGCCGTATTGGAAGGCAGGTTTTCATACCACATTTAAGACCCGAACCAACTTTTATGAGCCTCGTAATGTTTATCTTCACTGACGTTGATTGCACTTCACTTTTACAGATTGATGCTCTGTGTAAAATAATACCGAGACAGATCAAGGCTGAGAAGGCGGTTTCTTTGATTAGAGAAAGTGTCGAAGAACTCATAGCGAGATGCAAAGAGATTGTCGAAACTGAGGGTGAAAGGATAAACGAGGAAGAGTACGTTAACAACGAAGATCCAAGCATTCTTAGGTTCTTGCTTGCTAGCAGAGAAGAGGTATTGCGTATTAACCCCCTATTAATAACCCACAATACTTAATGTAGGAAACGCTGGTAAACCCAAACTGGTAGTAAAATTATTAGTTAACTTCTATCTATGTATGGCAGCAAAGGTGGCCTAAATGTGATATTTGTCATAGGTTTCAAGTACACAGCTGAGGGATGATCTTCTGTCAATGTTAGTTGCTGGTCACGAAACCACTGGTTCCGTCCTCACCTGGACATCTTATCTTCTCAGTAAGGTATACGTATTACAGCATAGTTTCTCTTTGTGATTCTCTATAATTTGGGATACTCTTCCTATGTGATCAAGTTAACATCTTTTCAAGTCTTAACAGTCTCAGTAACCGAATACTTACCTAAGATCGCTGAACACAGGATCCTTCTGCTATGGCTAAAGCACAAGAGGAAGTAGACAGAGTTTTACAGGGCAGGCTGCCTACTTACGAAGATACAAAGAATCTCAAGTTCTTGACCCGTTGCATCACCGAGTCCTTGCGCCTATATCCTCATCCACCTGTGAGTTTCGACACCTCTTTTCGTTACTTTTTTTTGTTGTTCTTCCAAAGTTTAGTTTCCCTGAAGAATATGAATCCTTATCAGGTTCTAATAAGAAGAGCTATAGTATCTGATGTACTACCTGGGAATTATAAAGTCGAACCTGGTCAAGACATCATGATCTCAGTGTACAATATACACCACTCTGCAAAGGTACATTACACTGCCTATGACCTCCATCGTCTTCTATTTTAATGCTCTTTCTTTCTGAAGGTATGGGACAGAGCAGACGATTTCGTTCCAGAAAGGTTCGACCTTGAAGGCCCAGTTCCCAATGAAACGAACACTGATTTTAGGTAGTAGCTAAAAGAGCTCGGTTACTCCGTTCGACGCAGCTATAACTTAAACTAACAAGTGTTTTTTTTTTCTGCAGATTTATTCCATTCAGTGGAGGCCCACGCAAGTGTGTTGGCGATCAGTTTGCCTTGCTCGAGGCAATAGTAGCACTTGCTGTAGTTTTGCAGCACGTAAGCTTCGAGCTGATCCCTGATCAAAACATAGGGATGACCACGGGCGCCACGATTCATACGACAAATGTAAAAAAAAATAATAATAATAATTCTTCTGAAGCCTTTTTTACAAATGAGTTGTGATGTATATATTATTACATTTTTGGCTTATGCTGCTATGTTGTGTAGGGCTTATACATGAAGGTGACTCAAAGGCCAACTGCATCGAGCTTCATTGCAGCGCAAAGGTGAGACGACAGAGCTTGCGCGTGTGTATTATAAGAGAGAAGCTTTCATGGTAGGAAAACTACCACGACGTCGTCTGTTTGTATAGTATAGAGGATATTGAAACTGTAATTGATTTTTTCGAAAGACTCCACCCACTACATTGTGATGGTGGTGATGATTATAATTTTTCAAATATATAAAGAAACTACAATTGTTATTCCACCAATTAAAAAGAAGTGAAAGTGCTATCAACATATCGCGATTCTGTCTGACTGGTAAAGACACGCTTGGCCTATTTGGTCAGTAATAAATATGCATAAAACGAGCGTTGGCCGCAAGCGGACAAAGGCCACGCGATGCGGATCCGACCCGACCCGAAAAGCTGGGTGGGCAGTTTGAAGCAGCGAGCGACCATGGAGATTTTCTCGGCGGCGGAGAAGAATCCACACACTTTGAGAAAGAAATTAATCAACGAACCTAACTAAATACGAACCCTACACTAAAGCTATATATATAATGGTTTGGTTGGTAGGTAGGTAGACTCTCTATTCTTATAAGCAGCAGCTTTCGGTTCCATCTATCTATCTATATATCTATGGCAGACTCCATCCAATCCATGGATATGTATGATCCCTGACTGACTATAATAACCAATATTCTTAATTTTTCTTCGCACGAGGAGGACAATAAGTAGGGTGGGCTATTTATGATTGTTATTATTCATAGCTCTTTTACTTTTACGTATGGTTGACGTAAGCGAGATAGAGACGACGAACTCGGCGGCAATGATATTGACCAGACAGTTAAAAGAAGGTTTTTCTTCCCTAAAGTGATTAGTAGCTAACTAAATAATAGGGACAATTACGTTTCAGGCCCTAGAAAAGTTTAAACTTAGTGATCAGACCCTGTCAGTAATTTCTTTAGTTTAAAGGACCTGTTTTCTGAAAAATTTAAAGGTAAAGACCCAAACTATGCTTTGACTAAAATGCCCTTAAGAAATCGTTCAGTAAAGTGGTATTCGACGCCAATTGTATGTTACAGATATATGACACGTTGTTATTGTAAAACTTATAAGTGTTACTTTAAACTGATAATGTGTTATTTATCGATAGTAAAATATTTTTAACAGATTTATATTTAGTTCTCCGGATAATCGAAATCCATTTTTCACAATGAATCGAGCACAATCGACTGCCCCATCAACCAATCAATTTCGACGTGTCACGTATGTTTTTTCTAGTGTTGATGAAGAACGATGTAAGAATTGTAATGAATTTTTATATGGGTTCAAATTTGAGAAAAATGTGGCCAAATCGAACTAATTTTGGCAACAATTGCAGCTAATCTGTGCGTATTCGAGATACCCATAGTAAGGGCGTTTCATAGGCTCTGTGAATTTTGAAACAATCGTTACCTCATCACTTCTAAACTTACGCTGTGTGAAAGCAAGTCGTATCGCAGCCATTGATTCATCGGGAGCACATGTTACTATTTCATGCATTATTGTCACTACGATTTGTCTTAATGTTACAAAACTTTACAAAAACGTTATTTTATTTCTCATATATTATATTTTTATCTCATTAAATGGTATTGTACGACTTTATTTTGTTTCTCAGAAGTATATATTTGGTATTTTTGTCCAACATATGGGTTCATGAACAAAGTGGGTCATGATACGAGGGGTAACTCATAATCGACTTCTTCGTCGATTAATTGGTATATTATGACATAATTTTGATTTCCGTAAGTATTGATGGTGTATTATGAAATGTTATATTACGAACTAAGTTCTTTTAGAAGGCATGTTTCGATATTTTTTGACATTGAAACTGTTACTACATAAAACCAAAGCGTTACTTGTTGTTATCGGAACTGTTACTAAAAGTACAGGATTTTTCACTAAATAAACAATAAATATTATTGTATTGCCATGAAGTGGTACTATACTTGCTAAATTTTGGGCGGGATTTGTGGATTGATTGGGTTAATTGGGCGGGATATTGGTTTTGACTGGATTTGGATGGATTTACTGTACTTGCTAAATTTTGGACGGAATTTGTGAATTGGTTGGGTTAATTGGGCGGGATTTATGCAACGATTGGAATTTTAGCGGGATTGCTAAATCAGTGCAAATGTGTTACTAATAACTATTTAACTGTTATCCATTTAGTTAAATATGTTACTAAAAGTTGCTTATGTGTTACCAATTACTGTAGTTGTCGCACTAAGGTTTAGGGTTATGTATTTATGGAGATTAAGGTTTAATGGTTTAGGGTTACCCTTAAGGTTTCAAGATTTACGACATATAAACTGATTTGTGGTTTAATTTTGAATTTTGTGGCATTCGTGCTGAAATTCATATGTGATGTTTCAATGAACAAAGTAATAGTTTATGTTTTGAATAACTATTGACCTCGAACATTCACTATCATCCACCTCAATCAAACAATGTAGCTTTTATAGGAGTGTGATAAATGCATCAAATCATACATTTACAAGATGTTAATCTTGTAAATCTCGAACAATGTGCTTTTATGAACGAAATTAATCGGATTAGTAATGTGGTACTGGAAACCTGTTATGTGGTATCATTATGTGTAAACATGTTATTCAATAGGTTCGCATTGTTATTTTATAGCAAACATGTAGTATTACGTGCGGGCAATCTGGTACTGGTGACATTAACGAATCATCCTGTTAATATTCCTTAACAAATAACTTCGAAAATGTATCAAATACATATTTACGACATATAAAATGATATTTGTGGTTTAATTTTGAACTTTGAACACGTTTGTGTTGGAATTCATCACGATTATGTCTCATTAAATGAGATACTAGTATGTTGTGAAGGAAGGGATATATGTTTGTATGATTTTTTATCTCAACTTTTCACATATTGATACCAACTTTCGCAAAACGTGTCTTTTAATGAAATTTTGTGATTTAGCTTCATCATATCATCTATTTTCATGAATTTCAATCTTATACATCCGAACGAAATGAATTTATGAACGAAATTAATCGAAATAGTAATGTGGCATTGATTAGCTATATTGTGGTACTTATAGCTACAAATGTGTTATATGGTTGGTCTATATTATTATTTTTTATCAGATATGTGGTATTATTTGCAGGCAATGTGTTATTGTACTGTTAATATCTCTGACATTCTAGAAACTCCTAGAATGTTCTTAACGATGTGTTATCCAAATTGCGTGAATTGTTACTCAGAATAAAGAAAATGTTACCAACCAACTTTTTATTGGCAAACGTGTTATTTACGGGTAACGAGTCGTTATTAATTTCTCATTATATGTTACGTTTTGCGGATATATTTGTTATGAATATCTAGACATATGGTATTATTGTTCCACGAATTGTTACCCAGAAAGCATGAAGTGTTATTCAGTGACCATTTTAATAAGCAAACGGTTACCACTTAGATCTCATCAAAATTCTTCATTATTCCATGATTAACATCAATAATTGTCGTCGATAACTAGGGCCCATGATAAAATTGTGTCGACTTCACGTTATTCGGTCATTAAAGTCGAGATTTCACCATATTAAACGTATGTTTGGAGCATTCGTGCTATGAATCTCGAAAATTCTCTTTGATTATGAAGACCCATGAAAAATCGAAGCCAATACAACGTTTGTTGTTAGTAACGTCGAGATTGGGTCGAATTTGAAACATGAATTTTTCAGCTTATTAAACGTATGTTTTTTTCAGCTTAAAACAATTATTTTGGGGGCACTAAATTGTTATTTTTCGTCGCTTTGGCAAGGGTTAAATGTCTTATCGCAACTGGAAAATTTGTCATTCGTTGTGTTGGTTCTGTTATTATAGATGACACACATGTACTAAATATACAAATTTAGAACTAAGTACAAGACTTTTGTTATTAAACTGAAAGAAAATGTTTCCTATTAGCTTAAAAGTGTTATTTTTGTTTCGAAACTTGTTATCGCGTCATTCAGCTAGGTTCGCATTGTTATCACGTTATGATCTATTCATCTTTGCATTTACTTGGGTATTACATGTGTTATTTACGGGTGACGGGTCGTTATTATTTTCTCCTTATATGTTCGTTTTGCGGAAATATTTGTTATAAGCATCAAGATATATGGTATTATTTTTCCAAGAATTGTTACCCAGAACGCATGGAGTGTAACCATTTTAATTAGCAAACGTGCTCTTAGATCTCATCAAAATTCTTCGTTATTCCATGATTAACATCAATAATTATTATCGATAACTAAGGCTCATGATGAAATTGTGTCGAATTTACATTATCCGGTCATTAAAGTCGAGATTTCACCGTATTAAACGAAATTTCCGAATTGTGTTTGAAGCTTTCGTGCTTTATGAACTTCGAAAATTCTCTTCGAGTATGAAGACCCATTAAAAATTGAAGTCGATACAACTTTGTGTTGTTAGTAACGTCGAGATTGGATCGAATTTCGAACGTGAATTTCTTCTTTCGACCGATTGAGTGTAAGGAATGTGTTATTGCAGGAAGCGGTATTGTTTTTGAATGATGTGTTACTTTTGCAACATCATTTGTTATTTACTAAACGAAACGTGGTTTTTCTGCTATACGGGCAATATTTATTTTCTCACAATTAACGTCACTAATATCCGAAACTTATCAACACCTATGATCAAATTAACGATAGTTTCACCTTATATCATCACAATCGTGGAGATCTATTCGGGTCTGAACGTGAAGTCTCGTTTCGATCGATGCGTCGCTTGTTGGGAGAGATCGATGAGAAACTGTTATTATTTTTTCGAAACTTGTTATCGTATTATTCAAGTATTTTTCGTTGATTTGGCATATGCAGTGTTAAATATGTCTTATCACATCATTTATGTATTTTTCTCTAATTTATTCGTTTTATTCGTATTGGTATTATAAATGATAAAGTTGTTACTAAATATATGCGATATTGTACTCAATACAGACAATTTGTTATCCAAATGAATGGAAGTGTTTCATTTCAGCCTAAAACTGTTATAATTATTTCGACAACTGTAATCGGATCATTTGGGTATTCTGTGGTAAATTTCGCATATGTCAGGGATAATTATGTCTTTTCGCAGTCTTTAGGTAGTTTCCACTGAATTTTCCAAAAAGTAGGTCCTTTATCCTAAATCAAACTCAAATGGGGCCTGAACACAAAGTTAAACATCTTAGTAGGGCCTGATCTTTAATTAACCCTAAATAATAAGTACTTACTTATCATCTGCCTGTCTGTGCCTATCTTTATTCAGGACAGAGAGGAGAAGAAAGGACAGAGTAGTAACATACAAATACATCCAACATCTTCTATTTCAAAGTTCAAAGCAACGCCTGCTGCTGATAATGGTCGACTCAGTCAACTGTGTAACTAAACTAGCTATTGAGGATTAGATTAGATATCTAAATATGTAATATATTATCTATATCCATGCATGTGATCTCACTATCCTACAGTGCAGTAGCCTACAATGAAGACCGACTCAGTCAAGCAAACATAACATGACTAGTAGCCCATTTGTTTTTATCATGAACGTGGGAGTTAAAAAGTAGTAATAATTTCTCCTGTAATATTATTATTATAACCCATCATCCCATATTCTGCAGCAGCAGCAGCAAACTTTTCTACGACACACACACACACACACTAATAATAATAATGGAAGAATCTACTACTACTATTACTACTCATCATCATCGTCATCAACAGCTTCACTTCGTTCTAATTCCATTGCTGGCTCAAGGACACATGATACCGATGATAGACATAGCCAAGCTACTGTCCCAACACGGCGTCAGAACGAGCTTAGTCACAACCCCACACAATGCATCGCGCTTCATGGGACGAGCTATCAGCATCAACCTCATCGAAATCCCATTCCAATGCCAACAAGTAGGCCTGCCAATAGGCTGCGAAAATCTCGACAGCGTTCCCTCTCGCCATCTCATCAGAAACTTCTACAGCGCCCTCGATAAGCTTCAACAGCCTCTCGAGAAATACCTAATGGAAAACGGACCGAAACCTAGCTGCATAATCTCCGACAAGTGCCTCCCGTGGACGTCGAACGTCGCCCACAAGTTTAAGGTTCCAAGGGTTGTGTTCCACGGCATGTGTTGCTTCTCTCTTCTGGCCTCTCACAGTGTCAAGCTTTACCAGCCTCACCTCTCCGCGAATTCCGACCACGAACCGTTTCAGATTCCCGACATGCCTTTTGAGGTTGAAATAAAGAGATGTCAGCTCCCAGGATCGTTCGTTGCCTCGCCCGATTTGGACGATATAAAGGATCAGATGAACGAGGCTGAATCGAACTCTTTTGGGGTGGTGGTGAACACTTTCCATGGATTGGAAGGTGACTGCGTGGAGGAGTACGGAAGAGCTATTGGCAAGAAAGTTTGGTGCGTCGGCCCAGTTTCTCTGTGTAATAAGGAAGTCCCCGACATGTTCCACAGAGGAAACAAAGCATCGATCCACAGAGACGAGTGTTTGCAGTGGCTCGATTCGATGGAACCAAAGTCGGTGATCTACGCCTGCCTCGGGAGCCAATGCAGGCTTGTCCCCGAGCAGCTCATACAGATAGGGCTCGGGCTCGAGGCGTCGAATCGTCCCTTCATATGGGCTGTGAAGACGAGCGATGAGCTCGATGAACTGCTGTTGGAAGAAGGCTTCGAAGAGAGGATCAAAGGTAAGGGGCTTCTTATAAAGGGTTGGGCCCCGCAAGTCTTGATTCTGTCCCATCGATCGATCGGTGGATTCTTGACGCACTGCGGTTGGAATTCGACGATCGAATGCGTTTGCGCTGGCGTGCCAATGATAACTTGGCCCATGTTCGCCGAGCAGTTCTTGAACGAGAAGCTGATCAATGAGGTTTTGAGGATCGGAGTTAGGGTCGGCGTCGAATTGCCAGTTCGATGGGGCGAAGAGGAAAGGGTTGGAGTTCTTGTAGGGAAAGAACAAGTCGTAGAAGCTGTGGTGAAGTTGATGGACGAAGGAGACGAAGGCGAAAGGCGAAGGAAGAGGGCTTTGGATCTTAGTGTCGTGGCTCGTAAAAGCATGGAAAGTGATGGATCAGCTCATAAGAACATATCACTTCTCATTGAGGATGTTAACAAGTACTATCTATGATGATCGGTTGTAATGAGGCAGAAAGAAAGAAAGAAAGAAAGATACTTAGCACAGAAAAATCATAGCTTTTTATTGCTCTCATCAGTTGTAACAACGAGAGAAAGAACCTAATAGTTGTAGCAGAATCTTAACAGCTTTTAACATGATAGAGATTTATACTGTTTCTTTCATAACATCTTGTATGAGAACTCCCACATTGCAATAAGACGAACCGTTTTCTTCCACGGAAGTTTTCGCTGCTCTGGCGAGCGTTTTCGCTCTCTCCCTTCTCTCGTGGCCTTCTTCTCCTCCATCCATCAACCTATCGATTGCCCTACGTATCTCTTCGCTCTTCAGCTGAACTCCAACGATGTCTTCTTCTCCAAAGTTCACGGGCAGCTCGATGCCTGCTCTTACGCCTATCTCAATCACGTCCACCACAAATCTCTCATTGCAGAACTGCTCTGCAAGCACAGGCCACGTCAGCATAGGCACGCCGTACGATATCCCTTCGAGGATCGAGTTCCATCCGCAGTGAGTTAAGAACCCTCCGATCGAAGTATGGGACAGCACCAAAACTTGAGGTGCCCAACCTCGGATCAAGACTCCCCTGTCTGCGATTTTCTCCTCAAACCCTTCTTCCAAGATCCAATTTTTGAACTCATCAGATGCATCTTTGATGACCCATATGAAGGGGTGGCTCATTCTTTCCAAGGCAAGGCCAAGCTCAATGAGCTGCGAAGTCGATAACTTTGCTATGCTGCCAAGGCAGACGTAGATCACCGAGCCCGGGGATTTCGAATCGAGCCATCTCAGACATGCTCGTCCATCGACAGGAGCTCTGTCTCCCCTCTGAGCCTTGTCGGCGTCGTCTTTATTGCACAGAGAGACGGGCCCAATGCACCAGACTTTGCTGTTCCCAGTCGCCTTCTTGTACTCTGCAACGTACTCGCCTTCGAGTTCTTGGAAAGTGTTGGCTACGGTACCGAACGATTCCACGTTGGATCTGATCACGTCTTCTCTAAACCGAAGCCACTCGGGCGTGCCTTTTCCCGAACTGCCCTTGAGCTGCGCTAAGGTCATCTCAATCCTATGAGGCAAGCGAGGAACCACAAAGTACTCCTCCTCCTTATCTGCGTACTCGCTGAAATCCTCTAAAGTACCGAGTATGTGAATGCACACCAGAGAAAAGCAACATGTCCCATGGAATACGATCCTAGGAATGCCCAGCTCCTTTGCAAGATCAGTCGTCCAGGGAAAGCACATGTCGGAAATCAAGCAGCTCGGGGAAGGCTTGAGCTCTTGGAGGGCCGAGCGAAGGGGTTCTCTGAGCATGTAGCAGGCGCCGAAGAACCTGCGAGCTTCATCAAGGGAACGGTTCATTTCGATGCTTTCGTGCCCTGGCTGCAAGCCAACTTCGAGGCATGGAAAGGTTAGGTGGATTACATCGATGGGTAGCCCTGAATCCACAGAGCGTGCGACCGACGGTCGAATTCTGCTTGCGTTGAGTGGGGTGGTGAAGATGGTGACTTTCACGCCGCGGTTTGAAAGAAGGCGTGCTATTTCGAATGTTGGGATCAAGTGGCCCTGAGCAAGGAAGGGAAACAGGGCAAAGTGAGGCTTTGGTTCAGAAGACATTGTTTGTGTTTGAAAGTTGATATTGTTTATTTATCAACTAGGGAGTGGGGATGCTCTTTATAAAGAGCTGAAATATGAATGGAACTTGCTCCGAAAGAAAAGACCATCTCGTTAGGAGTAAGTCTTTAGCTTTATTTCCCTTTAGTAGTCTAAGTCTTTCATTTTCTTTAGGAATAAGTTAACCTATTTTTAGTAATTCCCTTGGTGACTTGGTAAGAGTTAGGGGCTTATAAAGAGCTGAAATATGATGCTATGAATGGAACTTGCTCAGAAAGAAAAGCTCATCTCTATTTTTTTCTATCTTGGTCCTGTAGAAATGACAATACTTCCCAACGTCTTGATTAAAAAGTAAGATGCTTTCTGTTTCCTCGCCCTCTGATGAGTTGGGTTTAATCTCTTTTTACACTTTAGAATCATCGAATGAGAGGATCTCTCCGTAATCATGCCATTCGTATGTCAACTTTTTTTTTTCAGCTCTTACATTAATTCACTTTCGGTTAACAGATTAACTATTAACCTTGTATCTAAGCTGCGACAACAGAATATCTGAATATAAAAATAAATAAAATCAATCACTTTAGCAAAAAAGTTATTCCGGTGATCTCGAAGTGAACGCTACATACGACATGTAATGCAGTGTACCTGGGGATATTTTTCACAAGCAAGGCAGCACAGAGTAGATAAGATAATACAAAGAATGATATAACTCTAAAAATTAACAAAGCTTAGGCTGCGTGGCTTAGATTGTAAGAACTTGTAACTTGCAAGAAGATTGACAGGCCGATCACGACCAAACATGCCCATTGTCAAGTTTCTTCTGCTTCTTTTTCCTCTTCCTTTCCTCTTTTGTTGTGTTGATTCTTGGGTCTGCATGCTGAGCTAGACGAGAGCGAACTTCTAACAGCTTAGCTTTTGCGTCTCGGAAAGGTGCATCAGACTTGGTTGCCATCAATTGCTACGAAATAACAATAAAATAAAATACCCAACTTAAGGTCATACTAATTTATATATCTAATGCCGCCGCGACTGTGATTATCAATGTTACCTTAAGATGGTCCATTGCTGCTAAATTAAAGCCTAAGATGTCTTTGCATTCCTGTCACATTATGAAACATTCGGTCGCCAAAATTATCTTTTGTATGGCTGAAAATCATGCATGCAGGGATCTAAAATCTATGTGAAGGAATAGATATCCTAAGCACTTAAATTTGCAAATCACTGACTCAAAATGAGAGAGGGAAAAAATGGCAAATCTGACGTCAATACATTCAACCCAAATGCCATACCTTGACCCTTTCATGCAAAATATCTTTGAGAATAGATAGTATTGGTCTAGCAGACGCCGTAGAGGTTAACTGATTATGATGGATCTGTAACAATACAGTAGCAACACGACAGACGAGCTCAACCTGGACATCAAAACAAATGTGGGTGGAAATAAATATAAAATCATTTATTACAGAGAAATAAGCAGATAATATTGAACATCGGTATCTAAGATGCACTCACCTTGTCTGGAAATGCAAGCCAATCTTTCAAATAGGACAAGACCCTCAGCGAATCTGAGAATGGAAGAGCCTTGCACACACAACAGATATATCATCAATTACATCATTGAAATGCTGAAATACCATGAAAAGAATGACATATGCTCTATGGGCATTCCGATAAAATAGGATAAATATTATGGGGTGCAAAAAGAGCAATTAAACTTACGAGCAATGCCTGTTCCAAATCATTCGTGTGAACAGTGGAAACTGCACGCAGAACATAGTCGGATGGAGAGAGACCAAGCATAAGAATGTTGGGTTTGAAAGACAACACTTTCCCTCTAGATTTTTCCACCTGAGCCACAAAAACAGTGCCAATCAGATACATAAGATGACTCATAATTCCGAAGGCCGGTTGCAAAAGACCAGCGGCTTCAATCAGAAACATATTCCTCAAATAAAGAAAACGCTATAGGAAGAGTTGTATGTTGTTCGATTGTCAAAATCTGTAAAACATATGAGAGATAAGGATACCTCATGTTCCGAAATACGCTTAAGTTCTTCCTCCGCCATATCTAATGCTTCCATAATAGAGTCAGCTGCTGTCACAGTTTCTCCCGTTTTCTTTCCTGCTAATCCCACAGCACCTTCTTCTGGAACTGTTTCGTTAGGCACATACCTGCTTTCAAACCCATTGTCAAGATCAGACTCAAACATCTCCTCCATTCTTTTTTCTTTCTCTTCCTGAAACACACATATACGCATTTTAAGACAGAGAAATCACAATGTTGTTATAAGAATGGCTAGTGATCAACAAGAAATGTGGCTTAAGGAGAATATCAGGACATGAAGCTACACCTCAATAAAGAAAGGTTCTTCTGTACGATCCCATCGACGGATAGATCTATCATGGGAACCCGTTACAAGAAAATCACCACGATTACTGACTGCAAGACACCAGATTTCGGAATGATGACCTTCAAGAGTCAATAGCAACTCAAATTTGTCCGCATCCCAGTACTTCACCAGGCAATCTTTCCCCACGCTAAACACGTAATGTGTATTTTTCACGAACTTGACGGCCATGACACTGTCATTAAAAGAAAAAATATAGAAAGCATCGTCCTTTACGAGATTTAGTATGTATCCATGTAGGCAGTTGTAGCTAACTGTCGTTTCTTTTCTTTTTATACGTGATAAAATACCTGTCATTATGGGCAAATATAGACTTATGACAGTCACCAAAATCTAGACCCCAAATCTTCAGATTTTTGTCAGCAGAACCACTAACAAGCAAACTACCATCAGACGATATGTCCATGCACAGCACAGGGAGGTTGTGACCGTATAAAGAGAGAAAAAACTTCAGTGAATCCATGAAGAAAACCTGCATAATGTGTTTAGTTGAAATTAAGAAAGACATCCAAAGGATTCTTGTAGAGTGTGCGGTCCTGGCAAAACAAACTTCATATCTCACCAACAAAATCTAGGGCTTAACGTCAATTACCTTCACTGTACAATCCAACAAGGCAATAGCTATATATTTCTCCTCTGGGCTAACGGCAACAACCACAACATCATTGTTCATTTTTAGATTCCTTATGGGGGACAGTGTTAGATTTTTTGAGTCCTGAAAAGGAGACACTCACATAGTGAAAAGTGAAACATGGTTAAAAAGACAGCCAGCTTTATTCAAAAAAAATTATAATAAAACTTTGCTTTACATACTTGGCCTGGTTTTTGAATAACTTGGTACTCCCAAAACTTGACATCCTTATCTGAACTCCCGGAAACAAAACCATTGGATGTTGCAGCAACAGACAGGATTGAGCCACCATGAGCCTCAACTTCTTCCACACATGTACCACTGCGAACATCAATTATCTCCAACATCCCATTTTTCGTACCAACAACAGCATACTTGTTACCAGGGACAAAGAGACCACATAATCCATAGCCCGAGTCAATAGTTCGAAGACACTCTCCAGTGCTGGGATTCCATATTTTGGTTGTGTTGTGGCTTGTTGACATCAAAAGCGTGTTATCTGAGCTAAGTGTCAGACTTCTGACATCAGAACGATGACCCTGTAGCTCCACAGAACTTGTCTTTGTCGCTGCAACATTATCGACTGAATAACATTCCAACGAGTTATTATTTAAAGACAATGCTAGGGCTGCGAGTGAGTTTTTCGGAGTTACAGGAGAGAAACACATCGAGCATATCTTTTTCTTAGCGCGCAGTATCTGAAGATGTTTAAAGAGATCCGGGACCGTAACAAGGAGCTCATTAGTACCCAAGTCGGCTTCGACTTCAACGTTACCATTTCCCTTAGGAGCCTTCTTCTCCTTCCTGCTGATTCTTCTTTTGGCTTTACGCCTAGATTCAGACTCATCCAAAACACGAAATATCTCAACTGTTGTTCCAGCAACCTGACAAGCCAGCAAATTTCCAGTCTTACTGAACCGCAATGTAGAAACCCGATCCTTGCTTTGGCGTTGTATATCACCAAAGTGCCTCAAAATTTCCCATCTGTTTGAAACAGAAGGTGTGCCATTATCCGCATCATTTTCAGTCTTCTCTGCCCCAAGTTTCTTATCAGTAACATCATATTTTACAGTGTAAACTCTCAGTTCCTGATCTGCTGACCCGGAAACTATATACCTTTCATCAGGGCTTAAATCAATGGACCAGATTTCACTATGATGTCCACTAACAATCTGCATACAATGCTGTGTTTCGAGATCCCAAACCCTCAATAACTTGTCTTTTGATGAACTCACCAATTTTTTTCCAGAATCCAAGAAAACAAGGTCAGTTACCTGCGCCACACAAGCAAAGTTGTATATCTAAGGGTAACATAAATGAGAAACAAAGAACAAATTGCCAACACTACACTTCTAATTTTCTATTAAACAGTTACAATAGCCCATGTAAGTCGGCCTTTGTTAATATATAATATGAAAAACCTGATCACGGTGCCCACGGAGACGAAACAGCCCTGCTTCCCCAATCACATCCCATAAAATGATGTCACAATCTTTGCTTCCAGAGGCAAGCATGGAGCCAGACTTGCTGTACTTGAGGACTGTCACAGCACCTCTATGTCCATTCAAAGTGGTCTCACAAATACCCTTCTCCCCATCCCATATTCTTACAGCTCCATCAGCATAACCACTAGCTATCTGAAAGAGTAATGAAAAACAATGAAACCGAAAATGGCAAAATCTCTAACAGTTGAGTGTAAACACCCTAAAGGGGCAACGCGCACACCCGACATCTATTTCCGTTAAAACAGCAAAACCCGGAACAGAAAAACACAAATTGAAAAGTAATACTACTCACTTGAGAAGATGGCGATGCAGCTATTGAGGTCAATGATAGAGATTTACCACGTGACGATGACGAAGGTGTGGCAACTAGAGTTTGTGTGCATATTCCCTGTCGCACGTGCCACACGCAGAGTTTCTCCAAAGCTCCGGCGAGGAGATGCTTACCCGAAGCATCGTAAGCTATGTTGCAGTCCACAGACACTATTACTCCGAAAGAAGACGCAGCTTCGTAACGCAAGTAAGCCTTCACCATCTTTCAGCTGCTAATGCTGAAGAGGGCGAGTTGTAGGGTTCTTTCAAGGGTTTTAGCTACTCATTACTTTTTCTTTTTTGTCAATTTCCCCAAATTCCATTTTCTCAATTCTTATTTCGTGCGCGGGCTTACAACCCAATTCCATTTTATTTATCTCAGTGCCATAAGTAAAGGGTTTCGTGCGTGGGCTTTACAACCCAATAGGAGTAGAAGGCCCGACACAGATAAATCTTTGGCCCATTAAAGAACACGAAATCCCAACATGCATAGAGTGCGCTCGCGTTTGAAAAATAAGCCTCAGTGAAAGATGAAGAAACACCAACATTATCCGATGATGTTCGCATAAAACTCGACATAAAAACTGGCAACATTATGCAATCAGATGATGAAGCTTGAAACAAAGTAAAATTCTCTATAGATACTCCTTCGAGTTTCTTCCACGGGTTCAGGACGGGAACATATACGGTCTCTCTGTAATGAAGCTGTAAGCTAACGATCGATGAACGATCTGTTCATAAGGTCTACAGCTGAATCCATAAACTGCGCCATCATAGGAAAGAGCAAACATGTTAGCAAAGATCGACGAGTCGAATGATACTTAAGGCATCTGCACGTTCGTTGTTCACTAATACCTGAGTTTTCTTTCAAAATAGAGTGATTAACTTAACGTACCTTTCCAATTGATTTGAGTTCACGTCCAACTGGTTCCATGAACTTGAGGTCAACTTCAACGGGCCATACCTACATGAATAGAATGAAAGGGGAACAGAAAAACTTTACTTTACAGCGACAAAGGTTCATCGAAAACAAAAAAAAAAAAGAAAAATAGGAATGCATTCTATGAAGATAAAATGTAATAAGAATCAAGAAAAAGGGCACCTTTAGACCGAGCAGTTTAATAGGTGTAGCTTGTCCTGGTACAATGCATTCTGGCCCAGCAGCTTCAACAAATGCCTCTTTGCCTAGTCCACTCCCAATTGGATCGTGATGCTAAACGACATCAGAAACCCAGAAAAAAATTTGTTACAAATGCAAACGGAGGACTGATACAAGGATACTCCATGCCTTACATCATAGGGCCACAGTTGAAAAGGCTAGGAAATGAATACTCTTATCAAGCTCCTTATGCGAAACTTTTGGGAGATTCTCAAGCCCCAAGAAATGTAAGTCCCCCACATTGAGATCAAAAAATTACATAACCCCTATCAACTACACGAGTATACATGAAAATAGCATGCGTTGCAGCTGCTCTGCTAATAAAGACTGAAACTTTAACTAAGCCCACCATCTTAAAGCACATCACCCAATAAGAACACAAATACGCTTGACCAAAATTGTAATTACCGTCATAACAAAGAGGGCGTATTCGGTACATGGATTTTGAGGTACGCGGAGGATCGGAGAGTGGTGAATTTTGGGAATAGGCTTTACGCCAGAAGCTGCCCTCCATGGCGCGTCCTTTTGCAGCGCAGCTCCTCCTTTCTTAGACATGGGTACTTCCTATGCTATTTTCGCGATTCTAAGCAACTGCTGTACGAATGAGAATATTAGTGGCTACGGCCTTTTTCTAATCATATCGGCGAGGAACACAAATCTTCTCGATTGTGGCATTTATGGTGAAGCGAAGAGTCGAGGAGGATAAGGGTCTAATATCGCGTTCTTGATGATCTTTCAAACGATAGCGACTTAGCTTTAGTTTCTGTGCAAACAGCGACTTTAATTCCGGCATAATTACATTCACACCCAATATTTAGTTGGGTAATGCGACCAGATCCTCTTAC
Source organism: Craterostigma plantagineum (assembly GCA_027422505.1). Lineage (NCBI taxonomy): Eukaryota > Viridiplantae > Streptophyta > Magnoliopsida > Lamiales > Linderniaceae > Craterostigma > Craterostigma plantagineum. The sequence continues at coordinate 2,756,511 of JAPQWV010000082.1, forward strand.
TCGACGTTATTACATTTAGGGCCCTTACAAATATTGGTAATTCTCTCGCTCGAGTATCCTTTCCAATTCGTGGGGACTAACTAATAGTATTTGCGAAAATCAACAGTCGCTGAATTCCTGACCATACGATACATACATTATTATCTTGAATCCTTGACGATTGATTGCATAAAATTAACGTATTCTTCTCTTCCTAGTGATGACAAATATCCAAGAACGCAGTGATACAGGCTGTCATGTATATTTATTATAATACATATATAAGCATTGTAAATGTCCTATTCTTTGAGGAGGAATTTGGACTCTTGCATGGCACATTATATTATCCACAGACCTTTTGAACGTATGTGATTGTGAGTGGACAATATGATCGGTCGTTTCGTTTTAATATATATAATTGCCATTGTTTTTTCTCTTTTTTTTCTCCAAACCCTTAGCTCTCAACCCCATTTGTAACATAACGTTCTCTTTTACATTGCTTTTATGTTTCCCTAAACGTCACATCCACGGCCGGTTCCTTTGGTTCTTATATTTGTCTTCTTTGTTCCATGAACTATTTATACATATCTATGTAATATATATATAGAGGGAGAGTGAATAAAAATCTGTAAGAATCAGTGAGCAGGTTAAGATCAGAAAACTGCTTTAATGGAGGATCCTAGCAAGTTAGAAGAAGGATTCGGTTCAGGGAGACAGCTTAAGGTTGACGAAAAGCATCATCATGTCGAGGAAACCAAAGGACAAGGCATTATTACAACAAGTAATAATAATGAGAATAAGTATGATGAGCAGTTGAAGAGCGTTATCACGACCTCATCACCTGAAAACAAAGATGAGCTTCAGCCACAACTGATGATGATGACGAAGCAGAAGACAAAGAGAGTTGCAACTCTTGATGCCTTCAGAGGACTCACCATAGTGGTAATAAGACATAGGCTTTCAGCTCATAGCACTGTTTATGTAGAATAGATATTGATGTTGTCGTCAGCAAAAAAAAACTTTTTTCTTTGTATAGTTGATGGTACTCGTGGATGATGCTGGTGGAGCTTATGAGAAGATCGATCACTCTCCGTGGAATGGATGCACTTTGGCTGATTTTGTTATGCCTTTCTTCCTTTTCATTGTTGGCGTTGCCATAGCTCTTGCACTTAAGGTAATCACTTGCTCCTCTGCACATAATTTTATATATGAACCTCAGCTCAGGTCACCTTCTTCGTATAATATTATGGAATTTGCAGAAAATCCCAAAGGTTAGTCCTGCTATTAGAAAGATAGCCTTGAGGACTTTGAAGCTCCTTTTCTGGGGACTTATTCTTCAAGGTACCTTACATCAACATATATTCATACCACATTCATATGCATATATATATGTGTGTATTGTCAAGACTAATAAAACCACCCGTTTGAAAAAACTTAAGGAGGATACTCTCATGCACCCGACGACTTGTCGTACGGAGTCGACATGAAGCGTATTCGATGGTGTGGGATTCTTCAGGTGAACCTTATATAACTCTTACTTACAATGATTTACACTTCTCCATGTATATGCAGTGAAGTAAGTTACCATAAAAGACATGGTTTCCTTCATTGTGTTAACTTAAAACAGAGGATTGCTTTGGTGTATTTCGTGGTGGCTTTGATAGAAACCTTAACCACCAAGCTCCGACCAACCAGTCTGAAACCCGACGATCATTTCTCAATCTTCACAGCATATAAATGGCAATGGTATGTATGCTTTAACAAACATGCATGAATCTCCTTCAACACTGCGATATCTATATTTATATATGCCAGGATTGGAGGATTTGTTGCGTTTACAATTTATATGATCACAACCTTCTCACTGTACGTTCCCGACTGGAGCTTCGGAGCTTACGACGATAACAATAAATACGCAAGATACACGGTAATAAAAAGAGGATCTCCAAAGTAAACAGAACTGAGATTATTTTTACTACATTCTGAAACTAAACACACTAAAATGTACTATTATTAATGTCCCTATTTTTCAGGTGAAATGTGGGATGCGGGGACATTTAGGACCAGCGTGCAATGCTGTTGGCTACGTCGATCGACAAGTATGGGGCGTTAATCATCTTTATAGCCAACCCGTTTGGAGCAGATTAAAGGTCCATTTTCAGCTATATAACTTCGAATAATTTTGAATGATTATAACACGGCCTAATTTATTCTTATTATTATTACCTTGGAAACTTTTTTGTCCAGGCTTGTACACTGAGTTCCCCAGATTCTGGCCCTTTACGTCAAGACGCGCCTACCTGGTGCCGTGCTCCATTCGAACCCGAGGGCTTGTTGAGGTTTCTGCACATATAGCATATGTGTATATATGTGAGTGTAATCAAGATTTACTTAGATGCGTAAAAATGGCTTCTTTTTTGCAGCTCTATTTCAGCCATTATGTCTGGTACCATTGGAATCCATTACGGCCATGTCCTAATTCATTTTAAGGTAATAATATATCCCACATAATACCATCGTGAGATCAAATTATTTGAGCATATATATCGTTTTTTCTCTGTTATCGTAGGGTCATGTTGAAAGGCTCAAGCATTGGGTATCCATGGCTCTGTTTTTGCTTGCGATAGCATTGATTCTTCACTTCACAGATGGCATTCCCATAAACAAGCAGCTGTATAGCTTCAGCTATGTCTGCTTCACAGCAGGCGCGGCTGGCATTGTATTTTCAGGATTCTACCTTCTGGTAAGCAAAACAAGAACACTGTTTTCCATTATAAATCCAAGTCGTATTATAACCGTTCATTAAATATTCTTGATATACAGATCGACGTTTGGGGATTTCGAAAGCCATTCTTGTTCCTCGAATGGATAGGGATGAACGCAATGCTCGTGTTCGTAATGGCCGCTGAGGGAATATTTGCAGGGTTCATCAACGGATGGTATTTCGAGAAACCAGACAATAATCTCGTAAGTGTATATATATATATATATATATAAATATATATATATATATAGCAACATCAATGGCTGTAATAATACTTATTTTTAAATCACCAGGTGAATTGGATTCAAAAGCACGTGTTCATCGACGTGTGGAAATCGGAGAGAGTCGGGACTCTGTTATATGTCATCTTCGCCGAGATCACTTTCTGGTCTGTGGTTTGTGGCATCTTACACAGACTTCGTATTTACTGGAAATTGTAGTAGATTCAAAACCTGCTATGCTATTTATATCTAAAAAACAACACAAGCATTACCATATTCCTAGCCCAGTATGCAAATCATACGCCATTTCAAGTGTAAACCTATGAGCTTCGTTTATTTATCAAGAACTGAGTATCTACTCCCAGGATAAGATATAAAATACTTCAATGCAGCAGCCCACAAACTCAAAATTTAATCTTTAGGCAGGCCTTAGGCTTGAGAACCTTGACAGCTTTATGACATACCTCTCTTACTCGGATTTCTTGCCCCTGAACTTAGCAGCTGGGATTCTGCTAAGGACACGATCGTCGAACTTCTTGTAATGGCCTTGAAGCTGATCTGATACGCTGTAGACGAAGCTGTCCACTTGATCTTCGTATCTCTCGTAGAGTATGGGCAAAGTGTGTGCAGCAACATAACCTTGGAAAGAAAGAAGGAAAGACAGAGTGCTTCAAGACTGTACACAGATAGGACCGAAGGCTGTCCTAAGATATGCTCAAGCTTTTCGATCTTACCAATGTACATGACCGTCAAGAGACTGAACCAGCTTCCCACGATAGCTGCAACCCACAGGCCAGACACAACCTGAGAATTGAGATAGCTTTCTTCTTTTAATTCTCGCAAAGTTTTCCAAAACAGAGGCATATACAATGATGAAGGAGGAACTCTTTTCCTTACATACCACAAGGAATTGTTTGAGGTTTCCTTTACAAGCAACGTCTTGTAAGAAGTTCAACATGCGATTAACCTCAGACCCGATAGCCTGCCCAGTGTTAACGAAGACTTCCTCTGGCAAAACGAGGCGAGGGACCGATGAAGGGTCTCTGTCGCCACTCGAGAGTTGAACATATTCAGTTAAGACAGTATGAAGTCTTACAAATAAGCACAAGATTTAGGATGAGGTGATTATTACCTTCTTAACATGCCCGAAGCATTTTCCAAAGAAACTGAACCACCATGCCGAGGACTACTGCGAAGCATAAGAGGGTAAGAAAATGGTAGTTTAGCCACTCGAAAAGCACCCAAATCAGAGTAGCTGCACCAAGAGAGCCTGCCGTGAGCTTCTTGTCTCTCCATAGCAGTACATCAGCAGCTGCGCAATGAAATTTCTTGTGTCTATTTAGCTTGTAAATATTCTTACACGAATTAAGAACTGCGATAACATATGTTATATAATGATTTGTGACATTTTCCGCCGCCCAAGAGATTGCGAATCGGCTTTTGACGCCCGAAGAGCCTATTGAACTGAGCTGATACGGAACCATTCTCCCCCTCTGACGTGTTCTTGTGCTTCGATACACTGTCTGAGATTGTGTCCATTATGTTGTTCATCAGAGACTCTGCTGTTATCCCCTCAGGCATGATTTTTCACTGTAAGAAACAGCGATACAAATAGACCAGACAAAGATCATACGGCTGAAGTTTGTTAATCCTTATATAATTCCAAGGAACAAAATCAGAAGATTCAAGATCGAATCTAAGCGTAAAATATAACTGAAATCGAGTTTCACTGTTCTAACGCTAAAATTAGTAAAAAAGATAGCAAATTGAGGCGAACCCAGTAACAGGAAACAGAGGGTGATCAAGAACCTATAATAGTTCTAACCGAGCGTTCAAAAAATCAACGCGAAGAAGACGATAAACTACCTAACCATGCAGTAGCTGTGATTGGTCAAGAATATACAGATAGAGAAAGAGTAGAGAGAGAAAGATTGTAGCTTTGTTTTAGGTTCGAGTTTGATAGACAAGGGCAAACAGTAAAGTTGCGTGATCTCAAGATATTTTGGAACTGCACGTAACTCTCTAACCAATCAATAGATTTTTGTGATTTGTAGGGTCGGGAATAGCTACTTGCATATATACTTCAGATAACTGATCAAATTCTCTCTTCTATTTCGAAGAGGAGAGTGCAGCTAGCTAGTTCTTTCAGTGTTGCTTGCTGCTGACATGGAACGCATTGATCGAGTTGAGGCTAGAACACAAATCAAGATTCTTCCGAAAGAAGCTATTTTTGGTTAATAATACAATTTCATTTTTATTTTTTTTTTACCTTTAAGGCCGCAAAAGAGATTGGGCACCAATTACGATCCATTCAGGGCTAGGCCCAGAAAGGTCCAATGTGATAAAAAAAAATATTTTTTTTTCTCAGCTATCCCAAATCCTACTCCAATTAGGGTTTCAAGCGTGGAGACCTGTGGCCTTGGGTAGTTAAATTTTGTAAATTTTTTCGGTTGCAGCTGGAATTTTGGCTTGTAGATGCACTTAGCTATAGCTGCCCATGCGTTTATTGAATTCCCCGGTAGTTAGCTCAACTGAGTTGTTTATTATTTTCTTTTTTCTTTTTGTGATTTACGCTAGCTTTGTTCTTTTGCTGCGTGGATGAGTAGGTGATTTGGTATTCAAATGCCTCAAGTTGAACAGGACAAGGCGAGGCCTTCCCATGTGAACGTGGCGGAGGTGGTAATTTGAAACTCCTTGATTGGATAATGATTTATAGACTATAGAGCTCATCTCTTATTTTCTTTGCTCAATTTTTTCTTAGGCTGATGATACAGTTTTACAGACTACCCGTGCAAAGCGTGAGTCACTTCGATTTTATTCTATCGTGTCGAATATATTTGGTGTCATTTACCCATTTGCTTTTGTTTCAGTCTTGAATGTCCTTAAAAGACACGGAGAACTAACAGAGCGGCTATCAAGGTACACATCCAAGCTTTTCATGGTAATGTAGGTAGTTCACTTGCATTTCTTATTCTGAATGCTAGAATCTTAGTTTGGTTCTGCATCGCGATAAGATCAGATTGTACCAGTAAACTTACTGATAGATTGATGTCAGTAATTCCTCTTCATAGTCAGATTTTGGCTATATGTATTTATACATGCTGGTATGCTTCTTGTTCTTAGTCGCAGATGTTTTCTCTGCCAACAACCTAGGATTCTAAAAGTTTGTAACTCTTTTTAGGGACTCTGACAAGATTGTTTTTGAGCGTCTCCAGAAGGAGTTTGAAGATGCACGCGGTCCTCAGACACGAGGTAATCTTTGACTTTGCCGTACCGTAATAGATATTTTTACTGCAACTTGCATTCATTCACGTTCCACTCTTTTTGTGTGTTCACTTTTCAGCATTTCATTATGCGCCAAAATGTTTTTTCTCCAGCGTAATTGTTGTCGTTGCGCAGAAATATTCTTAAAGGGGGAAGACTGGAGTGACGGTCTACTTGCTACGATCAGGGAACGGGTATCTTTTGCAGTTTCCTTCATTTCTTATGTTATAATCCGACAAAATAAACTTACAATTGAGTTGTTTGATCATGTAGCATGCATCATGGCTACGTCACCATTTTGGGAATATATCTTCTTTATTTAATACCTAAGTTGTAGCTTACCCTTAATATAGACTGTATTAATTGCTTAACAATCAATCTGACTAATTGGTAATTGGTGACAGATTCTTGGATTTTGATTCGCATGTTAATTCATACTGGTGTGCTTACTGTCTGTCAGGCTCACATGGAAGCTGAAAGAAAATCAAAAAGAGATGCTGGTCTTGTGTCAGATTTTCCTTTGTTTGACAAAGTAACTTACAGAGTTGGAAAAAAAGTAAATGTTCTTGCTGATTATTTTTCTACTGGTATTTCAATATATAGATATACATAAAATATTATCTAGGCATGCCTACAAACATTGGTCTGTTATCAGATCGTTTGTTTGCTTGCAAGGTGCATAAAATTTAAAGATATTGAGCATGCGGTGATTATGAAAACTTAGAAGTTATTGTTTCTTTGATCTGACAGATTATCTGTTTTCTGGGAGGAGCTAGAATCGGGATCCTGTACGAGACATCATTTGCAGGTAGTTTCATAAAACGTAACCATAGATGTAACAAATGATTATTGCTAGGAGACATAATGATGACAATGATTCTTTCCTACTAATGTGCCTCGTGGATGTGATGCAAGCCGTTCCCGTGGTTTTGATATTATTATTATTACGCTGAACAGGACAACCGTGTGAGCAGTTTCATTGTGTCCTCGAAAGCAAGTCATTTTTGGAGAAAATGACCCTTGCTGAACATACCCTTCCTTTTTTCTTGCCCATAGGCGAGGCAGAAAATGATTTGCTCACTTCAAATGCAGTGGTAAGACCAATTATGTCTGTAAAAATGACGACCTTATTTCATTTGCAGTTCATTTACATCTTATGCTGTCCTGCTTGGGTACAGAAGTTCATAGACCGTGTAGGAGAACTAGTGCAGGCTTATGTTGATCGAAGAGAGCAGGTAGACTTTCAGCAATTTTTACAATACGATTGTTTTCGACCATTTAAACCATTGTTGTTGCATAATGCAGAACATGAACAATAGTATCAAATGGATTGCCACCCTATGTTCTTATTGCCCTTACGGTTTTTTTTATAACTAAGTTTTTTGTACTATTAATTTTTTTTTTTTTCAGGTTCGACTTATAAAAGACCTGTATGGGGATCAAATAGGACAGCTCTATTTCAATCTTTTGTATGATATGACCGAGTTCGTGCTGACGGATTATAATTGGTAGGTGAAAACCGATCACAAGCGTGCTTCTTTCTTATCACAGCTCAGCACTCACCTTCGTTCTTTTCATTTCATTCTCGTCCTGTCTCAATTCAACGGTCTAGCAAGACTTGCATTCGTCTTATTCTCTGTTAATTCTTTTTGTTGTTGACTAATTGTGCTCCAATCCATGGTATAGATTCTTCGCTTCTTTTATTTCGTTCCTCAGTGATGTGTCTGCTCTTCTCTCTGACAGCAAAGTCACGGTGAGGATCAAGTACAAGGATCTCGTCTCTACACTTCCATCACTTGTCAATGTACTTGCTTGGCCCGTCCATCAACAAGCTAAGGAGGAAACTAATGACTTAGGAACTAAAATTATTCCCGCTCGTCTAACATACGCCGAGCATGCTCTAAGAACAATGAGCGTACCTGAAGGTTCGATGACTATTATTATTATTTTTCTTGTGGTATATATTCTGGTGAAAAATTATTTAAAGTTACTACTAATATTGCCTTGTCCTTCATCAGCATTTGCAGAGATTGTTCTGAAACTGCCTCAAGTCCTGAAAGAAACGTTCCCAGAGCACTGTCCCTCTTAGTTCAGCCTTTTTCCATTTGGAGATGAGATTCAAGTCGATATATGCATAATTTCAAGCTCGTCTATTGTCGGTGAAAATTCTCAAGTTCTTTTGTAGCAAGGAGAGATATCAACGAAAGAACGTTTCTTTTTAGTGACGTAATTGCAAAGAAGTAAGATGATCTGTGGCTTCCTCGTCATTCCAAACCACTTACATTGCATACAAAATGGTCCTTGTTGCAAGTGGTGGTTCTAGTTAGGCCCACAGTATGTGTATATATTAAATCTAACTCGTAATGCAACACTAATTTCTCTTTAGAATTTCATATTTATTGAATGGTTCATTACTAACAGGGAATTCTACTGATGATGCTCTATCTGGCTGGAATATACAAAATATCGTTTTTGGAGATGCAGATGACTACAAGTATTCGATTTGACTGCGACGGAAAATGCTTCAAATGAAATAGAAAATTACTTTGGTAACGGAAAGATAAAAAGATTCAGAGGCAAGAAAAAGAAAAAAAAAAAATAAAGGTATACGTAGTACAACAAAATATAACGAAATTCTCGAGACATATATTACTGAATGAGCAACTTGTCCGCGTATAGTATACTCGTCTTCGAGAACTGCAATACTATAATATTAAAATTGCTTTCCTATGGGCGAAGCTCGATGTTTCACATGTTGGAGACTCCACTCCATTTCCTGCAATCTTAACTCAAATCCCACTTGTCAGTTGTCATCTTTCTATTTTACCTATTCTTCGTAGCTCTGGAATTTTCTTTTTTGGGATGATATATTGTGAATTCTTTCATGCTTATCTAACGAGATTAAGCTCTCATGGACTCGTTGGAGGAAAACCCATCAATCAATTCAGGTTCTCTCGTCGTTCTTTTTTTTTTTTATGCTATAGATTCGTGTATATCTGATGGTGGTATCGGTTTGAGGTTTTCCTGGAATTGTTGCTAGTTTTACTTATTTGGGACTGTTAGGGAGGTACAATGATGGGAGCTAAAGTTCGGTGCTTTTCACTATGATCGCGAAACTCAGATTCCAGGTTGATGTTGTCATCTTTTGTTTTGTCTTCCCTTTTTCAGGTTCTATGTTTAATTTGTCGAAGATTGCTGGATAGTGGTGGGCTTTGTTGTTGTGAATTAGATATGGTGCTGATATAAATCATTTCCGTGGAAGCAAATGTCATCGAAATCAACCACAAACAGGACTAGCTGCTCCAAGAGCAGCTCAGCTCGTTCTAAACGCGAAAATCGTGTCTTAACCCAGACCCCAATTGATGCGAGGCTTCATGTCGACTACGAGAATTCGCAGAAGCAATTCGATTACTCAAGTTCTGTCAATGCATCGAATGCTGGAAGTGTCGATGTTCCTTCGTCCACTATATCAGCATACCTTCAAAAGATGCAAAGGGGAAGCCTCATTCAGCCCTTTGGTTGCATGATTGCCATCGACCAACAAAGCCTTCGTATTTTAGGGTACAGCGAAAATGCGCCAGAAATGTTGGATTTAGCCCCACACGCCGTTCCCAGTATGGAACAACAAGAGGCCTTGACCTTTGGCACAGATGTTCGATCCCTCTTTCGACACCCAGGCGGTTCAGCGCTTCAAAAAGCTGCAGAATATGCTGAGGTTAATCTGCTCAATCCAATTCTCGTTCATTGTAGAAGCTCGGGAAAGCCCTTCTATGCAATTTTACATCACATCGATGTTGGGATAGTGATTGACTTGGAACCTGTGAATCCATCCGACGTGCCTATTACAGCTGCTGGGGCGTTGAAATCTTACAAGCTTGCAGCTAAGGCAATCTCCAGGATACAATCTGTTCCAAGTGGGAACATACTGCCGTTATGCGATGCGCTGGTTAGAGAGCTGAAGGACTTGACGGGCTATGATCGTGTGATGGTTTACAAATTCCATGAGGATGAGCACGGAGAGGTTCTTGCAGAATGTCGCGGGCCAGACATGGAACCTTATTTGGGCTTGCATTATCCTGCTACTGATATACCTCAAGCTTCGAGGTTTCTGTTTATGAAGAACAGGGTTCGTATGATATGCGATTGCTTGGCACAGCCCGTCAAAGTCGTTCAAGATAAGGCGTTGTCTCGACCTCTGAGCCTTGCTGGATCCATCTTAAGGGCCCCACATGGATGTCACTCGGAGTACATGAAGAATATGGGGTCTATTGCATCATTGGTGATGTCTGTTGTGATCAATGAGGACGATGACGATAATGCTGATGAAGGTGATACTGGTAATAATAACAACAGTAACCAGCTAAAGAGAAGGAAACTATGGGGCTTGGTAGTTTGTCACCATACGAGCCCTAGGTTCCTTCCGTTCCCACTGAGGTATGCTTGCGAGTTCTTGATTCAGGTTTTTGCAGTTCAAGTTAACAAGGAAGTTGAATTAGAAGCTCAGCACAAGGAGAAGCAGATACTTCGAACTCAGACTCTGCTATGCGATATGCTTCTCAGAGATGCTCCATTGGGTATCATAACTCAATCGCCTAATGTGATGGATCTGGTGAAATGTGATGGGGCTGCACTTTACTATGGTAAGAAATGCTGGTTGATCGGAGCGACGCCTACAGAGGCACAAACCAAAGATATCGTCGAATGGCTCCTCGAATTTCACGGTAATAGCACGGGTTTAAGTACTGACAGCCTAATGGAAGCTGGTTACCCAGGCGCTTCTGTTCTTGGCGAAGCTGTTTGTGGCATGGCTGCTGTGAAAATCACTTCTACTGATTTCCTTTTTTGGTTTCGTTCGCACACGGCGAAAGAGGTCAAATGGGGCGGTGCGAAACATGACCCAGACAATAAAGACGATGGTAGAAAAATGCATCCAAGATCGTCGTTCAAGGCATTTCTTGAGGTGGTTAAGAGGAGGAGTTTGCCATGGGAAGATGTCGAAATGGACGCCATTCACTCGTTGCAGCTGATACTGAGAGGATCATTGCAAGGTGAAGCAGCAGCAGATGATTCGAAGATGATCGTAAGCGTTCCAGCGGTTGATACGAGCATACAGAGGGTTGAAGAACTGCGAGTCGTGACTAATGAAATGGTTCGACTCATCGAAACTGCTTCGATACCTATCTTGGCTGTTGACACGTCGGGTTTTGTTAATGGCTGGAATACTAAAGTCGCTGAGCTTACTGGCTTGGATTTGACAAAAGCCCTCGGTGCCCCATTCGTTGATCTCGTGGCTGAGGATGCTGTTGAGAGAGTGAGTCACATTCTCTCGCTTGCTTTTCGAGGTGAGATTCTTTCTTCTGTTATATCAATATTTTTTATCGCCATTTTCACTTCAGTTGTGGTAGGTTATGTTACCTTTCAACACAACCCTTGTGCTAATTGCAGGTCAGGAAGAAAGAGAGATTGAGATCAAACTAAAAACATTTGGAAACCAATCAACAAAAGGTCCCGTCATCTTAGTTGCAAATGCTTGCTGTAGTCGAGATGTGAAGGAAAATATAGTTGGGGTTTGCTTTATTGGGCAAGATTTAACACGTCAGAGAATGATATTGGACAAATACAATCGGGCACAAAGCGATTACGTGGGCATCATGAGAAACCCTTGCCCCTTAATCCCACCCATCTTTGTCATGGATGAGAACGGAAGATGCATAGAATGGAACGATGCTATGCAAAAGCTCTCTGGCCTGAAAAGGGAACACGTAATTGATCAAATCCTTCTTGGTGAGGTCTTCACGGTTCATCCCTTTGGCTGTCAAGTCAAAGATCAGGACACTTTAACAAAGCTCAGAATACTGTTCAACACTGTAATTTTGGGCAAGATTTTCCCGATAAGTTAGTCTTTGGCTTCTTCGATCAGCAACAGAAGTACGTCGAAGCACTGGTTTCTGCGAGTAGGAGAACAAATTCAGAAGGAAAAATAACCGGAGTTTTATGTTTTCTGCACATTGCTAGCCCCGAACTACGATATGCTATGAAGGTGCAGAAGATAACTGAGAAAGCCACTGCAAACACCGTAACGAAATTAGGTTATGTTCGTAGTCAGCTTACAAGTCCCTTGAGTGGCATGAAGTGCGTACAAAACGTTATGCAGTCTTCTGATCTGACTAATGAACAGAGACGACTCTTGAAGACTAGCGAACTGTGTCAGGATCAGCTGGCTATAATCATTGGAGACACTGATATGCAGGGTATCGAAGAAAGGTAAATATTTTTCGAATCATGATGTAGTAAGTAATTTGGCAAATTGGGCTCTTTCTCATTTATCTTTTTCTAAAGGGTTGTTGATTTTTCTGTTGAATCTCATTTCAGCAATATAGAGATCAACTCCGATGAATTTAACCTCGGGGAAGCTTTAGAGACAGTCATGAATCAAGTTATGATACTGTGTCAGGAGCATTGTGTTCAGATCTATTACGATGTTGCCCCCGAACTATCCTCAATCTCCCTAAACGGTGATGTGTCGAGGCTTCAACAAGTGCTGTCGAACGTCTTGGCCACTTCCATCTTATTTACTCCCTCTTCTCAGGGATCTTCTATTCTTTTCAAATTGACTCACAGAAAGGAAAGCATAGGGACGCAGATGCACCTTCTTCATGTCGAATTCAGGTACAGAAAAAAAAAAAACCACTTCTTTGTGCCTTTTCGAAAGAATTCATACAAATACGATGAGCTGCATTGTGACATAAACATTACTGTTGCTGAAATAACAGGATTACGCATCAAGCCCCTGGAATACCTGAAGAGTTGATAAAAGACATGTTTTACTCCAGTAACAGCAATTTGTCGAGGGAAGGCCTTACGCTCTATTTCAGCCAAAAGCTCGTTCGAGCCATGAATGGCTCCGTGAAGTATCTTAGAGAAGCGGAGAAGGCATCTTTCATCATTCAACTCGAGTTTCCCGTCAGCTAGCTTAAATATGGTTCTATCCACTCCACTCCATTTATTCCACAGAAAACATACCTTTGAATGCTGAAATTCCACGAGCTCACATCGATCGCTCTGAGACCGAGCTGGGGCCCAAGTGAAGGAGAGAGCAAAACTCAAGATTGAGTTCAACCATTTGGGATACAAAACTGTGTGTGCCTGTAAATTTCGCTTGCACGTTAGGGTGGTGCGTGCATCACAAATCCAAATGAAGGAGGAGAAACGTAACAGTGTACTTTGTTGTCTGAATAAGCCCACTTGGCATTGTTTTTTTTACTTGTGAAGATAGAACAGAACTAGTCATTGCAGGTGTTAGAATTCATTTGTTTGCCATGAACTCAAAGGTAATATTGTGTGTGATTGCTCACCTTGTGTGTGGGAGTGCAGCATAGGATTATGTAATATGATCTAACAGGTGAAATATTAAAAATTTTACGTAGAACAAATGAAATATAGGATTGCTTATCCTTAAAGGATCCGAATTTTGGAAAGTGGACCAAAAAAGCCAGATTCCTATTTTACTTTTTTTTTTTTATGAATTTTTGCAAATGTGTTTGTATGTATAAGATTCATGACTTGGCAATTCTTTTTCCATTCTCCTTAATAATTTTTTTTTTTACATTAAACACATTAGTGATAGCAAGTAATTAAGTTAAAAATATATAAATGATTTTTCAACTGGTCTTTGTTAATTAATTTTTTAGCTTAATTTGAGAATCGCTTGATGAATATGAAAGTAATTGTTACTTACACAATATATAATTAAACAAAATAACGAATTATTTTTGTTAAAATATAATTTATTTATATTTATATGGGCATTAAGTTAGTATTAACGGCTGTGTATTGCTTGTAGTTTTGTATTTTCTGCTACTTTTGTTGTAAATGTAAAACTCTCTCAAGTCTCAACTGTGTTTACTTTATTTTTTAATCATTATATTTTTTTAGTGCTCGGAATTTTGCCGGATTTTTTCGCAGATAGTTTCCGTAAGTTGCAGCTGCTTCATTCTGATGCTCACCAGTATATTGCTCGAGTAAGTTTAGTCTTTATTTATTTATTTTTATTTTATTGCGTGTTAACATGTTATTTACTGCTGTAGTTATTTTGCAGTTTGTAGGCAGATTTTGCTTTTACACTAACCTAGATTTTTGTAGATCTGAAGCTGGTTTTCAGGATCAGGAGAGTTTTGCTGTAATCCTATTGCATCTAACTGAGTTTGTTAATGTCTGAAGTTCTAATATTTGGGTATGTAGCTGAGAATGTAGAATTTATGCAACTTTTTGCAGAAGTTTGGCTGCTCTGTTCTGGGTTGGATCTTTGATTTATAACGATGGCCTGGTTGAATTTCGACAAATTGCATGTTAATTGGCCACTTTGACATCAACTTCTTGTTGTACTACTGGAATTAATCTTCTCTAATAGTAAGTCTACTTGGAAAACGACTTCAAGCTAATGTCAAGTTGCTTTATCCAAAACCAAAATTTTAGAAAACTGTATTCCTAGTAGATCCATTGCTTAATTGATGGCGTGTGAAGGAAAAAAGATGGAACTAGTAGTTGTATTCTATGTGTTTGTATAAATATACTAATGTGGGTATATTAGGTTTGACTGTATTGAGATTGTTCTGATTCTATATTCTCTGTGAACAAAAGAAAATGATTGCTCACTATTGGATTTCGTTTGCAGTGCATAGTGATGTCTATTTTTGGAATTTGACCTATGGTCTTCGACTAGTCAGCTGCTTTGACTTTTGGTCTTCGCGTTGTTTTGATCTGAGCTTGAGATGGGATCTAAAATAGACGAAGCGCTAAGAGCTAAAGCATATGCTGAGAAGCAATTTTAGAGAGAAACCATGTCGGGGCACGCAACTATGCTTTAAAGGCACAAACTTTGTGCCCTGATTTGGAGGGGATATCACAAATGGTAGCTACGTTTGGGGTCTACATAGCTTCTGAAACGGAAGTTAATGGAGAGCCGACTATTACTCGATTCTTGAACTCGATCCATATTCAGAGAAGTCGAAAATCAAGAAACAGTACAAGAAGATGGCTGTGCTGCTCCATCCTGATAAAAACAAAACGACTGGGGCTGATGGCGCATTTAGACTTATCTCTGATGCATGGACTGTGTTATCTGATAGTGTTAAGAGAAGCTCTTATGACCAAAAGAGATCTTATTTGGTTTGAATGGTTATGGGGCTGGAGTTCATGAAAAGCATTCGCCGTCTCAGGCAAGACTTGGCACGTTCTGGACTGTGTGTACTTCATGTCATGTTCAGTATGAATATCTGAGGAAGTATGTGAACAAGCGACTTTCGTGCAAGAACTGCCGAGGTATATTTATTGCAGTTGAAACTGGGCAGCCCCAATGAATGGGTCTTTCCCGTATAGTAGTTATGCTCATGAGCCTGGGAATGGTTACACGGCAAAGCATGGATCTGAAATTATGCACATGACAACGGCTTCTAATGGATACTGTGTACCGCATGGGCATTCTGGGCATCACATTGGGTACAGAGCAGATCATGGATCGAGCATATCGTTTCAGGGATATTATTCTGAGAATTCTGTTGGTGCCGTGGATCGTAGGGGATTATCTTCTTCATCTTCGTTTGTTCTGTATCAAGAGAATGAGGGCATAATCAGAACCAAACCAAAGGAAAATAGTCATAACATGTCAAAAGCCACATGCCATGTTGGATCTAATGGTTACAGTGCTCAAACTAACAATGTACTAAAGACCAAGCGAGGTAGACCTTCAAAGAAGATGAAGATCGACTTTGGAAGCTCACTTTCCGATGGTAGTGAAGAAAGTTCCCCAAAAGTCGCCGTGGATACAAGGATGGTGAACGGGAATGGTGCTGTAAACCCCATTTTGTCTAGGTTTTCCTCTCAATCTGAGGCATCAGTTAGGCGGGGCCCAGTAGTTGATGTGTGTCAGATGTTAATTGATAAGGCGAGATCAGAAATTCAAGAGAAACTAGAAATGCTTAGATCGGCTGCAAAAGCAGAGGCTGAGAAGAGAAAGAAAAATCATGAAGTTGAAGTATCCAGTGCTGGTTCTAAAGTTGTTGACCAAAAGAGAACGACCTCAATGTCCATAACTGTCCCCGATTCTGACTTCCATGATTTCGACAAGGATAGGTCAGAAGAGTGCTTTAAGCCAAAGCAGATATGGGCTTTATACGACGAAGAAGATGGCATGCCTCGTTTGTATTGCCTGATCCGTGAAGTCATCTCCACTAATCCTTTCAAAATCCATATTGGTTACTTGAGCAGCTCTAAATCTGATTGTGAGTTTGGGTCTGTAAACTGGTTGGACTGTGGATTCACCAAGTCTTGCGGAAGTTTCAGAGTTTTACACGCCGAAACTGTAGAGCAAGTCAACATCTTCTCCCATCTCCTTAGCAGAGAAAAAGCTGGTAGAGGAGGTTGCGTGAAAATCTACCCAAGAAGTGGAGACATATGGGCTGTGTATAGAAATTGGTCACTAGACCGGGACCTAACAACGCCCCATGTACTGAGACACCAATATGAAATGGTTGAAATTCTCAGTGAATACATGGAAGAGAACGGTGTATGGGTTGCACCACTAGCTAAGATACATGGATACAAAACTGTTTATCAAAGGAACCCTAACACAAGTTCCATTAGATGGATCTCAATGACAGAGATGTTAAGTTTCTCTCACAAAGTCCCCGCTTATAAACTCAGAATCGGAGGCAGTAACTTGCCCGAGGGTTCTTGGGATCTTGACCCAGCTGCAACTCCCGATCAACTCCTTCAAGGTGAATCTGATCTCCCAAGTAATAATACAGATTCTGCTCAGACGCATAAGGTCAGTGAAATCATTTCGTTAAATGAAAAGTACCCCAATGGACTCCAAGGAGAGTCTGAAAAGAAGATTTGTCAAAATGAAATTACTATTTCAACCCCACATGAGGAGCCTGATGTTGTGGAAGATGCAGACATGAGAGATGCAATTTCTGCTCACCTCGTACAAGAGGTAAGTGCCCATCAGCATACTCAAAATAATCATGTAGAAAGTAGTGCATGTGAAGAACTTCCATCTGAGTTAAGTTTCTTATCGATCTAAATTAATACTGAGGTTTCAAGACTATCATACCAGTTGAGTCCGCCCTGCTTACTTTAAGTGTTAATTGGATTAAGAGGCGTGGCTTCCGAAATAGAAAGTTAATTACGGTAGTCTTTGCATCAAGAGATTCAACTTGTACAGATTTAGGAACTAACTTTCTCAACTCTCAGTAGTAGATAATAGAGGACGATTCATAGTGATCCTTGCCTTGACGTTCTCTACTCTGTTTTCCATCATTCTTAGAAGCAGTTTAGAATCTTCGTTACTCTTGTCTGGTACTACACAAAGTGATCTGTTTTCTATAACGCTAAAAGTGTGCAAAGAAACAAAAAAAAAAGATCTTTTTCTAATGCTTACTCAATAACAAATTCGATAAGAACAGAGGACGGCAGGCTTTTCTATCTCAGCATTTTACTCTCTTTCAAAATTCATAAATGACCCGCCTGTGGCACTATTCTGTCTTTTGATACATATCAGGTTTTGAAAATGAGGAATTTTTTCGCATTAGCAGTGCCAGTTTAATTTTCCATACTCAGCTGTGTTCTGTTTCTTTGATCATTGTTTTCATTACACCCTGTCCAGCCATGAAGATTTCCAAGGTGGCTGTTTATCGACACCCATTGTATAGTTAAATGTTCAATCAAACCTTGTTATCATTATTACCATCAACACCATAAGTATATGATACGAAATGATCTTCAGAGATGAAGAGAAGTATCTACGTCATGTTTCCGATCCCAGAAACTATCATTACAATGATTATTCTGATCTCTTTCATCAGAAGTTCCCGGGCTCAGTTTATCGAGACCCAAACCATGGTTAGCGTAACTTGTGTTGAGGCCAAGTGCTAAAGGATCCTTAGAGGCCCTCTCCATCTTTTCCTTCTCTCCCTTCACCATTTTCATCTTCTGCAACTTCTTGAATCTTTCTTGCAGTAATAAGAGCGATGAGCCACCAACTTCGGTACGCCTCCTCGTCTGATCCATATTTATTACATCAAAGCTTGTTATATATGCACTATATCATTCGGCGATTGCAAGCTTGAATATATAGATAGAAGGGGACAGATTTTATTTTTCGATCCTCCCTAGCTGATTTTGCTGATCCTTATATCGCCACCCATATTGATTCCTAGACGACAAGGGCAAATAATGCTGGCTGATATTCTTTTGTCTTGTG